>CM068371.1:280592695-283499437 GCA_034769895.1 Magicicada septendecula
TGAAAGGCCGTGGTCGAATGCTTGATGTTCTGCAGCTAGACGTTTCGGCCACACCACCAGTGGCCATCCTCAGTAGCAAAAATGTTCAAAATAGGTGGTATGCCGAACAAGTCTCCCAATGAACTGGGAACAAGCAACAGTGAGAGAAGGCTACGCTGTTTCTATTTTGGCCGCTTAAGGTGTATAACGCGGACCAATGAGAAGCCAAATCATCATTCTCCACTCTGATTGGCCATGGAAAATAAACCATGCCAGACACTATTTAGGCGATGCTTTCACCTAGGTGGTTCATAGCGACGGACGCATTCTTATGAATATGGATGGACTCCAGATGCAGGCGAGTGAAGTAACCCCGGACAGAAGACAACACCCGGGCTTCATCAAACATTACCCGGTGATCGTCGTGGGAAAGAGCGTGTTCAGCAACTGCGGACTTCTCCAGCTGGCCCAGGCGGCAGTATCTCCAATGTTCAGAGAGGCGCATCCGGACACTAAGCTTCGTGGTGCCTATGTATAGCTGGCCACACGTACAAGGAATCCTGTACACCCCGCACGACAAGAGCGGATCCCTGGCGTCTTTTACCAGTCGCAGGAACTGTTGGATCTTTTTGGTTGGCTTAAAGATCATCCTGACGCCCCGTTTACTCAGCAACTTGCCGATGCGGTCAGTCACGCCACGGATGTAGGGCAAGACAGTGGAGCCAACAACCTCGGGCAACACCAACTCGTCCGGCCTACCAGATCTTCTCGGCCGGGCAGCTCTCCTTACCTCCGCAGCAGAGTAGCCGTTGGACTGCAGTGCTTCCTCGAGATGCCGAAACTCATCTTCGAGATACCGGGGCTCACAGATCCTCTTTGCCCGGTCAACCAGAGTCTTCAGCACCGCCCTCTTCTGCCTAGGATGATGAGTGGAGGACTTATGCAGATATCTGTCAGTGTGCGTTAGCTTCCTATAAACTTTGTGCCCCAATCTGCCATCGGTCCTTTTCATGACCAACACATCCAGAAATGCCAATTGATCACCGCTCTCGCGCTCCATCGTAAACTGTATGCGTGGGTGCACAGCGTTCAGATGTCCAAGGAAGCGTTCAAACTCTTCATCCCCATGGCTCCAGACCACGAAAGTGTCGTCAACATACCGCAGCCAACACTTCGGCTTCAGTGTCGCAGATGAAATTGCCAACTCTTCAAATTTTTCCATGTAGAAGTTCGCAACCACAGGGCTGAGAGGACTTCCCATTGCGACGCCATCCAACTGTTCATAAAAGCCGCCGTTCCACTGGAAGTAGGTCATTGTTAGGACCTGCCGGAACAAAGTAGTGATGTCCGCCAGGAACAGTTCACCTATATACCCCAAGACCTCCTGGACAGGGACCATCGTGAAAAGAGAGACCACATCAAAACTCACTAGCACGTCGCCAGGCTCCAGCACCAACTCCTGGATCCTCCGGAGGAAATGAGAAGAGTCCTGGACAAAAGAATCCGTCTGCCCGATGTGTGGCTTGAGCAATCCAGTGAGGTGCTTAGCCAAGTTGTACGTAGGCGAGCCAATAGCACTAACGATGGGCCTCAGCGGAACGTCCACCTTATGGATCTTTGGTAATCCATAGAGACGAGTTATGTAATGTTTACGTTTCCATTTTATTATTATGACTACCACAATAAAAAGGCAGGGAAGACACACACACACAAAATTCGCGTTATTTCTGGCCTCACTCATGTTTATTTTCTTACATTTGCACGCTTTTTAAATGGTAAGTGCCGAAACCCATACCAACATAATGCGTGCAAGCCGAAAAAGTGTCCAGCGTGGATAGCGATTTGCTTCCTGTGGATCGCTGGGCAGTGTAACTGCACGTGTTTACAGAGGAACGATTCATAGACAGACTTTTCGTCTTTATGGAATGAACCCTCTGCAACATGCTGAGGGTCCATGAGTGACTTCGGAGCGCTCCTTCTTTTTCACGTGTTTGTTCTGTGAAACATACACTGTAGATTCGCAGCTTTATTCTAAGCAACGCTGAATAGGAAATGTTGAAAATTTTTGTCCACGCTGTACCCTCATACACACTAAACCTGCTCTGATGTTTTAATTACGGACATCATAATATTAAAACTTTGGAAACTTGAGCACTACTTAATGGAGATCAAACATTAACTTATACAAGCCATTAATTTTATGCAATTTTTTATATATATTGTACAACGTTATCGGCAACAAAGAAGTAATTTTTGTTAAAATTCCTTCCCGGGATGTTTGGCCGTAGTCCAATGTTTTCTACAAAACCAGACGTTTTGGCAATGGCATCGACTTCCCATCATCAGTGAAAATCGAGTGCGATAACGTGAGGTGGTATACGTTAGTGACCACAGTACTGTGGTTAAGGCTGAAGCAGTAAGTAGAAAGAAGTAGTTTCTATACTAATATTTCATTTCAAAAATGATTTTAAATATAAATCTTAGAACATGGAAGTCATGTATGGTTCTCCATACAGATATTTTTTTATAAATTAAAATATTAGTTGATGATGAAGTAAATTTTATAAGTTTTATATTTGTAATACGTTATTGACAACAAAGAAGTAGTTTCCATGGAAACATTTCATTTCACTTTAAAAAAATTCTATTATTTTTTCATTTAAATTTAAATCATGTGTGAGAGAAAATATATCGTTCATGGCAGGCAAGCATATCTCAATTATGTAACGTTTACGTTTCCATTTTATTATTATGGTTACTGCAATAAAAAGGCAAAGCAAGACACACACACACACAATTTGCGTTATTTCTGGCCTCACTCATGTTTATTTTCCTACATTTGCACGCTTTTTAAATGGAAAGTGCCGAAACCCACACCAACACAAAGCATGCAAGCTGAAAAAGTGTCCAGCGAGGATAGCGATTAGCTTCCTGTGGATCGCTGGGCAGTGTAACTGCACGTGTTTACAGAGGAACAGTTCATAGACAGACTTTTCGTCTTTAGGGAATGAACCCTCTGCAAGATGCTGAAGGTCCATGAGTGACTTTGGAGCGCTTCATGGGAGGGATGATTATCTGTGTTGCAACAATACATATATGTCCATATTTGCCCAGGGCAGTATGTTTTATATTGTAATTAGTGTAAATAGAATAAGGAACAGTTTTATACAATTTTGTGCAGGAAAATGCAGGCTGGAATACGTCGAGAGTGCACCTGCTTCAATAGTTAAAAATACGGCATGTGTGTGTTTGTGTGTGTGAGCCAGCTGCGACAAGAATATGGGGGTGACATGTATGAATTGTTTGTTGTCAATTAATCAGGTCTTAACAGGATTATAATAAATTAATTACTTGTGTTAAACCTGTAAGCAAAGACTTACGCCAATTATAAAGACACCATTACATTAAGGGATTTTTAACAAGTATGGTAATGTAAAATTTATTTTGAAAGGTGCAATATTAAAGATGCTAACTAATTAATATTAATTACTGGTGTAACTGAAGAGTAATTAATATGTGTGGTATATGTGAGTGACCAGAAAAAAATTACGCCAACAATGATATCGCTCATGTGACGAGTATGTTCATGAGTTCGCGATAATTAACCAAAAAGTGAGTGTAATAAAAAGGATGCTTTGGCGTGAACTGGCAATCTCTAGCTTGTCGAAAAAGGGCCTGTACCTGTCAAATCGCCACCAGTATAAATACCACTGGCAATTTTGGGCGATCACACACTCAGACTCAAGAAATCTACACACGACGTCACGCTGCCCGATTGCAGATCAACCAGGACACACACACTGTACCACACTCACACCAAGACATAAGGAGGAACGCTGGAGCATCACCAACAGCAACAACCCATAGAGACAACAAACACCGCATCACCATAGTCATCATCATCAGCATACTCTCAGGATTTGGGACACACACACACATGCAACGGTAACAGCAGATATACGCAGGTGATACAAAAACAATTATATTTTTTATTGTGAAGAGAGCTCTCGAAAAGAACTTAAATATGAACAGATAATAATTAGAGTTTTAAAGTAAAATAGTAGTTAGATAAGAGAGTGTAATTTAACAATAAGTTGTCGAAAAGAAATACTAATCTTTTGTTGTATTTTTTAGGTGTGTCAGTATAAATCAATAATAGATTGGAAATAAATGTAATATTATTTTTATTTGTTTATAGCAACAATAAATTCATTCTTGAATCTTAATATTATTTTGTTGGTAAATGAGCTGCTATCATTAATTAAAATTTGAGTTAATTTCAGACACACAAATAAAAATACTTTAAATAACTTGTTTAACATGTTTGGTTAGTTAATAAGATTATATGGGTGTTTATTTTTGTTGTATGTTATGAACAGCATAGCAGGTTACAGATTTGTAAAGCTTATAAAGGTCAATAATTATTTGTATAATGTTTGAAATTTTAATAGTTAAATATTTTTCTATCGAGTAATAAATCTTAGAATGATTATTTTGAAATGGGTTTAATTGATTATTTCATGTCAACAACATCTCACTCCTCTTTAAAAATTATTTAATTATTGTGCAACCACATATACTTGACGTAACGAGAAAAAAAATCCTGCGACCTGGCCGGTGTAATACATATTATTGTTGCGTTGAGAATATGATAATATATTTGTGTAATTGTTGTAACATTGCAGCGTAGTTCGGTTTATTTATAAGAATAAAGTAAGCCTACCTAATTTTTATGGATAAAGTGACTGAAAATAACATTATATTAAATGACTACCCCATAATAACAAAAATATCTATAAAATAGTGAAATTGAGTTTGAGGGGGGGCGATATTTTTTTAGAAATTACCAAACCGAATTCAAGTAAATTATTTTAAACATAAATATTACAACTTGGAAGTCATGTATGGTTCTCCATACCAATTTTTTTCTTTGGGCATGAAATGAGTAGCAGCCAAGCATGTTAAAAATTGTTAATTGTTAGATTTTCTGCAAAAGTAGCATCGGAAAAACATTGCTGAGCAAACGTTGGTTGAAGTTGCTGATAACCCAGATTTACTCAAACTCATTATAACAAACATGTGAGAAATGTGGGTGTATGGCTCACTCATCCAAATGGAAGCTTCCTGAAGAGCCAAGACCAAAAAAATCACACCAAGTGAAATTGAATGTGAATATTCTCCTTACTGTTTTCTTTTATTACAATGGTAGTCTACCGTGAATCTTTATCATCAGGCTTTACTGTCAATAAAGTGTATTATCTTGAAGGCTTATGTTTTGTTGGTTGTATTTTCGAATTGCTTCACACAACCAGAACTGTTGGCAAACAATTTTTGGATTTTCCACCATGACAACACACCAGCTCACACTTCACTCCTAACTCTCACTTTTTTGCCAAAAAATAACACTGTTGTAATTGCACAGCCACTCAGTCACCAGATGTGGTTCCATGTGACTTTTTCTTGTTCCCAAAATCAGGAGCACAATGAAAGGACACCATTTTGTGGCCATAGAAGATGTAAAGGCAAGGTTGCTAAGTGAACTGAAGGCTATACAAAAATGAGAAATTCTCAAATGTTTTATGGACTGGAAAGAACGTTGGCATAAGTGCATTGTATCTTATGGTGACTACTTTGAAGGGGACAATATGAATTTTGAAGAATAAATATATAATTTTATTTAAAAAAAAAGAAATTCTAATTTTTTTATCACACCTTGTATTTTTATCTGCAGTGATTCTAGATTACACCTTGGTATTCTAGATTACTATAGACAAGTGTTTACACAAGAGATTTTCCTCATTATATATAATAATTATTTTTTTTAGTGTGTGTTACAACAAAAACAAGTATGCTTACATTTTAAGTTTAAAACATTGAATATATTAGTTAAAAATATGTAAATGTAGTGAACCTTTAAAGCAGTAACCCTACTAGTAAAAGGAAACATGACATTCAGGAAGGAAAGGAAAGGTAATGAAAGATGACGTTCATTACTGTTTAAATCTTGATATATTTCTACCTGAATTGAAACCATAATTACCTCTAATCAGGCACCCAGTGTTACCATTAATTTATACTACCCTTATATATAGATTCATTTATTTGTCTATTTACACACATTCTTCAAATTATTTGCCTATACACAATAAAATTTAATTCCAAAAAAAATTTGATTAAATCTTAAAACACAAAACCAAAGAGGCTTAAATAACTATTGTAGCAATATGGTTAACACTAAGTATAAAAATAAAATTATTATTGTTTTTTTTAATATGTTTTAGAGATGAAATTTATTGTCAAATATGCAAACAGCTGACAAACAATCCATCTAAATCATCGCATGCAAGAGGTTGGATTTTGTTATCATTATGTGTTGGATGCTTTGCTCCTTCAGAGAAATTTGTCAACTATTTACGTGCATTTATACGTGAAGGACCACCAGGTTATGCTCCATATTGTGAAGACAGATTAAAACGAACATTTAATAATGGGACTCGAAACCAGCCTCCTAGCTGGTTGGAACTGCAGGTATGGTAATGAAATTCAAGTATAGTGAAGTATACGTTGAATTATATTTATGCTAGTTCTTTAGCTCAGGTATCACTAATAGTATGGATGGAGGAAATTAGCACTGTTACATCAACTAGGAGGGTGTTCTTTTTGTTGACTCCTAGAGTTTAATTGGAGATAAATCAACCTAACTTTAAATTAAACTTTATTTAAATATTGTGACACTATATTATTCTCTGCAGTATAATAATATTTTATATTATGTTGTAGGCAACTAAGTCAAAGAAGCCTATTATGCTACCAATAACATTTATGGATGGCAATACCAAGACTCTCCTAGCTGATTCAGCAACAACAGCAAGAGAACTGTGCAATCAGTTATCAGACAAAATTGGCCTTAAAGACCAGTTTGGATTTTCATTATATATTGCACTATTTGACAAGGTAAATAATTTCTCAAAATACTATAGGGAAACCTCTAAAAAAATTATTCATATTTATGTATATAAAATTAATTAATAACAACGGACATGTCATGGACAACAAAATCCAGGAATTATTAATAAGTAAGTAAATTTCACAAGAGAAAGTTTCTATATTATATAAATGTAGTGCTGTGAAAGAAGATGATGAACAAACAAGACAACTATTAATAAGTGTTTGTTGATTTATAAGTAATAAAAAGTAATGTGTCAATTAAATGTTTTACAAATATCATGATAATATCTAAATTCAATATAATAAATTCATTAATTTGAGAATAAGTAACATTACTAACAAATGCCGCTTTTCATCAACATTTACTTTATACTTAACGTATAATACATGTGAATGCATGTGTAGTATATATTCGATACTTAGGCGTGAGAAAGAGTAGACAGCCGCAGTTTATAGAATTGTGCTCTGAGAAAAGGTTATTGCACAAGCACATGTGCTCTTCAGAAACAATCCAAGAAGATATTCATGACAAGAAGATATTCATGAATCCAAGAAGAAAATACAGGGTATCTGATCAGTTCTAAACAGGAAAATAATTGTTGTCTTGTAGGTCAGAATTGAAATAAAACACTCATGTCACTGTCAACACCTTTGTTTATTTACACAATATCACAAATAATTTTTTGACAAACAAAAATATAATACACAAATAAGTACAATTGTGATCCACAAATTTTATATGAAATATTAACACAGCTGTAATTTATAAAAGCAAAAGATAACACACAACTATAATATTTTGATGTACAAATGTACGTTTGGCACAATTTTGATACAGGAAATGTAACAATGTACTTAAGTTAAAAGGAGGTAAAAGTCTTTTGTAACTACCATAGCAAACAGGTTAAATGATGAAATTTAAGAATTGTATAATGACTTTATGGCATTTGAAGAAATTGAACATGAAGACAGAGTTCAAAAGTTGAGCTAAGTGCAGAAATAGCCCAAAGTGTGTGTGAAGAACTGAACGCTTGTGAGAAAATCCCAGCAGAGAGTATAAAATCCCTTGATGAAGGACTAAAGAACTATACTCACACAGTTATTAATGATATATAAGACAAAAGTAGTTCCTGAAAAATTTAAGACTAGTAAATAGTAAAAACTACAAAAGAAAAGCTAGACAAAAGGTGCAGAATTATTTAAATATTCTAGCCCATATGTTCAAAATGCTAGCAAGATAATATGTTAGTTCATACAAAGACAAAATATTGGTTAGTGTGGCTGGTTTGGATTTAGAACAAGCCGGGATAGTACAGAGTAAACGGCTCATTATATGGTTTTTAATAGATCTAAAAATCCATTTAAACCTTTTTTTTATTTAATAACAGTTTGTGAAGTCAGATAAAATGATAAATATGCTGAACACTGGAAAACTAGACTACAGAGTCAAAAATATAATAATATAATTTGTTATATAACAAGTAATATTAGTGTAAGTATAATTGTATTTATAGTTGTAGTGTGCTTGCAGATACGCTCCGGTATCTGCTATTATGTTGTTTTTATAAAACTGCTCCAATTATAATTATTAGGAGTTATTAGTGTGATTGTATAATCTGTATAAGTGTCTATGAATAATTCACTCTTTTAATTTAAATAGGCTTCGCGCACCTTTGTTGTATGCCTCCCTCACTTACCACAAGTATCTGTTTCAGTCCTGTTCTGTGACGGTTGTTGCTGAAATACATACACTTAAAATGCACACAAATATTCAATTTGAATATTCAAAACAGTTAGTACACACAATATGAATGAATTAGCACATATAAGTAATACTTTAAATTACTCTCTGTTTGAATTGTTCCGCCACCTTTGGTAGAACTGATTTAAAAGAAATAATTTAATTTATATTTGAAATGATACTCTTGTTCATAGGTAAATAAGTGAAGGTTTATTAACAATTTTAAAATGGCAAATTTCAAAAACAATTAACAATCATTTTGGCTAATAATCCTCTACATAATAATTACAATTGATTAATTTTAACATAAAACTCTGTCCAGGCTCAATGCTGGTAGTCCTGTCTTTGGTACAATAATTTGAACTTAATAGGTTATGTTTTATTGTCAATGTATTATCAGGTTGTTAGGTTCTTTGAGGTGACATGATATCAGTGTCAAGATGTAATATTAATAGAATTAAGAAAATTGAACAATGGTTAATAAATAACAAATAAATATAAAACAATGAAATTTAATACCATAGGTATGGTAAGTATGTTATTATCGTACGCTTGGATGCGCACGCACCTTATAAAACTCTATAGCAGGCGTCAAGCTCGTGGCTTGTACAGTTTCAATGTATCGTTTTATTTTCAACAATGAGTTTGATAAATATATATTTTCAAGAGAAAAAATTAATAAAATACAAAAAAAAACTTGATATGATTTCTATTTGGTTTGGAAATTATTTGAGAACAGATGCAACAGTTAAATTAACAAGCTACTGCTACCATTTTGAGGTTAGCTATCACAGGTAATGCTATTATGGTAAATGATTTCTTAACGGTTAACATTTCTTAATTTATTTTTTCTGAACACATTATTAATAACATTTTAACATGTTACTATTAGAATTGCTTTTATACTTTTGTACGAAAGTTAATGTTATTTATTTCAAAACATCGAAATAATCAAGACAAATAAGTTTAGTCAAAAAAGTGACTAAATGTTAACTCTTGTAATTAATGACAATTACTTCAAACATACTTTTTATAATTATGAAAATTAATTAAAATATTTATCTAATATTTTAATAAGTATAAATTGACATTTCTTGGAATTCTAATAATTCCATTATACGTTTAACCTTTCGCTAGTACTTGACTCGCGTAGCATCCATATATGTCTATTTAAAATTATTATTTTTTAAATCAAAGTTATTTAAATAAAATATTGTACTCCCTGTTTATTTATCACAACACACGCAAGTACGACCGGGATTATACACTATCGTACTTGTATAATTCGATAATCCCGCACATATCACTCGGAAGTATTTTTGTTGTGTCAAGGTTATGTATGTTTATCAACTTATTGTCAATGGACGCGCACAAATCTGAAAATAATACTTTTTCATGGTGTAGAGTTGCGTGACCTGTCCGTCTGAAGGCTGTTCATAGACTGTTACATTTTGCCGGAGCGTCTCTTTCGAGTCTGACAAAATGCGTTGATTTGATTGGCTGTAATCACTATAGTCTTCACCCCAAAAGCCTTTGTTTTATTAAAATATTTGATGTTTTACCAAATTTTGACTTTGGGTTGGAGTTTATGTGACGTAAGCACTAGTGTAAAAAATAATTGAAAAGTTAATAATTACAATAACTTCCTTATTGAACGTCCTATCGTTACATGAGTTATGTCATTGAATTATAGACATTTTCTTCTTTAATTTAAGTCTAAACAACATTATTTTATTTACATCGCTTCTCTTAATATAACGTTTTTATTAATTATCTTTGGTGTTTCTTATTTTTATAAGTCTTTGTCACCAGATTTAATTATTTTTAATAAAAACACTTTCTAAATAAACACTTGGAGTCCATTCCTCACTTGGTTTGATTTGTTATTTGGAAATAATTATTTCCTTAACAATAGCTCATTATAGCGTCATTAGGCGTCCATCTTTGTTTTTATATAAATGTATTTAAAATGAATTTCCCTTATTTAATACAAGTAATCTTACAATCTAATAATACTAAAACGATTATTTACATGATTTCACACTAAAATATCTTTACATGATTGTATTAAATATAATATACATACTGTCTTATTCCTCTTCTACCTCTCTCATACAATTGTCAACATAATTTTAGTCTTTTCTATGTGAATTA
Source organism: Magicicada septendecula (assembly GCA_034769895.1). Classification (NCBI taxonomy): domain Eukaryota; kingdom Metazoa; phylum Arthropoda; class Insecta; order Hemiptera; family Cicadidae; genus Magicicada; species Magicicada septendecula. The sequence continues at coordinate 280,603,518 of CM068371.1, forward strand.
TATTATGTATTAAATGTCATTAGTGTACATATATTGTACTTAATGCATTACATATAGTGGTCAGCTTCTAGCTAGTTTAGAACCCTTCAATTCTTCAATAATGGGTTTGTTCCTATGGTGTCTCATCATAGTGGTCATTTATTTTTCATTAAAACAATAATTAAACTGTTATTGTTACATTTTGTTTGTGTTTCTATATTGGTATTAGACATTACTCCTACTTTTGGTAATGTTCTCATTTACTCTTAGACAAATTTATATGTCGTATTTTTCCTAAGTAACTTACTTAACATGGTTGGTTTACATCTGATTTCTGTCACTATGGTCAGTTGGTTTCTAATTATTTGCATATATACTGACTGTTTTTATAGTTCTAATCTGTTCTCAAAGTTGTATTGAGTTTCCCTCTAACTACTGGTAATATTGTTAACAATCTGTGTTTAATCTTTAATACACTATTTTCCTTAACTAATGGGCCATACAATGGTCCATCTTACATCTGATTGTATTTACATGGTTAGTTAGTTTACAACATTTTGTTTATAATACTGTTGTTATTATGTTAAAGATCTGTTCTCAAAACATTACCAAATATTGGTCTTACTACTGGTAATATTGTTATTCACTTCAGTATTGGTTTTGATATTGCACTTTGCCAAACTGAATTGGCATATTTGTTGTATCTTTGCTATCTGTGTTTGCCATTGCATTTGGTTGGTTTTATTTACATGGTTGCATTATAATGCATTGTCTATTAGGATGTACTGTTATTTATAACAATTCCTTAATTGATATCATTGTTGATAATCATTTATTTTCCTTGATATGTTTGGTTTTCTGTTTAACAGGTACCTTCTCTATGGGTTATGTAACAAGGTACCATCTGTTTTAATGCAGTATGTCTCTACTACTTACATGGTATCAGCATGGTATTTCACAATAATATTTTACTTATTTTGTGACACATGTTTATACATTCCTTCTTAAACACTAACACGTATCTTATTGTATTATTTATTATATTTTTCTAGTCATAGGTTGAATTCAATTCAATCCATTTTGTTTGATACAAGGGTTTTTTATTTGTTGTCAGTTCTTTACAAAAAAAAAACATAATTATATTGTTCTATTTTGTTTTATTTTGGTGGTCTTACGATTATCTGTGTTGATCACAACTTTATTAAATGCGTCACAGTCATTGTTCGTGTCTATTTGACTTATTTAACATCTTGTTGTTTTCATCATGGAATTAACATATTTTCATATACTTATAAACTTCATCACTATAATTGTTTGTGTGGTTTTATCAGTAGAAATAGTTAGTTATTCACATGTTTCACATCTATTAAGTACGCACTGTTATTGTTTGTGTTTCCTTAAATGCTAAACACTGGTTTTCATCCTCACATTTGATAATCATTGTTTCACTTGTCACTTATATAGTCTTTGGTACACGTGGTTTATGTTGATTTCTGGTATGATTTATTCATCTTCTTCTCTCTTCTGAGTCAGCTTTCTTGTCCTTCTTCTTTCTTCTTCCTCGTTATTTTCATCGTAGTCATTATTCCTTAATTGTTCCTCTCGCTGTTTGAATTTGTTAATCCTTATTTCGTTGTTTCCCCTCACTTTTGGAGTTTGTTAATTCTTGTTTCGTCGTTTCCCCTCACTTTTGGATCCTATTGGGTCTAGTTACTGGTATTTTGTTTTGGCTCATGTCATTTTCTTTTTTATGTTTCGTAGTTGATGTCACTAGGTTGATATTATCTTATTCATAGTTGGATTTTCATAATAATACATTTGTAGATACACACAATATATACATGGATTTACTTATCTAGTTTTACATTCATATTTTTCTCTTACTTGCCGTCCTTTAAGCTCATTTTATGTAACTGCCATATTTGGTTATGTTACATATGCCTTCCTTTAAGAATTGATTAATTCTGAGTTATGATTATACTATATTTTTCTATGAAGAATTTATCAATTATTGTACATTCCATGTTGATTTACATGTTTTTTCCATATATCCTTTCGCTTTCTGCTCTTTGAATCATATTTATTTCTTCTCTATGTAATTACTTCCCTCGTTTATTTAGTTCCCTAACATACATTTAGCTGGGGCAGTTTAGAGCGGCTCACTTTGGCTATTCGACTCTACTGGCCATACTAATTTCATTAAATATGGAGGCAAATCATCTCCTTTAATAATAATAAATGATTGCTGGCATTACTCTTCAGTCAATTCATCTCAAATCATTAATAATAATAATAGTGGTCGTTTTTCCGACAAATAATAAATATTCTTGGGATTAATTCACGCATCTGCGGTTTGTACATTGTGATTCTCTCTTTTCTTGATTCAACTTAACTAATTCTACACATAGCATCGGGATATTTTGTTTTACATTTCCTCACTGGTACACTCTCATGATTTTCTTCGTTAGTATATTCTTTTTTATTCTTCTTCACCATAGATTAATCTCTTCATTCTGTGTTACTTTGAACATCATTTCGTCATAATCTTCGTTCCAAATTTATTCTTCTAGATACTATGTATTAGTACATTCATTTTTTCTTTCCTCTTCCAGGTTTTAGTTGGTATTTGTACTTCATGTAGTGTTGGCTTTTCTTTATTCAAATACAAATTTGTCGTGTGTGGTTGTTTCTCTACAGTAATAGTGTTCATTTGGTTTATTCTTCCAACTCTTCTTTTTCTTATAGTAGTACGGGTGAGATGTTGTTGTTCTACTGGTTGACGTGGCTCTTGGAATTAGTTTGTGCCAAGGATGGTGTGTGTCAGTCTCGTATTGACATCTTTTTTATAGTAGTAGTACGGGTGAGATGTTGTTGTTCTACTGGTTGACGTGGCTCTTGGAATTAATTTGTGCCAAAGTTGTAGTGTGTCGGCCTCGTATTGACATCTTTTTTATAGTAGTAGTACGGGTGAGATGTTGTTGTTCTACTGGTTGACGTGGCTCTTGGAATTAGTTGGTGCCAAGGATGATGTTTGTCAGTCTCGTATTGACATCTTTTTTATAGTAGTAGTACGGGTGAGATGTTGTTGTTCTACTGGTTGACGTGGCTCTTGGAATTAATTTGTGCCAAAGTTGTAGTGTGTCGGCCTCGTATTGACATCTTTTTTATAGTAGTAGTACGGGTGAGATGTTGTTGTTCTACTGGTTGACGTGGCTCTTGGAATTAATTTGTGCCAAGGTTGGTGTGTGTCAATCTCGTATTGACATCTTTTTTATAGTAGTAGTACGGGTGAGATGTTGTTGTTCTACTGGTTGACGTGGCTCTTGGAAATATTTGGTGCCAAGGATGGTGTGTGTCGATCTCGTATTGACATCTTTTTTATAGTAGTAGTTATTGATGAATACAATGTTCTGATTCCTTTACATAAATTCTCTGGGATCATTTTTTCCCACATTATAAAATGACAATATACATTCAATGTTTAATACATAATTACATAGTTACTTTTCATTTAATATAAACATATAATAATCTTCATGATAATAATTCACCCTTTTTCTTCAGTCAACATCTGTTTTTATAATCACATTTTCACTTTTCATTTTGTAAATAACAATAATCTTCATGGCCACATTTCATTTTTCATCTTGATATAGTCAACAGTTATACTCATAATTATCTTTTTATTTTACACAACAAACATTTTCATCCTTTACATAGTATTAATAATAAAATAATCCTTATTGCTCACTTTTTACTTGTAATTTCATATCTTAATTGTCAACATATTTTTTCATGGAAGTTTGATTATAGGTGCTCTTTATCTTTTTTGTAATAGGGTTCTGCAATTCGTAGGTGTTGTTTAGATTGTTTTTCGTTACAGTATATGGTCCGGTATATAGTAGTAGCAATTTCTTTGCAATGCCCTCGATAGTACTTGGGAGTTCTCGATTTTTGATTAGCACTTGGTCTCCCACTTCGTATTTTATAATTTTGGGCTGCAATTTTTTGTATTTAATTCTCAGTTTCTGGGCTCTTTCAACTGCATTATTATAGAACTTGGTTTGGTCAAACTTGATCTCTGCACTTATTGGAAAGTTAATTATTTCTGTGATTTCTCGGGGTGGTCTTTTTTCGTGCATTGCCATGTATGGTGTTTCCTCAGTTGACTGATGGTAGGCGAGGTTTAAGAAGTCTTCAGCTGGGGATAAATATTCCTCCCACTTCCTCTGCTGGCTGTGACAGTAGGTTCTTAAAATCCTTCCTACTTCTCTCAACACTCTCTCAGCAGGGTTGCTGTTGGGGTGGTACACCGGATGTCTTATACGTTTTGATTCCCAGATGGAGCAGTGTTTCCCGCCATTTCCGTCCTCGAAACTGCGTTCCGTGATCTGTAACTATTGATGCTGGTCTGCCCACTTCGGGTATGTATTTGTTTATAACTACTTCTAGTATCTTGCTTATCGTGGCTCGATTAAGTGGGTACAGCTTAGTATATTTTGTATAGTGGTCAAAAATAATAATGATATATTTATACTGGTGTCTTCCACCACTCCGTGGAAACGGCCCACAAATGTCCAGGAAGATTTTTTCTAATTTTTTCACAGATGTAATCGGTATCATCACTCCTTCTCGCTTTTCGTTACTGCATTTGACTAGCTGGCAAATATGGCAATTCTGTATATATTTTCTTACCTTCCTATTCATGCCAGTGAAATACACATGTTCTTGCAGTGCTTTTACCACCTTCACTGCGCCCATATGACCATATCGTATGTGATAGTCGATGGTCAAATCTTTCTCTAGAACCTTTGGGATAACTATCTTCCAGTCTTCACCATTTTTATTGCTTTTGGTGAATATCAGTTGATGATGAGTACAGTAATACTGTTTAATGTTTGCATCGTTATCTGCTAGTTTTTTAATAATCATCAATATTTTAGGATCTTGTTGTTGCTGTATAGCTATATCTGACAGTATTTTAGTAAGCTCAGATTTATTTTTTAGCAAGTGGTAGACCTTCGCGATGGTTTCCCTCTCTCCTTCAAATGTTTGGGCGTCGATGTTAATCCGGGACAACACGTCTGCAGCTGTGTTGCTTTTTCCCGGTATGTACTCCCACTGTATATTGTACTCTTGGAGTGTGAGAGTCCATCTTGTCAATCTTCCGTGTTTCAATTTACAGTTCTTGAGGAATGAAATGGATTTGTGATCCGTTCTTACTGTCACTTTATATCCCAAAATAAAGGTTCTAAACTTTTCGCAAGCGAATACGATACTCAATAATTCTTTTTCTGTGGTGTAATAGTTGCGTTCGCACTTGTTCAACGTACGACTTGCAAAACTGATTACTTCATGGTTCCCGTCTTGGTCTTCTTGATATAGCACGGATCCAAGACTCAAGTCGCTGGCGTCGCAGTTCATGAAAAATTGTTTTTCAAAGTTAGGATGATGTAACATAACGGTTTCTAGGAACTTTTCTTTAATTAACTTAAACGTGGATTCTTGTTCTGATTACCATTTCCATTTTTCTTTTGATGATAGCTGTGTTGAAAATCGAGCTGTTAATTCGGAATAATTCTCTTGAAATTTCCGATAGTAATTGCAGATCCCGAGGAACGATTGCAGTTGTTTTTTGTTCTGTGGGACGGGGAAACGCTGTATTGCCTCCATCTTTTCCTGGGACGGTGTAATTCCATGTTCAGATAGGTTAAACCCCAAGAATTGAACTTCCTTTGCTATTAATTGAGACTTATCTAACTTCATTGTAATGTGATTATCTTCTAATTTCTGTAACACCTGTGCCACCCTTTCACAGTGTTCCTCCCAATTGTTGGAGGCGATCAAGAGATCGTCAACATAGACTGTTGTAAACTGCAGTGTATTGTGGCCCAGTATCTCGTCCATACATTTGACGAATATTGCTACCGAGTTTACTAAGCCAAACGGTAGTCTTTTAAAATGGTAATTTCGACCTTCGAAAATAAAGGCAGTGTACTTTCTACTATTCGGATGCAGTTCAACTTGCCAATATCCGCATACCGTATCCCATATACTGTAAAATTTTGTACCATAAAACTTCTTTAAGATCTCATCAATTTCTCCAGGTGATGTCCTGTCGTTAATTATGGTTTTGTTAAGTTCCCGAGCATCTAAACAAATTCGTACTGCACCATTTTTCTTTGGTACGGCGACAATAGGGTTGGTGTATGGTGAATTGCTTACTTCGATGATGTCATTTGCTATCAAACGCTGGATTTCTTCCCTTACTGCTTCCTTCAGCGAAAAGGCGATAGGATAAGATTTTCGTATAAATTCGGTTTGGTCTTTGAATCTTAACTCGCATTGGAAATTTTTGATTTTTCCGGGTGTATCGGAAAATATGTGACGATACTGGCAATATATGTTTATCAGATGGTCCTTTTGTTCCCATGTCAGCTCTTGGCTATTTTGGTTGGTCTTGAATTCTCGTATCTCATTAATCTTGGTCAACCATAAATCTTCCTCTGGGTTGTTGTGAAGCTTCTCGTTGATGGCGCCTTCCTGATGTTGGTGGCCTTCCCTAATGTAATAGATTACATGTTCTGCGGGTGCCTTTTGATATTCTGTTAGCTTGGCTGTCCACTCAACTTCTCCTGTCTTCATCCTTACTGTATTTGTGTCCATGTTAATTATCGCGGTGTATTTTCTGAGTATATCACACCCAATGAGCAGGGTAAACGGTAGCCCACTGGCTACTAGGAATATCATCTGTATCGTGTTATTATTGCTGGATACATCAAGTTGCACTTGTTGTCTAATCGTCTTATTTTGACGTCCGGTAGCTCCAATGAGTACAATGTTGTTAATAGGTAAAGTGGGTATTGTCGCTTTATTTTCAGATTGGATTCTATCTAACTCCACCTTATCAATCAATGATACATTTGCTCCGGTATCTATCATTGCCGTTGCTTTTATGTTATTGACCTTTACCGCTATGTATGCAATTTCACTATTACTTGTATCGCTGATAGCATTCTCTTTTTCTTCCATTAAGTCTCTTCTTATATTTTTTAAATAATTATTGGTGTAAGTTTTGCGAAGATTTGGATGGTTTACCAAAACTCTAGACCCAATAGTCTGGTTCAGTGAGGGTACTACTTGGTTTTTCACTGCCGGTTGGCGTTTAAAGGCAGGTCACTATTCCCGTGCCTGTCTTGCGATGTCAAAGCTATGGGTTCCTGATTCCCAGGCCCATGTCCATTATTGTAGACTGCTGTATTTTGCGTTATTGTTCCTTGACTTCCATTGCTGTCGCTTCCGTTAGATCGGTATCCAGATTCCCGCTCCTCTCTATCGCTGTTGCTGGAGTGACTATGCTGATTAGGGAAACTCCTCCTTCCTTGGTAGTAGTTTCGACGATTTCCCCCTCGACTGGCTTGAGTATAGTGCACTCTGCGAAAGTGATTATTATTTTGGTTGCCATTGCTTTGTCTTGGGTGATGATTGGGAGCTTGATTCTGGTACGGCCGGTAATAATTGTTACCTCTTTGGTAGGCTGGCTCTCGCTGATATCCACCTGAATGTTGATTATTATTATTCCCTCTATTATTCACATTGTTGCCCCCTCCGTCTTGACGTGGTATAGGGTGATTTTGGAATCTCGGTGGGTGATTGTGATTTCTTCCTGGGCTATTCCTTTCGTTGGATATGTTGGGGTTATTATTCCCAGGTCCTCCTCGATCATATGTCTGGTTAGGTCCTTGTCGACTACGTTGGTAGTATCGTTCTCTTTCATGGTTCTCCAACAGTTCGCACATCCCTTGGACTGTTTTTATTTGTGCATTTAGTCTTCCTTGTGAGATGCCTTGATTGAAGTGGTAGGCTAATTTCGTCACTAGGCATTCTTCTGGGATTGCGGGTTCGAGATTCCTGGCCAGGCAAATCTTTCCCAAGAAATATGTTGTCATTGACTGCCTTCCATGTGTATTGAACCTTCCGTTTGTGATATCATCCCTAACGATGTTCTGGGTGGCTTCGGACCAATATTTTTGTTTAAACGCCACTTTGAAGTTGTCATAATTCCCCACTTCGTTACGGGTTGCCGTCCACCAATTGTCGAACGTGCTTTTGAAAGCTTCATCTAACATTCCCTTAATGGTAGTCCATCTACTCTCTCTGTTTTTACGTATGATTTCTTCTATTCGTTCTAAAAACTCTAGCGGATTTTTATAATAGGTCCTGAATTCAATCTGGTCTCTGTTGTCTAGATGAGTCAATCCGGATAGTAAATTTGGTATCGTTTGTAGACGATGCATCTTGTCGCGGAGGTCATCTAACTCTCTTCGTTGACGCTCGGTTAATAGGGTTCTATCATCATGTACCTGCTGCTTAATTGCGTCCACTCTTCCAGATACTTCTTCACACTTGTCGGTTAGTGTTGACTGTGCTGCCTTCATGTTGGTCTGTTCTTGTGTTATCACATTTATTTGTGTACCGTGCGTTCTCTCCATTTCGTTAATGCGTTGATTGATGTCTAACTCTGCTTGTATTAGTCTCAGGCCGGTACGTTCTCCCTCCTTTCATACTTCATCCATCTCGACATTAACTTCAGTTGATAGGATGGCCATGCGCTTCTCGATTTCATCAACATTTTCCTTCAATCTTTTTTCTATCATCTCTTCTGTATCCTTGGCGGCTTCCTTCATCTTGTTACTGTGGATACTCATCTGTTGCCACATCCCTTCATGGTCAGATTGTATTGTTTCGACGTCTCTATTGAACTTAGCCGTGATTTCATCCATTTTCTGGTTGGCCTGATCCATTCTGACTCCCAATCCTGCCGATAACTCCTCTTTCATGATGGCCATTTTCTTCTCCAGTAATTCCTCGGTTTTCTTTTGTCCATCTTCCATCCTCCTGTTCGTCTCCTGTATCTGGTTATTAAACTCTTCCTTTAATAATTCTATATGTTTCTGGTTTTCCCTCTGGCCTTCCTCTATTTTCTGGTTTGTTGACCGGCTGGTTTCCTCTATTTTACTATTTAGGTCCGCCTTCAAATTTTGATTGTCCTCTTTGGTTGATCTCAGGCCTTCCTCTATTTTCTTGTCTAGTGATTCCATCTTCTTATTGTTGTCGTCTAATTTGTTGTTCAGACCTTCCATTACCTTCCTCATCCAATCTTGGAATGCTGATTCTCCTATTAATGTTGTTTGTTCAGGCTGGCTTGGTTCCGGTGGAGTTTCTTGAATCATCACTTCCGGTTCCTCCATAGGCTGCTGAACCCCCTCCGCCGGTTCAATTTGTTTGTCTTTTACTTCCACTATTATCTCCTCCACATCTTCCGTTGACATAGCTTCCTTCTCTTCTTTTCTGGTTTCCTTCTCTGCTTGCGCCATCCTTTTTCTTGACGTTGATCTTGATTTCAATCTGTCTGTATACATCTTGATCTTCTGATAATGTTCCTGCTGTCTTCTCACGAATTAGTATATTTAGGTTATTGGTTATTGTATATTTCCCTAACTCGTGCTCGGACGTTGGGCGCCAACTTGTTATATAACAAGTAATATTAGTGTAAGTATAATTGTATTTATAGTTGTAGTGTGCTTGCAGATACGCTCCGGTATCTGCTATTATGTTGTTTTTATAAAACTGCTCCAATTATAATTATTAGGAGTTATTAGTGTGATTGTATAATCTGTATAAGTGTCTATGAATAATTCACTCTTTTAATTTAAATAGGCTTCGCGCACCTTTGTTGTATGCCTCCCTCACTTACCACAAGTATCTGTTTCAGTCCTGTTCTGTGACGGTTGTTGCTGAAATACATACACTTAAAATGCACACAAATATTCAATTTGAATATTCAAAACAGTTAGTACACACAATATGAATGAATTAGCACATATAAGTAATACTTTAAATTACTCTCTGTTTGAATTGTTCCGCCACCTTTGGTAGAACTGATTTAAAAGAAATAATTTAATTTATATTTGAAATGATACTCTTGTTCATAGGTAAATAAGTGTAGGTTTATTAACAATTTTAAAATGGCAAATTTCAAAAACAATTAACAATCATTTTGGCTAATAATCCTCTACATAATAATTACAATTGATTAATTTTAACATAAAACTCTGTCCAGGCTCAATGCTGGTAGTCCTGTCTTTGGTACAATAATTTGAACTTAATAGGTTATGTTTTCTTGTCAATGTATTATCAGGTTGTTAGGTTCTTTGAGGTGACATGATATCAGTGTCAAGATGTAATATTAATAGAATTAAGAAAATTGAACAATGGTTAATAAATAACAAATAAATATAAAACAATGAAATTTAATACCATAGGTATGGTAAGTATGTTATTATCGTACGCTTGGATGCGCACGCACCTTATAAAACTCTATAGCAGGCGTCAAGCTCGTGGCTTGTACAGTTTCAATGTATCGTTTTATTTTCAACAATGAGTTTGATAAATATATATTTTCAAGAGAAAAAATTAATAAAATACAAAAAAAAACTTGATATGATTTCTATTTGGTTTGGAAATTATTTGAGAACAGATGCAACAGTTAAATTAACAAGCTACCGCTACCATTTTGAGGTTAGCTATCACAGGTAATGCTATTATGGTAAATGATTTCTTAACGGTTAACATTTCTTAATTTATTTTTTCTGAACACATTATTAATAACATTTTAACATGTTACTATTAGAATTGCTTTTATACTTTTGTACGAAAGTTAATGTTATTTATTTCAAAACATCGAAATAATCAAGACAAATAAGTTTAGTCAAAAAAGTGACTAAATGTTAACTCTTGTAATTAATGACAATTACTTCAAACATACTTTTTATAATTATGAAAATTAATTAAAATATTTATCTAATATTTTAATAAGTATAAATTGACATTTCTTGGAATTCTAATAATTCCATTATACGTTTAACCTTTCGCTAGTACTTGACTCGCGTAGCATCCATATATGTCTATTTAAAATTATTATTTTTTAAATCAAAGTTATTTAAATAAAATATTGTACTCCGTGTTTATTTATCACAACACACGCGAGTACGACCGGGATTATACACTATCGTACTTGTATAATTCGATAATCCCGCACATATCACTCGGAAGTATTTTTGTTGTGTCAAGGTTATGTATGTTTATCAACTTATTGTCAATGGACGCGCACAAATTTGAAAATAATACTTTTTCATGGTGTAGAGTTGCGTGACCTGTCCGTCTGAAGGCTGTTCTTAGACTGTTACATTTTGCCGGAGCGTCTCTTTCGAGTCTGACAAAATGCGTTGATTTGATTGGCTGTAATCACTATAGTCTTCACCCCAAAAGCCTTTGTTTTATTAAAATATTTGATGTTTTACCAAATTTTGACTTTGGGTTGGAGTTTATGTGACGTAAGCACTAGTGTAAAAAATAATTGAAAAGTTAATAATTACAATAACTTCCTTATTGAACGTCCTATCGTTACATGAGTTATGTCATTGAATTATAGACATTTTCTTCTTTAATTTAAGTCTAAACAACATTATTTTATTTACATCGCTTCTCTTAATATAAAATTTTTATTAATTATCTTTGGTGTTTCTTATTTTTATAAGTCTTTGTCACCAGATTTAATTATTTTTAATAAAAACACTTTCTAAATAAACACTTGGAGTCCATTCCTCACTTGGTTTGATTTGTTATTTGGAAATAATTATTTCCTTAACAATAGCTCATTATAGCGTCATTAGGCGTCCATCTTTGTTTTTATATAAATGTATTTAAAATGAATTTCCCTTATTTAATACAAGTAATCTTACAATCTAATAATACTAAAACGATTATTTACATGATTTCACACTAAAATATCTTTACATGATTGTATTAAATATAATATACATACTGTCTTATTCCTCTTCTACCTGTCTCATACAATTGTCAACATAATTTTAGTCTTTTCTATGTGAATTATATTATGTATTAAATGTCATTAGTGTACTGTCACAGGACAAATGTACAGTGGCGCCAATCGTACACACTATAGTTTTTTAGGCCCTTAAAAGGACCGTTTGTCGGGTACGCTAAATCATTTGCGTACGCTGCCCGAGCCGCGCTGTGATGTTCGGTGGCGGCATCCGCTGTTCCGGGCGTGCTGCGGTTCTCTTCTTTCGGCAGCGGTATGTAGAGCCCGCTGCTGTCCCAGTCGATGTCCATCACTGCTTCTCCTGCGTTCTCCATTCTTCCTTCTTCCTTTTCTTCCAGATGGCTTGACGACGTCCAATGGAGTGCGCAAAAATACACACAACTGGGGGTCGCGAGTAGTACAGTGTCCCGAGTCTCAGAAAGGACTCCTGCCACTGGGTATGTAGCATGTAGCATTGTAGTAGCGGGGCGTCTTTGCACCCGGTGCATGACTGCAGCATCTGAGTCGAGCTCAATGGCTGCCCGTGGATATACATAGGTCTGGTTCTTCGACTGGTGCCTAATATCAGGAATGGACAACCGCCAACCAGTTAACTGAGAAGGCGGGGGAGAAAGGTTTTAATTTTTATTTATTTTAAAATATTTGCAATCAGTGGGCACTGCCGCATGAACGGGTTCAGATGACAGATGTCACCCGTTCCCAGTCCCGCGTGCAGACGCCTTGAGGCGTCGGTCGCTCCCCGCGAGGCAGAGAGCCTCCGTGCCAGTGATAGCGCGTAGCAGCAGCATTCAGCGTGGTCGGCATACTAGGAAGGGAGGAAGGAAACAGCTTAGCAGGTAAATTCTGGGGCATGGGCAGATGGTGAATATTCAAATAGAGGTTTAAGCAGGTTACTTAAACTTATGGCGGGTCATCGAGAATCGCCCGAGGGCGTTTGACCCGGACAGGGGGAGGTGGTTGCGTGGTGCTGATGGTTCTGAGGTAAGGGAAGGAAGAGGTCTCAGCTGCGGCAAAGAGAGTCGCAGCTAACGACCAGACAAAGGCTGAGAGAGCAGGAACTCGTAGACCTCCTCGAATTACACTGTTTCTAACAAACCAAGGAGATACCGACAAGGAACGGAGGGTTCTGGATTGGAAACTTTCCAGCCTACGCCTGTTGGTGGCGGAGGCAAGTGACCACCATACAGGTGCCGCATAGGTCAATACAGACCGGAGAAACAACAGATAGAGGGTAACTTTCGTGCGCAGCGCCAGGGGGCTGCGGCACGCGAGGTATGGGTAAAGTTTGGCTCGGACGCCGCGAGCCTTGGCAAGGGTGTCCGTCACGTGGGCGTTGAAGCATAGGCGACGATCTAGCCGCCTATGATTTATTCATCTTCTTCTCTCTTCTGAGTCAGCTTTCTTGTCCTTCTTCTTTCTTCTTCCTCGTTATTTTCATCGTAGTCATTATTCCTTAATTGTTCCTCTCGCTGTTTGAATTTGTTAATCCTTATTTCGTTGTTTCCCCTCACTTTTGGAGTTTGTTAATTCTTGTTTCGTCGTTTCCCCTCACTTTTGGATCCTATTGGGTCTAGTTACTGGTATTTTGTTTTGGCTCATGTCATTTTCTTTTTTATGTTTCGTAGTTGATGTCACTAGGTTGATATTATCTTATTCATAGTTGGATTTTCATATTAATACATTTGTAGATACACACAATATATACATGGATTTACTTATCTAGATTTACATTCATATTTTTCTCTTACTTGCCGTCCTTTAAGCTCATTTTATGTAACTGCCATATTTGGTTATGTTACAAATTGTATATCAAACATACATCAATCTTTGAGATTATAATTATACTAGCACTACTACCCATCACGGCTTCGCCCGCAAAAAGAGTACAGACTGATTAAATAACAACTTCCTCATCAATGCCATACATTATTTGTAGTTTAATACAATAAATTTACGTGATTACTTGCTATCACTCTGACATAGTTTGATCTGGCTGTTATTATTATTTTATACATATAACCCTGGATTCCTTTGAACATAAATAAAAATAACATCGAAATTACAATTATATTGCCTTTGTGGCCTAAACAGAACAAAATTAGTACAACTTATCATTAATATTATAGTTTTATGTAACATATTGTGAATTGTATTTGTTTCACAAATTTGTGAAATGCAATGTTTTTTAACTCTTTCACATAACATACTATGTTCCACTTTGTACACTGCACTTTTATAATTACACTTAGTATTGTTTTCTATGGTTACAGTGTTTTTAGAGTACAAACGTTCTCATAGTGTGATACATAATCCCAATATAACATAATTTTTGATAACATAATTATAAAAAATCATTCAGTTTTCATGAAAATTATAAACATTAATGTATCTCTCGGTGTACTCGTATACTCTCTGTGTATATTAGCTATAGCTGTTGCCCGCGACTTCGTCCACGTCGAAGAATATTTTTGTCTAAAGTACCTATGTCCTTCCGCGTATTTCAAGAAACTTAAAAAGTAAGTTAGAAGATTTTCAGTTCCTTAATTCTACTGCTATGATTTTCAGTTGCTATCTTTCCAAGACCTCTCTGTAAACAACATTCCTGGTTTTCCTTTCTGGCTGGAGGATGACCAAACTATCAGATGAACTGACTCTCGAGCACGCCACGTACAACTGGCCATGGGAGAAACAGTCACTCCTGAGATCCACAACAGCCACTTTTAAAGTCTGTCCCTGCGCCTTATTAATCGTCATAGCGTAACAAACTTTAACCGGGAATTGCAGACGTTTAAACTCAAAATGGTAATCTGATGGGATCATTGGAATTCGGGGGATGAAGACAGTTTCTCCCTGACTGACGCCTGTGAAAATCTGGGCTTCAATCACGTGCTTGTACAGATTTTTTACCTGAAGCCTAGTGCCGTTACAGAGTTTGGGTGGATGTAGATTGCGCAAAAGCATGATTGGAGCACCAACCTTAAGGTAGAGGTCGTGTGGTGGGATTCCTGGTGGATCGAGTGTGTGCAAAAACTCTACAGGATAATGGACCGCATCTTGTACCTCCACTACCGAGTCAATAGATTCATACTTCATGAGTTCATTAGGTAGCTTCTCTAGTAGAAGATTATTGATAGAATTGGCTGAATCGTTGGTTGGAGTAAGAATAGCCCTTTCCTTGAGCCATGATATACAATCTGCACCACTCTGTTGAATATTACTTCCATAGATCTTGTCAGTCAGGCTTGTTAAATCTCTTACAATGGAGCAAAGATTATTCGGAATATTTATTTTTCCATTCTCCTCTTCTAAAATCCTTCCATCCCCAATATCAAGTAATAATTTAGAAAACTCCTCTGCTCTCAAATCATGTTGAAGGTGGACACGCATGTTAACTCTTAAGGACAGTATTTTGACATTAGGCCATAAAGTGGATGACTTTAGACAGGCCTTAAGTTCATCCGCACGTGTCCCTCGTGGAACAACGGGTAATGTTTGTCTGAAGTCACCAGCCAAAAGCACTGTAACTCCACCCATAAGGCTTTTGCGGTCTCTAATATCCTGGAGTGTTCTGTTAAGAGCCTCAACGCCTCTTTTATGAGCCATAGTGCACTCATCCCACACTATTAATTTAGCTTCACGAAGCACCTGTGCCATATCACTCTGCTTAGAAATATTACAAAGTGCAGACTCAAAATGATTCAGGTTAAGGGGTAACTTGAATGCAGAGTGAGCAGTCTTTCCTCCTTCAATCAAGGTAGCTGCAATACCTGATGAAGCAACTGCAACTGCGATATTCCTTTTGCGCCTAACTGTGGCGAGCAACAGATTTATCAAGAACGTTTTCCCAGTGCCGCCAGGAGCGTCCAGAAAGAACAATTTCCCAGAATCACAATTAATACTGTGAACGATTTCGTCATAGGCATCTTTTTGTTATTGATTTAATTTTGGAACATTTACAGCCACTGTTTCAGTCAACCGAACACAATCATAGGACAGTTCGTTCAGGTATTGTTGGTTGCTGATAACTTCTTCCTGTCGTGATGGTGTTGGAAGACCAAACAATTTGAGTGTTTTCCCCGACATGGATATGACAGTATCCTCAAGAAGCTTAAGGCATTGGTTTTAAACAATGTCCTGGACTAATTGGACATATCCGCGCTCTCTTTCTATTTGCCTTCTAACATCTTCCGCAAGACTGTCTCGGTATTTCTCCCACAATTTTAGGGGGTCTGCCACTTGGCAGAATACTAACATTATGGCAAATAGCTCACGAATTTTATTAGGAGAGTCAGAGATAGAAGCTTCTTCAAGAGTACGGTCCCAATGGGCATCATCCTCCAGCAAGCCAAGTGCTCTACACGCCGCTTGAAATGTTGGCTGAACTACCCCTGCGATAGTTTTTAATGCAGTAAATGATACAGGACCGCGGATCTCATGTAAGAGGAGGCGTAAATAGTAGCACACAGCATTGCCAGGATGGACAGTGTATACTCTACCCAACACCTGATCTTTTTTTACCCCTGGATAGCCTGTCACAGATTTACCTTGCTTCCTCCTGCAGAATTGATTGCTTTTCCATACGTAGTAGGACGGAACTTCGCAATATAAAAGGGACCTTGCGAAGGCATCAACTTTACACAGGTCAAAAAATCCCAAAAGTGTCATTTTTGGAGGATTATTTATCGTGTCAATGACATTGTCCTCCATAAAATAAACTCTTTGACCGTTTTCTAGATGTACGGAAAGGTGCATAACAGGAGGAAACCTTTCATGAATAGGGAAGCAGAGGATGCGCCAGACTGCCTCAGAGCTGCTGATGTATCGTCCTGTTTCGTACCTTGTCACCTCGTCCAGATCTCCAACGGTGAACGCTGCTTGATCAGACCCTTTATTCACATACTTGCAGATATATTTGATTGATTTGACAGAGTTGCAATATTCAACATTTATGTGGGCTGAGAATGTGCGAGACAGGACGGGGTTGTACGGAACTACCCAGCGATTGTCAAGAATAACCTCATTGATTTTTACTGTAAATCCGCCGTCTGCCGGCGACCGTCTGCGATACTTAGGATAGCCATCCTCTCCTGTCTGAGTCTCTTTTAAGAATGGCCGTAGGTAATTCTTTGTACAGGCGCCATCCACCATGCATGGTGAGTTCTTGTTAAGCAGTCCACATGGTCCGTGAATCATATTTGTCTTGACAATCTCATGGAGGGCTGGATCTAGGTTGGGATCAGGTACTTCAGTTTTGATAATTTTATCTATGGACTCTGGCCTTATCTTCTCCTCCAACCACAGAAGGATATGAACGTGAGGGAGCCCACGCTTCTGCCACTCCACGGAGTACATGTGACACCTGGTAGGGCCAAAGATGTAACCTTTAGTGAGGAGTTTCATTATATGCTTCACTTTTATGTTGAAAACCCTCGCTACTACGTCATGTCTATCGTGAGATTTTTGGCCTTGTGTCAATATCTCTGTGATTTCCAGCCATTTTGGATTGCAAGTGAACGTAATAAACAGATCCGGTCGTCCAAAATGGCGCACATACGTCATCGCGTCTTGAGTTCGCTCATCCATGATCGGGGTCCTCCAGTGAAAGTGGACGACAGCACAACCATCTTGCCTATTTCTGATAACTGGCCGTCCTTTCTACTCATGGCATCTTTCAGGTGTACATAATTCTCACTACTCAGCTTTTTCTGGTTGTTACGTATCCAATTGAGTCTCTCAGTTTCAATTTTCGCATACTTATCAACCAGAAATTGGTTGAGAAGGTTGCGAAACAGCAGTAGGTTGCATTGTTCACCATCACGCTCCATTATCCTGTAGCTGTAAAAGTCAGTAGCAGACACAGTTTTCTTGAGAGGAGCCTTTGTCTTTGGGTTGCACTGTGGTATGTCTATAGAATAGCCGTCTTCTCCACGACAGAACATCAAAGGGTATTGAAGAGCATCGTAGGCACGGTGCGTCTCACTGATTCGTATCAATCTATTGTCTCTGCTATGGAGAACGATATCTCTTTTATCAAAATCCTGGCCGACAATGAGAATTGCCACTTCTCTAGTTGTTGGAACATTGAAACGACCATGGTGTTCTCCAGAAGGCTTCGTATTTGCTTTAATAACTACCTGAAACTCCTTCTGATCCTTGGGAACAGAATCAACAGCAGCCTTAAAATCCAAAATATACTTGTTGTGTTCATGAAGTAATTTCTGCAGCTGGCTAACCAATCCTGGCTTGACGCCAGGGTATATTCCACAACGGATATCCCTCTCTTTGTCATCATCACCAACAAAGTATATTTGGAGAAATGAAGGCTGTTGCTCAGGCTCAGCCATAAGACTCCTTATCCTGTGATAGACCTGGCCCTGTACTTTAAAAGTTGGCATAAAGTTTCCTTCTTTTACCTCTTTGGCTCCAAAAGACGTCATTTGGAAGCATCCATTGTACTTCCGGGTAGCAGGAAGAAAGTGCTCAGTCATTGCATGCTGGTGATTGAGGAGACTGTGTAAGGGTTCAGGATAGGGCTCAAGGAGAGGAAGCTGGACCTTACCATTATTGCAACACAAACCAGGAGTCTCAGCCTTCCACTTCAGTGCACGGCACCAGTTACATGGTGACCGAACTCCAAGCTCAACGAACTTGTCCGTGGAATAATCTATTTCCGGTTCATATTGAAATCCGGACAAAAGTTTATCCCAGGTCAATAATCTGTTATGTGCTCTCTTTTCATTATATTTCGCAGAAGCTACTGGATTGATATGGGGGTTATTAGATGCATATTTTTCAACAGCCTCCCTATGAACTGTTGGATGACTTTCATTGTATTTTTTTGCGGCCTCCCTATGAACTGTTGGATGACTTTCATTGTATTTTTTTACGGCCTCCCTATGAACTGTTGGATGACTTTCATTGTATTTTTTTACAGCCTCCCGGTTAACTGTCGGGTGACTATCAGTATATTTTTTGACTGCCTCCCTATGAACTTTTGGGTTGTTTTTGGCATATTTGGTAGCAGCTTCCCTTACTTGTTTTTCCTGATTGCATTTGTAAACCTTTTTCTGTGTTTTTTTCCTCTTTTCCCTTTGACTGATGCTACAGTCGAAGCAACAGATTCGTCTGAACTTGGACTGGAGAGGTCAACGTAAGGAGAGGATTGGGACTGGGAGACAGTGCAAGACAAATTCAGTTGACATTCCGCTGGGTTATTGGTATTCGGGGATTCGGACAAATTCAGTTGACATTCCGCTGGGTTATTGGTATTCGGGGATTCGGACAAATTCAGTTGACATTCCGCTGGGTTATTGGTATTCGGGGATTCTAAGTTAACTGTATTATGTGTTGATTCGGCCAAGGGAATTAAAACATCAAAATGCCCTTCATTGAAATCTCCAGTGAACCGAATTCTTTTGACTCCCTGTAATGCCTCCCCAAAAATAGCAAGAATAGAGCCACCTTGAAACACCTGAAACTCATAAGGAAATATTTCTCCAGCAGCCTTGAGCTCGCAAGTAGTCCCATATGTGTACGGCCTAGACATTTCGGTGAGGTACAGACATTTGGTACCATAAGCAGCTCCAGACCGCTGGTGAGTAAAGCATTTGAACCTTTGCCAGTTATTGGACACGTGATTCGCTATTTCTGCACGAATTTGAGCGGCCCTTGAAACGTCGCCGTGCACCAGATAGGACAGGGAGGAGAAGAGACACGCGCCGTCACCACTTATCTTTACTATTCGGTAAGGAATCTGTAATCCGTTGCTTATTATAAACTCAATTTCCTCGTCCATTTTCTACTTTCAAAATAGAATGTTTATTTAGCTAATAGGTATCAAAATTCGTAGCTGCTTACTTAGGTACTTAACTAAAAAAGCGAGAGCGCACAAATCAAATATATATTATTAGCACAAGAAGAGAAGCCCTTTAATAAAAGGGAGCTGAAAACATTCTCAATCATACCAAGGCAATTGTGGATCTCGACCTCACAACCCCTGGCCATTGTTGGATTTAACTGGAAGTGCAGTAATTTAATTGTTCTTTAGATGCCTGGTCATTTGGATAATGAAAATATCCATGTCCTCTTTGTGAATTAAAAAAATGAGAGTGGTCCTTTATGATGGTTATTTTACTTTACATTTTCCTATGCACACTGGTATAAATCCCAACTACATTTACAGTCTCAACATATCATTGGATCCTTATCCTCTTAAAGAGTTCAAATCTAGTCCATATAATTGAAAAATATCAAGCATGTTAGCAGCTAAGGATTCGCCTGTTAACACACCAGCAGGAAACTGCAAAAAGTCTCCTCTGATTCTGTGCTTCTTGTTTTGAAATTCCACAATTGTATATACAGTGATAAACATATCAAAATATAATATTTACACTCATATCCAATAATGTCAGTTTCATTAAAATAGGTTAATTCTCCTATAATTATGGATGACATTTATATTATCTACTATACTAGCCAAGTGAAGTTTTTGGCCAGTTGTTATAATTTTAATACATGCTGTCGAGCCATGTTCCTTAAGTAGGTTTTCGGTTTTTTAAAGCATAAAACGACCTCTCACAGGATATGGTTAATAAAGGAATAGTAGTGACTACTTGTGCTAACTTGTACATTTATTGTTATTTGTACCTTTTCAGTAACAAAAGAAGAACAGATAAATTTTAAGGTATTGTGCTATTTTTCTTGTCATGCTGCAGATTAGATTCTTTAAGATTTTAATTTCCACGTCCAAAGAATCTGTATCACATATACGCATTGATCTGCTAACTGCTTCAATAAATCTGCACGTATAAAAGTTGCACTGATTAACACTGACAACTTCCACTATTAAAAATTTGCAAATTGTCATTGAAATATCTCTGAAGTCTTGTCTAATTAAACTTGAAATTTTTCAATAAAGATTAGACCGGGGTGTCACAATCTATACTCTGGCAGCCACAAAACTTGCAAAACCATGTCTTTAGCATTTCTATGTGCACTACAGTCGAAACAAGTAATGGTTGGATTTCGTTGTCCATGACGTGTCCGTTCATTAACTAAATATAATTAAATCACTACTGACTCGGAACACAAAGCTTTTTATGCGTAAAAACATAAAAGTTTAATTATATTTAACGAGTAATGGGATAGTTTTTTTTAACTACAGTCTTTCTAAAAATCTGTCTAAAATTCTGAATAATAGGTCTAAACCTACATATGTACTTATCTAACCTCTAAATATTTGTACTCATTTTTCATAAAAATTTTTTTTTTGGAATCAGTAAGAAATTTGCATAAATATATTCACACTATTTTTTACAATTATATAGCCACAATAACAATCTATTGGTATGCAATCTTTTTTTCATGCACACATTGATTTTTTTTCAGCGGCCCAGTAAAAAACTGTATTACTGCTACCATAAAAATGTTGAGTAGTGTTAATAATATTAATTACTAAGTAATATTAATATACTGTATATGCATGTTATTGTTCATTAATATATGTATATAATATTTACCGTATTTCTTCCGTCGTGTGACTTCGTGTTGCGTTCGATTGATTTACGCGTTTCAAAACATATGTTTCATCTTCAGAATAAAAAATCACGTAAAGTGAGATCGTTAAAAACAATAAAATTGCAAATATTAAAAACAGTTCTACACATATCTGCATTACAAGGTACCAGTGATGCCATCAATGAAGTTTCAAAACCCTGGGTTATCAGCCATACTTTCGTCCTGATAGTAAGACCAACTGCAGTGGTGTACCGGGCTCACTTCACTCCCCAAAAATGCACGCAAAAGGTTGCCTGGAAATCCTTAAGTGTGAACTTTCCTGAAGGGGAGCATTTAGAGTATGTAAAGCCTGCTCTCCACAATCATGAAGCCCATGACACTGTCATCTCTATAATGCTACAAAGAAAATAAATCATTGGATCTCAATATCAGTGGCAATGGATTTAAGTTAACATTTTTATTCAACCAATAATTTGGTTAAAAATTGAAAAAATAATTTGAATAAAAAATGAGTCAGGATTTTAGCTTTTGGAAAAATATTGGGAGGACGGGTCCCCCCCCCCGGCCATGTCACCCATGAATATAAATAATATAATAGAAACCAATCTTGTTTTCATATAACCAATACATCATCATATTATATGCAGATATGAGTCTAATTTCCAAGACAATATTGTGTTGTTTATTTCTGATGAGTTACAGAAGTAAAGTTTTAACTTTCTAATCAGAACTATTATAAAAGATTTAGATACATCAGTGAGATTGAACCATGTGTTATTTTATATTTAATCCTATAAAATAATGTCATATACTGCAAGCAACCTAATTAAAAATTATAGAACCAATAAAAAATGGTTGGTGCATGTAATGGATGTTTAAACTGGTATTTCACACAACTGATTGGGTTGAGAAAAATATTAAATAAAGTTGACAGCATTATACTAAAAACATTATTTCATGTAGAACAATTACTTCATAACAGTAAAATATTTATATTTAAAATACAAGACATTTGTGAAATAAATTCCAGCTTTTGTCTGTAGGAAGGTAAATTATCATGTACTGTGTATTCACATGTGGAAAAATTTATGTGTAGTTTGATATTTGAGGTAGGTAGTATATTATGTTGTGTTGTATGCCTAAATGTGTGTAGTATATACGGCTTATAATATTTGTACATAAAAGAGAGCTTAAACGGGTATGCAACAGAAATATAAAATGGATAAAATTAATTTTTACATATTATTTTCTGCTCTGCTAAAATTGCAAATAAATAAATACAAATTAAGATACTATCAGAATAAATATGATCATCAAAATAAGTAAAAATGAAAATACAATCTACTCATTACAAAAGTAAATATCAGTATGGAGAACCATACATGACTTCCATATTCTAAGATTTATATTTAAAATCATTTTCGAAATGAAATATTACCATAGAAACTACTTCTTTCTACTTACTGCTTCAGCCTTAACCACAGTACTGTGGTCACTAACGTATACCACCTCACGTTATCGCACTCGATTTTCACTGATGATAGAAGTCGATGGCATTGCCGAAACGTCTGGTTTTGTAGAAAACATTGGACTACGGCCAAATATCCCGGGAAGGAATTTTAACAAAAACTACTTCTTTGTTGCCGATAACGTTGTACACATATATATAACAAATATGCATAAAATTAATGGCTTGTATAAGTTAATGATTGATCTCCATTAAGTAGTGCTCAAGTTTCCAAAGTTTTAATATTATGATGTCCGTAATTAAAACATCAGAGCAGGTTTAGTGTGTATGAGGGTACACCGTGGACAAAAATTTTCAACATTTCCTATTGAGCGTTGCTTAGAGTAAAGCTACGAATCTACAGTGTACGTTTCACAGAACAAACACGCGGAAAATAAGGAGCGCTCCGAAGTCACTCATGGACCCTCAGCATCTTGCAGAGGGTTCATTCCCTAAAGACGAAAAGTCTGTCTATGAATCGTTCCTCTGTAAACACGTGCAGTTACACTGCCCAGCGATCCACAGTAAGCAAATCGCTATCCACGCTGGACACTTTTTCGGCTTGCACGCGTTATGTTGGTATGGGTTTCGGCACTTTCCATTTAAAAAGCGTGCAAATGTAAGAAAATAAACATGAATGAGGCCAGAAATAACACGAATTGTGTGTGTGTGTGTGTGTGTGTGTGTGTGTGTGTGTGTGTGTGTGTGTGTGTGTGTGTGTGTGTGTGTGTGTGTGTGTGTGTGTGTGTCTTCCCTGCCTTTTTACTGCGGTAGTCATAATAATAAAATGGAAAAATGGAAACGTAAACAGTACATAACTGAGATACGCTTGCCTGCCAAGCGCGATATATTTTCTCTTATACATGATTTACATTAAAATGAAAAAATTATAATTTTATTGACTGGCAACAAAGTTATTTTATTTTCAACAATTACCATTGTTTGAAAAAGTTTAAATGAATTTTCAAGTACTTTACTCTTATTAAAAGTAAAACGTTGCAGGTAAACTACCCCTTCCCCTTAACCGATCTTCACCAAAATCTAAAGACCTTGAGTCCTCTACAATTCACTGACGTATGCAAAAAATTATTTGATTCTGTTTGAATTTGCGGCAGTTATCGTTTGCCATAGAAAATACGCTTGATAAAAAACGTTGCAGGTAAACTACCCCTTCCCCTCAACCGATCTTCACCAAAAACAATAGGTCTTGAGTACTCTACAAATCAGGGCTGTATGCAGAAAATTATTTGATTCTGTTTGAATTTGCGGCTGTTATCGTTTGCCATAGAAAATACCCTTGTTAAAAAAACGTTGTAGGTAAACTACCCCTTTCCCTTAACCGATCTTCACCAAAAACAATAGGTCTTGAGAACTCTACAATTCAGGGCTGTATGCGAAACATTATTTGATTCTGTTTGAATTTGCGGCTGTTATCGTTTGCCAAAAAAAAAAAATTTCCCTTGATAAAAAAAACCATTGCAGGTAAACTACCCCTTTCCCTCAACCGATCTTCACCAAAAACAATAGGTCGTGAGTACTCTACAAATCAGGGCTGTATGCAAAAAATTATTTGATTCTGTTTGAATTTGCGGCAGTTATCGTTTGCCATAGAAAAAAATCTACAGACAGACAGACAGACACACACACAGACACTTTTCGGAAAACGACTTTTTTTCATGTTTTGAGTGTAGTAGAATCAGAATCTGCAATAATCTCGAACACGATTTTTTTTGCCTTCACCATACTTCCATTCCTTAAGGAATATGGAAGTAAAAATTGAAACATAACATGTTTATTTAAATCTAGTTTTATAATATCGGTTTTCAGGTATTTTCCCTGAGAATGTGTGCGTGCGTGCGTGCGTGCGTGCGTGCGTGCGTGCGTGCGTGCGTGTGTGTGTGTGTGTGTGTGTGTGTGTGTGTGTGTGTGTGTGTGTGTGTGTGTGTGTGTGTGTGTGTGTGTGTGTGTGTGTGAGAGAGAGAGAGAGAGGAAACAAGAAGTTTCTCTATTTACAAAATAAAATCATTTTTGGCAGATATGTTTAAACCACCAAAAAACATATATTTTTATGATACTTTGTGATTGAAAAATATAGCCTTCTTTGAAATATTTTTAATGATAAAATGTGTGTGTGTAAATTTAAACAAATTAACTTAAATATAAATTACAATAAAATTACATCAGTAATCATATTAATATGTTGAAAGTCCATGTACAATGATGTTCTAGGTATCATCTTTAGGGAGTGGAGGTGACCATGTCATGGATGCCATTTCACAGTGTGAACAATATGCCAAAGAACAAGGAGCGCAGGAACGTAATGCACCTTGGAGACTGTTTTTCAGGAAAGAAATATTTGCACCTTGGCATGATCCAACAGAAGATCAAGTAGCAACAAATCTTATATACCAACAGGTTGTACGTGGAGTGAAATTTGGAGAATATAGATGTGACAAGGTATTATAAAAATGTGTTTGCTTATTTAGTTAATTAATTTTGTAGTTTTTCTGCCATTATTTTAAGCGTACATATCTATCTATAAGATAACCTGTGAGATCTGAAAACTGTGCGTAGTTAATGCTGACAGTAACTACATATTCAGTACTTTTGCTTGCACTTCATGTTAATGTTCTACTAAATATTTTTCTTTTAATTGTAGGTTCTGTAATGTCACTTGAGTGTTCTGTCTGGGTTGTAACATCCCATAATTGTGGTAACATTTTGAGTTAAATATGTACCTCATAAATAGGGAATTATTGAATATATTCACTAAAAGTAGGTGTTAAAATAGAACATTATGTAATAGCTTTAGTAAAAATACATCATGACACAAAAATACAAAAACGTTCTTATGAGCTAAAGTAGAAAAGCAATATGCTTCGCTAGATATTTCAAAAGCATAGACATATAGTTGAATGCAAGCATAGAACAGATTCAAAACTCAACGTTTATCTTAACATCTGAAAGTTGAAACGCTGTACCTTGATCAACGTTGTGCACTGAATTCAAACGGTGGCTAATGCCTATAACATTATAGTGCATAATAATAATTATTAAATTTACTTATTTAAACTACTTAGGAAACAGGATTTTCAGAAGATAGGAAAAAGTAATTATTTGAAGTCTTTTTGTTTATATAAAATAAACTGTGAAATAAAATTTATGGAATTATTTTAAACATGTTTTTTATTTGTAGCTTCAAATGACGTTTTTATAAAAGTATGACAGTAAGCAAAAACTGAAATTATAGAGAAAAAAACATTTCCCAGAAATAATTATGAATCAAAGATAAATCTTAGATCTGTTTCCTTTAGCAGTAGAAAAAAGATTTGTTATAACAGACAACAATATTCTGCATAGCATATGTGTTGATACACTACGTAGCATAAAACAGACACTGATAATACATTATTACATTAAGAAAGTAAACACTGTTTCCTACTTTCCAGGAAGATGATTTGGCAATGATTGCTGCACAACAGTACTTTATAGAATTTGGCGCAGACATGAATATGGAACGGTTACTGAACCTTCTGCCAAACTACATACCTGACTACTGTCTGACTAATGCTGAGAAGTCAGTGGACAGATGGGCTGCACTTATTGTACAGGCTTATAAAAAGGTAACTAAATTTTTTAGATCATAAAAATTGTGTGTGTGTGTGTGTGTGTGTGTGTGTGTGTGTGTATGTGTGTGTGTGTGTGTGTGTGTGTGTGTGTGTGTGTGTGTGTGTGTGTGTGTGTGTGTGTGTGTGTGTGTGTGTGTGTGTGTGTGTGTGTGTGTGTGTGTGTGTGTGTGTGTGTGTTATTTTACATGTTTTTGTGTTCTGCATGTAGTAAAGATACTATGTTATGTTATATGTTTGGCTTTTATTTTCATAGTCATGTAAATAGAGTTCCTATAAAAGATTTTAAAATGTAAACAGGAAACTAAAATATATATCATATAATTCTCTTTATTTGTATATTGTCAATCAGATGTACTATACTACTCAAATTTTTGCTAGTATTTGTAGATGAGTGGGATTATTAAACTGTTTATTTTTCTTTAAGTACTTCAGTGTTTGGTTACATTTTAAATCCAACTTTGAGATTTTTGAAACGTATAGTTGTATTCAAGACCATAAACTTTATTTTTTACCTGCATTAAAATTGCATGTTCTGTTGACATTTTTTCTCTAAAAATGTATATTGTTTTAATGTTTAAAAATTTTTTAATTGAGCTTAGAATTAAATAATGAAAATTGGTTATTTCTGTATCACTTATTCTGATTCCATAAAATTGTTGTTATTATTTTAGAAACAACATTTAAATTAATCAGAGTTCTACAAGTTTATTGTTTTCATTACACTCAAGTAACCATTAGTGTTTACTTACTGTAGTTCAATGTGTGTGTGTGTGTGTGTGCGCGCGCGCGCGCGCGCATTTTCTATCAAAACGGACCAGTTTGTTATTTCATCCATATAAATAAACATAATAATTCATTCATGATTAACAGTACTGACAAATATTAAAATGAACTCGGTATAAAAGATTAAGTGAGAAGAAATGTAGTATAGATACTTTATTAATACAGTGAAACTTCTTTATAACGGACACCGATGGGGAACGTAAATGTGTCCGCTGTTGAGAAGTGTCCTCTATTCAGAAAGAAGCTTGGGAAGCTGTAAAAAATAGATTTGTGGAACAAAGTGTTTTTATGTATTCAAATGGTTTATTAATGAAATCTATACATTGTTCATACTGTAACACACATGTAACTCAAAATTTATCTTAGTATAGATTTTTATACTATACAAGTAAAAATATCTATACATTTACTATTTTGGAATACATGGTTTGAAATAATCAGCTTTCGTCTGAACTGTCAGATTCTGTACAAGTGTCTTCTTGATATGTGTTTGAAGTACACTTACTAAATTAAGTCCCACTGCATCTTTTTTTTTTAAAGTAATGTTTTATCTTTCCTACCTCTTCAGCTGCTTGTTTACTTGTCAATGGAGGGTAATATGGTTCGGCGTCGTCGTCGCGTTGTCCGCTCTCATCCTTGTCTTCACACTCTGGCATTTCCTGAAGATCTTTTATGAGCTCGCTGATGAGACGCATTTTCTGTGACAAGTGCATCATCAATAGTGACATAATCCTCAGATCCACCAAAGGCCTTTAATAAATCATTAAGTTCATGTTTGTTAGGCTCAAGTTCCTTGACACTGTTATCGGTCACTGAAGTACCATCATTCTTACAAACAATTCCTGACTTTTTGAAACAGTTGCTCACTGTAGTGGAGGAAACTTGCTTCAAGGCTGAAGATATCCACAGAATCGCATCCAAAACACTGATACATTTTGCCAGTTCATCTGCAGATTTATAGTTGTCCATTTGTGACAAAATATGTCTCAATACGTATTGCCTGTAGTAAACTTTAAAATTACGAATAATGCCCTGATCCAAGGCTTGGCAAACTGAAGTCATATTTGGCAGCAAAAAAATTAGTTTTACGTCATTTAGTACAACATTAGAATCTGATGTAGCATTATCTAAAAACCAAACTCCTTTTCTATTTTGCTTTTCCATTCTTCGATCAAATGCCAGCAACCGTTCAGTCATTATTTCCCTTGTCATCCAGGCCCGCTAATTTGAATACCACAGCACATTCAGTTTACTCACGTCAACCTCCTTAAAACATTTAGGTTTAGCAGCCCTGCCTATAATAACAGGTTTTTCAAATTCACCTATCATGTTGACGCATAGCATGACGGCCAGTCTTTCTTTAGAAATTTTTCCTCCTGTACACTTTTCACTTTTTAAAGTCATTGTTTTGGTGGGAAGAGCTCTGAAAAAAAGATCAGTCTCGTCACAGTTAAAAATATTTTTTTCTTCATAACCCCCGAAAATTTCAGGTAATTTTTTTTCTACTCAGACACTACGTTTTCGTCAGCTGAACCCGATTCACCACACACATTTTTGAAAGAGATTCACCACACACACAAAGAGAAAGAGTCTTATTCTAAACTTGTCGAGCCACCCTCCAGATGCTTTGAAGTCGTGAATCCGTAATTCTGTAGCAATTTGGAGTGCTTTCTCACGGATAAGAGGTCCACTCAGAGGTATATTGTTACTACGGGCACGAAAAACATTCAGAAGTTAAATGGTCAAATTTTAGCTCATATGTTTTAGGAAACGATCGTTTGCCAGCCAGGTTTTTATTTTCAGTCCACGATTTAACGATTACTTTTTGTTTCTTAAAATATCACTAATTTGCGTTTTTCCAACAGAAAACCATGCGGCCATGTCTCTTACACTAAGTTTCTCGTTTTCATACACATTAATTATTTCCACTTTTTCTAGTAAAGTTAATCGTTTGCATTTCTGTGCCATACTAACGAGATGTAGATGTTTACACGTATAGATAAACACGTACACTTTACAAAACCTAACAGACACCTCTGAATAGCAGAACTGTGTACATAATTGTAAAATTGCAACACATTGAGTAGGTAGGATATGGGCAGGTAGTTAACCTGCTACTGGTAAACAAGCACCTAGCAACACAAACAAAAGAATCGACCGTACACGGTCTTGTCTCAAATGTTCACTGTGATACTGTTCACACTGTCTGTTATTCGGAAGTTTTGAACTTGTGCTGGGCCTAGTTTTCAGTGTCCGTGTCCGTTATTAAGAACGTCCGCTATTGACAAGCAACTTGTCCATTATTTTTCTATAACTTCTGCCGGGGAATTAAAACGTGTCCGTTATGTAGAGGTGTCCACTATTCAGAGGTGTCCGTTAGGAGAAGTTTCACTGTATTTACACATTCCAGAGGTTTTAAAAGTTTCATTAGTGTTTCAGATTTAAAAAGCTTATTGTAAAATAATTTTAATTAAAATACAGTACAACCTGTCACATCCGGACCTGTGATATCCGGATCCTCCCATATCCGGACGTATCTCCAAACTAATTTTTCAATTTTGGTTAGTGAAATGGTTAGGGATGGAAAAGTGAAAGTTGCCTGGAATGTTGTTTGCGCGCCTAGTCTATTCCGAGCGGGGCTGTGGACTTGACTTGGTCAATGGCCCTTTCCCGGAAACCCATTCCTTTATTCTCAACCTCGGCTGCCGTCTGCCTGCCACTTGCTACCCGCAGTCTGTGTTTGCGTTTTAAAGTGACAGTTTGTTTTGCAAGTGAGTTTCTAAACTGTATGTCAGAAGTGATTGCCGTTGTTATCGTTATTGTTAACCATTGTTACTGTATTTTATCGTTGTTATTTTTTATTGTTGTTATTCTTTATCGTTGTTTTTTGCTAAAATGGCGGAGAAAAGGAAGAAAACTGTTGTGACAATGGATGAAAAGTTTCGTGCTCTGAAGAGGTTGGATGCTGGTGAAACAGCTAAGAAGATTGCTGCTGACATGGGAGTAGGAACAAGCACTGTGAGTGACTGGAAAAAAACGAGGAGTGAGATTGAGAAGTGGTGCTCATCGCAAGCTTCAGCAAGTGGGGTAAAAAAACTGAAAATGATGAAGAAAGCCACTAACAACCAAATTAATGAGGCTTTATATCTTTGGTTTACCCAAAGAAGAGAGCAAGGATTGCCTATCTCAGGTCCTTTGCTAAAAGAAAAAGCTTTGCACTTCAATAAAGAAATCAGAGCCGATGGACAGTTTAAAGCAAGTGAGGGATGGTTAGAAAGTTGGAAAAACCGTTATGGTGTGCGGAAACTGCAGATCAGCGGTGAAAAACTTTCTGCTAACCAAGATGATGTTGACAACTTCAAAACGTTTTTACACAGCTTTGTAGATGAACATGGGATTTCAGGAGAACAGCTCTACAATTGTGACGAGACTGGGCTCAACTATAAAATGCTGCCGACCTACACTTTGGCTTCAAAACAAGAAGATAGTGCACCAGGGTATAAAAAGAAAAAGGAGAGAGTGACCATTTTAGCTTGTAGCAATGCTACAGGAGTTCACAAACTTCCAATGGGATTTATTGGAAAATCCAAAAAGCCGAGGGCTTTCAAGAACTTTAAAGATTTGTCTTCCCTGCCAGTTTGCTACAGAAACCAACGCAGTGCATGGATGAACTGTGAAATATTTAGTGATTGGTTTCACAAGCAGTTTGTGCCACAAGTTGAAAAACATTTAGCAAAAAATAATTTGCCAAGAAAAGCAGTGCTCCTACTAGACAATGCACCCTCACACCCAAGTGAAGATGAACTGAAAAATGGTGACATAAAATGTGTGTTTTTACCCCCAAATGTGACATCCCTTTGTCAACCTATGGACCAAGGTGTGCTTGAATCACTGAAACGTACCTATCGCCGTAAGTTACTGACTGTGTTGATTGGTGGAATGGACGAGGGTGAAAGTGTTACGGAATCCTTAAAAAAGGTGGACATGTTAGATGTGGTGGCCCAAGCATGGGATGAAATAAAACCGTTTACACTGGTTAGGTCATGGAGGAAGCTGTTAGATCACGAAGCAACTGAAAAATGGACTGGGGAAAACCAGAAGAAATCAATGAAACTGTTTGCAATGAAGAAGAGAGTCAGATTGCAGAGCTTGTAAAAAACCTGCCTGGATGTGAAGAAATCAATGATGATGAAGTCAAGAAGTGGTTAAGTGAAGATGAAGTCAACGAAATTACAGACAGTGACATTATAGAAATGGTGTGCAATAGCGAGAGAAAATCTCTGAACCCGAAGAGGATGACAACAAGCCTATAATGAGTCACTCTGAGGCATTCAAGACCATCGAATCTCTGATCAGTTATGTTCAACATCAAGATGAAACAAGTGAAACAGAAGTGATGCTTTTAAGAAGGTTGAGAGACATGGCTTCCAAAAAACGTGTGCAGTGTGTGAAGCAGCCGAAAATCACAAACTTTTTAAAAACTGATGTAGGCGTACTGTAAGTAAAACTTTTTAACCAATTTTACTTTTTGTATTTTAAAGAGTACAGTGTAGAAATACAAATGCTAAACCAATAGAAACGTCTAAAAAAAAACATTCAACAACAAACGCGTTCATTATTTCTAGCCCTCTAGCTATTTATAAATGACCTTGTGATTACCGACTGTAAATGACTGTGTAAATACCGAGTTTTCACACATAAAAGTTTTTGAACATGCTTACATAAATTTTGTGTGAAATGATGAGTACTTTTAATGTTAAGTTCAGTTTTAATTTATATGTATTTGCAAATTTAAAATCAATTTATTTAGTTTATTTTTCATTTATGTAAAACAAAAACATTTAGTGCTGCATGAATTGAATGCATGTATATGTGTTGGTGTTGTTCAGAGCTATTATTTAAAAGAGAAAGTTGCTCCACTCAGAATCAAGGAAGATGTTGTCAGCTATGCAAAGTTCAAATGGCCTTTGCTATTCTCAAGGTTTTATGAAGCATACAGGAACTCAGGTAACATTCACCAGACTTATTGTTCTGATTTTCTCATAATTTAAAAATATTTTACTTTTCAGTTATAATATGTAATAAAGATTACTTTGTTATATCATAGCACAAAACAAAAATAAAAATTAAATAAAGCTTCCAAACCGGTTGAAGATGTATGTGAAAGTAAAAGGGAATAAGCTAGCATGAGGTTATTCATTGCTGCCTGTACCTTCACATTTTCTAAATGTCAACATTCTTTCTCTGTGTGCTATACCGTAATACACTGCATCACAAACAGTGCGTTCAGCAGACTGTAAATATTATTTTTAACAATAATTACAGGTATTTTAATTAATTATTCTTTTGTTTCGTAATAATTGTTATATTTTGTTGTTTCTGTATGAATTGCTTGATGTAAGTAATGTGTCATGAAAACATATGCAGTAGCAGTCACAGTTAACTGATTAACATCACCGGTAATACAAGTTACATAATAATCTTTTTGTTATGTATTATGGCTGTGGTGTTTAATTAATTCAAAAAATACGCATCAGATTTTTTGTTGATTCATTTAATTATTAGATATACATGATTTATATATTATCATAACAAATGCTGACAAATTATTTAAAAACAATTTTGGTTGTATTTATGTATAATCAATTACATGTATTAATAATATAGAAATTCATAATTGTGAATATTATAAGTAATAGGAAAAGAAAATTTAATTTACAAAAAAATAAACAATTTACTTTATGTGGTATTTTTTATTAATGTGATTGTTTTTTATTTAATTCATATTGCTTCTAGTAATTTAAAACTTGTGCCTATTATATTAAAGTAAATGTTGTCGGAATAAAATATTTTATTTAAACTTAGTTAAACATTGTATTCAAAACTTTTAGATGAATGCATTTTCAGAAACTGAGTAAAATAAATAAATTATATTAAAATAATAAAACTAAAAATCCAACATTAAACTTAGGAACGTAAATAATATACAAATATAAAATTTTACTATTTGTTCTTATAAACTAATCGACTGTAAAAATGTGTGAACTTGTACCAATGAAAAATTATATATAATACTGCTATATAACTCTAGGTGAAATTAAACATACACAAATATAATGTCTCCACACCATTAGTGGTATTCATATATAACAAGAAAACAAAACAATAACATTAGGCATCTGTACTTGCACACCATGAGCTTGTGCATTGAGTAGGAAATTTCCATTAACATTAAGCTGATCAAAATTGTAGCTAAAAAATAAATAATTGCATAAATTAATGAATTTTTAATGTAGTCATTAAAAATTACTGCTTGTTTGTAAACTAATTCAAATTAACTCAGTACTTATTTTTAATTTTACACCTAATACTGAATTATTAAAGTATTTATTATCTCTCTCTCTCTCTCTCTCTCACACACACACACACACACACACACACACACACACACACACACACGAATTTGAACACTTGAGGTTTTGCAGTTTTTGTGTAAGGATCATTTGAAAAAGAAAGTAAGGTCCAATAGCCCAGAAGCTTTGCATATGTGATCTGATTGAGTTTGTTTATTACAGTGTGTTAATTTGGTTTACTGGTAGTCTATCAAACAGTAGGAGATTGTTGTTTCCTAAATACTGTAATGTCTATGTGGTTATTTGAAATTGGTAATCTTGTATATTATCCTCCCAACTGTGAAGTCTGGTCTTTGATATGTTTGTTGTATATCAAGAAAGTATGTGCAATACAAATTTACCAACCAAGTACTAAGATATGGCAAAAAATTGATAAGAAAAAAGATAAAATAGTTAAGTAGCAACCACACAGATATTATAATACAACGGTTTATGTCACATTTATTTAAATTTATTTTTATTAATTAAATTTAATAAATAATTTTATTTT
Source organism: Magicicada septendecula (assembly GCA_034769895.1). NCBI lineage: Eukaryota > Metazoa > Arthropoda > Insecta > Hemiptera > Cicadidae > Magicicada > Magicicada septendecula. Next base: position 280,637,743 of record CM068371.1, read on the forward strand.
TATTATTTAATTTGATTTAATCTTGTTCTTTGTTTTATTTAATTTTTATTGTTTAATTAATTAATTATTGTAATCTCATTTAATTGAATTTTGTTCACTTTGGAATCCTCTTGACGTTCCGTCGCACTTCTGTAGACCTAAATTATTGTACAGTAGTAGTGTTGTTTTGACTAGATTATAAAGTAATTATAACTTTCACGTACCTTTAGTGTAGAACTGGTAGCTTATGTCTGTTTGTACTGGTTGTTCAAATGGTCTTAGTATGTTATAACACCATTAATTCGTCAAACAGTATATCAGCGCTGTTTACAAGTAAGTGAGCTAAGTTTGTGTTATTTGGGCGCCATATGGAATCTCTGGTTCTTATTCCATGAAATAATTTATTTGATGAATAAATTAAATAAATTTTAATTAGTGTCGTTAAATTATTTCCTTGATTGTACGATTAAATTAATTTAATTAACTAATTTTCTTATGTTTTGTTTATAAATTTGAATGATTGGCGCTTCACACGTCCAAGCCGCCAACTTAACTGTTTGAGTGCCTTGAATTTGCCACTCTTTTAAATAAGAAAAAATTACTAAAAATCGCTTCAATAATTTCTTACAACGTTTGTTAATTAATATATTACTGTTTTATTGCTCACTGAGTGCTTATTTTATTTCTAGACATTCAACTCAAGAATGATTTATGGATTACAATATACCTGGCTTAATTCTCTCCTAACCCAGAAGGTTGGCAATGATGACTCTAATTAACTGTTTATTTATTTACAAATTTTTTATACCTCAAGGGTGAATCCTTTGGAACTACAGAATAAAATAACTATGCCTCGAGTCACGATGCTTTACTATGGTTTAGTTTAGTAGGTTAGACACCTTTAAAAATTCAGACTTATTAACCAAATGTTCGTCTGACCTCTACAAGTTTTGAGGTTAACTACAGTTAGCCTAAATTGTTAATTCTTGTATTGGAATTTTATAATTCCTTTTGAGAAAAGTATGGACAATGTTTAATTCGTATAGTATTAGTGTTTGGTGTTCAGTACATAAGTGTATTATTTCGGAATTATATCGTATGCTAGTAACAATATTTGAACACTGTAATTATATTTGGCACTGTACTCCCTGATTGATAATCTCTTCGGATTATTATTTATTCACTTTACGATCTCAATACACTGATCGTACACTTCACTTTTCCATGAATGAACGATTAAAACTTCTTGTGGTTAAATATTTGGTTAGGTAACTCTTCTAACCTCGTTCTTATGGTTTCGCTTTACTAGTTAAAGGAAAACTGCTTGTCGTGATGCACTTTACTAAGTAGGTAACTTCTCGGCGGTTGTTTAATAATATTTTGATTAAAATTTTGATATGGAGTCCTTGTAGTATCTGCCGGAATGGAATTCAAAAAATGTGTGTCTGTTCCTTCGTACTACTGTATATATAGTCGCTTCAGATTCCGCTTGGCTGTGACAATTAATTTCTCATCTAATTTTCTGATTGGTTAAAAATGACGTCATGATGCGGTCATTCTAAAAGTAGCTCTTACATAATTGTTTCTTAGCGTGGGTTATTATTATTGTTAGTATTACCCCGTTCCCTTCCGAAATTCACAAAATTTATCATATTTGTGTTTGTTTCTCATTAATTCTAATTACAAATTTTGATCTATTACTAGCATTGTATTGCTCGTTCCTTGCTGGTTATTTTGAAATGAATAGCGGCCAGTTTGGATACATTTTTCATTAATAAACTACATCTTAATGATAGCCTATCTTAAATATTTGTTTATTCCAAATGTCTTCTGCTACAATTTGCAGATTTTATTTCTGTATTTTTTAACATTTTTTAAACAATCATTTTTTACTACTTTGAACACAATTATATTATTGAAATTAACATATTATTCTCTAAATTTGCTGTATCCAGCTGAACATTAATAATTCTTATAACACAATTGATTATTATCATTTAATGGCTTCGTTCTTTCATTATTAATTATTCAAAATCACCCTTACTTCCTATACTTATTTTACTTGACATTGTTTGGTGATATTACACCTTTTACATTATTGTTATTCCTATTTTCCTATACTGATCAGACCTGTTGTTACTTATGCATCCGAGACATGGACTCTCGTAAATAAGGATATAAACGCTCTAAGAATTTTTGAAAGAAGAATTTTGAGACAGATATTTGGACCGGTGAAGGAAGGGAATATGTATAGGATCCGAAATAATGGTGAAATAAATGAGTTGTTTGGTGGACAAGACCTGGTGAGGCACATAAAATCAGCTAGAATTAGATGGCTGGGACACGTATCCCGTATGAATGTTACGAGGATGCCCTAAATTATATTAAGTGGAACAATACTGGGCAAAAGAAGAAGAGGCAGGCCTCGAAGAAGATGGCAGCAGGATGTGGAAGAAGATCTGAGAAAGATGGGTATTAGGAACTGGAGACTGAAGGCAATGGACAGAGATGAGTGGAGACGGATCATAGCGGAAGCCAAGGCACACCATGGGCTGTAGTGCTGGAGAGTAGTAGTAGTATTTTCCTATACTCTGTATAGTATGGTCTCTTTATTATATTTTGTTATTATTTTCATAATCTGATTTGTCATCATTTGTTTGTCTGTTATCTCATGTTTCTTTTTATAATTACTATACTTCCTTCAGTATGCACTCTACATAAGTTGTGAGTCATTAATTGTTTTGTCTTTATTTATGCCTTTATTACAGACATTTTACTATTTGTTTTGATTTTCTTATAAATCATGTGCTAGTTATTGCACAATATTATTGTTACTTGGCATATTGGCCCTGGTTATTATTTTGAGCTTTTATTACTTTATTTATTATTCATTAATTTACTTTAACTCATCTTATGTCATTCTCTTATTCTACACAATTCAAAATAAGGTTTTGTTCACCTTAACTGATAATACATCTTTTTACAAAATTTACCGTCTTATAACATTTTTAAATACGTAAAGTTCTTTACATTGTTGATTACACTGTTAATCTTATTTAAATTGTTCTTTTATCATAATTCATCTATAGTTTATTATTATCAACAATATGTTTCATTTTATTTCTTATGCTAGTTATTACTTTTCCATTACTCAGCTAATGTGCTGTTTACACTACTCTAATACATTTTGTAAATATCAGTTATTTCACCTTTTATTTTATTTATGGTGTTTGATTTTGTTTACTTGTTTTTTATGCTCACTTAACTAATCTACTGGGGAACTATTTGTCAATGTCTTAGTCTATTCGTCAGGTTATCTTGTATTGTCATTGAATGCTGATAGTAGATTTACTACTGGTTATCATCACTTCTTGTTTCTCAGCTAGTTGATTTTTATGGGACAGTTTGTACTGTTACAATATTCATGATAGTGTGTGGTCACTCGTGAACTCATCAGCATTCAAAACGTTTGAGAAATAAAATAAGATAAAATGGAAATGTCGTTTACAATGCATTTTACTTTGGAATTTTTCATTTACTTAAGGCACACGATAAACTTTTTGACTTCATGAAGTTTTAAAATGACAAGGTCATAACTGTGAGTGGTTGAAAAACTGTTAGCAAACTTATTTTAAAAGTGGGGTAAAGAAGATTATTCCAAGTAATGAAAAATGCATTCACAGTGATGAAAAAATAGGTTAATATTCAGTGAAAGATATGGATGTAATAAGACAAATTACTTTTGAATAAAGTTTCTTTACTAGCCTTTTGGATCTTACATTCTGAATGGCCCTTGTAATTATAAAAATAATTCTTTTTAATGCAAATATTAAATTTTTATTTAGTCAGGTATATTAACTATTTGTAGTTTTCCCTATTAACAATTTTTGTCTCTAATCTATAAAACTGCATCAGACTCTACAAAAGTTATAACAAACTGCTTCAAAATATTTCAAGAATGCTCTTTTTTGTACACCCTCGAGCTCAATTAGCAATTTTCGTTTTACATCTTCAGTGGTCATGAAACGTTGTCCTTTTGTAGAAATTATTACTATTGGGAGGAGAAAAGAATATGGGAAGTTGAGACACATCTGGTGAATATGGCAGTTGCTGTGTCATCATTATGACATTTTCTTTTGCCTAGCCTGGAAAAATTCTTAACAAGTCGTGACGTGCGTCCAGGCCAATTATCAGGCTGCAATTTTCATAAATTATTCTTCCATAAATCTGGCCATTTGCTATGAACAGTTTCATACAAATGGCATAAAATGTCCAAATAGTACTCTTTATTTACCTATTCACCACTGCGCCTAGCAATGACATTTCATGAAACACAAAATCATAATCTTCATCTGACAACCATGATCTTCATTTCATTTACGGGCAGTCTTTGAAGCTTGTAAACCATTGTTCATGCACTGAAGTCTCGCCAGAAGCCTTCTGAACACGTTTACCAGGCCACAGCAGTTTATCTACCTTACAGTTTACACAAAATTTTATCCATGATCTTCAATGTTGCATTGTAGAATTACAAAACAATCGCCTAATACACTTAAGGATGACTTACTCAATTAGATGAAACCTAAACTATGCATCAAACAGGGCTAAAATTTTAGACGATTGTCACTAACATATGTACCTACTTCACATAAAAACAGTTTTTTAATTGGACACTTGAAGTGAAGGAAATTGCAAAATTGCACAAACTTCTGATCAAACCTCGTGTACTTAAATACATTAATTTTTGACAAAACTATAACATTCATATTACAAACTATTGGTGAAGATGTTGACTGTATTAAACTAACAAAATACAGTTTAATTTCTTTATATTTGTATTGTATTTCTGTAACAATAGCCCCTTTAAGTTTCCCTGTTCTGTGATTTTTTGTGTGGTCAATTATATCTACATATAATTCACACACACACACACACACACACACACACACACACACACACACACACATGAATTTACATCTCTTGAAGAAAGTTATATTTCTGTATAACAAAAACTTCGTATTTACTTATATTTATACCTCATTAGCAGGCCTAAACTTTGATAAACACATAAATGCATCTGTTTTGGCTAACTTAACTCGTGTGGTGCTGATGGTTACCTACGCGATTCGCCCCTGTGTGGGGTTACTAGGCTAAAACCTATAAGCAAAAGCTTCAGTTACTCCTGGACCAAGGATTGCACTGGCCATGTAAAGCCTACTACTTGATTTCCAACAAGACCATCAGAGACTCCCTGCCTGTCTGTTCCCTGAACACCACCATATGAATACTTTCCCAAAATTTTTATCACTGCTGTGCCTGCTTTGAGGGCAATCACCTCATTAGCGCCCTTGGCCACAGCCAACTTATACGAGGTGAGTCTTGGATCTGGCGTACACTCACAGCCTGTAGCAGGTCGCACCCTTAAAATCCAAAGATTTATGGTTCCTATGGCAGGAACTCTGTAAGAAGCTCAGGACGTAGCATATTAGCGGGCAATGGCCATACCCTTCTTCCCACACAGCCCCTCAGACTGGACTATATCTCAACAACTCATCACTTTATTATTATATTATAAAATATATCTTCATTTTTCAAATTAATTTAATTATTCATTAAATAATTTAAACCTTTCTTTTTCTTTTAATATCATATAGCATAAATTCATTCCTCTCTACTAATGATTTTTTGCTTATGGTGTTGTTGTATTCCATTCATTTTAAGAGCATTTTACTGTATGTATTTGTGTTAGTGTACATGCACACTTGTATGTCTTTTCAACAACGCTTTTTTATCATTAACTTCCATTATTTCTGCCCTTAATAAACTGTTAAAAATAAATATTTATAAATAACATTAAGGAACCTGAACTCTTTAACATATTTATTTGTGTTCCTCAATACTTGGATATATTGAAATTTTAAATCTTCATATGGCATGAAATATTAAAATATACTGACTTGTAGAGAAAAATACCAAATAAAATAATTATTTTAAACTACACATTAAATTCTGTATCATTTTGTTGTGCATCTACTTGGGATACTCTGTATTACACTGAGAATAGACATATGTTGCTTACAAAGTAACATAATATTTTCACTGTTTCAGGCCCCAATTTGCCAAAGAATGATGTAATAATTGCAGTAAACTGGACAGGAGTATATGTTGTAGATGACCAAGAACAAGTTTTACTTGAATTATCATTTCCTGAAATTACAACTGTTGCAAGTCACAAGTAAGTACTTGTATATAATTTAATACTTTGAGCTAGAATCTGTAAGATTTTACATTTTGTGCAGTACAAAAAAGTCCCATATTTCCTTATTAATCGTGCATTTGCCCCCTTATTCTTTATTATTATATACTGTTCTCTGTCTCTTCACAGTGGCTCTGACGAAGATTCCCAATGGCTGGGATCGAAACGTTAACTAACTAATGTCGAACTATGTCAGCAACCGACCATGGCCTAACAGCCTGGTTTCACAACAGTTTAATAATGTTAACACCGACTGTACATGCGTACATTATAGAATTACTCATTAAATCGTTCACTATAAAAATGTATTTACATTAGTAAGTTGTGAATATTCAGAGCTTATTATAAAATCTTTATACATTTTATTATACTAGAGTTTCATTTGGTTTGAGTATTCCAGTGCTGTAATCAAAATCTTTCAATATGTATGTATAGTCTCCAGACCGCATTAATAATTGTAAATTTATATAAATATAAATACCTTATAGTCCGTCTTGCGGTCTTGTAGTTTTTCAATATGTATCACTACATGTTTCGAAAGTAAACTTTCATCATCAGGTATATTGTAAACTTCCTCCTATTTTCTAGGGCTCGTTAGTGAAAGTAAAAAACATGATGATGAAAGTTTACTTTCGAAACATGTAGTGATACATATTGAAAAACTACAAGACCGCAAGACGGACTATAAGGTATTTATATTTATATAAATTTACAAAATCTTTCAAGTTTAAAGACAACTTGCTCTAGTTTCTGGATTTTATGGGGTAAATGTACATCAACATTATCTGTTTAAATTGCAGGACAAACAAAGTTTTTACACAAACATTTACACTGTCTACTGTCCGTGGAGAAGAGTTTACATTTCAGAGTCCTAATGCTGAAGACATACGTGATCTAGTTGTGTATTTTCTGGAAGGACTCAAAAAAAGGTCAAGTTTTGTTATTGCTCTACAGGACTACAAAGCACCTGGTTTGTAAAGCATTTAGCAGATATGCAGATGTGTGTGTGTGCAATTTTTTATTTATTTACTGCTTCATAAATATTTAGCCTATTCAAAAATTTAACCGTAATTAGCAATTTGTCTAAGCTGTATGTTATAGCAATAATTAATAATATATGTATAGATTGCTTTATACTAAATCACACACACACATGCCTATATATAATAAAATTAAATGAATAATATCATATACCAGTATCATATGCTGTGTATGTGTGTGTTTAATAGCCTCAAGATAATGAATAAATATGGTTGACAAAATATACAAAGATTAATCCATGAAATATATGTCAAATAAGTTGAAAACAGCTTGACTATACATCATAAAATAAAAAAATTAATAATCTAATACATGACGAAAAAACAATAATCAAACTAAACTGTGCATAAGCATAGTGTCAGATGTAATGAAAATATCATAAACACATAATGTTTTAACACTATATTGGTATTGCAGGTGAAGGTTCTACATTTTTATCATTCCGCAAAGGTGATTTGATTGTGCTTGAAGATGACAGTACTGGTGAAACTGTTATGAATTCTGGCTGGTGTGTGGGCCATTGTGAAAGAACTAGTGAGAAAGGGGATTTTCCTGCAGAAACTGTGTATGTGCTACCTGCTCTGACAAAACCTCAAAACGACATCCTGGTAAGCAAATCTTTTTACAGAACAGGCATAGCAATCTGGCTAAAAAAGCAGAATAGACACAGTGCTAGAAAATTGTCATACTTGAATAACGTACAATTAGCCTAAATTGCAATGGTCTTAACTCTACTAGGTTTAAAAGAAGTGACGTGTAGGGCTTCTTTAAACTACTTATAGAACAGCAGTAAAAATATGCAGATATTAATCATTTATTAATAATATTTAAAATTTTAAATAAAACATCTAGATTTTGAGTTTCAATTTGTTTTTGAATTAGTGTGTTTTGTTAATGTTAAAGAGAAATTATCATTACCATTATTATGTTATTTTATTAAAGACAAAACATATCAGACAAATATCAACTGAAAACAGCTCTAAATTAAAAGTTACCATTATATTAGAAAATAATATAAAACCTTAAACTCATTAAACAGGCACAAAAGAAATAAAAGCAATGGTGATAGTAACAAATACACAAGTTTTACTGATTATGGGATCTTCAGCAGATAAATACTAAGTTGAGGCTGCATTTAACTTAATCAAAAATTACTAAGAAAGATACCTTTCTAAACATTCAGAAATTAAAGTAATTAAAAATGTACATAAAGTGCTGGAAACAAATATTTTGGAAAATCTTATTATAGGACAGTTGAATACTACTGTCAGTAAACAGTGCATAAACATAAACTATAACAAAGCAGACTGAACTGACCAATAAAGTTTGTGATAAGTACCCCTAGTAATAAGTTAATAATAAAATAGCTAATTGTAACGGGACAAAGCAAGAGGGTTTTTAATATTATAATTTTGATTTTAACTATTTGTATGTAACTTTTTGAAACACCCTATGGTTGAATCCGTACGAGGCAGAATCAGGTACAAAAGAAATTATAATGTTGGAATGTGTAAGAGCGCGCGTGTGTGCCGCCTTTTGCGACATGTGCTCAGAGGAAACAAAAGGGCATGGGAAAGTATGTAATCTCCGACCCAAAATTCATATTGGAAGTAAGGCGAATTATTCCTGCTCGCCGCATTTCAACCAATCACAGAACGAGTTGAGTCCACATGGCCAGCGCCTAATGCTTGGCAGGCATGTAACCAAGCGCGCACGAGGTTCGCCCAGTTGGTCACCACTCACCAAACAGCATAGTCGATAAGTCGATAGTACAACAGTCTCAGTAAATTAGTGACGAGAAGCCGCGCGGCCTGCCCCAAACATTATGTAAAGAAGAATATGTGAGTAAGAGTGCGAAGAAAGTAAAATGAATATTTTAAATACAAAAACTTAAAACAGTGGTAGTCGTTGTGTGGTAGGGACAGTGTAAGTGAACGGGAAGATGGCGGAACAATTGGAATGGCAAGGAGAAAGTTAAGTACAGTGAATATGTTGGCCAACAAGTTTTGAATATTTAAATAATTAAGAATTTAGTAAAAGGGGTGTGAGAGAGAAATGTAAAGAGTGTGATAGTGTGTGTGAGGGAAAAATAAAGTATAAAAGTACTGGTTTGTTAAGAAAGATTATTTTATAGGGAATTTGTTTAAGTAATTCCATGTTTTCGAATTAGTAACATTGAATTTAAATAAAATGAGATTTGTTTAGAAGAAAAATATGTGTTAGAATAATTATTACGCCACACCCCATAATCTGAGTTCTGCATCGAGAATTCGTCTAAACGAAACCTGTGAATTTTCTGATCTAAGGGCATTACATGATCAAAATTAATTAAGGTTAAGTATTATGGTTTCGACGTATAACCTAAAACATCATGGCGACCCTTTTAGCGAGTTTGGAATCTTCTGGTGAGTTTTTATCAAAAAGGTAAGTTTAACGGAATCAGGGTAAGTAAAAATATGGCGTTAAAAAAAGGTAGAAAGTTTAATACTTTACATAATGAGTCTAAAACTAGATGCTTTGTAAAAATGGTCAAAATATTCTATGACACAGGAAGGGCTTTTCTCTCATACTTTTAAATGACTTAATTCAAAATTGTTTTCAGAAAGTGTGTAACTAAGAAAACAAAATTATCTTGTTGTTGCATCCTCTTCGTTCACTTTATTAATTTAATAATATATATAAAACTTTCACTAATGAACTTACTGTTGTCACTTCCCAAACGTTTCGAGATGTTGTTTCTCTTCTTCAGTGGGTGTAATACTGACTGTCGATTACAGAATAACCGTTACGGAAAATGGTGTGTGTGGTGGGGGTTGATGGTGGGAAGGGATTGGCGCTGAGGTTTGAATTGTGTGTGTGGATCAGTGTGTCGAATAGCGTATATGATTTATAATGTATTTGTTCATTTAATATGTTGTTTGGTTGTAGTGTGTGATATCTGTATATTTCAAATTGTTCAGCTGTGTTTAGTTTTCTACTTTTAGGTAAGTAGTGTAATATTTCCATGTTGTGTTCTATGTTTGTGTAACTGTGGTTTTCGTTATGTAAATGTGTGGCGAATGTGGAATGTATGTAGTTTGTGGTGAGGGGTTTTAAATGTTCAGAAAATCTGGAAGAAAAAGATCTTCCCGTCTGGCCGATGTAGAATTGTTGGCAATCATTACAATTTAATTTATAAACCCCTGTTTTGCTGTATGTGTCAATGTCTTTGTTAGTATTATTTATGTGTTTTCTAATGGTGTTGTTGGTTCTGTAGGCTACTTTATAATTGTGTTTCCTAAATGTGTTTGCAATTTTATGTGTATTGGAATTGTAGTATGTAAGTGTTATGTATTTACTGGGTTGTGTGCTGTTGGTCAGATGTGTTTTACTTTTTGTGTTGAGGATTCGTTTGTGTAGTTTATTTATTAATTCGGGGTTGTATCCATTTTTGACTGCTATGTATTTAATTGTGTTTAATTCATCTTGGTAGTCATGTGTGTTTACGGGTATTGAAGTGAGCCTATGGAGCATGTAGTTGAAAGCTGCATGTTTGTGTTGAGTAGGGTGGTTGGATGTGTTGTGTATGACCATGTCTGATGTGGGTTTTCTGTATATTTTGTATGTGTGTGTGTTGTTTGTTTTGGTGATTGTAAGGTCTAAAAAGTTTATGCTGTTATTTAATTCTATTTCAAGTGTGAATTTTAATTTATGGTGTATAGTGTTAATGTATTTGTGGAAATTTTCTATTTGTCTTTTGTTGCCGTTGTAAAGGAGTAAAATGTCGTCAACATACCTGTGTTAATATATTATTTTATCGGTGTATTTGTTGTTGTTCAGTATGTGTTTCTGTTCTATGGTGTGTATAAATATTTCTGCTAGTATACCTGATATAGGGGAGCCCATGGGTAGTCCATCTGTTTGTGTGTAATACATGGTATTGTGTGCGAAATAATTTTGATCTGTGATAATTTTAGTTAGATGGATGATCTCTTTTATGTGTGTTTCAGGTGTGTTATTTATTTGTAGTAATTGTTCTAATGTAATTATGGTTTCTTTTATGGGAACACTGGTATATAGGTTTGTTATGTCGAATGAAGCAAGTGTGGAATTGTGGGGATTGTGTACATGTTGAGTTTTATTCACTAGATCTAAATTATTTTTGACAGTGGTGTTGTTTGTTAAATTTATGCTATTTCTGATCAATTTATCTAAATGTCTAGCTATTTTGTGTGCAGGTGCTTGTGTGTTGTTTATAAGTGGTCTGATGGGAATATTGGGTTTGTGTAATTTCGGTAGTGCATTTAGTGTAGGGGCGTGTGGTTTAATTTGTTTTAGATATTTGATGTTGTCAGGTGATACTATGTGTTTTGTGTTATTTAGGGTTTTGTTTATTTGTTTGTGATATTTAGGGGTGGGGTCTTTATTTAATTTAGTGATGTTGTTTTCATTAAAAAATGTTTCAATTTTGTTATTTAAAGCCTGTTTTTCTATTATGACATTTATATTACCTTTGTCTGCTTTGAGTATGGTTAGGTTGTGTTCATGTAATTTATGTTTTATGTTTTTTAGTGTTTGGAATTCATTATTGTGTTGTTTATTTTCGTATTGTTGTGTGTTGTAATTTGCGCTTTATATCATAGCGTATGGTATCATGGTCTTGGTTTAGTGTGTGTTGTATGGCTGTTTCAGCATCTAGGACTATGTCACGTGTATGTTTTCTATTAACGTTATTAGTTGTATTGATAACTAAATTCTGTTTTAGACCTTTATCTAAGAGGTTTATTTCTGCGTTAGTGAAATTGGTTGTCGTTGTATTTACAGTACGTGTGTGAAATTTATGTGTCGGTGTAGGGACAGTTACGTTCCTGTGTGTTAGTAGGTTATTGATTTTTCTGTTATGTACTTCCTGTATTTTTATTTGGATTTTCTCTATGATATTTCGTGTATGTTGTATTATGTGTTCAAATTCAATGTGGCGTAATATTTGTGTGAGTTTTACGTGTAGGTTATATGCAGTTTTGTTTAGTGTATCTTTTTTATGGTATAAATCATTGATGATATTATCTAGGTGTATTATTTCGGCTTTACGTTTGGTTTTAGTTGCTGCATGTGTATTATTTTTTATTGTGATTTGTGCATGTGTGGGTATAATGTTGTGTTTACGGCAAGTTTTGTTGTAACCGATGTTCAAGGAGGTTTTCGTTATCTGTAATCTAACATTTCTGTACTTGTGGATATAATACGCTGTGTTGGCAGTATTAAAATTATCTTGTTGTTGCATCCTCTTCGTTCACTTTATTAATTTAATAATATATATAAAACTTTCACTAATGAACTTACTGTTGTCACTTCCCAAACGTTTCGAGATGTTGTTTCTCTTCTTCAGTGGGTGTAATACTGACTGTCGATTACAGAATAACCGTTACGGAAAATGGTGTGTGTGGTGGGGGTTGATGGTGGGAAGGGATTGGCGCTGAGGTTTGAATTGTGTGTGTGGATCAGTGTGTCGAATAGCGTATATGATTTATAATGTATTTGTTCATTTAATATGTTGTTTGGTTGTAGTGTGTGATATCTGTATATTTCAAATTGTTCAGCTGTGTTTAGTTTTCTACTTTTAGGTAAGTAGTGTAATATTTCCATGTTGTGTTCTATGTTTGTGTAACTGTGGTTTTCGTTATGTAAATGCGTGGCGAATGTGGAATGTATGTAGTTTGTGGTGAGGGGTTTTAAATGTTCAGAAAATCTGGAAGAAAAAGATCTTCCCGTCTGGCCGATGTAGAATTGTTGGCAATCATTACAATTTAATTTATAAACCCCTGTTTTGCTGTATGTGTCAATGTCTTTGTTAGTATTATTTATGTGTTTTCTAATGGTGTTGTTGGTTCTGTAGGCTACTTTATAATTGTGTTTCCTAAATGTGTTTGCAATTTTATGTGTATTGGAATTGTAGTATGTAAGTGTTATGTATTTACTGGGTTGTGTGCTGTTGGTCAGATGTGTTTTACTTTTTGTGTTGAGGATTCGTTTGTGTAGTTTATTTATTAATTCGGGGTTGTATCCATTTTTGACTGCTATGTATTTAATTGTGTTTAATTCATCTTGGTAGTCATGTGTGTTTAGGGGTACTGAAGTGAGCCTATGGAGCATGTAGTTGAAAGCTGCATGTTTGTGTTGAGTTGGGTGGTTGGATGTGTTGTGTATGACCATGTCTGATGTGGTGGATTTTCTGTATATTATGTATGTGTGTGTGTTGTTTGTTTTGGTGATTGTAAGGTCTAAAAAGTTTATGCTGTTATTTAATTCTATTTCAAGTGTGAATTTTAATTTATGGTGTATAGTGTTAATGTATTTGTGGAAATTTTCTATTTGTCTTTTGTTGCCGTTGTAAAGGAGTAAAATGTCGTCAACATAGGAGTAAAATGTCGCAAACACATTTAGGAAACACAATTATAAAGTAGCCTACAGAACCAACAACACCTGTTCCTGGATTCTACCTAAGGCAACCCCTTCCCACTAAATCGGTCCCATCCCGTCCCAACCATTATGTTGCGGACTCCCACATTACACTACCCCCTATTACAAAATTGCCATCCCCAAAAAATCTCAATCTTATTACCTTACTTCAACTACAACAAAAGAACGTCATCAATTAATAATATCAATATATCACTCAAAACTCTACATATATATTCTCCACAACTACTGTGTCAACATCAATACTTCTCAAATTCTATTACATTATCTCACCACAACATTACATTATTTTCAAAACAATATTATTCTCTCCTATTTCAACTTTAACTTTAACTTGGACTGATCGACATGTCCCACAAAATATTTATCACCCCAAAAACTATCTTTTATTAGCTTTCACAAATTATTACTTTATTTCTCACTTTATCAAATTACTTTTCTCATTACTTTAAATAGCATCTGTAATACATTGAAACATTACATTAAACATTAATTACCTGGAACATTTACGACCAATTTTACAGTGACATTTTATTGCTGATCAGCTGACATTCCTAACACAGTGAAAACACATCTCCAAATTTTAGCAAATCACATGAAATATATATATTTATCAATACTTACTTCTAACCTCCTTGTTTCCCCTTTTTCTGATTCTGATAATTTCTGTTAACCGCCTGCCAGTCGGTTTAGTTATTTGCTTAGTTTAAAAAATACACAACTTATATAAAACACATACTTTCTATCAACCCTTATATCTAACCTACTACAATAAAATATTACATTTACATAGAATGAACACCTTATACTGAATGTATGAGCATTTAATTATTTCAGCGGAATATAAACGTTTTTATTAGATCAAAATTGGAGTTAGCAAATTTTTATGTTATAGAATTTAAATTCGTGGCTCATCTGAGCCACCTCCCATCCACACACTCTATTGCAAGTTATGTTAGGCTGTAGCGCCTATTTGCTTCCACAAAGACTGCATATTTGGAGGGATTGGACCCCTCCGTGTCTTTGCTTCGGCAGTTACATTTTAACATTTTTGATATCAACATATCTCTGGTTATATTTAAATGCCCTTAAAACGGGTCTACCACCTGGCCTTGCTGTTCCTACTCGAACAGAGTGGCAGCCGCTGTTCCATACTACCTGGATTTCCCCTAAATTTCACCCCCCATTTAATTTCTATTATATACCAATTTCAAGTCAGTTATGGTCAAGGGACTTGGTATGACCATAGCTAACCGCTAGCCAAAGCCACGATTAGTGTTGGTAAGGCAGTAATCGCCCGAAAAGTCGGGGAATCACAAGTAAAATACCTTTTGTAACACTAAAATTAACAATTTATATTTAAATGACATTATTAGTCTGGATGGTGTTTTAACCCCATACATCTCTTTCTTAACTTTCCCTAGCTTAACCTTCATTAACATAAAATATTAAGTACAAAATTAAAACCTCCTACCATTGCAGTTCCACACTCCACTGTTATGTCACTTCCTTGCACACCAATCTACCCCCCAAAATTATCCCCACATCTTGTATTGACCACAAGTTTTTGATTTTATTTCACATTCTTCAAAACGTTTCCATACTCACTGATACTAAAACTTAACAATTATATTTGGTCACTTACTTCTAAAATTTATTTAAAATTTAAAATTATAAACATCTAAACTATTTTGGGTTTTTTTTTTCTAAAATTTTATTCACATTGGAGGCTGGCTAACATTCTTAAGATAAGTGGTAGTAAGGCAGTAATCGCCTGAAAAGTCGGGTTCTGCTGCAAAAAGAATTGGTACAAGATAGATCCACTACGTGAATTCACGTCCCCCCTCTGAACCACACTACTCCCCTTCTCCTACCATTTTTTCTAACCCGCCTTCTACCTTGCTCCAACCCCTCTTGCCACAAAATTCGTCTTTTCGGACTAAACAGAAACTATTGTCAATGGCTCAAACTTTCAATTTTGCCATTGACCTGAAAATTTTTTTAAAATTTGTACGCACTGCCTTTTATTTAGGTGCAGCCTCCATTATATACAAACACTCTAAGGCAGTGCAGGCACGTGACAGGTACACCAAGACCGCTGCACCCGGAGTGTATTAATGATAATTTGTGTCACGTACCTTTTGGGGTCCCCCTCCCCTTTCAAATATGAAGTTAGTTTTCTAATTTTAACCAATTTTGGTGGAGCCGGACCATCGTTGTTTTCACCGCCCGAAGGAAGATCCGCCAACCATGGCCCGCCTCCAAGTTCCGAATACCACGGCCAGGACTGGTAAGATCGTGACCGCCCGAAAATGGGGGAGGATCCCTTCTGAAAACATAGAAAAACAATTAAATTTCATTCATACAATTAATCATTGATAAAATCCTTATGCTGACCAAAACAATTTCAAATTTGTAGCTTTGTGCGTTCCCACTATCTCCCTCGTCTCTCTATTCTGTAACACATATGAAGTCTTCATTTTAACCTCTATTATCTCGTACGGCCCCTCATAGAGTAAGAAAAATTTCTTGATCTCCTTATCTTGAGCACTCGACAAATCGTGGCGTCGCACCAATACCAGCTGTCCAACCTCATACTGTGTCCGCTTACCTTTCATATCATGCCTCTGTTTTCTCTTCTCCCCCTTCGTCAATAAACTTTCATTCGCTAGCCTAAGTTTTACTTCGCGACCAATAGTGTTGGTTTCTGGTGGATACTCAATTAATTGCTCCAAAATTCTCTGCGGACGCTTCCCTCTTATTAACTCATAAGGTGTGAACCCCGTCGACTCGTGGGTGGTACAGTTAAGCCAATTTTCAATCTTCTGGACATAGAGTGGCCACTCGCTGTGTTTGGCGTGGCAGTATGTTCGGAAAATTCTTCCCAACTCCCTCATGACTCGCTCCGCCTGATTGGACTGCGGATGATACACTGCGGTGTGCTTTGGGATGATACCTTCCCATCCGAGAGTCTGGCGCCATCTTCCACTGATGAACTGTGGTCCATGGTCGGATAATATCACCTTCGGCTTTCCCACGTTGATCATGTAGTCGTGTGTGATCTTCTCACTCAGCACCTTACTTGTTGCTCGCTTCATGCTATATAACCTTACATATTTGGAAAAAGTGTCAAGTACAACAAAAATATGCATCACTCCGCCCCTACCTTTTGGCAATGGGCCGTACAAATCTACAGCTACTAAATCAAAGGGTTTTTCTACTTTAATGTAATTTAGTTCTCCTTCTAACCTATAATTCACAACTTTAGATTTCTGACATAGTTCGCAAACTCTAAGTATTCTTCGGACGCGTTTTTCCATATTTTTAAATAGACAAGATTCTCTTAACACATTCACATACTTCCGTGCCCCAAATGCCCATATCTAAGGTGGCAGTCCCACACTATTTTCTCTACCAGCCCTTCAGGTATAACTAATCTCCAATCTCTCTCCCTCCCCTCTACTTTTTTAAATAAACTCCCCTGAAATACTTGAAAATATTGTTTATATCCAAATTCATCTACATCTGATTCTACACTAGTAATTATCTTATTTAATTTACTATCAGCTCTTTGCATTACATTTATATCCTTCAATTCTTCCCCAAAAGTTTATCTTCCCGGGATAGT
The DNA here is from genome assembly GCA_034769895.1 of Magicicada septendecula. NCBI lineage: Eukaryota > Metazoa > Arthropoda > Insecta > Hemiptera > Cicadidae > Magicicada > Magicicada septendecula. The sequence continues at coordinate 280,655,106 of CM068371.1, forward strand.
CTATAAATCTCTATTTCTTTAATATCTCTACCCGTTCTATTTCTATCTGTGTCTACTCGTGATAGTGTGTCTGGCACCCTGTTCTCTACACCCTTAATGTATTCCCAAGAAAAATTATACTCTTGAAGAGCTAACACCCACCTGGTTATCCGGCTGTGTGTGAGTTTACAAGTATTCAGGAACGACAGCGCTTTATGGTCCGTCCTGATGATGGTTTTATTACCCAGCAGATACGTACGGAATTTCTTCACAGCAAAAACTATACTGAGGAGCTCCTTCTCGGTGGTAGTATAGTTACGCTCTGCGGCTAGCAACGTCCGACTGGCGAAGGCAATGGTTTTGTGTTCTTTCGCCTCGTCTTCTTGGTACAGTTCCGCTCCAAGTGCTATATTGCTGGCGTCTGTCTGTAAGTAGAAATTATCATTAAAATTTGGATGGTTCATTAAAATCATATCAGCGAACTTATTCTTGATTTCGTTGAACGCGGCTCTTTCGTTATCTCCCCACCTCCATTGTTTGTTCTTTTGCAGCACTGCGCGGAGTCGGGCCGTCGTCTGGGCGTAGTTTCACTGGAACTTCCTGTAAAAATTACAGAGACCAAGAAAACTTTGCAATTGTTTTATGTTCTTAGGCTCCGGGAACGTCAGGATGGATTCTACTTTGTCTGGATTAGCCCTTATTCCTGTAGGTGTTATGATGAAACCTAAAAAATGTATCTCAGTTTGCAAAAATTTTGATTTGTCCCAATTCACCGTCAGACCTCCCTGGTATAACTTCTCCAATACATATTCTAAATGTTCTACATGCTCTTCAAATGTTCTAGAAGCTATCAGAATATCATCAACGTATATGGTTAAAAAATCTAAGTTATGGGGTTGCAAAATTTCGTCAAGACACTTGATAAAGCTGGCTACACTGGTGTTCAATCCAAACGGTAGTCTTTTGAATTGATAATTTTTTCCATTGAATAAGAAGGCTGTATATTTTCTACTATTCGCTGCCAACGGAACTTGCCAATACCCGGCGGTTAGGTCTAAAGAGGTCATATACTTCACCCCGCTGAACTTCTGAAAAATTTCCTCGATGGCTTCGGGTGATTCACGGTCTGGAATGATTATTTGATTAATTTTGCGGGCATCTAAACATAACCTAACTCTACCATCTTTTTTAATCACTACTACTACTAAGGGGTTCAAGTATGGTGATACGGATCGCTCAATTATATCTCCCTCTAACATTTTCTCTAATTCAATTTGAACCGCCCTTCTCTTTGCATATGGCACCGGATAACTTCTTTGTACATAGGGTGCGTGTTCCCTTACCTTTAATTCGCATTCATAGTTTCTTGCCCTCCCTGGTATATCGGCAAACACTTCTCTAAAATTCTCTACTACCCGCCACAACGATTCACGTTGAGAACTCCCTATTACGCCACCCTCACTACAAAATCTAAGTGCTCTCTCATCCCATAAGTGATCTACATTCTCCTCACATTCTATTTTACTCTCACTACATACATTCATACTAACTTCCATTTCTTGTTTATTACCCCGATTATGTATCACCCTTACCCCCGAAATTCTTACTGCATCTACCACCCGCTCAAAATTAACTCGAACTGGTTCTGCCTCATTGTGCAATACTAACACCCGTTTATGAAAATCAATCACCGCCTTATGTTTAATCAGAAAATCATTTCCCAATATAACCTCAAGATTTAATCCTCGTACGACTAGAAATGTATTATCGTACCCTATCCCGTTAATTATCATGTTTAAATGTACTTGTTTCGTGACTCTTTTACTTCTAACACCCGTAATACCTACAATCGTCACCCCCGCTACTGGCAAAGACGGAATATTTTTATTTACTTCTTTTAATTCGTCTAGTATGTGTTCAGAAATAACCGAGATTTCGCTACCTGTATCTATGAAAGTTTTAATCTCCTTACCTTCTATGTCGATTTTCACCTCAGTCAGTCCATTCTCCCGTCTCACTGCTTCGAAGTCTTCTTCCTCCAATAATTCCTCAGCTAAATCAGTTATAACAATGTTGTTTCGATATCGGTTATTTATTTGGACCCCAGAATCTTCCGGCGACAACGGTCGGGTCCGGTGTTCCATTGTCTCTCTTAGTTTCCCACAGACGTGCTCGCCACTGCTGGGTTGTATCCTCTCCCACGCTGGTTCACTTGCTGTTCATGAGCGTTGCCTCTCGGCGCTCCTCCTTGGTCCTCTCCCCTTCGTTGGTATGCCTGGTGGTTCTGCGTGGGTTGTTGTCCCTGTCGCTGCCCCGGTCTCTCTCTCCTGCATCCAAAACAAAAATTTTGTGTCGCATAATTTTCCTGTGAACATGCTGGACAAGTCCATTTTGGTCCTCGATTATTTTGTTCTCGTCTGGGGTATGCCGGTCCATTTGTAGGTCCCCTCGGCGGTCCCTGATTATTTCCGTTATTTACATTCTGCTGGTTCTGACGGCGGCTCAATTCTTGGTCCCGGATGTTCTGAAACACATCTAAAATGTTTTATAGTTCGCTATTATTAGCTACCTCCCGCGTCATCAGTGTTATTTGTACTTCCCTTGGCAAATGCTTACTTATATGCCTCACGAATGATCTAAATGGCAATGGCGGTTCTAAGTATTTCGCCTCATTAAATATTCTCATCACATACCCTGTTATATTATTATTGGGCCCCCCAAAATTCCCGGTTTCCATAATTCTACTACGTAATCCTTCTTGGTCTTCTTCAGACCAATATTTATTTCTGAATGCGGACTCAAAACTTTCAAAACACCCCCATTCCGTTTTGTGTACCTCGGCCCATATCTCCGAACTACCCTTGAAACATTTTAGAATTTTCAATAATTGTACCTCCCAGTTATTAGTACTAAATTTATTAAACTCTCTCACTCTACTTATGAACTGCATAGGATGCACTCTTTTTATTGTCGCAACTAAATATTTCTAACTCAACTTCACTGCTTACGTCACGAGTCATAATTACTCGCTCGGTAACGGTGTTTACTTGTTGGCTGATGGCCATACTCAATTCATTTTTAACATTCATAATATTTTTTTCAACATTCATTAATTTAAGGTTACTATCAGATTAAAGGTCACTTATTGTATTGTGCATGGTCTTAAATTCAATCTTACAATTATTTTCTATTTCACTTATTTTAGCGTTATTAGTTTCTATCTTATTCATTGCATAACTAACCTTACATTCAGTATTGGTGTTGCATTCACTGATTTGTTTCTCTACAACTGTATTTATTACTCTATATTGTTCCGTGATCTGTTTCTCTACTTTATTAGTCATATTATTGGTTATATCAGAAACACGGCACTCTAATTGCTCATTTATGGACTCTGATAATTGTGATTTCATACTTTCACAACGTTCATCAATATGTTTATCTAGTACACGACTCAGATTATCAAATTGTACATTAATACTCTGCTGAAACTGAGTATTCTGGTCTTTAATTTCTTTAAAATTAATCTCGTTTTGAATATTCTGCTGTTCGCATTTAATTTTCTGTTCATCTAATTTATTGTTAAAATCACTTTTCATCTCATTTAAAATTACCTCGTTACTATCAAAGCGCTTATTTAATTCTTTAAACTTGTTATTCTGTTCATCGAATTTTGTATTGAAATCGCTATTGTTCATATCAAATCTATTGTTAATGAGATTAAATAAATCATTTAATGACAACTCTTTTTCTCTTGTATTTATTTTAATTGGTACGGGAGTAGAAATCGCTCCCGGCGAACTAATTACAGAATTTCTACATTCTGCTCATTTATTGATATCGATTCTGTTTGAATACCGGAGTCAGCATTTATTTGACTCTCGGTCTGACTGTCAGATAAGCTGACTTCATTGTTATCTGCCATTTCTTATTCTATACTTGCTACTTGTGCGTAAACATAATATACTCAATATATAATGTACTGTATAACCAATTTCGCGTGAATAACACACTTTTGTTTTATTACGCTAACCTCAAACACACGTCTGTATCTTTTCTGTAGGTACGGTCTTTATTTAATTTTTTAATTAATAAAAACTGTCCCTGTTCGGGCGCCATTGTGGCGTTAAATACACTTTTAAATATATTAAATACATAAATATAACTTCCACCTACCTTCAAAGTTTCGTTTATCTGGGTCCAGAATTCTTTCGTACGAACGCCCGATACAAACGTGTGTTTCATAGGTTACTGAAATGACTTACTCTACACATCTTTATGAAGAGAAATTACGATTTTTAATTAATCAGAATCATTTTAAAATTTTGTTCAAAACTTTTTCTCATTGTTTTACAGATTAAGTTACAGTTTTCTTTGTTCGGTTAACATCTTCTACATACTAGCTTATGCTAACATCTTACCTTACTGATCACAATTTAATACAGATATACAGACAGAGCCCAGCCTGCAATTTTGCACACTCTCACATACATAGAAAGTTACCCCGCCCTTAACATGTTAATAAAAAGATACCCATTCCGGCCGGCACGTGGTAACCCTTCGAATTCGTTTTATCTGAGTTTGGTAATTACGTCGCTGTCTAATGTAACTGATTTTGTTCCCCTCCCATACTCACTGATAGCACTGACACGGGTTGTTACTTTTAGTTCATTTTTGAAATAGAAACACTGATAAAATTTTGGCAGAGCGCATTTGGCTCTGTGTCGGCTGACACAGTCAGAGACGAACTCCCCCAGCGTCGCTTGCGAGCGGGAGGAAACTGAGGTTCACTGCCAACGAATTTTGTCGTCACTTATAGTTGAGTTGTTGCGGTTTATTGGCTAGGCACATGCTACATAGTGGTTGTTTCTGTAGTGTGTGCCGACGATATTTAGGCACTTCTGGTCTGACGTCACTAAAGAGGTGGTCCTTAATTTACATATCCTCCAGCTCGGATGATAGATCTCACAAATTGTTCGTTTCTGCGCCATTTTTTGATAGCGTCGGGTGATCTGCTTCGCGTCCCCGCCCGCGTGTATACCTGTGTCGTGCGTATAGGCGCCGTCACATTCAAACAAAGTTCTGAGAAATTTGAGGTGGCCACATACTTCAACTGATTTCGCAACGGAATATTACGTTGCTGCTTTGTTACAAACTGTTATAGTCACCACGTGTTCTTTCACAATGGGATTAAAACTTGCACAATATTTTTTATGAAACCCCAAAAACTGAAATAAATAAAATTACCCATTTTTGACACGTTACACAGTATTGTTATTGTGCACCATGTCAATTATGAATGGGCACGAAATCCGTGTCAATTATGAATTATAACACTAGAAATAATTTTTTCATCAACTTCTCCTTACTGCTGGGAAGTTGTCTGTTACAAACAAGTACTAACTCTCCTATATGATAATTAATTTGTTTATACCGCTTCTTGTATTGTCGTCTGGCTCTTTCCTCTGCCTTCACTTTCAACCGACTTTCCATAATAACTTGGATGTCCTTCTGTGGTTGAGTGAACCACGTAAAGTCGACTAAACTTTCGATAATTCTGGGTGGGCGTTTTTATGCATTGCCTTATATGGTGTCATACCGGTACTGTCTTGATTTGCTAAATTTATAAACTCTTCTGCTTTACTAACATATTCACTCCATTTATTATATTGATCATGGCAGTATGTGCGAAATAAACGTCCCACTTCTTTGAGCATTCTTTCGGCCGGGTTACTATTTGGATGGTATACAGATGTTTTATATGTCCTAATTGTTATTGCTCTCATCGCATTCTGCCACTTTACACCTTTAAATTGTGTTCCATGATCGGTTATGATACTACTAGGCAACCCTACCTCCTTTATATAGTTTTCTTTAATTATTTTTACTATAGTATGGGTATTAGCCTTAGTGATGGGATATAACTTTGTAAACCTAGTAAAACTGTCCAAGATAATCAGTATGTACTTACTACGTCTCCTCCCACTAGTTGGGAATGGTCCACAAATGTCAATAAAAACTTGCTCTAACGCTCTCAACGCTTGATTGTTTATCCACCTTCCCTCATATCTGACATTGGCTAACTTGACTTTTTGACAAATATCACATGTTTCTATGGATCGAATTACCTTCTTTTCTAATGTATTTATGTAAAAGTGTTCCTTGAGTGCTGACACTACTTTCTTCTGGCCTTGGTGTCCATATCTCTCATGATAATCAACAATTAATTTATGACATACCTCTTCCGGCACTAAAATTTTCCAATCAATATTTCTTTTGTCGGTGTTCCTAATCATTACTCCTTCATGAATCATATAATGTGATGTAGTGTTGGAAGTATTTTCCATCCTTTTCCTCAACTTCTGTATTCTAATATGTGTTGGCTGTAATTTCTTTATTTCTTCTACAATGAGTTTTAATTCTTTTTTGTTCCTAAAGCATGCCAAAATTTTCCGTGCTTCTTTGGCCATTATTTCTTCTTGACCCCCTACTCGGGATAATATATCCGCTACTATATTTTTACTGCCCGGTAGGTACTCCCATTTTATACGATATTCTTGTAACTGGAGCATCCATCTTGTGAGCCTTCCATGGGACATCTTACAGTTTTAAAAAAAGTTATTGCTTGATGATCGGTTCATACTACTACCTCACTGTTTAATAAGTATGTTTGGAATTTAGTTATTGCAAAAACCACACTCAATGTCTCTTTTTCAGTTATGGTATAATTAAATTCTGCTTTAGTTAGTGTACGGCTTGCAAAAGCTATTACCTTCGGTTCTCCCTTGTCATTTTCTTGATATAATACCGATCCCAAACTTACTCCACTGGCATCACAATTTAAATAAAAAACATTACTAAAATCTGGGTGACTTAACATGACACACTGTAAAAACCTCTGTTTCACTTCATTGAAGACTTCATCTTTTTCAGTCCACTTCCTTTTATTCTTCTTACAAATTAAATGTTGATAATGATGTGTTAGGTCGGAGTAGTTACTTTGGAAGTTTCTATAATAATTACAAAGACCTAAGAAACTTTGTAATTGTTTTACATTTTTTGGATATGGGAAATTCTGTGTTGATTGTATTTTATCAGGATCCGCAGATATGCCTGTATTCGAGACTATAAACACTAAAAACCTAATCTTGCTGGCTATGAATATTGACTTGTCTAATTTTAGTGTAATTCCATGTTCCCCCAATATGGTAAGTACCTTATCAATTCGATGACAATGCTCTTCCCAACTGCTTGATGCAATTACTAAATCATCGACGTACACTGTAGTAAATTCCAAAATCTCCTTGCCCAATACTGCATCAAGACATTTGATAAATATAGCCACACTATTAACCAGACCAAAAGGTAATAGTTTGAATTGGTAATTTCTACCATTTACTATGAAACTCACATATCTTCTGCTTTCTGGATGCAATTCTACTTGCAAATATCCAGCTACAGCATCCCAACTACTAAAAAAACTGTACGTTATTAAAACGTTTTAAAATTTCTCCTATGTTCTCGGGCGACGTCTGATCAGCAATTATCATCTAATTAATTTGATGTGCATCCAAACACAATCTTAATAACTTATCTTTCTTGGGAATTACTACTAATGGGCTAGTGTGTTCTGACTGACTTAGTTCAATTATATCTTCACGAAGCATTTTGTCGATTTCTTCTTGTACTTGCTCTCTTAATTTATAAGGTATTGGATATGACCTTTTGTTGAATGTCACATTTTCTCTTATGGGTAACTTACACTGCACTCCTACTATCTTGCCAGGATTATTTGAAAATACTTTATAATGTTTCCAATAAATTTTCATTAATTGATTTATTTGTTCTTTGGTTAATTGACTGTTATGACTACAGAATTGTTTGATCCCTTGCATTTTCTCCTCCCACATTGGGTTGTTTACCATTAATGTCTGTGTTGACTTTCTATTGATTGGACTGTCCTCACATGAGTATTCAAATCTATCACTTAATTTGGTTGAATTGACCATTTTCATTACACCTTCAGTTCTATTAATAAGTTTGATAGATACCTTTTGCTTATCGTATGTAAATACCACCTGATTGGTTTCTAAATCTATAATGGTTTCATACTTCCGTAAGTTATCGCATCCTGCTAGTATTTCTGTTTCTATATTTTGGTATACTACAAATATTAATGGTATCACCCTTCCATTGAATTGGACATTCATCATTATTTGTTTGCGAGCAGTTCGGTTTGCTCATCCTGTTACACCCACTGTAGTGATTTTGCACCCGGGTAATTCATATATCCTATTTGCCCTTCCTTCGGATGAAGTGATTCTATTTTCCATTTCCTTTAACTCGTGGTATTTAGTCATACTCATCAACAATATTTCTGCACCAGTATCAATAATAAAATTTTGATTGGTTTCCCCATTATTGACCTGTAATAGATACTACATCACTTTCAGTTACATTTTTCTTAATTATCTCATTGTCCATGAAATCTTGGCCTAAACTGGTTATCCAATACAGTGATCGGCTATCTGACTGTGGTTGACCACTCCACTCACTCACAGTCTTCTTTAGTTTCCCTGAGTTTCATTTACAATTGCTCTCTCCTCTCTCCTTCCTTCATGTTGACTATCTTCTGAGTGGGAAAGAGAACCATGTTGATCTCTATGCCTTATCTGTTCATAGTTGTTGTTTCTCTCACTTTGTCTCTCCTCACTGCGAGAACGTTCATTGCGATCATTCTCCTTCGGGTAACGACTATTATAAACTTGGGAATCATAGTTTTGGCGTATAAAATTTGCTTGATAAGTATTTGAAGCATGGTTGCCCCTATAATAATTATTGTTATTATTATTATTATTATTATTATTATTATTATTATTATTATTATTATTATTATTATTATTACCACATCTTCGTCATTCCGGTTATCGTTTCTGCCGTAATTTCTTCCACCTTCCCTATCTTGGTATTTTGGAACATTTCTTTGGTCGTTCCTTTCTACTATTTGGTTTCTACCACGGTTTTGTTCTTCCGGATATGGGTTATGGTAGCTGTCTCTTCTCATATTCCCTTGTCTAGCACTGCTGTCATAAGTCATTTTTCTCTCATAATCAGTGAGTAATAATGTCATCGCTTCTATAGTATGCGCTTGACTAGCAAATTGTGCTAAACTCACCATTTCAGGAAAATGGTGACTCAAAGCTTCTACCATGTATCTGTCATCCATGGGTGGATCTAAATATCTTGCCCTGCAAACATGCGCTAAGACATACGAGGTTGGTGTTTGTCGTATGCTTGGGTCGTACCTACCATATACTATGGTCTCCCGGACCCTTGTCTGTATGGATCGTGTCCAATATTTATTTTTATAGCTTTCCATGAATTCCTGGTAGCTATTCAGGGTGTTTCTCATGGCGTCCCACCAATAATCCTTCATTTCATGGAACCCTTGGTCTAACATGAGCTTAATTCTCTCCCATCTATTTTCCTTGGTACTATGCAAATATTCCTGCATTCTATTTAAATATTCCATAGGATTTCTTATATATCCTTTCATATGTGGCACCTCATGATTGGTATTCTTGTCTTCTCGGATAACACATGTTTAATTACCATTTTGTTCTATCTCATTTACCCTTATCACTAATTGTACCATGGTATCCTCTATTTTTGTATTCTTGTTGTCCAACGGGTGTTCCATAGATTACCCTCTTGGTTACCTCCTGTTTGTGTTTTGTCAATTCTCTCGTCATCTGTTCCATAACGTCCTGTTTATTTTCTCATAATTTCTCTTCCACTTCTTCCTTCAGTGACTGTAGTCCCATTTCCATTCCATCTAACCTGTTTTCCATTGTTTCTATATTCACTTTAACTTCTGCGAATTGCCTGACGTTCCCTTCCTCATAATTTTGCAATATTAATTTGACTTCAGCCTTCTGCTGGTCTGATTTATCATTCACACCATTTATTTGTTGTCGAATGGTCTCCTTTAATTCAGTGTTCTGTTTATCCACTTTATCCGTAACTTCAGCTCTAAATTGGTCTAATTTATCATTTTTCTGGTCAAATTTAGCATTTAATTGGTTAGAATTGTCAGTAACCTCAGTCCTGAGAGTATTTTGTTGCTCAGAAATAGCCTTTAACTGGTTAGAATTATCAGTCATATGTTGGTCAAACTTACTGGTTATTTCAGTCTTTTGTTGGTCTAATTTAGTATTTTGTTGCTCAGAAATAGTCTTTAACTGGTTCGAAATAGCATTTGACTGCTTGGAATTATCAGTACCTTCAGTCCTAAGTTGGTCAAATTTACTGTTAAACTGGTTAAAATTAGCCATCATTACATCCATACAAAAGTTGTACGAAGCAATTCGAGGCATTGTTGTTGAGTTAGGCCTTTATTAAAATCGTAAAAAATCATCCAACGAAAACCTTCACATGAAATTCCCATTTTTTCACAAACACGTTTGTTTTAAACGCTCACTGTAAACAAACTACTTGGCCAATATCTGAGCTGCAATTGTTTTACAAAGAACATATGACAAATTTTTCAACAATGATAATGTCACATCTCACTAGCGCCATCTAGTGGTCGTTTCTTACTATTACTTCTTAATTCGTATCTTTGCTCGTGTTTGTTAGCCATGTTACAATATTTAAATTAGCTTAATTACGAGTAAATTTTTTATTCTAATTAAATGTAACAAAATTATTTTATTGTAATTTACTTAATTCAGTTCGGCACTATTGTCTATTATTCATTTATGTTATTTGGTGCTGGCTTAAAGAAAATCTTTGCTTTCACGTATGGGTGCCCATTATATGTGCTGTAATTTATTTATAAGTATTGTAATTAAAATATTTAATTACAGATATTACTTTTTTTTTATCTGCACATGAAAAGAAAGCTCTATCTCAGGGTTAACAATTATTAAGTTGATTTATAATATTTAATACTGTGTATGATTTATTATTTTCTTTAATCCGTACCAAATAACGTTAGGGTATAAATTTTTTAATAAATAACAAGGTAAGAATATCTACCATATAAATGTAAATAGCTTGAATCTGAATTCTTCACAACTGCAACGGGTTCAATTCTAGTTGATGTTTATCATCTTAAAGGTAATGTTAGGCTTCGTGGTCTGTTTCTTCTCTGGGATTTCTTATTAGATTAAATGTTGAATTATATTTTCTTCTGTGATTACTAACTTGATACTTCTTCGGAATATCGAATTTTATTGTATTGACACTCAAACTATCTTCCAGTACAGGCTTCTTCTTTTAGTTCGGCGTTCTCTAAATGATATACTCAGACTTCTTGACATATTGTTGTTTATTAAGTTGTATACAAATTATGATTCTTTCATTGTTATAGATTTGTACTCTCGTATGTTTATTAAATTCAATATCAATTAACTCCCTTCCTTTAAAGGTTTCCTTTATTAAATACAAAATTAAACTCTTTTATAAAAATTAAACTCTTTTAATGTGTATCTTATTAAATATAAAATTAGACTTTTTGATGTGGCTCTTCTTAAATATAAAATTAGACTAACTAAATTTTCTTCCATTTGAATACAATTCAAATCTAACATTTTACAATTTGCCATTTAGATACCTAAGTACATTCGTCACATCTTTCCATCATATGACTCTTAACAACATATATAATTTTATTAATTATTATTAATTACATTTATTTGCTTTTTTACATTATCCATATAATTAGTATATTTTAAATTACTATTCTATTAATCTTTCATTTTATTTGAATGTTTATTTCCAATTTAATATAATAATTGTCAACACATATTTCTTAATGCTGTTCTATATAATATTGGAGTCTACCTCTATGTTGGTCGTGACTCACAAATCAGTTTTTCTGTCTACACTTCTAACACATGTTCATAATACTATTAATTTTATACCTTTTCTCTTTAAAATTATTATTTGATTCTTGTGTACTGCGGTGTATTTTAACAGCAGTACATAATATATATATTTTTATATTATTATTAATATTAACAAAACTTTTTATAAGAATATATATATTTTGTAACGAGAAGATCTGATCGTACCTGTAAAATGTACACCAGTTTTGTATGTGTAATTATGATTAGTGCGTTCGCCTCGCACCGGGGTTGTTACATTAATGTTGTGGCTAGCGATGTTCATAGCGTTGAGGTATTCACCTGTATCACACGGCAGTAACCTTACCTTTATTTATAGGGGTGTGTTAATCCCGGGTGGCGCCAAGTCGTTTTATAAAACAACTAAAATTATTGTCTGACGAGTTATCAGCGTTGGCGATCAGGGCATTTAAATAATTCCCGCTCACACAGCCGTCACAATTGTCGTTGCTGCTGCGTCAATGACAACTTGTTCGTTTCTCGTCAAATTTATTCTTAACTAAACACAAGTAATATATAAAGCACTCCCTATGAAATGATAATGACGGTTACTCCCTGTAATAGTTATTTTTTAATAGTTGATAATTAAAAATATTCACATTGACCATAATACAATAATAAATTTGCACCGACTGATTACATTAGACTCTTGCCTCTGGGTTTGGCGAAGCGATCTAGGAAACATTCAGCCTTGCATTGCTGCGTACGTTAAAGTGTTACAAATATTTTTCTGTTTCCCAAATCGTGGATTCTTGTGACTATGAGCTAAAGAATTCCTATGGTTACAATAAAAATGTATTACCTTATTCTACGTGTACATAAATAATAATGTGTGCTGTTACAATCTGTTCTGTTGTGTCGTAAATGTGTTTTGTAAGTTCGTGTTTAACTAATAGGTTATATTCAACGTTAACAAGTTTTAATCAAGTGTTATTTTGCTTAAATATTCTATGAAATAGAAATATTGGTTCTATAGTGAGGTAAATTTACCTTTAGTATAATTTAAAGTGATTAGGGTTTTGGAAAATAAATAATTTGATTGTACTTAACACCTCAGCGTGCCTCGGTGTCTTCGTTAGTTTACTCGGGTAGGATTTGGCTGCATTAAGGTCGGTTTTCATGAATTTTGGGGCTTCAATGGGTCAGGTGTCTTTTTCATAAAGTATCTGGATGTTCTTTTCTGATAATTTTCTGTTTAATCTACCTTGGGTCTTGAATTGACTGCTATAAATGGTCGTCTGCTTCTTAGTCTATCATTGTTGGTAACTTTAATTACTTTTATACTTTATTTTCACAGAAAACGTTCTTCCCAACATTGGCATCTGTATTTTCTTAATGACGCTTCACTTCTCCCTATATTCCAACGGTAATTTTGTCTTCAACTGCCGTTTCCATGGTAACTGTATGATTCTGATTGGTTGATTTTGAGATGATGTATTGTTATCAAAATTCGAATTCTTCGTATATCTTCTGATTGCTGTTATTCCTCCATCTTCCTTCCTGGTTATTAAATATTGTCACTATAGTATTTATTTCCTTTCATAGATTATTTTGATACCCCACAAGTCTGGGTAATTTTAGATTTTATGTTTTTACAATTATGTTAATGCTTGTTATTTACATTTCTTTTTGCATACAAATGCTTATTATAATATTTTGTTTTACAAATGATTTACAATTTATTCTTGGTGATTCCTGCACCTCAGATTTGCTAAATTCCTAGGAAGTCAATTTGTTATAATTTTTGGTTGTTTGGTTCTGACAGTTATGTCCTTTCCTAGGCCTGAATAGCCATTATAGTATTTGACTTATTTCATTTAAATCACATTTTGTTTCAGCCTAATGGGCTTTACTTTGTTATTATTATTGGTTGTGTTGTATTTTGAGTCTGTTGGTGTTTTGATTACATGTCAATATTGCTTTCTCTATCTCAGTATTTAAAACATAACAATATAGGCTTATGGACTGCAAGTTTCTTTCAGCCATATCCTATTCATAACATTAACATGAACAATTCTTTATAAGTTATTAGAGTTATTATTTTGAGTGAGAAATATCATCACTTCCTTCCAACTTATTATTTGCTAATTTTTTGTTTACAATTCATATTATTTTTGTTGTGATAAACAACATCACTTTTATGAAATTTATAACAGTCCCTTATAACATAGGTGTCTTTGTTCTGTCTCTGATTTCTTAATCTTTAAACAATCTTTACATTCTCTCCATGTCAACACCTTCAATTTATTCTTTCCTGGAATCCTCCCTTTTTAATTACTATCGGCTATAATTAAACTTAAATTTATTAAACATCTTTTCTTAAATAATCATGTCATCATCACTTTCTAGTGTTCAACATATCTTATTCTACAATTCATACTTAACACTATTTTTCACCAGCTATTTATTCACTGTTATTTTTCCACTTTTAAACCTTTAGTGTTTTTCACAGTTTTATGAAGTGTCTATTTTCTTCATTACTCACTATTCCTTATAATAGTTATATTCTAAATCTTACACTATTCCCACTTATATCTCACCTTCACTTTTAAATTATTGATAGTTAATTATAATTTAACTAGCGTACCTTATCACTTCACTTTGGCGTTTTTACACATACACTATTGCACTGTATCACTGTTTATACTATGTGTTTTTTAGTAGGTAATCCCTATACTTATTTCTCTTTCATCACAATATATCCTTAATACTAATAACAATTTTATATTCTTATAATACTATTTTTACATCTAAATTTCATTTGTGGTTTAGGTTGCTTTTTCATCACCTTAATCCTTGACATTTTTTAATAGGGCTTCTTCTCTAGATCATTTTGTCCATTAATGGGTAATAACCATTACTTTTTCCTTTCTCAGGATAATCATTGGTTTGGTTCCAATATTCTTCTTGAGTGCTTTATTTCTCCTTCTCCTATGCTTTATTACTCGTTTGTGAATCATTATTGGTTTTCACTTCTACCTATCTCCCTCCTTCTTCATTTTCATTATTTGATTAATACTTTGGATTTTCCATCCTTTTCTTTGGGTATTTTGGGGTCGTTTAATCCCATGAACTTGTTTAATTTTTGTTTGGGTTTTGAATTTTTTCCTTTCTTCCTTTGGTTTGGTTAATCACCTTCTTTTCTTCTTTGGTTGTATTTGTTGGGTCAATCACTTTCTTCTCTTATTCTCGTTGGTTATTTGTGTGGTTCCCTTCTTCATTTGTTTCCTGTTGTTGGGTCAATCACTTGGGTTAGGTCAAAGTCGTCGTTTGTCGAGTCATATTCTTTATATTTTATTTAAATTAACCATTTTATTTGATATGAAGTATTTTTACATTTATAAATATAGTTTTTATCCCTGGTACTGGGTTGGCTTATTTGTGTTGTAACAATTTTTATTATTGTGTAATGGTAACTATTGTAATATATTATAACGATACCAGGTATTTAAACAGTTATAACGATACCAGGTGTTTAAACAGTTATAACGATACCAGGTGTTTAAACAGTTATAACGATATCAGGTGTAACTGTAATAAGAGTAGTAAATTTATGAGTAGTTAAAATTTCATGTTTATTGTTTAAAAAGCATTATAAATAATAAAACATTGTTAATACGAGGGCTACCTTTTAAGTTTTTACAAAGACAAAGAAAGAAAAAACATTTTTTGATACAAATCGTTTATTGTTTCTCAAAATATTCGCCTTTGAGATTTACACACTTTTGCATGCGTTCGAACCAAGTCTCGAAACATTTTTTCCACTCTGATTTTGGTACCTCAGAAATATGGTTTTGGAAGGATTCAACAGCTTCTTGAGGTGATGAAAATCGCTGTCCACGCATTTTTTCTTTGACATTCGGGAACAAAAAGAAGTCGTTTGGCGATAAATCAGGTGAATACGTGCAGTGAGACATTAATTCGATGTTTTCCTCCTTCAAATAATCAATTGTTTGACGTGCTGTGTGAGAGCTGGCATTGTCGTGATGAAGAATGATGCGACATTTTCGGTTGTGTTTCCTGATTTCATCGATGACTTGTGGCAAACAAATTGTTGTATACCATTCAGCATTAACTGTTCTTCGATCCTCTAAAGCAATGGTCGTGACATGTCCAGTGTAAGCAAAGAAACAAGCGATCATTTTCTTGGAAGTGCTTTATGAACGAACCACTTTTGTTGGCTTCGGTTCATCTTGGAACACCCAAACAGTTGATTGTTGCTTAGTTTCCGGCTCGTACGAATATATCCAAGTTTCGTCTCCTGTTACGATGTTGTATACAGATTTTGCATTTCCTCGGTCGAATTTTTGGATCATTTCCTTTCACCAATTGACACGAGCCTGTTTTTGAATTTCGGTCAAATTATGCGGAATCCATCGGGAACAGACCTTTTTAACAGCTAAATGTTCATGTAAAATCGAATGTACTGCAGTCTTCGATATGCCTAAGGATGCCTCTCTATCTCACGGTAAGTCACATGCCGATCTTCTTTAATCATGTTGTGCACAGCATCGATGTTTTTGGGAACAACAACCGATTTAGGTCGACCTTCACGAAATTCATCGCTGACTGAAGCACGACCATGGCGAAATTCCGCAAACCAATTGTAAACAGTCTTTTCTGATGGTGATTGATTACCAAAAGTTGTACGAAGCGATTTGAGGCATTGTTGTTGAGTTAGGCCTTTATTAAAATCGTAAAAAATCATCCAACGAAAACCTTCACATGAAATTTCAATTTTTTCACAAACACGTTTGTTTTAAACACTCACTGTAAACAAACTACTCTGCCAATATCTGAGCTGCAATTGTTTTACAAATAACATATGACAAATTTTTCAACAATGATAATGTCACATCTCACTAGCGCCATCTAGTGGTCGTTTGTAAAGACTTAAAAGGCAGCCCTCGTAATCTCCGATCAAGATATCACTCATTATTAAGTGTTTATCTCTTAAGTTATACGGTGTTACACACATTTAAAACACTCTTACATCTAGACATGTTAATAATCTTAATCTAGACATTTATTCAAATTAATTTAATAAAAGAAATAAACATTTAATGAAGAAATTTGTGTTAGTGGTTGAAATCACAATCAGAATGATCACTGTTGCACACCACTATATAAAAATTATTCCGATTAGCGCTTTCAAGCTTCACAGCTCATCGTCAGATCGGGAATAGACAGGAAATATGTGAAACCCAACCCTTCACCCCTCTCCCCCACCCTGCTCACCCACAACAAACTAAAAATTAATGACCCTTCCCACCCCCTAAACTCTGTCTCACCATCTGTACAGTTACATATTTTTCTAGTAAATTCCTTGTGTGTGTGTGTGTGTGTGTGTGTGTGTGTGTGTGTGTGTGTGTGTGTGTGTGTGTGTGTGTGTGTGTGTGTGTGTGTGTGTGTGTGTGTGTGTGTGTGTGTGTGTGTGTGTGTGTGTGTGTGTGTGTGTGTGTGTGTGTGTGTGTGTGTGTGCATCCTTTTAAACTTACCCTCTTCCTCTCCACACACGTGGGTCAGTCACACACCCTTATTTTAAAACATCCAATTAGTACTATGCAATATAATTCTTAATCTTATCTATCTGCCCTCTATTGTTTACTTCTTAATCATGTTATAAAATATTTCTTCATTATCAAATTTAATTTTAATATTAATTAAATTGTCTAACCCTTTTTCTCTTTCTTTCAATATTTCTAACTCCTCTCTAAGCTTCCTTTCAACTGTGTTATTTACTACTTTTACAATTTCGTATTCTTCCAAAGGATTAACAAACTTATGGTTGTCTTCTATGAAATGTCTTGCATATAACGAATTGGTTGTTCTATTACCTTCTCCACGTTTGTGGTCAGACAACCTGCATACGAATTTTTGTCCTGTCTCCCCTAGGTACACTTTGTTGCAGTCTTAACATTTTAATTTATAAATTCCACTTTTCTGTAATACTGGAATTTTTTCTATATTCTTATTCCTTATCTTATCAAATACCGTTTCACATTTTTTAATAGCTATATCTACTCCATATTTATTAAAACATTTTATAATTTTTCTAGTATGTGAACCTATGTATGTCAATGACCCTGCATAATTCTTTTGTTCTGGTTCTATTTTAGCTTTTTGTATGTTGACCCTTTTCATAACTTTATCCACTATGTTGGTGCAATAATTATTGTTCCTTACAATTCCCTTTATCGTTTTTAACTCCCTATCTTTTGATTCGGTCTCTTTTAAACACTTCTGAGCTCTGTAACAAAAGGAATTGATTGCCGCCATTTTATATCTGTATGGGTGGTAAGACTCTCTTGGTATAATTATATCAGAATACGACTCTTTCCTAAATATCCCAAACTGTAGTTTCTCATTATCTTTAATTTCTATGTCTAAATCTAAGTAATTTATTTGCTTACCTCCTATCTCTTCCTTAAATTGTAAGTTTTTATCCTTATTGTTTACCTCCTTTATAAACTCATGCACTTCTTCTATGCTTCCTTCCCAAATTACTAATACATCATCAACGTATCTAGACCATAATTTTATATTGTCTTTATACTTAGTGGAAGTTATTAATTGCTTTTCAAAATCATTCATGTATATTTCAGCAAGAATAGGGGATAATGAAGACCCCATAGGTAAACCTTTTTTCTGTATATAAAACTTGTTATTAAACCTAAAATAGTTCTGATTTACACATTCTTTAATTACTTTCATCAACTGCTTTTTATACCTGTATTCTCCCATATTATTATCGTTTATTAACTTAATAACTTTATTTACTGTGATATTAGTAAACATGTCCTTAACATCCAGTGATATCAATTTTGTATTTACATTAATGCTAATATTTTCTAATTTTTCTATCAATTTTACATTATTCTCTATGTTGTATTTTGTCCCAAATTCATATTTCTCTTTCAGTACTCTGCTAACTTCCTTTGATAATTTATAAATAGGTGCATTAATAAAAGAAACAATCGGTCTAATTGGTTTTCCTTCTTTATGTATCTTAACCTGACTTTTAAAAGTTGGTGCTGTTGGATTACTTTCCAATAAATACTTTTTCTTATTTTCTTCTATAAATGTTATCTGTTTCATCATTTGTTTTATCCTTGACTGGTACTTACTTGTATAATCATACTATATTTCCTCGTATGGTCCTTCCCTTATAAATTCTTCCGTTTTCTTTATGTATTCTTCCTTTCTCATTAGTACCATTGTATTTCCTTTATCCGCCTTCGTAACTATAATATCATTCTTCTTTATTTTATTCTTTAGTTTAGTTACAGTTGCTTTGATTTTTTGTTCATTCTTTGAATTATACAAACTTTTCTTAAATATTTTATCTACTACATTCCCTACTTCCCACCTTATTCTTTTTTTATCATTTTCATTTCCTAGTTTTTGTATTATGCTTTCGCATTCAATAATCGTTTTTTCTTGATTTAATTCTGGTGGCGGTGCGTATTTTAAGCCTTTCGCTAACATTTCTTTTTCTTCCGTATTGAAATTTACCTCTGTAAGGTTTATTACTCTTTTTTCATAGTTATTCTTAGAGAGGTGTTCCTTTTTTACTTCGTTCTTTCTTATTAATTTATTTAACTTATCTACCATTTTTTTAATTTTTCTTTTCCAATTTCTTTTCTACGTACCCCAAATCAAAATTATATAATATTTCTTCTAACTTTACATACGAGTATATTCTTAATAATTCTATGTGTCTGTCATATAATGCCCTATTATATCTATTGATTAAGCCGTAGAGTGACCTTATTTCCAGTTTTATCCACAATTTCTCGCTTTGTTCTTTTACTTTTTTGGCTACACTGTTCTTATTTTTAATTTTAACTTGAGCGTACTTTGGGATGACATTATTATCCAGACATTGTTTATTAAACCATATTTTACTTAAAACCCTCTTCAATTTTAACTTAAGATATTGTAACGTACCAAATTTGGCAGTTACATAGAGTAACTAATTATTACGTCCAGAGACGGGAGATCATGAAAATATTTCAAAGTACATAAAATAATGTAGACAAAAAGTGTGTATCTACAAAGATATATTATTGAAAAAATCCAACAAAGAAGAAGGAAGAGTAATATAGCATCATCGAGTACAAAGGAGAGAGAAAATAACAACGAGCCAATATAAAATGTTAGAAACCAGGCCCAATAGATTCCAAACAGTGAGGGGAAACAACAAAAATCATAACCATTAAAATGAAGAGAAGACAACAGAGTCCAAACAGTGAGGGGAAACGACGAAAAAGAATCATTAAAATGAAGGAGAGACAACTCAAGAGCAACCACAATGATGGTAAAACAACCAATTTGTTTATTAATATAAATACTATGGAACAATGACTACCACAAATGGAAATATTGAAGAAGATGACAAGAATAAGTGAACATTGATTATCACAAGTAATGCACAACCCAGGAGAACACCGATAGTGAACAACAATTAAACAGAAGAAGAAAGAAAGAAGAAGAGCAAAGGAAACATAACATGAAGAATGAAGATAATATATGGACAATACAAGGAATCACCATTCACCAAGTATACAAGGAACTATACTAATGACCGGAAGAAGTGTAACGATTATTCGAAGATCAACTATAAAGAAACCAGTGTTTAGCATAATTAAGCAATCACAAACAATAACAGTGAAAACTTAATATAAGTGTGACAACCTGTAACAAGTTAACCATTTTTACCCCAAATAAACCCCACAGACAATACAAGTGAGAATGTTTATAACAGAGGAAAATGAGTTAGCATTATAAGTGGAAGAATCCAAGATTAACTAGTTAAAGTGCACAGACAATTAGTGTGACCAGTTTAATCAAGATTGTAACCCAAAATAGATAATCATAAGACCACCAAGAGAAATGTGAGATAGAACAGTAAAATAATTGTTCATAGGAACTGACAATAAAAGCTTTGTAAACTTTAAAATGAAATATAACTGAATGCCACGGCAAGACAGAATAAAATATAAACAAAGTCCAGAACCAATAGTAACAAATAAGCTAGTTTGTTAGGTATCAAACAACCAATATACCAAAAAACTAGGTACAACACAACAAGAAATGTAATACTATTAGATTAAGAATACTTGTGTTATTGTTTAGGAAAATAGTGTAAACATGTGTATTACTTAATAATTAAACCATTGTAATAGAATACCATATTGAAATGATAATAGTAGAATCAAATACTGCATAAGAATATGTTGCACATTGTTACCAGATAACTGATACATAACCTCATAGGAAGTGCACCTATAACATAAGATTATATATATTAATTAAACCAAGCAACTATCAACAATTGTTTCAACCAAAGACTAATTATGAATAGTAATGCAAACTAATAAATAACATTTGTACTGAAATACACAGCAAATAAATCAGATTAAATATGATAGCATATGGCCAAAAGAACAGAAACCCAATGTGACAAGTTAGTTAATCAAAATACACTATCAAAGCTTATTAAAAGATGACTAAAAATGTTACCAGTAGTTAGAGAGATATCTGATACTACTATGAGAACATATCACAATTATAATAATAGTAGTTTTATAATTAAATTATTAGAAACTAACTGACTATAATTGTAGAACCAGATGTAAACAGACACTATGTGACAAGATAGTTAAGCAAAATGCACTATCAAAACTTGTTAAAAGATTACTAAAAATGTTATCAGTAGTCAGAGAAATATCTGATACTACTATGAGAACACATCTCAAATGTAATAGTAGTAATTTAGTAGTTGAATTATTAGAAACTAACTGACTATCATTGCAAAACCTGATGTAAACAAACACAATACTAAGAATTGGAAAACTTTCAGATGACGAAAGACTGATAAATACATTAAATAAACAAGGTACTATAATTGTACACTATTTTAATTTATAACATTATATACTTTACGTGGTAAAATAATTGAAAAAGTGACAAATTCAAGAAATGAGAACAGAAGGTTTTTTGATAAGACTATTAGTATATGAAAAATAACACTTTTCATAAAATAAAATGTGAACAAATGTAAATAAATGTATATATTATTGTTTTATGCCAAACAAATGTAATTAGGTAAGAAATAATAGCGTTACATGCAATTATAAACAATCGAATATGGTCGTTTGAGGACGCCATTACCAAATATAGTTTAAATGGTAATTACAACTATTTTCTGTATTAAAACGAAAGAGAAATGGACTCGAGACGTTTAATAATGAGTGTTATAGTGTAATTGGAGCAAAATATGGTGAAATAAACTTATTTATATTAAGAATCACCATATGAGTTTGTGAAATGGCTTAGTGAGTTAATAATGGACGGATTTAATCCTTGTTTAGACTTAAATTAAAGCCGCAAGTGTCCGCAATCTAATGCCACTAACCATTCAACGATACGATAATTAATAAAAAAGTTATAGCAATTATAAACTTTTCAGTCATTTTGTATATCAACGCTTACGTCACCCGTAGCCTCCAACCCAGACGAAAATTTGTAAAAAATTAAAAGTTTTATTTAACTAAAGTGTTTTGGGGTAGAGAGTTTGACCCTTTAAACCAATCAAATGGCTTAAAATAACCAGACGAGAAGGAGACGCTTTGATGAAACAGTCAGTCGTTCCGCATCACTCAACGAGCAAAGTTGATGAAGAAAAGTGTCAAGATTTTATTTAAATTGTGCGCGTCACCTACACAAGTAATGCTACATACATTAACCTGTACACAACAGAATAATAACGAGTGTCCAGTGCTTTAAGTGAATTAAAATGATAAACCGACCAGTGTATAATAAAGGTCGTGTTTTCGTGTTTTGTGTTTTATAAAAACAGGGAGTACTCTATTTTAATTATTTAACGAATTGAATTGAAATAATAATTTTTCATTAGTAAACGAAGAGATATTGTTTTGGGACTGCACTAGTCAAAAGTACCGAAGTGCATAACCCATGATGAAAATTATCAGAATTGAATAAATGAATTATATCGCAATTACTAATTTAAAAAATAAATATTTTACGATTTTATCGTGATTGAAAAAATCGGTATTAATTTAAATATCGAACGTACAAGTGTAATGAATAGTCGCTCATTTGACTAACTTTGTTTGAATTGACGAATAACTAGTTTATTGCGAAAATATTCTAAACAACTGATAATTATACATCAGATGACATATGAATAAAATGTATGTGTTTATATTATTAAGAATTTAATGAATAATCTACTTACTCAAAATAGTTACTTACTTTTGTTAAATAACTAACCTAGAAATACCAATGACAACTTTGTCACCAAGTAATGATTCTGTCCAATGAAAGCTATCACAAGAGTTTTTTTATTCTAGATTTTTTCTCTTGCCAATAAATGATTTTTATAACTAACGAATAAATAATAATAGTATTTTTAACAGTCCAGCACAAAGCACGTGTTGTCAACACAACTGCTGTGTACATTCTACTCACCGTACGATAGTACGATATATATCGGTTTATGGTACCGACTTTTATAATTTTAAATCTTTGTTTGTTTTTGTAGTAAATTATTAAATATTGTTAAATAAGATAACATCTTGTATCTGGTATCATGCATCTTCCAAGAACACACGAATTTGGTAATATAACTGAGTAAAGAGGACATAACCTCGTTAACTAAACTATTGTACCAGACCCCAGTGTTACCAGCCTTGAGGTATAAAGAGCTCAAGAATTGTTTATAGTAATTATTGTTTTGTAAAGACATTATTAATTGATTGTTTTTTAAAAGAGTTCATGGCATTTTACAATTGTTAATAAATCCCAATTTATTTACCAGTGGAACAGAGTTTTTGATTTTTTTTAAAATAGTTTAATTTTTATGATCAGTTCTATCAGAAGGTGGCGGTAGGATTTGAATGTTCAATACAATTCAAATTACAGTTAAACCATTATTTTACTTTATTGTGCATGTGCATTACTTTAGGATATTCAAATAGAATATCCATATGTGTGTATCAAGTGTTTTTTGCAGCAGAAGAAGTCACCAACAAGAACATTGAAAACATCCACATATGGTAAGTGGGGAGGTTGACAGTTAAGTGTTAAATACTCTTTTAAACTAAAAGACTTAACCGTGAACACCCACAACAACGCGATTAATAATCACACTAATAATAATTTGAATTTAAATCTTTATAACGTTGTAACAACAACGAAAGTAGATACGTTACAATATTTAAAAACTTTACTTACCTTATTGTCGTCGTTTATTACCTCATTGTTGTTGTCCATTACCTGTAGTCGATTGCACATCTTAGTTTAGGGGGAAGGGTCATTAATTTTTAGGTTGTTATGGGTGAGCAGGGTTGGGGAAGGGTTGGGTATCACATATTTCCTGTCTATTCCCGATCTGACGATGAGCTGTGAAGCTTGAAAGCGCTAATCGGAATAATTTTTATATAGTGGTGTGCAACAGTGATCATTCTGATTGAAAAGAAATAAAATTTAATTTTAATTAAGTTTTATTTTAATTGAATTAATTTAAATCAGATCTGACCTCAGCTTGCTCAGTCTACACCAATGTTTTAAAAATAAATTTAAAATTATTTAATTACTCTTAGACTGGCATTTGTTTTGTATTCAAAATTTAAATTATTCTTTTCTACAAAATGCAAATATCACATCATTTCAATTATTTTTCTTTGATAAAAAAAAATACTATCTCAAATTAAACTCTTTTTTTCTCTATGCTTATCTATATACGATCGCTCATTCTTACGACTAAAACATTTACATAAGACTCTATTACATTATTTACCTAATTATAATTTTTTTTTTTAATTCATTGTCTCTTTATATAGTCTTTATGAGCTCTTTAAAAAAAATCATTTATAAATGCATTATGCATGTCACCTCGAGTTTTGATGACCTTACGACTTATTGACGGGGTCCAGCATTGTCCAGAGTTGGGTTACCATTACTCCTGGGTTGGCATGGTCCTGGATATGTCCAGAGTCCAGCGTCGTTCTCCAGCAGTGTGTGGTTCGTCCCAGAGAATTAATATCGGCTGCGAGGTGGATCTCGTTCGGCTGTTAGGCGTCTAAAAACCATCTCCTAGCGTCCAGCATCTCGCGTCGCTCTTTGTAGCTTCTCTGTAGATACTCTTGCTGACTTAAACGGTCCCGATACTCTACGTTTCCCGTAATAGTGTAAACATAATTACTGAAAAGTCTTTATTCGTTCGTAGGTGAGACTTATAACAAATAAAACTGTTCTATTTTATTATATAAAACTGTTGTCCGTCGGCAACTGTGTCTTGAAATGAAGAGAAGGGCTTCCAGTCGAACCCTTAATTTATACCCTCTCGAGATTCCGCACCTGTTGGTTCCGAAATTGTCCTATCGAGACCTGCAGATCACATGATAGCCCCCACTCCCGAACCTTTTCATATATTTGCAATTTTCTGCAAATGGCAATGTTTTGTAAGGAATCGAAATAGCACAAATCATAGATAATTTGATTAAGCACTCACTGTATTATTTTGAGCATGTTAGTGTAATTTGCGTATTTTTTGGGACACTTTGTTTCGCACTGACTTCGCGTAGTGTGTCCTACTAATGTAATTTTCTTACTGTGGATAACTATAAAATTTGTACACACTTCGGTGCTTTTTGTTTGTTTATACACTAATTAGTTTTCACACAGTGAATTAAAATAATTATTTTAGTAATTAATTGGGGAGGGTTGCTGGGATTCCTGTCTGTACATGCATCACTAACACACACAAGATACACGCGTAACACACATACAATCGAGCAGGTGTTCCTTGCCTGTTGGAACAGGTTAATTTCTCCCCTAGTGTAACAATGAAACATTTTTACAATCCCAGACATGTCCATTTACCCCAAACTTATAATAATTTTACAAATTTTACATTTATTTAAATCAATGCTCAATACAGCATATGGCTGTATCGTTGCAATATATATATATATATTGCAACAGATCAAACTTTATTATTCTAATAAGGATATTGTGAGTGTGTAAAAATCGATACAAGTCTATTATGGAGGAGATGAAAAATTATTTATTATATACAAATATTGTTTTTAAAGATGTATAATGTATTTTAAATTGTCATGTATTGATAATATATTTAATTGTTTGTATTGTTCGATAATATAAATCGATTTTACTTGTTTGCTGTCCTCCTCTCGTCTCGTCGGTCCCATCTTGGCGTCCTCTTCTTCCTGGTGTCCTCTTCGTCCTGGCGTCCTCTTCGTCTGGTCATCCTCTTCTACAGCTTCACTCCTTCCTGGCGTCCTCTTCATCTCATTGTCCTCTTCTACAGCAAGCGGCTCCAGCGGCGATATTTCACAGAGTCTCGTAGTTATGTTTGACTGCTAACATTGATTAATTTCTTGATAAATTGTTCACTCATAATGATTATGAATTTCATTCATTCAGTTTATTATTAATTTAATTTTATAATTTCTTAATCTCAGGATTTAACTGGGTATTTACTAATGTGGTGCGTTTAATGTACACCTTCCAACGATATCTTGTAGTGTCTTTAAGTTCCCTAAGCGGATATCTTAACTTACACGAGACAGCACTGTATTATATTTTAAATTTTTTTTTAATTATTTACCCTCTCGGTTCTTATCGCAAAACTTCGTTAAGAATTTCAAGGTTTATAGTTTATTTTATATAAAATATTCCTCTATTCCTTCTTGGTTCTTACCGCAAAACTTCGTTAAGAATTTTAAGGTTTATGGTTTATTTTATATAAGATATTTCTACTTTTGTAAGAGAACAACTCTCTTCACTGGCCACAACTTCCCCTAGCAGCGTCGACAGACAGACTGTGTCCATCCTAGCTCTGCAACGTATGAATCTCACTGAATTTGGTCTATTTTGATAGGCCAAGCCCAAGTGACATGATTGATGGAACAACCAGATACACAAATTTCATGAAAAACTTTGTATAATTTAGCATAGTCGTGCATGGAAATTATCTACAATTTTTATTACCCTATCATTGATAAGAGTTACTCTTGAGTTTTTCTTTACTTAATAAACCATATTTCTAATATAGTTACAAACCTCAGAGTATACACAAATCAAAGCTATTTACTTAAATAATTCCTTGTCAAATTTCCATGTAAATCGGTTAACTACCACTGCCGCTATAGCGATCGCAGATTATCACACCTGCACACGCGCACCAATTCATACAAAAAATACATGACAATATAGTACATCTTTTTATGAAGAGTTTGGTGTAACCTATATGCTTATCAATTTTTAAATACAAAACTTATGACTAAAAGACAAAATATTACACAAAACAAATTTAAACAAGAAAATGCTCGTCATTCATGTACTCTGATATAAACAGCATATCTTATCATCCTGTGTTCTGTTGCAATATATATATATATATATATATATTGTAACGAGCTTTTTCGCCGCGTTACAAATCCAGGGAACCCTTCATAATTAAACTCCGTTAATTAGAAGGGCTGCCTACGTTGTAACAGAATTGATCACAAATAATTAAAATAACATATTACTTCCTAGCTGTGTAATTGTTTACTTTGTGTAAGGAAACAATGGCAAGGTATACAATTGATTTAAGCACTCCTCATATGTGTGTAACAAGAAGACTTCTCTTTATTCAACATTTAAGAAAAACATATACTGACTGATGCCATGACATTACTAATTCAATTATTAAATTATCGAAAGGTTTCTTTAAACTTTGGCATCAAACTAGATTCTATATCGTTATACCTCAGATCCGGGTGAACTTTCTGTATTAAAACTTTTAATTATACTCTTTTCATGATATTAGCTTGCAAGACTTTCTTTTAATTCAACATTTAAGAATGGTATTATTGCTTGAGTTATATTACTCTACATTAACATATAAACTGTTACAACGTATGAAGTTAGAATAGTTACATGAAATATTAATTAATAAGATATAATCTTATTAACATTAGATTTAACTTATAAGTCTTTACAAAGTTAATCGTTTCTGAAAAGTCTCTTTCAAGATGTGTTGTGTAACAAATATTCGTAACTCTCGATAGACAGGCTATCGAGTCACCTTTTAATTGGTAAGCGGAAGACTCCTCCTGGGGTATCAGTCTTGGGAAACAGGAACAGCTACGTCGTCATCTCGGTCTGGCTATCCTCTGTAAAGGGCTCCAAAAGTTAGCAGGTAGAACCATATGTCATGTAGTTATCTACGATGATCGTGTAGATTCTAGGATGTCCTGATCTGCATATTCTGTCACGTGCAGTAGAGTTTGTGGCTTCTGCTAGTTCACATCTCCGGGTATTACTTTGGAATAGTTTTTATATGTTGAAGTACGTAGTCATCTTGTGTTACACTTTTAGTTACGTTTCAATACTTTTTGTTTTACATAACTTTAAACTTATTGTCTATTCACATGACTACATTAATTAATACATCCAGATGCTTTAACAAACTACATCTGGTACACTTTCTGAAGATGAAACCAAATATGATACACATATTTGAAGAGCATAGCTCTTACGTCTACACTGTACGGAGTCACCATTGCAAGAGAGAGAATTTACGCTCCCTTCGCCAGGTACTGGACAAAAGTTAGTGGGACAACTTCCGCGCGAGAATATAGTTCCTAACTATATTTAAGTTAACATTTTTATTTATTTAAACTATCCCTAAACAAATATACATAATTTAAATCAGTTGTTTTAGCGACTTTTTATGTCTTCAGATTTTATTATTATTAACATTAGTTTTTTATCTTATTCTTACTCACACAAGACTCTGAAAGCATGTCGAGTCTGGAATCAACAGGAAAGCGCCTGCTTACAAGCAAAGGGTTAAATACGATATTAATCACGCTTTACAATTTATCTTTTTATTTGAGTATCTTATGCTTAATTAATTAATGCTTCCTTTCATACTGAGTACATACAGGTATCTTATATTAAAACAGTGAGATTTAAATAGCTTAAGAGCTCGCAACCTTAAATTTTAAAATTTTTTATTTTCTAGATTATTTCTTTTATTTAAATCGTCACATACTCCACCGCTTGAATTGCACGCTACGGTTTAGCTTTTTGAGTCTAACTCACTATTGGGCACTGGGATATTAAATGGGGTTAGTGTGTGTAATTTCTTTCACATACTTTCTTGTACACTTTACAACGTTCTCCACATAGTTATTTCCTATAGTTACAACACAGTACACTTTATATTCTTATGAACTACCTTTTTTTTTACATACTATTTACACTAAATATTTACACAAATAAAACACAAAACTTTTTCTTATCTCTATCACTTAATTTTACTACCGGTTTTTTGTTTGTCTTACTCTCTCTTCTGTAGAGTAACTTTCTAAATCTCTACTATTTAGAATTCTATCTTTTCTTCTGTGAGTCCTATATATATATCTCATGTAGTTAATGAGTGTTAGTACCCATCTAGTTAATGATTATTCATTAATGCATGTTCTGCAGAACTGGAACTCAGGTTGATGAGGCCTCGTTTCCAAACTTTACGTTTTACATTTCTTACGCGGATTCAGAAATATAATTTTCTTTACTACCTAGTATTCCTTTTTTATTTTGGGTTATACTATACCGTCACTTCTTCTTATACAACTTTAGTTGCGAAATATGCGTTCTCCGCACATATGTCTGAGTTGCAGTTTCGCACAGGGCTACTGTAACTGGAGTTAGGTACTTTTGGATTTGATAAGGGCCACACCATCTGAATGATAGTTTCGAGGTGGTCTTATCAATCGCACTACTAATGGGGTGAGTCTTGTACATTACCAAGTCACCTACTTGGTACCTGACTGAGTTGCTATGATTACCTTTCTCGTGGTATCTTCTGGATTTTTCCAAGCTTGCTCTCAAGTTAGAGCGGGCTTTGTTCCATATTCTCTTTATCTGCTTATCCGTTATTGGCGGAGGCAGTAGATCGTGTATATTCCATCTTGTGGACAAAGGATGGTTTGGTCTATACTTGTATAGTAACTCGAACGGGGTCGACTTGTGACCTTCGTGGTAATTGGGAACTGGGAGTACGATTAGTGGCAGTGTGTGAAGTTATTTATTATTATTGCACAGTTGGTTTTTCCTAATTTCTTTAAATGACATTATTCATTTAAATGATCGCCTTCGTGAAATTCCCTTTTTCTTACTTCTTAAGTACTAACTTACATTTTAATCTTAATCCTAATTTCCAAACCTTAGATTGGAATGATCCCTACTTATCCGTAACTCACAACATCCCGGCCCGACTGACACCAGCTTACTCTAACTACGGAAGTTAGCTTTCAGCAATTATTAATGATCTTTGGCACATTTCAGCCCTATCATTTCCCTTTCAGTCGGCGCCGTTGTGACCTGTTACGTTACATATATAATCAATACTTGATTATATCTCATAAACTTATTTCTAATGTAATCTAAAGAGGATCCCATACTCCACTTTAGATCACTGGTTTGAGAGAAGCGGAATCTCACGAATATGATTCTCTTTTATCTCTTTTAACAATACTTACCCAAACTATGCGGGAGAGGAGACACTTTACATAATACATACTAGTCATACTCACTAGGGGTGGTTTTCCAATTGTTCAGGCTAGCACCGGTTTAACACAATAGGGAGGGTGCGTGGGTGTTTACTACAATTCCGAACACGCTTTAATTTCTCTTACTTGCCACCACTGCGAAGTGTTTACAATACGCAACTTTACCTTTTATTATTATTCTTTTCCTTTAATTACTTCTACACTTCACACAATTTTAGTATAACTTAGGATTTATTTAGCTCTAGTATTTAAATCAATTATTATTATTCACTTTATTATTTATTAAACTACTTTGGGGATTTAAGAAACGCTCCTAGAACTATCGTCTATTTAATCACCATATTTATTTAGCACACTTTATATTCACAGGTTGGTTCCATTCCAATGGCTTACTTTTGCACTCTCTACTTATGTGCCCATATTTGCCACAATTATAACAGGTGGGTTTTCTGCGAGGTGGGTACTTGGTTTCCGCTTTATCTGGGTTTACAATTAACTTACCAGCTTTGCGCACATAGTGAGGTCTACTAGAAACTTGACTTTCATACGAGTTGTTACATCAGGCAGTAGTGCTTGCAATTGATGTCTATTATTTCCAGAGGTTTTCATTGCTTCTCTATTTCCTCCATCCTGAATGAGTCGGATTTTCGTCTTAAATCGTTGATAATTGAAGGTAAGCGACGTAGAGCTTCGTCTGCTAGCTTTTGTACATCAACGGGTATTTCTGTGAGATTCGGCCAGATCGACAAATTTTTTATTCGCCTGGTTAAATGCTCTATTCTCTGGGTAGTCCGCAAAATTTTTGCCGGAGATTTCTCGTCTTGGAGTGTTTGAGACAATAAGTATAGTTCACTATACTTGGCAGTACAAATTTCTTTCTCGCCTTCATAATCGAGTTGGCTTAGATTGTTTAATTCCATGGGCGCATCAAATCCACATTCGCGAATTGAACTTCGTAATTCCGCGACTGTTACATCAGCATGGGGTAGTCCACGCAAAAGAGCTTCGTAAGACAGCTCGTCTTTTAATAACAAATCAGGGTTAAATTGGGCCATTTTGTTCTAACACATTAGCACGTACTTAAAATTAATACTATTATATTACACATATATTACATATAATAAATTCATAAGTAATCAATTTACACAAATTAGAAAAGAACAATTTCTCTTCTAAGGGAGAGACAGAAATCACACACACATCTTTCAATGTTAAATAGCCGATCAGCTGTTTACTGGAATGTAGGTCAGAGGGTGGCCTACCTATTTAGTTAACAAAGGAGGGTGAGCGTGTGTGACAATGGGGTGTTTGCTTTTATTGTTTACTACACAAAGCGACTGAATAACACCAACGTTTTGAAACCGGTCGTTTTAAACTTGAGAAGGGGAGCACACTTTTGTGCAACACATTTATTATTATTCCGCTTAGACAACACTTTGGCTTCGTTCTTTCATAAACCTTTTCTCAATTAAATAATTACTTATTTTGTTCACAAGTTTTAAATCACGACTTCTACTTAATTACTTTATTATTATTTACAAAGTTATTTTTAATCAATTTTTTTTTATAACACATCCTAGTGTATGTAAGCTATGTAGTTAGACATACACTGTGCAGAATGATTCAGGAGACAACAGGTCGTAGTTTGTCGTAAACAAACCTGTTACAGATTGTTCGGTTGACCAAAATTGTTATGCTTGGTCATGATTCATGTATGCAAGTACTTACATCGAATTATTCAGGTTGTGCCGGTAGGAACCTGCATATAGCATTTTGCATTGTATGACGCTAATGACATTTTACTTATACATACTACCATCTACGTATTAATACATATTACGTTATTTAATAGTGTATTAAATATGTTTTGAACATTACATTTATTAAAGTAACTTTCTGAGTGCATATATCAATATTAAACATTTAGTTATTAATCATACTATTTATGTTTATCCACGCATAAATAGTGAATGCAATGTGTTTGTGACACATATATATACAATTAAAACTCTTTCCTTTGTTTCCTTATTTTTTTTTTTTTTTTACAAGTAATATAAGCAGAGTAACGCACTTTTGTTTGCGTCACGATGCTTAACAACCCTTTACATAAATTAGCATAGTGAATGCACTTTTGTGACACTCTGTAAACAATTACGCTTTTATTTTTTTCAATTCAGCAGAGTTGCGCACTTTTGTAACGAGCTTTTTCGCCGCGTTACAAATCCAGGGAACCCTTCGTAATTAAACTCCGTTAATTAGAAGGGCTGCCTACGTTGTAACAGAATTGATCACAAATAATTAAAATAACATATTACTTCCTAGCTGTGTAATTGTTTACTTTGTGTAAGGAAACAATGGCAAGGTATACAATTGATTTAAGCACTCCTCATATGTGTGTAACAAGAAGACTTCTCTTTATTCAACATTTAAGAAAAACATATACTGACTGATGCCATGACATTACTAATTCAATTATTAAATTATCGAAAGGTTTCTTTAAACTTTGGCATCAAACTAGATTCTATATCGTTATACCTCGGATCCGGGTGAACTTTCTGTATTAAAACTTTTAATTATACTCTTTTCATGATATTAGCTTGCAAGACTTTCTTTTAATTCAACATTTAAGAATGGTATTATTGCTTGAGTTATATTACTCTACATTAACATATAAACTGTTACAACGTATGAAGTTAGAATAGTTACATGAAATATTAATTAATAAGATATAATCTTATTAACATTAGATTTAACTTATAAGTCTTTACAAAGTTAATCGTTTCTGAAAAGTCTCTTTCAAGATGTGTTGTGTAACAAATATTATTAACCCTCTATAGACAGGCTATCGAGTCACCTTTTAATTGGTAACCGGAAGACTCCTCCTGGGGTATCAGTCTTGGGAAACAGGAACAGCTACGTCGTCATCTCGGTCTGGCTATCCTCTGTAAAGGGCTCCAAAAGTTAGCAGGTAGAACCATATGTCATGTAGTTATCTACGATGATCGTGTAGATTCTAGGATGTCCTGATCTGCATATTCTGTCACGTGCAGTAGAGTTTGTGGCTTCTGCTAGTTCACATCTCCGGGTATTACTTTGGAATAGTTTTTATATGTTGAAGTACGTAGTCATCTTGTGTTACACTTTTAGTTACGTTTCAATACTTTTTGTTTTACATAACTTTAAACTTATTGTCTATTCACATGACTACATTAATTAATACATCCAGATGCTTTAACAAACTACATCTGGTACACTTTCTGAAGATGAAACCAAATATGATACACATATTTGAAGAGCATAGCTCTTACGTCTACACTGTACGGAGTCACCATTGCAAGAGAGAGAATTTACGCTCCCTTCGCCAGGTACTGGACAAAAGTTAGTGGGACAACTTCCGCGCGAGAATATAGTTCCTAACTATATTTAAGTTAACATTTTTATTTATTTAAACTATCCCTAAACAAATATACATAATTTAAATCAGTTGTTTTAGCGACTTTTTATGTCTTCAGATTTTATTATTATTAACATTAGTTTTTTATCTTATTCTTACTCACACAAGACTCTGAAAGCATGTCGAGTCTGGAATCAACAGGAAAGCGCCTGCTTACAAGCAAAGGGTTAAATACGATATTAATCACGCTTTACAATTTATCTTTTTATTTGAGTATCTTATGCTTAATTAATTAATGCTTCCTTTCATACTGAGTACATACAGGTATCTTATATTAAAACAGTGAGATTTAAATAGCTTAAGAGCTCGCAACCTTAAATTTTAAAATTTTTTATTTTCTAGATTATTTCTTTTATTTAAATCGTCACAATATATATATATATATATATATATATATATATATATATATATATAACTTGCAGAAGAAACAAATTGAAAACATCACAAATTATATATGTGTATATATATATATGTAGAGAGAGAGAGAGAGAGAGTATAACCTCACATATCAGTCTTATTTGCAGTTGAGGTATCTGGACAAACACACACATAAATATGTTTGTTTGATCTTAAACTTCAAAATCAATTTAACTATTTAATTATCACTGGATTATTTATTCTAAATAGGCGCTGTTTACACTGGAAGGGGCTGAACATGGGAAGAGATTATATCCTCAACATGTCAATGGTACTGAAACAAGAGAGAAACCTCACACACTAGCAGAATACTCACTCGATCATTTCAGGTACAATAGTTATTGTTTTTTAACAGAATATATTTGTAAAATTCACATAATATATACTTTGTAATTGACAGTTGAACTGAACAGAGCTATGATGAAGATAGCATTGTTTTAGTGTAATGAAGTGTAACTGGTCAGCGATATTGCTTGCTCATGCATGGAAATTCTGTGTCACTTCTGTTTCATATCAGATCTATGTATTAGTTTTTGTTACAAGCAAAGTGAAAATGTGTAATTGTTGTTACAGTTTATATATATCAGTGTAAATCATTTGTTCTTCTTGTTAAGTTAATTGTGTCAACTTGTTGGAATTAAATATTTATTTGTAAGTTATCACAAGTTTTATTTGTTTTAAGTACATTTTAGTATGCTCAGTAAATTTGTAATTTACCAAATAGACTATATTTGTGTAATAAATAATTATGTGATTATTAAAAAGAACTCAGTATTAATATACTTATAGCTTACATACATTTTATTGTAAGAAGTATCACTAGACAAAATGCTAATAAAATATACTAGTCACTTGTCACAATATAAAACTGATAATCTGAATTTTGACCACATGTATTGTACTTGTTACCATTGCTGAATCAATATTCACCAACAGCTCTTTGAGTCTTGCCACTATATTGTATCAGTAACTAGTAGCCTTTATATACTGTGTATATTGTAACGCAACAGAAATGCGGTCCTCGACGTTAGATAAATAAAAATATTAAAAATAGAATAGGGAAGTAAATATCTATATCCCATATTAATACAAGGGTCAGATACATAAATTTATCATTATATAAAAATAATAAGAATGCAAGGTAGTAATAGTAATAAAAAATAAACATGTACTATAGACAATAGTGAGAAATCTCAATGTTCAGTGAGAGGTAAATAAATAAAAAACATTGATAAAAATTATAAGAAAGAAAACTAATATCGACTATGTTAAAGTAAATGATGGTGAAAGTAGATAAAAATGAGTCAATAATGTACGTTACAAGTTAATCTAAAATAATGGTTCTGAATTGTATAATGTTATGTTGTTATCATAAATATTATGTTAAAGTTTGTGTTATCATATGAAGCTTACTTGTTGATGTAATATCAAATAATGAAGCAATATGTATTATTTGTTTACTGTTGTAGAAATGTGATGGAAATCAGTTAATTAGTATTAATTAATTTCAATTTTTCTTATGTGTGATCCATAGGTAAAAATAAAGTTGTTGTTAGATATCATAAAGATAATTATTTGTGTACATGTACTTAGTTAAGGGTTGATTATGTTTGTAAACTTGTATAAAAAGGCTATAGTTGTTAACAAGTTAAATTCAAAAGTAGATCCAAATATAATAAAAGGCCTAACAGCCAATAACACTATATAACAACTCAGAATAGAAAGGTTAGGTAAAGAAGTTGATAATAATTAATAAAAATAATTCAATGAGTTAGAAAAAACCAATAATAATTAATAATAAATAATAAACAAACTCAATATAAACAAATTATGATAATGCCATAGTGCAATGATATCGATTGATAACGTTTGATATCAGAAAAATAATAATTATTAAAAGAAACAAACTAAGAGTGAAAAGCCAGCAGAATATATAGAAATTAGTAAATAAGCTATAAATAAGATTACATTTTAATATAATGGAAGTTTAATAAGGAATTATTTTGATGAGTGGAAGAATATATATGAAATTATCACTATATAACAAAACATTGAATAAGAATAAAAAAATTTGTTGCTAGGGACGACAAAATTAATATACTTTGTTGATTTTGATTATTGTAATTTATGACATGAACGAGAAGAGATTAAACCAAGAGAGATGGTCAATAAAACTAAATTAATCTAAATTATTAAATCCAGTAACATTCACAATATATGAATGACTAATTGCCGTACTTTGGGCCGAATAAACCTTAACCAAATTGTATAATTGTATAATACAAAACGATAATAAGTAATTGAATTCAAAGGAATGACTTGGATAGCCCAATATCAGATCATGAAACGAATGTTAATTTAATGAAGTAATAAAACCAGATAAGGAACTACCTGTGTAAAGAGTTAATCCTACAAACCAAACAAAAATAGAATAACCATCAAATCACATTGGACATCGCAGTTTACATCATATAATAGAAAACGTATTTGGATCCAGAGTTTGCCGAAGCACGTAATCACAAGTTTGGACGTTGGTGAACAAAGGGAGCGGTATTTCTGCATCAACCCGGACCAAGGATTCCACTTTATTACAACTTTGAATACCAGAATAAAGAAAATCATCTCATCTGCGTTTGATACGGAACGACAATTAACAAGGTTAGAAGCAGCAGCCTTCCCGAGTCGCATGATACATTGAATGGTAATCTTCAATTATATAAATAATATTAAACAAAATAACACATTAATTTTGTAATATCTTGCATTCCTATTTATGTATTTTTAATCTTCCCCGCAGTTGAAAGAACCTTCACACCCTGAATCTAAATTAATTATAAAAAACTATAACTGAATTTAAATTAAAATATTGTACCGATCAATAATCGATTAACCCAAACGTATAACCTTTCGTATATCAAGTAAAAACAATCTTATTGGATGTTAAAATATTTGAACTAATAAAGAAACATTGTATAATTTCAAGATCTTATCATTTATGTATTATTTAATGAAGTGGGAATAAGAATTAAACAGACAGAGTGTATAACAACTAATCACCGTACGCGGTGGGTTAACCTCTAAATTTCGTTTGTTTTGGAACTGCAGCGCTTGTTGCGGAATTCTCCGATACCAAAGAGAAGAGAATTACACACGAATTCTCTATAATTCTCTGCAAGGCAGAATAGGCTTGAGCGGAATTTTTGAATAACACCCTACATACATAAGTCTCATTCACACCAACACTTTTAGATTAAATAGAGAGATAAGGTAGTCATAATTAACTATATTACTATATCTAGTAAACCCAAATATATAAGAAATTGACATATTAAATAATCAAGGAGAGGAAAGAAAGAGAGGTACGTACCCGGTACATAACAAATTGACGAACCCAGACGTGGACTTAAACTGTACACACAGGTCTCATTATAATATATATATATTTTACAACGACACAAATTGCAAATATAAATGTATTTGTATTTGAGGAGCCCCACGTTCTTTGGGACGCCAAGGTTATGCAACTTTACAGATGACTGTTTGAGATACTGTAATTTATGGAGGTTGTATAACGATATCAGGTGTAATTATAATAAGAGTATTAGATTTATGAGTATTTAAAAATTCATATTTATTGTTTACTCAATATTATAAATAATAAACATTGTTAATGATCCTCGGTCACGATATCACTCATTATTAAGTGTTTATCTCTTATACTAAACTGTGTTACACACATTTAAAACCCTCTTACATCTAGACGTGTTAATAATCTTAATCTAGACATTTATTCCATTTGATTTACTAAAACAAATAAAATTAAAATGTAATTTGAATTGAATTCTTTTAATTCAGATCTGACCTTAACTCGCTCAGTCTATACCAATGTTTAAAAATTAAATTTAAATTTATATTAATTACTTTTAGACTGGCATTTGTTTTATATTCAAAATTTAAATTATTCTTTTCTATAATGCAAATATCAAATCAATTCAACTATTTAATTTGATAAACAAAGTCTACTCTCTCAACTTTAAATTATTTTTTTTCTTATTTCTTTATATGCGATCGCTCATTCTTACGACTAAACATTTATCTACATTTCTAAAATATTATTTCTAATTATAACTTTTTTCTTTGTTTTAATTTATTGTCTTTTGATATAGTCTTTATGAGCTCTTTTAAAAAAATCATTTATAAATGCATTATGCATGTCACCTCGAGTTTTGATGATCTTACGACTTATTGACGGGGTCCAGCGTTGTTCAGAGTTGGTTTTTCATTCCTCCTGGCTTGGCGTGGTCCTGTATATGTTCAGAGTCCAGCGTCGTTCTCCAGCAGTGTGTGGTCCGTCTCAGAGAATTGCTATCTGCTGCAAGGTGGATCTTAAACGTCGGTTAGGCGTCAAAAACATCGTCTAACGTCCAGCATCCCTCGTCGCTCTGGTAGCTTCTCCATAGATACTCTTTGTAGACTTAAATGGTCCCGGTACTTTATGCTTTCCGAAATATTGTCAACTTAATTGTTGAACGTCTTATTAGTTCGTTAATGAGACTTGAAAAAAATAAAACTGTTCTGCCGACGGACAGCATGTCCGACTGCAACTGTGTCTTGAAATGAAGAGAAGGGTTTTCAATAGAACCCTTAATTTATACCCTCTCGAGATTCCGCACCAGTTGGCTCCGAAATCGTCCTGTTGGTACCTGCAGATCACATGATAGCCCCCACTCCCGAACCTTTTCATATATTTGCAATTATTAGCAAATAGCAATGTTTTGCACGGAATCGAGATAGCACAAATCATAGCTAAATTGATTAAGAACTCACTGTATTAATTTGAGTGTCTTCTGGTAATTTGCGTATTTTTTGGCACGTTTATTTCACACTGACTTCGCATAGCGTGTCCTATTAACGTCATTTTCTCACTGCGGATAATTATGAAATTTACACACACTTTGTTGCCTTTTGTTTGTTTATAAACTAATTAGTTTTCACAGAGTGAAATTAAATAATTATTTTATTAATTACTTGGGGCGGGTAGCTGAGATTCCTGTCTGTACATGCATCACTAACACACACAAGATACACGCGTAACACACATATAATTGAGCAGGTGTTCCTTGGCTGTCAGAACAGGTTAATTTCTCCCTTAATCTAACAATGAAATA
This sequence comes from Magicicada septendecula, assembly GCA_034769895.1. Classification (NCBI taxonomy): domain Eukaryota; kingdom Metazoa; phylum Arthropoda; class Insecta; order Hemiptera; family Cicadidae; genus Magicicada; species Magicicada septendecula. The sequence goes on from CM068371.1 coordinate 280,694,647, forward strand.
TTTTTACAATCTCAGACCTGTCCATTTACCCTTAACTTATAATAATTCTACAAATTTTATATTTATTCAAATCAATGCCTAATACAGTATATGGGTCTATCATTGCATTATTCCTCTGCTTGAAAAAAAATTTAATAAATATTTATTTATTAAATTTTTGTCTATTTGTTCTAGACAAATACAATCATATATTTTTATTCGCTATTCGCTTACTTTAGTTTACATCAGTTAAACAACACATAATAATAAGTAGTTCAGTCTAATGCTCGCCGTGGTGGAATGCACTATTTTTTACCCCCCATCATACAGTTGACCTTGGACGGCTCAGTGTCATTGTCCCACTCTCACTCCCTCTTCTCATTATTCATACGTAGAATTTCTTGAATGACGTCGCATGATATTTGCCGATGTCTTTTTTCTTCCTCTCATCGTATACGATGAACGTGTGTCTTCCCATGCATTGTTTCAACGTATAAGGTCCGTTGTACAGCCGGAAGAATTTCTTCGCTGTGTTGTCACTGCGCTTTCCTACGGGATTAGCTTTCAACAGAATTTGTTCTCCTACGTCGAATCGTTGTAATTTATGTGTTCTATTGAACTTTTCTCTCCTCTTGTTACCTTGTTCTATGATGCGTTGTTTAGCATACTCCACCTTTACACTTAATGGAATAGGTACGTTTTGATTCTCTGGCTTACATACATATTTGGTCCAGAATCTAACCAAATAGCTTAGCTTCTCTCTAGATTCTCTCCATCTAGCTTGATTGCTGTATAACTTGTTGCTTTGCTATAATTTTCATTTATTGCTTTCTCAAAGAAAGGTACATTCTCTGCCCATTTGTTGTGTTGATCGTGTCAGTCGATTCGTAGATATTTACCTAACTCTTTATTTACTCTTTCCCCTAGATTTCCTGTGGGTGTCGTACTGATGTGAGTACAGGTTGGATTCCATTTTCAAAAAGGGCCCTCTCCCATACCTCGCTTTGGAACTGCACTCCTTGATCGCTAAGTACCTTCTTCATTTTACCATATGCAGGATTGTATTTCTGCAAGAGTATTTTCATAACAACTTTAGTTGTGGGTCACATAATTGGATACAGATGGAGGGCTTTGGAAAATACATCTATACAAACAAGTATGTGTTTCACTCCCCGACTTGATCTCGGAAGTGGTCCAAGAAAATCCACTGCAATTAGCTCTCCTTTCTGGTCCTTTTGGATACTCTGCATTTCCAATTTCCATTCTACTCTGAATTTCCATAGGTATGTAGATTCGGTCCTTTTGCTGTTTGACACTCATAACATTTCTTACTTTCGTTTTTAATCTTCCTGAACATATTATTGATGGTGAAATCTTCACGTAGGCTTAAGTAACATTTAAGTTCAGCAGCATGTGCTAAACTTTCGTGTGTTGGTCGAATTAATTTATGCAACATATCATTTGTTAATACCACCTTCCAATCTTGCCTCATTAGTTTATATAAGGTCCATTTTGTACCTTGTAATGGTCTGGTAGGTGATCTCGTAGCTTAAATTCTCTCATAGCCTCATCTAAGTCTTGTTGTTGAGCTAGATTCTTCAGCATGTGTTTAACATCATTATCAGCAGTAAATTTAATAGGTAACAGTTGTAACTCATTATGGTTTTTTTTTTGTAGGCTTCTTCACACTCTTCTGTGACGTATCTACTTAAAGTATCGGCTATAAAATTATCTTTCCCTTTACAATATTTTATAGTAAAGGAATACTCACCGATTGCTAGGATCCATCGTAATAATTGAGCATTGGTTACTTTACATTTTAATAGAAATGATAACGCTTGTTGGCCCCGTATGTATTTCAAAATGCGTTCCGTAAATATAATATCGAAACTGTTTCAGGGCGTATACTATAGCAAGTATCTCCTTCTCAGATGTAGATTACTGCTTCTCTGCCCCTTTGAATACTCTACTGGCATATGCAATGACACGGTGTTCTCCTGTAGCATCTTGTTGATACAGTACACTTCCACACGTGTAGTCACTAGCGTCTGCATAGATAACGAACTTTCATCTCGCTGTGGATGATGAAGCATTATGTTTTCAATGAACAACTTCTTGACTTGGTCGAAGGCATCTTGATGTTTCTTCTCCCACTTCCATTTGTGATTTTTCTTTGTTAACTCCAGCAATGGTTGGGTTTTATCTGCATATTGTTATGAGGATCTTCTATAATATCCTGCGAGTCCCAAAAATGCTCGTAACCCTTTAATGTTCTTAGGTGTAGGGAAATCGGTAATACTGGATATCTTTATAGGATCGGGTTGAATACCTGAGGATGAAATAATATGACCTAGGAATTGGATTGAGGATTTTATGAATTCACACTTGTCTAGGTTAAGGGATATATGGGCTTCCCTAAACTTGTGGAATATAGTGTTAAGATGTTCAATGTGTTCGTCAAGTGTTTTTGATACTACCAGAACATCATCCACAAACACCATGGTGTAAGGCTCCACTTCTGGTCCTAATGCTTTCTCCAGACATTTTACAATTGCAGCCAAACTCGTGCTCAAACCAAAGGGAACTACCTTGTGTTGGTAGCATTTATTTTTGTATAGGAAGGCGGTGTATTTTCTATCTTCTCTTCTAATTGGAATTTGCCAAAAACTTGACCATAAATCCAACTTAGTCAAATAACGTGCTCCTTCACACTTTGCAAATAACTCGTCCGCAGGTGGTGCACAATCGAATTCACATAGAACGACGCTATTCAAACTCCTCATGTCCAGGCATAAACGTACTTCTCCACTCTTCTTCTTTACTACAACTAGAGGATTAAGAAAGTTGCTGTTCGACCACTCAATGATGTCATTTTCTATCATCCGTCGTATTTCCAGTTCAACTTCTCCCTCGTACTTCATGGGTATTGGATATGTTCGTCTGACAAATTTTGTAGGGTCTGATACCATAATAGCGTGTTCGTAGACTGTGGTCTGCGTCGGTACATCGCTGAATACTTCATTATACTCTTCTATTAATTTACATAACTTCGCTGAATTAGCATGCTGAGTAGGTGCATATCGTATACGTGGCTTGGATACGACAATAGGATTTTCACTTTCCTCACCATTTTCTTCATTTTCATTCATAATTAATTTATATAGAACATTCTTATAATTATATAACATCTTATTATTATTGACATCAATCCTTGCACTTAAAAGTATTTAATAAATCTATTCCAATAATTCCTGTAATATACTTACTTTTTATTACTTTGAATTTATTTTAATATTTGTCTACTTTCTTTCATCCATTGTCCGGACGCCATCTTTATTGATACCAACAATGAAACCTAAAATTTCCTTACTTTTGGGCAGTAGCGAAGCTAGTAGTTAATGAATGGGTAGGCAAAAATCTTATCTTAAATTTTTTTTAAGGAATCTGTAAAAGCACGGTGGTTTAAATCGGACGCTGAAGTAGCGTTTGCTGTAAGCGAATGGTTCCACAAACAGCCGTAAGAATTTTACTAGCAGGGAGTCTACACGTTAGTGCAACAGTGGAACTCATGTATGTTATTGGAGACTTCTTTTAAAATCGTTGAATAAAAAATGCTTTACAGCTCTATACATCTTTCTATTGAACATTCCTTGTATTAGTCGTACACAATAATACAACTAATTGAACTTCAAAATTTTAAACTTGATTAGTTTCTATATATGTGTTTAATGTTACAAATAATTCAAATAACAATCTTGATCATCTGTTAGTTCAGCGGAATAACAGGGACACTTTTAATAACCGCATAAAATAAACACACTTATAAACAACACAGGCACTTTAACTTAACTGTTTGGACCACAGAAGTGAGGCATGCCTCAACTCTCTATGTGTACAGCGCAGGACAATCCCCCCTCCCTTCACTTTCCATGTCACACCAGCACATTGCTTACATACGATGTATAGAAAAAATGCTGAGGCAAGTTCAGGTTGCCTCATTCGCTTTAAACAAGCTATACCGAATCTCACCTGTCACCATGTAGCGGTCACTCAGTAAAGCACGTTTCAGCTTAATAAATTTGACAGTCGCGGTAACCAGGGCCGGAACTAGCCCTCCTTTCACCCAGGGCAAGGGTATATTTCGGCGCCCCCTCCTCCCCCTCCACGCCATACTCACTCCATTTAAAACTATTTAACAAAAAACAAAAGCATATACTTTCCTGTACTTAAGTCAATGCTATTAATTACAGCTTCGTAGCTTTACTCATCAACACACTACACTATAGTGCAAACAGATCAAGTGAAATTCAGTTGTGAAATTACAGCACTCCTCTATTGTATTTTGTGTAATAATTTTTAATGGAATCTAAAAAGTAAAAGGTTTTTTCTTCATTTGTTAATCTGAAATTACAGAAGTGGGTAACACATTAAGAAATGAGACATTCAGTTAAACTTCAAATCATTCTTAAGTTTATTTGGTATTTTGGTTATAAATTGGTACAGTATTCATGTAGTACTTTACTATTTCAATTTGGAACACATTGAAAACAAATTAGATTTTTACATGAGTTTTGGGTACTAAATTTACTAACAGTCCTTATTCATTCTTGAATCTAAATAAATCAAATTGTCACTTTTTGAGCTTTTTTGGCAGCAAAGGTGTTATTAATGTCATCAAAAGAAATAGATGATGTTCTCTGGTGCTCGATAGAAATGATGCTCAAGTTAGAGAGTCTGTCTTGTTCCATTGTGCTCCTCAAGGTTGTAACTTGTATATGGCCGATTGAAACCGGGCGGGGATAATTCTCAATTAATAATGAATTCTTAACATCTATGTGATATGATTACTGCTTTTTAAATTACATCAAATTAAATGAAAATAAAATTGAAGACGTTAAAAACTAAATCGCACAAATAATGCTTTATTATTTGAAAAATTGTAACATATAGACGACATAGAAAATAATTTTACTATTTCTTCGCTTTTTTGGCGCCCCCCTCCAAGCCGGCGCCCGGGGCACATGCCCCGTCTGCCCCCCCCCCTAGTTCCGGCCCTGGTGGTAACAATGTATAATCTTTACGTTATGTAGTTCATACGTATTTATAATTTTTATTCTACAGAATTTTTTAGGGTAGGCATTACCTCAATTGCTTCCATGTAACTTCGCCACTGCCTTCGGGCCAGTTTCGTTTAGGCGAACGGGAAATAGCAGAACAAGGTCATTTTCAGTAAATTACTCTTAATTCTGTTGTTTACCAATGACATTCCCTTTTTATTGTACTCATAATACTTATACATTGAATCCTACTTTTAAAAAAAATGAACACTGAAACTACTCAATTAATTATAAAATTATAATTAACTCTTACCTTCGGGTTTTTTCCAAGAGTCATTCAGACGAAACGGCTGCAGAAAGGATTATTTGAGATACAAGGTGTAAAGATCAATACACAGTTTGTGCTAAAACAAATTGCTTCTAGTTTATTATGGAAATTAATTACTTAGTCTCCCTTTTATGACATTTAAATTTCTTATTTCTTTTCTGTTATATTAAATACTCGTTGAATGAGAAACAATTAGTAAAAATCAAACAAAGTGACAAAATGAATATTTCTTACTTCACTAGCCTATGACAAACTATTTATATTTGTAATGAACCAGTACGTAATTCCACCCCACACTCACACATTCATTCTTTTACATGGCCATTCTATTGAACCCCACTCTGAGATCTCATGATGTAGGAAAATGTCGGTAAATATGTATTTAAAAATTCTGAGTAATACTCATCCTGGATGTTGCTCGACTCCAACTAACGATGCACGTGTTTTATGCCTCACTTTGAAAGTCAATTGATGCTCATTAAAGTAATTTTGTCTTTGAACTGGTACCAAGTTTTACTGGTCACTAAAACCACGTTTGTCACATTTAATGATTGTTGGCTGACGTAACTATTCGAACACTTAGATGTTGTTGTAGGCGGGCCGCGCGGCCAAGAGTTACAATAGCACTGGCGTTGGTTCGCTAAAAGCTGAGCATACAGAGCTGGTCATGTGATCGTGAATAAGTGCTCCCATTGGTGTTGTTGAAAGAGCGCCTTAACGTAGGCGGAAAGTTTAGCAATGTTTTTACCGCCTGATGTAATCTAGAGTTACATTACTTTCTTCCGTGATTCACGGCTGATGCGAAGTTAGGCGTTATTTCACAATCTGTCTACGTTGCTCGAGTGCGGAGACAAAACATAGACGTTTTGTTCTATAATAAACACAGCCTATCTGGTTGACTAACTCGGGGTTCTACAAGGGTGAACAATGACTACATGGAGAATATAATTTTACAATGTTATATTGGCCCTACAATTTCGTACCGTTACAATACCCCCCCCCCAATAAGAGATTGAAAGCCGAAGCGTTCAAACTCTTATTGCCTAAACCCTAAGAGGATCAGTGAGGATATGGCACCGCAACCCCCCTGAACACTCTACTAAAATTTTGGGTTCTTACCCCCCTAGTCTGGCGACTGCGGCAGCACCCATCCGATCTTACTGGACTTCTCTGTTCGAGATCCCAACACCGAAAAATCGAACAGATACCCGACCCAGTATCGCCTGACTTTAAAACATTCAATTAAAAAATCAACAAACGGCCTTCCATCACTCCATATCCCACAACTGATTTGTTTTCTCTTAGCCGTACTGGTTCATTGACAACGTACTGGCTCATTTTATATTATATACCCTAAAAAATAGTATTAATAAAACAATATTGGTTTACAGTGGTACACATAAATTCCAGTTAAATTGAATAATATTCCCTGTACAATATTGCCCATCCAAAATGACATTAACTCCATTATTACTTAGCTACTATAAATTTTTTTTTTTTTTTTTTTTTTACTACCCCCCTTTTAATCCCTTAACCCCTGATACCCGTTACATTCTACTGTGTTCAGCACTAGACTTCTTGGCCCTCATAGACCTCAATCTAGCCGTAATCACATCTCCCTCGTGACCTGTAACTGGGTCACCCCCCATCCACACTCACTATTACCCCCCCTAGACTGTAGCGTCTAGTTGCTTTCACAAGGACTGATGCGGAAGGGGTGGACATTTTTTTCTTTTATTCCACCCCCATCCTTGCTTCGGCGTTACAACAAAATTCGGTATTACACCTACTATTTTCTATTTATACACCCCTAATGGACTACCACCCCTATCTGGGTGAAAATAGCCCTGTTCCAAAATTAGGTAGATTCCCCAAAAAAATAACCCCCCTACTAAATCTAACAAACCACCGGGTTGACAAAATAAAACAAACCACAAGCCGGTTATATCAAGTAAAATTTATGATTTGCCACAATTAACTACTTTCACGGTCATGGTCCGGTGAGGTCATGGCCGCACTTAGGTGGGGAATCTACAGTTAAACATAAAACATAGATTGACAATTATAAAAGTTTACATGAGCAGTAACATACACGTCTTACTTTCCAAACCCTGTTTCAGCTTGAACATTTTTGATTATATCTATACAAGAGTTCCTTCAGTTTTCAATTTTAAATGAATATTTTAACCATTATTTACATCAATTGGCATTTACTTTATAATTTATAACAATGAAATAAAGTTAAGTTCATTATTACAAGTTCATTATTAAAATCATCCTTTCAATTAATTTAATTACCATTTTAATTTAATTTAATTCATATTGTTTTAATTGTCAAATTCAAAAGTGATTACATTTTTCAAAATGATCTGGCATAAAATATTACCTACGTTATTCCAAAAATTTACATTCCTTAATAATAGTATTTCTTTTTATTTCATAATGGGATTTTCTACTGGCATTAATTCAGCAGACTACAACAGTTTTTGTTATTGTCAACTCAGCTTCAACACCTCTGGCTGTAAACATTAGTCAAAACATACAACACACCTGTTTACATAAACACTTGTGTGCCAGACGTGTTATAAACACTCTCAGTTTCAACATCCATGGTTACATCATACTAACACCTGTACTTCACTTTTCAATTTTTCTAAATCTTATAGTTCACATATTTGTCTCTTAAATTTTTTTTTATTCCAATTCAGATCAGATATATTTTAATTCACCACAATTACTTTAATAGCATTTTACTAAAAGCATTTTAACTTTAGTTATATTATTTAAAACACTATTATTTATTGCACAATACAAAATGGGCTTCATGAATACCTTTTGTTCATTATTTTAGTGGAATACAATTATTATTATTTCTTATACCTTTACCTCTCATTACAAACATATGTTGCACATAAGCTATAATATACATTGCAACAGAATACTTTGCAACAGAATACTATTAACACAATACGTTTAACATTAACACATTTATTTACAGATTTCCGTAATAATTTTCTTGTATACCACACATCAATACCTGAATTCATCAGGGTCATTACCATATACTAAAGTATTTAAAAATGTCCATACACTGCTTTCTTAGTTCAACCTCCATCGTCAAAAATTAGTTTGGGTTTCACATAACAGTTTTCAATATCATTGATACTCCACGTATGGTTATTTTTTGTTTTATAACCACAAGAACTAATTTTTTTCATTGTACCAAAACAATAATCTATAGGGTTACCCCCCAAAATTATCTTAACATAAATCAAGTCGACATCAGTATTATTTGTAAAGTCTCCGTCAGTGTTTTTTGTTGTTACCATTACATTATTATTCCTATATTCTGCTACTATAGGTTCATTAACGGGCAAATATTTGTCATCAATATACACATTGTTTGTCACATAAGGTATGTTTTTAATTCTACAAGTTCTCTCACTATTTAAACTCTGTATTAACTCTTTATAATCTCTCTTCACCTTAAATATTTCTACCATTCTCTCTCTCTCATAATCACTTCCATCACCACAACATTTCATAATCTCACTCCATCCAGAGGGCAACACAACATTATTACAACATCTGGCTTTACCAGATACACATAAAAAATAATTTAAAGACCTTTTGTCTTTTACCAAAACTAAGGAGGAACCTTTGTCCTCCAACAACACTGCTGGTGAAACTTTTTCTTCACCTGTATCACTAGAAAATTTTGCCCTCTTTTTATGCTCTACATTTAAACTGTCTTCACACTCTCTCTCATTCTCATTGGCATTTACTAACAACACTTCATTATCAACATTACACTTATTTAGTTTACTTTCAAAATTATCTTTCATCTCTTGAATTTGCTCATGGACTTGTATTTTGACTGTCTCTGACACTTGTTTGTTTACATTAATGATATGATTATTTAATTGTTCCTTTACTGATCCTATCACTTGTTCTTTAATAGTGTTAAAGCATTCATCCATTTCATTTAAACGTTTATTAATATGGTCTTCTAACTTAACACTCTGTTGTTTCTTATCAAATAAACGCTTATCAAATTTTTGGTCAATATTATTTATATCGCCCTTCAACTCATGGAACTTAACATCACTTACATCAAAACGACTATTGATTACATGAAATTGTTTCTGCAAAAAACTCATTGTCGAATTGGCTATTACATTTTGTTGAGGTTGGGGTTAATTGAACCCCAGAGTCCTCTGTAACTATTGTTTCATCTGTTATATTTAGTTGTATTATTTTATCTTGACTCGCACTTGGAGTCGAATGTATCTCAAAATTACTCATAACATTTGACTCGTCACAATTGTCAACACTCGTTATTTCATTGACATCGTCATTATTCCCTGCCATTTTTTATAAATTTATAAAATGTTACATAAGAATTACGTCCTCCCTCTCAAATGACCCGTTCTGCAGCTTGGTTAGGTCTGGCGAATATAGGTTATAAACCCTATACACGCGTCACTGTACGGGGGCCACTGAAACTACTCAGTTAATTATAAAATTATAATTAACTCTTACCTTCGGGTTTTTTCCAAGAGTCATTCAGACGAAACGGCTGCAGAAAGGATTATTTGAGATACAAGGTGTAAAGATCAATACACAGTTTGTGCTAAAACAAATTGCTTCTAGTTTATTATGCAAATTAATTACTTAGTCTCCCTTTTATGACATTTAAATTTCTTATTTCTTTTCTGTTATATTAAATACTCGTTGAATGAGAAACAATTAGTAAAAATCAAACAAAGTGACAAAATGAATATTTCTTACTTCACTAGCCTATGACAAACTATTTATATTTGTAATGAACCAGTACGTAATTCCACCCCACACTCACACATTCATTCTTTTACATGGCCATTCTATTGAACCCCTCTGAGATCTCATGATGTAGGAAAACGTCGGTAAATATGTATTTAAAAATTCTGAATAATACTCATCCTGGATGTTGCTCGACTCCAACTAACGATGCACGTGTTTTATGCCTCACTTTGAAAGTCAATTGATGCTCATTAAAGTAATTTTGTCTTTGAACTGGTACCAAGTTTTACTAGTCACTAAAACCACGTTTGTCACATTTAATAATTGTCGGCTGACGTAACTATTCAAACACTTAGATGTTGTTGTAGGCGGGCCGCGCGGCCAAGAGTTACAATAGCACTGGCGTTGGTTCGCTAAAAGCTGAGCATACAGAGCTGGTCACGTGATCGTGAATAAGTGCTCCCATTGGTGTTGTTGAAAGAGCGCCTTAACGTAGGCGGAAAGTTTAGCAATGTTTTTACCGCCTGATGTAATCTAGAGTTACATTACTTTCTTCCGTGATTCACGGCTGATGCGAAGTTAGGCGTTATTTCACAATCTGTCTACGTTGCTCAAGTGCGGAGACAAAACATAGATGTTTTGTTCTATAATAAACACAGCCTATGTGGTTGACTAACTCGGGGTTCTACAAGGGTGAACAATGACTACATGGAGAATATAATTTTACAATGTTATATTGGCCCTACAATTTCATACCGTTACAACACTTCTATTCGGCCATGAGGTGTAATTTACCAAATCAAGTTAGAAGTAATTATTCCCATTAACATTTTACATTCCCACCAAAATAAAGCATAATTAATCATTAATTTAAGTTATATATATATATATATATATATATATATATATATTGTAGCGTGACAGAAAAACCACTACTTATTAAGTCATATAAAATCATAAAGGTTAATTACATCAAATATGTTAAAATAATATTGAATGAGATTTAAGGAAATCAAAGGAATGAACCACGATAAAATAAAAATCCTCATTACATTATACAGAAACCACTGTTTAAATATCAAAGAAAGTATTGAAAGCAACTCATATTATAATATCAGTAATTTACCCAGGAAGCTAGGAGCAGTAAACAAAATAAATAATACCAGATCAAGAAGAAAGAGACTCAGTTTAAGAGTGGTGAATACCAAAATACCCCAAAACCAAGAAGAGGGAAGAATAAAGTTTGTGATCAGGAAGAAAACAATACCCTGAAACCTTTAGAGAAGAACAAGGTCCGTATCAGTGAATAAATTAGATGCTCCAAACTAAACATCAGTCGAGATACACCAAGTACCTTGGTTTACCCAAGAATAAAGAAGGAAGACAAGAAGACCAGAAGAATGAAGACTAGAAGAAGGACAAGAAAGAAGACAGTAGTAGAGGAAGAAATAGTATGAAAGAAACACCGTTGTAAAGCCTATTATTATTATTAACTACCATCAACCCCAAACCCACAAAAACGATTCAAAAGAAAGTATAACATACCCAAAATCCTATAAAAATGTAATTTTTTAGAAAACTAAAGTGCTGTATAGTATTATAAGAAGTGAACCGACTAAAGCTATTGTGTGATAAGAAAATAAACAAGTCTTAACAGTCCATGATTACTAAAGGTCTGGTCTGAGATAATAAGACTCAAAATATCAGAACCAACAGTGAAAGTGAATTTGTGTAAGTGTTTTCTAGAAATGCAATAAACTTAAAGTTAGTGATACTATGACTTAGCAATATGCTATATAACAACTTTAATATCCAATAATAAACAGCATAATAAAATAATAAAAGGGAAGATTTCCAGTATTTTATTATTTTAATGTAACTCTTTATTTACAAGACATTTGTAAAAAATGCTAATAAATAGAGTATGGGAGGTCATGTTTACTGATGTAGGGGATCATAAATAATAATGGTTTAGACCAGAAAGGACTGGCATTAATTTAGTATTCGTAAGTTTAAAATGTTTAAATAGACTGTTTATTCACAGCCATAAAATCAATGTGTTAGTAAAATGTATTTGTAAGAGTTATTAGAAAATAAGATTTATATTATGTGTTTTAAAATGAATTATGTTTGCTAAATAATAGCCTACATACCATTAATAATGTTTCAATAGGTATGCTATGTTAACTCAAAAATAGTTAAAAGTATATGTTCAAACCATATCAGCAATATGTTCAATTGTGCAGATTGCTAAATAATGTTCATAATTATTTATTTTAATAACAGTAGTGTTAATTAAATACTGCACCTCACAATAAATTATAAACCATTTTATTTTCATGTAATAGTAACTATGTAAAGTCAGAGGAGGAAGTAGGATTAAAATTATTTGAGAAAAACAGAAATATAAAATTCTAAAATCTAGGCCATTTGGTGAATTCACAGAAACGATATAAACCAGAATAATTCACTTATAAATCCTGTAAACTAGCCAGATTTAGATAAAGGAAATCAGTTAACCACTACTGGGAATGATCCTATGAGTTAAAATGATAATAAGGAAATATACCTTAAAACATTGTAAATTTTCAAAATATATAAATTAATTAATTTTAAAGAGCAATGTCAAATTTACAGATTAACACAAAAAACCAGTTTAAAGGTTTAATTTATATGTATTTAAGGAAAGAAAGAGGAATATGACTAATTAAAATTTATTATAATAGTATTAATGATATTTAAAATGGAGGAAATCTGTATAAAGACGGAAATCCAATTTTGAGCCTATATTTCCAAAAAGTAAAGAAATTTGTTAATTTCCACAAAATGTCTACAGATATGGACTATAATACATCAATTTAAAAGGAATGAGATGATTAAACCAATGATAAGGTTCATAATTCATAAAAGTGATGAATAAAATAAATAAATTCCATATATAATGTAATATTTTATCATGTGTATGGGTAATCGAAATATGTTAACAATACTTTTTCAAGGATTAACTGGGCCAGATTTTTGACCAAGTTAATTAGTCTTTTGTTGAATATCAAGCTGAATAGTTGAGTGACAAAACGTTCTTTAAATCGAGTAGAAAATGGTACGTCTAATTACTATTAATGTCAGTGCAACGAGAGGTAGATGAATTGAACACTTTCATAGCTAAATTTACCTAACCTTTAACAGCAATAGTGAGAAATAACACCTAACTTCATGATACGAGTGAAATAAAACAGTAAAACAGTATATTTGACACAATTCACTCTACAACGCATAACCACATTTACAAAAACTTAACCCACAGGAGTGAACAAATACCAAATGACTTAATTAACACAAGTTTACAAGGAACACTTCTTCAGAACACACCAAATAAATTAACAGACATATTACACCAGTGCGGGAAGATTTCAGACATTCACAAAGGTAATTTTGTCGTGATTTTCGGACATGTCGAGTTCGCAGTAACTACGCCAGAAATAGTAGCGGCCATCTTTTAATTCAAGCCGGCCTGCCTTCATTATCGAGCAGTGACGTCATAGCCTGCATATGGTTTGACAACTTTCATAAATATTACATATTGGAATTATTTAAATTCTGTTGAATAATAATTATTGTATTTATTTTTAATTGTTAATGTTATACTTTCTCGTCACCCTTCTCTGACTATTAATTTTAATCGCTCAAAGAACCTGTCTTTTATATAATATATATCATAAATTTTGTTCTGTATGCACAATCGATAATTCCCTGAGACGGAGTCGATAATTGTTCTCCATCGATAAAAAATCGATTATTTATTAAATTGTTAAATAAATCCTTATATTTCCATTATTTCTTATCTGTTATTATTTCACAGGCTAATTTAAGATTATTTATTAAGGCTGAGGGACTCAAAGAAGAAGAAAATATTTTATTTGAGTGAGATATTGGACCAGCAAGAAGAATCACCAATCGATTGCTGACTGGAGTTAATCTATTTAACTCCAGACTTGGTTCAAATCTTCAAGAAGTGCTCGATAGTCAATAAATACCTGCCTGATTATTAAACTTTTTACAAGAACATTTAAAACAGATATATTTCTTAGTTACATACATTAATAAACATAAACAAAATTATTCTTTTATTGAAAATTTTATTTTTATAAAATTTTCCATCAACTTTTTATCTTTTGCAACGACCGGCATACAGCGGTCCTCTTACAAAGTGGCGTCCAACTTAGAGGGCTTGATAAGATAAGCTTGGCAGTGATTAATTAATAGATACCAGAAAAATGCAAAGACGAGCTACTTCGAAAAAGAGGGCGGCAGAGGCCGAAAAAGAGGTTGACATGGGGGATAAGGAGGCAACACCCATGGAAGATCCAGAAGTGTTAGTAACCCAGGTGGAACCGAAACAATCCGTACCACCAGAGGAACAAACTGAAGTAACAACACAGACGGGGGAAATCAATGTCCCAGAGAAGGACAAACCATCACGAGCAGAGAATAGTAGTATACAAGAGATGATCAAAGCAATGATGGAAACAATGGATCAGAACAGGAAGAAGGACACACAGTCTTTGAAAGAAGATATCAAATCCACAATGGAAGAAAATAATAAGAAGCTGAGTGAAGACTTGAATAAGAAAATGGAAGGGGTCAATAAAAATATAGAATCCACTAACCAGAAGATGGATTCTACCAAGGAAGACTTGAGGGAAGACAACTGATCCACAAAAGAAGAATTGGGCCGTAAGATAGAGAATACTAATAAGAGGATTGAAGAAACCAGTAGGAAGATGGAAAGGAAGATGGAAGAAAATAATAAGAATTTGGAAGAGAAGATGGAAGAAACCAGTAGGAAAATAGAAAGTGACAACCAACAATTAAAAGACGAATTAAGGGAAAATAACAGGAAAATGGAAGAGACGATGGGGGAAAAACTAGAAGAACTGAGAGAGGACAATCAACTGCTGAGAGAAGAACTAAGGGAAGTTAACCAAGAGAACATGAATAAGTTAGACGAGAGGATTGAGTTAGCCAAGGAGGAGATAAATAAAAAGATAACAGAAACGAAGAAATCCATCGTAAAGAAGTTAGAACAGGAAGTCGTGGTTGTCAACCAGCAGATTAGAGAAGTAGACGAAAGATGCCGTCAAACCGAAAACGAAGTGCTGGAAGTCCGGGAAGTGATAACTAAGGAGATTACTCAAGTCCAAGAACAACAGAAAACTAAAATAGAGGAGACCAAGAAATTTGCTTTGGAAGAAGTGAATAAAGTGCGGACACAGGTAACCGAAAGATGCGACGGCGTGGAAGCCGCTATGTCGAACATAACCGGACAGGTGCGTCAGAGCCAGGAGGAGATAGAGTTGATACGGAACAGACCATCTGGATATCATAGTTTCCCCATGTCAGAGAACAGAGAATGGCTCAATTTCCGACAATATAAACGGAAGCCTATGGAGTTCTTGGCACGTATAGAGGAGTACCTCGAGAAACACCGAGGGAACCGATGGGTCCAGAACAGAGAAATCCTTGACGAGTCGTTTCGGGAGGTGAATGACCATTGGTGGATGGCCAACCGGAGCGACATCGACAATTATGAACAATTCAAGAGCCTATTTAAGGCCTAGTACTGGTCAGAGACCACGCAAAATCTAATAAGAGATAATATATGCCACGGCCGCTACAAACCACAAGTCGGTAGTTCAATGACAGCTTATTTCCTCGGCAAGGTGTGTATGGCCAAGCACTTAGAACCAGCCATACCGGAGGAATGCCTAATAAATAAGTTGTCCTATCATTATGATGAAGAGGTAATTCGTGCGAGGAGGGGCAGCCAGATAAAAACCATCCAGGCAATGACAGAACTCCTAGAAAATTATGAAAATGAAGACTACTACCGACAGAGTCGTAGAAGAAGTGATGGGCCCGAACCAAGGACGTATCAGAACAATAACCAGGGTACGAACCACATAAATACTGGGTACCAAGGAGGCCGGGCATACCCGCGAAATAACGGTCCTAATAATAATAGTAATGTGAACAATCCTAGTTACAATGATAATAATAATACGGGTCCAAACCATCAAAACCCGAATCGGCCCTCTAATGGTTATCAGGGTAACCGCAATCCCTACCCTAATAACGCAAATAGTCAGAGAAGCCCCAATTATGGTAATAGTCATTACCCTAATAATAACAATAATCGTGTGGGTCCCCATAATGGTAATTCCGCTAATAATAGGTTTCCTCGCCCTAGAGTGAACTTCATACGAGCTGAAGACGACCGCCAACAAAGAAACTACTATCAGCGGCGTAACAGTTTCCATGAGGAGGAGGATCGTTGGAGAAGCCTAGAACGGGACCAACCAAGGTACTATCCAGCAAGAAGGAGTAACAGTTTAGATGACCCTGAACGGAACATGAACCGAAATCAACCATCTAACCCTTATACGGAGCAGACAGCAACCACTCAAGGTTTACCGACCAACACTCCGATCGGACCTAACCGAGATAACAGTGAGAATGAAAATTGGGTAGTAGTCGGGGAATATCCTAGTCACAAAATACTGCATAATGAACCAAAAAACGACGGAGGACCCCGAATAGCTCAAGTCAACCATATCAAAGCAGAAGGTAGTCAAAAACCTAAAAAGGATCCCAGCCAGAGGAAGGAGAATGATTACTCCAAGATTAACATCGATAAGTTTGGATCTGATAAGGATCCATACGGATACATAATGAGGTGGTAAAAGGGATGGATGTCATGATAACCGACAACGGCAAAAACTAATGTCAAAGAAGAAGAAAATAATTACCAATAAGGAGAAATAATAAGAAGAAAGAACGAAGAACCAAAATGGGGTTTTAAGAAAGAAAATTAATTAAGAAACTACACCTTACAAAGGAAATATGAGCAACAATGCACCATAAAAAAAGCATCCACCTGGGTATAAAGGAAAAATAATAATAAGAAATACGTTTGAATAAAGACAAGAAAAAAGTCATACAATATTTATGAAACTAATATGATATGTTTACCACATAATATAGAAAACTATTACCATTATTTATGAAAAGTATCATGAAGAAATTTTATGAATAAAACCATCAAAATTCCAAAGACAAAGTAAGTACATCTTACTACAAGATTATTAATGAAACCATTTAGAAGATATATATAATTAGAATTTAAAATAATCAAAATTCTAAAAAACATGTAAGCCCACCTTACATAACAGTTATTTATGAAAAAACTTTATGGCAATAATATAAGAAGGAATTAGAATAAAATCATCAAAATTCCAAAGACAAAGTAAGTACATCTTACTACACCATTATTAATGAAACCATTTAGAAAATATGTATAAGAAAATGTTAGAATAAAATAATCAAAATTCTAAAACACATGTAAGCCCACCTTACATACCAGTTATTTAAGAAAATTTTATGGCTATAATATAAGAAGAGTGAATTTTGAATTGTGTATAAATCAAGTTTCCAAACCAAGAGTAAATACAACTTACCAACCAATTATTAATAAAACACTTTGGTGAGATAACCAGAAGAGATTTAATACCATATTGATGGTAAGCATAAAATATAATTACCATGTTAATAAAGGATCATAATGGGATGAATAAAGGAACCAGACTTTAGAATTAAAACAAATAATTCTGGACAGTATGGTCATGTCCAATTTCAATATAAAGAGTAAAAACCTTTCCATAAAACGATGCCAAAGGAAATAAAAAAAAAATGTCTTTAATACGATTTGAGTTGATACGATTTGAGTGATTGAATATAATAAAGTACAAAAACTTATTTGGAATAATGAGATAATGAAACTTTGAAGTGGTATGAGGAGAAATTATGACCACACTATGAAATTAATGAAAAACATTCATTCGAAGGTATAATAACCATGACAGGAATAATGTGAGAATAATATCAAAGATTTATGTAATTAAACGAATTAATATAAAATGATTTATGAATTAAATGTCAATTACGATAATGACAGTTATAAAAAGTTCTAGAAAATAGAACGAGTGGAAATAATAAGAACAAAGAAACAGTCTAAAAATGTCATAAAGATATGCTACAATAAACAATGCAGATTATAATAAAAAAAAAAAACAGAAGGTAATAAAGAATTTATAACCAAAAGATTTATATGATAAGAAAAGTTGAAAAATGTAATAATAGAAGAGCTTCCTACCATAATATCAAATGAAAGAAACATCCAGTTAACGAGTCAGAAGAACAACTGAGATAGGAATATTAAAATATCTGAGAAATATAATAAGTAATAAGTGAAGTATCCCAAAGATATTTTTTTTAAATAGTAACAAATGTGTACTATTCTGAATAATTTTTTAATCTGTCTGTAGATAATTCCAGCAGTATTAATATGTTTTTTGAGCAGAGATGATTTGCCTCTGTACTCAAATGTGTGTGAAGTATTGGACAGCAGAGGAAAGTAGCGTACAGTGCCTCTCTGAACTGAACCAGCTCACAAATTAGGGAACGATAGGGAGGAAATATCCCAAGGAGAAAATACTAAGAAGAAATATGAAAATGAAATAATAAATATGAACTAAGATGACTATTACTATCAAGGGAGATCAAGTGAGAATGATATAAACTTAAATATAAATAAGAAAATTTTTAAAATGGAAGGAAGTCCAGAATAATAAAAAACATAGAATAATTATCATAACCAATTGTTTCAAACAAAGCAAGTATAGTCTGAAAAAATTACTTCTGGAGAAGGGCATTCTGTAGCATGACAGAAAAACCACTACTTATTAAGTCATATAAAATCATAAAGTTTAATTACATCAAATATGTTAAAATAATATTGAATGAGATTTAAGGAAATCAAAGGAATGAACCACGATAAAATAAAAATCCTCATTACATTATACAGAAACCACTGTTTAAATATCAAAGAAAGTATTGAAAGCAACTCATATTATAATATCAGTAATTTACCCAGGAAGCTAGGAGCAGTAAACAAAATAAATAACACCAGATCAAGAAGAAAGAGACTCAGTTTAAGAGTGGTGAATACCAAAATACCCCAAAACCAAGAAGAGGGAAGAATAAAGTTTGTGATCAGGAAGAAAACAATACCCTGAAACCTTTAGAGAAGAACAAGGTCCGTATCAGTGAATAAATTAGATGCTCCAAACTAAACATCAGTCGAGATACACCAAGTACCTTGGTTTACCCAAGAATAAAGAAGGAAGACAAGAAGACCAGAAGAATGAAGACTAGAAGAAGGACAAGAATGAAGACCAGAAGAAGGACAAGAATGAAGACAAGAAAGTAGATAAGAAGAAGGACAAGAAATAAGACAGGAGTAGAGGAAGAAATAGTATGAAAGAAACACCGTTGTAAAGCCTATTATTATTATTAACTACCATCAACCCCAAACCCACAAAAACGATTCAAAAGAAGGTATAACATACCCAAAATCCTATAAAAATGTAATTTTTTAGAAAACTAAAGTGCTGTATAGTATTATAAGAAGTGAACCGACTAAAGCTATTGTGTGATAAGAAAATAAACAAGTCTTAACAGTCCATGATTACTAAAGGTCTGGTCTGAGATAATAAGACTCAAAATATCAGAACCAACAGTGAAAGTGAATTTGTGTAAGTGTTTTCTAGAAATGCAATAAACTTAAAGTTAGTGATACTATGACTTAGCAATATGCTATATAACAACTTTAATATCCAATAATAAACAGCATAATAAAATAATAAAAGGGAAGATTTCCAGTATTTTATTATTTTAATGTAACTCTTTATTTACAAGACATTCTTAAAAAGTGCTAATAAATAGAGTATGGGAGGTCATGTTTACTGATGTAGGGGATCATAAATAATAATGGTTTAGACCAGAAAGGACTGGCATTAATTTAGTATTCATAAGTTTAAAATGTTTAAATAGACTGTTTATTCACAGCCATAAAATCAATGTGTTAGTAAAATGTATTTGTAAGAGTTATTAGAAAATAAGATTTATATTATGTGTTTTAAAATGAATTATGTTTGCTAAATAATAGCCTACATACCATTAATAATGTTTCAATAGGTATGCTATGTTAACTCAAAAATAGTTAAAAGTATATGTTCAAACCATATCAGCAATATGTTCAATTGTGCAGATTGCTAAATAATGTTCATAATTATTTATTTTAATAACAATAGTGTTAATTAAATACTGCACCTCACAATAAATTATAAACCATTTTATTTTCATGTAATAGTAACTATGTAAAGTCAGAGGAGGAAGTAGGATTAAAATTATTTGAGAAAAACAGAAATATAAAATTCTAAAATCTAGGCCATTTGGTGAATTCACAGAAACGATATAAACCAGAATAATTCACTTATAAATCCTGTAAACTAGCCAGATTTAGATAAAGGAAATCAGTTAACCACTACTGGGAATGATCCTATGAGTTAAAATGATAATAAGGAATATACCTTAAAACATTGTAAATTTTCAAAATATATAAATTAATTAATTTTAAAGAGCAATGTCAAATTTACAGATTAACACAAAAAACCAGTTTAAAGGTTTAATTTATATGTATTTAAGGAAAGAAAGAGGAATATGACTAATTAAAATTTATTATAATAGTATTAATGATATTTAAAATGGAGGAAATCTGTATAAAGACGGAAATCCAATTTTGAGCCTATATTTCCAAAAAGTAAAGAAATTTGTTAATTTCCACAAAATGTCTACAGATATGGACTATAATACATCAATTTAAAAGGAATGAGATGATTAAACCAATGATAAGGTTCATAATTCATAAAAGTGATGAATAAAATAAATAAATTCCATATATAATGTAATATTTTATCATGTGTATGGGTAATCGAAATATGTTAACAATACTTTTTCAAGGATTAACTGGGCCAGATTTTTGACCAAGTTAATTAGTCTTTTGTTGAATATCAAGCTGAATAGTTGAGTGACAAAACGTTCTTTAAATCGAGTAAAAATGGTACGTCTAATTACTATTAATGTCAGTGCAACGAGAGGTAGATGAATTGAACACTTTCATAGCTAAATTTACCTAACCTTTAACAGCAATAGTGAGAAATAACACCTAACTTCATGATACGAGTGAAATAAAACAGTAAAACAGTATATTTGACACAATTCACTCTACAACGCATAACCACATTTACAAAAACTTAACCCACAGGAGTGAACAAATACCAAATGACTTAATTAACACAAGTTTACAAGGAACACTTCTTCAGAACACACCAAATAAATTAACAGACATATTACACCAGTGCGGGAAGATTTCAGACATTCACAAAGGTAATTTTGTCGTGATTTTCGGACATGTCGAGTTCGCAGTAACTACGCCAGAAATAGTAGCGGCCATCTTTTAATTCAAGCCGGCCTGCCTTCATTATCCAGCAGTGACGTCATAGCCTGCATATGGTTTGACAACTTTCATAAATATTACATATTGGAATTATTTAAATTCTGTTGAATAATAATTATTGTATTTATTTTTAATTGTTAATGTTATACTTTCTCGTCACCCTTCTCTGACTATTAATTTTAATCGCTCAAAGAACCTGTCTTTTATATAATACATATCATAAATTTTGTTCTGTATGCACAATCGATAATTCCCTGAGACGGAGTCGATAATTGTTCTCCATCGATAAAAAATCGATTATTTATTAAATTGTTAAATAAATCCTTATATTTCCATTATTTCTTATCTGTTATTATTTCACAGGCTAATTTAAGATTATTTATTAAGGCTGAGGGACTCAAAGAAGAAGAAAATATTTTATTTGAGTGAGATATTGGACCAGCAAGAAGAATCACCAATCGATTGCTGACTGGAGTTAATCTATTTAACTCCAGACTTGGTTCAAATCTTCAAGAAGTGCTCGATAGTCAATAAATACCTGCCTGATTATTAAATGTTTTACAAGAACATTTAAAACAGATATATTTCTTAGTTACATACATTAATAAACATAAACAAAATTATTTTTTATTGAAAATTTTATTTTTATAAAATTTTCCATCAACTTTTTATCTTTTGTAACGACCGGCATACAGCGGTCCTCTTACAATATATATATATATATTATAACCAATCGAATGTGTTGTGTTGTGTCAGGTTTAGTGATGTCTTGTCTGGTGTTACACTCCGCGCACTTGTACTTACTACTTGCCGGTTTCTCTGCGACGATGTCCTGCAAACACAACTTATGCTAATATGTGTATGTGGGCGCAACTTGGATATTTGGTCCAAGAAATTATTATAATTAAAAATTGATTTTTGAGTTGTTAAATTAATTATAGAGAAAGATGTTAACAAGACAATTTGAATTGCAAATAACGTATGTTTAATGATCTTTCTTTTCATAAAAATCGTCTGAAGGACTAACAATCAAATTAAGCAAAATTGCAGAGTTACAAAAAATTATTGACAAGTTTTTTATTAATCATCGGCTGATAAAAATTGTATTGCTCAGTTGAATAGCATGAATGTAATCCTAGAAAAAACTTTATACTCAGGACGTGACTCCGTTGAACTATCAAGACAAATCAGTGGGATGGTTTACAAAATTTTTGTGATTTGAAGGTGTTTGACATGTGTAGTACAACTGTGTGACAAGGATACCAGGTAAAAATAATTTTAGTTTTTGAACAACTCACGTTCCGGTGGTTAAATATTTCCGTCACTGGACACTGTTCTTGGGGACGATTCCAATCTTGCGCCTCTTCATATTTATGTTCCTCACTCACTGGTAACTATTTATAAGTCAAATTACGGTTTTAAAACTCCGCACAATTGAAATAAAAATCGAACTGTTTCTATGCTTTGAATTCTTGGTGGCGAGAAAACAGCTGACTGCCTGGCCTCTCTATTCTGCCGTCTCAGCGCTAGTTCCAACTCAATGTAGTAGGCTTGGCGTTAGTAATTTGGTTGGGGGTTTGTCAAAGTCTGTTTATTTTCGCAAATACCAGCAAAATTGATTTTCTCTATTAAAATCGGTCCTTTTCAGTGCCGCTGGATATTTGGCTGTGTGCGTTTCTATTAAATATGGCATGTTGTTGCTCTATTCAACAAACACGTTACCGTTTTAGCGATATACTCCTGATATAGGTTAAGTCTGTCTATTGTCTGTTACGGGAAAAAGCCTTTCTGAGTTTTCGGGTTGAATTCCTCTTCTTCGAGTTCGCCTTGGATAAGATGACCGGATTCGTAGGTGAAGTGTCTCTTGTGGATTCAAAGCATAAAGTGTTTTTTGTGTCAAATTTTGTCTTCCTTTTATACTCTGTGTAAGGTGCATTGTTTTAATTTTTAAACATGACTTCCGGTATTTTTGAGTAAAATTTTCTTCTGGAACGTTCGAGAATATGCAAATAGAACATCATGGAACAAATTCGACTTCCGTAGAAGCTTTAGAACAAAAACTTCTTTTTCTTCATACTAAAGGATATTATTGAAATTATTCTGGTATTTGTCAAACAATTTTACAGAACTACTTACAATCTGCATGCCATTATTATTCTTGGATTCTCTGCTTTCAACTGAATAAAATGATACCATTCACGATTGGTTTTGAATAAATTAAATCTAATAAATTAACATAAAATACAATTCTTACCTTGTAATGTTTGCACAAAATTCTAATATTCATGTTTAATATGGTAACCAAATCACTTGTACGAATTAATAAATTAAGGTTGTAACTCTCCTCTTCTTTGTAATTTTTTATTATTTATTCAAATTAAAAACTCCCACTTACCTTTCGTCTTTGATCTGGCCGGATCGCGTAGTGGAGGTAAACCCATTTCGTTCGACAAACTCTGATAATACATGTAACGAAATAAGGCCTTGAAAAAATTTAACTCTCAATTGTATGGAAGAGAAATTAGATTTTTTATTTATTAATCAAAAATGTTGAATTGATAGATATTCGTGTTACATGTTGTGCAACTCTTGCACCTTACTGACTATAGCTTACCTTATCCTTTATACAGGTTCAAATGATTATACACATAAACACAAACACAAACAGCCCAGCTTTGCTTACACACACTCTCATTCAGAATTTATAATACCCTTAACATTTTATAATATAAATTTCCCCCCCACGGCGGACACGCGGTCTTCACGCACAGTCATCTTTATATGAAATGTTATAATGCTGATGTCCGAAAAAACACTCGGTTAGTTTCTACCGCATGGATTGATTGTAATACCAAACTTTTTCCACTGATATTTGACTTTGCTATTAAAAATAAAAAAAAACTTTTGTGTGGAGTCTACTTCGTTCCTGGCCGGCCGGCTTCAATAGTGTGACTGCCTCGTGTGTGTCTTTGAGTGGCAGGAAGTACGCGTCCACGGCCAACAGGTTTTAGTCGCCGTATAATGTTGGTTTGCTGTTACTCATGAGCTCTATGCATGGAATATAGTCATTATATTCGCCACATGTGTAGCTGATATTTGCATGTGCCACACTGATGTCATTAAAATGTGCCGGACTATAGCAGCGTTTCCGGAAGGTCTGTGAAGAGATGATGAATACTTCTACTTTAGCCATCTTGTGTTAAACCAACTAGGCGTCCTGGCCGAGCGCGGACTCGAGTAGTTGCGCTCGTGCGTCGACACACATGTACAGAGTTCTTAGAATTTTTGTGGAGGTGCGAATTCCTCTGCCGCATTACGCCACTGAAATTGCGTATCGCCTTTGTCCCAAACGCTGTTTCTCAACACTGGTCTGTTACACGGAAAATAACGTTGTCGCATAATACAATTATTTCACAATATTTTATAAGGCTCCCGACCGAAAACGAAATAAATAAAATTTAATACCCCATACTGTAGAAAATAAAAACTCCCAAAATTGACACGCTACAATACCCCCTCGATGAGAATTCTGCTGTTCACAACAGAAGAGATCTCATCGATAAAACCCCGAAGAGGACCGGTGAGGAACTGGTGCCATCAACCCCCTGGTTCTTAATCTCATGGGTACATGACCCCCCTGGCTCAGCGACCATGGACTCATCTGAACGAGATCACTGGACTTCTCCGTAAGGGATCCCAACACCGAGAAATCGAACAGACTCACACCACAGCGCACCTCACCTTCTAGCATGCTACCCCCCAAAATCCTCAATCCCTGGCTCAGACTATTCCAGATCCTCCACCGATATGTTTCCCCTTTTATGAAAGCTGGGCTGCCTTTAGCAAATACTGGGCTCACACACACTCACATTCCATATTGACATACCACATAAAACTGAAAAATTATCTTTTAAGATTTATAACAAATTTAAAAAATTCAAAATAATCTTTTGTCAAAAAAATTCTCTTCCTTGTTTTTCTGTTTTTTCTTTCCAATGACTTAACTTAGACATTCCTACTAATCGAAACATATCCTTAATCTAACCAGTAATCACTTATAGGCTAACAATACAATGCAATACAATCAATCAATAAAATAAACATGGTTGGGTACACAAATAATAAAAGAGTCAACACTTAAATTATTCATTCGCTGGCAGGCAAAAAAAATCAAGTTTTTTTTCTTTTTTCAAAAAAATTAAAATTTTCAAAAATTTTAAAATTAAAAAAATAAATTTATTTAAATGTTTCCTTCATATGTAAAATTATTTAAAATTTTGTTTAAATTACTTAAACAAACAAATAAAATTGACTTCCTACTATACAGGCTTAGTAGGTGTATGAACTCATCAGCTGATCGAAACTAGGTCAAGTCCAAGACCCTTGACCTACATATGTTATGCACAATTTCTACCTAAAACACATTTGACATCTGTAATATTCCACCTTGAAATACAAAACATAGTAACATAAAATACTTAAAATTACAAAATATTAATATAAATAATCATCAACTTAACGTTTAAATTATTTAAAATGAACAATTCTCAACTTTACATTATTTTCAACTCTATCAAGATTCTGTCACTGGTGTAAAAAAAATAAAAAATTTTATATTCTTTATTATGAATCACTCTCTTTATTTAATAATCTGATTCTAATCTACTGTGGGTGATGTAATTTATTTATTCTCATTGACTGTACTAGATCTGTTTATACATAGAAAATCTTTATCTCTCCTTGCCTCTCACCACTAACAACTTCAGCTCCCATGACACCCATCTCTATCAAAATCTCTACTAATCAGGACACTCTAAATCCCAACTTATCATTGAACTCAAATCGCCACATTCTCTACATATATAAAAAATACTCTCTAACCCTTTGTACATAGGATACGTGTTTCCCCTACCCCAAAACTCAATTCCCTTATTTGGCGGCCTGGATTCTACCTAAGGCGGCCCCTCCTCCCTAAAATCGATACCAATTCCCGTCCCAACATATCATTAAGTTGCGAACTCCTACATTACACTACCCTCTAATACAAAATTGCCATCCCCAAAAACCTCAATCTCATTGCCTCACTACAAATACAACAAAATAACCTCATTAATTATAAACATAAATATATCATTCAGAACTCTACAATTATTCTCCATTACCACTGTGTCAACATCAATACTTCACAAAACTACATTACTTCAAAACAATATTACATTATATCATCTCTACTATTTCAACTTTAACTCTGACTTCAATTTGGACAGATCTACTTGTCCCATAAAATATTTATCACCCACAAACTATCTTTTGTTAATTTGCATAAATTGTTACTTTATTTCTTATTGTAGCAAATTATTTTCATCATTACTTTAAAATATCTGTAATACATTAAAACATTACCTTGGACATTAATTATTTGTAACATTTACAAACCAATATACCAGTGACATGTTATTGCTGATCAGCTGATACCCTAACATAATTACAATACACCTCTCAAAATTGAACAAATTACATGAAAGATATAGATATTTATTTATCATTATTCCTCACCTCCTTGTTTCCCCTTTCTCTGATTCTGGTCATTTATGTTAACCTGCCAGACGATCTAATTATTGGCTTTAAAAAAAAAATACACACACATAATGAAAATACATATTCTTATCAATGCTTATCTAACAGACAACAATAAAATAATACACTTAAAATTATAGCCTGAACACCTTATTTTTAAATATCTAAGCAGCTAGTTACCTGAACAGAGCACAAGCAGTTTTATTTGATCAAACTTTGAATAAAAAAAATGTTATGTTATAAAATTTACATTTGTGACTCCTTTGCGTCACCTCCCAGCCACACACACTATTTCAAATTATGTAAGACTGTGGCGCCTTTTCGCTTCCACAAAGACTGTATATTTTGGAGCAGGTTTTACCTCTCCGTGTCTTTGCTTCCGCTATTAAGTTTTAAACGTTACGAACATCATCATGTTCTTGTTATAATTATACACCCTTAAGGCGGGTCTACCACCTGTCTTGCTACCCCAAAGCGGGCAGAGTGGCAGCCGCTGTTTCATAGTACCGGAGATTTCCCCTAATTGTCTCCCCCCAATGAATTTCAAATATGTACCAATTTCAAGTCAGCTATGGTCAAGGGACTTGATATGACCATAGCTGGCCGCTAGCCAAATCCACGATTAGTGCTGGTAAGGCAGTAATCGCCCAAAAAGTCGGGGAAATCTAACTTCAATTTGACTGCCTGTTACACATCAATCTCGTTATGTGCGACACGGTCGTTTGGCAGTGTGCAAATTTTAATTTACACGGAAAAATTTGTGCCGCACATTTATCGCCATTTTGGCCTCCGATGGGGGTAACACTCACTGTTACCCCCAACCCATTTCGCTATTTACGAGAGCACAGGCCACCCCCGCAATAGCCACTTAATAGCTAATTAATTAATTAACAATTTTATATACATTATCATAATATTTTCATCAACAACCATTTAACCCATTCATAACCTTTTACCATTTGACCTTTCTTAAAATTTTTTTTAAAATTTATTATTAATAATCATTATATATCATTTTTCATTTATTATTAAAATTTTTAATTATCATATTTATTAAACACAATGATTGCATTAAAATCTCACTATTACATTAACACCTCAATCACACCTGTAAACATTTTTATTATACATGATTATCAAATTTTTTCTACTTACAATCCATTTAACATGATATACACCCAAAACATAATCACCACCACAATACTTTTCACCTCATCTCTGTAACATTTAACACAAAAATATTTTAAATTAAATAATTTATCATTCATTACCAAATTTCTATCTCGTACAATAAATTACATTCAGAAAAAAAATTAATTAATTAACATTTACATAATCAATTAAATGTTTAAAATATATCAAAATATTTAAAATATATCAAATTGTTTTAATTAAATTAATTATTAACAATACAGAATTCATTACCATCAACAACTGTTATTATTCAATTACTGTTTTCAAAATTAATTTTATTATTTCTTTAAATTGCAAAATATTGGTATTATTATTATTATCGCAACATTTTCTAATACATATACACATTATTTACCTAACGTTTCATAATACACACAAATGAATTCACTATATTATTTACAAACTCTTGCTATTAATTGTTCAGTTTTTTCCGCACTTCATTTGTCCAGGTTTGCCATGTCAGAACCATTAAAACAAAATGTTTATACTGTCTTTTATTGTTTTAATAGTTTATCCTCCATCGTTCCAGATTAACCTTGGTTTTACATAGCATCGTTCAATTATTTTACCACACAAATGACTGTTCTGTGTGTTGTACCCAGAAAAACTAACTTCAATCAACTTATTCAAATACTCGTTAAACCAGTCTACATTAGGTATTTTTGTCAAGTCTTCGTCATCAAATTCATTCACTATCGGGTTAATTATTTTTATTAAATCATTGTAATCATTATCATTCACATATACTTCTAAACTTTCCTTCCATTCATCATACTTTCTATTTAAGTTATATAATTCTGTCACTTTCTCCACATACACTTCTCTGTTCAACTCTCTCTCATCACAATACCAAATCATACTTTCAACATCATTATTACAGACAGAGGGTACAAATTCAATTAAACCTTTCCTGACTTCTCCAGGAAAAACAAAAAACTTCAAAAAACAACCATTTGTAGCACACTTGTCTACACAATATATACGTGAAGGTCTTCCTTCACCCCCCATTCTACCTCGTAAACAATTTACCCTCTGTTTCATATCTATAATATAACTCTCTCTCCACTCTCTCTCTAACTCATTAACACACATTAACATCTCATAATCACATTCTACAAACTCCTCAGTACTCTCAGATATTACCTTATTACTCTCATTATTTTCAACAACATCATTATTATTTATTAATTCTTTACCCAATACAACATTGTCATTACAACTTTCGTTTGTATTACTCGTACTTGATTCTACTTTATTCAAACTATTTCTTGTCATTTCATCGGCATTTTCAAGACATACATTCTTGTCTTGTATATTATTTATCAACTCATCAAATTTTACATTTATATTCTGCTGCAACTGAATATTCTGGTCTTTAATTTCTTTAAAATTGATCTCGTTTTGAATATTTTGCTGTTCGCATTTGATTTTCTGTTCATTAAAATCATTAGTTAATTGATCTAATTTACAGTCCATCTTTCGTAAGAAACTCATTATATCTAGTTCCTCTGATTGTTTACTTTTATTGGTTGAAACGGGGGTCAACTGAATCCCAGAGTCAACATCTGTTTCGTTTACTTGTGGTTGAAACGCAATCGGGGTTGAATGGACGATTACATTACTGCCGCCAGCTGTTTCTGTAACAGCACCCGGCTCCCCCCTCAACATACCACTTTCATCCAGCGATTGCGACTCAAGGCCACTTTCACTCATAATTGAATTTATTACGCTACTTTTCTCTGTTTTTTCAGACATTTTTACTTAATCTATTTTTTCTTATGTAACAACTGTCACTTAGTGATTTTATTTCAAAACTGATGTTTTAACATATACAAAATCAATTTGCTTTCGCAACCATATTTCGCCATGTATCATCAGATGTAGGTCTGAGTAATATAAGCCCTTTTCAGTTATATTACATCCTGGTCACGGCACCAATTGTAACTCTCCTCTTCTTTGTAATTTTTTATTATTTATTCAAATTAAAAACTCCCACTTACCTTTCGTCTTTGATCTGGCCGGATCGCGTAGTGGAGGTAAACCCATTTCGTTCGACGAACTCTGATAATACATGTAACGAAATAAGGCCTTGAAAAAATTTAACTCTCAATTGTATGGAAGAGAAATTAGATTTTTTATTTATTAATCAAAAATGTTGAATTGATAGATATTCGTGTTACATGTTGTGCAACTCTTGCACCTTACTGACTATAGCTTACCTTATCCTTTATACAGGTTCAAACGATTATACACATAAACACAAACCCAAACAGCCCAGCTTTGCTTACACACACTCTCATTCAGAATTTATAATACCCTTAACATTTTATAATATAAATTTCCCCCCCACGGCGGACACGCGGTCTTCACGCACAGTCATCGTTATATGAAATGTTATAATGCTGATGTCCGAAAAAACACTCGGTTAGTTTCTACCGCATGGATTGATTGTAATACCAAACTTTTTCCACTGATATTTGACTTTGCTATTAAAAATAAAAAAAACTTTTGTGTGGAGTCTACTTCGTTCCTGGCCAGCCGGCTTCAATAGTGTGACTGCCTCGTGTGTGTCTTTGAGTGGCAGGAAGTACGCGTCCACGGCCAACAGGTTTTAGTCGCCGTATAATGTTGGTTTGCTGTTACTCATGAGCTCTATGCATGGAATATAGTCATTATATTCGCCACATGTGTAGCTGATATTTGCATGTGCCACACTGATGTCATTAAAATGTGCCGGACTATAGCAGCGTTTCCGGAAGGTCTGTGAAGAGATGATGAATACTTCTACTTTAGCCATCTTGTGTTAAACCAACTAGGCGTCCTGGCCGAGCGCGGACTCGAGTAGTTGCGCTCGTGCGTCGACACACATGTACAGAGTTCTTAGAATTTTTGTGGAGGTGCGAATTCCTCTGCCGCATTACGCCACTGAAATTGCGTATCGCCTTTGTCCCAAACGCTGTTTCTCAACACTGGTCTGTTACACGGAAAATAACGTTGTCACATAATACAATTATTTCACAATATTTTATAAGGCTCCCGACCGAAAACGAAATAAATAAAATTTAATACCCCATACTGTAGAAAATAAAAACTCCCAAAATTGACACGCTACAAGGTAAATAATTTAATTAATATAAGGTAAATAATTTATTAATACAAAATTCTATGTTTCTAATTATTAAAGTGTTATGAAGTTGCTTGGCTCTTGCTATAACATTAATACATAACATAATTATCTTTACATAACAAAATAAGCAAATATTAAAGCATATAACATATAAATAAGTTCATTTTTCTGTAGGCATTACATATGGCCTAGTTTTTTGTCACTGGTTTTTATTGTAATTTTGTCTTTTTCGGTATTATTTATGGGATTTTTTGGGTATTCACTTAGAGTTTGTTATATTGTTTATCTTTGGGAATACCTGGTTTATCCTAATACATTTTATTTTTATTGTAATATTACTTAGCATCTCACTGTTTTTGTACAGATGAGTTATTTCATGGGTGTGACAATTTTCACTTTTATATTTAAAAATTCTCTATGAATTAAGCTTGTCTTCAATTGAGCAAGTATGTTTCCATTGTACATTATAGAATTGTACCTTTTTCCTATATTTTTTCTCATATTATACAATTGGTCTGTCAAATATGACTATTTTTGTGATTGTTTTTTGGTCTCACCCTAGTATGGTATAGGTAACTAGTTTCATAACTTGACTGTTAAAGTGTTTTAGGTGGTCATATATATAGAAGTATAGTTACTTTATATTGTGGTTCAACTTTAAAATACAATTTTGTTGCATTTTGATAACATTAAATTCATAAATATTACAATTTTATATGTTCATCACATGTTTTCAGTTTAACACTGTTTTTGATTATTTTAATTGACTTCTAATCAATTTACAGCTTTCTCTATTTAAAGTAATTTGTTTGTCTTTGTCTAATTGACATTTACATATAGTTTTTATATTAATTCTATAATAATTAATTTTCACATAAAATCTGAGTGATTGGTCTCAACTCCAAACCTTGATTTTTTTTTTTCATAACATTTATATATTTTTTATTTTAATTTACATCCTTTTTAATGATGTATTCAAATCATTTAATACATTTATTTCATTTATATTATAAAGTATAATAATAGATCTTGTCTATTGTTTCACAATAAATGGGTTTTTATGCTCTATTCAGAGTTACATTTCTAATATGTTATGACCTCATTTTGGTCATTTCTGAGATTATATGTTTCTCTTATACTACATTATCAGTTTTATTCTGTTCTTCACTTAAACAATATATGGGGTTTGAGTCTTGGTCATAGTCTTTGTCGTTTTTACATGTTAATGATATTAATTATCGGACAATATTACAAAATTCTTTTTGGATTACTTGGGTTCGATACTGTTCATCTCACCTTCCTCTTATGATAATTTACTTTGCAATTAATTTCCTTTATGGAACGTTCTGTGACGTTACATATGCCTCGCCGTTAAAATTGATAATTTGGGAAAAACATTTCTTCAGTTTTGATGAAATTATCGTTTTTATATTAACCTTTTATTAGCTTCATTATTATTTCATTCTTTTATATTATAATTAGATTCCTGCACTACTCCTTTAATATATTAATCCATCTCATTATCCTTGTCTCAATCTTTACCATATCTCCTTTTCCTTTCCTTTACCTTGTTGTTAAATATTTAATCTTTGATATAACTCCCTAACAATTCCCTAACTTTTATAGCGGGTTCGGAGTCAGAGGGGCCCCATTGGCAATCCATTCTCCGCCGTTCCCTAACTATAACCACTGAAATCATAGAAAAACATATCTCTGTCCAGAAAATATATAAGACGTACTTATAAATTGCACCTTCGCAACAAATAATAATAAAAAATATAATATTCAAAGATCATAGGCTCCTACACATAAATTCTCTTTCTTAATCTCCTCTGATTATTTCTCAATTATATTAATATACTGTTCTCCGCAGGTAAAATTATCTTTTAAAATCATTCGATGTCAATAGCTATATTTATAAATTCATCATTACCTCCTTATGTAACACACTGTTTCCCTTTTTTTTTCCACTTATCATTTCCTTTTAGTATCAATTATATGACAGTATTTCTCCTCCTTAGTAATATCAATTGTTATTTGATTGTTCAATAATTTATTTAATTAATTTGAGTAACATAGTAAATTATGTCTTTTCCTCCTTTCCTTCTCTCCTTCTCTAAGTATGGGTAAGTTGGTAAATATATGTTGACTTGGCTATTAGAAATAAATTTATATTTTACATATATATTTTTGCCTTTGGTGGAAGGTGTCCTTCTCGTATTTTTATTTATTAATAATATTCTCTGTTCCTTTTATAAGTACGGGTAAGTTGGTAAATATACGTTGACTTGGCTATTGGAAATAAATTTATATTTTACATATATATTTTTGCCTTTGGTGGAAGGTGTCCTTCTCGTATTTTTATTTATTAATAATAATAACTATTCCTTTCTCTCCTTAATGTTCCACCTATTCCATTTATATCTGCCTTAATTTGTACTATCCCATTATTCCCATTATTATTATTTTCAATTATATTATCCCTCTCTCCTAACAATTCCTCCCTAATATCTCTGAGATAATTATTTGTTCTCAGTGTCATTGTCCCGTCTTCGTCATGTCTATTTTTCCGTCCAGTTACCCCATAATATTGGATCAGTGAAGGGCTGTCTTCCTTTTTCACTGCCGCGTCTAGTTTAAATGTGCACCTGTCTCATTTGCCCGGTCTCCTGGAACATTGGGTTGCTGACTTGTTTGTGGTTCCTGTCTAACCTCTGTGTTACCACTAATAGGTCGGCTATTTGTTGTATTACTTTGGTTACCTTGCGTCTGCTGTGGGTAATACACGTAAGTTGGTAAATTATGTTGGTATGGTCGTTGACTATTGGCCATCGTATAGTTTACCTGGGGTCTGTACTCCTGATTCCTTCTATCACCTCCTCCTTGATTACCTCCATTCCGATAATTATTTCCCTGACTATAATTATTTCTGTTTAAAAGGAATAAATTCCAAATGTTTAGTACCAAGCCACATGTTGTTCAATCAAATATATTGGAACTTACCGTCTGCGGCTTTTAGAAACAGCGTCTTAAAACAAGTGTCCCGAAACATGTCAATTTTGTAAAGACGCTGTTTCTAAAAGCCGCAGACGGTAAGTTCCAATATATTTGATATAATTATTTCCTCTATAATTGTTGCCCCGATAATTATTTCCCTGATAGCTGTTCCTATAGTAATTATTTTCGGGGTAATTACTTCGATTTGGCCCCAGATTGTTACGGTTATTCAGACTTTGATTATTATTATTGCGGCTATTTAGTGGGGTGTTATTGTTATGGTTGTTCGGGTTAAAATTATTACCATTTCCGCTTCCATTCCGATTTGGCCCGTTCTTACTATTATAATAGTCTACCTTACGACTGGGGGGTTGGTAGTCTTGAAATTTTCCTGCAGATTCGCAGTTCTCTAATAGCTTAGCTAGGTCAGTGATTTTACTAAGTTGCTGGTATAATTGGGCATCTTTAATACCGTAGCTATAGTGTCCAGCTAACTGTCTCACCAAACATTCTTCCGGGATTGGCGGTATTAATTTTCGTGCCAAACATATTTTTCCCAGGAAATATGATGTTGGGGATTGTCCCTTGGATGCATCGTATTTCCCGTAAAATATGTCCATTCTCACTTTGTTTTGCACCGTTTCTGACCAATATTTTTCTTTGAATTGGCGTTTGAATTCATTCAAGTTAGTTATTTCGGGCCGTACTGCTATCCACCAATTATCCCTCGTATTTCGGAATGTTTCGTCTAACATTTCCCTTATTCTATCCCATCTTGTTTCCCTATTCCTTTCTATGAACTCTTCCATCCTCTCTAAAAATTCCATAGGGTTCCGGCGATAATTTTGGAAGTTAATCACCTCCCTATTTTCGCTATGACACATATGGGTACTTAAGATCGGTGTGTCCCTAAGCGCTTCTAATCTCTCCTGCAGGTTTTTCTCCCTCTGATCTATTTCCTGTATATTATTTTTATTGGTCCTTATCTGTTCGTCCAATCTATTAGCTATGTCATACATTCTTTGTATTCTCTCGCTAACGTCTTTCCGGACTTCTCCTACCTCCTGCATAATTTCGTCGTGGTTTTGCCTGACTTTATTATCGAGAGTTCGAACATCTTGTTTCGTCTCTATAGTTCGTTCCTCTATGGTTTCAAAACGGGTGTTATTTCCTTCCTGCAATCTTTCTAATTGCTTCGCCATTGTTTCGACCCTTCTGTCACTGTCAATTTTACTATCATCGATTTTTTGGTTTACCGTCTCATAATTTGCACTGATTTCCTTTTTCAGGGACTCTATACTTTTTTTGTTTCCCTCCTGAAATACCTCCAGCTTTTTTCCATTATCATTGATTTTATCGGTTATATATTCCCTTAAGGATTCTATTTTTTTGTCTAATTCCTCCTTATCTTCCTGTCTTTTTTTATTATTATCCTCCTTATCTTCTTGTCTATCTCTCCTCAGGGATTCTGTATTTTTGTTCATTGTTTCTTCCATTCTTTGCAACATCATCATTATTGCGTTCATGTCGACGCTCCCTGTTGCTTTTTCCGGTTCGGGTTTCTCTGTTTCGTCCCTTTTTTGTGTGGGTTTATCTGTTTGGTCTCCCATTTGTATGGGTCTTTCTCCCGCTTGTACCTCTGGTTCATCTCCCGTTTCCATGGGTTTTTCAATTTCTAGTGTGGGCGGCTCTATTTCTATTTCCTCGACTTGGACTGCCTCCCCATCTTCCACACGTAATTCGGGTTCTACATTTTTCTTCACCTTCTTTCCTTTTGGTAGTGGCATCTTAATTTGTTGATAGTTGCCGGGCTTATTCCTTTCCTTTCAAGCCTCACTAGTTGGGCTGCCTATTTATAACAAAGAGTAATGTTGTGACAGGTGTTGTAAATGTTGGGTGTTACACTCCGCGCACTTGTACTTACTACTTGCCGGTTTCTCTGCGACGATGTTGTCCTGCAAACACAACTTATGCTAATATGTGTATGTGGGCGCCACTTGGATATTTGGTCCAAGAAATTATTATAATTAAAAATTGATTTTTGAGTTGTTAAATTAATTATAGAAAAAAATGTGAACAAGACAATTTGAATTGCAAATAACGTATGTTTAATGATCTTTCTTTTCATAAAAATCGTCTGAAGGACTAACAATCAAATTAAGCAAAATTGCAGAGTTACAAAAAATTCTTCGTATTGTTTAAATTAGCAGCCATCCTTACTATTTCTTTTATGACTTTGCTAACTGCTATAATTTTTATTGTTCGACTAAGCTTTTCATCATCACTGACATCTTCAGGTCTTAAACAACGTCTATCAACTGTACATTTTAGGCTTTTATACTTTAGGCCCCTCCCCTTATGTCATCACCCCTCCTATTGGTTCTAGCTGCTACCGCTCTTCATGGGAACTTTGTCTACATTTTTCCGTTAGGCATTTTTCTAACTTCCGTCAAATTGTTTTAAGAATCTCCCGTTAATTTCTTCATTGTTGACTTATAATTTTTTTTTCGTCATTTTTAGTGTGTTATTCTTATTATTTTAATTTATTTTTGTTTGTTGTTTAATATATAATAAAATATTTCTTCATTTGTAAAATCCACTTTTATATTCATTAATTTATTTTTATCTTCTTTTTTAACTTTAAGTATTTCTAGTTCTTCTATTAATTTTCTTTTTTGCGGATTGTTTTCTATTTTGATTATTTCCATATTTTCATTTGGATTTATGAATTTATGGCCTGATTCATTGAAATGTCTTGCATATAGTGAGTTCGTTACTCTAACCCCTTCTCCTTTTGCGTGTTCATTCATTCTAATTTTAAATTTTCTTCCAGTTTCGCCCAGATATATCTTATTACATTCCCCACATTTTAATTTGTATACGCCGCTGAAAAAAAAGCGGCGTATACAAATTAAAATGTGGGGAATGTAATAAGATATATCTGGCGAAACTGGAAGAAAATTTAAAATTAGAATGAATGAACACGCAAAAGGAGAAGGGGTTAGAGTAACGAACTCACTATATGCAAGACATTTCAATGAATCAGGCCATAAATTCATAAATCCAAATGAAAATATGGAAATAATCAAAATAGAAAACAATCCGCAAAAAAGAAAATTAATAGAAGAACTAGAAATACTTAAAGTTAAAAAAGAAGATAAAAATAAATTAATGAATATAAAAGTGGATTTTACAAATGAAGAAATATTTTATTATATATTAAACAATAAACAAAAATAAATTAAAATAATAGGAATAACACACTAAAAATGACGAAATGTAAAAGGTTACAAAAAAAAAGAATGAAGAAATTAACGGGAGATTCTTAAAACAATTTGACGGACGTTAGAAAAATGCCTAACGGAAAAATGTAGACGAAGTTCCCGTGAAGAGCGGTAGCAGCTAGAACCAATAGGAGGGGTGATGACATAAGGGGAGGGGCCTAAAGTATAAAAGCCTACAACGTACAGTTGATAGACGTTGTTTAAGACCTGAAGATGTCAGTGATGACGAAAAGCTTAGTTGAACAATAAAAATTATAGCAGTTAGCAAATTCATAAAAGAAATAGTAAGGATGGCTGCTAATTTAAACAATACAAAGAATAAAATATGCAAATTGCAAGCAGATAAATATAAAATGTAAGGGAATTTTTTAAGTATTTAAAAATTAAAGCAAAAGTGAAAAAAACGCTAGGGAAAATTTGGTTTAATAAACAGTGTTTAATTAATAAAATAACTCCAAAATACGCAAAAATTAAAATTAATAACAAAAGCAAAGTAGCAAACCAAGTGAAAAACATGGCAGAAAAAATATGGATAAAACTTGAAATTAAGAACTTATACAGTAAAATAAATAAATATAACAAATAAATGTATCAGTTACATCAAAAATTATGTACAAGTTACAATTATATAGAAATAGAAGAAATGAGAAAAGATTTTGGTGAAAAATACATAGAAAAGAAAATAAGAAAAATGGAAGAGAGATTAAATAAGAAACTCAAGGAATTAATAGAAGGAACAAGAAATAAAAATAAAGAAAAAGATAAAGAAATAAAATTTGCTGAAAAAGTATTAAATTTAACAGAAACAAAGTTTATAGAAAATGAACATAAATTATTAGGGAAAAGTTTAAAATATGCAACAAAAACAAACATAGATAAAGAAAATACAATAATAGAATGTGAAGAAATAATCGATAAAATAAAAAATGAAGAAACTAAAAAACAGTTAAGAAGTGAAGTAAAAGAAATAGTAGAAAGAATATGTAAGAAAAACAAAAATGTAAGAAATAAAAACGAAACACAAATAAAAAGAAATATAAGAGAATTAAAAAAGAAAATCACGGAGAAAAATTTGATAGTTATAAAAGCCGATAAAGGTAACACAGCAGTGGTAATGAACAAAAGAGATTATATCGAAAGAGCAGAACAATTTATACAAAAAGGACCATATAAAGAAATAAAATATGATTACACAAGTAAATTTCAAGCACAAACAAAGAAATTGATAAAAAAGACAACATATTTAACAGAATGGCAAAAGAAACAAAAAATAGAACATAATCCTGAAGCTCCAAAATTTAGATGTCAAATTAAGTTACATAAAAAAGAAATGCCATTAAGACCTATAGTATCATTTATAAATTCGCCAACATGCAAAATATCAAAAGAAATAAGTAAAAGAATCAAAATGGCATATGAAAAAGAAGAAATCCACAGCATAGAAAATAGTAAAAAGGTAATAGAAAGATTCAAAGAAATTACCATAACAAATAAGACAAAATTAATGTCATTAGATATAAAAGATATGTACATCAACATACCAGTAGCAAAAACAGTAGAAATAATAAATAAAAACAAATTAAGTAATGTAGAATGGAAAAAGGAAATAATAGAAGGATTAGAATTATGCCTAAGCCAGAACTACTTCAGATTTAATAACAAATTTTACATACAAGAAAATGGATTACCAATGGGATCACCGCTTTCACCATTAATGGCAGAGATATTCATGAATAGCTTTGAAATCAAAATTTTAAAAGATATAGATAAAGAAAGAAGAATTAAAAAATGGATCAGGTATGTAGATGACATACTAATAGTTTGGGAAGGTGAAGTAAATGAATTTAAAAAATTTACGGAAGAACTAAATAACATAGAAAAAACAATAAAATTTCAAGAAGAAATTGGAGGATTAGAAATTAATTTCCTGGATATCAATGTAAAAATTGCAGATAACAAACTCAAATTCGATATATATAGGAAAGAAACATACTCAGATTTAATAATTCCACAAGAATCATATCATCCAGTCAATTATAAAATGGCAGCATTAAATTCATTTTGCTATAGAGCTATAAATTATCTAGAAAATGAAGAACTCAAACAAAAAGAATTAAAGAAAATACAACAAATAGCAAAAAATAATAATTACAACCCTAAAATAATTAATAGAATAGTTAAGAAAATAGAGGAAAATAAAGAAATAGAAAAGAACAAAAAAGAAAAAACAAATGAAGAAAAGAAATATAAAGGAGCAATAACATACATAGGATATCAAACAAAAATGTTACAAAAATGCTTCGAAAAATATGAAATACAGATAGGAATAAAAAAAACGAAAAATGTATTCGAATATATAAAAAATGCTAAAACAGAAGAAATTCCATTAACAGAAAAAA
Organism: Magicicada septendecula; assembly: GCA_034769895.1. Classification (NCBI taxonomy): domain Eukaryota; kingdom Metazoa; phylum Arthropoda; class Insecta; order Hemiptera; family Cicadidae; genus Magicicada; species Magicicada septendecula. Next base: position 280,734,784 of record CM068371.1, read on the forward strand.
GCGGCGTATACAAATTAAAATGTGGGGAATGTAATAAGATATATCTGGGCGAAACTGGAAGAAAATTTAAAATTAGAGTGAATGAACACCCACAGGAGAAGGGGTTAGCATAACGAACTCACTATATGCAAGACATTTCAATGAATCAGGCCATAAATTCATAAATCCAAATGAAAATATGGAAATAATCAAAATAGAAAACAATCCGCAAAAAAGAAAATTAATAGAAGAACTAGAAATACTTAAAGTTAAAAAAGAAGATAAAAATAAATTAATGAATATAAAAGTGGATTTTACAAATGAAGAAATATTTTATTATATATTAAACAATAAACAAAAATAAATTAAAATAATAAGAATAACACACTAAAAATGACGAAATGTAAAAGGTTACAAAAAAAAAAGAATGAAGAAATTAACGGGAGATTCTTAAAACAATTTGACGGACGTTAGAAAAATGCTTAACGGAAAAATGTAGACAAAGTTCCCGTGAAGAGCGGTAGCAGCTAGAACCAATAGGAGGGGTGATAACATAAGGGGAGGGGCCTAAAGTATAAAAGCCTACAACGTACAGTTGATAGACGTTGTTTAAGACCTGAAGATGTCAGTGATGACGAAAAGCTTAGTCGAACAATAAAAATTATAGCAGTTAGCAAATTCATAAAAGAAATAGTTACAAAAAATTACTGACAAGTTTTTTAGTAATCATCGGCTGATAAAAATTTTATTGCTCAGTTGAATAGCATGAATTTAATCCTTGAAAAAACTTTATACTCAGGACGTGACTCCTTTGAACTATCAAGACAAATCAGTGGGATGGTTTACAAAATTTGTGTGATTTGAAGGTGTTTGACATGTGTAGTACAACTGTGTCACAAGGATACCAGGTAAAAATGATTTTAATTTTAGAACAACTCACGTTCCGGTGGTTAAGTATTTCCGTCACTGGACACTGTTCTTGGGGACGATCCCAATCTTGCGCCTCTTCGTATTTATGTTCCTCACTCACTGGTAACTATTTATAAGTCAAATTACAGTTTTAAAACTCCGCACAATTGAAATAAAAATCGAACTGTTTCTATGCTTTGAATTCTTGGTGGCGAGGAAACAGCTGACTGCCTGGCCTCTCTATTCTGCCATCTCAGCGCTAGTTCCAACTCAATGTAGTAGGCTTGGCGTTAGTAATTTGGTTGGGGGTTTGTCAAAGTCTGTTTATTTTCGCAAATACCAGCAAAATTGATTTTCTCTATTAAAATCGGTCCTTTTCAGTGCCGCTGGATATTTGGCTGTGTGCGTTTCTATTAAATATGGCGTGTTGTTGCTCTATTCAACAAACACGTTACCGTTTTAGCGATATACTCCTGATATAGGTTAAGTCTGTCTATTGTCTGTTACGGGAAAAAGCCTTTCTGAGTTTTCGGGTTGAATTCCTCTTCTTCGAGTTCGCCTTGGATAAGATGACCGGATTCGTAGGTGAAGTGTCTCTTGTGGATTCAAAGCATAAAGTGTTTTTTGTGTCAAATTTTGTCTTCCTTTTATACTCTGTGTAAGGTGCATTGTTTTAATTTTTAAACATGACTTCCGGTATTTTTGAGTAAAATTTTCTTCTGGAACGTTCGAGAATATGCAAATAGAACATCATGGAACAAATTCGACTTCCGTAGAAGCTTTAGAACAAAAGCTTCTTTTTCTTCATACTAAAGGATATTACTGAAATTATTCTGGTATTTGTCAAACAATTTTACAGAACTACTTACAATCTGCATGCCATTATTATTCTTGGATTCTCTGCTTTCAACTGAATAAAATGATACCATTCACAATTGGTTTTGAATAAATTAAATCTAATAAATTAACATAAAATACAATTCTTACCTTGTAGTGTTTGCACAAAATTCTAAGTTTCTAATTATTAAAGTGTTATGAAGTTGCTTGGCGCTTGCTATAACATTAATACATAACATAATTATCTTTACATAACAAAATAAGCAAATATTAAAGCATATAACATATAAATAAGTCCATTTTTCTGTAGGCATTACATATGGCCTAGTTTTTTGTCACTGGTTTTTATTGTAATTTTGTCTTTTTCGGTATTATTTATGGGATTTTTTGGGTATTCACTTAGAGTTTGTTATATTGTTTATCTTTGGGAATACCTGGTTTATCCTAATACATTTTATTTTTATTGTAATATTACTTAGCATCTCACTGTTTTTGTACAGATGAGTTATTTCATGGGTGTGACAATTTTCAATTTTATATTTAAAAATTCTCTATGAATTAAGCTTGTCTTCAATTGAGCAAGTATGTTTCCATTGTACATTATAGAATTGTACCTTTTTCCTATATTTTTTCTCATATTATACAATTGGTCTGTCAAATATGACTATTTTTGTGATTGTTTTTTGGTCTCACCCTAGTATGGTATAGGTAACTAGTTTCATAACTTGACTGTTAAAGTGTTTTAGGTGGTCATATGTATAAGTATAGTTACTTTATATTGTGGTTCAACTTTAAAATACAATTTTGTTGCATTTTGATAACATTAAATTCATAAATATTACAATTTTATATGTTCATCACATGTTTTCAGTTTAACACTGTTTTTGATTATTTGAATTGACTTCTAATCAATTTACAGCTTTTTCTATTTAAAGTAATTTATTATTTTGCCAAACATTATGCCACTGACTTGTTATAATATTATTATATACACACCACCAAAATCAGTAAAATTCCATTTTTAAATTAATGCATAAGGCCTTTTCGAAATATTAAAATTTCATCATCAGTTCATACACTGCAATGTTCCTGTTATGATGTTTTTCTTTAAATGTATAACTGTTGTTAACTGTATCTACTACCTCTTACTGTACTTCATTTTGAACTTTCCACTGCCATCATTATTGGGTGAAACCAAGCCAGATATGTATTAGAAATATTTGATCATTTTCAAATATTGTCTGTTGATTCATCAATTTGTCATATTTTTTATGAAGGTATATATATAATTTTTCTAACTGTATAATGTCATTTTTATTATTGTTTATTTCCACTATTTCCATATTGTTGGTTATATTTGTTATACTATGATTCATACTAATAAGGTGATCTGCTATGTTGGAGATTCCCGTTTTTTTATTATTAAAAGCTCTGAAATGTTCCATAAATCTCTGTTTGAAATTTCTATGTGTTCTTCCGATGTATATGTAGTCACAGTTATTACATTTTATTCTGTATATTCCACTTAATTTGTATATATCACAGTATTTTCTATTTATGATTATATTATATATACTTTTATTTGGTTTGTATGCATATTTATATTTATGTTTATCCAATTTTGTATTCTTTATAATGTATTGGAGATCTTGATATGTGTATTTGTAAGTTAGGTATGTTACATGTTCTTCTTTTTTGCATGCATTTATCCTGTCTAATTTTGTTCTATTATTTAATATTGTTTTTTCTTTATATTTTTTATTTAATTTGTTTATAAATTTGCTGTCATATCCATTTTGTATTGCTATTTCTTTTATGATGTTCAGTTCCTGATGTAATTTCTCTTCGTTATTTATGTATTTGTATGCTCTATTAATCATATTGTAATATGTAATAACCTTGTGTATCCAAGGATGTGATGAATCTTTGTGTATTGTTGTATTATTATTTGTTTCCTTTCTGTATACATTAGCAGTTATTTCGTTATCTTTTCCAATTTGAATATCAATGTCCAAAAAATTGATTCTTCTATTTACTTCTTCTTCAAATTTAAATTTCACATTATCATTGTATGTATTTAATTTATTTAGTATTATTAAATGTTCATTTTTTATGCTAGGATTATATATGACCAATCTATCATCTACATATCTGTTCCATAATAACACTTTATGCACATTTATGATACCTAAAATAATTTTGTTTTCCAAATCCTGTATATAAATTTCTGACATAATTGATGAAATAGGTGAACCCATTGCCAATCCCTTGGTTTGTGTATAATATTTGTTATTGAAAGTAAATTAATTCTGGTTACATATGTTTCTTATTATAATAATCAAGTTATTTATGAAACTGTTGTTTTCATTATTATTTTTTAATTTTTTCTTTATGATTTCCAGTGTTTCATTTATTGGTATGTTATTATACATATTTGATATATCAAATGATATTAATTTTGTTTCTTCTGTAATGTGTATTTTCTTTAGGTTTTCTATAACTGTATATCCATTCTTTACATTGTACCTATTTTCCAATATTATCTTCTCTGAGTATTTTATCTATTGTTTTTGCTATTATATATGCCGGTGCAGTCTTGAAATTTATTAATGGTCTTATTGGTACAGTAGAAGCCCGATATAGCGCGGTCCGATATACCGCGGATTCGGATATAACGCGGTGAAGAGTATGTCGCCCATTATTAGCGAAAATTCTTACTTGTAGAGAGTGAGTAAATTATGAATTGTTCCACATTGGAATGCGTTGCGTTTATTGTAAACAAAGGCTTGTTGTTGGAAACGGCGTTGTAAACAACAGCCAGAATTGCCAGTTCAAGTGTACCTGTAGACATAAACAATTGCCCCGTATTTACAGTCTCTACGTTTCTAAGAATTCATGCCAAGGCAAGCAGCCAACTAAATCCCTTCTCTCCCTCATAGTGTACTCTTATATTACAGTACTGTATAAGATCATACTCTGATATTATCTTATCAAAGTGTATAGTCTTTGTCATAAATTCGCATAGTGTAGAGTTTTGTGATGTCGCAGAAAAGAAAAGCATATTCTGTGAGTGATAAACTCAAAATAATTGATCGTGTGAAGAACGGAGAGTCAAAGGCAAGTTTATCACGTGAGTGTGGCATCCCAGAAGGAACAATTAGAGGGTGGATGAAGGAAGAAGATAAACTTAAAAGTTTTGTGAACACAGTTGAAAGTGAAGTGGGGTTGCAAAGAAAAAAGACTAAAGTAGGTAAGGATAGTGAACTAGATGAGTGTCTGTACAGGTGGTTTTTAATAAAACGAAGTGAAGGTGTGCCACTGTCAGGACCAGTTATTAGAGCTCAAGCTGTGAAATTCCATAGTGATTTACATGGCAACAGTGACTTTAATGCATCTGATGGGTGGTTTTCGCGATGGAAATCTCGTCATGGTATAAGCCAGATAAGCATTGAAGGGGAAGCACGATCATGTGACAGTGAAGCTGCAGCACTTTTTCCTCAGGCATTAAACAAAGTAATGATCGATAACGATTTAAATGACCATCAAGTGTATAACTGTGATGACACTGCTCTGTATTTTCGAATGCTTCCTACCAGAACTCTGGATGTGAATAATTCAATAAATAAATCTGGATTAAAAATAAATAAGGATAGAGTTACCCTCCTGTTTGCCACAAATAAATCAGGCAGCCACAAAGTTAAACCTCTCTTTATAGGGAAAAGCCGAAATCCTAGATGCTTTCAACATGTTAACATGACATCATTACCCATCACATATCGTAATACAAAAAATGCTTGGATGACAAGTGATATTTTCGGTAAATGGTTCCATGAAGAATTTGTTCCATCTGTGAGAAGCCACCTGCGGTCACTCAACCTCGAAGAAAAAGCTGTACTGACCCTTGGCCACTGTCCAGCACATCCACCTGCTGATATGCTACAGTCAAGAGATGGGAAAATCGGAGTCATGTTCTTGCCGAAAAACACTACAGCACTGATCCAGCCATTAGATCAAGGCATCATAAAAGCATTTAAAGCGCATTACTGCCTGAACTTCTGAGTGCTATAGTGAATTCTGATGAGGAAATGGAAATTTACCTTAAGTCAATAAACCTGAAAACAGTTACGTATTCAATAGGTCTTGCATGGGAAAGTATTAGTACGGCTATGATTCAGAATTGCTGGAAGAAATGTTCCTTTGAACAAAACATCGCCGATGGAAATTGCTCTGTTGCCGGATTCACTAATAGTGATGTACAGTCTGCGAGTAGTGCTCTGCATTGCAACTTCACTCTAGATGACTTGAATGACTGGGCAGAAGTTGACAACGGTGAGCCTGTTACAGAATGTATAGGAGATAAAGATATCATCGATGCAGTCCGAAATGCAAATTGCGAAGAAAAAGAAGATGATGATGATGATGGAAATGAAAATGGGGTGGAAGTGAAAGAAGTTATTCCAAATGTTAGTGAAGTGATAATAAACATAAACAAAGTAATTTCGTGGATGGAGAGGCAAAGTGAATCTAATAATGTTCATCTGCTGCACCTCGCGTTTATAAAACAATACGCGGAAAAGAAACGCTGTGCATTATCCTGTCAAACAACAATTACGGACTTTTTTAAGACCAACAATTAGGCCTACAGTAGGTCGAGTGAGCAATGTATAAATAGTGTATTTTATATTCCATTGGATTATAATAGATTAAAATATTGGATTAAAATACAGTTTTCTTATTTTTTATTTCTACATTTGGTGACGTAATTTACGTACAGTATATAGTAGTGCATTATGCTGTAGCCTTTTTCCCGGTCCTCCCTCCCCATCATTTGTCACTGTACAGGTCACCTTCCGATATACCGCGGTTACGCCTATAACGCGGGGGAAAGTATGTCACCCGACAACCGCGCTATATCAGGCTTCTACTGTATATCTATTTTATGAATTTTAGGTAAACCATTAAGTTGTGGAGCACTTGTATTGTGCGATATAAGTTTTGTGTATTTTTTTCCCTTATATTAATTTTAACTAAATTTTCTTTTATCATATTTTCCATGATTTTCTTATATTTATTTGTTGGGTCTTTTATTTCTATATATCCATTCTGAGTTATATATTCTTGTACTTTCCTGTTGTAATCATCTATGAACATTATAACTGGTGTATATGTTTTATCTGATTCCAAAATTGTTGCATTATTATTATTTAATTTGTTTTTTAATTCCAATATGTTTTTGATATTAAATGTTTTATTTTTATTACCTTTGCATTTTATATCCTTATTTTCTAATTTTCTTTGAATATTATCTTTAATTTTGTTCCTTATGTTAGTTTTGTCATCCTCATTATCTATTTTATAAATATTGTTTTCAGTATCCGTTATAATGTTCTTTATAATTCCAAATTTATTGTTATTGGAAAAATTATATTTAAAAATGTGTTATGATTTCTTTTTTGGTATTATTGAAATTTATGTCAGTAAGGTTTTTTATTTTGTTGTTGTCATATATAATATTGTTCCTTATTTTATTATATGTATTTACTGTACATTACAGTGTATGAACTGATGATGAAATTTTAATATTTCGAAAAGGCCTTATTCGTTAATTTAAAAATGGAATTTTACTGATTTTGGTGGTGTGTATATAATAATATTAAAGTAATTTGTTTGTCTTTGTCTAATTGACATTTACATATAGTTTTTATATTAATTCTATAATAATTAATTTTCACATAAAATCTGAGTGATTGTTCTCAACTCCAAAACCTTGATTTTTTTTTCATATCATTTATATATTTTTTATTTTAATTTACATCCTTTTTAATGATGTATTCAAATCATTTAATACATTTATTTTATTTATATTATAAAGTATAATAATAGATCTCGTCTATTGTTTCACAATAAATGGGTTTTTATGCTCTATTCAGAGTTACATTTCTAATATGTTATGACCTCATTTTGGTCATTTCTGAGATTATATGTTTCTCTTATACTACATTATCAGTTTTATTCTGTTCTTCACTTAAACAATATATGGGGTTTGAGTCTTGGTCATAGTCTTTGCGTTTTTACATGTTAATGATATTAATTATCGGACAATATTACAAAATTCTTTTTGGATTACTGGGGTTCGATACTGTTCATCTCACCTTCCTCTTATGATAATTTACTTTGCAATTAATTTCCTTTATGGAACGTTCTGTGACGTTACAATATATATAATCACACAACCCAGCACTTCTTAAATATAGATTTTTCCATTCACGCAATCACGCACTCATTCATGCTGTACACATTCTATATTCCCCAAATTGAGCTCATCTTATAAAAACATTTCTTTAATAGAATTTAAATGGTTTGAATTTATTTGATTGACTGATTGAAGAAGTTATCTGATGTTTCGTTGTAGTACTTATCTGGTTACAGGTGAGTCCATCTTATTGCGCACATTCCTGCTATTTTGTGGTCGCACGCACTTTTATGAAATTATATATGTACATGGTAACTGTTAATTAAATGTTAATTTACAATTTTGTTCCGACTTCGTACAATATTTCACATTTTGTTTGGGTGCACCCGAGATTTAGTTTCGGATCTTTTATACGTGTCCGGCCGGCAACATAGGTAATACGTGACTGAGAACGAATGTACGGCGTTACTTTCTGAGGTGGTAGGGGGTGTCACGTCACCAGTCTTATTGTCTTCAGACTATGACAAATTAGTTTTTAAGGCGAGGCGAATTACGCATTGCATTCCAACTGACGTATTTGCAGGCTTGGCTTGACGACTTAATAGGTCAGAGTTCATCTGGCGAAATATATCTGTTGTTTTTGCGTATACAATGTTGACCTTGATACAATTTCCTGCACATGCCTGCGTTGTTACAAAACTTTACCATTACTATTTATGCTTTTGAATTAACAATAAAATTTATATTTATTTTCCCCCAAACCATTATATGGACAGAAATGTACCGTTACAGACAAAAATGTTATATATTATTAAATCAATTCCTATTACATACATACATTGTTTACATAAAATACAGAGTATACCATAATGCAATACACAAATACATTTGACATCAACACACAAAAGAATATACAATCCAAATTATTATCTGTTATCATTCACCACAAATCATTTCATAATACAATCCATGTCGAAACCACACTATTCACATAATTAAATGTTCCTGAACAACAACTGTTTAACCACCATCATCGAATAACAATCTGATCTTACGACTACACAAATCATTTTTTATTAAATACATTATATTATTACTATCAACATAATGATTATTTAATTTCTCATATTTTTCCACAATACCAACAGGATTATTCCACATTATTATATCATATAACTGGTCACGATCAGGTCACGATATAGTCATGTCGCCTTTAGTATAATCTGTCACCACTAGGTAAGTTATAAATTCATCATTAACAACATCATCATCTACTACTGCTATATCAGCTTCAACACAAGGTAAGACTTCAATATCATTATCCACTTTCTCTATACCTAACCACTCTACTAACTCTTTATAATTTCTATCAACCTTAAATAACTTTATCTCCCCATCTACACACAACTCTCTTTCAAAATATCTCCCACCATAACTCCCTCTCACACTTTTTCTACTAACCCCTGCAGAAGGTACTACAACTTTATTACTGCACCATCTGGTTCCACCAGATGCACAAAAAATCAAGGGACAACTATTTGTAGACCATACATCTCCCAAATACACTCGTGAAGCATTTTCTTCACCCACAACCACAACACCACGGGAAAAGTTTACCCTCTGCAATCCCTCTCCCTGTAAACCCTCTCTACACTTTCTCTCTAACTCATTAACACTCTCTATCACTTCATTATCAAATTCTACTCCCACTATAACTTCATCAGCACTCTCAATATTTACAACCTTACTCTCTAACACCATATTTTTACTTATATTATCATTTTTTCTCACCCCTACTTACCGTATTATATGTTACCTCATCGTCTTTATTTTTATTTAATTGATTGGTCTCTCTACCATTTTCTACCCCCACTATAATCTCATAATTTTCATCTACTTTATTCATTGTAAAGTTATTAATCATGTCATCTATTCTTGCGTTTTGTTCCTCGAACACATGATCTATTGATTCTATTATCTGTTCTTTCATATTATCCCAACGTGTATTAATTTCATTCATTTGCTTATTAAAATTAACATTTTGCTGTTTTATCTCATCTCTCATTTCATCAAATTTACTATTCTGTTCATTCATTTTAATATCATCACTAACGTCAAAACGACTGTTTACTTCATCAAATTTAGCATTTAAGTTACTATTTTGCTCTTTCAATTTTTCATTTAGATTACTATTTATTTCTTTCTTTTGCATATCAAATTTATTTAACAGTAACTGCATCATACTCCTCACATCGTTACCATCATCTTTTTTGTTTTCATACCGAGTTGAGATGGGTGTTACTTGGATTGTATTTAATTCGACTGATTCGGTGGCACTAGACTCACCGATCTGGCTAACTGGGGTTGAGTGTACGCCCATCTCACTCGTAAATGTTTCGTCAGTTATGCTGACTTCTATGCTCTTATCGTCATTAGTATTCATTTTGCGTATTATAATACACGTATGTAAATAATACTATAACCTAATCCTATCTTTGTACGTCTACTTCTAAGTACCTCAAAATGTTTTATGTTACTTTAAATGACCGTTCTGCTCTTTCCAGTAGGCCTACTCCACATAAAATTAAAATTGTATGTCGAATCCCTTTTCCGGAAGCCACTGTAATATACTTACCTTATATTATACTTTGAATTTATTTTAATATTTGTCTACTTTCTTTCATCCATTGTCCGGACATCATTTTTATTGATACCAACAATGAAACCTAAAATTTTCTTACCTTCGGGCCAGTTTCATTTAGGCAAACGGGAAATAGCAGAACAAGGTCATTTTCAATAAATTACTCTTAATTCTGTTGTTTACCAATGACATTCCCTTTTTATTGTACTCATAATACTTATACATTGAATCCTATTTAAAAAAAAAAATGAACACTTCTATTCGGCCATGAGGCATAATTTACCAAATCAAGTTAGAAGTAATTATTCCCATTAACATTTTACCCATTTTACATTCCCACCAAAATAAAGCATAATTAATCATTAATTTAAGTTTTATATATATATATATATATATATATAATCACACAACCCAGCACTTCTTAAATATAGATTTTTCCATTCACGCAATCACGCACTCATTCATGCTGTACACATTCTATATTCCCCAAATTGAGCTCATCTTATATAAACATTTCTTTACTAGAATTTTAAATGGTTTGAATTTATCTGATTGACTGATTGAAGAAGTTATCTGATGTTTCGTTGAAGTACTTATCTGGTTACAGGTGAGTCCATCTTATTGCACACATTCCTGATATTTTGTGGTCGCACGCACTTTTATGAAATAATATATTTACATGGTAACTGTTAATTAAATGTTAATTTACAATTTTGTTCCGACTTCGTACAATATTTCACATTATGTTTGGGTGCACCCGAGATTTAGTTTCGGAACTTTTATACGTGTCCGGCCGGCAACAGAGGTAATACGTGACTGAGAACGAATGTACGGCGTTACTTTCTGAGGTGGTAGGGGGTGTCACGTCACCAGTCTTATTGTCTTCAGACTATGACGAATTAGTTTTTAAGGCGAGGCGAATTACGCATTGCATTCCAACTGACGTATTTGCAGGCTTGGCTTGATGACTTAATAGGTCAGAGTTCATCTGGCGAAATATATCTGTTGTTTTTGCGTATACAATGTTGACCTTAATACAATTTCCTGCACATGCCTGCGTCGTTACAAAACTTTACAAAACTTTACCATTACTATTTATGCTTTTGAATTAACAATAAAATTTATATTTATTTTCCCCCAAACCATTATATGGACAGAAATATACCGTTACATTCCATCATAAATAAGTTTATTCATTATGATCATAGGATATGTTATTTCTAAGTCCTTACAATTTAAAGTTACGTAAGCTTGCTGTCTAACCTTTTCTCTCTTATTCATGGCTGTAATAACATTTATATTATTGACAGGTAAAATAGCCGTTTGTTTAAAATATTTTTTATTTTGTTGTGCCCACTTATTACTTAGTACAGTTACTTGGCTACCTGTATCGATTAACATTTTAATTCTATATCCATTAATTTGTACATTAATTATAGGACAATTTATTTCTGGTTGATTCAGTGTCACCCTTCTGTCGGTGTCTAATAACTCATTTCTCACATCGCATGGATATATATTGTTTATTGTGTAGCCGTACGTCCTGTTTTTTGGTCATTGTTTTGTGTCATGGGAACTGGATGGTTGAACAGAGCTTTGTCGTGGTCTCGCTTTTATTTCTCCCTCTACGCTCTCTCTCTTGCTCTGCATTGTGGATACGGAGCGATCATATGTTTTACTAAACCTTTTCTTCCAATTTGTATCACGCACGTTTCTCTCAGAGTGTGGTTCCTTCTGTACGTCGCGTGCGTTATTCACAACTGTGTTTTGTTTTACACTGTGCGCTGGCGGCGTGAATTTTTGCCTATAATTATCACGATTTTGCGTATCATCACGTTCTCGTGCTTTATCACTACCATCGTAACTAGCATGATAATTAATCCGTGTTTGTTGATTGTGTGGTGCAGTGTTACTCTTGTTAATATTTTGTGATTGAGTGACAAGTATTGTTCGATTGAGTTAAGAATTGTTCGATCGTTTTGACACCCTGCGTATATACAGCTAACTGGATATCTCTATGGAAATGGTAAAACAACTTAGACACTATCTCATACTCAGAAAATTTTGGTTTTAAATGTTTTACGCATTCGATTTGCGCAATTGCGTATTGTTCGGTACTCTGTTGTCCTTGTGCGTTGAACTTTCCATACTCGAGCTGATCCCTCACCTGTCGTTGGGTATGTACGTTACAGTATCTGTTCTCGAATGCCTCACGAAACTGCTGATAGGTACTGACGTTATCTCTAATAATAGAGTACCATTGACTGGCTGAATCTTTAAGATATCACGTGATGAAGTCTATCTTCTCGTCGTCATTTATTGCACTACCAATCTTCTCTATTTCCTTCTCCACTCTAGCTAGGAATTCCATACTGTTCTCCCCTTTACCACTTGAGAACTTAAGTCTGCTCCTTTCGTCCATCGGTGTAGGAAACATTGTTATTTGTTTCTGTCGTCTTCTCAACTCACTTCGTAGCTGGTTCATTTCCTCTTGGATTTCCTCTTTCATATGTGATACGTCTCCCGAACGGTCCTTCGTAGTTTCTTCAATTCTATGTTCAATGATTACTGTACGTGTTTCTATTTCTCTAAGTTTACTGGTATTTGCTTGCGACATGTTATTAACAGTTTGAATTTTATCATCCTGCTCTCGTGTTATAGTAGCTAAAGTATCATTTAATTTATCATTTATTTGTTTATGCATTTCTTTTATCTTTTCTCCACTTGAGACATAATTCTTTTTGTTTATTTTCAATCCTTACGGCTTGCTTCATGTAAGGCTTGTTTAAAATTATTCTCTAAAGTATCAATACGTATGTTGGTGTCATCAATTTTTTCTGTTAACTCTTCTACTTTCCATATTTTTATAGTTCCTGTTTAAAATTTTCGGACCGTTGTTCTAATCTATTATTTATTTCATCCTTCAACTGGACATTGTCTTGTCTTAGCTCATTTAAATTTGCTGTTAGATTGTCTGTTTGTTCTTTAAGTTTAGCATTTATATTTTCTGTTTGTTTTTATCCTTATCTCATCTACCCAAGCCGCATCATTGTCTGAAACGCCTCCATAAGTTTCCTGGAGTTGTCATGTCGAATTATTATAAAAATATTTATTTATAATTTATTATTATTAGTGAACCGTATGCGAGCTTTTATTTACTTGTTGTTTAATTATTATTATTTATTTATTTTTATTGACTCCTGTTACAATTACACCTGTTTATTGGGTGGGTGCCAGTTGCATTATTACAGTACAATACACAACAATTTAAAATATACTAACATACAAAATTAATTAAAATATAATATTAGTTATAACATATAAATTATAAAACACTGGTAATCATAGAGTATAACATTTAAACGAGTTGTACCCGTTTACGCCCAACAGTGGACGCCAATTTAACATTTATTGTTTATACTCTTTATCTCAGGGTTAAAAAAATAATAAATTCTCATTTCTACTGATAGCTTTTAAATTTATTCACACTAGTTTGTTATTACTTGTAAATATTAAAAAATAGCACAAAATTCTACGTACTCATTAGTACTTGTAAATATCAAATTAACACATTACCAAAACTTAATACTCATGGCTAAATTGTAAATATCAAACAATAATACATTTACAAAATTGAATACTCATTATTAAATTGTAAATATCAAAATTAATACATTAATAAAATTAGTTATTCAAACTCTCAATCTAATGGTTGCATATTAATAATCATTCATCAATTCCGTTTAGTACTTAAGTAAATTATAATGTTTAGCTTCATCTTATAGATTCTTAATATGAACAATCTCTTATGTTATTACTATACTTTGTAATTACGGATTCATTTAGAACTTGGAAATAAAAATTACTCCAAAACGGATAAAGAATGATAATGTTACTTCTAAATAAACTTTAATCGATTTCTTTAATAAATTCTCGTGTGTGTGTGTGTGTGGATTCTTTGAGATGACAGACAGTGGATCTAAATTAATTAAGACATGTTTTACTATACTTGATATTCGAATATCCAATCACTCGGTGGTTGCGGTGATGATTCCCTAATGTCGATCGTTCTAGAATCGTGCAGATAACTCCTCCAGATGATAGATGGTACTGGATGAATCCCACGATGTCACTCACCAACTCCACGCATTCGGATTATAATTTATGATTAAAAGTTAGCATTCTCTGTTGTACACCGATGTTGTAAAATATTTCAAATTGGAATTAATATTACGCACCTTTGTTGCGGTATGTCTGGTTATCAAGTGTTCATGAATGTAGTTTGTGTTGTTAATCTTTCTTAAAAGTTATTGTTGTAAAGTTTTCGTATACACTGAAATTACATTATTGTCTGGTTACTATCTGTTTCAGTTAATGTTCACTGGTATGCTAATAGTGTGACTCTACTTCATAGTTCGTTTGTTTGTAATGTCTGTATTAACTTTTGTTATAAGTTCAAAAACTACCTTCTCACACTGTGTATCGAATTATTCTAAATTCAATAAAATGCTAATCACTCCAGTCACGGACTTCACTCCGATCGCGTCCAAAATTTAGTTAGAACTCCTCGAGCGTGTTCCTGTCTCCTTCCTATATTCTCCTTACCAAATTTCCCACCAGACTTCTGATTCCAACGACACCGTGTCCTTATTGGTTTCATATTTTTCCCTCCAAGTCCAAATACCACCTATCTTTTCAAAGGCGTTCTCTGATAGGGCTCCTGGTTCCCCACCAGATTCTTCCCTTGCTTCATATTTTGAGGTCGTTGTCATTTCCAGACAACGCAGCAATAAATTGTATCTGTCGTTTTTTCTAAAGTCTTCAGCGACAACTCTGAGTTTCTCTTCCATTTGCATTGTTTCTGAACTTCGTCGCTCTGGCGTTATTATCTATTGTTGTTCAAGGACCTCACCTACCCTTCTTTGAAAGTTGGTTTTTTTCTTTTAGTTGCCAGCCAACACCCCATCCTTGAGTTTGGGACGTACTCTTTGCGCTTTCGTTTCCAAGTAAGGTCAAAACCCTGTCATCGACCACTGGAGTCCTTCAAATCAATACACCCTTCGTCGCTTTCTCCTGACATCTGGCATACACATGTATGCTTGACCATTGTTAAACCTTTTCTCCTTTAATGGCTCTGTACACATTATATGTAGTTTCCTATGGAATCAATGTGTTTTCACAAAAAAACTGGTGTTCTACGTACCGGGAGCAGTGAACTCTGCTTGTTCACAGGGTATGCGTTGCAGCTGCCTACGAAATTTATGACCTGTCCGTCACTAGAGCGTGTTTGCTCATTCTCCTTGTGTCCCTTACAAAATATGTTTTCCCACATATACCCTTCGTTATTCCTTCCAACGACACTCCTTACTGCTAATTAAAAAATAGAACTTTTCGAAATTTTTGGTGTTATAAGAGCATACATTAATTATTAAATGTAGGCATGTCGTGCCACACGTTGACAGGCGACAATATTATACAACGACACAAATTGCAAATATAAATGTATTTGTGTTTGAGGAGCCCCACGTTCTTTGGGATGCCAATGTTATGCAACTTTACAGATCACTGTTTGAGATACTGTAATTTATGGAGGTTGTATAACGATATCATGTGTAATTATAATAAGAGTATTAGATTTATGAGTATTTAAAAATTCATATTTATTGTTTACTCAATCTTATAAATAATAAACATCGTTAATGATCCTCTGTCACGATATCACTCCTTATTAAGTGTTTATCTCTTATACTATACGGTGTTACACACATTTAAAACCCTCTTACATCTAGACATGTTAATAATCTTAAGCTAGACATTTATTCCATTTGATTTACTAAAACAAATAAAATTAAAACGTAATTTGAATTGAATTCTTTTAATTCAGATCTGACCTTAACTCGCTCAGTCTATACCAATGTTTAAAAATTAAATGTAAATTTATGTTAATTACTTTTAGACTGGCATTTGTTTTATATTCAAAATTTAAATTATTCTTTTCTATAATGCAAATATCAAATCAATTTAACTATTTACTTTGATAAACAAAATCTACTCTCTCAACTTTAAATTCTTTTTTTTTCTTATTTCTTTATATGCGATCGCTCATTCTTACGACTAAACATTTATCTACATTTCTAAAATATTATTTCTAATTATAAATTTTTTCTTTGTTTTAATTTATTGTCTTTTGATATAGTCTTTATGAGCTCTTTTAAAAAATCATTTATAAATGCATTATGCATGTCACCTCGAGTTTTGATGATCTTACGACTTATTGACGGGGTCCAGCGTTGTCCAGAGTTGGTTTTCCATTCCTCCTGGCTTGGCGTGGTCCTGGATATGTCCAGAGTCCAGCGTCGTTCTCCAGCAGTGTGTGGTCCGTCTCAGAGAATTGCTATCTGCTGCAAGGTGGATCTTAAACGTCGGTTAGGCGTCAAAAAACATCGTCTAACGTCCAGCATCCCTTGTCGCTTTGGTAGCTTCTCCGTAGATACTCTTTGTAGACTTAAACGGTCCCGGTACTTTACGCTTTCTGAAATATTGTCAACTTAATTGTTGAACGTCTTATTAGTTCGTTAATGAGACTTGAAAAATAATAAAACTGTTCTGCCGACGGACAGCATGTCCGACTGCAACTGTGTCTTGAAATGAAGAGAAGGGTTTTCAGTAGAACCCTTAATTTATACCCTCTCAAGATTCCGCGCCAGTTGGCTCCGAAATTGTCCTGTTGGTACCTGCAGATCACATGATAGCCCCCACTCCCGAACCTTTTCATATATTTGCAATTATTAGCAAATAGCAATGTTTTGCACGGAATCGAGATAGCACAAATCATAGCTAAATTGATTAAGCACTCACTGTATTAATTTGAGCGTCTTCTGGTAATTTGCGTATTTTTTGGCACATTTATTTCGCACTGACTTCGCATAGCGTGTCCTATTAACGTCATTTTCTCACTGGGGATAACTATAAAATTTATACACACTTTGGTGCATTTTGTTTGTTTATAAACTAATTAGTTTTCACACAGTGAAATTAAATAATTATTTTATCAATTACTTGGGGCGGGTAGCTGAGATTCCTGTCTGTACTTGCATCACTAACACACACAAGATACATGCGTAACACACATACAATTGAGCAGGTGTTCCTTGCCTGTCAGAACAGGTTAATTTCTCCCCTAATCTAACAATGAAATATTTTTACATTCTCAGACCTGTCCATTTACACTTAACTTATAATAATTCTACAAATTTTTATTTATTCAAATCAATGCCTAATACAGCATATGGCTGTATCGTTGCAATATATATCTTGTTATTGTATCTTGTGATGGTTATGTCTAAATAGTTGATTTTGTTGTGATTTTCTTTTTCTTCTGTGAATTGTATTTTTGGATGTATGTTATTGATTTGTTTTAATATGTTATCTGCATTTGTATTTTTGTTACTTGATATATATAGCCCATCATCTACATATCTTATCCAAATGCCATTTGGATCAAAGGATTTTTATGCAGATACAAATATTAAAAGGAAAGGACCAAATACAAATGCAGATAACATATTAAAACAAATCAATAACATACATCCAAAAATACAATTCACAGAAGAAAAAGAAATTCACAACAAAATCAACTATTTAGACATAACCATCACAAGATACAATAACCACCTACAATATGCAATATACAGAAAACCAACTGCCACTAACATCATTATACCTAACCTTTCTGACCACCCACCACAACATAAAATGGCAGCATTCTATTAACTATTTAACAGAATGTACGGTACAAAATACCCCTAAACAAACAAGAAACAGACAAAGAAAGAAATATAATATACCAAATTGCTTGTGAAAGTGGATATATTAAAAACACTGAAACAAAGTAGAAAATAAAATAAAAAATACAATAAAAACTGAACAGTTAAGAATTAATCAAAGTGAACAAAACAAAAATAATAACAACAATAAAAAATGAGCCACATGCACATACATAAATAATAAAATGACAAAGCTAACAAAACTGTTTAAGAACACAGACATTAAAATAGCATACAAAACTAACAAAAATAATCTACAAAAACTAAATAACCCACACAACAAAGATAATACAACAACCAATAGTATATACAAAATTGAATGCCAAGATTGCAATAAATGTTACATAGGACAAACAAAAAAACAACTGAAAAAACGTTATTTTGAACACCTAAACGCATACAAAAAACCAGAAATATACAAATCTAATTCGGCCACACATGCAATAAACACTGGACATGAATTCCCAAACATAACCAACATGACAATAATAAAGCACATACCACACAATGGCACCATAATGAACATTTGGGAAAATTTACAAATATACAAACATAAAACACAAAACAAACTAATAACTGAACAAATACAAAACATGACACAATTTTCAAAGCACTCAACATCGAAAATACACAAAATACTAATACACACACCACAATCACACACAATAATACCAAGTTAAAGTACCAGAAGCCAACAGTAAGCCACAATAACAACCAACCAACCAACCACATGTACTTCACCAGACACAAAATCCGGAAGGGGGAGGATGGTACCCGAAACATGTTCCTAATAAGGAAAGAAATATCTTGAGGTAAATTCATTATAAAAATTAAATATAATATATATATATATTGTAACATGACATAAGATAGCGCAAGATACACTAATGATTAATAAACAAAAAAAAGCTGAAGGTAGGAAGAAATGTTAAAAAACTTATAACTCAAAGATTAATGACCAGATTACGAAATGACAATTGACTAAGGAACTGACGATGACTTGACCCAATAGATTGGTGTAAAACAAGAAAAATAATCTTTAACAAAAAAGAAAAACAATGGTGTTCATATAATTGATGTTACTACTAATATAAGAAAGAAATCATAATTTGAAGAAATTTTATAAATTTAAACCAAAATAAAACGTTAGAATATAACAATGTCATAAGATACTGACCAATGAGAAATGGCATAATTTGAAAGGTAACCATGACAACTCACGGTTATTACACATTTTACCGTTGGAATTCTAATGACTTCATTATTGACTAACGCGGAGGGCGGATGTATGAAGCTCTCGACCCAAAATTAACTTTAAAAACTTTAAATTTTACAAAATTTTAAAAGAAGAAGTATAAGAGAAACATTCTAAACTACAACTGATGAGATGAACAACTATTAAAGTAATTATACCATAAAAATAATGGAAAAAACTATGAAGACATCAAATTAACGTAATACACGACCTATTCTGAAGGAAGAAGTAAATTTACCTAACTCAACCTGAGGACATCGAACATCTATGAGAACTGATGGAAGTCGAACTTCGAATTAGAACCTTTTGAACGGGAATTTCGGACAATCCAAAGAAGAAAGGACTCCTAGAGGTTTCCTGAAGAAGAAGATGATCGTCGGAGAAGCCACGTCAAGAAATTGATGAGTATAAAATAACAGCTTCACTTCAAAATAAATTTTGAATTACCCTTAATAACGAACTATATTATTTTTCACTTCACAGATCACAAAATTAACTCTGTAACTGAACTTAATCAATATATATCTCTTAATAAAACATAATCAATCAATCAATTTTGATTTTAAATTATAATAATTTTCAAAAACATAACTTGCTGACAAGAGCTTAACCAAACGTATTCCAATTCTCATTCCCAATAACTTACTTTGTATGTTTCAATATATCAACTATTGTGTATTTAGTTAAGGAATGTTATAATTTTGTGCATTTATTAGCCGATAATCCAACTTCTGTAGTCCAAAAGACTTATTCCCTGAGAGAAAATTATTATTTGTAAACAAAATATGTACGCCATAATGGTTTCCTTACGTATGACTGAGCAAGCCAAGCGATGCCAACCGAGCAATTTGTAAACGCCGGAATTAACATAAATGTATGTATTATTCATCAACTGTAATTGAACAGGTAATATAAAGAAGGGTTCAATAAATTTTAATATTCCTCAACTGATGTATGTTTGATTCTTATAAAAAAAAGGTAATATAAAAAATTGTATGAAAACAAACCATCAACATACTACAGTTAGCGAATTCGACTCTGCAAAACAGCGTGAGCCAATCAGGTGGCGAGGCGGTGAAATTTGAATTGAGCGACGAGAGATACGGTTAGCCAGTAAGTATTGAGAAAAAGTAGAAACCGGCTCGCTATACATGATTAATTTTAACAAAAGTAATTAACATATTAATACAAAATAATCAACCCACAATAGCACAGTTATAATACGAATTAGACGATTACAACGGGTGACACATTCTAATACCCCAGAAACCGATCTATTACAATATATATTGTAGCGTGACAGATAATCCACACAAATGCATTACTCAATGATCATTAATAAAGCTCTAATATATGGAATATCCAGATGAGAATCAATTAAAATGCACTATTTAATAATATATTCACAAGAAAGGTTAAATAAAGAAAAATTCTGCAAATAATATAATAATACAAATTTAAAAACCCAGAAGACTAAAAATAATAATAACAAAATTACCCAGGTAAGATAGAAGCAGGCAATTAATATACCCCGTCAAAGAAACCAGACCAGAAAAAACAAAGATACAGAAGACAGAAGAAGGAAGAATAATTAAAACTACTACTACTGAAGACAGAAGAAAGAAGAATAATTAGAACTAAAGAAGAAAGAAGACTAATTAAAACTACTACTACAGAAGAAGGAAGAAAGAAGAACAATCAAAGATACAGAGACAGAAGAAAGAAGAATAATTAAAACTACTATTACTGAAGAAAGAAGAACTAATTAAAACTACTATTACTGAAGAATGAAGAAAGAAGAACAATTAAAGATACAGAAGACAGAAGAAAGAAGAATAATTAAAACTACTATTACTGAAGAAAGAAGAAAGAAGAACAATCAAAGATACAGAAGACAGAAGAAAGAAGAATAATTAAAACTACTATTACTGAAGAAAGAAGAAAGAAGAACAATCAAAGATACAGAAGAAAGAAGAATAATTAAAACTACTATTACTGAAGAATGAAGAAAGAAGAACAATCAAAGATACAGAAGACAGAAGAAAGAAGAATAATTAAAACTACTATTACTGAAGAAAGAAGAAAGAAGAACAATCAAAGATACAGAAGACAGAAGAAAGAAGAATAATTAAAACTACTATTACTGAAGAAAGAAGAAAGAAGAACAATCAAAGATACAGAAGACAGAAGAAAGAAGAATAATTAAAACTACTATTACTGAAGAAAGAAGAAAGAAGAACAATCAAAGATACAGAAGACAGAAGAAAGAAGAATAATTAAAACTACTAATACTGAAGAAGGAAGAAAGAAGAACAATCAAAGCTACTGAAGACAGAAGAAACAAAACTAATCAAAACTCAAAGAAGAAAGAAGAATAATTAAAACTACTATTACTGAAGAATGAAGAAAGAAGAACAATCAAAGATACAGAAGACAGAAGAAAGAAGAATAATTAAAACTACTATTACTGAAGAAAGAAGAAAGAAGAACAATCAAAGATACAGAAGACAGAAGAAAGAAGAATAATTAAAACTACTATTACTGAAGAAAGAAGAACTAATTAAAACTACTATTACTGAAGAATGAAGAAAGAAGAACAATCAAAGATACAGAAGACAGAAGAAGGAAGAATAATTAAAACTACTACTACTGAAGACAGAAGAAAGAAGAATAATTAGAACTAAAGAAGAAAGAAGAATAATTAAAACTACTATTACTGAAGAATGAAGAAAGAAGAACAATCAAAACTACTGAAGACAGAAGAAAGAAGAACAATCAAAGCTACTGAAGAAAGAAGAAGGAAGTGAGACGACCCATATAAAACAAAAACCCCATAGGGAAAGAACCCCAAAAACCCCAAAACCAATAAATGCCCAAAAAAGAAAGTATAACACATTAAAAAACCATATCACTGTAAAACTGACAAAAAACTAAAAGTGTTAGCAGTAGTAAATATTAGTGCATTCAAAAAGTTATTGTGTAATGTGTATGAACAAATCTTCACAGTTCCCCCATGGTTGAATATTTCATATTAAAAACTAGAAAAAGACTAGTAAATATAGTAATAATTCACCATGGAAAAGTGTAAGTGATCAAATTATAACTAATAAACTTTAAGAAAGGTGCATGAGTAGCAGTACAAAGTAACAAACTTTAAGTTTTGTGAACAGTGTCTACTTTGATAATGAAGTAGTAATTTTACTAATAAAAAGCTACTAAAACTGTATGAACATTCCATAGAATGGAATATAACTTAGATAGCCAGGGTTATACTTTAAGAGGGGGCATAAATCTTATAAAATGGGGAATTACAGAACTAACTGTTTATGATGAAGTTGTAGAAGGTATTAACAATTATATATGGATCCAAATGTTGGGTTCCAATTAAATATAGCATTTAGATAAGTAAGGGTTAGTCATAAGAAATATTAGCATTATAATTGTTATTTTATTGTTCATGTTAATTT
Organism: Magicicada septendecula; assembly: GCA_034769895.1. Taxonomy (NCBI): domain Eukaryota; kingdom Metazoa; phylum Arthropoda; class Insecta; order Hemiptera; family Cicadidae; genus Magicicada; species Magicicada septendecula. Next base: position 280,757,891 of record CM068371.1, read on the forward strand.
AGGAATGCATTATCTAAAATTAGATATCATTCCAATGTTGTAGAAATACTTTTTATTATGTTATTAGGTGATATACCAAAACAATGTTATTAAGAACACCAGTTTTATATATCTGGGTGTTATATTTTAATTGTATAATCTATAATTACTGTTATGCCAGATCAGAGAACTAATTTTTAATCAAATATATCAGAGTCAGAAGTCAGAGAAGGAAATAAAATAATTACATTAGTAAAACATTCTGCAAATAGCCAAAATTCAAATCTAGGCAATATAATAAAGTTGAAATGCAGAATAATTAATAAACCTAATCTTATAAACCAGTCAAACTGACAATATTTAGGCAAGATACACCCAACATATTAAATACTATGTAAATAAGGCTTTCTAAAGATATGCTCATTCTATGAGTAAAATTATTTATTTGTATAATGAAATACCATTTGAAACTGAAATAGATTCACTAACATGATCATAAGGGGAATAATATACAACTGAATTATATGAAAAAACCATCATTAATATACTAAATTGCAATAAAATAAGTGAGAATTGACAATTATAACAATTTCAGATTTTATAGAATAATAATTATATTAGGTAAAATGGCTATTATTTACTTAGAAGACAGGAAGTATAAATTTAGGCCGACCTTCCCAAAAAATATAAGAAATATGATTTTCTGATAGAACTTTGTAATACTAACTTAATTACTATCAAAATAAGTAGAATAGAATAGTGAAAACGAATATGTATTTTATATTGCAAACAGTTAACTAATAACGAATTTATTTTATGAACATAATGTACATTTTTAAAGTGTATCGGAAGTTTTGGCAATTTTAAACAATGTCTGAACTATATTATATAGGCTAAGATTTTCATGAGATGAAGGAAATACAGACAGTTCATTATTATACATTGAAGAGAGCACTTGACAGGAATATTTGATAAAACCAAACTTAATGGCGGTTACGTATAACAAGAGTTCGGAATCAGTTTTGTGTAAAAATTAAATTTTTAACTATTCTAATCATTGTGAAATGGTGAAGTTGCCATACGAACTACATAACACTAATAAACAGAACCACATATAACTATTTAAATGCAGTAACACTGGAATCACACCAAATACCAAGTGAATATTCGAGGTTAAACGGACACACATAAACACCAATTGATATACTTAATTAACAACATTTTAACACCAAGTGAATTAGTCCATCTTACTACAGTGACATTAAACTATACACCAGAAGATAATATACGATTGCGAAGAAGGTTTAACCGCAGAAGGGACATATTTATTCCATAAATACTTTGTCAGTGTTAGAAGGTGAACTCCGCGCATGCGCCAGGCGGCCATTTTGACCCAATCTCATCATCTCAACTAGACGACTGTTTGCTGAACTGGGGTGAATAAAAATTATATATAAACTTTTATTATTAATAATTACCATTATATTATTTAATTTTAATACATTTTTAGAATTGTAAGTGTTATACTTTCTGACCCTGACCTTCTCTGGCTTTTTATATAATTAACCGTTCGAAGAACCTATTTTTGTAATACCAATATAAAATTCATAGATCGACCGGCCCTGAGCGTGTCGATACGGCATTATAACATTGTTTTCAATTGAGCAAATTCCTTATTTTGTTGAATAAACGTTTGTTATCTAGTAAATTGAATTTGATTTCTCTAATAAAAGGACATAACCATTAATTAATAAAGAAAACTCGACAACCTTTAAAGGCAGTATATGCGAAATACTACATTTCAAGAGTAAGAAGAAGAGAGCCGTTCGCGCCTAATTTGAAGTTAACTGGATTGTCTTTTTAATAAATTTTAATCAAATATATCAGAGTCAGAAGTCAGAGAAGGAAATAAAATAATTACATTAGTAAAACATTCTGCAAATAGCCAAAATTCAAATCTAGGCAATATAATAAAGTTGAAATGCAGAATAATTAATAAACCTAATCTTATAAACCAGTCAAACTGACAATATTTAGGCAAGATACACCCAACATATTAAATACTATGTAAATAAGGCTTTCTAAAGATATGCTCATTCTATGAGTAAAATTATTTATTTGTATAATGAAATACCATTTGAAACTGAAATAGATTCACTAACATGATCATAAGGGGAATAATATACAACTGAATTATATGAAAAAACCATCATTAATATACTAAATTGCAATAAAATAAGTGAGAATTGACAATTATAACAATTTCAGATTTTATAGAATAATAATTATATTAGGTAAAATGGCTATTATTTACTTAGAAGACAGGAAGTATAAATTTAGGCCGACCTTCCCAAAAAATATAAGAAATATGATTTTCTGATAGAACTTTGTAATACTAACTTAATTACTATCAAAATAAGTAGAATAGAATAGTGAAAACGAATATGTATTTTATATTGCAAACAGTTAACTAATAACGAATTTATTTTATGAACATAATGTACATTTTTAAAGTGTATCGGAAGTTTTGGCAATTTTAAACAATGTCTGAACTATATTATATAGGCTAAGATTTTCATGAGATGAAGGAAATACAGACAGTTCATTATTATACATTGAAGAGAGCACTTGACAGGAATATTTGATAAAACCAAACTTAATGGCGGTTACGTATAACAAGAGTTCGGAATCAGTTTTGTGTAAAAATTAAATTTTTAACTATTCTAATCATTGTGAAATGGTGAAGTTGCCATACGAACTACATAACACTAATAAACAGAACCACATATAACTATTTAAATGCAGTAACACTGGAATCACACCAAATACCAAGTGAATATTCGAGGTTAAACGGACACACATAAACACCAATTGATATACTTAATTAACAACATTTTAACACCAAGTGAATTAGTCCATCTTACTACAGTGACATTAAACTATACACCAGAAGATAATATACGATTGCGAAGAAGGTTTAACCGCAGAAGGGACATATTTATTCCATAAATACTTTGTCAGTGTTAGAAGGTGAACTCCGCGCATGCGCCAGGCGGCCATTTTGACCCAATCTCATCATCTCAACTAGACGACTGTTTGCTGAACTGGGGTGAATAAAAATTATATATAAACTTTTATTATTAATAATTACCATTATATTATTTAATTTTAATACATTTTTAGAATTGTAAGTGTTATACTTTCTGACCCTGACCTTCTCTGGCTTTTTATATAATTAACCGTTCGAAGAACCTATTTTTGTAATACCAATATAAAATTCATAGATCGACCGGCCCTGAGCGTGTCGATACGGCATTATAACATTGTTTTCAATTGAGCAAATTCCTTATTTTGTTGAATAAACGTTTGTTATCTAGTAAATTGAATTTGATTTCTCTAATAAAAGGACATAACCATTAATTAATAAAGAAAACTCGACAACCTTTAAAGGCAGTATATGCGAAATACTACATTTCAAGAGTAAGAAGAAGAGAGCCGTTCGCGCCTAATTTGAAGTTAACTGGATTGTCTTTTTAATAAATTTTAATCAAATATATCAGAGTCAGAAGTCAGAGAAGGAAATAAAATAATTACATTAGTAAAACATTCTGCAAATAGCCAAAATTCAAATCTAGGCAATATAATAAAGTTGAAATGCAGAATAATTAATAAACCTAATCTTATAAACCAGTCAAACTGACAATATTTAGGCAAGATACACCCAACATATTAAATACTATGTAAATAAGGCTTTCTAAAGATATGCTCATTCTATGAGTAAAATTATTTATTTGTATAATGAAATACCATTTGAAACTGAAATAGATTCACTAACATGATCATAAGGGGAATAATATACAACTGAATTATATGAAAAAACCATCATTAATATACTAAATTGCAATAAAATAAGTGAGAATTGACAATTATAACAATTTCAGATTTTATAGAATAATAATTATATTAGGTAAAATGGCTATTATTTACTTAGAAGACAGGAAGTATAAATTTAGGCCGACCTTCCCAAAAAATATAAGAAATATGATTTTCTGATAGAACTTTGTAATACTAACTTAATTACTATCAAAATAAGTAGAATAGAATAGTGAAAACGAATATGTATTTTATATTGCAAACAGTTAACTAATAACGAATTTATTTTATGAACATAATGTACATTTTTAAAGTGTATCGGAAGTTTTGGCAATTTTAAACAATGTCTGAACTATATTATATAGGCTAAGATTTTCATGAGATGAAGGAAATACAGACAGTTCATTATTATACATTGAAGAGAGCACTTGACAGGAATATTTGATAAAACCAAACTTAATGGCGGTTACGTATAACAAGAGTTCGGAATCAGTTTTGTGTAAAAATTAAATTTTTAACTATTCTAATCATTGTGAAATGGTGAAGTTGCCATACGAACTACATAACACTAATAAACAGAACCACATATAACTATTTAAATGCAGTAACACTGGAATCACACCAAATACCAAGTGAATATTCGAGGTTAAACGGACACACATAAACACCAATTGATATACTTAATTAACAACATTTTAACACCAAGTGAATTAGTCCATCTTACTACAGTGACATTAAACTATACACCAGAAGATAATATACGATTGCGAAGAAGGTTTAACCGCAGAAGGGACATATTTATTCCATAAATACTTTGTCAGTGTTAGAAGGTGAACTCCGCGCATGCGCCAGGCGGCCATTTTGACCCAATCTCATCATCTCAACTAGACGACTGTTTGCTGAACTGGGGTGAATAAAAATTATATATAAACTTTTATTATTAATAATTACCATTATATTATTTAATTTTAATACATTTTTAGAATTGTAAGTGTTATACTTTCTGACCCTGACCTTCTCTGGCTTTTTATATAATTAACCGTTCGAAGAACCTATTTTTGTAATACCAATATAAAATTCATAGATCGACCGGCCCTGAGCGTGTCGATACGGCATTATAACATTGTTTTCAATTGAGCAAATTCCTTATTTTGTTGAATAAACGTTTGTTATCTAGTAAATTGAATTTGATTTCTCTAATAAAAGGACATAACCATTAATTAATAAAGAAAACTCGACAACCTTTAAAGGCAGTATATGCGAAATACTACATTTCAAGAGTAAGAAGAAGAGAGCCGTTCGCGCCTAATTTGAAGTTAACTGGATTGTCTTTTTAATAAATTTTAATCAAATATATCAGAGTCAGAAGTCAGAGAAGGAAATAAAATAATTACATTAGTAAAACATTCTGCAAATAGCCAAAATTCAAATCTAGGCAATATAATAAAGTTGAAATGCAGAATAATTAATAAACCTAATCTTATAAACCAGTCAAACTGACAATATTTAGGCAAGATACACCCAACATATTAAATACTATGTAAATAAGGCTTTCTAAAGATATGCTCATTCTATGAGTAAAATTATTTATTTGTATAATGAAATACCATTTGAAACTGAAATAGATTCACTAACATGATCATAAGGGGAATAATATACAACTGAATTATATGAAAAAACCATCATTAATATACTAAATTGCAATAAAATAAGTGAGAATTGACAATTATAACAATTTCAGATTTTATAGAATAATAATTATATTAGGTAAAATGGCTATTATTTACTTAGAAGACAGGAAGTATAAATTTAGGCCGACCTTCCCAAAAAATATAAGAAATATGATTTTCTGATAGAACTTTGTAATACTAACTTAATTACTATCAAAATAAGTAGAATAGAATAGTGAAAACGAATATATATTTTATATTGCAAACAGTTAACTAATAACGAATTTATTTTATGAACATAATGTACATTTTTAAAGTGTATCGGAAGTTTTGGCAATTTTAAACAATGTCTGAACTATATTATATAGGCTAAGATTTTCATGAGATGAAGGAAATACAGACAGTTCATTATTATACATTGAAGAGAGCACTTGACAGGAATATTTGATAAAACCAAACTTAATGGCGGTTACGTATAACAAGAGTTCGGAATCAGTTTTGTGTAAAAATTAAATTTTTAACTATTCTAATCATTGTGAAATGGTGAAGTTGCCATACGAACTACATAACACTAATAAACAGAACCACATATAACTATTTAAATGCAGTAACACTGGAATCACACCAAATACCAAGTGAATATTCGAGGTTAAACGGACACAGATAAACACCAATTGATATACTTAATTAACAACATTTTAACACCAAGTGAATTAGTCCATCTTACTACAGTGACATTAAACTATACACCAGAAGATAATATACGATTGCGAAGAAGGTTTAACCGCAGAAGGGACATATTTATTCCATAAATACTTTGTCAGTGTTAGAAGGTGAACTCCGCGCATGCGCCAGGCGGCCATTTTGACCCAATCTCATCATCTCAACTAGACGACTGTTTGCTGAACTGGGGTGAATAAAAATTATATATAAACTTTTATTATTAATAATTACCATTATATTATTTAATTTTAATACATTTTTAGAATTGTAAGTGTTATACTTTCTGACCCTGACCTTCTCTGGCTTTTTATATAATTAACCGTTCGAAGAACCTATTTTTGTAATACCAATATAAAATTCATAGATCGACCGGCCCTGAGCGTGTCGATACGGCATTATAACATTGTTTTCAATTGAGCAAATTCCTTATTTTGTTGAATAAACGTTTGTTATCTAGTAAATTGATTTTGATTTCTCTAATAAAAGGACATAACCATTAATTAATAAAGAAAACTCTACAACCTTTAAAGGCAGTATATGCGAAATACTACATTTCAAGAGTAAGAAGAAGAGAGCCGTTCGCGCCTAATTTGAAGTTAACTGGATTGTCTTTTTAATAAATTTACAGAAGGGAAGATTATTACTAGAATACACACCATACCATCCTATTTATAATTACAATCAACAATCTCAATTTATTTCTAAATTTTAAGAATATAAACACATCGAAAACAATTTTTTCAGAATTTATTTTTTTGTATAAATATAAATTTTAAATTTATATCACCTTTCAAATTGCTGCAACAGCAACATACACCTAGAATATTTGATAACAACATTATCCAGGAACATTACCAAACGACGTCTCCCAGAGCGGAACGTCACTACTACACATACGCACCATAAAAATTATTCTGGGTAATATTATGCCAGAACACCATTACAATTACCATTATATATTACAAAATTGAAGACCAGTAGTGAGAGCCGAACGAAGATTAGAAGACATTAGCTACATTACTACATACAATAGTGAGAGTACAATTCTCATACATCAACTATTTATTTATTTTTATATTTAATATTTATCGTATTATTACAAAATTGGCGAGTCCAACTTGTGGGGCTCGATTACCGCAGAATACCAGAACAAGCAACACTTTATAAATTTAATTATAATTTGTAATAAACAAGTTATATTACAAAAATTGGCTTCCATCGCGGGGCTTGAAGAAACCAGGACTTCAAAGTTATATTACAAATTTGGCGTCCAACTAAAGGGCTGTAATTAGGGGTTGAAATTACGGTAATTACTTACCCAATTCCTAATTCAGCTTGGCAGCGGTTAGTCAGCCAGGGAATCAGGGAAGAAGATGCGTCGTGCCACATCAAAGAAGAGAGCGGCGGAGGCCGAGAAAGAACTCGATATGGAGGATAAGGAGGCGACCCCAGTGGAGGACGTGGAGAAAATATTAGAACGGGTGGAACGTAAAAAACCAGCACCACCAGAGGAACAACCCGAAGCGCACACACAAACAGGGGAAATCGATGTCTGGGAGGAACGAATAGAACAACCCGAGAAACCACCACGAGCAGAGAATAGTAACATACAGGAGATGTTCAGGATAATGATGGAGAGGATGGAAGAAAACAGCAAAGGATTGAAAAAGGACATGGAAGAAAACAGCAAGAAGATGGAAGAAAACTTAAGGAAGGACAACCAAGCAACAAAAGAAGAGTTGAAGAATGATAACCAATCGTTAAAAGAAGAATTGAAGAAGGACAACCAAGCAACCAAGGAAGAATTAAGTAAGAAAATGGATTCTACTACAGAAGAAAATAATAAAAGATTAGAAGATTTGAAGAATGATAACCAATCTTTAAGGGAAGAATTGAAGAAGGACAACCAAGAAACAAAGGAAGAATTGGGCCGTAATATCAAAAGGACCAATAAGAGAATTGAGGAAACCAGTAAAAAGGTGGAAAAGAAAATGGAAGAAAATAAGAAGAATTTGGAAGAAAAGATGGAAGAAACCGATAAGAAAATCGAAAGTGATCATCAACAATTAAGGGAAGAGTTAAGAGAGGACTACCAACGGTTAAGAGAAGAAATAAGGGAGGATAACCGACAATGGCATAAGGAAATGAAAGAAGATAGGGAAGAGGAAAGAAGGGATAGAAAAGAATACAGACAAATCTTGAAGGAAGGTTTGAGTGAAATAGATAAAAACGTCACATCCTTGGATGAAGAATTGGATAAGACACTGGACAACAGCAAACCAGAACGAAAGGAAATACCAAACAATAAAACAATGGAGCCAGTGATAGTGTTACCTGAAAAGAAAACGAACGGGAAGAAAGAAAATACTAAGGATATGGAAGTGAAACAAAAGAGAATGAAAAGAAGGCATCCAAAGAAATTAATGAAAACAAGGGAAGAAATGGAAATGATGAACCATGGTTTATTTGATAATGATAATATCCCTATTACCAACAATGAAGAAATCGTGAGTTCCAGAAATTATGGAAATAGATTGATGGTAATCTCAGAAATGGTTTACCAGCAGACAGTAGTTTACCACGGGGAAGTGATCAGAGGTAAATGGAATACAACAGGGATGGAGATATATGGTAGATTGTCAATGGTATCATTGATCATTGATGGACCAGAGACGTACTGGTATATAAAACACTATGATAGAGGGAGCCGAATAAGCTTAGCAGCAAACAAAGGAATAGCAGCTAGGAAAATGAAATACAAAACAAAGGCCAGAGATGTCACTAGTACCGGAACGATGATGAAGACTATGGTCATCCGGACAATGAGAGCAAATGAAGTGACAGACTACGGTTAAGTCTAATACCATACACCTCCACAAAAAGGGACTGATGTTATGATAACCGGCAACGGCAAAAAACTATGTCAAAGAAAAAGAAATTATGAGCAATTGTCCAACCTAATAAAAATCTTCAACCTGGGTATTTAAAAGAAAAATAATTATAAGAAGTACATTTGAAATAAAGAAAAGAAGAGAGCTAATACCATATTTATGGTAATAATATGATATGTTAACCATATTTATGAAAAAATATTATGAGTAATTGAATGTATGGAAGAAATAATATTAAAGTCAAAATTCAAAAAAGAAGTAATGACTACTTACTTACCTATTATTTAGAAAACAATTTATGAATCAGAAGAAAATGAATTTTGAATTAAATCTCAAAATTCAAAAAAGAAGTAAGAACAACTTGCTACCTATTATTTAGGAAACAATTTATGAATCAAAAAGGAAGAAAAAGAATTTGGATAAAACATTACAAACAATTATATATGGGACCAATTCTGAAAAAACTTTCAAGAATAAAGAAATGGCAGTAAAAACCACTGATACAATTAAATGAATAAACTTATTGTGAAGTAAAATTAATGAGAATTCTATGTCAAATAAACAGAGATATTAAACATATGGCATTAATAATTAAAGAGTGCATTTGGATAAAAAGCAAGAGCAAAATAAAATTTTGAAAAAAGAAAGGAAAAACTATATAGAAATAAATCCATAAGAAAAAGATGATCATATAATAAATGTCAATTATAAGAAGTACAATTAAAAGAGTAATTGAAAAAAACATAATACTAGTGGAATGATTCAAAAATATAATACAAAATATAGGCTACCAATGACCAGAAGGAGATTGTGATAACAGTCAAAAAATGACAGAGAATTAAAAACTGTACACTGAATAAGGAGTGATAATTATATTATACCAGCTTCCAATCACAAGGAGAAATAAAATGCCAGCAGAGCTAACCAATGAGAAAAATAACTGAGATAGAGATTCACTAAGATAGAAATATTAATAGATCTGTTCGTATACGAAGTGAAATATCCAAAGATATTTAATTTTTTTTTATAGTCATAAGGTGGACTATTCTTATATAATTTTATTAATGACTGTCTGAGATAAGTCCAGCAGTATTATTATGTATTGGTCAGAGATGATTTACCTCTGTAATCAATAAATGACGTAGCATGGCCAGCAGAGTGTGAAGCCTACAGAGCCCCTCTGGACACTGCCCCAGCTAACGTATTAGGGAATTTTAGGGAATAAATATCCCAAGGATAAAGAAACAAGTTAAGAAGAAAATGGAAAAATAAAAAATAACGAACCTCAGATGACTATTACTATCAGTAAGAATCCAGTTAATAATGAAATATAGATAAGCTCAAAAATATGGGAGAAAAAAAAAAATTTTTAGAAATGTGAAGGAAGTAAAGAAATATAATTTATAATATAATGTCATAAGCAATTACTTCAGACAAACTAAGTATGATCTGAACTAATCACTTCTGGAAGAGAGCAATCTGTAGCGTGACAGATAATCCACACAAATGCATTACTCAATGATCATTAATAAAGCTCTAATATATGGAATATCCAGATGAGAATCAATTAAAATGCACTATTTAATAATATATTCACAAGAAAGGTTAAATAAAGAAAAATTCTGCAAATAATATAATAATACAAATTTAAAAACCCAGAAGACTAAAAATAATAATAACAAAATTACCCAGGTAAGATAGAAGCAGGCAATTAATATACCCCGTCAAAGAAACCAGACCAGAAAAAACAAAGATACAGAAGACAGAAGAAGGAAGAATAATTAAAACTACTACTACTGAAGACAGAAGAAAGAAGAATAATTAGAACTAAAGAAGAAAGAAGACTAATTAAAACTACTACTACAGAAGAAGGAAGAAAGAAGAACAATCAAAGATACAGAAGACAGAAGAAAGAAGAATAATTAAAACTACTATTACTGAAGAAAGAAGAACTAATTAAAACTACTATTACTGAAGAATGAAGAAAGAAGAACAATCAAAGATACAGAAGACAGAAGAAAGAAGAATAATTAAAACTACTATTACTGAAGAAAGAAGAAAGAAGAACAATCAAAGATACAGAAGACAGAAGAAAGAAGAATAATTAAAACTACTATTACTGAAGAAAGAAGAAAGAAGAACAATCAAAGATACAGAAGACAGAAGAAAGAAGAATAATTAAAACTACTATTACTGAAGAATGAAGAAAGAAGAACAATCAAAGATACAGAAGACAGAAGAAAGAAGAATAATTAAAACTACTATTACTGAAGAAAGAAGAAAGAAGAACAATCAAAGATACAGAAGACAGAAGAAAGAAGAATAATTAAAACTACTATTACTGAAGAAAGAAGAAAGAAGAACAATCAAAGATACAGAAGACAGAAGAAAGAAGAATAATTAAAACTACTATTACTGAAGAATGAAGAAAGAAGAACAATCAAAGATACAGAAGACAGAAGAAAGAAGAATAATTAAAACTACTATTACTGAAGAAAGAAGAAAGAAGAACAATCAAAGATACAGAAGACAGAAGAAAGAAGAATAATTAAAACTACTATTACTGAAGAAAGAAGAAAGAAGAACAATCAAAGATACAGAAGACAGAAGAAAGAAGAATAATTAAAACTACTAACACTGAAGAAGGAAGAAAGAAGAACAATCAAAGCTACTGAAGACAGAAGAAACAAAACTAATCAAAACTCAAAGAAGAAAGAAGAATAATTAAAACTACTATTACTGAAGAATGAAGAAAGAAGAACAATCAAAGATACAGAAGACAGAAGAAAGAAGAATAATTAAAACTACTATTACTGAAGAAAGAAGAAAGAAGAACAATCAAAGATACAGAAGACAGAAGAAAGAAGAATAATTAAAACTACTATTACTGAAGAATGAAGAAAGAAGAACAATCAAAACTACTGAAGACAGAAGAAAGAAGAACAATCAAAGCTACTGAAGAAAGAAGAAGGAAGTGAGACGACCCATATAAAACAAAAACCCCATAGGGAAAGAACCCCAAAAACCCCAAAACCAATAAATGCCCAAAAAAGAAAGTATAACACATTAAAAAACCATATCACTGTAAAACTGACAAAAAACTAAAAGTGTTAGCAGTAGTAAATATTTGTGCATTCAAAAAGTTATTGTGTAATGTGTATGAACAAATCTTCACAGTTCCCCCATGGTTGAATATTTCATATTAAAAACTAGAAAAAGACTAGTAAATATAGTAATAATTCACCATGGAAAAGTGTAAGTGATCAAATTATAACTAATAAACTTTAAGAAAGGTGCATGAGTAGCAGTACAAAGTAACAAACTTTAAGTTTTGTGAACAGTGTCTACTTTGATAATGAAGTAGTAATTTTACTAATAAAAAGCTACTAAAACTGTATGAACATTCCATAGAATGGAATATAACTTAGATAGCCAGGGTTATACTTTAAGAGGGGGCATAAATCTTATAAAATGGGGAATTACAGAACTAACTGTTTATGATGAAGTTGTAGAAGGTATTAACAATTATATATGGATCCAAATGTTGGGTTCCAATTAAATATAGCATTTAGATAAGTAAGGGTTAGTCATAAGAAATATTAGCATTATAATTGTTATTTTATTGTTTATGTTAATTTAGGAATGCATTATCTAAAATTAGATATCATTCCAATGTTGTAGAAATACTTTTTATTATGTTATTAGGTGATATACCAAAACAATGTTATTAAGAACACCAGTTTTATATATCTGGGTGTTATATTTTAATTGTATAATCTATAATTACTGTTATGCCAGATCAGAGAACTAATTTTTAATCAAATATATCAGAGTCAGAAGTCAGAGAAGGAAATAAAATAATTACATTAGTAAAACATTCTGCAAATAGCCAAAATTCAAATCTAGGCAATATAATAAAGTTGAAATGCAGAATAATTAATAAACCTAATCTTATAAACCAGTCAAACTGACAATATTTAGGCAAGATACACCCAACATATTAAATACTATGTAAATAAGGCTTTCTAAAGATATGCTCATTCTATGAGTAAAATTATTTATTTGTATAATGAAATACCATTTGAAACTGAAATAGATTCACTAACATGATCATAAGGGGAATCATATACAACTGAATTATATGAAAAAACCATCATTAATATACTAAATTGCAATAAAATAAGTGAGAATTGACAATTATAACAATTTCAGATTTTATAGAATAATAATTATATTAGGTAAAATGGCTATTATTTACTTAGAAGACAGGAAGTATAAATTTAGGCCGACCTTCCCAAAAAATATAAGAAATATGATTTTCTGATAAAACTTTGTAATACTAACTTAATTACTATCAAAATAAGTAGAATAGAATAGTGAAAACGAATATGTATTTTATATTGCAAACAGTTAACTAATAACGAATTTATTTTATGAACATAATGTACATTTTTAAAGTGTATCGGAAGTTATGGCAATTTTAAACAATGTCTGAACTATATTATATAGGCTAAGATTTTCATGAGATGAAGGAAATACAGACAGTTCATTATTATACATTGAAGAGAGCACTTGACAGGAATATTTGATAAAACCAAACTTAATGGCGGTTACGTATAACAAGAGTTCGGAATCAGTTTTGTGTAAAAATTAAATTTTTAACTATTCTAATCATTGTGAAGTGGTGAAGTTGCCATACGAACTACATAACACTAATAAACAGAACCACATATAACTATTTAAATGCAGTAACACTGGAATCACACCAAATACCAAGTGAATATTCGAGGTTAAACGGACACACATAAACACCAATTGATATACTTAATTAACAACATTTTAACACCAAGTGAATTAGTCCATCTTACTACAGTGACATTAAACTATACACCAGAAGATAATATACGATTGCGAAGAAGGTTTAACCGCAGAAGGGACATATTTATTCCATAAATACTTTGTCAGTGTTAGAAGGTGAACTCCGCGCATGCGCCAGGCGGCCATTTTGACCCAATCTCATCATCTCAACTAGACGACTGTTTGCTGAACTGGGGTGAATAAAAATTATATATAAACTTTTATTATTAATAATTACCATTATATTATTTAATTTTAATACATTTTTAGAATTGTAAGTGTTATACTTTCTGACCCTGACCTTCTCTGGCTTTTTATATAATTAACCGTTCGAAGAACCTATTTTTGTAATACCAATATAAAATTCATAGATCGACCGGCCCTGAGCGTGTCGATACGGCATTATAACATTGTTTTCAATTGAGCAAATTCCTTATTTTGTTGAATAAACGTTTGTTATCTAGTAAATTGAATTTGATTTCTCTAATAAAAGGACATAACCATTAATTAATAAAGAAAACTCTACAACCTTTAAAGGCAGTATATGCGAAATACTACATTTCAAGAGTAAGAAGAAGAGAGCCGTTCGCGCCTAATTTGAAGTTAACTGGATTGTCTTTTTAATAAATTTACAGAAGGGAAGATTATTACTAGAATACACACCATACCATCCTATTTATAATTACAATCAACAATCTCAATTTATTTCTAAATTTTAAGAATATAAACACATCGAAAACAATTTTTTCAGAATTTATTTTTTTGTATAAATATAAATTTTAAATTTATATCACCTTTCAAATTGCTGCAACAGCAACATACACCTAGAATATTTGATAACAACATTATCCAGGAACATTACCAAACGACGTCTCCCAGAGCGGAACGTCACTACTACACATACGCACCATAAAAATTATTCTGGGTAATATTATGCCAGAACACCATTACAATTACCATTATATATTACAAAATTGAAGACCAGTAGTGAGAGCCGAACGAAGATTAGAAGACATTAGCTACATTACTACATACAATAGTGAGAGTACAATTCTCATACATCAACTATTTATTTATTTTTATATTTAATATTTATCGTATTATTACAAAATTGGCGAGTCCAACTTGTGGGGCTCGATTACCGCAGAATACCAGAACAAGCAACACTTTATAAATTTAATTATAATTTGTAATAAACAAGTTATATTACAAAAATTGGCTTCCATCGCGGGGCTTGAAGAAACCAGGACTTCAAAGTTATATTACAAATTTGGCGTCCAACTAAAGGGCTGTAATTAGGGGTTGAAATTACGGTAATTACTTACCCAATTCCTAATTCAGCTTGGCAGCGGTTAGTCAGCCAGGGAATCAGGGAAGAAGATGCGTCGTGCCACATCAAAGAAGAGAGCGGCGGAGGCCGAGAAAGAACTCGATATGGAGGATAAGGAGGCGACCCCAGTGGAGGACGTGGAGAAAATATTAGAACGGGTGGAACGTAAAAAACCAGCACCACCAGAGGAACAACCCGAAGCGCACACACAAACAGGGGAAATCGATGTCTGGGAGGAACGAATAGAACAACCCGAGAAACCACCACGAGCAGAGAATAGTAACATACAGGAGATGTTCAGGATAATGATGGAGAGGATGGAAGAAAACAGCAAAGGATTGAAAAAGGACATGGAAGAAAACAGCAAGAAGATGGAAGAAAACTTAAGGAAGGACAACCAAGCAACAAAAGAAGAGTTGAAGAATGATAACCAATCGTTAAAAGAAGAATTGAAGAAGGACAACCAAGCAACCAAGGAAGAATTAAGTAAGAAAATGGATTCTACTACAGAAGAAAATAATAAAAGATTAGAAGATTTGAAGAATGATAACCAATCTTTAAGGGAAGAATTGAAGAAGGACAACCAAGAAACAAAGGAAGAATTGGGCCGTAATATCAAAAGGACCAATAAGAGAATTGAGGAAACCAGTAAAAAGGTGGAAAAGAAAATGGAAGAAAATAAGAAGAATTTGGAAGAAAAGATGGAAGAAACCGATAAGAAAATCGAAAGTGATCATCAACAATTAAGGGAAGAGTTAAGAGAGGACTACCAACGGTTAAGAGAAGAAATAAGGGAGGATAACCGACAATGGCATAAGGAAATGAAAGAAGATAGGGAAGAGGAAAGAAGGGATAGAAAAGAATACAGACAAATCTTGAAGGAAGGTTTGAGTGAAATAGATAAAAACGTCACATCCTTGGATGAAGAATTGGATAAGACACTGGACAACAGCAAACCAGAACGAAAGGAAATACCAAACAATAAAACAATGGAGCCAGTGATAGTGTTACCTGAAAAGAAAACGAACGGGAAGAAAGAAAATACTAAGGATATGGAAGTGAAACAAAAGAGAATGAAAAGAAGGCATCCAAAGAAATTAATGAAAACAAGGGAAGAAATGGAAATGATGAACCATGGTTTATTTGATAATGATAATATCCCTATTACCAACAATGAAGAAATCGTGAGTTCCAGAAATTATGGAAATAGATTGATGGTAATCTCAGAAATGGTTTACCAGCAGACAGTAGTTTACCACGGGGAAGTGATCAGAGGTAAATGGAATACAACAGGGATGGAGATATATGGTAGATTGTCAATGGTATCATTGATCATTGATGGACCAGAGACGTACTGGTATATAAAACACTATGATAGAGGGAGCCGAATAAGCTTAGCAGCAAACAAAGGAATAGCAGCTAGGAAAATGAAATACAAAACAAAGGCCAGAGATGTCACTAGTACCGGAACGATGATGAAGACTATGGTCATCCGGACAATGAGAGCAAATGAAGTGACAGACTACGGTTAAGTCTAATACCATACACCTCCACAAAAAGGGACTGATGTTATGATAACCGGCAACGGCAAAAAACTATGTCAAAGAAAAAGAAATTATGAGCAATTGTCCAACCTAATAAAAATCTTCAACCTGGGTATTTAAAAGAAAAATAATTATAAGAAGTACATTTGAAATAAAGAAAAGAAGAGAGCTAATACCATATTTATGGTAATAATATGATATGTTAACCATATTTATGAAAAAATATTATGAGTAATTGAATGTATGGAAGAAATAATATTAAAGTCAAAATTCAAAAAAGAAGTAATGACTACTTACTTACCTATTATTTAGAAAACAATTTATGAATCAGAAGAAAATGAATTTTGAATTAAATCTCAAAATTCAAAAAAGAAGTAAGAACAACTTGCTACCTATTATTTAGGAAACAATTTATGAATCAAAAAGGAAGAAAAAGAATTTGGATAAAACATTACAAACAATTATATATGGGACCAATTCTGAAAAAACTTTCAAGAATAAAGAAATGGCAGTAAAAACCACTGATACAATTAAATGAATAAACTTATTGTGAAGTAAAATTAATGAGAATTCTATGTCAAATAAACAGAGATATTAAACATATGGCATTAATAATTAAAGAGTGCATTTGGATAAAAAGCAAGAGCAAAATAAAATTTTGAAAAAAGAAAGGAAAAACTATATAGAAATAAATCCATAAGAAAAAGATGATCATATAATAAATGTCAATTATAAGAAGTACAATTAAAAGAGTAATTGAAAAAAACATAATACTAGTGGAATGATTCAAAAATATAATACAAAATATAGGCTACCAATGACCAGAAGGAGATTGTGATAACAGTCAAAAAATGACAGAGAATTAAAAACTGTACACTGAATAAGGAGTGATAATTATATTATACCAGCTTCCAATCACAAGGAGAAATAAAATGCCAGCAGAGCTAACCAATGAGAAAAATAACTGAGATAGAGATTCACTAAGATAGAAATATTAATAGATCTGTTCGTATACGAAGTGAAATATCCAAAGATATTTAATTTTTTTTTATAGTCATAAGGTGGACTATTCTTATATAATTTTATTAATGACTGTCTGAGATAAGTCCAGCAGTATTATTATGTATTGGTCAGAGATGATTTACCTCTGTAATCAATAAATGACGTAGCATGGCCAGCAGAGTGTGAAGCCTACAGAGCCCCTCTGGACACTGCCCCAGCTAACGTATTAGGGAATTTTAGGGAATAAATATCCCTAGGATAAAGAAACAAGTTAAGAAGAAAATGGAAAAATAAAAAATAACGAACCTCAGATGACTATTACTATCAGTAAGAATCCAGTTAATAATGAAATATAGATAAGCTCAAAAATATGGGAGAAAAAAAAAAATTTTTAGAAATGTGAAGGAAGTAAAGAAATATAATTTATAATATAATGTCATAAGCAATTACTTCAGACAAACTAAGTATGATCTGAACTAATCACTTCTGGAAGAGAGCAATCTGTAGCGTGACAGATAATCCACACAAATGCATTACTCAATGATCATTAATAAAGCTCTAATATATGGAATATCCAGATGAGAATCAATTAAAATGCACTATTTAATAATATATTCACAAGAAAGGTTAAATAAAGAAAAATTCTGCAAATAATATAATAATACAAATTTAAAAACCCAGAAGACTAAAAATAATAATAACAAAATTACCCAGGTAAGATAGAAGCAGGCAATTAATATACCCCGTCAAAGAAACCAGACCAGAAAAAACAAAGATAGAGAAGACAGAAGAAGGAAGAATAATTAAAACTACTACTACTGAAGACAGAAGAAAGAAGAATAATTAGAACTAAAGAAGAAAGAAGACTAATTAAAACTACTACTACAGAAGAAGGAAGAAAGAAGAACAATCAAAGATACAGAAGACAGAAGAAAGAAGAATAATTAAAACTACTATTACTGAAGAAAGAAGAACTAATTAAAACTACTATTACTGAAGAATGAAGAAAGAAGAACAATCAAAGATACAGAAGACAGAAGAAAGAAGAATAATTAAAACTACTATTACTGAAGAAAGAAGAAAGAAGAACAATCAAAGATACAGAAGACAGAAGAAAGAAGAATAATTAAAACTACTATTACTGAAGAAAGAAGAAAGAAGAACAATCAAAGATACAGAAGACAGAAGAAAGAAGAATAATTAAAACTACTATTACTGAAGAATGAAGAAAGAAGAACAATCAAAGATACAGAAGACAGAAGAAAGAAGAATAATTAAAACTACTATTACTGAAGAAAGAAGAAAGAAGAACAATCAAAGATACAGAAGACAGAAGAAAGAAGAATAATTAAAACTACTATTACTGAAGAAAGAAGAAAGAAGAACAATCAAAGATACAGAAGACAGAAGAAAGAAGAATAATTAAAACTACTATTACTGAAGAATGAAGAAAGAAGAACAATCAAAGATACAGAAGACAGAAGAAAGAAGAATAATTAAAACTACTATTACTGAAGAAAGAAGAAAGAAGAACAATCAAAGATACAGAAGACAGAAGAAAGAAGAATAATTAAAACTACTATTACTGAAGAAAGAAGAAAGAAGAACAATCAAAGATACAGAAGACAGAAGAAAGAAGAATAATTAAAACTACTAACACTGAAGAAGGAAGAAAGAAGAACAATCAAAGCTACTGAAGACAGAAGAAACAAAACTAATCAAAACTCAAAGAAGAAAGAAGAATAATTAAAACTACTATTACTGAAGAATGAAGAAAGAAGAACAATCAAAGATACAGAAGACAGAAGAAAGAAGAATAATTAAAACTACTATTACTGAAGAAAGAAGAAAGAAGAACAATCAAAGATACAGAAGACAGAAGAAAGAAGAATAATTAAAACTACTATTACTGAAGAAAGAAGAATAATTAAAACTACTATTACTGAAGAATGAAGAAAGAAGAACAATCAAAACTACTGAAGACAGAAGAAAGAAGAACAATCAAAGCTACTGAAGAAAGAAGAAGGAAGTGAGACGACCCATATAAAACAAAAACCCCATAGGGAAAGAACCCCAAAAACCCCAAAACCAATAAATGCCCAAAAAAGAAAGTATAACACATTAAAAAACCATATCACTGTAAAACTGACAAAAAACTAAAAGTGTTAGCAGTAGTAAATATTTGTGCATTCAAAAAGTTATTGTGTAATGTGTATGAACAAATCTTCACAGTTCCCCCATGGTTGAATATTTCATATTAAAAACTAGAAAAAGACTAGTAAATATAGTAATAATTCACCATGGAAAAGTGTAAGTGATCAAATTATAACTAATAAACTTTAAGAAAGGTGCATGAGTAGCAGTACAAAGTAACAAACTTTAAGTTTTGTGAACAGTGTCTACTTTGATAATGAAGTAGTAATTTTACTAATAAAAAGCTACTAAAACTGTATGAACATTCCATAGAATGGAATATAACTTAGATAGCCAGGGTTATACTTTAAGAGGGGGCATAAATCTTATAAAATGGGGAATTACAGAACTAACTGTTTATGATGAAGTTGTAGAAGGTATTAACAATTATATATGGATCCAAATGTTGGGTTCCAATTAAATATAGCATTTAGATAAGTAAGGGTTAGTCATAAGAAATATTAGCATTATAATTGTTATTTTATTGTTTATGTTAATTTAGGAATGCATTATCTAAAATTAGATATCATTCCAATGTTGTAGAAATACTTTTTATTATGTTATTAGGTGATATACCAAAACAATGTTATTAAGAACACCAGTTTTATATATCTGGGTGTTATATTTTAATTGTATAATCTATAATTACTGTTATGCCAGATCAGAGAACTAATTTTTAATCAAATATATCAGAGTCAGAAGTCAGAGAAGGAAATAAAATAATTACATTAGTAAAACATTCTGCAAATAGCCAAAATTCAAATCTAGGCAATATAATAAAGTTGAAATGCAGAATAATTAATAAACCTAATCTTATAAACCAGTCAAACTGACAATATTTAGGCAAGATACACCCAACATATTAAATACTATGTAAATAAGGCTTTCTAAAGATATGCTCATTCTATGAGTAAAATTATTTATTTGTATAATGAAATACCATTTGAAACTGAAATAGATTCACTAACATGATCATAAGGGGAATCATATACAACTGAATTATATGAAAAAACCATCATTAATATACTAAATTGCAATAAAATAAGTGAGAATTGACAATTATAACAATTTCAGATTTTATAGAATAATAATTATATTAGGTAAAATGGCTATTATTTACTTAGAAGACAGGAAGTATAAATTTAGGCCGACCTTCCCAAAAAATATAAGAAATATGATTTTCTGATAAAACTTTGTAATACTAACTTAATTACTATCAAAATAAGTAGAATAGAATAGTGAAAACGAATATGTATTTTATATTGCAAACAGTTAACTAATAACGAATTTATTTTATGAACATAATGTACATTTTTAAAGTGTATCGGAAGTTATGGCAATTTTAAACAATGTCTGAACTATATTATATAGGCTAAGATTTTCATGAGATGAAGGAAATACAGACAGTTCATTATTATACATTGAAGAGAGCACTTGACAGGAATATTTGATAAAACCAAACTTAATGGCGGTTACGTATAACAAGAGTTCGGAATCAGTTTTGTGTAAAAATTAAATTTTTAACTATTCTAATCATTGTGAAGTGGTGAAGTTGCCATACGAACTACATAACACTAATAAACAGAACCACATATAACTATTTAAATGCAGTAACACTGGAATCACACCAAATACCAAGTGAATATTCGAGGTTAAACGGACACACATAAACACCAATTGATATACTTAATTAACAACATTTTAACACCAAGTGAATTAGTCCATCTTACTACAGTGACATTAAACTATACACCAGAAGATAATATACGATTGCGAAGAAGGTTTAACCGCAGAAGGGACATATTTATTCCATAAATACTTTGTCAGTGTTAGAAGGTGAACTCCGCGCATGCGCCAGGCGGCCATTTTGACCCAATCTCATCATCTCAACTAGACGACTGTTTGCTGAACTGGGGTGAATAAAAATTATATATAAACTTTTATTATTAATAATTACCATTATATTATTTAATTTTAAT
This sequence comes from Magicicada septendecula, assembly GCA_034769895.1. Classification (NCBI taxonomy): domain Eukaryota; kingdom Metazoa; phylum Arthropoda; class Insecta; order Hemiptera; family Cicadidae; genus Magicicada; species Magicicada septendecula. The sequence continues at coordinate 280,779,932 of CM068371.1, forward strand.
ACATTTTTAGAATTGTAAGTGTTATACTTTCTGACCCTGACCTTCTCTGGCTTTTTATATAATTAACCGTTCGAAGAACCTATTTTTGTAATACCAATATAAAATTCATAGATCGACCGGCCCTGAGCGTGTCGATACGGCATTATAACATTGTTTTCAATTGAGCAAATTCCTTATTTTGTTGAATAAACGTTTGTTATCTAGTAAATTGAATTTGATTTCTCTAATAAAAGGACATAACCATTAATTAATAAAGAAAACTCGACAACCTTTAAAGGCAGTATATGCGAAATACTACATTTCAAGAGTAAGAAGAAGAGAGCCGTTCGCGCCTAATTTGAAGTTAACTGGATTGTCTTTTTAATAAATTTACAGAAGGGAAGATTATTACTAGAATACACACCATACCATCCTATTTATAATTACAATCAACAATCTCAATTTATTTCTAAATTTTAAGAATATAAACACATCGAAAACAATTTTTTCAGAATTTATTTTTTTGTATAAATATAAATTTTAAATTTATATCACCTTTCAAATTGCTGCAACAGCAACATACACCTAGAATATTTGATAACAACATTATCCAGGAACATTACCAAACGACGTCTCCCAGAGCGGAACGTCACTACTACACATACGCACCATAAAAATTATTCTGGGTAATATTATGCCAGAACACCATTACAATTACCATTATATATTACAAAATTGAAGACCAGTAGTGAGAGCCGAACGAAGATTAGAAGACATTAGCTACATTACTACATACAATAGTGAGAGTACAATTCTCATACATCAACTATTTATTTATTTTTATATTTAATATTTATCGTATTATTACAAAATTGGCGAGTCCAACTTGTGGGGCTCGATTACCGCAGAATACCAGAACAAGCAACACTTTATAAATTTAATTATAATTTGTAATAAACAAGTTATATTACAAAAATTGGCTTCCATCGCGGGGCTTGAAGAAACCAGGACTTCAAAGTTATATTACAATATATATATATATATATATATATAATATATATATATATATATATATAAGTTAAATAAAAATAGAAAACTTAAAATCTGAAAAAATTAAAAATTATGACGTTATGCAAAAATTAGTATGTATGTAAAAATGATGCAAAAAAGTACTGATATGCAAAAATTATAGTGAATATTTGTTGATACCGGTACTGTAAATAATAAATATTATAAACAGTATAATTAAGTAAATATATAATTAATTTAAGTCAACAAAGTTCATATTTATTACTCATATAAAAAGTTTTTAATGTAATGTAACCAAATTCATTTCCATTTAGTTGCAAACTGGCATTTATAGCAGTGAATCATTCATTATTTTGTGTTCAACAGATTGTTAAATCTAATTTTAATTTTTTTGTCTGACTTATTTGTAATGTCTTCTCTTTGCGTGCCTGATAGCCTTTTACTTGTGTATTGTACAGGATGTCTCACAAAGAGTGAAAATAATGTTGGGATATGTTCTGCTGGTAAAAATAAAGAAAAAAGTTTATATAAACAGAGAAACACTTTGTTTTTCTATTATAACTAGCAAAAAATTTGATTAGAAAAAAATAACCAAAACTAAAATTCTGGGGAAACAAATTGAGATACAAAATTGGTTTCAATAAAACTTTTGACAGTAAAAAAAAAAAAAACAAGGGGGGGGCCTAGAACAGTATCACTACTACTTACATAGAAAGCTGTTTGTTGTAAAGGCCAACAATAGCACAATAGTTTTAAATTTTGAATAATCTACTCTGTTAAGTTGTCAATAAAAAGTTAAATAATGTAGCAGAATTTGTAGAGCATTTAATTATAAGAACATAAGAGCATTTTTGATAACACAGTACTTCTTAATAGTTTTTCCGACTCTTTCTTTGATTTCTACACCCCTCATTTGTAATTCTTTCCATTGCATCACTCTCACTTGCTCAGTCATAGTTCCCTCAATTTGTACTTTTATGCCTTCTCTTATGTTATTGTCACTCTGATTCTACATGTACTAATCTTAATTTTCATACCTTTCTCTTCCAATATTGAGTTCCATAGTTTCAAGCTGTCTTGCAAATGTCTTTAGCTTCCAGAATAAGCATTTCCCATCAGCAAAGTTACACATTATTTAGTAAACTAAAATCTGCAATTTCAATCCTTCCTCAAATCTTACAAGTATCAAACTTCTTTTTGTTGTTTGTGATATGAAACACCATCAAGTTTAATCTGTGTAAGATTTTTATTCTAATAGGTACAAAAGGAAAAGAGGCAGACATTTGAAAACAGTGCATGACAAAATTTACATTTCAATTTTAATCAATTATGAATTTTAATTAGCAGTTAATAATAACTGTGTGTGTGCGCACGCGCTTGTTAACAATGAATGCATAATATACACCTTCATTACCAATGCAAATGGCTCAGTTACTGTATTTTGTGTGATAACGCTTGTGATTTAAATTGTCCAAACATCAGACTAATTAAAGCGTGCCTTTTATTATAAATTTGTTCACTGTTGTGTATTGTATAAATATTAACTTGTACAGATTACCTCCAAAGAGAACAATGTCAAAAGCATTAACTCTGACATCAGCAAGAAGAGGAGGAAATGATGAATTATGGAGGCACACAAGAGAACCAATGAAGCAACCATTACTGAAAAAACTTGTTGGCAAAGAAGAACTAGCTGAAGAAGCATGCTTCTCTTTCACTGCCATACTGAAATATTGTGGCGATCTTCCTGCAAAACGGAGGGCTAGTAATGAATACACTGATCAGATATTTGATGGTCCTCTAAAACATGTAAGTGGTTGTATGCATTTCATAATATTAAACATAGTGCATATTATAAATGATTATCTGATTTGTAATAAAAATGTAACAAATCATGTATATAAGCCTGAGTGTTTATGTTTGTATGTGTATGTTCAAAAGTTGTATACGTGAAATGTTTTTATTATCAGGAAATTTTAAGAGATGAGATCTATTGCCAGTTAATGAGACAACTAACAGACAACAGAAACAGACTGAGTGAAGAACGAGGATGGGAACTAATGTGGCTGGCAACAGGTCTATTTGCATGTAGTCAGAGTCTTCTCAAGGTAAATTATATTGAATATTGTAACAAACTTGCAATTTGTTGAAGTGTAATTTTAAAAGTTTGGAATGCTCTTCTGAGATCTCTAGTTAGATTTTTTTAAGATGACTTAATAACTGTGACTTATGTTAGTACAATGACTTTACAAAAACAATTAACTAGTCTTAACTTCTGAATATGTGTATATATCAAACTTAGGTAATAAGATACAATACCGATTTGAGAGAGAACAGCCATCAAGTAACTGGACTGCTTTGACGTTATCTTGCTAGTGAAGTCTTTTCTTTGTGTGTGTGCATGCATGCATGTGTGTGTTTTACAAACTTCTTGAGCTCCTTAATTATCATATCTATTCCTATGTCTTGATGTAAATCAGAATTTTTATGATGCATCCACAGTGTTTTGCAACTGTTTATTTTGAAATGCTTTAATCATTTTAATATTACTCTCCCACAGCCAAATGCTGTAAGTACTGATACATTGGTTTATATAGTAATAGCTCAGTGCATATGCTGAGTTCAAGACTTGGGCACCTGATCAAGGGCTCCATTCTTCTCTCTTTTTATGTGAATTTCTTATTATATTTTCATAAACAGTGTCTTGTGACCTCTTTTTCACATCCAGCAGAATATTTTCTCATAAAATATAATAGCCAAGTTGCTCAGCTGGTCTGTTGTAATACTTCCTCACCCAGAAGGATGACATTCAGAACCCGTTGATGCAATAATGTGTTCTTAATTGCCTGGCACTGTCTCTGTGTACTAAGCAGATTGCACTGTCCACCAATCAGATTGTGCTGTTAGTAAGATGAGATTACTGTTTTAAGTCCACATTGCTGCTGTGTTGCCACAATTAGTATTCATCAACTGCAACTTTTGCCTTCAGTGGAGCTGACCTGTCATGTTGTCAGCATTTTACTGTCAGTATAGCAAAAACAACAATAAATACTCTAGTGGAAACCAGATCAAAATCTGCCCAGTCGTTCTTAAAATTAAACAGAGAAGAAAGTTACTACTGGACTTTTTGTTTGTGTCACTGTATAAGAATTATGTTTAAAAAACTGTTGTCTATTCAACATTTTTCTGCATAAACTTTCTGCAGCATCCGTCTGTGACATAAACTGTTTCTTCATCCTAGTTTCTTTCCAGCATAGTGTTCCAGATTCCTCATACCAGGATGTTGTAACCATGCCCCCTTTCCTTCTTTCTGGTGGTATTCATGACCATTATCTTTTTAACTATCGTAATCCAGCATTTCAACCTGGCTAGATAGGTCCATTAAAATGGCATTTTATCGTAGATAGGCTAGCCATTTAACCCTTGACCTCTTTTGTATCAGAGGCTTTTACTGTTCTGATTTCCTCGTCAGGGATCTCAGAACATCTTTTATTATTCTTGTAGAATTTCGGAAAACTAACCGGTTTTCATGAAATTTGGCATCAGATATTTTAAACGGTCGCCATTTTGAAATGGATAATCATTACAAAATTAAATTTTTAATAATTATGTATACCCTTGATATAAATAAGCATGCCAAATTTAAAGGTTTTACCTTAATCAGTTCGGGAGATATTAATTTTTTTAGGGATCTGTTTATTCTAACCTAGACATTCAAACACTTCTTTGAATGCAATCCACCTCCAGTAGAGATAAGTATTTACTTTATTTTTTTAACGTTACTACATCTAATAAGATTGCATTTCATCTACTAAAAAAGTTTCACAACATTGTAACTCTGTTTTATATTTTAGTTGTGTTTAAAGAACTTGCAAATCTTCTAGTTACATTTTTAATATCGTGTAATTTATATTGTAACGGTACAATTATGGTCCTATGATATTTTTGGGAAATAATTGTTCTAAAGCCTAATTGTTGTATTTTATTTTGAAGTCCCATATAAAAATTTGGTAAAGTTTTATTGAGAATTTTCAATAATGTAATATTGAGCAGACAGGATTTGTGTCGAGGTCAGAGTAAAATCCCAGTAATAGCAAAAAACAGTTCGTCATATTGAAGTAAACAAGCCGAACCCAGTGATGACATCAGCTAAAGGAATGCGATACGCATTATTATACAATTGTAAGCAACGGGGCTTGGCGTTTCGAACAAAGGACCAGTGACGTAGTTTTGCCCCACCTCAGCATTGCTCAGTTACAAAACGCTGCCATTTTCATCTCGACAGTGAAGGGTGCCGGCCGGCAAATTCACAAAGTTTTGTATATCTAAATTTTACACCACCAAGAGTTTAAGTGCAGTATGTATTAACAGTTCTACGTAAACCCCAAATTTTGGGCTGCTATAACATCGAGAGCATGTGATCAACGATGGGACGCTACAGCATCGAGAGTGTGTGATCCACGATGGGACGTTGTCGATAAAGTAACAGCTAAGTACAATTGGCTGCCAAAACTAATCAAATATAAAATATTTATATCAAAATCAAATATTCAAAATTATTCAAATTTATTCAAATGAGCTCATATAAATGAAATTGTACCAGAGCATGAAAGGGAGAGAGTGAGAGAGTGGGTACTAATATGATTCAATATTAATAAGTGCTGGGTTGTGCCACTATTTACGTTTATAATGTTTATTAGGTTAATATTATAACACATGTTTATTTTGGAGGGTTTAGAAAATGTTTAAGGGAGATTATATGTTTACAAAGTAAATGGGACTACGCCCCGAGGCATAGTAAACATGTGTGTGTTTGGCACATAGTTCAGTAGAGTCATTATCATATGTAATTAGAGTCTTTTGATAATAAAAGGTAATGTCATTGGTAAACAATATAAGTCAGAGTGAGTTATTTCAGGTAATACTTTCCGCAATTACTGGTTCGCTAACACGAATTCTGGCCCGCAAGGTAAGTTTCGTATTTTGTTGTACAGTTTGCAACATGGCGCCCGATAAAATTTCAAAACTATTACATTACAAAATAATTAAAAGTAACAAATAAGAAATTAAAGTTACATTGGAGTGTGCCGAACATGGACTCCACATAAAATATAATTTTATGTGGGGTGTGCCTACCAGAAAAGCGGAATAATTACCTGGAGTAATTTTGAAAGTACGTAGACACGTGCGTAAGGTAGGGTTAAGTTACGAGGTTATAGGCATATATGTGTTAGAGATATAATAAACAAAATGAGTACCAATGACAATAAAACAATAGAAATCAGTGCAACTGATGAAAATTTGACTAGTAAGATGGATGTTCCATTAACACAAATTAGTCAGATTGGCGAATCGAGTACGATTGCATCTGTAGAGTCAGAGAAAGTAACAACATCCATCTCAACTAGGTCTGACAACAAAACAGACGAGATGTTAACACGTTTATATAACATGATGTGTAGCAATTTTAATGAACTCAGAGGGGACATGAGTTTTAAATTCGATGTTCAAAAAAGCGAAATTAAAGAGATTCAAAGTAGTTTTAATAACAAATTTGATGAGCAAAATGATAAAATTAAAATTAATTGCAATTAGATGAAAGATGAAATTAAAAGACAAAATTGCCACTTTGATAAAAGAATCGATGAAATGCATACGCATTTTGATAAAATGAAAGAACAAACAGTAACGTTAGTAGACGAGAAATTTGATATACCAAAAAATAAAGTAGACGAGAATTACAAGAGTAAAATGGGGGTAGAGAATAGTGGGGGTAGTAATGATACATTTACAGAAAATAGTGTTAGTTTAAGTGCTAACAAGGTGAGTAACAATGATAATTTGACTAATAAGTTTTCAGGTAGTAACAATGATATAATTAAGAACACGGTGTTAGAAAATGATGATGAGAATATTGGGAGTGATAATGAGATGTTTGTATGTGTTGAGTCAGAGAGAGAGCTGAGAGAAAGTATATTTGTAAAAGGGATGCAGGGGGTAGAATTTTCCCTTAATGTTGTAGTAGGGAGTGAAGTAAAGTCTTCACGTGTGGTTAGCAAGGACGTGAGTTCCTTAGATTTATATTTGGGAGACGATAGGTCTACAAATAGAGTTCCCTGGTGTTTTTGTGTACCTCATAGGTGGTGCAGTAATTATGAATTAGTGACCTCTGCATATTTGGAGAGAGAGAGTGTAGCTTGGTGTTTTGGTGAGAAATATATTGAGAGAGAGAAAGAGAGTAATAGAGATTTTTAAGATAAATAGAAAATATAGAGAATTTGTAGAAAGGTTAGGAGTAGATATGGTGGATAATTATAGTAAAATACCTACCTTGTAGTGAAATTGAGATAGCAATAATAGTAGATGATGATGATAACAATGATAACAATTACTTACCTTGGGAAGTAACGGGTGTAGCAGTAGATAATTATGATGACGATAGAAATGACTTGATAACTTACATGATTATGACATATAATACTGAGGTAGACAGAATCATACCCGATGATGCATGGTCTATGATAAATTGATATGGAATAAACCTATTAATTCAAACGAGATTGTGGAAGAATATAAAAATGTGGATAAATATTATATTGATAATAATAATATCAGATACTTAATAAAAAATAAGTTGTATAGACCTAAGATTCGACTGTTATTCAATGATGGATGGTAGATTGTTTTACTGTGTATGAACATTAATATATGTGAACAGTGGTTTTGAAATGAACTGCTTATGAACTGATTTTGGTAAATGGATAAAATAATAAGTTGGATTGTATATTTTTGTGTGTATTAATGTCAATGTATTTGTGTATTTTGATGTTGTGTATTACAGGTAAATTCTATGTACACCATGTATGTAACAGTAAATTATAGTTTAATTGATTTAATAATAACAATTAACATGTTTTTGCTTTGACTAAACAAGTGAAAGTAATAGTGAAATTTTAAATAATTGAATTAATTAATTGAAGATTAATTACTCAATTAATGTGGTATAAAAGAAAGTTTGTGTAATGAAGTTAAATTATTAATTTGTAATGAGATTTCTAATGAATAATAAATGATTAAGTGTATATATATATATATATATATATATATATATATTTGAATATTGAGACGTATTGTTATTAGTAGGTGAGGGATGAATTTTCTAATGAAATTGTAAATGATTACAGTAATGTAAAGTGTTTAAAAAGGGATAGAGCCTGGGTGTATTAATAAATAAAGGCATTTGAGTTAGTCAATTAAAGTTAATGGGAGTTAGATAGATAAGAATTTTTAAATACCAATAACACAAAGAGGGTGTTAGATATTTTAGGGACACAGTAGTAGTGATTATATGTAGAGAGGTGACTAAAGTGAAGAGTAAATATATTTGTTGATGATGATATTTTGTAGTGGGGGTGAGGTGATAAGGAGTGACCAACATATAGCATTGTGGCAGGTAATAGCGTAGTTTAAGGGAGTGTTTGCCGATATTTTGGAAGGTAAAAAATTATGTATGTATATGGCCAGGTAGGGAACACACATCTTTGTACAAAGACGAGTGGTGCCAGAGGATTTAAATGGAATTAGTGAAGGTGTTTATAATTGGTGCCATGATATGTAAATCTGGTTGTTGTTATATAGTGGTGTATATATATATATATATATATAGTTTAGTATAATATGTAGTCCCATTATCATTATCATCATCATCTCATCGTGCTCACACCACGGCAGTAGACAAGGTGCTGCCTGTTCCACCTTCCACTATCCTCCAGCTATCTCTTCGTGGGTCAACCCACACACCTGTGTCCTATAGGTTTATACTTCCAGACTTGTTTGGGCAGTCCGGAACCAAACATTCTTTCTAAGTGCTCTTTCCACAGTTGTTTTGTAATCTTTTAATGTTTTGTTCATTTTTCATTTAATTTGTAATCTTTTAAAAACTTGTAACGCTTCTCTTATATGGTCAAGTTTAGACCACCTTTTAAATCCTCTTAAGAACACAATTTTCAAGGCCTGTAGTCTCATTATAATATAGTTAATTCAAGTTCTAAAATTTCTGTTCTTGTGTAACTGAACTATTGATAACCTTGTTTTCATACAGTTAATTAACTATATAATAATTTTGTTTTAAGGAGCTAACATTGTTTCTACGAACAAGACGCCACCCTATATCACAGGATGCACTGCAGCGTTTGCAGAAGACTCTAAGAAATGGTCAAAGGAAGTACCCACCACATCAGGTAGAAGTTGAAGCCATTCAGCATAAAACTACTCAGATATTCCACAAAGTTTATTTTCCTGATGATACTGATGAGGTAAGAAAAACAGTTGTAATAAACCTGTATATTAGAAACTTCCTTAACGTAGCATTAGCATAATAGCATACAAATCAGCCATTTATCTTTATTTAATTATTGTGATTTTTCATATACTGTACATTCCCATCACTTTTATTACGGCTTCATCTTTACTCTAAAAATTTAGATGTTTACATGTGGTATATGTTTATAGTTGAATTGAATTTATTCATTATGGATTAAATGTTCTTACTGGAGCAAGTCTTCAAAAATTGAACAGAGTACAAACAAATGTGTAGTTAGTCGACATAAGTACTTGTACCTTTACATAAATAGTCACTGTTCCGGGCGCAAATTGTACCTTTACGCACTTTTTTATCTTCATATAAATGTATTTAGAAGAAGAAACAACAAGCAACATATATTTGGCTTTGTTTACATTACTTATTTCAGACACGTATGTCCCACACACCATAATTATGGTACTTACCATACTTTGAAAAAACCTGTTGTTTCAATCTTATTATTATTCTTATTATTACCTAGGGTCCAGGGTTTCGACTCAGCGTGATTGCTGACAGAGATAGGCATTGAAATAAAAAAATACGTTCAGTTGAAAACATTAAACATCAATATTGGTTTATTCTCTTTCATGTGTACACCGGACAAAATTTCAAAATGGCGGCCTTTACTTACATTAACTCTCTTTGATTATAAAACTCTTTTATATTTTCTTAAACGTCAGTTTACCAAATTTTATATATATTGACTATGCAGCTGCTTCATTATCAAATGATTTTAATTATATTTTCTTAAAACAAACGCAAACCAACACCCCATTTGGATGTCGACATTTATCATACACGCCCCACTTCCTCACTCTCATTCATACTTACAATCTCAATTTACTTTTTGGGTACACATATATCTGCAATTTGGGGTAAAGAGCTCTTTAAGTAAAATTTTGGTTTTGCACTTTCCTGATTTTGTAGACTAGAAGATCTGGAAGCGGATTCACATGCTGCTTTCTCAAAGTGGCGTGGTTACATTTTTACTATATTCACTGACTCTAAAGTATAATTTTGAAAAACAATTACTGCACACTGTCTTAGTTCTCTCCTAGCTAGTACATAATTACGTTTTGATTACATTTTGAACTGTTTAAAGCAACTAGGCCGGTATAAATTGCCGGCTGCCTTTAGCAAGGTGTTACCACTGCTGCGGTGTTGTGTAGACTGGGCCGAACAATACACAATTTTTACGTATGTATGTGTGTGCACACGTCATTGTTCTTTGTCTTTCGTTACATAAATGCCCTGCTTGTTACGTATTTTATGCACGTCATTCTTTTATTAATGACGTTTGGCGTTGTCGGCCAATGAAACAGACGTATGTAGAGCCGGTATTAGTTGCTGTAACCATTTTAAGTGTTCTTATTCGCACGCACACTGCTGGCCTTGAAATTATTTCGTTGTCTCGGAACTGCGTCGTTGCAGGCAAAAACCAGGGAAATTGTATTACCCATAGAAATGAATTTAAAAACATCGAAATACAATAATTTGCTACCTTGTATACCATAATTTTATATCAGGCTTTTCGTACTGTCACAAAACCCCCTCAATGAAAGGTTTTGTGTCGAGACACAAAAACTTTCATTGACTCATTCACACTTTATAAAAGGATCAGCCCAGATATGGAGCCACAACCCCCTGTAGTGTTACTATAAAAGAAATTCAATCACTTACCCTTGGTCCAATGATGAGGTTCGCACCTTCTGACCTTACTGGACTTCTCCAGAGAGATCCCTACACCATAAGGCCATGAGGCACTTTACGCTCCTGTTCTGACGCACCGGCCAGCTCAGGACCGCGGTCACCACACCATAAAACTCTGAAACATTCAATACAAAATTTTAAAATAGTGGCCTTCTCTATATCCATATCCACAACTGATATGTTTCCTCTTAGTACGTTGGTTTGCGTTTTTGGGGCATTGGTTTGCTTAATTCTATAAGTTTCAAACAATGTATCACAAGAGTTAAGATAGAAAATTCCTTCTCTTTTAATAACCCGGTATTTAGTACACCTTTCTGACTCCTGTCAATTATATTCACTCTCTTTATCACATGAAAACAATTGTTCTTAACCTAAACAGAAAATACATTTTACTGCTCTAGCAACAACTATTAACTCTATTATTTTACTTCATATAACCTTACAATATCTATATATCATGGCAAACAACTTTAAACTTCTATAATTTCTTTACGATCTTTTCTTTATGTTTATTTTCTTTATAACAGAATCATTACTACAGAATTGACAACCCTCACAAAATTTAACATTATTATCGTTACTATCCTTGTAGTAACCTCCTGACCCATCGTACCATCAACATAATAAAACACAATAAAACATTGTACATCATAAAACATTAAACACTAACATTGAACAATTCACATTTATATAACTTGTACCAAAACTTTATAACATTTTTACTATCAACAATTCTCTATTAACTTTTAATCATTTAACATTCATTTAGATTGTATACAAAAAATTTCACATTTATCATTACCTTTCAGTTACCTCACCTTTCTACTATGAATTTTCTTTTCTAACCTTTTTATCCTTACTAGTGTGGGTGACTCTCTATTATTCACTATTTTCTCTATCTTATTTTGGCATTTGTCAATCTAACCTTACTACCCCTCTTTTTTCTACTAACAAACGCTTCTAACCATTAACACATTATGACACCAATATCTCTATAATAAACCCCTTCACAAATCCCATTTAAAACCTCTGGCACCGCTCATTTTGATTTTTTATAAGGATGTATGTTTCCTACCTGTGCTCATTTCCTTATATTGGTTCCTGGATTCTACCTAAGGCAACCCTTTCCGGCACACAACGGTCCCTTCCTGTCCCATCACCTTTCGTTGCGGACTCCTACACTGGATCCTTATTACAAAATATCATCAACAACAACTATAAAATTACCATTCACATTACTCACCTCTACATATAATCACTAACTACTGTGTCCCTAAAATATCTAACACCTCTTTATATATTATCAGCATCTCAGCACTTTATTTTCACTAACTCCCATTAACTCTATTTAACTAACTCCAATGCCCTTATTTATCACTATTCCCAAACCTCTTTACAACATTTCACCTTAATATACCACTAGAAAATTCATCACTTATCTGGCAATCCTAAAACAACTCAATATCCAGATATATCACCTGCGTAATCGTTTACTAACCATTAGAATCTAAATCTCATAATATCCTTTAAAATCATTATTAACTTCCTTCAATTATTTAAAATTCTACAATACATGTTTACCTAAAAAATACATAAAGTACACAACAGCAAAATTATACAAATACATTGACATTAATATACACAAAAATATACAGTCCACATAATCATTAAATCATTTACCAAAACTCAGTCATAAACAGTCCATCCTGAAAAACTCTGTTCACATAATTAAATGTTCATAAACACAATAAGAACAACTAACCTCCATCGTCAAATAACAATCGAACCTTAAAACTATTATAATACGACCCTTTTTTGTACCCGTAGTATCTTAATGGTATTTTATATTACGTTCCTGAAATAATAACGCATGGATATGATTTAATAACATAATGGTTTAATCTCTGTAACATAAATTCGCATTATTGGAAAATTCCATTCGATACATACGGTTGTCACAATCGATATTTATCTCAGAATTTAATAACTAAATAATTTTTATATATTTCGTGGGAATTCTTGTGGCTGCTACGAAAAGTTCCTTTACATGTTAATTAATAATAGAGAGTACCTTTACAAACAATATATTACTTATAATCTAAAAAAATTACAAAAAATGATATATTAAGTTACATACAAGTTTTGACGATATTCAATACGCTTCGTAAAAGCATGTAGGTTAGAATAACGTCAACATCATGACTATTTGTCCGTCTCAGAAAATAATGTAGTTTATTAATGTGTATTATAAATGTTTTCCTTGTAATCACTGTTCGCTTAGATATTGACTTTGGTTGCACTTTAAAATGTTTACTAGTGATTAGTGTTAGTGTAAATTGTTATATTGTCTAGTGGTTGTTCCTTGTTGGATAAAAATATTGTCAAATTATACTTTACACATCTAGACGATATTCTGAAGGTTTTCTGGTTTATTCTGAATATTTTTCTTGATTGTGTGTATTACTTGTTCATGAAAATTGTAGTGGAGGGATTATTATCTTCGATGATGGTCTTTCAGATCTTCTTTCACAACCGGGTTATCTATTTTTATATTTTTTTTAATTACATCTAGACACGCACTATCCAACTGTTTTCCATCACAATTAACAATTAAGTGTTATTTCTTCTTTTTTTTAGTCACAGAACTCATACAAATTTCTTAAATTTTGATTGGTCATTTATGTACAGGTTAAATGTTATAGGATCAACACCCATTACCTACTTTATATTTTATAAATTACCTTTAATAGATAATTTTATTATTATACTCTAATTATATATGCAATGTTTATACAATTATTAATTAGATAATTTTAAACAATTTGATACTAAACATGCCTCAGTTTATAACTGTAAAACCTTATTAATTTGAATTTCTATGATATGTGGTGGAACAATTTGTTATGGTTGATTGTAATTTCTACTTTGACTACCTGAGATAAATATATTTACATAAATTAACTGGTGACATAAAATCTTATAACATACAACAAAACTCTTAATAATAATAATTGTTTTTGACAGTTTTAGTTTATTTATACTGCTAAACTATTGTCTGTATGATAAACTAAAAGTCTGTCTAATAATAACAATAAAACACTTTTCATACAAAAATAATTAACACTGTTTAACAGTAGTCTGTGTCACTATTTATATTATGTCACTCATATAACTGTAAGGTTCGTGTCCCTTTTTCTATCCTTAAAATATGTCGATACAATTTTGTTAATGCAATTTTAATTTATGATTAGGTACTCTTTATCGGGTTTGGTTGTTATTCAGGGTAAGTTGATTAGGCCTACTAGGTTTATTTATTTAACTTTTTTCTGTTTACTGCCCTATTCTACTGGGTTATTTCTGGGTTTCTTGATAATATTAAATAAGTCAAACCAACTAGGTTTCCTTTAATTTGCTTCAATTATTATTTCTTGTTTCCTCTCTGGTTCGGATTTCACTATTATTTACTATTCTTTTGTAACATTTTGTTTCGTTACACTATATACATGGTTTAATATTAGATATTTTATACTAACATCCTTATACATGCACCAACTATTCAAATTTTTATCCGTTTCCACAAATTCTTATAACTCCTGATCGGGTATGTTTCTGTCACCTTCAGTAAAATCAGTCATAATTATGTATTTTACAAAGTCATCATTGTTATTCTCTCCTACTACTTCAGTCTCATTGCAAGGTAAGTACTTATTATTATTTTCACTTTTCTCTCCACCTAACCTTTCTATAAACTCTTCATAATCTCTACATATCTTAAAAATGTCTACTTCTCCTTTTCTCTCACAATATCTCTCACTTTTAAAACATCTCTCATAATAATACCTCTCCCAACAACACTTCTCTCTCTCAATATATCTCTCTTTACACCCTCTCTTTAATCCTTCAACACACACTATCATTCCATTATTATTATATTCAATTCCCCATAAAATTTCATTATTACTACCAACCTCCACACTATTATCTCCTATTATCATATTTTTATTTATTTTATCATCATTTCCACTACTACTTACCTTGTCCAATTCTAATTTGTCTAATTCTAATTCTATTTTGTCTAACTTTGTACCTATTTCACTTAATCTTTTGTCCAAATTGCAACCTTGTTTCTTAATTTCTTTTTTGATGTCACTAAACTGTTCATCAAATTGGTTTAATTTACTGTTCAATTGGCCGTTTTGTATTTGCATTAATTGGAAGAGATCTTCCAATGAAACTTTATTCATGGTAGGCGTTGAGTTCAACATCAATGACTATGTGTTTGTATTTTCTACGTTACTGTTTTCGTTATTATCTGCCATTATAAAATGTTAATGATTTGTTGCTCTATATTAGCGTTACCACCTAACCTACAACCGCATTCCTAGTTTCAATGCCCACTCTGCCATCATTCAGGCTTATTATATAAAATACAACGGGATATATTTTTATATAGTCACCAGTTCGGGCGGCAATTGTACTTTTACATAAATAGTCACTGTTCCGGGCGCAAATTGTACCTTTACGCACTTTTTTATCTTCATATAAATGTATTTAGAAGAAGAAACAACAAGCAACATATATTTGGCTTTGTTTACATTACTTATTTCAGACACGTATGTCCCACACACCATAATTATGGTACTTACCATACTTTGAAAAAACCTGTTGTTTCAATCTTATTATTATTCTTATTATTACCTAGGGTCCAGGGTTTCGACTCAGCGTGATTGCTGACAGAGATAGGCATTGAAATAAAAAAATACATTCAGTTGAAAACATTAAACATCAATATTGGTTTATTCTCTTTCATGTGTACATCGGACAAAATTTCAAAATGGCGGCCTTTACTTACATTAACTCTCTTTGATTATAAAACTCTTTTATATTTTCTTAAACGTCAGTTTACCAAATTTTATATATATTGACTATGCAGCTGCTTCATTATCAAATGATTTTAATTATATTTTCTTAAAACAAACGCAAACCAACACCCCGTTTGGATGTCGACATTTATCATACACGCCCCACTTCCTCACTCTCATTCATACTTACAATCTCAATTTACTTTTTGGGTACACATATATCTGCAATTTGGGGTAAAGAGCTCTTTAAGTAAAATTTTGGTTTTGCACTTTCCTGATTTTGTAGACTAGAAGATCTGGAAGTGGATTCACATGTTGCTTTCTCAAAGTGGCGTGGTTACATTTTTACTATATTCACTGACTCTAAAGTATAATTTTGAAAAACAATTACTGCACACTGTCTTAGTTCTCTCCTAGCTAGTACATAATTACGTTTTGATTACATTTTGAACTGTTTAAAACAACTAGGCCGGTATAAATTGCCGGCTGCCTTTAGCAAGGTGTTACCGCTGCTGCGGTGTTGTGTAGACTGGGCCGAACAATACACAATTTTTACGTATGTATGTGTGTGCACACGTCATTGTTCTTTGTCTTTCGTTACATAAATGCCCTGCTTGTTACGTATTTTATGCACGTCATTCTTTTATTAATGACGTTTGGCGTTGTCGGCCAATGAAACAGACGTATGTAGAGCCGGTATTAGTTGCTGTAACCATTTTAAGTGTTCTTATTCGCACGTACACTGCTGGCCTTGAAATTATTTCGTTGTCTCGGAACTGCGTCGTTGCAGGCAAAAACCAGGGAAATTGTATTACCCATAGAAATGAATTTAAAAACATCGAAATACAATAATTTGCTACCTTCTATACCATAATTTTATATCAGGCTTTTCGTACTGTCACATACTCACATGGTTATTGCTAATTAAGTACTATTATCGTGAACTAAAAACATTCTTCACATATGTCAGTATACTTTGCTTATAGAAATTAGTGTTTATTCATGTTAATAACTTGATATATGCAAATATTTTTGGTCAATATTTAAACTAAGGTAATTTAAAATTCACATACTAGAAACAGGACAATGCAACATAGAAGTGAGATGCATATTGTTAAAAAAAATGTAATTTGTAGACTTCACTCCATCCTGCTTGTAGTGATTGCTGAGATATGATGCATAGTTACACTCAACATACAGTAACAAACACACTACATATTAAACTGTCTTAATAGATATTTAAATTAAAAAACTTAACTATAAAATAAGTCTAGGGCCATCCTATTAATTTATGTGCAAGAGGCTCTAAAATAAATTGTGTAATTGCAGCAAAAGTAAACCAGTATAAGTTGAAATTTTCAAAAAAATAAATATTTATAATTAAGTTTTAAAGAATTTAATTTTGTATTATTAGGTTTTAAGATATTTGTAAGCACATATTGTAATATGTATGTAATATGTAAACATATTTCTTGTTCAATTATTTATTAAATGATAATAGTTTTTTTATACTTGTCTTTCTTACTGAATATTCAGTTAACTGAAAATGTATGTTTAGGCGTTTGAAGTTGATTCATCTACACGTGCAAAAGACTTTTGTGCAAACATAGCTCAGAGACTTAACTTGAGATCTTGTGAAGGGTTTAGTTTATTTGTCAAGATTGCAGATAAAGTTATATCTGTACCAGAAGGAGACTTCTTCTTTGATTTTGTCAGGCATCTAACAGACTGGATAAAAAAAGCTAGACCTTCAAGGGATGGTAAGTACATTTTTTAACGACGTTCCTATGATACTTTAAATTATAATTAGAAATATAATTTTTTTGAAGTATCAAATAACTGAGTGACTAATCCCACAAAATTAACATGGCAGAAAGTTTTCTTACTGACTGAAAATTTACTTGATTTTTATGTATGTGTATATTCTTGTAATTTTTGTTACAAGTATATTGATAAGTTTATTTACTATATTCTGAATTTCAGGCTCCACTCCTCAATTTACTTATCAAGTATTCTTTATGAAGAAATTATGGACTAACACAGTGCCTGGGAAGGATCGAAATGCAGATCTTATTTTCCATTTCCATCAAGAATTACCAAAATTACTTAGAGGTAATATTTTGTTGACCACCAGTTCAGCTCAACATAGTGTAGTAATTTTGATTTCATTTATGTTAAACAAACTAATACAGTAGAACTTGGCTAATTCAAACGTGCATAATTCGAATTCGTGGATAATTCGAACTTTTACCGTGGTCCCTTGAATATCCTATGTAAAACCATGCAAAAATATCGTCTGTAATTCGAACTTTTTTTGGTTAATTTGAAATAAAAATTTTGCTCTAACTACAAAAAATCGCCTGCTGTATGGGCTAGACCACGTAACAATAGAGACACGACTGGAAACAGACAAGCAGGCATTGCCCTTTGTGAACAGACGCTTGTCCTTTGTGTCAAATTCGTGGAATTGCCGTCAGTATCTGGCGATGACACATGACTGGCTCGTGTAATGGTACCGTCCACCATTGTCCCTGGTTCCACACCTCGTCAGTCAGCCACCCTCACTGTTGCTTTCAGTTCAGTCTGCCTGCATTCGTGGAAGTGTTAAGTCTTTTTGAGTTTCTACTGTGCGAGCTGTGTCCTGTAGTGAGAGACCGTTCCTTTCTTTATACAGTACTGTATATACAGACTGGTGTGTTTTAGTGACGCTTATTGTGCAGTTTTATTGTGTTGTGTGTTCATCATGGCCCTTTCAAAACCAACACAGACCCAATACAAATCATTGACATTTGCCGAAAAAGTTGCCGTTATACGGGAAGTGGAAAAGGGACAAAAAAAGAAATCTGAAATTGCTAAGGAATTCGGGATACTGCCAAATACGCTGTCAACGTATCTAAAAAATAAAGAGAAGATTTTGAATAGTGTGTGTAAAGCCAGCGACAAAGATAGGAAACGAGCGCGAGGACCAGAAATCCTGACGTGGATGAATGTGTAGTGAAGTGGTTTAAGCAAGCAAGGGACAAAAAAATTCCAGTCAGTGGGCCCCTCATCAGAGCCAAAGCTGAGGAATTCGCATCTAGCTTAGGGAAAAATGATTTTAAGGCCAGCACTGGTTGGCTCAATGGTTTTAAAGAAAGGAATGGCATGTCTTTCAAAACTGTTTGTGGGGAAAGTGGATCTGTTGACGTTGAAGCTGCAAATTCATGGAAAGACGATTTGTTGCAATTGATTTCTGATAGAGACGCTAAAGACATTTTTAACGTAGACGAGACGGGCTTATTCTTCAAATGCACCCCCGACAAAACACTTGCTTTTAAAGGAGAAAATTGTAGTGGCGGCAAACACAGCAAGGAGCGCATAACACTTTTAATCGGAGCAAACATGGATGGCTCAGAAAACTGCCTTTGCTAATGATAGGGAAGTCAGCCAACCCACGTTGTTTCAAAAATGTAAAAACGAAACCAGTTGACTATTTCTTTTATGAATTTGCTAACTGCTATAATTTTTTATTGTTTGACTAAGCTTTTCGTCATTACTGACATCTTCAGGTCTTAAAACAACCTGAAGTTTAAGACGTTGTTTAAGACCTGAAGATGTCAGTAATGACGAAAAGCTTAGTCGAACAATAAAAAATTATAGCAGTTAGCAAATTCATAAAAGAAATAGTAAGGATGGCTGCTAATTTAAACAATACGAAGAAACCAGTTGAATATGAATCAAACAATAAAGCTTGGATGACAGGTGAAATTTTCGAAAGATGGACTTTGAAAATCAACAGGAAATTTCGGGATCAAAACAGAAGAATCGTCTTGTTTATTGACAACTGTACAGCGCACAACACTATTCCTGTGATGGAAAATGTAAAGGTTGTGTTTTCCCTCCAAACATGACTTCAGTAGTTCAACCTATGGACCAAGGTGTAATAAAAAATTTTAAGCATTTTTACAGACGGCTTGTGGTCCAAAACATTCTGTCAGGTGCTTATTTAGATGAGCACGAAAATATCAAGATTAACATCCTTCAAGCTGCCCGCATGTGCAACAGTGCTTGGAACCAAGTTACGCAAAAAACAATTGCTAATTGTTTTCGTAAAGGTGGTTTCTGCCACATTGAAGGTGAAGAGGAGAATAAAGCTGCTAGAGAAGTCGTACGCACTACGGATAACTGGGAAGATGTTGGACATGACGCAGGCATTCGTTACGAAGAGTTTGTAAACATGGATGAAGACTTTGCGGTGTGCGGTGAACAGACAGATGCAGAGATCGTGGCTGATGTTATGAACAAAAGAAATGATGGTACATCTTCAGATGAAGAAGGGGACCAGCTAGAACTTCCAGAGATACTGATTCCAACGGCTTCACAGGCATCAAATTACATTCAAGACTTGAGACGGTTTGTTGAAGGACAGCAGAACGTAAGTGACGCTATTTTCCAAGCACTTAATAAACTTGAAGGGTTTACTACAACTCAGTGTATTAACTGCAAAATGCAATCAAAAGTTTCTAGCTTTTTAAAAGACTGTAAATGCTATATTTTGTACTGAAACATGTTTATACGTTTGTAATACATATGTATAAGGAAATTGTTTAATAAAATAACATATTGCTTTACTGAATTTCGGTTTTTGATTTGATTTTTCTACCGTTATTAAAAGTTTTCCTAATTCGAATTTTTGGATAATTCGAATTTTTTACTGGTCCCTTCAGCTTTGAATTAGCCAAGTTCTACTGTAGCTACATGTAGAAGAAACTTTTTTGTCAGCTGAAGAAATATATTTATGAAAATTTTATTATCACAAGACATTAACTTAGATAATATTTTGTGTTCAAAATATAAGTAAATTCTATGTATTAAATAAAAAAATGTATAGTAATAGTACAGTTTTCTGTACTATCATATAAAGTAATATATTTCTGCATAATCATAAAAATACTAATAGATTATAGTAGTACGGTAGTCACAAAATTCAGCAGTTGGGCTAAATTGAATTGAAGCCAAATTTTAGTATACCAATATGAAACAGCCAGAGTCGAATAGTATCTTGGGTGTATGACATTATATGGTTTGTCTCACACTGTTAACACTTTGACACCAGGGCCTTAACATAGTGGTCCTTCGCTCACGGTGGGCCATTTTTGCATATATTTAAAATGCTGTAGCTTCTAAGCTATATGGTAGAAATATATGCTACCTGTATTATTATAAAGATCTAAGTGTCTTCTCTAAAATGGTGTATACTGTATGTCATTGTGTTGGTTATTTTACTTGAAACTGCATTTCAAAAAAGTGAAATTTATGGAAGAAAAAAAAATTGGCAGAAACACATGTTGTTACTAGAACTTCACAATTTTATTTTTATTTGTTTTTTATTTTTATTTTATTTCACTCCATTCTCTCTCAGTTTCTTCATATATTTCGTTTGTTGTCGTTGCTTGTCCAAAATTTTGACACATAAGTAGTGTTTAGCCAGCACAACAGTTTGCTGCGCGCTGCGTCATGTCAACTTACCTACGAAAGTGAACGCATACGCAATCTAATAGATTATTTGGGTACTACAAGGCCTGACATTGTTTCAAAATGCTCCAAGGACGTCTTTTTACAAATGGAATCATGCAAAAAGACTTTGACACTGATGGACGTCAATTGACGTCCATCAGTGTCAAAGTGTTAAGTATATTTAACTTATTTGTGCAAAAAAAATATATTTATGTACACAAGGAAGGTTACAGGTAATGGATATATATATTTTTTTTTATAAATTTAAATACAAAAATAAAAATAATGTGCAATTTAGCCAGTAAATTGCAAAAGTTGTCGATGTTTAGTAAATAAAAAGCTTTTTTATTATTTGATCAAAAACATTTATCTGAAATAAAGCTGTAGATAGTTATCTGAATTTTTATCATTAGATAAGATAAATTTTCTTCGTTTGTCCTATAGCTTAATTGGAAATGACATGTAATGAGTGGTGTAACAGAAGGAGCACCAGTAATGTGACCCATAAAATAAAATAGTTTTTTATGTATGTTTCATTATTTCCCTTGAAATAGAGATAGTAACATGAATTATTATTTCTTATTTCTTTGTATATTTTGGTTTACCTTTTTTTTTAATTTGTGGCTATAGCTATGAGACTTTAAAAAATATTTGTTCTACATGGATTAAATTCTCCTTTTTTAATGTTTCATCCATCATGGTTGCTGGTGTTCACTTAGCGCTGTCAGGGAAACGCATGTGGATTAAAGTATTCTAGAGACATGAACAACTTAGTCAACATTTTCAATGCTAACTATCGTTCGTTTATACTACCACTTTACCATATCTGGCAACTACACATTTCTGTTACCTACCTGATTTGAGTGGTAGTTTCAAATAAGAGCAATTCATGAGTTTCTGTACTTCCTAATTGTTTTATATATTTTTTTCATTTCTCTAGTTTTATAATGAAAATAGAAAAAACAAATATTAAAGTAAGAAGTAAAGATATATATGAATCACTTGCAGTCTATTAGAATTTTTATGATTGTCCAGAAATGGAAGGAAAAATGAAGGAAATATTGATATAAAATACTTTTGTTAGAAAAATGATACTAGTACTCAATAAAAAGAATTGAACTTGTTTTCATTTAATATGTTTTTGTTAATGTGTCATACATAAAATTCTGCAAGCACGTAATATTGTCATTAGTTATTATTTACTATTATTGTTATCGTCTACTCTTTTACTTACCTTTAACACACGCCACTCTGACTTACTGCCCTCAGAAGATCCCCAACTATTCTTTGGTCGCCACGATTTTTTTTTTTATGGTTCAAAATCGAAACCTATTTACACTTTCTGCCAGGTTCGTTAGACGAAATCTTTCATACTGGATAGGTGCTGGTAATGTGGCGTAATAATTAGCTTAACACATAGTTACGCTATTAACTCATTTTATTAACATTAATTTCAATCTTACGTTCTCCTCCAATTATACTTCTCATCAAACTCTTTATCTCAAGTTATAATAAAAAAACATTCTTGTAAAAGTACCTTGATTTTAATTCTTTAAAATAGTGATTTGATAGCGTTACTGTCTCGTTCTAATTTTAAACATATACCTACACAACAAAAGAATAAATGTTTCAACTAACTTATTCTACATTCTTGTTTTAGTTTATTAAGGTGGCCCAGCAATGCCCACACTCAACTCACATTCCGTTTTAATTCCCCATTTTATTTTATTATTACTTTTGTCAAAACTAGAGCTTTTTTTACATGAAATTATTTATATTATGAAATAAGGTGTTGTTACTTCACCATCGGCGTCCTCCTCGCCACGTGTTGCACTGATTATAAGTCCGAAACGTTTGTCGATTCACCACATTTTAGTCTTCTTTCTACACCACACTTACTTCATTCCAAAAAGTTAGTTCACTTTTGATACTGTTCCGGGTTTTCACCGGCGAGGTCGGCCGACCTTGGAAAAACTTTTAGTAAAATTTTATACGGACCGCACGTTATACTGTTTGTACATTTTATACAATAGAATAGATAGGCCGACTAATTGTTACGTCCTATCTTACACTCCCGAGGCCACTGTTTTAAATTCACAACTTTATTGTCTGATGCTGCTTACTCTCTGATACCAAAATGCAGACTGTAGGCTGTGTCACAAGGCTGCTGCTGGGCGGTTACGCAATACGTCTGTACAATTGTTTTGGCTAACACTGTGCATTGCTGTACTGAGGCTCCCTACAGGTGCAGTTAACAATTTGATACTGGATGGAATTGATGATTTGAATTTATATAAAATTAAACTGGGGTAGCTCACATATATGGAGTGAATTTAACCCTTAATTGCCCGGGCGGTTTGGCGATACAATTTTGCACGGGCGGCATACTGAGTACGCCAGTCCATTTGTTGGTCTGTCCCACCAAATTATCATCAACTGCTTGTAATTTTTTAACACGTTGACTGTGAATGACACACCGTGAGTCATTTTGATAACAATTCCAAGTAATTCAGCTCCAGAAAATAAAACAATTTATTTTTCTCTGCTCTAGAACGTTTTTCGTTTCATAATATTATTTCTTTGTCCTTCAATGTAATTATCTTGGTTATAAACAAAATTGTAATTATCGTTTGTAAACAAACGAGCTAAGCCGTTGAGATAAGCCGCAACAAACAGAACACTACCAAGAGAACATGTTTTTTTTGCACAACGAAGTGAACGTGATAACATTGAAAAAGCGAAGTAATAAAAAAAAACATGCGGGTAATTATATGCGTTTATTGAAACGAAATATGAAAGAGGAAATGGCTGTCCTACATATATATATATATATATATATATATATATTTTTTTTTTTCTTACAAAAAGTTTCAAACAACATTTCAAAAATAAAAACAAAAGCACAAACAACGTTTTCAGTAATTATTGTCAAAAACTTAATCTTCGTCATCCAGTTCATTTTTATTGGCACATGTTCCGCGGAGATAAACTGTTTTCGCCAAATGAGTTGTGCATGTAAAAGCAGAACATTCTGAGCAACTAATCGTTGTGTAGTTGTTTTTTGCTCTTCCGCATGAAGTGCATCGTCCTTTTCCATTTTTTGCGGGTGGTTGTATTTCCTGCTCCTCGTTTATTCCGTCCGAAGAAAGCACTCTACGAATTATTGCTTTTGAATGCACAGGTAGGCTTCGTAAGTTTGCACGATCTTGAAGGTGTGGCTTCATAAGAGACGTCGCTAAGTTTTTCAAAAATATTCTTCTAAACTTGGGAGAAGCACTGGGTTCAGAGAAATTCAAAAGGATTTGTGCATTTATGCCTGCCACGTTTTGAAGCGCAAAAAAAGTTGCCATCGTCCATCTCTTTGTTTTACGGGCTACGGTGTAGTTGCCACAGAGTTGGTCTACTACATCCACTCCACCTTTGAACTTATTATAGTCCATGATTATTTTTGGTTTTTGTGTCTCTGAATCAATTTTATCATCGTTGTGCACGGTGCTGAGAAGAATTACACATTTATTTTTTTTGGTCATGTAAGAAACCATCGTGACATCTTTTTGAAAACAAAAAATTGAAGTTCCAACTTCTCTTGTTTTCATTGGCTGTAATTGAAAAGGGATTTCTTTTTTGTTCTTTTTTAGTGTACCCACGAGGGTAATACCACTGGCGAGGAGAGATTTGGCTAAAGGATAACTAGTGTACCAGTTATCGGTAGTCAGGTTTCTGTTAGAACCTTTATAGCGGCTAATCAGCCTATTGACGATATCCAAGCTCGCATTCGAAGCTTCATACGGTCCAGGAGGTCGAGTGCCACAGTACATTTCCAATTTCAAGCAATAAAAAGTTCGCGAATCAACAACTGCAAATATTTTTAGGCCATACTTGGCCGGCTTATTAGGAATGTATTGAATGAAAGAGCACCTGCCACGAAATGGCTCTAACTTTTCATCACCGTCAGTTGATCCCCAGGCGAATAAAATTTATCACAGTTGTCATTGAAAGAGTCGTAAAACTCCCGTATTGCGGCTAACTTATCGGCTGTTTTTCGAGTAAGTCTTGTGGATGTGTCATCGAATCTTATGGAAGCTAGAAGGTATCTGAATCGTTTCAGCCACATCACCCCTTGCAATATTTCAATGCCAGTGCCATCCTGAGCCCATGCTTCGTCAAGATGTATTTTAGACATTTTTTTGTATCCTAATAAGAATAAAATCCCAATGACAGCCATTATTTCTGATCTGCTTGTGTCCTTTGCACTATTTTTTGAGATTTTCTTAGGGTCCTCCATTGTTCTGTTACGCTGTATGTACATGTTAGTGTATTTCACTAGAGAATCAATCATGTCTAAGTTTATAATCTTCAAGAAAGCGGAAAATTCGTCTTTCACGTCGGCACAGTTTTTGGAAGCCGGAAGTACTTGTTTCACAATATTTTTACTAGGTGTACGCGAAAATTTACTTTTTATAGGGCCCTTCTTCCATTTATAAATTTCACTGATTTCCTTTACGACCCTTCCTCTTACTTTCTTCTTTTTGTAAATAATTTTAGTAAAAAAATCGTTGTCATCGGTATCACTCACCTCATCGTCAGAAGTCCTTGGAAGTGGTTGAGGAAGAATCTATTTCGGAATAACTATTGTGGTCACTCTGTTCGATAATCTCACGTTCGTCAATATCAGATGATTGAATGTCAGTGTCAATGCCTGAATTTTGCTTCTCTTCATCCGACAGTTCATGTAAAACATGTTCGAAATCTTCGGGCCGTACAATTTCATTCCGCGACATAGTTGGGGGGGCAGCGTACGGAGTACGCCAAATCGCCCGTAAGTAAAAGACGTCACTACTTCGGCTTGCGATAACAGACTGGTAAATTCAAACGGATCATTGTGCTCGGAGGGAGTTTGTAGGAGGGTACTGAGGGGGCCGTGCCTCGATGATTGGTAGGTTTTCATTTACAGCAAAACTTGCGTGGCTGGCGTACTCTATACGCCTACCCGGGCAATTAAGGGTTAAAATCTGTATAAAATCGAGACCAAAATCAATAAAATAAAAAACCTTCCCATTTGACCCATTACAATACCCCCCCAATGAGAAGTCTTCTGTCGAAACAGAAGAATTCTCATTGCTAAACCCCTAAGAGGACCGGTGAGGATATGGTGCCAACAACCCCCCATTTATTCTTATACCTCATGGGTAAACAACCCCCTGGCTCGGCGACTATGGCCGCATCTGAACGAGATCACTGGACTTCTTCGTAAGAGATCCCAACACCGAAAAATCGAACAGACACGCACCGCAGCGTACCTTACCTTTCATCATGCTACCCCCAAAATCCTCAATCCCTGGCTTAGATTATGCCAGATCCTCAGCCGATATGTTTCCCCTTTTATGCAAGCTGGGTCGCCTTTGGCAAATACTGGGCGCATACATACACCTATAATGTTTTCTACACAAACTCATCATTTAAAATTTAAGTCAAAATCAGATTGTATCAAAACAAAACAAATCTCTTGTCTGAATAGATTAAATCTCTTTGTTATTATTACTGAAAAAAAAACAAATAAATTGAATATTTAATTAAAACATGGACTGCCCTATCCTAACATTTGATTATACATATATCCTAAACAATATAATTCAATAACACTATTATTACACATAAACAATAATACAACCAAAAATGCAAAACATCAATTTCATGGCAGGCACAAAAAGTATATACAAATATATAGATATATATATATATTTTTTTACCCCCCTTTTAATCCCTTAACCCCCGATACCCGTTACATATTAATGAGTTCTGCGCAAGGCTTCTTGGCCTTTTTCAGCCTCATCCTCGCCGTAAACCACATCTCCCTCGTGACCTGTAACTGGGTCACCGCCCATCCACACTCACTATTACCCCCCCTAGACTGTAGCGTCTAGTTGCTTTCACAAGGACTGATGCGGAAGGGGTGGACATTTTTTTCTTTTATTCCACCCCCATCCTTGCTTCGGCGTTACAATAAAATTCGGTATTATACCTACTAGTTTTTATTTATACACCCCTAATGGACTACCACCCCTATCTGGGTGAAAATAGACCTGTTCCAAAATTAGGTAGATTCCCCAAAAAATAACCCCCCTACTAAATCCAACAAACCACCGGGTTAACAAAATAAAACAAACCACAAGCCGGTTATATCAAGTAAAATTTATGATTTGCCACAATTAACTACTTTCACGGTCATGATCCGGTGAGGTCATGACCGCACTTAGGTGGAGAATCTACAGTTAAAACATAAAACATAGATTGACATTTAAAAAAAAAGGTTACTTAAACAGTAATATACACATCTTATTTTCCAAACACCATCTCGGCCCAAAAAATTTCCATCAGTTGTCAGTGTGAAATAAATATTTTACTCATTATTTACATCAATTAGCATTTACTATGTATTCCAGTTTACATTCAAATAAAAATATAGTTAAGTTCATTATTAAAAATCATCTTCTCAATTAATTTAATTACCATATTAATTTAATTGTATTTAAGTTACTTTAATTAATTTAATTACTCTCAAAAGTTACAGTAATTACCTCATTATTATTTTATCAAAAAAATTTACTTTAATTCTTTTATGTCACAATAGGGTTTTGCTCAAGATACTGATTCATCAAGCTACAACAGTTATCAGCTTCAACACATCTGGCTGTAAACATTGGTCACACAACCTACCCGTTTATATAAACACTTGTGTGCCAGACTTGTTTTCATAAACACTCTCGGTCTCAACACTCACATAGTCTAAACATTCTGGTTACATCATATACTGACATATCTGCTTGCTGCACTTTTCAATTTTTTATAAATCTTTTAGATAACATATTTGTCTCTTAAATTTTTTATTCCAATTCAGATCAGATATATTTTAATTCACCACAATTACTTTAATAGCATTATCACAATTCATTTATTATTATTGTTACACTCTTTTCACACCTGTAAGCGTTTTATTCTATCTGATTGGTATTATAAACTTTATACTTACAATACATTATCCCTCTACTGACACAAACACAAAATACACACCATACCCTCACACCAATATCTCCACGTAACCTCTGAAACATTTAACAATGTTATTCCATACCACACAATTTGACATTTATTTATTAATTAATATCAAATCTCAGAAAACAATTTAAATCCATTAGAAAATTCAATTATACAGCATTTAAATCACTCAGAATATTTAAACATCTCAAATTATTTTAATTAAATTACTTATTGAAAATACAAGTTCATTTGTTATCAAAACAATTATAATTCGTTAATTACTGTCTCCAAAATTAATTTTGTTATTTATTTAAATTGCAAAATATTAAAATTATTATTGTCACAATTACCTACATACACATTGTTTACCTAACATTTTTTCAATACATACAATTAATTTCACCACAATTATTTACAAACTTTAGTTAATAACTGTTCAGTTTTTCCGCACTTCATTGTCCAAATCTGCTATGTCAAAACCCATAAAACAAAACGTTTATCACTGTCTTTTATTGTTTTACAGTTTAACCTCCATCGTCCCAAATAAGTCTTGGTTTTATACAATACTGTTGATTTTTATTGACAAACAAATGGTTACTTTGTGTGTCATAACCAGAACAACCAAATTCACTCATTTTACTAGAATACTCATTAAACCAGTCTACGTTAGGTATTTTTGTTACATCTCCATCGGTAAATACATTCATGATCGGGTTAATTACTTTAGTCAAATCATTATAATCATTGTTACTCAAATATACTTTTAAACTTTCCTTCCATTCATCATACTTTCTATTTAAGTTATATAATTCTGTTACTTTCTCCACACACAATTCTCTGTTTAAACCTCTCTCATCCCCATACCAAATCACACTTTTAATATCATTATTACAGACAGAGGGTACAACATTATACAACATCACTAAACAACTCAACTCTTCTACTAATACGGGTCTCTTGCCCTTCAAAAACGACATTTGTGAACACTCTGGTTCAGAAAAATTAATGGGAAAATTTACCCTCTGCCCTACACATTCTATCACAATATCATTCTTCCGCTCTCTCTCTAACTCATTAACACACATTAACATCTCATAATCGCATTCCACCAACTCATCAGTACTTTCATTCTTTATTTTTACCATATCGACCTCCGATACTAATTCTTCAAATACATTACAATTATTCTCATTATTTTCAACATTATCGTTATCACTTGTCATCTTACTTTCTACTACTACGTTTTTACCCATATCATTATAATTATCCTCCGTTTTACATTCAAAATTTTCAATTACCTTTTGTCTTTGTTTATCAAATTTTTCCACCACACTACTCTCTATTTTGTCAATTTTATTATTCACATTTTTTAATGAATGACTCAACGTTTCATTTAATTCATTTGTCAATTTGATAAAGTTACTCTCACATTTGATTTCTACTTTATTAATTTCAGTTTTAAGTTCATCGAATTTTACGCTAATACTCTGCTGAAACTGAATATTCTGTCTATCTAATTTCTCATTGACACTACTTTTAAATTCTTGCATTTCGTTTTTCTGTTCATCTAACTTTACATCAAATTTATTGAGCATTTCGTTTTTTTGTTCATCTAACTTTACATCAAATTTATTGAGCATTTCGTTTTTCTGTTCATCTAACTTTACATCAAATTTATTGAGCATTTCGTTTTTTTGTTCATCTAACTTTACATCAAATTTATTGAGCATTTCGTTTTTTTGTTCATCTAACTTTACATCAAATTTATTGAAACTGGTACAAAGAAATTGGATCATTTTCATCATATCTTGATCCTCAGATTTTTTACTCGGGACTGGTGTCGAATGCAGTACGTCATCCATAATTTTCGACTCAGTTCCGGTCAAGCCTATATTTATTTGGCTCTCTGTTTCAATGTCAGTGAAGCTGACTTGTTCATTATTAATTGTATGCTCCCTACTCAAAATTGGGGTTATTTGAATCCCCGAATCTACAGTTACATTACTCTGATCTGTTACCTTTAATTCTGTTTTATTCTGACTCGCACTTGGAGTCGAATGTGTCTCCAAACTACTCATGTTTAAGTCGTCAAAATTTTCGACACTAATCGTTTCATTTGTTATTTTCGTTATCTGCCATTTCTATAAATTTATTAATCTAGATTTACTTACAAAAACATCTACCACTTAACTCTTAACCTCTATTCACACGTCTCGTAATAGAGTCTTTTTATTACAAAATCCGCCTACTACCACCACCTATTTCATACTTCAGATTAGGCCTGACTCATATGAATTGTTAATTCATCTGAGTTAATCCTGGCAGGGTCGCCAATTGTTATCGTCTACTCTTTTACTTACCTTTAACACACGCCACTCTGACTTACTGCCCTCAGAAGATCCCCAACTATTCTTTGGTCACCACGATTTTTTTTTTTATGGTTCAAAATCGAAACCTAGTTACACTTTCTGCCAGGTTCGTTAGACGAAATCTTTCATACTGGATAGGTGCTGGTAATGTGGCGTAATAATTAGCTTAACACATAGTTACGCTATTAACTCATTTTATTAACATTAATTTCAATCTTACGTTCTCCTCCAATTATAATTCTCATCAAACTCTTTATCTCAAGTTATAATAAAAAAACATTCTTGTAAAAGTACCTTGATTTTAATTCTTTAAAACAGTGATTTGATAGCGTTACTGTCTCGTTCTAATTTTAAACATATACCTACACAACAAAAGAATAAATGTTTCAACTAACTTATTCTACATTCTTGTTTTAGTTTATTAAGGGGGCCCAGCAATGCCCACACTCAACTCACATTCCGTTTTAATTCGCCATTTTATTTTATTATTACTTTTGTCAAAACTAGAGCTTTTTTTTACATGAAATTATTTATATTATGAAATAAGGTGTTGTTACTTCACCATCGGCGTCCTCCTCGCCACGTGTTGCACTGATTATAAGTCCGAAACGTTTGTCGATTCACCACATTTTAGTCTTCTTTCTACACCACACTTACTTCATTCCAAAAAGTTAGTTCACTTTTGATACTGTTCCGGGTTTTCACCGGCGAGGTCGGCCGACCTTGGAAAAACTTTTAGTAAAATTTTATACGGACCGCACGTTATACTGTTTGTACGTTTTATACAATAGAATAGATAGGCCGACTAATTGTTATGGCCTATCTTACACTCCCGAGGCCACTTTTTTAAATTCACAACTTTATTGTCTGATGCTGCTTACTCTCTGATACCAAAATGCAGACTGTAGGCTGTGTCACAAGGCTGCTGCTGGGCGGTTACGCAATACGTCTGTACAATTGTTTTGGCTAACACTGTGCATTGCTGTACTGAGGCTCCCTACAGGTGCAGTTAACAATTTGATACTGGATGGAATTGATGATTTGAATTTATATAAAATTAAACTGGGGTAGCTCACATATATGGAGTGAATTTAAAATCTTTATAAAATCGAGACCAAAATCAATAAAATAAAAAACCTTCCCATTTGACCCATTACATTTTCTATTTGTGTATTTCTGTTTTCAGGTTACCATAAGTGTACAAAAGAGGAAGCATCAAGATTAGCAGCATTAGTGTACAGAGTAAGATTTGGAGAGAGCAAGCAAGAATTGCAGGCAATTCCGTAAGTACTCTACATTGTATTTTTGACATGTACGTATCAGCTTGGCATGTTGTTATCAAATCATATGTCATGTTTAAAATCTGATCTGAATAATCAAATTAATAAAGTAATAAAATTGATTTGAATCCTCCATAAATAGTCAAGTAATGGGCAAGGAAAAAAATAATTGTCTCAAAATAACACCATATTTATTTCTCACAACTGAAAAATTTAAATTGTCATAATGTCTTTTCCCTTTCATAAAAAAGCATGACACAGCATACAAAATCTAACTACTAAAGTGATAGTCAAATAGATTTAAAATATTAATTTTGTTTAAACAGGCAAATGCTGAGAGAACTGATCCCTGCTGACTTACTTAAAATACAAAGTGCAGCAGACTGGAAAAGATCTATAGTGGCAGCATACAATCAGGATGCAGGTGAGACAAGCTTATACATTTTTTTTATTAGAGATTCATAATATAAGAATACTTACCCCAGTTTTTACCCCAAACTCCTTTGGGGTAGCTTTAGTAAAGCAGTGCGGATGTTCATGTGTACATAAAATGTGTTACTTAAATTGGTATAATATAAGTCACTGCTTCAGTTGAAATATTTTTGTCTAATGGAAATAAGCTTTTAATGTGGTGGCGTCACAAAGGTCACACCCTTGAACTGAGCCTATGTTAGCTTTAAAGCTGTTCATATCTTAGTCAGCTTTATCTAATGAACTGTAGATACTGACTGAAATATCATACTCCAACAATGATCACATGTGAGCTTTAACACTTACCTGTTAAATATTAATAATTCATGTAACTTTGGTCAGTGATTATGTTATAAATGATAAACATCAAAATAATGAACAGAGTTTCCTCTTTGAAACTGTTGAAACATGTACCATATAACATATTAGTAATAAATAATTACTTACTATAATTTAAACAAAACCATGTTTTTTATTTTTTTTTTAAGTCTGTGTGTGTTTTATACACTTACAAAAACTTGTTATAATTACAAAGCACTTTTGTACCAAAGTAAATAATTTAGTATATAATTTTCTGTCACAAGAAAATGCAAAATTCATCAACATTTATTTTCTACATTATGCTACTGTGTGATGTGTGTCAAATTATATAATCTACAGGCACACCCACAAACAACACAGAATGATATATTAACTGTTTATGTCAGTTATATTGAAATGAAAACTTCTTCAGTTAGCCGAGAGAGTGACAGAATTATAGTTTACATTCAAAAAAATTGTACAAAATATTTTTATTGCCATATGTAGCCAGTGCTGTGTTTTGATGATAAGGTTGCATAAGACAGCCCATTGAAGATACAGACGTGGCACTGAAAATGATAGTATGCAAACACATGATCATGGAGTGTTTTAGGTATTATATGCTAATATATTTATTATAGCATGGCATAACTCCATGCTGTTTGAATGGCCATAAGCAGTATTTTTAGCATTTTACAATAGATTTGTTACTCTGTACAAATTACCCAATACATTATTTCATTCCTGTCCCACAAAATGATTACCACTAACTTTTGCAAATAATGTTTATTTGACAATTTTTGGTTCGTATATTAGTGTGTTTTTCCATGGATTAAGTTTTCCTTATGTTTAAACTTCTCAGATTCATTCAAGTTTTTAACTTCTACTATCTGGGTAACATATTCTGATTATATTATTAAGAATAAAAACCCAAACACATGATAACTGTTATATAAATACTCATTTTATTTTGTAATGGCAACTCTTAAAAATTGGTTTCAAATCGTCTTTAGAGATTGGGTACTCTTATACATCTTACACGGTCTTATAAAAAGAGTATTCCAAAATTAATTTCTGATTGGCTGTTCACACACACACACACACACACAATTATTTTATTATTTCCAAGTGTTGTGTACACATATATGTCTTTTTTAAAGTAACGCTTGTGATAGTAACGCTTTCCTCCAGTATTACTATGTTATTATTCAATCATAGATTACTTCTGCAAGTAGTCGGTAATCTATCAGTATAGGTACAACTTATTTTTATCACTATATGTAAACACCTGATTCACATTTCACAGAATAAATCTGTATCATCAGAGGTTTCAATATGAATTAATGAATAATCAATTTTGTTTGATTACAGTATAAATTAAAAATAATCAGTTTTATTTTGATTTAAATTTTGATAGGTGTAATGTTTGTTTAGTTATTCAGCTGATTTAGTGGCTGTTTGTTACAACATTACAGAACAGTCTACGTGTTTGTCGAATGTGCCAGAAGAATCTCGCTCTAATGTGTGTGGTATACGTGACTCTAGACGCATTTGCGAGAGTTTTCTCAAAGCCGCCAGCCGCGCTGACTGTGTCAAGGCAGCAGTTAATTACATAATACACACGCGCTAAGACGCAGTTTGGAACATTCTGGTCTGTGAGCGGCCTTAAGTTTCAGTATTAGTCGCGATATATTTACAGTGCGGTCCGAGTTTATTGTCAGGCGATTACAAGTGATTGTCTGGCGATATTACTGTGTGCATTCAAGTGGTTATTAGTTAAGTGTTATGTTTTATAATCGGACGGTATATTGTAATACAATTGTGTTATAATATTAGTTGACATTTATTTGTGTGTGAACAATTTTTATTTGATTTGTTATAAGAGACTGTGTTGTTAATTTACGAACTGTTTAACTGTGAAAATTAAAGCTGGTGATTAGTGACTTAATTGGTGTCTTGTATTTTGTTTCCACTGTACCTACGATGATCAAGTAGACCGTGGTAACAGTGGTGTCAGAACTGGGATAGAACGGTTAACAGTGGAAACTGTGGACACTTTATACAAGACGAGGTAATTCGTAACTAATTGGTAAACAATGGATGCCAGTCAGCTGATGGAAGCTTTCCAAGCGCTGTTGCAGCAGACACGGGAAGAGACAAAAGAAGAATGAATACAAGAAAGAGAGGAAGCAGAGAAAAGCCACCGACAGGAGGCAGAAGAAGCAGAAAAACGACAGGATGAAAAACGTAAGCAGGAAGCAGATGACATCAAAACGTTAATTCAAGAGCAAAAGCAGATGCAAGAACATACTACAGCAGAATTAGGTCTCCTATGTGGTGACGTAGGTGAATTACGAGGTGAGCTTAATAATCAGATTACCAGAATATCTGACGTAGAAGAATCCATGTCAAATAAAATAGCTGAAGTAGAAAAATCTGTCTTGAGTGTGGAAGAAGGTATGTCAACAAAAATATCTGCAGTAGAAAACTGTATGGCGAATATAAAAGAGCAAATTAAAAATGAAGTTGAGCAGTTCTTGAAAATACAACCAAAACAAATTTCTGAACAGACTGTACCAATGATAAAGACAGAGAAAGACACAGAAAATAAGTCAGTACAGAAGGTCACCTCGCCTGCGGTTGGGACAGTTCATGTCAAGGCCCCAACCTTTGATGGAAGGATGCACTGGGCGAATTTATGCCAATTCGAAGCTGCTGCATGTGCAAATAATTGGACAGAGAAAGACAAGGCTGTTTCACTCATTCTTGCATTAAAAGGACCTGCGGCAGAATTAATACAGAAAGTACCACCTGACAGACAAAACACCTATGCCGAACTGATAAAAGCTCTGGAATTACGTTATGGTGATAAACATTTGCGAGATGTGTATTACACTCAGTTGAGAGACAAGACGACAATGTTCTGGGGAGAGTCTTCAAGAGTTTGAAGCAAGTATCGAGACTGATTTAGATTCGCCTAGCCTGAAGCACCAGAAGATTTACGAATAATGTTTGCGGTGCAGACATTTATTGATGGCACCGGAGATTGTGAACTTCAGCAAGTGTTATGAATGGCAAGGCACCGAAATAGCTCAGAAGCTCTTGTTCACGCCCTAGAGTTTGAAGCTGCCAAGTCAGCATCCTGCTACATTAATGGGTTTGTGCCATCACATTGCATTCAGAAGATCCCTGTATCACATTGCCGTTACGATGGGACCAGAAAAACAATGTTGTCAGACAAACAATTCAAAAGTTCAAGAGAGTCACATCGATTTGAAAAAGACAGAAGACCGAACTGTTACAACTGTGGAAAATGTGGTCATCTACAGGTAGACTGTTGGGAGAAGAAGATACCGAGAGAAGAGAGTGAGGGGGACATCCCAGGAGAGTCGAGACTGAGGGGATTTGATATGGATGCAATACTGAACGACAACTCATATTGGGCGGTGGCAGAGAGGATCTACAGGAGACACCGTGTCATCGGAGAACAGTCCAGAAACATGTAATAACAAGAAGAAGGAAGAAGAGAGTGATCGCACCAATTGGAGAAGTAAAGCCCCAGAACAGCACACAGTTTCCACGCTACATAAGACCAGTGGAAACTTGATTGTTAATGGGTTTGTGGAAGGTAAACCAACATCATTTACAGTTGACACGGGCGCAACAGTGTTCATTGTGCGCCCTGACTTAGTCAGCAACCGCCAGTCTCTAATTAGGTCTTGTACAATACAGACTGTGACTGGAAGCCCCGTCAAGGTGCTAGGAAAGGTAGACGTACGTGTACGCCGGGGTCTTCTCGAGTTTAGCCACCAAATGCTCATTGCAGACATTGTCGATTTAGTGATTCTTGGCTCGGACATTATGAATGCCTATGGATTCGTTGTGGACTTGAGAGAGAATGTCCTGAAGGTTGGCCAAGAGAAGATAAAGCTTTGCATGGCTAAAATGACAGGGTCTACCAACCATTCGATTAACCGAGTGTCATTAGTTGAAGAAAAAGTCAAAAAGTCTGATCAAGAGCAACCCTCCCTATTGCAATTGGAAATGGAGGAAGAACTAGCAGAGGAAATACAAATAAGTGTAACGACAAAAGATGTGATTGGAAAGCCAACTATGAGTGTCGAGACAAAACTCTTGTTTGTTCCTTAGCTGATAGAAGCACCCGAGGGCAAAAGTGGCTGAAGATGAGGTTACGCAAGAGGTTGTTGATGAGAACCAAACAAACTTGATTCAGTCAGTGGTGTTTAGGTCATCAGTACATGATGCAACGGGAGTGATTCCAGCAAAACTAGTGGTTGAGCAGAAGACTCGCATTACTGGGAACGTGATGTTCGGATCACACGAGACTGAATTCAAAGAACCGGAGAATTATCTTTTGCAAGGACGTCCACCTAGATCGCCTGGTCGAGTATTACTTCAGAGACGGTTTGCCTGTTCGGGACAAACAGGCTTAAGGAGGAGGCAGTGTTACAACATTACAGAACAGTCTACGTGTTTGTCGAATGTGGCAGAAGAATCTCGCTCTAATGTGTGTGGCATTCATGACTCTAGACGCATTCGCGAGAGTTTTCTCGAAGCTGCCAGCCGCGCGGACTGTGTCAAGGCCACAATTAATTACGTAGTACACACTGTTACGTATTACCTTAAGACGCAATTTGGAACGTCTGGTCTGTGAGCGGAGGTAAAAATACATGGTGGCAGCAGCCTCAAGTTTCAGTATTAGTCGCGATATATATTTACAGTGCGGTCCAAGTTTATTGTCGGGCGATTACAAGTGATTATCTGGCAATATTACTGTGTGCGTTCAAGTGGTTATTAGTTAAGTGTTGTGTTTTATAACCGGACGGTATATTTTAATACAATATAATGTTGTGTTTTAATATTAGTTGACATTTATTTGCATGTGAACAATTTCTATTTGATTTGTTATAAGAGACTGTGTTGTTAATTACGAACTGTTTAACTGTGAAAATTAAAGCTGGTGGTTAGTGACTTAATTGGTGTCTTGTATTTTGTTTCCACTGTACCTACGACAATCAAGTAGACCGTCGTAACAATATTAAAAATATTTAATGTTTATATTTTCCTTATTTTATAGGTTGTATAATTTTCAATAAATTATCTTGTTTTGTTTTTATTTGTAACTAGCTAAACCCGGCCACGCTTCGCTGTGGCTCAGTCTGATATGAAATGAATGGGAACTTAAATAAAAGTATTCTAACGAACATAGATTCACCAAGAAAACACATCATTCAATTCAATACCCTGCTTTGCGTTGCTGTGGCTATGCTGTGGAATGAAAGGAAAGGAAGAAAAAAGATGTTTTTCACAGAAAATCATTTTTTATTGTAAAGCTAGTAGATTGACTACATTTTTTGTTTGTCCGTTTTCTGCATAAACATAAAGATCAGACGGTTTACCGACTCTGGAGCATGCGATGTATAATTGCCCATGAGAGAAGCAATCGTTTTCTAAATTCAAATGCACACTTGCAAAGATTGGCCTTGCACTTTATTGATAGTCATAGCGAACGCAAGGCGTATTGGAAATTGAAGTCGTTTGAACTCGAACGCCATGTCGTCGGTCGGAATGAGTGGTATTCGTGGAAGTAGTACGTCTTCACCTTTATGAGGTCCAATCAGAATTGTTGCTTCAATTAGATTGTTCATCAATTTTTTAACTACTAATCGTGTGCCATTGCATAACTTTGGCTGATTGATGTTTCGGAGTAATATAATTGGCACTTCAATTTTCAAATTCAGAATGTGTGACGGTAATCCGGGAACATCGAGAGAATTAAGAAATTCCATTGGAAAATTCACTACTGCAGGACTACCATGTTTCCGCACATACGTAATAGCGTCCTGCGCATATTCGTGCATATGTTGCGGACTACCAGTATATGTGGCAAGCAATATGGTGATATTTCCTATGTTGCTTATATCACCATCATTACTTATCGCGTCTCTCAAATGTATATATTCTTCTGATCTCAGTTTCTTTTGATTGAGCCTAATGAATAGTAGTCGTTCCGACTCTATTTTCGCGTACATGTCGACGATGTACTGATGGAAGAGCTGACGGTATTTCAGAATATGGTTATCTTCATTTTCACGTACCATAATCCGATAGGAATAATAATTCATTGAACTAACTTTTTTGCCTGTGTGTTCACCTGTGACTGTGTTTATCATTTTGATGTTGAAATGATAACCATCTTGACCGTCTGGAAACATAATTGGATATTGCAATGGATCGTAGCATCTATGAGTGTCAGCAATTCTTTGTAGTTGCTCATTTCTGCGCTGCAAAACGATATCGCGAGGATGAAATTCTTCTCCAACCATGACAATTGCTACCTCATCAATTGTTGGCGCGTTATATCGTCTGTCATGCTCACTGGCTGGTGTTTGATCAGCACGAATAACAATTCTATGGCTGTCTGATGGCATGAGATCAATCGCATTTTTGAACATCCGAATTAAATTATTGTTGTCATGTAACATTTTTTACAACGACTCAACAATATGCCTTCTGATTCCAGTAGAGATTTGGCAGCGTGCATTCAATTGGTCATTTTCATCTCCGATGAAGTAGATTTGGAGAAATTTATGGTTATTGCTGGGAAAAGGAAGCAAAGAGCCAGCTCTGTGGTAAATTTGTCCCTGAATTTTAAATGTCGGCATAAAATGCTCCGCTATAACGTTAGCGCCGAATGAAGTCATCTGAAAACAGGAATTGTAATTTCTGATGTTTTTGAGGAAATGTTTTGAATCATCAGTAATTCCATTTAACAAACTTTTCAGTGGTTCTTTTGGCTGCTCAAGTTCAGGTAGCTTCACTTTTCCGCTCGTGCAGCACATTCCCGGGGTTTCTCCTTTAAATTTCATTGCTGTGCACTGCGGACAAACTTTGTCCATTTTTCCGATTTGAACGAATTTACATGAGGTATTGTATTGAATATTCGGTTCGTATGAAAAAGCAATTCGGTGATATGAAGCTCGATCATTCAGATATTGCAACTGCATACGTCTTCGCTGTTGATCTAATTGTTCTTGGCGTTGTTGAGACGATTGTGCTGCTCTTCTTCTTCTCGATTCAACTCGTAAGACTTCAAGTCTTTCTTCCCGCTGATCTGCGGATTCTTCTGCTCGCCTTTGAGAAGTTCTGACTCTAACACGTTCAATATCGTCTAAACATTCTTGATCAGTGCGGTTTGATCTCCTTTGACATTCTGTGATTGCGTGTCGAGAACGGCGGCCTATGTTCGAACGTGGGCGAGGCATTACAGATGATTAATGTGTCACTATGACTTAAGACTAAAGGCTGCCATACTATGACTAAGACTCTTTTATTATGACTTAAGGATATGAAGCTCGATCATTCAGATATTGCAACTGTATACGTCTTAGCTGTTGATCTAATTGTTCTTGGCGTTGTTGAGACGATTGTGCTGCTCTTCTTCTTCTCGATTCAACTCGTACTACGGCTGGCGAAAACACAGACGACGATCAACTGGAAAAAAAACGAAAGAAATGAATTGAATTGAATGCAACAATCAAAATCAAAGTAACTCACATTTTGATTTTCGAAAACAGATAATTAAATCATTTCCAAAACAAAACAAATGAATTGAATTGAATGCAACATTCGGTATCAAATTAACTCACATTTCGTTTTTCGAAAACAGATAATCTAATCACTTCCCAGATAATCAAATCACTTCCAACGATTGATTATGCACATCAATGTGAGCGTATGTTTGTGCTCGCAAAACTCGAAAAGTAGTCGGTCGATTGACTTGAAATTTTGACACAACGTTGCATTCGAATACGCGCGTTTTTTTTAGTAAAATGAAATTTTGACACAACGTTGCATTCAAATATGCGTGTGTCTTCGAAAATCGAATTCATTTCTTTCGTTTCTTTCCAGTTGATCGTCGTTTGTGTTTTTGCGGGCCATAGTATGCGTTTTACGAGTTGAAGAAGAAGAGAAAAGTTGTTCACATTATGACCAACAGCACACAACCCAGCAAATACATAACACTTACATACTACAATTCCAATACACATAAAATAGCAAACACATTTAGGAAACACAATTATAAAGTAGCCTACAGAACCAACAACACCATTAGAAAACACATAAATAATACTAACAAAGACATTGACACATACAGCAAAACAGGGGTTTATAAATTAAACTGTAATGATTGCCAACAATTCTACATCGGCCAGACGGGAAGATCTTTTTCTTCCAGATTTTCTGAACATTTAAAAGCCCTCACCACAAACTACATACATTCCACATTTGCCACACATTTACATAACGAAAACCACAGTTACACAAACATAGAACACAACATGGAAATATTACACTACTTACCTAAAAGTAGAAAACTAAACACAGCTGAACAATTTGAAATATACAGATATCACACACTACAACCAAACAACATATTAAATGAACAAATACATTATAAATCACATACACTATTCGATACACTGATCCACACACACAATTCGAACCTCAGCGCCAATCCCTTCCCACCATCAACCCCCACCACACACACCATTTTTCCGTAACGGTTATTCTGTAATCGACAATCAGTATACACCCACTGAAGAAGAGAAACAACATCTCGAAACGTTTGGGAAGTGACAACAGTTAAGTTCATTAGTGAAAGTTTATATATATTATTAAATTAATTTAATAACTTAATTTAAAGTAATGAAGATTTTGAAGGAGACAAGATATGAATAAGATCATAAAATCAAAAGAAAAATTTAGTAAAGATGGGAAGATCAAGTACTTAATGATTTGAAGTTTATGAGAGTGACTCAATGGAATGAGAAAGGAGTGCAGAAAGGTGGAAAGGTTAGAAGGCAAAAAGCAACTCAAAGATGAAAGAGAAGCATACTTTGCAAGCAGTATAAAGTTGTTTTGTTGGTTCATCCTCTTCATTCACGCACTTAATATTAGTGATAAATTGTAACTTTCCTTGTGAACACTTATGTTTCTTAATGTCCTCGTACGTTTCGGTGTGCTATTCACCTTCTTCAGCGAGGTTTAAATACAGAATGTCTTGAAACAATTGTAACGGATTTTTTCAGGTTGGTGGTATGTGTGGGGGGATAGTTGGTGGAAGGGGATTGGCACTGGGATTCAAAGTATTGTTTGGTTTCTGTATGATTGTGTCAAATAGTACATGTGATTTGAAGTGTAGTTGGTCATTTAGTATGTTGTTTGGTTGTAGTGTGAACAACCACACTATATAAACACCACACACTACAACCAAACAACATACTAAATGACCAACTGTACTTCAAATCACATGTACTATTTGACACAATCATACAGAAACCAAACAATACTTTGAATTCCAGCGCCAACCCCCTTGCACCAACTACCCCCCCCCCAACACACACATACCACCAACCTGAAAAAATCCGTTACAACTGTTTCAAGACATTCTGTATTTAAACCTCGCTGAAGAAGGTGAATAGCACACCGAAACATAGGACATTAAGAAACGTAAGTGTTCACAAGGAAAGTTACAATTTATCACTAGTATAAAGTTGTCATACAGTATAATGACAGTGATAAATTATAGTACGTATATGAAAGATATGAAAATCGTAATGTGTTACAGGGTTTACTTTCATTGCAGAATACGGTTATATCTTCATGGGGTTATATAGTATAGCTAGGCTACTTTAGACTTACCACCAAATGATAAATCACTTTACAGATGTTGAATCTGTATGATACCACTTTGAAATTGAGTGAATTCTTTGATCTTTTATTTCATTTTAAAGTGATTATTTTCAATGTTATATTCACTTTACTGAGATTTGTTCCATAGAAGATTTTATGATATTTCCCTGTAAAACATTTAATGAAAATATAATAATGAAAAAGTTTTGTTTCGTTTCTAGGTATGAGTCCAGAAGATGCAAAAGTTACATTCCTCAAAATTATATATCGTTGGCCTACATTTGGTTCTGCTTTCTTTGAAGTGAAACAAACAACAGAGCCTAATTATCCAGAAATGCTGCTGATTGCTATTAATAAACATGGAGTCAGCCTAATACACCCACAGACTAAGGTATGAACAATAAACCTTAGATATATTATAACAATATTTTATAAGATAGTAAGAAAAATGGAAACTACAGTACATGAATACAACAAATAGATTTGACATTTTCACTTATAGTTCTGTATTTTTTAATCAATTTTAAAAACACTGGTTTTATTAATAATAGATTATATACAGATAGCAAGAACTCATATAGTTCTATGTTTATACTTGTTCTAGCATCATCACATGTTCTACGCATAGCAATCCTGAGTGTCATCATTCTGCTGTGTTTTGTATCAGTGTTTTCTTTTATGATAGCCTTCACCATTGTCCTCTAAAATCACTTCTGTTTCCTTTTTGTAATATTTCAAAACAAAACTGTTGATAGAAAAGTATTTTTCTATACAGTATGCTTTAGCTTTTTTTCAGTCTTATTTAATATTACTGCAGGAACAGGTTCACACATGCACACACAATCACTTAATGGCAGTATGCTATTTTAGCAAATAAGAATGTTTTAAAACTTTTTCAATAACAGTACTTTCACCGTGTCTGTGATATGAAAGTATCAGTAGCTTTTGTGAATTATATGTTATTCCCTGGGTCAGAGGTGCCCATCCCACCCCCAAAGGCCATGATGCAATTCCCCCCAAGTATTCCAAAATCCCCCCAATTTGATTTCATCGGTAGGGGAGTACCACGATACGGGGGTATGGAATAACCCCCAGTTAACGGTGGATCTTGGGGCTGTATCCACAAATTTTTGAAAACTAAACCCATTTAAGCAATTATTGGAATCAAAAAACTAATATTATTCTTTTTATCAATACCAAAAGGTTTTCTAATATGCCTAACCAATAACTAAATTATGAGAAATATAAAATCCTGGTTAAACCTGGCCTAACATAATTAGTAGCACATTAGGCTTTGTCAAGATTATCTAACTTGATTTTGAAATTACATCATTTTTCTTCTCTGACTTGTTTGATTTATGATGCTTGTAAGGGGGTAATTGAGCTCCTGGTTATACGACTAGCTTAAATTCGTGCAACTTCTATTTCCAACAATGGATTATGAAAGGAAAAATATGATTATTAATGGCAGGGAAGGTATAGTAATAAAATAAAAAAATCTTGAGGGGCAAATGTTTCAGTACTGTGGAATTCCCCCCCCCCCAAATTACAAAAATCCCTTTGAAAAATCCCCCCAAATATTCCAGTGGTGTGACTTGCACCGTTGCACCATATTGTGGGCACCCCTGCCCGGGAAGATTTAACAGCAACAACTTGTCTTATGG
Source organism: Magicicada septendecula (assembly GCA_034769895.1). Classification (NCBI taxonomy): domain Eukaryota; kingdom Metazoa; phylum Arthropoda; class Insecta; order Hemiptera; family Cicadidae; genus Magicicada; species Magicicada septendecula. The sequence continues at coordinate 280,824,209 of CM068371.1, forward strand.
GTGACTGCTTTTCCAGGCTTCTGTGTGTGTGTTTTGTTTGAAAAATAACTGTAGGTAGATTCAAAAGAACTATGATAACTATATATATATAATTTGTACATTATGTATAAACATCCAATTCATTACACCTGTCTTGTTTTTAGGTGTCCTGGGTCTCTCTTACCCCTTACTGTATAGTGTGATGCTTATTTGGCAATATTATAATTGGGCTTTAAATGTTCTTTCCATTTGGTGCAGAACTGTGTTACTTTTTTCTCTGCTTATTTAAAGTATTCCAAGTATTTGCTTATTCAAGTACTTCCTAATGGATCATTAATTCCTCCTTTAATCTCTTAATGTTATCCTTCCCTTGATTTAAAAAATTTAATCTCTTGAGATCTGGATGAGTTAACAGTTCTTTTTTGTTAATGTTCAGATCTTGCTACTGTATAACAGAGTACGAACCAACATTATTCTATAAAATTGCAATAAGGTATCATTTTGAACCTTCCATTTAAGTTTCTTATAACTGAATTACTAATTATCTTGGTGGTTAATCCTCTTCGTTCACTTTTTTAAATATTATTATATATATATAAACTTTCACTTATGAACTTACTTTGGTTATCACTTCCCCAAACGTTTCAACATGATGTATGTCTTCTTCAGTGGGAGTTAATACTGAATGTCATAAACAGAGTAACAGTTATGGACTATAGGTGTGTGTGGTGGGGGTTGATGGTGGGAGGGAATTGGCGGTGGGGTTTAAATTGTGTGTTTGGATCAGTGTATCGAATAGTGTATGTGATTTATAATGTAATTGTTCATTTAATATGTTGTTTGGTTGTAGTGCATGATATCTGTATATTTCAAATTGTTCTGTTGTGTTTAGTTTTCTACTTTTAGGTAAGTAGTGTAATATTTCCATGTTGTGTTCTATGTTTGTGTAACTGTGGTTTTCGTTTCGTAAATGTGTGGCAAATGTGGAATGTATGTAGTTTGTGGTGAGGACTTTTAAATGTTCCGAAAATCTGGAGGAAAAAGATCTTCCCATCTGGCCGATGTAGAATTGGTGACAATCATTACAATTTAATTTATAAACCCCTGTTTTACTGTATATGTCTGTGTCTTTGTTAGTATTATTTATGTGTTTCCTAATAGTGTTGTTGGTTCTGTAAGCTACTTTAGATTTGCGTTTCCTAAATGTGTTAGCAATTTTGTGTGTATTGGAATTGTAGTATGTAAGTGTGATGTATTTACAGGGTTGTGTGCTGTTGGTCAGATGTGTTTTACTTTTTGTGTTTAGGATGCGTTTGTGTAGTTTGTTTATTAAATCAGTGTTGTATCCATTTTTGACTGCTATATATTTGATTGTGTTTAATTCTTCTTGGTAGTCATGTGTGTTTAGGGGTATTGAAGTGAGCCTGTGGAGCATGTAGTTGAAAGCTGCATGTTTGTGTTGTGTTGGGTGGTTGGATGTGTTATGTATGACCATGTCTGATGTGGTGGGTTTCCTGTATATTTTTTATGTGTGTGTGTTGTTTGTTTTGGTGATTGTAAGGTCTAAGAAGTTTATGCTATTATTTAGTTCTAGTTCAAGTGTGAATTTTAATTTATGGTGTATAGTGTTAATGTATTTGTGGAAGTTTTCTATTTGTCTTTTGTTGCCGTTGTAGAGTAGTAAAATGTCATCAACATACCTATGCCAATATATTATTTTATCGGTGTATTTGTTATTGTTCAGTATGTGTTCCTATTCTATGGTGTGTACAAATATTTCGGCTAGTATACCTGATATAGGGGAGCCCATGGGTAGTCCATCTGTTTGTGTGTAAAACATGTTATTGTATGCAAAATAATTTTGATCAGTGATAATTTTAGTTAGATGGATGATCTCTTTTATGTGTATTTCAGGTGTGTTATTTATTTTTAGTAATTGTTCTAATGTAATTATAGTTTATTTTATGGGAACATTGGTGTATAGGTTTGTTATGTCAAAAGAAGCTAGTGTGGAATTGTGTGGAATATGGACATGTTGAGTTTTATTTACCAGATCTAAATTATTTTTGACGATGGTGTTGTTTGTTAAATTTATGCTATTTCTGATTAATTTATCTAAGTGTCTAGCTATTTTGTGTGCGGGTGCTTGTGTGTTGTTGTTTATAAGTTACCTGATGGGATTTGGTTTGTGTAATTTCGGTAGTGCATTTAGTGTAGGGAGAACATTTGGTTTAATTTGTTTAAGATATTTGATGTTGTCAGGTGATACTATGTGTTTTGTGTTACTTAAGGTTTTGTTTATTTGTTTGTGATATTTCGGGGTGGGGTCTTTATTTAATTTAGTGATGTTGTTTTCATTAAAAAATGTTTCAATTTTGTTATTTAAATCCCGTTTTTCTATTGTGACATTTATATTACCTTTGTCTGCTTTGAGTATGGTTAGGTTGTGTTCTTGTAATTTACGTTTTATATTTTTTAGTGTTTGGAATTCGTTATTATTTTGTTTTTGTTCGTATTGTTGTGTGTGTTGTAATTTGCGTTTTATATCATGGCATATAGTTTTATATCATGTACTATTTTTGTTTAAAATTATTACTGGTTCACTGTACAAGATCGCAGACAACACATTGGTCAATAACACAAAATGTTTTATTTTATAACATTTAATTAAATAATATTAATAACTTGACTTATATGTATGTTTAAATTGTTTTAGAATAAAAAAAAGACAAAGTTGTGTTTTATAATTAAAAAATGTCTACTTTCTCTTTACATATCCTAATAATTGCAGTAAGGAACATGTCCACGTCATAAAAGTTGGTCTGTGCCCAACATAAGGATTGAATTTTTAGTTTATTTTTATACCAACTTAAAAATAGTAATATTGCTCGTATCTAATAATAAGTTTGAGACTTTTATGTCACTTCAAAATTATGATATGCAGGTTTAGTATTTCCTGATAAAATTATTTTTATGGACATGTGGCCTTTCTGCATTTAGCAGTTCAATTATACTGCATTAATTTTGAAACATTCACATTTTCTTTTCCAAGCATAATTGAAATTATAACTCACGTCATAAATAACTAAAGACTTTTTATTACTGCATTACAGTAATATTCAAAACTGTTTTTACTCTTATTGGTTAAAATGCCCAATTAAAAATTTCAATTAGATATATCTTTATTCTGAATTATTTAGTATGGTAATATTATTCAAGCCAAAAGAATCTCATTCTACACGGGAATTGAATATTACTCTTAGAATTTGTGCAAATAATTTGTGTGGCATTTTTTATTAATTTGTAATTAATGTTTACAGGACATTTTAGTAACTCATCCATTTACTCGCATCTCAAATTGGTCATCAGGCAATACATACTTCCACATGACTATTGGAAATTTGGTTCGTGGCTCAAAACTACTCTGTGAAACATCACTTGGATATAAAATGGATGATTTGCTCACTTCATACATTTCTCTTATGCTCACCAGTATGAATAAGCAACGTAGTAAGTGATGTTACTTATTGAATTGTTGAACAACAGAAACACAACATTTATTTCTAAAGCTACAGGTGATGTGTATTTGTAAGTTTTCTTATTTGTAGGAAATGATTATTTCTTAATGTAACAATATTAATGTAAATAAGATATGCTTAATGTGTATTTTTGCTGCCCCTTTAGTTTAAAAAGCAATATGTTATAAAAAATTATTTTTTAATTGTAAATAAGTAAAAACACAATAAAATGTTTTGTACAATTGCAATAATGTAACTATAGATATTACCTTATTACTTAACTTTATTTATGTTTAATTAGGTTTTTAATTTGTAAAGACTAGAATTTTATACTATCACATTTCAAGTAATGTGCTTTCATGGTTATTGCACATTTGTTTTTATATATTTGGTTAAATTTATTTGAGTTGTTATTTATTGAAATTTTAATTTAGCGATTACAAGTGTGATGTATATTGGTATACATTGTTAGTTTGATGGCATTTGTAATTTAGTATATATATGTATGTTTTAAGATGAATATTTAAAAAAATACATAAAATGAAAAAAAACACACATAAAAGAAAGTAATTAGCTTCATTAAATAATTTTATATATGTGATCTGAAATTATCTGTGTCATTCAACATCTCTGTCCTTTTTCATTCACAGTAACATTTAAATTATAAAAAAAAATGTTATATGTCTGACTTTATGTTGTGATTATTCTTATTACAAAGATATTTAAAGCATTGTCCTCTGAATTCAGATACAATATAAGTCATTTTTTAATGCAGTATAATATTTTAATTAGTAATTAACTTAGTTATGGACTTTGCAAAATTTTCTATACACCAAATATCAATTGTAATCACTGCTACTACAGCAGTACTTCAGTATTAAAATAATAACATCTCTACTGTCCCCATTATTTATATTATTTTTTTTTTAATTTACAATTCACTGTAACTCAATACTTTTTAAGAAAATGTGTTCTCTGACTTGTATTTTCCCCACAATACATTCAACATCCCTTTGCCTGTTCAATGTACAGTATTTTCTCAATATTTAGCTTTTGTATATTGTTTTGTCAGTCTACATGTCTGTTTTTATGAATTTCTACTGATAGTGTAGTACAACAAAGTACTTACATTATTTTCTTTATTTTTATTTTCTTTTTGTCTTTTAAAAATTAGTTTTGAAGCTAATAGTTATGTTATTTTTAGTTTATATGTAAAATATATTTGTATTGTACATTTAGTTCCAACATGCAATGTAACTTTTTGTGGATTGTCTATAATGTATTATAATATCTATTAATTTCATTCATGAACAGTTTTGTATATTTATTACTTTAAATTAAATGTGTAGTCTATACTGTGTGTATTGATAAATTAGAATTAATTTAATTCATTTATCCATAATAAATATTGACTAAATACTCAAATTACAATAATTTATTTCTTCAGGATATATAGAAATCTTTAGATGTACTAAAGTTAGTAATTTATTTCAGCAAATATGTCACCTAAATTAACATTTGTGTGCCTAATTTATGCTAAACTAATTTTTATAATTTTTTTCAGAACTGTTAGGCTCTATTATTCACACTAGTGACAGATCTATCTAAGTAATGTAGCGTGTATTATATAAAACTGTATAGAAATCATCAAATCAGTCGTGAGCCTTTGACTTTCTTATACCAGAAGTATTCTTTCATGTGGTTATGACAGTCTTACACATAGGCCAATTATTAGTGGATACCAAGTTTCAAATGTTAACTATATGATGCTGGTTATTCTGTTTACTTCACAACTTAGGGATTGCAAATATTTGGGTTATTTTTTAATGTTATCTGCCTAATTTCTTATGAAAGAAAACTGGGATAGTCTGAAGGAGTTACTTGACAGCCCCTTGACAAGTAGCTTCTGTCCTTTACTTTTTCCAACAATGGAGAACAAGTAATCAGTAAAGACTCTTTTTTTATTCTTTAGGTCATCCACAGAAAGTTCTAGAGATGTTCAACTGTCCTTAATCTCAGTTCTGGCTTTGCACAGTATACAGTGTTCCGTACAATTATCTCTTTTTCATATAGGTTAAAAAGTTCCATAATCTTTCATTCTTCCATTTCATATCTAACTTGAAGGTACCACATATAATTACTTTAAAACCATCTTTTAAAATGTTTGTAAATAGTAATAACACATTTAAATGGAATAGATACAAAACACAGGCTGAAAATATAGATAGTGACTGTGTAAATAAAAATTAGCAAGGTGCACTGATATTTCCTGTTGCTCCTGAATAATTTGGTTTGGAGGCTACATAAAATGTTATTTAGCAAATCACATATCCCCTTTCAATTGTGCAATTTTGCAACAGCAGGTTCAAGTATTCATTTTCAAGATATCTACATGCACACCTGCAAATATGTTCAAGTGACGCTTACAAATAATGTGGACTGCAGATGTTGGTCAGTGTTTGTTGATATTTGATATGTAGTGTAGGACTAGCTGTATTACAAATTCAAAAACAAAAAAGGATAGTAATTAAGATGGATAGTCAACTATACAGACAAAAATACAGCTGAAAAAGCAAGCCAGAAATGTATTGTAGATTCCGTGTTGTTCATATATTCTCTCATTTCCAGTCAGCTGAAAAATCATAATGTCTATTTATTCTTTTTAGTATGTAGAAAAGCAATATTACTTCTAAGTCAATACATATTAAGTGTTTGAAATATTACACTTACTAAATTTATTTATCGATTACGTGTTTTATGTATTAACGTGACATTAACGAGTTTGTGTAACTGAACATCCACATATGGATAAACAGTTTTACAATTTCAGTTTTTAGATATAAATAGCCTACCTAATCATATAGACATATTTTAATTATAAACACCTTAACAGCTCAGATTATAAATGCAAAACAATAAGGGTAAAGTCACTGTAATATCACTATTGAAAAAAGTTTGTTTGTTGTTTGTTAAACTAATGCTTACTTATTTTGTTACTTATAACATTAAGGAGGTAAGAAGATGTTTATTATTTTTACTTATGACATTACTTCATAATGTACTATTTACTATAATAATTAAATAATTGTTTAATTTCTCAGTAACTGAAAATGTTTTGCATTGCTGTGCTGATAAAATAGAATCATTGTTTGTGTACAAAGACTATTTCTGATCTAATAAACTGAAAGTAAAATGTACCAAAACATTATTAATAAATAGTCATTTTCTGGTACGGTATTGTCTAACATCATACAAATGACATACAACATAACACAGAAAATTCATTATATATTTATTTGTATTACTCTGTATTGTGTTATCTATTGTATTATGTAATTCATAAATATTGTATTAATAGCACTTTCAATAAAAAAATATTTAATATCAATTTCATTAAATATAAAAATATTCTTTTATGAACTATGTCAGTATTTAGCTGTGGATATTAGTGGATGCATTTAATATTGTGATGTAATTTTTCTACTTAATATAAGAATTATGTTAACTAGTGTAAACATTTTAGATTTTTTCATTTTTTAAATGAATATACATGTAATAAAGTGTGGTTGCAATATTAATTTTAAGAACTGCAATAATAAACTATGACATTTTCAGAGATATTTACTTATCTTTTTAGTCTAATAACCATATAAAAACATGTTTTCTGTGCGTGAGACACGTACTCGCACACACAAAACACACACACAAATAAATAGATTTTGGTTACATGAAACAATATTCAGTATATGAACATTGACAGACAGTGGAAGAAATGCTGGTCACACATGTTCCACTAATCCGTCCAGCACAAACATATGCTCTTTAATACTAATGGATGTAGACAAAAAAATATATACTTCTATGTGGAGAATATACACACAGAGGTGCTGTTAGAGGTATGCATTGAGTGTCCAGCACACAGGGCCCCATGTTCAGTTATTAAGAAGAAAATGAAATGAAAAAAATGAATGACAGAAAATGAAGTAGCAAGTTATGTATTTCCAATTATTCTAATTTTGTCTTTGAACTCCTTCCTGGTTTAATTTTTGTTAATATCAGTTTTTGAATGTATATTCACTCAAATGTCAGCACAAAGTGCAATGTTATGACTGGCAAAACCATGTCTTTCAACATGAACTTATATAATATATAAATTAAATTTGAACTGGTGTACCTCAAGAAAATCTTTATGTTATGAAATGTATTTATGTAGTGAACTGTATACACAAAAACCCAAAGAAAGAAACTGATTTAAATTTTATTTTTCTGCTACCACTGCACATTGAAAATTAGCACACATACATCAATTCACTTGCAGTACACACACTGACTCTGCCCTTTAAACCCTCACGAGAGAGCCAGTCATTCACCCCACTCTTTAACCTCTCTCTCTCTCACTCACTCACTCACTCACATACACATGACCAAATATGCCCCCCACCTTGAAGGATTTTACTTCAACCCCATTCTAAATAATACAAAAAATACAATAAGTAAACATGAGAAAACTTAAGAACTACAAATTACAACAAAAGTCAGTTTTTGTCACTGGTCTCCTTTGGAAATAAACATAGTCTTGCAACTGGTCGTTCGAAGATTCCCAATAATGTCTTAACACTTGCCACTCGCACCAATCCGTCACTACCTGGGTGAAGTTCCACGATGCATGCCAGTTCCCACTTCAATGGAGGAAGGTTGTCTTCTCTTACTAGGACGAGGTCATCGATGTTGAGATTTTTACATGAACTGTCCCATTTGTTTCGATGTTGAAGACTGTCAAGATACTTGCTTGACCAGCGGGTCCAAAAATGGTGCAATCTTTGTTGAACAAGCTGCCACCTTGAGAGACGATTGACTGGAACTGTCTGCAAGTCTGGTTCCACAGGAGCTGTAAGAACGTCTCTAATTAAAAAGTAACTAGGTGTGAGTGCAGAAAGGTCATTAGGATAAAAAAATAATGGGGTAATTGGTCGGGAATTTAGACAGGCTTCAATTTGGGGGTAGAAATGTATACATCTCTTCATATGTAAATACTCCATGCCCTGTGACTCTTGTTAAATGAAATTTTAAAGATTTCACTGCTGCCTCCCATAAACCCCCAAAGTTCTATATGAACAGCCTTAGTGGCTAAGCGCACAAAAACTGAGATGTAAGCCTTCCAAGTACTATGTTTTCTGAGACGACTTGTTCGCAGTAGGATGGGTCCACAGTAATCCACTCCACAACTATAAAAAGGTCTGGTTGGTTGAACACGTGCTGCTGGTAAACTGCCCATTAATTGTTCTGATGGTTTGGGATTAGTTCTAAAACACACTGACATTTCCTTGCCAACTTACCACCATTTAATGGCCAAAACCTTTTCCTTACACACGCTAGTAAGAGCTGCGGACCGGAGTGGAGCTGTCTCTTATGCCCATGTTCCAATATTAAATAAGTCAATTGATGTTTGTGATGGAGTAAGATTGGATGTTTTTTATTATAATGTATGACGTAATCGCCCACCTACACAGATGAGACCTGTTCATCCAAAAATGCATGTAGCGACTTCAATATACTCTTGTTCTTTACTTCACCATGCTGCATCAAACTGGTTATGTCTTGCTGAAAACATTCACCTTGGGCAAGTTTCACTATCCTGGTTAATGAAAAAGCTAACTCTTGAGTGGTCAGTGTTCCACTGGTTTTCTGATCACTGGATTTCATACAGTTGTTCACAAATCTTAAACAGTACACTATGACTCTCTGCAATTTACTGAATGATGAAAATCTATTCCACAATCCCTTGTTATTTGCTATCATCACTATAATCTTTTCCATGCATTTCTCTAATTGTGTTGTGTATGGCATACATACTGGCCACTTGCTTGGTTCTTCACGTAACCATGGTGGACCATTCCACCACAAAGTACTGTTGTGCAGCTGGTGGTGACAAACTACGTGAAATATGATCTGCTGGATTATCATGTGATTTCACATGTTTCCATACATATTTGCTAGTTGACTCATGAATTTTTGCCACCCGATTTGCTACAAAAGGCTTCCACTATGCTGATGGAGAATTGATCCATGCCAGTGACTATTGAATCCGACCACAAGACACACATGTTGAAGTCACACTTTAATGAAATGACTATTTTATTGAAGGTCTAGAGAGTCATACTTCTTATCACAATTCAAGTCGTGGTAAGCTCACCTTCTTCACTGGTGCCACCCTTGATTTAGAACACAACAGTTGTGTACAAGGTTGGTTATCCACATCTGTGCATCGAATGTAGATACACGCTCCATATGCTGATTCTGAAGCATCACAAAACCCATGTATTTGAATATCTGAATCTCCACCTAAAAATCCCTTTTGAGGAATGCTTAACAGTTCCAAAAGAACTTTAACTCTTCACAAAATTGAACCCAAGACATTTGTATTGATTCTGGAAGTAGGAAGTATCTCATCCCACTCAATCTTTTGCTCCTATATAATTGAAGAAGGACCTTCGACCTTACAATAACTGGTCCTAGCAATCCAACAATCCCAAAGGATCTAAGAAAGATGCAATTTGTGAAAGTATAAGTTGCTTTGAAATCCGGTGTTGCTGATTAGATGGTTTTACAGAAAATGAATATGAATCCTTTTCTGGATTCCACCAGACCCCAAGTGTTGTGATTGTACCAAATTCTACTGGATGCACTCTGTATTATTTCTGTTTATCTTGATTCTGTACTACTTCTAGTAACTGTTCTTCATTTGAGCACCATTTTCTGAGGTTAAACCCCCCATGGTTCAACATAGTAATCAGTTCACGCTGTAACTGTCAGTGCTTCTGCTACTGAATCTGACCCTGTCAAGAGGTCATCAACATAAAAATCTGATACTGTGGTTGCCGATGCCAAAGGAAAGTCTTGCTGTTCTTGTATAGCCAATTGTTTCAAGCACCTGGTGGCGAGAAATGGACCTGCTGAAGTGCCATATGTAACTGTAGTTAGACAGTATGTTCGTATAGGTTCATCTGAGGCATTATGCAGAAAATTCTCTGAAAATTAATATCTGTGGGATGTACCATTTTGTTGATAACAAGGACTGGTACTAAGGAACTAATGGGTCACTTATCTGCACTTTGATGAACACCAGCTGCTGCCTGTGTTGATGTGAATTGAAGGTCACTCAGAAACCTGCATAAATTGTAGACTTCCTTTGTTAAGAACACTTTTTATATGTATTGTATTATCACTAATTGTTACTGTTGAAACACCAATATTAACTGTTTCATCATATAACCAAAAACAAAAAATCTTAGGTATAAAAGATTGATGAATACAAGTTGCCTATACTGTATTCATAGTTTAAATACTATTTCAGGTTGGATGTGTAATGGGGCAAAAAGGAGTCTTTTATTTTTATTGAAATTATTCAATGTCATCATTGTAAGTCCCAAGTAGAATGGCTGTATTCAAACAAAGAACAGTGACATAACGTTTTGAACAGATTGTAGCTAGAGAACGCAATACTGTTGGGAAACGGAGTGTTTGTTACGTGTGGAATGTGAGTCCGCACGCACGAGCGCATCACCTGCATCGCACAAGCAAAAAGGACGCCATAACAAAAAATGGCTAAGCCAAAGGATTTCTTGCCACGTGTTTGGGAAGACGACGGAAGTGGTGAGCCACGGCCTGGTGTATTACCATAGAACAGCGTCGACAATCGAAAAGAACCAATGAGCTGTCTGAACGTCATTGTATTCCCGCCAACATCATGTAGGCAGTGCAAATGGAAATGCTCACCAGCCTTTAGGTAGCGTGGGCAGTAGTCGACACATACGCCTGGCCAGGTGTGTATCAAGACTCGTGAATTGAAAACCTTTTCAAAATTTAAATAAAATGTGGGAAAAGTCCAGTTGAGAGTTTAATTTGAAGTGAGACAAAACGGAAGGGAACATACGACACCAAATTTAATAACTAAAAGTGCGGGGTGACTAAAAATGTGGACGAACTAGCTCAACAAAGTGCAACGCGTGGTTGGAGGAGACGCTGAATGAGTAACTATTTATCACATAACAATCAATCATAAAACATGTCAAAAGAGTGACTATTTATCACATAACAATCAATCATAAAACATGTCAAAAGAGTAACTATTTATTACATAAAAAATCAATCAGAAAACATGTCAAAGTAAAGAGCGCTATATTTTGGGGAAATTATTTACGTATGTCTGAGTGTGAGAAAGCAGTCTGGGTTGCTTTTCATAATTTTAAGTAAATGATTTAATTATAAGAAATAAGAGATGTTTGTTATTTCAATCAGATGGTGTTGTCACCTCAATATGTAGTTGTGTGTAAGTGAAATGTTAGCAAATAGAGAAGGAGAAGAGATGAAAACAAAATAAAGTAGTGGGTTGTATGAATTATAACTATGTACTTGTTTATTTTGCACCACCTGTTGTTTTTCTCTGCTAAAGTACATCAGACGACACCTTGGTACATTACCTTTAAAGGTAAGTAATACGAATTTACAGATTTTAATAACCTAATTAACTAGTAGTACTTAAAATGACGCCCTAAACAGGGACAAATTTAAATATTTCTAATACTGATTAACAAGTCATACTTCAAATGGCGCCCGAACAGGGACAAATTTAAATATTCCTAATACTGATTAACAAGTCATACTTCAAATGGCGCCCGAACAGGGACTCGATAATATAAACTCCAGATATTATGATATCTGACACTTTTAAAAATGTAACGCAGAAGCAAGGACAAGGAGATGACAAAATTCCTCCCCAAATTCGGTCCTTGTGGAAGCAGCTGAACGCCACAGTTCAGTGGGTGGCCATAGTGTGTGTGGTATGGGGGTTACTCAGGGGAGTAACGAACTAAAATTTGAAACTTAATGATGCTGACTAGCTGATGAACTAACTAAATGATTTTATTTTTGATTCAAGAAAACTATTGCAGTAGATGTTTAGGAGTAATTGACTTCTGTGTAATAATTTCATAAAGGACTCTACTGATTCTGAAAAGACTATGTCAAGTATAGAAGATGTTTATCAGATTTTGTTTATTATGTTTTATTGTGTCATTATTGTTATTATATTAGAGTGTAAGGATTATGAACAGATGTTGTGTAATTTTCATGATATAGTTTTGTACGAGGTCATTCACCTGACCCAGAGAGATCAGCTGATAAGTGATGTTAGAGCCAGGATAGGTTTATAGTGATTAACTCATGAATTTTGTTACTTCAATTAAATTAAATAATTTTATTTTTTCTTGAAATTAATAAAAGAAATATTTTTGGAAATTAAAAGTTTTTGAAAAAAAAAATTGTTCTATTCTTTGTATTAAAGAACGTTATTGTAAAATGTAATGTTCCTTATAAGTAGGGAAGGTGTCAGCTGATTTATGAGGTGTATTTTATGTTCTCTGTTGTATACAATTGCATTTATTTTGAATCTTGACTTTATAGTAGAAATAAGTTGTGTATTTTTATTGGTTCATTATGGTTGTTGGTAGGTAATTAAGAAGAGTTATGAATACAATTAAAAGATTTTTAAATTTTTGAAAGTAAATGTAATGAAATGATCAGATTAATGGATCTTTGATAATGAACTTAGCTAAATTCCTCTAGGCAAACAAAAATTTAAATGATTTCAATTTGATTTGTGTAGTTCATTTTGGATTTGAACTTGACTGAATTTAAGTAAATTGAGAAAAGAGATGAAATGTGAAAGATACTTCTTATGAATTTTAAATAAGGAGTTTGTTTTAATACAATAATGAGTATTGTAACATAACAAAATTATCACACTAAACATTTGAATTAATGTTACATAAATAAAAGAAAAAGTTCCATAGTGAGTGAGAAGAATAAATTGTTTAAGGATTACCCTAGAAACTGTATAATTAAGTCTATAAAATGTTAATAAAAATGGAAGATAATAAAGAAAACCATTAATTAAAATAACCTACTATGAAAAAACCAGTTAAACCAGCAGTATACCCAGTAGATTGGGGAAGCAGTACAAAAAGGGAAGGACCATAAAAAAGGAAATAATCTGTCATGAAACCATTTTAATAAGGAAACTACTAATGTGATATTTGAAGAAGGGACAAAACATATCAAGATTCCCACAAAGAGACCAGAAACAGGAAGAGATATGCCAAAACAAAATGTTAGTCATATAATAAATACCATGAGACAAAATTGAAACCGATATAGGTAAACCCCAAACAAGTTACAAGATACAATACTATAAAACACAAATTGTTTAGTTGTAAGTGTAACATGTTAAAAAATATGTCAAAAGAGACTACCATAGTGTAGAACTCACTAAAAAGACTACCAGAGTGTAGAATCCAATAAAGTGAAGTGAGATAACAAAATTAAGAAACTACAGAGTGTATAGTGAGAAACATAGTTAAAAAATCTATGAAAAAATCTTCAATGAAGTTTAAGTATTATAAAAAGACTACCATGAGTGTAGAATAATAATAATAAAACCATTGGAATGAAAGACAGTCTAAGGACTGACAACATTACCAGTAATAAGAGTTTTTAAATTAGATATAAGAAAAACTATTACATATAAAATGTTTTCTTTAATTATAGCTAAGTAAATGGTGAGAAGGACAAAAATACCAAAGGACAGTTCATAACTGAAGGTATGACTAATATTAAGATGTTTGCTATTTATTATTAATTAGATAATATTTTAGATGTAAGGTGTAAATAGATACACGATGTTTTTTGATCACAGTTAAAGCGTTTTCATAAGAATAATCAATACACAAGACAGTTAGTGACTGACAGTGTTACTAGTAATAGGAGTTTTTTATTGTTTTTAATTAAATTATGTCTAGGATAAGCTATGTTGTTATCATTTGATGATACAGTAAAAAACAATAGGAATAAGATGTTTTGTTAAAATTAGGTGATATATGGAAAATAGTTGATAATAAGATGTTTTGGTTAAAATTAGGCATAAGATGTTCATGTTATGGTTCAATGATGTTATTAGTATAAAGAAAGTTTAGTAGATACAAGATATTCTATTGTATTTAAAATCATGTCATTTAATTTTCCATTGTGTAAGTCAGAGAGGCAAGTAGGGCATAAAAATGTAATAATTTTATTCAAATCAGTAAACCATGTATAATGTACAAACAGACCAACCAAGACACTATGTTAGTAAACACAGAATGGCCTATAAACAAAAAATTATCTATCAAAGAATTAATCTATGTAATAGGAATAGAATTCAATATATACAATACAGAAATTGAAAATATAATTAATACAGATACAGTTAATAGCAAATAGAATGACAAAAGAAAGGAAACTAACTTCTTTTGGAAACAGTCAAAAATAGGCTTATGATAGTAATCAAATCAGACTAAACAGCAAATTAATCAATATTGAAATGTTTTAATAACCAAATTATTAACAACAAAGTAATTACGGAGTTATTAGGTGTATTCCATGGAAATATTATACCGAAAAAACAAATAAAAACCTTTAAAACACTGAATTTGTACAAAATATGAGACATACAATAATTATCTAAAATTGTAATTTTTGGGCTTAAAGGAGTTTGAAACAAACCCAGCTATATATCAAAAGATGTAAAATTAAATAATCAATATTACTGAATAGTTAGATTCATGTAAAATTAAGAAATATTTGAAATACAGTAAAAAATAAGAAAACTTGTTATGTATAGTTAGATAGTGAAACAAGTCTTAGACAGATATTTTATAATAAAACAATATGAAGAGGAAAAAGACATACCACAAATTGCCTTAAAACGACGACGTTGCGTCTATTAGTCTATTGTTAATCGCAAAGCTGAACAGTTGAAAAATGTATTAGCGGAGTATTGAAAACGAAATAATTTATATTAAAACCAAGTGTGGTTATGTGGCGTGTAATGGAGATGAACTAACAAGTGAAATAACCTTATCTATCTATGTCTAACACTTCACAAGTTTCCAAAAACACAGAATAACACCATAAAACTCAACGCCAGAAATCGACAGCCATTTTGAACAATTTTTGGAACGAATTCACAGAGAACCAACACACATATTTGAACACCACACTGCACAAGAGATCCATCCAGAATTCGACATCGCAGACGACGAGGGGACATTCAACACTATATTTTGGACCAACACCACTTCGCAGAAAAAGGGAACATCGTTTTATTTCTGTGGAAGAAGATCTTCAGTTCCAACGGCATCATAGCAGTTAAAATCGAGCAGACGGCGGCCATTGCTGAATTTCTATAAAGACGATCAACCAGTGCTTCCTGGAGCGGAGTGACGTCATTTCTTCGACTTGGTTCGAAATTTAAATAATTTCTTTCTAATTGACAATTGTAATAATAATTCTGTTCTATTTCAGATATTAACATTTAGTTTAAGAATACCTGTTAAATGTATCTTGTTCCTTGCCCTCTGACCATTTCGACTCGTTAAAAGAACCATAAATTTAAACTTGTAAAAAATATATTTGTTGATTTTTCTCACTGCCGACTGTGGCAAATATTAGCCAGTGCCTGGGACATGCGCAGTTTGACTGGCGCACAATTTTGAATGAATAAACGCAAATCAGTATTCAGTTACCAGCATTGTTTTTATTTCTACCATTAATGTTCTTATTATTTTTTATTAAGCAAAAACATAATTCACATTGAGAAAATAGATATAGAAGGAAATTACAAACTCAACTAATTAATTAATTATTAATTAATTAACTTAAATCATTCAGTCAAATTCGATACAAGCACAAGAAAAAATATTTGCAAAATTTTTAAAGTTTGATGTATTTGTTATTTAACAATCAAACACACCTAGTTATAACATATTCTTGTCATCAATATCTTTATATTTTGTTTATTATTACACTTGAAATTATATTACCATTTGACTAGCCTAAACAGTGGGACTTTAAGGAGTCAGACTGACCCAGTGATAAACAAAATATCAATACGTATCAACACATATCAATACAATTATATTTTTATTTTTATATTTGTAATATTTTTAATTATATTACAAATTGGCGTCCAACTTAAGGGGCTTTAAATAGGAAGTAATAGAGTTGTAAAATAAGGACGAGTGTCCAATTTCCTATTTTTAGCTTGGCAACGGTCAACAGGTCGGAAGAGGGAGCGAGATGCACAGGAGAGCTACATCAAGGAAAAGGGCTATGGAGGCCGAGCAGGAGATAAACATGGAGGATAAAGAGGCGACACCAGTGGAAGATGTGGAGTCGATGTTACCGCCAGCAGAACCAAACAAACCTGCACCACCGGAGGAACAGCCGGAGAAATCCACCGCAAAGGAAGATACAAAATTTGATCGAATGATGGAGATGTTACTCAAAGAATTTAAAACGACAAAGGAAGAGTTGGGTAATAAAATGGAAGAAAATAGTAAGAAGATGGAGGAGAAGATGGAAGAAAATAGTAAGGAAATGAAGAACGATAACCAACGATTGAAGGAGGAATTAAGAGAAAATAGTAAGAAGATGGAGGAGGAAATGAAGAACGATAACCAACGATTGAAGGAAGAGTTGGGCAATAAAATTGGAGATACTAGCAAGAAGATAGAAGAGAAGATGGAAGAAAATATTCAGAAAATTGAGGAGAAAATGGAGGAAATAAAGACTGACAATAAACAGTCGAAAGAGGAATTGACCCAGATAAGCCAAAAACTGGAAGAAACCAACAAGAGGATGGAAGAAACAAATCAGAAAATGGAAAGCAATAGTCAGCAATTGAGAGAAGAATTGAAGGAGACGAACCAGGAGAACATGAACCGGTTAGACGGAAAAATGGAAATATTGAAGGATGAATTGAGCCAGAAGATAGCTGAAAACAATGAGACAATCAGCAAGAAAGTAGAAGAGGAAATAACGGTAATCGAACAAAGGGTTGCCAGAGCTGACGAAAAATGGAGTCAAACCGAACAAGAAGTACGGAGTATCAGGACAGAAATAAATACGAAGGTTAACACCATTGAAGAAACGACTAGGAAGACGTTGGAGGAAAAACTAAAGGAAACACGGGAAGACTGGGAGCGAGTGCAGGACCGATTCACAGAAAAATGCGACGGCATTGAAGCTGCTGTGACCAGCATCAACAGTCAGGTACGACAGAACCAGACAGATATAGACCTATTCCATAGTCGACCGGCAACCATTACCAGTTGTCCCAACAGTGAAAATCGTGAAGGGATTAACTTCAGGTTTTATAAAAATAAACCCATGGAATTCCTAGCAAGAATCGAGGAATACTTTGCCAAACACAGAGGTAATCGCTGGAGGGAGAATAAAGAGGTGCTTGACGAATCGTTCAAGGAAATAGCAGACAATTGGTGGATGGCGATAAGAGACGAGGTGACCGACTATCAACAATTCAGAAGGCTATTCAAAGCCAAATATTGGTCTGAATCAACGCAAAATATCGCCAGAGACGGGATATGTCATGGGAAGTACAACCCTTATGGAAACCAAACTTTAACGGCGTACTTTTTGGGAAAGGTGTGCGTGGCCAAACACCTAGAGCCCCGAATACCGGAAGAATGCCTGGTCAGCAAACTCTCATACCACTACGAGGAGGATATTATCAGAGCCAGACGAAACAGTCAAATAAAAACGGTGCAAGCCAGACCGAGCTTTTAGAGATGTACGAGCACGAAGACTATTACCGTCAAAGTCGCAGGAGATATGAAAAGCAGGAACCAAGGAATAACAACAATAATTTGAATAATAATAATAATCGGCAGAATGTGGGTAATAATAATAATTATAATTCCACAAATCGGAATAATGCCGAGTACAATTATAACCCCAGAAATAACAATAATTTGCCCCGTTTTAACAACAATAATAATAATAGTAATATTCCTCGCATAAATAATAATAACAACAACCACAATAATAATAATAATAATAGCCGTCCACAAAATAACAACGGTTATTATAATCATAATAGTAACTATGTTCCAAATGGTCAGAGGAACCCCAACCTTTCTAATAATAATAATTATCATGGTAATTATAACCGAAATTACCCAAGTGGAGGTAACCACAATTACAGGGCATATCGACCTAATGTTAATTACATCCGAGCAGAAGGCAGTGGACACAGGAGGTACCAGCCTCAAAGAAGGAGCCGATACTACGAGTACGAGACCTTCCAAGGGAGCCAGGGTAGTAATCGGTACAGAGAGTACGAGCCCAGACGTAGTTCCAGCCTGGATAATCAGCGAAGACTACCTGTAACAGAAGCCCAACCAGACGATCGAGCAGAACCAAACGAAACAGCCTCAGGACTTCAAGCTGACGCTTCCAACGGCCTAATCCGTAATGAAGCGGAACATTTAAACGAACGGAGGCAGTAATAAAATCCAATAACCCTTTACTGCTCCAATCTGCTGGGTTAAATCAAGTAGGTATGAATGTGAAGAAAAACAGAAAAAATTTTACCATAATATACAGCAATTATTTAAAGGATATCCGTAAGGACCTATTAGAAGAAAGTGAGCTTAATATTAACAATAATGATAATGAAATAATATACATAACCGCAGAAATTGAAGGTATTTCTGTTCCTATAATGATAGACACTGGAGCCAATGTCTCCATAATAAATCGAAATGAATTGGACCGGATACAGCAGGTATGCCACAAAAACTTACCGGTACTACCTATTAATAATATTGTACTTGTAGGAGCTACCGGCCGACAGAACAAGACCATAAGAAAGCAGGTATCCCTCAATGTCAAAAGTCAGGGCATTAGTGTGGATATGATATTTCTTGTTGCAGCCGGATTACCTTTCAACATCATGATAGGATGTGACATATTGCGCCGAAACTCAGCAATTATCGACTTGTGCCGAGGAAAGGTATCACTCTTTGCTGAAGGTTCAACCTGGATAGCCAATTTAACTGATAACAAGACTTTAGACTCCAGACAACTTCTCGACCACCAAAATAAGGTGAATTACTTATCCAACCACTCAACAAACAACAAGCCAGTACCTCAGGACTCGGAGGAAGACCTATGGCAACAAAAGATTCAAGAGATACGTAACTTCCAGTGCCACAATACTAACGAGCAATTAACGGAAAACCAGCTGAATCAATTGGCAGAAATATATGAGAAATATCGAGCTGTACTTTCTGACGAACCTGGAAAGATCCGGAACTACCAATGTTCCATACGACTCAGAGAACCGGTAGAATTTAACCGAAAGTCGTACCCAATAGCACAATCTTTGAAAGAAGCCGTACGCACAGAGATCCAGAATATGATCCGTAGAGATATCATCGAGAGCAGTCAATCGCCATACACAAGCCCAATTGTGGCCATACAAAAGAAAAATGGGAAGGTAAGACTTTGCCTTGACGCTCGTGAGATAAATAAGATGATAATAAACGATCGTACCTCACCTGGCGAAATTGATGAAATTCTGAAGAGGTTCCACGGAACACGATTCATTACCACCTGGGATACGGTATGCGGCTATTGGCAAGTGGAGTTGCACCCAGCAAGCCGGCAATACATGGCGTTCATCTTCGAAGGGCGCAATTATCAGTTTAAGAGGTTGCCCTTCGGGTTGGTGAATTCAGTAGCTGTTTTTGTCGCCTGTATGGATCATATACTAGGACCAGAAGCGCTCCAATTCACGACTGTATATGTTGATGATCTCCTAATAACATCAACCAGCTGGGAGGAACACTGTTATTGTGTGGAGTATGTTTTGAAGAAGCTTGCTGAAAATAATGTCACCCTTAAACTGGACAAGTCCAAGCTTATAGCTAAAGAAGTTCAATTCCTGGGTTTCCAGCTAAACAGTCAAGGAATAACACCATCAACAGAAAAGGTAGACGCCATACAACGATTCCCTACACCAAAAAACAGAAGGCAACTACAATCATTTTTGGGCCTATGTAACTATTATAGGAAGTTCCAGAATAATTATTCCGAACTAACAGCCCAGTTTCAGTACCAGTTATCGTCCAAGAATAAATGGCGATGGGGTCAAGAACAAGACGAGACCTTCAAATCAATTAAAGAGAAATTCTTAGATGCAGTAATGCTCAACCATCCAGATTTTAACCGACCCTTCTTTCTAAACTGTGACGCTAGTAACATTAGCTTGGGTTCAACACTGTACCAAGAAGATGAAAGTGGAAACCATCTAGTAGTGAGCTTTGCTAGCAGAACCCTTAACCAGTGTGAGAAGAACTATAATGTGACGGAAAAAGAGCTGCTAAGTGTAGTCTTTGCCTGCGGGAAGTTTCGGACGTATATCCTCGGATATCCGGTGACCGTCTGAACAGATCACAAGTCAATATCATTTCTAAGAAGATGCAAATTAAGCCATGGTAGATTGACCAGATGGGTACTCGCCCTGCAGGAATACGATATACAGTGGGAGTATGTTCCTGGAAGTAAAAATGTAGTAGCCGACGTATTGTCAAGAGTGAATCTGGAAGAACAAACATTCGAAGGCGAAAAGGAGAGCATTTTGAAAATCTATAACATTATTAAGGACAGATCTGATTTAGAGAAGATAGTGCAGGACATCAGCAAACACCAGCAGTCCGATCCGAAGTTAAACTCTATTAAACTTCGTCTCTCCAACCAAGATGACACCATAAACAAATTTTATTGTATACATAATGGGATTTTATTCATCAAGACATCCCTTGATGAAGAAATATGGAAGGTAATGATCCCTACTACAATCGAAAAGGATATCATCCTGGACTATCACCTACAATACGGTCACATGGGAGCCATGAAGGTGATCAAGGCAATAGAAGAGAATTGTCACATAAAAAGTATCAATAGAAAAACTAGAAACTACCTTAAAACCTGTATGATATGTCAATTGGTGAAAACCAACAATGAGAGAAAGGAAGGTATGATGATACCAATTACCTCACAAGCCAAACTGGAAAAGGTCTTTCTGGACATATGTGGTCCATTTCCCCGCAGTGGCGGACGCCATCGATACAAGTATATTGTTATTATGATGGATCATTTTACAAAATTTACAAAACTATACCCTGTGAACAGAGCCACCACCCTGAAGACTCTAGGAATAATAACAAATCATTACATTCCAGAGGTAGGAAGCCCGACATCCATAATCACCGACCATGGAACGCAATTTAAGGGTTGGCGGTGGAGAAACACTCTGAATACATTGGGCATTAAGACATACAAGACGTCTGTCTACCACCCCAGCAGCAATCCAGCGGAGAGGGTACTGCGAGAGGTCGGAAGAATATTACGGACTTATTGCTATAATCAACAAAAGAAGTGGCAAGAATATTTATTAGCGACTGAAGAATTCCTTAATTTGTCATATCACACCGCTATTGGTACCACGCCATACACGGCAATGTATGAAAAACCGCCTCCGAGAGAAATACAAGACATAATAGAGTTCCCCAGGAGTCAAGAATACAAATTCAATCGAATCAGATTCTACAATAAATTGGCTGAAGACCAGGAAAGGCGCAAGAACAAATATCAAAAGGCTGTTAAGAAGATAATAAGCTATGAAGTCGGAGAAAAGGTACTGCTAAAAAACAGGGAATTACCCAGTACTTTGGAAGGCATTACCAAAAAGTTATTACTGCTGTATACCGGCCCATACCTGATTATTAAAAACAATAACAACAATACGTATGTACTAAAGGATATCATTTCGAATAAAGTAAAAGGAACTTATAATCAGTTATCCATTAAAAAATATTTGGAGGACTCATAATTATGAGTTAAAACTATTATGAACGAAAAAAGAATTTTGATAAGAATAAAATTACCAAATTCAAAAATATCGTAAGTACAACTTATACCAAATATTCGAACAATTGTGAATGATGCAAAAGGAATTTTGATAAAAATAAAATTATAAAATTCAAAAATTAGTAAGAACAACTTACACCAAATATCAGAAAGAATATTGTGAACGAAATAAGAATTTTGATAAGAATATAATTACAAAATTCAAAAAAAAAAAAATCAGTAAGTACAACTTACAACAAAACATTTGAAGGATTATTGTGAATAAATAAAAAGAATTTTGAACATAATAAGCTTCAAAATTCAAAAGCAATAGTAGGTACAAGCTACACAAATATTCAAAGACTATTATGCAAGTAAAAAGAATTTGGAGGGAGATAATAATTGTCCAAATTCAAAATAATTAGTAAGTACCACTTACACAAACATTCAAAGACTATTATGAATGAAAAAAGAATTTTGAGGAATAATAATTTCAAAATTCAAAACAGTAATAAGTACAACTTATACCAAAATATTTGAAAAACAACTATGAATAAGAAGGAATGTAGTTGAATAAAAATGTCTAAAATATAAAAACATTAAACTCACATCATTACTCATACAAATGATGAGAAATAACTCTGAAATATGAAAAAAGATTTTGTAAGAAAGAGATACAAAATTCTAAAGGAGAAAGGAAACCAGAATGTCATATGACTTAATCGAACAAATTAACCAAACTCACACAGAATATAATTTAATAAAAATGGGACAATGAAGAAGGACCAGCTCACTAAAGACCAAATAGTGAGACCAAAAAAAAAAAAAAAAAAAAAAAAAAAAAAAAAAAAAAAAAACGTGATACTAATAATGATAATGCTGTTACAACAACCACTGTTATAGTGAAAGTGATAAAGAATTAATTCATGTTATACCATGAGCAATAAAAGTAACTCAATGGATACCAGATGGTAGAAAGAGTAAAAATAAATACTACTTACTATGTAAACATGATGAAATGTATATGATACCACATACCTAAACCACCTAATATGGAATAAGCTTTAAGAGAGAAGAAGAGTCAAGTGTATAAAAGTATTAATTAATATAACGTATTATGAAGTGAAGAATCCAAAAATGTTTATTTTAGTCAAAAATGACTACTTTTACTGTTTATTTATTTTTATGACTGGATGTAGAAAATGCCATCAGTCTTATGTGTTGAGCAGAGATGATAATACCTCTGGACTCAATTGAAGTATTGGACAGCAGGGATTGAAGCCAAAAGTGCCACTCTGAACTGTTCCAATTAATTTGTTAGGGAGTAAACATACTGGTGAGGAAGCACCAAATAAGAAGGAATATAAAATGATAATGTTATACACAAGATTGGAGATCACTTATCAATGAAAAAAAAAAAAGAAACTAATGAAGGAGATACACATCAGCTGAGAGGAAGAAATGGTGGAAAAAGAAGGTATATAAAGTGAAAACATGTAATCACGGAGAAAATGTAAATACAAAAGAATTAGTAGTAATTATTTCATCCATACAGAGTATGATCTGAACTAATCACTTTTACAGGAGAGCATATGTAACATAACAAAATTATCACACTAAACATTTGAATTAATGTTACATAAATAAAAGAAAAAGTTCCATAGTGAGTGAGAAGAATAAATTGTTTAAGGATTACCCTAGAAACTGTATAATTAAGTCTATAAAATGTTAATAAAAATGGAAGATAATAAAGAAAACCATTAATTAAAATAACCTACTATGAAAAAACCAGTTAAACCAGCAGTATACCCAGTAGATTGGGGAAGCAGTACAAAAAGGGAAGGACCATAAAAAAGGAAATAATCTGTCATGAAACCATTTTAATAAGGAAACTACTAATGTGATATTTGAAGAAGGGACAAAACATATCAAGATTCCCACAAAGAGACCAGAAACAGGAAGAGATATGCCAAAACAAAATGTTAGTCATATAATAAATACCATGAGACAAAATTGAAACCGATATAGGTAAACCCCAAACAAGTTACAAGATACAATACTATAAAACACAAATTGTATATTAGTTGTAAGTGTAACATGTTAAAAAATATGTCAAAAGAGACTACCATAGTGTAGAACTCACTAAAAAGACTACCAGAGTGTAGAATCCAATAAAGTGAAGTGAGATAACAAAATTAAGAAACTACAGAGTGTATAGTGAGAAACATAGTTAAAAAATCTATGAAAAAATCTTCAATGAAGTTTAAGTATTATAAAAAGACTACCATGAGTATAGAATAATAATAATAAAACCATTGGAATGAAAGACAGTCTAAGGACTGACAACATTACCAGTAATAAGAGTTTTTAAATTAGATATAAGAAAAACTATTACATATAAAATGTTTTCTTTAATTATAGCTAAGTAAATGGTGAGAAGGACAAAAATACCAAAGGACAGTTCATAACTGAAGGTATGACTAATATTAAGATGTTTGCTATTTATTATTAATTAGATAATATTTTAGATGTAAGGTGTAAATAGATACACGATGTTTTTTGATCACAGTTAAAGCGTTTTCATAAGAATAATCAATACACAAGACAGTTAGTGACTGACAGTGTTACTAGTAATAGGAGTTTTTTATTGTTTTTAATTAAATTATGTCTAGGATAAGCTATGTTGTTATCATTTGATGATACAGTAAAAAACAATAGGAATAAGATGTTTTGTTAAAATTAGGTGATATATGGAAAATAGTTGATAATAAGATGTTTTGGTTAAAATTAGGCATAAGATGTTCATGTTATGGTTCAATGATGTTATTAGTATAAAGAAAGTTTAGTAGATACAAGATATTCTATTGTATTTAAAATCATGTCATTTAATTTTCCATTGTGTAAGTCAGAGAGGCAAGTAGGGCATAAAAATGTAATAATTTTATTCAAATCAGTAAACCATGTATAATGTACAAACAGACCAACCAAGACACTATGTTAGTAAACACAGAATGGCCTATAAACAAAAAATTATCTATCAAAGAATTAATCTATGTAATAGGAATAGAATTCAATATATACAATACAGAAATTGAAAATATAATTAATACAGATACAGTTAATAGCAAATAGAATGACAAAAGAAAGGAAACTAACTTCTTTTGGAAACAGTCAAAAATAGGCTTATGATAGTAATCAAATCAGACTAAACAGCAAATTAATCAATATTGAAATGTTTTAATAACCAAATTATTAACAACAAAGTAATTACGGAGTTATTAGGTGTATTCCATGGAAATATTATACCGAAAAAACAAATAAAAACCTTTAAAACACTGAATTTGTACAAAATATGAGACATACAATAATTATCTAAAATTGTAATTTTTGGGCTTAAAGGAGTTTGAAACAAACCCAGCTATATATCAAAAGATGTAAAATTAAATAATCAATATTACTGAATAGTTAGATTCATGTAAAATTAAGAAATATTTGAAATACAGTAAAAAATAAGAAAACTTGTTATGTATAGTTAGATAGTGAAACAAGTCTTAGACAGATATTTTATAATTAAACAATATGAAGAGGAAAAAGACATACCACAAATTGCCTTAAAACGACGACGTTGCGTCTATTAGTCTATTGTTAATCGCAAAGCTGAACAGTTGAAAAATGTATTAGCGGAGTATTGAAAACGAAATAATTTATATTAAAACCAAGTGTGGTTATGTGGCGTGTAACGGAGATGAACTAACAAGTGAAATAACCTTATCTATCTATGTCTAACACTTCACAAGTTTCCAAAAACACAGAATAACACCATAAAACTCAACGCCAGAAATCGACAGCCATTTTGAACAATTTTTGGAACGAATTCACAGAGAACCAACACACATATTTGAACACCACACTGCACAAGAGATCCATCCAGAATTCGACATCGCAGACGACGAGGGGACATTCAACACTATATTTTGGACCAACACCACTTCGCAGAAAAAGGGAACATCGTTTTATTTCTGTGGAAGAAGATCTTCAGTTCCAACGGCATCATAGCAGTTAAAATCGAGCAGACGGTGGCCATTGCTGAATTTCTATAAAGACGATCAACCAGTGCTTCCTGGAGCGGAGTGACGTCATTTCTTCGACTTGGTTCGAAATTTAAATAATTTCTTTCTAATTGACAATTGTAATAATAATTCTGTTCTATTTCAGATATTAACATTTAGTTTAAGAATACCTGTTAAATGTATCTTGTTCCTTGCCCTCTGACCATTTCGACTCGTTAAAAGAACCATAAATTTAAACTTGTAAAAAATATATTTGTTGATTTTTCTCACTGCCGACTGTGGCAAATATTAGCCAGTGCCTGGGACATGCGCAGTTTGACTGGCGCACAATTTTGAATGAATAAACGCAAATCAGTATTCAGTTACCAGCATTGTTTTTATTTCTACCATTAATGTTCTTATTATTTTTTATTAAGCAAAAACATAATTCACATTGAGAAAATAGATATAGAAGGAAATTACAAACTCAACTAATTAATTAATTATTAATTAATTAACTTAAATCATTCAGTCAAATTCGATACAAGCACAAGAAAAAATATTTGCAAAATTTTTAAAGTTTGATGTATTTGTTATTTAACAATCAAACACACCTAGTTATAACATATTCTTGTCATCAATATCTTTATATTTTGTTTATTATTACACTTGAAATTATATTACCATTTGACTAGCCTAAACAGTGGGACTTTAAGGAGTCAGACTGACCCAGTGATAAACAAAATATCAATACGTATCAACACATATCAATACAATTATATTTTTATTTTTATATTTGTAATATTTTTAATTATATTACAGTATGTATACGCACCCAGTACTTGCTAAAGGCAACCCAGTATGCATGTAAGGGGGAACATATCGGTTGAGGATCCAGTATGGTATAAGGCCAATTTTGATTTTTTTTTATGGAATGATAGAAGGTTAGGGGTACTATGGTGAGTATCTGTCCGATTTTATGGTGTTGGGATCTCGAACAGAGAAGTCCAGTAATCTCGTTCAGGTGCAGCCATAGTAACCGAGCTAGGGGGGTAGGTTACCCATGACGTGTTTAAGAAATTAATGAGGGGGGTTGTTGGCGCCACATCCTCACCGATCCTCTTAGGGTTTAGCAATGAGAGTTTTTCTGTTTTGACAGAAGACCTCTCATTGGGGGGGTATTGTAATGGGTCAAAAAGGAGTCTTTTATTTTTATTGAAATTATGCAAGGTCATCATTGAAAGTCCCAAGTAGAACGGCTGTATTCAAACAAAGAACAGTGACGTAACGTTTTGAACGGATTGTAGCTAGAGAACGCAATACTGTTGGGAAACGGAGTGTTTGTTACGTGTGGAATGTGAGTCCGCATGCACGAGCGCATCACCTGCGTCGCACAAGCAAAACGGAAGCCGTAACAAAAAATGGCTAAGCCAAAGGATTTCTTGCCACATGTTTGGAAAGACGACGGAAGTGGTGAGCCACGGCCTGGTGTATTACCATAGAACAGCGTCCACGATCGAAAAGAACCAATGAGCTGTCTGAACGTCATTGCATTCCCGCCAACATCATGTAGGCAGTGCAAACGGAAATGCTCGGCAGCCTTTAGGTAGCGTGGGCAGTAGTCGACACATCATACGCCTGGCCAGGTGTGTATCAAGACTCGTGAGTCAAAAACCTTTTCAAAAGTTAAATAAAATATGGGAAAATCCAGTTGAGAGTTTAATTTGAAGTGAGACAAAACGGAAGGGAACATGCGACATCAAATTTAATAACTAAAAGTGCGGGGTGACTAAAAATGTGGACGAACTAGATCAACAAAGTGTGACGCGTGGTTGGAGGAGACGCCGAATGAGTAACTATTTATCACATAACAATCAATCATAAAACATGTCAATAGAGTGACTATTTATCACGTAACAATCAATCATAAAACATGTCAAAAGAGTAACTATTTGTTACATAAAAAATCAATCAGAAAACATGTCAAAGTAAAGAGCGCTATATTTGGGGGAAATTATTTACGTATGTCTGAGTGTGAGAAAGCAGTCTGGGTTGCTTTTCATAATTTTAAGTAAATGATTTAATTAGAAGAAATAAGAGATGTTTGTTATTTCAATCAGATGGTGTTGTCACCTCAATATGTAGTTGTGTGTAAGTGAAATGTTAGCAAATAGAGAAGGAGAAGAGATGAAAACACAATAAAGTAGTGGGTTGTATGAATTATAACTATGTACTTGTTTATTTTGCACCACCTGTTGTTTTTCTCTGCTAAAGTACATCAGACGACACTTTGGTACATTACCTTTAAAGGTAAGTAATACGAATTTACAGATTTTAATAACCTAATTAACTAGTAGTACTTCAAATGACGCCCTAAACAGGGACAAATTTAAATATTTCTAATACTGATTAACAAGTCATACTTCAGATGCTGTTAAACAGGGTGGATGTTACTCATCTAGCTGATGGTGAGGGATTTTACCTACCAACTAATAATTTTTAGCCTTGCAAATAAATATAATCCAGTAAACTATACAGAAAGAAAGAGGATTGTAGAAAACCTAGTACACCTAATTAGATGTGGATCCTTTTAAAGTTGTAGTATGTCTGTGAGAAGGGTGTAATTGCTACCAGAGACTGTGCAAGTTAATTCACTTACTTGCTGTTACCATCTTCAATCTTACAAAAGACTTGAATTAACAAAATATGAGGGCGGATTGAAAAGTTCGTAGCCTACCATAGAAACGAACATGTGGCATTTCTGTTTTTTACCGCATCGTGGCGGCTTGTTCGCCCACAAACATCTGTGAAGCGTCAAGTCGTTACCCCGTTGAGGAAGTCAGATTTTTCTAGGTCCTCATAATAATTGTTTACTGCCGCTTTCAGCTTGTCATCTGAGGAAAATCACTTTCCCCCAAAAATTTTTTGAGGTTTGGGAATAGATGAAAGTCGGATGGCTCTAAATCAGACGAATAAGGTAGATGGTGCAACAGATCGTACTTCAACTCGGCGATTTTTGCCATAGACACAACGCATATGTGAGGGCGTGCATTATCCGGATCGAAAATGATCTTCTTTGCGAAACCTGGTCTTTCTTCTCGAATTTTTATATTTAATTGGCCCAAAAGGTTAGCGTAATACTCTTCATTTATCGTTTGACCCTTTTCAAGGCAATCTTAGTAACAATATTCCCTTAGCATCCCAGAAAAATGGATCCATACACTTTCCAGCCGACAAAATTGATTTTACCGTTTTTGGAGGCAGCGAATCACTATGCATCTATTGTTTCGACTGCTGTTTTGTTTCTGGAGTGAAGTAATGGACCCAATGTTCATTAGTTGTTACAAATCTACGAATAAAATCTTTCGGATTTTTCTTAAAACAGTCCAAATATTCCTGAGAAGCTTGCATTCACATGCGTTTTTGGTCACATGTCAACAAACACGGCACCTTTGCACACAGCTTTTCCATACCTAATTCCTCAGTAAGAATGTGATGTACCCTTTCATCTGAGATGCCCACAGTCTTAACAATTTCAGACACCTTCAAACAGCGATCTTCCAAAACAATATCATGCACTTTATTGATGATTTCTGGTGTAGTGGCACTTTTCGGACAGCCAGTACGCGGGTCATCTTCCAAACTTGCATGACCACATTTAAATTCAGTAGCCCATTGTTTCACTGTAGTAAATGAAGGTCCAGCATGGTGCATCACATTCTTCATCTCACTAAAAATTTCTGTTGGTGTTAAACCTTTCTTAACAAAAATCTGATGTTCAGTTTTCTCCATTTTCAGCATTGCTGTGAGGTAACCTTATTTATACTGCTGTTTCTCTGCAACAATGACTTGACCCGACTTGACACTTCACAGCTGTTCATGGGGCGAACATGGCGCATTGGTGCGGTAAAGAACAGAAACACCACGCATTTGTTCATATGGTAGGCCGCGAACTTTTCAATCCGCCCTCGTACAATGCAGTGCTACCCATATAACAGTGGAGTAAGAAGTGTGTTATAGAATTATCTAAAAAGTTTATCTCAAGTAGGTAGTGATCACATTGCCAAACATTAAGTATACCCTACAGAGCAATATAATAGAAGAAGAGACGAGAGCTTCTGTCTGTAGTGATCTGGTGAATTAAAAGTGTGGTAAACACAACATAATTATGATGCCACAACTTATTAAATGTTAAACAAAAATGTTAGTACTTTTTTTAATCCTACCTTTAGGATTACTGAAAAGTCAACACTTAATAAGAAAACTGGAATTGAATAACCTCTGCAATTCTCACCCAGTTCCATTAGATTATACATCTTCTGAAGCTCTATACAAGAAAGGTGATATTAACCATAAATTCTATTAAGTCTGCCACATACAAAATCTTTAAATTTATCATTAGGTAACTACTGATAAAATATTTTGGAAAACTAGTCCTCATGAAAATAATGTTGGTGATTTACAAGTCTTGTTTAAGAAACAAGACTTGTTTATTATTAGCTAGAAGAAATATCTTCAAAAATAGTAAATATCTTCAAATGTGCATTAGCCAGGCTGTTAGGACATGGTCTCATGGTGACCAGATATTTTGGCTGCACCATCAGAGGCCATCTTCAGTGGAAAATTATTGTGGCAGTAGTTGGCCAAATAACCCCAATACTAAGGCAAAACTTTGTTTCAGTCCTAAGAAGCACCACTTAAATAAATAACTCTAGCCAGCACGATGTAAGCTGGCATACAGCAGTGACCAATCAGAATCATCTATCACCTACCTGGATCGGGAGCACAGCATGCCAAATCCTATTTAATAGGAGGCTTTCATTCCTCTCTGGCTCAACCACTCATCAGCTGATGAGACTGGTGGAGTAACGTCATGGACACCGGCTGTCGGAAAGACCAGACTGTCACCTGTTACCTAGATGTGAAAAAGGCCTTTGACAGAGTGTGGTATGATGGGCACTTATTCAAGCTGTGGGAAATCCAGCTTCCTGACAGCTACGTTAGTTTGATTCCTAGCTTTCTGATGGAGAGGACCTTCTCCGTGAATATAGATGACCATGTCTCTTCCAAGAGACGTATTACAGCCAGGGTACCTCAAGGTAGCGTTTTAGGGCATCTCCTGCTTTCTGTCTACGTCAACATTGTACCCAGAGAGCCTGGAGTCCAGACCGCCCAGTGACACAGGTGGTTTATACTGCTGATCAGAACACTGGCAGAGCTACCATACAACTCCAGCATCCACTCAATGCGTACACAACCTGGATGGATAACTGGAAAGTTCCATCAACAAGACCAAAAGCTCTGCAGTATTCTCTAAGCGCTAAGACGAGTGAGACTTGGTCATACATATTTACCTTGGTCGAGGGAAGTCAAGTAGCTCGGTTCCACCTTGATTGTTGCTCACCTGGCGTGCCCACGTCCAGACGATGATAAAATGAGCATTCGCTTGTCTGGCGTCTCTGTTTCTGATACTTGTCAACAAGGCTATGACTCTCAAGCTAGTAAGTTGATTGTCAATGCTTATCTGTTGCCGATCACTACCTATGCCATCCTTGTCTGGGGTTACCATGCTGCTGTTCATAAAAAAAGTTGCAAAGTGGTTCCCTAATTGTCTCTTGAGAAGTGGACTCGGTGTCCGCTCCTTGGATGACACTGTGCGGCATCTTCCACATGGATTTTACAACCAAGCAGCAAGGACCCAGACAAACACCCTCTTGTCTTGCCTTGGCTAGTACCGTCCACGACCAGGTGATCCTTGGAAACGGCCTCAGCAAATACTATACTAGAATGGCCTAGTATGAGCATGCCGTTGTAGTGGCCCCTAAATTTAAATAAACATTCTGTACTGGACCAGACCACAAGGCAGGACCTCCTTCCGGAAGCTTGGAACTTGTATACCAAAGGGACGTCTCGAACACATCCCTATAGCTCTGACGGCCCTCTCTGACTCATTGCAGTGGAACCATGCTTGTAGATTTCAACAGACTCCAGATGCAGCTGAGGGTAGCAATAACTACTCACCAGCATTAGCAAGTGCATGCTCGACCAGCACAGACTTCTTTGGGTGCCCCATACAACAACAGCAGCTGTGTTCACCTTTGTGGGTGTGGACGCTGGTGTATTCATTTGTACTGGTGTATTCAAGAACCTGGTAGAATAAACTATGTCCATCCACAAATACATTGTACATTGATGCAGAACATTCTAGTGTATTCTATAAATAGTGTCTATCAGTATACATAAGTTACTCATAAATATTGTGGATAGTGTAAATACAAGTGAGTAACATAACCAATGCACTTGACTTGTACATATTCTAATGACAAATAGTTTCATAATACCAATCACAGTATTACTCAATATTCATAATATTACTTTGAATGTAGGTTGGGACTCTGTAGTATATAACACACTGTTATAACACAGCTTTCATCCAACACACTTAGTTTTCAAAAACTTTAAATACAGGGGTTTATGAAAAATTGATTAAAATCTGATTATGTTGTTAATGACTTCTAAACTAAATCCAATACAAAAAACAATGTTTGCTGTGTTCTTACCTAGATACAATAACCCCTAGATACAATAACACAAAGTAAAAGTTACAACCTAACAGGAAGCTTGATAAAATTTTATGCCAAAGGCCAAATGTTATGGAAGAAAAAACAACTGAAAAAATTGATGCCCCTGAGAATGCTCACTCTCCTTGTTGAATACCAGTCACTATTCCTTCAAATAAGTATTAATCATGCTTTTAGACTAATAAATTACTGAATGTGACAAAGATTACACAACTGGAAAAGGGTTTATTTGATGGTGCCATAATTCTGTATGCTTAAGCTACCTGGAACAAATGAAACAGAATGACAATGAAGACAATACTTCTTGCCTCTGATTGACATTACTTGGAATGAAACTATTTAAATACTTTTGGAAACTTTTCAAAATTTAGTAACTACTGTAACATTACATAGGTAATGGTCTTCACATTTTATTCCCCACAATTACTTTTTGAAAAACAAACTGAGTTATGAAACAGGTAGTTTTGATACTCTGCTACTGATAATGATAAAATTAATGAATAATAAATGAAAAAATTGTATTACAGTCTGTATTTTATTTTTATTATTAAATTAATTATTACTAATAATTATAAGCTGCAGTTATTTTCCATATATTTTCTTCACAGATATGTCCAAACATTCACCACAGTATTTGTTAATCCAGCATTGCTAAGTTACTTTCATGCAGTAGCGGCTCGTACAGGGAGGGCCAAAGGGCGCAGCCCTCCCACTAAATTTGCAAATTAAACTTGTCAATAATATAACTATAATGTGATAATGTGTAGTATCCTTATTGAAAGATATTTTTGGGGCGACTAATAGCGATCACCCGATGTTTTCGGCATGGCCCCACAGCCGGGACGGTTTCGCTGTCGTCCTCCCTGCATAGGCCGGTCTTTCGGGGAGCGGGGCAAGAGACGCGTACACATGTCTATGCATTTAAATGAGTATCCGCCATTACAGGTGGGGCTGTGCCCGCTTTCTGATTTCGCAGCTAAATTCATAGAGAAACTTCAAGTTGTTCAAAACTTCTCTGTTGCTGTTTAAAGTGCATATATTTTCTCTTGTGTTTTATATAGTTTTTATTGTGTTCTTGTTGTACTTTTTATGTAAACGTAATGTTCTAATAATTTATTCTTTATTAGGCAGTGTATTCTGTGTACGATAGTGTTTTTGTCGAACCTTGCGTAGGCCTACATAAACGTGTAACTTATTCTGTGTAGGCCTGAGCCTGTGTGTTCTGTGCGTATTTGTTAGAAACGATTAAAATGGCTATGAATTCGGTAAGTAATATTAAACGATTGATTATTTCAAATTCACTTACTTACGAAAAGAAAATAGAACTAAAAAAATTAGGGCCACCAAAACCGAATTTAGATATTACACAACAAAATTATAAAACGGGGTTATAAATAATTTTAGTTTCAAACACTGTTTAAATATTGGTAGTTTGCAAGGTAGGTTTTTGATATTAGGCCTAACAATAATTTTAGTAGTGAAGCAAAAGATTCAATTTTACAATTATTTGATGATAATAGCAATAATTTAGTTTCTACTGTTTTTTTTTACATAATATATGGGTACAACTAAATTTTGCCCCCCCAGTCAAAAACATTACCAGCCGCCACTGCTTTCATGTGAGTTTATTGAAAATGCAGTATAATTCTGAACAGTAGCACAATTGACCCTGTAAAAAGAGCAATTCTTTCAATTAATTACTGCAGGTTACAGTTATTGTTATATGAGAAATATTAACCTTCCAAATTTATATTTTGTGCATGTGTGTGTGTCTGTGAGTATGTGCGTGCTCTTATTAGAAAACATACTGACATATTGGCCTAAAATATACTTTGATCTCTGTGAAATGAATGAGATAAAGTGAATTATCAGTCAAAAGATCACAATTAAGGTAATTATAACCAATTGACAAACTGAGCTAAACAAATTTAATATGACCTGAAGGTTACATTGATAAAGTGAACTAGTTTTCTTAATAATTTTATATATTATTATATATATAAACTTTCACATATGAACTTACTGTACTTTGGTTATCACTTTCCCATACGTTTCAAGGTGATGTGCCTCTTCCTCAGTGGGAGTAAATACTGAATGTCATTTTACAGAATAACGGTTATGGACTATAGGTGTGTGTGGTGGGGGTTGATGGTGGGAGGGAATTGGCGCTGAGGTTCAAATTGTGTGTTTGCATCAGTGTATCGAATAGTGTATGTGATCTATAATGTAACTGTTCATTTAATATGTTGTTTGGTTGTAGTGCGTGATATCTGTATATTTCGAATTGTTCAGCTGTGTTTAGTTTTCTGCTTTTAGGTAAGTAGTGTAATATTTCCATGTTGTGTTCTATGTTTGTGTAACTGTGGTTTTCGTTTTGTAAATGTGTGGCGAATGTGGAATGTATGTAATTTGTGGTGAGGACTTTTAAATGTTCTGAAAATCTGGAGGAAAAAGATCTTCCCGTCTGGCCGATGTAGAATTGGTGACAATCATTACAATTTAATTTATAAACCCCTGTTTTGCTGTATGTGTCTGTGTCTTTGTTAGTATTATTTATGTGTTTCCTAATGGTGTTGTTGGTTCTGTAGGCTACTTTATAATTGTGTTTCCTAAATGTGTTAGCAATTTTGTGTGTATTGGAATTGTAGTATGTAAGTGTTATGTATTTACTGGGTTGTGTGCTGTTGGTCTGATGTGTTTTACTTTTTATGCTTAGGATGCATTTGTGTATTTTATTTACCAAATCGGGGTTGTATCCATTTTTGACTGCTATATATTTGATTGTGTTTAATTGCTGCAATCATTCGTCTTCCGCCGAATGCAACAATCCGCGAATTGTACCTTGCCCGATGCACTGACGTCACGCCCTCCCCTTTACTAACCCTATCGTTTGCTTTGTTAAATCTCATCAGTCTCCCATCAAACGCTGTGAGCAGAGCGGCCCGTCGCCGGACTTTCGTCAAGTATGGGAGCCGCAATAACCAAGGTAACTATGATTGTTTTTGAGCTATCGTAAATCAATGCTAGTGGCTAATAATTTTGTATATTACGTTTGTAACGAAAAGAAGAAAACTTGTAATAGTTGTAAAAAGATTGTTATCCATAACCAACCAAGACGTGTCTTGTCTGTAATAGTCAGCCTCGCCTAAAATTAAATTTCAGTCAGTCAACTTGATGAAAAGACCTAAAATATGTAAGGTTCAGTGTCAGTACTCGTTATATATGTAATTTGAAGTCATAACCTTGTAATGCTATTTTGTAATATTGTAAATTGTAACACGCACTGTATGAATGCATGTGTGAGTATTAATCGAACAATGTGAGTATAAAGTGTACTAAAAGATGTGAAAACTTTCAGTTCAAAACTTGGTTCAACGTTCCGGACCGAAGACACGAGAACACGAACTTCGTACAGTTTTTACACGATCTTCCAGCACAGACATAGTAGTGGTTCAAACCAGGTACTGAGGAACACGCAGCCGTAGCGACCAGATACAGCAGGTTGCAAAAGGACTTATCTGGATTGCCAAGTAACATTTTTACCTTTAATAACTTATGGTGGCAAGTGTTGCATAATCACGAAGCAAAAGCGAGACAAACTAGTTACTTATCATAAGTGTCTGAAACAATTTTATAAACTTTTGCGATAGATAACAGTGTCAGAAATTTATAAGTAGATCACAGCGTGTAGCTGAAAACCATTTTGTAAACTAGCATTGATTTATATGCGACACCCCCACATTTAGCATTTAACGTTTTCTATATTCAGTTTTTCAGAAAAAATTAGCTCAGTACTGACTGTTGCTGACTGGCACATAATTAGATAAATTTAGAGGCTCGTAATGTTTTTGAAATAAACGGGTCGCATCCGACTCTGCTCACAGATTGACTCATTCAACAATTTCTTTTACTTACACCTCCTCCCTTTACAGAATTATATTAATTATAGAAATACTTGAGAAGTAAGTCACAACACAGATAAAGTGTCTTAAGCATTTTGGTGGATTTAGATATTATGTTATGTTATTTGTGTGTGTGCTGAACACTCCCGGGGCCCAGCAGCGGGAAGTGCCACATAATTCTTCTTGGTAGTCATGTGTGTTTAGGGGTATTGAAGTGAGCCTATGGAGCATGTAGTTAAATGCTGCATGTTTGTGTTGAGTTGGGTGGTCCATGTTTGCATGGTTGGATGAGTTATGTATGACCATGTCTGATGTGGTGGGTTTCCTGTATATTTTGTATGTGTGTGTGTTGTTTGTTTTGGTGATTGTGAGGTCTAAGAAGTTTATGCTATTATTTAGTTCTATTTCAAGTGTGAATTTTAATTTATGGTGTGTATATTTTATATTACACAATATATTAGTCCAATTTAGCTAAAAAATCTGAATTTTGTCGATGTTTCTCACTGGATAAAACAGTAATGAAGATAATGTTTTATGTAAAGGAAGATTTTATAACACAACAAATCCTCTCAATAAACTCACTTAATGGATAATGGGATAAGGTATAAGTTTATTCATTTGATTCCTGGCCCATTCCTCTACCAATTGGGCGAGAATTTCAAGGGGTTTTCATCCAACTTCAATTCCACTTCTCTTATTAAGTGTTAACTTTTCAGTAATCATACAGGCAGGATTACTAGATAAAAAGTATGTTCTAAATTTTTTTCTGCTGTTGTTCCTTGTTAATGGTCCATTGGTGTTAACATGTAGGTTTGTAGGCATGTAGGTTTGGTGTTATATTTCTGTGTCACATGCAGCGGGACCACCCTCTTTATCTCAGTTGTGAAGTAAAGAGTCTCATGTTATAACTCTTTTCCCAGAAGTTTCTGGTTGACACTGACTTCATTATTCTGCATTGTTGAATTGTACCCAATTCGGAATTGTTTGTAGTATTCAGAATTTTATTTGTGGAAGAAAAAAAAATTGTTACTTGTGTGTGTGTGTGTGTGTGTGTGTGTGTGTGTGTGTGTGTGTGTGTGTGTGTGTGTGTGTGTGTGTGTGTGTGTGTGTGTGTGTGTGTGTGTGTGTGTGTGTGTGTGTGTGTGTGTGTGTGTGTGTGTGTGTGTGTGTGTGTGTGTGTGTGTGTGTGTGTGTGTGTGTGTGTGTGTGTGTGTGTGTGTGTGTGTGTGTGTGTGTGTGTGTGTGTGTGTGTGTGTGTGTGTGTGTGTGTGTGTGTGTGTGTGTGTGCGACTCAGAATTTTCTCTTACCCAACTGTTCTTTATTATCCTATGTACATGTTTTCCAATTAATCTTCTGATGCAGAACACCATTTAACAATGCCTTTGATTATACCTGTTGCCTTTGAAATGTTAATTAATTTGTGTTTATAAATGCCAACAAATATTATGAAGACATGCTTAACAGTATTCAATTTTGTTGGATGGTGTGCAGTGATACATGTAGGCTACTACATGCACTACCTACTAACTAATTAGATTACTAATGTAGGTAGGCTACACCTACTATTAACAGTATCCACTTTTTGGTAATAAGTTTAGAAAGTCAACTTAGTATGACTGCAAAGTAAGACTGTGTCTGAGAATAACTGGTTATTAGAATTTATTTTCAATGCTTCTAAGAAAAAATGAAGACTTTCTTATATGTGGTGCCTTTATTCAAATTATGTTTGAACAGACAGCTTCAACTCAGGTGTTCCAAAGTTTACTTTAAACATCGCTTTGGGTAGCTACCACCAGTGACTTATGATCATCACTACTGATAAGGTTAACCTTGTCACTGCTCCATTCAACTGCTTGTGAAGCAGTTAAGTTGCTATGAAAGTAAGATAACTGAAGGCTTATCTCAGTTCTATTCATCAACCTCAGATAAAATAAAGTAGAAAAATAATGACCATTCCAAGAATTTGAATCCTTGTACACACAGATTCCACATGAGACTGTTTCAACAGATATTTACTTTTTGATCTAAGGCTCTAAGGCTTTCATGGCTGGAGTCAACATTATTCAAACAAGTATTAGCCAGGCTGTTAGACCATGGTCTCATGGAGTGAAAACCAGGTGTTTCGGCCTCACCAACGGAGGCCACCTTCAGTAGAAAATTATTGTGGCCAAATAACCCCAGTACTGAGGCAAAAACTATGTTTCAGCAAACACCATTCTAGTGACTGACAGATGTTGGTGAATGACGTCATTACCAACTTATATAAGACAGTAGAGAGAAAGAGAGAGAGAAAGAGAGTCAGTCTTTATTGAGAGTCTGGTTAAGTGAGTTTCAGAATTAGTGCATGTATTTGATACCACATTTGTGGATCAATATTACATTTGTGTGTTATCTTTTTGTTTGTATAAATTGTAATTCTGTTGATAATGAATATCACAGTTATGAACCAAAATTGTATTTTCTGTGTTGTTTTTTAATTTGTAAACAATTATTTGTGATATCGGAAACAAACAAGGTGTTGACAGTGGTATGAGTGTTTTATTTCAACATTTCTGCCTAGAAGATGACAAATGTTGTGTGTGCTTGTTTAGAGATTGGAGGATAAACCTTATAATAGGCAAATATGAGAGACATTTAAAATCTTTCGGTTTCTTATATTTCTTAGTAACAAAAAAGTTTATTTCTCAGTCATGTTAATTTTGTTAATAGTTTTTGTAATTCTAACTTTGTTGTAACTTGGCAATATTATAAAGTCCTAAATGAGATCAATGTTCAGGACTTGTTAATGTTGGGGTTTTGTTTAGGAGTTGGTAATGGTGGAATTGTTGTTTGGGTCTTGAGAATGGTAGAGACACTGAAACGCCTTATCCAGATGAAGCAGTTAGCAGTTCAGGAATAAATTTAAATTTCTGACTCCTGAAACATTTCTAGAGAGGAAGTCAGTAAACTAGCTGTCTTCAGTGTAAAGTTTTTATACATTTTCTTTCATTCTGTGCTAATGTTAAGCTCAGTAAACAAAGCCAGAAAACAAAGCTCATCAAAATTGAACACTTGACAAGGGGATAAGTTGTCCTCAGATACAGTAGCAGTATAGTGTTATAAAACACCATGAGCCCTTTTATGATTGTTTTACATACAGATTGTAAAGTTTTGTTCTTCGTATTGTTTAAGTTAGCAGCCATCCTTACTATTTCTTTTATGAATTTGCTAACTGCTACAATTTTTATTGTTCGACAAAGCTTTTCGTCATCACTGACATCATCAGGTCTTAAACATCTGTTGTTTAAGACCTGATGATGTCAGTGATGATGAAAAGCTTTGTCAAACAATAAAAAGTGTAGCAGTTAGCAAATTCATAAAAGAAATTGTAAAGTTTTGATTAACATTTCACCACATAAAAAATTAAACTTCACTAATTTAGTTCTAAGTACAAATTATAGAATATAACTGGAAATAATTCATGGAAGGTGGTACATAAAACCATTCAGGAATATAGTTTTTAAGGAGTATTTACAAGTGGGCAGTGTTTTAACACTAAAGCATTTTGTTTAAGATTCTTTATTTTAAATAATAAAAAAGTCAAACTTAATGTACATAACACTTTGAAAATAGTAAGATATATCACAATAAAAATATAACACTATCTTCTAATACAATAAAATAGTTTCAATAAATGCTATGCTTTCACAGATAATTATATTCCAATTAATCTCATATAATATTAAGATCAAGTGACAAGTTATAAAAACTACTAAGAGCAGACCGTATTTTTGTTGAAGTACAAATACAGAAACTTATTTAAATTTTTAGATATTAATTAAACTAATCTAAAATATTCATGACAGCAGATTAATATTCATTCAATATTCATTACTGTACTAACAGTTAGCTAATCCAATGTACTAACAGTTTTTCTAATCTTCTGTCACTCAGGTAACATTGTTATTTAATTAATTAAATCAATATGATGTAATTAATTAATTTTTACAGACAAATATAAAAAAAAAACACAGAACACTGAAAATTCAGAAAAAACATTTATATCATGGTTGAAGAAATTAGTGTGGTGCTGGTTTGCGCTGGAGTGTCCATCTGTCAATATGCCTCCTGAAATGTCCAATATCATTAGCTCCAGTTCGACAGCATCCACCAATATAAGTCACACCCAGCTCTAACCATGAATTGAGGTAATTTACAACAGGTACACATTTATCTTTATTTATCCACCTGTAAACAACAACACTGTTTTACTACCAAATAACAATAGTATACATAATTTGAAAAAAAATTACCTCCACTAGCCCACCTTTTTCCCATTTACTTCTAAATACCATTTCTCATTCCTTATGTATTTGTATATATTCAAACAGGATGGGTTAAATCTCCAGTTATAAGTTTTGTAAATAAATCAAATCTTAAATTCAAATTCCAATTTATTCATTGAATATAAAATTTATAAGTCAAATATCAGACCCCCCCCAAAGAATTATAATGATTTAAATTAAATTTATAATAACTTTACTTCAAGATCTATTTTTCCTTATTTGGAACATGTTTCGGGACGCTTTGTGTTCCCATCCTCAGCCTTCCTAATTTTGAGTCTTGTGAAGTACTTGTGTGTTGGTTGGTTGTTGTTGTGGTTCCTGTTAGCCTTTGGCACTTTAAATTGGTATTATTGTGTGTGATTGTGGTGTATATATTAGTATTTCGTGTATTTTCAATGTTGAGTGATTTGAAAATTGTGT
This sequence comes from Magicicada septendecula, assembly GCA_034769895.1. Taxonomy (NCBI): domain Eukaryota; kingdom Metazoa; phylum Arthropoda; class Insecta; order Hemiptera; family Cicadidae; genus Magicicada; species Magicicada septendecula. The sequence goes on from CM068371.1 coordinate 280,865,794, forward strand.
CATGTTTTGTATTGATTTGTATTTGTTCAGGTATTAGTTTGTTTTGTGTTTTATGTTTGTATATTTGTAAATTTTCTCAAATGTTCATTTTGGTATCTTTGTGTGGTAGGCCTATGTGTTTTATTAGTGTCATGTTGGTTATGTCTGGGAATTCATGTCCAGTCTTTATTGCATATGTGGCCAAATTAAAATTATATATTTCTGGTTTTTCTATGTGTTTAAATGTTCAAAATAATGTTTTTTCAGTTTTTTGTTTGTTTGTTTGTCCTATGTAACATTTATTGCAATCTTAGCATTCTATTTTGTATTGAAAATACTCTTTGTAGGTATGTATAGGCCTGTATAAAATAAAATACATGTTGTAAGACTTACTTTCCACGGATAGCATCGTACGTTTCTCCACTATTTGGATATGCAATCAGTGGTACTTTAGGAACTTTCATCCTGACAGATCTAAGAAGTGGTAAAACCAAACTAGGATGAAGGCAGTTAACACCAATTGCTACAAGTTGCTGAAAAGAATACAATTTTGTCAGTAGCATGTAATATGTATACGTACATGTATATGTATAGTCTTTGATAATATTCACATACTTTGAAGCATAGTAATGACTGATAAGAGACTGACAGTATACAATAAAAAATATTGTATATACGGTATGTATGTTGGTTTATAACTTACTTCAGGATTTACATCCCAACATCTTGCTGCAGCCTCACTCAGCAGTTCACCAAAGCTTGTGTGTTCGTCATCCTATTAAATAAAATTGTGAAATTTATAGTACATAATTAAAGTCAATACTCAATTACTAATTTTATATATAATTAAAATATGTATTTTGTATTATTGTCATTCTATGAAACAAGTACATTATATAAAAGTATATATTGATCATAATATTGTCTATATCAGTAGCAGCTGGTGGTCTTAGGAAGCGGTGGTTGCACAAAGATCATATGGTTTGGAAGGGCGGGCACATAGGTGTTTAATAATAATACTTTTTAGTAAATTGTTATTAGACTAATACTTAATTCAAACATTAATAATTAATTTACTTAGCTATTAACATAATTTGGATTAATAATAGAGTAATAACTAAATTATTAAATTTAGCTGATGCACATAGGAGTGAACATATTCTGTCTTCTTAACAATAGTTTGTACTCCTCCTGAAGATCTAGTCAGCCAGCTATTGTACGTTTGTGCAGTAAGTTTATTTGGATTTTCGTTTACTTTATGTTTACCTAGTTCTTCAAGAATATATGATAGATTTAGCATCATGCTTGTCAGGACTGAAAACCCCCAGAATCTCTCAACTAGGTTACCTTTTACAATATACCGAAACACTATAGCCATCTGAAATGCATTAGTAACGTAACTGGTCTCATCTGATGTAACAGCTAAATAATCAGATTCTTGAGTATTTTTTCATGACACGCCTCTAAAATTATGCTGAAAAGTTCATTTTGAACTGTTTTAGATGTGCCTTTAAAACCTGTGGCATTTTCCATATGATTTTTACAAGCAGTGTCTAGTTCAGAACCAAAATTGATTAGACCCCGAAAAATCTCTGGGTTAGAAGAGAAATTGAATTCATCATTATCCCTTAATGTCAACTTAAAAGCCCCACAGAAATGCACACAGTTTAATAATTAATTAAATATCACTATAATATTGACGACTCGGAACACAATGTTGTGTTCCGAGTCGTCAATATTATAGTGATATTTAGTTAAGTAACGGACACGTCATGGACAACGAAATCCAAGAATTTAATAATTAATATTTTTTATATGGTCAGATAAATGATTAATATCAGATAAACTTTTTAGTCCAAGGATCCTCTCCACCAAATAGCAAACAAGGGAAACAGAACAAGGCATTTTTAATGTCACATCCACAAAGCCAATCTTATAATATTCAGTTTTAAAAGACCTACAGTATTTTCTGTTATCTGACTAACATTTTGAACTATTTAAAACAGGTCCGGTATAGGTCATCCCAATCTTTTAATTTCTACTTTCTGTTCATCGCTATGATATAAAAAATGTTTTTTCTGATAAACCATAAATGAAATTCAAACTGTCAATTTTGTATAGAACTCTACCACAAACAAACCAATAATGGAGAACAGACAGTTTAAATTACAAATTTCAAACACCTATATCACACTACACTGATTACAAGTACAGCATGGTGAAACGTTAAGTAAACACACACAAAAACATCTACCCAAGCATCAATCGTAGCAACTGAGAGAAGAAGAGAGGACTGATGGGGGGGGGGTATGAATTGAGAGAAAGAGATATTCACGCATGTGTACACAGCGAGTGGTTGCATATCAGATACCACCACCAAACTGTCTATGTTGAGAATATGAGTTGTGTACTGTTTTCCACTTAACTTTGTAGCATGTTCCACCATTTGGTGTTAACGATCAGAACTGGCAAGCCACCACCAATTTTGAACGTAAGGAATATGCAAATGTTTACTGCTCCTAAACGTTTTTATTGTGCCTTTGGCACACATAGAATTTGAAAATATAATTAATAATTATGTAAATAATAATTTATAGATTAATAATTTCAAACTATTCAAATTTAATAAATAAAAAATTCTGGAAGTTGTGCAACTTTGCAACCTAACTACCAGCCGCCACTGGTCTTTACCATATTTTATGAAGAATAGCAGTCTTGTCTTTACAACTCTGTGCATCACTTGAATGGCTTTGCTAAGAAAACAATTTGACTTGTCCTAATGAACTTATAGTAGTTGGCATGAAACAATGCATTTGGCTCCAGTATACTAATCATCATTTAGATACTGGCTTCTTAAATGGCAGTTTATGAATGCACTATTCCTATCAACGTGGCTCAGCAGCTTTTTAAAATGCAATCAACAATGCACTCTCTGCCAACGCAGTAGGAAATGTAGTATTGTCTGAATATTTCATTCAGAAAAAGATGCTAAATTTGCATACTGAAACATCATTGTTTCATAGTATCAATTTCAGTGTTGCTATTGATTTCATGCTAAGTGCATATTTATCCCAGTTCTCTTTGCATATATAAATAAGAACAATACTACTTTGAAATTTTTCTAAGAAAACGTCCCTCATTTCAAACCATCTCATATTCTAGCCTTCACAGAATTATTTACTATGACATTGAATCTTGTTAATACTCTAAACACTATTTCACTTTTTTTATGAAACAGTCAAAGAATATCTTTAATAACGTATAAAAAATTTTTAGTACTTACAAGTACACCTCTAGGTATTCCAGTCGGTGATTTTTTAGTTTTTTACCCTAGATGCATTCTGGAACAGTTGTGTTCCAACTTCAATTGGATCATTTAGTAAACTTACTACATAACATTTATAAAAAATTCCCACTTACGTGAGCATCATCGAAACAGGTACATATAATATGCAACATAAAACACAACGCTTAAAAAATTTTTAAAAATAATGTTAATATTAAAACAAAAACTGAATCCAAACAGATGATTTCAAAATCGAAGCTGGCCAGCAGTTGTTGCCCGCACGTCATACGAAAGCTGACTAACGATAAACTACCCGATGCACGACCTTTGTGCGTACTCGTCGAGGTAATCTAATATTTTAAATGTAACTAAATCCCTATAATCTTCTTTTCTGTTAAGCAGTGTTTTTTCACCAGCTCTTCGTTTGTATTTGTAAATATGGTATTGCTCGTATATTTTTGATGCTTCTTTGTTCGAGCTATACCGGTACCTTAATACTTCTAATGAGGTGTTGAAATAAATGTTGTGTTGTGGGTGGCTTTTTAGGTGTTGCGCCACAACTGACGAAGGTTTAAGGTGATTTCTGGCAGCATGTTCATTGAACCTTTTACAAAATGTGCGGTCGTTATAGCCGATGTACTTTTTATTGCAAACTTCTTCCCCTGTATTACAAGTAATCATATAAATGCCTTTGGCTTCTTCTTTCGGCATAACTTGTGTTTTCTTGTTTAAGTTGTGCCTTTTAATTTTGTAGGCTGGATTGAAGCCAAATTTTTTGAAAATTTTCCTATTTTTAAGGAATTTTCATCTGTGTAGTGCAGTGAAAGGAAGTTTGGTTTTGTACTATTGCTAATGGATTCTGAGCAGTTGTTAGTTGTAGGCCTGTTGTTTTTATTTTTCATTCTTGTTATTAAATTATCTATTAAGTATTGGTTATATCCGTTATTTCTGGCTATTGTTTTTATTGTGGCTATTTCTTTTATGTATTCTGTTTTGTCCAGTCCAGTTTATAATTAAGTAGGCGGAAAACCATGCTTCGAAAGGCTGCCAGTTTGTAACTATAAGGATGGTTTGAGTCATAAGGGATAACCAAATCTGTCTGTGTGGGCTTTCGGTATATTCCTGTTTTTATTTCCTCATTTGTCTTGGTGAAAGTAATATCTAGGAGGTTTATTGTATTGTTATTCTCAATTTCTTGTTTGAATTGAATTTTTGAGTGGCAGGAATTCAGATATTTCAAAAATAAATTAATATCTTCTGCTGTACCCTTGATTATGACAATGGAGTCACCCACATATCGGCCATAAAAACAATGTTATTTAGAAATGGATTGCTTTCTGAGAGTATATATTTCTGTTCATAATCTTCCATAAACAGCTCTGCTAACAACGTGCCTACAACTAACAATAGGCAATAACTAAAATAAAAACAATAGGCCTACAACTAACAACTGCTCAGAATCCATTAGCAATAGAACAAAAACAAACTTCCTTTCACTGCACTACACAGATGAAAATTCCTTAAAAATAGGAAAAATTTTCAAAAAATTTGGCTTCAATCCAGCCTACAAAATTAAAAGGCACAACTTAAACAAGAAAACACAAGATATGCCAAAAGAAGAAGCCAAAGGCGTTTATATGATTACTTGTAATGCAGGGGAAGAAGTTTGCAATAAAAAGTACATCGGCTATACCGACCGCACCTTTCGTAAAAGGTTCAATGAGCATGCTGCCAGAAATCACCGTAAACCTTTGTCAGTTGTGGCGCAACACCTAAAAAGCCACCCACAACACAACATCAATTTCAACACCTCATTAGAAGTATTAAGGTTCCGGTATAGCACCTGAAGTATTTGTACACCTGAACAAAGAAGCATCAAAAATATATGACCAATACCATATTTACATATACAAACGAAGAGCTGGTGAAAAAACACTGCTTAACAGAAAAGAAGATTATAGGGATTTAGTTACATTTAAAATATTAGATTACCTGGATGAGTACGCACAAAGGTCGCGCATCGGGTAGTTTATCGTTAGTCGGCTTTCATATGACGTGCAGGCAACAAGTGCTGGCCAGCTTCGATTTTGAAATCGTCTGTTTGGATTCAGTTTTTGTTTTAATATTAACATTATTTTTTAAAAATTTTTAATTTTTTAAGTGTTGTGTTTTATGTTGCATATTATATGTACCTGTGTCGACGATGCTCACCTGGGTGGGAATTTTTTATAAATGTTATGTAGTAAGTTTACTAAATGATCCAATTGAAGATGGAACACAACTGTTCCAAAATGCATCTTGGGTAAAAAACTAAAAAATCACCGACTGCAATACCTAGAGGTGTACTTGTAAGTACTAAAATTTCTTTATACACTATTTCACTATTTCCTTGTTATACTACATTCGCATCTGTATCCACTTATAGCAGTATCATAATTATTATACAGTCCCCATTATTATTTTAATTATTATTATTATTATTTAATTATTTAATTATACCCATCATACTCGTAATAAAATCATTTACTGGTTTGCTGAGAAAAACTGGCAATTACAATTAAAAAGTGATGTTTGTTGAGAAGCATAGAAACATGCGTAGAATGGAATGGAACTGTTAACATCATGCTAATGAAGTGGGTATTTTCAAAGACTGTATGGACTCTGCATAAAGAATTTCAACCTTACGCCAGCATTTCAAAAAAGTATAAGCAAGAAAAATAAGCTTAAATTAGGATGCTGTGCTTTAGGTATAAGGCGATAAAAACTCTTTAGTCCTAGTGACAATGGTAAATATCTGATCTGATATTACGAATAAAATATCTTCTCAGATACTGGTAAATAAGTAGGCCTATATGATGTAACTAATGAGTTTTCAAGCAATGTGTAATTAAAAATATATTTACTGACTTGTTGACAGTTATAATTAAATTACAACAAAATTTATAGAATTGTTATAATATTGAGCTAAACAAATCTGAAATTAGTTGTAAAAATATGTTCCTTAAAGTTAATTCTTAAAATTTATGTGTTATGAAATTTATGTTTGTAATTCTTTCAAAACAACTGTATTAAAACAACTTCTGTGCAAAATACCCCATCCACACTCTGAGTGTTAATAATAATTTAATTCTATATTATGAATTACAAACTATTTTCATTAACAAAACCACTGAAAATAATATGTTAGTCTGTATTAGTAGACAACATATGATAAATATCCTGAGATTTCTAAATATAATTAAATCACTACCGACTCAGAACACAAAGTTTATTATGAGTAGTGTACATTATAGCTATAAGGGTAAAAACGTAAAAGTTTTACCTTATAGCATGAACCAGTTTTCGCTTATTATAAGCTTCGTCAGAGGCTGACACTGTCCGTCTTGTTCTTGGTGACGATGTCTACTTTTTATAGATTGATGTTGTGTGTGTGGGGTGTGATATGTTCGAATAATGCGTGTGATTTGAATTGTGTCTGTTCCTTTAAATGTATAACTGTTGTTAACAACAGTTATACATTTAAAGGAAAACATCACAACAGGAACATTACAGTGTATGAACTGATGATGAAATTTTAATATTTCGAAAAGGCCTTATTCATTATTTTAAAAAATGGAATTTTACTGACTTTGGTGGTATGTGTATATAATAATGTGTCTGTGTTTAGGATGTCATGAATTCATATCACACGCATTATTCGAACATATCACACCCCACACACACAACATCGATCCTTCAAAAGTCAACACCGTCACCAAGAATAAGACGGACAGTGCTCCCAGTGACGCTGACAGTGAATCAATGAAAACTGGTTCAGGCTATAAGGTAAACTTTTACATTTTTACCCATAAAAAACTTTGGGTTCCAAGTCGGTAGTGATTTAATTATATTTAGTTAATCAATGGACATGTCATGGACAACAAAATCCAAGAATTTTATTTAGATAGAAGATCAGACATACAGCAATTTTTTGTGTGTGTTATGTATATCTTTGTGTTCTTCATTAGTTTCTTAATTATACGAGGACTTCATAGCAAAGTGATCAATGATCATATTTAAAGAACTCACTATTTCAGACAAATAGAATAGGCTGAAATATTCAGTTTCAGAGTCATTTTCAGTTTCTTTAAAAAAAAATCATTCATCAATCGTCTGGGGGTTAAATGAATGGCATAAAGTAATACACTGCTTTATGATATCATATTAATATGCTTAACCTGCTATCTCCCACACAGTATTATACCTGACATATTCACTTAAATATCAAATATAAACATTGATATAAATAATGAACAGGGCAACAATTATCATACAAGAGTATATTCTAACTTCAAGATCTATGCTTCAACTGTACTTTTAACATGATAATGTTTTTAGGCTGGGGGTCATTCCACAAAAATCGTCATCGAAAAACGTAACGCTTCCACACTTTCGATTCCCCACAGTCTAGAAATTTGATATGTAAACGCATCAAGACAGAAATAATCGCTGCTGAAATTGAGATTAGCAAATGTTTTAGAGAGAATAAATTTGGTTTTACATGCTCTGTTTGTGATCGTCTTTGGTTTGGAAATGATTTACATTTGGTGGTTTGGTAATCCACCAAACGTAATCCAAATTATACGTTTCAAAAGCCTAAAAACATTATCATGCTTCGATGTTTCGGTTTCGTCGAACGGTTTCGTCGAACTTCTTTGAATGCTTATGTGCATAAATAGAGAGAGAGAGAGAGAGAGAGAGAGAGAGAGAGAGAGAGAGAGAGAGATTATTTTCTGCAAACGTATATACTTTTAAGACTGCTGATAAATTGCTATACTGAAAAAACAAATAATATTATGGAAATTGTATATTATATAAACAAATATGAGCTTAATAGACCATGTATTATTTTGGTCACTTGACTGCTTATGTAGAGGTCCTGGGTTCAATTCCCATGCACAACATAAAATCAAGATGCGTTTTTCAGTCCCCAGATCCACTCAACCTGATAAAATGACACCTAGTGTAATAATGGGCAGGTGAAGCATAGTGCTACTCTACCTTCCTTGTATGCCAATGGTTTATTTATGACAGCCTACCTTGCCTATCTCCTAGTCTGTTTAAGCAGTAAAATGGAATCCATTATTATTATTATTATTATTATATAACTATTATTGTTGTGAATAAAGATAGAGAGGTAAATGTTTTATATTATATTATATAAAAATATTTAAATGACCGAATCAAGAAGGCATTTATAACAAAATTTAAAAACAACAGTCTTCTACTGAAAACAGAAACAGTCTTTCAATTATAAAACTGCTTTTCTCATGTTTGATATTATTCCCAGTAATCCTATTTCAGATAAGCTCATATTTATTATGCAATTATTAAGTACTGATCTAAAGTAAGACTACAGAAAATTCCTTCAATTTTTCTTGAAGAAATTAGATTAGTTTTCTTTTTTACTAAACACAATCTACAAACACTTGACTAGGCCACAGTGCTCAACCTTATTAATGTTTTTCATCAAGGTTTTTCATATACCGGTATTCCTTAATCTGCAGGTATTGGTATGCATACACAACAGAACATAATGGTTTAACATAGACTATTTTGAATTATTGAATTTAAAATCTTTAATCGGGTTATGCAAAAGTGCATATTGTATTATTAAGACACAATGCACAATGTGTCAACTACTGATTCTTTGTTATTGTTAGTTGTTCCTGGAACCTAATAAATGACATACATTAACAACAAATAAATAGATAGGGTAATATACACTTTTGGTTATTGGAATGTACTTCATAGTATGTATGCAGTTATATATGTATTTCGTAGTGGATTACAGACTTAGCACATTATAATAGATAATACATTTACCTCTAGTGCACATTAGTCTGCAGACCACTTCATGCTTTAGCAAATTACATTATATATCCAATACATTGTGGAAGTACTTTGGATTCAGTATGTACAGAGAAAGATAATGAAATGATAATTATGAGACTTTTCTATCCCTCACTGATTACCAAGAGAAGCTGTTTTTACTGTTTTTCACATATTCACAAAAAATTTATAATATTCTATAAATTCTTCTTGAAGACAGAAAAGATTATCAGAATTTATTTATTAAGTCTTATAAAATTTTAAATAGCATAGTTTTCTTTCTCTGTGTTCTTATTCATACCAAACTTTATTATGTCTGAAGTAAATTTTCTGTACCAAAATTTACTATTTCTTATGACGTATCATAAACATTCCTAATTATCCCAACTGTTTTGCAGAGTACTTGATTAATTCATTTTGTTTTGAACTTTGATTAATTCAGTGATAAAATTACACACTCATTGAAAACTAAGGCTCCAAATTTGATGTCTTACAGGCATTATTTATTGGCCTTAGTAAGCTTATACAGTAAAAGTTTTTGTGTGTGAATAAACACCACAGCTGTTACTAGCAGTCCCTGCTTTATATGTATAAGATGGCACCATCATTCCATAGGCATATAGGCACCAATTGTCTAATGTCTGTAGTACATTTAGTACAATATACATTGCATTATTGCTGCCTGTGCAAGTAATTTATAAGTAATATATACCATAAATTATCATGTCAGCAACTTTTTGGATGCATTAATTCAGTATGTTTTGTGTGTATTCTTTGTTCTATACCAGAACTCATTTACATCACAAAATAAAATAAAGAAAAGTGTTTAGTATGATATGATTAAGAAAGTGTTAACTAAAAATGTTAGTTACCAAAACATAATATAAATTAAAATGTATATAATATAATACCTTCCTGTTCAGTATCTAGTATTCATCTTGTTCTATATCAGAACTGATTGCAGTGTTAAAATGTGTAATGGCCTACTGGTTGGTAACACTGGTTTACACACACAGGAAGAAATCCTGTTAACATAAAAGTAAATCAACTAATGGATGGCCAATACTAAGGTCCAAGAGACCTCACTTTACCAATTATCAACAATAATAATTGACAGTGGTCAAATAAAGGTACATACTGCGAACCCATTTTTGGGTTTTAAACTATTAAAAAATTTTGTTTTTGTTTTTTTTCTTTTATAAAATTGCTAAACTGCTATAATTGTTATTATTTAGACAAAGCTTTTCGTCATTACTGACATCTTCAGGTCTTAAACAATGCCTGATGACATGAAGATGTCAGTGATGACGAAAAGCTTTGTCTAAATAATAACAATTATAGCAGTTTAGAAATTTTATAAAAGAAAAGTAAGGATGGCTGCTAATTTAAACAATACGAAGAAAAAAAAAAATGTTAACTTTTTGTTACATTCAACTAAAAGAAGTAATACAGAATAAGGTAAAACTGTGCTAAAAGATTAGTTAAATTCCAAATACTTGTATCTCATAATAATCATTACATAAGGTACACAATTTGTTTTTCTAAAGTGAATAAATTAATAATGTAATTAATAATATTGAACGTATTCAATTTTTTAAGCATTAACATAAGGGATTTATATATTCCAGTTTTAAAATAGATTAATTTCTTTGTTATAGCCTACATTTAAGTATAATATTCACAATTCTTTCTAATGAAGATAATTTACTTAAAAAAAAAATGTTATACAGTTTTAACTTTTCATCCAAGTTTTACTCAAAAGTTTTATAAAAATGTTTCATGATCTAACAATGTTGTAGTATTCCAACAACATATTATGTTTCTTTTACTGTCATTTAAAATGTATAAGAAAATGTATGGCTGAAATCTACAAATAATTTGTTTATTCCATATATTCTCTAGTGATGTTATTTTACAAATATTGTATTTGTAATTTCAGTATGATGAGATTGGTTTGCCATAACATCAGATATTGAAATAAATCAATAGGCCTATTTATTTCTGACTGGTTAGTAAGTTATATTCATTTATTTTGTGCCTGCAGTGACAGGAATAAGAATATTTAACTTGGTACATATTACTAGCTACTAATATTTTATTGTGTTAATTAAACAATAATCATTAATACCTGACATGTGAATGAGACCCATGCTTTAGTATTAGGATATTCCTTGATTAAACTGAGAAGTATTTCAGCTTCAGCGAGAGCTGGTATGGTTTCAATAGCAAGAATATCAACTCCAGCACTGATCAGAGCTTCTATCCTTGGCCTATGCCATGCTTTGATTTGTGTGGCACTGACTTTTGTCACATAATCTCCACAATATTCTGAACCATCGTGTAAGCCTGCTCCATATGGACCAACTGATCCTGCTATTTGAATTGTTCTCCTTCTGGTTCCTATATTAATGTAATTAAAATTATATATAATCCACAAATATCACAATATAAGAAACAAATTTCTTACTGAAGACATGCACACACTTACACATATCAAAATTAGTTGTACGTGTGTGTGTTATAAGTTACTTAATGTTGCCAAATACTGAATATGAGATATTCACACTTGTGTAGCAATTTTATATAAATGAATACAATCAAAATGTTTTATAATTTGTAATAAAATAGTAACAATAGTAAAGTGCAGCCGGTAAGGTATACAACAGTACAATATGTGAAAGTGATGCCTACTACATCTCTTACTTATACATATAGTGATTGGTAATATACAAATTAATTCTCATGTTAGTTATTTTAAAATGTGGAGTAAACTTATACTTCTAGACTATTATGCAAGACCAAAGATTCTAAAATATGAACAAAAGTAGAGATGATCACAAGTACCACAATACTGTGATACTTATTTTGAATCATTATGTTTTTACAAATAGTAGTAATTTACATACGATCATTACATTTTAATTTATACAAATATGCTTCAAAGAACTATTGAAACAGCTGTAGCGTCTAACAATTTTACAGCATATACCTTCCAGCTAAGTTGTAATATTAATATTTATTGTCTTGAGATTATTTCACAGGATTTACACATATACATATGCATCGGTGCCTTGTTCATTTAGTTATTTGAAATTTCATCAGTATCAGTGATGAATATATCATTTCTCTGTTTGACTGGGCTGTTTACAGATACATGATACAGTATGATATTTTTGCCCACCATATCCCATCAGAATCTGTATCATGACCACATATTGTGGTGGTGGTGGTATTGTATAATAATATTTGTCATAGTTCTTAGTTCATTAACATAATATATTACTTCTTTAAATAATTTTTTAATAATTTTAAAATTATTAAATTATCTCCAAGTAAAAAACTTTCTTATTTATGTAACAAGAATCCATTAATTCACAAAACTATGTTTATGAGCTTTACTGTTAGCTTTCCTGGCTATATCTTATATATAGTTTCTGATGTTGGAAACTGTCCAGATTTTAATTACCACAAATTTTTAAAATGTGGCTTATCACCTACCACTGTGAGGTTAGTAAACATGGTACTTAGCTGGTAATTATCTACAGTTATTCTGCAATTAAATAAAACTAGTTGAATTATAAAGAAGTGAAATTATAATATTCACCATCATATGTTTCAGTGCCAAGTTCTAATTCAATAGCTTTCTTGACATAGTAAACAGACTCTTTTATCAATTCTATACCCTCTTCTTTGTCTAAGTTGAGATATTGTTTGAACCCTTCCACACTTGCCTGATAAGAATTTGTTATTATGATGTCTGCCCCAGCTGAAAACAAAAGTTTAAATAAATAAAATTGATTATGTAGTTACCACACGCATCAATTCAATTTTTTGTAAGTGCATAGAAGAGAACAATGAGCACAAAGTGATAATTCATGAAATGAAATTGATAACTCATACATCAATAACAACAACTGCCAGACGATTATTTTAAAATATAAAAAATACATTTACCAATTAAGTGGTTAAAACACGCACACACAAACACACACACACAAAGCACATTTGTCTCGTGTGGTTTTTTACAAAATGGGTCAGATTATTACTATAGTTCATGTAACTTTTTTATGAGGTTTCAAGATGCAAGACTGTTGATAAATCTATTGTGAAACTATTATTCTTCAGTGAACTAGATCCAGATTAAAATACGAAAACAAAGTACATGTAATTACCTCTTCATTTAACTATGTCTCAGTAGCTGTGGCTATGACTAACATCAAAATCTATTTGAACATTGTCCAAATTATAAACATAAAATGTTACATGCTACTTAAAACTCAATACGAATTTTTAAAATCACATCAAAGTAAATCCAATTCAACGTGAACAAACATATAAACTACTCATAACAAAAATTAGATCTTAATTTTGTTGCACTACAAACATATTATTTATTTATATCAATCATGAGAACTGACAATGATGTAGTGGATAATACGTAATTAACCACTATACCATACACTTCTCCACACAAAAGCAACAAATGGTATTCCTGTCTAGAACTATTTACAGTCTTTAATTACACTGTATGAAAAACCATATACTCATTCTTTTCAAAATGTTTACAAGTCATATACCTTACCATGTATAAAGTCCCTATGTGTTTGTATACAAGCAGATTTGTTTGTCTCTAGAAACTTTGCACTCCACAGTGGGTCACCATCCACACAGTCACCAACATACACACTTAGCTGTGTAGAAAACCCACCATCTAGTAGTTTGACAGTCTCCATTTCAAATGAGTTGTCACAGAAACTAAAAAACAACATATATTTGTAAACCATAAACATAACAGGTTTTCAAGGCTATGTGTGTGTGTTTTGGTATGTGACCACACATTAAACAGATTTTTACATCAGACCTTTTGAGATTTATGAAGCTGGCACATAACAAAAAGTAGCTTTAGCAGGAAGCTGCCAAGTGTTGAAGGTCAAAAAAACACAAGACAGTAGAAAAAAAGAGTATAAAAAGTGACAAAAATGTGATCTTTTACCAAATGTGTATTGTTTACAGTGTTTTTACTTTTGCACCTTCTAAAAAGTAACTTTTGTTAGTGCTGTGTGAAAGTATTAATTAATAAAAGTAAATTTTTTCAACACCTTATATTTCCTATGACAAACATACATTTTTATATCAAATTTTAAAACATTTTTTGTAATTGTAATAGTAATGATAGCATATTATCAGTTTGTGTGTGTGTGTGTTATTTGAATAACCGAATTAAATATTAATACTTTTTTCTTGTATTTATTAGTTTTTAAAAGCATATAAATTTATTGCCAATTACATAATATTAATTTGTAAATTGATTTTTTTTATAAGCTATCATCAAACGAAGTATAAAAATTCTAGAAAATATTTGAAATAAAATACATATTAAACCAATAAAATGTAATCTAGGTGCCCCAAACAAATCTTAACGTAGTCAAACTATGCATGGATTAGTACCATAAAATCACTAACTTAAATTTATTAAATCATTAATATTTTTGACTAACATTAATGATTTATATATATAGCAGACTTCAGGCAATGGAGATGTGGATTTGGCGGAGAATGACAAAAACTAGTTGGACAGATAGGAAGACGAATGAACAGATCTTAGAGGAAATAAATGAGAATAGAACACTGCTTAGGAGTATAGAGGTGAGGAAGATTAAGTTGATAGGGCATGTGATCAGACATAGTGCTTGTTTAACTAACATCTTTGAGGGCAAAGTAGTGGGGAAGAAGCCCAAAGGAAGACCAAGAACTGCATACTTCCGCAGCACAATGAGTGTCGTGAATAGTGGGTCCTATGGAGAAATGAAGAATATCGCAAGGGATAGAGTGACGTGGCTACAGTGACAAGGCATTGCCTTTAGGAGTTAAAAATATATAGCACATTTTTTACTACATTTCTTTTCACATTACATACACATTTGTATGCAGTTATGAAGTTAATTTATGTGTGTCCCATTTCTTTGTCAGCACCTCTGATGCCACTCACAACAATCGAAAGCAAAGGAAACTTACAAGCTAGCTAAGGCAAAGGAAACATTTTTAGCAAACTTTTATCTAAAATATTGCTCCATGTTAGAAAAGTGTATATGTATCATTGTCGATACATGGACAACAAAATCAAAGAATTCATTTTATTCTGTTATAAAACTTACAAATCATACAATGTTGTCTCAATTGGCCAAACAAAACCTCAACACCATATTTGTTTAATTCACATAAATTAATTCATTTTGTTTTAATTGTCTCCAAGTCACGTTACTAACTATTTAGAATTAATATTAGGCAATTACCTGTATTAACTTCCGTCTTGTGACTTATTTGGTCGTTGGCAACGAGACGATGCGCATCGGACTGTGCCGAGACTGTGTCGATGTTAAATTATGTGTGGTGTTTTTGTGTGTTTTAACTAGTTGACAACCCCTTTTGGGTGAATTTGATGTTTTTATAGTATTGAAACCTGATGATGAGGATTTATTCTCGAAACGCGTCGTTTTAAGGAAAAACTAAATAAATCACAAGACGGAAGTTAATACAGGTAATTGCCTAATATTAATTCTAAATAGTAATATAAATTAATTACACACACATATCTTGACTACTTTCACTAGTACCTACCTATGTTTAATGTATTAATATTAATACTGGGAGTATTTGCATACAACCAACAATACAAAATGAATAATGCGTTTTCAGGTAGTAGGCCTATACTTGCCTTGTTTAACAGTTGTGAAGTTAATAAAGACTGAAACCCAATGTAATAGAGAACAATTCCTAATAATCCATAGACTTTAGAGCAAACTACAACTTCAAAAGTGAGAAATTTAGACCTTTGAACTTTGACTTTCTGTTATCACTACTAAAAGTGATTTACTATCAGAGTGTAACTGGCATTGTATTTTATTTGAGATTACTAGTGTTTGACAGGTTACTATAGGCCTATGTTTGTAAAATCTCATATTCCTTGCTAAATTTAGACAATATAATTATTGTGTTTAGTGTATTAATTATGCTACTCATGTACATATTTTACATTTCATTTCATAATTTTAAAATGAAAACAACACTGAAATCCCAATAGCTTTTCTTTGAAATTATTTTCCATGTATGTGTATTATAAAGTTGTCTATTGTGTTGTTTATAGCTAGACTTCTGTAACCTACATCAGGTTTCTGGCATCCCAGTGTAACTGAATATAATAATTGTTATTTGTGATTCTAAGGTTAATGACAAGTTTTTGGCAGAGGAGGATTTGTTAGGACAATGAGTTCATCAGTTCCTCAGCAAGTATTATAACATTCTTTTGACTTAATAGATGTTACTTTTGTTTAAGCCAGTAGCAAGGTAGCTGTGCTAGTATTAAGACAAAAGAAAGCAATAGAGATTAATCTCTTGTCTAGTATCTTGATTTGGCACTTGACTAGTCTTTACCTAACTCACTTTTCCGATTTCACATATTAGATTTAGCCATAACTATGGTAACAAATAACTGCGAATTAATTAATGTGGGTCAAAGAATTAAATACTTATATGTTCAGAAATGAGAGAAAATAATTACTACATGTAGTACCAAAATAGAGTACTGAAGTGATATGACAACTGATGAGTCATCAATCATTGCTAATCATTACTAATTACTATGACAGCTGATTATGTTTAACTTGGAATATTATACATTTAACTTTATTTAATTTATTATATGATATCATGGAGTTGCATTATAATCCTTGTGAAATGCAAAGATGAAATATGGCATTCTAAGCCTCTGTGATCCAAACATCCTGGTTAAGCTTATACACCACACCTTGTATTAGCAGTTGTTTGGTGGTGTTCTATATATATACGTAAAAATACTCATGAATATTTTATGTGCAACTCACCAGACGGTTAAAATAATATTTTTCCTTCATTGTTCCGTTTTGGAAATAAATTATGTTAATAACGGATTATAATAGAATGTCTATGTGTCTTTATTATCCTTTGAGGCTATTATTTTAATCTAAACTATCAATGTTCCATATCAAAAAGTGTGTATAAATCACAACAATTGTTTTGTTTCTGGTTTATAAGAATTGACCCAAATTAATTATATATGAATGGTGTTAGGCTATACATGAATAGATTAAGTAACAAACTACAGTAGTTCTAGCATGGTAAACTAGTTACTAAAGTTCTAATTGCCATTAAAACATAGATTCAGATTTTATTTAACTCATATCAGTCATAATAACTGAATCGAATCAAGTGATATTCACAGTAATGGGAGTTAAAGTTTTGGTCATTAGACAACAGTAGTAGAATGAGTTCTGTGTTTTGGTGCTTGGTCTATTTATGCATACCTACATCCATAATAGTAATGGCTCCCATGTATACCACCGAAGTAGCTTAGGAGTAAAGCAGGGCAGGCTGCCTTATGTGAGCCGTATGACATACAAGGAAGGCAGTGTGGCCAGCACTACACTTCAGTCGCCCATTATTATCCCCAGGATGTTATCCCAGGTACTCATTTCCAACAGGCTGACCTGGGGGCTAAAAAACGCACCTTGATTTTATGGTGCAGGCCCGGGAATCGAACCCGGGACCTCTAGGTTAGTAGCCAGGTGCCATACCCACTGGTCTACTAAGCCGCCACCTACATCCATATGTGATTCAAAACAGAGTATAAAATTTGTTGTATTTTTAAAAATGAAACACTTGTAATTATACATGGCTTGGCTTGTAATTATATCAGATAGTATTGACCACATTAAAAATCTTTTGTATTAATTTAATAAAATATATGTAACATAAGTCTGTTTAACTACTTGAATCACAAGCAAGCAATTATTCTCTTATAATAGAGTGTGAAATCTGAATGTTTTAAAATTAATATCTTGTTAAAATTCCATTTCTCGATTATTTGTTCTTAATCCATTTAATAAAAGTTATTAATTACCAATGATACATTTAGTGAAATGCGAAAATAGAATCAAGGTCAATGAGATAGGTCAGGGCAGAGGTGAGACATGAAATTATAAATTAAACATTTGTAACCTAATACGTGTGACTACGCAAAATGTGATAACATTAAGGTAAATAATGATGTTTGTAATCATTGACCTGGTGAATATTTCATATAAGAAAACTTCTGAAGAAGAGTTATTAACTTTTTTTTTCTTAAAAATTATTAAATTTTTCTTCAAAGTCAGTATAAGAAAATACAGTACATGTAACAGACACATTAAATGACATCTGCAAGATCTGTCAGGTAATAACAGAAACATGTAACTTTTTGAAATGGTATGACAAGACAAATAATTCTGATAGTAGTATCCATTTATGATCATAACTTATATGAGTAATGAATGTCAATGGGCGTTATCATAAATAATAATTATCTATACCTATTTCTGCAACAGTTATTTAATGGTGTATCTTTAGAATGATGAGTGGTACATACTGATAAGTAATACTATTTGAAGTATTGTTATGTTGTACTGAGATGTATAAAAAAAAATGGAAGAAAGCTCGTATTGTTTTAAATTTTTAGGCAAAAATTAATTTTTTACAAGTATAATTTTTAACTTACCACATTAGTTACTATAATTCTAAAAAGCTTTTTTTATTGCACCCTACTATAATAAACATAAGTATACACAGATACTGATACAGACACAGAAACAAACACACGTACGGTAACAGTAAATATGATAGACGTAATACTTAGCTAATCACAAAGGTATTAGTAAATGAGTATTCGTCAGAATGTGAATGAATTTAGTAAATTTACAGATTTTAATCTAAACATCATCTAAATTACTTAATTATGTGCATTTAATATTTTCCAGTCTATAATATTCATACGATCATTAATCAATAATTGTTAGGTCCTTGTCACAAATTATCTGGTGAGTAGATTATGCGTCCCCACTGGGAATGGAATCTACAGGGGTTTTACAACTTTTATGATATTGACCCACTCTGAGATGTTTCAAATCCGATAACAGCTCACAAAGAAAGTAAGTATTTTATAACTTTATTTGTTGATACATGACAGTTTTTATTTGTTTATAAAAAAACTGTATCAAGACTGATAATCTGTTGCTAAAAACTACTCAGGTATGATATACTCAATCCTACTATACTCTTTTAAATTATATTGAATATACCCACAATAAACAGGTATAACCGCGATAAGCTGTATAGATAAGATTAATTGGAGATTTTGAGAATGATGGATATGTCTGAGTAGGAAAGTGAGTAATTTTAGTACTGATATCAGTATATTAATTTTTATAAAAATGATTTTATCTTTTATGTACTACAGCTTTATATAAACAGATATGAGTATTAACATGTGAGTAATTTTTTATGACTAGGTAAATTTTTAATATCAAACTGATTGATACATGAGTAGTTTATTTTGTTTTCAGGACATTGCGCTGATAAAGGATGTCTGTGAAATACTTTTATAAATACTTGAAAGTGTGTGGGAACACACATATGTTACATGGAAAGACTGAGAGAAGGCGAATGGGAAATAGAAAGAGCACGAGGGGGAGAAAGGTAGACAGAAAGACAGACAGACAGGCAGATAGAGAGACAGCGATAGACAGACAGTCAGGCAGGCAGGTGGACAGTTAGACAGGTAATACAAATTACAGACAGAAATAGACAGGTATACAAATAGGCAGACAATTATCAAAAAATAGGTACATAGGCAGATTTATGGACAGGCAAATATATGATTTAATTATTTAATATTACATTAAATGTACATGTAATTATTAATGTTACATTTAATGATTTAATGCAGTCTCATTTTTATGTAACTTCCTCTTCATCTTTGAAGAGGTACAGTGCACACACGCACACGCGCACACACACATGCACACACACACACACACACACACACACACACACACACACACACTAAGTTGATAAGTGTAATTTAATTTTAGTTACTAAATTAATTACTTGGTTAATTTAGAAGATTTTGTCATTTTCATTACTATAAAATAGGTTATTTACCTTCTGTCGACGTTTCTTAAAATCCTTTTAGGATGACTCGAGTTTCAACACCATTTGGTGTCATCATCAGATCAGTGAATTAGGTTAAAACATTTCGATGCATATGCATCTCGTTAGATATTTAAAAGATTAAAAACAACACATAACATTATATAAAACAATAAATAAACTATATCACAATAAAATAACATTAATAAAAGAATATAAAAAACAACGCGGCCGCAAACGAACCTGTACAGGAACGCACCCCACGGTAAGATTAATCAATGCCGGTTTGACCTCGGTTCAATTTCATCGATCTGATATAGCCAATCTCTCGTAACAGAAGGTAAATAACCTATTTAATAGTCTTAATCATTTCTGGAGGCAAGAAAAATGTTTAAATCATTTTCATTACTCATAATTCAACACAGAATAATGTTTAGATTCACTTGCAGATGCATTTAAAATTCAGTCATATTTAATTTGTTCTTTAAAAGTGTGTATTATTAGTTTGTAGAAAATCTTTTGGATTCCAACCATAATCAAAGCAGTGTTATGTTGTAGAAATCTGCAACCATCTTTGGATTATGAACAAATTACATCTTATAACACCTTACAGGTTAGTGATACTCTGTCATAGTATGGTATATAATGGCTATTATAGCAATACTGGTAGAGAACTGTACTAAAACTATTACGGTGTCATACTTGAAAAAATCAGTAAACCAAAAATTATATCACAACAACAAACAAAATAACAGTAAGATACTAATCTATCATTAATGTTTAATCTGTTGAACAAATGAGTGTAAAAGATACCAATAGATAGAAAACCAAACTGGAAGGCTTAGCAGAGGTGGTGGCTAAAAGTCAGTTCAGAAACCCACTGACAGTCAACCTCAAAGCAAAGGGATTGCCCACTTACGTCTGCCCAAGGAGAAAGTATAAACCCTCTCCATGGCATATACCTCACTTTTACTTTTATGAGAGGTATTTATTAATTGTTGGAGCCCACATACATGAGAGGTCAGTACTAACTTGGCTTTCCCCTGGGCAAAATAAAATAGATCTCCTTATAATCATTTCAACAATTCATATACATTATTCAAGCTTTTTACTTTCTCTCAAAGAATTCTTATGCTGGTTTGCAGTTTCCTCTCTTATATTCTCAGCTATCTTTGAATTTGCATTATTTCTTTTTTTTTAAATATTATTCTTGTATTCTTCTATAAGGATATGTAAAGGTCTGGATGTTTCGCCATATAGGTCTCCCCACACTCACAGATAGGGTATACTGTATATTAAAATTTATATTTGATTTTTAGGATCTAAAGACTTGGTATGGCATAGGAACTTACTCTATTATTTTATTATTATTATTCCAGCTGTACAACGTTTACACATTTTCCAGAACCAAAGATTACATAAGTGATTGAATTCTCATTTACCTTTATTGAATCCATCTGACTGCAATCTATTTGGTTTTTTAACATTTTATTTTTTCCAATGAAGGGGGAGTTGGCCCATTTCATTAACCCGCAACCTACGGGACCAGGCAATTTTTAATCAAGGTTTACTTCCTTTAGCCTTTGATAAACCAATAACCAACTACAAGGCAGCAGCTCCTGGTTTTGATCCACCCCAGGCATTTTATTTCCCCAGTACCCACCATATCTGGTGAGCGTACCCCTATCCGCCACCTGGGAAGGCGCCTGATGGGAGACTAGCAACTCCACACGGTAGGAACTTATTCTAAGACCAGAAATTCTTGCCATTTCAAGTATTTAAAAGCCCCCATGTACAAGGCTAGCTACTCCCCCACTTACAAAATCCATTAGTGACACATAGTCTGCAAATACATGACATTCATGGAAGCTGTACAGTTTCTATAAGAAATTCTTTGCCAGTGGGTATGTTAAATTTTTAATAGTAAATTTTGTGATACAAGCTTTGTACAAGACTCTGTGTAACTATGCAAACTGTGTACTGTGTGTTCTTTTATTTATAACTGTTAAATACTTAAAGTTTTTAAAGTGCCCGTGTATGTGTTTTAAATGTTTTACCTCTTTTATTTGTATTAACTGTGTTAAGTTTTTAATTATCTTAAAAATACCAAAGATGACATAAAAAGTACCAAACAAAACTTCACATGGTCAAGCTTGTGAGATTGTATTAAATATTCATGAGTTTATGAGATGAAAAGCAGAAACTGATGAAGTTTTAACAGATTTAAAGAAAAGTTCAAGAGTGTGCACAAAAACTACAGGTATTTCAAAGCAAACAGTAATTTGCATAAATAAAGAATTTAAATCTATAAACAGTGGTGAGAAGAAGTAATTCAGTTGACCAGGTAAAAATTATTGCGTTTCCCTACATGTAATAAACATTGATGACTTTGATAAGTGCATAATACAACAAACTGTTTATGATTTTTATAGCAAAGAAAAAAAACTGCCCACTGTATAAACTTCTTCCTGTCCTGTGAGAGTCTATTAATTTTAAAGGAGGGAAATCAAACCTCAATAAAGGTTTAAAAGGGCTAGGATTTAAGTCACTAATCCTAACTAGCAAGAAGTGACAAAAAGTGGATTTAAGTGACAAGAAATAACCACCAAATGCTAATAGAAAATCATCAAATATGGTGAATGCAGATTGAGTATTTAATGGATATAAAAAGATCATGTGAAGAAAGTGGGTCCAATATATACCGTATTCAGATGAGACTTACATACACAGTGGCCACAGACCTGGCAAGATGAAAGTACATCATCTGGTTATTTAGCACCGATTTCCAAAGGATGGAGGATAATTATTGTTCGCACTGGGTGAGTGAATAGGTTTGTGCCTAATGCATTCTTAATATTCAAATCAAATTACAGAACTGGAAATAACAACAGTAACATGAACTTTGAAATTTCAGACATTGGACAACAACAAAATTACTTTCCTATCATACCACTGTTTAGTATTGTAGTAATAGATAACGTGTCTTATCATAATGTTCAAACAAATAAGCCACCTTATTTTAAGTGATTTGTTTGTTCACTTAAAATAAACTGTATATTTTAAGTGACATATTGCAACCTAATTCTCTGTATGTTGACATAAGTTCATGAACAGCTACACATAGTTTTCAATTTTTTGTCTACCCGAGAATTTGTCTACAACAGATTTGAGAGCTTTCCAAGCTGTTATCTCATTCCTTTCAATAACCCTATTAAAGGTTTTGTTCTTAAAAAGATCTTGAATTTGCAGGCCAACTAAGATTCCCTTCTTTATCTGAGCATCATTCAGATGTGGGAATTTTCTCTTTAAATACTTGAAATGATGGCTGCAGTCCAAAACATTTTTCCACATGTGTTCAATTTTTGAAACATGAGTTAATTAAAATGTTTGAAAATTTTTCTCATTGTTCAGCTTAAAATAAAACTGCCACCCAAATCTCAGAATTGAATTGAATCTTGGCAGTTTGGAATCTGATCTTGAAATTCAATTCCCTTCTGGTGCAAGCAAGTCATTAATCTTAGAAAAAGAAAGGATCATATAGAAACAACAAGAGGAAGTCTAAGAGATCTGAAGAGGTTGGAAGTGGCAAGATGGAAGCAGTGGCATAATTAGAGGAGTGGGTTCCTGTCATTGTTTAAAGGTAGGCCGTATTAGATTTCAATGAATTGTTTTCCTCATTTTTTTATAATATTTGAATAGAAATTTTTAATTATCTTGTTGGTACATCCTCTTCATTCACTTTTTTAATATATATATATATATAAACCTTTCACTGTGAACACTTACTTTTTGGTTTTGTTTCCCAGACGTTCCGACGTGGTGTTCGTCTTCCTCAATGGGATTTAAAAATACTGAATGTCTGTACAGAGTAACGGTTATGGATTGTGGGTGTGTGTGGTGGAGGTTGCTGGTGGGAGGGAATTGGCGCTGGGATTCAAAGCGTGTGTATGAATCAGTGTATCATAAAGTATGTGTGATCTGTAATGTAATTGTTCACTTAATATGTTGTTTGGTTGTAGTGTGTGATATCTTTAAATTTCAAATTGTTCTGCTGTGTTTAGTTTTCTACTTTTAGGTAAGTAGTGTAGTATTTCCATGTTGTGCTCTATGTTTGTGTAACTGTGGTTTTCGTTTTGTAAATGTGTGGCAAATGTGGAATGTATGTACTTTTGAATTTGAAATTTATAAGACCTCAAAAACACAAGGTAATCAGCTCTTGAACGACAAGCTTTCTTTTAAGTCCAACGGACTGTATGACACGGCCATATGCGTGTTGGAACAACACATAGATAGAGGTAGAGATAGTACGGCGCGTAACGGTTAGTCGCTCGCGCGGTCCGATACGATGCGCATCGTGTAGTGGTGTAATTGTATGCACGCGGTACTATGACTTTATGTTCTGGAATGATGTGCGAGTGAAAGTTTTTATTTGTATTTTATTAAGTTGACGTACTCCATGTGAGTGATTTTCGTTTTTACCAACCTGATGATGGGACCATGAGTCCCGAAACGCGTAGTTGTTAAAAACAACGAAGTTGCAAGGAGGAGCACCAGTGTACCCGGATACACAAGATAATATTAACTATAATTAGTCTTTTTATAATTTATCTGGACTAAGTTATTTACTTAGGTAAAGAAAAAAAGTGTTTAAAGGCATGTCCTAAAGATACAGAGTTTACTGCCTAAAGAACTGTGATAACATTTGTGTACATCACCTGAAAGAGAAATACTGTGGTGTATAGAATAACTCTTAACACAAATACACTACAAATTTCATAGCAAAAAATGAAATGTAGAAAAAGAAAATTCTAGACAGTAATAATTTACATAATATTTTTCAAAAGAAGTTATGAAGTCTTTAAAATCTAAAAAGGAAATTTCTTGAAGATACAAGTGAGTGGCAACACAATGGCTAAATTGGTTTGTTGTAGAAGTTAATATACATTTTATTTATAATTATATTCTGATTATTTGCAAAGATTATTTTCAATTAATTCAAGTAATATAGTTGAGTAATTCATAAAATTATAGAACCTGAAAATGAGAAAAATCTCATACTAATTAACAACTGAAACCATATAAATATGTCTCAAATTCTAAAAAATTGTTAATTGAAACCAAAGCCAAAACAGTAAATGATAAACACTATTAATAACAAGTTTTAATCATTACATTCTGGAGTAGACCAGAAGAAATAAAAAAAAATAGCTGCAGTCAAATTTTAGCCAGAAATTAACACTGACTTGGTTGTCATGTCATGAGGTAAAGTTTAGACTGAGATAGAACATACTATTAAAAATGTTGTATTTATTCATTTCTAGAAATTAAGGATATATGTAATATGTGAGTATATGTATATGGGTGCTGATATAAACAACCATGCAAGCATGCATACACAAAGAACATTTTGCTTAATCAGTTACATGTGTTAGCATATGCATTTGCACAGTATTGCAGTATTAGTCATTTACTCAGACAGAGACATCATAACAGAGACCTCATATTCTGGTGATACCAGATATAATGAAAAAGCAACCTTTTCAATTAGAAGCAGTAGTAGTATACTTCAGTGTGGCATCCTGGAATGAGAACTTGAGTATGAGGGATTGTCCTGCAATCATATAGCTGGTTGTAACTTATTATTATAGACACATATTTGTGACTTTAACATTCTGTTTTATGCCCACCTCGAGTATTATTCTAAAACATAGTATCAAGGCATTATTATTATCATTATTATTATTATAAATTATTATTATTATTCATTATCAGTATTATTCTTTGAGGATGTTTTAGACTCATTTACTCTCAATATTGACAGTTAATGTACTGTCAACTTCTGATTTTATTAATGTACACAACTGCTGAAATATGCTATGTTGAAGTGTAATATTTATATAGTTATTGTAAAGAAATATTAAAAGATTTTCTAATTTCTTGTGATCAATTCTGATTTTAAGTGTAAGTTTTTCAGTGCAGGTAGGCAAATTACATTGAATTTATGAATTGGTACTTAGAGAATACAGAATAAAAATTGGATTCATATGAAAAGAAACATTAGAACAAAGAAAGCTAGAGGACAAAATGATTAAAAAAAGAAAATAAATCTGTAATAGGAATGATACTTATACAACACATGTTAAGAAAGAAGCATCCAGTTGAAAGAAATAAAAAGAATAGAACACCAACATGACCGGTTAATAGTCATTTACGGTTTGATAGGAGGAAGCTTGTGATAAAACCATAACACTGAAAGGCATGTGATTGAATAAGGTAAGGTATTCTGATCCTAAGTCTGAGCCTTATGACAAGATGATGTCAAAATAAGTTTGAATGTTAGGAAATATGAAATTAGCATTTAACATTAAGGAAAAAATAAATAAGAATTTAAACGTGTCATGTCAATAATTTCTATCCTGAACACCATGTTTAGTTTATAAAGTCAAATCAAACATTGTAAATTAAAAATAATTATATACTAAGTATTAGAATAAACAATTAGTACAATATCATTTATATTTTGTAAGTCTCATTTGATTACCAGTATATTTTAATTATTTATGTCTAATTATTATTCATTAGCTGTTAGTTGTTATGTTAATTATTATAATAATATGTTAATTATTAATATCAACATGAGCATATATTTCATTGTATTTTTTGCTTCTCATTAAGTTTTAATAAAGTTCACATTAGTAAAGTGCATAAAATTTGTTCTATAACTTTTTTTAGACACAAGTTTTTAGTAAACAACATTAACAGAAAAATAAATCACATAATTACCTACGATATAAGGTATGAGACTAACAAAATAGGATCCAGTCAGCTCTAATGCCTAACGTAAACTGTGCATGTAACTCAGCTGCAGTCCCAGTATATATACACAATGAACAAAGGTTATCATTTCAGTGTTTGCACTTCATGTGCCGCTACAATGTCTAGCTTTCATGTGACAGACACTTTTATCTAAATTGTTTGTTATGCATTTTACAAAAAACTGGAACTTAACATATTAATATAAGGGAATACTTTAATCGTCTATATTCATGCTATAAATCAATTAAGAAAAGTTACAAAACACTTAATCACTAGTTTCTACCAGATTTTATTTTGGAAGATAATATATATCAATTTACGTTTGTTCAAGAGAAAGCAAACAAATTAGTATTATGAATAGTACTGTTTTTGTAACATTCTCACATGTACTTAATGATACAAGTTAACAGTATAGTTTTGCTGTTATTTAACATCTTTATGTAACATGTTGATTTATATGATTTCTACCCTTCTGTGTACCTGTTAATTTAGCTGACTGTTCTTTGATACCCTCTTACTTCTATTCTCACTCTCTCTCCTCCATTCTGTCCATCTCTCTCTCTCTCTCTCTCTCTCACACACACACACACACACACACACACACACACACACACACACACACACACACACACACACACACACACACACACAGAATATTGCTGTATAGAGTTACGCTGTTTCAGAACTGAAGAAACTCCTGTGAATTTATGCCAAAGTCATGGAGAACAGTTTAGTTTATCAACAAATATTTTAGTTGAGTTCTGAAATTAAATATATATTTTTATATTTTGTACAGTAATTTTTAATATTTAATGGATTATTTTGCTTCTATAATTTTCTTCCTTACGATAATAGAATAATTATTATATTAAACGACGGATACTTTGATGTTATATAGAGTAGTGCTCATAGCTCCTTAACATAAAATCCTTAACGTGATATTCCTGATTCAATGGTATTTATACCGCTAAGGAAACACATTAAGATACTTTAAAATATTTTAAATTATGTTCACGTTGTTTGTTAAGATACTATAAATTAATTTGTAAACACATCAAACAAAGTCAGAGTGCCAGTACAGAACATGTATTACAGTTCATTCAACTTCATAAAACATTTTAAAAAACCTGTCTATTGTAATTTTATTATGTGACTTATAAAATAATGACTATGCAACTGTTTTAGTTATTTACGTATAAATACTTTACAGCAGTTTATTATTACCGTGTTCATTTACAAGCCAGACAAATATTGTGTTTTATTTTATGTATAAAATAAATTGGACAAATAATTTATTATTGACTGAAAATTATATAATACTCACTGGACTATTTTAATACTGAAACCAAAACAAAATTTTGACCAAAATATGGTCGCCGTTCTTGTAAGATGTGGTAAACAACTAACAAATTAATTAAGTTTACCACATCTTACAACATCCAAAATCACTCTCTCTCTCTCTCTCTCTCTCTCTCTCTCTCTCTATATATATATATATATATATATATATATATATTCTGCTACAGTCCGTTTCTTGATGTATATAATACATTTAATATTTATAATGAATTTACCTCAAGATATTTTTTTCCTTATTAGGAACATGTTTCGGGTACCATCTTGTACACATCCTCAGCCTTCCGGTTTTTGTGTTTGGTGAAGTACATATGTGTTGGTTGACTATTATTATTGTGGCTTCCTGTTGGCTTCTGGTACTTCAAATTGGTTTTATTGTGTGTGATTGTGGTGTATGTGTTAGTTTTTTGTGTATTTTCGATGTTGAGTGCTTTGAATATTGTGTCATGTTTTTTTTTATTTGTATTTGTTCAGGTATTAGTTTGTTTTGTGTTTTATGTTTGTATATTTGTAAATTTTCCCAAATGTTCATTATGGTGCCTTTGTGTGGTATATGTTTTATTAGTGTCACATTGGTTATGTCTGAGAATTCATGTCCTGTGTTTATTGGATGTGTGGCTAAATTGGATTTATATATTTCTGGTTTTTTGTATGCATTTAGGTGTTCAAAATAATGTTTTTTCAGCTGTTTTTTTGTTTGTCCTATGTAACATTTATTGCAATCTTGGCATTCAATTTTGAATATACAGTTAGTTGTTGTATTATCTTTATTGTGTGAGCTATTTAGTTTTTGTAAATTATTTTTATTAGTTTTGTATGCTATTTTTATATCTGTGTTTTTAAATAATTTTGTTAGTTTTGTCATTTTTTTATTTATGTATGTGAATGTGGCCCATTTGTTGTTGTTGTTATTATTTATGTGTTGTTCATTTTGATTAATTCTCAATTGTTCAGTTTTTATTTTATATTTGATTTTATTTTCTATTTTGTTTACAGTACAGTAGAAGCCCGATATAGCGCGGTCTGATATACCGCGGATTCGGATATAACGCGGTGAAGAGTATGTCGCCCGTTATTAGCGAAAATTCTTACTTGTAGAGAGTGAGTAAATTATGAATTGTTTATCATGACTTCTGTAGCCACAACATTGGAATGCGTTGCGTTTATTGTAAACAAAGGCTTGTTGTTGGAAACGGCGTTGTAAACAACAGCCAGAATTGCCAGTTCAAGTGTACCTGTTGACATAAACAATTGCCCGAGCTATTTACAGTCTCTACGTTTCTAAGAATTCATGCCAAGGCAAGCAGCCAACTAAATCCCTTCTCTCCCTCATATTACAGTACAGTATAAGATCATACTCTGATATTATCTTATCAAAGTGTATAGTCTTTGTCATAAATTCGCATAGTGTAGAGTTTTGTGATGTCGCAGAAAAGAAAAGCATATTCTGTGAGTGATAAACTCAAAATAATTGATCGTGTGAAGAACGGAGAGTCAAAGGCAAGTTTATCATGTGAGTGTGGCATCCCAGAAGGAACAATTAGAGGGTGGATGAAGGAAGAAGATAAACTTAAAAGTTTTGTGAACACAGTTGAAAGTGAAGTGGGGTTGCAAAGAAAAAAGACTAAAGTAGGTAAGGATAGTGAACTAGATGAGTGTCTGTACAGGTGGTTTTTAATAAAACGAAGTGAAGGTGTGCCACTGTCAGGACCAGTTATTAGAGCTCAAGCTGTGAAATTCCATAGTGATTTACATGGCAACAGTGACTTTAATGCATCTGATGGGTGGTTTTCGCGATGGAAATCTCGTCATGGTATAAGCCAGATAAGCATTGAAGGGGAAGCACGATCATGTGACAGTGAAGATGAAGCACTTTTTCCTCAGGCATTAAACAAAGTAATGATTGATAACGATTTAAATGACCATCAAGTGTATAACTGTGATGAAACTGCTCTGTATTTTCGAATGCTAACTGCCAGAACTCTGGATGTGAATAATTCAATAAATAAATCTGGATTAAAAATAAATAAGGATAGAGTTACACTCCTGTTAGCCACAAATAAATCAGGCAGCCACAAAGTTAAACCTCTCTGTATAGGGAAAAGCCGAAATCCTAGATGCTTTCAACATGTTAACATGACGTCATTACCCATCACATATCGTAATACAAAAAATGCTTGGATGACAAGCGATATTTTCGGTAAATGGTTCAATGAAGAATTTGTTCCATCTGTGAGAAGCCACCTGCGGTCACTCAACCTCGAAGAAAAAGCTGTACTGACCCTTGACCACTGTCCAGCACATCCACCTGCTGATATGCTACAGTCAAGAGATGGGAAAATCGGAGTCATGTTCTTGCCGAAAAACACTACAGCACTGATACAGCCATTAGATCAAGGCATCATAAAAGCATTTAAAGCGCATTACCGCCGTGAACTTCTGAGTGCTATAGTGAATTCTGATGAGGAAATGGAAATTTACCTTAAGTCAATAAACCTGAAAACAGTTGCGTATTCAATAGGTCTTGCATGGGAAAGTATTAGTACGGCTACGATTCAGAATTGCTGGAAGAAATGTTCCTTTGAACAAAACATCGCCGATGGAAATTGCTCTGTTGCCGGATTCACTAATAGTGATGTACAGTCTGCGAGTAGTGCTCTGCATTGCAACTTCACTCTAGATGACTTGAATGACTGGGCAGAAGTTGACAACGGTGAGCCTGTTACAGAATGTATAGGAGATAAAGATATCATCGATGCAGTCCGAAATGCAAATTGCGAAGAAAAAGAAGACGATGACGATGATGGAAATGAAAATGGGGTGGAAGTGAAAGAAGTTATTCCAAATGTTAGTGAAGTGATAATACACATAAACAAAGTAATTTCATGGATGGAGAGGCAAAGTGAATCTAATAATGTTCATCTGCTGCACCTCGCGTTTATAAAACAATACGCGGAACAGAAACGCTGTGCATTACCCCGTCAAACAACAATTACGGACTTTTTTAAGACCAACAATTAGGCCTACAGTAGGTCGGGTGAGCAATGTATAAATAGTGTATTTTATATTCCATTGGATTAAAATAGATTAAAATACGTATTGGATTAAAATACAGTTTTCTTATTTTTTATTTCTACATTTGGTGACGTAATTTACGTACAGTATATAGTAGTGCATTATGCTGTAGCCTTTTTCCCGGTCCTCCCTCCCCATCATTTGTCACTGTACAGGTCACCTTCCGATATACCGCGGTTACGCCTATAATGCGGGGGAAAGTATGTAACCCGACAACCACGCTATATCGGGCTTCTACTGTATTTTTATTGTATCCATTTTCATAACCAATTTGGTATATTATATTTCTTTCTTTGTCAGTTTCTTGTTTGTTTAGGGGAATTTTGTACATTCTGTTAAATAGCGAATAGAATGCTGCTATTTTATGTTGTGGTGGGTGGTCAGAATGGTTAGGTATGTCTTAATTCCTTTAATTTATGTAGACAACCAAAGTGCACTTAACATGTGTGAAAGCTATGAGAATAGCAGATGTACTAGACATATAGACATTAAATATCACTATATTAAGGATCTTATACACAAAAAACATATTGAATTAGAGTACATAAAAACCCAAGATAATGTAGCTGATATTTTCACAAAATCCTTAAATAACATAAAGTTTGCAAAGTTTTTTGAAAAACTCAACATAAAATAGCTTTCAGATACCAAAGTTTTCAATTTTGCATTTATTTTTTTTATTTAAGTATATTTATCAACTGTACTCATACCAAAACTGTTCAAAATGTAAATTAAGGGTATTTAAATTATATGGGTATTTAAATTGAGGGGGAATGTCAAATATATCATATGTACAATTTAAATATGGTTAAACAATGTATGTACAATACGCATGCGCGTATTATTATTGTTTTAACGGATGTATGTATTCTATCAAGTTCAGTTCAATGAATAAAGTCTTTTCTAATCAACGTGTTGTCTAACTGTATTTGGCAATATAATTCCAATATTAAATAATATCTCTCACATAATGATGTTGGTAGAAGTTGGTTTTCTATATATTGCATATTGTATGTGGTTGTTGTATCTTGTGATGGTTATGTCTAAATAGTTGATTTTGTTATATTTTTCTTTTTCTTCTGTGAATTGTACTTTAGGATGTATGTTATTGATTTGTTTCAGTATGTTCTCTGCATTTGTGTTTTTGTTACGGTATTTGATACATATAGCCCATCATCTACATATCTTATCCATATGCCATTTGAATCATATAATTTTATAATATTTTGTATTTTGGTGTCTATATGTTGTAGGAATATTTCTTCTATTATGCTTGATAATGGTGATCCCATTGCTAAACCTTCTTGGTGTTCATAAATTTTGCTATTAAATTCAAAGTAATTTTGTTTTAGTATTTTGTGTTTACCCATATTTTGAAATATATTGCAAAAACTAAATTACTGAATACATTAAAATATATGTATTTTATTTCTAATTTATACATAAATAAAGTATTATTTCAACCTCACTTCTAAAATAAATTGCAGTCACAACAAAAACTAAAATTACAATATTTATGTGAAGAGTGGCACTTCAGAATACTTCAAAAAGTAGAAAAATTTTTTTCATTAAAATATTATAGTTAATTATATAATCTATTTCTATCATTAGATGTGCACAGAGAATTAAAAAAAATATTAAAAAACTCATCACAAGGGGTCAAAATTTGATCAAAAACTAGTACTGTACTGAAAGGGTTAAAGGTCAGTAGATTCAGATAAAGCATGTCATGTAGAAATTACTTGGATATTATAAAACATGTAAAGATACAGAAAAATCTAAGAAGGCCCATTTTGAAAATTTTCTAGGGGCCCTTAAGCCTTTAGTTACACCACTAGTTTCACATGCTACTAGCTGGATGAATATAGAAAGGAATGTGAGATTAGGTAAATGTAATGTGTCAAAATTAGTGGAATGTGTGTTGGTGGAACAGCACAAAATGTATTATCGGAGAATACAGAAATTACAGAGAGGGAAAGTAATTGTTACAGGTTGAGCTTAATAAAGTTTAAGACTGCGAGTGTTATATACATTATTTATTAATGAACAAACAAACATAAGATTACATTATGTATTACCGACTCTATTCAGCAGTACCGAACAAGACAACTTCCGACGTACGGTATCGATACAGGACATAAACATCGATACCCATATCAATGTCAATAACTAACAACCCCTCTCGATTTATAGTTTTGTTTACAAAATAATAAATCGTTAAAACATAATCCTAATCCTAGTAACTCAAAATGAGTTTGTTATACTTCTAACAACATTAAATTTCATTATACTACTTAGTTACAGCTCAAACCTCTTTCACAAAAGAAAAACTAAAGTTTCTTACACCTAACACCTAAACCTAACACTTACACAAAAATTGCATTGTTATAAAGCATTCATTGGTTATATAACATTATCAAGTTACATTATTAGCATACAACAACACAAATCCAAATGCACATAACCTACAAATTAACAAATATATCATTGTTTATAATTTTATTTTTAATCACCTAACTTAGGTAATTAACAAATTATTCTCCAACTAAATATCACTATAATATTGACGACTCGGAACACTAAGTTTTTTATAAGTAAAAACGTAAAGTTTTACCTTACAGCCTAAACCGGCTTTCACCTATAGAAGGCTTCATCATCGGAGCCTCTGATGAAGCCTTCTATAGGTGAAAGCCGGTTTAGGCTGTAAGGTAAAACTTTACGTTTTTTCTTATAAAAAACTTAGTGTTCCGAGTCGTCAATATTATAGTGATATTTAGTTAAGTAACGGACACGTCATGGACAACGAAATCCAAGAAATTATTCTCATTAATTATTGCTACAAAAATGATACTTAGTAGCATTAACTTTACCAAACCAAACAAAAATTACATAAAAAAAAATATAAACTACTTATTGTTCAAAGCTACATTTCTATGAATAATAAATTTGTCTTTACACAATTGTTTAGTGAACATATCAGCTACATTAAAGTCTGTACTCACATATTCTACATCAATTTCTTTTTTAATATACAAGTCTTTAATAAAATGAGCTCTAATATCAACGTGCTTACCTCGTTTAGAGTTCTCAAAAGTTTTAATCATAGATATTGCACTACAGTTATCTACTTTAATAATAGCTGGTTGATTATATCTTTCACCAAACACACAGTATTCCTTTTAAATTTACAGTCTCTTGAGCTGCTGCGGATGCTGCACAATACTCAGCTTCCATTGTTGACAATGCGACACAAGTATGTTTTTTGGAAAACCATGAAATTGGATTCAAACCATCGAAAGCTATAAATCCACTTACACTTTTTCTTGAAGTCTTATCACTAGCCCAATCAGCATCACTGAAGCACTGAAAACTTGAATTATTTTCTTTTTCAAATTTTAATTCCAAATCCTTAGTATTACTCAAATATCTCAATACTCGCTTTGCTGCTTTCCAGGTTTGATCCGTTGGCTTGTCCAAAACACAACTCAAGCATGAGACGGCGAACGACAAATCTGGTCTTGTTACAGCGATATACATTAGACTACATACCAAACGTCGATATGGAACACTTAAATTCAAATCAGTTTCTTCAATTTGAAAACCAACTTCCATTGGTGTGACCACACTGCGACAATTCTTCATATTAAATTCATTCAGCACACTGTCAATTATTTTACTTTGAGTTACCATAACACCATCTTTATTTCTACGAATTTGCATGCCTAGAAAACAATTGGCTTCGCCCAAATCTTTAACTTTAAAATTCTCAAACATAATTTGTATTAGTTTATTTACTTCAACAAGATTAACTGTTATGATAGCATCATCAACAAACAATAATAAGTACACATTATTTGAACAATATAGACAACAATCATATTTTGATCTACAAAAACCACTTTGTTCCATAATTTGATTAAATTTGTCATTCCAGCATTTAGGAGCAACTTTTAAACCATATAATGCACGGTTTAATTTAAAAGTTTCTTCTGATGTTTTAACACCTTTAGGTCTTTTAATATAGACATCTGATTGCAGAACTCCATTTAAAAATGCTGTAGGTACATCTACTTGTCTTAACACCCAGTCATTGTTAGCTGCTTGGGACAGAAATATTCTAAGCGTTGACATTCTGCATACTGGAGCATATATATATACTTGTCATTTTCATCAAGTGGTACCTGTAATCCTCTTGCTACTAACCTCGCCTTCTTGGTCCCATCTTCTTTGATTTTAAAGATCCACTTTGTATCAATTGCTACTTGTCCATCGGGTAATGTAGTAGGAGTCCATGTACCAGGTCTCTCGTGAGAGTCTAATTCAGAACTTATACCATCCTTCCATTCTTCTGATTTAATTGCTTCTTTGTACGTTTGAGGTTCCTCTGTCTGCGTTAACATACAGTAGGCTGTATACAATTCAAAATCTTGTAAATAAGAAGGTGCTATTATTTTTCTTCCTGATCTTGTAGTTATACTTTCATAAAGTTTGCATTTTTCTTGCTTCTGACTCGCCTTCAGTTATACTAGTTTCTTCTTTAATTTCGACCTTGCTTTGATCAGCTGTCGACTCACTTTCCTGGGTTACTCAAGTCTGGTACCAGTGTGTTAAATCCAAGATCTTGGTAATGCATTATGTTCTCATCAAATCTTACATCTCTGGAGCGAATTACCTTTTTATTTTCTGGTAACCACAATCTGTATCCTCCACCACAATAACCAATCATAACTGCTTTCTCTGCTCTCGGATTGAGCTTTTTATTTTTAGGTAGTAGTGTGTACCATGCTCTACAACCAAAGATTTTCAGTTTAGATAAATCGTTCCTGCCATGCCATATAAGCGATGGAGTTTTGCCTTTTTCAAGAGTTACAGTTGGTGATCTGTTTAATTCATAAGCACTACATCTTAAAGCCTCTCCCCATAATGGTTTAGGTACACTTGAATCTATCAATTTAGTTATAACCATATTCAGCAAAGTACGGTTCATCCTCTCTGATTTACCATTCATTTGTGGGCTGTAGCTCATGGTATATTCTAATTTAATTCCTTTAGATCTTGCAAAAGTTTTAAAATTATTTGAAATGAACTCCCCTCCATCGTCCATTCTCAAATGTTTAACAAATGTTCCATGCTGTCTTTCTAATTCAGCAATATACTCTACAAGATTTTCTCCTGCCTCATCTTTTGTCTTCAATAAACGTATGACCACAAACTGTGAAAAATCATCTATTATTACTTGAAAATATTTTTCATCATCTATAGTAGCTGGAATAACTGGCCCACAAATGTCAAAATGAATTAGTTCACCTATGTAATTGGAAGTTTTAAATTTCTTATAGAAAGGCAGTCTTATTGCTTTTCCTTCCATGCACGGAGCTCATTTATCTTTTATTTGAGGCAAACCAAGTTGTCTCAATCCCTCATTGCTTAGGTGACCTAAACGCCGATGCCAAGTATTTTCAGAGATAACTGACTGTCCAAAATTACATTGTTCACTTTCAAGCATATCACCCTTCAATAGATATAAACCTTTTTCATAATCACTACAAATTTTGAAATTCTTTCCTTTTATTACTAGATGTTTTTCATCAAAAATTATTTGATAACCTTTGGAAACTAATTTGCTAATGGCGAACAGGTTGTGTTTCAACCCAGGGACGACTAATGCCTCAACATTTATCACCCTATTCTGGCAAAATAAGCGTAACACTCCCTTCATAGAAGATTTCATTTCATCTCCGTTAGCAATGAAAATAGTCACTTCATGATCTAATTTTTCAACATGGGTCATTTTACTTACAAGTTCTTCTTTCACCATGTGATTACTTGCTCCTGAATCAATAATAAAAATATCACTGTTAGCTAATTTAATATTAGTGCTCTTATTATTATTTATGGCCACAGAGGTAATTTCAGATGAAGTTTTGGCCACTTCACTGTTAACATTATTAAAATGCAAAAATCTACCCTTACCTCCTCAGCTATAACCTCTAGGTCCTCTTCCACGACCACGAGAATTTTTCTTTGGACAATGAGCAATAAAATGATGCTTATCACCACAATTATAGCAACCACTGCCAGTACTGGCTGCTTTGAAGCTTACTTCCATCGAATCACTTTTAACACTATTATTATTATTATATTTTGTTTTAATTTTCATTTCCTCATCTAACAACCGAGCTTTGACAAAATCTATTTTAATGTCAGGCAATGTCTCTAGAGCAGTTATAACTGTATCATACTCTTTTGATAAAGACAATAATAAATGACATACCTTGTCTCTTCGAACCTAGGTCTTCTAGTTCTCTAATAATTGAATCGAATTTTAAGAAATGGTCTTCTAACTTATCTCTATATCCACATTTAAGATTAAACAATTTTCTCCACAATGTCACCTTCGAAAATGTACTTGAACGGACAAATATAGATTGAAGAGCAATCAACATGTCTTTCGCAGTTTTTGTGTCTTTAATTATGTCCAGATGTTTATCTGAAACCCCTTGTATAATTATTACTTTTGCTTTCGCATCATTAATGATAAACTCTTTCTTCTTAGTGGTGTTGGTAGGCGGGTCCATATCCAAGACATCAATTATTTAAATATCACTATTACATTAACGACTCGGAACACTAGGTTTTTTATAAGTAAAAGCATAAAGTTTTACCTTACAGCCTGAACCGGTTTTCTCCTTTAAAAGGCTTCTTAAGAGGCCTGGTAGTGCTGTCCATCTTGTTGTGGGTGATGGAATCAAATTTCGAAAGATCGATGCTTATATTATCGATGCTATATTCAAATCACACGCATTATTCGAACATATCTCACCCACACACACAGCATCGATCTTCCACAATTTTCCATTAAAATATTTAAGAATTTTGGAAAGGTGTGAAAAGTGAGTAGTAGCGGTGAATGGGCCTTCTTCACCGCTAGGTGGACAGTGATTTATTGCATATAGTTTGGCCCCCGCCCCCTTGCTTGGGAAGGGTATAACAGAGGAGGCACTTGTCCTACTTACCTTGTTGTTTTATTTCTTTTGTAAGCAGAGGTAAAATCCCACCTTTTCAGTAAGACACCCTTCCTGGTGAGTAAACTTTTTACTGGTAAGTGATAGTATCTGTTTAGTATTGATAGATATATAAAGTTGTAAAAATTGATTTACAGCTAAGGATGGCCTCAGAGTTTTAGAGGTTGAAACACTGAGCTTTATTTGTTTCAGAAAGATGGTTAATCTCTATAATATTATAATATGTAATAATAATAGCCTGCCATCAAGTTCTAGTTTTAGAATTTGTACTAATTTCACACTCAAATGCAGTCCTTTGTGAAGTGATGAATGAACTCCTCACACATGCTGGCATAGTTCAACATGCACTGGTGTGGTGACTAAAGTGTTGGTACCTGTGGCACTGAAGTATAATGCTACGTTCCACTTTGATTCATAACCCAAATTTTGGTTCAGTTTAACACTTTGCTGGCGAAAGACGTTCATGTACGGCTTACGTGACTTCTGAGTTTTGATGAGAGACATAGTGTATGTCTTCGCATATAGCACTGTTTTACATGACGAAAGCCGCTGATTTATGCTTTTCAACGATGTGTAATCATGTAACTATAAAGACTGACATTAGTAGTTCACAATTCTGCACCTAGATTGCAGAAGTATGTACATTTCTATTCATGTATACTTTATGTTTGGTAAATGTTTTTGTAGTCGCATGCGTAAGTGCTTCAAAACATACCATATAAAAAAAAATGTTTAGTGAATGTAAACAAAGTTGTGTATATAGTGTATACTAACAATATTAGTGAATATTCAAAAGACAAGTTTCAGTTTTTTGTGACAATATGTTGTGTTATACCGTAATGGTAATAACATTTCAACTGTTTTTATTTTCAAAAATATGGCAACTTTATACTGACATAGAAAAAATGTTATTTAAAGTAGTACACGTTTCACTTTTATATAGTGTTTTAGAGAATAAACAGAATTATTACTGTTGCACACCACTATAGAAAAATTATTCCGATTAGCGCTTTCATGCTTCTCAGCTCATCATCAGATCGGGATTTAGATTAGAATTCCGATCTGACGATGAGCTGAGAAGCTTGAAAGCGCTAATCAGAATAATTTTTCTATAGCGGTGTGCAACAGTAACAATTCTGTTTCTGATTATAACCACTAACACAACTTTCTTCATTAAAATTTTGGAGAATAGTTGAATTTACAAAAAAAAAACTTGAATTACTTGTAAGTATTGTTGATTATGTACTATGTCAAAATATATAAAAATGGATTGACGGATTGACAGACCCAGAATTGCTCAGCCAGGTAAAAGTGTTAAGGAGGCACTTAAACTTTACCCAGTGGCGTCGCCAGGGGGGGGGGGGCGGTGGGGGCGGTCCGCCCCGGGTGCCACACTCAGGGGGGTGACAAAATTAGGGCGAAAAAAAATTTTAGAAATAAAAAAGAATTACTAGATCAACAAATTAATCACATCAACATTTCGATTGAAGTGTGCAATCCCAGGAAGAGGGGCGTATTATGTGGGTATCACTAGAGTAATACGAGTTTAAAACGTTTCGGTAAATACGTAATTTTTGTTCAGTTAAATTTGTATTGCAGTCTTTTAATTATCGTAAGTTTGATTGCTTGTACTTCGATTATAAAACGACCGAGTAATTTTTGCATGAAAAATTTTCTCAGTGTATATAAAAAAATCAATTATGAGATTTTTGTAAGCACTCCTAACCTATCCTTGTTTTTGTAGAAGTTGTTTTTTAAAAGAATTGCGCATTTTTTAAATTAATAATTTATTTTAAAAAAATGCCTTTTTTGGCATTTTAGATAGAATCGCTAGCTCGCCTATCTGCACTTCCGAAGGTTTGACTTTCGCTAGCATAACGTCCTGTCCGTTTGAAGTTTAGATTTTTGTTTGGTCGCGTTGTTTCCCTGTTGTAGGTTAGACTTATATGCCGATCCACGTTTTCGACGGCACTTGCTACAAAAACTCGACCCGCTCGCAAACCCTCAATACGCTTATATAATCGTGTGCATTAGCGTCCGATCATCCTACACTCTCTTCGCTTATGGCTCGTTCAGCTCGCGCACCGCTCGGTCGTCCGTAAGCCGAAGGGTGTTTTGATAGTTGCGTTTCCTGATTTGGCCAATTCTGCAGGCGCACCAGACTCCCGCGCCGGAGAACCGCTCATTCTTTGTTTCAGCTCAGTGTTGTGAATGTGATGCGTGTTGTACAGTTTCAGTTCAGTTCAACAGAAATTCAATTTTTGCTGTTTATAGTGGCATGGTGCAGAGTGGTCCTTTAATTATTTTGAGTTTCTGTATGTGCACCATTCATTTACTGAAGGTAAGTACTTGACTTGAAAAGCGAGTACCGATACACAGGCCTGCGAATTTAAATTTTTTTTCTGCGGCACGGGGTTAAACAGGTCTCTTATACTTTGTTAAGTCAGGGAAGGCGGATGGATTACCTGCGATGGCTCACTTAACACAAACACACACATGCAGCCGACCCGACGGTACCCTCATTCGGCGTTTAAGAATACACGACAGAACGTACCAGTGACAAAACTTACCACCCGACAAAACGTACCGTCTAACAGGCCGGCTACCTGCGACGGGTCTGCTAATTACATCAGAATATTTTGGATGCGACAAAACGTACTCCGCAACTTGTTTCGTTCACTTATAGTGTATCTAATAGTCAGTTAAGTGCTGTTAGTCAGTAACAAGTGTAAACAATTTATTTATATAAAAATTATATAAATGTAAACTTCGAGTCCCTCACGGTTCTGATTCTCATCACACTTTATCCAGGCTTTGGACTGGCAAAATCATTTTGGCGTGTTTAAAATCAGCTGTGGTTAAGCTCTCGTCATTTTTGGATTTTTTTAATTTATATTTTTTTTAATTTTTTTATTATTTTTGTTTTGTTTTTATGGTTTTTTGTATTTTTAAGTTTCATTCGAAGCTCTGCGAATATGAAAGAGCTCTCAAGCAGGATCTTAGGTTTCCATTTGCTTCATACCGCTTCATTATTCTTTCAAGTCGTCCGTCATACTTGATGTACTTTTTCCTTCTTTTTGAACCTTCAATGTTCAGTTCGTACTTCATAAAAGCGCAGTTGGTCTTCTCTCCTTCTCCTTTTAAACACATCGCCACGTCTTTTATTCAAGGGTTTGGCCTTTCTAAGAGCGTGTTCAAACGGTTGTTCCACCCTTTAACAGAATTTGTTGTCCGATGACGCCTTTGGTAACAGCTCCACAATTTTATTGGAAACTCCGGGTTCTCCAACCAATTTTCAACAAAGTAATCAAAAAACAGACTTAGCTTGGGAGACTCTGGGGCTTTGGAGTGAGTCTCGATCCAGCCGTCCTGCACTTCCTCTGGTTTTAAGAAAGCCAGTGCTGCACACATGCGGATATGGAGTCGGATATCCTCATTTTCACGGTACTCAGTTGAGAGTCCTAGTTCTTGTACTTTGCGCCAAAGGCATTTTTTCATATGAAAAAAGCATCCTCTTATATGTGCTGAAGGCAGTACTTCTCGAATAGCAGACACAGCCGCCATTTCGAAATCCACGTTCACTGTTTCTGGATTCCACTCTGGAACAGCTTTACGGATCAATTGAAACAATCGAATGTAGGTTTCCTTCTTCTTGTTGGGGAATAGGGCAAAAATCTGCATGAATACTGTATATCTGTGTAAACTGTTTACTAGAGCACATAAATGTACCATCCTAGAAAACGTTTTTGAAGCATTTTAAACTGTCTTTGCCTTTTTCACCGCTAAAAACTATAATCTATATCTTCTTCGCCATCATCGGCCAGCAGAAAAGAAGTTCCGTCGAACATTTTCAGAGTTTCTTCATCGAGAACCACTTCTTTGCAGTTGCTCGGCTTTTGGGTGTTGCCTTGCGCCTTACATCTCTGCCGCTGTAAGGTTCTTCT
This sequence comes from Magicicada septendecula, assembly GCA_034769895.1. Taxonomy (NCBI): domain Eukaryota; kingdom Metazoa; phylum Arthropoda; class Insecta; order Hemiptera; family Cicadidae; genus Magicicada; species Magicicada septendecula. The sequence continues at coordinate 280,908,144 of CM068371.1, forward strand.
GATAGACTGTTCACGCGGCATTTCAGCAACAAAGTTATACCCTGTAAAAAATAGAATTAGAATACCCCTTATAAATAGAATACCCCTTTAGAAATAGAAAGTTATACTCCTTAGAATTAGAATAGAAACAATAAATTATCAATTTGTAAACTTTAATAACACTTACCTCTATCGTGGAGATAGCTCAAAGTGTCTGTGTAAATTTTAGTTAGTGGTGTTTCTTCTTCCCGCGCCCTCTTCTTGGCGCTTTGCGTGCGTTTAATAACTTCTAACTGAGCATCGTTCGGAGGTCCACACACATGATTGGCTAAAGGCCCACTGACAACTTCACCTCCTCTTGATTTCATAATTACACAACACTTTTTACTTTGTTGTCTTTGACAAATCGAAGTTAACGTATCGTCCTTCCCCTGCCGTTTCTTCCTATAACTATACCCCTCGAAGTGCAAACACAACCCGCCTTTATTAGTCGTAGTCAGCTCCATTCCAAAAAACGTTAAAACCCGCACAGTGTGAATGTTATGGTAGTAATAAGGTTACTTCGCTGCCGTCCGTGCCCCATGCCAAACTTGACAAACACAGGTCAACGACTCGAGGGGTATTTACCAGTTACGCGGAAGCCGTTTGAATTTGACAAACACAGGTAACAGGTACGTTTTGTCGCGGTGTAAATTATTTAGGGATTACAAGGAGACACTTCGCAGATCGAACGTGGTACGTTATGTCGTGAAAAGTCAAGTGGTACGTTTTGTCGCTGGTACGTTCTGTCAGGACACCGGCGTTTAATGCCTACTGGACACTATTGGACACTCCGTTACTCGGACCGACTTTTCTTATGGTTTTATAATTTAATAGCATTTAACGTAACATTTTTTGATTCTGCGTTGAATTCCAAACAAAATTAGAGCAAACACGGTACGAATCTGACGAGAAATACTGTTCAACGGTTATATGATATGGCTATAGAACGTATGCAGGTTTGTTTATCTGACCCACGAACTTGTTTTCGTAAATGAATATTTAAATAGGAATTCTGCAAATACCGCCACGTTTTTACACACTCAAGCTAGGACAATATTGTGATGTATTTATTATTTTTTTATGTGATGTATTATTTCGAGGAGGAGGCCCTCTTCTTGACTCAAGAAGGTTATATGCAAAATAATGTAATGCAAGCAAGCAAACACGCTTAGCAATACAAAAAAACTCGGATAAAAATCCAACATTTTTAAATATTGTAAATGGTTTTGTAAATACCGTATGTAGGCCTTTTATATAAACAGTGACGAAGGTGTTATCGACCAAATAACTTTTAATGCGGCCTTCGGCAGTTTCAAAAGTACGAAACGAGCCTTTCAAGCTCGAAACGCAGAAAGCTCATTGGTCTACTGTAAAAGTAAATAAACAAATGTTAAAATAATATAATTATTAAATTAATAATTATGAAGCCCAAATGATTTGAAATAGTGAAAATAAGATGAAATTTTTAAATATTAAAATTGGTGGAATTTACACTAATGCAACATGTTGGCATTTCTGTAAAACGTCTGTCTGAGACTAGATGGAGTGCCCATCACGAAGCAATAAAACCCGTCATGGGTAACTTTGAAAAGCTAATCGAAGCTGTTGAAGAACTATGCCAGCCCGACGAGACAGTCAAAACTAGAGGAGCTGCACATATCCTACTGCCTGCAATCAGCGACTTCTCATTTTTATGGTACCTTTCATTGTGGGGGCAAGTGTTAGAGGAAGTAAACCACACACAAAAATATTTGCAATTGGAAGGAATCAACCTCGAAAAATGTGTAGTTACAATGAATGATCTTAAGCTGTTCTTGAAGGACAAACGTAGAGATATTGTTGAAGGTGCTCTTCAGTTTGCAAAAAATATGTGTCAAAAATTGGACATCCCCACAGAAAAAAGAAAAAGAGTGAAAAAGATGCTACCTGGTGAAAATTCCAGGGATGAAGGACTCACTTGGGCGCAAGAACTACAACGGGCAATGCTCGAATGCATAGATACGTTTTACCAGGAGATGGTGACACGCTGTGAGGGTCTGGAACAAGTCCTCTCCCACTTCGCTATTTTGCAGCCTAATACTTTGATGAATGCAAACGAACCAGACCTTCGGACTCTTCTCAAAAGTTTGACTAAGACATATGATGAATTTTCTCAAGAAGACGTAGACGTCCCCAAAGAAATCCTGCGGTTGAGAAGGCATCTTCAGGCAGCAGGCATTTCAAATGAAAAAATGAAGAAGTGGACCAGGTTGAACTTCTTAGAATTTATTACCGAATATGACTTTTCAGATTCTATACCAAATGTAATATTAGCTTTAAGGTTTTTCCTCACAATATGTGTATCAGTTGCTTCATGCGAGAGAAGTTTTTCGAAACTAAAATTAATCAAAAGTTACCTCAGATCCACAATGAGTCAGGTTAGATTGACGAACCTAGCTATGTTATCCATTGAACATGAAGTGGCAAAAAGTATTGATTTTGATAGTGTAATTTCAAAATTTGCTTCATATAAAGCACGTAAAAGCAGGTTTTAAGATATTGATGTGCTAATTCTTTTGAATTAGTAGGCCTAATTACCTGTATTTAGTTTGTAAAAATAAACAGTTCCATAAGTTATAAATGTTTTATTTAATTTAATTCAAATTCGTTCTTTGCAACACGTTAGCTAATTACAGTATTTTCAGCTTTTTATAGTTAAGTGTGTGGGGGGGGGTGTAACGAGGATGGCCCGCCCCGGGTGCCACTACATCTGGCGACGCCACTGACTTTACCTGCCTCGTATTTCTCTATCATAGCAGCATGGTTGTACGCCTGGGACAGGAAGAAGTGTGTGTACAGCCTTTAAATAGACTTAGGGAATAGCCAAGAGTGTGAAGGTTCTCCTGAAGGTCAGTGTTAAAAGCCCTTTACTACAAAGGACAGTGATTAAAGTATACCACTTTTAATGGTATTTTTACTTCTAGTCTTATGTATTTGTGAAGTGAATATTATTTTAGAAACAAAACTTCTATACAAATCCAAAATGATTTCATATGTTCCTATACAGTATGTTGCTTCTAAAAATTGAGTCTACCTTTTCAGAATGGATTGTTATTTAAGACTAAAGATACTATGTAAATTAATCTACATTCAATAAAGTTACTGCAGAAACATTTTATGATAATGAACAAATTTAACAAACAAAAACGTTTTTCTTAACTAACATTTGAAACTTATATAATTAACATAAAACTGTTATAAACATGCGCACACGTACACACACACAAATATAAATTTTACAACAAAACAGTAATTCATTTATTGCTTATTTATTGTTGAACAGTAGTATTTATTTGTTTCTTAAATATGGACACTGTTGTCAATATGCAAACAATAAATTTATCAGCACTAGTGGTAAATTTTTTTGTATATCTGCGAGAGAATACTGTATGCGTATTTGTGTGTGTGCGTATGCATGCACACTTTTTGTTTAGCTTTTGGGCACGTGATATAACTTCTTATTAATGATATTACTGCAAGGAATGATAAGGTTACTGCCTGCAAGAAAATTATTGAGTGATATAACCAGCATGCCAATTAATATATTGAAATATTTGCAGATAATGGGGATAAACAGTTAAAAGAGAGATAAAAACCAATAAAATTTATAACTTGTTACTGAGAAACAGTAAGTCAGTAACAGATAACACATCCTATATATAATATACTCATACTGAACTTCAGGTCATCTGAGTATGTGCTACTTTACACTTACAGATAAAACTTTTGACCCAACGAGTTCATTTTTTCTTTTATATTTTAATTTTTCTGTGTTTATGCTACTAGTTAATCACAATGTTAGCCCCTCAGAAAGTGCACATTGCTTATCATTTTTGGCCATAAAAGTCCACTTTCAAAATCATTCTACAGAGTTAGAAATATTTGAAGGTGTCACTATATTAATCTCTGTATGTTATATTTTTAACAACAGGAGTATACTGTATGTAATGTTTTGTAAGACTGGTCTGAGTCTGAGACACAATTTTAATTTTTAGCTAAGACCAGTATTGTTTATTTCTGGCAGTAAAAGAACCCTTAATTGCAGTGGCTAAGGAGACTATAAGATTCTTCAAGTCTCATTTCTTTTATCCAGAAGTATGAAGTCTGTCCAGAAAGTGTTCAGTTATTAAAAATAAAAATTAGTATAAAGAAATAAAAGAATCGTCTACTTATTACAATGTCACTTAATCATCTTCAAAGTATTCCCAGACCTCATACTAATCTCAGAGTCTCTTTTGCTTTCCAAAACAGTCTGAAAGTCTTTCTTCAGTATTGTTTTTGTTCTTGTTATGTTTTCTTGGCCAGATTTAACATCTCCACTAATGAAGATTATAGCTTTTTGGTAAAGGAAGATAACACAGGGAACCAAATGTGGGCTGTAAGGAAGCTGATAAATGTGTTGCTGATGTAATTTCTGTAAAAATATCCTGCATAATCTGGGGAAAATGGGCAGACACATTGTCAAGATGCAGCTTCTCCTTCACAGTGTGATGTAGCAGGAGTCATTTTTATAACTGTATCCATCAATTTGTAAAATATTTTGATGTAACACTCAGCTATACATATCAAACTGTACCCATAGGGCTATAAAGGTAATGAATTTACATGTATACATAGATGGTTCAGGAAGAACTCTAACATTGTACATATCTAACATAATTGTACATAATATACATCTAACATTGGCATAATCATTTTGTTTAGCCAAGCCATAATAATTGTATTTAATCATTTTTAACACTGTCACACACCACTACAGAAATATTTCCCAATTAGCACTTTCGAGCTTCACAACTCATCATTAGATCGGAAATGAGCTCATCATTTCCAATCTGATGATGAACTGTGAAGCTTGAAAGCGCAAATCGGGAATTCTTTCTATAGTGGTGTGCAAGAGTGTCATTTATGTTTGTGATTGTAACCACACCATCTCCTTCAACATCTTCTTCTTCAAAAACAGATGGTGTGAACAGTTGAATCACATGCCTGATATCCGTCTACCTGTGGCTGCCTTGGATTGTCACCCTACTGGGAAAGAAGTCGGTAGACCAAGGAGGAGATGGGTTCCAGAACTGGTCTAAGGCCTAGTCCTTGGAGTGGTGATGAAGATAATGATGATTATAACCACTAACACAGATTTATTAATTAAATTAATCATTTTGTTACCATACACATTAAACACAAGATTACAGTTTTCAGAATGTTTACAGATAACTGTGTTGTTTACATGTTACAAACCTCTTGAAATTGAGACATATCGATTTGAAGTAGAAAATAAAGCTGACAATGTGGTTTTACATAAAAACATTATATTTTCTTACTAATAAAATTTTTGTCACTATAAAATGTGAAAAAACATCTTCTGGAAACAAAGGCTTTGTTGGTTTCCTCCTTAAAATGCAAACAATTACCACTCTGTTTAGTAGATTCTTGGTTAACGCATTATGGATTTTACAGACAAAATATTTAATTTATAACTCTGTTAGAAAAGAGAGCACAAAAGCGATTGAGGTTAAGTCAGCATATATTATTATTTCAATAACTAAAAAAAAAAAAACTTTCTAAGAACTTTTTGTGCTTTCCACATAGTTCTTTTGAGAACTTAATGTTTCATCTTTGTTAGTGTGATTGTTAAAGTTGTCACATGCAGTAATATTAAATTGAATACATCTAATTAAATACAAAAACATGGATAAATGTTCACACTGTAATTTTTGTAAAAATGTCCTGCATTATATGGGGAAAATGGGCAGACACATTGTCAAGATGCAGCTCCCCATCTAAATGTGATATAGCCAGAGTCATTTTTTATAACTGTATCCATCAGTTTATAAAATATTTTGATGTAACACTCAGCTATACATACCAAACTGTAACCATAGGGCTATAAAGGTGATGATTTACACGTATACGTAGATGGTTCAGGAAGAACTCTAATATTGTACAGTGGCACTATCATTTTGTTTAGTCAAGCCATAATAATTTGTGAATAACAAATGGCCCTCTTATCAATGATAATGTAAAAGAATGGGCTGAAAGTTATGCCTTCATTAACGTAAACAACAAATGAGAAGTTTTGATTATTAATAAATAAATATACTTTCATCCTCTATTTTCACTGTTACATAATTTGTTTTCTTCATAATACCACTGCACTTCAATACACTTTCCTAGTTTATGAAATTCATGAATTAAAAAAAAAGAATGTTTCATTGTCAAAGCCAGCTTTTCTTGGTGCACTTCTGTTGCTGTCTGGTCTTGTCATGTTAAAAAAGTGTTGCAACTCATTTGATTCTTCTTTCTAATGTTGTAAGAGGACAATATAATGTTCAGAATTCATTTGAGCAGAGGCATAGCTAGGGGCAGCCGCCCCAGGTGGTATAGCTAGGAGGGCGGCAAAGTGAGCATTGACTTGAAAAAATTGTTTTCAGTTTATAAAACTACAAACAACTTGTTTCTTTGATATGACTATTCCTTAACAACTAAAGGAATATAAGATGTTCTTAATATAAGTTTAAGAACCACAACAAGTTCCAAAGAGTTAATGAAATCTTTTATTCAAGGAAAATCGAACCCTGAGTGTCAAAATATTACAATTAACATGGAATCAACTTGTGATCATAAAATGGATGTTATTAGCGACGAGGCTGTTCATAAATACAATAAAGTTAACAACCTGAATACTTCAAACTGTGAAAATGTCAAAGTACAGTTGCAAGATTCAGTTGGTTCTGGTACCATGGATGATGTTGCACCGTGAAGTCTTGAAATTACAGGCGATGAAAGACAGAACATTACTAGCAACAATATAGACCGTGTTTCTGGTGCTGCTCTACAAGATGGCTAAGCGAGAAATCTCAATCCTTCCGAGATATAATGGTGAATAGAAGAACATGTCAGTTGCAGAACAAGGACAGCCATTTTCCTCAAGATGAAGCTGGACAATCCGTAAATAAGTATCAGTTTGATAAAACCTTGCAAAATGGTGAAAAGGTAACACTTGGATGTGTTTTTCTCCAACTAAAAATCTCTAATTTGCTTTTATTGCACTTTATTTAAAAAAAAAAAAAAAACTACCAAAGAAACCATTTCAATATTCCAAAAAGGGGTTTCCGTCATGGCAAAAGTTAAATCACCGTTTCAGAAAAATTTAAATAGTCTTGCTCATCGCTCTGTGTTTTTTGAATGGAAGGAATTGGAACGTTATTTAAACAAAGAGGGATTTATTGATGATCTACTTCAGGAACAAATGAGTAAAGCAGTTAAGACATGGAAAGAAATTGCCACAGTACAAACTCTTGCAAAACAAAATATGGCACAGGGCTGATAGGAGTCAACTACTAACGATCCAAATCCTGGAAACTTTCTGGCTTTGTTAAAATACTTGGATAAATTTTTAACGTACGAAAATATACTTTGTGCGTAACGTGTTAAAATACTTTATTATGCTTTGTATAAATAAAGAATTGACACTTCTGGAGATGCAGACAAATTAAAAGTTTGGAGGAATGAGCTGTGTGACAATGTTGTTACTAAGGTGGAGCAGGTATATAATAAATGGGGTGTTCGTATCACAGAAAGGATAAGAAGGAAGTGCACAATGCCAGGGGAGTATGTAGACGATTCTGCATTAACCGTTCGGCAAGAAATCTGACATTCTCTAATAGAAATTTGAAACAAACTGCCAGTTTAAATTTCCAGCTGTTTCTATAACATAAAAGAGTTAGAAAAACGTTTTAGGTTCATCTGTAAATTTGAGGCATACATAAATGATAGGGATATACATTTTAAGAAACAGCTTTCCTAGATCGATATTAAGTGTTTGCATAATTGCATTCACATGACCTACACAGTGAAGAATTGTTCAGTGACTTGAAAGACGTCATACTTTTATTTAAAAGGGAAAACGTTAATGGAGAACAAAAAGACTTTACACCTCAGGACTGCTACAATACATTTCTTCAATGAGATTAGAAGCCTACAAAACACTAGCAACAGCTTTACAAATTTTTTCTTACTTTACCAGTGTATGTGTCTTTTTGTGAAAGATAGTTTGGTAAGCTTAAATTGATTACATTGTACCTACGATCAACAATATCTCAAGGCAGGGTATCAAATCAGTACTTTAAAATGAAACTTTCAATAATTTAAAGCGATACTTTTAATTGAAAACGACATTGCTTCGTCTTTAGATTACAGTGATTTAATAACCCACTTTGCAGCAATTAAGACCAGAAAAGTTACATTTTAAAATGTCTTGTTTTAAATATTTATTAAATATTAACAATAAATATTAATTCTTGAGAAAGTTTTCAATATTATATAAAGTGTAGTGCAGTGAAAGAAGATGATGAACAAACAAGACAACTAAAATATTAAGTGTTTATTAATAGAAGACATAACTATTAACCTGTAATGGTAAGTGATTTATTTTATTACGGTACTTTTGATGTAATTCTTTGTTTAACTTTTATGTTGCTTTAGGATATTGTTTTGACGACACGCTTTAGACCTACAAGGAATTTGCATGTTTATTAGAACATATTTTCGTTATTAACTTTTTATAGTCTACATTTGTTAATAATAAATGTATATAAACTGAATACCATTAATATTACAATGTGTAAGTTCTTAATTTTGTTAAGACATTTGCTGGAGGTGCTTTCATACAAAAATCTACACATCTACATTTATTAAGTACTTTGATCACTGGATGACCCTTCAATTTTGCTTTTTTGTCCCCCTTTAATTGTCAAGGTGAGGCGGCCAACGATCTCCTTGCCCTGGGTGCCAAACAGCCTAGCTACGCCACTGCATTTGAGGAAATCTGTAGATGGTCGATATGTTCTGTCTAGCTGGAGCTTAAAGTTTAAATTTTTTTGCTGAAGTGTTCTGTACGGTGATATTCCAAGAAAATATGTATCTGTCAGCATCTTTCATATCCCAGTTTCAATAACCTTATTACCTTTCAACCATAAAAATGTAGGTCTTTCTTCCCATGTTGTGTTAATGCATTTTCTATATTTTCTTAATCATTTGTCATTTTATTTCTTGGCATTAGTATATGTGGCTGAACCAGTTTTGTTGCTCAGCCTGAACGGTTTCTGTAATATATGTGTCTAACCCAGCTCACCTCCCTTTATTCTCTTTTGTGACCCTATCCAACCTTATCAAATCACACCTTCTCCTCCAATAATAACAACTTCTTTTCCAGCTTACACTGGAATTGTAATATGAAAGATTAATTTAAATGTATATGAATGCCATTGCAGCACATCATTTAAGAAGCATTGGATTAGATGTTGTAAATAATAAATATTATCAACAGCTTTTATATTACCAAAAATTATTAGTATTTGATATGCCATACTTGAAATATAGTTAATTATGTCTACACACACACACACACACACACTTCATGCAACAGTCCTTTTCTTCAAATGTACATTATTGAATATTTACTACTATTTTTATGTTTATTTCCATACAGGAAATAAAAAATAAAAAAAGTAAGAAGTATAATTTACCAAATTGCTGAAGAAAATGGATACGGTAAAACAATGATAAACAAAATAGAAATAAAGTAAAGTACAAAATGAAGGCAAAACATTTAAGAAATGACCAAAATGAATCACACATAAATAATAGTAACAGCAATAGTCAAAAATGCTACATTCATGTACATAAACAATGGGATGACAAAACTTACAAAGAAGTACTGATATTAAAATTGTTCACAAAACAAAAGTAATGCAAAGACTGCAACAGAAGCCACATAGGCCAGACAAAAAACAAATGAATAAATCTTATTTTGAACACCTAAACATATACAAAAAACAAAACATTTGTAAATCCAATTTTGTCACACATCCAATAAATACAGGGCATGAATTCCCAAACTTAACTAACATGACACTGATAACTCACTTACTATACAAAGCCACAATAACGAATGTATAAAGAAATAAAAGAATCATCTACTTATTACAATGTCACTTAATCATCTTCAAAGTATTCCCAGACCTCACATACTAATCTCAGAGTCTCTTTTGCTTTCCAAAACAGTCTGAAAGTCTTTCTTCAGTATTGTTTTTGTTCTTGTTATGTTTTCTTGACCAGATTTAACATCTCCACTAATGAAGATTATATCCCACTAATTCAATATATGGGAAACATATAAATATATAAACATAAAACACAAGAGCAATTAATACCTGAACAAATACAAATCAACACAAAACATAATATAATTTTTAAAACACTAAACATTGGAAACACTCAAAAAACAAAAATATATACCACAACTATACACAATAATACCAATGTAAACGACAGAAAGCAACAGGAAGCCATAACAGCAACCAACCTAGACACACAAGTATTCAACAAGACTAAAAACTAAGATGGCGGAAGACAAGCAAACTATATGATGCCCAAAACATGTTCCAAAGAAGGAAAACAATATACCTTGAATGAAAAATAATAGTAAATTATATATTTCTGCCTATTTAATTATATGTACCCATTTTTATAATATGGATATATCAATAAAATTAGTAACCGAATTAATAATTTTCATTAAATACAATTTTATTAAATATTAAGTGATTTGGTAATTTTGGATATCTCAGTAAATGGGTAATTTTCTAACAGTTGTAAAAGTTTTAAATTTATTATTGTCTTACTGTCATAAGACCTTCATTTAAAAGAAAAAAGAAAAACTAAAAGTTTCTTCTATTTAAGAACACTTTATTCCAGACTTTTTAAAGTTTTGATTGATAATAATTACAATTATACTGTTATTGGAAAAGTATTTTACAATACAGAACTCTCCTCTTTTGCTGGCCACATAACACAGGCCTGCTATGAAAAAACTTTTTTCATAATTTTATCTTCCCTTAATGTATATTTTGGCGCAGAATTCAAAAATTGCATCAGAATTTTCTCATCACGTAGAGTTTTCTCTAAAAATACATATTTTTCCATTTTCATATAACAAGAGGTTACTCAGGGTTTGCATTCAACATTTGTTCAATTTTGGCTAAATTATTAAACATGTGGCTAATAATAATTAATAAATAAATGAAGTAAGCTGTCTGTTAACAATTAGTTACATTATTTCTCTTTAGTGATGGTTTTAATTTTAATATTATTTCAAAAAACTTTAAATTTTCATCATTTAACATGAAATATTTACTAGCATTAATGAATGAATGCTTCACTGCCAGTATGCTTCAGTACCAGTCGACCACTCAGTTCACTTGAGAGAATATTATGAGAATTTAGAACTCTAGAAAAGATTAAATACAAGGATCACGGCTGGATGGTGTGTGGAGATTTAAAAGTATTAACCATGCTTCTAGATCAGCAGGGTGGTTATATTAAGTATCAATGTTTCTTATGTCAGCGAGACAGCCGAGCAAGAAATCAGCACTGGGAGAAGAAAAACTGGCCTGCAAGGAAATCTCTTGAACCTGGAAGCAAGAATATTCTATGTAAAAGTCTTGTCGACTCGAAGAAAATACTTTTAGCTTCACTCCATATGAAACTGGGGTTGGCTTATGAAACAGTTTGTAAAAGCTTTACCTAAAGAAGAAAATTGTTTTAAGTGCATGTTCACCAAGTTCCCTCACTTGTCAAAAGCAAAATTCAGAAAAAAGAGTCTTTGTTTGGCCAGATATACGAAGACTAATGAAAGATAAAAACTTCTTCCTTGCAATGACAAAGGTTGAAAAAGATGTTTGGATTAGTTTAAAAAATGCCATTAAAACTTCCTAGATAAGAGCCCTGACTATGTTAATATAGTTGACAGCGTGTTAAAAAAATTCAAAGCTTTGGGATATTCAATGAGCATCAAAATCCTCTTTTTACATGCTCACATACACTTTTTTCCCGAAAATCTTGGTGCGGTTAGCGAGGAACAAGGTGAACACTTCCATCAGGATATTAAGGAAATGCAGAGACGATATCAGGGTTGGTGGAATATTAATATGATGGGAGACTACTGCTGGATGCTACACTGTTAAAATCTAGATCCTACAAGAGGAAAAGCAACAGACGCCACTTTATGAGCAAAATGTAAAAAGGCATTATGCGACTTCCAACTAAGGTAAAGATTTAATAAGATTTAAAATATACCATTATTGTGAAAAACAGATCTAATTAAAAACATAGTTTGCAAACAATTCTGTTTTAAAACCACAAACAGAATTATCACTGTTGCACACCACTATAGAAAAATTATTCTGATTAGTGCTTTCTGATCTGACGATGAGCTGAGAAGCTTGAAAGTGCTAATCGGAATAATTTTTTTATAGTGGTGTGCAACAGTGATAATTCTGTTTGTGATTTTAACAACTAACACAACTTTCTTCATTAAAATTCTATTTTATTTAATGTACTATCACTATAATAGCTTCACTAGGAAAATGCGTTCCACTAAAACTGACAATTCTGATTGCAAAAAACCAGTACGTGATAGAGAAAAACTGAAGTCATATTTGAATTCAGCAGTACAACAAACTATAAAATCAGGTAAAATTTTGAACAAGTTTTTATAAACCTAAATTTTACAGCCCTGTGTAATTGTTAGGATTCTTTTCAAATAAATGCTTGTTTTAAAAGTTGTTATTTGTTTATCCCTTTCACTCATAATAAATTTCATAATACCTTATTATGGAATTATAATTATATTGTTAATTAGAAAATCTATTGTTTTTAAGGATTGGAATTATATTGATTATTTTATATCCCAAATGCTATAATTTTAAAAATTTAATATTTAGATTTTTAAATCCCTATTCAATAAAGCAGTAAATGTGGTTAACGGTATTATACATTATTAAATCCTTAAATTTTTAGTGACCGTCAATCAGTGAATGTTTTAGTGGATGGTTAGTGAGGATCGGTCAATAATACAACTTGACGTTTCGACAATATTTATTGTCATCTTCAGGACCTGTGTATGAAATACAATAGAAATATCAAACATAACGAAACAATTAAATATTTGGGTGAACGTGTTGGTGATGTGAGTGTGTGCGTGCGTATGTATGTATCATTTTTTATGTGAAGACTTATGATAGTTTGTTTACATCTTCAAATTATCTTTAAGAAAGCGAGCAAATTATAGTATGAGAGAACTTAATTTATACAGTATTACAATTTAAATTACTAAATATAATGTTATTTTAATTAATTAAACAAACAGTAACCAACAATTGGATATTACAGTAGATTGGTACATAAATTGTTTATACCTACAACAGTCAACAATTATACCTGTAGTAACCAACAATTGGATATTACAGTAGATTGGTACATAAATTGTTTATACCTACAATAGTCAACAATTATACCTGTAGTAACCAACAATTGGATATTACAGTAGATTGGTACATAAATTGTTTGTACCTACAACAGTCAACAATTATACCTGTAGGTATAAGGTATAATTGTTGACTGTTGTAGGTATAAACAATTTATGTACCAATCTACTGTAATATCCAATTGTTGGTTACTGTTTGTTGAATTAATTAAAATAACATTATATTTAGTAATTTAAATTGTAATACTGTATAAATTAAGTTCTCTCATACTATAATTTGCTCACTTTCTTAAAGATAATTTGAAGATGTAAACAAACTATCACAAGTCTTCACATAAAAAATGATACATACATACGCACGCACACACTCACATCACCAACACGTTCACCCAAATATTTAATTGTTGCGTTATGTTTGATATTTCTATTGTATTTCATACACAGGTCCTGAAGATGACAATAAATATTGTCGAAACGTCAAGTTGTATTATTGACCGATCCTCACTAACCATCCACTAAAACATTATACATTATAACAAAAATCAGTTCAAATCATAAGAAAAAGTTTACTTTAACAAAAATAGACAAAAACGTTTTGGAAGAGTCTACCCATCTGTCTCTGTAAGTGTACTTTTGTCTCTCCATTTCCACTCATATGTGCACATAATCATATCCAGACTTGTAAATACATTTTAATAAACATATTTAATATTGTTATACATTTTTAGCATTCTATTAAGTACAATATTAAAATAGTAGTATACATGTAAAACTTTCTTACCCCATACATTGCTTGTCCTTGAACTTTTGTTAAAGGGCATTTTTTGATGTTTTTGTCAATTCCTGTCATGAAAATTTTTATCATAATTGAGATCACAGACCAAAGATCGTTGTATGAGGCAGTTAATTTAAATCTAAAACATTTATAATTAATATGTAATTTCATCTATGTGTTAATGAACTTTGATCTGAAAGAATCTTAATAAACAGAATATAATTATTTCACTACGACTCGGAACACAAAACTTTTTATGGGTAAAAACGTAAAAGTTTTACCTTACAAGCTGAACTGATTTTCACTTTTAAAAAGCTTCTTCAGAAGGCCTCTGAAGAAGCTTTTTAAAAGTGAAAATCAGTTCAGCTTGTAAGGTAAAACTTTTACGTTTTTACCCATAAAAAGTTTTGTGTTCTGAGTCGTAGTGAAATAATTATATTTAGTTAAGAAACGGACACGTCATGGACAATGAAATCCAAGAATTTAATAAACAGATTAATAAATGTTTAAAGTATTGGTAAACTGTCTCCATAGAGAATTCTAGACTCGTATATCATTATAATATTCTACCATTTTTGAATATTATATTTTCTTTACACCTGAAATAGTCATTTAAATTTATCTGAATATGAAATGATTAAAATATTCGTTGCATTAGAATTTAATAATTATATAATGGCAGTTTTATTTTAAATAAAAGTAAATATTGTTGCTTAAAATCAGGAATATGAAAAAAGAAACATATTTTCACTGAATGCAGATATTTTAACAAAGTTTATGATCAAGCTAGATTAATAGAAGGAAACTTTGAATAAAGGAAACAAGTATCAAAATAGACAAGATTTTACTTTTATAGAAGAGTATGTTGTTTAAAATTAGATATGATTTGTTTTTTTTTATGTTCACTTGGTCATCTGCAGCTCAATGTTTGAGCTGAAACTTGTGAGCAAAACAATTCTGACTCAAGACTGGCTAAAATTTTTACAGGAGTTACTGGAATCAGGAGGCCAAGGGAGCTGTAGCGCCCTCAACTTAAATACATGCTTTAATAAAGTAGCTTTTTTTTCTTATTAGAATGAAAAAACACAGGGAATTAGAATGAAAACATGGAATATGTATGGTTCATGTTATCTGGGCTGTTTGGCTGTGGTCCATGGTTTATTACCAAACCAAACGTTTTGGCAGCTCCTGTGGTAAAGGCTGACGAGAACACCCTACGTTCAGGATTTTTAATTCCAGTGATGATGGCAGCCATTGGAGTTGCAGAAACGTTTGGTTTGGTAATAAACCATGGACCACGGCCAAATAGCCCGGATAACATGAACCATACATCTGACACCGGCCGTGAAAGCCTGAGGAAAACATGGAATAATTTATTAATGTATTATTATTTATATTTGGGTTTCATAATAATAAGTCACAAAATCCATAATAAAGTTTGTAGTTATCAGTTTTATTATACTGTCAGTCATGCCATACAGCTCCTTACTGTTTACTTAGGCGAAGGAAAACAACAGCAGAGGAAGAAGCAACAGAGGTTGTTTTAAATATACAAATATTCTTACAAATATGTGTTCCTTGAGGTGTAAAAATATAATTCAAAGTATCAAAGTGAAGGAAATTTCAACTTAATTATGCACTGTCTGTGATTTTTTAATTTGAATAAATCAGGTGTCAAAAAAAGGAAGATTCACGTTTAAAGGGAATTTTTTATATAGTACATTTCTGGCCAAGAGACTACCTGACATGAGTATTTCCGCTAAGTTTAAATAATAACATCAAAGGAAAGCTTATTGTGGAGTCTAAATTAAATATAAGGTAGTTAATTTCTTGGATTTCGTTGTCCATGATGTGTCCGTTACTTAACTAAATATCACTATTACATTAACGACTCGGAACACTAGGTTTTTTATAAGTAAAAGCATAAAGTTTTACCTTACAGCCTGAACTGGTTTTCTCCTTTAAAAGGCTTCTTCAGAGGCTGCCGCTGGTAGCACTGTCCGTCTTGTTGTGGGTGACGGAATCGAATTTCGAAAGATCGATGCTGTGTGTGTGGGGTGAGATATGTTCGAATAATGCGTGCGATTTGAATTGTGTCTGTTCGTTTAGGATGTCATTTTTATTTGTTTTTGTGTGTTTGTATATTTCCAATTGTTCTAGAGTGTCTAGTTTTCGGCCTTTTGTGTATACATGTAGATTGTTCATGTTATTGTCGATGTTTTTGTATGTGTGGTTTGCTTCAATGAGGTGGTTTGCAAAGGTGGATTCTGTAGTGGAGTGGAGTGCCTTTGTGTGTTCAATGTATCTCTGTTTGAAGCTACGTCCTGTCTGGCCTATGTAGAATTTATTGCAATTTGAGCAATTTAGCTTGTAAACACCGGGAGATCGAATTTGTTTTGTGCTTTGTGTGTGTGTTCTGTTTTGTTAGTAGTTTTGTAAGCGATTCTGTATCCTGATTTTTTGAATTTGTGGGCTATTTTTTCAGTTTGTTTGTTGATGTATGTTAGTGTTATGAATTTGTTGTTTTCTGTCTTTGTCTGTTGTTTGTTTTGTGTTTTGTGTAGGAGTTTACTGACTATTGTTCTGTCATATCCGTTAGATTATGCTAGATATTTTATCGTGTTTAGTTCGTCTTTGTAGTCTTTTTCATCTAAGGGGATGTTGTTAAGTCTATGTATCATGGTTCTGAAGGCAGCTAGTTTGTGTTGTATTGGGTGATTGGAGGTGTTGTGTATTAGTGTGTCAGTTGTAGTTGGTTTTCTGTATATACTGAATTTGTGCCTGTGTTCTAGTTTTGCGATGGAGAGGTCTAAGAAGTTTATGGTATTGTTGTGTTCGTATTCGGCAGTAAAGGTTATGTTTTTATGTATTTTGTTTATATGCGTTTGTAACTGTAACTGTGTTAGTGCTTTTACTTATAAAAAACCTAGTGTTCCGAGTCGTTAATGTAATAGTGATATTAAGGTAGTTAATATTACAGGGGGCACACTGAGTGTTACACTAACCTATAATAAATTAAGTGTAACTTCCAAGTACAAAAGAAGAGTACTCTGTGATTTAAAATATATTTAGCTTTTCATATAGAAAAATACTATATTTAGCATTCATCTTGGAATGTGTTCATGATCATTGATGAACATACTGATCACAAAAATTCCAAAGTGTGTACACAGGTGTGTATGTTTTAATTGTATGTGTAGGTAAGGAGTGCTTTAGCAGCACCACATTTAATGTACAATTTGTTTTTAACTTAGTCCACCCAGGCCTGCTTTTAACTCACATTTTATGACTTTTTAAAGTCTTTTCCAAAATGATGTTTTCTTGTGTTATTACTTCATGTTTATATTTGCATATACACCTTCATTTATATCTTCATAACAGTCAGTTATAACTCAGTTTTCTTTAGGTTGTAACCAGCATATTATTTAAATAAATTAATCAAGTATTACATACTTCTCATCCCACATTGCAGCTTGGTTGCTTTACAATCTCAAGGAGTAAATATTAAACAAAAATACTCGATGCTAATGTTCTAAGCCCGTCTAAAAAGACCACTGACGTTAAGTGTAAAAAGAAAAGATACATTATTATTTAATTGTTCCAAAAATTACACTTTCAGTTTACTAAATATAATTATTTCACTACGACTCGGAACACAAGTTTGGAATTATATTTAGTTAAAAAACGGACATGTCATGGACAACGAAATCCAAGAACATTCAGTTTGTTTTGAAAAAGATATTAATCAGATATGAGATGTCCTGTGTTCCCAACATGCCTGATAAATATGAAATATTATTTAGAGAATTAAAAACAGCTGAAAGTATATTCTTTTAAAACATTCCTAAAGTACATTCTTTGCCTAAACAAAAACAGACACTACATTCCTTGCAATTTACATTATGCTCATATAAAATATTGCATTTTCCTTCTATTCAGAATCTAAAATGTTAGGCCTACTATATTATATATTCAGATACAATGATATTTACATACAGCCACATATATCCTAACTATAACTGTTAATTATGACTGTTTTAATTTTTTACTTTTAAAAATGTGCGAAACTTTACCATTTTGCATCATTCTTGAGCAACAATACTAATAATCTCAGTGCTAAAAATTCCACTTTTATGATTCCTTTAGTCTTCAGCAGTTTTTAGTATCACAGTATTTTGTAATTTGGCTCCTCCCATTAAATCTTCATTTTATGCTGCTCAGTTCATGATTATGCATGCATGTGTTCATTGTGCATGACATAGACTGATTTTCCTGAATTTCATTCAATTATGGAGTTATGTAGGATACATTTAATCATGGGTCTATATATTTCTGGGCCCCTGTGAAAAATGTTCCAGTTTCCATTTCATAACTGCTCCTCTCTTATAACTTCTTTTTACAGTGAAAATATGCTTGAAACTAGTAATTTAATGTTGACCCTAACTTGTAAATGGACCCTAAATTATATAAAATTTTAATTACATTTGCCTAACAAAGTAATTAAATAATCTGCACAGAAGGGAATTTTAAAATTTTTCCTTGGGATAATTTTTATTTACAGTAAATTATGATGATAAAAATTAACACAATTTTATTCAGTATGGTTGCTTGCTTCTTATATAAACATCATAGGCCTACAAATGCATTTCAAATTACATAAACTCTGAAGACAGCTACGATGTTTTAGCAAACTAATGTACGACAGTTGCTATGTTCTTCTGAAGGCTATTCAGCAACTACCAACTTATTAATTTTTGTTTTTGTTATCTGGAGTCTAATGGATGATTAAAAGGGCTGCCTACACTACTTGCATATATTTCCTGATGATAAATAAATTATTTCATTCTTCCTGAAAGAAGAAATTTTTGCTTAATGTGTACATGCTAGTCTGTTTATTTAGGAACATTATAAAAAAGATACATTATATAATATAATTTATAAGTAAGAGATATTTAGTTACTCAACACAACGTAATTTTCAGACAGCACCATTGATACAAACTCAGCATTGGTGTGTTTTATTTTATTGATAAAATTTTGTATGCACTAGACTACAGAAACATCATGCTATTAGTATATGTTATTAGCAATAATAAAGTAGTTAATTAGGTTCATGAATGAGTGCAGAGTCTACTTTTGAAATGTAGCTCCTTTGATGACAGTCATCAATAAAACAAACTAAAAAGATAAAATTTAACCTATGCTAAATTAGTTAAGAGGCTAACAAATCAGTACGATTTATAACACAGTATAGTGGATTTTTGTTCCTATGAAAATACGCATTTACACTGTACAATGATATTATATACTATCGTTAATACCTGACTTTAGTCAGATCATATAAACACTGAGAATTATTTAAATTCACAATGTCTTTTTTGAATTATGAAAATTAATTGCACAATTAAAAATTTATATAAGCTTACCAAAGCAATACTTTCATGAATAGAATGCTTAGTGACTGGTGTATAAAAAGTTTACACCTCATGTGGTGACTTGACCCCTAAACAAGGAAAAATGGACTGTAATTGTTTATAACTAATACAACACTTCATTAAACACACCACTTTATTTAATGAATACTTTTAATTCCAAGTACATCAAAAATGGAGATGCTTATTTTTTAATACAATAGAAGCAACAATGACTTATAGTACTTGACCTTACTGGTACACACACCAAAGAGAACTACACTACTAAAATGTCCAGTTTTCATACGTCATAACTAGGGAACAGATTTTTATGTGCTAAAAAAACTAAAAATATATATTATCTTTTATGTGCTAAAAAACAAAAAATATTTGCTAAAAAGTTAAAGATATTTTCTTTTAGTTTAACATAATCAAATAGCTTGTAACAGGAAAAATGTTTATAAGTACTCACCAAACTTGCTGGTCAACTGGTCAGTTCATTCTTGAAAATGTGTTTGGAGTTGCAGTGCACAATAATGCCATCTCTAAATTGTCCATTATAAATCTTTGCTGATTATCACAGAACAAAGATCAATATTGGAAAAATGACTGTTTTACATCAGGTGAAGTCAGTCTGGCATACTTAAAAAGAGGAACATGGCTTATGTTCATTTTTTCAATGCCTACTTGTTGACCTCCTAGAACTTGAACTTTATTTACAATTTCAAATCCAGTGTTTTTTCCAAACACAATTTTGAATTTATATTTTAAGGTTTCCATTTTTGGTATTGTGAGAGAACCGATTTTGCTTTCAACAAAACGTATTTCATTAACAGTTTCAGTGAAGAGGTTTGTTGTTTTTTCAAGTTTTTTTTTATTGAATCACTCAAGAAACTCAAATTATATATGAAATATGTGCCAACTCATATCATACACTTCTGTCTTTTAACAGATTTTGAAGGACCTATACTGATGAAGCATCCTCTTTGTCCAATTCATCAAGAACTGATTCAACACTATCAAAATTATCTGCATAATATAACACTGCAGAAAGCCAAGTCCCCCAGTTTGGGACTGGTGGCCCCCCAGCCAGTGAGCGAGTGTTAGTGGTAATGGAAGAAGATGAATTGCTGAAAAGATAAATTCTCATAGGGGTTTTAACAAATACTTCCTTTCCACTTGATACAAATCTGTCCACATTAGGATACAAGGACTGGATAGTTTCACACACTCTGTGTAGAGCATGCACAGAACAGGTAATGTATATTGTTACGACATCACAGAACAATCTACGTGTTTGTCGAATGTGCAAGAAGAATCTCGATGTAACGCGTGTCCCGTGTGTGGCGTATGTGCTTGTCGACGCATTTTCGAGAGGTTTCTCGAAGGCGCCAGCTGCGCGGACTGTGTCGAGGCCGCAGTTAATTACGTAGTTCACACGAGCGCTAAGACGCAATTAGGAACATTCTGGTCTGTGAGGGCAGGTATAAATACATGGCTGCAGCGGTCTGAAGTCAGTATAGTGGCGATATATTTACAGAGCGGTTCGAGTTATTATCGGGCGAGATTACTGTGCGCGTTCAAGTGGTTATTAGTTAAGAGTGGTGTTTTATAATCGGACGGTAGGCTATAATTGTAATACAATTGTGTTTAATTTTAGTGGACATTTCATTGCGTGTGAACAATTTTTATTTGATTTGTTGTAGAGACTGTGTTGTTAATTAGGAACTGTTACTGTGGAAATTAAACCTGGGAATTAGTGACTTAATTGGTGTCTTGTACTTATTTTGTTTTCCACCGTACCTACGACGATCGAGTAGACCGTCATAAGTGGTGTCGGAACTGGGATAGAACGGTTAACAGTGGAGACTTTGTACAAGACGAGTGTAATTCGTAATTAATCAGAAAACAATGGATGCCAGTCAGACGATGCAAAATTTTCAGGCACTGTTGTTGCAGACAGAGCAACGACGCCGACAGGAGGCGGAAGAAGCAGAAAAACGACAGGATGAAAAACGCAGACAGTAGGCGGAAGAAGCAGAGAAACGACAAAAAGAAGAACGAAGACAAGAAAGAGAAGAAGCTGAAAAACGCAAGCAGGAAAGAGTAGAGGCTGAGGAACGTCAGAAAGCGCTAATGCTAGAAACAGAAGAAATGCAAAAAGAAGAACGTACGCGGAAGACAGAGGAACGGAAGCGTGAAACAGAAGACATCAAGGAGTTAACAGGAGCAAAAGGAGACACAAGAACAAACCGCTGCAGAGTTGGGTCTCCAAGAAGGTGAGCTTAATAAACAAGTTACTAAAATATCGGAAGTACAAGAATCAATGACATTAAAAATAGCTGAAGTAGGGAAATCTGTTTCGAGTGTTGAAGAATCGATGTCCACAAAAATATCTGACATAGAAGAAACCATGTCAAATAAAATATCTGCAGTAGAAATCTCAATGGCAAACATAAGAGAGCAGTTCCTGAAGTTACAACCAAAACAACTTTGTGAACAGACTGTACCAATGATAAAGACAGAAAAAGACGCAGAAAATAAGTTAATAGAGAAATTCACTTTGCCTACAGTAGGGACAGTTCATGTCAAAGCTCCAACCTTTGACGGAAGGAGTCACTGGGCAACGTACCTCCGCCAATTTGAAGCTGCTGCATGCGCAAATAATTGGACAGAGAAAGACAAGGCAGTCTCACTCGTTCTCGCATTAAAAGGACCCGCGGCGGAACTACTACAGAAAGTCCCACCTGACAGCCAGAACATCTATGCCAAGTTGATAAAAGCTCTAGAATTACGCTACGGTGATAAACATTTGCGAGAGGTGTACTACGCTCAGTTGAGAACAAGACGACAACGTTCCGGGGAGAGTCTTCAAGAGTTTGAAGCAAGTATCGACAGATTGATTAGATTGGCCTATCCTGAAGCACCAGAAGACTTCCGAATAAGATTTGCGGTGCAGACATTTATTGATGGCATCGGAGATTGTGAACTTCAGCAAGTGTTACGAATGGCAAGACACCGAAATAGCTCAGAAGCTCTTGTTCACGCCCTAGAGTTAGAAGCTGCCAAGTCAGCGTCCCGCTACATTAATGTGTTTGTGCCATCACATTGTCGTTACGATGGGTGCAGAAAAACAATGTTGTCGGACAAACAATTCAAAAGTTCAAGAGAGTCGCAACGATTTGAAAAAGACAGAAGACCGAAATGTTACAACTGTGGAAAACGTGGTCATCTACAGGTAGACTGTTGGGAGAAGAAGATACCGAGAGAAGAAAGTGATCGCACCAATTGGAGAAGTAAAGCCCCAGAATAGCACACCGTTTCCACGCTACATAAGACCAGTGTGGAAACTTGATCGTTAATGGATTTGCGGAAGGTAAACCAACATCATTTACAGTTGACACGGGCGCAACAGTGTCCGTTGTGCGCCCTGACTTAGTCAGCAACCGCCAGCCTCTAATTAGCTCTTGTACAATACAGACTGTGACTGGAAGCCCCGTCAAGGTGCTAGGAAAGGTAGACGTACGTGTACGCCTGGGTCTTCTCGAGTTTAGCCACCAAATGCTCGTTGCAGACATTGTCGATGAAGTGATTCTTGGCACGGACATTATGAATGCCTACGGATTCGTTGTGGACTTAAGAGAGTATGTCCTGAAGGTTGGCCAAGAGAAGATAAAGCTTTGCATGGCTAAAATGACAGGGTCTACCAACCATTCGATTAAGCGAGTGGCATTAGTCGAAGAAAAAGTCAACAGGTCTGGGCAAGAGGAACCCTCCCTATTGCAAGCGGAAATGGAGGAAGAATTAGCAGAGGAAATACAAGTAAGTGTAACGACAAAAGAAGTGATTGGAAAGCCAACTATGGGTGTCGAGACAAAACTCTTGCTTGTTCCTGAGCTGATAGAAGCGCCCGGGGGCAAAGTGGCTGAAGATGAGGTTACGCAAGAGGTTGTTGACGAGAACCAAACAAACTTGGATCAGCCAGTGGTGTTTAGGTCATCAGTACATGACGCAACGGGAGTGATTCCAGCGAAACTAGTGGTTGAGCGGAAGACTCGTATTCCTGGGAACGTGATGTTCGGATTACACAAGACTGAATTCGAAGAACCGGAGAATTATCTTTCGCAAGGACGTCCACCTAGATCACCTGGTCGAGTATTACTTCAGAGATGGTTTGCCAGTTCGGGACGAACAGGCTTATGGAGGGGGGAGTGTTACGACATCACAGAACAATCTACGTGTTTGTAGAATGTGCCAGAAGAATCTCGATGTAACGCGTGTGGCGTATGTGCTTGTCGACGCATTTTCGAGAGGTTTCTTGAAGGCGCCAGCCACGCGGACTGTCAAGGCCGCAGGTAATTACATAGATCAGACGAGCGCTAAGACGCAATTAGGAACATTCTGGTCTGTGGGCAGGTATAAATGCATGGCGGCAGCGGTCTGAAGTCAATATAGTGGCGGTATATTTACAGAGCGGTTCGAGTTATTATTGGGTGAGATTACTATGCGCGTTCAAGTGGTTATTAGTTAAGAGTGGTGTTTTATAATCGGATGGTAGGCTATAATTGTAATACAAATGTGTTTAATTTTAGTGGACATTTTATTGCGTGTGAACAATTTTTATTTGATTTGGTGTAGAGACTGTGTTGTTAATTAAGAACTGTTAACTGTGGAAATTAAAGCTGGGAATTAGTGACTTAATTGGTGTCTTGTACTTATTTTGTTTCCACTGTACCTACGATGACAAGTAGACCATCCTATCCTAACGCCGTAACAATATCAATTTTCGATAGCTGATGAGTATACCTATCAAGTGTTTAGTCTGACACAATAGTTACATGGGCAGAAATATAAAATACTAGGAAATGCATGTTTTATACACAAATGACAGGGATTTAATTAAGTAAACTAAAACATAATGACTCGTTCTCTTGCAAAAGTGAAGCATGTTATTATTAATGTTACACTGTTATTATGGAACATTGTATACAGCACATGGAGGTTATTCCCAAAAAATTAACACTGAAATGTTAAAAATATGTGTTAATAATACTTAATAAAAAAAAATATAAAAAAATAATTGTTAATGTATTATGAAAATATTTAATTACATATAAAAATATTTATTTACCTACAAATCTGCTCCCTAGTCATAACACATCGCCTACCAAAATCCGCATGATTTTCAAGTCCTTGAAATATAAATTGGTTAAAATAAAACAAATTACAAACATTATAAAATAAGCATGGATAACAAAATCATAAACGAAGGGAGGCAATTATCATAAATTAAACTTAAAACAAAATATTATTTGTTATTAACACTAAAATTCACAGATATATTAATCCATGGTAGGAAGTGGGCATAATTTGTTGATCCTTTTTTTTTTAAGATACCCTGTACTGTGCATACTAATGCCACACGAATCAAATTGTCCTGACTAGAAATAACTTCTTCGATGGTTCTTAACTTCCAGTGCAGTGGTGGAGAATTTTCTTCCATTAAAAGTACAATTTCACTAGGTTGAATGTTCTTCTTTGGTGACTGCCAGAGAATGCTGCTGAAGTGATGAAGACGGTCTGAAGACCATCGTTCCCAGAGATCTTGGAGACAACATTGCATCAACTGCCACCTAGCTAATCTGTTGATTGGAATCTCTTGATAATTTGGTTCAGGAAAGGATTTTATATGATCTCTGATAAGGAAATGTCTGGGTGTAAGAATGGGAATCAGTAGGGTCAGATGATAGTAAACAAAGACAGACAACCGAATAGTAAACAAATAGTAAACAGAAAATTCAGACAACCTTCAGTCTGAATAAAAATAGTGTTCTTTCCTTTGCATAAATTCCAATGATATGTTGAACATATTTCACAGACTTGATTCCAGCTTCCCATAAACCTTCAAAATAAGGTGAGCTTGGAGGAATGAAATGACATTCAATTCCTTGGTTGGTCGCATGTGTTGTAATTTTATTTTGAATACTTTGATTGTGAAGAAATTTCTGGACTGAATGAGTTGTTTTCTAAGAGTGTGGCACCAAGCATTTTGAGTTGTCTTCTTATTTGAATACCAAGGATGCAAAGCAAATCTGGCTTGAGAAAGTATACTAACAATATCTTGTTTAAGCTGCCAGCCTGTCCCACGTTATCTGCTCCTGTTAATAGGATGTCGATGTAGAAATGCTCCAGACATCTAATGGTGAGGAATGAAGCTGAGGCAGTGCCGTACATAACTGTTGTAAGGTGATATATCTCTTTGTATAGATGTTCACGCCATAGAATACATTGCAGATCACTATTTTATGGTTCAACATGGATTTGTCTACACATCTTTGATATGTTAGTTGTAATAACTTATACATGAGTTCAAAACTGATAAAGATAGAAAACATCCGTTGGATGACTACAAGTGTATCGTTTTAAAGATATTCTGTTACTGTTCTTGACTGATGCGTCAGACACTACTCTTGTGCTTTCATCGTGAGACTGGTTTTCTTATGAACAGCATGATATGGCAAGTAGTAGGGTCTTTCAATGTTTCCACTGTATTCAATTCAGATGGATCAATTAATGCCATGTGTCCAAGCCTTAAGTATTCGTCCATGAAATCTGCAGAATCCTTCTTCAGAATTTAATTTTGATTAAGTTTTTATCTAAGAAGTGAAATCTATCTTCTGGATCAGCTAAAGAATCCGCTAACAGTAGATGACCCTCTTTCCTTGGAAGGCGAACAACATTTCACTCTTGGTCATCCCTGTCCTGAAATGTGTCTCACAGTCTTCACTTTCATTGGACCATGTTGTGGAACTGATTACTTCTCTTTACAATGAATTTTCAGCTCTTGAGATGACTGAAGATGTTGGAACTTCCTGATTTGAATTGTGAGATTTAGTTGATGGTAGACGACCAGCAACTATCCAACCTAGTTTGGTTTCTTGAATGGCTGGATAACTTTCTCAATTGTGGATCTGACCTTGTTTCAATAAATGTAGATAATCTCAGAGCTGACGAGTAGATCTACATTACCAGGTACACTGAAATGTTAATCTGCATATTGAATATTTTGAGGAATATTCCAGTTATTAATATCAATGCCTGATGCTTGATATGCTTATATAATCTCGTGGTGCTTTTGATGATGGTAGAACAAAGCAATTAATGGTAGTTGAATAGTTTTCATAATTTGAATGAACATTTATGCTTACTGTGTTTGGCTGTAGAAGATATGTAATTAATACCATGAATTGGAAGTATGTTGTGAGTGTGTTGGAGTTTTAGGCATTGAGCAAAATCGTTCTCTTATGAAGTTAGCCTTGATCCAGCATCAAGTAATGCTCTGCAAGGTTGTATACCTTGAAAGTCTTAGATGCCTATAATCACAATGAACAATAGGGTATGATTTGTTAAGGATAGGATTTGGTTGTTAAGGCACAATGTGCTTACAGAAGGTTTGGGTTTTGTGGGTTTATCCTGAATACCTGTATTTTCATGGATTAAAGAATGATGATGACCTTTATATTACAGCGATAAGTATTAGTACATTTGGGCTGAGTTACCTTGCAGTGAGGAACTGAAGCACAGTTTGACAATGAGTTTCCTTTCACGTGTGCTAATTTTTTGAAATACATTACATTTGTATAAATAATGAGTACCCTTACAAAATATACATTTTTGGTCATTAGTGTTGGCCTGCAGAATGGCACAACTGGATGGTTATTCATATTAGTTTTGTTTAGATTGGGCACTAGCAGACTTTGAAACATTCATGTATTTCAGGTCGATGTTTGTAGATTTAGAACTCAATGCATTTGGAATTTTCTAATAACTGTCTACTCTTATCTAAGAATTTTACAAAATCATCCATTGTTGAAAACAACTTATTTCTTGGGTCGATTCTCTGGAGTGAATTGTAGTGCTATCCAATTTTTGTATAACTAATTGCATTAAGATAAGTTCGTAATGATTAACTTCTGAATTTAAAGCTTTCAGTGCATTCAGATTACTTGTTAATTTGTCAATGAAATTGAAGAGACCTGTAGCAGTTGTAACATCACAAGATGTCACCTAACCTAAGTGTATGTTATTAGATTTCATAAAACAAAATAAACATGTAAATAGGTATAGACTAGTCAAAATAAACAAGAAAGAAGAAACCAAGAGAGAAGAATAAAGCAGAAGTGCCATGGGAAACAGTAACGCAATAGCTGTTTGACACTACAACTAGACTGAGACTAAAACGAACTAATGGACAGAATAGATTTAAATTCAACTGTCAATTCAGTAAATAGTTAATGTAAACCGAATGTCATTTATAAACAAAAAACAGACGAATTAGCAGTTAAATACTGTGAAAGCAAAATCAGCATTTTTCTGATAATAAATGTGACTATGAACAGTAGATAATGAAGGCCAAAACCAATGTTAACAATGGCTATATTGTAGGAACTAAGATGTAGTTCTGCATCAAATATACCTGTCAGAAAAGAGAGCTAACTATATAAGAGAAGCTTATACCAATAAGATGTCTCTGTAATTTACCAAATTGAGAACCCATAGGCATTATAAAGGCCAAATTTCAGTGTAGGCGATATTCTACACTTAACAAACTTAGACCAAACATCAGTCAATAAAGTGACTATTAATAATTATCACCAGTGCAAAATAAAATGCACCAGAACAATGGTTATGCATTAACATAACGAAAAATGATATTAAAACGATAGGTTTAGCCACGGTTTTATTTGTAAATAGTAGTTCAAAACTAACTAACAGTAAACAAAATGTCATTAGTCAGTAGGTTCATTTATTACTATGTATAGAATTAAGGTGTAAAAGTAAAGTTCAGTGAAAAAAAACGTCAGTACAGTATTAATGGAGTCCACACATAAACATTTGTTTAATAAAATGTTATGTGGAAACGAGAAAGGTTAACTAAAAAGTGTAAAGTCGGCGACTCATAAAGAGCAGACGACAGTAAGAATAGTGTACCCGAACATTGATTTCCTAACAATGTCGGTTAAGGTGAAGATAATCCGAGATCGAGTGATATCAATTTAAAGGAAACAAAACAATCTTTAATTTGATAATAATATCAACTCAATCGTGACGGTATTAAGTGTATGACAACTGTTAGCATCATTTTATAAATGTATATCAGGAATCTTGTACCAATAATAATAACAATGACAACAGACGCGACCTGTCAATCATCTCAACATTCGACGGTTAGAAAACCGTTACCAACCGCCAAAAAGTGATACGTCATTTTTCGTCTTACCTGTCTGGACCAATAGGAAAATTAGTTATAAAATGATAATTTTACCTAAGCCCAATCCAACAGGTGGGTATAAAAAGACAGACCGGCGAATTTTGAGGGAGACCTTTATCATCTAACGAGCTGAACAGACGTACGCTCGTCTCCGTCATGTTTCATCTTATAACATAGCGTCAGTTACCTTGTACTCTGGAACCAATAGTTACCAACGAGAAACTTTACTTCAAGTGCATCATCAATCATCTACAGTGTTCAAGTGCAGTTTATTTTAATTTTGTGCGGGAATAACGAACAGAAAAGAATTTATTGTCAGTATTCACGATCCATTTTTATCAGAAGAGGATCGAATTTCTGTTCTTGTGCGAATTAGTGCTGAAAGAAAGTAATCTCTATAATCCGATTACTTAAGTGATAAAAGGTTTTAATTAAAATAATTAAAACCACGAAGGTAAAAGTGCAATCATTATTATACTTGATCTGAGCGCAATAACTTGTATTTTGCTACCATAACCTGTACTGACGCAAAACACAAAAACAGTATCTACGATTACACCACGTTTCAATTTTTTATTCAAATTTGTTATTAGTAAGTAAGCTATATGTTAGTGGTAAGGGTCCTCAATTGAATAATATTGTCATTAGAAAAGCAAGCGTTAATGAAACGCACGATCTTACAATAGATCTTTTTTTTTTTATTTTAATTACTTGGTCAAAGTAACTTCAACTTTTTTGATCAATTGTATCATTGGATACTGTGTAGGCATAATTGTTTTCTTTCGTGTCTCAAAGAATTCACTACTGAGATAATAATAATAACGATAATAACAATAATAATACTAATATTAACAATTATAATAATTTTATATTACAATAAATAGTATCTTGACTTAACCAAATTTATAACTCATGTTCTGAGCCAGCCGTATGAGGCATATAATAATTAAGTTTTCATTGTACAACTTTATATGTTATATTATGTGTATTTTTTGAATTCACTAGAAGGGTGCAAATAAACCCATTATTAACAGCATCACCTGATTTGATTTATTTTATTTTTTCTGAATAATTAAATAGTTTCTTTTATTAAACTTAAACAACCTTCTGTTGTGTTTGACACATTGGAATAACATAGCCAAAAAGTGGTATTCAACTATTTTAAATTTTCAATTCATCTATTAATTTTTATGAACGGGTTTTACACGGGATTTTCCCTGAATAAATCTGTGTGGCGCCCATTAATTTAATAAACAAGGTGACATAACCTTGCAACTAAAGGGAGTTGATGAATGTAAGCTGAGTTGACAGTTTAGTGAGCTTCAAGTAAACGCAATCAGGTACGTAAAAGTATATGTTTGTTTATGATATTGTCCAGACTTTACAGGACTTGACTTACTCAGACTACCTGTAATCAGAAGAAGATTCTACAACCAGTTTCAACCAGACGAGATCTACTATCAAGTAATCAACTGCCATATTTCATGTTTTAATTTAAGATAATCTAACATTTAAAAAATAACCAACTTTATTATTTTTTGTTTAATACAAGGGAATTCTTTAAAAACAAGAGTATTCAAACCATTGTAAACACTGTGAGTAACTTGAATGTTGTATGGTAAAATATTTTACTACATTGGTCACCTTCAAGTAGAAACAACCATTCTCAACATTGAGTTATCTCCAAGGAACACTTCACCCATAGATGACTTTTGTTTTAACGAGACTTTTATTACTTTAACCACAAATTTAAATTTAAACAACAACCACTCTTTTATTTATTTCGTTTCAAGTTAATTTAAACGTAACGTAAATTCGATTATAATAATAAACATAATAATAACTTTTAAGATAACACCCCGAAGAAGAATAATACGTTATAAATTGACGCATCCAACGGGTGGCAGAAGTAACCACGAAACACACACACGTTATTCGTTGGATGATTACAAGTTGGCGCACCAACTAGTGTGGCTTAAAAAATATTAAATAAATATATTTTTTATATTTTATATTAGCCCGGTAGACACGAAAAAATTAACATGCCGCACACCCATCAGTACGATACAAGATATAAGGACAGTAGGGTAGGAGAGATGCAACGGGAGGTAGATACATACGAAGCGCAACCCACAGACGAGATGGAGGTTATTACAATCAATAACATCGAAACTAGTAACGACGAAACACCTCACGTAGCACCAGAGATAGAAGTGACTGTTGACAACCAACCCAGACGGTCTGAAGAACTCCCACAACCAAACAGACCATCCGAAGAGGCAAAATGGGATCAAATGATGAGAATGATGATGGAACAATTCGGACAGGTGAAGGAAGATAGTCGATCAATGAATAAAAATATGGAATCACTTAGTAAGAATATGGAATCACTGAAGGAGGACCTAAATAAAAGGATTGACAATACTCATAAGTCTATGGACGCACTGAACAATAAAATCGACAATAACTGCCAAGCCATTAGAGAAGAATTGAATACCACCTTGATCGAAATTAGCAGGAGGATGGAAGAAGGCAGTGATAAAATAAACAATAGAATCGACGGGGAGATTGCCGTTGTGAGGGAGGAAATTGTCGAAGTAAATAAAAGGTGTGAACAGCACGACCAGGACTTGCAGCGAACCAGAGAAGAGGTCGACGGGAGATTTAATACCATGGAGGAGGTGACCGAAACTAGGATAGAATCTTTAAAAAGGGCAAGCCAAGATGAAATTAAACGAGTAAGGTTAGACATAGGTGAGCGCTGCGAAGAAATGAGTATATCTGTAGATGCAGATAATTTAACGGTCGCAAATCGGGAGAGGACCGAAGAACTTAAACAACAAGAAATAGTACAAATGCGGGAGGAGATTGAGATTATCCGCAACCGTCCGATACCAGGTCCGTACTTAATACCGAATGATAACCGCGACGCTATCAATTTTAGAAACTATCGTCGTAACCCCATTGAATTTTTAGCACGCGTGGATGAACACTTGGCGCGGATTAGAGAAATTAGATGGAATAATATAAAAAATTTAATCGATGAATACTTTAAAGAAATCTACGACAATTGGTGGACCGCAACACGCCACGAGGTTCACAGCTATGATGAATTTAAAACTCAATTCCGCGCGAAATATTGGTCCGAGGCGACGCAAAATATCGTACGAGACCATATATGCCACGGAAGATATGATGCGAACCGAGGAGGGACCATGACTTCGTATTTCTTAGGTCAAGTATGTCTTGCAAGGAATCTAGAAACAAAGATACCGGAGGAATGTCTTGTCACAAAATTGTCCTATCACTTTGAAGAGGGTGTCGCAAAAGCACGTCAGTGGGGACAGATTAAGACAATAGCAGCTATGTCAGCGCTGCTCGAAGATCAGGAACACGAGGGGTATTACCGGAGGAGTCGTTGAAGAAATGACCAGTTTAATATCACAGGCGGCAATGCGAATAATAATAATAATAACTACCCTCGAAATTCTCGAAATAATTTCAATAATAACAACGGTCCGATAAACCAAAATTATAATAACACTAATAACAACAACCAAAATAATAGGCCAAATAACCCGAATAACAATAATAATAATAACAATAACCGGAGACCCAATTTTAATAACAACAATAATCGACCACCAAACCAAGGCGGGAATAACCAACCGTCGCAACATCGACGAGCAAATTACGTACAAGCTAATTACAACCCCGATCGAAGGCGACGATACCCACGTAGAGACAGCCACAGTGGAGAAAGAGGAAGCATAAGAGGAGGACGATGGAGGAGTAGTAGTATTGAGGGTGACGACCGCAATAGTGACTATCGACCGCATGTACATTTTGTTCCAGACCAGGAACCCGTCCAGCAAGGAGGACGTGCCATGATAGATGATGGGAGCAGTAGGAACGACCCAGACCGACGCAACGAGGAGAGTACAGGCTCTTTAAACTCCTCGCGGCAGTGAAAAATTATGGTAACATAGGCCCTTCGCTGAACCACTCTATTGGGTTTGATTACGGAAAAAATACGAATAAAATCACTATCTTATTTAACCATTATTTGAAGAATATACGACAGGAATTGCTAGAGGAAGTAGTAACAGATAACCAGCAACACACCCACGATATAGTATACGTGACAGCCACCATTAACGATATAACTGTCAGGTTGATGGTCGATACTGGGGCCAACGTATCACTAATTGATAGCACCGAGCTCAATCGTATTCAGGAGGAGAGCAGAGTCAACATACCGACGTTACCTGTTACGAACATCATCCTGATAGGGGCTACAGGACGACAAAACAAATCAATAAAAAAGCAAGTTAGGTTGGAAGTAACCAGCCAAGGTGTAACCATTCCAATGATTTTTCTAGTAGCAACAGGTCTACCATTCCGTAGCTTGATCGGCTGCGACCTCCTACGTAAACACTCCGCCATAATTGATTTAAATTCAGATAAATTAACTCTGAAAACAACTGACGCTGATTGGATAGCAGACATTGTAGGAAACCGAGAAGTTCCCCATGAGAGAACGATATTCCATATACTGCGAACGACCAACCCTAGACACCAAGTATTTAGACACGAACGGGAATACAGTGATAATAACGATGATCTATGGGCAGAGAAAATCAGAGAAATAAGACAATTCCAATCGACTGATAGAAACAAATCACCAAGTTCAGGCCAACTAAATAAGTTAATAACCATATATAATAAATATAGACACGTATTCTCGGACCTACCAGGAAAGGTTAAAAATTATCAATGTGCATTGCATTTTAAGGAACCAGTAAATTTTAATCGCAAATCCTACCCCATTGCATATTCCCTTAAGGAGGCTGTTCGGTCCGAAATCAATCAGTTAATAGAGGATGACATAATAGAACCCAGCCAGTCCCCTTATACCAGCCCTATTGTGGCTATTAAGAAAAAGAACGGTAAGGTAAGACTTTGTTTAGACGCACGAGAAATAAACAAACACCTAGTCAATAACCGAGCATCTCCAGGCGAAATTGAAGAAATTCTGAAGAAATTCCATGGTGTACAATACATAAGCTCGTGGGATACGGTCTGCGGGTACTGGCAGGTCGAGCTGCATCCCAATAGTCGAAAATATGTCGCTTTTATATTTGAGGGACGTAACTATCATTTTAAGAGGTTGCCGTTCGGACTAATAAATTCAGTCGCCATTTTTATACAATGTATGGATCAGGTGCTAGGACAGGAAGCACTGAAATTCACAACCGTCTATGTAGACGACCTGCTCATAACGTCCACCAATTGGGAAGAACATTGTCAGAGAGTAGAACACGTATTAAACAAATTATCAGAGAATCATGTTACCTTAAAATTGGAGAAATCCCAACTTATCGCAAGAGAAGTACAGTTTTTAGGTTTTCAGCTCACCGAATTAGGGATAACTCCTTCGACAGAGAAGATCGAAGCTATCCAAAAGTTCCCCACCCCCAAGAACAAAAAACAATTACAATCTTTTTTAGGATTGTGCAATTACTATCGAAAATTCCAAAGTAATTATTCGGAATTAACTACCAAATTGTCTCCGCAATTGTCCTCGAAGGATAGATGGACATGGGGTCCAGCACAGGAAGGTATATTTCAAAGAATCAAAACAAAATTTCTAGAGACAGTAATATTAAACCATCCAAATTTTGATAAACCTTTTTATATGAATTGTGATGCCAGTGACATCAGTTTAGGCTCCACATTATACCAAGAAGACGACGAAGGAAACCACCTGGTAATAAGCTTCGCAAGCCGTACCCTAAACAAATGTGAAAGAAACTACAATGTCACTGAAAAAGAACTCCTGAGTGTAGTATTCGCATGTAATAAATTCCGCACCTACATATTAGGATACACGGTAATTGTTAGAACCGATCACAAGTCAATATCCTTTTTGAAGAGCTGCAAGTTGAGTCATGGACGGTTAGCAAGGTGGACCTTGGTCCTACAAGAATATAACATTAATTGGGAATATGTTCCTGGCAGAAAGAATATTGCCGCCGACGTACTATCACGAGTAAACCTTACGAATCAAACTTATGAAGGCGAAAAGGAGACACTAGCTAAAGTGTATAGCTTGTTAAGAAGCCGGACGGAATTGGAAGGCATTATCAAAGAAATAAAGTCACATCAACGACAAGACGATAAACTGGCACAACTATTCCAGAGGTTGGAGAATAAAGATGAAAAAATAACTCCATATTACTGCATAATTGATGATATATTGTTCATCAAAACTAAGTATCACGATCACGTTTGGAAATTATGTGTACCTAAAACATTGGAGAAAGAAATAATCATAGATTACCATATCCGCTATGGGCACATGGGTGCTGTCAAAGTAATCAAAGCATTAGCAGAACATTTGTATATAAAAGATATGAATAGAAGAGTGAGGCAGTACATCAGAACCTGTCAAGTTTGTCAGATGGTAAAATGCACAAATGAAAGGAAGGAGGGACAGATGATACCCATAACATCTTCAGGGAAACTAGAAAAAGTTTTTGTAGACATCTGCGGCCCATTTCCTAGGAGCGGAGGCCGCCACCAGTATAAATACTTATTGATCATATTAGACCATTACACTAAGTATATAACTATACCCTATGAATCGAGCAACTACCCAAAAGATACTCAACTTAATAATACATAATTATTTACCCGAGGTAGGTTGTCCGAAAACCCTGATCACCGACCACGGTACACAATTTAAAGGACGAAGGTGGAAGGACACACTGTTGGAATATGGAATAAAAACATACAAAACTGCAGTGTACCATCCCAGTAGTAACCCTTCGGAAAGAGTATTAAGAGAAGTGGGACGAATACTTAGAACTTATTGTGCAACTCAACAAAGACAGTGGAGTGAGTATGTCTCAGCTGCAGAGGATTTTATCAATCTAGCATATCACCAATCAATTGATACAACCCCATACAATGCCATGTTTGAAAAACCTCCACCCAGAGAAATTAGTGACCTTATTAAATTCCCACCAAGTCCCGAATATCGATTTGATAAAGTTCAATATCATAATAAAATCATAGAAAAGTTGGAACAACGTAAGAGAAAGTATAAACGGCAAGCACCAGTCCGAATAATCAAATATAGAGTAGGAGAACAAGTACTACTAAGAAATAGAGAACTGCCCAGCACAATGGAGGGCATAACAAAGAAATTATTATTATTATATGTAGGTCCCTATGTGGTTACTAAGGACAATGAGAATAATACTTATGAAATCACTGACCCAGTAAATAAAAAAGTTAGAGGAACTTACAATCAAACTTCGTTAAAGAAGTACTATAGTTGAAGGAAATTAAGGAGGATAAGTGGTTACAAAATACCAAATGTTCCAAAGATGTAATACCAAAAAATCTGCTATGAGATAGGGCACCTGTATAACGTAATCATCCCCAATTATAGACCCAATAGAGTGGAAGAGCACAAATAACCCCATGAATATCGACGGATAAGAAATAATGAATATTAAGGAGAGATAATATGTAATAGGAAGCAACATTCCTCACCCAAACGTGTATGTTATAAAAAAGTGAAATATCTATAGAAAAAAAAAAAAAAAACCACTACTATAAACAAACTCATTTGTTGTTAAATTACCAAAAATATTGAAGGTAACCAATTAGCTATAACTAGTCAATCTACCTTACCAAGTTACAAAAGTGTGTAGGTTTAAGATGTAAACCAGACCATTTGTTAATGATGAAAATGTACAAAACCTATTACCCTAGGGGATAGAATATTAGATAAGGTCAATCAAATGATTTAATAAGAAAATGCAATTACTGTACTATACCTAGAAAAAATATGTATCCAGATGAATATTCTATATGACATAATGTTTATAAAATGATTATAGTATACCTCTCATAAAACTCAAATGTTAAGTTAAAATCGTCCAGAATAAAGGTTCACCCAACTAACCTTTGAAGGAGTAGAGAGGCAGTATAACAAAGTGTGTAAAATAAAAAGAAGGACATTATTATGGAATGTAAGGAAAGAGAAATTAATATTTGTGAAACAAACCATGAAAACCCCAAGCATGTCTATGAAATTAGATATTAGAATCTTGTTAAATAAAATTGTAATTACAGTATAGTATATAGTGTATAAAATCATCCAGAATAAGTGAAAACCACCATCACTTGAAGGAGTAGAGAAGAAAAATAACAAAGAGTATTAATTGTAAGAAGAACTATTGTTATAATGAAATGAAAGGAAAGAACAATGTGTGTCAATTATCAAATATTATACATCATAAGAATATGTCAGAGAACATCAGAAAAAAAAAGAGAAAACCATTTAGTATACAAACAATGTAAGCCTGATAGTTCAGGAGGAATATAACTCGTTAAGAAAGATTTAATAGACTATAGTGAAAACAGAAATATATTGTGAACTCTAGATAGAACAAACAGATGCATAAGTATTATAAGCATCCAAACAAGTGTATAATCTTAAAAAATATTTAAATGAACCATAACAAATTGTTAACTAGTAAATAAGTAACTATATAGCTGATAAAGGCATAGCTAAAAAACACCAAGTCTAAAGGAAGTAATTACCTGTAAAAAAGAAAGTATGTTAGCAAGTATAAAGATAGAAATGTGATCTAAATGAAAACCTCTGATACCTTGTATATTATAGTGAATATATTATATTATTGAATACAAATGATATGTGATATTTTTTTTTGAGTTGTGATAGTGCAACTATTGCCAGGTGCAATGTTTATTTTTACTCAGACAGAGAAGAGTAATGCCTCTGAATCTGAGAATGTGTAGGGAGGAACGGCAGAGGATGTTAGCCATAGTGAGCCACCCTGATTCCAGAACCTCTACTACAGTTAGGGAATTATATTGTTTTATTATATCAAGGAATATTATAAAAGAATCTGTGAGGTATAAATTATTATAACCATCAAAATGATCACGAATGCAAAGATATGTAGTGAGAAAGTAGAATGTAAATAAAACAGGGAATAATTAACTTGAGAAACAAGATCCATTATAGTTAAATGATTTAGAGAGTACGCAGCTTGAAATTACTAGTAAATTAAGAATTGTACTATTGTATAAAAAGCCAACCTAGAGTAAGACACCAGTAATATGTTTAAAAAATCTAGGAATACAAGAGAAAATATCTTTATTGAAGTATACTAAGAAACTGACATGAATTGATAATTTTACAAAATATAAATTTTTCAAATGATCAATTTTAAAGAGGGTGTATTATGTAACATCACAAGATGTCACCTAACCTAAGTGTATGTTATTAGATTTCATAAAACAAAATAAACATGTAAATAGGTATAGACTAGTCAAAATAAACAAGAAAGAAGAAACCAAGAGAGAAGAATAAAGCAGAAGTGCCATGGGAAACAGTAACGCAATAGCTGTTTGACACTACAACTAGACTGAGACTAAAACGAACTAATGGACAGAATAGATTTAAATTCAACTGTCAATTCAGTAAATAGTTAATGTAAACCGAATGTCATTTATAAACAAAAAACAGACGAATTAGCAGTTAAATACTGTGAAAGCAAAATCAGCATTTTTCTGATAATAAATGTGACTATGAACAGTAGATAATGAAGGCCAAAACCAATGTTAACAATGGCTATATTGTAGGAACTAAGATGTAGTTCTGCATCAAATATACCTGTCAGAAAAGAGAGCTAACTATATAAGAGAAGCTTATACCAATAAGATGTCTCTGTAATTTACCAAATTGAGAACCCATAGGCATTATAAAGGCCAAATTTCAGTGTAGGCGATATTCTACACTTAACAAACTTAGACCAAACATCAGTCAATAAAGTGACTATTAATAATTATCACCAGTGCAAAATAAAATGCACCAGAACAATGGTTATGCATTAACATAACGAAAAATGATATTAAAACGATAGGTTTAGCCACGGTTTTATTTGTAAATAGTAGTTCAAAACTAACTAACAGTAAACAAAATGTCATTAGTCAGTAGGTTCATTTATTACTATGTATAGAATTAAGGTGTAAAAGTAAAGTTCAGTGAAAAAAAACGTCAGTACAGTATTAATGGAGTCCACACATAAACATTTGTTTAATAAAATGTTATGTGGAAACGAGAAAGGTTAACTAAAAAGTGTAAAGTCGGCGACTCATAAAGAGCAGACGACAGTAAGAATAGTGTACCCGAACATTGATTTCCTAACAATGTCGGTTAAGGTGAAGATAATCCGAGATCGAGTGATATCAATTTAAAGGAAACAAAACAATCTTTAATTTGATAATAATATCAACTCAATCGTGACGGTATTAAGTGTATGACAACTGTTAGCATCATTTTATAAATGTATATCAGGAATCTTGTACCAATAATAATAACAATGACAACAGACGCGACCTGTCAATCATCTCAACATTCGACGGTTAGAAAACCGTTACCAACCGCCAAAAAGTGATACGTCATTTTTCGTCTTACCTGTCTGGACCAATAGGAAAATTAGTTATAAAATGATAATTTTACCTAAGCCCAATCCAACAGGTGGGTATAAAAAGACAGACCGGCGAATTTTGAGGGAGACCTTTATCATCTAACGAGCTGAACAGACGTACGCTCGTCTCCGTCATGTTTCATCTTATAACATAGCGTCAGTTACCTTGTACTCTGGAACCAATAGTTACCAACGAGAAACTTTACTTCAAGTGCATCATCAATCATCTACAGTGTTCAAGTGCAGTTTATTTTAATTTTGTCGGGAATAACGAACAGAAAAGAATTTATTGTCAGTATTCACGATCCATTTTTATCAGAAGAGGATCGAATTTCTGTTCTTGTGCGAATTAGTGCTGAAAGAAAGTAATCTCTATAATCCGATTACTTAAGTGATAAAAGGTTTTAATTAAAATAATTAAAACCACGAAGGTAAAAGTGCAATCATTATTATACTTGATCTGAGCGCAATAACTTGTATTTTGCTACCATAACCTGTACTGACGCAAAACACAAAAACAGTATCTACGATTACACCACGTTTCAATTTTTTATTCAAATTTGTTATTAGTAAGTAAGCTATATGTTAGTGGTAAGGGTCCTCAATTGAATAATATTGTCATTAGAAAAGCAAGCGTTAATGAAACGCACGATCTTACAATAGATCGTTTTTTTTTTTATTTTAATTACTTGGTCAAAGTAACTTCAACTTTTTTGATCAATTGTATCATTGGATACTGTGTAGGCATAATTGTTTTCTTTCGTGTCTCAAAGAATTCACTACTGAGATAATAATAATAACGATAATAACAATAATAATACTAATATTAACAATTATAATAATTTTATATTACAATAAATAGTATCTTGACTTAACCAAATTTATAACTCATGTTCTGAGCCAGCCGTATGAGGCATATAATAATTAAGTTTTCATTGTACAACTTTATATGTTATATTATGTGTATTTTTTGAATTCACTAGAAGGGTGCAAATAAACCCATTATTAACAGCATCACCTGATTTGATTTATTTTATTTTTTCTGAATAATTAAATAGTTTCTTTTATTAAACTTAAACAACCTTCTGTTGTGTTTGACACATTGGAATAACATAGCCAAAAAGTGGTATTCAACTATTTTAAATTTTCAATTCATCTATTAATTTTTATGAACGGGTTTTACACGGGATTTTCCCTGAATAAATCTGTGTGGCGCCCATTAATTTAATAAACAAGGTGACATAACCTTGCAACTAAAGGGAGTTGATGAATGTAAGCTGAGTTGACAGTTTAGTGAGCTTCAAGTAAACGCAATCAGGTACGTAAAAGTATATGTTTGTTTATGATATTGTCCAGACTTTACAGGACTTGACTTACTCAGACTACCTGTAATCAGAAGAAGATTCTACAACCAGTTTCAACCAGACGAGATCTACTATCAAGTAATCAACTGCCATATTTCATGTTTTAATTTAAGATAATCTAACATTTAAAAAATAACCAACTTTATTATTTTTTGTTTAATACAAGGGAATTCTTTAAAAACAAGAGTATTCAAACCATTGTAAACACTGTGAGTAACTTGAATGTTGTATGGTAAAATATTTTACTACATTGGTCACCTTCAAGTAGAAACAACCATTCTCAACATTGAGTTATCTCCAAGGAACACTTCACCCATAGATGACTTTTGTTTTAACGAGACTTTTATTACTTTAACCACAAATTTAAATTTAAACAACAACCACTCTTTTATTTATTTCGTTTCAAGTTAATTTAAACGTAACGTAAATTCGATTATAATAATAAACATAATAATAACTTTTAAGATAACACCCCGAAGAAGAATAATACGTTATAAATTGACGCATCCAACGGGTGGCAGAAGTAACCACGAAACACACACACGTTATTCGTTGGATGATTACACAGTAAACTGAGGATGTCCTGTGCATGTTTTGATGCTATTAACCATTTGTTTTGGTATCTATTTTCTAGTAATTCCCATGTAACTCAATAGTTTTCAGCAGTAAATGAATGATTTTTAATTAGTTGTTCCCTGTAGCAATGACAGATAAGATAAGATTAGATAATGGAATTTTTGCACTTGTAATAATGCCTGATTACAACATACAATATAATTGAATAATTCACTAAAAGGTAGCCATTTCTCATAGTGACCATTGAATCTTGGTAAATTTAATTGTGGGTGTGTGATCGAATTATCATGATAGCTGCCTTGTAGGTATCTGTAATCACGACTGTTATTATGATTGTCTTGATTATTCATCTCTTCTTTCACAGCACTAACACTTAACTAAAAATGAACTTTTTTCATGTGAAAACTTACTAATTTTAATGGACGCGTTTCGGCTTAGTATCCGCCTTCTTCAGCTTTGGTAACAGACTGCCAGCATTTTGTAACGGTTGTGTGGAAGGTGAAGTGGGGGTGGTGTGTGGAGGAAGGGGATTGGCGCGGGGATTCAACTTACTGTTTGTTTTCTGTATAATTGTGTCAAAAAGTGTATGTGATTTATATTGTAATTGATCGTTGAGTATGTTGTTTGGTTGTGTTGTGTGGTGTTTATATATTTCGTATTGTTCAGTTGTGTTGAGTTTTTGACCTTTGGGTATGTAATGTAAAATTTCAAGATTAGTGTCTATGTTGGTGTAACTGTGGTTTTCTGTGTGTATGTGTGTGGCAAATGCAGAGTGTATATTGTTGTTGGTTAAAGCTTTTAAGTGTTCAGAATAACGGGATGAAAAAGATCTTCCCGTCTGGCCTATGTAGAAACTATTGCAGTCATTACAATTTAATTTGTAAACACCTGTTTTGTTATATTTGTCTATGTCTGTGTTTGTATTACTGATGTGTTTTTTGATGGTATTGGTTGTTCTGAATGCTATTTTGTATTTGTGTTTTCTGAATGTATTGGCGATTTTGTGTGTGTATGAGTTGTGGTATGTGAGTGTGATGTACTTATTGTGTTGTGTGTTGATGGTATTTAGTGTTTTGTTGTTTTTGTTTTTGATGCGTTTGTGTAGTATGTTTATTAAATTGGGGTTATAACCGTTTTTTATTGCTATGTATTTTATTGTGTTGAGTTCGTCGGTGTAATCTTGTTTATTTAAGGGTATTTTAGTTAGTCTATGGAGCATATGGTTGAAGGCCGCATGTTTATGTTGTGTTGGGTGGTTTGATGTGTTGTGTATAACCATGTCGGTTGTGGTTGGTTTCCTGTATATTTTGTACGTGTGTGTATTGTTAGTTTTGTTAATTGTTAGGTCTAGAAAATTTATACTATTGTTTTGTTCAGTTTCCAGTGTAAATTTTAATTTGTGGTGTATAGTGTTTATGTATTTGTGGAAGTTTTCAACTTGTCTTGTGTTGCCTTTGAATAAAAGTAATATATCATCTACATACCTGTGCCAGTATATAATTTTGTTAGTGTATTTGTTGTTGTTTATTATGTGGTTCTGTTCAATGTTGTGTATATATATTTCTGCTAGTATTCCTGATATGGGGGATCCCATCGGGAGTCCTTCTGTTTGTGTGTATATTTTGTTATTGTATGTAAAGTAATTTTGTTCAGTTATTATTTTGGTAAGTGTGATGATTTCTTGTATGTGTGTTTCAGGTGTGTTGTTCTGTCTGAGTAGTTGTTCTAGTGTTTGTATGGTTTCTTTGATGGGGACATTAGTGTATAAATTGGTTATATCAAAAGATGCCAGAGTTGAGTTATGTGGGATGTGTATGTGTTCAGTTTTCCTGACTAGGTCAATGTTGTTTTTGATAGAGGTGTTGTTGCTGAGTTTTATGTTTTCTCTGATTATTTTGTCTAGTTGTTTTGCTATTTTGTGGGAGGGGGCCTGTGTGTTGTTTATTAATGGTCTGATTGGAATGTTAGGTTTATGTATTTTTGGTAATGCATTTACTAAAAATACATAAACTAAAAAATACCCCCCTAAACTAAATGCATTGCCAAAAATACATAAACCTAACATTCCAATCAGACCATTAATAAACAACACACAGCCCCCCTCCCACAAAATAGCAAAACAACTAGACAAAATAATCAGAGAAAACATAAAACTCAGCAACAACACCTCTATCAAAAACAACATTGACCTAGTCAGGAAAACTGAACACATACACATCCCACATAACTCAACTCTGGCATCTTTTGATATAACCAATTTATACACTAATGTCCCCATCAAAGAAACCATACAAACACTAGAACAACTACTCAGACAAAACAACACACCTGAAACACACATACAAGAAATCATCACACTTACCAAAATAATAACTGAACAAAATTACTTTACATACAATAACAAAATATACACACAAACAGAAGGACTCCCGATGGGATCCCCCATATCAGGAATACTAGCAGAAATATATATACACAACATTGAACAGAACCACATAATAAACAACAACAAATACACTAACAAAATTATAAACTGGCACAGGTATGTAGATGATATATTACTTTTATTCAAAGGCAACACAAGACAAGTTGAAAACTTCCACAAATACATAAACACTATACACCACAAATTAAAATTTACACTGGAAACTGAACAAAACAATAGTATAAATTTTCTAGACCTAACAATTAACAAAACTAACAATACACACACGTACAAAATATACAGGAAACC
Organism: Magicicada septendecula; assembly: GCA_034769895.1. Classification (NCBI taxonomy): domain Eukaryota; kingdom Metazoa; phylum Arthropoda; class Insecta; order Hemiptera; family Cicadidae; genus Magicicada; species Magicicada septendecula. The sequence continues at coordinate 280,952,196 of CM068371.1, forward strand.
AACCACAACCGACATGGTTATACACAACACATCAAACCACCCAACACAACATAAACATGCGGCCTTCAACCATATGCTCCATAGACTAACTAAAATACCCTTAAATAAACAAGATTACACCGACGAACTCAACACAATAAAATACATAGCAATAAAAAACGGTTATAACCCCAATTTAATAAACATACTACACAAACACATCAAAAACAAAAACAACAAAACACTAAATACCATCAACACACAACACAATAAGTACATCACACTCACATACCACAACTCATACACACACAAAATCGCCAATACATTCAGAAAACACAAATACAAAATAGCATTCAGAACAACCAATACCATCAAAAAACACATCAGTAATACAAACACAGACATAGACAAATATAACAAAACAGGTGTTTACAAATTAAATTGTAATGACTGCAATAGTTTCTACATAGGCCAGACGGGAAGATCTTTTTCATCCCGTTATTCTGAACACTTAAAAGCTTTAACCAACAACAATATACACTCTGCATTTGCCACACACAGAAAACCACAGTTACACCAACATAGACACTAATCTTGAAATTTTACATTACATACCCAAAGGTCAAAAACTCAACACAACTGAACAATACGAAATATATAAACACCACACAACACAACCAAACAACATACTCAACGATCAATTACAATATAAATCACATACACTTTTTGACACAATTATACAGAAAACAAACAGTAAGTTGAATCCCCGCGCCAATCCCCTTCCTCCACACACCACCCCCACTTCACCTTCCACACAACCGTTACAAAATGCTGGCAGTCTGTTACCAAAGCTGAAGAAGGCGGATACTAAGCCGAAACGCGTCCATTAAAATTAGTAAGTTTTTCACATGAAAAAAGTTCATTTTTAGTTAAGTGTTATTATGAGATGGTGAATTAATTACGGACTGACTTGTACTACTTAATTTAAAATCTAAGATGCTTTAGATTTATGACTAAAAAGTCATATGAGTTCATTAATTTCTTTTGTATTGACCGTTTTAATAGTTAAAATGGATACAAATAGTGAGATTTATTCAGTGTTCATAACTGACACTGAAACATGTATTATTGAATAAAACACTTGAATGACGCTTAGCGATCTCAATCAACAATAATGCTTATGTTCAGTTTGATACAACAACAAAAATTTGGTGTAATTTCAATCTGGTCAATATAAAAATGTATAAACCCAACAAAAAGTTTATACCTTGCGGGGTGACTCGACTCTCAGCATGTCAGAAATGGAGATGCTTATTTTTAATACAATAGAAGCAATAAATACATTACTTTATAGTATTTGAGCTTACTGGTACACACACCAGAGAGTGGTACACCACTAAACTGTCCAACTTTCATTGTCATAACAACTGTCAATTGAATAATAAGCCTCTGTGTTGGAATATGAGGCACACCCAGAAGTGAACTTCAGTGTTTTCTTTGCAAGCTTACATGCTCAGGGTCTTTATTTTCTCTTTGCACACACAAACACACTATTACATTGAAATAGTTTTTTACAGTTGTTACTTAGAATTCAGTATAAGTAAGTGAATCAAACAAACTGCTGATTATAAAATCTCAACTGCAGTTAAATTCTTTAAATGCTAGGAATATGCGGTGTAATGAAATTCTGGTGTTTATGACAAAAATATGATAAATAATGGCGTGTTTAGATGTGGGGTCTAAAGTGTAATGTAAGGCAACAGATCATGCACAATGAAAGTTAAATTAGACAAGACATCTTGGTGCACAGTTTCAATGATAAAGTTTGTATGGACCCAAGATTCACAGTTAAACTTTCCTTCAATTTCTTGAAATTTCAAAGACAGCTTTATACATGGTCAAAGAAATCCGATTTTACAGCTTCAGATTTGGACGTATTTTTGTATTGATCCCTCCCTGCCTCTGAACCATATGTACCAATACTTTCTACTATGGATTCGTAAATATGTATTTTTACTTTATTAATAATTTTCATGCACCGTAATAAACAGCCTATTTACTTCTCTGATTGTGGTCCTAACCTGCCCAGGGTGAGTTTCAGCTACAGGTGAGGCATACTTGTGGGTTTGTGAAAGTTCCATCAGATATGGTGAATAGCTATAAAGAAGACTACATCAAGTAAGCAGTCCCAAACCACAGGGCACATTAGCAGGGTGTAATGGGAATGACCTATGTAGGGTTGCATTTGCATATGGTACACAAAACCTATGGGTAATGCTGTGACTTGGTGCATACATGCTATCATTACATAAGCCATTACCCCATACTGCCTGGTTTGGGAAGAGGTTAGTCTCTAACGGCTAGGAGAAGGTTGGTCTGAAATCAAACCATGGAAGAATTCCCATTGCAGCCTTGCAACGTGGTCACCAAAGGTTAAGGGAGTAAGCCCTGACAGAAAATCCTAGTCCTTCTAGAAGGGAGACCTTCCCAATACTTGAAAATTTAATATTTAATAATACGAAATTGCTACAAGAATTATGAGAGACTAGGGCTTTCTATGAAAAACAGGCGGATGGATTCAAAGTAATCAATATCAAAAGAAACAAAAAGACAAAGATTATATGGTAAAATGTTTCCTTTTCTTTCTTAGTTATAAATATGTTAAAATCCCAAAAAGCGTGTAACGGTACAGAATTGTGAGCCACCCCAGTTTAATTATATATTAATTCAAATATGATGAGTGTATTATTTAAATTAAAAGGGTAGAAGGCGAGTACCATCACAAGCGCCTACTACAAGAGTATGTGTGACATAATTGAAGAATAGCATTCTAAAAATAATTAGTATCTGCTAAACAAAAGTGACATATAACTGTGCAATTGAAGAATCCCATGTATGTTTTATATATGTAAAAACATACATACACTTTTATAATTACATATAATGATGTAAAATATATCTTGGTGTTGGAAACTTGTTACCTACACTAATCTGATGGTCTGTTTGATGTCTTTATCAGTATTGTTCTTTTTTAAAGCACATGGATGAGCTTGCATTTGTAGATTGTTCCATTACAACACATATGTTAAGTTATTGACCTTTAAAGATCTTTTATATCTTAAAAGACATATTTGAATTGCTAAAGGAAATTAATAATGCTATACAAATGGAAGTAGGGAGCGTGCATTTTAATATTGAACAGAATTTTTTTCAACAACAAATTTAGACATTTAAAAGTATACATTGAAATTGAATCACACATTTGCCAGACAGCTTAACTATATGTAATCTCTATATGCTTATATGTATGTTTTCTTTTATTTATTAAACATAGCATAATATACATTATTTAACAAAGTGTGCTAGTTTAGCATAACAAAATTAAATCTTTTCTTCTTTTTTTAATAACATTAGCCAGGAAACAAAAATAGAATTTTATTATAATATAATGTGTGCAAGTAAGGAAGCAAACCAATTTTTTTCACAACCATATCAATGTTCAATAAAATTGCAGGTTTGCTTTAGAATTTGTTCATCATGCTGATTGTTAAGTGAACTAATTTTAGAGTTTCATATTAGACCATATTTTTTTTTGTTTTGACTTGTTTTTCCACAAGACATTATCAGTACTTGTTGGGGTCATTAAACATAAGAATTTCTTACCTATATTATACTATTTATAGAATAAGTAAAGCAATTAATTTATTTTTCCTTCAGTTACTTTACAGTTAGTTATACAGTTGATTAAACAATAGTTTAAAAAAGTGTATTTACAAGTATCTTAGAAGATACTGGTATACAAAAGTTTTAAAATAAAAACTTTACTAATTATTTCTATGAATTTATGTATAGAGACAATATGGTCAATGTTTTGTTACATCAAAAGTTAACTAAGACATGCCATACACAGTTACTTAGAGTCTACATCAAATTCTTAGCTACTTTGATGTAACAGTAGGCCTACACGGTTAATTGTCATTTGTTGTTTTCGCACAAGTTATAGTGATTTTGACTTTAAATGGTGTGTTACCCCCCCCCCCCCCGACTGCCACTACACACACAGTGGATTGTACAGGACAAGATGAAATTGAATAATGCTGAAACCAAATGCCATTTATGATGATGGATTTTATGATTTTAGTGTCTGATAGTCATCATGTTGAACTGTACGAGGGGTGTTTGATAAGCCTGTACGAAGTCAAGCGATGACACTTGTAGTATATAAATGATGTCATTGTTAGTTTCCCTCAACTCTGCTAGGAGTGTTCACCATGTTTCAGTAACTTTCATTCACAATTCTATTGTTGCCAATAGTTTGAATTGATGAAGTATTGTGATTTGTACAAAATGGATGAAAGAGAATTTCGTGTCGTGATGAAACATTACTTTTTCAAAGGCAAAACTGCATAGGAAACTAAATCCAAGCTGGATATATATTATGGTGAGTTAGCTCCACTGACTGGAACAGTTTACAAATGGTTTGGTTATTTTCGTAGTGGTCACATGAGCAGAAACGACTCTGAACGTTCCGGATGACCTGTTGAGGTTACAACTGCAGAAAATATTGAAAAAATCCATGATATGGTGATGGAGGACAGAAGATTGAAAGTGCATGAAATTGCTGAGATAATAGGCATCTCAAATGAAAGGGTGCATCATATTTTCCATGAACATTTACATATGCGAAAACTGTCCGCAAAATGGCTGCCACGTTTGCTAACAATTTATCAAAAGTGTGAATGGATTAACACTTGTAAACATGGTTTGGAGCTGTTTCAATGTAACAGAGAATTTTTGTGGCGTTCCATAACAGTTGATGAAACTCGGATATATCACTACCAACCTGAAACCAAGGAACAGTCAAAACAGTGGGTTGCAGTAGGAGAACTTGCTCCAAAAAAAGCAAAAACCGTTCCATCAGCAGGTAAGGTGACAGCCACTGCCTTTTGGGATGCTCATGGCATAGTCTTAAATGACTTTCTTGAGAACAGTAAAATGATAACTGGGCAATACAGTATTATGCATCTCTGCAGGATCGTCTAAGCAAGGAAATAAAGAAAAAACAACCACATTTGATGAATAGAAAGGTTCTTTTTCACCAAGACAGTGCACCAGTTCACTCTTCTGCGATTGTGACAGCAAAATTGTTTCAAATTACACTATGCAATTCTTCACCCCCCCCCCCCACCATCTACTCGCCAGACTTAGCACCTTCGGACTATTATCTCTTTACAAATTTGATGAAGTGGCTTGCTGGAAAGAGATTTATGCGAAATGATGAAGTTATTACCAGAAACTTTTGTTTGTAACCTTTGTCAACTATTTGATGTAAGTCATAATGTTCTACAGTTATTGTGTAAATTGTATGTTTCTAAATTATGATTGTTTGTTAATACCAGTAGGGAGTAAAACATGTTAAAAATAACTTTTAATAATTATGTAGTGAACATCCCCTAATCTGTTTTAGTTATAGGTAATATATTTTACTTTGCTATATGTTGACTGCTGGTATAAACAATTTATGTACCAATCTAATATCCAATTGTTGATTACTGTTTGTTTAATTAATTAAAATATCATTACATTTAGTAATTTAAATTGTAATACTGTATAAATTAAGTTCTCTCATACTATAATTTGCTCGTTTTCTTAAAGATAATTTGAAGATGTAAACAAACTATCATAAGTCTTCACATATACAATGATACATACATACGCACGCACACACTCACATACATGAACACGTTCACCCAAATATTTAATTTTTCCGTTGTGTTTGACATTTCTTTTGTATTTCATACACAGGTCCTGAAGATGACAATAAATATTGTCGAAATGTCAACGCAAAATAGTTAAAATTTGTGTTATTTTTTACCGATCCTCACTAACCATCCACTAAAAAAAAATATATATATATATAAATTCATATTTTCATACTATATATTAAAGTAATAATTTTTCCAATTTGTATATGTTTGATAATAAAATCATTTCTGTTATTTTTTTCAAGAAAATTACAAGTCTAAGTTTATCCAATACTAATGCCGTTTGGCACAGGAATGCTACAGGTAGAGTTTATTTCTGTGACTTGTGATTGCATTTTAACAAGAAGAGGCCTGTTGGCTGTACCTAGTATAAAACCTCTCTCACTGTCAACACATTTTGTAGGGCATACAAACGTACCACCTAATCCTTTGAAGTATATTCCCTTCCACTATAAACACTATACACATATTCGTTATAGCACTTTTACATGGCTGTTCTTCAACACTATTATTTCATTCACATTACAGTAAACCCTCGATTTAATGGACTAATTGGGGATGAGGGGTGTCCGTAAAATCGAAAGTCTGTTAAATCGCAAATTTTGTTTTTTGAGGATATATTTAAATCAAATAGGCACTTGAAATTTTAATACTATTAATATCATGCAAATACCGTATTGTTCCGAATACAAGCCACACTTTTTCTCCTAAAAACATGGTCGCTAATTTGGCCTGCAGCTTGCATTTGCGCGCTAACGAAATTCGAAGTTATACCTGACTTCTGGCGGGATGAACGCTTTTGGTATCTATGAGTTGTTTACTGCCTAAGCAACAGCAGTTTGCCTGGCTGTAGTTAACTCTGGCGTTATGATTTATGACTACAACTGAATGTTTTAACAGCAAACTGAAGAAATAATAGGAAGATAAAGTGTAAATGCGTGCGCACGTGGGCGTCTCGCACCCTTCTGTAGGCAGCAAGACAAAGGATGAGTAGAGGGGGTGTGAGTAACATGTTTCTAAATAATGGGTAAACTGACAGTGTGGTTTTCTATTGTAACAGCAACAACATCGCTTATCTGTACTTTGTTTTAATTCGGCGTTTTTGTAGTGCATTTGCGGTATGAGTGATATTGTGGAGACTAAAGGCACGCAGTCAAATCAAATTAAACGTAACCCGTACGATGCGAATTACAAATTAATTGTGATACAAAATGTAGAAAAAACATGCAATCGCGAAGCCGCAAGGAAATTCGATATTGATGAATCCTGTATTCGACAATGGAGAAAACAGAAGGAACGACTTTTACATGCAAATACTGCGCGACGAGCATTCGCGGGACCTCAAGTTGGGCGTTTTATAGCAGTAGAGTCCAGCGTCTGTGAATACGTACGGCTTTTAAGAAGGCAAGGACTCCCTGTCATTAGACACGTTTTAAAATTAAAAGCTTTAGAAATCGCAGAATTAAAAGTCTCCGGTTTCAAAGCCAGATTCGGGTGTATAAGACGAATGATGCGGCGAAATGGATTTGCGCTTAAATGACGTACATCACTCGCGCTAAAACTACCGAGTGACTACGAAGAAAAACTCCGACAGTATCAGCAGTTTGTCATTCATTTATGCAAGAAGTATAATTATTCACTTGAACACATGGGAAATGCCGATGAAACGCCCGTATTTTTATTTTTTATTTACGTATATTTACGGTGGACCAAAAGGGAACCAAATCTGTAACAGTAGATTACGGGAAATGAAAAATTACGTGCCACTATATACTTGTGCTTGTTGTATTAGCCGATGGACGAATATTTCACAGTGAAATAAGATCAGTGTATATTGTTCAGTGTTAGTCGTCGTGATGTCTTCCACTGAACGTGTGCTATGCCTCCGTCAACGACAACGCAAAAACAAGGGTTCGTGAAGAATTAAATGAATTCTTGATGAATACTCTGTTCGCATCAAATACAACTGAAGATGAGAAAATTTGCGTGTTTCAAAACAAGAAACAAGAAGAAAAGAAATGAAAGAATGCTGCGATAGCCAAGCAATATCGCCAGAACAGGAGAGTCTGCAGTTTATGCACATTATACATTTCAAAAGCCTAAAAACATTATCATGCTTTGATGTTTCAGTTTTTTTTTGTCTGGCAAATTCTGTCCGTTAAATCCGAAGTCCGTTAAACCGAGGTCCGTTAAATCGAGGGTTTACTGTACAATGAAACAGACAAGATTCCAAATAACTGATTACATCATGTACATACTAGTATATGTTGAGAACAAACACACTTTGGGATAGACTTTCATTTAATAGAGTATCAGTTATCTACTGTAAAAAGTAGTACTCGGAACAGTGATCTCAAGTTCTTTTTTAACAGATTTTATTGTTATATTTAAATTTAATTTACTTAACAATCAGCTCTACAAATTTTCAACAAGATATGTTAAGTCTATTTGTATTTTAAGATATAGAAAACTCTTCAAATGAGAAATACTTCTACTTCAAAAATGTACATATTCTAACAGAGACTTTCTAAATATTGGTTCCAGGCAATTAAATGCTTTACACCCAAAGCAAAGTTTATTTAAGGCAAAAAGGGATTTCTTATACACAGTATTAATTAATTTTTTGTTATGCCAAAAAAAGTTGTCTTATATTTATATATACTACATTTAATATTTACAACTTGCCACTAAAATATATTGTAAACAAAAATAAATAAATAAAACAACTGGATACTACACAAACTAATAGATACAACCTTTCTTTTCAGAACACGTTAACATGTAATCAGTCTAGTTTATGTAGGAACATGTCTGATCTGATAGCAAATCGTTCACACATGGGACTATTATGTTTCTTATTCATATGTATTTGTTTATTCAAACAACACAAATACATATGAAGAAAAGAGCTACTTAAATGACATATATACACATTCCTAAGTTGTTACAAGTTCTGTTAATTAATTATATACATAAGTTTCTGGTCAATTTTATGTTCTTAACTTAACAACATGGAATCTGCTTGTTCAGTCCATTTAGATATTAAATAAATAACATATCTCACTTAAATTTTCTGATCAAAAACATCCTAATAAGATGTATTTACCAATGGAAATGAGTCTAGTCTTTTTACTGGTGATGTATTCATATTCCATTATAATCTTTAACAATTCTTTGAGTCACTTCATAGGAAAACCTCACAGATAATATTTTATACAGTATGTTTTTATATCATAGATATGAAAATTTATGTGTTACATCAAAACACAGAAAACAATCATAATCTAAAAGTATCTGCTTATTCTACTGTAATTTATGAAACCCAAAACAGCAAGTATTCAGATGAACTGAAAAAGAATTCTTTTATTGTATAAAAGAAATAACAAAACTGAGATATAACAATAACAGGCAACAAAAGTATAACCCTATAGTAGTTGACAAGGAAAATAAGATGAAAAGCAATAAAAATAAAATAATGTTTTATTATTAATAAAAATATTTATTGTTTAAACAAAATATACAATACAAATAAAAAACAATATGATTTAAAATTACACTGTCAACTCTTTGATACATTTTACTACTCACAATATTAGTATCTGTTAAAATGTGTGTATATACATGTATTAAATGTATAAATATGCATGTTACTGCAGCCAGCAGTTTTCTTGATAATATTATTCTGACATAGACTGCCTAACATCAAAGGTTTCTCCTAGTATTTACATATTTTTCTTCTTGTAATCAGCTGTTTATAAAAAGCATAATATAATATCAATAAGGAATAATGAAATCCAAACATAAGAATCACTTGGCATATTATAACAAGATACATTATGGGAAAAACCTTATAATTGGTATTTAAGTCATCTCAGACTGAGACATTAGTGATTCTGTTGACATCAGATCTTAATTTTACACTATTTCAAAGCAATTTTGTAATATTTGAAAAGAATGTTATATTTATAACAAAGTGGCACATTTTTAAGTAGTGGTTATTGAAATTTATGTAGTTTCCTTTCATTTTTGTCATCAGCCAGCCAATGGTGTTTTATTTCAGATAACTTTCTAATAACTCAGCCTTTATTATTACTCAGCCATGTACATATTACAGCTTCTAATATTATAATTACAAAAATTCTCCACTTTATGCCATGAAATTAATACTCAGACCCATGTGTGTGTGTTGTCAGTTTTACGTATACTATAAGATTCAGTATTATTAACTTCATTATCAATTTTTATAGTTTTCAAGATATTTGTGTCTTGATACATACATATAATCAATATACAGAAACTGAATATTAAATAAATAATTATATAGTTTTAGACTGATGTGTAGTACATTGTATTTTTGACATAAAAATTTAGTACCTGAGGACCTTTAAAAGAAGTGCAGACCTGCAATTCTAAAACACGGAATTTATAATGCACCAAGAAGATTCAAATCTAATTATAGAAACATACTACAAATACTCAAAGTAAAGCATGGAGTGAGCACAATAAAATGTATAAAAATATGTTCACACTTGGAAGACCTTATATGAAGTGTACGAAGAAAGTTATGGCTGGCTTCTCTTGGAACAAATTGAAACCTAATTCTTACCTGAGACAGTGAAATAAAGTAGCCTATACCTTATTTTGTAAAATAATAAAAATCTTGTATTTTATTGTATGATTAGAGTAAGTACACAAGGCCACCACATCAGGTCAGTTTCATACTGGCTGGAACACCTAACCATGACTGAGGGGGGCACAGTATCTGCGTACAGACTCCTTCTGTTATTACGAATGACATATGAATGTATAATATAGGATGCAATCAACACAAAAAATTAATCGTTTGTAAAAACATAAAAACAAGAAAACAGAAATACACCCAAACCCCACCAGCTGGTGGTTTGGGTGTATACGTTCCAAGCCATAGTCATAAGAGTGTATGTATATACCTTCAAATGATTTTGAACAGTGTCCATTTCTAATAACCCTTTAGTCATTTCAATTAAGTAGTAAAGTTTCTTGCATTAGTAGTTTTACTGTAGTTTAAGTAGTGTCCTATTTTGGAGTTTTCAAGATTTTTATGTAAACCAAATATTCTGTTAATTTTTGTATGTCTTGTGACGCAGTGAGGCGAAGATCTGCTCTCGGCACCAGCCGAAACGTGACACGAGAAGACGAGGTGAGCCAATCAGGGATCAGCAGCAGAGACGTGACACCTGAAGAATATGAGGTGAGCCAATCAGGGCATAAAAACAGCACCACTAGAAATTTTTGGCGCACTCCATCGGATGTCGTGATGCCAGCCGGAAGGAAAAGGAAGAAGAATGGAGAGCAAAGGAGAACCAGTGATGGATATCAACTGGGACAGCAGCGGGCTCTACATACCGCTGCTGAACATCACAGCGCGGCTCGGGCGGCGTATGCAAATGAGTTAGCATCCTCCCCAAATGCTCCTTTTAAGGACCTCAAAACGATGAGGTGTAAGATTGGCGCCATTTGTCCTGTGACAGTCTATAAATTGTTTACATGGAAACCTATTTCATTTTTTTAACATTGTAAAGATAGTTGATGTGACCCATGTTTGTGTGTTAAAACAAATTCAACTTTCTGTGAAAACTATGAAATATTATGGAATGTAATTTCACTCGCTCATAAACTCATTGAACTGATATAGTTTAATGTTGGATTAAACTTTGAAGTTGAAAAATAGCCAGACCTCTGTATACTGAATGAAATAAAATTATAAAGTTTTTCTTTTTATGTTTCTTTGTACTGGTTATATTTATGTGATTGTATGAAGAAAGTTAATATATGAGCCATCTTCAAAATGTTCGATATACAAACATGTATAATTTGAGTGTCTTCGTGTTATATGTAATATGATACAACTGTAAATGTATATATTCAAATATACAAGATTCTTGAAAGTTGTTCATGTGGGAACAGGCATACACAAAGAACACAAAGAATGTGCTCTTTTGCACACGGTGTGTGCTTTAAAAAGGTGAGTATGAATTTCACTCATGGACAAATGCATGTAAGGAATACACAATGAAAAATTGGAATGACAGAGTAAAATATTACCCATAAGAACACACTTATAATATGGTTACTAGTTTGAACATACAATCTCTTGATTACATGAAAAGTGTTCAGATTTTATTAAATATTTTAAATTGTTTCAAGATTTATATAAAAAAGACAAATTATCATGAAATGAATGTAATGTCTGGTCATAATACACAAAAACTTATGTATAGTTTTAACACACTTGATGAAATCTACACAATGTAAAAAAATATATGAAAATGAAACTAACATATATATGTATGTACTTTCAGTTTATTATACAGCTTGTTCAAATAGGCTGAGATTGAAACAGGCTGTTATTTTCTTTTGTTTTTTTTTTTAATTATGAGCAAAAATATACAACAGAAACCTTTTAATACACAAAAATCTTATCTTCACATTACTATTTTATTAACTTATTTATATTTACATATAGAAATGCATTGTTTCTGTTTCATTTTCGTACTAGTCCTGCTATCCTGTTCAACTTAGGTTTTGATAATATAACATTATTGTTATGACTGAAGTCTTCTTTTAGTGTGTTCTCCTTGGCACCTCTGTAAAACAAAAGGGATTCAGGTCAATGACACATTAAATAGTAAAAAGAAACTATGTTTGAAAACTTTCACCATGGTGGGCCACAGGAACCTGACCTATTTCAAAGTAAAATAGACTGGCAGCCTTGATATGCAGGTAGGAATTCAACTGACTGTGATTCTACATACCAGTATAAATGTATAATTTATAAATCTATTATGCTACGCGTTGGAAGCGCCATTTACAACTATCAAATGGGGATTATTTATTGTGCTAACCGTGATTGAATTAATTAATGTGTAAATTTAATAATTTCTCAAATGTATCTAGCCCTTAAGTTGGATACCATTTATAAATATCATTTTATATGCGTATTGATTGCACAATAAATTAATTATTAAATATATAAAATTATCGATCTCTGACATGTATGTGTATAATTTAATCTTATTGATGATTCTAACTATCTATGCTCATCAACACATACGTGATATCATTTATTTAATTGAACATAAGAAACTCTTAAAATCTATTTGCATTCCTTCAAACTTTAGGTTAATATTTGGGTTGCATTGGTAATAATGAACGCATGTTTCTGATCAACTAAAATACTAGTTTAATTATCATTTATGACATATTATAATAGTACATAGGTTACGTCGCTGTACCTGAAATACATACATATTTTATAATAAACAAAGACATATCTTAATATATGCTGAAACAAAGAAAACCTACATACATATATAAATCAAATGATGTTACAATTCAATATTCTACTTATTTAATGCGTTCATTAAATCCCAAATAAGCTTTTGTTTATACGTTCATTAACTACTTTATTCAGATTTATTCATTACTTTTCTTAATAATTTTCTCAGGTGTGAATTCTTTGAAAGAAACCAGGTCAGTAGAAGTTATTAATTAGAAATAATTATAATAATGGTTACTTGGTTATTGAATATCCATTAGTTGTTGACGAAGTCTCGTTCTGGTGATGGAGATGGCTCGTAGATACATTCCGTCGTACGTTGCTTTATCACTACCACTTATCACTTTATTCTTCCAATCACTCGCGTAGGTGTTTGTATATGAGTGTGTAATTGAAGTTCAGTGTTCAATCAGTGTTTCATCTTACTGTGTATGCTGTAAGTTCGTTTTAAAGTCAATATACACGTCTAGTTTCATTAGTCGCTGCTTCAACAAACGTTCCTATAATTTATTAGTTTGTTTAATGTTTCGTGTTCATTATGTTGTTGATACACAATATTAAGTTCAATTAATTTGTATATCGTTAAGTGATGCTGTCTGTTGGTGTAACGGTCTGATTGTTCACTTGGTGTAATTTTCACTAAGTCCGTTACTGCGCACACCGGTAAAGTTTCACTACCGCGATATGAATGTATTATTAAGTCTTTTAAGTTCCTCGTTACTTATCTAACTTCCGAATGATTTGAGTAAACAATGGAAAGTTTATGATATACCGTCTCTCGCACTTGAAGTTAAACTACTTGATATTTTAAATGTAAACTGTCTGAAAATTCTAACTGTAAACTTTAGTATAACTATTCAAAATTTGAGTGTAGACTGTTTAAATAATTAAGTGTCACGGACTAAAAATTGAGTATCACTGACTCTCCGTCTCCCTGGACAGCTGGTTTTATTAATTCATCCCTACTCAAAATTTTGTCTCTGGCGCGCTTCACGCCTACTTCTTTTCGAGATTGGTCAGTTTTTGATTTTCTCGGAAAATACTGTCCCACTATGTCAAAATTCTACGTCATAGTTCTTCCGATAGGTTCTTCGTTTCAGTTGCTATGGAAACATCCCTCACCATCAAATTTCTCGCTGGCTGAAGGCCTCTGATAGGTCCTTAGGTCTCCCTGCTTTCTGCCCTGACGATCATTGACCCGCTTCGAAGAAACTACGGCTATTAAACACTTGTCTATCAGCCTATTGTCTGAGTAAACTCTGCGTTTCTATAGATTCCCATTATCTGTACTTACAGTCTCCCTGGCGTATTGTTCTATGCTCTAACCCCTTTTTTCTGGCTATTACTAATTTCGAACATCTGCTGGTCGTTGAAGTCACCCCAACTTTCCCTTCGTAAATTCTTGTCTGTCAATTAGACGATACCTCCAGCTGTGTAACATGACTGTAGTCTTTGTCAGCCTATCTTCCAGTATTGTTACTTAAGGTGCAGCGCATCCGTTTCATTGTAGTATGGAGTCTCACTCGTTTTTGTCGCTTATCGTCTACTGACGTAATATGGCCAACATCTGCTTCAATTCTCGGTACGGGTGTGAATGTCCTTACTTACTTTGTTACAGCTGCGGAGAGCAATAATTCTGGACGAAACTTTCCCTGTCATCTTACGCCACCAAATTCTATAGTTGGATTGAACTTAATGTGTTTCTATTGTCAAGTCAGCAACGCTTCACTGACACCTTCTCATTACTCCTTATTTATTGCTCCACCATAAGTCGTTGACACTGCCTCGTGTGAACGTACTCTGCTGAGGTGAAAATTTGAAAATTTTCTGCTCGTTACACCAGATTCCATTTCAGTAATGATAACCGATGTAATAACTATATTCAGTTATCTGGACAGCAGCAGATAATGGCTATGTACCATGCATTTCTACTGGAATGTACTTCAAAAATGCTCACTCGGTTGTGACTACACAGAGATTATACATCCAATGCAGTTTCTATGCATACTGCGAGAACCACTGTCCAAACATTGATAATACAACGCCTTTATCTTGTAGCAGTGTCATAAAATTCTGTACAAGGATTTGAATTTTCACCTATATAAAATTGTAGTAGTGCAAGAGCTAAATAATCATGACAAACCAGATTAGGTGATATTCTGTGAGAATTTTCTTAACTTTTTTACCAATGAAGTCGTCCTGTTAATGAGTGATAAAGGACCTTTCATTTATCTGGCACAATTAACAAACAACATTTTTTAAACTCCAAGTACCTTCAAAAATGTGTCTCTTCATAGTTCACATGTAATTGTCTGGTGTGCTATGGCAAGTTCTGGAATAACAGCCCTTATTTCTTTGACATGGGAGACATGCAGTGCCAATCACTTCTGCTCAGTATACAATTACGTTACAGGATTTCCTTGTTCCTGAACAGCACTGTCATGGGATTGATTTAAATATGTATGGCTACAAAAGGATGGCGCAATGGCTGATGCTGCCACAACATCCACGGAAGGCACATTCTCCTGGCCTGTCACTATGCGATTATTTTCTTTAAGGGTTATCTCAAGTTTAGAGTGTACATTAATTATCCTGTGGATATTAACGAACTCAAGACCACCGTACAAGAAGAACTTAAAACCATACCAGACAACATGGTGGAGCCAGTGATGCAAAATCTTGTGTGTAGGAGTCCATGAAAAATGACGGAGGCCATTCGGCAGATGCGATATTTAAAAAAGGATGAAGTTATGACAACAAGCATGCAATACATTTATTTGCCACGACTATAACATTTATCTGCTGTAATTACATCACAAGACTAAATATGGAAGTAATATTTTATATTTCTTATACATTTTAAAAAACATCTGGTTCCCATGGCCCACTGTGTACTACAAAAGGTTATTATGTTGTCTACAGTTACACTGTAGGTAGGCTATTTCATACTGTCGGTATAAAATTTCATACTCCCTATATTCATCAAGTATTTTAGAATGTATAAAAACATTCACTAGAGAATGAACATAAAATACTGTATACTATGACTAGATTTTTTCCTGTTCACACAAATTATTAAAAAACTTAGTCCAGTAGAAAGTGAAAATCCCCTTCGAGTTATTTAAGATATTATTTTTATTGCCATTCTACCTTGTGAGGCTAATAACAGTTTAAACTGATTCTGCCTAGTCACTGTCTGATTCAGGTCAACTTTGTTCTCTTGAGGGGAAAGGTTAGGGTTCCAATAATGAAGAAGAAGTGTGGTATTTATCAGATCCAATAAAACGCTGTGATTTTACATTTGAAATTATCCATCATTAAATTAATTGATTTACGTTATCTAAAAACTGCCTCAAACTTCATATATTTACTCAATCGTATATAATAAATGCTTCTCATGGGAGGAACCAGTAAGTCACATTGGGATGACAAAAATTGTACTGTAATACTTGCAAAAAATTTGTTTAATCAGAATAGTTTTTAAATTAATTAAACATTTCATAATCAAATATCTGACATAAAAAATATTCTTCTTTATGGGACAGAAATGTAGACTATGAATAAGAAAATGTACAAACTGATACCTCTGAGTAGTGTGTTGGAGGTGAATTGATAGATGTGTGATGGAGGCGTGTGTTTCTTCAACAGACTGATGCACTAATTTGTATATATTTTCAAGAACTAAAAATCAAAACACGGTTGTTTCAACATGTCTCTAAAATACTCTGTGTTATACAGGGAACTCTCTCATGAACATCTCTTTAATGACTCACAGTTCAGATGAGTTACAGTATACAAATTACCCATACATATGTGATTGTGAGATACGTTATGAGTTAGTCATGAGTTGTGACCTTATTCATTTTTCTAAATGCTGTTCCATCTTCTTATAATTTTACATTTTCCAACAGTAATATTGATAATATTCTTAGAATATACAAATTTCTGTTCATCAGTAGTTTATGTAAAGGATAACTCACAATACAGAATTATTGTTCTGAAACTTGTACACTATAACATAAGATAGCTTCATTGTCTACAGGACTGCATACTTACAAATAACGTGTCAGGTCTTCTATATCTACTAACATAGAATCTTGTCCCATATGTAAGTCGTCTCTCTCCATTAAAAATTTCACTAGGCTTTCATTCAGATCTAAAATAACACAACAAATTCTCACTGAATGACTCAACTAAATAATCTCCAAAAAAGGTGTGATTTTCATAATCAGGAAATTACACTTAGCCTTCACAGACTACGACTATGATTATCTTTCCACAGATTATGAAAAGATAAAGTTTGATCCATAACAGAGAAACGAGGACACCCAATCCGTTTAATCAAAACAATGCAATCGCTATACAGGGACACCAGAACTGTAACTAATACTAGTCTTAGCATAAAACTATTTCCATAAATTAGAATTAATCAAGGTTTTAGACAGAGATGTACCTTGTCATCTACATTGTTCAATATTTACATCCATGAGAATGAATAAAGCTGCACTTTCAGGTATTCATATTAGTTAGCATGGAACTACTACTCTATTTCCCAGTGACCACATTATAACTGCAATTATAGTGAAGAAGAGCTGCAATTGGCTGTTTACAGACTGAGTCAGATGTATGGAAGTTATAATTTAAAAATATCAGTACAAAACTATAGCATTAAGGGAAAAGATTTAATATGTACATAAAAAATAAGTGATAAATGTATGTTAGATTAGGTACCAGAATTTAGTTATGAAGAGGACAAAGAAGTTTTAAACTATATGAACATATGGTTCGTATATCAAGGGATATGTGACACTATATAGCGAACTATGAAAAGTCAAATGACGAGGGAAAGTAGGACAAAGTTTAATAGAATAATGGTAGGCTCCATGTTGTTGTATGGATCTGAACCGTGGACCCAGAAGAAAGTTATTTTGATAGAATCCATCAAAAAGCATTTCTCTGATCAGTGAAAGATGTGAATGTGAAAGTGAATGACTCAAACAATGATATGAAATAAGAATTAGGAATACAACTGACTGATGTACAACGAAAGATAGAGGAACCATTTATGCAAATGCTTCAAGACAGATTGCAGATGAAGGCTATGATGTGCAGGCCTTTGAAAAGGCAAAGTATTGGAGAACTGGGGATGCCACAGTGAAGCTAAAACAGATAAGAGTGCCTTATCTTGGAAAGTTAAAAGAAGAAGAAGGCTTCAATAACCTAATAAAAGTTCTGATAATAAACAATTTTCATTTCAGTATTTTACTAGCAGGCTTGTCTGTTACTTCTGCGCGCGCACACACACACACACACACACACACACACCAAATGTGAAATCCAAAGCTCTAAAAAACTTACATTCAATCTGTGTATGCAGATCGTTGACAATTACTTGGAGCTGTGCAACATTCATGTCTGTTAACATCTGTCGACTAACTCTTCTTCGGTCTTGTGGGAATACTATACCCACCTAAAAACCACAATATACATATTACAACTCATTTGGTACTTTTTCAAGAATTTACATAAGTGGATAAGACTTTTAACCAAACTACACTTTCTCGATTAAAGTGCTTGAAGGAAAATTTATATCCCTAGGTGTACGATCAAAATATTATTATTTTTTTAAATTAAGTGTTAATTATTTATTGAACCATTTTTAGCTTCGACATTCATGGCATGATTACACACATTACTGTATGAGGTACAATAAGTATTCATGTCTTGCAGGAGTGATGAGAAAAATCAACTTCTTGTGTTATTATTCAGAAGCTATAGAATAACCAATTTGGGATAAGGGCAGTGGCGGCTGGTAATGTTTTTGACTGGGGGGAGCAACATTTTTTTGGACCCATATGTAACAAAAGTCACCAGTAGAAACTATATTATTGCTATTATCATGAAATAATTGTAAAATTGAACCTTTTGCTTTACTACTAAAAGTATTGTTAATATCAAAGACCTACCTTGCAAACTACCAATATTTAAACAGTGTTTGAAACTGAAACTATTTATAACCCTAAGCAGTTCACGTTCCTAAACTTAAATACTTAATAAATTATATTATTAAAAGCATGCATTGCTAAATAAAATATATTTGTTCCCTACTCTATTTGTTTCTAACAAATACGCACAGAACACACAGGCTCAGGCCTACACAGAATAAGTTACACGTTTATGTACACAAGGTTCGACAAAAACACTATCTTACACAGAATACACTGCCTAATAAAGAATAAATTATTAGAACATTACGTTTACACAAAAAATACAACAAGAACACAATCAAAACTATACAAATCACAAGAGAAAATATGTGCCCTTAAACAGCAACAGAGAAGTTTTGAACAACGCTCCGGTTCTCCATGAAAAGAGTCGCGAAATCAGACAGCGGGCAGAGCCCCTCCTATAATGGCTGCTGCTGATTTAAAAGCATAGACATGTGTACACGTCCTCTTTCCCCGCTCCCCGCAAGACCCGCCTATGCAGGGAGGGTGACAGCGAAAGCGTCCGGCTGCAGGACCATGCCGAAAATATTGGGTGATCGCTATTAGTCACCCCAAAAATATCTTTCACATAAGGATACTACACATTATAGTTATATTATTGACAAATTTAGTGGGAGGGCTGCGTCCTTTAGCCCTCCCTGTACGAGCCGCCACTGGATAAGAGCATTTGAAATACATACATGCTTCTCAAAATAAAAAAACTGTGGCCTTTTACAGGTAATACACAGATTTTTTCTATAAATTACATAACTATGGATAATTCAAATTTTTTTATTTTTTAAAAGCTCTAAAAATCTTCAAAAATTCGAAGTATTGCAATTATTCTACAAAACATACTATTATATAAGTAACAAATTCCATTACTATATAAGCTCAAACGAATCACCCATTGCTTTACAAATATATCTGAACAATTTACAGAAATGTCTATCATGTTTAACAACAATGTATAACAACACCTTGAATAAAAATTGATTTACTTTATGCAGTGTTGCTCTAAGCATGTCTGTGATTGGACTTGTTTGTCTTCGCTGTCGTTCAACTTCCATCTGAAGTCTTGCCATGTCTTTGGCTTGTGCCAGTGCTATTCTTGCTTCAGCTTGTAAGCGGGCTTGTCTTGCAAAGAAATCAGCTTCTGTTTGCACTTCATTGCTTTGGTTTAATGGCAAAGTTAGTCCTCCTCTAGCACACTGAAACATAAAAAATTTAATAGTTGAAAATATACACTGAATGGTGAAAAAATGGGATGTAACACACACACACACACACACACTACAGGACTTTAAAAGAAGTTCAGCTTAAAGAATTCATGTAACACTGATTTACTTCATCTCATTCAATTTTTTTTTTACACAAACATACTAATTTCAAACACACTACGATACTTTATGAAAGGTACATTGTACATAATAATACAATTTTTTATTGGGGCTATAATTTGTATTGTAGAGAAGAATGATTGTTATGAATACATTTTATTGTATGAATCAAAAAAGTCTGTATTCTTTTTTTTTTCAGTGAAGAAAATAAGCAGATGAATAAATTCAATCACAATGTTAGTTTTTTCATAAAGTACAATATATATTGTAATGCAAGATGTTTGCGTTCTCTAATAACGATTCGAGTTGTGTACTGGAAATATATGAATAGGTTGTGACAGTACAAAATGGGTATAATTATTGTAATATTGTGAAATACCGGTACTACGATCTATGTGAATCTGAACAAAATATGACTTTCGAAATTGGGATGGTATGGATCAGTCAGTGTGACGTAGATGTTACCGTCACAGAATAAATAAAACTAACCATATATGGGCACGAATTTTTAGCGATTCAATTGACGTCAGAAGAATATAACAAAGTGAACACCTGTTTTTAATACGGAAACAAAATCCTAGCTTCTATGATGTTCTAGAACGTTTCGATACATCTCGATCAACGAGGAAGGGGTACCATGTGACCAGCTCATATAGAGTACATTCCGAGATCGCCATTAGTGAGTCTACGAACAGCAGCCAAACGCCGAACTGGGTGTTGAACCCAGTCCGCGGACAAAATCGATTTAGGCCTTTAAAAAAGTAAAAAAAAAAAATACATATAAAACAGTGCTAAATAAATGTCTTCGAGTATACAAGTTCATCACCAAAATTAATTAACAGTTTAACAGTTTCATGAGCGTTGAAACCAAAGTGCAATACAAGAATAATGATGCAACATGTGGAATAACGTATCCAGATAAGTACTTTCAAAACTAAGTCGACCAGACAGCTATCAACAAATATGTATCCAGCATTAAAACACTAAATTCAGATCGTAATCAGAGCTCAAATCTAAGGGGAGTTTTTAAAGAGTGAGTGAGAGTGTGAAGCGAAGTACTGGTTCGCCTTTATAGATTTAAATCAACTAATCTTGTGTAATTAATGATTATATATGTTCAATGTTGGGTGACTTACTAATCACTATATATATATATATATATATATATATATATATATATATATATATATAATAACGATTCATAAAGCCGACCCATCAGATTGTTATATGAAAGTGTCATACTGTGCGAGTATAGCGGCGTAAGCAAGAGAGAGAGGGTATAATCACAGCTATCTCTGTCTAACATCGCCACTGCTACGAATGTTGCCGGCACAGACATGAATTTTTATTCAATTATTTTTATTAGTTAAAACTGCAATATCTTCAAAACTAATAAATATACAGCAATTCTGAAACCTGCATAGTGTTCAGCAATTAAAGCTCTATAAGTAGCCAAAATATCAACCAATATAATTAACATTTGCAGAAGTTATACAGAAGAAGAACGCCAAGAGAAATAACTAGAGAATTAGGTGTTTTCACACACTTACAGAAAAAGACCTAAGCAATAATATTCTGTGGTCAGATCTGTGAAATCCCGTTTGCAAATACCCATAATCAAACGATTTGCAAACAGAGGAAGTATGAAATTAGCCAGTAATTCTCTACCATCTCAAACCTGTCAAGGGGCGTTTGGTCGACTTGTTCGATATTGTTTCAAATGGAAAACGCATGATTTATTTGGAACAACCAATCACAAAGCTGTATTCAGAAGAGACGCCAACTCAACTTGGGGAATCGAGCACTCTTCATTCGAACATTAAATAGGCAAGACGTGTGTTAGATACGAGCAAAATTTCGCAAACCACGCAAAGTTTATTTAAATAACAGTTCGAGAAGTGGTCCGCAGTAGCAGAGGAACTAGTAAAGTTCATTAATAAATACTCTCGCTGTGTAACAACCAATTAATTAATTAATTAATCGTGAAGTGACCTGTGCACCAGAGTAGCTACAGCATCTGTAAGCGCCCAGGGTCATCGGTCAACAATATTGGTCAACATCATTTCTTCTGAGCCGAACCATCAAAAGGAGGATCTCTACGGATTCCTATCTACGGTCGACGCATCAATCAGTAAGAAATATATTCATTGATCAATGAAATAAGTAACAAAATAAATAATAAAATCAATAAACAATTTTTAAAAGACACTAAGTAAATTCATAATTTGTATTTAAATATTAAGATTAGTAATAACGTAATATAGGAGTGTTAAATGGAGAGTGAGGTGTAGTATTGAACGTGCAAATTATTGCAGACCCGTTCTTTAGCACTGGTTTGGGATATAATTTTTCCTAATTAAACCAGATAAGAACAATTGGTCATTTTAATCTTCACTTTTCACGCACACTTATTAATAATAAGAGTTAGGTTAGCAATAAGTCTTTAACTTAGCTTTGAAAGAACATTAATAAAATAACATTTAATCGTTAATTAAACAAACTTCAACAAATTTTTGAAGTGTTATTTGTAACGATTCCCCTTGAATTCCACACTCACTGAACGAATCCTGAGATAGTGTGTCTCTATGCTCTGAGCTAAGCTGAATCCGTATCATTTGTATCTGGGATTTGTTCTGGCGCCCAGGTAATGTAAAAAGTCACGGGTAAGTAACATTTTTCTATCATTATTTATACAGAGTAGTATAATAGTGAAAGAAAAGTTCTTTATATAATTTGTCGCCGCAACTAAGAGGCATATGTAAATTGACAAATATAATATATAAAGAGAAGGTGTTATAATATATATAGGGGTAACGCCCGTTTTAACTTCAAAAAATGAAAATAAAAATCAATTTCTATATCACAAAGACCATGTGTTGAATGTAATTATTGCGCTGAACCTTAGTCGGTTTGCTACATTCAATTCTCGCTTAAACGGATTCTAGAGTCTTCCGAGTCCAGGGGAATAAAGCGTTTAAATCATACAGGTATTGTTTAAAGAAAAGAGTGGAATAGTTGCATATTAACTTTAAATATGCTGGCGACCCTATGACGTGTTGAGGAAGCAGAAGGTAGGTGCGAGAAACGATCTCCAACGTAGGTAATAATTTGGGCGGGTAGATTTGAATAAGATTAATAACTTTACAAGGTTGTATTTTTGATTTATCAAAAATGTATTTTGATTGTGCTGATGCGTTGGGCCTCACTTTTGAGTGCCGAAATATATAATACTAAAAAATTCTATAATCGTTACTTGAAACATGCTGAAATCTCTATACCTGTACTTGTAGGTATCTGACTATATTGTTCTAGTTTTTGTTATTCTTTTTATGAATTAAAATAATTCATAAAAATTGTTTAATTTCTTTTAACTACTTCCCCTATTTTATTTTTATTCACTTACCTATTTAAATAATTCAAATCGCACGTGGTACACAAGCAATAGGTGCTACCAACTTATTCTTCTGATGGTTATGAAAACGTTAATATTCGTAAACTAACCAAGATGTTAAGTATTAAAAATAATTATTCATGCACAATAATTCCCTTCAATATTCTTTTATTTCTTTTTAAATTCTGTTCATTTCTTCTTAAATTAAAATGAACAACCTTTTGCTTAATTTGTTTGTCCAGGTTTGTTAAATTTATAGCTCAGCAGTTGTCACAATGATCTTAAAGCTCAGACCTATTTTAATGGTTACGTTTAGTAAATATAACTTCAGGTTCTTGTGACTACAATAATTAATTACAAAAATACCCTTTGTGAAGTACAAAACATCACAATACATAGTTGACTAAATAGAACAAAACAATATCTTATATCTAAAATAACGAATAGTTCGTCTGTGCCTAACAGTGTCTATTTTGAGGTTAACCTAGTCTGAATAGGTTATACTGCTTTAAACATTAAACACAAAGAAATAATAGTTGAAACATGAAAAAATTACAATAATGTTAGTGTTTTTGTTCAGTGATAGTGGAATAAATAGTTCACAAGTGTACATAAAAGTGTTAACAGTGGTATTATTATAATTCGTTATAAGTCGTTTAAAATTTTAAGTATGAACACTATACTTTCCTTTACTTTTGCACACACTTTCTTATTCACTGTTAATATTATTAATTCACTATAATTCCTTTCTGATTATGTAAACAATTCACAACACATTTCTCACTTTTTGGTTATATTATGGTATTTACGCTTCACCCAACCCAGCCAAGGTTCGATTCTGATGGTACTTTCGTGGCTATAGGTGTCGCGGAGGAGCTGTTCTTTACTCTACGAATTCCAACAATACACTAACTCGTTTGGCGTCACTTTTTGGGTTGCTACACGCAAAATGTGAAAAATTCCCATTGCTCAAAATCTCAAGCATTGTTATGGATGGCGTCGGTTTTCTTATATCAAAATTACCAAAAATTCTTAAATTTAACATTTTTTCCTTATGCTATTCACAATTGCAAAGATATTATTACCAATGAAATGCTTTTTTTCTCACAATCATTTTAAGATCTCACAAGATATGTTTCTATACAGTAATTCAAAAAATAATGTTTTTTTTTTGGTTTGGCCTATTCTAACAAATTATGTTTAAAAGTTATCTTTTTTGTTACATAATTAGTTTTCTTGGCTGTACATATGATTTTATGTTAACAACATGTATTTTAATACTAGTGATTACAATTATGAATATTAACTTTTTATAAAATATTGGCTTGTCCAATAGGCCTAATAATGTCTTGGGTACTCTGGACTATTATTTGTTTCTTACAATAAAATTGCTTAATTCTAATACAAGTTAACCTTTATTCTTTATAAACTACATGATCCATTACTAGACATATCATGATCTAATACAGCATTTATACATTGTAATTTCCCTGTCTACCTTTTAAAGTAGATGTAGGTGTTTTGCCCAAGTTAACGTCTTGTTAATTACATTATTACTTGTCCATTACAAACATTTATGATTACTTGCACCTTAATCTAATAAAATACGCTGTTTCTTATTATATATGGCATTGTCTAGCACAATTTTTATACACAAAATTGTCTCCTTTTCCCTACCAAGTAGATGCAAGTTTTGTGTAACATTAATCTCTTACTAACTACATTATTATCTTGTCCATAGCAAACAATAGTTATTTCTTATTTCATAATCTATTAGTCAGCTTATCTGTTACACTTTCTACTAATAAATTATTTACATCACATTCTTCTTTACATCTTTAACCTTCTTTTAACATACAATAGTAGTCCTTCTTTCCTACCGCACATTATAACATTTTTATACAAAAATAAAACGTTTATCACCCATTTATATCCTAATAATCCCCCTCTGAATTGTCTATGTGCCTATCAGACACAATCAGATATAACTCCTTAATCTAGTTTTACAGTTTTATCTTACATTTTATTTAGCTTATGTTATCATGTTTCCAGTTAAGGGTTACCCAGCTAGGCTCTGCATTATAGGCTTTTTACCTATTATGTACATTATGTCTTATGCAGTCTACTGGAATTGTTGTTATTAAGTTTAATATAGACATGTTAGGTATTTTAGCTTTCTTATTCTACCTTACAATGGTCTTAAATTTACTTGTTAATACATCTTTTCCATAACACAGGTTTATTACTTTATTATTGTTTTGTACTACAGTATTTTTATATGACAATCTTTATGTTGAGGGAAACATCATGTTACAATATAAGCCTGAAAACTTGCAATATGTACCAATAGTACTACAAAATACTACACAATTATTTATTAAACATACTTTACTGTTTACATTTCTACACTGTTTATACAGTTTGATCACTTTACAGTAAGATTCACTATACATGAATCAACCGTTTTCGTGCTAACGGCGCACGTTATCTAATACGCATGTGTCAACAGAAAAACAAAAATCAGCTTCTCCGAGACACTGTGGAGATTATTGTGTGAGTACTTTTCAAAAAACATCAGTATTCATCAAAAGTGAAGCATTTATTTTCATTTAATTTGAATAAGAACAGTGTAATAGTAATAGTAATTACTACCACAATGTACAAACAAATCCACCTCTAACATCACTAACAAAAAAAGCAGACTTGATTAACTGGTAAGAGAACCATGGCATTCCTTGTAGTCCATCTATGTTAAAACCTGAGCTCTATGGACTAATTAAACAAAACAAACTAACATACAAAACTTTTAAAATAGATGCTATTTTGGCAAACCATGGACATTCTGTTTTACGACTTCTGCTCTATCAGTCGGACTTTAATCCTATGGAACTGATTTGGGCAACCGTGAAGGAGCGTGTTAAAAGAAAAACATGCATTTTTTTGTAGACAGTGTCATAAACTTAGCGAAAAAGGAATTTTATTGTATTTCTCCCGCAGACTGGAGATCAAGATGTGACGTCATGAAAATTGAAAATGACTACGTGAGATTGGATCAAATAACGGATACTGTAACAGATCATTTAGAAACTAATATAAGACGGGATAGCAGCAGTGAAGGCAATTTGAGTGATAGTGATAATAGGCTAACGGTGATGACAGTGACGGAAATATTAGTAGAGTGAAGAACTTACCTACCTAGATAATTGTAATTGCATGTAAGTAAATGTGCTCTACACTACTTAAATAGTTTCAGTCTAATTGTTACATCAATATTGTCTCTCCTGTTCTTTATGGATAGTTTTCATCTTCTTGTTTTTTAACAAGAAGATGAAAACACACACACACACACACACACACACACACACACACACACACACACACACACACAAAATCATTTCATGTGCGAGACTGTTATTAATGTTACTTATTCAAACAAATTAAGATGCCAGAGCAATGTGGATCATATGTTACTAAGTTTTTTTGTGAATCATAACATGTACACAAAGTGTACACATTCCAAAATATACGATTGTTGATGTCTAGGCTCAACTTTGGAGGAACATTGAAACAGTGTAACAGGGCTGAAAGGGAGGGGTTTCTATTTTATTAAAAATTTGTAAATTCATTTCATCTGTGTGGCCAGTCACGTGTTAAGTAAAAGCTTTGTTCAAACCAAGGAACAGTACGGTGTAGCTGTGCAATGGAATGTGTAGTGTTGTCAACAACGCAATACTACAATTCTTAGAACTTTAATACAGTGTAATGCGCACAAACACCTGCGGAGCGCATAACCGGCGCTTGAGCGAAGTTGCGCAAAATGGTTTGGAGATGATATTTGTTCAACAACGTGCTCGGTACATGGCGGAAGTCTTGACAAAATCCCGCCTATCTTTGTGACGAAACCGGTGGCAGTGAAATTTCGTCGACGTCCAAGACACAAATAACACGTGTTGTGTGTGCAACCTTAACAACAAAGGCTGGGAACGGTGACGAGATTGAGTATCAAAAAAGGCAGTGATGTCCGGCCGCATGTACGGCCAGTCGACTTACCGATGCGGCGTCGGCCTGACGTTCGCTAAGGTTCGTGGGCCCTAACGAAATTTAAAGTTATGTAGATTAAATTATGTAGAAGTGTTGTCTGGTGTATAGAGGTGAAACGAATCGGAGGAGTGAGTCGGTAAAGTGGACGGAAGGTGGAAGAGTGAATTAACTGTTTCGGACTTATTATATGGCCATGAGAAGAAGGACACCGGTGGGGTAATCCATAAAAATAAAATATAATTTCATTTTTTTATAAAAGGGGTTTTAAATTGAATGAATGTGTGCGCGAGCAGGCTGGGCTGTTTTGTTTAATATAAGAGATATATTTTAAAATTTGATTCTATGTTTTGTTTTAATTGTTTCAATTTGTCTTAAGTGAGAAGTAAACCTATTTACGTCACAATATAAAATGTGTTAGTCTAGTTATTACGCCATAACCACTTCCTAGTATTCTGTGCTGATAAACTCGTCTAACGTTCTCTGGGGGTTTTTTTTCTGAAATTTTAAAGAGTAGTCAGATAGCGGGATTTTTATAAGGGCAAGAGTGTAGAAGGTTTCGATGTATAACCTTAAAAAAACATCGTGGCGACCTGGGCAGTTTCTTTTAAGGTAAGTTTAACGGGGACCATGACGGTAAGTAGAATTCTGGCAGCGGTGAGTATTATATTATGATGAGTGTATTAGTATTTTTTAAAAAAGGTAAGAGAGAAGTACCTTTACAACAGACACAACACACCATGACACTGTTTACAAAATAATGACACTATTAAACATTTTATAACTCTGTGAAATCTTTATTACGTTGTCTCTTTCTGTTGTGTCTGACGCTTGTTTTGTCTTACAAAATGTCCACGTTTACTGTCTGGTCGTGTCCCCCCCTGTCCAGTCCCCAGAACATATTTTCTTTCAACTTTAATTAAAGAAGAGTAACTTCAGCACATTTTAATAATGTTAATCAGTCTCAAAACAGATTACTCATCTCATACATGCGTCTCATTCACAATTCAGAGATTAGGCCAATATCTTCAACTGCGTTAGTAGAGATTTTCCTCTCCCATGGCTTCCACTGCTCCCGACTTCTCCCCACTACGACCTGTGCGCTGTTTCATGTCTGTTTAATTTTACAGTACAAACACAATTTTTTGTGTATTATTACTCTGTATTTGTATTTATTGTTTATGGTAAGTATTTCTCCCTAAAATTTGCAAGACTCTGTAATACTCTCTATCTGATTTATAGAGTTCAGAATTACAATTAACAGAGTATTAACAGGCTGAAATTTATATACTTAAAATATGCAAATTACAAATTAAACAACTTTGCTGTGGAACACATCTCTGTATTGTACTTTAAGACACAATTATTATAATCTCTGTTGTAGCTGTTTACATAAGATGGATGACAAAAGTTGATGAGTAATCATGGTTTCTTGAGGTTTTTACTGTGCACAGAATGTCCATATACATTTGGTAGTTCCAAGCTGAATAATAAAAATTGAATCGCTGAAATAACAAAACACCAACATTTTTATCTGTTTACTGTTTTTTATGCACTAACCTGTTACTGTTAGCTCTACTATGCCAGACAGTTAAAAGTGAATAAAAACTTAATGTTTACCATTTACATTTAATTATGTTTTAATCTAATAGTCAAACAAGAAATTTAAAGTATTTTGTCTTCTCTGTAAACAGTAAATTTCATTATCTGAACACTGCTCTAAGCCCATAATTTACAGTTCACAAGCAAAGGACAGAAGTCCATAGTTCATAAACAATGACAAATCAACAGAAGGGAAATAAATGGTAGTTGTTTGTTTACTGGTCCACTGATCTCTATATGCCACATTTTCTTAATTATATGGCTTCTTTTGTTTGTACTGGTGTTTAGCTTGTCTGAGAGAAACCGTTTACACTTAACTACCTAGTCAGCTGTATTGCACATTCATAAGGATCAAATTAAATATTCATAAATATAATTAACAATTTTATATACAATTAATTGGTGTTTTAAAGGTCTCACCATAAATAATAAATATGAGGGCGTTATTTAAGTAAGGTCTGTTTTGAAATTACTATCCACTACAGGAATACAGAAAGACCATACTTGAAGAAATTCATAAAAATAAGTGATTTATGTTTCAGAATTGTCTGTTCCATTTACTAACTTTTATTCATCATCAACGTATGATATAGTGACAAAGACAGTTCGTTACAAATAATTGTGTCTCAAATGTTAACTGCATGTCCGCGCACGTGCACACACACACACACACACACACACACACACACACACACACACACACACACACACACACACACACACACACACACACACACACACACACACACACACACACACACACACACAGAGTAATGTTTGAATTCATCTATCAAACATTTTTGTAGCAACGTTCTGAACTTCTGAACATGAAGAAAATGAGCTGTTTGAACACATTATCACCAGAGACTAAAGCTGGCTTTACTACAAAGAAATAGCTCGGTTTTCAGCAGTTCAAAAATGACAACTGAATTATAGCATTACTAACTAGTTCAAGACACAAACAGTTCTGTTCTACAGACGTTTACGACAATAGAACAAAGAAGCTGTTGAAAAGATATGAAAACTGTATGGAAGCCAGTGATGATTATGTGAAAAAATAAAGGAAGTTCATCTTGCTATAATAAATCATTTTCATCATTGAATGCATTCTTCTTATTTTAAAATGGACTTTACTTTTAAAAAAATCATACCTTGTAGATGCACAACTATTACAAGCTATGGGCTGTTCAGTAAATACTATACACTTGAAATTGGTCACACACAGCATTCATTAAATATACACAATATAATGAACAGGTCCTTGTCTGAAAGTGCACTGGAACCTAAAATTGAACCATTGTAAATCCACACAAGTATCTGATAATCTGTAGGCTTACTCACCAAAGTCAATTATACTACTGATTTACCAAGAGTTACAGACATAAAGTTCAGTAAATGGACACATAGATCAGTTAAGAAAATTAATCAGTAGAGGGAGAAGTAATGTAAATTGAAAAAAGGAAAATTATTTTTAACTTGAAAATATTTTCACTAACTTTACATTAAAAAATCTCTTTATATTAAAAAATATTTGTATTTTCATGCCAACCTTTTTGTAGTAAACTTTTAAATTTACAAAGAACTGTTACAACCATCCCTTTATTATTATTTTATTAGAAAAGAAACTAAAAATATTTAAATAAGTGAAATATACAGAATTGAATTCACTTTTTATACATAAAAAATGTAAATTCGGTAATCTAATACATGTACAATACTTTCCTAGTAAAGCTAGTTACCTAACTAGTATATTTTGGTAATTACACTAGTTACCAAAACAA
Source organism: Magicicada septendecula (assembly GCA_034769895.1). Classification (NCBI taxonomy): domain Eukaryota; kingdom Metazoa; phylum Arthropoda; class Insecta; order Hemiptera; family Cicadidae; genus Magicicada; species Magicicada septendecula. Next base: position 280,983,397 of record CM068371.1, read on the forward strand.
ACTAATTTTTATTATGGCACTCTGGAGTTTCACCCTTTAGCCTTTTTCTTTAACCTTAATTTAGTGTCAGTGGTACTTCAATATTTACTTTCAGTTACTCAGCTTGTGAGACAGTCATATATCGTCTGATACACAAAACCACTCCTGGTCCAGTTAGTTATGATTATCAAGATCTGATTGTAATAGATACATCTGGCTTAAGGGAAAGAATAGTAAAGTACAAAATATTTAAAACAAAATTTTCAATTGTTTTATACTAATATTCTTGACATGTCTAGCTACTTCTTCCACCTGTCTCAACTGACATACACATACACACACACACACACACCATGATAATCGAATTCACTCTGAAAAATCAAATACTTTCAACACTGAAGTCCATCTACAAATGTGTGTTATTAGGTATGGGCTACATGTCACAAGATCCAGGCCATGGAAAGGAGAAACTCGTAAAAAAAAACATCACAATCATTACAGGCACATATTATATTACAGTAGAGTCCTGGTTATCCGCCATAAACGGGCTGGCGGAAGGGCGGATAAGCTAGAATGGCGGACAATAGGGAGAGTTAAATAAAACGCAAATTTATCATAAAATTACGTTGTAATTTTGTAAATGTAATTAATAAACATCACGTTTTACAACAAATCAATAGAGAAAACAATACAGTACTGTACAATTATATTACAAAATTATAGTAAAACATTTTAGAGAACAAGCAACAATATTAAAGTTATACACTTACAAAAAAAGAGAAAACAATTACGCCTACTTTAGTACTTCACGCTTCAAGTTTAAGAATTCAGTAAATTTTAACAAGAAAAATTTATTAAAAATAAATATAGAATCAGACTAATGTGTACGTAATAAAATTGACTTACACTGTCAGAAATGTTGGAAGTGAGAGTTCAGTTCATGATGAGTGAAAAAAATTAGTGATCTTCGACTGCCTCCCTGATGATTTCCGCTTCTTTGCTGCCAAGTCTCGCCATCTTTGGAGCATCATTATGTTGACAACCCTGGCTTCCTCTTGCTGCTCAACGTACTGAATGGCTGCTTCAAGAGCTTTAACCCCTTCTTTGTGTGTGATCTTTTGGAGCTCAACAGTTTCAGAGTCTTGATCTTCAACATCATCGCTATTAACAAGTGTTACAATTTCTTCGTCAGTTATTTCATATTGGTCGTCTCCTGAAAGCCAATTCCTTATTTCATCCAACAATGCATCCTCACATCCAGGGATACGTTGCACCAAGGGCAAAATACTTTCATGAAGTTCATCCAGCATGCTTTCAGCCATATTTTCGTCCTCGCCCAACAGCTTATGCCACGACTTCGCAATTGTTTGTGCCCCGACGTCGGCCCAGACCCTTGCGACCCAATAAGCGACATCCTTCAAATTTATACTTTTCAACTTCTTAATAAAGTTTTGCCCATCTTCAATTAATTATATGACTGTTGACAGAAGCTTTCTTTGATAGTTTCGTTTAAGTGTTTCCAAAATACCCTGGTCCATAGGCTGACAAATGGCAGTCACATTTGGTGGCAAAAACATAGCCTTTATGTCCCCATCTCTAAGTTCGTCTGGATCAGGGTGAGTTGGGGCATTGTCTAGCAGTACAACTGCTTTTCTGGGTAGGTTGTTTTCTTTTAAAAACTTCTCTGTAGAAGGAACAACTCTTTAAAAAACCATTCCTTAAACATTTCACTAGTCATCCATGCACTTTTTTGATTGAAATATTTTACTGGAAGAGCATGTTTTGAAATGGTTTTAAAAGCCCTAGGGTTTTTTGACTTTCCAATCATTGCCAGGGCCATTTTATGGTTTGCTGTGGCATTACTGCATGCTAAAATAGTCACTCTCTCTTTACTACGTTTATAGCCAGGGGCTGCAGCTTCAGTTCTAGCTGCAAGGCTCTTACTCGGTAACATTTTGAAATTAAGGCCTGTTTCATCACAATTAAATACTTGATTTCCTGTTAAGCTTTCAGTTTCAACAAAGTCTTGAAATTTTTTCTTAAACTGCTCCATTTCTTGGAAGTTTGATGACAGTTTCTCGCCGCAAATATTCAACTGACGGATTCCATAACGCTTCTTCCATCTATCAAGCCAGCCAACGCTTGCTGTAAAATCTGCATCACCTTCGTTAAATTCTTTTTGAAACCGCAACGCCTTTTCTTTTAAGATAGGTCCTGAAATAGGCACCCCTTTCTCCCTGAACTGTGTAAACCAAATGTACAACGCTTCGCTAACTTTTTCATAATCACTATTTTTCATAGTTTTTCTATCTTTAAAAGCAGTCTCAGTAACTCGTGAGGAACACCATTTTTCTAATTCTAATCGTCTCTTCTTCCAATCTCCAACTGTGCGATGACCGACGCCGTAGTGGTCAGCCACCTTCTGCAGCGTTTCCCCTTTATCCAGTCTTTTTAATGCCTCAAGCTTGTCTTTTATTGATAAAACAATTTTCTTCCTTTTCATAGCCATAATCGCAACACTATTAACAAGACTACACTACGACACTTTCACCAAAACTGCACTAGTCACTCACGGACACACCGCGTAAAAATAGCCTCACTGCTCACTACAGCACACAACAAGAAACTGCAGTCTACTAAGCGATGAGCATGTGAGCGATAGCGTTGGATGTTGGGGGTGGGGTGGGGTGAATGACACATGAGTCACAGCTAGGCTATAATAGGCGATGGGCAGTAGGCCAAATTCCTGTGGTACAGTCAGGAGCAATCACACGTACACTCACGCCCGCAAACTATTGGCACACTATTTTTGTTGCAGTAATTAAAGAAAATATTTTTTACGTTTACGTTTTATTACGCCGCTTGGGTGGCGGATAACACAGAACGGCGGATAATCGAAGGGCGGATAACCGAGACTCTACTGTACTTGTATAATAGACAATACGTTGTAACTGTAATACTATAACAATATTATTGTGCCAATGGCAGTTCTTAATGGTGGTCAAACATAGTAGTCATTTCATTCCCTGTTTTCACAGGCTTAAGTGAACTGATTGTGACCCATCAGTTCATTATCTGAACACTGTTCTACACTCACAAAACAATTCACAAGCAAAGTATCGAATTTCATAGTTCATAAACAATGACAAATCAACAGAAGGGAAATAAAAAAGGTAGTTGTTTCTATTCAATTTACCATGTGGATGGAAAAGGAACAACAGCATATAATATCTAAATGTTACTAGACAAACTTTAAGTAACAATAAGACAAAAAACATAAACTTATAGCCTGTAGAAAATACTGTTTCCTATTAGGAAATATGAAAAAACAAAAAAAAAACTCACTCAAATGATTAAAACTTAAACAGAAAAATATAATAATGAATAAATAAGTTATACATATAGTTATAGAGGGGTCAAATAATTAAATGTGTCATATAATCATATTTAGCTGATAGAGCTTCGTGGCACTCATGTTTGATCTCAGTTAAGTGTGGACTTTCTTACACAATCCTGTCCTTTAAACTTGAGGATTTGTATGTTGTAATATTTATACATTATGCACATAACACTGAAACAACACTATTCATAAATGAAATTATACAATTCTGCAAAATTTGACCTAAATATACACAGACCTAAATACGGCAGAACAAAATGTTTACCTTATTAGAAGTATTAATCGTGTGCTGTGTCTGTTTTTCAAGTGGTGGAGGTGGTGGCTGTGCAGGTGCTGGTTGTTTGGAAGGAGTAGTTTTTGCACTGGGTGGCTCTGTATCTGAGCTTGGAGATTCTGTATCTGACATTGTATCATTCATAAAACAAATCTGAAGGTTCATTCCTGCAAAGAAAATTATAATAAGTACATAGTAATAATCATTATCATTAGGTATGTTAGTAGTTAATAATTATAACATAATTTAAGTACGACACTCAAATGAGTTTCCAGAATCATGTTGTCAATCATCTATTCAAGTCTTGTAGACTGAGGCTATGCCAAGATTGGCAGTTTCTAAACATTTTGGTTCTAGGTTACTTTCCAGGAAAAAAATTGCCACAGACTAGTTTTGAAGAGACATATTGATCACAGACCACTAATTTGACAGAAATAAGTATCTTTGTTAATTACGTAATAAAAAGCAAAAACAAATGCCATCACCATACTTCCATTTCCTTAAGGAACATGGAAGTAAAAAACAGCAAAGTGTAAACAAAGACATAGTAAGACAATATATTTGAGAACAAATTCAAAGAAGATACTATATACATTTACAATATGCTACTGCACCCAATTTTGACATTTGATGAATTTTTTTCTTTCCATTTCGGAAATGCTGGAATACACGAAAACAGTGTGAACAGATGTAACTAAAGAGATTCCTGCAGCCATAATTCAGCACAGTTTCTTATGTAGATACACAGTTGTTTTTAATTATGTTAAAAATATTTCACATTTTAAACAACTACACATTTTAACATTAATGTTTCGTATGGTATCCAAGTCACTTTTTATGTAATAATAAGTGATTACCTGTATGCGGTCCGCCGTGTGACTTCTCAAACTTATTGCGTTACGCGTTTCAAGGCGTATGCCTCATCATCAGACGTTTAAAACCAAAAACACATATATCACACAAAACTGCGTTTGTCAAAAAATAAATAAAATTGCAGAAACAAGCATATTATGTGCACGTGATGTAGGGTGCGCACCCGTTCAAGTGTTGTCTGCTACTGATTGGAATTCGTTGAGCAGTCTCAAAGCAGTATCATACAAGCGGTTGGATACAAAGTTCAATTGTTCAAAGTTTAAACTGGTTTGCAATGATTGTAACAGCTTCTATATAGGTCAGACCGGAAGAGGTTTTTACAAACGCTTCCGTGAACACTTACCAAAAAAGACCCATAATTACAATGATATAAAATCGAATTACACTCGTCATCTGACCCAACACAATCACAATTATACAGATTTTAAGGACAATCTAATGCCTTTGCATATATGCAACAAGGGCCGTTTTATGAATGCCTTGGAGGAGCTGGAAATTTATAGTGCATATAATAATGATAGCAGTCATGATTGTGTTCTGAATGAACAATTGAACTTTGTATCCAACCGCTTGTATGATACTGCTTTGAGACTGCTCAACGAATTCCAATCAGTAGCAGACAACACTTGAACGGGTGCGCACCCTACATCACGTGCACATAATATGCTTGTTTCTGCAATTTTATTTATTTTTTGACAAACGCAGTTTTGTGTGATATATGTGTTTTTGGTTTTAAACGTCTGATGATGAGGCATACGCCTTGAAACGCGTAACGCAATAAGTTTGAGAAGTCACACGGCGGACCGCATACAGGTAATCACTTATTATAACTACACATTTATTATACACAAATAAATGTTAGTATACAAATATATTACATATACAATAAAATAAAGATAATCGTCAATTCTTCAAGGCTTAGGAGGAGTCTCCTGTTGTTCATATCAAGGCTTAGGTAAACTCATTTTTACTGCCTCTTTGCTGCTTGTCATCTGTTTTCTCTTCTTCCAGGGGATTTATACTTGCAGGCTAACAGCAAAATGCAGGAAATAGCTGTTCTTTTCAAAGCGATTTTCTATTTGTTTTTAGAAAACAATCTCACTAACTGAATACATTTTCAATTATTTTTTTGACATCCTCATTGTTTGTACGATATCCACATATAGATTCCTTTACTGCCTTAAATAACTGATTTTAGCTACCTGAATATTACTCCAACTAGTTTTCACCATTACCGAACCTTCCAAATCACATAACAATAACTGAATGGATAGAATCTTACATCTTTTTAATTTGTATACATTATGCATACTCAAGTCTCGTATGATATCTCTGTTCTTTGGTTTTTGCAGCCAAAGAACCTATATCCCAGTTCTGGAACACCATTGTTAAACAACCGTATGGATCAAAGATCTTCAAACTGTAGAATAAACTATTGAACAAAACAGAAATCATTACTGTTTGAATTAATTACTGATAATCAATTTATCTACACTTTAAATAAACAAAAACCCTCGTATAAAATGATTCAAGTTACACAATACAGGCTATCACTACAAGTAATAGACCTGAATGTGATCCAGTACAAATAGTCACATATAATACCAAAAACTGAGAGTAAAATTTTCTGTTATTTCATACTGTTACACATTGACAGTAATTTATATATTTTAAGTAATTAATGGTAACTTTTTTTTTAAATCTAAAACAAATCAGTAACATGTTAAGACTTTCAGAAACCATCCTATAAGAAGACTACTAATGCAGCATAACAGCCACCAGTAACTTTGAACTAGAGTAATGCGTGATTTTATACTACACTCTTCTTTACTGACAATAAGTATACTACACTACAATAGTATACTACACTTTTATACTATACTGACAATAAGTAATAAGTGCCTATCCTGCTGTGACACACTTTAGATCATTTTTATAATTTTAATTTATAATTATGTTTTCAGACTCATAGTTACTTGCTTAGTAAAAATAAATGTACTTTGGTAATGATGGAAAATCAATACACTAACCTGTCTACATATAATTGTTAGATCTAGTGACCAGTGGCGAAGCTAGTAGTTAATGAATGGGTAGGCAAAAATCTTATCTTAAAATTTTTTTAAGGAATCACTAAAAGGATGGTGGTTCAAATCGGACGCTGAGGTAGAGTTTGCTGTAAGCGAATGGTTCCACAAACAGCTGTAAGAATTTTACTAGCAGGGAATCTACAGGTTGGTGCAACAGTGGAACTCATGTCTTAATGTTAATGGAGACTTCTTTTAAAATCGTTGAATAAAAAATGCTTTACAGCTCTATACGTGTTTCTATTGAACAATCCTTGTATTAGTCATACACAATAATACAACTGATTGAACTTCAAATTTTTAAATTTGATTAGTTTCTATATATATGTTTAATGTTACAAATAATTCAAATAACAATCTTGATCATCTGTTAGTTCAGCAGAATAACAGGGACACTTTTAATAACCGCATAAAATAAACATACTTATAAACAACACAGCGCGCTTTAACATGAATGTTTGGACCACAGAAGTGAGGCATGCCTCAACGCTCTATGTGTACAGCCAAGGCCACACTATACTCCTGGCCGGAGTGCTGGAAACGTGACGTCACACTAGACGCCGAAACGAAACACGGCCGCTAATGCTGTTTACTGTGTCGCGTGCTCAAATAACCTTTCCTACACACACCTGTAATGGTTTACCTGAAGATGTCCTATATGGTTGTAATCTGTATGAACTAACAAAGACCTTGGTATGAAAAAATGTAGAGTTTTGTGAACAACAACAGTTATATTTAGCATTTGAGAAAGTGCAATTTACACGAAGGATGTAAAAAAGCTGTGAATCAAGGTAATTGACAGCTTATCGGGGAAATAACTTTTCAAGTTTCTTTATGTAGATAAACAGCCAAACTTTCGTATTGTACAAGATTTTATACTATGTATGATAAGTAGTATCAGAAGCGGGGTAAGCAGAAAAATTAAAGAAATAACCGATTACTAACTGCTCAGTATTTATTTACAACAATATTTGATCATTTGAAGATGGTGCATTACAATCTCGTATTGCCTTACGTCTAACATATTTACATGTAATTTCAAATCTACTTACAATAAAGTTATTTAGACTAACTTAACAATTCTGTGTCTAACATTTATCTAAGTTAACGCTGAACTTGGCTAAAATTTGTGTATTTTTCTCTTTTTGTCCGATTTGACATCATTCTGAGCATCTTTCCTTTTTTTATTGAATTTGTCATTACGAGATTTTGAATAATTGTTTAATAAGATGTTACAAAAGGAAAATAAACATTTATCGATAAGTTTGTTAAAATTAATTTTACATATATTACAATTTCTATGTGGATGATGGATGTCAATAAAACCTAAAACAGTGGATTTTAGCGCTACTCTCTGATTAGTGGACAATAAAAACTGTGTTTCGTATCTGTCAGATACAATTAATGTAAACACTTTGAAAGCTAAATTTAGTACTTCCATCACATAATCTGAAGGGTATTTTAAAGATCCTCTATTAATAACATTAAAATAGTAATTGTCCTTTTGTGGTACAACAGTAGACTCGGTATTTGTTGTAGTAAAGAAATCTGTACACCCAGTGCAAGAGTTATTTTTTAAAATACTGTGTACCAAGTAACCACCAATATAAACAAGGCCTAAAGTGTCATTTTCTGATAAGGTAACATCAGTTATGTCTACCTGCAGGTCATCAAAAATTTGATTACTGTTGTCATGCATATCATTACTATCGCTTTCTTCACAGTCTGATGTGGAAATAAATAAATCTTTGATACATACTTTACTGTGTCTAGAGGAGTAAATATCAATCAAACTCAAAGTTTTTAGTTTTTTTTCTGATTCCAAAACCTGCTTGACTGATACATGGTAACATGCACCACTCATCTGTCTATACTGGCTAAATCTGGCCTCTAACGGATCGGTCTGAAATTTGCCAAGTAAAACATATGACAATTTCATGTCTCCTAAGAGAAACGAAATAATCTCCATTAAAGTGTTAACAGTATGTAGCAATGCTACATGTGTTTCATTGGTTAATTTCCCTCTCCTTTTAGCTTTTGTCAACTCCTCCCCTTGAACAACAAGTTCATCCCATTTAACTAACCATTTACTAAAAGACTTCAAAAAAACAAAATTAGTATCTGTTACAGACTGGATTGGTTTAAAGTTTTCGTCATTAAATTTAACTCCCTTGTACATATGTTTTACGTTGACAATCTTCCACCACTTTAAAATGACCTGAATGAAATGTGCTGTACTACTCTTAGTTTCTGTTTTAGTCAATGACGAATTTTCATTCAAAGCAGCAATATTTTTCTCGTCGAATAACCTACAGCACAAATGAACATTTTGCCTCTCTATTGATGTTGGGTATAACACTTTTTTTGACAGTGCAGGAGCCAGTTTAACACAGTTATTTTCCTCACTTAAATGTAAGATTTTGAGATCTGATACACAAGCCATTTCTTTTACGTCATTTTTGTCGAAATTTGGAAACACAAATGTTTGTCTGTTATCTACTTGGTTTAACCAGTTATTTCTAATACATTTAAACAAGTGAACTGGATCGAACATAACATAAATATTCTGTGACTCACAGTAAGGGTTTACAAATTTTGTTTGAAGAGTGCCTCCACAAAATCGTTCAAACGTATTTCTGTTTACCCTGTTGTTATCAGATATCAAACAAAATACTTTAAACCCTATCTCAGTAAGTAGTTTTATTACTAGATTTGTTAAGGTGAACAGCATATCACTAGACAAATTTTTAGTAGGGAACAACCCAACGACATCTTTGTATTTGGACATAATTGAGGAAATCATAAAAACTTGGACTGTACTTGCAGGCTCTGGTGCATTTTGGTCTTTAACTACTAGACCCTCAACCTTCCCACCCTTATAAGTGATTTCGGGCTTAACATAAATTTCATCAAGGAGTAGGCAGCACAACTTTTCATTTTCTTCAAGGACACTAACTTTTTTCTTTAAGTAGTCCGTGTGGCCAGATTGTAAACCTGAAGTGTTAACTCCTAATTTAAAAGTAAATTTATTTAAATATTTTGGGTGTGGCATTGTCAGAAGCTTAGCTACCCTGATATAGTTATAGGATCCTGGGAAAGCAAAAAGTAAAGTAGCGAACCAAACTAAAGTATTTACACAATAACTGACTTTCTTTTTGAATAGTAAATTAAATTGTTCCTGTAAAAATGTTAACCTTTTGCTTACATCAGGATTATCCAAACAGTCATCAATTAGACTACCGAGAGAACTATTTACAGAGCTGATGTGGTCTTCAGTACTACAATTAATATTAATCTGCCTGTTCTCATTAAATAAGTATTGGAGTAAAGCGTTTAACTGTGACCATAAGCATAGACGTTTTCTACCATAACTAATTTCTAAAATCTTTGGATCATCGTTAATAATTATGTCATCTCTTGATAATACATTAAAAGACAAATCGTTACTTATAAGTAGACTTATCAATACTTTAACATTACCTCTTTTGGTTTGATAAACAGAGAAAAAATTTAAAGTGTCTTCACTGGCGTGCAAATGAAAATGTTTAATGGCATGGTCATCACACTTAAGTTTATATCTTTCTTTAATATCACTTAAGCTATTTATAGTGTCTAATATCTTTACTTGGCTCTTCCGATCCTCTTCTCGCTGCCGGATTTCCTCTCTCCTGCTTGCAGGGTCTCTTCGAGGGGGAGGTAGAGTTCTCGTCAAATATACGGGTTGGTTTTCAAAAACTGTTGGACATGCATCTGCAGCTAATTTCACACGCTGTCATTTTACAGTCAAGACGGTGCCGTCGGGTTTTGTCACCGAGTCCTCTCGCACGATATAACGTTCGTCGAAGTGACGAATGCAAACAACAGATCGTTTGCTGGGCGTGAAGTTTGCTCTGTGAATGGCATTTAGCCATTTTTGACACTGGATAGGATCCTCCGGGAATCTAAAAACACTCACTGAACTATCTGTGTTATAATTGCTTTTGCATCCTGGTACGCAGCATGAAGTTGGCATGTTTTAATATTATTATCACAAATGTACTGAATGAAAAACAGTTGCAGCAAAACTTCGTATACGAATAGAAACATGTGTGTAAGTGTATACTGACTAAAAAGCATTGGGCTGGTGGCGCGAAACGGTCCGGCGCCTACTGTGACGTGGCACGTGGAGTGGAGGGGGTGACTCCGGCCAGTAGTATAGTGTGGCCTTGGTACAGCACAGGACTATCCCCCCTCCCTTCACTTCCCTATCACTCCGGCACATTGCTTACATACGATGTATACACAAAAACGCTGAGGCAAGTTCAGGTTGCCTCATTCGCTTTAAACGCGCTATGCCGAGACTCACCTGTCACCATCTAGCGGTCGCTCAGTTAAGTACGTTTCGGCCTAATAAATTCGACAGTCGCGGTAACAATGTATATAATCTTTACGTTATGTAGTTCATATGTATTTATAATTTTTATTCTACAGAATTTTTTAGGGTAGGCATTGCCTCAATTGCCTCCATGTAACTTCGCCACTGCTAGTGACAAGTAATTTGAGAGAACAAACTGACCAAACCTTGTTCCCCCTTTTTAACATAACTTTTTCCATAAATGCATTCTGAAATTTGTTTGGTTAAAACAAAGTAAGAAATGTGTGGAAACCTGATTACCATGAAATATGAAATTACAATCAAAACCCTAAACAGCCTACTGTGTTAGATCTCATGAAACATCGTAACAGTTGCACATTAACAATGAAGTTACTAAGACCTCTTACTCACTGCCGGATTAAGGCTATGGGGGGTCCGGGGTTATTTAAGAGCAGGGGCCCATGTATGAAACTTTTGCATTTTGCACAATACTTTACTTTATTCAGACGATCATTTAATAAATATAATAAACAAAATATTGTTCTTAAATAGTATTTTTACTCACATATTTTTAGATTTTACACTGATTAAATAGATGCTGAAACTGTTTACTATTATTTTATTTCGCAGCTCTTTTTACAATAATCAACAGACAAATAAATTAGAGAATACAAAATAATTTAATTGAAATATTTCTTCTGCTCTTCTTTTCGGAAAACTGCTTATCAAATCAAATCAAATATTTTTACAATCGACAAGAATCAAATAAGCTTATCTTTTCTACTTTCAGTTTGTGTTTAGTAAGTATTTCTAAGCACATTAAAATCTGAATTACTGTGTTTCAAAGGGATGTATATTTTCCTCGAGTCTTCTCCAAAAATCATCATAAACAATTGTGATAGCTTATAACTGGGGAAATTTTGAGAGTTAAACTTTACTGCTTTGGGTTTTACCATAATCTTATGTGCCTAAACATGTCCCCAAGTTTTATTTAAATCCGTGATCCGCACTTCAGGTACTCTCCTTGTCAGTGCAGTTTTTAATATTACACTTGCTTGGAAAATTTTATTTATTCGTTCGAAAATGAGAATTATTAATGTTCGGGCATGGGGCCCCCCAACAAGCAGGGCTCAGGGCTTTAGCCCCCCTTAATCTGGCACTGCTCTTACTTAGTTTGTAATCTGATAATGTATGTCTTCTGACAACTAAAACCAAATTTGTTACATTTGCAGACTACTTTCCACTTGTGACATACACTACATTAATTATAATAAAGACAACTTACTCACATTATGATTAGTAAATCGAAGATCACCTATTATAAAATACCTAACCAACATCATCATCAACAACATGAGTGTTTTTCCCACAAATTATCAATAAAATAATTTATTTGAAAATAAGACCCCCTTGTATTCTAGAGTAGACCTAAATGTTTTAATAATGTCTTAACTTTAGTACTACATTATTCGCCTGAACACCCGAGTGCTATTAGATTTCTGTTGTAATACAATTTTCTTTAACATAAGATCCTTCCAAATTTTTATATAGAAACAATCTAGTAGGAAAAATGGGAGTCTTATTTTTGAGTCAATACTGCATTCAATCACATTTTGTATTTTGACCACATATCATCTATCTCACATTGTATTAATTAAAATTTATGGATATATATTTTTTGAATTTATACACAGTATAACTTCTATGCTACTACAAAAACATGCATACTATGGTACTGGTATTTTGAGAATAAAGGTAAATTATTTCACTGTATATACAGTATAATTACTGTAATTTCTAGTATCTTCCTAGACGACCATCATTCTAGTACATTACGGTATCATTAAAAAATTATTCATTTATAAAAATGGTTCATAATGTAGGTAAGTTGCATTTTATGTTGAACCTATATCTTTTACATCACTATTCTAAATATTTGCCCATGTCAAATACCTTGTAAGAAAATATGTATAGGTCTATTATAAATCTTGCTACACTTAATCTTTGCTACGAACACATTGTTGTGCCCAACAATTAATAATGCCTATAAATAAAACAAGGGTGATTTAATAGTAATAACAAAACTTACCACTCTGGAGCCTTGCTTGTAAGCTAGGCTTCCTGCCTGGACGATCTCCACCATAGTACTCATCAGTATCACAACCTGTTGCTAATCTCCTGCGAATCTCTTCTCTATCATTACGCCGCTGAAAGTAAAAACGATTAATAAGGTCAAAAGTTTATTTAGAGACAAGAAAATAAATTGAATTACATTACTGACACAGCAAAATATAGTCTTGCACCACTTTCAAACAATTTTTTGAATTAATTTATGATTTCAAAAATGACACAAACATCATTTAACAATGTATAGACAATATTTATGGATGAACTAGATATGTTATTAATTATTTGTACCCTATCACTAAACTCATAACACTAATCCTTTAAATGACTACACTAAGTCAACAAACTACACCAGTATTGTAAAAACACTCACAGCATATCTTCTATGAGGTGGGGTTTCTTCTTCTACATTTATTACACGTACAAATCTATTTACAATATCATCATCATCATATTCATCTTCTGCCATTGGGTTGTAGATGACATAGTCTGACTTATTATTTATGACAGTCGGCCACCTCATTTCAGATTGAATACCATTCGGTATATTGTGAACTAAGTTTGGAGTAGACATTGACGTCTTTGCATATTCATCATTCACGATTACATCCTTCTTATTAATAAACTGGTCAACTGACAAATAAGACGAAAGACTGTTGGTCTTATGAATGAGAGTGGATCCAAAGTTACACACAGTTTCTGAGAAACGAGACGTTTTCCCTTTCAGAGATTCGACAGATAATGAATCAGACACTCTAAATGACTTGTTTTTTATATTCCAAACTATATTTTCGAACATATTCTGATTGCAATCTGGACGTTTTAAGTCAGAAAACAAATACATATATCTTAAAAGCCATCTCTTTACCACACTCTTCACCAAACGTTTGTTTTCGATATTACATAACCTACAAACACACCTATACAAAATACTCCTTTTAAAAAACAATGAAAGTTAAGTATGTAAAACACACAGAAGTTCTATTTAAACTACTCTTCAAAAATAGTATGCTATGAAGCAAATTAACACACAAAATTGATGAAATTCAATAGAATTTGCAACGACCAATATACGCTAATACAGATCGCAGCACTACTGAAGCCATAGCCACATACATATTCCGATTCCTATCATTGATCGACGCTCTGGCAGTTTTACATGGAGTAATAAATAAATTATCTTAATTTACAATTAACTAGAAGTTTCGATAACACATATTAATAACTTACAGCCTAACGACTGCAATACTATTTCATTTTATGACGAACTATACTCAAATAAATCGAAACCAAAACTTAGAAATCAATGGCACGAGGACGCGGTAAACACAATTAGAGTAGGCCTAATTCTGGTAAACAGGACTTTTAGGAATATAATTCGTTTCTTTTTCAGCTAGCTGTTCTAAACAAGGGCCAAGAATGAAATATTATAATATGAATAAACTTAGGCCTAATATTAAATATTACGGTATTTTTTGAAAGTAATATATAAACAACTCTGTCATCATTATAAAATGACTAGAGGTTTCAGAATCAAAATTATAGCTTGAACTCACATAAATAGGTATTTTATGACAGTTCCCGTAACTTCCAGCTTCACTTGGTGTTCATACAAAACTAACTTTCTTGTTTAAAATACAACCCCCTCCATATCTACGCCCTCAGCGGGGGACTTGCTCACAGAATAACACCATTAGGAGAATAATAAGCCTTGCACATGCAACATTCAAGTGGATCACGGAATTTGAAATACTGGTGTTGTACGCCCAACAAAGAAAAAACTAAGCTATTTAGATTGAAGATAACCAGCCAAATAATAGTAGTAGACCCTAATTATCCTGTGCGTGTAGTTTACAAAAATTCTCAGCTACACTCGCCTGAGCATACCTTTTTCTTCTTATACACATATTTAGTGTACACTGCTAAATTTGTTTTGCTATCTGTTAAGAGACATCTATGCATATAATGTGTGGTCCAGTATTATTAAAATAATGTTTGACTTCTGTGAACTGAAAAAAAAATTTTGAATCTACTTTTTTTAAAAAGGTTTCACATTTCCAAGCTGACGGTTTAACAAAAGTCTCTACGACATTATGTCACACTCGTCAGATAATCTTTGTAATAACATATGATTCTGTTTCAGTCGTATATTTGACATAAAAAACTAACTTCTGTTGAGGATCGATCATACACCATCTGCGCCACACTAACTGCACTAACCACTAAACTAATGTCACTTACGGTATCGGATTTAAGAGAAAGAAATCTTTTAAATGTAGGCTATTCAAGGAACTCCATTAAGCGGAAATAGATAGTATTGTATGTCACAGTCCTTGAAAATAAATCAACTAACAATAAGTCCTTAACTAAAATATTAAAATAATTGATGATTACAATTATCTATCCACGTTGTTAAGTTGCCTCTAAGATTATTCTTCTAAATATAATTATTTCACTATATTTACAATTGTTCTAGAGTGTCTAGTTTTCGGCCTTTTGTGTGTACGTGTAGAATGTCCATGTTATTGTCGATGTTTTTGTATGTGTGGTTTGCTTCAATGAGGTGGTTTGCAAAGGTGGATTCTGTAGTGGAGTGGAGTGCCTTTGTGTGTTCAGTGTATCGAAAACCGTTGTTTAAAAGCGAAAACCTGTTGAGGTTATAAGGTAAAACGTTTACGTTTTTAGCCATAAAAAAATTTGTGTTCCGAGTCAGTAGTAAAATAATTATATTTAGTTAAGTAACGGATACGTCATGGACAACGAAAACCAAGAATTATTCTTCTGTTTTAATTATAGATCTATTTTTTAGATAGCCCTACTTGTATCAGCTAGGTTCCTTATTACAGCCATTTAAAAGTTACACACACACGATTTGAAAGCTACACAATTTCATAATAGTAATCGTCATTATATAAACGAGAAATTTTAAAACATACATAAATGCTGTGTGACAAAAGAAGCATGCATAGAAGAGTGTAGTTTATTGAACAGCGATTCAATCAAAATATAGCCGCGAGTGTTGTGTGTCGCACGACTGACACCAGAGTTTGTTAACTTCCTTTTATTAACTGGAGTATTCTCCACTGATTAATTGGCGTAGTTTCTAAAGATGTCTCCGAGCTACTAAAATAAAACTCTATACGGAACCCTGATCGTGCCAGTGGCAATATGCATCGGAAGCGGGACGCTTACAACAGCAGAAGTTTTAGAAGTGTCTGAACGAAAAATATACGGCCCAGTAAAAGAAGGAGAATGCGGGAGGATAAGGAACAACTATGAGATAAATACTATACTCGAAGGAGGATTTAGAGTATAATTTATTAAGTCCAGAAGGATTGGCTGGTTAGAGCATGTGGAGAAAATGAGTGTAGAGAGGAAACCAAAGGGAACCCTGTACGGTGAAGTGGGTGGTGTGAAGCAGTTAGGAAGAACGACAAAGTGATGGCTGCAAGAGTTGGAAGTGTATTTGAGAAGGATGGTTATCAGGGGTTAGAGCACCTAGCAAGAAGAAGTGAGTGAAGAAAACCGAGGGGTGTGATGTTTCGGAGGAAGAAGAAGAAGAAGAAGCTTCTAAGGATGACTGAAACCTGAACCTGAACGACTAATAGCAGTGGATAATCTGATAAGGAGGACACGAAGTACTGTTAGCAAATTGTTACGAGTTTCGCGTGACTAGTACGTAACGGTACACGGTGAAACGGCACAGAAAACATTCAGAAATTTTCTGTCGGATTCGGTAGTTTATAGCTCTCTCATTTAAACGTTACCCCTTCGTATCAAAACAATTGCTATCACACGTAAATATTTTTTACCTCGAATCAGTGTAGTTACGTTTAAACATTGTTGTTACGTTTACACAAAAAAGCATACAATAGCTTCATACACAGATTATTAACGATACCCCTTGACATTGAAGATTTGAACGATGAGCTCAATACAATAAAACATATAGCAGTAGCCAATGGTTACAACAGTTCAGTGATCCTCAGAAAGCACAAATATAAAAAGTCCAAACCTGGACTAGCTAAAAATTCTAAGACCACATTCATTTTAACCACTTACACCAATATAATGCCCAGAATTTTAATATCCACATTAAATAAAATCAGTATTACTACGGTACTACTTTCAAAACTAATAATAGTCTATGGAAATTAGTTCGCCCAAATATTCAAACCCGCTTGGAGATAAAAACAGGCATATATAAACTAATATGTAACGACTGTGATAGCTTCTATATTGGCCAGACAGGGAGACCTTTCGTCAAAAGATTTCAAGAACACACACCACGCAAAAATTTAAATAACATATATTCACTTGAAAACATTAAGTCAAATTACGCACGCCATTTTATTTCAAACAACCATACTTACACGGATTTAAGGTCTAATCTTATACCTTTACATTACTGTAACAAGGGTCGCTACATGGACGCATTGGAGGAGTTTGAAATATACAAAAAGTTATAACAGCACGAACAACCATGATGACATACTGAATGATAAATTGAATTTTAAATCCAACCCACTGTACGACACCGCGTTGCATTTGCTTGAGATAAAGAACCTGTCAATAACTCGAAGTCCAAGAATTCAGTATCAGACCGAACGTTACACGGTGCGCACCGAGTCGGACACGTGTGTTTGAATAATGTACTTTTATGAATTTTAATATTTGACGATCTCTTCCCGAGTGATACGTCTGATGATGGGACATAGTTCCCGAAACGCGTAACAACAAAAGCAACGTAACGAAGTCACAGGACGGATTTGAAATAGGGTAATTTATTATAGTAGTTACGTTGTTAACACGTTTCTATAGATCATTAACAACGGCTACACAGACACAGAATTAAGACGACATGACGGGTCGGTTCCATTGAAGGTGATAAGCTGCCGTCCTTTTTCAGCACAACAGTCAAACATGAACCCGGACCTCCAACATCAATCTTCAACGTATCCTATCCGTTGCCATCTCAGGGTAACCACTCACGGCCATTCTTATGAGACCTTCCAGCACATCATCCAACCGTTTTATCCAAACGGTTCTCTTCTCTTTTTTCATACAACCGTACCATCAGGATTTTCTTTGGCATATGCTGACCATCCATCCGATCTAGGTGACCTAGTCATTGCGTTCGTTGAGTTTTGCGAATCTTACGATGTCCTCATGCTTCAGTAGCTCATCTATCCCCTATCTTACTCTCCATTCATCATCTTCCTTAACCGGGCCATAAACACGTCGGACAATCGTTATGTCAAACCTTCTCGGTGTTTCTTGTTTCTTTTTTGCTGATGTCCACCTCCATAAGCTACAACTGGTCTAATGGGTGTTTTACATATTTTGATTTTTGTGTTGTGTAATAAGCTGCGGTTGATGAATACTAATTGTGGCAACGCGGACTCCAAACGGTAACCTCATCTTACTAACGGCGCAAACTGATTGGTGAACAGAGGATGTGGCGCATTTTGAAGAACACATTGTTACGACAAAGGCTTGCGACTACCACCTTTAGGGCGATGCAGTATTACAAATGATTCTGAACTTAAAAAAAATAAAAATGTTACTGTTGTGAAACTATGCACTTCATCCCGCCTCAAGTTTTCTGCCCTTTCCTTCCACAGTCTTCTACTGCTCCACTTCCAGTCTTCTTTTTTCAAGCCTCTACTATCTTCTAAGACTTTCAAATGTTTCTTTTGTCATGTTAACGCCAGTGCTCATTTGTCTTTTTCCCACTTGCTGCCATTCCAGCATTGGTTTAGTCCATTTTTCACCACACGCCTATTTATCCTGTTCATATTTGTCCATGTCACTGCAAATCTTTATTTTCTAGAGCTTTTATAATTAAGCAGTTATTTCTATTTGGCTCCAACTTTTCCGTTTCATACTCTATAAACATCTACACATATAACGAACGTCCACATCTCTTATTCTGTTTCATCCCAATGGCCATACTTCTGCTCTATATAAAATAGTACTTTGCACTACCCTCTGAAAGATTCTTTTTTTTTATTGCAGCTGTATATTATGTTCATAGATTTCCTACAGATCTTTTATAGTTTAAACAGACAAACGATTCTATGGTGTGTAAGTGAAATGGCATTACCACAAAAATGGTTAAGTCAGATACTATCTAAGACTATGAAATTAATCTTGGAAAAGTTGGAAAGAATCTTAGATAAACATATTTAAATTCTTTACAGGTTTCGTCATTCCTGTAGGAGAATTTATAATACCCGTTTTATTAGGTCACATGTATAAATATATTTCGCTGTCACGAAATTGTGACTGATAAGATACAATAACCCGCGGCCGCGGATTGAATTCTACTCCTGGATTTTGTTGTCCATGACGTGTTCGTTGATTAACTAATTATAACTACTGACTCGGATCATTAATTTTTTTAATTGGTAAAAATGTTAAACTTTTACCTTGTAGCCTGAACTAGTTTTCGCTTCATCAGCCTCTGATGAAGCTTGTAATAAGCGAAAACTAGTTAAGGCTACAAGGTAAAAGTTGAACATTTTTACCAACAAAAAAATTAGTGATCCGAGTCAGTAGTTATATATTTATAATTAGTTGAATTCTACTGTATTGGATTAAATCGGTTCTCAGTTGCTGGTAAACTGATAAACATATATTTACTTTTACTGTTACTTAGCATTTCTTAAATATCACTTCAGTATGAACCTTTTTGAAGAATAAAAACGGCAGTTGCTTATTTTCACAGTAGATATATTTATATTTCGATATTTCTAGTAACTAGATTTATTAATATGTAAAGCTGCGAAGTTTAATAATCTGCGACTCGACTCCCAATATAAAATATTTAGAAAATCGTTGTGTCGTATCCAAAAACAAATTTTTAATTTAATGACGATGAAAATGCCAAAGAAGGGAACGAACAGAAAAGAAGAAAAAGAAAAGACGAAGAGGGAGATGAAGAAGACAAAAACTGGCTCATTTTATCTAAGTAAAGGGGAGAAGTGATTTATTCACACTTAAATTGCGGTACGTGATCGCATGCTTTTCTCTCATTTGTACTTTATGGAGACTGAAAATGTTAAAAAGTTCTTGTTGTAATTACAAGGGAAATCTTTTATTCATGACCTTATCGGGATGTAATCACATGTTTATTACTTAAATATGTTGCGCGTTCGTTTCTAAAGAAATGTCGCTTATATCATTTATCCGTTAGAGAGGTCAGTGAATTTAACCTGTGGTACACTAATTGAAACAAGAAACTTAATGATAGGTTTTAGGTGATTAATGGTTAGATTATCAGTGTTCTTAGTAGACATACTCTGTCATGATGTTCTGACCCGTACGCTCAGTGTATTACACGCAATAAAAATAAATATCGATATGGAAAACCATACATGACTTCCATGTTTTAAATTTATATTTAAAATCATTTTCGAAATGAAATATTTCCATAGAAACTATTTCTTTCTTCAGCCTTAACCACAGTACTGTGGTCACTAACGTATACCACCTCACGTTAGCGCACTCGATTTTCACTGATGATGGCAGTCGATGGCACTGCCGAAACGTCTGGTTTTGCAGAAAACATTGGACCACAGCCAAGCAGCCCGGGAAGGAATTTTAACAACAAACTATTTCTTTGTTGCCGATAACGTAGTAGGCCTACACATATAAAAAAATATTCTCTACCCCTTCAACTATCATTTTCATTTATAGAAAATTACCCCTCCCACTTCAACTGCCCTTTTCATTTATAGATATTTCGTCTACCTTTCTACAGTGAATTATTATGACTTTATTTTCAGGATACTTTATTATTAAGTACCTTACGCTTGTTAAAACGTAAAATGTTGCAGGTAAACTATCCCTTCCCCTTAACCGATCTTCACCAAAATCAATAGGCCTTGAGTCCTCTATAATTCGGGCACACATGTGAAACATTATTTGATTCTGTTTGAATTTGGGGCAGTTATCGTTCGTCATAGAAAACATTCTACACACAGACCCACGACACATTTCGGAAAATGACTTTTCTTCACGTTTTGAGGGTAGAACAATCAGAATCAGCCCTTTTCCCGAACGCGATTTTTTTCGCCATCACCATACTTCCATTTCCTTATGGCACACGGAAGTAAAAAAAATGGCGGAGAACACTTGTGTTTCGTTTGGTGATTGTGACATTATATTTGAAACTAAGGTTAAATTTTTAGGAAAATTGCCCATTCATTAATAATGTGCATTATGTTTATTATTAATGTCCATTAATGTGGTTGATGGATGCTATACAGATGACACACACTTTATTCCATAGGCAGGCGACTGATTCGTAATTCCACATGAAAGAAAGTGGTTTAAACAAACGCATTGGAAACATTAACGCAATCGGACCGGTTTTAAAATCAAAATAGTAATATGCTAATGTATGAGTAATTTCCACTCTTCTGAACTAATAAGCGACCTATAAGCGAACAACTACGGAAACAGACTAGCGTGACTTACCTGTCTAATAAAGTTAAAGAGTTACTCGGCTCTATTCCATAAATATTAGTTTTGCACAGCATCAAGATTTATGAAGTACGTATTTTGCAGGTCTATGTAACTAGAGAACATAGCGTGGGTTATGACGACTCACTATTTTAAATACCTATTACATTCGTAGTCCTTCAGTCTTTCGACTGGTTTGTACCCTCCCCGCATATACCTGTGGTGCGTGTGGTACTGAGTAACGCCGGATCCGAACGGCATAGTTGGGGAGGGTTTATACTAAGCAGGATACCTCTCGCTGGTTTGCCATTGCCTTGCGAGGGGGAACGGTCGTATCTAAATCAGATGGCCCCCGGCGGGAATTAAACCCGCGCCGACAGCGTAGCAGCGCCACACGCTAGCCACTACGCCACGACCGCTCCACCCCCTTTTTATATACCTATTACATAACCGTATAAAAAAGAAAAGCAAGGAAGGAAATGTTGATATCTCAAGTTTATCAGAGTACGATGTATATTAACAGGCCTCTGATAACTTTTATTTGGATGAGCGAAACGAGTTCCCAGTTTTGACTATTTGTACCAGTATTTGCCCATCTGTTTGAGGTAGGAAACGAGATTGCATTAGGCCTACCTCAATGCGTTAACTTCTGAACGCATCACCCGATTTTCGTAAAACTTGGCACACGTGTCCATAAAAAATAGGGGGGGGGGAGGCAAAATGTGAGGGAACCAAAATTTTGATAAAAATTACAAAAGTCCATGTGGTGAGTTCAAATTAAACAAAATGTTAAGCAAAATTTGAATTCAGGCTCATTTTTGGAAACGTCAA
Organism: Magicicada septendecula; assembly: GCA_034769895.1. Classification (NCBI taxonomy): domain Eukaryota; kingdom Metazoa; phylum Arthropoda; class Insecta; order Hemiptera; family Cicadidae; genus Magicicada; species Magicicada septendecula. Next base: position 281,005,788 of record CM068371.1, read on the forward strand.
AATTTTGGACGCCGGGAACCAAAAAGTGGGTGAAAGTTTTGACACAACCGCAAAAATTCAAGTGCGATTAAAATTAAATTAAAAGGAATGTTAACTAACATCTACATGTAGTGTTAATTTTTGGAAATTTCAGAATTTTTAGGCGTCAGAGCAAAAAAGGTGGGGCAGAGTTTAATAATAATATAATAATAATAGCAATAATAACAACAACAAAAATAACACTGTTTTTCGGTTGAACGCAAGTCTTTTTATTTCTTTTAAAACCAGAATTTTTAAGTTGCTCGAGCCACTGAGAATATCTCATTGCAGTATGGGCGAAACGTTTATTTTAAAAGAAATAAAAAGACTGTGTTCACCCAAATAACAGTGTTATTGTTTACGAAAGCCACGAAAGTTTACGAGCGAAAAGTTTGATAAGATTCCAAATTCCATGTGAGATATACAATTAAAAAGAATTTTTAGCAAAAATCTTAATATAATGTACAGTTTTGAAAATTTCAAAATTATTTGACACCCCCAGGACTCAAAAATGGGATGAAAATTTTGAAAAAATTGTAAAAGTCTAGCCAGGCGTCATACTAAAAGGGATTTTAACACAAACCAGCTTGTTTTTGGAATTTGAAGCCTTCATTATGCGAATTGTTCTACAATTCATTGTTACTTTACTGAACCAAAAATAGTAGAGTAATAGGGATTCTCGTAATTTTAAAATTACGAGAATAATAGGGATTCTGAAAATTGTAAAATTATCTCACCCCTTCCGCTTTAAAAAGGCTTTTCCGCTTTCAAAAATCCTCCAGCCTAATCTACCTGGATTTCAAAAATCCAGCCTGGATCTACGCGTACACCTGTGTGTCCTATTGGTGTGTATTTCCAGACTTGTTTGGCCATTGTTGAATCTGATATTTTTTCTAAACGTTCTTTCCACCGTTGTTTGTAATCTTTTATTTTTTCATTCCAGTTAAAAGCTTGTAACTCTCCTTTTGTGGCCTCGTTCCTTATACGGTCAAGTTTAGAACTCTTCTTAAGAACGCCATTTCCGAGGCCTGTATTTTACTTCTTGTTTCATGGTTGTTCTCCCATAATTCACACCCATAGGACAGTACAGGGACTGCTATAACTTTGTAGAACTTTAATTTTGTATCTCGACGTACCTTGTTTCTAAAAATACGGTTGATTATCCCACAGGCCGTCTGGAACTTACCTAACTTAACATCAATATCATAATTCCTATGTAAAATTATCTTATATCAAAATTCATCCAATAATAAATATACTTTTTTCGAAATAGTGAGCGAGTCCTGCAGCTCAGCGAGCTTAATAGTTGGTAATAAATGTTTAGAAACGAGAACAGTTAAGCAAGTTTATCTCCATAACGTACGTTTATGAAAAGGTTTTCAGATAACGGTGACATGCAGAATTACATTATAAATGGAATTAAGAGTACTTTCGCGTTTGTCATGTGTAGTTGATTAACTTGTTTTTGGATTATAAAGAATATCTGCATGAAACGGACGTTATAAAAATTCTGAAATACTAACAATTTTCATGAGTTTCGAATGATGTCTTAAGAAAATACGGCCTTGTGAATGATTTTATTGACAGTTTATTAAGGGGTAAGTACGCATAAATACAAACCATTATTAGTGTTAGCAGTAGTAGTATCAGTGTAGTAGTAGTAGTAGTAGTAGTAGTAGTAGTAGTAGTAGTAGTAGTAGTAGTAGTAGTAGTAGTAGTAGTAGTAGTAGCAGCAGCAGCAGCAGCAGCAGCGGTAGTAGTAGTACTAGTAGTAGTAGTAGTAGTAGTAGTAGTAGTAGTAGTAGTAGTAGTGGTGGTAGTAGCAGTAGTAGCAATAGTAGTAGTAGTAGTAGTAGTAGTAGTAGTATCATCATCATAAATTCTTTTTGATCACCTAGTAGCAGCATCGGTTGCCAACTTTAGCCATTCTTTACGTGTTGCCGACATGAAGTGTGGCCATGGTTCACAAACCCTACAAGTAATTATCCTGGATAATTATTATTTTTCATTTTTCGCACTGAACAGGACCTTCTCTCATCAGTTCTACTCTGGACGCTGCTTCAGCTTCTTGCTATCGCCTGCCTCTCCGCTTGGACGAGGAAACCATCTTTCCCAGGAAAGAAGAACCAGGAGCCAGCTGGCGCCGGTGAACTAAGTAGCTGGTACAAGTGGCAGCTGGCAGAAGACCCTTATTAGGACCACCTGACGCCGGCAAACATCTTACCGGACAGGAAAGAAGAGTATTGCTCTGGGCTCTTGGTGAGTGCCGTACATCTGTGCTTTCTCCCTAACCTGCCCACGGCTGTTAGGTAGCACTGCCCCGGACGATCCTTGCGAGCCCCCACCAGTGGTAACTGAGCTTGGATATCGCCGAGGTAAAGGGACCAGTGGACACCAGTCTTGGTAAGGACTGGTATCTAACGAAGCTGGTCGTTAGTCCAGCTCCTCCCGCATCGCCGTGAGCAGGGAAGTCGCGTGGGTTACCCGGCTTCGGCCGGACTCAAGATCCCTGGCGTCTGGCAGGGACTGCCTTGCAGTCTCCGCCCGGCAGCCACACTCGGGGCCAGCATGCCCACTACGGGCGACGGCACGTGTGTCGAGTCGCTCGGCTCTGCCTTGCCCCACGCGGGCGACTCACCTGAATCGCCTCGGGCGATGGAGACGGACGATCCTCTTCCTAACCCGCTACCCCCTCTCCCGGTGGACGAGTCGGACGAATTCGCGACCGTTGGTCGGCGTAGACGCCCGGCTAATAAGCCGAAGAGGAACCGCTCAACCGAATCCGCTTCCTCTCGGACCTCGGCCATGGACATCAGTCCTTCTCAGGGCCAACAGGCTGCGGTTCCGACTGCTTCGGGAACAGCTCCGGCTGCTTCCGCTGTTGGTCGCGCGCCGCCCCTGTTCGTCCACGGGGTGTCCAATGTCGCGGCCTTATACTGGCGGTTGATCGCGGCCCACGGCCTGACGGCCGACAAACTTGATCTTAAGCTGCTTGGCGGTGACACGGTCAAAGTTGTCGTCCGTCGGATCGAGGACCACCGCTTGGTCGAGGCCTTTCTGCAGGCTAACAACCTGCAATACCATACCTTTTCCCCCAAGCGAGTCAAGCCCTTGTCTGAAATTCTGCGTGGGCTTGACGCGCACACCGATCCCCAGGAGATCCTTTTGGAACTCCGCGAACTCGGGTACCCGGTGCAGGCAATTTTTCGCCTGTTCACCAACTCTGAAACCCGAGTACTTCTCCCACTCGTCCGTCTCCACCTCGAGAAGGGCGAGGCTGCAGACAAGATATTCCACCTGACGCGGCTGTTTGGCTTCCGCGTCAGGGTGGAATCCAGTCGCCCCTCGGGCAAGCTCGCGCAGTACCACCGGTGCTAGATACCGACGTCTGTCGCAGTGCCCCGGCTTGTTTACGTTGTTCCTTGGGACATTCCACGCAGGCCTGCACTGTGGCAGACAAGTCCTAATATCGCTGCATCAATTGTGGCGAAGGCCATGCAGCCAATAATAGTAACTGCCTGGTATACAGGGCGGAACTCCTGCGGAAACAAAAGCCGCAGGGGCCCCTCCCGAAGCCGAGGCAGCCAGTATTGCAGCCCCAAACTCAGAAACAGCCTAAAGTACAGGCTAAGCCGCAACCAAAGGCACCACCGGCACCGCGCGCGCCCTCTCCGGCTCAACCTCCAGCCCCTACAAAGGCACAAAAACGAACCGCGTCGCCTTCCGTAGCAGAGACAAGCCCTGTAGCCAATATCTCGGTATTGGAGCCGGAGAATCAACCCTCCACCTCCGCGGAACCACCAACTCCCGCCTCTGAACCAGAGGTAGCCTCGCCACCACTGCCACCTCCGCGCTATCCGCGAGCAGCCAAAACTAAACCTAAAAGAATAGGGATAACCACACCGGATGCTCGGCCCCGAGCTCCTGCCTGCCCACAGCCCAATAAAAGTCCTGCTTCCCGGTACAAGTCCGACGAAGCGCAACAGCGTACTTTTCCTGTCGCTACTTCCAACTCGACAGCCCCTGGTCCTGTAGCTTCCACCAACAAGACCCGATCTCCCGTTAAACCTGGTCGCTCTTACGCGGCCCCAGTTTCCAGGCAAACCGCCCAGTCCGTCACATCCGATGACGCACAGTTCGTCCGCGACTTTCTGTCTGGCTACGACCTCAAGAAAGTCACAACCACCTTCAGGTCCATCCGAGACCGCCTGGAAACTGCTGACCCAACTGAGAGGTTTATGCTCTTGGTGGAAGCTTGTAATGTTATAGGTCTTCTATGAACTAAGCCCTTAGACGAGATCTCTCACTCGTAGCGGGGAATGCTAACTCCATCGGTTCCAAGCATTCCGACCTTCTGGAATTCCTGGCTCGGTTCAAACCCGATGTACTTCTCCTCACAGAAACCCACCTGACCCCGGCGAACCGGTTTCGATTACCAAATTACGTGGTCTATCGGGATGACCGAGTTGGCCGACAAGGAGGCGGCACGGCGATCGCGGTAAGGACCTCAATAGGTCATCATCGTGTCGTTTTGCCGCAGCGCACTAACCTAGAGGCCACCGCCACTGAGGTCCACGGAGCTCTTGGCGGCGTCCTCGTGGTTTCAGCATACAAGCCCCTTCGCGCTGAACTCCTTGTCGGCGACCTGGACGTCATCTTCGATTCTCACCGAAGGGTAATTTTGGCCGGCGATCTGAATTGCAAGCATCGCGTTTGGAATAGTCGCTTGACTACTCCGAACGGGAGGCGCTTGCTCAGTTATGTTGAATCGCGCTGGACGATGGTATTTGGTCCAGCGCAACCCACGTTCTTTCCAACACTACCTAACGCGGCTCCCGATGTTCTGGATATTGCGGTGACCCAAGGAATTGTCTGTCCGATCGAGGTATTCTCACGTACGGAGCTGACATCCGACCACAACCCTATCTCGGTCACCGTCGCTACCCAGCACGCCTATGCACGTTCTGACAAGAAGAAGGTTATCGATTGGGACCGCTACGGCCCGGCTGTATGCCGTAGATTGCCGTCAGCGGGCCCACTCGATTCCGTTCGCCTCCTAGACGAAGCAGTAGCGGGAGTCGAAGAGGCAATCATCTCGGCTATAGGCGTGTCTTCACGTACGCGAGCTGGTTTCACGCCTGACTACCAACGCATCCCTGAGGAAGTCTCTCTTCTCGCTCGCGAGAGGAATTACTTCCGGAAACGTTGGCAGAGGACCCGTTATCCGACCGATAAGGCAGCATACAATCGGTTCACCGGACGACTGCGTGGCAATCTGAAGGCGTTACGACGTAGCTGTTGGGAACTCGCTGTGGCCCGAACGGGGGACGCGGACCCGCAAAGTCACCCGTATAGAATACCTACCGCGATGACGGGACGGAGGCCACGACCTCCTATCCCCGCCATCGTTGGGCCGTTCGGACGACTCCTGGGTCGCCCGGAGGAGAAGGCCGAGTACTTGGGCTTGTGTTTCGAGCGACAGTTCGCTCCCAACCCGCCCATGGACTGGGACTTCGACGAACAAGTCGAGATGGCTGTGGAAGACTTTCTGTCTCTTCCGATCACGGCGGAGCCCGAACCCATCTCTTTGGAAGAGGTCTCAGATCGGCTCGCTGAACTTCAGCCAAGAAAAGCTCCAGGCTCGGACGATGTCACGAACACCGCTCTACGACTTCTCCCCGAGCCTGGAGTTCAATTCTTGACTGATTTGTTCAACGCGTGTCTCAGACAAGCCTACTTTCCCAAGAAATGGCGAAAGGCAACGGTCATTGTGATCCTGAAGCAGGGAAAGGATGGTTCCCGCCCCGACAACCTCTGGCCTATCAGCCTACTCTCCGCTACGTCCAAGGTTTTTGAGCGCCTCGTACAGCATCGTGTACGAGAACATCTAACCAACTTTGACGTGCTGGTCCCCGAACAGTTCGGCTTCAGTGTGGGGCATTCCACCACTCATCAACTGATGAGAATGGTGGAATACATCACGGACACCGGGTGTTGGAGAGAACGGACCGTTGGCTCCGACACCCTCCTTATTTAGATGTTGAAAAAGCCTTCGACAGCTTATGGCATGATGGCCTATTATTCAAGCTTAGGGAAGTCCAGCTCCCGGACTGCTACCTCCATCTGGTTGCTAGCTTTCTGACGGAGAGGACCTTCTGCGTGAGAGTTGGAGATTCAGTCTCTTCCGAGAGACGAATCAAAGCCGGCGTCCCTCAAGGTAGTGTTCTTGGCCCCCTTCTGTTCTCACTCTACGTCAACGACGTGCCGAGACAGCCTGGAGTCCAGGTGGCCCTCTTTGCGGACGACACGGCCGTATTTACGGCCGATCGTCATGTGGAAAGAGCCGTCTTACGACTGCAGCGCCAGCTCGACACGCTCGGGGACTGGACTGAAAATTGGAGAGTGCAACTCAACGCTACCAAGAGTGTAGCCGTCGAATTCTCGAAGCGACGGAAGCACCCTGTTAGGCAGTTACGTATCGGCAGAACGTACATGCGCTGGTCCAACGAGGTTAAGTACCTCGGATTACACCTCGACCGTCGGCTCACCTGGTGTACCCACGCTTAGACAGTTCTTAAACGAGCATCCGCTCGTCTGAGCTTACTGTTACCACTCCTGATCAGCTCAGTCATGACCAGGAAATTGGGCAAGACGATCGTCGGCGCGTATTTGCTGCCGGTCATTACCTACGATTGCCCGGTTTGGAGTTACCTCGCCGCAATGCATAAAAAGAAGTTGCAGAGTGTCCTCGACAGGGGTCTTCGGCTAGCGGCCAAAGTCCCCCGTCGCTTCTCATCACGCCTTCTAAGGAGAGGACTTGGGGTCCGCTCCTTAGACGAAACATTCAGGCGGCTTGCACGCAAATTTTATGCTCGTGCGGCGAGGTTCCCAGACAATCCTCTTGTGGCTGGGCTGGGCAGGTACCGTATACGTCCAGGTGATTCGTGGAAACGCCCTCGGTGTATACTGCGCTAGTGTAGGCTAGCACAACAGCCGAGAATCGGCCTGCTATAGAGCACACGCCCTACTTGGGCAGGCCCACGAGGCAGGAGCTCCAGAAGGTAGCTCGGAACTCAGATACCGAGCGGTTCGTCTCTGCGACGCACAACCGCACAGCCCAGTCCTTCTTCTATTATTTTTCACGGACTGAGTTAATCTGGTTGCTAAAACAGTATATTGTTATTTAGACGGACAACATAAAATAGGCTACTATACAAACTACAGTAAACTGAAGGCCACACGACTTGAACCATGTAAACTGATACTACATCCAGGTGAATGAGATATACAGCATGCGGGCGCAAGGATGTCTGTCACCACTCGTCGTTGTCTGCTGAGAAGGATAACAACTGTACAATCGTTTCTAAACGTATACTTTTTGTGGCAAACAAAATGAATAATACACTCTGTGAATCAGGAACTCGAGGATTACAGAATACGTACGTGGTCTGTGTAAGAACGTATTATTTATGGGTATTACATTATTTACCTTAATAAAGATTTAATAAGTAATGGCAGAGCTTTTTGTATCTTAGTACCCAATTAGTACCCAAGCAATCTCGTTGCCACTATATTATCTTTGCTTAGAACGACAATTTAAAAAATGGTATTTTTATCCTAAATGTTACGGGTGAAACAACTGTTACCCGTTTCTATATCTTCTTCTTCTTCTGGTAGTTCCTATCCGTTTCGGATGTTGGATATCATACAGACTATTTTAACTTTTTGTACTGCTGCACGGAATAAGTCAGTTGTATTCATACCAAACCATGTCCTTAAATTTCTCAGTCATGAGATTCTCGGTCGCCCAACTCCTCTCTTTCCAAATACTTTTCCCTGTAGTATGGACTGCAATAAGTAAAATCTCTGTTCACTTGTCATGAGATGTCCCAGATACGAAGCTTTCTAAATCTTCACTGTGTTAGTGTAACTTCCCTTTCTTTCTTCATCTTTCTAAGAACCATAACATTAGTTATATGTGCTGTCCATGAAATGCTCAGTATTCTACGGTAAAGCCACATTTCGAAAGATTCCAATTTTTTAGTTGCGGCTTCAGTCAAAGTCCAAGATTCTACACCGTAGAAGACGACCGAGAATACGTAGCAGCGTGAAAGCGTTTGTATATAATAAATAAGCGTTTGTATATTAATTGCATACATAAGTCGGAGCTATATATCCGGTCGTGTGTCAACAAACATCTGACATCAAAACTTTTTAAAAATGCCATTCAGTTCATGGGGAATTAATTCCAACATAGTACGCAGATCAGTTTGCATGTTGTCAAAGTAATTTGCGTGACCCTAGCGTTTGCTGTAATCTTTTAACACGCCATTACTGTAAACATACACACACGCGCGCGCGAGTTTGTACGTGATACTACTGTGTTGGTTATGGCGACATAGGCGACTGCGTGTATTATCTACGCTTTCAAAAATAATTCTCCTCACGCAGTGCGCATAGGCTACTCCGTTCATCTGACTTGAATGTTTACACAATACTTTGGTAAGAATGATTACTTACTCTGAAATATGGTATTGTAAATAAATAAATAATGTCAGTGAGAGGTTGGCACTAATCTCGAGTAATATTGAAAATATCAATCCGCGTTTGCTGCCTGTGGAAGTATGTAGGCTAACTTACTGGGTGTGATATTATGGTAATAATTGGCGGCTGGAACGTGGTGCTGGCCACACGCGTATCTGTGTATCGTGTGGCTGAAGCTTACAGCCTACCCTAAGCCGCTTCGCTGGTACAAAAGGAGTTTATTATTTGTAATGTCGTTACTAAACTACGTTTATTATGGAATGTAACAGTCGAAACAAAATTTTTGGTACTTCTGTACTTGGTATGAAAATAAAATTTTTTGTACTTCTGTACTATTTTCTATTATTTTTATTTATCCGTTGGTCCTGTAGCGAAACATAAAGTTGCAGTTTGTTGATTGCAAACTGTCACCTAAAATCCCGTCTTAGGGGAACGTGTTGATTTGTTAGTTTATTTATTCTTACTGTCCCTTTGTAAACATCGCTGTTTATTCCGTCTTTAAAAACTCAAGAAAATTTAGGAATATTGTAGACAAGAATTTCTGTAGAAAATATAAAATCAATTTCAAAAACAAAATTTAAAATTGGTCAAACAAATTAGTGTGGAATAACAGCGAACGTCAAGTCTGAAAAGTCGTTGATAACAGAAATTACATTAAATCTGTTTCCATTAAATGGTGTCGGAACAAGACGAAGTTTTCTTCGGAGAGAGAGAATTGCTGAAATCTTTATGTATGTAAACACCAAGAAACAATTGTAGGTTTGATGAATTTGTAAATAATTACCAAATAACTTTTACTGGTCATCATTTATGAAGGACAGGTGATTAAGTAAGAAGAAATGAGGGGAATACTAGAGTTACCATTGGAACTAAGAATGAAAACCCAAGTTATTTGATTCTAAAAACCGTTTTGGTTTTTCTTTACCGTTATGATATTTCTGATTTAGCATTTACGAATTTATGATATTTTCGAATTCTCATTTACCACTTCAGGACCTTATCAATTTTGAAAAAAAATTGTAATTGTTAAGTTAAGGTAGGTAGTAGTTAGGGGTTGATTAATGCTGACGAGATCGATTAAGGAAAAATAAACTCACTTTAAACTTTTAAAAATACACACCTTACTTTATATTTTAGCTGTAATGACTATTTAATAGGCCCTACATTTTTGTGTAATTCTTGGAGCACGACAAACTGAAGTTCCTACCAGGCTATGGCAATGATAAGATGCCTCTTTAGTTAATAGCGTTTTGTAAAGCATTCTCAATTGGAATTATTTAATCGGATCTAATTGGACTGTACCAGCACTGTGCCAGCACATCACTGTACCTGGACTGCCATTCTAGGCTGTTTCTGAAATTACTTAAATACAATGGAACAGCATTTAATAAACACTTATTCGTTGAATACACGTAGAATGTTTTTCAATCAATGTAAACTCTCAGTGTATACAAATAAAGGTAGTGGGAGAAAATCATCGAGAGGAAAACTTACATAAAACCAATTTGTTGCTATAACGGGGGCCCACCAAATCAGTAAATCTTTCATTGTGTAATTTAAAAATATCTGGATCCTTATTTTTCGTTTATTAAAATTAATTTACCACGTTACATAGCGGAGTCCACTCTATGAGTTATGGAGCTGCGTTTATTTTATTTTATTTTTTCTGAAATGTTACTTCCGCACATATTCGACTAAGGACAATTCCAGGATTCATGAACGACGTTTAACCGAGTTGCTGGATCTGAACCTGCAACTCACACAGCATTGAGTGCCAGCGGAACGAGATTTAACGTGTTCGGCTACTTCCTCCTATTAAATTCACCCTGGCGTAATGTATCTTTAATTTGGGTTTAACCGGGCTTGAGGAATTTTTGTTGTTGAGTTCTGAACAAGCTCAGTGGATCTGCTGCTGATTCTGCGTACAACAAAATTACATTTCCCAGGTAAACAAACAAAACAAACAAACATTTCTTGTACCTTACTGACAACCTAAAAATAAGGAAGAATCTAGTAAAGACATACGTGTGGAGTGTTGCCCTATACGGGAGTGAATCTTGGACAATTGGAGAAAGTGACAAGAAAAGACTCAAGCATTTGAGACCTGGTGCTACAGAAGAATATTCAAGATAAACTGGAGGGAGAAGATAACGAATGAGGAAGTCTTTAGAAGAGCTCAGGAGGAGAAGAGCTTTCTGCGAAATTTAAAAGGCAGAAGAGCTAAGTTTATAGGGCATATACTACGACACAATGGGTTGGATAAGAGAATAATAGAAGGAACAATTGAAGGGAAGAATCACAGAGGTCGACCCCGTTTAGACTACATGAAACAGCTTATGGTCGATATGAACTACACATCGTATTGTGAGTTGAAAAGAAAAGCAGAGAAGCATGAAGAATGGCGAGCTGCTTCCAACCAGCCTATGGGCTGCTAACCTAGAAGACTGACAACCTTTAAAAATATCAACAAGAACGGATTGATCATTTAAATCTAATTAAATAAATTTATTTTTGCACATAAAAATAACTTATAAGTAAGTGTGAAAGGAATGCTCAAAGTTCCAAAATTCAACGTCACATCAACAAATAATTTCAAAAGTTAACATACTGTAAGATACCAGAACAAACAATCCACTGCAATTAATGTAAAAAAATGTAGATGAAAACAATTAGGGACAGCTCTTCAATTTGGTGAGAAAAGTTGCTTAATTAATGAAATAAAATAGTGTATATTATTACCAGTTGACACTACAGTTTCATATTACGTAGAAAATCAAATAAATAAACATATAAACTAGTCATTATTACAGCAACAGTACCGTTATCTAAATATGGTTCGCGACACACAAATGTTTGTTTATACAATTAACAAAGACCAGTTTGTCAACGCCTTCTGTATAATGAATTCTGTCTACATGTCAAACGTGCGTATGGAGTACGCACACAAACAAAACTGACAACCCAAATATGGAACGAACGGTAAGTGTAATGACTTCCACAGGTTCATTGACATCCGAGAGTTTTTTATGAAGAGAAAGTATCGAGTCAGCTGATTACAGCGAACGTATTTTTTGTGTGGTTTCAATAAATATACTGAAAAAAAATTCATTAATTTTGTGGTCCATCAGAATTAAATAATTTTTTCATATTATATTAAATAGGTCACTATTGAATTACAATTTGTTTCGTTTCTTCATACAACACTGTTTTTTTTAGCATATTTGTAAAAAGACAAAGAGTTACTATTTAATGTCAATTAAGCATTTTAGAAAAGACATGCACTAAATATTCTTATAATACGAATCGGATATATCGGATATCGCTATAGAACTATAGTGGAAAATTCCTAACTATTGTGTGTCTTTGCCCATTGCAACATATATTATTTGTAAATGCGATCATTGGAATAACATTTAAAGACGTTCACACCAACACACCAACACACACACACACACACACGCGCGCGCGCTCTTTGTAAATATAATATATACATAGGTCTATATATAGTAAATTTATAAACACCTGTGAATAAATATGCGTATACTATGTGTAAGAGTGGTGAAGTTTACAGAGGAAATTGGGAGTTTCGGTATTTACCTTTACCAAAATAAAAATCAGTTTACGATTATCAGTGGTCAGGTTTGCAATAATTAGGTCACACTGGGGACAAGAATTTGCTGCAATTATGGATCAGTTTCTCCCTGTATCATTCCGTTTTGCACCAACTACTACATTAAAAATAACGACACTTGAATGACAACGTATCGTTAACAGACAAATTTAAAAGCGTTTGAAGAATAAAGAGGTGCGGAATCAACTTACCAGAAGGGTCGTTGGGATTGCACCGTGAGTAAAAAGCAAAAACGAGTACAGAATGTACTATCTTCTGTACGGAGATTAAATGGACATTTGACGGATTTCACTTCGATCGATGGCGCTTAGAACATCGATACTGTTATCGTACGTAAGACACGAAGACAGAAGAAGCTATGAAAAGATGAAATCGTTAATTACGCTGTTATAACAAGGACTGCTGGCTTAGTAGATCAATGGGTATGGTGTTCTACTACTAATCTAGAGGTCCCGGGTTCGCTCCCCGGGGGCACTATAAAATCAAGGTCCGCAGATAGATTAAACCTGTTGAAATGACTTGACACTGCGGTGTTCCGTCAACTGCCGGATGTAGCTATGGCTACATTACTGGCACTCTATAACGCCATATGGACGCAAGAGGAGTATCAGAAACTATGGAAGGAGGCGTTCGTCATCCCGCTTCTGAAGGCCGGAAAGGATCCCCTGAAAGCGGAAAACTATTGTCCAGCATCGTTGACGTGCTGTCTAGAAAGTTATTGGAGAGGATAGGAAATAGCCGGCTTACTTGATGTTTAGACAAACACAGCTCTTTGACCGCACACCAGTCAGGAGACACCATTCTACTACGAATCAACTGGTTCATCTAGAAACGCAGTTGAAAACAGTTTCAACGAAGGGAAACAGATGGTTGCAGTATTGTTCGATTTGGAGAAAGCGTTCGACAAAACATGAAGATTTAACACTATGCAACAACTACGTGATTAGCGGTTCAGAGGTAAGCTGCCTAAATTTATCTCCAGCTTTTTCAGAGATAGAACTTTCCGTGTTCGGGTTGGACAACCACTATCGGCCCCACACAAGCTGGAAATTGGAGTACCTCAGAGATCTCCACTAAGCGGCATGCTATTTAACATAGCCATCAACGGGGATCTGTCCCCTTAAATACCCTCGTATTTAAACGTCAGTTGGGAAGTGTTTGTACATTGACGATCTTGAGCTGTTCTACTCGGCCACAGCAACGGTGATGATAAAGCGTAAACTGCAAGGCGCTATAGACACCTTAGTAGAAACTACATAGACATATATTTACAACCCTATATACGCATACCCGAAATACGTAACAACATAGGCTTTTCTTTCTCGGCAACAAAGACGGGCTGTGTCCATTTTTGTCGAAAGCAAGGAAGGTACCCGGACCCGACGTTAACCATAAACGTGTCCGGCTGCACTATAAGCGAATAACATTTCTGGGCCTAACTTAAGACAGACAATTAACGTGAAATGCATATGTGGACCGCCTGGCTGCGAGGTGCACATCCTCTTAAACGCAATCAGATGCATCTCCATATGATCTGGGAGCAGGTAGAGTATTTTTATTACACCTGTACACCTCGCTGGTGCTATGCAAAATGGATTATGGATGCGCGGTGTACTCTGAATGTCGTGCTTGAAAAAGCTGGATCCTGTGCACAACGCAAGTGTGCGGTACACCACAGGAGCGGTCAGGATTAGAATTGCAGAAAGCTTATATGTATTGTGAAGCAGGAATAACGTCCTTACATCTGCGACGTCAACTGCTGCTGCTGAGCTACGTGGCTGAAATTCTAGCTCTACCAAGCCACATAAACAACGTGTTGCTGGTGAACAACAGAGTTGCTAGAATATAAGACCACCGTTCTACGCTCACTAGACCAGCCGACATTCGTGCGCTCGAAATAAACCGGTGCTGCAACATCCATGTGCCGATGGTCTAAGCGTATGTTCCGTGCGAAGTACCCCATGGCTGCCTTGCAAACCAAATTGCCGGCTGGATGTCGCTAGTAGAAGCAAGAAATCAAACCACGCAACTGAACTGAAACTCCTGTTTAGATCAGTCCTGGAGGAATACGTCGAAGAATACACCATTGTGTACACCGATGGTTCGATGATACAACTAAACAATTTAAAAAAGTTACACCAATAAGTAAAGATCATTTGCTTCAAACGAAATTAATTGGAAACTATTTAAAAAGAAACTGTAACGTATGACCTGGGATAGAGCAAAAGTTAAGAAAGATATAAATATGGAAAGATAAAGCTCGTAGAACCGATTTCAGCATGCAAGAAAAGGAAGTGTGTAGATTCTGAATACAGTTTAATAGTGGCGCCCATATAATTCTGGTACTTTGAAGAGAATTTCATGATGCATCGTAATTCTGCAAGTCATTTTATTTTGCGAGGGGATGAATAATTTGGCAGATAGCGTGTGAAAGCACAGCATTTGTCCTAGGACTAACTGCAGTCTGATACAATAGATGAGAGTACAAAAAGTAGTTAGACAGATAATAATAAGTGTAAGATACATACTACGCCTTACTCCAGTCCAAATTACATTAAACCTGATTACATTAAGTTACACACTGATTCACATACTTTTTTTTATATTTGCCTACATAAAATGTTAAATAGTTTGTAAATGTTTACAGACCACATATATTTCACTACAATCTTCCTTCTACTGTAAGAAAAAAGGCTTGAAGACTTTCTGAATGAACTGATCCTTTCAGATATCGCTTACAAGAGACGCAGTTAAAGGTTACGAGGTTAAACCTACTAAAAAAAATTGTTAATTCGTGAACAATTTAAAAGACTTGAAAGAGTGTGGCAGCGTCTTGTTATTTCATTTATTTCAAAATACTTAAAGAGCCTTACAAAATAACAAATATAAAAACAAAAAACCAACGAAGCCGTTGACTACATCGGCATAAAGTAATTTAAGTGCGGTTACCACGTTCTGAAACTAGCCACTTCCTGTTGTAAACTAGTACTGTTGGAAACTATCGCATGTTTGTAAGGAGTGACAATGTGAATTGCTGTTATGTAATGAGCGATCGGTGCCACGGATACTACGTATTTCGCCGGTTTAATCAACCGTGTAATATTGATCTCTTTTTAAGATTTTCATACTTCAAATAATACGCTTTTTTAAAGTAACATCCGAAGAAATGTCGTGGATCTTTTGTGTACCCTTTTTGAAGGAAGAAATTGCATGAGAAACGATAATACCCTACTTTTAATGCTAGTTTTAAACAATCGTGTTTTAGTACATATTTAAAAAACATTTTTGTACACAAAATGTTGATTTTTATGGGACTTCAAGAAATTACTGCTCGGTTTGCTGATGGGTTTAAATTTCTGTGTTCGCTGTGTCTTCATTAAAATATGTCGTGTTTTGGGAATTTGTGTTTTAATGAAGCACTTAGTTGTTCGGATAACTGCACAACAATAGCGCCGAGTAACGTATACTATTACAACAGATGCATTGTGTAATAAGTAGTAGCCTAAATGAAAATGCGATTGAGCACAAGAACAAACATCTTGGTAAGTAAACAAAATGTAGACCGTACGGGTTGAACTATTTCTCCGAACACGTCGTCGCCGTTGAATTTGTTGAATGGCGACAAGGAATTCGGCAAAATAAGTGTTTGTAATTGTAACAACTTGCCTGTAATGTTAGCCGGTAATACGTTTTATGTTGTGTATTGTGCAATAGTATAATGTAAAAGCTATTATTTACTTCGTCTATAAATAAAACAATGATATCTAAAAATTAAACAAACCTAAACATACGCAACTCAAAGTAAGGCGACCAAAAATGATGTTAGGTTAACGCATAAAAAATAAAAATATATTTCGGAATCCCATTGTGTCACAGAACTCCATTTTTTATCACATTCGGTCTCTAACCAAGCACTTCCAATCGACGTAACGTTTCGTAACAGGCATGAAAGCCGTAATTTTTGAAAACAAAATTTTTCACAGAGTTAAGTAAAAAGTGAAGAGCAAAAGATGAGTTTTGTTTTACACTGGGCTTTCAGCATAGTAACCCGCAAGTGGTGGATCCAGGGCCGACGAGAGGGGGCAGGGGGGCCAGAGCCCCGGGGCTCGGGGCTCGGGGCTCGGGGCCCCGAAGCGGGCCCGGCGCATAACGGCCTTTGTTCTGGCCATTTATTAACAGTGTAAAACCCATTTATTTACGATTAAAGTTAAGAATAACGAATTGTAGGGTCAATTAATAAATTCTAAATCATTAACAATCCAACAGTAATGATTTTGGTAAGTTTTTCTTTGGGGGTGGGGGGCCCAAAAATGTTTAGCCCCGGGGCCCGTGATCGCTCTCGCCGGCCCTGGGTGGATCTTGCGTTTGAGTAGATTCTAGTTTGTAGTTTGTACAGTAAATGAATATGCACTAACCATATGATATTTTCGTTGACAATACCATCGATTTAACATATAATACTTCTAAAGTTTCACCTAACAGTTAAATGAAGAAATATTATTTAAATTAAAAAAAATTCTACGTGCAATAACTTACGGGTTAATGCGTTCAACTGAGAAATAGGTAGTCAACAATTCAACAATTAAATTTCAATCTGACCTTAACGGATCAGCTCGGGGGGTAATAGTTCAAAATAGGCTACATTAAAAATTGACTAGCTTGTACTAACTTGATAATTAACAATTCCGTTTTTGTTCTTAAACGCATTTTATTCTCATTTACTGATATAAGCATATTCATTCATGTTATACGTTACATCAGCATTATGTTTTGTGAAATCTCGGTGTTGTATGAAACTGTTCGAAAAATTGGCTCGTTCCAAAACATTTATATATCTAGGTAAAAAGGCAAGTACCGTGTTCTGTTTTAAATGTAATGTTCGTGTCATCTTACCGAAGTATACCCCAGTTTACCTCCTCGAATTCTTGACATATTCGTACATAACTTTTAAAATGCAGCTATATTGCTGGATAACAGGTTTGTTATTATTTGTAATTGTTTTTGTTGTTAACATTTCTCTTTTCTAAATTTTATCAGAACAACAAATAACAGCATGAAAAGAATCGGAGGTAAAAACCTTTTTGCTTTGGAATTACTATTCCGCTCGGAATAATACATTTTATATAAACCGAATATAAAATTAATTAAGAATTTTTTTTAAAACCTATTCTAAGTTTATAATGTTACATTAAGCAACGTTAATATAACAGGCAGGCTAAACTAGAATTTTACGCTTCAACAGGAATAGCCGGAATGGAATAGCCCAAAGGCAACTATCGCATTTGTTTACGTAAATTTTGCAAAAAATCAGACGAAAAATTGATTGTACCGCAAGGTTTTCTCACATTAAATGTGTAAGAAAGTGTAACAGTTTTCTGTGTATGTGTGCTTATCAGTCAAAAACTGGTAGGCCTAATAACCTAAATAATAACACTGTTTGTGGGCGTCAATCAAGAAATCTATTTTTAATGTATATTTTTGATTTATATTACAGTAATAATTAAAATAAACAAAAGTGGGTCTGAATGTTGCCGATAATTTATATCTTTATAAAATTTGTATTCCTACTTTTACGATAATTTTTGTTAAATAATTACAATGGTTTAATTTACTCACTTTTATTAAATGTAATTTATTAGCGATTGATACTTTATAAACAGAGCTGAGATTTTTAATAGTGAATTTATTATTTTTGAATTATGTCCGTAATTGATGAATGTTTTAAATCATGACCAGACTCGACGTGATACGCTGTCGTCATTTATATGCTGTCTGTCATTTGAGGAAACCGATTCAGAAAAAATAACATAAAAAATCTTCCCGTCTTAAAATCGTAAAATAAAAATATATATTTATTGTTTTGTATTTAATGCGGTAAACTATCTTTCCAAGCGCACGAGAGGCGTTCCAAAAAAATCGTGTTCATTGGTGGAGGAAGGGGTTATTGATGTTATGAGGAATGAATACCGTACTGAAAAATCTCGCATTACCACTGGGTCTGGTTAATGTGTGTGTATTATAATTCGCAGAGTAGGTAATTAAACAAGCAGGGGTACGACACCACACATTACGTATTCTGTAGTACGACGCCGACGCCCGACCCGGTTACTGCCAGCCAGACTACTTTACAATTCAAATAGTTCAACAGCACTTCAGCGCCATCTGTCTCCATCATGATTACACCGACATCAGTTGTTACAGCCGTTTAACATACATAATTCAGGCTCTCTCAGGTCCTTTTTTCGTTGGCTGCACAAACTAAGTAGCCCCTGTTACGCTTTACATTAACGTACCAAAAAATAATTCGCATTTCTCTTCCTCTCGTACAAAGCGGACACGCCTGGTGTTTTAATTAACCCTTCTTCGCTGTAACTGAATTACACAAGCGAACAATGTTATGCTTTAAGTACTGTCATCTTCGGCACCGCAATGGGATCTGAAAGCACCCATTTTCAACGGCAATTTAAAATGTTTTTGGCCGGCGGCGTCTTTTTGAACGTCAGATTTAGACCACTCTATTATCTAGGACCGTTGAGACGTTGCCCCTGTGTCACAGTCGGTTTCATGAGATGAATCGCAAACAGCTTGTACCTGAGGAAACCGACTACTAAATGGGTGAATGCTATGCTTGTTAGAAAATGAAGAAGTTCAGAATTAACAACGTCTACATCTAGAACAAAAAAATCTTTTAGTCTTACGAATATACTAATATATTAACGTATGTGCGAGATTTGATTACAAAATTCGTGTACCTTTGTTTATTCTAAAATTTATGCCTTGGTTCATCTACCATTTGTCCTCTTCAAAGCAGCCTCACTCGATTTTACATGAGCATGCAACATGTTTTTCAGTTTTGAGAACATTTTTCGAATGGACATGTTGGTATCACCTTGAGCTGGCTTATGGATTTTTGTTTTACGTCGAAAAACGTTGTCCTTTTATTCTACCACTTCTCATTGTCCTTTCAGTGGTCCTTTCATTATTGGGAAAGAGAAAATACCGCATTGAGACACATTTGGTGAATACGGCGGTTCCGAAGTGATTACCATGTTTTTTTGCCTGAAAGTGTCGAACACAGAATGACATGCGCATTATCGGGATGCAGTTTCCACAAATTATCTTTCCGTAAATCTACCCGTTCACTATGAATAGCTTCACACGAATGTCTGCATAGTAGTCTTTATTTACCATTGCGCCTAGTGATGTAATTTCACGAATCGTAAAACAATACTCTTCATCTGACTACCACGATCTTCAACTCATTCACGACAGTCTTTGAAGCTTTTGTACCATTTCTAAACCGCTAGTTCGTGCATACAGATTTGCCATAAGCCTTCAGCAATACCTTCACCACGACAGAGCATTTTTAATTAACAAAGTTGTGTTAGTGGTTATAATCACAAACAGAAATAAGACTGTTGCACACCACTATAGACACATTTTTCCGATGAGCGCTTTCAAGCTTCACAGCTCATCATCAGGTCGGAAATATACAATTATGGAACGAGACAACTCCTTTATACTCCTACTTTTTTCCACAGTGGTGTGCAACAGTGTTATTTCTGTTCACGACAGAGCAGTTTATCTTATGAATTTTAATTCACATTATATTAGAAATATCTACCGGGCTGTTTGGCCGTGGTCCAGGGTTTACAAACAAACCAAACGTTTCAGCAGCATCACTGGCTGCCATCTTCAGTGTAATTCGAGTCTACCTGAACGCGGAGTGTCAAACGTTTGGCCCACAGCACTGTGGTGAAGGCTTATTTTACATCCATGTTTCTTAAGGAAATGGAAGTATGGTGATGGCAAAAAAAATTGTGTTCGAGATTATTGCAGTCTGATTGTACTATACTCAAAACATGAAAAAAGTCGTTTTTCGAAAAGTGTCTGTGTGTGTGTGTCTGTGTCTATAGATTTTTGTTTCTATGGCAAACGATAACAGCCGCAAATTCAAACAGAATCAAATAATTTTTTGCATACAGCTCTGATTTGTAGAGTTCTCAAGACCTATTGTTTTTGGTGAAGATCGGTTAAGGGAAAGGGGTAGTTTACCGGCAACGTTTTTTTAACAAGAGTAATTTTTTTCTATGGCAAACGATAACAGCCGTAAATTCAAACAGAATCAAATAATGTTTTGCATACAGCCCTGAATTGTAGAGTTCTCAAGATCTATTGTTTTTGGTGAAGATCGGTTAATGGAAAGGTGTAGTTTACCTGCAACGTTTTGTTTTAAAAAGGGTACTTTTTATGGCAAACGATAACAGCCCCAAATTCAAACAGAAACAAATAATGTTTTACATACAGCCGTGAATTATAGAGTTCTCAAGATCTATTGTTTTTGGTGAATATTGGTTAAGGGAAAGGGGTAGTTTACCAGCAACGTTTTATGTTTTAACAAGGGTATTTTATATGGCAAACGATAACAGCCGCAAATTCAAACAGAATCAAACAATGTTTTGCATACAGCCCTGAATTGTAGAGTTCTCAAGACCTATTGTTTTTGGTGAAGATTGGTTAAGGGAAAAAGGGGTAGTTTACTAGCAACGTTTTATGTTTTAACAAGGGTATTTTCTATGGCAAACGATAACAGCTGCAAATTCAAACATAATCAAATAATGTTTTGCATGCAACTCTGAATTGTAGAATTCTCAAGACTTATTGTTTTTGGTGAAGATCGGTTAAGGGAGAGGGGTAGTTTACCTGCAACGTTTTTTGTTTTAACAAGGGTATTATATATGGCAAACGATAACAGCCGCATATTCAAACAGAATCAAATAATTTTTTGCATACAGCCCTGATTTGTAGATTACTCAAGATCTATAGTTTTTGGTGAAGATCAGTTAAGGGAAAGGGGTAGTTTGCCTGTAACTTTTTTTTTATCAAGGGTAATTTTTTTGGCAAACGATAACAGCTGCAAATTCAAACAAAATCAAATATTTTTTTGCCTACGTTCATTAATTGTAAAAGACTGAAGGTCTGTTGATTTTGGTGAAGTTTGGTGAAGGGAAATGGGTAGTTTACCTGCCACATTTTATGTTTTAACAAGAGTAATTGTTTCTATGACGAACGGATAACTGCCGCACATTCAATTAGAATCAAATAATTTTGTGCATACCTTCCTCAATTGTAGAGAACTCAAGGCCTGTTGATTTTGGTGAAGATCGGTTAAAGGAAAGGGGTAATTTACCTGCAACATTTTATGTTGTAACAAGAGAAATTTTTTCATGACGAACGATAACTGCCGTAAATTCAAACAGAATCAAATAATTTTTTACATATGTGCCTGAGTTGTAGGACTCAAGGCCTATTGATTTTGGTGAAGACAGGTTAGGGGGAAAGGGTAGTTTACCTGAAACATTTTTTGTTGTAACAAGCGTAAAGTACTTAATTTTGATAAATAAAGTATCCTGATAAGAATATCTTAATAATCCACTGTAGAAACGTAGATGAAATATCTATAAATGAAGAGGCTAGTTGAACGGGGTGGGGGTAATTTTCTATAAATGAAAATTATAGTTGAAGGGGGAGGCGATAATTTTTTATATATGTACTACGTTACCGGCAACAAAGAAGTAGTTTGTTGTTAAAATTCCTTCCCGTCCTGTTTGGCCGTAGACCAAAGTTTTCTGCAAAACCAGACGTTTCGGCAGTGCCGTCGACTGCCATCATCAGTGAAAATCGAGTGCGATAACGTGTGGTGGTATACGTTAGTGACCACAGTACTGTGGTTAAGGCTGAAGCAATAAGTGAAAAAAAGTAGTTTCAATGGAAACATTTCATTTCGTAAATGATTTTAAATATACATCTTAGAACATGGAAGTCATGTATGGTTCT
This sequence comes from Magicicada septendecula, assembly GCA_034769895.1. NCBI lineage: Eukaryota > Metazoa > Arthropoda > Insecta > Hemiptera > Cicadidae > Magicicada > Magicicada septendecula. Next base: position 281,027,818 of record CM068371.1, read on the forward strand.
CCATACCGATATTTTAATTCATATTCCCCAATCTTGCATTGCAGAACGTAAAAAGTCGCCGAATAAAGCAAAACAAAACTTACTAAATTAGTTGAGTAAAATCTAAACTATGCATCTATAGGGCTAAAATTTTAGACGGTTGTCACTAAAATGTATACCAAAATTACGCAAAACTTGTAGCGCGAGCAATTCAAAAATTATAATCAAACCTCGTATAGGCCTACTGTCACTGAAGTGTGTACTACAGTCACGCAACTTTTAAAAATAGTGTTTGCAGAATACTATGCTAAAGTATTAAATATGTAACAGTATTACATGCTAAAGTATAACCCTAAATATTACCAATATTTACCCCTATATATATCCTGCGAGGATGGGGAACATATAACAGTTTGTCCTCAGCCACCTGACACGATTTTGTGCTTCAGACATGATTGCTACTTAAGTTTCACCTACAAATCTGGCTCGTGGCGAGTTCCTCCACGATGTCGTTGGTCTGTTCTGTTCGTTCTCAGCCGGTACCCAGTTCGTTTCGATTCACCTTCGAGGGCTCGGTTCAATTTTGTGCTCTGGGCTAGAAAATCCCTATAGTTAGTGTTAACGTTTAGGGCATATTTCTGATTGTTTTTCTCATTTTTCTTACCTTATATTTGACGTAACGTTACGTGTTTACAACATTTGATATGAAACACTGTGCCCGTCGTAATATTGTAAGAGATAAACCGACGCGCGCGCGCGCGCGCGCGCACACACACACACACACACACACACACTAGTTTCGGGAAACTCTATAGACAAGTGAGTAATTGTAATACCCTAGTCAGAGTACAATTTCATAATCCACATATTGATTAGATTAAAATTTTTCTTTGATTTATTGTCAATTTCGCAAGAATGCTGTTAACACTAGGTAAACAATTCATCTACCTGATATACTTCATAAAAACATACCGTGTAGACGAACAGCACTAAGCGATAAGCTAGATATAATTGTTCTTATTCCACCGGTTAGTTCTGTGGCAACCGTACGGAGAAAATGGACACGTTTCTGACGCTTCACTCGAAACGTGAAACTGCTTTCTATCAGGAAACGTCATAACGACAGTTTTTTTTTTAAATTTTATTTTTACGTTACTTACACTTTTTATCGGGCAAGTATATAATACCTTTTACATAATATTATATTTTTAAATTTGTAATATTACGTTATTAGCGCTCGAGAGTGGCAACACTCCTTATGGTCAGCTTTGTGTATGCTGTTAGGCTCATTTTAGGTCTATTTTAATTGTTAAAAATTCTTGTACTCTTGTACTCTTGTACTCTTGAATTCAGAAACCTTCTGTACTTCAGTTTAAAACGAATATGTATTTCTGGCATAATAAATGATTTATTTGAAATAATAACAATTTATATCGCCCACGATAGAAGTCATATAAATAATCGTATTTGTGTTAGCCAAAGGACATCAACAAGGTCTTCTTAAAACTAAAGCAGGAAGATCTTATTTGTTTACGTCTTCTTCTTGAGCACTAGAGCGTGAGCCCAACGTCACCCGTGGCTTCCAACACCAATCTTCTCCAAATTCTCCTATCCCTTGCCATTTCAGTGTAACCTCTCATATCCATTCTTCTGAGACCTTCTAGAGCATCATCCAACCATCTTATCCCAGGCCGGCCACTCTTTCTGTTTTTATAGACTTTCGTTCTCAGGATTTTTTTGGGTATACATTGGTCATCCATCTGCTGTAGGTGACATAGCCGTTGTATTCGTTGAGCCTTTATGAGTCTTACAATGTCCTCATGATTCAATGGCTCATCTATCTCCTGGTTATTTCTTATTCTCCATTCGTCATCTTCTTTAACCAGGGGCCATAAACACGTTTTACGACCTTTCTTTCAAACTTTCTTAGTGTTTCTTGTTCCTTTTTTGTCAGTGTCCATGTCTCGTCTACGTAAATAACAACTGGTCTGATAAGTGTCTTATATATTTTTATTTTTGTGTTACGACTAATGTGTTTGCTTCTCAATAGTCTGCTGTTGGCATAATATGCCCAGTTTGCTTACGTACGCCGTAAATAACTATATTCTATGTAAATAATAAATTGAACTAGTTAGGTCTGGCGTAACTAACTAATTTGTAGAAATAATATGTTGGCATAACCTTAGTACTGAAACTGTTAATAGACGGCGGCAATACGTTCAAATTACAAGCCTTGCTATCTTGTAATTTCATGCCGTAGTGACCTTAAACAGGTCACTTCCAGTTCAGTATGTTGGTCGTTGACCTGTTCCATCTTTAAACTTCCAGACATCTTTTCCATGAAATGAAGACATCTTTTCCAAGATTAATATTAATACACTGTACTTATACCTGCACGCACCCTACACGTCCCTACGTGCACAGCTTATGTACACCCGATGTACTTTTCCTGGACTATGTACCCGATGTACACTTTGCTTCAACTATTTCTGTGAGATCCCTTCCTTCATATTTCCCGTCTGGTCTCTTTTAACCGATTTTGGTTTTTCCGATCCCGGTGCTACTAGATTATTCGAGACATAGTTTGTCTTTCATTTTAAAATGTATATACTACTTTTCTTCTTATTGGTCAAGCGTCTTATGGATAGATAAATGGATCCACCTCAATGGCCAAAGGAGCGAGGGAACCGAAAGCTGTTGCCCTACAGTAGACACTATGTCGTCAAAGGTTAGAGGAAGAAAACCTGGACCACAAATCAGCGCCAAATCATGAAGCCGAGAGAAGCAAACCCCATTATCTGTGTTTGTGTTACAGAGCGGTAGCTTATAATGGAATTTTTCTTACTCCGACTCTCAAAAAGTAATTAGCCTATAATTAGATGTAATCTAATACCTGTGGAACTATTTATAGCGTTACTAGGTTCTCGACAGAATGAAGATAAGCAAAATAATTTTCATAGATGGTGAAGAACCCAGGCTACAAAAGCATGAACACAAAAATTATTGGCAGTCTCCCACAGTATAATTGGTTACTCCTGAAAATAGATGGTTGTGAAAGGTATGTTGGAAAGAAGAAGACTATTGAAGGCGGATGAGAATTGATCATTGACATAACCATTCCTTCTCAGAATTTCCTACAATTGTTAAATTAAATTTGAAACTTAGTAAATTCGACGTTTTGCTCGTAACAGCCCAGCAGTATTTTTCCCCGACTTCTTTATTTTGAGTTCACGCTGACAAATAGATTTCTTTGTTGTACAATTTTGAAGGGCAAGATTTATGCGTTTGAAGATAGTCCGCTGTAGTTTGTTTTTAGTTTTGTATTTTTTTATCCTTTGACTTTAACTCTCTCTGTCTTATTTTCATTTGGATTTAATTTAGATCTCCATTTATTTTAGGCCCATACTCCGTTTTTCTGCAGGTAACAAATCGATTTAACTTTTAAACAAGACAAAATAATTCTTATAAATTTTATTATTCTTATTTGCCATTAGATTTATTTATTTTCGCCTTTTCCGGTTGACTCAGAGAAAATTAAAATTGGAAAAGAGACATCAATTTGATTGACAAACGATGCTGGATAGAAGATAAAGTGGAGTGAGTTTTGTTATTTAGTTCGCGTGACAGACTAAACAAAGGTGTTCGGGATTATTGCTAGTAAAAAGTACAATTGGTTGGCAAGCTTATGTTCTTGTGTAATCTGCTTACGAAAGCTAAAACTATATGAGAATAACATCAAGTATATTAATATACTTTTATGGAACTTTTATGCGTCTAATATATGGAATATGACAACACAATTTTCACGAAGTAAGAAACTTAATCAGTAGACTTTTATTTCTTTAGATGCTGAAAATAAAGTTTCTCAGTTGTGATTAGGGGAGCTTTTACTAATTAACGAAACCAAAACAAGAACGAAACAAATGACGAAAAAGCAAGTACAACCACGTAGGTGCACGACCGCTGATGAAATTAAAAAATTAAAAAAATAACGATGTAACAAATTGATTAGTCATCGTGGCACAAGGAAGCGACGTACTGATTGGCCTATAGAATCGGAAGAGTAGGCCTATAACAAATCGTGAACAGTCGGCCAAAGAACATAATCGAAAGCGTATCCCATGAGGTACGGTTACGAGAGTTTCGGACCATAAATATAAAATTTATTGACAGAATGTCTTCGGGTCTCTGATTTCAATCCCATTATGTTTCACTGTGTTGAATTTACTTAACGCGTGGTCAAGACTTAAGTATTCAGCATTTGTTAATTAATTAACAAAGGCATGTGAAAAATTTCACGTTTTTTCATATTGTAGTTTCTTTTTTGGGAAGGGGAGATATTTACGGAGTCTCTTTTATTAGGAACTTTTAGCCTACCACTGTAAGTTAGGAGAATTTATTCGACATCCGGGTGCGAAGCGGAGAAGGCTATTCGGAGAAGGAGGTGTCACATGGTGCTACTGTGAGTGAACTTGCTAAATGCTGCGAAATATATTTTTTTTGTGTTGTTTGAAACTTGTCCCGAAGGTCAAGACTCTGGGGCTGATCTGGGGCAAGCCCCTTCAGACGAATGGAAGGATGTGAGGGGACGCACGCCAGTGCAGGCCGGAAGCGAAAAAGATGGAGGCATATTGGAGGTAGAGTAGTGCGTGTGTGTAAATGTAGTGTGTAGCCATACAGGTAATCGAAGTGGCTGATGAAAGTGCCATAAAGTTTAAAAAGTTTATACATGAGGGCGGCCAAGACAGGGACGAGTAACGCAGGTTGCCAAAGCTGGAGGGTGGCGACAGAAAGGCGTCAAGGTAGGCGGGGGACACGGAGAAGATGGCTAAAGACTAGATAAATGGTTAGAGAAAACTTAAATTGTTATGTGATCAGGAAGGATGGCAGAGTATGTTTGAAAATGGGAATTAAGTGTTGCCATTTCTATGACGCTGGAGTTCTTGGAGGAGGTCCATCGGCTATGGTTAGGAGACGGTTTATGAGGAAGGAAGGTCTGCGGGTGTTGCGGGTAGTTCTGTTGATGGAGGTGGCTATGGATTGTAGGGAAATGAGTTGTTTTGCAGTTTGTGAGTATTTTCAGTTGACCCTGTATAGGAAAGTCGAAGGGCTCGGCGTTCTGTGATTCGGCAGGGTTTGAGGCGGGCGAGGTCGGCAGTTAGAAGTATGGTATGGGCGTATGTCATGATCGGGGGGATACAGGCTGTGTAGATTCGACTAAGTAGTCCGCTGTGGCAACGATAAGCTGGAAAATAGCTAACGTACGAAGGATTTAAACAGACACGCATGCGCACGGGGTAATCGAAATGCAGATTTAACTCATCTTAATGGAAAGGTGATGGGAGGTTTGTGCAAGAAACTACAGGATGTAAGCTTAGAATACCTAATTGAGTTCGACTTATACTGTTACAGCAACAGAAAGATCGACTTCGTTTTGGATGAATATTTTTACGTTAGGCTAGGTTGGCTTAGGTTATGTAAAATAAGGAAGTGTGGTTTATGCATAGTAATTTTTCCACCTTTCTGCTTTCTATCGGTACCTTAGAAAAAGACATAATCAAAGAGTAATTATGTCCAGTTGTCTGCCTTGACATTTGAATAGACCGCTGACACATTATTTAAACAAAAGGTTACATTATTTGAGTCCACTCAAATTGTAGATTTAGGGAATTAAACGTTTTATAAAGTAAATTTAAATACAAACTATTTTGAGCTTTTGCCCGATAGGAAAAGATGTTGTACGTGCCGTATAGAGGATAGGTCGGATAAATGTAAGCCGGGGCAGGACTCTTACGCAACGGTTGGTGCAAATCTCACGAAAGGTCCTTATGTCGCATACTTATACTTTATCATACTTATTGTATTAGTCTTTTACAGTATCACTTTGTTTAAGGATTATAAATACTACATAAGGCTTTCATGTTACATAACTTTGAACTATTGTTTGTTATATTATGAAACTGATGAGTAGATCAGATGCTGTTTGAAAAGTTACAACGCTTCGGGTAACATCAATAAAAATAAAAAAACAATAGGGTATGCATAATTGACAATACTTCGGCCATGCAAGCAGCGCCTGGAAAATAAGTGGCGTGAAGAACACTCCGAGGACTGCATTAGATGCGCAGCAAAATCATGTTGATTAGCAACGGTGATTTGCTGAAGAAGGATTCTTGAGGTACCCTATCGCTATGAGATATTTTTAGACGAAGCGATTTAAGTACTGATTTTATAGCTAAGTATAATGTTATTAAGTTAACTGAACTTAATTTCATAAAACAATGTTATAGAAACGAGACTGTAACACGAACAAAAAAAGATAACGAATAATGCGAGAACCAGCTAGAGGGAAACAAAGTATAAAACGATGATTATTGCTATCGTTAATTTGTTAGTGTCTAGAGTACTGCCAAGACAATGCTGTCTTGTCATAGGTCGTATTTGTGCAGTGTTCCTCTATATACACTGAGCGTATGAGACATTTGGATAAACCTGCACAACCGGACCCGATCATTCAGGGCTAGATGTCGATTCGATAACCTACACTCGGCCGGACTACTTAGCGAAAGGTTAAGAAAGGTGGATTTAGTTTAGTTTTAACTATCCGAAAAAAATTAATAAATAAAACCTACACCATCTAACCTAACCCCTTATAGGAAAACACCGGCCTATAATAACATGTATCCCGTATAAAATACATACATGTGTACAGATGAATGGAGCCAAAACCACGTTTCCTGACCCCATGCGTAAATACAACCTCCCTGTTATCTATCATCATATCGGCGAAAACACTTAACGCAACAAAAAGGGAACAACACTTATTCAGTTATTCGACAATTTTCGTATTCTTGGATGACTAATTCAAAAAACGACAGCAAATGACAAACAAATATCTTTTACGATAAAATGGAGGGAATGTATAGAATACCACAAAATAAAAGGTAAGCGTAGATAACCGTGTAAGCTTTAAATATTCGAACGAAATGTTGGGCTAAATTGATTAATCTAAAAAAAATTTCACCAAATAATAAAGAAAACCAACCTATTAGGCACACGAAAAACTTCAGAAGGTTGGAAATTAAGAAGTAATGATGACGTATATCAAAGTATAGAAAATGTAACAGAAACAGTGAGAAAAAGAAGACTAGTATTTTTTGGACGTTTATATAGAATGGACGACAATAGGTTAACAAAGCAGATCTTCAAATATCTGTGGGGAAAGAAATCAACATCAAGTTGGATTAAAGAAGTTAAAAAGTGTTTAGAAAAAATAATAAAAACGCAGAAGAAGCAATTGAAAGAGACGTTTTTCGGGTAAAAGTATTAAAAATGGAATGAGTCCAGGATAGGAGAGAGAAAAACGCAGGTTCAAAGTGGACTGAAGACAGGAAAAAGAGACATAGTGAAAAGATGAAAGAATATTGGAGAAAAAGGAAAGAACAAGGAATAAAGAATTGAATTATGCCCATGTTGATGGGCAATACAAAAAAAACCTAATCCAACTTACCTAACCTCAGAAATATGCCGGCCTATTTAACATACATTCACAGTAGCACTTATATAACACATAATACTGTATTTACAATACACATCGGATTAACGCGTGGGTACAGACGAATGGAACGAAAAGTACTTTTCCTAACCTCACGTGTACACTTTTCCTAACATTACGTAATACAACATATTTTCTAAAATGTAATCACTATTGTATCGTTTAATGACCTCAATTGTTGAGTTCATTTTGGTTTAAGGAATACATTATCAGTGTTTTTATCTGCCATGATTTTACAAGAAAACATTCAACATGTCGGTACAAAAAAATAGGCTATAAAAAACCGGCCGTTTGGAGGGTATATTGTGGGTTTTCTGACTCGCTGTTTAATGTTTACTGTGCAGCCTAGGAAAAATTATATCAGCTGTGATATAGGGTTATATTGAACGCTACAGGCAATTTGAAATACTAAGTGCCTCACCAGTACCGCCTGTCGGTAGGTATACATCAACATGTTGCCATTCAAAGGACAAAACGCATGCAAGATACTTCTACCGATAAATGTACACGTGCTAGATTAGGAAACAATTATTTCCATAACTCCTTGGTACTGGCGTTCATGTTTGTACATGTTGTACATTCATGTTCTGATTGTACAGTGTTCGTTGATTCGAGTTAGTAGAATTCGAGGTTATCAGCGCGGTTGACTGTACAGGAGACAGAAGGAAAAGTGAACAGTAAGGCAATTATCTGTGGCAAATCAAGCGCGGAATTACTTCACAGAATTACGTGTTTATTTTCTTTTATCGTCCTTGAAAGACTGTCGATACAAAATACAGAAAATAAAACAAAACCCAGCGATAATCGGAGAATGGCTGGGGACATCGTTAGTTTACATAAACAGGAATTTGGTGTTAGAATTGATTGACTCGTTAAGCGAGGTAACGAAAACTGTAAATAAAAAAAAAAAGTAACTTAGATCCAAGATCAATCAACGTCAATTCTATTTTATTTACAGCTAATAATGAAATATAGTAAAATTTTAGTGTACATAAATAATCTATATAACGTTTGAAATTCATTTCGTTTGGGATAAGAGGTACAGAAACACTGCCTGCACGTAATTCTAAATCCGATGGTTCTTTTATAGAGTTGTGTAGCGTTATTAAGATGTACAACTATAATCCAGAATATAGGTATCCATAATGTGTATAGCAGAATTTGTGTGGACAATTTTTTAAGTACATTTTCTAAAAGTATAGAAACTGTTGACCATCCGGTTTGCGGTTTAACCGTGGCAGGTCAGAATAAGGAAAAATATGCAAGGAAGTGAATTAAAACATTAAAAAAAGATTAAAACTCAAAAACGACGAAAGGGAAAAGTGGTTTACTCTTTCGAGAATCTCTTACGAAATATGAGAGCCGAGGGTTTAAGGCCAGTTTTCACCAAAATCAACAGGCGTTGAGTCCTCTATAACTCGTGCACATATTCAAAAATTATTTGATTCTGTTTGAATTTGCGGCAGTTATCGTTCGCAATTGAAAAAATTCTACACAAAGACACTTTTCGGAAAATGACTTTTCTTTATGTTTGGAAGGTAGTACAATCAGAATCAGCCCTTATCTCGAACACGATTTTTTTCGCCATCACCATACTTCCATTTCCTCACGGAACATGAAAGTAAAATAAAAATAGGTAACAGACTATTACAAATTTAAATATCGGTATGGAGAACCATACATGACTTCCATGTTTTAAGATTTATATGTAAAATAATTTTCAAAATAAAATATTTCCACAGAAATTACTTCTTTCTTCAGCCATAACCACAGTACTGTGGTCACTAACGTTTACCACCTCCAGTTAGCGCATTCGATTTTCACTGATGATGGCAGGCGATGGCACTGCCGAAACGTCTGGTTTTTTCATAAAACATTGTTCCTTGGCCAACAGACCGGGAAGGAATTTTAACAAACTACTTCTTTGCTGCCGATAATGTAGTACACATATAAAAATATGCATAAAATAAATGGCTTATAAAAGTTAATGTTTCATCTCCATTAAAGTAGTGCTCAATTTTGCAAAGTTTTAATATTATGATGCCCGTAATCAAAACATCAGAGCAAGTTTTAGTGTGTATGAGGATACACCGTGGACAAAAATTTTCAACATTCACTATGGAGCGTTGCTCAGAGTAAAGCTGTGAATCTACAGTGTACGTTTCACAGAACAAACACGCGGAAAAGAAGGAGCGTTTCGAAGTCTCTCACGGACTCTGAGCATCTTGCAGAGGGTTCATTCCCTATATACGAAAAGTCTGTTTATGAACCATTCCTCTGTAAACACGTGCAGTTACACTGCCCAGCGATCCACAGGAAGCAAATCGCTATCCACGCTGGACAATTTTTCGGCTTGCACGCGTTATGTTGGTGTGGGTTTCGGCACTTTCCATTAAAAAGCGTGCAAATGTAAGAAAATAAACATGAGTGAAGCCAGAAATAACGCGAATTGTGTGTGTGTGTCTTGCCTGCCTTTTTATTGCGTTAATCATAATAATAAAATGGAAACGTAAACATTACATCATTGAGATATGCTTGCCTGCCACGAACGATATATTTTCTCTCATACATGATTTAAATTAAAATGAAAAAATTATAATTTTATTGCCTGGCAACAAAATTATTTTATTTTTAACAATTACCATTGTTTGAAAAAGTTTAAATGAATTTTCAAGTACTTTACTCTTGTTAAAACGTAAAAGGTTGCAGGTAAACTACCCCTTCCCCTTAACCGATCTTCACCAAAAACAGTTGGCCTTCAGTACTCTACAATTCAGGGAAAACAGTTTGCCATAGAAAAAATTCTACAGACAGACAGACAGACGAAAAATGACTTTTCTTCATGTTTTGAGGGTAGTACAATCAGAATCAGCCCTTATCTCGAACACGATTGTTTTCGCCATGACCATACTTCCATTTCCTTATGGAACATTGAAGTAAAAATGACATATTATTCTAACGTTTCCTTTTTTTTATATGTTAATGTGGAAACCGTGGTATGTATGGGTTTATTAACTATAATTTCGCATAAATCATTTCTACAAAAGGACAGTATTTTATCTATTATTACTTTCTGATACATCTTTTTTCTTTATAAAAATAAACGTTTATCTGTAGTAAATGAAATCGCAAATGTCAATGCAAATATTATGTGTTTATTAATTCAAACTCTTGTACTCGTACTTACACACAACATAAGTTAACTTTTAGAAAGACTCTAGTTGATTATCGTAGTTCTGGATTAACCGTGAATTTCGTTTTCTGCATTACCCCGGATAATCGTTAAGTGACTGTACAGGTTATCGTTTCCCTGACTGCTCAATTTAAAACAAGTATATTTTGATGAAACGGATAGGTATTGTCAAATTGCGTATTTTGTTTTTTGGTTATGTAACATATATATAAAACTACCTGAAACTGTCACCTTCAACATAAAAATGTAAAGAAATACATAGTAATATATAATGTATACAAGATATTCAAATATAGAAATTATAATAAATTATGTTGTTAGATGATTTTTGCTAACAAAATAATCATGATTTTGAGTATAGTAAGAAATACAGGCTTTTGATATAGGTATGGGTATGGAGAAAAAATGACAGAGTAAGTACTGAGGTTTTTATTAAATAAAGAGAACCAGAACACTTTAGGATACAACCTGAAGAGGAAAGGAAACTGTATACGATATAGCACAAAAGGAAAAGAAATATTAACGACTCTTCTTGAAGGTATGTTGTGAAGCAGAAAGGAGAAAGAGAAGGATGAGATAGGTGACGTTAAGAAAGGACAGTTCTGGTATAGGAGCACCTGGAGACAACGCTGGTGGCTCTCCTGATCGGCAAAACACCATATGATAATGATGAAGTAATACAGTAAAGCAATTATGTACTCTTAAACAGAATTTTTTTTGAAAGATGCTTTAAATTTTTCGGCTGTGTACAAGATTAGTAACTTGCTTTCTACATACGTATCATAACAGGGATTGTTTTTTATTGTGTTATGAGTATACACGTTCTTTATACAAATATAAAAGTTATCACTTACCAAAACGTTAGTGTTGAAGATAATGTTTGAGCTGCTTAAAATATATTTCCACAACCAAGAAAAAACCTCGTAAAAAAAAAAGTTCCACAGTGTCTACTTCGGTTTTATTTAAAAAAAAAGGTAAACAATGTCACATCGACCAAGGACAACCGAAGAAAGAAAGAGTCAGTAGAAAATAAAACATTTGTAGAAGACAAACGGAAACGGAGACTACACGTTGGTGCGCGACGCAAGGAGTCGATGTTTGCTGTCAACACGTTGTTTGTATTACGGATGTTGCCGTGGCGGCTAATTGGGTAATGCGCTACCTGGCTAATTGGGACCATGGGCTACAACTTTTGGTCTAAGAGTAGCAAGCAGTACGAGAAGAGGTCTGTCGACATCGGTTTCAACTGTTCGTTTACTGTACCGACACATTGGTTAGTCACACCGGATTTTCCAGCATTGCTTGACCTTCGTAGTAATATTAGCAATAAATGCTTATCGAGAGGTAAGTATTTTTTATTAAGAGGAAGTTTTAACGGCATATCGTCGCTCAGAGAAACTTGAATACGAATTGATAGCAACAAACCGCCGAAAGAAAATTAAACCTGTTTATACTGACACCTGATATTTTACGATACACAAAGTGGCGACTGCTGGAGTGAAAGTACAGTACATTCGCCATTACTGCTGAATTTGTCGCTCTCATTGTCCGACGTAGCAGTTTATATAAGCAATATCTGTGCTACTAATATTCTTATAGTACCAATCGCTATTGCTGCTGCTGCCACCATCACTACTACTACTACTACTACTACTACTACTGCTACTACTACTACTACTACTACTACTACTACTACTAATAATAATAATAATAATACTGTAGTCGGAGACAGGGGACCGAGGGGGCTATAACTGGATATAGGCCTACAGTACTTTATATACTGGATATACTGTGTATTAGCTCTGGAACTTCAGCTCCATGTATCTACAATAGTATATTTTAAAATTAGGATATTTTTTCAATTATTAAAATGTAAAAATCGAAATATTAAAAAAAATACCATGAAATAATATGGTCTTACTGCTTTAATCGTAATAATAATTCTATACTATCCATATGTATTTTTGTCCACATATATGTTAAAAGTAGTGTAATTACATGTGCGTGCCAGCTTGGCTGTCTTTTTAATCGCATCGCTGTACTCGAAACATCTATACTTTACACCTAATGTAGAAATAGTACAAAAAATTCCAAGTAGACTATAACTGAAGTAATTAATATTTGTGTAAAAAATGATTTCATGCTGGATAGAAAAACAATTTAAAAAAGCTAATACTGTATTTAAGTTAGTAATTTCATCTATTTTAAACAGAATAAAAATGTGTATAAACATAATACTGCTTCGTAGACGATGAAATGACTGTAACATACCAATTTCTGTGTCGAGAAAGCGTTAAAAACTACCAACAAGTGCGCAACCAGGAGGCTTAGGTGCTAACGGGGGCAAGGTTTCCGTATTGGAATTAGCGATGTCATACCTGACTGCGATTTGTCCCGTAAGTATGTACGTGGCAGTCAACAGTAACAAATAGCACTGACTGTTCGGAAACGTTAGATCCCACCGGAAACCTTTTTATGCACACGAAGCCTCACATGGGTTGAACGTTGCGCGAGTGTTCCGTTTGTTTTGGAATAACCACTGCAAATTCTGATAAGATTTCAACCCGTTGTAACTCTAGCTCACGGCGGATCATTACGTAAACTATACTGTACAGAAATTTATATTTTACTTTCAACGTGTAACAACAATATGAAATTATTTTGCGATTATTATGTATGTTCAATGAATGCGAGCAGTAACTTTTTCACTGTTTATTACCAATAAGAATTAACAAGATTTTTACATCCGCTTATCAGTTTTATGGCGTCTATCGTAATTACGACTAAATTAAATTTTTATAACATCCATTTAGGTTTATTATACTGTTTAAGTCTATTATTTTATAAATTTAAATAAATAGTGTGATTACAGAGGACTAAGATACGTTGAAAATATCGGTATGGAGATCCATACATGACTTCCATGTTCTAAGATTTATATTTAAAATCATATTCGAAATGAAATATTTCCATAGAAACTACTTCTTTCTATTGCTTCAGCCTTAACCACAGTACTGTGGTCACTAACCGTGAGGTATACCACCTCACGTTTTCGCAAATTCTCCCATCCCTCTTCAACTATAATTTTCATTAATAGAAAATTACCCCCACCCCGTTCAACTAGCCTCTTCATTTAAGATATTTCATCTACGTTTCTACAGTAGATTATTATGAGCTTCTTATCAGGATACTTTGTTTATCAAAATTAAGTACTTTACTCTTGTTAAAACATAAAATGTTGCAGGTAAACTACCCCTTTATTTTAACCGATCTTCACAAAAATCAATAGACCTTCAGTCCTCTACAATGCAGGGACGCATGCAAAAAAATAATTGATTCTGTTTGAATGTGCGGCAGTTATCGTTCGTCAAAGAAACAATTACTCTTGTTAAAACATAAACAGTGGCCGGTAAACTACCCCTTTCCCTTAACCGATCTTCACCAAAATCAACAGGCCTTCACTTCTTTACAATTCAGGACATTATGCAAAAAATTATTTGATTCTAATTGAATTTTCGGCAGTTATCGTTCGTAAAAAAAAAATGACCCTTGTTAAAACATAAAACGTTGCTGGTAAACTACCCCTTTCCCTTAACCGATCTACAACAAAATCAACAGACCTCTTAAGTTCTCTATTATTCAAAAAGGTATGCAAAAAGTAGTTGATTCTGTTTGAATTTACGGCAGTTATCGTTCGTCATAAAAAAATTACCCTTGTTAAAACATAAAATGTTGCAGGTAAACTACCCCTTTCCTTTAACCGATCTTCACCAACATCAAAAGATCTTGAGAACTCTACAATTCAGGGCTGTATGCAAAACATTATTTGATTCTGTTTGAATTTGCGGCTGTTATCGTTTGCCATAGGAAAAATTACCCTTGATAACAAAACGTTGCCGGTAAACTATCCCTTCCCCTTAACAGATCTTCACCAAAAACAATACATCTTGAGAACTCTACAATTCAGAGTTGCATGCAAGAAATTATTTGATTATGTTTGAATTTGCGGCTGTTATCGTTTGCCATAGAAAGTACCCTAGTTAAAACATAAAACGTTGCTGGTAAACTACCCCTTTCCCTTAACTGATCTTCACCAAAAACTATAGGTCTTGAGAACTCTACAATTCAGGGCTGTATGCAAAAAATTATTTGATTCTGTTTGAATTTGGGGCTGTTATCGTTTGCCATAGGAAATACCCATGTTAAAACATAAAACGTTGCTAGTAAAATACCCCTTTCCCTTAACTGATCTTCACCAAAAACTATAGGTCTTGAGAACTCTCCAATTCAGGGCTGTATGCAAAACATTATTTGATTCTGTTTGAATTTGCGGCTGTTATCGTTTGCCATAGGAAAAATTACCCTTGATAACAAAACGTTGCCGGTAAACTATCCCTTCCCCTTAACAGATCTTCACCAAAAACAATACATCTTGAGAACTCTACAATTCAGAGTTGCATGCAAGAAATTATTTGATTATGTTTGAATTTGCGGCTGTTATCGTTTGCCATAGAAAGTACCCTAGTTAAAACATAAAACGTTGCTGGTAAACTACCCCTTTCCCTTAACTGATCTTCACCAAAAACTATAGGTCTTGAGAACTCTACAATTCAGGGCTGTATGCAAAAAATTATTTGATTCTGTTTGAATTTGGGGCTGTTATCGTTTGCCATAGGAAATACCCATGTTAAAACATAAAACGTTGCTAGTAAAATACCCCTTTCCCTTAACTGATCTTCACCAAAAACTATAGGTCTTGAGAACTCTCCAATTCAGGGCTGCATCCAAAACATTATTTGATTCTGTTTGAATTTGCGGCTATCGTTTGCCATAGAAAAAAATTACCCTTGATAAGAAAAACGTTGCCGGTAAACTACCCCTTTCCCTCAACCGATCTTCACCAAAAACAATAGGTCGTGAGTACTCTACAAATCAGGACTGTACGGAAAAAATTATTTGATTCTGTTTGGATTTGCGGCTGTTATCGTTTGCCATATAAAAAAAATCTATAGACAGACAGACAGCAGACACAAAGACACTTTTCGAAAAATGACTTTTTTCATGTTTTGAGTGTAGTACAATCAGAATCTGCAAAAATCTCGAACACGTTTTTTTTGCCATCACCATACTTCCATTCCTTAAGGAACATGGAAGTAAAAAATATCGGTATGGAGAACCATACATGACTTCCATGTTCTAAGATTTATATTTAAAATCATATTCGAAATGAAATATTTCCATAGAAACTACGTCTTTCTACTTATTGCTTCAGCATTAACCACAGTACTGTGGTCACTAACGTATACCACCTCATGTTTTCGCACTCGATTTTCACCGATGATGGCAGTCGATGGCACTGCCGAAAAGTCTGGTTTTGCAGAAAACATTGGACTACGGCTAAAGAGCCCGGGAAGCAATTTTAACAAAAAACTACTTCTTTGCTACCGATAACGTAGTACATATATAAAAAATTCTCCCCTCCACCTTCAACTATAATTTTTAATAATAGAAAATTACCCCCACCCCGTTCACATAACCTCTTCATTTATAGATATTTCATCTACGTTTCTACAGTGGATTACTATGAGCTTCTTATCAGGATACTTTATTTATAAAAATTAAGTACTTTACTCTTGTTAAATCATAAAATGTTTCAGGTAAACTACCCCTTTCTCTTAACCGATCTTCTCCAAAATCAACAGACCTTCCGTCCTCTACAATTCAGGGAAGCATGCAAAAAAGTATTTGATTCTGTTTGAATGTGCGGCAGTTATCGTTCGTCATGGAAACATTTCTCTTGTTACAACATAAAATGTTGCAGGTAAACTACCCCTTTCCCTTAACTGATCTTCACCAAAATCAATAGGCCTTGAGCTCTCTGCAACTGAGGAAAGGGTGCAAAAAATTATTTGATTCTCATTGAATTTTCGGCAGTTATCGTTCGTCATAAAAAAAATACCCTTTTTAAAACATAAAACTTTGCTGATAAACTACCCCTTCCCTTAACCGATCTTCAACAGAATCAACAGACCTTGAGTTCTCTTTAGTTCAAAAAGGTTTGCAAAAACCTAGTTGATTCTGTTTGAATTTACGGCAGTTATCGTTCGTCATATAAAAAATTACCCTTGTTAAAACATAAAATGTTGCTGGTAAACTACCCCTTTCCCTTAACCGATCTTCACTAACACCAATAGGTCTTTAGTACTCAACAAAACAGGGCTGTATGCAAAAACGTATTTGATTCTGTTTGAATTTGCGGCTCTTATCGTTTGCCATAGAAAATACCCTTTTTGAATCATAAAACGTTGCTGGTAAACTACCCCTTTCCCCTAACCGATCTTCACCAACACCAATAGGTATTGAGAACTCTACAATACAGGGCCGTATGCAAAACATCATTTGATTCTCTTTGAATTTGCGGCTGTTATCGTTTACCATAAAAAAATTACTCTTGATAAAAAACCGTTGCAGGTAAACTACCCCTTTCCCTTAACCGATCTTCACCAAAAACAATAGGTCTCGAGAACACTGCAATTCAGGGCTGTATGCAAAATATTATATGATTTTGTTTGAATTTGCGGCTGTTATCGTTTGCCATACAAAGTACCCTTGATAAAACAAAAAACGTGGCTGGTAAACTACCCCTTTCCCTTAAATAATCTTCACCAAAAACAATAGGTCTTTAGTACTCAAGAAATCAGGGCTGTATGCAAAAACGTATTTGATTATGTTTGAATTTGCGGCTGTTATCGTTTGCCATAGAAAATACCCTTGTTAAAACATAAAACGTTGCTGGTAAACTACGCCTTTCCCTTAACCGATCTTTACCAAAATCAACAGATCTTGAGAACTTTGCAATTCAGGGCTGTATGCGAAACATTATTTGATTCTGTTTGAATTTGCGGCTGTTATCGTTTGCCAAACAAACAAAATTACCCTTGATAAAAAAAAACTGTTGCTTGTAAACTACCCCTTTCCCTTAACCGATCTTCACCAAAAACAAGAGGTCGCGAGTACTCTACAAATCAGGGCTGTATGCAAAAAATTATTTGATTCTGTTTGAATTTGCGGCTGTTATCGTTTGCCATAGAAAAAAATCTATAGACACACAGACAGACACACAGACACACACACAGACACTTTTCGAAAAACGACTTTTTTTCATGTTTTGAGTGTAGTACAATCAGAATCTGCAATAATCTCGAACACGATTTTTTTTGCCATCACCATACTTCCATTTCCTTAAGGAACAAAAAAAAATGGCGATCCAGATACGTCGATACATAGAGAAGTGAGAGTACATAATAACACAGACGTAAGTTGTATGCACATTATTAGTCTTAATAGTAACCTGTTAAATTATGTATATATCGAGCGTATCCCCAAAAATATATTCTTTGTTACGTGTAATTATCATAGCGTATTTTGTCATTAAACATCATGTAGCCTTGTGGCTAATAAATTGTTAGAAAGGAGACGATGATGAACAATTTTATTGTTCTTACGAATAATATACGAATATATTATTAACTTTACGCAGTCGTAGTTAATTCATAATTAGTTTAAACAAAAACAGTGAAAGACATAATTAATTATCATTTCCAAAAGCCTTGTTTCTGCAATCGTATCGCCTTTCATATGCGGCCTTTTCCATTCCAGTTTAATAAACACGCTGTATTTCACTTTTCGTTTACTTAGAGAATGATGTATTCAGAAAGGTTCAGGAGAAAGCTGTAATGTCTGAAATATACCCAAAAATCTTCGTCTTTCTCAGTCGTATTGCCTTCAGTAAGTTCGTTTATTATTTCAGAATTAGGTTGTTACTAATTCAACTTGTTTTTGTTAGCTTGTATAAAATCATAGTTTTACAGTTTCAGGTTTTTGTTATTATTTTTTTTTCTCAAAATTCAGGAACTCATAATTTATATGTGAACACACTTCTTTACAAATTTCCTCCAATTCTCGATAGGCTATCACTGTTTCTACTCAATGATAGATTCCTTTTATTTTGAAGATTTTTGTTTGCAAAATAAGACTGTATGCAGCTGTTGCGTACATCATAAATATTATTATAACCTTTTTTTGATATATATTTTAACCATCAGTCTCACTGTCCAACTTCAGAATTTTCAGACTTGTTTTATCCGTTCTCACATTCGTCCTGGTCGTTTATTACCACGATTTTCTCTTATTTTGTTTACTTTTAGCTTAAACGTTTTGCAAGACAACTAGCTTATTTTACTTGTAGCTGAATCTTCTAAATTTTATTAAAACTCATTTTTTATTTTATTAAATTGATTGATTTTTAATTTTTGTTCACTGCAGTTAGCCTATACCTTCTACGCAGAAATTATGGAACTAAAAGGAAATCAGAGTGATTTGTGTCATTCCTCACCTTATGTTTCCTTTCCGCACCATTTTCTTCTATTAGAATCAGTCGCCCGTCTTTGTGTCATATTCGTAACCAGAAACTTCCAGTCTGGTCAATAACGACGACAACGTGAAATTTAATTTTAATCTTCATCAGAATCCTAAATACCATAATACTTTTATGATGGGTTAGAGTAAGCCCTGACTGAAAATATCTGAAACAATTGAAATCAGAGTAATTTAGGGCCATCAGCGACTGTGATCCGCTCGGTAATCACCGTTGCTTCCAACCGTGACGACGGACTTTCACTCAGGCCGCATGATTTGCATCACGAATCGTTACAGTGGTGCGCGCGCGTGCACACACACACACACACACACACACACACACACACACACACACACACACACACACACACACACACACACACACACACACAGATTACTAGTGGAAATAAAATTTTATTGATCTATCGTAATCTGTTGCTTAGTTGTCATAACCACAACACAAATCAACAAATTAATCGCCTTTAGCGCAGCAGCTGTAGTCGTTGGGATTACACAACAGAGTTCAGTGTCCGTGCACGTGAGTTACACCTGTTTTCTCCTTCAAGAATTAGATTTAAGAGCGCCTACAGGTTGTATGTATGAAGCTCCGACCGTTATACCTCCTTGATCCTACGTTGGTGGACAAAGAGGCCGGTGGTATCACAGATGCGACTCAGCTTCGGGTTTTGACAATACGGGATTTAATTACGAAACTAGACCTATACGCAGAACTTAGTATTCCCATTAAACGTCATACGGAACTGGAGGCGCTAATCCAAGTATTGTGTAGTCAAGTTTTCTCTGGCATTTTCATCGCTGTCTGCGTTAATTACCACGTAGATCTGTTCATTCTCTATTGACAGTACGCCTAGAATACTACCATCCAAAAAACTCCGCGTCATTCAGTCACGTGCTATATATAGATAACAATACTATTATGTTAAGACGCAAAATAATAGGCAGTTTACAGACTTTTACGTTTGACGTCTCAATTTCAGTGGGTCTTGTACAAGGTGACTTCTTTAGAGATTCATATGCATGTCCTTTCCATAGTATGAGACAATTACAGCATAACAATTCGGGACAGCTGCATCACATAAAATGGATACTAAAGTCTAAAGTTTTTTTTACGATTACTTAATAGACATATTTATTTTTTAATAATAGACATATTACGTTAGAATAAACGTAACGTAACGTACTGCCTTATTGCACTTTCTCC
Source organism: Magicicada septendecula (assembly GCA_034769895.1). Taxonomy (NCBI): domain Eukaryota; kingdom Metazoa; phylum Arthropoda; class Insecta; order Hemiptera; family Cicadidae; genus Magicicada; species Magicicada septendecula. The sequence continues at coordinate 281,048,185 of CM068371.1, forward strand.
GCCGCCGAGAACATACCGGACCAAAACAGATTTTATAACTAAAAAAGTTTTGTAAAGTGCCAGTCCAGCCTTTACAAGACTTTATAGAAGTGAAAACAGGCCTTGCTTGCTGGAAAAAATAAAATACATGATCGACATTAAATTCTAAAATCAATTTCTAGAGATGTTACGACCAATACTAGGGGTATGAGACCGGGTAAGAAATAATTATGTAAGGAACATCCTTGGAATGTGCAATCTAAACGAAAGGATTAAGAAAAATAGATAGGATTGAACAGGCCATGTTGAAAGGATGCATAAGAACATGATACCAAAACAAATTTTGGTTTATAATTCGAAAGAACGGTGGAATATTGGAAGACCAAAGAAAATATGGTCGGACCAAGGAGTGCGCAACGGATCGTAAGGTCCACAGCCTGAAGAAGAAGAAGAAGAAGAAGAAGAAGAAGAAGAAGAAGAAGAAGAAGAAGAAGAAGAAGAAGAAGAAGAATGTCTAGCGTTAATCTTAACAATAGGTACTCCTCTCCTATTAGGGCAGAAATTATATAGAAATTTGAGGATACAAAAAAAAGTTCAATCTGACTGAGTTAATTGAAAAAACATTGAAGAACGGAGTTTGACGATAGGATAGAACGAAAATTCCAATAATCGCTTCTTAGGTATTATAAGTGGTTAACGAGGATTTAGAAAACATAAAAGACGTTGGGATCAAGGTAAGTTATTATCTGAGACAAAGAGTATAACAGTTTGGGATGAGTCGGATAGGATGATCTCTCTCTCTCCCCCTCTTCTCTCCTACCCACCCCATCACACACACACACACACACACACACACACACACACACACACACACACACACACACACATGTGCGAATATATTTACTTTTGTCATGACACGTCACTTTCTCTTGTACAGCCAAGTAACTGTCGCTCTACTTAAGTTTTTGTTGTCAGGGGAAGTTACTGAAAATTACTGTACATTCTAACTGTTATTAGTCAGCAGATGTATCCTGCGGAAATGAGGGCGAGATAAAGTCCAAGTAAGCGCACAGTAAAGGAAATGTATGGGGAACTAAATTAGATAAGAGATTAATGGATGTAAGTTGTGAGCCAAGTGTGATTCTAGGCTAGACACACTTGGCGACCAGTAATGAACTCTGGCGGAAACTATCTGATGGCGCAAACATTGTAATTTACTGTATGTCGAGGAATGTAGCACGTGTTTCTTATTCAAACATGTATACAAGTATGTGAGTGGATACTTAATACATTTTTCTCATGTTAGTTTATCTGAAGTAGATAACACATGTTGCAATGACTGTCGCTCTTTTTAACTGTTCATGTCTTACAAATCTTATTAACATTTTTATAGAATCCAAACATTTCTCATTTTATTTCCACGTTATTTCCTTGTTTCAAACACTGTTTTGATAGACTTATTATGTTTGACAGTACTGACAACGAACCTGAGTTTCCATTCCTGATCGTCCATTTTACGGATTAATCTTCTGTCTGTTTATACTGCCTGAACCGTCCAAATTTGTCTCTCGGTACAACGTCTGTTGTCTACTCCTTCGTCAAATTACGCTCAATTCCTACTGATTATGTCTTTATTACATGTCCCTGACAATTTATTAACACTAGGTAAGAAGGCACACCAAGCAATTGCTTTTACAGACTATTTTCTTCCTGCAGGGTTATCATCATCTACGCTCGCAATAAATTCCTTCTAAACTACTTAAAATCCCTTTTTTAGAAAAAAACAATATTTTTTCTCTTAACTTTTGTGATCTATCGTTATTGTCAATAACAACGCCCGCCATATTGTTGAACTGTCTAATCCAAATACGTCCGGAACCCGTTAACTAAATATTTCCTCTGAGACCACCACTTAATTTTGTATCAAAATTAAGTTTCTTAACAGTTATCTTGGCTTCGCTGTACACTGTAATTAGTAAACACAGGTTTAGCAGAACGCGGTCTTCGTGACCCGTAAATTATAACGTTAGCTCTTCGGTAACACATATTTTACTATTGCTTGCAGCAGAACTGAAATGTCCATAAAGTCGTTCATAAAAATTCCGTAATTAGATTTGTATGACATGAAATAATTTCAACATTTATCACTGGTATTTAAACAGCACATTGCGCTTGCTTTATTCTGTATACTTGCAACTTTCGTGTTTAAGAATGCAAATCTATTAAAATTCGTTACACACCTGTGAATTCAAACAGGTTTTGAATATAAATTTGTTTATATTTTCCTGGTGTACTTACAATTGTTTTTATTATTAACTTATCACCTGTTAGTCGTGACCTATTGTTGTCTCAAATCCGTTCACGTTTTGTTAGTATATTGTAAAATAGTGTTATTCATATAAACACAATGAAATTAATATTAATTTACGGAGACGCTCTTACAAGGCAATGCGAAAAAACACGATCAAAGATTCTTTCAACATACAGAGACTTCTGAACAAACGATTGTTCAGGAACAAAACCAAAGTGGCTCGTTACGTTTAAAAATCGACACAGTTCAGTAAACAACCCCATGCATGGTTGAACCGGAGAACAAAGCTCAGTTCTTAAGATGAGAAAATACCTCACGTAATGTTTGTAAGGCTTAATTCAGGTATCCACAGCATACTATATTAAACTTTTCATTCACAATTTTTAGGACGCTGCACGTATAAACATTAATATCTCATCTCTAAATATATTTTCACTATTCTAGTTACTTTGAGTCTGATACAGGATTAATTATGATTTTCTTTAAACATAAATTTTACCTTCAACTAATTTTCTTGAATCACTGTTAATTAATAACTACCTGACGAACTAGCAGCTTATCAGATCCTATTTTTGACGTTTCCTTACGTTAATAAACCTAATTAGGTTGACCTTTTAACACGCTATCACTGTTAATACCGCTTTTAATTAGATAGGGAAGGTTTTAACTACAGGGAAAATAAAAGCTTGTAATTCCGCTTGAGATACGTGCTGCTGGCTATTATCTTAACATATGTAGTTTATGCTTATAAGAAAATAATTTAAAAAAAACATGTTTGTCTGAACACGTATTGTAATAGTAAAGTTACGAAAAATTTATTACAAAATAAACATATTCGTTCACAGTTAAAATATTTGCTTCTAGAGTGTTTCTTAAGTATCAGAAATTTTAAGTACCGACCCACAAAGAAGGCTGTATGAACTCGTTTTCGGAGTTAATGACAAGCAATTGAGACTTCTTTCCCCCCAGACTTAAGATCTGAAAAACGTTGCTTTGATTTGTAAGATTTCAATTTCATCTACTTTGTGCATTTAATGAACTACGTTTCGTTTATTAAATACTACAAAAAAAAGACAATATGGTTGATACCTTCAATTAAGTAGAAAATTGCGCTGTTGGTACTGTTTTATTAGAAATTTGTTTAGTAGGCCTACCACTTTTCCACTCTTCGTTTGTTTGTATGCTACCTTGTAATTCCAAAACGGATGAAAATTCTGACAAACGAAGTGCCAAATCAATCCTCTTATATCACGAGAATTTGAAATTTTATAAAAAACACGGTGGACGATACATATCATATTGTGTAGAGAGTAGGCAAATTTATCGAGTCTGGTATCATTTTAAATAACAAGGAACGGAAAAATAAGTTTGGAACAAGAAAATTAAAACAAAAATAATATTACCCGACTACGTAAGGAAAACGGAATTATGGTCGACTGATACGTTTGTTCACTTGGTTACACTTGACTATATGGTTACCATGGCAACAGAATTGTTTGGATTGTTTTTTTTTCTATCCAAAATTTTGCATAGAAGACAATGCATAGAAGAAGTGAGCCAAGAAGGAATTATGTATAATATTTGAGTGGGACTTCGCTTTACTGTAATGTAACAATTGCCGGTCTTCATGAACTTTTCTTATCCTTTCGTAGCCTATTATAGGAACTTCGGTTTTCAAAAACACGGTCTTTCCGTATTTTCACGGTCTTTGGCGTTTTGTTTTCATTTCAATAATTATGATTTGTTTACTAGTGTTTTATGTTTTAGTGTAATTAAATTTGGTTTAAGTGTAAATAAGCAACTCATATATTTAGTGCGACTAGATTACCTACATGTACAAGGATGGAGGCTTATAAGAAAGCTATAACTACAGCTAGTTTCAAGATAGTAACCTTCGGAAAAATAAAGGTGGTAGCAAGTTAATCAACAGAACAAGTGAAATGGATGAGAGTAGAACTGTATTCAAAGAGGAAAGACGAGCAATTATATATTAACGGATCACTGAGGACAGAAAGACAAAAGTTATTGTGACTGTAATAGCGGTAACACTCATACATTTGTTTAATTAAGAAAGTTGTGTTAGTGGTTATAGTCACAAACAGAATTATCTCTGTTGCACACCGCTATAGAAAAATTATTCCGATTACCGCTTTCAAGCTTCTCAGCTCATCGTCAGATCGAAAATAACAACAGAAGTAAAACAAACTCTTCACACCCCCACTCGCCCCATTGACAACACACACTCCCGCAAACAAGCTATAACTCAAATTTCTCTTTCCAACCTCCGAGCCCTGTCACCCCCGTCGGTAAGTCAAATGGATAGATAGCATTAAGAATTAAATTGCATATAGGGATGTTTTTTAAATAAGGGTGAGTGACCGCGCCCAAAAGTGTGAATGAGAAAGACTTTAAAACATTAGGGTTTGAAAGGAATGCACACACACACACACACACACACACACACACACACACACACACACACACACACACACACACACACACACACACACACACACACACACACACACACACACACACACACACACACACACACACACACACACACACACACACACACACACACACACACACACACACACACACACACACACACACACACACACACACACACACACACACACACACACACACACACACACACACACACACACACACACACACACACACACACACACACACACACACACACGCGCGCACACACACACACACACACACACACACACACACACACACACAAGGAATGTGCTAGAAAAATATGTAACTGTACCGACGGGGGTGACAGGGCTCGGAGGTTGGAAAGAGACATTTGAGTTATAGCTTGTTTGCGGGGGTGTGTGTGGGCAGTAGGGCGGGTGGTGGTGTGAAGAGTTTGTTTTATTTCTGTTGTTATTTTCGATCTGACGATGAGCTGAGAAGTTTGGAAGTGCTAATCGGAATAATTTTTCTATAGTAGTGTGCAACAGTGATAACTCATACATTTGGTATATTATACATTGCATTATTATACATGCATTTAACCTGTTTTTATTTTCTGTTAACAAGTAGAAATTGAAATGAAAAATTATTATGTACTATACACTTGTTCAGAATCCACTTAATCTAGTTTGCTATCACAAAGGGCAGTCGATAAGAAGTTTACAGTGTGTTACACATAACGATAAGTACCGTTCACCAAGTACAGTCCCTATGTCAACAGTTCAAAAACATGTGTCACAGTTGACAAGAGTCTAAAGTGCTTTACAAGAGCTGATCAGTTTGTGTTATCTGAAATGTCAAATAAGCGTTTCACTTAGTTTAGTTTAATTATGTGGTCCACTCGGTAGTCACTTTCCATAATTTTCTAATTACCGAATTCTCTGATACTTCAGAATCGTTAAATTAGTTTTGTCCCTTACACTGAGTACTTGTAGGTAATCTCTTACACGTTTCAGTGTTATAACTTACCTGTACCGTAAATGACAGTCTTTCGATTCTTCAATATGTAAACGAATTATTTTTTTGTGAAAACTATAATAGACCGGATTATTGTACTTCGTTGCTATCTGTAGAGACCACAAGGCCGCGGTCAAGATATTCATAATATTTAAGCATCATTTAACCTTTCCAGTTTAGTTATCTTTTAATTTGTATCAGCTCTGTTTATGCATGCAAATTTATGAGAATTAATAACATGATGTTGTAGCCTAAGCTTTTATGGCCCGAGTCAGTCATAACATTTGTTAAAAATAACGGGATATTTGGCCGTGGTCTGACGTTAAAATCGGTTTCTCTGATACTGTCTGGCGTTTTGGGCTTAAACAGTCTCATCATCAGAGAGCGATGACATGATAGTACAGACTTTTCGGATTCTCTGTACCGTCAGGCCATTGGAACCGCTGGAGGCACTATCAGCGTTTCGGTGGCTTGTACAGTGTCATCATCAGAGAACGATGACATGATGGCACAAACGTTTTGGATTATCTGTACCATCAGGCCATTGGTCCCTAACCGCTGGAGGCACCATCAGTGTTTTAGGCAGTAATACAGACGCCGATTTTAACATCATACCACGGCTTAATAGCCTGATAGTTTTACGGAAAAAACCAATAAAACAATAATAAAATATCGGTATGGAGAACCATACATGACTTCCATGTTCTAAGATTTATATTTAAAATCATATTCGAAATGAAATATTTCCATAGAAACTACGTCTTTCTACTTATTGCTTCAGCATTAACCACAGTACTGTGGTCACTAACGTATACCACCTCACGTTTTCGCACTCGATTTTCACCGATGATGGCAGTCGATGGCACTGCCGAAAAGTTTGGTTTTGCAGAAAACATTGAACTACGGCTCAAGAGCCCGGGAAGCAATTTTAACAAAAGACTACTTCTTTGGTGCCGATAACGTAGTACACATATAAAAAATTCTCCCCTCCACCTTCAACTATAATTTTTAATAATAGAAAATTACCCCCACCCCGTTCACATAACCTCTTCATTTATAGATATTTCATCTACGTTTCCTACAGTGGATTACTATGAGCTTCATATCAGGATACTTTATTTATAAAAATTAAGTACTTTACTCTTGTTAAATCATAAAATGTTTCAGGTAAACTACCCCTTTCTCTTAACCGATCTTCTCCAAAATCAACAGACCTTCCGTCCTCTACAATTCAGGGAAGCATGCAAAAAAATATTTGATTCTGTTTGAATGTGCGGCAGTTATCGTTCGTCATGGAAACATTTCTCTTGTTACAACATAAAATGTTGCAGGTAAACTACCCCTTTCCCTTAACTGATCTTCACCAAAATCAATAGGCCTTGAGCTCTCTGCAACTGAGGAAAGGGTGCAAAAAATTATTTGATTCTCATTTAATTTTCGGCAGTTATCGTTCGTCATAACAAAAATTACCCTTTTTAAAACATAAAACGTTGCTGATAAACTACCCCTTCCCTTAACCGATCTTCAACAAAATCAACAGACCTTTAGTTCTCTTTAGTTCAAAAAGGTATGCAAAAACCTAGTTGATTCTGTTTGAATTTACGGCAGTTATCGTTCGTCATATAAAAAATTACCCTTGTTAAAACATAAAATGTTGCTGGTAAACTACCTCTTTCCCTTAACCGATCTTCACCAACACCAATAGGTATTGAGAACTCTACAATACAAAGCTGTATGCAAAACATCATTTGATTCTGTTTGAATTTGCGGCTGTTATCGTCTACTATGGAAAAAAATTACCCTTGAAAAAAACCGTTGCTAGTAAACTACCCCTTTACCTTAACCGATCTTCACCAAAAACGACAGGTCTTGGGTACTCTACAATTCAGGCTTGTATGCAAACAATTATTTGATTCTGTTTGAATTTGCGGCTGTTATCGTTTGCCATAGAAAACACCCTTGACAAAACATAAAACGTTGCTGGTAAACTACCCTATTCCATTAACCGATCTTCACCAATAACAATAGGTCTTGAGAAATCTACAATTCAGGGCTGTATGCAAAACATTAGTTGATTCTCTTTGAATTTACGGCAGTTATCGTTCGTCACAGAAAAAATACCCTTGTTAAAACATAAAACATTGCCGGTAAACTACCCCTTTCCGTTAACCGATCTTCACCAAAAACAATAGGTCTTGAGAACTCTATAATTTAGGGCTGTATGCAAATAATCACTTGATTCTGTTAGAATTTGCGGCTGTTATCGTTTGCCATAGAAAATACCCTTCTTAAAACATAAAACGTTGCTGGTAAACTACCCCTTTCCCTTAACCGATCTTCACTAAAAACATTAGGTCTTGAGTACTCTACAAATCAGTGCTGTAATCAAAAACTTATTTGATTCTGTTTGAATTTGCGGCTGTTATCGTTTACCATAGAAAAAGTAAAATATCGGTATGGAGAACCATACATGACTTCCATATTCTAAGATTTATATTTAAAAGCATTTTCAGCCAAACAGCCAGTGAAGGAATTTTAACAAAAAAATACTTCTTTGTTGCCAATAACGTAGTACACATATAAAAAAAATTATCCCCTCCCCCTTCAACTATAATTTTGATTTATAGAAAATTACCCCCAGCCCGTTCAACTAGCCTCTTCATTTATAGATATTTCATCTACGTTTCTACAGTGGATTATTAAGATCTTATCAGGATACTTTATCAAAATTAAGTACTTTACTCATGTTACAACAAAAAATGTTTCAGGTAAACTGCCCTTTCCCCGTAACCGATCTTCACCAAAATCAACAGACATTGAGTTCTCTATAGCTCAGGTACATATGTAAAAAATTATTTGATTCTGTTTGAATTTACGGCAGTTATGGTTCGTCATATAAAAAATTACCCATGTTAAAACATAAAACATATCTAAGATTTATATTTAAAATCATTTTTGAAATAAAATATTTTCATAGAACCTACTAACGCTGGGGAAATCTGAGGAGCCAATCAGAGTTGGGCCTACCTGTCACTCTGCTGAATTTGGTGGAAAGCCCTGTCACTGTCGTCAAAGTATCAGCCTTGACAGGGTCCTCTTTTTCTGCAAAATGGGAGAGGCTTGAGATGGAGTGAGTGACATGGTCCCCACCTCAATGAAGAACCCATTGTTTTATAAAAATATATTTAAATTTTGAAAACTGAAAATTCTTTTCTTGTTGTAAATATTTATATTTTATAATCAAAATGACTTTATTTTTGTTACCTGGCAACAAAATTATTTTATTTTCAACAATTACCATTGTTTCAAAATGTTTAAATAATTATTCAAGTACTTTACTCTTGTTAAAACGTAAAAGGTTGCAGGTAAACTACCCCTTCCCATTAACCGATCTTTACCAAAATCTAAAGGCCTTGAGTCCTCTACAATTCACTGACGTATGCAAAACATTATTTGATTCTGTTTGAATTTGCGGCTGTTATCGTTTGCCATAGAAAATACGCTTGATAAAAAACATTGCAGGTAAACTACCCCTTCCCCTCAACCGATCTTCACCAAAAACAATAGATCTTGAGTACTCTACAAATCAGGGCTGTATGCAGAAAATTATTTGATTCTGTTTGAATTTGCGGCTGTTATCGTTTGCCAAAAAAAAACCCTTGTTAAAAAAACGTTGTAGGTAAACTACCCCTTTCCGTAACCGATCTTCACCAAAAACAACAGGTCTTGAGAACTCTACAATTTAGGGCTGTATGCAAATAATCTTTTGATTCTGTTTGAATTTGCGGCTGTTATCGTTTGCCATAGGAAATACCCTTGTTAAAACATAAAACGTTACAGGTAAACTACCCCTTTCCCTTAACCGATTTTCACCAAAAACAATAGGTCTTGAGAAATCTACAATTCAGGGCTGTATGCGAAACATTATTTGATTCTGTTTGAATTTGCGGCTGTTATCGTTTGCCAAAAAAAAAAATTTCCCTTGATAAAAAAAACCGTTGCAGGTAAACTACCCCTTTCCCTCAACCGATCTTCACCAAAAACAATAGGTCGTGATTACTCTGCAAATCAGGGCTGTATGCAAAAAATTATTTGATTCTGTTTGAATTTGCGGCAGTTATCGTTTGCCATAGAAAAAAATCTACAGACACACACAGACAGACAGACAGACACACAGACAGACACACACACACAGACACTTTTCGGAAAACGACTTTTTTTCATGTTTTGAGTGTAGTAGAATCAGAATCTGCAATAATCTCGAACACGATTTTTTTTGCCATCACCATACTTCCATTCCTTAAGGAATATGGAAGTAAATATCGGTATGGAGAACCATACATGACTTCCATATTCTAAGATTTATATTTAAAATCATTTTCACCCAAACAGCCAGGCTGTGTCTTACCTGCCTTTTTATTGCTGTATTAAATGAAAAATATTATATTACATTAAAATGAAAAAATTATAATTTTATTGCCTGGCAACAAAATTATTTTATTTTTAACAATTACCATTGTTTCAAAAAGTTTAAATAAATTTTCAAGTACTTTACTCTTGTTAAAACGTAAAAGGTTGCTGGTAAACTACCCCTTCCCGTTAACCGATCTTCACCAAAATCGAAAGTCATTGAGACCTCTACAATTCAGGGATGTATGCAAAAAATTATTTGATTCTGTTTGAATTTGCGGCTGTTATCGTTTGCCATAGAAAATACGCTTGATAAAAAAACGTTGCAGGTAAACTACCCCTTCCCCTTAACCGATCTTCACCAAAAACAATAGGTATTGAGTACTCTACAAATCAGGGCTGTATGCAAAACATTATTTGATTCTGTTTGAATTTGCGGCTGTTATCGTTTGCCATAAAAAATACCTTTGTTAAAAAAACGTTGCAGGTAAACTACCCCTTTCCCTCAACCGATCTTCACCAAAAACAATAGGTCTTGACAACTCTACAATATAGGGACGTATGCAAATAATCTTTTGATTCTGTTTGAATTTGCGGCTGTTATCGTTTGCCATAGGAAATACCCTTGTTAAAACATAAAACGTTGCAGGTAAACTACCCCTTTCCCTTAACCGATCTTCACCAAAAACAACAGGTCTTGAGTACTATACAAATCAGGGCTGTATGCAAAACATTATTTGATTCTGTTTGAATTTGCGGCTGTTATCGTTTGCCATAGAAAATAACCTTGTTAAAAAAACGTTGCAGGTAAACTACCCCTTTCCCTCAACCGATCTTCCCCCAAAAAAATAGGTCTTGAGAACTCTACAATTTAGGGCTGTATGCAAATAATCTTTTGATTCTGTTTGAATTTGCGGCAGTTATCGTTTGCCATAGGAAATACCCTTGTTAAAACATAAAACGTTACTGGTAAACTACCCCTTTCCCTTAACCGATCTTCACCAAAATCAACAGATCTTGAGAAATCTACAATTCAGGGCTGTATGCGAAATATTATTTGATTCTGTTTGAATTTGGGGCTGTTATCGTTTGCCAAACAAACAAAATTACCCTTGCTAAAAAAAAAACCGTTGCCGGTAAACTACCCCTTTCCCTCAACCGATCTTCACCAAAAACAACAGGTCGCGAGTACTCTGCAAATCAGGGCTGCATGCAAAAAATTATTTGATTCTGTTTGAATTTGCGGCAGTTATCGTTTGCCATAGAAAAAAAATCTACAGACACAGACAGACAGACAGACACACAGACAGACACACACAGAGACACTTTTCGGAAAACGACTTTTTTTCATGTTTTGAGTGTAGTAGAATCAGAATCTGCAATAATCTCGAACACGATTTTTTTACTTCCATATTCCTTAAGGAATGGAAGTATGGTGATGGCAAAAAAAATCGTGTTCGAGATTATTGCAGATTCTGATTCTACTACACTCAAAACATGAAAAAAAGTCGTTTTCCGAAAAGTGTCTGTGTGTGTGTGTCTGTCTGTGTGTCTGTCTGTCTGTCTGTGTGTCTGTCTGTAGATTTTTTTTCTATGGCAAACGATAACTGCCGCAAATTCAAACAGAATCAAATAATTTTTTGCATACAGCCCTGATTTGCAGAGTACTCACGACCTGTTGTTTTTGGTGAAGATCGGTTAAGGGAAAGGGGTAGTTTACCAGTAACGTTTTATGTTTTAACAAGGGTATTTCCTATGGCAAACGATAACAGCCGCAAATTCAAACAGAATCAAAAGATTATTTGCATACAGCCCTAAATTGTAGAGTTCTCAAGACCTTTTGTTTTTGGTGAAGATCGGTTAAGGGAAAGGGGTAGTTTACCTACAACGTTTTTTTAACAAGGGTATTTTCTATGGCAAACGATAACAGCCGCAAATTCAAACAGAATCAAATAATTTTCTGCATACCGCCCTGATTTGTAGAGTGCTCAAGACCTCTTGTTTTTGGTGAAGATCGGTTGAGGGGAAGGGGTAGTTTACCGGCAACGTTTTTTATCAAGCGTATTTTCTATGGCAAACGATAACTGCCGCAAATTCAAACAGAATCAAATAATTTTTTGCATACAGTCCTAATTTGTTGAGTGCTCGCGACCTATTGTTTTTGGTAAAGATCGGTTGAGGGGAAGGGGTAGTTTACCTGCAACGGTTTTTTTTATCAAGGGAAATTTTTTTGTTTGGCAAACGATAACAGCCGCAAATTCAAACAGAATAAAATAATGTTTCGCATACAGCCCTGAATTGTAGAGTTCTCAAGACCTATTGTTTTTGGTGAAGATCGGTTAAGGGAAAGGGGTAGTTTACCTACAACGTTTTTTTAACAAGGGTATTTTATATGGCAAACGATAGCAGCCGCAAATTCAAACAGAATCAAATAATTTTCTGCATACAGCCCTGATTTGTAGAGTACTCAAGACCTTTTGTTTTTGGTGAAGATCGGTTGAGGGGAAGGGGTAGTTTACCTGCAACGTTTTTTATCAAGCGTATTTTCTATGGCAAACGATAACTGCCGCAAATTCAAACAGAATCAAATAATTTTTTGCATACGTCAGTGAATTGTAGAGGACTCAAGGCCTTTAGATTTTGGTGAAGATCAGTTAAGGGGAAGGGGTAGTTTACCAGCAAACTTTTACGTTTTAACAAGAGTAAAGTACTTGAAAATTCATTTAAACTTTTTCAAACAATGGTAATTGTTGAAAATAAAATAATTTTGTTGCCAGGCAATCTGAAAATTTCAGATTTTGTACCACAAAATCTGAAAAGATTATACGATAGTTTATGAAATGGTTAATAATACGTCAGTGGAAGGTGTAATGAGAAATTAGCAGAAATGGAAACCTGGTGAATGTTAACTGTTCTGTAGGTACAATTTTGTCAGAATGTTTGGAAATGATCATCAACATTGAAGAAAAAGTAAGCATATTAAGAAACATATGTAAGTACTTATTATAAAAAAATAATGTTTGTTTTTTGATAAAGTCATTTTGATTAAAAAATATAAATATTTACAACAAGAAAAGAATTTTCAGTTTTCAAAATTTAAATATATTTTTATAAAACAATGGGTTCTTCATTGAGGTGGGGACCATGTCACTCACTCCATCTCAAGCCTCCTCTCCCATTTTGCAGAAAAAGAGGACCCTGTCAAGGCTGATACTTTGACGACAGTGACAGGGCTTTCCACCAAATTCAGCAGAGTGACAGGTAGGCCCAACTCTGATTGGCTCCTCAGATTTCCCCAGCGTTAGTAGGTTCTATGAAAATATTTTATTTCAAAAATGATTTTAAATATAAATCTTAGATATGTTTTATAAATCTCATGTTTTATGTTTTAACATGGGTAATTTTTTATATGACGAACCATAACTGCCGTAAATTCAAACAGAATCAAATAATTTTTTACATATGTGCCTGAGCTATAGAGAACTCAATGTCTGTTGATTTTGGTGAAGATCGGTTACGGGGAAAGGGCAGTTTACCTGAAACATTTTTTGTTGTAACATGAGTAAAGTACTTAATTTTGATAAAGTATCCTGATAAGATCTTAATAATCCACTGTAGAAACGTAGATGAAATATCTATAAATGAAGAGGCTAGTTGAATGGGCTGGGGGTAATTTTCTATAAATCAAAATTATAGTTGAAGGGGGAGGGGATAATATTTTTTATATGTGTACTACGTTATTGGCAAGAAAGAGTATTTTTTGTTAAAATTCCTTCCCTGGCTGTTTGGCTGAAAATGATTTTAAATATAAATCTTAGAATATGGAAGTCATGTATGGTTCTCCATACCGATATTTGCCATTACCATACTTCCATTCCTTAAGGAATATGGAAGTAAATATCGGTATGGAGAACAATACATGACTTCCATATTCTAAGATTTATATTTAAAATCATTTTCATCCAAACAGCCAGGCTGTGTCTTACCTGCCTTTTTATTGCTGTATTAAATGAAAAATATTATATTACATTAAAATGAACAAATTATAATTTTATTGCCTGGCAACAAAATTATTTTATTTTTAACAATTACCATTGTTTCAAAAAGTTTAAATAAATTTTCAAGTACTTTACTCTTGTTAAAACGTAAAAGGTTGCAGGTAAACTACCCCTTCCCCTTAACCGATCTTCACCAAAATCGAAAGTCATTGAGACCTCTACAATTCAGGGACGTATGCAAAAAATTATTTGATTCTGTTTGAATTTGCGGCTGTTATCGTTTGCCATATAAAATACGCTTGATAAAAAAACGTTGCCGGTAAACTACCCCTTCCCCTTAACCGATCTTCACCAAAAACAATAGATCTTGAGTACTCTACAAATCAGGGCTGAATGCAAAACATTATTTGATTCTGTTTGAATTTGCGGCTGTTATCGTTTGCCATAGAAAATACCCTTGTTAAAAAAACGTTGCAGGTAAACTACCCCTTTCCCTTAACCGATCTTCACCAAAAACAATAGGTCTTGAGAACTCTACAATTTAGTGCTGAATGCAAATAATCGTTTGATTCTGTTTGAATTTGCGGCTGTTATCGTTTGCCATAGGAAATACCCTTGTTAAAACAAAATGTTACAGGTAAACTACCCCTTTCCCTTAACCGATCTTCACCAAAATCAACAGATCTTGAGAACTTTACAATGCAGGGCTGTATGCGAAATATTATTTGATTCTGTTTAAATTTGCGGCTGTTATCGTTTGCCAAACAAACAAAATTACCCTTGCTAAAAAAAAACCGTTGCAGGTAAACTACCCCTTTCCCTCAACCTATCTTCACCAAAAACAATAGGTCGCGAGTACTCTGCAAATCAGGGCTGCATGCAAAAAATTATTTGATTCTGTTTGAATTTGCGGCAGTTATCGTTTGCCATAGAAAAAAAATCTATAGACAGACAGACAGACACACAGACAGACACACAGGCAGACAGACAGACACACAGACACTTTTCGGAAAACGACTTTTTTTCATGTTTTGAGTGTAGTACAATCAGAATCTGCAATAATCTCGAACACGATTTTTTTTGCCATCACCATACTTCCATTCCTTAAGGAATATGGAAGTAATAAAATACCCTTGATAAAAAACCGTTGCAGGTAAACTACCCCTTTCCCTTAACCGATCTTCACCAAAAACGATGGGTCTTGAGAACTCTGCAATTCAGGGCTGTATGCAAAATATTATATGATTTTGTTTGAATTTGCGGCTGTTATCGTTTGCCATACAAAATACCCGTGATAAAACAAAAAACGTGGCAGGTAAACTACCCCTTTCCCTTAAACGATCTTCACCAAAAACAATAGGTCTTTAGTACTCAAGAAATCAGGGCTGTATGCAAAAACGTATTTGATTATGTTTGAATTTGCGGCTGTTATCGTTTGCCTTAGAAAATACCCTTGTTAAAACATAAAACGTTGCAGGTAAACTACCCCTTTCCCTTAACCGATCTTTACCAAAATCAACAGATCTTGAGAACCATACAATTCAGGGCTCTATGCGAAACATTATTTGATTCTGTTTGAATTTGCGGCTGTTATCGTTTGCCAAACAAACAAAATTACCCTTGGTAAAAAAAACCGTTGCTGGTAAACTACCCCTTTCCCTCAATCGATCTTCACCAAAAACAATAGGTCGCGAGTACTCTACAAATCAGGGCTGTATGGAAAAAATTATTTGATTCTGTTTGAATTTGCGGCTGTCATCGTTTGCCATAGAAAAAATCTACAGACAGACACACAGACACACAGACACACACACAGACACTTTTCGAAAAATGACTTTTTTTCATGTTTTGAGTGTAGTACAATCATATTCTGCAATAATCTCGAACACGATTTTTTTTGCCATCACCATACTTCCATTTCCTTAAGGAACATGGAAGTAAAACCAACAAAAATAATAAATTAAAACCAATAATAAAACAATATAACACTAGAAATAGAATAAGTAAAAATGTGTTGCACTGAAAAATAAATAGCCTACTTAATTTTTAGTGCAGTAATTCTTATAGCCTAATGTTATTCTTATTGGCCGCTTACGGTTCCTATTTTAATACAAATTTCAGAATAATAAGCCCTTGATCGTTTGACACAGAATGGTTTCGAAGCTCTCCACTTATGTAGGCCTATATTAATATTATATTTTTAGTTTTTAAGTGTTAAGTATGTGTGGTTTAACAGTGAACTTAGTTTGATCAAATAGTTACTGATCGGGGCTGTCGACAGACCTAATACTTCAATAGTAGATTAAAAATTAAGTAAATACATTCTTTACTAAGGCCTATTATAGAATATTTGAAAGTTCTTTAAGTACTCGAGAGAATTTAGCAAGAAGAGTGTAAACAAGTTAAAATTAGATATATGTTCGTTATCAAATGAAAGTGTTATGAAAATCACAGATAAAGTGAGGTTAGGTAACTGATCTTTTCGTCGCATTTATTTAAGTTTATTTTGTTGTCGTATCACTTTGTGTAGCCAAAGTAACAAGAATTAACTTTCAGAAACCTGTTACACGTGAGATGTATACACGCACAAGCTGGTGCACTATGGTAGGCCTAATTTAATTATTGGAGAAAATGTGGTACCGGTACATAAGTAAACGATGAATTTAAGTGGTATTTCATATGCGTTACAAACTATAGTCACGTTTACAAATAATCATTATCAATTATTATAATATTTATATCTATATCTACCTGACAAATACCTATATGATTTCACATATAAGAAAATAATAGTCAGTACGTAAAACAATAGTCAGCATTAAAAAACAGTCACCGTTAAAGGGTCTAAACAAAACATCGCTTTTAAATTATTTCCATTCGTACTTGTAAAAAACGAATTTTTTTAAGGGGATTCAAAAGTCTAATACATGAAAATTAAGGGAACATGTGTATAATACTGCATGTATACAACCCTAGGTTTAGTATTTGCTCAATAGTATACACAAAACGCAGGAACATCGTGATTGCAAAAAAAAACAAAATTAAAAAAAAAAACAAAAAACTGATCACAAGGTAAAAAAGTAAGCCAGTGAATGAGAAACGTTACATTGTACGGTTTTTGTGAGTGAACGGAAGCTATGCACAATGGAAAAGCAAATTTAATACATAATTGAAGGCTCCAGGACGCTTTAATATCGATGTGACGTCAGGACTTTGACCTGTTTCTTGTTAGATCTCTCAGGGATCTGTAACTTTCATTGGGCATTGTGTTTGCAGGTGTTTTAATGTAACTGCATGGCCTTGCTTAAAGAGACAAAAACGATCAGACTACATTAGGCACTGCCTGCATAAAATGATGTGCCTAACTGATATATTACAATTATGTCGACAGTATATATTAATATCAGTATTTCCTTCATAGTGGTTCTTTGTATACTTTGAAAGTATCATCTGATACAAAGAAAACAATTTAAATATTATTTGAACTGCTGCAGAATACACATACCTTGATTCCAAATTATTTATTTTGAGTACACTCGTCAGTTGAAACGGAGATTTTTTCGTCACAGTAAATAACATATTTCATTATTAGTACTGATTTGTAGTACGATACCGCTGGAAGATCAGAACAGACGCTTTAGTTATTTTCTTCTAATACCGATTGAAAAATCTGATAATAATTAAGGTGAAAATTTCTTGAACATTTTACATGACGCGAGGTTGTCTCAGAATTCCCTAATATCTGAATTACGTACAAACGGTTCATCAGAGTAAACCGAAGTTCAGCGTTAGAGTCTAGAGAAAAGACAAAAACAAAACTTCAATCTCTCGTTGTATCCTGTTTTTTTTTTCGTTTCGGCCATCTAAGAACCACATGCCAATTTCAATTCTTTACTCTTTGTTCTTTTCTTTTTTTCCAATATTCTTTCATCTTCTCACTGTGTCTCTTCTTCCTGTCTTCAGTCCGCTTTGAACTGCGATTTTATCTCTCCTACCCTGGACTCCCTCAATTTTCAACACTTTTGCCCGAAAAACTTCTCTGTCAATTGGTTCTTCTGCGTGTATATTATTTTTTTCTAAATCCTTTTGGACTTCTTTAATCCAACTTGATGTTGACTTCTTCCCCCACAGATATCTGAAGATTTGCTTTGTCTACCTATTGTCGTCCATTCTATATAAATGTGAAAAACATAATAGTCTTCTTTTTCTCAATGTTTCTGTTATATTTTCTATACTTTGATATATTTCATCATTACTTCTTAATTTCCAACCTTCTGAAGTTTTTCATGGACCTAATATTTTCCTAATAATTCGTCTTTCCAATATTTCTAGTTTGTCTAAATTATAATTCAATGCTAGACATTCACTTGCATATAGGCATTCTGGCTTCACTACTGTACTGTAATGCCTTATTTTCGCATTTTTAGATATGCACTTTTGATTGTAAATATCTTTAGTTATACCATATGCCCTTTCCACCTTATGAATCCTTTCTTCTATAGCAGATTTTTCCAAGCCATTCTCTTGAATTATCTCTCCTAGATACTTAAATTTTCGAACCCCTCTATTCGACCAATATCTGTTACCAGGAATTTTGGCGCGTTTTTAAGGTTTGTAAGAAATTTGTTTTTTTCTGCAGAAATTCTTAAGCCTGTTCTACTGGCTGTGTTCTGTTTTATTATTATGGATATAATATTATTGTTATACTCAGCACACTTAGTTTAAAAAGCATTAATTGATAAACTTATATTTTTATCGGATCTGAGCTGTCTTGTGATGGAAGGTAAATTCACAAACCTGAATTTAATCGACCATATCCATGGGTAGTAATAAATAATTTATGGATATCAAGAGAAGAGAATGTATTCAGTTATACTGTTTAGTATGTAACTAGCTTTCATATCATTGCTCCGTACTGTTTCATGGATGTTTTTAAATGGATTTAAACCAGTCAGTGTGTCAACTTATGAAAATAAGTATATTACTATAATAAATTAATTCTATTTATTAGTATTTTATTATTTATAGAGGCTGGACTTAACATTAACATAAACAAATGTGACAAACAAATTTACAATAAGAACAAAGTAAAATTATTCATGTTATAGGCTATGTGAAGCCCGAGGTGTAAAAAAATACCACTTTTGGTATGTAAATCTGACAAATTTTCACTTTATTTAAACTAAAATTTTATTCTTTTAGAATAAGTTCTAATTACTATATGTTGGTTTTAGACAAATATTAATGAGTACTGAATTAATTACTTATTATTAATGACTGACAAATATTAAAAAGTTAGATGTATTTAACAATTGTTTGTTAGGCCTATACATCCGTGATTAGGACCAAAAATTTCAGGACACTGACCATATGATATCCGAGGCCGATCAGTTAATATTCCAGCTTCAATTAAACGGTTAGGAACAGCATCAAACTTAATTTTATAGGCAGTATAGCCCTACAGTGAATGCAGATGAAGTTAATAATCAGATTTGCGTATTCCACTGTAAAACAAGACGGTTATCAGTGTCTAATAATCGAAAATCTCTTATTGGCAATTCACTTGGTGGCTTCATAAGAATCAAATTCAAGATTACATGTAAAATCTGAATATTCGTATGACCAAATATTCTGAAAAATTATTGAAGAAAGGCAATTAAAATAAAATTTAGTGGTGCCAACAAAGTTCAAATATATTGACATAATTATTCTTCAAGAAGTAACTACGCTATTAAAATTAAAGTAAATATCGTCTATAGGCTAATAGTAATAATAACAAGGAGATTTAATGTCTGGCTACGAAAAGTATTACTGTACTTAATATTATGTTAAATGTTATGTTAATATTAAATGTTATATTAATGAAAATGATCTTGTGTATTAAAATGATATTAGTTTGCAATTTCTAAAAACTAGAAATTGTTATTTGTTAGTCTCGGAAAACTAAACGTTTCTTAGTCCACGAAAGTTGGAAGAAATGTTAGATTTTTACAAAAGTCTTCCAGTTGTCTACTGGAGACTTTCTGCAACAATAGGAAGATATTTCAGGTGGGCTCAAAGGATTTGGACACACTTTAGGGTTCTTTTAAAAATAGGTCACGTAAATGGCCTCTTCAGATGGTTTCAACCTTTTTACCTAACGTAAGATAAAGAAAATCATGTAAGAAAAGTTCTGAAGTCTGCTAACACGCTTGAACACGATAAAAACTCGATAGCCGATTCTTTATTCTTTAAAAAAATTTATAGAAATACAATGTTCGGATCGTGTCGGTGATCAGCACGAAAGGTCGTGTTACGGTATTACGTGTACGCAATCGGAAAACTCTCGATGTAGGTCACGAACTGTAACTATTGGATTTGCATAATCTGATTATTAATATTCATATAGAAATCGATACTGAAATAAACACGGAAACAGTATAATCCATCGCAAAACATACAGATAACTGTCAAATGATTAGGAATGTTTTGATATTATAAATTTCAGCCAGCAATCACGACAAACACATCCGTGAATGATGACGTGCTCGTCGTCGTGTTGGGACGTGAGCGTATGTATGTGTGGCCTTTCATAAATATTCATACACATGCGCAGTGAGACTCTACGACATGAAGTTAGTTACTCGGACTCTGTATTACAGAGACCCTGAAGTTGAAATCTTGTTTGGTATTTTATTAAAGCGAATCCATTTTATTAAACAAAGTCTATCTTGTAAGATCTCTTGCTAGAATAAAAAACTAAACGTAAAGTACGATACATCCACGTCTCATAGAATGTAGGAGTGAGTACTTACAGAGAGAAAGAGAGAGAGAGAGAGAGAGAGAGAGAGAGAGAGAGAGAGAGAGAGAGAGAGAGAGAGAGAGAGAGAGAGAGAGAGAGAGAGAGAGAGAGAGAGAGAGAGACATACAGACAGAGACATACAGACAGACAGACAGACAGAAAGGCAGACAGATAGACAACGTAGGCTACAGACAGAGATACAATGGAAGACGTAGTAGGAAAATGCGTGTGTAAATACACGCAAATGGACGGGAAGCTAAATAATTTTTGTTAGTCTGAAGTTAAACTTTCATGTTAAGGAAAATGAAAATTTTGAAGCAGTCAGAATTCAAAATATAAAGGTTTCAATGTTACAGGCTGGTTAACTGTCTTTTAATTACTGCATATAAAATTTAAAAAAAGTACGATGATTGGAAAAAAAGGGATTGTATTGAATATTACTTGTAATTAGAGGATTGATAAAAAATAGGAAATAATGATGAAACTTCAAAAACTAAATATTGGCGTAACACCCGACGTAGCCTATACAAACTTGAAAGCAGAACACAGGTAGATATTTGTGATAGGTATAAGTATATAATAATCAGTACGCACTAATACGGATAACATACTCTAAGGATGGGATTAAACTAGTAGCTTAGAAAATAAATGGTACTCTATGGCCAACAACCTCGAAAAATTAAAACGTATAGCGCCCAAATTATACGTGCACTTATGGAGTTGAGATACGGAAAATCAAGAAAAATATGGGTGAGCAAAAGGATAGTGAAAACTGTTAAAAAGATGTGTTTAGAAAAGCGACAAGAACATTAAAGCTGGATTGCATATTAATTTGAATTATTCGGGTCGAAATGGGTTAGAAGTGATACCGTAACAGAACATATGTTGCTCTAAACAAAATTCATTCGCAAACAGAATTATCACTGTTGCACACCACTATAGAAAAATTATTCCGATTAGCGCTTTTAAGCTTCTCAGCTCATCGTCAGATCGGAAAATCGGAATAATTTTTCTATAGTGGTGTGCAACAGTGATAATTCTGTTTGTGATTATAACCACTAACACAACATTCTTCATTAAAATTCATTCGGTACGGATAAATACCGAAAATGAATAAGCTATAATGAGCTATATAATGAACTGAAAATCCCATTATCTATAATTTTTCGATGAAGGGTTTGTGAGGATCGGTCACAAACCCTTCACCGAAAAATTCATTGACTGACGGTCACTACGAATTTAAGGATTATCTATAATGTGATGAGTAGGCCTATCACTAGGAAGGAAGAAAAACAGGAAACAAATTAAGGAATTGGGAAAGCATTGAGGACTAAGGGTTAATCGAAGGTTTGAAGGACGAACGGTATGGCTTTCATATGGTAGTATAACTTGGAAGTGACAGACGTCGACGGAGAGTAATAACTTAAATCAATGTACGGTCTAGTGTAGTTAACAATAGACTGAAAGAAATCGGTTAAAAAGTAGTTAATCTTTGGCTTACTCAAAACGACTGATTAAGTAAGAAAAACTGATTGTGTAGACTCAACTTGAATAAAAAAAAACTAAACAATAAACTAATTATCGATAAACAAAGATTATATTTGTTTGTAAAATTTTATCGGGTCCTTTCGGCTTATTGCAAGTTAAACAATGCAATATCATGAAACCTTAAGCAAGTCTCGTTTCGTAATTTTTAATTTTTATAACCTAATTATGCATTGCAATTGAACAACGCACACAAATTTCTACATCCTCTGCGTTATGGATGTAAGCCGAATATTCTGCAATAGATGGGTAGTTTTAGACTCATCTTCAACTAAACCGATTTAAACAGTGTAACAAGTTTATCTGTAATTTACTTCTTCACGGAATTTACTTGTTAGCCAGAGATATAACTTGATACGAGCAGAAGGAAAAATAAAGTTTCTTGTTAATAATTTAACAGAATTTAATAGTCCGTTTCGAGTGGTGTACATTTGAACATAATTCGAAGCTAGATGTTTGTGTCGCTTAGAGATTTAGCACTGTTTACTACAATATTTAAATCTTTAAGTAAAGAGGGACTTAACGGTACACACCTAATCAGCTGAATCTAGTGCTTCGGTAAAATGATGCTCAAGAGATGTAATAAACTACTAAGTAGTACACAGTCACCAAATAGAAACATTTGGTTTTAGGTTTTAATAGTTTTTCAAAGAACTAAATAGTTTTTCAGATTAAAAAAAAACTACAAGTAATTTGTATTAAGTCCGAATAAATGAAATTAAAATATTTTGATAGTATACAGTACAAATTATCAAGAAAGTTACAAGGCGGATATGGTGTAATTGTTTAGTATAATTTGGTTTACAGAAAAATATTGCTGTAAATTACGAGTAACATGTCTTTACGTACGTTTAAGAAACTAAACTGTCTCAAACATCTGTATAATATTTACCTTATTTCTTCCGTCGTGTGACTTCGTGTTGCGTTTTGATTTGATTTACGCGTTTCGAGACATATGTCTCAAACAGTCATATGTGAAAGACAAACCACGAAAATTCGTATCATATTTACGTTCATTAGGCAAAAATCGCCTCATGAATACATGCTACAATTTACATGCTTTGTTTTTTTAAGCGAAGAACGAATGTCAGTAATTTACGTTTAATTTGGGTGTAGTAAACATATGAACATTAATTAATAAGATTTCACGATTTCATGTTTCGCTCATTCGTTCGTAAATAATTAGAACTGTGGTTCTGGTATTCGTCTGTAAGATTTCACTTCTGGAACTAATCGAATTTTCTAAATCTGATTCAGTCAAGGATTCGTACCGAAAAGGAAGCGATAGTTTGCACGAGCCAATTAGTAGAGCCACGCTTGTGAGTCTAGTTAAACTGAAAAAGTATAAGAATTATGTGTAATGTCACCTGTTTCACGACGCATCGGTCTAGATTGAAGACGAATTCTCTTTACTGACTGAACTAATCAGGACAGATTAGGGAAGACGTAAATTAATTAATTCGTTTTCTTGTAGAGATGGTCAATTTTAAGCTCCCAGTCACTACCCACAGGGTATGACAGCATGTTTTAATAACATTATTTTTATTGATTTGCACACTCCCTCTATACTGACAGAAAACGTTTATGATTTTATTTCGCGATGAATTACGCCACATTTACTGTGCACTTGTATTTCCTAATTGCAAGGTTTGTGTCCCTTCGATATCATCACTAGCCGGTTCTATTATACTCTGCCCCTCATCAGTTTAGCATCCGTACTTCCAGCATTTGTCTTTATCTGATCCATCCATCTTTATTTGGTTTTCCTATTGATCTGTTATTATATTGTTAGCTTCCGGCCTATTTTCTGTACGTATCCGTCTTAGCATCGGTCGTTTTATGTATTCTATATATTGCCGCTATTCAATTTTTATTGGAAGATCTCAACGTGTATTCTAACCATTAATGTGCAGCCGTTGACTGTTTTAAAGAATTTCATCTAAGTGCCTGCAATAGATTTTTCCGCTTCTGAGTAATGGCATAAGTCACCGAACCGTATAGAAAGGGTGAAACAGCCATGGTTTTGTGAAGTTTGATTTTAGTTTCCTCACATTGATTTCTTAAAATTTGTTGTCCCACACATTCAACTGAATATGTTCAGCTTACTCCCCCACACCTCTACCACAATTAAAATGTACTTCATTCGTAAACAGTTCATATGACTTACATCTAAGGGAGTCAATCTGTACAGAAAATCTTGTAAGTTACGTGGCCATAAAATGATAGCCCCATCATATAGCTTCAACCACTAACATGTAATATGTGAGATTCAGAATTCTGTAATGGGAACATACGTATAACTTTACTCAGAATGTTCGAAAGTATAATCCGGACGGTCCAATCGGTAAATTATTATTTATTCCACATATTTAAACCTTACACACGATGCCGTCATTGTTATTAATAAATACAAATAAGTCATTATAACATTACGTTTGTTGACGGTATAAAATAATACTGATATTATCAAACTAATTAAATAGAAAATGGACGTTTTGTATTTCAGTATTTTTTTCATAAGATTTTCCAAGTAGGTACACTTTTTTATAGAGTTAGTAATTTCGTCTTCACACGATAAAAGAGTAATAACTCATAGCGCCAGGTTGTCCCAATGGTGTATTTTATCTGTCTTCCGTATCGTATCACAGAGTGGTTCTTAGTCCTAATCCCCCGCTCCTTAAACTTTGGTCAGGGAGTAACAAACCCTGACACTTTATTGTCTCCTGACAGCGCTGTTTTCTCAGCACTTGTTAGCGCGGATCAGAAATTCTATTAAATTAACGGGTAGACGAAGAACATCTGAACACAATTCTAAAAAGTCTTTCTGTGAAATGCGTGTACGTATAAGGAAAGTAAAAAACATTATGCTATTTTTAAATGTATGGTCAAGATATGTCAACTTGGTACATCAGACACGTTTACGCCCGTTACCGTCGTATACGCATCAACATTCACGGTTTTTCTTGTATACGTTTGTTGTTTTCTAGTAAATATACACGTGTGTGTAAGTGTGTGCGTGCGTGCGTTATCGTCAACAGCAAACAATATATCCGATGATGTATATATTGAAACACTTATTGTATAATTTATACGTATCGTATAATCAAGGTGGGCGTATCCTGCAGCAGTCAGTTCAAATAATATTTAAATTTTTTCTTTGTATCGAGTGCTACTTTCAAAGTATACAAAGAACACTATGAAGGAAATACTGATATCAGCATGTACTTTCGACATAATACGTATAAAAAATACGTATATTACTATTGTATAAGTAGGTGTTAATTTATATACTGTTATAAATAATTTTCTGGACAACACTAGTGCATTACTTAAAGTGACTTTAAATAACTTTTTATTTAAATTAGTTATGGTAGGGTCTGAAGCGTTTTATAGCACTATATTGCTACTATTGCTGTTGGTACTTTATAGCACTACTGCAGCAACTTATATTGCTATATTTATAGTTATAGTTATAGCAACTTTTATACTCTTTAGTTATAGAATACCGCTGTTGACATTTAAAATAGGTGATTCATTTATACAGTAATGGTCTCATATATTTTCAGCTGTTGAAACTTGTACTGTCTTAAAATCTGTCTATTGTAAAGTTAACTCTAATAACGAATTTTGTGTTGTGCCATTGGTTTTCTGTATACTCTTTACTACATTTTTATTTTTGTTACTTTCAGCTGTACTTTAGGGGGATAATTATGAATGGACTTCAAGACACTGAACACAGTCTGAAGCTGTTAGAGTTATTACTCCTGTCGACAATAGGTATGGCCAGCGGTATTGCCTATTACTAAGTTACCAGGAATAAGGCAAACGACTGTAAGTCGAATTAAGCGGTTTGAGGAGCCTGACTTTCATTCCAGAATTCTAGGAGACCAAGACAAGGTCTTCGTTATACGGACGAGAGGTGACCGTTTTATAAACGTTACAGATTTAAAAGCAGGGAAAGTAACAATTTTCGAGCTAAATGAACACCTGTGGAAAACTAAACAAGTATCCGTATCTGACCGATCACTAACAAGAGTCAGAATGTTAGGATAGATGCACGTGTATAAGAATATAACAGATTAGGAGAAAACAATAGTAAAGTGCTTTAAACATTGTTCTCTGATAAAATCGTTCTTAGCCGAAGAATGTATCTGAAAGACATAGGAAGGTAAGAAAGGGATAACAGGCGGACAGCATGGAGGAGAAGCATCGTGGCAATACATTCAGACTGTAAGTTTCGCAAAGTTTGTTTACCAGTCTCAAGTCTAAAGTCGGAGGAAGCGGAGGTGGAAACGAAAGATAAGTAAAACTGAAATTCCAACTTTGTCGTGTTTACTTGCTGAACTGATACTCATCATGTTCCGGACGAGGCCTTTCAGTGTTTCCACCATTTTCAAGTCCTAAAAATAGTGGAAACACTGAAAGGCCTTGTCCGGAACATAGCAAGTAGCAGTTAAGCAGGTAAACACGACAAAGTCGGAATTACAGAGACTGCTAATTCAAATAACAAGATGAATAAAACTAATATATCTACAGCTTGAAGCGAAGTGGTATACTGTTTATCAGAAAAGTAAAATACTGGTGTTGAGTTGTGTACACTGATTATAAATAGTTGTATAGGTACTTAATGTAGTATGACAGATTAGCGTAAATACAAACTATTATCTCACAGTAGCAAGCACCGTTTTGCAAAGGAATTTCTCATTTAATAACGGCATCAACCTGGAAATTGTTGTTCACTCGACGGCGTCGAGTTTGCTTATAATCTGCGCAGTTGCTTGAATTTAATGGTGTATGATGAATTTTGAATTCAGTGTAAACGAACGGTCGTGATACAGAAGCGTGATCAATTTACGGCAGTGGGAAGTAAGCAATAACAAAGGGAGGAATGAACTCGTGGGAAACGAAGCGTCTAGAAATTGTACAACAAATAAGCATAATTTTATAATTAACTCCAAACAAGTATAATTAATCTAAACAAATTATGTGATTCATGTACGTTACGTTGCGAGGAAAAAGTGGTGTTTTGCAATAATTAAGTCGACTCAGGATGGAATCAAATACGGTTTATAATGTTGGTAAACAGGAAACAACTTGTTGGACGCGTAATATTTCTCGTTCCTCAACAATTTTAACAAACACGGCAAAACAAAATATTAGAAAAATTCATCAGACTAAAGAAACTAAAGAAGTTACAAAATATCTGACTTCGGACTTCTCTTTCGTGGACGTTGAATATTGAAATTTCGACTATTATAAATCGCGGGTATTTTCAGTACGCACTTACAAATGCGTGTATAGTAAGTGTATTATGAGAGTCTTATCGTGAGAGCTTTACTGTGGAATTTGTGTGTGTGTGTGTGTGTGCGTGGGGGGGCGCTTTGAAGAAAACCTGAGATTATAAGGGTTGGAATATCAATATTAAATTTTCATGTTTAGGACGTTCAAGATTGACTGTTTATATAAAATGATAAATCGTCGGTTAGAGGTTTTGGAAAATGTAAAGAATATTTCTTGTGATTTTTTCCAAAACTGAGGCTAGCAGAAGTGGAGGTATCTCCATGAAATTCAGGATACACAAAGAGAGGGTAGGCAAAACAGGTGAAGAATACCAATTTATTTGACGGTCTAACACAAAACGAGTTTGTAACAAAGTTCTCTTCTCGTTTTTCCACATGAGGAAAGCGTCTGCTTTTGAATGTGTGCGCATGAGGCTGCGCAGTTTTCCATTCCGAACCGTGTAAAATGTTTTAACATTTCTGATAAAGTAGCTGACTTACTAGTCGTTTAGTTAACGTTAGTTGGGATAATCATGACGTTGGCTATTTTGGCTGTACCACACAAAAAGAATTGAACTTTTACGGGCAATATCGAATTTCCGAGGTAGCCTAAGCAATAAAAAAAATCATAAAAAGTAGAGGAAATAAAAATAAATTAAATACCTCCTGGATATTTTCACCAGGCATCAGGAATTTCAGGCAATAACAGTCATGTGATAAACCATCACGAAGACGTGTGGCTCCACTTGAAAGTAAAGCGTTACATTCACGGGTGGGGTGACGATACATGGGGAACTCTACACTAAGTTTAGACAGGGTGTGTAGATTAGAAAGAAAACAAGTAAGAAAATAATGCATAAATATAATTATAATCACTAAAACTTTCGAGCCCTTGTAAGATCTCTTGTGCAACGTCCAGTTGACAAACATATAGCAGAGATGAATTTTCATTTGTGAAATGTAGAGAAATACAAGGGGTCAGGAAATTGTGTTTATGTGGACTGTGTAAACTTAAGTTTATCTCCAAGATTTTTTTTAAAAAAACAGTAATTCATTACAAAGAAAAACCAACGTAAAATAATAAATTAGGGTGACACAAATTCCAATTGAATTTTCTGTTAACTTGGGACAGATCACATATTTAGAAAAAGTGTTGCTTAAATGGAAACGTTAATGCCTGATTGAAGATAGCAGTGCTGAATTAGAATGTTGTAGCGCTAATTACCGCTATAATTATTGACACTACTACTACTGCTACTACTACTACTACTACTACTACTACTACTACTACTACTACTACTACTACTACTACTACTAATAATAATAATAATAATAATAATAATAATAATAATATTAAATAAATTATACATGTTGGGTACAAACAACAACAGATTATTAAAGATATCCGTTCAATGTTAAATTAACTGTCTGACCACATTAGTAAAACGAAATTTTCGTAAAGTCTTATTCAATATGTTATCAGATTAGGACTCACGGATGTCAAGTCTCCGATAGTGTCCAGACTTTCGTGCGAATCATACGTCAGGGTGTACAAATCGAGGACGAATCTGGAATCCTTTTTGTAATGCCTGCGGTCCAGCTTGCTGGTATGGCCGTGCCATGGGTTAACCATAACGCTAGTCGCCATTAGACACAAGTCGTATCGTATAACACTACACGCACATAATGCGGCGGCCACAAGTGTACTGAGTCTGGTCGGGCAGCCCGCAGCTCACTGGCCGGGCCGCTTCCTCCACTTCCACTGCAGAGAAAGTCTCTCCAAGAAAACACCCGACCGAGACTAATTCGCCATACTATTGTTGTGTTTCGTGTCGTTATTATCGGGCAGTATTTTTTTTGCGCTTACGTAATGTAAACAAACGTAGGTGGAAATTGGGACAAAGTTCGCAGCGTACGTAGGCCTACGTGCAAACAATAAATATCGCTAATTAAATATTTAAACAAAAACAAACCTGTCCCTACAAGCTACCTGACGCCTGACCTTGTGCTTATTTCACGTACTAGTAATTTCTTTGACGTGCTGCAAATAAAAAAATAATTTATCCGAGTGCTCCATGGCTGAAGTCTACCTTGTGGGGAACTCCAGAATGTAATTTGTTAGTAGACTTGTATTTCTTCATCTTCACTCACAGTTTCAGGCATGTTTCTTGTTCTTCTTCATTTCCAATGGCGACTTCAAAGGGCTTTCAACCGTTTCCGTGGTCTTCCCATACTTCTTCTGCCACGAGATGTGTAAGTTGACACTTACTTGAAGCCTAGTGTGTACTGACTGTACTCTCTACACATTCCTTCCATCTGTTCATTTAATTTTTTGTCATTTATGTAACTGTATGTTTTTCGTATTTACCTTTATTTTTCCTTTTATGTCGTTGCTTCTTATTTTGTTTGAAAAGTTGTATCCCTATTAACAAAATTCTTACGGACAACCACACCACCGAAATAATTAAAAAAAGTACAACCTTTCGACCACTAACAATCTACGTTGTCTTCAGGTGAGCAAATAAAATTAAATTAAAACAATATTCATGGTATCTTGATAACAGCTTGTTCTACTGTTTAATTTAATTCTTTCACCCCATCACAGGTTGTTAGTGATTGAAGCGTTGTGGTTTTTAAAATTATTATTGATGGAGGGTGTCTATAAGGTTGTAATCGTTTACCTTTAAAGTGTAGAGGTCTCAGGGAGTCGAACCACCAAATAGTCATCCATTCAGGTTTCTGAACTTTTGTATGAGGCCCTTGAATTTGCAAGTGGAGCCAAGATGCTATAACCATACAACGTCTGTTAGGATGTAATTATTAATAATTTTACGTCATCAAACCTTAAAGTCCATAACCCTCGCCTTTCATCTCTCTCAGTAAGATTTATTGTAAGAAGACTCTACTTGTTGATCTAGTAAGTACTCTAAAGACTCTATAGGCTGATCTACAAAGAGTACTATTATAGGATACATTAAACACTCGTTACCCAAATAAGATCAAAGTTCTGTAATTTAAATACATAGTATATAAAATTGAATAGACGGGGAGGATCTAAAACTACAAGGATAAACGAAACTCAACGACCAAGCTAAAATTGCGATTGTCTCTTATTCGATATACTAAATTTTGCTACGGTTTTGCCTTGTTATTTTTTTGATGAATTTTAACGATTCTATAAAATTTGAAGTGAAAAATTTGTAAAAATTCCTGAAGTGTACAATATTCAATCACAATAAACACCATGTGGTAACGTCTTTCTGAGTGTATTTTTCGGGAGAAACAACTATTTTCGAGTTAGAACAACTGACGATAAATATTTAACGGCATTAGTTTAGTTCAATTTTTGTTACGAGTAAATTAATTATGCCAACGCGATATACAACTGTTACAACAAGCGATTATAAATAGTGGCGGTTAATGCTGGATAAAGTTGTTACTGCTCTACAATTAAGTATTAAGTATTGAATAAATGCAGTAGAGAAAAACCCATTTTCAATTGAAAGGCTGAAAGTCCCTGTTGCTTTATGTATTATCATCAAAAATCTGTTTCAGCACCATTTGTAGAACTATAGCACTGCATTTTTACTATGTCTGTTTAACCAGTGGCATTATTACTGGAGAGGGTTCAGGGAGATCAGTCCCCCCGAAATATTTAAAATTTCAGCAAAATTCAATAATTACTTAACGTAAGCTTATTCCTAAGCCAGTTACGGATGTTAACTTAAGGCCTACAAGTACGTAACTGTAGTGATAAAACGAATTAAAATATTTTTAATGAAGAAAGTTGCGTTAGTGGTTAAAATCACAAGCAGAATTATCACTGTTGCACACCACTATATAAAAATTATTCCGATTAGCGCTTTCAAGCTTCACAGCTCATCGTCAGATCGAAAATTTTTCATCGAAAAATCAGATTTTCGATCCGACGATGAGCTGTGAAGCTTGAAAGCGCTAATAGGAATAATTTTTATATAGTGGTGTGCAACAGTGATAATTCTGCTTAAAATATTTGTAATGAAAAATAATAATTTTCTTAGTAATGAAAATCACTCAACATTTGGCAAATAACGTAAAACATTTGGCATTAACAGCTTAAAAAACAACTATGCACGCGCCAGTAAACGAAGGTAGAGACTATTAATCTACGTTTATCTTTTTCGCCCAGACACACTTCTCCGTACAAGGTTGTCTATGTCATGAGTCCTCTATTCTAATACGGACGATTCTTTTTCACAGACTTATTAACAATAAAAATTTATAAATAAAGGTTTATAAATAATGTGATTCCTAACGGCATGTGATTCCTTTAATTTGAGTAACAATTTAATCAAAAGAGAATATTTTGAAATAATTTTTTTCACATTTTTCTTTCAGTCCTAACATATCACGTTGGTTTACTCAAAAACTCTGAGGCGCAAAGAATTAAAAAATGTATTTATAAAATTATACGGAAAGAATTCTCATTTGTCCTGAAAAAAATGGTAGGACCAATCTTCAAGTACTTCATCTACCTCCCCCCTCCCAGAAGCTAATCTCATCCCCAGGAGCAGTTCCTAGTTACGCCACTGCATTTAATAGTTACACAGGATAATCCCTATTTTGGCGATGGAAGGAATTATAGGAAAGAT
Organism: Magicicada septendecula; assembly: GCA_034769895.1. Taxonomy (NCBI): domain Eukaryota; kingdom Metazoa; phylum Arthropoda; class Insecta; order Hemiptera; family Cicadidae; genus Magicicada; species Magicicada septendecula. The sequence goes on from CM068371.1 coordinate 281,080,572, forward strand.
TCACACACACAAAAAGTAGATATGTATAGAGGTATAATATTAAGAATCGTTATTTGAAAATCATAAACGGTTTTCTAATTGGCTATAGATGAAATGATCCTAGGTGAATACGGAAAAATCGCGTGAAAATTTAATTTTTAAAACTGATACAAATCGTAATACGTACTGATGTACCTTGGTTAAAATCTTCATAATGTTTTAAGATCTATCTGAGTAGGGAGTTATTTTATAACATAAAAAACACCCTAACAAAAAAAAAATTTTGTTATAAAAAATGTTGTAACATACAAAGACATAGTTTTACAGTAATAATGGTTTATTACTTAATATACAGTAATATGGTTTATACCTTCATTTTCTTATGATTCTAAAAATTCTGTCATGATACGTTATACGGTTGGAGAAATCTACACCATAGAACAGAGATTTGAAGTTTCCATCTGGCCGACTGAAGAAATAAAACCACAATCAAGAAATAATTGATTGCTACAATAATAAATTATTTTATCTCTTATATGACAAATTGAATTAAAATATAATCGGAGTGCTTAATAATTAGGCTAACTCTGAGTCATTCTGTAATTTCTTTCTGTGAGTCATCTCTGTTTACTTTTCACATGTTTATTAAATCGTAATACTTACATTCGATATGAACTTGTAGAAATCTCAGTAGAAATTGTATTCATATAGGCCCTACTAATGTATTGAAGAGAGAAGAACTCATATGTTTTATTTCTAAAACTCCTATGTCTAACCAAATAAGCGTTGTATATATTATTGTTAAAATTTATATTTTTAGTTAGCGTGAACTGTCCAAAAACCATTTGATATAATATCAGAAGTTGGAATAAAGATACAATGCCCTAATTTGTTATGTCACAAGACCATGACGAATTGACGATTTGCATTTTTGTCTTGTAAATCGTCGTTACTTAAATATGAATTAAGGTTTGTAGCTTTTAAAGCTGTTATTTCAATGGGTATATAAGATTATTCATTTTTTAGTTCAATTATTCTCAATAAGTTTAGTATTACTCAACAATGAAAGTTATTAACCTTATCCAGGTTTGTAATAATCTTCTCCCTCTATTTGTAAAGAATTTTACATTTTCCTGTCTTGGCCGTAATTTTTAAATTAGTCACTGATTTTTAATAAGTTTATACAGAATTCATCGACCCATTTTCACTTGTTTTAAACTTATATCCTGTTTCCTAATACTTAATTAATTTTCGGGGTAATGGAAAGAATAGAAGTTTTGAAAGTATATAAACAGATTTCGTGAGTTTATTGATAAAAACTAATTTTTAGTTGTGCAAGAAAAATATAAAAGAAATGACTAATAGCCTACCTGCCATGTCGTCTTCTACTTGTCATAAGCACTTTTTTGACGAGGAATTTAGCCTTTAAGAAATTTCTGTAGCACATCATTTACTACAGAGGTCCTGTCAAAAGGGTCTGCAGATTCTTTGAGTACTACTGTGGGGATACAGATCTCATGAAAATAAACGGGTTTCCTTTAACTAAATCTAATTTCTACTGTTTTAACTAAACGCAATACACTTTTCTTTATGAAATTCACAATTCCTAGAATGATTCTGATTCTCTAAGATACTAAGAGGTGATGTCTAAGCTGACACACACGCGCGCGCGCGCTGGCGAGTACGTCAGTCTGGACGGAAAGAAATAATAAAAAGCTACGGAAGGAAATTACCGCGCTGCTGAGGAAACGGCGTCGTTATGGTCAGTGAGTTGCCGACACTGAATTAATTGTTGTTTAGTTCCTGTGAACCTACTTACAGAGTTTGATGTATCGTAATTAACATTAAAACGTAATAACATACAATGAGACGCGCAAACACACACATACGTTATACTCACACATAGTTATTAAACTACGTATCTACGCAAGATCGTTGTTGAACATGTAGACATGTACATTTTAATGGGGTTTTGATTTTAAATGGGAAAAATAATTCCAGAAGTAAAACGAAAATGGCGACAGTGACAGGGGTTAATAAACGCAAAGGAAAGATGGCAGATTGTTAGTTGTGGGGGAGGGGTAGGGCAGGTTTTGTTTACTTCGTAACGGTTTGGCTTTTGTTAATTTTTATATAATACACTAACTACTTTACTTTTAATGACACCAACATATTTCTGCCGAGTACACCAAATAAAATTAGGATACTTAAATTTTGTTTGAAGCTCGTACAAAATACAATTTTTGAAGCACATAAAGTACAATGTCGCTTTCCAGGGAGGAGTTTACACACGTTTTACACTATTGATTGTGGGACTAGAAAACTAATTTTAAAAGTTCCTCGATATGATTTCAAACCTACTTCAGTGTGTAAAATTTTTATAACAAATAACTACACTGTAACTGCTTCATTAGTTCAGTATGACACATAAATTGATCCAGAGAATCACAGTTACCGAATTCTCAAACATACGAACATTAAGAAAATAATTTAATTGATATATATATATATATATATTATATTTAATATTTATAAAGAAATTACCTCAAGATATTTTTTCCTTATTAGGAACATGTTTCGAGAACCATTGTGTTCTCATCCTCAGCCTTCGTGATTTTGCGTCTGGTGAAGTACTTGTGTGTTGGCTTGTCGTTATTGTGGTTTCTTGTTGGTCTCTGGTACTTTAAAGTGGTATTATTTTGTGTGATTGTGGTATATATATTAGTATTTTGTATTTTGTGCATTTTCGATGTTGAGTGGTTTGAAAATTGTGTCATGTTTTGTATTGATTTGTATTTGTCAGGTATTAGTATGTTTTGTGTTTTATGTTTGTATATTTGTAAATTTTCCCAAATGTTCATTATGGTTCCTTTGTGTGGTATGTGTTTTATTAGTGTCATATTGGTTATGTCTGGGAATTCATGTCCAGTGTTTATTGCATGTGTGGCCAAATTAGATTTGTATATTTCTGGTTTTTTGTATGCGTTTAGGTGTTCAAAATAACGTTTTTTCAGTTGTTTTTTTGTTTGTCCTATGTAACATTTATTGGAATCTTGGCATTCAATTTTGTATATACCATTAGTTGTTGTATTATCTTTGTTGTGTGGGTTACTTAGTTTTTGTAGATAATTTTTGTTAGTTTTGTATGCTATTTTAATGTCTGTGTTTTTAAACAGTTATGTTAGCTTTGTCATTTTATTATTTATGTATGTGAATGTGGCCCATTTTTTATTGTTTTTATTATTTTTGTTTTGATCATTTTGATTAACTCTTAATTGTTCAGTTTTTATTTTATATTTGATTTTATTTTCTATTTTGTTTACAGTATTTTTATTATATCCATTTTCATAAGCAATTTGGTAAATTATATTTCTTTCTTTGTCTGTTTCTTGTTTGTTTAGGGGTATTTTGTACATTCTGTTAAATAGTGAATAGAATGTTGCCATTTTATTTTGTGGTGGGTGGTCAGAATGGTTAGGTGTAATGATGTTAGTGGAAGTTGGTTTTCTGTATATTGCATATTGTAGGTGGTTATTGTATCTTTTGATGGTTATGTCTAAATAGTTGATTTTGTTATGATTTCCTTTTTCTTCTGTGAATTGTATTTTTGGATGTATGTTATTGATTTGTTTTAATATGTTATCTGCATTTGTGTTTTTGTTACTTGATACATATAGCCCATCATCTACATATCTTATCCAAATGCCATTTGGACCAAAGGAATTTATAATATTTTGTATTTTGGTGTCTATATGTTGTAAGAATATTTCTGCTATTATGCTAGATAATGGAGAGCCCATTGCCAATCCTTCTTGTTGTTGATAAATTTTGCTATTGAATTCAAAGTAATTTTGTTTTAGTATTAGTTGGAGGCTATTTTTTATTTCAGTTATATATTGTGTGTGAAGACAGATTTTGTTCTTTAAGTTTGTTTATTATTATGTCTATTGTTTCATCAATTGGAATGTTGTTGTAAATATTTGTGATGTCATATGGTGTGAAAAATGTGTTTTCATCTATGTTTATTACCTGTAAATTTACTTTATGATAGTAATATAAGTGTAATGCTCTTCACTCTTATATTTCCGATCTGACGATGAGCTGTAAAGCAAGCGCTAATCGGAATAATTTGTCTATAGAGGTGTGCAACAGTGATAATTCTGTTTGTGATTATAACCACTAACGCAACTTTCTTAATTAAATTTCTGAAGAAATTGTTCAAATTCCAAGAAATTTCTTCAGAAATGCATATTGTACCAAATAAAAATTTCGTTTAATTATTTAAATTATTTTATTAATTAATTATTTTGAATTAATTATTTTAATTAATTAATTTTGATGTATTTGTGTATTTTTAATTCCTTTTATTACTAAATTAATTACTTTAATAGCGTAGAATAATCAGAATTGGGTTTCCGCGTTAAATAGATTGTCTCCTGTAATAATCAATTAGCGGTCCTTCGTTATTCTAAATGTATACTCCTTCAACGTTGTTAATCTCTGCTTTTCTTGTAGTCCAGGTATCAAATATGATTTAATATTCTTCTATTTATACAATTACAAATAAATAGAAGCCAAAATTATAACATTCAATGATTTTATTAACATAATAGAAAATGATCGATTTTGAATCAATTAGTTAATCGACAATTTACAGACTAGTATCTCAGGGCGAGTGATTTTAGTAAATAAATTATTAATATTAAGTCACAGGTTCTTTTAGCTGTTATTTTATAATAGTCAGAGAAAGGTCAAATCTGAAAAGTATAACACTTACAATAAAATGCTTAATTATCTAAAAATACAAAATATTATTTAATATATAAAGGTTAATAATTTAAATTTTTGCGAACCAAGCTCATGACGAAGTTTTGCCGTCGCCGCTAAGGATTCTGGGAATTCAAAAATGGTTGCCTTCGTGCTGCATATGTAGTTGGCTCCAGCCCAACGGAATCTCTTCAAATAAATGTTTCTTCTCGAAGTTTTCCTCGTCCCAGCAGTAGTGATTAATTCCTCTGGTGATAGTGTAGTTGCCCTGGACCAGTGGTCAGTTATTCGTCTCGATAATCAGTGTTCAATAGTGTTCTTGTTTCACTTTAGTCCATAAGGTTGATAATGGCAGATCTCGTCTCGATAAATTCGGAATTAACGTTTATATGTTTTAATATAGGTATTGCACTTTTCAATGTTCATTAATTGTTTTCATAAATAGTTTAAGCTGGTTTATTCCACTGAATTTAGTGTTGACTCATGTTTTTTAAATTTCTCGAGTTTAGTTTTGCTAGGTTTATTTCATGTCTACCATTTTTTCTTCTCTCTTTATATGAATTAATTGCGAGAGCTCGTACTGAAGTGTACGTCTCAACGTATAACAATAACTAACTAACTTTCTTCTTCATACAAAAGGTCCTGGCCAATTTAATATTAAAATGACATTGTTTTAAATCTCTGGCATTTCCGCTTACATAATTGACTTTTACATTATATGACTGAATACCTTTTTACTATTATTTAATTTTATTAAATACTAAATACATAATCTCTTTCCTTAGTTAATTCTGCGTTATTTAATACCAAATATGATATTTTTACAATGTTTTCTATCTCAAAATGCCATATTTACAGTATATTTGAATGTAGGCCTTAAATTTTACTTCCTGTCACATTAAATGGTTTACCATCTTTATTATGTTATAATTATTATTGAACAAGATCCCTGATTGAAATAAAATGTTTATTTTTCCTTAATTCCTTATAATTTTATGATTTGGTTAACTAATTTAAATATTATCTTTAATTTAAATCTTTCCCCCTTAGATCCCAGTGTTATTACACTTGCATTTTTTCTAATAATCTTTCATACCTTTCTTCAATACCTTTATAAAGTATTGTTACAGTTATTATACACTGTGATTGATTTACATTATACAAATTTCATCAATTTAATTAATTTACTTAACTTATTTATCAATTATAAGGTTGTTGAGATGTACCATTTGGCCTAGATTTTACCTGTGTTCACATACAATGTTTATTATTATTACAGCTTGCTAATACCCTTCTGACATTTTATTCTTATACAATCTTAATTAAAGTTCCCTTACTTAACTACATTAACATTTAGTATTGATTAATACCATTAACATGTAACAAATATTTTATAACAAAAGAATAGTACTCAATTTCAGACATTCCAGCCTTGAGTTCAATGAACTATTAATATAAACAAAACACATACGTTTTTTCATTACTTAAATTATTCCTTAAAATTAAGTTTCATTCAGTCCTTGCTGTTTTTGTTTTATTTTAGGGATGTACCCTTGATCACTGCACTACTTATTATATTATCTCATCACATTTATAGTCATATTACGTAATATTGTGAGATAAAAATAGCACTCACTTGGGATCATTTTTAGTATATTTCATAATAAAATTACTTGCACTGGTCCACTGTTATTCTTTGATCTTATATCTATTTGTTTTAATTAGTCTTATAAGATCAAGAATCTCAGTTACAGGGGATTATTAAGATTTGTTTTTATTTTTTTCGTTACAAAAATAACTTGCACTGGTACACTTTCACCTGTACCTTTAGACACTTTACTTATACATACTTTACATGATTCTGATTTTATAGTGAAATACTTTTTTAGGGACATTTAATCTCTTTTGGGGTTTTATATTTTTATTACGTGGTTTCTTCCAAAAGCTGTCCTTTTTTTATGGTTGTCGGTTTGTTCTGGGTATTTCCTTACTTACTCCTATCCTACCTGGGTATTTCCTTACTTTATCTTGGCTTTTTGTTTTATTTTTTTTATAACTCATCATATATTGCATAGTTGGTTTTAATTTATTTTATTTCTTCAAACTATGATTGCACTTTACTGTGGTCCTTAATTAATTTTTATAGTAGTTTTCTTTGGTTTAATTTTATTTTTACTTTATTTATGATCTTTTTTCATTCAGAACAATGTGGATAATTTGTCATGCTACAATATCCATCGTTTGACCAGAGTGCTATTAATATGTAGCTGTGGACAGATTCCAGTTTAATTAAAGGTCTTTCTGGATGTGTGTTTTTTGTATTCATTATTACCAAAGACATAACATCTCTTAACTTTTCTGGTCCAAGTCCAAGTCCAAGTAGTGGCAGCAGTAGCTTGACGTGTTCCGGCGGTCGCACTGTCCGGGCGAACCCGATGACTCTGCCTGTTGGCTGCTTGTTACCTTGAATAGCGAACGATCTCGCGCTTTGCAGGATTGTAACCTCCTTTGATTTTTATTTTTGGAGGGATGGAAAGATGTTATTTTTGTTGGACTCTGGACTTCGAAGAGTCTCGCAATAGCGTAATAGGGAGTCTTCTGAGACCTTTCGATTGGGAGGCAGGAATTGCCTGTTTGGCAGGAGTTGTTGGGCGGAGTCCTCAAACCGGCCCAGGAAAAGTCTCCGGAGGCTGTCGGTTGGCGATGTCGAGTCGCGGGAGACGGGATAAAAGGAATAAGGGCTCACAAAAGGCGGCATAAGGTACACCTAAGGCAAGCGTAACCCCCCTCCGTCTATCGCTGTGCTCCGGCACGGATATGATGTAGGAGGGAGGGATGGGAGAGTGAAACCTGGCAAGGTCGGTGGGTGAGGTCAGAAGATGACTTATGGGAGGGTCGCCGAGCAGTGATCGGGGGCGTTTGTGGCGTCTAGGTGGCGGGCCTACGTCTGTGCTGAGATTACGAAGGTGGGAATAGGTGGAAACAGAAGCTCGGGTAAATAAATAGGTTTCTTAACTTAATGATACATAACCACAATCATAACTTAAAATGAAACTTATACCATAATATTTATGGCAAACTTTTCTATCCTTTATTTGATGGCATGCAAAATTTCAACGAAATCGGTAAGAAAATAAAATAACTACTTACAGTAAAAGTCTTAAACGTCTTCGTGGGGCACACTGTATACCGAATACACGTACGCCTACATGCTACAATGGTCCAATAAACATGATGGGTCGCGTTACGGGACCGCGCGTCGATGGAAGTGTGGTAATAACCCGATGTAATAACTTTTTTGTGATGGAGCAAAAACGCGAGCATCGATCAGAACCGATCTAAAGTAGGAGTCAGTCTTGCATGTCGTTTCTGTCATTAAGGATTTATTATTATAATATCGTAGCGGTCGCAGTAGTATGGAGACTCTTAATTAGAGAGAGATGTTTTTACTTGTCCGTGTGTAATCAAGAGGAACAAAGTAATTACAGAGATCGCTAGTGATAAAGTCGTAACATAATTAACGCGGCACCGTTAGGTTCACCGCGACCTGCTATCATTAGCCGGACAACAAAAACAATACAAGATATTATCTTCTCAACGAGTACGGCGTCCCAGGGCGCGCTCACCTTTTTCCGACAGAGCAATTAATTTTGCGGGACGAATCGAGGTGAAAACTGTTCAGGTGTGCCGGTCGCAAGTGGTATAAAGACAATAAAATGTTCTTAAAGAGTAACACTACTAAACCCGCTGACATAATTGTGTTTTTTCTTGTAAAAATTACGAGGACGAATTAGTTAAAAGTCACTTAAAGAGTAACACTATTAATCCCGCTGACATAATTGTGTTGTTTCTTGTAAAAATTACGAGGACGAAGTAGTTAAAAGTCAAAGTCCAACGGTGATTATTCTTAGCAAAAACAACAGACACGTAGAGTTAAGAACTATGTGTTTGGAAAATGTGAATTCTTCAACAATTCAGAAACGCAAAGTGACTCACAATACACATATCCTTCAAGATTAAACGACAAACTTTGGTTTGCAATCAACTGGAACTGGGATTTTCGACGACTGCATAAAGAGATTTGCTTTACTGGGACAGGCCTGCTTTATATACATCTTGCAAGACAGAAAATAAAGAAGCGACTGTTGTTTTTAATCTTACCGGAACGGTAGGACACACAAAAAATACCTCTTGTACTTCGTTACAAAATAGTGTAGGTCTACAATCCGATGTAAACAATCCTGCTTAGTAAATATACTTAAATTGTTACTAATAATTTATTAATTTTGTATGTTTCTGTAAATCGCCATTTCTTTATTTATGCCTTAAGCTGATACAACAATCGTTTGTGAGTAGGACGCATATATAAGTTCCATTTAAGTTACACACTTCTCCGAAATGTATTCTCGTCGCGTAAGAAACTGGTTATCTTCAATGCAAAAAGTCTGCAGTCTTCTATTGCATAATCTACTAAATGTAATAAATTATTTTTTATTTCTAAATAAATTGTACTCTTTCACCTTTCGTCTCTATTACTTTGAAACCATAATGTGAGAACGGCAAGAAAAGAACCGGTGTGATTTAAGCGGACAAATCCCTTTCTAATTGCTTTTCTATCGTGAACTACTGGTTCTTACGTCTGAATTCGATAAAAAAAAAGTAGGCTAAGCTTTAAACTTTCTCAGTAAATCTGTAAATGGTTTCACACTACAAATTCAAAACTCTATCAAAAATTATATTTTCTCGTTTTCAACAAGCGTGCTATGAATGTTCTGAAAGTGATATATAATACACATACGAGACATACAAACTCGTATATTCCTCATCACAACGACGTACAGTGAGTGTAAGGTGTGCCACATCCTACACGCCTCACGTTCTGACAATGTTCATTATAATAATACCAACTATTGCTGTTATTACTGCCATTAAACTAACACTATTAAAATATCATAATCTATTTAATTATTGTATTTTACGAAGGCTTATTCACTAAGGTTTCTTATGTCTGCCGATCACATTTGATTTCATCTTAAATTGGATTTTTTTGTCTATAATAATCAACTCCGTTCCGTATTCTTAATATCTGAGAACGGCCATAGCTCATACGTCTGCACATTGCCGATAATTACTTACTGTTATTGTTTCTCTGGGCCTGAATTACGCTTGCTATAATTCACGAAGCCACATTGTTTTGAAATCAAAATTACCACGGTAGATGCCGAGAAGACGGAAGGTTTTAACTCGCCTCTGAAGACATTTTGATGATACACTATATGGATACTTTATCAAATAGGGTTGTTTAGTGATCCCACTTACGTCAAACCCAAGACCAAGAACTGATTCTGAAAGCGCTAAGGAAAGAGGTGTGTGCAAGTAAAGATTATCAGTTAATAAGCTAAAAAATAATTATAAATTGGTAGTATCAAATAGTTACTGAAAAAAGACATAATGATATAGAATTTAAGTAGAAGTAAAGAGTCTTTTATAACAAACAATTTCACAGTAAAAGTACAAGACTTCTTTACAATTATATTAACTAATTTTTGTAAAAATCAGTTTATGTGCAGTATTGTGCACAATTTTAGTAAGAAAAATGTTGTTGATGCTGTTGTGAATGATGGTAGTAGGCTATAATAATGTTGGAGTTGTGTCTCTTGCAGCACTGTGTCTCAAGAGAGAGTGGAGGTTTAACTCTCTGTAGGCTTTTAATGTATTTATTCCCCCTTTCCTACGGATTGTACAGGACACTGGGACTTGGAAAGCTGAAATTTCGACAGGAATCGAAGGCAGGCTCTCACAATACACTAGGCTGCTTCATGTTATGAGTAAACTATATCACGATACAGTGATTTGACAGAACGATTTTACGCTCGGTACCCATAACGCGAATGCTTTGTTTGCTCTGTGAAATGTAAAGACATTTCGGAAGAGACAATACTGCAATCAGTGTGAGACGCCATTAATTTTACAGAAATCTCTTAACTGGTAATAACGTTAGCCGTTATGAATAATCATTTTATTAAAAGCGCATACGGCGGATGTAAGAGAATTAGAATTTCTATAATCTGTGCGTATGCATACGACCGTAAATTAGATCAAATATAGGTTAGCTTAAATGAACTCTTGAAACTAGTTTGATTTTATTATGAATGAGATTACTGTATTGGAAACACCCTGGTTAGCTTCATTCGGTCACGTTCACTGGAGTGTCCGCAGTTGGAATGACTCGCCATTGTAGTCAGGCCAGTTAACTATAAACTTACACGAAACGAATAAGTAGATCGTCCGTGTATTGTTTCGTAGTGTCCGATGGCACACATTCACGCTTTGGTGAGTGTAACAAATCGTCAGAGACAAACATTAGAGACGCAGTTTAAGAATTTCCTACACAGCTAACTTGATAATATATTTGACCAAAAGAAGTAGAAAATAAACCGACAATTTGCTTCATATAAAAAAGTCGTTCGCAAATTGTCACAAATGAATTGTTTGCGGTCCTTGTTACGTGTAAAGTGTTATCTTCATCCGGATTTATATTTTTCTTCTGAAATAAGCTGTGTTTCGTCATAGCTATTCAATAAGCAACCGTATGCTTTAATGTTGTTCGTAGTTTGGATACCAATCAGTCAGTTCATTTACTGTGGCTTAATTGAGTATTTTCACGTCTTAGAAATTATGTACATATTGTAACGTGACGATTCCCTCAGAATAAAGATTTTAACTTAAATAGATTGAAGTATAAAACAGTAAGAAAGTAGTAAAATTATGTCATGAAATATAAGTATTATTAAGTAAAGTTAAGCATATTATAAAATATAATAAGAGAACAAAACTATCAAACATATCTAGATTGAGCATTGGAAACATAATTACAGTAGATAATAAGTTATGTTCAAAATAGGTGAAAGCCTATAAGGTTTAGAATAACTGGGTACCCAATACCTGGAATGATGATTGAATAAACTAAATAAAAAATAATAAAGAAAAACAATACAATTAGATTAAGTAGTTGTATCTGCTTGTGACAGATAAAAACATAGACAATTCAGAAAAGGATTAATACTAAATAATGGTGTGATAAAAGTTTTATTTTATATGAAAACTGTTATAATGTTTAGTAGGTTACAAGGACCATTAGGCCTATTGTGTACTGAAGAAAAATAAAGATGTAAATAAACGTTAGTGATAGGAAGTGAGAAATAAACTGATTTATATTAAGAAATAAGTAATAACAAGTGTTTGAAAGGACAAACTAAATGTATCTAAAGAGATTATCATGTTACCAAAACCTGCATCTACCTTGGTAGATAAAAGGGAACAATATTGTGTATAAAGGATGTGTTAAATAATGTTATGTATGTTAATAGATAAAATAGAGTATAAGGAATAGATATTGAATGTTAACTTCTCTTAGAAATAAGCATTAGTACTTTAAGAAGCAATAATATTCCAAGTTACTCTAGACATTATGATGTCTATAGTACAAATCAGATGTTATATACAAATGAATGTTCACATTTTATAACCAGTAGTATAAAAAACTATGTTAGTAACATAAGATCAAATGTAAAGCAATGGAAATTAGTAGTATAGCAAAAAAGACTGATTTTAAACATAAATTGTTAGACTAGGCCAAAACTAAGAAATGTTATTTTGTGAATTACAGTACAGAAACCTATGTTATGAGATCTTAAAATGATCAGGAGGAAAAAAGCATTTCATTGGTGATAATCTTATTACGATTGTACAGAGTATAAGGAAGATATGTTAAAATGAGAAGTTTTTGTTCATTTTGGTAACAAAAAGTGACGCCAATAGACTAACAATCCTAGAGGTTTCAACCAATGGGAATTTTTCACATTTTGCATTAGCAAGCCCGAAATTGGAACCAAGCGAGTTAGTTGATTGTTGGAATTCGAGCTGTAAAGAACGGAGCCTCTGTGTCACCTTAATACAAGAAGTTACAATCCGAATCGATCCCAAGATAAGTTAGGTGAAGAGTGACTATAGTTGTAGCATGGCAGATTATCCACTATATAAAGAATGCAATGTGATCAGAAATAAAAATCAAGTAAATTAAATATCAAAGAAAAATCCAAATGAAAACCAATAAGTATCAAAATTAAAATACCATTATAACCTGAAGAAGTAAAAATACAGAAAAAGCAACTATGCAATGTGTAATGAAAACTAAATTAAAACCTAAAATAAAATAAGGAAATACCCAGGTAGGATAGGAGTAAGTAAGGAAGATACCCCGAACAAACCAACGTACATAATGACAATATGAAAGGAAGAAACGAAGAATGAAGAAGGAAGATACCCAGAACAAACCAAAGTACATAATAAAAAGGGAATGAGGTGGAAGATACCAAATAGTAGGAGGAGAAGATTACAATACATACTCAAGGGAAACCCAGCCAGGAAAAGGCAAAAAACCCCCAAAAGAATTTTAATGTCACATATGAAAGTACAACACCCAAAAACAGAAATGATGTAAATTAAATGTAAACAAAAGTGTTTAGAGTTATAAGTGGAAGTGCACCCATAAAAGTTATTTTATAAAGAATAAAAAACAAATCTTAACAGTCCTTCATAAATAATATCTTGATAATACAAAACTATAAAACTGATTAGTGATAGTATCAAGAATTAACAGGGGACAAGTGTAAGTGATTATATTATAGTAAATAAACTTCAAGAAGGTGCATTGAATGCTTAAACTTAATAAAAGTGTAACCTTTAAACAACTTTAAAGTTTCAATTTAACTTCAGGAATACTATTTAATAAAATAGTATGATAAAAGGCAAAAACTAATGTTTCTAATAAAGTGCCACTATTTATGTAAGAACATTCATTGAAATGAGTATGATAAATAGAGAGTAGGGAGTTAGTAAGTAAAGTGACAAGGGATACATCCCTGAAATAAAATAAAAAACAGAAAGAACTGTACCCCAGTAATTGTAAGAAAGGTGTAAAGATGAAGAAACAAATGTGTTATGTTTCTAGAAACCAATGAACTCTATACATCAATGTTGAAAATAGAGTCATGTTCTATAATTTTAAAATGTTTATTATGTTTAATAATTTTAATTAAGGATGCAATGTCTGAGGGTGGATACCATTCTTTGATTATAAAATGTTTATTATGAGTTACTAGAAATAATCAGGAATAGAATTTCTTAGATTAATTACCATATTTTGATGTCAAATAATTATTATGTATTATTAGTTAGAATTCAATACTAAATGTTCTTGTAGTAAAGTAAGGAATTGTTAATTAACATTGTGTTAGAATAGAAGGTCAGAAAGGGTATAAACAAGCTATATTAATAAAAAAACTTTGAAAGTAAAACCAGTTAAAATCTAGGCCAAATGATAAACCTAAACTACTTTATAATTGATAAATCAAGCCCAGTAAACTAATTAAACTGAGGAGATTTATGTAAGGTAAATCAGTAACAGAATAATATAATGTAAATTATACTTTAAAAGAATATTGTCAAAAGATAGGAAGAATTAGGAGAAAAATGCAAATGTAATAACTGAGATTTCAAGGTAGGGAGTCATAAATTATTGGATAATATTTAAAAGAATAACCAATTAACAAAATTAAGGGAAGATAAACATATTATGTCAATCTTAGATTCAGTACAATCATAAATATAACATAAAATGGCAACATTTTGGGGAAGAACAGGAAGTGAAAATTAAGCCTACTTTTTCAAAATGAAAGAAATATAGCATTTTTGATAACGAACTTTGTAAAACTATCTTATATGGTATCAAATCAAACAGAATGAACTAAAGAAAAAGATTATGTATGTAATATTTCATAAAATTAAATAATAACAAAAATATATTCAGTAGTATAATGTAAGATTTCCGAATGTAACGGAAGCCCAAAGAATTTAAAACAATGTATTGCAAATATTAAATTGGCTAAGACTTTGCCAGGAGACGAAGGAAATGAGGGAGTTAATTACTGGGCCTTGTCGAGACCACTTAAACGCGATTTGTGCTACTATTAACCTATATCGCAAACTAATATGGCGATTGGTATGTAAGCCTAGCCTACAGAAAAAATAGTAAAGTACGGAATTTTGAACTTAAAACGTAAAATCAGTGAGAACTATTAATACCACTATTAAATCAAGTAATAAGGAACCGTAATTGAGTGATATAATAAATTAAACAAATTAACTAAATAATTCTTAATAACGAGAAGTGAAGTGCAAGATTCGACCTTATAGAACAACATAAATTAAACATAATCACACACATTTAATCGCAGTGAATCACAAGACACTAAACCAGAACCACACTACTAACACCAGAAAGGATAATCACAACTGCGGAGACGAGGAAACACTGAAAAGGCACCATTTATTGGAAGAAAATTTCGTCGAGCTGAATACGTTTAACACATGCAGTCCATGAGCCGCCATCTTTGACTCCCAGCATTCAACGCGAGCAATTACCAACATAGTTATCAAGACTTCGATGGTTCGCATTTTTCTTTAATAAACATTATATAATAATTAATAACTTTGTCAATTTTAAATATTAAGCTTTTTATTTGTAAGTGTTATACTTTCCTGACCTTACCCTTCTCTGACTATATAAAATAACCGTTTAAAGAACCGAATAATTATTATAAAATAAACAGATGTAAAAATTAATCGATGCCCTGAGATAAGAGTCGATACGATCTGTTGAAATATCGATTTAATAACGATATATTTAAGAATTGTTAAATAAATACTGGAATTTCATAATTTTGACTTATATTTATTTCAAAAATTATTATTAGCGTAACATAAGAGAATATTTAACCAACGGCCTACACGAAAAGCGGCAGATACCAAAGGGAAAGGAGAATACTGTCAGAAGAAGAAGAACCGCTAATCGATCAGTGCCGTAGACAATCCTGTTAACGCGGAACTTAATTCTAGTTACCAAAAGGTGATATAATTGACAAAACAGTAATAACAGAGTTAAAATTTTTACACCAATACATCACGAAAATTAATTATTAATTAACAACAAAAACAAAAACAATATTTTCAAAAAATTTCAAAACACCAAAATATTTATTTTTGGTAAACAAACAATATTTTTTATTTTAAGTCCGTTACAAAATTGGCGCTCACAACAGTGGGGCGTAAAACAAAAATAAAGCAAACCCAGCAGAAGTCATTATTTCGTTACATAGTTCATAACCTACGAGTGTTAAATAAAAATAGTGAATCATTAAAAATAACCAGAAGGGAATAACAGTGAATAAATAATAACCGTGATTAAAATGGAAAGTATAGTGTTAAATTAAATTCTTAAAATCATGTATTAACTAATTATCAGAACCCAAACTGCAACACTTTCTATAAATTTGTGAACTATTTATGGCACCAACACTGAACTAAAACACTAACACTTGTGTGATTATTTCATATTGAAGCAATTATTTCTTTCTATTTAATTTTGGAAAAGTATAACCTCACAAGACACTGTTAACCTCAAAGGGACACTGTTTTGCAATTACGAACTGTTCGTTGTTTTAGTTATAAGATACTGTTTTGTTATATTATAGTTAACTTTATATTGTTATGTTCTGTACTTCACAAAGGACATTTTCGCTATAATTATTGTAGTCTAAAAGAATCCACGAGGTTATATTTACATAACGTAAATTATTAACCTATGTCAGAGTTGCTGAATATCATTGTACCAACCGCTGAGCGTATAAATTAAATAGCTGGGATAATGCAAATTAAGAAATATTTTATTTATTGTGAATTCAGAAGAAAGGAAAAGAATTTCAAAGAGAAAATAAAAGAATATTGAATGGAATTTATTTTGTATGATCAATTATTCCAATAATTAATTATTTTTTCAATTCTACGAGTGCTTGCAATTTCATAAACAATTGAAGCATAAGTTGGCATTACTTTTTGTTTTGTGTGCCACGTGAGATTTAAATTATTAAACTCGGTGATTGAATAAGAAATAAAATAAAGAAATTAATTAAGCGATAAATCAAGGTAAAATTAAAATTGTATAAAGTTAATATTTGTTAATTGACCGTTACTAGTTAGCGCTTACACAGTGAGGCGAGAAGTAACAAGGAAAGTAACCAATTAATTAATTATCTTAATAAAAATAAAAATAATAGAAAAAATATAGAAACATATATTTGCATACAAGTAGAAGATTGAATCATTGCAAGAATTTATTTTTTTTACTGTGTACATAATTGGCGCAAACAACGTGAGAGGTAACCGAGAAACTCAATCATTTAAAGAACAAAGGACTCAAATCATATAACTCATAAATATACAAATAAATATTACAGAACATTACATAAATGGCCGAACAATGTGGGGCTCTACATCTACACATATCAACTCAATTTATTTGAGTATATTACATAAACAGGCGTCCACAACGTGGGGCGTTAAACAGAAATATATCGACAAGTGAGAATAGATATTTAAGTATATTACATAAATGGCGTCCAACTAGTGAGGCTAGAAGTAGAAGATAACATTATATCATTGTATTGTATTCTTTTAACAGTTTCTACTCTAGCGGCGACTACAATAAAAAACGAAAATGCCACGAAGAGCGACTTTAAGTAAACGAACATCAAACACCGAAACCGAGTTAGACATGCAAGAAAAAGAGGCAACGCCTGTTGAAGAAATTGAGACGATATTACCTACAACAGAAACGAACTCAAACAGCCTAATGGAGTTTATGAAAGAGTCATTTAAACAAATGGAGAAGAATAACGAAGAATTAAAAAACAAATGAAGGAGGACATTAACCGTAATAATGAAACATTAAAACAGGATAAAGAACAATTGAAATAACAACTAGAAAAGAATAACGAATCATTAAAACAACAAATGAAAGAAGACAATAATACACTTAACAAGAAGATTGAAGAAAACAACGAATCATTAAAACAACAAATGAAGGAAACAGTGAAACACTTAACAAGAAAATTGAAAAGAATAACGAGATACTGAAACAACAGTTAGAAGAATATAGGGAGGAAATAAAACAGAGAATAACTGAAACTAACGAGAAAATTGAAAGGACTAACCAATCGTTAATACAATTCTGAGAAGAAATGATCAACCAAATTAATAATGTAGAAGATAATAGCAAAATTGGGGTTGAGATAATCCAACAAGAAAAGCAAGAGAAATTGGAGAAATTACAAGATAAAATGGATGAACAATTAGACCATATAGGGAATAACTTGGGACAAGTAAAGTACCAAGTAAACAACAATAAAGAAAAGATAGAAGTAATACATAAGAGAGAGCTAATAAACATCCGAGAAGAGTTAGAAGTACTTCGGAATAGACCGATGAGCTATATGCATATACCACTGGGGGAAAACCGAGAGCTTATTAATTTTAAAGAGTACCGGAAAAATCTATTAGAATTCCTAGAGAGGTTAGAGGAATTAATTAGTCGGAATAAAGAAAACCGGTGGCATATGATCAAAAATCTTCTAGATGAAAGTTTTAAGAATATTACCGATAATTGGTGGACAGCAATTAGAAACGATGTTCACAATTATCTGGAGTTTAAACAGGTATTTAAGACCAAATATTGGTCTGAATCTATACAGAACATAATCCGTGACAACTTATGCAACGGTAAGTATAACCCTGCACGAAGCCAATCACCTATGGCGTACTTCTTGGGTAAAGTTTGTTTGGCACGACACTTGGAACCAAGAATCCCAGAAGAATGTCTTGTGACCAAACTTTCATATCACTTCTAAGAAGGAATAGTACGTGCCAGGTTATGTGGACTGGTGAAGACAATCGGAACGATGGAAGCTCTCTTAGAGAGTTACGAACAGGAAGATTATTATAGGAGCAATCGCCGGAGGCCAGAGACCCAAAATGAGAGAAGAAATGAACCATACCGAGACAACAGACAAAGACTCAATCACGTCAGAGCCAACGGTAACAACAGGAGTGCACCCAACAATCGATTCAGAGGTCGCCGAAAAAGTTTCAATAACGACCAAACATATAGGGATCAGTACAGAAGAGATAAAGATAATCGGCGTCCACAAAGGAGCAGAAGTGAGGAGAGTCGACGGTCCAGACGTTGGGAAGGAAGAAGAGAAGTACCCTCCGCACACCAGCGTAGGGATGACCAAGATCGACCTATAACGTCTGACGGGAATAGGGGAAACGAGAGTCCGTAGTGAAAACCCAGGACAGCCCCGTCACTCCAAGCTAACAAAGGGCAGAGAAAAATAATCAGTAAAAAAGAAGAACCAATTACTATCATTAAAAATAACTATTTAAAAGACATTCAATCCGATTTGATGGAAGAAAGAACGACCGAAGAGGCAAAACCAAATAACGAAATCGTATACGTCAAAGTAGAACTACAAGGTGTACTTACGGAAATGATGATCCATACTGGAGCTAACATATCACTGATAGATAGAACTGAATTAAATAGGATACAGGAATCATGTACGGAGAGAATACCAACATTGCCAATCCACAACATCACAATAATCGGAGCTACAGGAAGACAAAATAAAACAGTTAAGCGACAAGTAATAATGAATGTTACAAGCAAAGGAATAGGAATTCCTATGGTGTTTTTAGTAGCCCAGGGGCTACCTTTTAAGGTTTTATTAGGGTGTGGTTTTATGCTACGGCGCCACTTTGCCATAATTGATCTGAACAGTGAAATAGTGACACTGAAATCAGAAGGTAATGAATGGTCAACTGAGATAATAGGAAGCCAATGTGCCCCTCAGTACCGACGTTCATACCATGTTAGGGAGAATATTAGGGCACCCATAGGAAATAATGAAGTTTTAACAAAAGAAACAGATTTACGGAAGGAGAAGTTGCAGGAAATACTGTCATTTCAAGTAAAGGGCTCAACAGAAGCAGTAAGTGTGGAACAAAGGCAGGATTTAGTATACATTTACAATCAATATAGAAGTGTATTTTCGAATTCACCATGGAAGGCAAAATATTTTGTGTGCAAGTTAAGATTCCATGATTCAGTCGACTTCAACAGAAAGTCATATCCAATTGCCCAGTCGTTAAAAGAAGCCGTTAGGCAGGAAATTCAGAGAATGATAAATGAAGACATCATCGAAAGAAGCAGTTCACCGTACACCAGCCCAATTGTAGCTATACCTAAAAAAGACGGACAGGTACGTTTATGCCTCGACGCCAGAGAGATAAATAAAATGATAATCAACGACTGGAAATCACCAGGGGAGAAGAGAAGATAAGAAGAGAATGAAAGTAATAAAATACCATCTAGGAGATAAAGTGTTGATTAAAAATAGGCAACTGCCAAGTTCGGTAGAAAGGATAGCCAGGAAGTTGTTATTATTGTATTATGGACCATTTATAATTACACAAGACAAGGGAAATAATACTTATGAACTGACTACAACAGGAACACATAAAGGCAAAGGTATTTTTAACCAATCAGAAATTAAAAGGTTTTATGAAATTGAGAAAAAAGTTTTTATTTAGAGCCGTTTATTTCAGTAAACTTAACAGATATTACTGAAATAACCAGACTTAAAGGGGGCCATTATGTAATGTGACCGTTCCCTCAGAATAAAGATTTTAACACAAATAGATTGAAGTATAAAACAGTAAGAAAGTAGTAAAATTATGTCGTGAAATATAAGTATTATTAAGTAAAGTTAAGAATATTATAAAATATAATAAGAGAACAAAACTATCAAACCTATCTAGATTGAGCATTGGAAACATAATTACAGTAGATAATAAGTTATGTTCAAAATAGGTGAAAGCCTATAAGGTTTAGAATAACTGGGTACCCAATACCTGGAATGATGATTGAATAAACTAAATAAAAAATAATAAAGAAAAACAATACAATTAGATTAAGTAGTTGTATCTGCTTGTGACAGATAAAAACATAGACAATTCAGAAAAGGATTAATACTAAATAATGGTGTGATAAAAGTTTTATTTTATATGAAAACTGTTACAATGTTTAGTAGGTTACAAGGACCATTAGGCCTATTGTGTACTGAAGAAAAATAAAGATGTAAATAAACGTTAGTGATAGGAAGTGAGAAATAAACTGATTTATATTAAGAAATAAGTAATAACAAGTGTTTGAAAGGACAAACTAAATGTATCTAAAGAGATTATCATGTTACCAAAACCTGCATCTACCTTGGTAGATAAAAGGGAACAATATTGTGTATAAAGGATGTGTTAAATAATGTTATGTATGTTAATAGATAAAATAGAGTATAAGGAATAGATATTGAATGTTAACTTCTCTTAGAAATAAGCATTAGTACTTTAAGAAGCAATAATATTCCAAGTTACTCTAGACATTATGATGTCTATAGTACAAATCAGATGTTATATACAAATGAATGTTCACATTTTATAACCAGTAGTATAAAAAACTATGTTAGTAACATAAGATCAAATGTAAAGCAATGGAAATTAGTAGTATAGCAAAAAAGACTGATTTTAAACATAAATTGTTAGACTAGGCCAAAACTAAGAAATGTTATTTTGTGAATTACAGTACAGAAACCTATGTTATGAGATCTTAAAATGATCAGGAGGAAAAAAGCATTTCATTGGTGATAATCTTATTACGATTGTACAGAGTATAAGGAAGATATGTTAAAATGAGAAGTTTTTGTTCATTTTGGTCACAAAAAGTGACGCCAATAGACTAACAATCCTAGAGGTTTCAACCAATGGGAATTTTTCACATTTTGCATTAGCAAGCCCGAAATTGGAACCAAGCGAGTTAGTTGATTGTTGGAATTCGAGCTGTAAAGAACGGAGCCTCTGTGTCACCTTAATACAAGAAGTTACAATCCGAATCGATCCCAAGATAAGTTAGGTGAAGAGTGACTATAGTTCATAACCTACGAGTGTTGAATAAAAATTGTGAATCATTAAAAATTACCAGAAGGGAATAACAGTGAATAAATAATAACCGTGATTAAAAAAGTGTGTGTTTAAAAAGAAACGTATAGTGTTAAATTATAGTGTAGTCTAAAAGAATCCACGAGGTTATATTTACATAACGTAAATTATTAACCTATGTCAGAGTTGCTGAATATCATTGTACCAACCGCTGGGCGTATAAATTTAATACCTGGGATAATGCGAATTAAGAAATATTTTATTTATTGTGAATTCAGAAGAAAGGAAAAGAATTTCAAAAAGAAAATAAAAGAATATTGAATAGAATTTATTTTGTATGATCAATTATTTCAATAATTAATTATTTTTTCAATTTTACGAGTGCTTGCAATTTCATAAACAATTGAAGCATAAGTTGGCATTACCTTTTGATTTGTGTGCCACGTGAGATAAAATTATTAAAATAGGTGAGTGAATAAAAAATAAAATAAAGAAATTAATTAAACGATAAATCAAGGTAAAATTATAATTGTATAAAGTTCATATTTGTTAATTGACCGTTACTAGTTAGCGCTTACACAGTGAGGCGAGAAGTAACAAGGAAAGTAACCAATTAATTAATTATTTTAATAAAAATAAAAATAATAGAAAAAATATAGAAACATATATTTGCATACAAGTAGAAGATTGAATCATTGCAAGAATTTATTTTTTTTACTGTGTACATAATTGGCGCAAACAACGTGAGAGGTAACCGAGAAACTCAGTCATTTAAAGAACAAAGGACTCAAATCATATAACTCATAAATATACAAATAAATGTTACAGAACATTACATAAATGGCCCAACAACGTGGGGCTCTACATCTACACATATCAACTCAACATATTTGAGTATATTACATAAACAGGCGTCCACAACGTGGGGCGTTAAACAAAAATATATCGACAAGTGAGAATAGATATTTAGGTATATTACAATATATATGAAACGGAATCGTACTCGTCTAACTAAAGTTTCAGGTCTGGACAGAACAAAGTCCTAATCGTTTAACATTGTATTACGGTGGCATCAAGATTTAAAGTATAACATTTCTTTCGACTAACATATTAACAATTCCTTACTAAATATTTCTCATATGTATAGGACAAACAGTAAGTCACATCAAATTGAATGTAATATTCACACTGAGAATTGTAGTAGAAAAAACTTGTAAATTATCCTCGGATTCCGTTGGCCATGACAAAACGGTGATAGTTCTTTGTAATTTATTTTTTTAATTAATATAATTAACGTTTTAATTTAAATAATTAGTTTATTTAATATCATGGCACAAATAAGTTTAATAATGCTGAAAAATAAATTTTGTGCCATATTTCGTATTTGAAACTTGATAATTTTTATAAGTAATTGGATACAAAAAGACAATGAAATAAGGCCGACGAAAGAAGAGACGAATTTTTTGTACAAAATCAAGAAAATGTAACAAGTCAAGGCTAACGCTGATAGCACTGTAATGCAGTTACAACAGGGAAATATGACCGACTACATACAATGTAAAATCAGTGGGGCAATGGCAGGTAATCACACGGAACTGTCCAGCAGGATGAAAATTTTATTTTACAAAATGGGAACCGGCTGAGAAAGGTTGCAACAGTTACAATTTGTATCGCTAAACATGTTATTTACACACCTTGCGTACATTTTTGTTCGCTATGTACTTTTAGTCTTCTATTGGAACAAGGGGTAAACCTGACTTCTCTCTCCTACTGGAACCTGACTTCTCTCTCCTACTGGAACCTGACTTCTCTCTCCTCGTAGAAAACGTCGGTACCGCGGTAATATTATTTTATTGTAAACAATTAAATAGATACAAATATTCTAATAACAAGCGCTGTTCCTACTATACGTCATATAAGTATTCTTAATCTGCTTTAGTAAGAGAAATTGCGGTACTCGTGAAACGTTAAACTAAGAAAGAGAGCCCTACATAACTTTTCAGGTAAGATTTGACGAATTTTACCTGTATGTCTCAGAAATGGTTATTGTATTTACACTATTTTTTATTAGCCTGTTGAATATCTCATTCCTGCAAACGTCAGAAACATACAAACATTTAAAACGTCAGAGCACTTGAAACACAATATATTCGATTTAGCAATGGACAATCCACCATTCGGCCTGTAAGTCAAAACACGTGAACGTTGATAAGTTAACAACCGATCTGTAGTGTACGTGTAAGTCACACATATACCTATGACATATGACAAATATCATCTGAATTTTTATGGAAATTCTCTTCAACAGGGCAGCCATATAAGTCACTAATATGCCTAATAATATATATTAGAAACAATATTGGATAAAAAGTAATCATATTTGGCACGTTATTCATTGTTTCTTTTTGAAATGTTGCATAATATAAAATTATTATGATAAATATGCCGTTTTATAAACAGTATTGGCTGCTTCAGATTTTAAATCATAGATTTGTCTACTGAAACATTTTAGTGGTTTGTCAGTTTATACTTCTGTAGTCTAAATAGTAAGCTACTGTAGCTTCTGTACGCTTCTGTAGTTTATACAGTAGGCTAAGCTAAATAAATAAATAGCTTGGGCTTGATTTCCACAGTTTTAAGATATTTAAAAATGTTCATATTATCTTAAGTTTCCAAGAAGAATATTTTAAATAAAAAAATACAGCTACAGTTATACAGGGATTGATCACTTACATGGACTCAACACGTAACTTTCGTTTAATTTATTGAAGTAATTTAAGTTGCTTCAATCTGGGTTGCAGGGCCTATTGTACAGTTCAATGTGCAGGTATTTTTAAAAGACAGCTAAAAATGTTCATTAAACATGCTTTTCTTGAGCAACATGGCACGATTATCTGTATATTCTCGTTTTACATAACATATACTTGTTAATAACACATACGAGTATGACATAATGAACACTTGGGGGAAAGATGAAGTTGATCTGACAGTAGTTGATTTACAACACATAGCCACACACGCGCGCGCGCCAGAGTAGTAGGCCTTGATTTACTGCAACTAGTAGCGGATAAATAATTAAGTAATAGGATTGAAGTGTCCTGTGCGTCCCTTGTATGGTGATCAGGCTTCCAACCGTATACGTACAGGTTCGATGACTTGAGGTATTACGCAATGCCGTGCTATTTGCTATAAGAGGAAACACAAACACAATGGGAAGCTGTTGCTATATTATGACACAGCGAGGTGCAATGACCAACACCGCCAACAGCCGACCAAGTAGGCCCTTCCGTACAACGGTAATTGCTTCGACCCGTTAAGCAATGAGAATGGAAATTCTATGCAGATGCGTTGTTTTTTTCGTTTTATGAATAATGTATTAAACGTATTACCGCTGAGAGTTTCAGCGCAATTTTGCTTACGAAAGTGACGTGAAAACAGGGTAGAGAGCACACAGAAGGACATTAACTAACTACAGTGTGGATAAATGAATAATAAAGTGACCTATTGACTAAGATACAACAGAAGATGAGGTAGCACAAGCACTAGTATTATTACTCAGATATGGAAACAAGGAAAAGCTACATAGATTTAACAGACAAACAGAAAGTAAATATAGATTATTATCATACATATACAAAAATACCACACATACACCACAAAAAATATACCGAACAAGTTACGAAAACTACTATGAAAACTTTTATAGGAACTGTTTTATTAAAAAATCAAGTTATCACTGTAGGTTAGTATGTTATTCGTAATTATATAATATCTCTTCTAACGATAGTTGTACGATTAGTTTACTCTAAATATATATAGCAGATAAAAACTGCATTATAAAAAGTATGATATACGAAGTATTTAATTGATGTAGTTTTACCTGCAAAACTTATGCAAAGGAAACTTTGTATTCGTTGAAAATATATTAAATAATCGTGAATAATATAATATTATCACTTTAAAAAACTAGAAACTTGAGTAGTTACTACTGAAATGGAACAAAGTAGATTATTATATATAATGGAAAACTTGACGAATTATAGAAAGTATTAGAAGATAAATTGATCGGTAGAAGTAAATGTTTTTAGAAGAATATTTGTAATGTCTAGAAGAGATAGAGTACTGACTGAAAATGAACGACAACATGTGGGAGTGGGTAGGTCTTTGATAACCGATATAGAAAGAAATAACTAGAATAGCATGGTCATGTCCGAAGAAAGGGGGACACAAGGAGACAGAAAAATATCATACAGAGGGTACTCCCAAATCGGTAAAGGCGCGGAATCTAAAAAGGCCATGAGAACAGGCATAACAAAGACAATAAGCTCAGCAGACTTGTGAGGAGGCAAATAGAACGATAGAATGCCGTGGAAGTATGTAAGCCTACTTATTGGAGATGTCATCGAACGTTTTTAAAACCTATATAGAGTTGCAGTTTCAATATTACACAGGTTAAATGTCATTTATTGATCACTTGTAAGAAACTGCCGTTGATACTTATTTAAAAAAAAAGAAACTTTCCATGTGGCCCTTCAAGCATTCGCTTTAACTATTCGTGACGAAGACAGATACCAATTATGTACCAACTCGTGCTGCCGCAGGCACCAATTAAACCAGTGGCAATTCGACTTTCGGCCCGAAGGTGGTGATATTCAAAATATCGCTGTACGATTCAATTGTCGTCTACGAACGCTGTGTTGACGCTGACGTAGGACAGTCACGACGAAACCTATCTACAGGGACGTATAAGTATTGCATACAGACTGTAGCGCCAGTCCGACAGGTCACTTGCAGGTAACAACGACGATATTACAGTATTCTTATAACGGAATTAATAAATTAATTGAAACTCTGTATATAACATTGAATCACTGCTCTCATTTAGTTCAGTTATATATTGTGTTTGTTAATTTTAACGAATAAACCGTTCACCATCATGGAAAGAGATCCGTCGTCTGCCTCTCGTCTATAGAACTTGTAGAGATAGCTAAGTATGTTATATATGATACTGTAAACTCAATTTTATAATTTTGTAATTTTAGTTCTTGAAATATTTGTTTTTCGGTAATTTTCCATCAAGGTTATTTGAGACTACGTGTTTTGTTAGATAAAAATTTTTTCTGCATTATTTTTGTGTGCAAAGTGTAATATAATTTCAGACTTCAGATATAGTCCTATTGCTTTTTGTTACGTAAAAAGAGGTCTACACACTACACGTGTACAGTGATTTATCTTATAATTTAGCACAAGGATGACATGCAGGTGTCAGGTCTTAATTATTAAAATTCACAAGACATAATACACATTTCTACAAAGCCGTACAAATAGAACTTGAAGTCCTCTGGAAAAAGGACTGCATGTTAGGAAGGCAAGATACGGCAAGCGATTAACATTCTCCATAGATACAACGGAAGGCGCCTCGGGGATGACTAACTGAAACTAGAATAGTTGTGCGACAACAGAATTCTGTAAATCGTTGAAGAAGTGGTAGTAACCCCGACTAACCCAGTTACCCAGTTACTCCACCTGCACGAACACGTTAGTTTGCTCAGAGTAATGCATTCGAGTCACACCGCCAATATAAATGGTTCTCACAAGACAGTCGCTATCCTCTGATGTAAATTAAATCACAGCTTACGGAGAAACGGCGACGTGCCACACATGTGAGTAACAAGGTATTGCATGTAATGATATATGTGTACGCACGCACACACGCGCGCGCGCGCACACACACACACACACACACACACACATGTGAATGTTGTGTTCGCAAATAGCATCTGTCTTCCGGAAATACAGATTCTCACTGGACTTCTTGGAATGTCTGGGAACGACGACTGTCGCTAAGAGTTTAGCTTTCACTATTGCAATGTGCGCAAACGGTAAACAAAGACATGACGGTAAACGTGCTAGAACGTCGTTTGTACTTCTCCATCACAATGAGACCGCCAGTCTAAAGCCTCATTAATATCCCTCTCATTGGATAATTGACATATTAGGAATGACACATTTAACAGGCTTTAGAAAATACAATGCATACGAATCTTCAGTGACGAATTTTCGAACATAATGATGAAATTCATTTGTTAACAAAAAAAGGACACTGTTACAAATTTAAAAAGTAATTAAATAAAGTCATTATGTTGTCAACGGTCTCAAAGACGGATGAGGCATCTTAGTTCCCAAGGGCAGAGAGAGCGGAAGAACCTAGTGGAGTAAACCACGAAAAACAATCATTTCGGACTAACAATCCGATCTTATCTCGGAATTTGATTGCTACTTTTGCACTCTATACAAACAATATAAACGCAGAAGGAGCAACTGAAAGAGAAGTTTTTCGGAAAAAAGAGTTAAAAATGGAAGGAATCCAGGGTAAGAGAGAGAAAAACGTAGGTTCAAAGTGGACTGAAGACAGGAAGAAGACACACAGTGAAAAGATGAAAGAATATTGAAAGAATATTGGAGAAAAAGAAAAGACAAAGATTAAAGAATTGAAATTGGCATGTGGTCCTTACATGGCCGATACAAAAAAAGTCATTACATTAAAAATTTATCAAGTATCTAGGAGAGATAACTCAAGAGAATGGGTTGGAAAAATCTGCTATAGAAGAAAGGATTCATAAGATGGAAAGGGCATATGGTATAAATAAAGATATTTATAATCAAAAGTGCTTATCTAAAAATGCGAAAATAAGGCATTAGAGTACAGTAGTGAAGTCAGAATGCCTATATACAAGTGAATGTCTAGCATTGAATTATAATTTAGACAAACTAGAAATATTGGAAAGACGAATTATTAGGAAAATGTTAGGCCCACGAAAAACTTCAGAAGGTTGGAAATTAAGAAGTAATGACGAAATATATAAAAGTATAGAAAATATAACAGAAACAATGAGAAAAAGAAGACTATTATTTTTTGGACATTTATATATAATGGAAGACAATAGGGTGACAAAGCAGATCTTCAAATATCTGTGGGGGAAGAAGTCAACATCAAGTTGGATTAAAGAAGTCCAAAAGGATTTAGAAAAAAAGTAATATACATGCAGAAGAAGCAACTGAAGGAGAAGTTTTTCGGACAAAAGTGTTAAAAATGGAGGGAGTCCAGGGTACGAGAGAGAAAAACGCAGGTTCAAAGTGGACTGAAGTCAGGAAGAAGAGACACAGTGAGAAGATGAAGGAATATTGGAAAAAAGGAAAGAACAAAGAGTAAAGAATTTAAATTGGCATGTGGTCCGTAGATGGCCGATAAAAAAAAATGTATCAAGATAATATCTTTGAATAGTGACTCCATCATACTCATTTGGAATTAATTTTTTCCGATATTCCATCATAAATAAATTTAAATGCTTTGCAAAAATTATATTGAAATGCACTTTAGTGAGGATGAAAACTGTCGTAAATTTGATCTGTTAATTTGTGAACTCCTTTAAAGGTCATACGTGCATAGCAAAAAATTTTACACGTTAAAGTAAATATGACATAGAAAATAAATCTGTTTAGATCCAAGATACTGTTGTTGTAGAAGATACTTTCGCAAGAAGAAATTGGAGTTTAAAATTCCACTTTATCCTGATGGTATCATTGCTAAAACGCGAGTGTCAAACTTCATCTTCTCTGGGAGTGACACGTTAGTTTGGAACCTTGCTACAAGACACCAGTGAACTTTAAGAAAGGTCGACACCGTAAATATTACAAATTCGACTGGTTCAAGTCGGCGCGTTGAGGAACAGTGCGCGCGTGCCGTACTAAAGCGAATACGAGCGTACATGCCGTAACGTGAAACACAAAGAGTCATCAGCTGTGACGTTGTGAAAGTGCATCTCTTTCAACGTTCACAAATTGAATTAAACTGAAATACTGAACATCCAGACACTGATCGATAGTCATAAATGTTAGTCTCAAGTTTTTGCTGCATTTCCCAAGTCCCACTGCTACCAACTGAAGTCCAGGATTACAATCAAAGGACCAGTCTAGACCACAATGTTGAAAGGAAAGATAAAAGACTCTGACATAGTCACTCTCTGTCACACAGGCAAATTCGTAAGAAAGACGGCCTAGCATCAAAGTATCAGTGAAATGATAGGTCGCTACATATGGAACCTTATTGGCCATCAAGCCAACAATTACAGAATCTGAAGATACGCCATTGTCAAAATAAAGTGAGATCAACTTATGACAATATTAGTTTTCGTTAATGTTTTCAACACATTTTTAAACGTACATTTTTGAAAATGATATTTATTTTGAACAATATATGTCGGCTTCTCACCATACATGAGATTTAGTTATTAATTGCTTTGCCCGAATATTGTTTAGGTAGTCAAATTAAATTGACAAACAAAATTCTTGTGTGTGTGAGTGTGTGTGTGTGTGTGTGTGTGTGTGTGTGTGTGTGTGTATCTATCTGTTATCAAATAATATTTAAATAATGTTTACTTCTGCAAGTATACTTTGCTTATTTTTTCGCTGCATTTCTATCTGACGCACGTTTCATAAAATCAATCTGCATGATCAGAGGTTCGTATCATAAAAACTATAAGAATCTTAGACTGTTACAGTCTGATTCTGTGAAACGTGCGTCAGTTAGAAATACAGCAAAAAAAATACGCAAAATACATTTGCACAAGTAAATATTATTTGAAAAAACACAATATGTACCCGCGCGCGACCACACACACGCACAGAGGGTATTCCCGGAGGAAATGAAACTACTTTAAGAGGCAATTAAGAAAGCTGAATAGAAAGCTGATAGATTTTTAGAGCTGAATATAAGAAAAAATATTCTGTAAACATATATTCGGAAGATTCGTTTCCAAGTTATGGCCAGGTAAAAATTTAATCCATATTCCTGCTCCGAAGAAATAATAATGCAATATTAACATTTCTGGAAGAAAAATTACTGGCTAAAGTTAGTGATTCCATATGTTGTTTGATCTGAGGTATTTTAAAAGAAAAGGATTCAGAGCTCTATCTCCAGGATTTTACAAGGAAATTGCTGAAAAGTGTACAAAATTGGAGTTTAAACCCAATTTTTTAGGTTTGGTGTACAATAATTTCGTTAAACTGCTAGTAATCGAGAATATTTTTAAATCAGATTTGTAGAGAATTTCACTTTTAAAAAGATATATGAATAAGATCAGCAAAAAAAAAAAAAAAAAAGTTTAAAGGATCCGACTTTAATTAAAGGTAGAAAATGTTATGTTTCAGGACCAAATTCAAAGTAGATGTTTTGTTTACAAAACAGCTAAAATATTATAAAACATTTAAATTTTAATTTTATTTTTTAGAAGGGGAGAATTTCAGTTTACAATATTCTAGGTATATTTGCTGTGTAGTGAGATGTAATAAGAAAGGGGCGATTTACTGATTAGGCCTATACCGTACCACTGTCTGAAATCTATGCTGAAAATTTGAATCCACAGTAGCATCAGCGAGAATTTCTGGTCGATACCAACACAGGCTACTTCAACCATAATCAGTAGCGTCGTGATAGTACGCTATGTAGTGATTCGCGTTAATCCGTGCACAGCATAATGTACCAGCCAAACGTGATGCACTTGCTTCACATTAAATTAGAGATAGCTCATGAAAATTTAGTCTTCGCCATACACTAGTTTGTGATGCATAGTTTATGTTGCTTACAAATTCATTGCAAACTTCTAGTGTGATAACGTTCAACTGATTCAAGAGTAGTACTTTTAAATTTCGTCTTCATGTTCAAGTTATCGTTCAGACGAAATATGACAAGGAGAAGTACAATTCCCAGGCAAGTTGTTGACAGCTCTACACTACAGAGTACCTCACGATCTAGAACTGCGCGTGAATTATGAAGATGGTAAAATCAAGATGGTAACGTTTTAATTTATTTCAAACTGCTATACTTATTTAGCCTTTATTTTATTATTTATTAAAAGTACAGCTAGCAAACTAACCACAAAAATGTCCCTATTGAGAAAGTATTCTATAAAAAAAATGTTTGATTACCTGCAGATATATAAGATTATATACAAGGAAATGGTTTTCACTGTTTTGCAGCGTCACTTAACGCTAACGCTGTTTTGCAGCGTTAAGTGTAACGCTAACCTACTTTCTATAAATCGTGCGCGCGTGTGCGCTCGTGGAAACAAATAAATCACAAGTATAATTAGACGGACCCGAGTAACTGGAAAACAGTAGACGGTAAGAGTAGGCCTATAGGATTAACTGGGACAGATAGCGTTCCATCTCGTATTTATGTTTTATTCATATGCTGACCCTGGTGGTAAGCTGTCAAAGGATCATATTGGTTTCTTTAGAAACTGTTTTTTATTGGCTCGTCCTGTGCCGCTTTTGAAAAACGCGGCGATGTTCCTATATCTATATTGTGCATTATTAAAAATTACGTATTTGTCGACGTGAAGGAATTGTCCTTTGATATGGTCAATTGGACTTTGTCATTGAGATCTACCCCTCCGCCGCTCGCCTCGCGCGCGCCCTATCTCTGTTACTACGGTTTTTTCAAGAGCCAGTTAGTTCAGTTCCAATACGACGCTCGGCGCTTCACATTCTGGTCCCCGGCTGACAGAGTAGATTGAACAGTTTTTTCGTCTTCCAACCTTATCTATGGATAAGTAGAAGCCTACGTGACCTCCGGGTTTCCGATGTAGCCGGGAATCTGCCCCGCTCCGGAAGGATGGCCGACCAACTGCCTCCGGTGCTGTAATTTCAAAACCTTCGTCAGCTATGTCAGCCGGAAGGATGGACTGGATACACACTACACAACCCTCAGACCCACGCCTCAAACCAGGTGAAATTTAACCATATCATTCTAAATTTTGTGGCCGATAAACTCTGTGACACTTTCATGCAGACGCTCCAGTTTGGACAGTTATTTCTGGACAATGGGTGACATGTATTATTTGTAATTTGCCAGGCTTACGCCTCCTCTATTACTGTCATGTATATCTCGTTCTGAGAGTGAAAACTCGGCCGGGGTCACGCACCGCCCGGGTCGAGGGGAGTCCGGTAGATGGAGTTGAATCTAATTCTGTTTATGTTTTAAGCATGTTGGGATGGTTATGTTAACGGATCTTTTGGTTCAGGTGGGCATGTAGTTTATTATTCATTCATAATCTGGGAGATGTTTTAAACCGTGGTCGACTCCCGTAGGAGACGTCCACCCACTGCAGGTCTGTATGTGTCAGATCTTGCTAGATCTCGCCCGATGCCTGACCCTGCCGGTAGTTAAATTTTGGAAGACTGTGAGCTGATTTTAATACCTTCATGACTTAGATTCCGTTTTTACAAAGTTCATGTTTTAGATTCTGTTTTGAGCTAATTGTACACTTTAAACTTACCATTGTCACAGTTTGTATTTTTACCATAGTAAATTTTGTAACGATAAATTTTATGGCTCACTATAACAATTAATTAACCATTAAACAATAAAAGATTAATCAGTTCTGTTATTAATATTCATGGTGGTCACGTTCCACTATTTTTACAAATTCTGTTTTGAATGTAAAAGGAAATATGAAATGCAGTTAGGCAACCGGACATCCATGTTAACCTTGTGATGATACTCTTCATTATCGTAATTGATGGGATTTAAATTGATGATTAGACATCGGCTTGGGATTTGTGCGCAGGGCCGCTGGGTTCACATTATTCATTTAGTTACTTCTTGTTTTATTAAACCTGGGGCATGTCTGCTCCGCTCCTGGGAGATTTTAATGAAGGTTTTGGGGGGGGGTTTAGTCACTTATTAATTAAACATTAAAGGGGGCCGGACACTTGGTCAGAATAAGGGGGTTATGGGTGTTGAACAAGATACTTATAGGCGCTGATAACCGGGGTGAACATGTGATGGGTTATTTATCTGTAAACGTTTGTTGATGTCAATCATATGTGTGTGTTTGTTTTACATGATTGTTACATTGTCATATTAATTATGCATGTGTATATTTCTGTGTATTTATGTCGTATTATAAAAATATGATTACTTGCAGGTCGAAGTTGTGTGCCATTTTATAATTATATTATTGTTATTTATGTAACTTTCCACGATGCACTAGTCAATGATCATTCAGACATTAATACTCATTCAATACTTAGTGCTGTTAATAGTTATTATTCCTTACTCCACTTTGGCAAGGCACATATTAATGAAATTATATTTAACAATCAAAAGACTTAGTTATCTTGCCTTTAGGGGCTCATATGTTGTATTAGCCTAGAACAATAAATTGTTGTTGTTATCTCAAGATCAGTGTTTCATTTGCAAGTCCCATCATACTGGACCCAGCACAATTTTAGCTTCTCTAGGCTCTCGCCTAGTTCTAAATAACTTGTAGCGTAGTAATTTCAAAAGAATAAATAAGAACATAGAAACTTTAAATTTAAATATAAAATAAAATAAAATGAGTAAGAAAAGAATAAAAGGAAAGAGGGGCTACAAATGGTAGCTCAGAGCGTGGTTCATTCTAGGGTTGAACCCTTGGGTCCGTTGGTGTGATGGGGCTTGCAAACTTGGAGATAGTCTGGTAAATATAATGGCACTTAATAGTTGACATGAAATGTAGGAGTATGTATGTATTTTTTTATGAAATGTTGTTAGGTGTTTTGAATTGTAAACCTGAGGCCGCCACAGGCACGTGTTGTACTTGGGTTTGTTGTTTTGAAATTGGACATTGCCGGAGATCGCGTGGGGATGGGTTCCCGTATTTATTTTATGAAAGTAATTGCGCGTGCGGTTAGTGGGATGCGGTATGGCCCGACTGGAAGTCGGTATCGTCCGATTGTAATGGTGACAATGTTGTAGTCGAAATGTCGTATATTGTGGTTAGTGTTTGGTGGTGTGGATTGTATGTTGGTGTTGGTGTCTGATGTTGTTTCTTCTTTGAGTCTGGCGACTGACGGAGAGTTAGTTCTGGAGCGGGTCAGGTTTTCGCAGCGCTAGGAAACCCGGGGGTCTACTCAAAGGAAGGACAGTACTTGAGTTTTTCCGATTCTTGTTAAAATGTTTTTGTAGGTTATGTTTGTGTTAGGTGTTTAGTGGGGATTTGTTTTATGATTGTTTGTTTTGAATTGTGTAATTCTGGCGGGGATATGCTACGAGAAATTGCCCCACCCTCTTACAGACGTTCTCCAGAAATTTCCGGTGGTGGATGGATTTGATGAGGACCAGCTGTTGGTTTTCTTGGACCTGGTCCTGCAGGTGGCAGGTTTCCCAGGGGTGTCCGACGGGGAGGTCTTGTTTCTTATATACCCGTATTGCCGGAGTACGTTGGCTGGTCTGGTCACCAAGGCTCTGCGTCGAGGTGACAGTGTTGATGCTTCCATGGGGAGGTGTTGAACTTCTTCCTACCCATTCGACGACGCGCCAAGATTGAGTTGGAAAGATTCTATCGCCCACAGGCCTACGGAGAGGCGTTAGGAGACTTCGTGCGCGATATACGGAAAGCTGCCCGGGTGTTAAGATTGGGGTTGCCAGAGACGGAAGTTATCCAAGTGATTCTAGAAAGACTGACTCCCCAGGAGAGATCTCGTTTGGCATTCGCGGACCGTCCACGTTGTTTTGTGGACCTTGAGCGACTGTGTGTGCTTTCAGGAACGGTCAAGGAGTTTGACGAGTCCCGGGGAAAAGAGGCTACTGATGTCCAATACTCCAGCGGTTCATCCGGAAAAGCCAAAAGGGACAAACATGGTGGTTGGAGGAGAACCCAAGAGACGCTTAGAAAGCCTGAATATTCCGGAAGTGATGGAGGCTACAAGGGGGTGGCAAGTGTGAAGACGGTAACAACAGCTACAGCACAGAAAACAAAGAAACATGAAATTAGCAGGGGAAGAAGAAATTATGTTAGGGAACAAACATCGGCCAGCAGGGAGCCGGTGGTTAGGCGTCATTCTTATTTGGAGAAGAAGGAAGCTTTGAAGGTTCCAGAGGAAGTACAAGTGCCTAAGAGAGTAGTGGATGAAGAAGGTGAAGCAGAAGAAGACAAGCGGTATAACTTCGTGGGATCAATACAAGAGGATAAGAACGCGTCAGTTAATACTGAATTACCGGACTCAAAGAGGACGTCATGGTTGAATCCAGAGGCCGCAGAATTTGTTCCGGTATTCCCATCTCGGTTCGTGAGGGATCCGGATCCTGTAACATCACCATCGCCAGTAGAAATTAATTTAGTCATTGCACATGAACCTGGACAGCTGGATTCCAGGGTGGAAAATGTTGATGATGTTGTTGTTGCTGACAGTGGTCAAGGAGTGGAATCGACAGAAGAGTCAGGAGAGCGGTCTGTAGATGCTGCGCAGGTGAGTATAGTTGTAGGTGTTAGGGAGACTGTAGAGTCTGAAGTTGCAGATGGACACAGGGATGTCCGGGCTGCGAGTGTTTCTGAGGTTGTGGATGGACAAGGGGATGTTCATGCCGCAAGTGAGGTGGGAGTTGAGGAGAAATTGGGGGGCAGCGTTGTGGAGTTTGTGAGTGAGAGTGAGGTAGTGTGTGAAGATGTGCAGACGCCTTCTGTAAGTAGTGTTGAGGATTCCGAGGAACGGGAGGAAGTTTCAGGTGGACCAGGTGAGCAACTAGAGGAGGACGAGGATGTGCAGTGTTCAGATGGTGGTAGTGGAAGTGATGGCGATGACGTTGGTGATGAACGTGTTGAGGAAAATGAGATTGGAGAAGAAGTTAATGAAGAAATTGGTGAGGAGCTGCGTGAACAGGTGGTTGAAGATGGATCAGAGGAGCAACGGGAAGATGCTGAGGAGGTGCAGTGTCGGGAGGTTGATTTGGATTATGTGGACGAAGAAGGGGAAATTGTAGAAAAGGAAGAAATTGTAGCAGGGGAGTTAGACGACGAGCATAATCCAAAGCGGGGTGAAAGTAGTGAGGTAAGTTGCCTTGATTCTGATTTTGAAGAAACCAGTCAGTACAGCTCAACACGAAATAATTTCTTAGAGAGTGGTGTCCGAAAGGAACGGGTACCCAAAGTCCGTCATAGAAAGGTAAGAAGCAGAGGTTAACGGGTAGCGGGTAGATGTTCCCCACACTCCCAGTGGTGTTCATCTATTTCAGGGTTGCGCCCCTGCCCACGCGAGCCTTGGTTTCCTCCATTCATCCTTATTTCGGAGGGAACCAGGTCCTTACCCTTAGTCCTAACTATTGACCCTTTAATGCTCCTTGCCCCAGTTCATCTTCCCGATTTTCCTACCCTTGCCCTTAGGGGGAAAAAAAAAACCTATTGTTAAGGAAGAGAGAGACTTGCCGGAAGTCAGTAGATTGTGGTCCTTGAGATGGTCGTGGTCTTTGAGATCGTCAGTTTCCCCTGTTTAAAGGTTAGATGGAGTGATGGTGTGCTGTTGTTGGTTGTTAATAGTTCTTGATGTTGATGTTGTTCATTATGGGGTCCGAGCCATGCCGCATTCTCCGGTTGTTTCTCGGGTGTTTTTGTTGAGAAAAGAGTATTGTATTATTGTGTATCGACGTCGGTGGAGAAGTAAAACCCCCCATGTAGTTATGGTTTTTGTTGAAACGAGATGAGATTGATGTTCGTGTGCCCTTGGTGCGGTCCTCTCTGTCTGGCTAAGCGGGGCCGTCCGCCCTTGTGTAGGGAAGTGGGCCAGCCATATGGCAAGGTTGGAGATGCCTTGTGGGTGCATGTGGCTGGTCGGTCCAAGAGATGGACGAGGAGTAGTACGGTCGCTCACATATCAAGGTGTGAGATACCTTGTTGGTTCTTAGGACGAATATGTGAGTGGGACCGGTGGGAGTAGGTGATGGTCACCGGAGAGGGTGACGTGTTTGGGGCGGTCCCGTGGGGTTGGCATAGCGGAGAGGGTCGCAGGGGGATGTCTGTTCTCCTGAGAGCAAGTGCCGCCGGGCCACCTTACCCACGATGTCCACCAGAGTATTTAAGAAGGGGGGTACACTGCAGGGTACTCTCCCGAGTTTCAGAGTGAGGCAACCGGGTTGCCCTTTTGGGGTGGGGGTGTGCCGCGTTTTGGAAAACGCGGCGATGTTCCTATATCTATATTGTGCATTATTAAAAATTACGTATTTGTCGACGTGAAGGAATTGTCCTTTGATATGGTCAATTGGACTTTGTCATTGAGATCTACCCCTCCGCCGCTCGCCTCGCGCGCGCCCTATCTCTGTTACGTACGGTTTTTTCAAGAGCCAGTTAGTTCAGTTCCAATACGACGCTCGGCGCTTCACATTCTGGTCCCCGGCTGACAGAGTAGATTGAACAGTTTTTTCGTCTTCCAACCTTATCTATGGATAAGTAGAAGCCTACGTGACCTCCGGGTTTCCGATGTAGCCGGGAATCTGCCCCGCTCCGGAAGGATGGCCGAACAACTGCCTCCGGTGCTGTAATTTCAAAACCTTCGTCAGCTATGTCAGCCGGAAGGATGGACTGGATACACACTACACAACCCTCAGACCCACGCCTCAAACCAGGTGAAATTTAACCATATCATTCTAAATTTTGTGGCCGATAAACTCTGTGACACTTTCATGCAGACGCTCCAGTTTGGACAGTTATTTCTGGACAATGGGTGACATGTATTATTTGTAATTTGCCAGGCTTACGCCTCCTCTATTACTGTCATGTATATCTCGTTCTGAGAGTGAAAACTCGGCCGGGGTCACGCACCGCCCGGGTCGAGGGGAGTCCGGTAGATGGAGTTGAATCTAATTCTGTTTATGTTTTAAGCATGTTGGGATGGTTATGTTAACGGATCTTTTGGTTCAGGTGGGCATGTAGTTTATTATTCATTCATAATCTGGGAGATGTTTTAAACCGTGGTCGACTCCCGTAGGAGACGTCCACCCACTGCAGGTCTGTATGTGTCAGATCTTGCTAGATCTCGCCCTATGCCTGACCCTGCCGGTAGTTAAGTTTTGGAAGACTGTGAGCTGATTTTAATACCTTCATGACTTAGATTCCGTTTTTACAAAGTTCATGTTTTAGATTCTGTTTTGAGCTAATTGTACACTTTAAACTTACCATTGTCACAGTTTGTATTTTTACCATAGTAAATTTTGTAACGATAAATTTTATGGCTCACTATAACAATTAATTAATCATTAAACAATACAAGATTAATCAGTTCTGTTATTAATATTCATGGTGGTCACGTTCCACTATTTTTACAAATTCTGTTTTGAATGTAAAATGAAATATGAAATGCAGTTAGGCAACCGGACATCCATGTTAACCTTGTGATGATACTCTTCATTATCGTAATTGATGGGATTTAAATTGATGATTAGACATCGGCTTGGGATTTGTGCACAGGGCCGCTGGGTTCACATTATTCATTTAGTTACTTCTTGTTTTATTAAACCTGGGGCATGTCTGCTCCGCTCCTGGGAGATTTTAATGAAGGTTTTGGGGGGGGGTTTAGTCACTTATTAATTAAACATTAAAGGGGGCCGGACACTTGGTCAGAATAAGGGGGTTATGGGTGTTGAACAAGATACTTATAGGCGCTGATAACCGGGGTGAACATGTGATGGGTTATTTATCTGTAAACGTTTGTTGATGTCAATCATATGTGTGTGTTTGTTTTACATGATTGTTACATTGTCATATTAATTATGCATGTGTATATTTCTGTGTATTTATGTCGTGTTATAAAAATATGATTACTTGCAGGTCGAAGTTGTGTGCCATTTTATAATTATATTATTGTTATTTATGTAACTTTCCACGATGCACTAGTCAATGATCATTCAGACATTAATACTCATTCAATACTTAGTGCTGTTAATAGTTATTATTCCTTACTCCACTTTGGCAAGGCACATATTAATGAAATTATATTTAACAATCAAAAGACTTAGTTATCTTGCCTTTAGGGGCTCATATGTTGTATTAGCCTAGAACAATAAATTGTTGTTGTTATCTCAAGATCAGTGTTTCATTTGCAAGTCCCATCATACTGGACCCAGCACAATTTTAGCTTCTCTAGGCTCTCGCCTAGTTCTAAATAACTTGTAGCGTAGTAATTTCAAAAGAATAAATAAGAACATAGAAACTTTAAATTTAAATATAAAATAAAATAAAATGAGTAAGAAAAGAATAAAAGGAAAGAGGGGCTACAGTCCTTTTCGGCTACGCTATAAGAGAGACAACTTGATTTTTTTTTTGGAGAAAAATGTTTTGAGTTATCTTATAATTCTTGTGCCCTTTATATGGTTTTTTTTTTTGGGGCGGCTTAAGAAAATATTTGATCAATGCAAACATCTGTAATTACAAATTTATCGTTTAGTGACCTACTGTAAAGTATAATTTTATTTCCTCAATTTAAAAGGCGTTTGCGTATTTAAAAAGGTTTAAACTCAATCTAAGTGACTCAGTATTTTTAATTTTTTTCTACAAATATACGTCTTTACATGTCCTTATAAAAATGTGACTTTTTTAAAGTCAGTCAGAAGAGTATTTGTAAGTTTAAATTATATTTATTTATGTGGTGGAGAGGTAGAAGTATATCTGTAAATCAAGTTACCTGTAAAATTAAGGAAAGAACATTTTATCTTGTAGCGTTAGAAATCACTGTTGTCTTCACAATCAGTCAAATAATTTATCATTGACCTAGCATTTTTTTCTTCTTATATAGCCCTTGAACTTACAACAGTTATTTTTTATAAATTCTAACTAAATTTGTGTTAATCTGAATTTTGCTTTTTACATGTAATAACAAATATATTTTAAATTTATATTACAAATATATTTATATTAACTTGTAGTTTCTAAGACAATGCCATTTCTCGGAAGAAGTACATAGCATTAGAGCACAGGACAGGGCTTTCAGCGTTGAAATACTAAAATATCCGAAATATTTTCCAAAAACGGTGGAAGCCTTAATTGCAAATTATACTTCCTTCCTATGCTCCCCTCCAGGACCATAGTTATTTTTTAATTTTTACGTTATTGTAAGGTAAAAATTCGTTATAAGTTTTATATTATTTTCTTAATTTCTTACCTTTGTTAGGTCCGTCTTGAGACTTTTATCTTTAAAATAAAATTAGTGTGACGCGTTTCAGGTCATCTGACCCATCTTCAGACACTTGCTCGAAAAGAGGTCGTCATATATTGTAACGTCACAGAACGTTCCATAAAAGGAAATCATTTATATAGTAAGTTCCAAGCTAAACTGACTTGTTTAAATTTTTTCGTAGATTTAAAAATTTTATCAATCACATTTTTTTCTTGGAACAAACGTTTCCAAGTTGCGCCCACAAAAAGCATAGTATTAAGTTGTGTTACAGGACTACATCACTGCAGAGGATCCAGTCAACAGAGTAAGTAACAAAAGTGCGCGGAGGTAACGCCCGACATTTTACAACACATACACAAACATTTACTTTACACCCACTACTTGTTTTTTTTGTTATAAATTGGCAGCCCAACTAGTGAGGCTTGAAAAAGACGGAGCAAGCCCGGCAACTACCAACATATTAAAATGCCGCAACCTAAGGGAAAAAAGGTGAAGAAGACTGTGGAACCCGAGTTAAGTGTGGAAGACGGAGAGGCAGTACAAATGGAGGAAACGGAATTAGAACCGCCCACACTAGAAATGGAAAGACCGGTACAAACGGCAGATGAAATAGAGGAACAAACGGGAGAAGAACCCATACAAATGGTAGAACAAACAGAGAAACCCGAACCAGAAAAAATAGCGAGCGTTGACATGAATGCAATAATGGTGATGCTCCTAGGAATGAAGGAGGAGAATAATAAAAATAGACAGGAAGACAAGGAGGAGACTAAGAAAAGTAATGAGCAAATGTTCCAAAGGATGGAAGAAAAAATGAACAAAAACACAGAATCTTTAAAGGAGGATATGAATAAAAATAGACGGGAAGATAAGGAGGAGAATAATAAAAATATGGGGAAATTAGACAAAAACATAGAATCTTTAAGGGAGGATATAACCGAGAAAATAAATGATAATGGGAAAAAACTGGAGATATTTCAGGAGGAGAACAAAAAAAGCATAGAGTCCCTGAAAAAGGAAATTAGCATAAAGTACGAAACAGTAAACAAAACGATCAATGATAATAAGATCGATAGTGACAGGAAGGTCGAAAACATGGAGAAACAGTTGGAAAAGTTACGGGAGGGAAACAATACACGTTTCGAAAATATAGAGGAACAAGCAGTAGAGACCAAACAAGATGTTAGAAAGCTTGAAAACATGGTAAGGCAGAACCAAGACGCCATCATGCAGGAGGTGGGAGAAGTACAGA
This sequence comes from Magicicada septendecula, assembly GCA_034769895.1. Lineage (NCBI taxonomy): Eukaryota > Metazoa > Arthropoda > Insecta > Hemiptera > Cicadidae > Magicicada > Magicicada septendecula. Next base: position 281,122,504 of record CM068371.1, read on the forward strand.
AAGACGTTAGCGAGAGGATGCAGAAAACAGATGACATCGCTAACAGGCTGATTGAACAGATAAAAACTAACAAAAATAGTATACTGGAAATAGACCAGAGAGAGAAAAACCTGCAGGAAAGATTAGAGGCGCTGAGAGACGCACCAATACTAAACACTCATACGTGTCATGGTGAAAACAGGGAAGTAATCAACTTCCAGGACTATCGACGAAACCCAATGGAATTTTTGGAAAGAATGGAGGAGTTTATTGGGAGAAATAGAGAAACAAGGTGGGACAGGATAAGAGAGATGCTTGACGAGACGTTTAAAAATACTAAGGATAACTGGTGGATAGCGGTACGACCCGAAATAACGAATTTAGCAGAGTTTAAACGCCAGTTTAAGGAAAAGTATTGGTCAGAGACCGCACAAAACAGGGTAAGAATGGACATTTTCTATGGCAAATACGACGCGTCCTATGGACAGTCCCCGACGTCTTATTTCCTGGGAAAGGTATGTTTAGCACGGAAGTTGATACCGCCGATCCCAGAAGAATGTTTGGTAAGGCAGTTAGCTGGACATTACAGCTATGGTATCAAGGATGCCCAATTATACCAACAGATTAGCAAAATAGCCGATCTGGCCAAATTATTGGAAAATTGCGAATCCACAGGAAGGTTCCAGGATTACCAACCCCCCAATCGTAAGGTAGAGTACAACAACAATAATAACGGACCAAACCGGAATGGAGGTGGGAACAGTAATAATCTAAACACCAATAATCAGAATAATAATATCCCACCAAATGGCCGAAATGATAACACTCAGGGCCCAATTAACCGCAACTATCCGGGACCAAACAGAGGTAATTACACCGGGAATAACTACGGTAGGAACTTCCACCAGGGAAACGGTTATCGCGGGAATAATTATAGAGGAAGTAATTATGGTCAACGTAATGGTTATCGCAACGGGGGAAACCAAGGAGGGGGCGATAGGAGAAACCAAAATGAATATAGGCCCCAGGTAAATTATACAATGGCCAATAACCGACGGCCATATCCACCTAATGTACCCACTTACATGTTTTACCCACAACAGGCGACAGGTAGCCAGGGTAACACGGCGAATAGCCAACCTATTAACGGTAATCCCGAGGTCAGGCAGGAAACACAGACGGGTCAGCAACCCAATGTTCCGGGAGACCGGGCCAATGAGACAGTGGCTCATTTAAACTAAACGCGGCAGTGAAAAAGGAAAACCGCCCTTCACTGAACCAATATTATGGGGTGACACATGACGAACATAGACAGGACAAAGACGGGACTAGGATAAGAATAAATAATTACCTTAAGGATATTAGAGAGGAGTTATTAGAAGAAGGTGATAATATCATTAAAAATAGTAACCAAGGGAATAATAGTATCGTGCAGATTAAAGCATATATCAATGGCATAGAAGCGATACTACTCATTGACACGGGGTCAAATGTGTCACTTATCGATAGCATTGAGTTAGAGCGGATTAAACAAAATAGTAATTTACCAATACCCACTCTACCGATAAATAACATTATTTTAGTCGGAGCAACGGGGAGGCAAAATAAATCAATAAAGAAACAGGTGTCATTAGAGATGACTAGTAATGGGGTAACAATACCAATAGGGTTATTAGTGGCGAGTAATTTACCCATGAGTATACTAATAGGCTGCGATATACTTAGGCCATACAATGCTGTAATAGATTTGGAAAGTAAGGTGATAACTTTTAAGACTAACAAGGGGATTTGGACCAATAATTTAATCAATGTCCAAGGAAGTGGTACAGACAATACACCTTATCAAGCGATAGTGAACCATTATTATTGTACCGATCGTCCAATCAATATGCCATTATATCAGGAGGAAAACCCATAGTTGTGGTTAGAAAAGTTAGAAGAAATACGGGATTTCCAAAGGACGAAAGCAAGGGGTCTGATCAGCGAAAAACAGGCGGAACAATTAATCGAGGTATACAACCATTATAAACACATATTCTCGAACGCTCCAGGTAAAGCCAGAGATTATCAGTGCACCATAAAATTCAAAACTCCGGTGGAGTTTAACAGGAAATCGTACCCGATCGCATACTCGCTAAAGAACGAAGTCAGGGAAGAATTGAACAGGATGATAGAGGACGACATAATCGAGTATAGTCATTCGCCCTTTACCAGCCCAATCATAGCGGTGCCAAAAAAGAACGGAAAGGTACGTATATGTCTCGATGATTGTTAACGACCGCACATCACCTGGGGAGATAGAGGAGATATTAAAAAAGTTCCACGGAATCAGATATATAAGCTCATGGGATACGGTATGCGGATACTGGCAGATAGAACTCCACCCTGATAGTAGGAAATATATGGCATTCATATTCGAGGGCAGAAACTATCAGTTTAAGCGGTTACCTTTTGGCTTAATAAATTCTGTGGCGGTGTTTGTAAAGATAATGGACAGAATATTGGGTCAGGAAGTACTGAAGTTTACGACAGTGTACGTCGACGACCTACTGGTGACTTCAGCGAATTGGGACGACCATTGTAATAGGGTTGAACAGGTGCTAGAGAAATTATCGGAGAATAATATCACCCTCAAATTAGACAAGCCCAATTCATTGCAAATGAGGTGAAATTTTTAGGATAAAAAAATTTAACAGAACAAGGGATTACTCCATCCAAAGAAAAGGTAGAGGCCATACAGAAGTTCCCCACCCCAAAGAATAGGAAACAGCTGCAGTCATTTTTAGGAATCTGCAACTATTACAGAAAGTTTCGGTCCAATTACTCAGAACTAACTGCCAGGTTCCAAAAGCAGTTATCAGCTAAAGACAAATGGACTTGGGGACCAGAGCAAGATGGAGTGCTCAATATCATAAAGGAAAAGTTTTTAGAAACCGTAATGTTGCATCATCCCGACTTTACAAAACCATTTTTTCTAAACTGCGATGCCAGTAACGTGAGTTTAGGTGCAGCCCTCTATCAGGAAGATCAGGACGGTAACCATTTAGTAATTAGCTTTGCTAGCCGCGTGCTGAACAGTTGCGAACGAAACTACAATACTACCGAAAAAGAACTGTTGAGTGTAGTTTTCGCATGCGGTAAATTTAGGACATATATATTAGGGTACCCCATAACAGTTAGAAGCGACCACAAATCTATATCATTTTTAAAGCATTGTAAACTGAATCACGGAAGGCTGACTAGATGGGTTTTGGCCTTGCAAGAGTACAATATCACATGGGAATATATACCCGGCAAACAGAACGTAGCCGCCGACGTCTTATCTCGCGTCAATATACCAGACCAAACCTTTGACGGCGAAAAGGAACAATTAGCCAAGGTTTACCACATTATTAAGAGCAGGGAGGATTTAAAAGATATTTTGCACGAAATAAAGTCACAACAAGAGGCCGATCCGAAATTAGGAGATATTAGAAAAAGGGTACAGGAAGGCGATGAGGTCATAAACAGATTTTATTGTATACACGACGACACTTTGTTTATTAGGAATACCCCGCACCAGGAGAGTTGGAAATTAGTGATTCCACCAGCGATAGAGAGAGACCGCTAATAATCGACTATCACGATAGGTACGGACATATGGGTGCCCTCAAAGTGAGGAAGGCATTGGAAGAGCAAACATACATCAAAGGGATGAATAAGAAGGTGCAACTGGCGATACGGTCGTGCGATATTTGTCAAAAAGTAAAGTGTGATAACGAGAGGAAGGAAGGGGTCATGATACCCATATTATCTACCGAAAAATTGGAAAAGGTATTTCTCGATATCTGCGGACCCTTTCCACGCAGCGGTGGGAGACACCGATATAAATTTATCGTAATCATTTTCGACCACTTTAGCAAGTATACAAAGCTATACCCAATAACTAGGGCAACGACCAGGAAAATAATAGACATAATAATCAAGCGTTATATAATGGAAGTGGGCCGACCGTATTCTATAATTACGGACACGGTACTCAGTTTAGGGGAAAACTTTGGAAGGAAAGCTTGGGAGAACACGGAATAAAAACGTACAAGACGTCCGTATATCACCCGAATAGTAACCCAGCCGAGAGAGTGTTAAGGGTGGTAGGACGGTTACTAAGAACATACTGCCATAACGAGCAGAAAAGATGGCATGAATATGTAGCCTCTACCGAGGATTTTCTCAATTTCTCGCATCACAATACCATCGAGATGTCGCCATACACGGTTATGTTCGAAAGACCCCCACCACGAGAGATAAAAGAAATTATTAATTTTCCCGACGAACCCGCATACCAATTTGAAGGGGCAAAATTTTATAATAAGGTGTTAGAAAAAACGGAACAGCAGCGGAAAAAATATATCAAATCACAGCCTAAGGCAATTAAATATGAGGTAGGTGAAAAGGTGTTAGTTAAAAATAGAGAATTGCCCAGTGCTATACAAGGCATAACGAGGAAATTGCTACTCTTATATACAGGGCCTTTCACGATAACCAGAGACAATAAAAACAATACCTACGAGGTAACTGACACAATTAGGAACAAGGTAAAAGGTACGTATAAGCAGACTTCATTAAAAAAGTACCATGATTAAAAAAAATCGCAAGTCGAATACTCAATCAGTGACCAAGTACCATGACCAAAAACCAAAGTCAAATATAGCATCATAGAGAAGGTACCTTGACTAAACATGTTAACGTGAATTTTTGAACTTAGCCATAATTAGAAAGGAGGTAGAGATTATTAAATAAATATAAATATTATTGTAGAGAGATTATTATTAATAAATATTACGAGATGGACACATTCCACTATAGGCAAGATTTATTTCCAATAGCCATGTCAACGTATATTTACCAGCTTACCCGTACTTAGAGAAGGAGAGAGATTATTATTAATAAATATTACGAGAAGGACACCTTACACCAAAGGCATAAAGATATATATAAAATATAGATTTATTTCCAATAGCCATGTCAACGTATATTTACCAGCTTACCCGTACTTAGAGAAGGAGAGAGATTATTATTAATAAATATTACGAGATGGACACATTCCACTATAGGCAAGATTTATTTCCAATAGCCATGTCAATGTATATTTACCAGCTTACCCGTACTTAGAGAAGGAGAGAGATTATTATTAATAAATATTACGAGAAGGACACCTTACACCAAAGGCATAAAGATATATATATAAAATATAGATTTATTTCCAATAGCCAAGTCAACGTATATTTACCAGCTTACCCGTACTTAGAGAAGGAGAGAGATTATTATTAATAAATATTACGAGATGGACACTTAGTAAAGGAGAAAAGAAGGAGAAATGCTGTCATATATTTGATACTAAATGGAAATGATAAATGAAAAATAAAAAAAGGGAAAACAGTGTGTTACATAAGGAGGTAATGATGAATATGAATATAGCTATTAACATTGAATGATTTTAAACGATAATTTTAACCTGCGGAGAACGATATATTAATATAATTGTGAATTAATCAGAAGAGTTTAAGAAAGGGAATTTATGTGTAGGAGGCTATGATCATTGAATATTGTATTTTTTTTATTATTATTATTATTTGTAGCAAAGGTACAATTATTATTTTCTGAACAGGGATGTGTTGCCTCTGATTTCAGTAGTTATAGACAGGAAGGGACAGAGAATGTATGCCATAGCGAGCCACTCTGACTCCCAACCCTCTATGTAAGTTAGGGAATTGATAGGGAATTATATCAAAGATTAATTAAATAACATCAAGGTAAAAAGGAAAGGAATAGGTGATACGACAAAGAACGAACTAGGAATATTGAGTTGGATTAATATATTAAAGGAGTAGTACAGGAATTTAATTATAAGATAAAAGAATGAGATATAAAGAAGCTAATAAAGGGTTATTATAGAGATGATAATTTCATCAAAACCAAAGATATGTTTTTCCAAAATTATCACTTTAACGGAGAGGCATATGTAACGTCACAGAACGTTCCATAAAAGGAAATCATTTATATAGTAAGTTAGCATAAGAGGAAAGTGAGGTGAACAGTATCGAACCCAAGTAGTCCTAAAAAATTGTGTAATTTTGTATAATAATTATTTCTATCAACTTGAGAAAAAACGACCAAACTATGACTAAGACAAAACCCCATATATATTATTAAAGTGAATAAGAGTGAAAAAACCATAAGACACTATAAGAGAGAGAAATAATGTCAGAATCAACCAAAATAAAGTCAATAATTATTGAATGTTTTAGTGGATAGTTAGTGAGGATCGGTCAATAATACAACTTTTAGTAATTTTGCGTCGACGTTTCGACAATATTTATTGTCATCTTCAGGACCTGTGTATGAAATACAGTAGAAATATCAAACATAACGAAACAATGAAATATTTGGGTGAACGTGTTGGTGATGTGAGTGTGTGCGTGTGTATGTATGTATCATTTTTTATGTGAAGACTTATGATAGTTTGTTTACATCTTCAAATTATCTTTAAGAAATCTTCTAAAAATTTGAAGATGTAAACAAACTATCATAAGTCTTCACATAAAAAATGATACATACATACACACGCACACACTCACATCACCAACACGTTCACCCAAATATTTCATTGTTTCGTTATGTTTGATATTTCTACTGTATTTCATACACAGGTCCTGAAGATGACAATAAATATTGTCGAAACGTCGACGCAAAATTACTAAAAGTTGTATTATTGACCGATCCTCACTAACTATCCACTAAAACATTCACTGATTGACGGTCACTAAAAATTAAGGATTCAATAATTATTAATTTTTATAACTATGAATAGAGTATTAAAAACTATTTTTTGTGAATAAATGGACATGATCCATTATTATATTATGTGATGTAAATAAAATAAATGTATTAAATGATTTAAATACATCATTAGAAAGAGTTTAAGTTAAAATAAAAATTGTATATTTGCAATGACAAAAAATATTAATGTGTTGGATTTGAGACCATACACCAAGATTTCATGAAAAAATCAATTATTATCAGATTTAAATAAAAACTATATGTAATTGTCAAGCAGACAATAGTGAACAATTTATCTTAAATAAAGGAAGCTGTCAAATGAATAAAAAGCAGTCAAAATAGCCAAAAACAGTGTTAACTAAAAACATGCAATAGGCATCTAATATTGTATAATTTATGAATTTAATGTTGCCAAAATGCAACCAAACTGTATTAGAAAGCTGTAATATGATATAAAGCAACTATACTAATATACCTGACTAACTTTAACATTGTAATAGTCAAGTTAGCAAAATGTTTACTTATACCATGTATGGCTGGAACCAATTATCCAGTACAAAAATAATCATATCTGGCTAAATACTTACATAATACTAACAAAAATAAGATAGAAAGGTACAATACATCAGTATACCTTAATAAGAAACAAACTCAGTTGAAAGTAAAGTCAATTCTAAAAGAATTTAACTAATTAGAGTGAGATTTGTCACGCCATAAAAAAGGACATCTCAAAACCAATCAATGATGCTATGTCATCTTGTGATAAATATAATATATGTACAGAGTAACCAGGTATCACAAAAGATAGACAAAATAATAAACTCTGTGTGTAGAGTAGTGAAATAATACATATATTAAAGAAAAAGACTAATCATTGTATTAGAAAACTGACAAGAATCTAGGCCATGAGCAGAGGCCATATAAAATTGTATTTATTTGTGTTTTATTTATGTTAAAATTTGTTTATTTTGTTGTAGGAAAGTAGTAGTATTAGATGTTCAGCTTGTGGAAGGAACTTAGTAACTCCACAACAATTTTTGTTATAAAAATTGAGTTTTCAATGACAACAACTCAAGGTGAGGGTTGTATATTGTATTGTTTATTAGACTTAAGTTAATTAGAAACCAATCATATTTAGTATCGCTAGATTCAGTTAAAAACAGGGAATCTAAATGTATTAATGGCACACAAATTGTGAGTACTAATGTAAAACTGTTTGATAAATACCAGAGTAATTTTTGAAATATCCTTTGTATGAAGAATAAGAAATTCGTTCTAAAAGCTTCTACGGAAGTGAAAATTGTTCTATGACATTCCATTTCGTTTATTCTCGAACATTCTAGAAAGAATTTTTACACAAATATACCGGAAGTCGATGAAAACAGTCATCCTGAATTAGTATAAAAGCGAGACCAAATTCGACCCAAAAACACTTGAAACTTGAACTCCAGAACTGATGCATCTCACACAACACTGATCAACGCAGCTAAGGCGAAACCGAAGAGGCGAGAAATCGACAAGACACGGAGGAAGGTCTTTCCCGTACATAGACATACCGACTGACTTAACCTCAACGAGAATCTTCGCCAAATGTATCGCTGAAATAGAGCAGCGATACGGCAAATTTTAATAGAAATCACGCAGCCAGAACGTCGACGGCCCAGGAGGGACCAAAAATTTAAATAGAGAACGAATTCTGCTGTGTTCGCATTGACTGACTAACGTGACAATAATTCCCCCTAACGTAAACATACAATACACAAAGCCTTCCTCGACACTGCATGGGAATCAGCGCTGCGGTGGCCGATTTATGAATCAACGCTAAACAGATGATTCGTAGCGGCGGCGTTTGAACGATATTCTACTGCCAAACGTTTTTGCAAAAGTGCGGAAAAAGTAATGATCGCAAAATTTAACTTTAAATAGATTCAGTGTACACCCGAAGAGGCGAGATTGAGAAACTACCCGAAAGGAGTGTCCAGTGCGAGAATAAATAACCATTGGAACGTGAGTTACCAAAATTAAAGTCATTTGTTACCTGGTTACATTTTATCACGCAGTTGTACTTCACACGCCACACATACACCTTCAAATCACTTAGTTTTTTCTTGTAAGGCATCTAATTGATATGTCTTGGTAGTTCAAAGGAGTCACGTCCTGAGAGTAAAGATTTTTCACGTATTAAACTCATGCTTTTCAACTGAGTCAAAATCTGAAATATACTAGCCGATACTTGATTGGATATATATAAAAATTGCCAATAATAATAACTTGTAAAATTTTTTCTCTGCAATTTTATAATTTTTTTCTATGAATGTTAGTCCTTCAGACGATTTGTTTGTTTTTGAAGAATCATTAAACTTAACTGATTTTTCCAAGCTAAACTGACTTGTTTAAATTTTTTCGTAGATTTAAAAATTTTATCAATCACATTTTTTTCTTGGAACAAACGTTTCCAAGTGGCGCCCACAAAAAGCATAGTATTAAGTTGTGTTACAGGACTACATCACTGCAGAGGATCCAGTCAACAGAGTAAGTAACAAAAGTGCGCGGAGGTAACGCCCGACATTTTACAACACATACACAAACATTTACTTTACACCCACTACTTGTTTTTTTTGTTATAATATTAAAATTCAATTAAAATAAAAACACACATATGTAAATTGATTGTCAATAATTAAATTATACTTCATGATTAAATGATTAAAAACATGAATAACACTGTTGTCGTGGTGCACCACGCGATTACCGATCGATACTGAGTAGTGTAACTTTTCAACGTTTTGTTTTTGCGAGCGTTAGTATTGCTGTATCAATAGCGGGTTGCTTTTGAAATTCAATTTATCATTCAATATGTTGTTCTTATAAACAGAGTTGTTATGACCCCTGTATATTTCAAATTCTTCAAGTGCATTCATCCTGAGTCCTTTGTCACAAAAATGTAAGGGTATGAAGTTTGTGTCAAAACGTCTATATGAGTGATTATTATCTATCAAATGTCGAGCATAATTGGATTTAATATTATCTAGGGAGCCGATATTTTTATTAATTGATTTGTGAGGGGTATGTTCTTTAAATCTTTTTATAAATGGGCCCACATAGTAACAATCACAATCGTCACATGTTAATTTATATATACCTGTTCTTGTCTTAGTGGGGACATGACGTTTATGTCGTATTAGATTTGATATTTGATTGCAGGTCTTGAAAACTATATTATATCCTATTTTATGAAAAGTAGGAGTTAGTATTTTTGGCATTATTTCTGTGAATATGGTGGAAACATATTTGGTTGTTGGTTGCATATTATATGTTTGTCTCGATAATCTGGTTTTTTGTTTCTTGACAATATTATCTATAATATGATGATCATATCCATTTTTTTATATTATTGTAATTTTAACATGATAGTGTTTTTAGGCTGGGGGCCATTCCACAAAATGCGTGATGCGTCATCGAAAAATGTGACGCTTCCACACTTTCGATTCCCCACAGTCTAGAAATCTTTTGTTTACAAAACATTATCATGCTTCGATGTTTCGGTTTCGTCGAAATTCTTTATGCGCGCGCGCGAGAGAGAGAGAGAGAGAGAGAGAGAGAGAGAGAGAGAGAGAGAGAGAGAGTGTGTGTGTGTGTGTGTGTGTGTGGTTGAATATAAAAACGGAAAAGAAATATAAAATATTGAACGTTGTGTTTCCTTTTTTAATGTACGTTTCGTTGAACCATCAAAATTGTGTTGTGTTGAAGATAGTCAGCTTAGTATTTGTTTGTTTTTACAATAAAAATTTTGTTTGTTTATTCAGTTTTGTTAATTGTGATTGGCTTTCCGATACTATGATTTACATACATAATATCCAATTATTTTATTATTTACCGGTAATATAATAGGCTATATATGGATATAAAAAAATTTAGCATTATCCATCTGAATCTAAGTATATTAACATTTTATCTTCTGTATTTATTTATTATATGCATTTATTTTCTGTATGGTCCAGACTTCTGGGCGCAGAAATGAAGCCTCTTCGGTTCTGTAAGAGAAGATCGCCTTTGAAATACGTTCTTTAGAGAATCCTGAATATTTGTTTATGCATTTCCATGACTATAATATGGCCAAATCGACAGGTCACGTGCACGAACGCATAAGCAAGTCAATAAGCAGAAACCACAAGGATAAACCAATACGCACAAAGAAGCATAAGGAGTTCATTCAGTGAAGATTTCTGTACAAACATCCACAGGAAATGGAGACATGAGACTACGTAGAATATGTCTACACTTTGAAAGCGGGATGAGGTAACTCACCTATTCCTTGAATGGAAGAAAAGAAGACGAAGAAGAAGAAGAGGGGGAGAAAAAGAAGAGAAAGTAAATGAAGACAAAGTTTCAAAAGTGTTTAATATTTCACTCCAAAATATTAAAGTTAGTTGTGTCATTTGCTGTTTAATACTTCCACACACACACACACACACACACACACACACACACACACACACACACACACACACACACACACACACACACACACACACACACACACACACACACACACACACACACACACACACACACACACACACACACACACACACACACACACACACACACACACACACACACACACACACACACACACACACACACACACACACACACACACACACACACACACACACACACACACACACACACACACACACACACACACACACACACACACACACACACACACACACACACACACACACACACACACACACACACACACACACACACACACACACAACAGGATCCGTTTACATTTCATACATTTCATAAACCAGTTAGTGTTTGTAAAGAAGAGAGATGTCACTAATTACCAAATACGACTATCACTTGTTTCCATTTAGCAATTATTACCATATCAGACTGCCGTCAAGGTGAGGCCTGAATACTTTATGCTCTATCTGTCGCAGCTGGTAGCCACTTAAAAGCACCTATTAGAAGGCAGGTGTCTTTTCTTTATTAAAATTATTCCGCAAGTTTTTGTTTTCGTTTATTTAACTTTAATAGTTTTTTTGTATATCAGCTATAGATTTTAAGAAATAACGGATTGGTGCTAAGAGCACAACAAAGTAAATTTTATTGCCAATAGTATAGCCAAACACCAGCTTATTTTTCTTTGTTCCTAAATTTAATTTTTTAAAAGTTCAACATTAAATAAAAATACCGTGATCGACGAGTCGAATAAGCAGTATCTTATTCGTTTATAGATTTGCATATTTGGTTAATATTTTTGGAGGCAATTTAAAACTTTTCCTCTCGGTTTAACATATTCTTATTATTGTTTAGTATTCTTATTACGTCAAGCTAAAACACGACAAGATTAATCTTATTTGTTGTATTCAAAGCACAGTACAACTTAGGCCTATTTATCTCGTTAAAACTATTAAAAGCGAAAAAGATGGTGTTGATTTTTCTCGTTCCATAGGTTTGTTACACAGTACGCGTAATAAATATTTTGTAATAATGAATTAAATAAATACAAAAATTAAAATTTTATATAGTGGTGATAAAGTTTGTTGGTACGGTGGAGCATAAAGTATATGAGTACGAGAGAAAAGAAACTTTTTCATAGGATTGAAACTGCCATAATGTTTTTCCTTTCTTTTTAAATAAAATGTTGGCCTACTTACAATATGAAAGTTTGCGAAGAAGAATCGGAAGTAAATCTTATTATCCGTCTTGACTGGTGCAATTATTTGCGTGAAGTTTGTACCATGCAATACTCAAACGTTGTGTTAAAAACGGTGGAGCGAATTCAAATTCATATTTCAAATTCTGCAAGCCTATAACGTATATGATCCTAAAGAGTTACTAAATGTCTAGGCACAAAATATTTTAAAGATTTCATATTTTGAAGCAACAGAGTTGCATAGATGAAATTGGAAGGACATCTGGATGATCGAAGACTTCCAAAAGCGGCAAGTAGATACAAACCAGCTGAAAGAAGCAGCGTAGGGAGACCAAAGGAAAGATGGGAATAAATCCTGTGAAGCCGAAACAGGTCACCAAGACATAATCCTTTTGGGGGAAGAAGAAGAAGAAGTACATTTTGAAGACTTGTTAAAAATACTTAATAAAAGCTGAGAAATACGGAACTAAAACTACGCACAATTTAAATGCAGCATGAAAGGCATTTAAATGCAGTAGTGAAAGCCGTGAAAGGCATGGATAGGGACGATTAAATCCGAAACGTGTGTATACGCTTCTGAAATGCGATCATGAGGTTGAACAAGATGTAAGGAAAAATAGAATGCGAGAAATTAGGAAATGGTGTGACGGCTAAAAATAAATACCTTAATTCAGAGGACGTAAGACAGGGAGGTAGCATTAGCATGTGTAACATAGGGTTAGAAAAATATCTTCTTCAGAGCGTTACTTATGTATTCACTGCCAGACTCTCACGGGTCTTGCCTGAACACATGTGCGTATGTGAACCTTTTTACATTATTTGAATCTATTTATTTTGTTTCCAGACAGCTCTTTAAGCTCCGATTCTTAATTATCACTAATATTAATTACATAAAGCAATATGATACCGTAACCTAAGTGAAGCAGCAGGTTTGACAGCTGTGAGAACTCCCACTGAACAGGCAGTGCCGGTTGTGTGTAACACCACAAACACGAGTTCCCATTACGCTAATTGAACATGGCCCAGTAACACTGAAGACCTCTGTACATACAGACAACAAAAATGTTGCTGTTCCCAAGTGGTGTCTAACAAGGAAGAGACGTTACCTACGCCGATGTCTAGGAAACATATTCTGTGTGAGCACTCCGATTTTACCACTCTGGCACGCACACACGCACACACTTATTTACCCATATGAAATAATATTTAGGTAACAACAAAGCCTGCGTCTGCGCATCTATTACGAGTAATATTATTTTCAAGTAATGTTAAGACACAATGATTAAAGTATTTACGCGTCTGTAGGCCTACACTAGATATTGTACACTAGACGCGTCTGTACGTTTAAATATTTTAAACGTATTTGTATGACTTTACAAGCTGTTTAAGATTATACAGAAAATTTCGTTATACACAGGCAGGACATGCACATATGCAATCTTTACTCTTAAGTTAAAAAGTGAAAAAAGAAGAAAATTTATTAAAAACGGGTCTGGCATTCATAATTATCATGATAGCTTTTGACACTACTAAACGTTTGCCACACTGGAACATAATGAGCGAAGAGTTTTTCTTCTCAATTAATTAAAGTTTATCAGAGGCTGTATCGCAAAACAACTATTGTATTAGATTCTTAGAGTAGGCTAACTGAAAATTTCCATAAAAATAAAGGCGTTTGACAAAAAAAAAAACACATTTCACAATTTTTAGTATTTTTAGTGTAACGGTCTATGAAAATGAAAAGTTTACTCGGGAATATCATTTGAAGGAATCATACCACGTAAATTTCTTGCGTTACGCGGGCCATAAAGTAGGCCTACATAATAATACATGAAACAGAGATAATTTACAAAAGGAATAAAAATTTATGTTTTGAAAAATAAGCCCTCCAAAATTATGGAGTAAAGATTTCTGCTCTAAAGTCTCTAAAAGTCAAAAGGTGTGCCATTTATAAAGTCAAAAGGATTCCATTAGGACGATGATAGTATTGGAAAATCATATTTTACAGCACATTTTCGTGTACTATTGTGTAATATAATGCTGGAATGTGGCATACAAACGCCGTTTTCTGCGATGAAAGTTAAAAAATTTATAAACATCTGTGAAACGATCTACAGATGCCTAAAAATAAAAGAACAAAGGACACTCACATGAAGTTTTAAAAAACAGTGGCAACAACACATTTACAAAAAGCAGTAGCAAATGAAACACGGTTGGACGATAAAAAATAAAAAAAGTAAAGAAAAGAAAATTCGAAGTGTTGAAATGCAATTTTTAAGAAGTACACAAGTTTATTCTTTCTTAGACAGAAATATCGGTATGGAGAACCATACATGACTTCCATATTCTAAGATTTATATTTAAAATCATTTTCGAAATGAAATATTACCTAAATATTCCCTAAATACGAAAAGTCTGTCTATGAATCGTTCCTCTGTAAACATGTGCAGTTACACTGCCCAGCGATCCACAGGAAGGAAATCGCTATCCACGCTGGACACTTTTTCGGCTTGCATGCGTTATGTTGGTATGGGTTTGGCACTTTCCATTTAAAAACCGTGCAAATGTAAGAAAATAAACATGAATGAGGCCAAAAATAACGCGAACTGTGTGTGTGTGTGTGTGTGTGTGTGTGTGTGCGTGCGTGCGTGCGTGCGTGCGTGTGTGTGTGTGTGTGCGCGCGCGCGCGTGCGTGCGTGCGTGCGCGTGTGTGTGTGTGTGTGTGTGTGTGTGTGTGTGTGTGTGTGTGTGTGTGTGTGTGTGTGTGTGTGTGTGTGTGTGTGTGTGTCTTCCCTGCCTTTTCATTGCGGTAGTCATAATAATAAAATGGAAACGTAAACAGTACATAACTGAGAAAAAAATACATAAATGAAAAAACTATAATTTTATTGCCTGGCAACAAAATTATTTTATTTTTAACAATTACCATTGTTTGAAAAAGTTTAAATGAATTTTCAAGTACTTTACTCTTGTTAAAACGTAAAAGGTTGCAGGTAAACTACCCCTTCCCCTTAACCGATCTTCACCAAAATCAAAATTCCTAGAGTCCTCTACAATTCACTGACGTATGCAAAAAATTATTTGATTATGTTTGAATTTGCGGCTGTTATCGTTTGCCAAAAAAAAAAAATTCCCTTGATAAAAAAAAACCGTTGCAGGTAAACTACCCCTTCCCCTCAACCGATCTTCACCAAAAACAAAAGGTCTTGAGTACTCTACAAATCAGGGCTGTATGCAGAAAATTATTTGATTCTGTTTGAATTTGCGGCTGTTATCGTTTGCCATAGAAAATACCCTTGTTAAAAAAATGTTGCAGGTAAACTACCCCTTTCCCTTAACCGATCTTCACCAAAAACAACAGGTCTTGAGAACTCTACAATTTAGGGCTGTATGCAAATAATCTTTTGATTCTGTTTGAATTTGCGGCTGTTATCGTTTGCCATAGGAAATACCCTTGTTAAAACATAAAACGTTAAAGGTAAACTACCCCTTTCCCTTAACCGATCTTCACCAAAAACAATAGGTCTTGAGAACTCTACAATTCAGGGCTGTATGCGAAACATTATTTGATTCTGTTTAAATTTGCGGCTGTTATCGTTTGCCAAAAAAAAAATTTCCCTTGATACAAAAAAAACCGTTGCAGGTAAACTACCCCTTTCCCTCAACCGATCTTCACCAAAAACAATAGGTCGTGAGTACTCTACAAATCAGGGCTGTATGCAAAAAATTATTTGATTCTGTTTGAATTTGCGGCAGTTATCGTTTGCCATAGAAAAAAATCTAGACACACAGACACACACACACACAGACAGACACACACACAGACACTTTTCGGAAAACGACTTTTTTTCATGTTCTGAGTGTAGTAGAATCAGAATCTGCAATAATCTCGAACACGATTTTTTTTGCCATCACCATACTTCCATTCCTTAAGGAATATGGAAGTAAAAAGACATTAGAAGAAAATTACAGACCCTAGGAGGAGGAGATGAACTCTTGGGCCACATCCCAACCTATCAGACTATGAGCAGCAGTCTTGAGATATGAGCCTAGAGGAAAGAGGGATGTTGTTAAACCAGAAAGGAGATAGGTTGCTGAACAGCTATATTAATCCTTGGAGTCATAACAATAAACTACATACTACGAACAGTGACCTCTTAATAATTACCGAGGTTGCTGAACAGCTATATTAATCCTTGGAGTGATAACAATAAACTACATAATACGAACAGTGACCTTTTAATAATTACCGAGGTTGCTGAACAGCTATATTAATCCTTGGAGTGATAACAATAAACTACATAATACGAACAAACGAGTCCAGAGCATTCCAATATTTACTTAATTTAATAAACTCTAAAAATGCTGAAAATACTTCATTAGGATCTTTATTACTTATTTTACCCGCAATTATTTAATGTTTACTGCGAGTTGTGAAGCCAATAGAAAAAAGTTATTGTTTATGTAACCAGCGTTCGTAATTATATTCAATAATTGCTAATACGTTACATGTTAACATAGACAGCAATCTTAAGTAAAGTGAAATTCAATTATTAAATATTACAAAACAATAGTCGCAAATCTCTGCATCGAAACCACTCTCGTAATGTTCTCCTATGCTTTTATTTAAATTACAATCACCAAGGCAACAAATTTACTAGACCGCAAGTATAAATAGATGACGTCACTTGTGGTTAACAATTGTAAAATACCTTTGAACTCAGATTTTTATGAATGAAGCCACAAATATTAAAAAGAACAGATTTTATTTACTGGTCTGCTATAATTCAGAAAGTGTAGAAATAAGGCTTACTTTATTAGATTTTTGAAATTTAACAAAGTCGTAAAACAATAAAAAGGACATCTTACATTACAACATACGTAATCAAATAAACGATTCCAGGAACCCGACGTAAACTTCCTCTTATCCTCTGCAGACGCTGATAATGTTCTAACTGTTATGTAACAAATGTTTCAAATTTCCCCTTTGTAAGTACGTGTACTCGTTTTGCCACTGAAATAAATAAAACATTTACATAAAATGATACCGAAGCCCTGAAAAACAAATACGGTATTTCTAGATGGGGCTTTGGGGTGCGCAAGTGGGCAGTTGCCTCACTGGTCGAGGCTGCGCGGCGTTCGGTATTAAGTCTGCATATGTACGGGGAAGTGGACACATTTTAACATTCTTATTGTGTGTTTTTACTGCCGTTGTGTTCAAAATATCATTAAATTTCTAAACTAAAAACTATGAAAAAATTACTAAATACGGATCGTCGAAAACACGATCGAAAACTGGGTACAGCAATAACCGCATCTGTATGTCACATTCCAATAGTGAGGAAAAGTAGTTCACTACATAAATTTTTGAAGTTGTTATGAAATTGCATTATAAGTATCGTAAGCCGAGTTGGATATCTGCGGGCTAAAGGAGCATTTGGATGTTATGAATCTAAAACTACGAGAGGACACTAAGATACTAGACCAGTGATTTCCAACTAACATCCCGAGACAACTTTTTATGAAAACCAATTTAATAATTACTCTATTTACTTTAATAAATAAATGAATAATAAAATATTATTTTAACTGAGAATGGTCTTACAGTAGAAACCTATGGAAAAATGTTCCATTGATTCACTAATAAACGTACAGTAGCTTTCATTTTATTACTTTAATGGAATGTGGATTCGCTCTAGTCCTCTCGTATTTTCACCACACTACAAGCCTCAGGCTATTTCTTTCCATCCCTCGGTCGGACAAAACAGACTGATGGATGTCCTGTCTGATGTTTCGTCCTCGATTCATAAGCAGTCGCATCTGTTACTGAAAGTTATGTTTAACTGTTTTCAAACTACGACTCAACATACACATAAGACCCGCTCACTAATTTATTAGAATTCAGTAACACGCACTGGAGATAAGGGAAGTGAGCTTTCTACCACATTGATAACCTGAAGGAACAAACAGTGAGATTGTTCTCAGACATTACCGACATTTCCGATCATCTTAACGAAGTCAGTCTGAAGCTTCATGGGAGGAACAAGTGGGTGTCGGATTTAATAGGAAATAGAAATGGATTTCGTAATAAATTAAGAAACTTCAAATGTTCGTTGGAGTTCAAAAAACAAAAAATGAATTGTTTTATTTTCTAAGCTGTTGGCAAATAGCATAATAGTTTTAAAACTGTGAAAAACTTCACTTTTATACCGTTTCACCGTTAAAGATATATAGTAAGATATGTTAAATGTATACACTACTTCTTTTACTTATTTACAACTAAACACTAGGTCTCGAATAGGAAGACCCAGGAAGCGTTGGCGAAGTGGATGTACTTCCTTTTGGACCGGAACAGGCGATTCGCCTATTCCCTGATCGAAGCGGAAGAAGACAAATACCGCCTTTTTAATTTTTCGTTAGTTGTTATAATAAATAATTAACTATGATTTAATTAGTTAATTCAACTTTAATGATTACATTTTAGCAGAACATATTTTTAATTTTCAAAATTTACATTTGATACTCGAAACCCTCCTCGCTCAGCCATTGTAATTGTTTATATATTAACGTTTTCTATAACAATTCCACATCCATATACGGCTACAATAGTTAGGATAACATTAAATAGCCCTTTAAGCGATCAATTTGTTTTAATTTAATGAAATCATCTTTTAATGTCAACGATAATCGCAGGTTCTGTCAAAATCTGTATACTTGCAAAGTTTGTAATGTCAAAGTTTTCTACATTCATTGAAAAATGTCAAGTCAATACTATTTTACAAATTTGTAAATGATATTTTAGTGCAACAGTTAAGTGACCAGACGGGTATAATTATAGTGGACGCGATTTTTACAAATACAGAATACAGATTTGTGGGTTCGGCAGATCGAGTTCTTGTTCCGCCCATACGTTTCCCACACTTTCACCGATACACTCTGTGGCTTGCTTTGCAACAATGAAAGTAATATCAGGTAAACATCTGGTCGAATCGGTACATCCTTTCTCATCATTTCGCATGCATTGCAGGAAGACAATAACGGATAATTTATCGTCTTACATTTCCCTCAGCATCACGCACAAAGCTATAATTCATTTTTTTAAATACTATATAATATGAGTAATAGGAACAAGCTAATAACAAACAAAGATTGAATATAGAATATTCATGAACGACTGACGAACAGCAAGACTTCCGTCTAGATGAAAAAGAAATAATAATTGCGTAACATACTTTTGAAAGAGTTGTTACTGGAAGCAATGTCGGCTGTTATTAAGGAATGTACTTAATTACAGAAATTTCATTCTTGTTTCATTACATTACAGACGTTTCATTCGTAATTCATTGAGATCGGATTAACGAATAAAAAGCAGTTTGTCAAGATAATAAGTTCATTCTGTCAAAATAAAATGGGAGTCATTTCTGTAAATGACTTGAGCCAAAGGAGTTACAAAAGTCTTTTTACAAAACCCTTCGGATGGATCTTTTTTTTGGGACGGTGAAAATGACTGTAACATAATGCCAGCTTCTTAATTACCTCACTTATAAGTGAACCCAACTGTCACGCTGTGGCTTAGGGATATAGGAAGCTACTACAATCATATCAGGATTTTGAAGAAGAAGAAGAAGAAGAAGAAGAAGACGAAGAAGAAGAAGAAGAAGAAGAAGAAGAAGAAGAAGAAGAAGAAGAAGAAGAAGAAGAAGAAGAAGAAGAAGAAGAAGAAGAGAGAAGTGCTGTTGGCGGTAGGAATAAGAATGGAGAAAAGTACCGTTTGATAAAAAGTGGAATTACACGGTCTTTTCTTTGTTTACAGTTTCTACAGTTCTTGGTATGAATGAAATATAATTTCGAATGATTATTTCATTCCCGACTTAATAAACTTTATCTTTTCACGAATTGTCTATATAATTTAATATTTCTGATATCCAACCTTATTTCGGTTTGGTCATAAATACTCCATAAAATAGATTTCTTCCGAAAAATGTAAAGCCAGCAGCATTTATCTTCGATGCTGTGGTTGTTATCGAAACCACAGCCATTCACTGATGTAATTTTTCCTGCCTTGAAATAACTTTGCTAATATTGTTCGGCCTTGGATGATACTGAAGTTCTCAGGTAAGGCGATGCCCATTCTTTTTTCTACGGGAAGTCCGAATCTTTTAGGTTTCTAACGGACAAGGACTGTATTCGTTTGTTTCTCCAGTCACGCAAATGGATATGCAAAAACGCAATCTTGAACTCGATTGTTTGCTCGATTCTTGAACTCGATTTATTAGGACAGTACATTATGATCACTTAACTCACTGGTTTCTGTAAAATCAACAATTAAAATTTTCACAGTTTCATTAAGACCTTACTTGAACACAATGTATAATTATGTCCGTATCATTATCTACCCTATTATACTCGCAATAAACGTGGTATTCGAATATCTATCACCTTTTTATTAACATCTGGGTGCGGGCAACTGACTGTGTAAAATACTTCATAAAAAACTAAAATCTGACAGGAATTGTTTTAACTGTGCTGGAAACGTTTTCCTAGACATCTCTTTATCTCTTTATTTGATGTATAGTATACAATTAGTGTGTTACAGACAATACAATACGTTACGATAGAATTCCTCTTCATTATACATCGTACATAGACTAAAGAACGTGTTCCATAAACTCCAAAAATGAAGAGACGTTTAATTAAGAAATTTGTGTTAGTGGTTGAAATCACAATCAAAATGATCAATATTGCACACCACTATATAAAAATTATTCCGATTAGCGCTTTCAAGCTTCACAGCTCATCGTCAGATCAGGATGAGTTGGATGTGCACCAACTAAGGTAAAGCAGTTAACGGAATCATTATGAGACGAAGAACACATTTTCTGAGTAAGGTTAATGACTAAACGAAAGAAACAAGTGGAGGATAAGATAAACAAGTGAATGAAAGAGACCACGTGATAGAAAGGCTAGAAAGAGAGAGAGAGAGAGAGAGAGAGAGAGACAGACAGACAGACAGACAGACAGACAGACAGACAGGCAGAGACTGACAGACAGACAGTGATAGAGAGATAGACAGACAGAGAAAACGAAGAGTGAAATGATCAAATATCAAGCTGTAATTTCCTTTGGTTTTACAGTTTGACAAAAACGTGCAACTTACATTTCGTATACGAGAGGATAATTTAAAACAAGAGCGAGACGTAAAGTACAGTGGAAGAAAAAAAAGATGGAAGGCGGAAAAGATGAGATTTTTAGACAAAGAAATCACATCTTCTGAAGCCAATTTAAAAGCAATTTTCTCTGTTTCTCTCCAACCCCTCGTCTTCGCCGTAGTCTTCCTTAATTAAGGCTTTGTACATTTAACTGGTCTCCAGAAAAAAAACTCAAAATACAAGAGCAGAGTTTAAGAAAGGAAACTGAGTACATCGGTATATAAGAAACTTGTTTACTTGACGCAATGATAAAAACGTCAAATAAAACAGAGATAAATGTCAACATGAAATTACGTCACTAAATTAGTAATGACACAAGCTTTACTTTAATGATTACTTTGAATGTTATTTACAAGGAAGCGTTAAGAAATGTATATGTGTTATAAATAAATAAACGTGTCTTTACAATTGAAATAAGATTGTTTTCACAGTACTATTTAATAAACCTACGATTACTGCAATAAACCTATATATACACTTATATAGAATTTTAAATATCTATAACAACACTAAAAATTAAAAATTAAGCACTTAATTTTGTATTTGATGTAGGCCTATGTTTCATTTGCTAACTTATCAGTACACTTCAGTGTAATCTTATCATATATAATGCATAGGTCTACATGTGTATAATAACAAAAATTGCTTATGTATTATTCACAGCATTTAATCTCGCATGCGCTCTTTTGCCTTCTGACGTTTAGTCTTTGTAGATTCCTTTCTTCTTCTGTGTCACTGGTTTAACCTTAAGTTTCACTCATAAGCAGTACACGATACTTTCGTAATTTAGTGAGGAAAGTTCTGTGTGTGAATTACTGTATATAGCGTGGGTATCGCTGATGTTTTCAGCGAGGTTCTGAAAATTTAATAGAGAGAGAATATTTGACAACTTTTCAGGTAGTTCTTTCCCTCAGTCAAACTGGTTTGTTCGTCAGTTAATGTGTTTCAGCAAAAAGTGGCTTCCATTCTAACGATGCTAATGTTCGTCTAAAAGCCAAACAGCTGGCTGTCTGTCACACATTTTTAGTCAATTGGGAATATTTTCTCTCTCACTCTCCCCCCTCTCCTTCACACACACAATTATCAGATTGGTTTATTCAACAACTTTACATTACGCAGCTTTTGATATGCTGCGAAAACATCGACAGATTGTTTGCAGTTATATGTAAGATGATTGTTAGCTGTGGATACAATTGATGTACGTACGACTATCACTGATATGACTGCTACGTTCTTTGCAAGCTGCCAGGCTACCAGGATAAACTCCTAAACTACTTCGGTGATTAAAAAAGCCATCATATTGTCTGCCTCGTTTAAGTAAACTGTAAGCAGACTTCTGCATGTAGTTTGAAATGTAGACCTCTGTGCTTCCGTGGAACAGCTCCAGGTAAAGCCAAGA
Organism: Magicicada septendecula; assembly: GCA_034769895.1. NCBI lineage: Eukaryota > Metazoa > Arthropoda > Insecta > Hemiptera > Cicadidae > Magicicada > Magicicada septendecula. Next base: position 281,145,587 of record CM068371.1, read on the forward strand.
GCTGGGCCTCAGGCAATGCTGCACGCGATGTTGCCCTATTCTGAGCTTCCACGAAGTTGTACTTAGAATCTTTCACGCCAAGCTTTCGCGGATCAACTCCAGGGTATGCAACCACAAAATTAAATCTCATTCTTCTCCCGCCTTGAACGCTAAACCGTGCATCTGGGATCCGCATTACAACTTTCTTGTGGTGCAATGACATGACCAGAAGAAACTGGCGTTCATCAAGCTGCGGCAAGGACACTCTCGCAATCCCGAGCACCGTCCATGTCTATATCTATTTCTCCATCATGAAATGTGCCAATACAAGGGAAAGTTACCAAAGAGATTATCATTAAATAGTAATCATTAATCCAAAAGTTCAAACAACTTTTTGCAGTGGTTATATTAATTTAAGGTAAAATGTACTAAACATAATTTTTTTTGCAAGCATATGTAAATCTGGACATACTTATGGCCGTATGCACAACTGATTTAGTTACAGTTGTATCTGACCACATTTGTAGTAATACATATACAATTGACATACAGTTCCTTTTCTTGATTTATTATTGAATTAAAACTATATCATAGTACTGATCAAGATATGTATTCTTAAGGAATGGAACGAGCATGATGCTTGAAACCTGTCCAAGTAAGAATAATACTTCACACACACACACACACACACACACACACACACACACACACACACACACACACACACACACACACACACACACACACACACACACACACACACACACACACACACACACACACAATTATGTAGAAAATTAATTACATTAACCACATAATACACAGCAGCAAATCAATTATTATTTGTATCTCCAGAGGAAAATCTTTCTTTCAATCATATACACGGTAACAAATCAAAGTAAATGTTTATCAGTATTCATTATAACAAATCTGCTATGATTTCAGCGATATGAGAGTAGCATGTCCTATGACACATTTATAGATTTCTTGTAGGTAATTTTTAGCAGTGTAAAGAAATACTTATAAACCGTAAAAGAAAAAACTTTTTTAGTACAGTATATGCAAAAATAATATCTTATATTCTTCGAATCATAACATGGTTCGTAGCATCTTTATAAATAATTCAAACCAAATAGTGTAGGTCTCAGTAAACAATGAAGTTAACTTTTTCTAAAACTATTATTTAGTTACAAGAAGAAGAAAAGTTGATGTGTTTGTAGGAACATAGGCCTACCGTGTTTTCATCGAATTACATAACGTCGGTCGGTCGGTGTATCTTGTTCAATATGTTTATTCTAACGTGTATGCATTCCAGAGAGAACCATTAAAATATTTCTAATCCGTGTCCTCGGCTATAATTGGCTGTGTCACAATTCGTCAACTTACACAACAATATGCTGTAGGCATTCATTACATAATTGGTATATTGGAGCCATAGTGTCGCAGGACATAATTTCCACTTTCGACAATAGCGAGTAAAGACCTAATTTACTGTGTAGTTAGTAACTTCATGCGCTATAACATTCGTGTCCCTTGGCAAATACTTTTTTCAGCGTCACATTATTGTTGGTTAACATAACGTCTGAAATACATATTGTTATATACACGCATATTGTTTGTCTGCCCACCAGGGGCTGTCGCTACATTCGTGGTTAATCTCTACCGATCCTTATCTTATCCTTAGCCGCAGTCTCCTGATGTCTTTCTCATGCGTTAATTCCATGCTCTTGTTATACACTCCCTCTTTTTCCCACACAACAGTTTACACAGCCATCTCTGGTCGTTCATACATATGTACTACGTGACCAAACTATTGCAGTACTACCTGTCGGGTGACATTCATTCTTTCATTCTCCTTTTTGCTTCCTCATTCATAACACTAGAGATTCCGGCATTACATTATACATAATCAGGCTCCATTAGCACGGCCCATTCAACTTACAAACACGCAGTTATACACTTTCTGACACAACCAATCAAGACAGAACTACAACGTCAGTTATAATAGATTATCCTTTCTGAAGCTTTCCAATTTGACAGAACTCTAACAGAAATTTTAAAAAATACATTTTGTTGAATAATAATAGGCAGTGTCGATATAAAAAAAGAAGTATTACAAAGGAAATGATATAGTACTTTCTAAAACCTTTGGTTTTTTGTAGTAAATCATAAAATCTAATGCCATTCGATAATACACAGAATAAACTTTAATGTCGGTTAAACCAGTAATGAGAGCACAACAATAATGAATATTCTGAATATACAGTTTGCAGTGATGTTTTCTGGATTCAGAATGGTCAGTTAAGTAATGAAGTGGATCAATGTCGTGCCTGGGTTCTGTCTGAGCGTTCAGAAATTCGGAACGATTTCAAACTCCCATGTCGAATTCAAAATGTAAGATTCTAAATCGACCCTTGAACATTTTCTGACTTTGACTAAATTTTTCAAAGACAATTGGCGTTGTCTTATTGTTAATTTTGCCGTAATGCTCAAAATTATAATTCATACGAATGTATTAAAATCTAGCAAATCTAGACCTTAGTATAAAAATCTGGCAGAAACGGATTGTACACATTTGTTGTATGTGCTTTAATTTTCTATAAAATTCAGCTGATTATCGTTAAAAAAAACCCGTATTTAAAATTGTATGCACACGTGTACATTAAAAACATCGCCCATTCCACAAGTCCTTTTATTAAAACAACAAATCGTGATAACCATTAACTAAGCATTCTTTGGAAATTATGTAGTGATATAGTGAGGAAGAGAGAGAGAGAGTGAGAGAGAGAGAGAGAGAGAGAGAGAGAGAGAGAGAGAGAGAGAGAGAGAGAGAGAGAGAGAGAGAGAGAGAGAGAGAGAGAGAGAGAGAGAGAGAGTACTGACAGAAAAACTGTTTTTATATGAAAGGTAATTACTCATCACCCTTGCTTTACTTCAACCTAATAGAAATGTTTTCTGCGTTTGAACTCCCTCCTCATCTAGAACACCATAAAATCAAAATCTGCACTACGAGCTTTTTATTCATGACTTTAAAATTTTAAAATGAATAGTACAAATAATAACATTATTGGTGACAAAAGTTGATACTAGTACGATCTCCCTAGATACCAGCATTTCACACAATTGTAATGGAAGTCAACTAACATAGTCATATCATCACATTTCACCTAGTAGGTCCTGTTACCTACGAAACTGATACCAGTCTATTTGTTCTAAATACCAGTAGTAAAATTTCGTCAGCTCACAAAGACCTCGCCCAGAAATAGTTGATAAACTGTGTATATTTATATGATGTAGTGTAATTACATAGTATATATTATTAGTATGTATACATAGTGTATAGTATTACATAGTATATGTGTGTGTGTGTGTGTGTGTGTGTGTGTGTGTGTGTATGAATGTATATATATACATCGCAACGTTACAAGTATTATAAAATGAATACACTTCTGTCCATGTACCCAACGCAACTACATAGTGTTAAACACCGGCTAGGTCGTATGATTTTTGTGTTCGTAGCGTTAAGTATATGTGGTTGCACAATAAACGTATTTTTTACAAAGATGAGTGAGGCGTTGGTGACATGAAATAATTAATTAAATAATAGTAAAAGAATCAGTCAACGATTTATTAAATATTGCCAAGAAAATTAATTGATTATTAAAAATTTGAAATTAGAAAATTCAAAATATTCTCTTTTAAAAGGTTACACTCGGAAAACATACCATATCTTTGCTATTCAGTACACATTGATAACATATAGTCTTAAACATCTAAACATATATGATGAAGAAATTATAAAATTCTTTTATAATGTTTGGGTGTCTGACTTTGAATCATTAAAAATTTGAACTCATAGCAACTCATCTATAAAAAGTACTATTAACTTTACCAAATAAAAATTGAATTGTTGCTATTAATATTTTAATAAAAATACTGTTCACTTTAAGAATAATTATCATTTATAATTCTGCACCCAATTTTTAAAATTAAACAGAATAAAATTATTATTATATTTTTTACATTATTTTACAATTACGTCTTTTACTCTGAATATTTACACTATTTACATTTAAGTCTTTATATTAATTTATTATCTCATATTCTGTTCTTTATGAGTTCTTTGTTTAATCACAAAAAATATAACTGTTCATTTGTCACCTGCGTATTGTCGAAATTACCGATCCTCGCGCGCGGGGGTGCGTCTCCTGAATTATGACAATGACGATGATGATTATGCTGATGCTTCCTCATCATTCTATAGCCTGTTGTTGATGATGGTCTTATGCTTCTCCGTCAATCGTGGTGTATTGCAGATGATGGTGATGATTGTGATGATGTTCAAGTCGATCAGCTGACGGACATAGTGTCAGCGTATGAAACTTTCTTGATTCTGACGATTAGCAAACGGACATAGTGTCCATGTGTGAAGATTCTCGGTGTCTGATTCTCGTCCAAAATTGCCCGAGGTATTTATAGTAAACGGCAAACTGACATGTCAGATATTGTTTTTGACATGTTAAACTTTGTCAATTCGTGTGTAGCGTCCTTTTTTAACCGATCACTTTTTAGTCTGTTTTCACGATCACGTAAACTTGATCTTTAGTGGTTGCATTGTCTTCGTAATTTTTCATTCGTCATTTACATATAACACACTTGTTAATTACTAGCTAATTGTGGTAGTAATTTACTTTAATTTGTATGGCGTCTTTATTATAGCACTTTTCTGTAATGATGTTGCATCACCATACGCGTTTAAATGTCATTATTCTAATGGTGTTTTTAGAATTATTGTGATATGTATTTTGTAACAGGTAAAAAACGTATTTATTAACTTATTTTAATCCTGTCAATACCAGATTTAGTAATAAAAACCAACAATTCATACGTAGTACAATGCCTGTCGGAACTGGCATACACACACAGACACACAAACGGTGAATACATTTGTGAACAATTCCGTCGAGCAGGTGTACGCAAAGGACAGGATGTCGCATTCACATGCCTGTGCTTTCACGCACAAAATATTTAAAACTATTTGTCATATTCTCCTTACACTAATTACTTACTGCCTTGGGTAAATATGCAAATATATGTATTGCAGTGTTTTTAAATAATTAGTATAGAGAGAGTATGATAAATAGTTTTAAAAATTAGTGCACGAAATTACAAGGGGTTAACATACTGAAGCCTGTCGAAAGTATACAACTGGCCCAACTGAATTGTTACAGTGTAAGTTGTAGCCTATGTATGTATGTGTGTGTGTGTGTGTGTGTGTGTGTGTGTGCACGCCGACACGGACCTGCATTGTACTACGATGGGGGAGCTGTCTTTGTGTACATATAAAGTTTTGATTTGTATTATTAAATCAGGTATTAACATGATTAATGAAAATAAATAAATATGTTCTTTACCTGTTACAAAGGACATACCATAATTCTAAAACGCCATTAGAATAAGTATATTTAAATGCTTATGGTGATGCAAAAATATTGCAGAAAAGAAAAAAAGAAAAAGTAAAAAAATGTACAAATTAAAGTTAATTACTACCGCAATTAACTTGTAATTAACGATTGTGTTATATTAAATGACGAGTGATAAATGGCAAAGACATTGCAACCACTCGCCTAAAGATCAAGTTTACGTTATCGCGAAAACACAAAAAAGTTATCAGTTAAAAAGGACGCTATACAGGTAGGTACTGACCAAACTAAACAGTATCTGACACGTAACCATCGCTGTCTACCATAAATATCTCCGGCAATTTTGGAAAGAAACAGACGCTAAGAAGTTACACACGGGGACACTATAGCCGTTTGCTAATCGACATAGTAGAGACGCTAATAACTTTATCACGGGGACATTATGTCAGTTTGATCAGCAACATTGAACTCAGTTTGATCACCACCATTATCTTCAACACACCACGATTGATGGAGGAGCGCAGGGCTACCATCAACATCAGAGTATAGAAAACTGAGGAAGCATCGTCATTATACTCATTGTCAGCTCTTCATAATCCTGTATGTGTATTGTCAGCCAATTTGTTTAATGTTCGCTTTGTCGAACAGATTACAGATCTCCAATAAATTGAAAAATAAAAATAAAAATTATACTCATCGTTATTGTCATCATTCAGGAGATGCACACTCACACGTACACATGCACGTAGTGACAGCTTCGCAATGGTAGCTCCAACAATACGCAGATGAGAAAGGAACAATTGTATTTTGTGTTAAACAAAGAAAGAACTCATGAAGAACAGAATATGAGCTAACAAAGTAATACAAATACGTAAATTTTAATAGTGTAAATATTCAGAGTAAAAGACGTAATTGTAAGTTGGAGTAAAAAAAATAATTTTATTCTGTTTAATTTAAAAATTTGGTGTATCATTATAAATAATAATTATTATTCTTAAGGTAAATATTATTTCATTAAAACATTAATAGCAAACATTCAATTTCTGTTAATATTATATTTATACATGATTTGCTTTGAGTTCACATTTTAATAATGGTTCAAAGTCAGATACCCAAGCGACTTAAAAGAATTTTATAATTTGTTTATCATATATGTTTAAAATGACTATATGTTATTAATGTGTGTGGAATATCAATGATATGTTATGTTTTCAGTGTGTAACCTTATAAAAGAAATTATCTTGAATTTTTAGTTTTCAATTTTTAATAAGACATTCGTCTGCGTAACGGCGTTCCAAAGAAACCAGCCGGAGGAAATAGTATGTAATTGTAATTTTCTTTGCAATATTTAATAAACCGTTGATTGATTCTTTTACAATGTTTTAATTAATTATTTCACGTCATCAACGTCTCACTCCTCTATTTAAAAATAAGTTAATTGTGCAACCACATATATTTAACGCAACGAACACAAAAAATTGTATGACCTAGCCGGTGATTAATACTATACAGTTACGTTGGGTACATGGACAGAAGAATATTCATTTCATAATACTTGTAAAGTTGCAATATATAAGTTAGGTGTGATGTATACGTATGTACTGTGTAATACCTGCGTACAACAAAACAAAGTGTATGATTCTGTTATAATATTCTGTTACCTGTACTATTTTTTATTTTCTATTGCTGTATGGTGAAGAGCATGCGACACACGCGCGCGCGCGAGCACGACATTCGTCTGCGTAACGGCGTTCCAAATAAAGCAGCCGGAGGAAATAGTATGTAATTGATTCAGCACACGTCCGCACTGCGTGTAGTCATGTGCCCTCTTGTCAAAAGTTAAATATATATTCACGTACACACATATTTGTTTTCAAGATGAATCCATTAACACGTCGTGTATAATAACCTGCCTGAGTATTATCATACCTGATGATGGTGGTACAACACCGTGTGTAAAGATGTGAAATATTCCGTACGCGTCGAAAAGGAACAAAGTTCGGAGGTCAGTAGGAGAGTTCAAAACGGTAGCCATTCATCTTATGTCCCCAGCGGATTTTACACCACCGCCCCAAACCCACACTGCAGACCTATGAATTACTCATGAAGGCTACCTTACTTTGGGATCATCGCAATATGAGCGGAAGAAAGTAAACAAACAATTGTTTAACGTATAAGATTAATCTTGGTCAATCCTTTTCCATCTAATCCCTAACAATGATCTGAGTTTACTTGCATGTGTGTGTGTGTGTGTGTGTGTGTGTGTGTTAGAGAGAGAGAGAGAGAGAGAGAGAGAGAGAGAGAGAGAGAGAGAGAGAGAGAGAGAGAGAGAGAGAGAGAGAGTACGTGTGTGCGTATAATGAGTACTTATTAAATGTATTCTGTTTTGTATTAACCTTCCAATTACGTGGAAAGATATGCACTCATCAGCTGTATACTGTTCTAGTTTTAAATTACTGGTTTTGTAATCATAATATTGAATACACCGTGAAGAAATAAAAATATGTAATTAATTGTTGTCTTAGAAATTAGGTTTTACATATACACCCATATGAATAATATTTATCTATCAAATAAATTTAGAATACTTTTACTTATGTTCTTATGTTTATTATTTATATAATAAGTCAAACTGAACAACAGTTTTAATAAAATGGCTGATTTAGGCTCGTAGTCAGGAGAGGATCAAAACGGGCATCCCTCCCTCTAGAGTAAGTTTCGCCCGTCCTAACGTGGTTTTAAAAATACCGTACTTCACCAAGATTCAATTCACATTTTTATTTTTAAAATCTTATTGAATATAAATATCCAATTAAGTCACATAAAAATGGCAAATTAAAAATCTTGTCGCTTTAGGAGCAAAATGAAAACGAATTTTCCGCTACTTACTGTAATGCTTGTTTTGAAGGCTCGTTTAGAATAACCAATACCACATTGCATCACGTAGAATGTGCTAGTGTAGGTGACGTTATTTTAAGCGTGGATTTAATGTAAGTCTGTAAGTTGTTTGTAAACTATAAATTAGGAATAGAACTAGCGGTAGTTTTGTTAAGAGATATACAGTTCTTGTGATTAATGTGGTGTGTGAATGTGATAACGGACACGGGAAAATTGAAGTGACTTTTACAGGACGGACATACGTTTGTTTTTAAAAAAGAAGATTCGAGTAGAGCACGAAACATGTAGGTCTTAAGATTAACCAACATGGAGACCCAGAGACATCAGTCACTATGGAGGCCTACGTATACCTCCTAAACGCATAATATTTCTATTTTATTATGAAATGTGAGTCAGTTAGCAAGTTATAATTCATGACTTCACAAAACAAAACAACAACCTTTGTTTACAAGCTGCTTGATACAATATTGTTTCAGCTATGGTGTAGGCCTACTCTGTGAAAAAAAAATTATATCAATTGAAGAAGTTGCGGTTGTCTGAAAGCCTTTTTGAATGTCTTTCAGACAAGGAAAAAACAAAGACATATTCTACTTTGATCTACCCAGTGCCAGTGCTGAGAACAAAAAACTGAACAATAAGGGTGATATTGAACTACTGAATAATCTGCATTGGGAATTGTAACTCTTCGAAGTTTCTTGCAGTTATTACAATTACAACAGAAGTATGATTAACTTTGTATACAAGTTAGATCAGTTGTATCCTACGGATATTTCACAAAAGCTATGTAATCAGAGAGAATTGCAAGCTAATCTGTGTATACAAAATGGAAAATATATATAGCAGAGTCTGGAAAATGTTTTGCCCCTCCTAGAAAATGTTTTGCCCTCTCTAATAGCTAGGACTGCCTAAGGGGCCTGGGCTGACTAAAGAAAATAAAAACAAACATAAAAATAGAAAAATATTTAAAACATCAGTTTTAAATTAATTCTTGGATTTCGTTGTCCATGACGTGTCTGATGACGACAACATCGATCCTTCAAAAGTCGATACTGTCGCCAAGAACAAGACGGACATTGCTCCCAACGGCAACCTCTGAAGAAGCTTTTTAAAAGCGAAAACTGGTTCAGGCTATAAGATAAAACTTTTACATTTTACCCATAAAAACTTTGTGTTCCGAGTCGGTAGTGTTATAATTATATTTAAATTAATGTTTAATTTTCATCCAACAAGTACTGTTTGAAATATCATGTTATGTTTGTGACACACGTGTAATTAGTATCTGTAAAGAACAATTCTTATCGATAATAGCTCACCACTGTGTACCATCACATTCCATTCCGTTTATTCATTTTAATTTGTATTGTATGCCCTGAAGAGATTCTTTTTAATTCTAAATCTACTGTGGATTAGCCACTCTTGTTCTATGTCAAAAACTTTCTTTTCTCATTTTGTTTCTTGGTAAAAAGCCAATCATAGATTTGTCCATAGCTCTTTGTGTGACTTTCAATTTTGTTATTGTGCAAGAGTACATTTTTTGCAAGAAATGAAGGCTGATAGTATCTGAAATAAGTACCAGTAGGTACAAGATTAAATCGAGACAAGTTCAATTAAGGCTGTAACAGCATAAGGAAAGAACTCAATTTTTTGCTTTAACCAACTGGCTCTTCATCAGTTGTAAAGCTCTTTATCAAGTAGAAATAGAAAGTTTTCACTGCAATAAATTTCTGACATGATAGATTTATAGATTTGAATTTATCTGATTACTCATCTGGTTACTCAACTGTCTGAGAACCAAATACATCTTATCATGAGGTTACACAGTACACATTAATGTGGATAATGTACTTTATTATGCTGAACACAACTACTAATTGTTAGATAATAATCTAATTTTGGAGCATTTCAATATATGAAGGACAATTTGAAATTTTGGGTTGTATATGTCCTAAAACCACAACAGGCTTCACAACTGAAGCCTCCAATGAGAAAACAGAAGTTCTGAGAATTACTGGAATTATGAGTTGATGGAATTCCTACTGAACTAATTAAAAAATTGGAGGAGTACTTTTTGAAGACAGAATGATCCTTTTAATATGTAGTAATATCTGTGTACAAGGAAGATTTCCATTAGACTTAAAAAAAAAAAGACAATTCCCAAGACCAGTGAACCAAATAGATAGAAAAATATGATTCACAGTCCATTTGGGGTATATATATAAATTTATGTTACAAGTTATTGTTTCTCAGTAGAGGAAAAATTTATACAATTAGTTCATCTTCAATTCTTAAGTAGTGGTGGAATTTTGTTTCATAATTTACAAATCATGTGCAATTTCCTTTTTGTTGTTCTGTCTAACAAACCAGAACACACTATTTTCTTATTTTGTGGTTTTAATTGATCTGTAACAGGATAAGCTTATGGAAAATCAGTCTGAATTTAGAAAGGAGTAGAGAAGCTACTTTGGCACTAAGACTAGTGACTGAAAGAAATATGTAGGAAGGAAAAGAGATATGCTTAGGATTTGTAGAAATAGAAAAGGGATTTGATTTGACAGTGTTGACTGGGAAAAGATGTTTATAATACTTAAACAGGCTAATATTAAAACTGGAGGTAAGGAAATAATTTAACATTTATATAAAAATAATATTGCAGTGTTAAATTTTGGGGATACACAAGAAGAACCAAAAATAAGAAAAATGTGTTAGGCAAAGTATTCAGCACTCCAAGGAACCTTTGACTATCCCTAGCACTTGCTGGCTTTGACTATCCCTAGAGAGAAGTGCATAGTCTGAACAATGACCACAGTCAAACTCCAATTTATCCAAGTTTCAGTTCATCTAGGACAGTTGTATATTTGGAAAAGTAGAACCACATTCCTCTTTTTTATGTTGTGAGATCTATTTTCGCAATGGAGGCAAAGGTGATATAATTGGTTTGTCACCAATTTAAAATAGTGACAGAATTTTCTTTCATAATTTATAAGCTGAGGAAACACGTATGATTGTTCTTCATAACAATCTAGGCTGCAACGATTTTCTTCTTTGTCTTATATTATATTTTACATCCTCATAATTGAGAGCTTTTCCGTGTGCTATGCCATCAAGAGAGTTACCCGAGACTAAGCTACAAGCATTATATATAACACAGTAAGTCTTCAAATCTACAGTCCATGTGACTCTATAAACAGGATTCTTGTGTAGCCCATGAGATATTATTCAAGTACTGTAACTAGTAAAAACTAGGATTTACATTTAAAACAAGGAATTAATGTTTCTACAAAATATAAAGTGAATGATTTGTTACAATGCTAGTCCATTGTCAAATCTCATATTTAAACTTGTTGCAAACACTCTGAGAATTTTTTTTATTAATTTGATTTACGTACATACATTGGTGAATTGCATCATGTATTGAGGACTCTACCAAACATATTGGACTGCTGTCAACACTGTTGGATACTAACTTGTTATTAATATTCAAAAGATATCATGTCAGTGCTTTAAAAAGATTGAGCTTGAATTTTACAAAATGGTTACTATACTGTTGTTGGTAATTGGAATTCAAATCTATTTCTCTACAAAATAGTAAAATCTGTCACCAGAAAAATACCTTATAGTATTATCAGTGGGGGATCTAGGTTGTCCTGCGCCCGGGGCAAGAATAATATTGGCGCCCCTCTATATTTTTTGTTTTTGGTTAATTGGCATAATATAATACCACACACACACAAATGACCGGGCATATGAAGTTGAACGTAAGTGTAACTAACTTAAAAACAGGCATCTAGCAAAACTAAAAGCTTCCTAACGGGAACTAAAAGCCTCACGAAAGTCTAACCTCCAAACGGGCAGGAAGGCGAGCTAGCAAAATTATAACCTCCGAATGGGCAGAAAGGCGACAAAAACTTAAAAGTACCGCCCTCATCCATCCTCCTTTAAGTTTCTCTATCAAGGTCTAATTTTTTTTAAAAGACACGAGCACATTTTAGTAGGGTAGGGTTTGAGATAAAAGGTAATATCCATTTTAGACTAATAAATTCTTTATTTGTCATTTTTTATTACAAAGGAAAAATACATACCAAAAGTTATATACTTAAAAATCCAATCACTAACGCTATTCAAATATTACGAAGTCAGTAACGAAAATTAAAATTTTACTCTGCGAGCCTTTTGTTGTGCAAATAAGTCTATGGCATCGTCATAATTAATTTGATGTGCGATTTGATTTTCGATTGCCAGAATCACGAGACTTGATAAACGTTCCTGGCTCATCGATGATCGCAGATAGTTTTTAATAAGTTTAAGTTTACTAAAACTTCGCTCACAGCTTGCGGATGTGGTCGGAAGCGTACAGTAAATCCGCAGTGCAATACAAATATTGGGAAAGGCATCCTGCAAATCATGGGTGTAGATCTGTTGCAAGAGGTAGAAAGCACTAGCCTTTTTTATGTCGCCGCAGCCGCCGAATAAAAGTGGAGCTTGTTCTTTAAAAACGGCGAGTTCCGGGCAGAACTCAAATGTGTTTAAGTCTCGTTCATATTTTCGTGCTAGATCTGCTCCATGCTTTTGCAGTTCTTCAGTCGACATATTCAACATTTTATGACTATTCAGAAATGCAAAATTTAAATTTAGTGTGTTAGCGATGTCAACCCTCATTTTAATTTTCAATATGTTCAAAATAAAGCGATTAATAGAAATAAGAAATTAAGTTGAATAGCATTTTAACTTCATAAGCTATGATGAATTGCTCCAATTTACTATTAATAATGAATTCAGGTGAGGTACCGTTGGGTGTACCTCGGAGCAAATCACTATAAAAATAACAATTATATAAAAAAAGAGAAAATAGAGATTCCACGACCCCGTATTTTATTTATTGGATGCCTGGGATCCACGAATTCTAATTTTTTGTTTTATTAGGAGAAATTAACAAGATGAATTAAATTAAATGTATTTGTTCTTGGGAAAATTGATTTTCTATCTATGGCTTTTTAACAATGGTATGTGTTGGTGAAGGTCGCTGAAGATTTTCAGTACTTGATTTTAGCTTCTGATAAGGGATCACGAATGTTTCGAAACGTTAAGAAATTTTTTCATTTTTATAAAAATTGCATAATGTGACTATGCATAATGTGCTACTACACCTTCCCGTAACATTAGTACTAAACTGTATATTTACTAGTTTACGCGGTGTTGGTGTAGAATTCCCGATTCCTTATAAAAATAATCGAGTCACAAAACTCGAATCGAATCAACCACAGTTGAATTTGCCGCCCGGGGCAAGGGCCCTGGCTTGCCCCCCCCCCCCCCCCGAAGATCCGCCACTGAGTATTATAGTAAAGAAAAAGTACTCTCAAGGGTAGTTCCATCATATAAACAAATTAGCAGACTAGCATTGGGAGAATAGCAAAATATGGCCTTCCGATTCAGCCCAGGAAAAGTTGGAATGCAAAATTTGATCAATCCAATGCGTATGTCAATGAATAAATACTTAAACTTCCTGATATAGAAATTTGTTCATGTTATACTGAAACCTCTCTCATGTTGTACTCCTTGTATGTTTAGTTAAAATGTGACAAGAATAAATGACTCCATTTGAAAATGAAAATTTGATGTGAAATTTTAAGAGCTGCCTAAAAACAAGTGTTCAGAAATTAGTTAACAACTTGAATTAGAGCTATTGTGGTAAGCAAAGAAAATGTTGAGTCACATTGTTCATTGATTTGTGAACAATTTACAATTTTATGATTAAGTGCCAGATATGTTTTATAATACTTGTACATGTACATTTAGTTCTACTTTTAATTATGTTTTGTTTAGAAATATGTGTTTGCTTACTATTTATACAGAGAAACCATAAATCAAGTTTTGGTTGTCTATGGATTCTTCAATTTTGTTGTCTATGGCAGGTGTGAGTATTAATGATATGTACTAGACTTTTCTGACTATGGATTACCAATTTTGAATAAAATAATTGATGAAATCTTTATATCTGAATAAGATGGCTTTACTGAATAAGAAGAGTTCCGTCACATTTCAACAAAGCTTGCAATCAGCAAAGCCAGCTTATGTGAAGGTAAAAATTTCATAAAAAATTTATCTAAAAGTTAGTGTTTCATAGACAGACAAGTGCAATAAATATTATACATATTTTGAAAAAATATTTTAGATAAAATTCGAATTAATTTTTATCTTGTCTAAACCAGGTTTTGTCTGTTTACAAGCTTCTTCAGAGGCTGCCATTAGGACTGCTGTTATTCTGAGTGTGGTGCTGTTGTTTGAATTGGTTGTTATATTTTTATTGTGTATGATATATTCCAAAAGTATGAGTCATTTAAAATGAGTTCATCAGGATGCCATTCCCATAAGTTTCTGTGTTTTGGATTGTCCAAGTGTGTCTAGTTTTCATCCTTTTGTGTTTTCATGTTACTGTTGTTTGTGCATATATAATGTGTTTCACTGAGGTGCTTTGTAAAAGTGGTGTCTCTTCATGTGTTCTTATACTGCTTTGGAAAGGCACATAATATTTGATATTATGGTGTCACAGATATGGCCTACAGAATTTATTTCACAGCCATTCACGGGGCCATTCAAGTATTACATATGCATTCCGATGGGGGAGGTGGTTCAAGCTTTGCTTACTTTTGTTGACAAGGAGCTAGGGGGCTGGAAGAATGTTTACATAGATAAGCATTCATAGGGAGGTCCATGACAACTGTAGCCTCATATGTTCCTGGGCTTTGGGAGGCATATGGTCACTTAGCAAGAAAAATGGAAATTAAAGTAAATGAAAGAGAGGAAGAGGAAGCAAGGTGGATGTTTATTTTCAGTTACTCTAATTTTAATTAGACTCCTTCTTATACTCATTTAAACCACTTCCTGTTTAATTTTTTTTTAATTATAAACTACACTACATTCAGAGCAGCTTTGTAGATATGCAAGGTATGCACAGCATATGTCAAGGAGCGATATGAGTTGCAGCATTTGATCATCCTATCCTGCTACCTCATGCATCAAGTCTACAAAGCTGTTGCATTTTTTGTACTTATATATCAGCAGCAAAATGAAAAGTTATGACCGTTAAAAGAATGTTTTTTAATGTGGACTCATACAAATTGCAAGACAGGCAGTTGTCATAAAAGATACCAATATAATTAGTCTAGCATCAGTGTGATGTACGAAACAAGCGATTTTATTATTTAACTAAAAACACTTAACTAAAAATGAACTTTTTTCATGTGAAAAACTTACTATTTTATCGGACGCGTTTCGGCTTAGTATCCGCCTTCTTCAGCTTTGGTAACAGACTGCCAGCATTTTGTAACGGTTGTGTGGAAGGTGAAGTGGGGGTGGTGTGTGGCGGAAGGGGATTGGCGCGGGGATTCAATTTACTGTTTGTTTTCTGTATAATTGTGTCAAAAAGTGTATGTGATTTATATTGTAATTGATCGTTGAGTATGTTGTTTGGTTGTGTTGTGTGGTGTTTATATATTTCGTATTGTTCAGTTGTGTTGAGTTTTTGACCTTTGGGTATGTAATGTAGAATTTCAAGATTAGTGTCTATGTTGGTGTAACTGTGGTTTTCTGTGTGTATGTGTGTGGCAAATGCAGAGTGTATATTGTTGTTGGTTAAAGCTTTTAAGTGTTCAGAATAACGGGATGAAAAAGATCTTCCCGTCTGGCCTATGTAGAAACTATTGCAGTCATTACAATTTAATTTGTATACACCTGTTTTGTTATATTTGTCTATGTCTGTGTTTGTATTACTGATGTGTTTTTTGATGGTATTGGTTGTTCTGAATCCTATTTTGTATTTGTGTTTTCTGAATGTATTGGCGATTTTGTGTGTGTATGAGTTGTGGTATGTGAGTGTGATGTACTTATTGTGTTGTGTGTTGATGGTATTTAGTGTTTTGTTGTTTTTGTTTTTGATGCGTTTGTGTAGTATGTTTATTAAATTGGGGTTATAACCGTTTTTTATTGCTATGTATTTTATTGTGTTGAGTTCGTCGGTGTAATCTTGTTTATTTAAGGGTATTTTAGTTAGTCTATGGAGCATATGGTTGAAGGCCGCATATTTATGTTGTGTTGGGTGGTTTGATGTGTTGTGTATAACCATGTCGGTTGTGGTTGGTTTCCTGTATATTTTGTACGTGTGTGTATTGTTAGTTTTGTTAATTGTTAGGTCTAGAAAATTTATACTATTGTTTTGTTCAGTTTCCAGTGTAAATTTTAATTTGTGGTGTATAGTGTTTATGTATTTGTGGAAGTTTTCAACTTGTCTTGTGTTGCCTTTGAATAAAAGTAATATATCATCTACATACCTGTGCCAGTATATAATTTTGTTAGTGTATTTGTTGTTGTTTATTATGTGGTTCTGTTCAATGTTGTGTATATATATTTCTGCTAGTATTCCTGATATGGGGGATCCCATCGGGAGTCCTTCTGTTTGTGTGTATATTTTGTTATTGTATGTAAAGTAATTTTGTTCAGTTATTATTTTGGTAAGTGTGATGATTTCTTGTATGTGTGTTTCAGGTGTATTTGTTCTGATTTTATTATGTTCAGCATGTATCGAAAGGGGAAGCAATACTATTAAGACTTGATTATATTACAGACTATACCACTGATAATTATGTAATCAACATTGCTAATACTGATGATTGTAAATAATAAACGGATGGAAAGGATTTTGACGTAAAAAAAACGCATTGTGATAATAAAGTTATCTGTTTTGTATAATGCAACAAGTTTCTTTATATGAATAGATTAGGTATTACACCAAGCTGTGTGTAATCTCTCAGTATGCAGTAGTTACCAATAGGACTTTGGATATACTCTGTGTCTGGATTAATACTTAGCTGAAATTACCGTCATAGTTATGTAACACTCTTTGTTCACATCATGACTGCGTCTCTGTTTGTAAGCTCAATGTTTATACCGTAAATGCTATGATGTGCATATAAACAGTTATGTGGTTATAGTGTGTACCTGTATTAGCAGTTTCTAGTAACTGAGACAGATTTTGTAAATGTTAATGTAGATTTAAAAAAAAAAAAAAAAAAAAAAAAGTAAAGTAAAAAAGGAAAAGCATTTTATAGTTTTTGAATCATCTGTTAAACATACTTTGTGACAAGTAACAGTAACTAAGAAAGCAACATCATAGTAATTATTTAAGCACACTTCAAGGACTAAAACTGTAAGCTAACTTGGGGAATCTACATTCAAAATAACAGGGATAATTTTTTTACATAACTTTAAGACAGTGCTATATAGAATGTGACGAGTGGGTTCAGGTGGGTTGAGGCTGTAGGAGGTTTTAGAGGTGTAATGGGACCTTGCAGCTAGATTTGTACCTAAAGACAGTTCTGCCTATGAAATAGACAAACAGATGTTAGGCAAAGGCCATAAGCAAGTCACAGTACAAAAACTCTGAACAAACGAACACAGGGTTAACAAAATCAGATTTGACATCATAACTTCTCAGTACATGTTTTCATTTAATCCAATGAATTTTACCATAGTATTGTTGCCTATTTCAGCTGTCCATGTTAGACATTCTTGGTCACAACTGGATCAACACTGTAGTCATGTCAACACAACAGTCATTTTACAAAAACATTTATACGTTCCTGAAAAGTTTAGCCCCAGTCCTTATGCTTATCCTTTGTTTATGTATATGGAATTGATGCCCAATATCCTGGTCACATTTGTTTAAGATTATGTATGATTATTAATTTTAAAAATGAATGGAACTGTTAAAACTTCAATATATTTTGACAATTTTAATTGAATATTAATTGTCATTTATTATTAATGATTTAATATATATACATTTCTATTCTAAAATGTGCAATGCATTTAAATATTAAAAAAAAAAATCATTTGGCCTCAAAAATGATGACAAGACATTTGTAAATCTTGCATACGCACATTACATTCTTTATTTCTTGGATTTCGTTGTTTATATGCTCATTAAATTCTTTATATAAGGAAAGGGTTGCTTATTTTGCTTAACAAAATTTTAGGGATCTAAAGTGACTAAAAATGTACTAATATAATACTTGAACAGCCTCTACACAGCTTCATTTAAATGTTTGTGTGTATTTTTTTGTCAATGTGTGCTCTGTTTTGTCAACTGTTGTAGCCTGCATTTTGAACTTAGGTAGTTAGTTCGATGCGGTTGCTAATATTGGTAAATGTTATAATTTTGTTGTTATTTTATGCCTTCTTCTGTGACTTGTTTTAGATTTTATGTAGAATTATATAGACATACTCCTATACAGAAATCTACAATAAGCTTCATAAAAAGACAGAACACAACAAATTCATAACACTCAACAATATTAACACCCACACTGAACAAATTGCTCAAAAACTCAGAAAGCTACGGCATGGCTTACAGAGTCAAAAAAAAAAAACACACACAAACATTTAAACAAATTTTTTTACCTAATATTTACAAAATAAACTTCTCACAGTGCAACAATAAACAGGACACCATTTTTACATAGTGATGTAAAGAGGAGGAGAAGCTATTTCAGTCCACCACTGAATCTACTTTGTAAACCACCTCAATAAAACAGATCATATATGCACCAATAGCAACAATTGGGAAATCCTACACATAAACACAAAAGGATGAAAACTTGAGACACTTGAACATCTCAAAATATATAAACACACAAAACATACAGCATTCCAAAATGGTGAGGGAAGGGGGAGAGACAGATAGACAGATAGATAGAGAGGCAGGCAGACATTTATATAGAAAGTGAGTTAATTTCTTAGCTTTTTAATATTGTTTTTTAATGTTATTTATGTTACAATTATTTTGTGTATTAGTGCACATGCACATGCATATGTGTGCGTGTGCACACGCACATAGGGAGGTGCATGAATGCCTACATTTAGGTGTCTGCTGTGTTTTAGTTCATAATGTTTAACATAACTAGCCTTTTTTTGGTAATTTTATAATAGACAATTTTACAAAAACTTAAATGTTAAAAGCAATCATACTCATTACATTCAGGTCAATCAATTAACAATAAACAGCAGTAAATAAATTTCTTCCTGGTTTGTAGCTGTAAGGAGATACAGTAATTCCATCACATTAGATGGGTAATTAGATGTGTAGCCAATACATTCACATCATGTCAGTTAGCCTGGCAACTCGTGATGTTTATGCAACAGGTGAGCTCATTAATGTTATTGTTTCCGCTCTTCCCAAACAAACAATTTGAGTAAGCATATGTGTATCTCACATTTGCCATTCTAACTTTTAGAGTTAATCATTGTTAGCAGCAATAGTGAAGAACTGAAAAATACTAGTATCATGACTATCATTTAATTTAATGCACAAATATAATTTTACAATATGTAAATGAAGTTTCAATATTTTACAATTTTGTGAGAAAACTACGTCATAATACAATGTAGGGGAAAGCAAATATAATAATTAGGAAAATGATTTATATTCTTTTGCATGCTACTGTATATTTATAAAGGATCATTTTCTATTAAGCTTATTAGACCTTTAATAAACACTAGAACAGCACCAAATTATAAAATAGCAAAATTACTAACAGAAATTTTAAAACATTAAATTAAACATCTAGCCAAATACAATATAAAAAGTAGTATGGAACTCACGGAACAAATAAAAAACAAAAGTAAACAAAAATACAAAATTATATTCCTTATACATATTAGATATGTATACAAACATTCCCATTGATGAAACTATAAATATTATAATAAATAAACTGAAAACAAACAATGAAAATGACACATACATTAAACAATTAACTAATACTTTAACCATTATTTTAAGTTAAAATTATTTTCAATATAACAACAAACTATACTATCAAATAGATGACCTTGCTGTTGGGTCATGGGGAGCCCCAACCTTCGCTATCATATAAGAAATCTTTCTGCAAACACTCAGTGGACAAATAATAATATAATAAATTGGATAATATAACAAACAATTAGGATGTTACTTTAGATACGTTGATGATACTGTAGGCTATTCATTTCCCAAAACAATGGTATAAACATATCTAACATATTCAAATCAATAAATAATTTACATTCTAAAATAAAATTCACATTAGAAGGAGAACCAATAGTAAAATAATTTTTGATACAGAACAATAAAGAACAATGAAACAGATTTTGAATATTCAATATGTAGGAAACCTTGTCAAACTAATTTAGTAATACCAACTAACTCTGACCATCCTCCCCAACATAAAATGACAGTATTTAATTCCATTATTTTCCAAATGCTTAGGATCCCACTAAATGACAAAGAAAGAAACATAAAAAGAAATATTATCAAACAAATAGCAGAAAAAAATGAATACAAAATAAAAACTATCAATAAATTAGAAATTAAAATAAAATATAAACTCGCTAAACAAAGTCCCAATAACACTACACCTAAAAATCCATCTATTAATGATAATATAAAATATACTACCTTTACTTATTATGGAAATATAACTCAAAAACTAAGTAAAATATTTAAAGATACAAATTTTAAAATATAACATAGATAATATAGTTTTCATTCAAATAAAACCTAAAACTATATCCAACATTTACAATAAAAATGGAATATACAAAATAGAATTGTCAGTAAATTGTAAATATATAAAATTGCAATAAATTTTACATATTTCTACTAGTAATTTTATACAAACCACTATGTTGTATTTGGTACTGACGAGTGAGTACTGAATGTAGCTTGACTGCCGAAAGCGCTCGTCAGTACCAAATACAACATAGTGGTTTGTATAAAATTACTAGTAGAAATATTTGAGACCACTAACAGTCCAAAATAACAATAAATTTTACATAGCCCAGAAAAAAACTATTCGATAAACTCCTTCAACACTGCAATGCATTTTTAAAACAAAATATTTATAAATCTAATTTAGCCACGCATTGTCTAAATAATAACCATCAATTTCCAGACATTCAAAATATGAAGTTAATTAAAAACATACAAAAAGGTCAAAAAGTAAATATTTGGGAAAATCTTAATTAATTATAAATTTATCACTACTGACTCGGATGACTAATTTTTTATTGGTAAAAAATGTTAAACTTTATCCTTATAGCCTGAACCAGTTTTGAAAATTGATCCAATCTGAGTCAGTAGTGATATAATTATGTCATGGACAACAAAATCCATAAAATTTTAATATTTACAAACATAATAACAACAATTTACTAATTAAAGAGCAAACTCAAATAAAAACAAAACAGCACGATCTATTTAAAATTTTAAAGTTATTAAAATAAAAATAAATAGGCCTATATAAATAAACCTAAAATATTTCCACTATAACCGATAAAACAGCTCATTAAGTAAATAAAAAAAATAAACACTAAAACAATCAATAATTAAGTCGAATTAAATTGATTATTTGTTAGTTTCTATATTAAAATCTAATTATTTTGATTATTTGTTTATTCATTTACAAACGTCTGATGATATTGATAATATTCAGTGAAACGTACATCAAGTGAATTGAAACGTAAAAATTATAATACAATTACTCATAGAAGAAATTACATTTAATAATATACATAATTTATATAGGACTATGAGAAAATCACAAAAGATGGTTAAAAATAATTCTAGAACAGAAAGGAAAACTACTGAAATGTACTTTTTAATAAATATAAAATACAAAATAAAAAAATGTACTGTTTTTTGACTACTGGAATGTTAATTCATTTTGGTTTATATAAACATAAATCATTTATTTATAGGTTACTCTAATTTGTACAAACACAGTAGTTTGTATTTTGTAATATCTAAATAAGAACTGAAGTTTATCACTTTTGAAAAACATTAGTAACATAAGTTGTATTTTCATAATTGTTATTTGTCATTGTTGTTATTATTCATCATATCATTATTGTCATCATTGTCATTGTTGTCATCATCATCATCGTCACCACCACCACCATCATAGTTGATGTCGTCGTCGTCGTCGTCGTCGTCATCATCATCGTCATCATCATCATCATCATCATCATCATCATCATCATCATCATTGTTATCATTTACTTGTTTCACCACCCATTCTAGTAGTTTCACCTCTCAAAAGAGAATAAGACTAAAATTCAGTAGGAAACATTGTTCTCAGTGGGTACCCAAAAATTTCAAATGTATGTATCTGCATTATTCAATCAAGTATCCAAACAGATTAATCAACCCAAGATAGACTGGAAACTATACTTCAAAGAAAGCATACAACCAATGTACTCTGTGCCAAAATAATTATTGTTCCCAAAACCATTCACACAACCACACATTTCTTGTCTGCTATTAATTATACCTGTACTATAACTGTTTTGTTTTATTGCAGATCTATGAAGTGGAATCTAAGTAACTGTCTTAAAAAATGTGATGATTTCATAATTTTGAATAAAACAATGAAATAGTGATACTTGTACATGATATACACAACAAAAATAGACAATATTTTTTCAATATTATGAATCAAAATTCTATGCTTTGTCATGAATTTTGGGTTGTTAAGCTGACAGTATAATGTTTGCTACTCAACCAGACATTTTGGTTACAACTGTCTGGTTTCAGTGGCTAGTTTCAGTCCATTTTCAGTGGCTATATTGATGGTGTCAGTAACAAGGTTATGTTAAACGAAGAGGAACTGTTATAGGGGTACAAACAAAATGTCTGGCTGAAGAACAAATGAACCATAACAATCTGAAAACAAACACCAGCCAATTTGGTAAAAAAAAAAGATTAAACACCAGCCATGAAAACTTATAATAATTGTCAATATTAATTACTAATATCATGTCAATGATTATAATCTGGCTCTGCTAATCTCTATCAAGCCTTGAACTAAGATCTGAAGAATCCATATTCCTTCTTATCTGGCGTTACAGCCTTTGGTGGGCTTTAGCCCTCAACAATACTCCTCCATGCTTCCCAGTTCTCTGCTCTTCCTCTCCACCATCTGATTCCCGTGCTAGCAAGATCTTCTATTGCATATCTAACCACCTCATCCTTTGTCTGCCTCTACGTCTAGTAGTATATAATCCATATTCCATGCTGTGGAATAAATCCAATATAATAGGTTTCCTCCAGTAAATAAAATTATAAACTCATCCTTTCTTCTTCATTTTATGATACACTGGTTAATTTAAAATAAATAAAAATAATTCATTTTGCATTAAGTGGAAATGTTTAAAATGTTTTAATTTGATTAAGTTTTATAGTAAAGTTCCATTTCTGGAACAATAAGTTACACAAATGTTTGTAGAAAGTGGTACATCCAGAACTTGATTAAGGGGGAAGTGTGAAACTGTTTTAAAAACATCTTTGTACCAGAATGGTGCAGTGGTTAGTAACTGACTTACAAGTCATTCACTTTTTATGGAAATATCATGGGTATAGTTCAGTGCTGGATTTAAGCATAAGCTACATAGGCTGCAGCCTAGGGGCCCACACCACAAAACAAAGAAAAAAAGAACAGTCAACTTGCATAAAAAATATTTGGTTCGTGTTTCAGAGACAGTAGAAGTTATTAGAGGGATAGGTGGTATTATGAGCCATGTATAGGGCAGAGTGGGGCAAGGGTGGGCACTTATGAGTACATCAAAGAAGGTGAAAAGGGGACGTCCATTAATTACGTGAGGTTTTTTTTAAATTTGGACCCCCTCCCCCCCTTGGTGAGATTTGGTGAGATGTGGTGGGACCCCCTCCACCTCACATGAGGTTTGTTTCAAATCGGGGAATCCCGAGCATGCACACGTGTATTAAGCATCCAATTCAGTTCAGAGAGGCCATAAAAATTGTGGGCACTTTAATATTGTCTATGCTCGGGATTAATTTTATAAAACAAAATGTTATCCGTTATAATAATGTATATTCTCTGAATTAAAAAGTTGACATGAGATTTTCATTGGCCCCCCTCCCTTTAAATGAGATTTGGTGAGATTTTGCCAGACCCCTCCCCCCCATTTTGAGCTCACGTAATTAATGGACGTCCCCAAAGGAGAACACTATTATCAGCCATGAGTGGTGGATAAACAAACTCTTTCTAGTAAAGAACTTCAAGGAATATTTTTCTAATGTGGAAGTGGTGCTTCGAATGTATTTGTCAATGCTGGTTACCAACAGAAGTGGTGACAGATCAATTTCGAAGTTGAAACGTATTAAAAATAGGCTCCAGACAACCATGTCAGATAATAGGCTGAACTTTTTATCTTTTATCAGCCTAGAGAATTATATTTTGAAACAGTTATCTTATATAGATGTCATAATATTAAGTGTTGGTGAGTGCCAATAAGTCAAACCAAATCCTAATGAAAATAGTATACTACAATCTTTTTATGATGCAGAAAAATTATGATTTCCTTACAAATTTGAACAATGTAAATATACCCTAATACTTTTATGTTCTTTTTAAAAATGTGCTTAATTTGTGATAATTACAATGACATTGTTTTACTTTCCTCTGGAAATCAGGTGTTTTTATTTTTCCTACATTTTTATTCCGTTTAGGGTCTTTTGAGTGTAATAAAAAAATGAGTGCAATCTTTTATTACTATTTTCATAGATTCCAGAATGCCACTGCACAATGAGATACCTTGAAACCATTAAATTGCAACATAGTATTGGAAATTTATAAAAACCAGTGTATCACAATTTAATTTGTACACTTAATAATAATTTTATGTTCAGTTCTGGAAGACATATTTTCCAAAAATTTCCTGGGGAGGTGCCCGGACCCCTTGTTTTACTGGGAGGTATTCCATACCCCTCACACCCCCCAGCAGTTAAGGGGTTCGCACCACGTGTTCAGCCTAGGGACCCACTTACTCTAAATCCAGCCCTGTATAGTTTATGGAGTAAATCAACCTTCCCCCTCACTCTATTAGCACAAACAAACAATGTGGTAATCTAGCTTATTGGAACCTGAATTAATACAAAGGCTCTACCTACAATAGACACACATAACAGATACTAAAATGTTGTAATGACAGAGAATGCATGAATACATAAATACATAAGTGGAAAATAAGCAATAGCGTACTATCCACTTCTTTGTAAATAAAAAGGTATATAACATTAGGCCCAAATAGGATTGCCACTCATATGGAATAAAAATTGAGCCATATAGAAAAAAGTCATATATTAATGGACATATCCTGTTTATACTCTATTCATCATTTCCGTTTTTGTAATGAAGAATTTAAATAGTTTTTAATATTCATATTTTTCAGATTTATCCCACAATCAGTACATCTGGATATCACCTTTAATAGTTTATGGAAAGGTAATATAAGATTTTTACTAATCTAACATGAATAATTCTTTCTGAGTTCTTACAAATTCAAAATAAATAATACATGTGGTACTTACTCTTCTTTCCTCTTCTCTGGCAGCCCTCAGGTGTGATTCAATTGCATCCAGGTCAATCTTAGGCATTGCAGTCTCAATATTATACACATCAAAACTACCTGTTAATTAAAATCAAAATTACACTCTGCAGTAATTTATACTTATCAATTTAAGAATATTTTAAAATTGTGTGTCTTTGGTAAATATGCATGTGATTTATTGATTTATCTGTATATAATTACATTATTATAATTTACTATACTAATCAAGAAATCAATTTTATTAATAACATTAATGATTAAACTGAATTTTAATAAAAAAGATTATACAAACACAAATACATGTTTAAATTTGTATATATTATTATTATTGGGTCCTTCAGTCTTTCGACTGGTTTGTACCCTCCCCGCATGGAGTCTCTCACAGGTATATGGGACCTACAGTTTAAAGCCAGATCCCAACGGCATAGTTGGGGAGAGTTTTTACTAGGCAGGATACCTCTCACTGGTTTGTCATCGCCTTGCGAAGGGGAACAGTCGTATCTATATTTGTATGTAAACATATAAATATTATGTGTCATAATATATGAGGAAGGTAAGATATATAAGGTTTGTTCAAATCTTTCACAATAAGAAAGATATACTTTTACACACACACACATACACACGAACGCACGCACGCACGCATACACACACACAGTGGCGTAACAAGGTCAGGTGGTACCGGTGAGGACAATTTCTTGTCCCCCCCCCTGTACATTGAAATTATTAAAGAAAGGATTATTAGTAAATTATTAGTAAAGATAGTTACAGTTGCAAGTGTTATTTTCTAGTTTATTTACTTAACACTGTGAGCATAAGCACTTAAAACCTTCCTTTCCTAACTTTGTTCTCTCCAAATTTGCAAATCACATCATCAAAATCAATTCCTTACGCTACATTGTTTTCAATTGACAAGATGGCTAAGCCAGAGAGCCGAGCTTGACTCATAGTGGACCTAAGATAACTCTTGATTAATTTTAGTTTTGAAAAAGTCCTCTCACATGATGCTACTGAAACACATAATGTTAACAACAATCTTAACGCTAAAGTCAGATTTGGTACAGAATATGAAAGTTCATATTCAACAACAAACTCTAGAAATCTTAAAGAAGACCATTCCAGAGAATCTTCTTTTGAAACTTCGGCAGCTTGTAGATGTCTTCTTAGTCGTGGAATCTCTCTAAGGATACCATCTTCAGAAAGTTCATCATAGTTTATGACTAAGTTTTGTATTACTGTGGAAGTTTGTCTTCTGACATTGTGATGAGATTCTTGGGCTCGAGAACTGCAAACCGAGCTGATATACTTTCCATGTCTTTGCAGCGAGCGTCGATTTCTTGATAAAACCTGTCAATGCACTACCAACATTGATCTTTTCAATTCTTCATTCAACGTGAGTGGTTCATCTTGAGCCTCTTCTCCAGGCATCGTTTTCTTCTTTCTGGCAGATCTTCTTTTTACTAAAGGAATGTCCATCCCTTCACAAGTGTTTGTTGCAAACTGCAGTGCTGTCTCCACGATCTCATTTCTTTTGTCTTTCAAAAAGATCTTCAGACTTCTCATTTTGATAACACACTTCTCAAAACTGATTCCAACGATCTGTACGTATTTTTGAGTGTGGTTTACTTCTTCTAAGACATTACTCCAGAAATACAAAAAGCATAAAAAAGAAAAATCACATACTGCTGGCAAAAGCGTTTGCGCTGCTCCTCTGGTTTCGGCAGTTTCTGTGGGATCACAAAGTTCTTCTATGGCATCAACAATCTTCTTGAAATTAGCACGTACAGGTTTTACAGCTTTGTAGTGACCACTCCATCTTGTATCTGAAAGTCTCTTGACTGTAACTCCAGCATTATTTACAAGGATCGTCCATCTGTGTGTAGAAACTGAGAAAAAGCAGTACAGACTTTCTAAGGCCCCAAAAAAGGCTACACATTGTGAAACATTTGCAAAAGAATGCACTCCACACAGATTAAGAGAGTGATTTGTACAAGGAACAAACAATGCTTTAGTTTATGAATCCTCGCCTAGACTCCAGAGTGCACTCCAGCCATTGTAAAGGCATTGTCATACTCCTGTCCTCGACAGAATGTGGTATCCAGCCCATCCTGTTCAATTGCCTTTATAATGTCTTCTGTTATGTCAAGGGCTTTCTTTCCACTTAGCTGAAAGTAGCCTAGAAATGACTCCTTTACTTCTACTTTTTTATTCTCGATATGAACATATCGAACTATTTCACACATCTGATCAATGTGTGAGATGTCTGGTGTACTGTCAAAGATAATGCTGTAATATTTTGCTTCCTTAATATAAAAAAAATCTTATTCTTAACAGTCTCGCTTAGAAGTGTGATAAACTCGTTTTGTGTGGTTGGGGACAGATAGCTTGTAAGTATTTTGCCTGTCTGTGACTGACCTGCCTGCTCTAGTTTGATCAAGTGTTCTCTTAGTATGGGATCATACTTTGATACCAGCTCAACTAGCTGTAGAAAATTCCCTCTGTTTTCTGATAACATATGGTCACTGTGGCCACAGAATGGTAAATTTAAATGGTAAATGTCAAATTTCAACCTTCTAAGTCACCCGGAAGTATGAAAAAAAAGCTCTGGAAGGAAAAACAGACAGACAGGCACGTCATCCATTTTATATAGATAGATATTAATAATAATAAAAGTAAAGTAAACTCGTGTCCTCGTCCTGAGGTGGTGCAGCTCTTTTCAGGCAGGCACACCTCCATGGAGGTGAGCTGCATGTACCATTTTAACCACATACCACCCCTCCTGCCATTCTTAAATTTCTGGCAGTACCGGGAATCGAACCCGGGCCCCCAAGGACGGCAGCTAATAGTGCTAACCGTTACACTACGGAGGCGGACATTATAATAATAATGACCTTGTGAACTGAGTGAAGAAGAAAATAAGTCTTTCATAAGTGCGGACAAGAATACAATGAATAAAAAATGTGAGGCTAGCTAGAGAGTCAGTAAAGGGAAATATTTACCTGGAACAGGCTATAATCCTGATTGACAACCCACCTTTCACTTTCGCTCCTGCACGCTCAGTCACTTCACACACAACAGCTGCTCGCAGAGAGGCTTGAACACAGGGCTACTGGCCACCACAACACACGGCAACTGATCCTTGGCTCGACTCCAGAGAAAGTCCGCCACTCACACAGTACTCCGTACTCCAACACAGCACTCCGCTCAGTACATGACGATACTCAGACATTGACTCTGGTGGGACACTGACGACAGCCAGCCTGCCGTCCCAGTCCAACTACTCGCTCGACACTCTGACACAACATCAACAAGTCAACAACTCCTCATTCGCGGTGGCCTTGTATTTATATCTTGGGTGATGAGGTACTGGAATCTTCACGATGCGGCTAGAGAGGGAAGTTTCTCGTTTCCCGTTCCAGAAGGCCCACGGTGAAAGTGAAACCAGACGAAAGCACAATGCAAGGAGAGGCTGGCCATGCCCTCCAGGCCGGCTGGGACGTCCCTTGTCTGACTCACTAATCCATTCCAGGAAATACCGAAGGGGGCTACGGCAGAAGTGCAGAACTGACGGTCGTTTGAGCACATAACAATATCATAGAGAAGAAGATGATCACAATGAAACAATGAACTAAACAATGTAACAAAAATAAATTCAGCACGGCACTTATAAGCTTCAGTAATAATGCACAACTAACTCAACAGAATGACGTGGGAAGAATGACTGACATGGCAGCGGATAGGAATGGTTGCGGGTGGGGGGTGGAGTGATGAGTCACCGGTTGTTTATGTCTCGCTTGAGTACAAACAGCAGAGACAGACTTTGGCGGAAAGAAACACCCCTTTCCCTTCCTTCTCCATACACTGTCCACTACACAGCGTCGAGTTCAGCCATGTTTCTTTGCGTTTGTTGACTGAACTAAAAAGTTTCAATACGTATTATATTGACTTGTTGAGGTTAATCAATTGTCTGAGACGAAGTTATTAAACTGGGTTTAAATAATATTATTTTTTCAAAAAAAAGTGTCGTGAGCCCATTTTTCTTTACTTTAAAAACACATGTTTTGCTATTTTGTCACCTCCCTCAGTGCTGACACCTGGGGCGGCCTGCACCCCCTTCCTATGCCACTGCACACACACACACACACACACACACACACACACACACACACACACACACACACACACACACACACACACACACACACACACACACACACTAGGATACCAATTATCCAAATGTACAATTATCTGGCCGACTCAACTTTGTGGTAGTTAATAAAAAAAGAATAAAATCATAAATATTTATATAACATTGCTTTGTTTAAAAAATAATATATATATTAAAGCCTAAAAAACAAAACAAAACAAAAACAGTACCACTCTCTACCGGTATCTGATATTCGTTCTTCATGTATTCCAGTTGAAAAATTTTTGTATGTTGTGCAATTCTTTGTACTATATATAATTAACTTTTACATAAAACTAACTTCCAAAATGAACAAGAAAACATATTAACAGAAGTAGAGACAAGTGTAATTAAGACATATTCAACAGAACCAAAATATAAACAATCCTTTTTGTCCAGAAAATATCCAGCCATGTAATGTTTTGAGAAAAACAGCATAATGGCACCTTATTTCCATTTGATGTACTCCCCTTTGGACTTCACACATTTATCCTTCATTTTTGCAATTCTGAAAACAGTGTGCAAAGTCCTCTTTTGTAATTGCCATCAGCTGCCTCATTGCAGTCTCCTGAATCTTGTCCATTGTTTGAAATCTCCTCTTTTTAAATGGTGATTTTAACTTTGGAAATAGCCAGAAGTTAGAATGAATCAAATCAGGAATTTAGGACGCTGAGAAACCTGCGCGATGTGATTTTTCACCAAGTAATCCTTTACCAGGTAGAGAGAGTGTGCAGATGCATTATCATGACGAAGGTTGACGCAGGTCGTTGCTGCGTGACCTGCTTCCAATTTTTCCTCACAGTATCCCTCAGTCTACAAAAAGGTTTTGTGCAGTACTCCTTAGTTATTTTCTGATCTAGAGGAGACTAGGGAATTTTTTTATATCTGAGACCCACTTTCATATATTAGAATATATACAATTTAAACTGTGTCTGCTCATTTAGAATCTCATTACTATTTGTTTTTGTGACTATGTATGTTCCTGATTGTTCAAATGTATCTACTTTTTTACCCTTTGTTTTAACTTGTAGGATTTCCACATTGTTGTTGATAATTGTGTATGCATGATCTATTTCAATGATATGGTTTGGAAAAGCTAGAGAACGGATGAGTCCATGGGTAGTCTGTCATTCTGTGTATACAGCTTTTTGTTTTGAGTGACGTCATTCTGTTTTGTAATTATTTTGAGAATTTCAGTTGCTTCTGTGATTAATTCATCTGCTATGTTGTTTTGTATATATTCTGTATGAATTTTGTGAAGAGTCTACAGAGTGGAGGCTGGTAGCCTGCTTTGTTTTTCTGTCATTATGTTTCTGGCTTTGTTGATAAATTGTTTTTATTGTGTTTCAATATCTTTTAGTAGGATCATGTTTCAGTTTTCTGATCGTGTTTTGTATAATGAAATCTTAAACTTTGTTCTGGAGTTCATCAGTAATAAGTGTGGTGCTGCTTTGTTACTGCTTCTACAAAAGGGAAATTATGCTTGTGCTTGTTGGCTTCATGTAGGAGTGTTGATGTACTTGTTGTGTTCTTTGTCATGATAATGTTTTCTGTATATTTATTCCAGTGTCAACCGTGAGTTCCTTCCGTTAGTGTCATGTTATTTTATTTGTAATTTAGGTTATACTTTAGGCCTTTATCAATTGAGTATCCATTCATTTTTTTAGATAAAATGTATCTAAAAATTAGTGTTCCATGTCAAAAGTACATATGTATATTAAAATTCTAATATTTCATTTCAAAATAACTTTTAATTTTGTATTTTTACAACAGTAGAGTAGGCCTAGCCTACCTACTAAATGTTAAAGAATAATATCTAATATGTAAGATATAAGATATTAGAATACCCAGGTATCCAGATTTTTAATTATCCTCAGTCAAGTTACTAGAGTTTAATCCAGATAATTGAAGTCCTACAATGTGTATGAGTGTGTGTAAACTAGGTACAGTTCTTTTTATTGACATTAATAAAATAGATTAATATTACATAATATAACATAATTAACATGGTTAGAACATTGAATTAATATATTGTAAATAAATTTATATTACATATTGTTTTAGCAAAATTAATTTTTTTGTACTTGAGAGTTGTTTCAACTATTATATAACATGTTCATCAGCAGCAATGTTGGATCATTTTTGGTGAAGTATTTATATTTAGGTTAAGTTTTGCTATTGTTAATTACTGATGGGTGGTTCAGTTAAACAGTCATACATCATTAGTAATATCCCACACAACAAAACTCTTTTAACCCTCCATTAGTCGCAATATCCCACAGATACACCTTCTTTTTAAAATGAGTCACGACTGCTGTGCTGATTCATTTACGAACCCGCCCTCTTAGGTATCTTCCTACCTCTCTCCACTCCACAGCTCAGTAGTGTGTGAGCCTTCCTAGCGTTCAGACATCTTGTGCCAGGGGGCATTTTATCTGTTAGATACATTGCGACTGAAGACGTAAGTATTCATTATTTTGTTTTTTATTTAAATTATATATTTTTGTTGTTTAGTAATGTCAAGTGAAGTTTTACATTTGCTTATTTCTGTCAAAGGTATTTTTATAAACTGTTTTTGCCTATAGTATCTGAGTGATACATTGCGACTAACCATGTTAAGTTTATTTTGTTTTTTAGTTTGATGACAGTGCCAAACAAATGATAATTGCTTATCATTGCAAATAGTGCTGGAGTAGATTAAATAAGCTACAGTATTGTAATTTTACTTAGGAGGATCAAAAAGCAATGCTAATTTTGTTCTATAATGTTAAAAGATTTTGAAATGTCAGCTTGTGGAGTAGAAATTCACTTTGGTTATTATTGCTTTTCTTTGTGTTTCAGTTTTGAGGATGGCACTTCCAAACAGAACTTTTGATCTCAATAATCCAAAAGATGTAGATATTATACAACAATATTCATTAACTGCAAATGATTCAGAAGAAGAAAAGACAGATAGTGAAGAAGAAAATGAGACTGACAATGAATATGAAGACGAAGAGCGCACAGACAATTCTGAAACTGAACAAGATGACACCTCATCTGAAGCAGAAGATGATGGAGATGGTGAAGAAGTTTATTTCACAGCCTACAAAAGAAATATAGTTATATAATTAAATAATTGAGATAATAAGGTAATTATTTAATTATATAACTATATAATAAGTGATACGGTACGCAAAAAATAAAATAAGTAACTACAAAAGAAATAATCAGAAAGTGGTGGAGTCTTGGAAATGGAAGAAAACCCCCTTCGGTAGCAAAAGAAAAAAGGCACCTCATAATATTCTAGTGAAACTTCCAGGAGTAGTGGGTAATGCTAAAGGTCTCACAAATGTTCGGGAAACCTGGATGTGTCTAATTGATGATGCAATGATCAGAGATATAGTGGTATTCACTAACCAGTACATCACCAGTGTAAAAGACAAATTTATCAGACAAAGAGATGCTCGCACAACTGTTGAGGTCGAGATTAGAGGATTCCTTGGTCTGCTGTATCTCCTTGGTGTCTACTGAGCCAACAGATTGAATTTGGATGAATTGTGGAGCAGTGATGGTGATGGGATCGAAAAATTTCATCTAACAATGAGCCAAAGAAGATTTCGATTCCTGATGCGATGTTTGCGGTTTGATGATAGAGACTCAAGACTTGAAAGGAGAGCTACTGATCGTCTTGCACCTATTCGAGAAATTTTTGAGAAGTTTATTGTCAACTGCCAAAACAACTACTCACTGGGATGCAATACAACAATTGACGAAATGTTAGTTTGATTCCGAGGTAGATGCGGCTTTAGGCAGTACATTCCCTCAAAACCAAGAAAGTACGGCATCAAGGTATTTAGTTTGGTGGATGCTAAGCTGTTCTACACTTACAATATGGAGATATATGCTGGCAAGCAGCAGCAGGATTTGAGTAACAAGCCAGTGGATGTGGTAAAACGACTAGCAACACCGATTTATGGAAGTGGTAGAAACATTACCATGGACAACTGGTTTACAGATTTTAATTTACTGAAGGACTTAGGAGAGCAGAAGTTATCCCTTGTCGGTACCCTAAAGAAGAATAAAATCCAAATTCCTTCTGACTTCACAACCATTCGGGATCGCCCTGTTTCCTCTACTCTTTTTGGCTTCCGCAAAGAAGGTATGGTCTTATCCTACATCCTCAAAAAAGGGAAAAATGTCATTTTGTTGTCCAGTTTGCACGATGATGATGGAATTGATCCGGAGAGTGGAGAAGCAAAGAAGTCTTTAGTTATTACATTCTACAATAGTACTAAGGCTGGTGTTGATGCGGTCGACCAAATGAGTTAAACTTACAATGTAGCCCGAAATACAAAACGATGGACAATGGCAGTGTTTTTTTCAATGCTAAATGTAGCTGGAATAAACTCTAGAATCCTTTACATTGGAAGTGGTAATACAGTGCTATCTCGAAGACAATTTTTGAGAACATTGGCTAATGAACTTACTCATGATCTCATCGTGCGACAAAGTGATTCTTTTCGTGGGATACCTCTCAGTATCCAGGATAAAGTAAAGAGGTACAAGGATGCTTGTCAGGAATCTTCTCAGGGTGCAACAGCTGCTGCTAATGGTGGAGAACACCTGCTGCTGAAGCAACAACGTCTGCTTATAGAGAAACACAAAGGAAACGAAAACGCTGTGCAGAATGCCAAAGCCAAAAGAAAAACAGACTAACTCAGTACAGATGTGATTTATGTGATAAAGCACTTTGCTTACAACATATGAGAGGCCTTTGTGAAAACTGTAAAAGTGCCATTTTGTCCTAGGAGTCTGAATGTTTGTACACTTTGTGAAAACTGTGTGTGGAATGTTGTCCTAGGAGTGTGAATGTTTGTACGTTTTGGTTAGATTTGTCATGGAATTATGAATGTCAAAGTTAACATTATTCTGCTTTACAGTTTGTAATATCTGTACTTTAGATGTTTACCTTGTGTTATTAAAAAGGAAAAACAGATTAAACTTATTAAAAAATGGCCATGTAGTTTATGACTTCCTTTAATGTCTCTCCCAAGTAAAATTTTGAATACTGTAGCTTATTGTAATCTACTCCAGCACTATTTGCATTTATAAGTAGTTCTTATTAGTTTCAGGTAATTTAGTAATGGGTTCATCAGATCACCTACAATGGTAATGAAAAAAAAAACAGACGAAAACATTAAAAAAAAAAATGTGTATCTGTGAGATACATAGCGACTATTCATGAGGAAAAAAGGTTGCGACTAACGCAAGGTTAATACTAACAGCAGAAAATAATTAATATTACATTCAAAGCACAAACACCTTACCAAACAACGGATAAATATAACTGACTATGAGTACACTGCACAAAGTTAATAGTTAATAGTTAACTATATAATAACACACACACACACACACACACAATGTATATATAGTATCTTAAACATTTTAGAACTGTGTACTGTAATGTAATCTACTAACCCTATGCTTTTTATATAAAATACTTCACAGCATATGATGCCTTTATTTTGTAATCATAATTCTTTATTTTGTTCTAGTTATGGCATGCAAATAGTTGGAGACTGTACACTGATGACTACATGATTTTTGTTAACAAACATAACATGAATCAAATGGTTGCACACAATTTTTTTAAATGTCTGCAATATTGGATTCAAGTTTCCAAATTAGTTTTTGTGTTACAATACCTGTGGAACCTAATTTTACACACTAAACCATATTTAACAACTTCTATAATAATGTGTAAAGTATACATGGACCAAAATACAACCATACACTAAATAACATTTTATAATATTATGTAACTCACACACAGTCATCACTATACAACCTATACATGTCACTACACATGCCTTTATAGAGTGAGGGAGTAATAGTAACCATGTTTTGTCTCAACAGAACACACCCTTTTGTGCATGTATGAACATTAAATGTGTGTGTGTGTGTGTGTGTAGTACCGGTATTTTAGATAATTGTCACACACACACACACACACACACACACACACACACACACACACACACACACACACACACACACACACACACACACACACACACACACACACACACACACACACACACACACACACACACACACACACACACACACACACACACACACACACACACACACACACACACACACACACACACACACACAGCTCTGCAATAATTGTTTAACATTTCTAATCAACATATAATTTTCAAAAGTTATTGTACTTAAGGTGAGTTATGAAGAACAACCAAATAGGACAGTTAATCTGTATAAAACATGTGTATTTTCTGTATGGTGAAACATACTGACATAGTATCAGATTTTATTTATGGAATGTATGTATAAACTAAACATTTGTCTCTATGCTACCTGCTTGGGAGAACTACCCGTTATGAGAAGAAGTTTGAGGAATGTAGGCTGAAAAGATACAATCTAAGAGGTAACAACTTCTTAGTAATTTTTTCCAAACATCTGCTAGTGTTGTTGTCATTTGATCATTGACAGTTGACTCTCACATCTTCACTCAGACTATTCGATAACAACAGTCTTCTATTTAAAAGTTACTCTATACAAATTTAATGTAAATTGTAATTTGTAATATAATTTGTAAATTTTATTATATTTTTGAAAGGAAAGTCTACATTGAAAGGAAAACATTGATTATAGGATGTAACATGATAATTATCGGTATCAGTGTCAATTAATGGTTTTGTAGTCAGAAATAAAAGTGATACATATGGCATTGTATTGTCTTATATCATGTAATATTTTAAAATTTTTGTATAACAGGTTTAAAACCTGACTTTTTACAATACTGGCAAGTTGTGGTTAGCCTTACTGATTACTATAGCAAATCACATAAATGAAGGTTAGGAAGATTTTTCCCTGGCAAGAAATTAGCTAACATGTCAGCAGCTCAATAAATACATATTAAATATATGTCATTTATTGAGCTGCTGACATGTTGGGAATTTTAATCACTTGTATCAGAATTTTCACTTGTAGACTTTCGTGGTCTAAACTTTTAACAACGTTTTTTTCAGTTAACAACCAGATTTTATTGATATTATTTGTAATACCAAATGTTTCGCTCATTCTGTGACATGGCAGACTCAATGATAAAGCTGAGATTGAATAACTGTCTGACTGGGGGGTTGTGCATACTTTGGACTCCTACTACTGGGTCAGTTAACTTGTATTGATTTAAATTTGACTAAGTGATGAAGCTTGTTTGGTGAATCATACCACTTGGATTAACAAACGGAGTCAGTTTTGAGAGTCTCCTGACCTTGGACTGTGTTTGCTGAGACCAGCACCCAGGAGATTTAGTAACTTGTACATTTAGTAACTTGGATTGTCTTACCATAGAATTTCCATATCAAGCATCTCAGGGTGTCATCAAATGTATGGTTACCCAGTCCTCTTCGAAGTGCAAAGCAAGAGAACAAGTGGAGGCCTTTACAAGAAAAGCTTCAGTCCTTGGTCGAGCATGCTCTGAAGAAACTTTCTGTAGAAGACAGCCTATTCCCAAACAGGACAGGCATATGTAATTACTGACAACACATATTTGTTGACAATGAGCTTACCAAGCTCAGGAGTCATTGCCAGACTTGGCACATAAGTTTTGGAGTTGTGCCAAAGCACGTTGTCTGAACATGGGTTCACCAGATGAGTCTCAAGTCAAGGTGAAGCCTGAGGTACTTGATGCTTATGGTCCAGGGCAGCTTCACTGTGCCTAAAGTTAGCAGATGAAACTGTTTTAGGCATTGCCAGATTGGAGACACCAACTCTCCAATTGTTGGCCCACCTGACATATGCATCTAGTTGGTGCTGGAGCTTTACAGCCGCAAACTTTGTGTTGTAATCTGTAGCAAAAACTGGTGTGTCATCCACAAAATGTGACAGCCTTATTCCAACCATTCAGGTGTGTTGTTGACAAATACTGAGAATAGGACAGGCCCAAGAATGCTGCACTGAGGGACACCAGCAGTAATACACGTCTCCAAAGAGAGAACATGGT
This sequence comes from Magicicada septendecula, assembly GCA_034769895.1. NCBI lineage: Eukaryota > Metazoa > Arthropoda > Insecta > Hemiptera > Cicadidae > Magicicada > Magicicada septendecula. Next base: position 281,183,532 of record CM068371.1, read on the forward strand.
CTATTCTCACTCAGAGGTTATGGTCTCATGAAAAGCTAGCAACCAGTCAAATGTAGAAATCTTGTGCAGAACATTCTCATGCCAGACATGGTCAAAAGCTATTACCATGTCTAGGAAGAAGGCAGTCACCTGTTTGGCCTGGTAGCTAGCCCTAGTAATGCTCTCCACCAATCTCATCAGCTGATGAGTGGAACAGTGCATTGTACTAAAGCCAAACTGTTTGAGGATCAACACACACAGTTTTTATAGATATGAACAACAGTTTGATATGTCTATTAATTTATATTGTATTTATATATCTCTCTAATGGGTGGTCAATTTTACAACTCATGAGAGTTTTTTGCACGGGCTGATTTTGGCTTTCTACACAATATTGTTATTATTATTATTAATTTTGTGTATCTTGCTTTTTGTAGAGCTTAGATTCTTTGTTATATATTCTTTTATAATATTTTGTGCATATTATAAAACAGACCTGCCCATTGCAGGGGTGTATAAATAATAAGGCATGTGAAACCTTTGCTTGATCTCAGCCTTACCTTTGAAGATGCCATAGAACGGGTACCTTGACTTGCGATCTTGCAGATACTAAAATTAGTTGATTTGCTGATTTAGATAAATAGTTTTAGAAAACTTTTTTCCAATTTACTTGATCCGATTTATGTAAAATTCTAGACCTTCAGAGCGTAATGAAACTGATTTGTGTTTGCAAAATGTAAAAAATTTGAAATATTTATCTATTAAGGCACTGATTAAATAACATGACAACAGATGTCTTGCTAACACATTGCTACTCATTGTTAACATTGCTTAATATTTAACTGTAGTTACTGATATGATTTTTGAAGATCTATTTCTCTTTCAGCTGTTGGGATGTACTAGACCACTCTAGTGCATTCATTTTTTTAAGTCCATTTAGTCCATTTGTTATTTCTGTGAAAGTGACCTATTCTTATTTCATGTCAACACAACAGAAAACAAAAATTAACTCAGCCAGTTATCTCAGCACTCTTGTCAAGGCAGTGAAAAATTAACCAGAAGATTTCATTTACTGATGATATCCAATGGTATTCATTTACAGATTTTTTAATCAATCATGTCACTTTTAATTGTTTATGTGCCAACACAATTTTTGTATGTGCCACGTCTGGCACACAAGCCATGGGTTCACAGTACCTGTCATGGTGGTTCAGGGTGAAACTAATTTTAGCTGTGCTGGACCAAAAGTTAAGTCAAACATTTGAAAATGAGACTCAGGTGTCTGATAGGCCAAGTCAGAAGATCTTGCCCTGCTGGAGGTACATCTGGGAATGTTTTGTTACTGCAAGTGACTATGTTGTGGAATTGCTTGGTGGAATTACTTGCCATTCTGTGCTTGATTGTGGCCAGTAAAGCCACTTCCACAAGATTCCTGATGGGTGACATAATGAGTGGTAGCTTATGTATACCATATATGCATTTACTTGGTATAATGACAGTTCTTTCTGTAGGAAGTCCCAGTCCCCTCTAGTGGAGAACTATGATTTTTCCGTCCTTCTCTAGAGAACTGATACAACTTTGGCTTACAGACAATTAACAAAAAGTGCTTTGTGAAATGGCCCACAATTCCTGAATTATGAAACACTCTATTTGCATGTAAAGGAAGTATACTTTGTATGTGTATAGGAACCACTAAGAGACTGATCCAAGAACTGGTCAGGCAAATTTAACTTTCAACCTCTTATAGGAATTGCTTTTATATACACAATGGTATTTGTTTAAATGGAAATCGTAACTTTACAATAAAAAATAAAACTACAAACATTATTTGAAAATTTTCAAGGGGAAGGATAACTAATATCTTTACTTTGATATCAGCTTATTATAGTTACAGATACTTATTAAAACTCCTATCATCAGTTTTATGTTTGATTAAGACCTGGTAAAAAGATAGATATTTTTACTATTACATAGAAATTCAATTATAGTGTATAAGGAAGTAAATTTTTTTATATTATTTGAGAAATAAACACCATCATTATGAGCAAAATTCATTAAATACATTATGTTGATTGAAAGACACTCTTCATCAACAGGATAAGGATGTAATGCTGATTAAAAAACACTCTTCATCGACAGGATAAGGATTAAACTCTACTCAGTACTACAGATCATACACATTCAGGTAAACTTTTAATTTACCCAAGCAGTGCTTCAGAGCACTCCATTTTTTTGTATGGATAAATATGACTAACTTATTATTTGACCAAAAACAGAAACCTGCTGTATTTTTAGTCCCGAATATGATAGATGTTGATTGAGGAATTAAAGGACCTGAGTCACACTTTGTAGCATTACATGAAGTAACAGAAGAATGCAGAATGTACAGTGGTCACTTTAATAGTAGACGAAAGTATAGTCCCATTTATTGTGAAGAATTATAGTAAAAACTCATCAGGGTGAAAAATCAAAAGATAACATCAAAATAAAAGAAAAACAGAAAAATTTGGAACTTTAAGTGATGTATAAAGTGTTGATACTTAAATAAAATGTAAGCACAGGTCTACGCCAAGTCTATGATGTGACTAGTTTTGTTACAAATGTTTATAGCCTGACATGCATATTTTGTTAGAAGTATGATGAATATTGAAGTAAACAATAGATTATGTGCATCCGTAAAGTGGAGGAGTAAAAGTCTTAGACAACATTATGCAATGGCAACATAGAACAAATCATGAATATACAAACTGGTTACTTGGTAATATTGTTCCAATATACTTCCACAGCCGGTGTCAGTTATATTAGAAGCAAGTACTGGGCTGTTTGGCTATGGTCCAGGGTTTACAAACAAACCAAACGTTTCAACAACACCACTGGCTGTCATCTTCAGTGGAATACGAGTCTACCTGAATGCGGGGTGTCAAACATCAGGCCCACAGTACTGTGGTAAAGGCCTGAGCCTGACGTTTGACACCCCGCATTAAGGTAGACTCGTATTCCACTGAAGATGACAGCCAGTGGTGCTGTTGAAACATTTGGTTTGTTTGTAAACCTTGGACCACGGCTAAACAGCCTGGATTATTCTGGAATTTCAGTGGGGTATAAATATAGGCATTCAGTGGCGCTTAGTTCAGTTTAAGTGGAAATTTATTCCCGTGCGGTTCAAAGTATTGTGACAAAGTGTTATGGGTTTTATAACTGTGCAGGACTCTCTTAGTTGACATTTTTATTGCTAGTGAACAATTTTTATTTGATTTGTTGTAAGAGACTACCTTGTTGATTACAAACTGTTTAACTGTGATAATTAAAGCTGGTGATTAGTGACTTAATTGGTGTCTTGTGTTTTGTTTTCCACTGTAACATAGGACAATCGAGGAGACCATCGTAACAATATTCACAATTATTATAAACAATAAATACTTGGTCACCATTTCAAATCAAGTTTACTTTATAAGAATATGACAAACCAATCAATTTCTTAAATCATCTTCAAAGAGTATGCAGTTTTATATTGAGTCACATTTAAAGTACTGTACAAGGTATAAGGTACAATGTACTTTGAAAGCACCTCCGTATAAGATTGTATATTCTCTGACGTTGATTTAGAAAACCAGAACAGTTATGAGAGTTTTATACAATAAAATGATTGGAAATCAGTTATCAAATGTTTATTACTCTTAATAATTTTTAATGTGTTTTTTTTATTGTAAAGTAGAAAATTTTTGTTGTGTAATTATTTTAGTTTTTGACAAATAGTAGTTGCAAATACCAGCTTTCATTCTCCTTCTTCACACATAATAGCAAATTATTTTCAAATAAAAGTTTTATTTGTTTAATAAATTAAAAATGTTATTTATATTTTTATTGTTTTATTGTAAAAAACTATGTGTCTGTATAACACAAGAGGAAAACTTATCTAAATAATATTGTGTCTGAGTTCTGATTTTAGAAATTACCAGTTAACAAAACAAATTATTCATTTGACTGAAAAATTTAGTGACCACACATACAATTTAAAATTCCATAGCTAATCTGTCATTTGTCCAAATAAAAATTATGGTCTTGTTGGAAAATTTGTTCTCATGATTACCAACTTTTGCATCACGTGAATCACACAAATTCTACTACTGGTGAAGAAGCCCCAATCATAATAAAAAGGTTACTTAAGAAAAAAAGTAGGCTACATTATGATCATCAATCTATATTGGATATGTACTGAAAATTGTATGTCCACTACTTACCAAGAATGTCTGGTGAAGATCTTTTCTTCTCTTTGGCAGCAGGTATGGACCTCCGGTTGGCTCTGGAATTAAGCTGTCTTGTCATGTTGGCAGGAGGCTGGTGAGCAGCAACATTTGCCGGAAGTCCTCTGTTCATCTTCACACTCATATTGATCTCAGTTTTTTCTTTTTTACGTGGCACTACAGTGTCTTCATTTTCACTGACAGCTTTTTCCTTTTCTTCAACCATCCTATTTGTATCTTCTAGCACTTCACAACTTTTAATTTCTTCTTTCACACCAGACAAAAAGGCATCAGCCAATTTGTTGTTACTTTCTTTGAAAATGTCTGTAGCAACAATGTTGGCAGCCATGTCTGACACCACTACACTACTACCTTTCTCTAAATTTTCTAACTTAAAACACAGATTTTCATCGAAACCATCTTTACCTGGAATGTTAAGATCTTTAACTTGTCTTGTTGTGTCCTCTATAGTTTTACTACTAATGTTTGCTACATCAGGATCTAAAGGTATGTTAAATTTTGGTTTGTTGTAGAAAGTTTTTTCAAAGGATCCACCACTATCTAATTGATTCACAGTGTCCTCTTCTATGTTGTTATTGTTATTATTATTGTTATTGTTGTTGTTATTTAAACTGGCAGAATCATCATCAGAGTCAGAGTGCAACTGGTTAGCAAAGTGTTGGAACCCAGGATAGTTAGGGTTGACAATGCCTCTTCTTCCTGTAGGTAAATTTCCTTCTTCTGAATCTGAGTCACTGGTCTGACTTATGCTTTGGTAGTCTTCCCCTTCTGGTGAAGCATCTGTTGAACTAACACCACAACTCTGAGGCCCTTCTGTAATATAGAAGTTTGCGATTAGTCTATCATGTTTACATAAAAGATACTTACCATAAAAATATTTAAAATTTTAAGACTATATGATAAAAACTATATTTCTTTAGGTTCATGTTCTTAGTAGGATTTATGAATCTTTTGAATCATTTGCTATCATTGAAGTGAGTAATTTGTAACAAACAAATGTAAATAAAATTACACACACACACACACACACACACACACACACACACACACACACACACACACACACACACACACACACACACACACACACACACACACACACACACACACACACACACACACACACACACACACACACACACACACACACACACACACACACACACACGAGGGGGAAGAGAGAGAGAGAGAGAGAGAGAGAGAGAGAGAGAGAGAGAGAGAGAGAGAGAGAGAGAGAGAGAGAGAGCAATATATTAATATTAATATAGAGTTATTGAACTATTTTAATTCACGTGTCTACACAGATAAACACTATTTCCTATGATTCTGATAATTGAATTATTTTCTTTCTAGTAATTGAACAATTAGAAAAAATATCAGAATTTGTAAAAAGCATTATGAAGAAGAAAATTTTATATTGCACTCAATTTTTACTACCTGAGTTAGTTAACTTACTACTTATGAGAGAATAGAAAAATAAATATGTACGGTATTACAAAATTATGGAAAGCACAATTTTGTAATACAGTAGAACCTCGTTATAACGGACCCCGTTACTACGGACTTCTTTTACAATGGACACGTGTTTTACGTCGTACCCCCACCCCCTAGTAACTAAGTCAATGCACCGGAATGACTCACGTCCACCCGCCAGTGCGGAATGACAGTTTTCAGAGACAAACACCCTTGTCAGGTATAAATCATTGAAAGTTAAAACCCAACCCCAATCCACCATTGAATTAACTGGTTTGAGAATTAACTGTTGAGATAATAACAACAAATACAGGAAACTGTTTGTTTGAATGGTAAGGGAAAGGGAGTTGAAAACAAAGAAAGGTTAATGCCTTAGCCAGGTATATTTTCACTCCCACCACTACTGGTCAGTATTGTTCAGTTGTTTGTCGTGCACAGTCACACGTCCTGCCTATAACTTTTTTTAATTTATTCAAATCATGTTGTTAAGTAAGCCAAGTGTAGGACAGAAACGGAAGCGTAAGGCGCTCAGTCTTCAAGATAAACTCTCCATTATAGAAAAATTAGAAAAAGGAGCGTCTGTTTCTAGCATTTGTCATGAGTATGAAATCGCAAAACAAACCGTATCGGACATTAAAAAATCAAAAAATGACATTCATAACTTTGTTCTCAAGTTCACTGTAGAAAAGGAGAAGAGTGCAGCTAAGCGTATGCGGCTGCCTTCTATGGCAACACTGGATGATGCAGTCTACAAGTGGTTCTCTCAACTTTGTTTATGTGGAATGGCTGTTAGAGGAATTGAAATTCCTGGATGCCGAAAGACTCTCCAAACAGATGGGACTTGAACAGTTTAAAGCGAGCTCTGGTTGGCTGTTTAGGTTTCGTCGACATCACAACATTTCAAACAAGAAGATTAGTGGGGAAATTCTTAGCACAGACTTTGAAGGTGTTGAGCCTTTTATAAAAGAATTAGATGATTTGATTAAAAAATAAGTATAGGGATTACCCACTAAAAAGTACCGTCTGCCTAGTGGCAAAAGCTAAAGAGCATGATAATGTCTTTCAGCCGCCAGCAAAACGCAACATTATTATGGTTACTAACTGACTGATTGTTTCTTTTGCGCAAATGTTGCGTTTAGTTGCCATCTCAATATTCTTATTCAATCTACAACGTTTTACTCGTTCGTTGTTTTCCCTTCGCTTCTCTTTCAGTTTCATGTTGTAGAATGCATCGATTTTCTCCTGCTCAGTCATCATCGACGCGAACGGTGTATTTATTAAGTACTCGTTCAATTCTTCGCGCATCAAGTCATCTTCCTTTCGTTTTTGTTGCGATGGGGCCGCTGGTACCGAAGCTTCACCGCCGACAGCAGCCGTTCGTTGCTGTTCCTTCTCGAGCTTCTTTCGTTCCCGACACTTTCTTACTCGCTCGGCATTTTGTCGTTTCTTGATCTGAGCCTTCTCGTCGCTGCTATCCATTGTCGAATGCTATTTTAGTCAGTCGTCACGTTTGTTTACTATATATCAACAGCAGTGTATTTCGCCACAACACAAAACAAACTTTTATTTACATATTGCGACGTATCAAAACAAACCTTTATTTACAATACAACAATCCCAATGACGTCATGCAATGATGACGTCACGCAGTGATGACGTCATACAGCGTTACATGTTACAGAAAGTTTCAAACGACGCAGTACAGACAAAAGAGCATGTAAAACCAAATTTATTCTCACTAAAACGTTTGCTTAAATTAAATGTCAGCAGCGATCATTTCTGTCTTGATGCGTTTACATATCAAATTTCTAGACTGTGGGGAATCGAAAGTGTGGAAGCGTCACGCAATGATGACGTCATACAGCATTACATGTTACAGTTTCAGCGTTACAGAAATTTTCAAATGATGGCCAGCCAAAAGACATTATCATGTCAAAAGAAGGTTATCAATTGAGCCAAATTTATAACTTTGATGAGACAGGTTTGTTTTGGAGAACTCTACCTGACAATACACAAGCTTCAAAAGCCGAAAAACTACGCCTGGTAGAAAAGTCAGCAAGGAGCGTGTGTCAGTTTTGTTGTGTGCAAATGCAGACGGCACTCATATGCTTAAACCTGCTATCATTGGTAAAAGCAAAAAACGAAGGGCACTTAAAAATGTGATGGACAATTTACCAGTTCACTATTATAGTTCCCGAAATGCGTGGTTTACAACTGAAATAACAAGTGATTGGTTTCATAAGAAAGATGTGCCAGCAATTATAAACCCCCAAATGGAAATTTTGAACATTCCAAAAGAAAAAATAAAAGCTTTGGTTCTTTTGGATAACGCACCAACCCACCCTGATGTTGACAAACTCTGCAGTCGAGACAAGAAGATAAAGTGTAAGTTCCTGCCTCCAAACACAACATCCGTGTTTCAGCCCATGGACCAAGGAGTAATTTATACTGCCAAGCGGCTTTATAGAAAAAAATTTCTCAATGAAATCTTAGAAGTTGATGAGCCATCCGCTGCTGAAGAAGATAGAAGGGGCCAAAAGACTCTTCAAAACTTGAAGGCCTACAACATTCGCTCTATGATTCACAACTTTGCTGATGCTGTAAAAGAAATTAAACCAACTACTTTGGTGAACTCATGGAAAAACTGTTAAAGAATGAAGAAGCATGTTCAGAAATAGAAAATTGTGAGACAGAAGATTTCTGTGAAACTTTGCAAAGAGTAGGGGAGGAAGAAGTTTTATTGGAAGATGTGGAGACCTGGCTTGAAGAAGATGAAGATGACCCTGGATTCCACTTGTTGACGGAAGAGGAGATTGTTGGCAGTGTCACTGAGAAATAAGACTCTACGGAGGATGAGGAGGAAGACTTACAAGAGGAAGACAATAATCAGGCAACAATAAAAGTGAGTGAAGTGAAAGATCATTTAAATTTTGTCATTGAATATGTTGAACAATCAAAAAATGAAAATGTGTTTGCTTACTATGAACACTTGCGGCATCTTCGTCAGTTACTGACCAAAGAAATAAATAACAAACAAACACAACAAAAAATCAATACTTTTTTAAAACCAGTTAACGTTAGTAGTAATAACCTAATGAATAATAATGAACCAGGCCCTTCTTGTTCAAGAGAATAAAACAATAGAATGTATATAAAGTTTCAATTCTGGTCTATAATGTAAATATGAACAGTATGATCTCATTTGTCATGTATGCTATGTAAAATGATGTCAAGTAAAAATAAACATGTTTTATACTAATTTACTGAGTTTTATTGATGTAAATACGACCTAACAAGACTTATTTGTTATATAACGGACTTTCATTACAACAGACAACCTTTAGCCCCAATTAGTCCGTTATAATGAGGTTCTACTGTATTTAATTATTACAATATAGACCATTGAATAAAGATTTTTACTGGACAAAAATCCTCCAGACACGAAATTTGGTAGAAAGTTAGGTTTTGGGGTCACTTCAATGGTGGAAAAAAATCGGACACTCCAGCTCACCGCTGGGCCCCCCTGGGGGGGTTAAAAGGTGGGGCAAAACGGTTTGTTGTTAATATCTCAAAAACTAAGCAAGATATCAAAAAACGTTAAATACAAAAGTTGTAGCTGACCAAATTTCCCATCAAAATGGTTCTTAGTAATTTTTTTGTCAGACGCACTGGGACAGAGATATGAGTGCTCAAAGTTGAGACCTTTTTTTGCAATTTTTTGTATAAGGCATTTTTATGAAAAAAAACTTGAATTTTTTTGAGTTTAGGCCGATTTTTGTATAGTAAAAAGCGCTAAATATGGGTATGTAAGTGTTTGTACATGTAATACCAAGTATTTGGATGTAAATTTTTGCATGTATATATTTATGCACACATATACACACACACTACAACTACAAAAACGTGCATTTTTGAACGTAAGCGTTTTTAGTTGTATACATGTATATACACACACATATATGTGCAAATATGTGTAGAAATATTTTCATGCATATATATTATACTTGTCTAAATCCAAAAATGCACATCTATACGCATGGATTAGTCAGTATATGCATGTAACGCTTTCGTTCAAAAATGCAGGTTTTTGTAGTTGTAGTGTGTGTGTATATGTGTGCATAAATATATACATGCAAAAATTTATATCCAAATACTTGGTATTACATGTACAAACACTTACATACCCATATTTAGCGCTTTTTACTATACAAAAATCGGCCTAAACTCAAAAAAATTCAAGTTTTTTTTTTTGTAAAAATGCCTTATACGAAAAATTGCAAAAAAAGGTCTCAACTTTGAGCACTCATATCTGTCCCAGTGCGTCTGATGAAAAAATTACTAAGGACCATTTTGATGGGAAATTTGGTCAGCTACAACTTTTGTATTTAACTTTTTTTGATATCTTGCTTAGTTTTTGAGATATTTACAACAAACCGTTTTGCCCCACCTTTTAACCCCCCCAGGGGGGCCCAGCGGTGAGCTGGAGTGTCCGATTTTTTCCCCCATTGAAGTGACCCCAAAACCTAACTTTCTACCAAATTTCGTGTCTGGAGGATTTTTGTCCAGATTTTCACAAAATCTGCCTTTATTCAATGGTCTAATATTATTTAATGTAGTATTTATAATTGTTGTTAATAAATAAAAAATATATCCTAATTTTGTCTTTAGAAGACAGTAAAATTCTGGATTAATTTTAATGTTCCTCAGATTATGTAATAAATTTCCCCTTTATCTGTCCCACAGCAGCTATTGGATACAAAATTTCTGCTGCCTTTAACATTATTAGTTAAAAAGGCATTCTTTATGATATAAAGTGTGATATATGTAATAATGTTAAAAAAAATATTTTCATTCCAAGATTCTTAAGCAGGGATTAAAATTGTAACTAAAGTAAATTAACCTCATGTATCTGTCAATCACCATATTCAATAATGATGTATATCTTTCATAAATTCTATTTTAAGGAAGAAACATTATTATTTTATAAGTTTTTTTCTATTAAAAATTAATGGATTGTTCTACTGTAATAAACTTAAACTGATATAATTTACAGAACTATGTATTTCCTTGGACAAATTAATGACTGTATTACAATTAATTCTGCTTTATAGGAGATAAACCTTACTTTGAAGTTATGAGGATGTAATTTGATCATAATATATGAGCTGAGAATAATCATGTGACCAATCTAGTAACCAGGATTTTTTTCAGAGGGGGTGAATATTACCTTCTTGTGCAGTCTTACAAAGACTCTTATGTTTCTTACAGCTTGGCAAAAACATTATTAGTTAATAAAACAATTAAATACATGAATCTAACAAAGGAGGAAATAAACATCATCTACTCCAATTAGAAAGTTGATGTGCCGTAATCCTTATATTAAAAACTTTAATAGCAATTACAAGATTGCTACAAGTTATTCGATAATACCTGTTTACAGTAGAAAGTTAAACTGAAATTATTAATTATTTAATTCTGTGTGGTAAAAATGGCAAACCAACATTGTGGTCACACTAATTGTCTTCACTATTCTTTAGTCTTCAAAATACACTATGTACCATAGGAAGAATAAAAAGTTTCTGTTATTCTCATCTGGTTTATCCAGCTCAATTCAGCCTATTTGAACAATTGGGTGGAGCTTTTCCTGTTGTTTTGTTTCCTTTCTTTTTTGCTGATCTACTTGGATGACAATATAGGATAACATCCTACCTGGTCAATGCATTTGTCAAGCTCTTAATTTTGGAGGGCTGAGGCTCTTCAGACCCTCCTTGACCACAACGTAATATCTACAACTGAGCAGCAGTTATAACATTTCATTTATGTTAATGTAATGTTATCTAAACTTATTATACAACTCATATCTCATTTGGACACACATTTTATCACTACAGAAAAGTAGAACACATGCTTTTACCATAAGAATTCATCAAACATTGTTATTTTGTGTTGTTTAATGTATTTATTCTATTAGTTTTAATAAATGTTGTAAAAGAGTTAAACAATGTTTTTTTCATAATTTATAATTTCTGTGTTCTCATGCTACAAACGAGTTTTGACCTTGTGTGTCTATTGCTACTCTTATTCAAATTAACTTCAACCAATCAGTCAGTATATGTTTGCTCCAAAATCTAGGTAAATGGAATATAATAATTTTACAGAACAAATGTAGTAATTTCTGCTTTTACAAAAATGTTTGTTAATAGATTATCTGGAACTATATCCTATTCTATACAAAACAAATATTGAAAACAATTGTAATATTTGAATAAATATATTGTTAATTTTGTACTAAGCATGGGAAAAAAATTGAACACAAGTTGTGTGTTACATATTAATTTCATGTTTTTAAAATTGGTCACAGGTTTATGGCATGTTTGATTAGTGATACATTTATTGTTCAAGGTTTGATATTTAGCAGGACAGGAGAATAAGATTTAATACAAATTTGTGTATGCAGACACAAGTCTGAATCAGCACACACACACACACACACACACACACACACACACACACACACACACACACACACACACACACACACACACACACACACACACACACACACACACACACACACACACACACACACACACACACACACACACACATGCATCAGTACCTATACACATATAAGAATCAGTAAAAAAGTAAGAAATTTTATTATTAAATAATACATAATAAAAATAGATAATAAATATAATAATAATAATAAATAAATATTGTTTTTGTTAATAATAAATTAGAATTCTTTGAAGTCAAGGGATGTGGGTAATAACTACATTTCCTACAAATTTCTAATATACTCAAGTTGATTGTAGGTTTTTAAATAAGCTATTTGGGGTCAGAATTATTCTCATATAATTTCTTCTCACGCATTGTCCAAGGAAATACAATTTCCACTTTAGAATTTGTCTACACTATTGTCCATTGATTTCCAGTTTTCTCTTAGTCAACACATCACTTCTCTTTCTACTTTTTTGTCCTATCATTCTGCAGTTGTGGTTCTTAAAAAAATGTTTCCCAATGAATGAATGGATGGTTTCTATATTTACTGAATATACTTAAAACTACTATTGAGTTGGCTAATGTTTAAACTTATTTTCCTCCCACCATAATTTTTGAATCAGTGGTTTTGATCTTTCAGTTTAGAAGACTGCCTTAAGAATTATCACATATGGTAACTAGAGTTCAATTGTGTGTCTGCTTGTGCCATTGTCCACTAGATTTTGGTTATTATATGGAATAATTATGAACATGTCGTTATCTTTCAAAAACTGAAAATTAACTTAAACTCTTGGAACTATGATGGATGCCCAAGGTAAGAGGATTATTAGGTTATTTTCTATATTCTTTCTATTCATACATAGGCAATTTTATCAGACCATATGGTTAGCTATTTATTTTATTATATTTTGAAAATAGTCTCCTTTTACTTTCTCTATCCCTCTGATTTCTAATATCCTACTTAGAGCTCTTTCATTGTCTATATTCTGCATATGAACACATATTTCACATATTTTTTATCTTTCTTCTCTTCTCTTCTTCATCACCCAATATGAGCACTGGCTTCCAACACCAATCTTCTCCAAAGTCTCCTGTCCATTGCCATCTTAATGTAAACCCTCACATCCATTCTTCTGAGATCTTCTAGCACATCATCCAACTATCTGATACTAGGTTGGACCCTCTTTCTGCTTTTATAGACCTGCACCCTCAGAATTTTCTTTGACATTTGCTGATCATCCATCCACTCGTGTTGACCTAACCATTGTATTCATTAAGTCTTTATGAATCTTACAATGTCTTCGTGATTCAATAGCTCATCTATCTCCTGGTTATTTCTGATCCTACATACATCATCTTCTTTAACTGGGCCATAATTACATCTTAAGAGCATTCTTTCAAACAAATTGAGAGCATTAATTCAAATTGATAAAATTGTTCCTTTTTTATCAGCATTCGTGTCTTGCCTCCATAAGTAACAACCGGTTTGATAAGTCTTATATATTTTTATTTTTGTGTTACAACTAATGAGTTTGCTTCTCAATAGTTTGTTGTCATAATATGCCCTATTTTAAAAAGTGGTCATTTTTCTCTTCACTTCCTTTAAACCTCATGATGCTGCTGCCTTCATTCTCACTTTCTTTAATTAAAATCAAGCTTATTTTTATTAAGTTGTGGATAATGATTCCTTCTATCAGTATTACATTAAGGAAAATGGTTGTACTATTCAATACGAGTATGTATTCAAATAAGTACTATCATATATTCTGAAATACAGTATATATTATACTGATATATATACATATATAACATATGAAACATATATATATATACTTTTACTGAAAGATTATTGTTCGTCATGTCTTCCCCTTATGCCAAGTCAATAAATCTCCCTCTTTTCTTACTTCAATATCATAACTTAAGTTCTAATAATTTCTCTTACTTCTTTCCTATGTTTACTTCTCATACTACCTACTGTATTCAGAGAACCCACAATGCTTAAATTGTCTTTTTCGTTCACAATTTGAATTAATTTTTACTGTTGTTGATTGGTCACAGTATACTCACATGCGGAAACAAGGATATGTAAATGTATTCCTGTTCAGTAAAGTATTATGATATAACTTAATTTTGTGATAGTTAACTTATAACAGAGAATATACAAATCTTTTTTTGAGAATCAAATTATTCAAGTAAATAATTTTGTAAGAGTTATCTCATACTATCTCATATGACATAAATTCATATTATACATACCATAACTCACAATATTTTCTTTTTTCTTTTCAGTTACTTAAGAAAATTAAAACAAATTACAAATAAATTACATAAGAAAATAAAAAAATAGGTTTTTAATTTGCACTTTCAATTCTTTAAATACAGTTAAACATTTTACTTAAAAAAATATTTTCAATTAAATGAAATAATAATTTTTGTAAATTTGAATAATTATTAACATAAAAATGTTTTGTGAAGTGCACTACTAAATAAATTATACTACAAAGAATTATAAAAGAATATAAAAGCTACTATGAAGAATTGTTATTTAGTTTACCTTCGTCTTCTATTAAGCTGTCATCTGGTGAATGCTGGCACAAAAACCTGAAATCTGGTTGTTGTAGTGAAGTCAAATTGTAGTTGCCATTGTCGCTGCGAACTATATTTGTTGTAGTGTAATCTTCTACCCATTGTGTGCTGCAAACAGAAACGGTTTATAAGAAGAAAAAAATCAGGCATCTGGTGTGCATGAGATGAGCTAAAGTTTTAAAATGTGGTACTGTAATAGAAAAAACAATGTGTTTACATACTATTAATGACTTTACTTAGTCAGTAATATTACTTGTATTTGTAGCTGGAACAGCTGAACATGATTTACCAGATTCATACCAAACAATCTTGTACATAACTAATTTTCTGTATAGTGAAGTCTTATTTGTATGTGTCCATATTATGTATATGTTCTGTGTGTGTGTGTGTGTGTGTGTGTGTGTGTGTGTGTGTGTGTGTGTGTGTGTGTGTCTATTTTGTTTATCCAGTCAGTCTTATGTCTTTGGTATCTTTCCCTGTTTGATAATGTCTGTGAATCTTGAATAAGGTACAGGAATAAAGCAACATTAAATATGGTGATGAATAATGAAATTCCTGGTCCAAAGAGAATTAGAAGAAGTGAATATTTTTGACATGGAAGAGGGAATGGAAAATATTCTGTGTTCTCTTTCATTCAGGAACTAGTTGCTAAGTTTTCTTTCTATACATCTAAAACATCTGGAATCAATGCTTGTAAATGTGGGAGACATATAAAGATACTGCTGGTTAGAATGAAGGAAGATGGATGTAAATCTGTGGCTTGAATATCTGGTGTAGCAAACCAATACCAGATTCTTGAATTTGTGTACCAGTCTTTTGAAGTCAGTAATTTTTTCCAAGAATTCAAACTTCAAGATTCAAGATTCAAGATTTCGAAGTTCAGGAGAATGCCTCTTGTCAGAAATCTGGTTTACCAGCCATTAGCTAAGCAGGAGGAACTGCCTTTACTGGTACTGGAGAATTAAGTGGTTTCCTTCCTTGGATTTGAAGAACAGACATTGGCAGATTAGGAAGCGACGTCATTATTAACTTAAGGACGTAGGTGGTACTTGGGCAACTTTGTTACGGCAATAGGTATATGCATTCTAATAAAGTAGACTCTTATGAAATCTGATCAATCCCATAGTCTAAACCCAATGTCTGTAATTAGTCTTTGCTCTAATTACAAATATTTTTATAAGACATTACAGTACTAGACATTACATAAACCAACAGAGAAACATTTCACTGGCCAAGAGAATATAAACAGAATATTGAAAACTGTGTTATACTCAGTCGAAATTTTGTTTTCCAGTTTTCCAAAGGAAAGCACGTTGTAGTCACAGATACAAGGGAAACTGTTCTATCTGGAGTTTTATCCCAAGTGCAAGATGATGAAGAACTTTTTAAAGTAAGTGGTTTTGCAAAACAGAGGTGAAATTATTTTGTATCAAGAAGGGAGCTGCTAGCTATTGTTAGCTTTGAGCACTTCCACAAGTGCCAGTATGGAAAGGAGTTTACATTACGAATAGCCAAGCTGATCTTGCAGTACAAAATCTGGAATTACAGTTGACAGTACAGCTGGCTCACTTACAAGAATACTGCTTCCAGGACTACGGTCAGTAAAGAACCATGGAAACTACATGGCAAAACTTATCATTTATGTCAAAAGTTGTCTATATTGCTGCAAAAAGGAATAATAATGCTCAAGCATACAGGTTGAAGCCATTGCTATGCTTGTGGTACATTATCTTTAACCTACACCTGCTTAGAGTTTTGGGCTGAAGCTGCCTTCTTGTCAGTCACAGTCTCCAGTTGTCTCTATTTTCCCATTCACCATCTCTGAGATTCCCATTCACTTCACTTCTCCAAAACCTTTTAGGTCTACCTCTTCTTCTTCTCCTTCCCAAAGGACTTTAGTTTGTAACTCTTGTTATCCATCTAACATCTCCAACTCTTTTTACATGGGTATGGGTATGTGTATGGGTTTTTGTATGACTATACAATGTCAGTTTTTTCTCTTTGAGATAACTAAGCATATCATTTCCTATCTTCATTCTTGTGACTTGTTGGTGATTTTATCTACTCTTGAGAGCCTACAGCTCCAACCCCAGTAGTTGTTCATTTCACTGCCAATTTTTTCTCTTTATATTTTGTGTTTATTACATAGGTTTTTTTTCTCCATACGTCATTATACTTCACCCCATGGTACTGAATATCATTTCTTTTGTATGTCATATTATATGTCTGTCCCAAAGTATTAAATTGAGTCAGTTAATACATGTCCTTGTTAAGTGCAATATGTTGTTTATGTTTTCTTCTGTTGTCCCATGCTCCATTAGCATAAACCCTAAATATCAAACTTCCTTGTCTCTTTAAGGTAAGTTTGTTCACTAGCCACTTGTAAACTCTGTACATCCTCTTCTGTTGTTGGCAGATACTCATTTTTAACAAAGATTATTTGTAATCCAATCTCTGAATATTCTTCTTGTGACCTTACTCTGTGCAATGCTCATCTGATCACCCACAATGCTCAGAGTGCAAAGAATAGCATCTCTTTGATTTTTGATCTTATTGGTATTCTTAATAGTTCACATTTTCTTTCCTAAGGACTCAATTTATAGTCTAGAAAACTTTGAAAAGAGTCAGCGATGTTGAGGAGCCCTGTAAAAGATCCTTTGTTGTCTAGGCACTTTATTTGATGTTTTAAGATGTACATGTTCTTCTGATATAACTTGCAAGATATAGATATCTTGTCAGTTTTTCATGTCTAAACTCTGCAAGGCCTGCCAAATAGTTTTCTGGGCAAATCAGAAGCTTTCTTCAAATTGTAAAGCCTAGGTGTACTGGTAATGCTGAAGGGAAGATTGTATACTACTAGATATAGAGGCAGACCAAGGATGAGATGGTTGGATGACGTAACAGAAGAAGAGGAGGAAGAAGAAGAAGAAGGTGTACTGATATGTTCTTTACCATGCTCCTTTCTGTTACTGTGTAGGGTCAGTACAAACACAGCAACTTTCAGAAAGTTCTCCCCCCCCCACACACACACAGAGTAGTACTAACGACGTGTACTGTTATTAAATTCGTCCCTTTTCAGACGTCAGTCAACTGAAGTCTTATCGGTTATTAGTAATTAAATGAATATGATTATATGTAATGTTTAGTCCAGGGAATCGTTTAGTGTACTTTGGCAGAGAATAGTGGGCAAATACAAATAACAAAATGCGTATATCAAGTAAAATATAACATTATTTATTTTCTCTCGAAAACATAAAAAGAATCATGAACACACTTATTCCGCCTTAAGTCGTAAAACTGATTATCAACAAATTACAACATCAAAATACTACTACGTATATCAAAAGTTATGCAAACTCAACACTTCTTGTTAGGCCTAATTTCATAATTTTTCATTCATACAAACATACACATTTACTTATTTTTTTATTTTGTTGAGCTCAACTTTATAATTTAGGAAAAAGCCAGTATTTAATTATTTTTGAAATGTCTACTTTCCTGTTGATGCATATGGTTTAATCCTGCATGACGTCTCCTGTTGTTTTCAATTTTTAGGTTTTACAGCCGAACTGTTTGCTTAGTTTTACTGTTCACTGATTACTATTATGATGATTTATAATATTAGTTAGAATTTCACATTGTTCAATTTACTATGCTGTTTATGCGGGTGAAAACGGTACTCAGCTGGCGGCGAGCGAAACTGCCCATGTCCGCTTTGTTTTGATGTTAATTGCCGACTGGCGTTTGTTCAGTATTACAAATTTCCGTTTGTTGCGTCTTCAAACGGGTTCACCCTGCTCCCCGCCATACGTCTCGTCCTCAGTATTGTAGCATTCCGCTGAGTTTGGTATCACCTTTTTAACTCTTAATTAACTGTTTCTCGTCAACAACATACTGGCAGAATTAATCACTGTCTATAAATAGATTTTCGTCTTTTGCTGCATAACCATACATGGTCATGAAAATATTTTCTGGCTATCACGTCACCTCAAAGGGGCCTCATCTTTACATGTTATAGAATTTATGAAATTACAGAATAATATTTAGGTAAATTTAGACCCATTACAACACACACGCGCGCGCGTGCACGCACACACACACACACACAGACAAAGGCATGGTATTTTACAACCAGATACAAATAAGTCTGCAACAGTCATTTATACACGCAACATGCACACATTTACACACAAAGCGACAGGTAAAATCTCTTTAACAGTAGAGTGTCAGTAAACAGGCGCTGACAAATGACTTTCACTGCTGGATATATGGGTATTTTAAGGAATGCTCTTGAAACACACTCAAGTTGGCAAACAAAACCAAACTAGAAACTTCTACACTGGTAATCTGAATAGTGTTCCAGATTCTGAATAGTGTGACACAGACAAGTTCATTTGTTTTCAGTGTAATACATCTAGCTAAGTCTGTATAATATGAAGTGTAAAAATAAAGTATTTTTAGGTAAAGTTTGTATGAGTTTATCCTCTCAACTGCCAGCAGACATTTGTAGACATACCCAAAACTTGTTGTATTGTGTACATATGGTCTACACATGAGCTTCCTGCATTGGACATCACTTGCTCCCCTCCAAGTTTGGAGTTAATGTGCTCATCCAATTTTGCTTGTATAACTTTTCCACATGTTCGTCTGGTTGAAGGTATCACACTAATGTCCCCGTAATTTTTGAATTTTCTTATATCACCTGTCTTGAATGATGTAATATATGCCTCTACTTGTTACCTTGGTAATTCTTCATTGTTGATTGCTCTCTGAATCATATGATGAATCATAAAACTAATTTTTCTGAACTGTATTTGTTCAGTCCTGGAACTACTTCTCCAGGTACTTTATTGTTTTTTAATAGTTTAATAGTCTTTGTGAACTAACTCATTGGTAGCTCAGTCTGTTGCCACTCAGCATCTAGTCATTCTTCCTGGTTCTCTATAATAAGCAACATTCTCTCTTAAAATTTCTTTGTAATACCTCTCTCACTCCTGTAAGTTAATATTGTTAACATGAACCTTTCTATTGTATCCTTCCTCGGTGTTTTTAAAACATGATAGGGTTCTAAACTCTTTGTGCCTCCAAGATGCTGCTTGATGTTAATGTGTGTTCCTTCCCACCTATTCTTCTTTTATTTTATTAATAGTCTTTTGATTTCTGTATTATTTTCTCTACATTTCTCTCTGTTATTTGGTTCTTTCTTACTTATCTATCCTATAGAGAGTTTTATTTCCTTGAATATTTATCCTGATGTCATTTTGGTAACCTATCAGAACATGGTAGTAAATGTTCTGAAGTATGTGTCATTCAAAGTCATTTAAATTCTGACATAATCTTCTTTGGTAGAAGTCTCTCATGGACTCATCCCATAGAAGACACAGTTTAACCCATTTCACTCCTAAATCCTGCATGTCTAATTTTGTTTCTCCACTGTGGCATTTAAATGACTAACGAAAAATCATCGTTAATTTCAAGTAACTTACTGTTGTCGCCAAACTATTCTTCTACTTTAATGCAAACATGCAGTACTCTAATTGCAATGCTACTCTTTATGATGATATATTCTATTACCAATTTCATGCTTCTCATTTCTTGTATCATGTATTTGTATTTAAACTATATCATGTCAAATGTATTGTGCAAGGTGCCTTTAAAATAGTGTTTTATGTCTTGTAGACTTTTTCCAAGAACAATGGATAAGAAGATATTGGTCCTAAGATCATATTTGATGCTCTGACTTGGGAAGATATCTGTCATTTTAAACACATCAGGTACTGATTGTGTTTATTTCTGAGTTTGGAGAACACATTGTTTAATTGGACTTGGAATGGTGTAGATCTTTTGGTGGAAGATGGGCTCTAGTAGTGGGTAACTTCTAAACACTCATGACCTCCACCCCTCCTAAAAGAGTTTCAGCAACCAATGGAATTGTTAAGTTTCTTTATTAGTGAGCACAAAAGGCCACTCACACTTCTGATATTTCCTAATCAAACAACAAACATGATGGATCTTGCATTCAACTACAGTAGACGCCCTCTAGTCCGGCCTCGGTTGGATCGGCCGTTGGATGGTTCGGCCAGCCATATGGTGAGTCACACAGTCTAGACGAGCCTCCAACGACAGGCCCCAACTTGTTAAATGGAAAATATATGTAGCTCAGTTGACTTGCGCTTTTGTTCATGTGCAGATGTATGTCTTATGTTGTGATTTCTGTGTATATAGTCTGTGTAAATATATCTGTGTATATAGTAATACTGTTTGTATCTGTGTAAATAAAAACCTTTTCTGACATGAGTGCGAAATGAAAACACACGTTCGTGACTATGGACCAAAAATTACTAGTCCTTCAGCATCTCAATAAGGGCGAATCGATCCAGAGTATTTGCCAAGAGTTTTGTTGTAGGCAAGAGTACTGTTAATGACTGGCGCTGAAAAAGAAAATCGATTAAGACTTAAATTGAAACTGAAAAAGTGCTTTCAATGCAATGCACTTAAAAAAAAAAAAAACAAATAACGAATTAGTAGACGATGCTTTGTGGTTATGGTTTATGCAGGAACACCGAAGAGGCACTCCGATAAGTGGACCAATTTTAAAAGAAAAAGCAATTATCCTACACTCGAAACTTCAAGATGCTGGTACATTCTCAGCAAGTGATGGATGGCTATCACTACATCATGGCTGGAAAAAGCGTCATGTAGTCCATTTCATTGGCATTTGTGGTGAAAAATTGTCCAGTCTGTCTGACATCATTGCTAGTGAAAATCTTAGTCCAGAACAAGTCTATAATATTGACGAGACAGGGTTGAATTTTAAACTCTTGCCCAAGAAAATGTTTGGTACGGCTAAGGAAACTTCAGCCTCAGGATTTAAAGACAGTAAAGAGAGAATCTCGGTGGCTTTGTGTTCAAATGCCTCAGGGTCCCACAAGCTGCCTTTGTTTATAATCGGAAAATCAGCAAAACCCAGAGCTTTTAAGAATTTAAACATGTCATCCCTTCCAGTGTACTACAGATACAGAACACAAAAATCAGCCTGGATGGATTCGTATCTGTTTAAGGAGTGGTTTGAAAGCGAATTTATTCCTAAAGTGAAACATCATTTGATGAGTTTGAAGTTACCAGTTAAAGCACTTTTAGTGCTAGCAATGCACCTACCCATCTGCAAGAACTTGAATGTGATGGTTACAGTGATATAAAATTATTATTCCACCTAACGTCACAAGTCTTACACAACCAATGGACCAAGGGGTCATTGAGTCTTTTAAGAGAAGGTACCAAAGAAAGCTTCCTTCAGAAATTCTAGGTAAACTGGACAATGAAGGCAGCACAGGTCTCATTCCGGCCTTGAAGACAATCAACATGAAAGACGTGATCTATATGGTAGCTAAGGCATACGATGAAATGCCATAATCTACATTTTCAAAGTCTTGGAGAAAAGCATGGCCAAATTGTTTTCTTCTCATTGAAAAAAATAAAGAGGACAACCCTAAAGCAGATGAACCAAATCTTCAGGGTTTTGAACCAGATGACAACGCATCTCTGTTAAAAGATCTACAAAGATTGCCTCACTCTGATGATCTTGTACAAGAAGACGTTGCAGAATGGATTGCTGGTCAAGATAAGAAGCTCAAAATGAGGTCTTAAACGATGATGAAATTGTGCAAGCTGTCATTTGCCAAGAAGACAAAGAAGAAGAAGAAGTCAATGATGAAGAGGGAAATGTCGAGGAAAAAATGAGCCACACTGAGGGAAGAGCAGCCCTGGAATTAGCAATGACATACATCGAGCAACAAATAGAGGCAACTGCAGTTGATGTTATGTTCATTAAGAAATGGCATGATTTCGCATTCAACACAACAGTTGAACAAAAAAAGCAGAAGAAGATAACTGATTTCTTTTAATTTTTATTTCCAAGTTTTACGTTCTGTAGTAACACTTTTAATGTTCATGTTTTTCATATTCTATAAAGAGTTGTGTTATTTTGCCAAATAAATTAATATCTCTGAGTTTGTAGTCATTTTCCTTGTTTGTTTTTTTACTTGCTACCATAGAGTAAGGGTGAGTGAATATAATTATTAGTAATTTATATATAGGCTACTGTATAGGGTCATTTATTGTATGGATCATTCATTAAAGAGCATTATTTCATCATTATAGTGTATTTTCGGTTCATCCGGCCATTTTGAAATCCGGCCTAGGGAAACTGAGGTGGCCGGACGAGAGGGTGTCTACTGTAATTCCATTTCCAGAATTATTTTATTATGAAGGAAAAACACACCAAAATGATTAAATTCAGTTAGAAATATTGATGCTACAAGACATGAAATTAAATATGACTACTGTTATTTCTGACCCACCTGAATTTTTGGTCAGGCCCTAGATCATTTGTCCCTTTCCAGCAGTGGATTACGGGAAAGTTTTATTTCAGAGTTGTAGGTAACTACTTTACTAAAGAGGTGAAAGCCACAACATCCCAAATAAGGAAGTCATTCTTGATGAAAAAGTGTTACATCATAATTTCTGTTCTTGTCATGGAATTTGAATATAAAGTTATGTAGATCAAGAGAGGGATTTCCTGATAGGAGTCTTTAAAGAATTATGCCACCTGGTGGATATTTTCAAGACGTGGCAACACCTCTCCAGTGTTACCTAAGTGGTGTCAATTTACTGATTTTTGACTGTTATGATTTATTATGAATAGTACAGAGGAAAATTATTATATCATGAATGCAATTTTTAATATATTGGTGACAAAACTTCTAACTATTGCTTTAATGATATTTAATTAATTTCACTATTCTAAGACCATTGTTCATACAGTCCCTGCTTAACAACTTTTATAAAAATGGCTATTACAGGCCAAAAAGAATGTATGAAAGTTGATGAAGAACATGTTCATTCAGTATGACTTGTTAATTTTAATTACAATTATTTTTCAAATTATATGGTACTTTGTTTTTAATTACTTCAAAAATATTTCACTCATTTCCTGATGAGATTCCTAACTTAATAAGATGAGTTGTAGAGATAACCTTGTCATAACAGTAGGGCAATATAAAATAAGACATTGTTTGATAAACTGACAAACTGGTTAAATATAGTACTGTGTGAGTATTGTAAATTTAGTTTTGTTTATTGTTTAATAGTATGTCAATTTAGTAATGAGTTTAAAAGAGAGCCTAGATGGTCCAGAGGGTAAAAGAAGACTTAATTAAATAACTGAGGTGTTAAGTCCAACTTTGATAAAACATACAGTATAGCATACAGGTAAACATAGAAGCAATAAATATAGAATCAGATATGCGCCCAATACAAAAGCAGGAAAATATAATTATATTTTAGTCTTGGGTTTTATTGTCCATGAAGTTTTTGTTTTCTTGCCCAGTCTGATCATGCCTTAATTCTTCCAAGGCCATTATTTGCCTTCACTTCTATCATTTTATAACTAATTTTGGCTGAATTTGTATGAATATCATTTCTTCCAGTTGTCTTGTTGATGTACATTGTTACACGGTAACTCCATATACTTGTATCTGAATGACTGCTTGAGCTATCTAGGCATTTTGAAAACACAGTGACATAATAGGCACAACAGATATTATGAGGTTCAAACCAGGACACAACCAATCACTGATCACTCTACTTCTACTAGCAGATATTATAGGGCATTACTGTGCAGGCTGCCACATGGCTGCCAGTCTCAAAAAAAATATACAAATTTATAATGAATGGACATGAACATCTCTCTATTGTTGTAGGGCCTGCCTGCTACTGTATATTTAAAAAACAAAGTTGGTAGCCTGACATTTAATATGGCCTACAATTTATCAGCAGACATAAATCTGAATTAGGCTTAAAGTTGTACAAGTACAATTTTAAGTTATTATTTTAACACAATTTTATTCTTTTGTTACATCTAAAATCCCCCAAACCCTACAATACTTCAAAATTCTGATCACACAATTTGCACCCCCTATAGGCACCCAAGGTAATCATAGGCCAGTTGATAACAAATGCTAGAATTACAGATGTCATAGCATAGTGATTGTGTTACTGTAGTATTAAAAAAAAAAAGAAAGTATAGTAAGAAAACTTTGGTAACTGTACACAACAAGGAACACAAAAACAGATAAGCCTGAAAAATGAAATGAAACTGGATAATCAAATAAAAATAACATTCAAGAAAGAAATCTTGGTAAGGATTGTTACTGACAAGATAAAACTTTGAAGAATGGATATAATGTTAAAGAAATTATTTAACAATTCTTGAAAATATGAATCTTAAAACAAAGATTGTGGCTTATGTGAAATGGAACATAAAAGTTCATGTTAGATGATGTTATATTGATAAAAATAATGCACTTTATATATTTTGGATTCTAAAGCTCTATATGCATTGAAGAATAAAAAGAAGCAGGAGAAGAATTTTTATGGGTTGCAATATTTCCTTCGATTACAACAAAGACATATATTAAACAATTAGAGCATCTAATAATGCATATTTGGTCATACAGTAAAACCATTGTGTCTATTTGCAAAGTCAAGCATCACACATATTAGTACAAAAACCTGGACAGATGACCACATGACAGCTTGGTGACTGGGGACCTCTACACTCAAGAGGTTAGACAGAGTTGGTGGTGATGATGATTATATCTTGCACTATCAGCCGAGGTTTAAAAAATAAAACAAGTTAAAAGACAATATTAAAATTCTATAGACACTTAAGATAGTGGTAGTATCCATACTCAAGTATGAGATTGAAACCTGAATTACAAAAAAAGTTCAAGAAAGAATGATCCATGTATAAGAGATGAGGTTTGGTATAACCAAACAATATAAAATGGCATGAGTATAGGGGATGAATGAGTTATTTGTCGGGGATGAATAAAAATTTGTAGAGAGTAACATGAATATATGATAAAAATAAGTTGAATGCTTTAAGCAGGAAGATGCTAACTGGAAGAAAACAGCTAGCATCTACTGAATAGATCAAGTGCCAAATATATTAAGTGGAGATGAGGATGAAGCAGTGAACAACTGTTGGAGCAGCACTCTCTTTTCTTGCCATCAAGATCTATCAGATGTTTCTTATTCTATCTCCTGTCTATCCTCTCTCTGACCTGTCACACACACACACACACGCACACACACATTTAAAATATTTATTGTGAAGAGCAAATTATATTTTCATTGCTTTGAAAGAAGTTATGTTTGATAAGTACATAGGAGAAACTATATAGAATAAAATGTGTGAAAGCATTTCACACAAAGAAAATATTGTGTGTAAATAAGTTATACTGTCACTTATAATAACATATAACTCAATAGTAATCACACTGTACATACATATATACACATTTCTTACATATGAAGTACACTGAAAAACTGAGCTTTGCAAATAAAGTAGATACATAGTTATAAAACGTATGGTACGTTCTTTTTATTTCAATCCTATAAATGCAGCTGCTGTTTTCATGTAATTGCGTCATTTATTTCATGTGTCTTTGAATATTACAATACTGTACCATGTTTGTTATTTTTATATGTGTAGTTTTAGTTTCCGTTAGCTGTACAGAGGTAATATTATTACTCCCCTGTGCACTAGCAGACATATGCAAGCAGTATGTTGTAATGTGCATGTATGAATGTCTGAAAGGTTTGTACAATACATAAAACAATTTAAAATGAGTTTATACTTTGGTATACTATTATACATTTTTAGACTACAATCTATCCTATACTTACTTGTACAAACATACAGGTACATCGATGTCCACAAATGTTCATACTTATGCATACACATAGTCATACACATCAAACACATACATATGCATACTGATCAAACACATAGTCATCCATATATAGGCCTATACATACATTCTATTTATGAAGGTGACAGTAATATAAAATGAACTGTTGAAATATTGTAATAAGTAATAAGAAATATATTCTTGTGCAAAATATAAAATATTGTTTATTTTATATATATAATGAAAGTTGGTAAGTTTGCATGTCAAGAGGAAATGGGTGCAAACTTTTCTTGTCCTGGTACACACTAATTTTCCACTTATTATGTAGATAATGTAGTTTTGAAAATAGCTTTTATCAATTGAGCACCTGATTATAAATGACTATTAAGGACCAATGATCAGAAAAATCAAAATATTTTGGAGCATGCTTCCTAAAATATGCAAATATTTCTGTTGGGAAGGGATTGAAACTATCAACTAGAGATTATATTGTAATTACCTACGAGTGAAATAAGTATTTGCTTAAGAAACAGCATGAATCAAATGAATAATACAGTTTTGGTAAATTATGTGTACAAAGACTAGACACTTGAGTGTTGAGCAGGGGTGGATTAAGCGGCTGGTGGACCTGGCGGCCGCCAGGGGCCTCCGAATCTCCAAGGGGCCCCAAGATCGATAGATTCCTAGTTAAAAACTGCTACAACAGAAAAGCAAAAGATGCAATGTTTAATATTATTCACTTATTCTACATGTAAACGCAAAAACCAAAGCCATATTTACAAAAATGACATTGATATTTCTAATTTAGATGATTAACTGGACCAGTTCTTACTATTTCTACAAGAAAACAAAGATACCATCAAATCGGCATCAGAAATTTAATGAGCTGCAAGAGAAATGTCTTCAACTTTTCCTAACGTAGAGATTATTTTGAAAATGTTTCTAACAATACCGATATCAAATGCATCAGGTGAAAGATCTTTTTCAGTTTTGAAACGCGTTAAAAACTATTTAAGGAGTACAATGGGAGAAGACAGATTGAACAACATGGCCATATTATACATAGAACAAGAAATTTTGGACAAAATAGATACTGCAAAAATAATTGATGACTTTGCCAAAGAGAAAACAAGATGGAAATTCATATAGAAAATCTTTTTTAAGCACTCAGGTAACTTAGTTACTGTTAAATTTTTTGAATAAATTTCTGATTTTTCTGGAAACATTGAGTTTTATTATTAGCTACATATTGCTGGTTTAAGCAAGTCATTAAAAGTCTAATACTGAAATCTTTCCGAAAAAGCCATCACTTCCTTACACGGTTTTTTTGTTTTGGGGCTTGGGTCTAAGGGCCTCGAAATCTTTACCACCAGGGGCCTCCAATCGGCTTAATCCGCATCTGGTGTTGAGGCAGTTGAGTACAGAGTTTGATGTGGGTGAATGCAAGCTGAGAAGGCATTGTAGGAAAGGTGCACAAATTATGTTAATAGGGTGTAATGAGCACTAACTGAAAGATTAGAGAGTACTGAAGATACTGGGAATTATAGGATACTACCATGGTGAGTTATGGAATTGTAATGGAGAGACAGTACTTTTGAAAAAAAAAAACTGTAGAAGTGTAAGAAGACTTCTACGTCTTACTGACCTGTTATTAAAATTTAGGATTGTTACAACGCGTAAGTATGCTGAAGTTCATACGTGTGAAAGCTGAACCTCAGGAATTGAATGACTGAATGTAAATATCATCTCTCTCTCTCTCTCTCTCTCTCTCTCTCTCTCTCTCCCTTTCTCTTTCCCCCTCCCTATCTCACAAACACGCTCTCTCTAGTGCACGCGCACACACACACACACACACACACACACACACACACACACACACACACAGTCTTTGCTTTTATGGTAACTGCACAAAAAGAGAAGAAACTTGTTTACCAGTCAAGGATAAAACAAATGATGAAACAGATAACATTTATAGAAGAAAATAAGAAAAAGTATTTATTGGAAAGTAATCCAACAGCACCAACTTTTAAAAGTCAGGTTAAGATACATAAAGAAGGAAAACCAATTAGACCGATTGTTTCTTTTATTAATGCACCTATTTATAAAT
Organism: Magicicada septendecula; assembly: GCA_034769895.1. Taxonomy (NCBI): domain Eukaryota; kingdom Metazoa; phylum Arthropoda; class Insecta; order Hemiptera; family Cicadidae; genus Magicicada; species Magicicada septendecula. Next base: position 281,212,202 of record CM068371.1, read on the forward strand.
TATCAAAGGAAGTTAGCAGAGTACTGAGAGAGAAATATGAATTTGGGACAAAATACAACATAGAGAATAATGTAAAATTGATAGAAAAATGAGAAAATATTAGGATTAATGTAAATACAAAATTGATATCACTGGATGTTAAGGACATGTTTACCAATATCACAGTAAATAAAGTTATTAAGTTAATAAACGATAATAATATGGGAGAATACAGGTATAAAAAGCAGTTGATGAAAGTAATTAAAGAATGTGTAAATCAGAACTATTTTAGGTTTAATAACAAGTTTTATATACAGAAAAAAGGTTTACCTATGGGGTCTTCATTATCCCCTATTCTTGCTGAAATATACATGAATGATTTTGAAAAGCAATTAATAACTTCCACTAAGTATAAAGACAATATAAAATTATGGTCTAGATACGTTGATGATGTATTAGTAATTTGGGAAGGAAGCATAGAAGAAGTGCATGAGTTTATAAATGAGGTAAATAATAAGGATAAAAACTTACAATTTAAAGAAGAGATAGGAGGTAAGAAAATAAATTACTTAGATTTGAACATAGAAATTAAGGATAATGAGAAACTACAGTTTGGGATATTTAGGAAAGAGTCGTATTCTGATATAATTATACCAAGAGAGTCTTACCACCCATATAGATATAAAATGGCGGCAATCAATACATTTTGTTACAGAGCTCAGAAGTGTTTAAAAGAGACCGAATCAAAGGTTAGGGAGTTAAAAACGATAAAGGGAATTGTAAGGAATAATAATTATAACACCAACATAGTGGATAAAGTTATGAAAAGGGTTAACATACAAAAAGCTAAAATAGAACCAGAACAAAAGAATTATGCAGGGTCATTGACATACATAGGTTCACATACTAGAAAAATTATAAAATGTTTTAATAAATATGGAGTAGATATAGCTATTAAAAAATGTGAAACGGTATTTGATAAGATAAGGAATAAGAATATAGAAAAAATTCCAGTATTACAGAAAAGCGGAATTTATAAATTAAAATGTAAAGACTGCAACAAAGTGTACCTAGGTGAGACAGGACGAAAATTCGTATGCAGGTTGTCTGACCACAAACGTGGAGAAGGTAATAGAACAACCAATTCATTATATGCAAGACATTTCATAGAAGACAACCATAAGTTTGTTAATCCTTTGGAAGAATACGAAATTGTAAAAGTAGTAAATAACACAGTTGAAAGGAAGCTTAGAGAGGAGTTAGAAATATTAAAAGAAAGAGAAAAAGGGTTAGACAATTTAATTAATATTAAAATTAAATTTGATAATGAAGAAATATTTTATAACATGATTAAGAAGTAAATGATAGAGGACAGATAGATAAGATTAAGAATTATTTGCATAGTACTAATTGGATGGTTAAAATAAGGGTGTGTGACTGACCCATGTGTGTGGAGAGGAAGTAGGGTAGTTTAAAAGGATGCACACACACACACACACACACACACACACACACACACACACACACACACACACACACACACACACACACACACACACACACACACACACACACACACACACACACACACACACACACACACACACAAGGAATTTGCTAGAAAAATATGTAACTGTACAGATGGTGTGGGACAGGGTTTAGGGGGTGGGGAAGGGTCATTTATATTATAGCTTGTTGTGTGTGAGCAGGGTGGGGAGAGGGGTGAAGGGTTTGTTTTTAAAATAATTCTTGCCTATTCCGATCTGACGATGGGCTGTGAGGCTTGAAAGCGCTAATCGGGATAATTTTTATATAGTGGTGTGCAACTGTGATCATTCTGATTGAAAAATCTTTTGAAATTAATAATTATAAATCCTTATTCTCCCTTTCAAAATTGTCATTGGAAATTAATGAATATATATATAAACCCTAGTATATATATATATATATATATATATAACACCCCAGTGATCATAATTAATTAAAAGAATTTAAATATAGAAAATTTAGTTAAGTATTGAAAATAGTAACGTGTCATAAACCTTACAACCTTTTTAAGAGTAATTTGGCCCACAGGCCGACATGTTCCTAGGCAAGATAGTGCATAACTCAACATGTCCCAACAGCATGTTTAACTCTGCATGAAAATGCATCTATACAGGATTAAACTGGTGACCCGACTTAACTACCAAAGAAACTTCTATCCCTATATAATCCAAACTGAATTTAAAAATGAGAAATTAATATATAAAATGAAAACTAAATTGAACCAGAGAAATTACAAGTTGATTGAATGAATTAGTAGCACTAATGAAACCCTTATACTGGAAATAAGAAGGAAATTACACGTCTGAAAGGTGAGCAGCCACAGATGCATGTCAGCCCCTGGGCTCACAGATTATACAAACAAAATTACAAAATTTACAAAAGATTCCCTCCCAAGTCCCCACGCACTATTCTGTCCCGTTAACCGGGGACCCAATTAAAATGTTTAAAACTTAAAGTCATTGCTGTAGAGTGACTCAATGTCCACTGGCTCTAGTGAGTTACATCACACAGTGTAAAAAATTATAATATGGATTGATTTCACCTTATTTTTTCCATGGGTGTGAAGTGGTGATCTTCTGGCCTACATGATGGGGTGTTTGTGGTTAGACTTCGCTATTCTCCTCCAGCAAATGAAGTTGAGAGAGAGAGAGTCTGGATGTTAAAAGTTCAGGTTGGAGCTGGTTCCCCGTCTTCCTCGGAGGACCCGCAGATCTGTAATTGTTTAGCCTGCCATAGGTTGAAGATGGTACAACAAATTTGCTCTTCTGTCGGAGTAGAAGCAAGCGAAGCTAACAGGACGACGATCAACCAGAGACAACATTTTTTGGTTCGCAGTTCCGCTTTCTCGCTTGCAAACAGCGGCGGGCACTAGAGTGCAGCACCTATCAAGCGCTCTAGATTATAACAGCTGCAGATTATTTATCACTGCTGCAGATTGATACGTATCTCAACCGCTAAATACAGTACAGCATTTAATGGCGGCTTTGACGTTAAATACCGAACACGCGCCGAATCTTATTTTAGACTCGGCACAACAACTTACAATGTTATTGTTGGATTAAAATATTGAACAATTGTATTTGATTTAAAAAATAGTAGACAATTGTTATTAATATGATTTTTGAAGAATTGCTGAATTTCTGTTATTTGCTCCATTTCTATAGTACTTAGGTACTACAGTATATTCAGGTACTGTGTTACACTGTATTTGCCTAAGTAGACCTAATAATGTTGTTGGGTACTGTTATGCAATACATTTTTGGGTAATGTTGGATAAAATGCTACCTGTTCTAATAAGAAATATGAGTGTTTTAATATGGAAAAACATCTCTAATATTATAAAGAAATAAGTTTTTCTTTTAGCTTTATTTAATATTCCCGTTTTCTTGTTCTATATTATAAATATAACTTTTTACTAAAATTTCAAACTTTTGAATAAGATTTTTCTAATAAATCTAAGAAATTATACCATTCTCACCTCTGAATAAGTGATGTGCCAGTTAATTTGTCTGTTGTGACAGTGTTTCTGTTCTGCTCCCTGTCTAATCCATTGTCATGTCTGCAAAGAAATTTTTGTGAACCAGATAAATTTAGACAGATTAATTTTTCTGTGAAGAAAGTGTTACAAACTATGTACACAGTGATTTCACATTTGTCTCAATAAAATGAATTGATGTTGACAATACAGCTGTATCCTTCCTTCCTAATAAGCACCAGTGACGTATATAACTAAACTTGTATTCAGATAGAGTGAATCACTGAGAGGAAATCTGATTACTGTGTACAGTCAATGTTAAATTTAATAGACACCTGTACATTAAGAACATGGCCTACATACCTCTGTTAGGTTCAATTCTCTGTATTAACTTATTAACTTTAAAGTAATTCAGGTGCTTATGTTTCCTATAGATTTGGAGTAATGTTTATAACAAGACTTATTATTTGTAAACACTGGTCTTTTTCTTTATATTTAGCCACACTTAACTCCTTCTCAAGGATATTAGTTAATTAAATACCTGCAAAGTAGAAACTGTACAATAGTTCTGGAAAAACAAAGCTAGATAATAAATGTTAGTATAATAATTACTATTTTCTTCTCTTGTAAAAAATAACAGCTTTTTAGATTTGCACTTTTCTATTTGACTACTTGACTATAGCAACAATAATGAAACAAATGTGTTTATTTTCACACTAAAAGTAATAATTGTAGTGTCCTATATAAGGTATGTGTAGTGTGTTAAAGAAATATTTAGGCTAGTGATATATTTTGTGTAGAAGTAGTAAATGATTAACCATCAGCCATTTAAACAAAACATGAACATTTAAAACTGAAAGCTGTATAAACAAAACATACCTGAGTAACAATGTAGTCACTGGTCAAAATGTAATCTGTTTTGTATGTACAGTGTACGTTTTACAAGTTGAGTCTACTAAAGTAGTTGCTAAGTTTAATATTATATAAATTAATATTATAAGTTACTGTGAATATATTTAAAATCACAGAAATTATAAGTTTTTGTTAGCATTCTCAATGATACTGTTGTGTATGTTCCTATATACAAAATTTTATGCAATTTTTATGAAAAAAGTGATCGTTAAATCTACCAGATTTATGTATTTGATAAAAAATATCTTGAGCTGTTTTATTGTATTTTAATGAGTTCTAGAGTTTAAAATCTTTAAGCTTGTGGAGTTGAATTTCTTTATTCAAATTTCAAAATTCAAAATAATTTCTTTATTGAATTTCTGATGAATATTAAAACTTATTTTTAGTAGTAAAATTAAAATAATTGCCTACAAATTGAGAAACAGCCAGATTTGTTAGTTTGGAATACATACATATTACGTGGCCTGGGAGCAGAAACAACCATAGGGCCATCGATATCTTTCAGTCGCATGCCGCCTTCCTGAAAAAATAAAGATGTGTGTGAGACATGTGTGTAACATGTTACAGAGTCAGCAGTATTTTAGCAAATTTACTGAATTTAAAAATAAGGTGGCATATTGGACAACACGTGTTAAAATAGGTCCCACATAAATTAATCTTTTGGCTGCAAGTTAAGAATAAAATATATCTCATAAACACATCATTTATATCTCTCTTAACTACATATGGAGTATTTTGGCCTGCTAGCCTCATTACAGTCTGCACTATTTGTGGACAGCAGCTGAATTAATGTATGACTCTATACTATATCAAAGGTAATATTTGGTTTAGTTTCTTTATTAGTGTATACCCCTAGGACATGCTTAACTATTGAGCCCATTATCCTACTTCTTCTTGGTCAGCTCAGCATTAGTGAATCCTATGGCGTGACAAGTGGTATTACAGAGGCTCACTTAGTAAAGTAAAAATAAGAAAGGAAAGAAAATGAGAGAGGAGAAGGAGAGAGAAAGAGAGAGAGAGAGAGAGAGAGAGAGAGAGAAACATACAAATTACATGACATTAAATAATTAGGGTCTGTCTCGTCAACATAACCTAGGAAGTATTGTGAAGACTGTGTGCTTGTGTTATTTGGTTGTTTGTGTTCTTGTGTGTTTGTTGTTATAGAGAAAGAAGTGCAATAAATAGTGAACAGTACGAAGAAGGATGATTTGATAAGAAAATTAACAGACTGTTTTGAGAGAAAAAATACAGTACCTTGTATACTTCTCTTCAATTTAGTATCTATGCCAGTTAATATTCTTTCTTGTGGTTAACAAGGCATGAACATGGAATTTTTATGACATTCTCTTTTGCCTCATTCTGTTAATTAATGTGAGGTGAGTAGAAGCGGCTACATGTAACTTGATGGCATGATTACAGTTACTGTAATACTACACTATTAACTGAAGTACTCATTACTGAAATAACAGAATTAACTCTTGAGGAACTGACTATAAACTGACGACATACTTTGCAACTGACTGCAGAGCAGTTTTAGCCTGTTTTTGCAAGCCTGCAACTAGTTTCACATAGCCTTTCAATCAGTTGCATAGTGTAATAGAGGCCTTCTGTACTAATAAAAAGAAAATACAATACCTTTTTGAGTTAACATGTAATCATTTTAACTTACTTGATAAACTCAGCTTTGAGTGAAAGTAATATTTAGAATAAATGACATTTATATGTGAAACACACCTAAACTGGCAACATAAACTGGAGTTGTATGACAAGTTTATTACTGTTATTCGCTGGATTTCCATCCCAGTCTGCATTGGACTCAAGTCAGTTATGATGGAAAATAATATCTAGATTTTGTTGTCCATTATGTGTCAGAGGATTGTTAAGAACTAATAAGGTAGCCTCATATCTTCAGTTCTCTCGATATGCTGCCTCCATTTTATTTGTACCATAAAATATAAATATTCTGGCCATAGAAAATACATTTAACTTGGTTTTTATATCTTCATTTCGTATTTGAGCTCTAAGGGTGCAACCCTTGGTTTTTCTCAAGAACTTCATTTCACAGAAGATTTAAGATAAAAACTTTACAACATTTTTACCTTATTGCCTGAACTAGCTTTTGCTTATTGTGAGATTCATCGAGGCTCCCTCTTGTGCCTCTATCCTTCTGATGAATCTCACAATGAGCAAAAGCTAATTCGGGCAACAAGGTAAACAATTTTTCAAAGATTTTTATCTAAACCCATATGTTTTGTGTCAGTACAGTGTTTATCAGTTCTTTGGAACATAATATTTTCCAATTGTTGAACTTTTCCTAATAGATTTATAATTCACAACCCCCCTCATACACAAACACCCTTTCTTTCTGTAGTGTACTTGAACATGTGCTAAACCTGTAGTCTTGTATAAGATGAAGCAGATTATCCAGAATTCATTGTATTCATGTGTAGAATATAGCTGTAGGAGAGAAGTGTAAGCAGGGACCTATTCCCCTCTCTTGTCCTGCTAATGAACTATTGTTCATCCATTTCAAGAACATGTTAGGTTAGATTCAATCCTTCTGAATAGAACTTAAGTATGTGTGAGACATTCCTGTAATCATGTGTTGGAGAATAAAGAAATATCTGTGATAAAACAGACTTTCATGATTGGAAAAGCCAAACGCAAAGCTATTCAAAGAGAAACATCTAATAAGAGAGAAATTTTTCTGAAGGTATCTTTAAGGAAAAATCAATCATAAACAAAGTACTGTATTAGGAACAGTATTTGCATTGTTTTTATTTAGGCTCTTCCATGTAATTTGGTTGTCAAACTATAAATCTAAATATCCATTTGATATTTAGTTATTTTATTATATTTCAAATTTTCCATTCCTACTGGGTGCAGGTGCTAGTAGTCAGAAATCATATTCTACCCCATTCCTCGTTTATTTACTTTTTTTGTGGTACTGCAAATTCAGTACTATGAAATAAACAATGGTGTTATTTATTTCGTTTAGTTTGTACCCAGTTAGTTACTAAATTAATGAATGCATTAAATACAGGTTTGATTTAATAAAAAAAATCAGGCTATGTTACTGGTAGTAATGTTCAATTGTTTCAGAACAGAAAGAAGAACTACTTGCCTTAGAGTAGAGGTCTTCAAGCTTTTAATATGCCACCCTTTAAATAATTATATTAACACACACCAGCTTTTTACTGTAAAGTGTGTGTGTGTGTGTGTGTGTGTGTGTGTGTGGGGTATTGGCATTGGAAAATGTATTCAATTAATCTTCAGCTTTGTTTTTATGATTTTTGTACTTTTACAAATGAAGATTACATTAGTTAAAAAACAAAATTAGAACATTAAAATACACAATATTTTTAAAAACAAATTAAGGTTTTGTAACATTTTTTATAGGCCTATATTTTAAAGTAAAGGTACTGAAAGTGAAACTGTTGTCTTTGGATTTTAGAGAAATGAGCCACTAAGTTGCCTCTGTAGGTTACCTTGTATTCTGAGAAGCTTGAGACTTCCCCCCCCCCTAAAAGATCCTCTCACTCTACACTTGGGGGTGCCACCAGGTAGTGAATCGTTGTCCTAGAGAATAGTGAAAAATACGACATTTAAAACGATTATTAAAATAATACTTCCAATCAGTGCTATTTATTTACGAGTCCTGTTAAAGAAATCAAATTGTTACAACTGATTGATATTCGTGTGGCAAGTGGCTCCTAGTCAACTGACACATTATACATTATTAAGTAGCGTTTATTGGTAAGAGTAAAATGTATGGATCTGTAATTTGCTTGTGTACATGTGTTGTTTTTAAGCAGTAAGCATTGAGTAAGCGCGGTACCGGTATGCGCGTGTCTCACAAGACAGACAAAGGTATAAGTAATTCAGCGCTGTGCACATCGTCCTACCGCAATTCTATAAATGTTGCAAGCCTTGACCTCTGCACTGCTATCTCTGTAAAGTTCTACACCTTGTACTCTGCAGGAGAGTATTTACGGGACTGGACTCCCCCCCCCCCCCGAGGGTCGAAAAAAGGTAACAAATTTTGTTAATCTCTTAATTGTTAAGCTGTTTTATTATGTTTTCAGCTGTGTACGCTAATATAAGCCTAGTAGTAACTTTTTTTAAAAATACACAACAGGTTTATTACACAGCATTTGCGTACACGTTTGAAACATGAAATACAGGAAAATCAATTCAGACACTACGTATCTTGTGAACAATGTTTCAATAACGTGTATTTTTATTGTGTTACTACCGTTTACTTTAATGGGACTGATTTCAGGATGTTATTACACGTTTTTCAGCCACTTCAGCCTTAACTTGTTTTTTCTTTTGTACGAAGCCGACTCGGCCCCCCCCCTCCAAGGCCAAATTCTAGTTACGTCACGGGTACTCTGTGCAGACGACTGGAAAGTAGGCCTATGTATCGTACTCGTACGTCAGGGGCGGATCCAGAAATGGGGGGGGGCAAAAGTATTTGTGGTGTGTGTGTGTGTGTGTGTGCGCGCGCGCGCGCACAATTGATACCATGGGAATCAGAATGAGATAAATTTTTGTACAATAAAGGATATGTGGTTCTGCTATGGATTAGAATGACTGAAAAACAATTGTTACAAAAGTAAAATGTATTACTCTACATTCTACATTGAGTTTATTATTAAAGTATATATGTATATATTTACAAGTAATATACAAGTAAACTTCAAAAACGAAGATTTATTTAAATTTTAAAATTAATCAAATAGTTACATTATATATTTACTATACTTTATATTTCTTTGTACACTCTATCAGCTGCTTTCTATAATTAAAATGTTTTCTTCATATTTACATTTACAGTACTTTCATATTCAAAAACGAAGATTTATTTAAATTTTAAAATTAATCAAATAGTTACATTATATATTTACTATACTTTATATTTCTTTGTACACTCTATCAGCTGTTTTCTATAATTAAAATGTTTTCTTTATATTTACATTTACAGTACTTTCATATTTTTTACTGATATTAGGAGAACACATACTATTATCAATATCATATACATAGAAATAAGGTATCTAATCTAGGACAAACTCGTCACGATGTTTCCTAATTTTGGCGTATCGGTTAACAATATTTTCTGGACTTACATTTATATCGCGATGGATATTGAGTAAAGCCAGCCCAGTGAGCCTCTCTTGTGCCATCGTTGACCTCAACCAACTCTTGAGTCACCGCAAGCTAGAAAACGTTCGTTCTGCAGTTGCGTTAGAGACTGGCAGTGTGATTAGAATGTTTAATAAAAAATGTATATAAGGATAAACATCCTTATTGCAGTTTTCTAGCATATCAATTGCAGTTTGTGGACATCCATGGTTCGCTCGTTTCCATTTTAACTTCCATGATTCCAATTCTGATTCAAACATTCTATGTAGTACCTCGATTGGTTTATTGAAGAAGTGTCCATATTTTATGGTCAATTGCTGCATAATTTCTTTTTCGCTGTCATCTGTTTGATTAGGGAAATTAGGGAAAAGGATATGCAAATTGTAAAGTTGAAGTGTTTCACGACTGAATCGTGTCTTTAGATCACCCAAAATATGGTCAAGAGCAGGGATGTACATTGATTGCCTGAAGTAACTACAATTATCATTAACAATAACAGGGTGATTCTCTCTTTGAGTTTGTTTGCCAACTATTCGAGGTCTAGTGATCGATACACCTAATTCTTCGGCAATAACACAAGCCTCTTCAAAAAGAGTAGCAAAAACCAATTCAGCATTCTTGCGCCTGGATTCTAGTCGAATTATTGTGTCATTTAGTTCCTCTTGCGCCGATTTCAAGTCCAAACAGATCCGTTGAAAAAACACGCTTAATTGATGGGTACACGTGAGTAAATCTGAGAGACATAGGATTGCAATGATTGTTTGACTATTACAAAGAGAGGATTTCAATCCTCTAGCCTTCACGGATGACTTTGGATCATTCCATTTTCCGACTGACTCAAGAGCAGAAATTATTTTTGGGAGCGCAGATCTAAATTGAAGGACACCATCGTGGCGTTCTATCCATCGAGTTTCACAGAGACCCGAAGTTGGTGTCCTAATGCTTTTTTTAACACTTGCATCCTTTTTGGCGAAGCTCTGAAAAAATATATAGTCTCCTGCATTGTGTCTACTGCGTTTTTAATTTGACGGATTTTAGACGTTTGCGAGATAGATAAATTTAGAGCATGGTTATGACATCGCGAGTATACTGCATTAGTTGCTTCCTTCTTTATAGTTGCAACAGCACCACGAGCCTCTGACACCATCACACTGCATCCGTCAGTGGATATCCCAACACAGTTTTTCAAATCCAGATTGAGATCTCGCAATTTCTGGATGACAACTTTGCCTATGTCAATACCAGTTACTTTTGGTTCAGTATCGGTTACCTCATCAGTATTCCCGCCAAAAACGTTACTACGAATATCTATGAATCCGACAAATGATTCGTACACAGCATTCTCATGTAGATACCTCAATATGAGTGTCAATTGTGTAATTTCAGAGCAATCTGCACTCTCATCAAACATAATACTGAATATTCCCGCAGATTGGATTCTTTTCAGAATTGTAGTTAAAATTTCATCACCACAAGCGCCAATGATTTCATTTTGAGTGGTTTTACTTATATATGTAGCACGCGCAGATGCATTTTTCAAATGATCTCTCAATATGGTATCACCACTTTGAACTCGCAGTCTCAATAAAGCACGAAAATTCCCTTCATTAATAACACTAGAGTTTTCTAGGTTCAATGGACCATCGTCTCGATGACCCCGAAATGCTATGTTTTGCTGCCCCATTAAAATGATAGTTTCTACTACAGGTTTCAATCGGTCACGGTTTTCCTTTACCTGCCTGTCCCTTTCTGCGTTCACCCTATTTAAAATACATAGCTCCGAATGTTCATTTGTATTTAAAAAATCCTTTGCTGCTTGTACGGCATTTTTATGGTATTTATTATTATTGTGAGTGTCTAAATATCCATCCTTTCCATATAGTTTAGCGTAGGTATTTAGTGGTTCTGTTACTAACCGCTTCAAAGGAGTACTATTTTGTGGTCCTCCAAGACCAGCATTTACAAAAAGTGGACAGTATTTACAGAAGAATCCCTGTTCTGCATTCGAGTAAACTAACCACTCATAGGAATTCAAATGCTTATGACTTGCAAAACGCTTGGTTTTGTTATTATTATGCAGGGAGAAAGAAAACTTGTAGTCTTTATCTGGCATCCACGGGTGTAAAAGAATATTACGTCTCGTCAAATCATCAATCGGTTTGCCCACGTAATTGCCGATATCGTACGTAGATCCTGTTTGATCATTACATGTTTTTAGCTGTTCCCGCTCACGTGCTTGCTGTTCAGGTTTTGCCTCATTTGGAGAATTATTATCACGAGGTTCAGAGACAATGATTGTACGCGGTAGATTTGAATCAAGGTCCTGTAAATCAGGGGATGACATAATAACTTCAGGCATTACATTTGCAAGAGACTCGTCAGAACTAGGCGATGCAAGTTCAGCAGATAGAGAATGAGTTTTTGTTGGACAGGTAAAATACTTCTCAATGGTATTATCAGCCTTTCGTTTAGTTGTCGTCTTCTTTAATGAGGTTGACTGAAATAAAACAATATTCCGATCAGGAGATATAAAAATTAATATAAAAATGAAATTGTCATGAAAATTGTATTCGTTAGGAATCACTCAACTTGTGCTATAAGGTGATGCTCAATAAATCAATTAAATTTTGAACAATTTGTAGGTAAAGTTTTTATTTATTTTTACTGCGACCTTGCGAAGGTTCGATTGTATGTTGAAGGATGAAGGAGGCATATTAATATTGAAAGCGTGGCACTGAAATGTGAGCTTGAATTCCCAGAAAAGGGCATACTGTGTAATTATGAACTTGCAGTTAAATATTTACAGATAGGTTTCGTTAATATAATAAAAGCGAATGATGAATTATAAATTAACGAGATGAGCATCAACACACATATGGAGTGACTAATTGAAGCAACATTAAATGTGCATTATGTTTGAATTATTAATTTGTAAGTCGCTTTAGCATGAGCGCCACATGCTTTCATTTTCAGCGAAAATTGTAATAACATGTTTATTAAATTGCTATGTTAACCAAGCTATTTTGGAGAAAAACTATTTTCACACAATTTCTATAACGTGTATTGGTTTAACAATAATAAAACCAAATACTTAAACCACCATTTAATTTAAATCTATAAAATAAAATATTGAAATAAAATATATGTATAGCAAATAGTCAAACATATTACGGCGTCAAAATATATTTTTTTGTCAAACGATTTCACAATGAAACAGAAGTTATTTCAAGTAACCTACTTACCGACATGTTGAACATCGATAAATTCAGACGAATGTGGGAAAATCTCTGCAGTTCTGTTAAGTCTTGATTCTGGCTCTAATGCAGATTTGAGGTTAGTGATCCTTCTTTCCTTTGTTACACTTTGTAGCTGAGTAAACTGACTAACTCGTTAGGTAAACGCTCTAGTGCCGTATGGTACGGCCAATTTGTTTTCAGCATATGGCTTGCCGATACCCAGAAAAAGGGATTAAGTTTATTTCTGTAGTCCGTGCAAACCTTAGAAAATAACCATTGTGTTGTGGCAGCGCTTTTGCCTGCCTCTTAGCTTTCACACCCATACAATACAAACACATGTTACCGTTACTGCCATGAAATACTAATAGGGTAGAGAGTACGGTTATCGCCACCTTTAAGGATTTATAGCTGTTTTTATCTTTATTTCTTTAATACTGTAAGGAAAATTATAAATCAAATTGCTTTAATACATTATTTGGAATATTTTAATGCTGAAAACATTTTTTTTTTTTTTACAGAAAACGATAAAAAACAATTTTAAAATAGATGTTAAAGTTAAAAACTCGATTTGGCACAGTTATCGCCACCATACCATATAAGAACATCATTTACAAAAATTTTGCGAAACGCCAGTTAATAGATAACAGAACAAATTTTTGAACATTTTGAGACTCTAAAACTATTCGATATTTTTTTAATTAACGAAATGCCCACAGGTGGCGGAAACCGTACTCTCTCTCTACCCTACATTGTTTGTGGCAGGTACAGGACCCTACGGTGTGAATTGTGAAAGTTTCATAAGTAGCCTACCGCCGACCTAACGACTATGAAATACTGCAACCTGCTACGTTCGTATTTGACTACATCGTAGGAAAACAAGTATAATGAAGCAAGAGGGAGAGCAGTAATTCGTTATTATAATTCCGAATTACAATTTTTTGGGCTTATGGGGGGGGGCAGTTGCACCTAGTGCCCCCCCTGGATCCGCCTATGTCGTACGTAATCTTTGGTTACCAAAAGGTGGTTTGACCGGGCAGGGGTGGGCTAACTGCGTTTTTTGTTAAAATCGACAACTGTATTTTGTTATGATACGTAACTATGGTTCGTTGTTTACATGGTTCTTGCTGAACCGTTTACGAGTAAGCCAAATTGAAATGAAACACTTAATGTGTTTCAAAATTTTACTACATTCGTTAAAAGTTATTATACCGCAAAGCAAATCATTTTCTGTATTAACTCTATGGTGTTAAACAAAACTATAAAAGACAAACTAAGTTTTCTATTCGAATCTAATGTTTCTAGTTAGAAGATTTGTAGAACTGCAGTAAGAAAATTTCATTTTAAATTTATTACTTTCTATTACTTTCCAAAGATTTTTAATATTAACTGATGAATTGTGATTTACCACGTAAAGAAACAGAAATAAAAAAAATTGACTTTGAATGTGTCTGGGTTTCGAAATTATTATTATTAATAATGATGATGATGATGATGTTGATAGACAACAATAACTATGTTTCCTAACAGTGGTGTATATTTTAAATAGGTTTTGTATCATTTCTGTTGCCGTTAATTCATTACACTGTTCCTTGCTCCGTGTTTATAGTGCTTCGTCTTCCTGACTCTGTAACTTATTTTGTAAAATATTATTCAGAATACTTTATTACTGAATATTACTTTATTACTGAATAAACAACAGCTAACCACCCTTGACTGACGTCAAAAACAAGAGAAAGGACTTCTAAATTAGACAAGGGTGAGTGATTGATTTCTATTATAATCTTAGGTCCCTTAGAAAAACGATTCCCAGCGTATAGGTTAGGTATTATTTGAATCAAAAAAAGTACAGTATAATTTAGGTGAATGCTCTACGGCACCTAGCATTACTGCGGCGTTGCTCTTACAAACGTTGTTAACTTTCTTCGGATTTATCCAATCTTTCTTCACCGTGTGCTTATTTGATCGAGTTTGTCTTCGATTCATTGAGGATGATAATGTCGGAGATTCGAGATTATTTCTATTATTCTCGCACTAAATGCTTGAATTAGTCTCGTAGTCGTTGTAGACTGATCTTTTTCACCCATCGACGATGCTTCGTATAGGCCTATAGGATACTGATTTGTCTTGTTTCTTCCAAAATGGAGCGTCCTACAGTGTATTTCATACAACAATAAAACATTTAGTTGAAATCTTAACGTTTCGGTCTGTGCCCATCTTTCTTATGGTTAGGAAAGGCGTAATTATTATTTAATATACTTTTTTGAAGACTAAAAAACGCACCCTAAAAAAACCCAAATTAAAAAAAAATTGAAAATAAAATAAAACGAACTTTTAGAAAAACGACGTAAAAACAAAGTAAAGAACTCTGTAAACAAGCACGAATTTGAACATCTTCTTCAGCGGTTCCATTGAGACTTTGTTATTAATTGTGCTGCGCATCTCATTTGATGGAGTTCCTCTCCTGATTCAATACAACTCTACTTGTTTGCCACTCACTTTTCATTAACTAACCTAATGACTTCATTTTGGCTATTATTTTGTCAATAATTGTTTTAATCACCACCATCACATTGCATCGTAATCGTCTTCGTTGTCTTCGTAGTAATGATGGTAATGGGGATAGGATGCTAGTGGTCATCATCATATTCATAATCGTAATCACCGCCACCACTACCATCATCGTTGTCGTCGCCGCCGCCGTAATAATAATAATAATAACAATAACAACAACAATCATCACCACCACCACCAACACCGCCATCGCCACCGCCACCGCGACCGCCACCGCCATCATAATCATCATCATCATCATCATCATCATCATCATCATCGTCATCGTCGTCGTCGTCGTCGTCGTTGTCATTCCCAGCATTAGCGGCGGTGGAAATAGCAACAGTAGAAGTACATTTTACTCGGTGTGTGGTAAATTGAATAAAGAAAAGTAGTTTAACATTATGAAATGAATATAGAATGAATTCCAGACTCACGAAGTTGGATGAGATTAACTGTCCGTCACACGACGTACGGTGTCCCGGAGCGCTCACATATAGATTGTAACGTGAATTACTCTTCTTTAGTGTTTTATGCCCCGCGTTGGAGCGCCATTCTGTAACGCGAGGACTACCTTCCTTCTTCTTTCGTTATCAAAAGATTGTGTTAAAGTATTTCCCGGATCGACTCTTTAGCTCGGGTCGATTTTCACAAAGTTTATTTTTTACTAATTCTTATTATATTAATTTTCAGATTCTCTTTTAAATGCTACCAAAAGTCAGAAATGCATTTTAGATGTATAATACTTACAAATAATTATGAATCTTACTTGCTAATACATAAATAGTTGATTTTGTTTGAAAATATAAATTAATAGTTATTTAATTCGTTTAACCAGAGTTCATAGACATGGCGTCGTTTGGCCTCGTTTGAAACGATGACGAACTGTTTTAAAGATGGCCGCCTGCGTTCTGTCTCGATTAATATGAATGTTTTTCCGTTACTTTTTCATTTAAATAAATGAATTTGTTTTAAGTGTTCACTGTAATAATAGTTATTTATTCTTTTCCTTTCACTGTGATGTTGTTTAAAAGTGTCTGTGAAGTTATTCTTGGTGTTATGTGGTCGTTAATAGTGTCTTTAGGTTATTCTTACCATATTTAGTTGAAACAATTTCACTTTATTTTAATTTTATACTGTACTTATTTTATGCTGGTTGATTTATATTATCTTGATTTTTTAATAACGTCTTGGTTTATATAATTATTTCTTCTTTTTTGACACGCTCGGAATTGATACTTGGTTGAACTTTATGTTCTTCGCTCCATAGAGTTGACCTGCTCGCATTTAAGTCTAACAATCAATTAATTCGTTTTCTTACTCTTTCAAACGGTCTTGACCAAATTTTGCTAATTCCTCATTGGTCAGTTCAGCTGAACTCTGGGTCCCATGACTAGTATTATTTCAAATAAATGGGGTTTTCACCTTCCAGTGAAAAAATTACTCCCTAACTATTACCTAATTTTACTTATTTTAATTTACATAATTGTTTTCCTTATTTTATTACAAACAATTTGATACCTGATATGACCTGTGTGTGTGACCTAATAAGTATTTTTTGTGATTTACAAAATCATGTTTTATAGGCCATTTAGTCATTTGACTTTCACAAAATCATGTTATAATTCCTTAAACTAATTACTACATTATGATTACTATAAAAAAGAAAATCTATTTAACAATTCTGGCTTACTTTCACTAATTCACAGTGGTTTGACTTTTTGTTAACTAATTTTGATACTACTTTTAATGTTTAACATCTCCCTAGGCCCTGTTGTTTATTTAATTCCTTGTTTTGTTCTTCTACAATCATTATTTGTCCTGTTAATTTAAAGTCTTATGATTAATTACAAATTTTCTCTGTAATTCTACTACATTGTATTAAAATTTATTATGCCCTTATTCTATTTCTTCATTAACAAACTTTATAAACATTTAAATTAACTTTCAACAACTATAAATACTGTTTAACATACCATAACATTATCTTATTTCTGCAGTTTACCATAAATAGTTATGGTAAACAAAAAAAAGTATTGGCCTATTGCTTGGTATACTGCTTTAACTTTACCAACTGTATTGTTTTTTATTACTTTGTTACCTTCTGGTGAATTATTTAAGCTATACTCTTCATTACATTCCTATAACCTCATTTTAACAAACAAAAGATGTACTCTTATTTTAACAAACAAAAGATATATTATTATATTAACTTACTGTCATGCCCATGTGGCTATGATCCTAATGAACATTTGCATAACTAAACTATTTTTTTTCCAATTAATCTATATAATGGTTCAACACGTAGTAACCATGTCTTCTTTCAGCCCATTTTCTGTGTTTTATTTATTGATCATTCTTTTTGTATGATAATTAACGGTTGCCCTTTCACTTAAATATACAGTAGTCCTGTTTCTATAGTAGTAAGGAATTGGGAACATAAACAATTATTATTAACTTTGTTATTCATACACATAATATTATCACTTGATTTGTGATCGTTGTTTGTAAAACACTTAGTTTGCTATGAGCTTTCACCACATATTTGTGGTGATTTTATGGTGATGATTTATCAACTCACCTAAACACTGGCACTAATTTTCTCAATCCTGTTTGATTGATTGTTACTCATTATTATTCACTGGTTTATGCTCGTTATCACTGCACTCTTATCATTTAATATTATATACATTTTTTTGTTTATATATTATGGTACATTACTCCATTTACTAAATGCATTGTACTTCATTGTCATTTATTATTGTTTTAGTTTCAATTATTTTTTTATAGGTCTTTTTTATTTTTGAGTTTTTACATTTATTTAGTCTTCCTATTTTGTTACATTACAACATACATACATGGTGCCACTGTTTCATCACTGTAGCGGGAACTGCGTCATTATAATTAATGACGCAAACTCCCGATTGCGGTGTTTCTTTTCATGAGCGGGTGGATGTGATATACTCGTATCTACGCGCATCTTTAACAGAATATACTCCAATTTCGATATATAGTCGACTATCTGGTCGCGGTCTCCTTCGACGGAGCGCGGTAGTAATTAATGAAGATTATATTTAGTTTAATACAACTTCGCAATTGACAGTTCAAGTTGCGGGAATACAGTGCTGCCACGTTGTGCTGTACAATCTCGTGGTCCACAGTTGACAGCTTGCAGTAATCTACGACAGACCATTGTTTACAACAGAACTTTTAAATTTTTGGTAGAGTTGAAATATTTGTTCTATTTTTAATATCTTTAATATCTTTAATTTGCGTTATGATTAATTTCGGAAATTAATAGTGTTACGACGGTCTCACGGATCGTCGTATTGTACAGTGGAAACAAAATACAGACACCAATGAAGTCATTAATTAGTAGCTTTAATTAACCACAAATAACAATTTGAAAAAATCAACAAGGTACTCTCATAGAATAATTCAAGTTACATTTGTCCACGCGCAATAATAATGTAAACTATTAGAGTTGCGCACTAATTATAACACAATAATCACTTTCCACTAATCCGCAACAATCACTTAATCCGAACTCTACAACGTCACCAGGTGTAACTAACTAAACCGGCCGCTGTTGCTTATATATAACCCGCAGAAGTTTCAGAATGATTTTTCATTCTTTTGACGGCGTACCAGTATAATTTGCGTAGTTACAGGCACTCGAACAATCTGGAGTACTGCGTGAGTAGACGGCCTTGACACAGACGCCGCACGCTGGGCTAGTCGAGAAACGCGTAGAACGACTCTCTTTACTTTTCGAGAGCGTTACGTAATTGTCATAACACTGAACTAACTGAGCAGTTAGCTACACTGGACACTGGAAGGTTATAAGTGTTTCATCGTATTTACAGAGTTCGGGGCTCTGTTTACATAAACTGTTTTTAAGTATGAACACTGATTAATAAACAGGACTTTTTAAATAAATAACATTAAAATCAAGTACAGAAATTACTTTATTATGTATGAGAGAAAAGATCTGCGTGTTTCAAGAAAACGAGTGAGTAACTTGTCGAAGTTTTGTATGTTCTTTCCGTTGATTGGACTCGTGAAAGAATGTATCTTAAATTTGTCACTGTTGTTGAACGGGATGTTTTTTTACCAGGCGTAACAAGAATTGATGGGCCTACCACAGTACCTTCGATTATTATTGTTGTAGCGCATATCTTTAAGAGCGGACGCTGACCTGTTCTTTCTGTACCTTCGTCGTTGACGCTCGTTCTTTCTGTACCTTCGTCGACTATAATTAGAGGCTCATCTTTGCTTCTTTATTTTTCAAAGTAATCACACACGCGCGAGTTGTTTTTACAATATTTTGTGGAAAAATATTGCTGTCGACCGTACTGCAATGGACTATCGGTCCCCATATCAGAGGACTTTTTTACAAAAATAAATTTAAAGTAGTTTACACAAATAAATATTAACACTTAACAGATGTTCACTGAGCGTAATTTTTAATATTTAATTGTTAGTCTAATAGCAAAATTCTAACAAATAATCACTTGCTTGTTACTAACAAATAACAATAAACAAAAAATATTAAAAGTAAAGACGGCAGGGCGCATAATAACAAACAACTAATTCCAAGTTATGAAACATAACGCCTAGTACGGATTCAAAACAAAAGCGTGTTTATCATCGGCTGATAAGAAGTGGCAACATTCATCACGTACTATAGGTCTTCATCAACACATAATGGCTACTCCAAAGAACGCCAAATCCTCACTCCTTCTACGTTTACAAATGTTAATTCCGAACTTATATTAAATAGACCTTAGGACCTTTATATAGAGAATAATGAAGGTTGAGTATACAGAAATAAAAATGGAGAATATAGGAATAGTTGGAGATGCAGTTTTTTCTGTTTTTGGTTATTACATTTGCTACATTCATTTCTACAACTACTAATTACACTAAGTTAAAAATTTAGACAAGACAAATTTTCTGAGTTTGTTTTGACAGAAAAGAACATTATACTACGGTTCGAGTTGATGATTCTTCTGTTGATGAACAGCTTGTTCTAATTTTGTTTGAATTATTAGTTGAACGGTTGCTAGGATTAGAATAATATTACTTAATAACAAAAGTTAACGATAATGGAATTCTGCCAGCATTATTTTCTCATTCTGTTCCAGGATACAGTAAGTATTGAATTATGCAGAGGCAGTAAACGATAGAAAAAAATCACTCAACGTGCTATAAATTTATCCACATAAATTGCAAATAGCAATCGGTTCTCTTTACGACTTAAAGCATTGTTTCGAATATTTACAGATATAATTGTACACATAAGTTAACGAATGAAAATTAAATCAAAATGAAATCAGTACAGAACGGTTTCTGCTTTGGATTCGCAGGAATTGTTTTAAATACGTATATTTAAAGCTGAAACGGTCGCAACGAAATGTACGCCTTCTCGCGCGGCACCGAAACTTTATAAAAGCCGAACATTAATTTCCTTTTAACACCCCTCGCCGATGTCTTTGTCTCTATAGCGCAAACTTTACAACGGAGTTAACGCTTTGAACTCGGCGTTTTATTTCCGTGAAATTAATATGAAACGGATTTGTGAGATAGCCGGACGGCAATATACGCAGCGCAAACTTTTCTACAAACTTAGTCGACACCGTTTACAGGTGGTTTTAATCATGGCTTATCAGTTAGCGAAATACACAACTTTCTTAAATTGTGAGTCGGCGTTGGTTTTATCGTGTGAAACTTTACGTGTACCTGAAAGCGCTTTGTGCTCCACACAATGGGGAGACTGTGGGTAGTAACGAAAAGGGAGACATGAGAAAGTATAGAAAACAAGCAGCGGGAGGAAAGATATGCTGTAAACAATGATGACAACAATAAAAAGTCATCTACTTGTAAAACGTGATAACTTGAACTCGACGAATACAACAGAATTTGCATATTTGCGGTAACCGTTAGGGTAGAATTTGTTCACGTAAAGTGGGTTAGTGGAGAAACATAACGACCGTATTCAACAAATGTTATCTGTGCGGTGGTAACTGTGGATACTCATACTACGGTACATACAGAACAGAAAAACGGTTACAGCATTGTCTGGACTAGCGAGAACGCCAGCATTCGGTATCCACGATGGCCGACTTCGCGCTCGTTAACTAAAAGTTAGACCGCAGCTGTTGCGACCACTGGAAGTAGCCTATCCACAACGCAATGTGGGCAACACTGTACGTGCTATGAGGACTCAAGAGATGAAGTAATGATTGTGGTCGTGTTTTGGGCATCATCGTTAAATATCTTAAACAATTTTCACTACGGTACTGTACTATATTTTATATTTCCACATCTTTTCTATGCAAAGTTTTAGCTTTGAAGTTTAAGTACAGCATGTTTTTTTCTTGTACTTGGAGAAAATCTTATTAATTCCGCATACAGCTATGTTGAAAAGGTTTTGAAAACATTCATTAGTACTGAATTGACGGATTTTTTTGTATTCCCAACGACTGACGATGACGTAAGTGAATACATTTAATGGTTAAACGATAATCGAGTTCAGTTGTCAACCTGAACGTGTTCAGTCGTGAACGAGCGAACTGAACATCTCCTGGAACACGATGTTTCTCAGTACTTCTCACTATGTACTACATAGTAACTTACACATTACGTATTATAAAATGTACTCAAAGCCTACATGAGTGTGATAACTGTCAGTATAGGCTACTTACACGGTCTTAACAGTGTTACATCCTTTTGTTCCTTTGACTCCTAAGTGGAGCATAAGGATTCCACGAATGCTCTCCTTCCGCGTTCCTTCCTGGATCTGAACCTTTACTTGCTCCTACGTGCTATTGGTAACCTCCAGTTCCTTTTCCTCCGTCCTTGCCATGTAATCTTTAGTGTTCTCCTTCTTCTGCTTCCATGAGAGTTCCATTTAGTAGCTTGTTTCGCTACTTTGCTATGGACCTGTCTAGAGTGTGATGGTTCCAACGCCATTTTCTCCTCCCTGTCTGTTGTTCCATAGACTTGTTCGACTGGTTGGTGATCTACCATAGTTCTTCGTTGGATATAACTCTTGGCCATCAGAATCTTATGATGATACGCACAAACGTATTTACAAAAAATCTGTAGCTTACGAGTGATGGTGATGGTCACTTTACACAGTTTACAATGTTTTTAACGTTGGAACTGAATATGTTCAACTTTGTTTTCTTTGAGAAAACAGAATAACAGTTAATATATTGTATGTTTTTTAAAATAACGGTTAATATATATTGTATTATATAACATTTAGAAAGTCTACATGTTTTACTGTCAGTCTGCAAGATAATATTCTATATATTTATTGGAATGTATACCGCAGATAGTGTAGAAGTGTTGAGAGCGGTCACTGGAGTGAATTGCACATTTTGCTCACAGCGCATTTAGTGTTAGTTAAAGCCGATAATAGACCGCCACTGCTCACGGCAATGTCAAGTATTTGCGCTTTGTTGATACTGCACCGAGATTTTATGATTCAAGAAAGTCATTTTATGCTGAGGTGATGAGATTAGAAACCTGAACTAGCTCGATCTCGATCCTTTTCAAGTCAAGATGTGAATCCTACACCTCACTGACGATAGAGACTTTGTATTAAATGTATAAATTACAGTTATTTTCGTACTTACACTCGTATTAAATTACAAATTGTAATATTGTGTACGTGCACAATGTAATTCAATATTTATGTAAGTGATCGGAATGCTAGTGTTTTAAATACAAATTCAAACAGTCGCGATGGGTCTATCTGTCTGTCTGTCTGCCTACCTGCCTCTCGCTCACCCTCTGTCTTTATCTCGCGGGAGCATTGACACCCACTAACTGTTAAGCTTAACTTAAAAGCCTGATACGGGTTTAACTTACAGGCTACAATTAGGTATAACCCTATCTACGAGCACGTTTAATAGTAAATGTGCTAGTAGACACAGTGTGTGAATTTCATTATAAAAACAAGTAAAAAGGGTATTTATGTTTTAAAACAAAGAAACAATAAAGAAAATATTTTAGGGTTTTCAGTCATTACGTCATAGTAACTTTAGTAACTTAGTAATTTTATCTCAGTCTGGAATACTGATGCTCTTTTAGGACTCCGTGTTACATGAAGAACGTAAGGAATTCTCCGAACTACCAAGTATTAAGTTCTATTATAACAATAGTAACCCAGCTGAGCACTGAAGTAAAAAATACACAAAGCACTACATACATTTTAAACTTTATAATGTGAAAATTTAAATACTCTGTAAAGTTCCTAAGGCCTTTTGACCAATAGAAGTTATTATCAGCGTTTTGTCTGTTAGAAACTAAAATTTGTTGCACAATGCGAAGTAACTGTTGATAAGTTTAAGAAATACGGCAAACAAGTTTCATTACAATCGCAAAAAGATGCCCTTTTAGCGATGACTTCACCCATTAAATTGCAACTTTTTGGAAAAGTATCGATTACTAGGGACAAGATCTGTAATGTTAGGTTCAGAAAGTAGTAGGTTGTAGGCTACGCCTTGTAACAGCTGGATTGCATGATTTTGCATGATCAGGGAGAGTGGAAACCACAAACGGCTTGCCTAACGAAACTGAAAAACAACGCTGAGTTCAAACACACAGAAACCCATTTGATGTTTTACATAGATTTAAATATTCGTTTCTAAATTTACAGTAAATATTTAACGGCTACAATTAAACAATAAAATTCATTAAAAGAATATTCTTTCTGTATACGTTTACATCAGATTTTTGCAGATCGTATGTGGTGTACAAAATGATTTTAATACGTCATACTCAAAGATTTTGTTTCGACTTCAGCGTAGAAAGACAGCACGTTTGATATATCAAATAGGCCTGTGCGACACCTACCATCAGTCATCTGATTTGTGTGTGTGTGTGTGTGTGTGTGTGTGTGTGTGTTTTCTTAATGTTCGATTTAAATATAAAATATAATATAATTTAATTTAAATTTAATATAATTCAGTATAATGAGTATTTTACTATAGCTTCAACGTCTTCTTCAGGGCTTGGACATTACAGTCCGTTAAGTACTCATAGGATCTGGCTATCTTTCTTCCGATGTTGCGGTTTCCCCTGGGAAGATAAAACTTTGGCAGTCTGTCCTGATACATCATTTACACCTGGTCTGGCAAACCCTGTCTGCACTGCTTGATCCTGTTATTCAGGTTGTAAATTCCAAGGGCGTTCCTTATGTCATCATTCCTTAGTCTGTCTGTCCGAGGTACTCCAAGTACAGACCTTAAAAACCTCATCTCACTAGCCTATATTCGGCTGCAGTGTATTCAGCCGTATGGCAGTGGCCTTCACTTTACAAATTTTAACAGAGTACCTCGTCTGACCTTTCCCTTTAATGTTCTTCTGTGGGACAGTTCCACAACGTGGTTCAAATTTTCTATCTTTTTGTCAACATCAACTTTTTCCACGTAAATCATAGTTTCAACTTCATCACTGTAAGTTAAGTTAAAAAGGTTGTAAGTTTTCAATACTCTGGCTATTTTTTACATTACTAATATCAACAGTTGAAAAGTTTTATATATGTACATGGAGGTCAAATTGTATTATCTGAATGGTATGTAGCACTAGTAATGTGGATTGAATGCACCTAGGCTCCTATTAATTTCTTGATATATGAGACCAAGTTGTGGTTGATGGATATGGAATCAGGCGTTATAAATGCTTTATTAGTACCTACTGTAATGTTCGATATAATATAGCCTATATGTTTGTAAATTATTTCTTTTTCCGGCGCATTAGATACAAAAAGGTAAATTTTCAACTATTATGTATTTAGAATATTGAATATTCACAAAGAGTTTAGAAACCGTTTCCCAAAGATTTCACTTCTTTCCTGAACTTAGTCGTGTTTTACTTGAATATTTACACAAAGTTATAAACATGTTTGAAGCAATTAAACAGACTTAAAATGTATCAAATCGTTCTTAAAATGTGTCTATAAAAATATGAACGCATATGAACACAAGAAATATGGGTTGCACGAAATGTGAAATACAAATATATTCTAAACTATAGAAAATACCATTCCAGAAATACATGCGGGCATTTGAAAGGACACCTTTCTAAACATTAATTTTAAAATATTTTCTTTTACATCAGTCGAGTTTTCGTTACCATTTTCTTTGTCGTTATTATAATATAAGTTGTTTTCATTTATACTCGAAATATGGTATTAGTATGTAACATATCTTGTTAATCTTGTTTAAACACATAGCCTACAACCATAAAAGAAAGCTGTCATGTACGAACACGGCATTCGCGCGCGCGTGTATAAATACATACAAATAAGTGTTTTGCAATTAAAACTAGTTTATCAGTTGGAGCGTGACTGATGGTCGCAGTCATTTGTTATCGCAACACAAACAGGTGAGAAAAAAGGGCCAGGACAAACGTGGGTCGGTCACAGCCGTATACGTTTACAACGGATCGTTACGGTGACAAATTACGTGTCAGAAAATAATGCATTCATAGAGCTGGACTAACTCTTGATGTCAATCTGGTTTGTGTGATCGGCAGAACACCGCATACTCAAATATTTCAATTACATTAAATGCATACACGAAAGCATTAATAAATTATACGCTTACTGTTTGCTAAAGGTTCCCTGATGGAAAACAAGTAATGTAAAATACATGTCGGTATGTTAGTTACCCTAAAATAAAAACTTTCGATATCGAGAATTCCACCCTCTTACGTAAGTATGCTATTTACTAATTGGAAGCTTGGAATTTCATCCAATTTTGTATCCGAAATTCTGGGAACACGCAATCGTTTGGCGATGGAGGGAAAGAGGACGATAAATGGTTCGTTGCGTGTCGTTTCACTTTCATTAGCCAAAATAAAAGGTACAAGAATTTCATTATGAAAGAAGGGAACAAAGAAATACTCACGCATTTTGTAATTGGCCTTATGGCGCCTTATCTTCTGCTCTGATTTTTACGCGTTTGGTAAAAAACGTTTTAATTCGCCAACCGGCACATTCAGCTTCGCTTCTTGCGTCCTCGCTCTTTGAATAATATTAGTCTAAATTGCACAGCGAGGAAAAACAGTATAAAGAACGCTGTAATCCCAGTTATTATATCGCGTTACAATCTAATTTAAATAACAGAATTAATAACCGAAATGCTAGTACAGAGGCTACGTTAAAAATTGGCGGTTTTTCGTCACGTAACGCTGTAAATACTGAAGTAGACCGTAGCTTTACTGAATTGTTACAATAACATGAAAGACGAACAGACAGATGAAAGAAGGAACTGGTGTGCGGAAGTGAGGCATGTGGAATTTTGTAATGAGTCAAGTAGAGAGATGCGTGTTTCGTCACACATTTCGTCGAGTACACTCGTGCATGAATTGCAGTCACACTCATTCGTACAGAAATGCACACAGACACAACACACACACTTGCGCGCGCACAAAAAATCTTTATGTATCTATCTATTTCTCGTGTGTACGAACATGCGTCCGTTAAATGTAAAAATGTACAAAAGTAATTTGATCGTATAAATATAACTTAAAAATTAAATAAGATACACTTAAATAATTAGAATAAATGGTTTCAAACAAATTCATCATCATCATCATCATCATCATCATCTTCACAACACGACATAGGCAAGGTGCTCCTGTTCCGCCTTCAAAGGTCCTCCAGCCATCTCTTTCTGAGTCTACCCACACACCTGTGTCATGTAGGTAGAGCTCTATAATATAGGTATTCGCACCCGCCATCTTTGCTCCGAGACTTTTAAATGTAATGTGGCGGGAGCAATGTAAGCACGCTGTGCGTTGGATTATTTAATGTAAATTATGTATGTAAATATTAATATTTTTACATATCAGGGTTATAACCTTAGTGTACTAATTTGATTTATGTATTACACACGAATATGTATAATAATCATCTCATCTTGTCAGTGAAAACAAGGTTATAAATACTGGTGTTAGAGATATTATTAATGTTATGTAGTATGTTTTGCAGATTGTTGTACTACATCTCATAATCATAATGACTGGTTGTTGTGCTGTAAATTGCAAAAATCGAACAGAAACTAAGTTTAGAACATTCAAATTTCCGGCAGACCCTATTCGATGTGCAAAATGGATTCAAAATATGAGACGAGACAAATTTATACTAAGCAAGGGAATGCGTCTGTGTGAGGTAAATTTAATGGTTGTTCCTTAAAAGTTTGTGAATGTTAATCATAACGACTAAAAATGTAATACACCTTTGCACTTTTAGGTTCATTTTGAAAGTTCAGAGTTTGAACAGGCACGAGTAGATGGTTGGAAAAAACTGAAGCCTAATGCCATACCGACTTTGTTTGACGTACCAAATCCACCTCCTAGGATCGGCCCAGTTCCAAGCAGATCACTGTACAAGGTGGTTTATATTTTAATCCATTAATTATAAATATAATGTTATAACTAAAGCCCGGATTCACGTGCAATTGCATCTTTTTTTTTGCTAGTTCGTAAACGGCCAGTGACAAGTTATTTATCCGAATCGGGACGTGTAGGTCATTTTAACATACATTTTATTTTGCACAAAATTGCACGTTTTGGGGGTTACTGCATAAAATTGCACATTCTGTAGTTTTAATGCACAAAATTGCACATTTACCTGTTTTTCGAAAATCAGCTGCGCGACAGCCAAGCGCGAAACATACACGCAGATCGTAAACAAAGTCGAGAACAAAATCAGCACGAAGAAATTCTAGTCCAGTAAGCGCAGCTTTTGACGTAACAAAACTTTGACTGTCGATGGAATTTCACGAAATTTGATATGTATGTTCTATATGCACTCTAGAACAAAGTTAAACTGTACGCTTTTTATTTGGGGGTGAGAACCACCCCTTTTCAAGGGTGATTGATAAAAAAAAATTAACCCCAGGATCCAATAGAGAATCAAATTCTAAGCAAAAAAGTCAGTATGCAACTGTTTTGAAAAATGCGTTGTTTTCGAGTTATTCCAAATCAACATTTTCGATTTTTACCCCCCAAAAACAGGATTTTAGCGTAATTTTTAGCGAATAACTAAAAAACGTTTGAGTTTATAGTAAAAATGAATAGGACCAAAATTATTCTATACGAAATAACAAACAAAATGCGTTTTGGCCGGGTTTTAATCCACGTGTTGTTTTCAAGATATGGCCGTGAGAATTTGTAACTTGCAAATTTTTTGCCTGTACAAACAAAGGTTAACCCTTCCTACTAACCGAGAAAAATACTTTTGACTATAAAATGTCTAGTGCAATGAAAAATACATTATTGTTAATTTTAATAAAATGTTAAGCTAAACTTTTTATTATTAATTTTAACTAAATGTTAAGCAAAAAACCTGAATATAAACTTAATAGTAAGCAAGTTAAAAATGTAAATTCGTGTTTATTAAAAATAGTTTTAGTAACTTTATTTGGACTTTTGGACAATTCAACAGCCATCTATTATAAACAGGAATAAAAGTAAAATCTGAGAATATATACCTAACAAAGTGGTAAGTGGTAACGATTGGTATTTGTTGTTTTATAGACAAAATTATTCTCCTCTTACTATGGTCTGAATCAGTAAGTTTTAAGATGAAAACTATTATTTCCATATTTTTAAGGACGTGGGACATAATTTCACACTTTGAAATTATATTTTTGGCACGAATAACTATAATAGTAAGTTAAAACAAACTTATACTGCGTCCCATGTATACACAAGCGGCACCATAATATTATGTCAGTCTCGGAACAAAGATGACGAGTGCGAATACTCCCTTTTATAGATCCTTAATGTAGGTATGTATTTGCAGAATTGTTTGACCGGTCTGGAATCTGACATTCTGTCTAAGTGTTATTTCCGTCGTTGTTTGTAATGTTTTAATTTTTATTTCAAATAAATTCAAGTTTTTCATTAATATTAAAGAAATATTCTTGGTCAGATTAATTTTATTACAGTATTTGTAGCGTTGTTTAACAATGGTTTTTTTTTGGCAGAAGTCAAAACAGACAAGTCTATGAATTAAAAAGTTTTATCTTGCTTTACATTTTTGTTTTCGATTTTTTATCCAGCTAAAGTTTGTTTGATATGAAGATGAAATGTTACCATTATGTTGAAAATATTCTCGTATCTTTTAACGATGAGCTATAATTTTGATATTGTTAACTGTGAAAACAGTTTTCCAGAAAACTGAGAAAGCAACCCGCGTCTTTTCCTCAGGTTTCAGTATTGCCTTACCTGTAGATACTGGTATGAAAATACAAATAAATGAAAAGCTGTATACAATCAGTGACATCAATAGGTCTTAACTATAATAGGATCAGCTAATAAGGCGTATCCTTAACTGAAGGTAATTGCCGAGGCTTCAAATACACACAGTTAAAGTAAACAAAGAGAGTTAAAAACCTGATTTTATTCAATACAATCGTTTGTGAAGGTAATTTTGTGTAGTAATTACATCGGCGAATGCAGTGAAAGCTATATGAAAACTACACTCATTTTCCTCTACTTCTTCATAATAAAACGTCCTGAGCATAGACATTATTTAGATTTAAAGAAGAAAATGTAATCCTTAATTGTTGGATTAACAGTAAAGATAAATTATAATTTATTTTTATTTCTCTACGTTTTAGATGCAGCAAAGAGAGAAACGAATTCAGCATTATTTATTTATTTTATACTTTTGACGTTAACAACGCTGCATATAATTTTAACAGAATATTAAATTTACGCGTACACTCGGGTGCGCATAACGCCCGCTGTCACACACACACACACACACACACACACACACACACACACACACACACACACACACACACACACACACACACACACACACACACACACACACACACACACACACACACACACACACACACACACACACACACACACACACACACACACACACACACACACACACACACACACACACACACACACACACACACACACACACACACACACACACACACACACACACACACACACACACACACACACACACACACACACACACACACACACACACACACACACACACACACACACACACACACACACACACACACACACACACACACACACACACACACACACACACACACACACACACACACACACACACACACACACACACACACACACACACACACACACACACACACACACACACACACACACACACACACACACACACACACACACACACACACACACACACACACACACACGCACGCACGCACGCACGCACGCACGCACGCACGCACACACACACACACACACGCACACACGCACACACGCACGCACGCACGCACGCACGCACGCACGCACGCACGCACACACACACACACACACATTTATACATACATACTACTTATGATTTCTTGAAGCATAATTATATTAATTAGAGCGATTTAAATGAACAAGTACAGGCGGTAAACGTGTACTCTACAGTCACACAACTCTAAATTACACACAACCGACTGTTCAGCAAGACCTTACCATATTGAATATAATGATTGGTGACTGATATTTAAGATATTAAAAAGATATTATTTTTAGTATATAATTCACGATAAGGTATTAAAACCACTTAAAGCAATATATGATTTACTTTTATATGTTAAGTTAATTTCAATCACCTATTTTATGTTTAATAATAACCTTAATTTATGTTTAATAATAGCCTTAATCATATTTTAATGAAAAATGGTACCAATACTCCAATACTTATTAGTTAGTTTGGTTGTATTGCTGATTAAAAATATGTGGAAACCTCTTTGGAATCAATGGTTAATGTATTACTAGACAATATTGTGACTATTTTCAATTTCACCCCAGACAAAACAATCTAGGCCTATACAGATTTTTCTTTTTCAACCGTATGAGTTAAAAATTTTTATTATACGTGTTCAACACACATTTTTTTTATGAATATCTAAATGGAATCATTAGAAGTGTGTCAAAATGCACTTTTTTATTTATTTCCATGCATTTTGGTGACTTTACGGTAAGTCAGTAAGATTTTTAACAACGCTATTAAATTCAGAAACATCGAACTTAGACTGTAACTATACCACGATAAC
The DNA here is from genome assembly GCA_034769895.1 of Magicicada septendecula. NCBI lineage: Eukaryota > Metazoa > Arthropoda > Insecta > Hemiptera > Cicadidae > Magicicada > Magicicada septendecula. The sequence continues at coordinate 281,243,656 of CM068371.1, forward strand.
ATTAATTAATAAAATTAGATTACTCAGTAAAAGGCAAAACGAGATAAAACCTTTGTTATTTAATGCTAACAAACTTTCAATCATATATTCCATTTAGGACCATCAACGGAAAGATTATAAAACATGATAGGCCTAACGTGTAATTATAGTGGTCTGTTTCATAGTAATGTTGTGTAAGTAGATGATGTGTCTTCTTAACTCTCTCTGAACCGTCCCTCCCCCACCATCTGAGCTCCATGTGTGACGTTTAATAGGGTTAAATAGCACAAAATAAAAAAAGAGGTAAAAATAATATAATCCTAAATGAAACTACATAATTTCTCTCCCTATGAAATAAATATGAAATAAATAGAAAACTAAATAATGTTAAACAAATAAATATGTAAACCACCTCCTGTTTCATCAGCGAGTAATAAATTATAGAGAGACGTAATAAACCAGCAATTTAAAATAAGTAAAAATAATAATTAATAAATTAAGAACTATTTCTCGCGCAGGTAAATAACAACACGCGCGGACACGCACTTCGCTAAGCCAGCGGTGCGCCCCCCAAATTAGTTGTAAATCAGACTCCGCAGCGAGAACAGCACAGTTGAAAATGTAGGCAGTAACTACAAAATTATAGAGAATGAAAGAATATGTCGTTCACTCTCTTAGTTTCTTTAAGCTAATGCTTAGTAAAGCTGATAGCAATAATTATCAGTAATTTCAATAGGTTTAACATCTTTGATACGTTTTAAGTGTGTGTTTATGACATCTCTGCAGTTGATTTAATATCACATCAACGTGATAGAGATCACAGTATATGTAACAGTTTAACTATAAGGTAAAAGTGCGGGAAAACCGAAGTAAGTGAGTTCAAGTGAAAGTTTTTCACCACCGCCAGCATCAGAATCTGATCAACCTTGCAAAAAGAGAGAGACATCCACACTTTCATTATGACATCTTCTTCAGACCTTCAGAATAGACCAGAAGCCGCGTAGCCACCGTTTACTACAGACAACCCCGATTCGCCGAGGATGCTACATACAGGCGACACAGAAGTCAAACTTCTGTGGTTCAGAAATTACTTAATAAAAATATGAAAGACAATTGACACCAAAATAAAATTAATATACTTATACAAAAGACTGGCCGAATTAAATTACCATTGTAACTTTGTAATAAACAATATGATGTATTTAGCTTTAATGACTATAACATGCTAATATTAATAAGGCCATTCTTCAAATGGCAGCAAAAGTAAATTGTTTAACTGTAATATAAAGAAAGGATATATCTCGGATCCGAGGGTATGAAATACCAAAGATTTATAAATAATTAACCAAGTTGATTAATTATGCATTATTATTTATCATTATGCAGTTATTATTATTTTTATAGTTAACTAATCAGTTGAATGAAATAGAGTAAACGAAAAGTAGGTTAAGCATATATATGTATATTTTAACAATACAAATCACAAGCCTATTTGTTTTTTAATAATAAGACAGTAACTCATTTTCTTTTATGCTAATTACCAGGTATGTAAATAAAGAGATGTCATGGACGTAAATATGCGTGAATAAATTTGGCAACACGAACCTAATTCAACCTTAATTCACAGGTTCCAATTAAGTGTTTTGTCACGTTGTATTTTAAATAAATATATAACATTTTGTGAATATTATGGAAGCCTATTTAATTGACCGACGTCAATTAACCAAGCTCCCGAAGTTATAAGGGCGATAGTATACAGAAGTTATAAAAGATAGTATACAGCCGTTATACATGCATCCTGCCTGGATTAGACAGGCATATCCCTAGGCTGCGGGTTGCTGACGCTGGGGTTACAGAACATCGTCTGACATCAGATAGACAGCACAGTGTACTTAACGCCCAGTCAGCACCTGCTTTGCCGTCTCGGCTGGGCTGAAACTCAGAGCAGGGGAAACCGCAAGGAGTGCCTGACCGCGGGAGCCATTCGCCTTGTAACGGACGAGTCGCCTGCGGGCGGTCGAGCCTATCCACCACACCGGCACGCCTCTAAGCTCCTGCGGGCGGTCGAGCCTATCCACCACACCGGCACGCCTCTAATAAGCTCCTGCGGGCGATGCCACAGAGGCGCGCCTCGGGCCTGCCGACTGACTTGAGCAATTCATTCACGCACAGATGTCCCCATGGTATACACGCATAGATCGTGTATTCGTGGACCGCACCCTAACACTTTGTGCTGAGGGAACGACCGAGCTGCACTGTTAGAACCTTGAGTTCATCGGGTTCCGGCCAGGACAACGCAAACAAACCAGGGCGCAAGCCGCCCCGTGCATCTTCTGTTCGTCTGTATATCTTCTTAACTAGCCCTTTATATGTGACGTCAGGTTTCGTTTTAGAAACTCGAACCTTCAGCTAACACATTAAGCATTCAAGAATTTAGACACCAAAATTAACTATTTTATTTATAGTTTACATTCTATAGATTAAAAAAAAAAAAAAACAGAATTAGAAGGAAACAACAGGGTGCTAAGACTACTAGTTCGAAGCATCATTGCATCTCAAGTAATTTATACTATGTATTTATGTGTGAATAATTCAGTTTAGCTTGTAAATGGAAGATAAGATACTTTCTAAAATGGTTATTGGAAACAGTGTTTAAGAAAAACATTAGTCCGTTCTGACAGAATACATATTTTTGTTACGACGGTTAAATCGGGTGTAAAGAAATGAAATCTGTGGTCTAACGATGTGCAGTACAGAACGTTAACCGCCTGTCATGAGAAATATACTGTCAATACGTCTAATGTGACGCGCGCCATGGAATCGACACTTACAGTCGAACGCACATGATAGACGCCGACGCCAGCTTACTGCGCTCTTCAGTAACGGTAAACAGTATTCTTACTAACATATAGTAAGTGATATATACAAGTAATTAAATCTTTTGTATTTGAGTATTTATCTTATTTTCTACAGATAGGCTTAGATACTAACCAGTGACGGCCGGTGAGTCCTGAGGAAGGGGAGGCTACGAGATATCTGATTTTTACAGCATACACGTCTTATTAGAAATATAGTGTATCTTTAACAAGATAATCTGTAGATTAACTAACTTCTGTTCTAGCAAAGAAGTAAACTTCTGAGTAGAAATGTATTTTATAAGATGCGATTTACTACTACGCATACAGCGAATTCAGTTAGCGGCCCTTCTTATTTGCAAAATTTGTCGATAACATCATCATGTCATGTCGGTCGACTTTTCGATTTGCAGAGGATTCCTTTTTCAATTGAAACTAAAGCAATGGTGCTAAGTCAATCTTAATAATGGCCAAGAAGAGGTAAATAACAATAATACACACGTACAAGGGGTACGAGAACGTACTGTCTGGCCACGACTGAATGATCGAGACTGCTGTATTCCACCACGCGGCCGCTTGTAAGCGAGGTAGGATGAAATGTGTACTAGCCGTTTGGTTTACCCCCACTTAGCCTACCGTATGCTTCTCCCACCTTACACAATGCTCAATCATTGAATCGCGGCCAGACAAAGAAGGCTGCGTAAAAGTAACACAAACTACATTAAACCGTGCCCAGACGCTAACTCACACGTTGTCTCCCACGCACATTTACAGCTGCAGTAGCATCCCCCCCCCCAATTCCTGTCGGGCACAGTTCTCACGAAGCTGTAACCAGCTATGGCAGCTACTCAAATAGCTGCCTCAGTTTTCTGCTATTCTGCGCTTTTATTGGTAACGCGCGATTAATTGTTTATTTGTAAGTAATCAAATAATTTAAAATGCCAAAGGGTGATTAAAGGTTCTGTTATAGTAAAAAATAGACCCTATTACTAGTTGTTTATTTTTTAATATTTTTCTAAATTTTGTTGGGGAGGCTTAGCCTCCCTTGCCTCTCTCGATGAGCCACCACTGATACTAACAACAACAAAATAATAACAGACACAAACATTTACTTCTTGTCACGTGGGACATAATTTCTATCATTCACTTTTCTTACATCAAATGGTATTACTGTATGTTCATTCGTATGACGACAGCAAAGCAGGCAATAATTTGTTAGAAAACGTTGTTCCAACTGAGCGGATACACAGGCACAATAGAGTGTACGCTATCTCTTAGAGAATTATGAAAATAAAGTGGAAGTTGGCAGGACATTGGTCAGACGAGATGTTAGATGGTCACCAATCATGCAGACTGAGGGCCAAGAGACGTAAAAAGCCTACCAGGGTGACAAAATAAATAAGCAAATGAAATGGATTTGATTGGTTCTAATCAAAAGATATAACTTAGTTTTAAGTTTCGTGTGGAGACTGTCACTGGAGGAAGAATAGAACAAACGACATACATTTAAAATTTTAAAGAGACAAGTGGATTTCTAAGGACATTCCACTACACGATCCCACAGTTCACTAGAATAACACAAATCCAAGTTACTCCACTGCAAGAACATAAATTTCTTCTGAAAATTTGCAAACAATATTTAATAAACAATCCTTTAAAATCTTATATAGAAAACAATGCTTATCTCAAACCAGTTCAAAAGAGAGAGAAAGTATATTTTTAACTTGAAAACAGCATAAACAGATGCCGTTTTGTGGACAGTAATTCGGGTTAAGAGATTAAGGAGGTGTTGATATTGTGCTTCTAGACTCTAATTTTTAGTTACCCATTATTCACGGACTTTATACACTTTAGAAGATGAACACAGAGATAAAAAGAAGGAAAACTATGGTAAAATTTAATTTGGGGTCGGCGTACTAAGCCATTCAAAAGTCTTCTACTTCGCCTAATCCTTATTATTGCCAAAGCGCATGTAGTTATATTATTATGAATTACTTTGTAATTCAGAATTCTAAGAATTCAGGCTGCAATTTTGAGTTACAGTCTTTAGATGAAATTTTCAGTTCTACCATCCTAAAGGTTTTATATCCATAGAATATTATATTTGACAAACCGGAATGCCTTTGCATAACTGTGACCGTTTTCCTTCGACTCCAGATATCTGATTTCAACATCTGACCATTGTTTTCTACTGAATGTCACACAGTAGTGACAGTATTTTTAACTTAATAACGAAATCTAGTCGACTGCAGTTTGTGACCTGACTCCCTTTTATATTCTGAAATATAATTTACACTATGCATGCTACCTGTTGTATGCAGTCTTTTAAAAATTTAATTCGCGTACCTTTTTAGAATCTGTTAATTAAAAGTGTTTTAAAAAATACAGTAAAGCTTCATTTATACGTTTTTCAGGGGACTTCGAAGAAAAAACGTATAAGCCCTAAGTGTGAAAAATGTATAAGTGAAATAGAACACAAATGGTATAATAAATATATATATATATATTTAATATTTGATAATAAATAGATATATATATATATATATAATATATATATTTCCAGATCTATAAATATTCCATATACTTTCCTACTTTTTTCTATATGTGAAAGATATATAGAAAAAGTAGGAAAGTATATGGAATATTTATAGATCTGGAAAAGGCATTTGATAGAGTTAAATGGGATAAACTAATGGAAATACTTAAAAGACATGGAGTAAACTGGAGAGAAAGAAGACTTATTAAAGATTTATATCTAAATCAAACAGTAAAAGTAAGGGTAAAGGAAGAATTAACAGGAGATATAGAAATGGGGAGAGGAGTGAGACAGGGATGCTGCCTGTCATCAACCTTGTTCAACATGTACATTGAGGACATTATAGCCGAATGCTTTACAGGAACGAGAGGAGTTGGCTTAGGAGGAAGGAGGATTGAATGTATAAGATTTGCCGACGATATGGTAATATTGGGTGAAAGTGAGGAAGAAGTATGTACGATGCTAGATGACTTAAGTAGTAAGTGTGAACAGTACGGAATGAGGATTAATGAGAAAAAGACAAAACGTACGGTAGTTGGTGGAAAAGGGGAAAGAATAAATATTAGACTGAATAACGAACAAATAGAACAAGTAAACAGTTTCAAATACTTGGGAAGCGTAGTTACAGATGACATAAAAAGCACGAAAGAAATAAAAACTAGGATTGCAATAGCAAAAGAAGCATTCAATAAAAGGAAAAATTTGTTGAACGGGCCATTAAACAAAGAACTAAGGAAAAGGTTAGCAAAGTGTTATATATGGAGTGTGGGATTGTATGGAGTGGAGACGTGGACTTTAAGGAGGGAAGATGAAAAAAGGATTGAAGCTTTTGAAATGTGGATGTGGTGAAGAATGGAAGGAGTTAAATGGGAAGACAGAGTACGGAATGAGGAAGTATTCAGAAGAGTGGGAGAGAAAAGAGAAATATTAAAAACAATAAGGAAAAGAAAGAAGAACTGGATAGGACACTGTTTAAGAAGAAATTCTATTATAAAAGACAGTCTAGAAGGCATGGTTGGCGGAAAAAGAAAAAGAGGAAGAAAGAGACGACAGTTGTTGGACAACATCAAGGTAGAAAACTACATTACCACGAAAAGGCTGGCAGAAGACAGAGATCAGTGGAGTTCATAAAGAAAACCTGCTATACAGCAGATGAACCTATGATGATGATGGTATAATTAAATGATATAGGCCTAGTACTAAATAGAAATAACGTATAATTTACAATTTGGAATAACAGAATAGGTATTTATACAACTTAACGTATATACAGAGAAAAACACACAGATATAATAATCATTTCCCAAAAAAGTCTGTTATCTTCCCTTGTTCTTTATTTTCCGCGGCTATAGAACAAACTGTGCGTGCGGCTATAGAATAAATCTTGGCAACTGCGTCATTATTTCGTCGGATACATTACGGCGGGTTACAAAGCGTTTAATTGTCTCCAGGGCATTAACTACATCACTAAAAGACACGGGGGTCTGCGTTGCTTCTTCATCATCATCATCGTCTTCTTCTTCCATTTCCTGCTGAATGCCACCAGCAATCTCCGATATGGTCATGGCTTCCGTGGTAACAACATTTTCGTCAATGTTGACATAGTCGTCAAACGCGACATTTTTGTCAATGTTGACATAGTCGTCAAACGCGACATTTTTGTCAATGTTGACGCGTGGCCTTCCAGTTTGCCCCATTCCGCATCATCAACGGGAACATCACAGCTATCTTCATTACTACAGGTTTCGCTATTCCCGAACCTGGCTTTGTGAAAGCAATTGCGGACAGTGAGTTGCGATACTCTGTGTCATTCAGCTGCGATGTAATGCATTGCCTATTAGAAGAGAGCAAACCGTTACGAATTTGTGCAAAAATAGAATTTTAATAGGCCTGTTTCATCGGCATTGAACACGTCTTTGGGATCAAACTGAGACGTTAGTTCCCTCAAACGGGTTTCTTTCCACTCACGCACTGTATTAAGGTCTGCACTCTTACTCTCACCGCACACGCTTTTGCTGACGATGCCATGCCTTACCTTCAATTTATGTAGAGCCATCCGGTCGACGCATGAAAATCTTCAACACCGAACCTAGCTGCCAGTTCATTTGGTTTTTCGCAAAGGACTGGGCCGCAGATAGGAATTCCTACCGCCCTGTACTGCTGGAACCACGGTAACAGACAGTCTTCCAAGAGTTCGTATTTTCCGCCTTGAATACGTGTTTGCTTATTACTTGAAACACCAAACACACGAGCACTTTCTTCAATTTCGGTTGCTTTAGCCACGATTGAATTTAACGTCGACGGAGCAATTCCTAACTCCTTAGCGATGTCTACTCGCTTCTTATTCCCGATTTCCTTCACTATTTTAAAAATGTTTAATTTCTCAGCGATCGTAACGCACTTCCTCTTCCTTTCACTCATTTTCCACTTACGATGTTACCTATAATAGAAACAGTAACAAACTGATGTCGACGAAGCGATGGAGTTTTACGGGCATTGAACAAATACCGTACGTTTCTAAGAATCAAAGCTTGTTCAAAGGGTATTCGTCAACTGCAAACTCAGCCGGCACTAATTGACGATTTCCTAGAAATGTACAGTCTGTTCAAAATATTTGGATTCGGACATTTACATGATATGCTTTTGTGATATACGCAACGTAAATAAGAAAAAAATATTTAAACGTATAAATGAAGTTTCGTATCTCCAGGGACTTAAAAATTTGATCGTATAAGTGTAAAAAACGAATAAACGAAAAACGTGTAACCGAAATAAAATAACACGGAAAGTATAGGAATTTTGCCGGGACCTAAGAGAAAAAACGAGTAAGTGTGAAAAACGTATAAGTGAGAAACGTATAAAAGAAGTTTTACTGTAATTATTTCTCCCAGAATTAAATTTATATCAATTCCAGCCAAATATCATAAATCACTTCGCAACTTAAATGAATTAACTACGATAAATTATTTATTAACTTGCTTGTTTGAATGAAGAGTGTTTTAGGCGTGACAGAAGAGAAGCATTGGTGGTCCGGCAGGGCAGAGAGAGCACAATTCAAGCAGGTAGGTGCTGGAAGACAATTCATCATTGTACCACAAGGGTTGTACGGCAACAGCAAACAACATCTCACCCCTCCTGCTGGCTACATACCTATTCAACTTCTCACCCCCCCCAAACACCGTGCTTAATAATTAATTACTTTTACACGTATTATTCGCCCCTACGCAGTCGGCCTTCTTGTCATCAATTCCAATATGTCCCACTTTCAGAAAAACGCAGAATTTTTGTCGTTTTAAGTAGGGCAACGCGGCACTCAAACAACGCGAAGGGAAATTTAAAACAACACAACTGAAATTCACTATCTGTGAAATACGTATGAACGCGTTCTTGACACATTGTCAAATGCCAATGTGTTTTGTAACTGTCGTATTATAGTTATACTAGTAACTGGTGTCGTATTGTTGCTAGTAGTTTTGCTCCATGTTCCAAAAGACGGACAATGCTGATCTACGTGTTATTTACGTTTAGATTTTTCTACCTTAAAAAGAATCAAGAAAACCAATTTTTGGTTTGGTTCTATTATCGCGCGCGAGCTCACTAAAAGCCTATTGATTCTATACGGAATTATATTTTTAAATATACCTTACCATGTTTTATGAAATAATTTCAAAAGCTTATATAGACTATTTGCTGTTAAAGGTAATATTGTATCCATCTATCCGTCTTCACTAAAGTAGCATGTGTAGCAATATAATAGCATATGATATATTAATCTTATGTTACATATTACACGCTATAAAAATTGTTTCAAATATTTGTTATCACTATATAGATAAAAATTGTCTTTAATTTTATTTTATTGTTCCGACAGTATATACATCAGCCGAGCACAGATGCTACTTACGTCTAATTTATATTACGTAAATGATCGCTTCAGTAAATGCTAAAACATCAAATTAATGGCACAAATACTTTTTCTGCTACTTAGTTTGGAGGTGGATTTCTCTGATAGCTCCAAGGATAACATAACATAAAAAGGTCAACATGAAGGATCTCGCTATAGGGTGAACTGAGATTTCAGTTGTAGGCTTCTTTTTTGTTCGCAATTACTTTTGTCATCCATTTTTGAGGTGGATATATCATTGGTCTATTTCATACTACGTCAAGAGCGGAGAAGATGTTAACGATTTAAAAAATATGTACCCGACTACGTTGAAACTGAAGTGTGAGTGTTTAATTAGTAACGTTAAAAAATAAAGTGAATCCGTTTAATCAAAACAGAAAACAATCTGTTGCAATAATTATTTAAAGGAAACTGAGTATAGTTGAAAGAAAACAAATACAAAATCCTAAGTCGTAAATCAGTTTTGATCAGTTATTTGATCCTACTGTTTTTATATTGACCACTCGAGATGAGCAGCTATTGTAATCAATGAGTGCTGGCAGCTTCGGAATGCAGGGTAACGCTCATCTATATGTAGGCGGTTAATTTTAACACTTTAAATAAAAGTTTAGAACGTTATGTAATACAGCCATTTCCGCATGATTTTTAATATTTTATAAAAATACTTGATCTGTATTGCACGTTATACTATGAAAATAAACTATAGGTAATTAATATCGTTTGCTTTGTTCATTTATATTATGTTATAAATAAAGTGCTTGCCGACAGATATTTTAACGATATAGGTACATAGCTGGCAAGTACAACTACAGTTACAACTGTAAAATTCCAGTTCTAATTATTATTATAAGTACAATTACAATGTTATATATATCATTTTAATTATATATTTTAATTATAATGAAATTTTGGACAGTAGTAAGTTTTAAATACGTAGAAAACGTGTGTGGAGTTATCAACCGCTAACGGAAATAAGATTTTGTCGAATTTTATTGCTTCTCTGCTATTTACAATTTTCCCTCGAACGAGGCCTTTCGGTTTCGCAACCATTATCAAGTTCTTCCTACAACAACTGTTGTTGTTCAAGGGAAAATTGTAAATAGCAGAGAAGCAATAAAATTCGACAAAGTTGTTATGAAGACTGCTAACACAAAGGAAATAACTGGAAATAAGATTTGCAATCATTTTTCAAACACAACCTTTGCAGAGTTTATTTGTAAATACTACATATGAGTAGTAATAGAAAATCTGAGAGAAACGCCAAACGAGTAATGTACGTGAAACTATTAGAGAAAGAACGAATGTCAATAGGGGGGAAGAGTGAGGCCGGGTAGAGGTAACAGCAGGCAAGATGAGGCTTCATCAATCAAATCGGCTAGCCCCTGCAATCGTTGAGTATGCAACTTTAACATCAGTACAGTGCGCGCACTTTGCATACAGCGCTTTGCCCAGGCGTACGGACTAAATAACCAATGCGAGAGAGCGTTCCATAAAGTTCTCGCAATAAAGTAGCACGGTCTATTGTTGTTATATATATTGCTTTTATTTTAGATACACACAGTTTCTTGTTCATTGTTATATTTATGTTCACCCTTTCTTTTACTAACTTATGTGACGTATAATAAATATTTTCTATGATAAAAAACGTGTTTCGCTATAGAATACAATGTTTACCGAGAGAAGAATAATATACAAGTTTTCATACGCGAATCACAGGAGTTGTAAAGCTTTCTTTTAAAGATAAAATTTATTTGAAAAGTATATTGGTTTCGTTTATGTGGCTACTTCTGTTAGCGTAATGGTACACACAAACACAACACATTTTATGTTTCGAAATATAAACAAACAGTAAACTTTTATCATATGTCCTAAACATGATTTAATTCTCTGTATATTTTTAATGAAAAAAGTATACGGTACTTATTTATGACTGCCACGAGTCAAAGGTTTTAAACGTGTATTTACATTACCTTAGACAACAATTTGCCGCATGTAAGACCAGCTGTTCTTCAGAATACTACGTTGCGTGTATATTAATGATATAAAATATTGGGAAGCGTTTCCCACATTACTAAGTTGTTGCTACTGGTATTATCTTGGTGCTGACTCTGGCTGTTGGGCTTTGCTGCAAACTGTACTGAAGTTCTCGTAAAATGCGTATATGAACTAAGGTAGTAGTAATGAGAAGTGCAGTTATAAACTTATGCTGAAGTTTATTCCAATTTCTTTACTTCTGTTTTTTTTTACACAAACAGGCCAGCCGTGGACCACGGTAGGCCTAATATCATTTCCTTTTCTTCTCCTGCCAGAAGGCCCTCATTCGCATACTATGCACCGCCTTCCTTTCCACTGAACACCCATTTCTCGTCTTCTTCTCACCGCAGAGAACCTCAAGATTTTGAATTTTGTTTCTGTATGTATTTCTATCCACACGGTCGTTCAATGAGCTATCCAGTTTCATCATTTCCTCCTTGAGTTGTTTGGTGTATCCGTTCAGACTGGAAAGTTCCCATATATAGTTGAAAATTTGTTTATTTAACCTGAACCGATCCATCCGAACCATTATGTCCAAGGAATCCCAGTCTTTTCCTTCGGAAAGTCGTTTCCAGATCTTCCAGATCCCTGTACAGCTCTTCTTTGGGTCTATGCCTGTACCCATCTTCGGTTTTCTTGGGACCATAAATTTCCAAAGAATTTTTCGTTTAATTTTAAGAAGAGGTTCCAACTTTTGAAAGCACATTGTTTTCACTCCATAAATGATCACCGGCCTGATCACAGTGCTATAATGGCGGACTTTCTTTACATTCTTTACTAATGTTTTGAAATTGTTTTACTTTATTTTTCACGGGCTAAGAAAAAACTGCGCATTAAAAACTATGGCTATGACTTGAGCTGAATTGAATTACTAAAATAATAAGATAAAATACAAAACAAGATTAATAAAGTGCAGAATGAAAATATAGACGTCTGTGGAAAAGAAGACCGTCTAGCGGGAACACTGAAATAGTTTATTAATACTAAGATCTGATAACATGAATAACATGAATGATAACATGGATATTATAACTAAATTTAACTACAAGAATATATAATGATTAATAAGTTCTCATAGTTTAACAGAACAAATGAAGGTTAAAAGACAGTCATTGGTAGCGAGAAAATACATTGTGATTGACTATAATTGGAAATGACATAAACCGCTGTAAACCGTGCCTTACGTTAAGCGCTACACAAAGAATGTGGCGTAATTTTTAGTAATAACGTAGGAAGGGAGTTTTATCAAAGTTCATGTAATTCTCGGATTTCTCGCGGTAAAAATGTTCGATTCTAAAACCGATTTCTTAAAATGTTGGTACACCTGTCTGTAACAATTGTCAGAGATTTATTATTACGGTTAAATAAAGACATAACAAGATTTAGCTATAGTGGATGTATAGTTTAGATTTAACAGCCAATTGAGTAAGTCTGTTTTGGTTGGTCTGCCTATATTCTAACATTTTACTCTACAATGTAAAATTGTAGTGGTTCCATTAGATTTTGTTATAGAATGAGATAAGCCGATATAACGAGGAGAAATTTTGTGAAAATCTTCGTTTTCAGTCTGGTATGCGGTTTACAGATGGCACAAAAGCTTCAAAAAGTTGTGAGTAAGTTGAAGATCGAGATCGTAAGTTGAAGATGAAGATTATCATGTAACGTTCACGAATTTTTATTTCTAGTTGTTATAGTCAATAAATACCATACTGTTTGGGCATTTTATGTCACTTACGTAGAGGTAGGCCTCCTAGATGACGTCAGATAAGGTAGAAAACGTCAGATTTTTTGAGAAATATTTTATGTAAATCGCATCAGCTCGCAAGTTATCGTTTGTTCAAGAAGTTTTGCCCAAAAATAACACGGTAGTGACAAATCAAGCACCGTTTTCACCAGACGTGTGCAACTGTTTCCTCTTCTCAAAACTAAAAACATTGTGAAAGAACAACGTTTCCTGATTGCTGAAGATATAAAACAAAAATCGCAAAGCGATCTCAAGGCTATACCTCAAAGAGCATTCCAGAAATGTTTTAAAGACTGAGAAAAACGTTAACAAAAATGTGTTTTATGTGATAGGGTTACTTTGAAGGGATGACACTATAAAATAAAAAAGTAAAAACGTTATTTTTTACATAAAAAATATTTTACGGACTTCTAATAAAACCACGTACATTATTAAATGTCCTGATGTCCTCAGTAAATCATTCTAGTACAAAAAGATCTTTTCAGCTTATGTACTAGGTTGTAACGTAACACTACCGGTTACAGCCAGTTGTGTGGTAAAACACATTTATATCAATAGTATATTCTGATGTAGACTATTAATATTAATAGATGTAATGTTAGTAAGTAGACATACAGATGAGAATTGTACCAAGTATTTGTTATATAAGTAAGAGGTGTGTACTAGCGAGGCGACACGTTGGCACCGAGCAAGTGTAAAATTGTATTGTATGTACAGCTTTCTAAGTCGTAAAGATATAAAACGCTTTTTTTATAACGGGGGTGGTTTTTGAAAACAAATTTCTCCTTTTAACGAGATAACGGTCTGGCGGAAAGAAGTGCGCGTCTATAAGAGTTCTCCAATCAGGGATAGCGTCACCTCTGCGCGCGAAGTTAATTCGAGTGTTAACTGGATAATTTCAAACTTACCGGCAACACGTTTGAATTTTGGCCAATGATGGTAATCTTAAGAGTAGCGGCAGTATGGGAAGTCTATGTGAAACTATAAAACTAACTCGTGAAGGAACTTAGAGGAGAATCGGTCAGTCAGTTACCAGTTAGCAAGCAGTCAGTCCGCGGAAGTTTGTTAGTGGCAGTTTTTGCTAGTTGTTGTTAGAGAGAGTTAGAAGTTATGTCTTAAACAATCATTAAGCAATCTAAGACAGTCTGTAACATATTCATTCAGTCAATCAGTATTCGGTCATTAGACAAACCAGTTAGTTATCGGCATGAAGTTAAGTAAGTAGTTAGGAGGAAGTGAAGAAAAGAACAAGCGGTCATTAATAAGTCAAGCAGTATTATTTATCCTGTGCGCGGCATCAAGAGCGAAGCAGTATTATTTATCATGTGCGCGGCCGTATGAGAAAGTCAAAGTTTCGGAGGGCGTGGAGATGAATGATTATCGCGATAGTGTGTGAATAAAAAGCAAAGTAAGATCAATTGTGTTGTGAGGTGTAAAGTGTGGAACGAGCAGGACGGAGTAATGGATAATCAAACTCAAGTAATCGTATCAAATTAAAATGTTGTAATCAAATAATTTCATGTAATACTTGTCTACCTACGTTTAACCCGTTTCATTCTAAAAGAACCCATGAAGACGTTCAGATGCTGAAGTGTATTTTATATCTTACGACATAGAATCAGAGTACAAAGTTGAAATATTTAATATAAATTTGAATGATAGTTCGATATTTATGATATGTTAGATCTTAAGTCATGTCGTTGATCAAAGTTAATTTATGATGAGAATGAAGGAGAGTAACTTAGCAATGTTATAAATAATATTCAATGTGTTAATTAATCTCTTATAAATTATAAATAATATTCAATGTGTTAATTAATCTCATAAATTATGGAGAATAGTCAATGGACTAATTAAGCTTTCATAAACGATAGATGATATTCAATGTGTAAATTAATTCCTTATCAATGATAAATGATATTCAATGTGTTCATGAATCTCTTGTGACGATTAGAAAGGGATAAAGAATTTTAGTAGCAATTGAGAAGTTATTTAATCTACAAATTTGTAATGATAATGATGTTATGTTATATTATTTAAATGTATACAAGTGATAAATATAGTATTGTTTATTTATCATCTGAACATAAGAGTTGTTATTAACAACAAACCCTGAGATTCCTAATTATCTCTGGCGCCCAGCATTCTATACTTAAAAATTATAACATAAATTTAAATAATTGTATATTTGGTGTACAAACGCAAAGCTTTAAATAGAACAGCGTCCAGCGAGTAGTTATAAGTTAGTAAATCTTGATATCATTCCATGACACATTGAAACTTTAAAGTTAATGTCAAAAATTTAATTTACCACAGACTTGAAGAAACACAACAAAATAGTCTTGAATCACTATTTGGTTCATACAATTATTGAAACGATTTACAAAAGTCGATTAAAGAAATTAACAAAGACTGTAGCGTTTAGTTTACTTCAGAAGTTCAGTTTGAGTTTAGTAAAAAAATATTGGAAAGGCATATAGGCCTACATTAAAGATTTTGAGAAGAGCTATGTGATGAATGAAAAGATTATTACTTCAGCTACTAAAGATTAGGTTGTTATAATTTTACAATGAAAGTAAACTCAAGAAAGTGATTACACTCAGACGAATATAAACACCGTTACAATTACGAATACGATCACTGATACATAATAACTTCTACGATTGCAATCCCTTAATTTTTATTTCTCATTTTTTAATATTTGTGTATTTACTACTGTATGAGAAATTACGTTTTTTTTTTGGAAGTATTTTTATACAAATATGATTACAGTAAACCTCAGCAGGAGTTAGTGGAAGCCATTTAATTATATTCCCTTGATGGTTGATGGAATCCTGTCTTTATGTGAATATAATCCTGTCTTCGTTACATACGATCAAGCGTAAAGCCCCCAAAATATTTAAATATGTGAAGACATGTGTTTGTTTAGCTGGTACGCCGGAGCTGCATTTTCAAAGGCATTGCGCATCGTCACTTTACTAACCACAACACCATGACTTATTTAATTATGTAAGCCTATATAATGAGATATAATGTTTAAAATTTGCAAGCGATACTTTAACGCTGACTAATGACAATGCTAAAAAATTATTTCATATCACGTTGTATTTACAGGGTCCTTCTTCTTTCGAATATAATATTTTGTTCGCGTAGAATTATACGTCTTCAGAGACAAAAACTGTGGTCATAGTTTTCACATATCAGCATAGAATTCTTTATAGCTATTAGTTCAGACATATTTGTCATTTCTTACTTTTCTATGTTATTTTTCTTTGAGCCGAAGTTCTGCACATTGCCATACTGTTGGTTCAAAATTTCGTTCATGCGATGTGTAGCTTATATAACGGTGTATTTATAATGTAGGTATGGTCACCATGTTACATAGTTTGAACATCCGATCTATACTACTTTTTCGTTTTCAAATATGGGTAAGATAGTTATAATGACAGTAGTTATATGCCGAGTTAAGAACAGAATTAAGTTTTTTCTAGTTTGTTGGAAATTCTATTATCAAACTGACTAAAAGGGTCTCTGAGCTAATAAACATTTACTATTTCTTTTATGAAGTTGCTAAACTGCTACAATTTTTGTTCAGACAAAGCTTTTCGTCATCTCTGACATCATCAGGTCTTGAACAATCGTTGGGATCAGCTTTTGTCTGAAGATTATTTTGTCATATCGACTACAAAGCTATTGAATGAATTTGTTCGTAACCCTTTGTTTATCTATAAAACTTATCAACCGTCTCTAAGCCCATCATACTTCGACGGTGAAGAACTAAGCGGATCGTGCAGGTTGCTGAGTGTCAATGAGTACAATGGAGCAGATCCATTTTTACTCTTCATCAACGATAAAATATATTTTTAGTTCAACCAATATCTATTCAAGAGAGAGCACATAGGCTAGATTACTCCGATGACACACATAGATATAGTGGAAAGCTTAAAATCTTCACGTTAAAGAGTGATTAAAAATAGATTCTTTTCTGCAATATAAATAGGAAAGAGAATATTTTAAAGGCATTTATTAAAATACAGAAGGAAAAAATCGTGCTAGCTCCTATAGGGTAGATAAATTGTTCTGCTATCTACTAAATGAAACGAGTTTCGACTATATAGATAATAACAGCAAAACAAAACGGCAGAAAACAGCTCTTTAAGTTACGGAGGAATTAGTAAAGAAAAACCAATAAGAATATATGATAGAACAATGACTGTAATTTTACAGTACAGTAATGCAAATATATTTACTAACAAACTTTCATTAACGTCTTTGTTTACACTTTTTCCAACCGAAATATTTATTTTTTCGATAATTGTAAATGGGCAATAGTAAAATTTCAATTTGAAGGATGTTGTAACAAACTAATGGATTAAACGAGCTTGTAAGTCTAACGCAACGCATAGTACTAGGTACTCATACACATGACAATTACGAGAGGTCATAAAAGTTAAAAATACGAGCTCATCTATGTATACAACAATGCGTATAATATATATTTTGCATATACGTAATTAGTAGACATAAAGTCGACATTCGATTGCGTTTTGGGAGATGACCTTCAAACTCGCCCCAGCAAAAACTAAGACATTAAAAAAAAATAATGAGATATGTATTTATTGAAGATCAAGCATATATACGCTTATAAATACATAACGTTTGTCTCACTTTCCGCAGTAGACCAATATTTAATATTTCGAGCGATGTTTCTTGGGCCTACACACCCCAAAATTAAACGGACAAACGGGGTGTCCATGTATATATAAAAATAGATGTAAATATGAGGATTATACTCCACTTTTGAGGGGAACTTGATTTTTAAACCAATTTTATCAATAAAATTGATAAAATGAAGGGAGAACTTGATTTTGAAACCAATTTTATCAATAAATTAAAATAACTTAGTTTACTCAATTTAAAGCCATTTTGTCAGATTTCTACATCAATTTTAGATTCTACTCCACTTTCAGAATCAACTAAAATTTGTGGAGATTTTGATTAAAATTCCAAGTATTCTAGCACAGCCCCAGTTCCTTCAGATTTTGATTAAAATCCGAGTAATCTGTTACTAATTTTTATAATAAGAAAACATGTGGATAAAGATGATAAAATTTAAATGAAATAATAAAAATATGTAAAGTCAAATATTCTCATAACATTTTTCGAGCGCAGTATAGTACGTATCTTACCATAATTATCGTACAAATTATAAAAGTATAGGAGGTAACGATTCGTTATCCCTTTTAAACACACAACCACATACTATTTTTATCAATGAGCCAGGTCTTTATTCATTAATCATGAAATCATTAAAATATGTCCTTCCCGACCTCTGAAAAAATAAAACAAATCAAAAAACATTTTAAGAAACAATTACTGTAAATAAAGAGTGAGGTGATATTCTCTCTCACATACAGCGTTCAAGGAAAACATATGCATGATTAAAATTGGTATTGTTATCATAATACCGCGAAATGCAATTCACTCCAAAGTCTTGTCAACAGTAGCGCAGTCAGTTAGAATAAGGAAATTACTCAGTTCTAGCCGAGCAACTGTACATTTAACTTCGAATCTCAAATAGGTAAGATTTATACATCACTTTACTTTCAGCTACCCGATTTCGGCTACTTTTTAAATTTTTAATTTTTTACAATTTTAAGCTATTTTACTAAATTTTTACGCAAGTGGTTGTCCACACTTTTATTCTACACACAGCTAATTGTTTATGCTGCCTCAAAAGCTAAGCAAAAAATAAGGGCGGGAAGAAAGCAAAAATGTGAACTAATCAAAGTTGTGAAAAAGTCGTAAAAATAATTGTTGAGTATCAAATTAAAGAGAATTTAAACCAAAACCTAAATGTAGCGTTGAACTTTGTAAAATTCAAATTTTTGAGACCCCAGAGCTTACAAACTGGGTCAAACGTTTAGTAATATTGCAAAAAGCCTTGTGGTGTATCAAATTAAAGGGAATTTTAAGCAAAATCTAAATGTAGGCCTACATACAGTTTTGGAAAATAACAAAAAATTAAGACATCAAAGTCCAAAATGGTGACTCTTCCCATGAAGATGCCTTGCACATCTTTTTCAAGTGCTGCAGATTCACAAGATAGAGGATGGCACTAGAGATGGAACTCGGGGAGTTTACGTCTGAGAGCGTAGTTGAGATTATGCTTCGAGGCAAAGCGGAATGGGACCGCATTCTGGACTTATTCAGTGGATCCTACTAGAAAAGAAAAGACGGGTCCAACTTGACACCCAACAGGCAGTAGAAGATAAGGGAAAACTAGAAGGTAGTCCGATAAGGGCGCAATGGGTTCCATCCTGAAGTAACATGCTAAGTGGTTCCAGGATAGATATGAATGCGTGAATTATAGAGGTGGGTTTTTTAGTGGGTGCGAGTTCAACACCCCAGGGAACACACGGTTTCCTCTCACGGTGCATAAAGCAATTTTCCCCTTCTTAAAAATAATCTAGGAGAGGAAATCGTAAATACGATGGATGTGATTTATTAAATACCAGTTTGGTGGAAGTTAAATCAGCAAAGAACAACCTGTGCAAGAGTGTTTAACCAAATAAAACCACGTATTTTGCGCGGTTGCGCGTTAGTAATCAAGCATGTTAAAAATCCTTTAATTAAAAAGAAGAAGCGTCATAAAAAATCTAAAAAAATGAGTAGTTTATACGATCTTTTCAAAAATAAAGTTGCAATATTGTCAGAACATATTTATCAGACTTAATAAAATAATTACATCAATATTGTACATAGGAATATAAAAATTAAAAACACTGTGTAAAACGTATAGATTAAACACGATGGCAAGTCGATTAGTATACGCGCGCGAGCAGCCTCAGAATTAATCCACGTCACAACTTCCCGCTTAGTGAGCAGGACTCAAGGCCCTCCGCATTCATTGGGATAATGAGTTCCGCCCACTCTTCACACCAACTGCAATAAATTCTATTCTCCACTACAGGTGGGTTACAATCGTTCCCAGACTGACAGAACCGATCATGTGTATTACTTAAAACATGGATTTGCATTTATCACTTAGTGAAAAGGGAAGTGTAATTATGTTATTGCACTGTGGAAGGGGAACAAACTACTGAATTATAGTCTCTTCAAAATTAGAGACTAAAAAGTTGAGATAAAAGTTACTATTGAAAAAAACATCAGGTAAAAGTTAAGATCTTCCAATATTACAAAAGAAATTTTTACAATCTGTTTAGATTGGGACTTCTCTTTATTTATTAGTTCCAGCTACTTAATAAATTATTAGTCCGAGAAAGTAATAAAATTTCACCAGTTTGTGGAAAAAGTTCCTTTCTTATGTTATTACATAAGGTTCTGTATGTTTAATTTTTGATAAATACATTAACGGTTCTAGAATCCATTGTTTTGATAAATTTTTGTATCTTATATAATTAATTATCGCTGTTATAATGTTATCCATTATAGCTCTGCACTTCGATCTTTCTGTTTTATCTGTTGACATTTATCTTCGCTTTCTCTGTTTAAACTCACTACTTCTTTTTGTACGGCCGACTTGACATTATGTGGAAAAACAGCTTGAATAATTTTCTTTTCCAATTGTGCAATTACTATGTGTATAACACTTATTATTATTATTTTTTTAAACAAAAATCTTTATATATTCTTGAAAATATTCACGAAGTACTGTTTACTTACATGGTTATGAAATATTTTGTTACTTTATAATTTTAGTGAATCACATTTCAGTAAACGATGTAGGAATTAAATTCTGAATCGAATAAATATAAAAGTCGAGGTTTTGGTAAAATAATAATCTCAAAAGACTAATGTGTATAACAAACTCATGTAACAAATGAAAGATGAAAAGTAAACAACGGTACGTTACACACTAATCTGAGAATTTGCTACTTATATCTGTATTGTCTAGCCTAGTATTGTTAGATGTTCTACCTGCTTACTAAGGGGCGCTTGTAAGCCCTATTTCTCCCATGTTAATTTACTAGATTTCATGACCCTTTTTCTCAAACATAATTAACTGAGCTGTTTGAAACCTTTACCATTGATTGATGAACCTTTACCTTTTCTATTGATTGGCCCTCAATAGAAACTTTAACACAGATGGTTTAGGATATCTTACGTTGAGCTATTTTAGAAATTTTAATCCAGTGCAATGTTTAACATTTCAAAAAATCGCACATTATAATGTTTTCTCGTGACAGGCACATTGTATCAAAAAATCCCTGTATTAAAAGTTGTACCCTTTTGCCCTACACATGTACAACAAATGTGAGCTCTATATCTTTAGTTCCTGAGGTAATGGGTCATTTGTGTGAAAAATAACAATTTTCGGAAAACAGCATTTGAAAATTAATCATCAATACAATGAATTTGTGTGCATTGGCTAATAAAGTCCGGATGCATATGAAGGTTTTCTGGGTCTTCTGCAGCTTGAAAATCTTCTTCCAGCTTCCTTGTTGCCATTGCTCTCTTCTGCCGGGCTTCTTTCTGTAGTTCTGCAGTTACTTATTCAGCTCTCCGCACTCGTTTCATATCAATACCCAACATAATTTCAGTACAGTTCTTTCCTAGTGATATGCCTAGTTATTTCAACACTAAGCACCTGGTTAAGTAACCTCTATTAAAGCATAAAACTGCATCATAAACCTCAAAATTCAATGTTTGTAGGGAAACAAAAACAGTTTTAGGAATGCGCGACCAAATTATGTTGTTTACCGACACATTGGGATTTTGAATTTTACCATGGGGACGCTTTTTTAAAAGTTCTGGGTTAGCCAGGTCTCTAAAATAGGTTTAAGCTCATCCATATATGTAGTATAAATACAAAGAGAAATAAGAACAAAAAGCAATAGTTCTGTGTACTACAACAAACCGAAATATGCATAAGGTTGAATGGGTGACATATTGGACTGAGTTTATCCCTGTCATCATCACCTAAAACAAACGTAAAAAATTTTCTAGTTATCCGATTAATTAAAAATTAATATCAAATAAAAGCAGTTATTCCATACAATATTTTGGAAAAAAAATCGTATTTTTTAACCAAAATGCCTTACAGACATCCCTTAAAGTCTTCAGTACATATAAGTTTTTACTTTGTTTAAAAGTATGGAATCTACATAGCTCTGCGTTAGAGACTGCTCAGTTGAGTTACGTGTAAATCCAATATTCCTTGGATATGTGTCTAGACGGTTTGTAACATTTCGTTATCAATTCCCTACATTCTCCTCTTTTCTCATATTTCTCTTCCACTGGGAATGTTGTACTTCCTTCCTTACTGTCTCGTTAATGTATTACTGTCTACAAAAGGAAATACTAAAGTGTATATACATTAATGTGTATAATAGGTGTCTAGTGTCTTTGGTTTTGTGGCTTCACGACTATTATTAAGATCAGAGCACTACAGCTGGTTATGTTGTTTTGTGCACTAGTGCTGTTAACAGCTGTGATAATTAATAATACAGACTGTTGTTAGAATCCAATGGAATACTCCACCCCCCACGGTAGCACCTGGTGTTAAACAGACTCCAAGTGATTTATATTCAACCTATATTTAATGAGAACTATAACAAAGTAGCTAGTGTTATATTGCGTGTAACTTGATTAACACCGTAAGTTGCACACACACACACACACACACACACACACACACACACACACACACACACACACACACACACACACACACACACACACACACACACACACACACACACACACACACACACACACACACACACACACACACACACACACACACACACACACACACACACACACACACACACACACACACACACACACACACACACACACACACACACACACACACACACACACACACACACACACACACACACACACACACACACACACACACACACACACACACACACACACACACACACACGCGCACACACACACACGCGCGCGCGCGCACACACACGCACGCGCGCGCGCGCGCGCGTTACATATACACATACACATAAATATACACATACGTTAGTGTTTGCGTAAGTATGAGTTGCCTTAATTAGTAAGAGTTTAAAGTCTCAGCACACGGCAGTAACCGAAACTACTTTACGGCCTTATCTTCTCTATGATAATGTTATAGATAGGACACATACGAGTACATACACATGCACACATATGTACTACATTAATTTAACGGATACATACGCATAAAACACACACACACACACACACACACAGCAGCTATATATACAGACATCTGTGATATACGAATATACATGCACAGGTACACATATGAATATTCTTGTTTTAATAAATGTAAAGGTCTTCAATGAATTAAAGCAAATGTCTTGAGGTCAAAAAATGAACGTTTGGTAAAATTTGGAAATATTGTAACATTACATTTGGAACAACATAATATCTTACCTGATTTAATGAAGACTTTGGTTAAGAAGCTAACAAGAAGAACAATATCATCAAAGATGATAGTGAAGAAGAACGACTAACAATTTTAGACTGACTAGTAAGACAACTGACCGTACCCAAATTAATGATTTAGGCTAAGTGATGCAGATATCTTCAAACCCCAACTATGACATGAATTTTCAGTATTGACCAAACAAAGAATTGTAAAGACAAACAGCTTATGAACCAGGGCTATAAAGAAACAAATGGTTTCAGTTAATGTATCATTATATCCAGATAATCAAAATACAAAGTGAGGGATAATAGGCCCAAACATGTAATATTATGTAAGAGAAATATTGGTAAATAATTAAGTTAATTGATGTAATGAAATATAAATACACCTGATAATAGATACATGAACCATACAGATAATTGTCACATATAGAGTTCATAGGGCTGTCCAGTAAACAACAAATTATAACATGGTCACAATAACATTTATAACAAGAGTAAAACCCAGATAAACAGTAAATGTAACAAGATTATTATAACTGTGTGGTGAGGTAGAGCAACAGTGTTCATTTTATTGTAATTTTTGTAAGTCAAACATCAGTAAGTATACGGATGTTGAAACCCATATAAATAGTAAACGTGACATAGACAGTGTCAGAATAATGAGTAAATTAGCTGACAAAGGACTAACCAATTAGTATAGAATTTGTTTTGTAAAATGTGCATGTTTTATGTTTTAGGCACAGTGTTATATCATAGTATTTGTGTTGTGTTTTTTGTATGTAACAGATGATACAGTTAGTTTAAAGGAATGCCAATTTTATGATATTAATTCCATTTTTTTTATGTTGTGTTAACAAATATAACAATAGAACTGATATTATACCATGGTAAATTGATTAATTGACAAAGCAGAATGGACTATACAAAGATGTTTTGTTAAGTGTCAAACACTTATACAGTCTGAGTAGAAAATAATTATTTTTGCAAGGATTTGGTATAATCATAGCCATGTGGGCATGAATTTAACTATTGGAGTAATATATTTTTTGTGTTGTTAAAATAACGTTATATGTTAAACCATTTTGATGAGTGTTAGAAGTTAATTTAATTGTTAAAGATGTTAAAACATGGTGACGAAAGTAATACTATTACATAGGCCAGGTGAAACCAACTTTAGTAAATTTTGAACAATTATATTAGAAATTTTGTAAAGCAAATGTGAGAGGGTAGATGTATTTATAGATAAAAATGTATACAAAGAATATAGGAACAAAATAACACATATCAAGTTATTTAAGAAAATTCCAAATAACAAAATTGTAACATCCATAGTTCTTAAGCAAAAATAGGCATGTTTGGTGTCTAAATATATCAAATGTGAGGATCAAAATAATGCTGATAATGGTTTTAAATTCCCATTCAGTATAGAAAAGTTATGTTAATTTAAAGATTTTGAACAAATTTTAGACTTTGAAATAATAAAAGTATATGACAATGTAGATCCGAATTGGCCAACCAGATTCCAAGTTGACCCTTAGCAACCAGAAATTTCGGATAAATAAAATGAGACTTCTTTGACAACGATCTTAGCAGATAGACGCGTTCTTAAATCGTCTTACATTATGTGTTATAAAATGTGAAAAAACAATACAACTAGATAAATACAGTTAGAAGTACACTACACGAACTTTTTGCAATAACTGAAGACTACCCATTATATGGATTAGAAGAAATAACAACCAGGAAGAAGATTTGAAGTGGACGAGGGACGAGAAAGAAGATTTGACGTGTACGTGGGCCCCATCTTCAACCAAGAAGAGTACAAGAAGAGGATTTGGTGATTCTGACATCTCATTATATCGTACTACAACACACACATTTGTATACTCTACTGTTAAGCAATAATCAACTAAACTACAGACACCATATAACACGAACACTAGAAACAACCACTAATAACACCATATAAGATTAACACCTTTTTAAAAACAACAAGAACTTTTAAATCACATAATAACTATCAAAGCCTGAACTGGACATAACCTTTTTAAAACTGGTAACCACTATACAATTTCTGTGTGCACGTATCACCCTAACGTTGTAATATCCTATAATTGTAAACTTGTATTTTGATTAATAGTGTAATATTTTGTTTAATTAATAATCCCCGAACCATATACGCCCTGAGATAATTAATATTTTATTTAAAAAACGTTAACAAAAGCATTGTTTTGGTCTGGAAGAAAGACTAAACGTTTGGCTACTGCTGCCAACTGGTAAAGGAAGAATTATATTTTGCGCTACAATTGCGATTATTCTGTTTAAATTATTAAAACAGTCAAGCAGTGTTTTTCCGAATAAAGGATTCCACAAGGATATATGTTTGATAATATTTGTGTGTCGTTATTATTGCTGTTACATTAGTAAATAGAATTCACCGATTGCAGCGGACCCGACAGTTGGCATCGTTTGAGTGACGTCACGGAAACTATTGGAGCATAGTGGGAGTAAGCGGCAATTTACAAAATCATTAGCCGTTCAACCTAACACATTTATAATTACACATCGACGACTCCAGTGCGAGTTTGTCGCTACATTATTTACCTATATTACAAGTTGACACTTCCAACGGGTGGTGTAATTCAAGTGCACACTACATAAATATAAGTAACCTATCCATAATAACATTCTACGTAACGAAATATTCTTGTCGTCACAAGCAGACGAACCCGAAGTGAGGCTACGTTACGTTTCAATTAGAAGTAACACGAAACGAATTAATTTATCGTTACAAATAGGCGCACCAACGTGTGAGGCGTGTAATTTAATATAAATTAAATTATTATTAATAGACAAATAAACCAGAATAAACAAGATGAGGAAGCGAGAGACATCGCGAAAACGAGCGGCCGAAACCGAGAAGGTAGACGAGTTAGATATGGAAGACAAAGAAGCAACACCGGTCGAAGAAGTAGAAGTAATAATAAGAGAGGACCAAGGAGATAAACAAGAACCGGACAAAGTTACAGAGAGCGTTGACCTGAAGAGCCTTATGGAATGTATAAAACAGTATTATGAGGATATCAATAAGACATGGGACGAGGGCATTAAGGAAATAAAGAAGGAAAGAAAAGACTTCAGTAAGAACTTAGAAAAATTGCAGGAAGATTTGAGTAAGAAGACGGAAGAAATAATAAATGATAATAAACTGTGGAGGGAAGGATTAAGAAATGAGAGAACCAAAGAAATAAAAAACGATAGCAAACCCGAAACAGAAGAAATACCAAACGCCAAAACAGAGGAACCAGCAGTAGTATTACCTGAAAAGAAAACTAACGGAAACAAAGAAAATACTAAAGATAGTGAAGTGGAACCAAAGAAAGTAAGGAGAACACATCTAAAGGATTTAATAAAAACACCGGAAGAATGGGAGATGATGAACAATGGGTTAATTAATGTACTGAATATCCCAATTACCAACAATGAAGAAATCATGAATGCCAGAGAATATAGAAGGAGATTAAAAGCAATTTCAATAATGACTTACCATAAAACTATAGGTTACCACTTAGAGAAGATCAGAGATAAATGGGAAATACAAGAAATAGGAATACGTGGGAAAATATCAATGATATCATTAGTCATTGATGGACCAGTAACATATTGTTTTAATCAACAATATGATACGATGAGTCGAATAAGCTTTGCAGCAAATGAAAGAATAAGAACGGGAAGAATGAAGTACAAGGAAGAAGCGAGAGATGCCACAAGGAAAGAAATAATTACAAAGACAATGGTAGTGCGGACAATAAGGTCAACTGAGATTATGGACCCGGGATAAATTATATACCACACACCATCAAGAAAAGGGATGGATGCTACGCTAACCGACTACGGCCAAAGAACCATTTTAAGGAGACGAGAAATAAGTTTCATTGAGGAACAATAATATGAATAAAGAATAAAGAAACAGAACCATACAAATGAAGATATGAGCAACTGACCGACATAACGAAAATTACCAAAAGATCATCAATACTGGGTACAGAAGGACATATGACAATAAGCACTATAATAAGAAGTGAAGAATTTATTATTATAAAACCACAAAAATTCAAAAATCAAGTAAGAACAACTTACAACTAATTATTTATGAGAATTAATTTGGAACTGAAGAATTTATGATGATAGTACTACCACAAATTCTAAAGAAATAGTAAGAGCAACTTACAACTAATTATTTATGAGAATTAATTTGGAAGTGAAGAATTTATTATTATAAAACCTCAAAACTCAAAGAACATAGTAAGCCCATCTTACCAACTTTGATAATCCAGAATATGACTTTAAATTAAGCCAAATAAACAAATTTGAATATATCAGAATTCAAATGAATAGTAAGGACAACTTACAGTACAGTTTGATAATGTTATGATGAATCAAACAGATAAACAACTGGGAATAAATTTCCAAATTCTAAACAAAATAAGCACCTCTTATTAAACACAGTTATGAACTTATTATTGGAATATAAAAGAAAGATACAACATCCATAAATTAGAAGAAACTATGGTGATATAAAAAGAATAAGAAAGGACAAATGTAGACAATCAACGATGAAAATGAGACAAGACTAGAAACGAATTTATTACAAATAACCTATCATGATTGTGAGAGAATCCACAACAACCAAAGATACAGATACTTGTTATGTTTTAATTTGAATGAAGATAGTGAATGAAAAAATGAAGATTAAGCAGTACTGATAAAGAAGGAAGGAAGATAGTACCAATAGAAAATAAAAAATGTTATTAATATCGCCACAAGAAAATAAACATCTGAAAGAATCAATGGAAAGAAATATTTAGATCTGAGAAGTTAGACTGAGTGAACAATCCCAAGAATATATTATATTATTTTATTTTATTTTAGTCGTGAACAGACTAGTGATTATTAAATGTGATTGACTGACGAGGTAGCTCCAGCAATCGATATTATTTATGTATTATGTATTGTAAGGACAGCGGGGTATTAGGTCAAGAGAGCCCCCCGACTGATTCCAGAATATATGGTGATTAATTTGTTAGGGAAGTAACATGTTCCAGGGATAGAACACTTATAATTAAAGACAAGTATACCAGATCATAATAAGAATAACAAATGACAATGTGAAGGTTAAGATAATTGATAATTTCAACAAAAAACAATATTTTATTAAAATGATCAAATTTGGTGGCAGGGTAATATGTAACATTACATTTGGAACAACATAATATCTTACCTGATTTAATGAAGACTTTGGTTAAGAAGCTAACAAGAAGAACAATATCTTCAAAGATGATAGTGAAGAAGAACGACTAACAATTTTAGACTGACTAGTAAGACAACTGACCGTACCCAAATTAATGATTTAGGCTAAGTGATGCAGATATCTTCAAACCCCAACTATGACATGAATTTTCAGTATTGACCAAACAAAGAATTGTAAAGACAAACAGCTTATGAACCAGGACTATAAAGAAACAAATGGTTTCAGTTAATGTATCATTATATCCAGATAATCAAAATACAAAGTGAGGGATAATAGGCCCAAACATGTAATATTATGTAAGAGAAATATTGGTAAATAATTAAGTTAATTGATGTAATGAAATATAAATACACCTGATAATAGATACATGAACCATACAGATAATTGTCACATATAGAGTTCATAGGGCTGTCCAGTAAACAACAAATTATAACATGGTCACAATAACATTTATAACAAGAGTAAAACCCAGATAAACAGTAAATGTAACAAGATTATTATAACTGTGTGGTGAGGTAGAGCAACAGTGTTCATTTTATTGTAATTTTTGTAAGTCAAACATCAGTAAGTATACGGATGTTGAAACCCATATAAATAGTAAACGTGACATAGACAGTGTCAGAATAATGAGTAAATTAGCTGACAAAGGACTAACCAATTAGTATAGAATTTGTTTTGTAAAATGTGCATGTTTTATGTTTTAGGCACAGTGTTATATCATAGTATTTGTGTTGTGTTTTTATTGTATGTAACAGATGATACAGTTAGTTTAAAGGAATGCCAATTTTATGATATTAATTCCATTTTTTTTTATGTTGTGTTAACAAATATAACAATAGAACTGATATTAAACCATGGTAAATTGATTAATTGACAAAGCAGAATGGACTATACAAAGATGTTTTGTTAAGTGTCAAACACTTATACAGTCTGAGTAGAAAACAATTATTTGTGCAAGGATTTGGTATAATCATAGCCATGTGGGCATGAATTTAACTATTGGAGTAATATATTTTTTGTGTTGTTAAAATAACGTTATATGTTAAACCATTTTGATGAGTGTTAGAAGTTAATTTAATTGTTAAAGATGTTAAAACATGGTGACGAAAGTAATACTATTACATAGGCCAGGTGAAACCAACTTTAGTAAATTTTGAACAATTATATTAGAAATTTTGTAAAGCAAATGTGAGAGGGTAGATGTATTTATAGATAAAAATGTATACAAAGAATATAGGAACAAAATAACACATATCAAGTTATTTAAGAAAATTCCAAATAACAAAATTGTAACATCCATAGTTCTTAAGCAAAAATAGGCATGTTTGGTGTCTAAATATATCAAATGTGAAGATCAAAATAATGCTGATAATGGTTTTAAATTCCCATTCAGTATAGAAAAGTTATGTTAATTTAAAGATTTTGAACAAATTTTAGACTTTGAAATAATAAAAGTATATGACAATGTAGATCCGAATTGGCCAACCAGATTCCAAGTTGACCCTTAGCAACCAGAAATTTCGGATAAATAAAATGAGACTTCTTTGACAACGATCTTAGCAGATAGACGCGTTCTTAAATCGTCTTACATTATGTGTTATAAAATGTGAAAAAACAATACAACTAGATAAATACAGTTAGAAGTACACTACACGAACTTTTTGCAATAACTGAAGACTACCCATTATATGGATTAGAAGAAATAACAACCAGGAAGAAGATTTGAAGTGGACGAGGGACGAGAAAGAAGATTTGACGTGTACGTGGGCCCCATCTTCAACCAAGAAGAGTACAAGAAGAGGATTTGGTGATTCTGACATCTCATTATATCGTACTACAACACACACATTTGTATACTCTACTGTTAAGCAATAATCAACTAAACTACAGACACCATATAACACGAACACTAGAAACAACCACTAATAACACCATATAAGATTAACACCTTTTTAAAAACAACAAGAACTTTTAAATCACATAATAACTATCAAAGCCTGAACTGGACATAACCTTTTTAAAACTGGTAACCACTATACAATTTCTGTGTGCACGTATCACTCTAACGTTGTAATATCCTATAATTGTAAACTTGTATTTTGATTAATAGTGTAATATTTTGTTTAATTAATAATCCCCGAACCATATACGCCCTGAGATAATTAATATTTTATTTAAAAAACGTTAACAAAAGCATTGTTTTGGTCTGGAAGAAAGACTAAACGTTTGGCTACTGCTGCCAACTGGTAAAGGAAGAATTATATTTTGCGCTACAATTGCGATTATTCTGTTTAAATTATTAAAACAGTCAAGCAGTGTTTTTCCGAATAAAGGATTCCACAAGGATATATGTTTGATAATATTTGTGTGTCGTTATTATTGCTGTTACATTAGTAAATAGAATTCACCGATTGCAGCGGACCCGACAGTTGGCATCGTTTGAGTGACGTCACGGAAACTATTGGAGCATAGTGGGAGTAAGCGGCAATTTACAAAATCATTAGCCGTTCAACCTAACACATTTATAATTACACATCGACGACTCCAGTGCGAGTTTGTCGCTACATTATTTACCTATATTACAAGTTGACACTTCCAACGGGTGGTGTAATTCAAGTGCACACTACATAAATATAAGTAACCTATCCATAATAACATTCTACGTAACGAAATATTCTTGTCGTCACAAGCAGACGAACCCGAAGTGAGGCTACGTTACGTTTCAATTAGAAGTAACACGAAACGAATTAATTTGTCGTTACAATATGTAAACATGAAATAAGTAATAAATTAATAGATGAACATTCTCAGTTGAATACTAACAATGATAACATTTTCAAAATTAATAATCTGGTGAAGTAGCACATATATTTATATACGTATAAAATTAATTATACAATGAAAGACATGTTTTGTTCAAAAGCAATTTTTTAACAAGTTCTTTTTGCACAATATTTAATATAATTAATATTTTGTAAATTTATGTATAATTGTGTACACAGTTCGAAGATCTGAATCTGTAAGTTAAGAGTAAAGATACTCGTGATACTGGCACTGTCACGTTAGAAGTAATAACAAATGTTAATTAAATGATCAGTAACAGACGTGGCGTGTGACGTGCAGAAAATATCCGCGGGTTTTACACGTCTATTTTATTTAAATGGTTACGATGACGTAAATATTGTTTCTAGTGTAAACAGTCAGTTATTCAGTACACTGCCGAACTGCAAAACAATGGTACTTAATGTTGAACGTGTGTTACGCTTAGTACCCTGTTGAGCACTGGCTTCAGTTAAACAGTGTTCATTGCCATAATGGGGTTGTGAGGTTATCTAAATGTCTGTACTGCATACAGCTGTTGCCCGGTGACCTCTGACACGGCTTAGCGGTTCACAACATTGAACACGCACACACACAAACACACAGAGTAAATACACAATTGAATTGTTACTACCGAATGCTACGGCCATTCCAAGAACATTGCTTGTGCATGTGTGAATGAAAGCGCTATCAATTCGCAAACCGAACCCGCGAAATGCAGCCACAAAGAAACAAAGAAAGCAAGACAAAAGTTGTTTGCATCTTGTACGTTCGCGGTTATCACTGGTCAGGACAATACAGTTGTTGAGTTTACTACACGTTTTATTTGTTTAAATCAAACGTTTTGCGTGGGTTGCCTGAGACAAAGTCAACTGTCTGACCCAGTCGTATGTGTCCACTAGTCCCCGGCCCGGTCGGAACTGTTACAAAGTCGTCATGAGTCTTGCCATAATACAGTAGTGATTGCCTCGAGCAGTCAGCGGACAAAGTTACAGCAACATAATTATACAATGTTTATATAAAACCAGTGGTTGATTATAGGTGCCGGAACGCATCAATTCTAAAGTTGTACAGACACAAATATACTTATATTTTATATTACCTCGAGATGTTGTTCACTAAGCAATCTGTTTTCAATAGATTTTTTTCAGTGTCTCATAAAATTTTTCAGGGTCTACGGGATTATTGTTTTTCGTACCTTCGTTTTTTTGAAGCGGAACTTCGAAAGAAGTTAAGTTTTGTGCTGCTCTCATGGCCGTAATGGGGGGCTGGTACTGATTTACTGCTTTCAAATAAAGAAGATGTAATTTTCGGTTTTTTGTTGGCAAAACCCAGACCAACATTGCGATTTCGCAAAAAAAATCAACGATAGTAGTTAAGATAAAGATTAGTGCTAGTGTTTGATTTTCAGAAATGTTTAGTTTTGTAGTAGAGCTGATGAGGGGCACAATTTTAAAAGTAGTAGTAAATTTTTGTAATAATTAGGTTTTCCTTTTCATATATTTTTTCTTCGGTAATTTATTTTCGGATCCAAGAGATTCCGGAACGCCGTTCCGGCTCGTTCCCCCTGAAATCAAGCTCTGTATAAAACAATAACATTTTATATTTTATGATTTTACTTAACTAGTATTTAACTGCTTGGTAGGAGAATAATACACGCTATAACATAGACAGAAATTGTCGCATGCACTGGAAGAATGCCCTTATAAACTGCTTCGGAATATCTCGAGAAGAATAATTCTCCAGCAATCTACAGGCTCTACGAGAAAATACTTGTCGCCAGGATTTACACCCAGCTGAACGTGCTACTCGATATGCAGGGTAGCTATCGCTCTGGGTATAATAGGCTATATACTACCAACTAGTAAGGGTTATCAGCGTAATCAAGATAATTCCTCTCGCAGACACCTCATGGTCTTAGTTCTATTTGACGTCTGAAGATCGAAATCTTATTGCTTTCTTCTGCGACTGTCATAACGGCCAGAGACTCAAAGCCACAGTCGTGACTTTTTGCCCCGAACACAAAGTGGTTATCACACTTCTTGGATGGTCACATTCCCCAATCCACCAGCATCTCTCGGCACCCTTCCGTACACCCCACAGTAAACGCGGACAAAACCCAAATATTTATTTTCAATTAAAAGGTCGATATGCTACGATATCTGTACGTCATTCCAGTGCCCTTCGGCTCTTCTGACATAATTCTCAAGCTTGTATGCAAATATCTCGGAATCATTCTTAAAGCGGCTCTAACCTGACACAAGCGTATCAAAAGCGTCACCTCCCATACGCGCCGACGTCTCTGAACTGAATCGTGATGACGACAGCTGCATTCAGACATACAACAGGATATCCTGTTGTATATCCTGCGTACGACGCGTGGCTACTTTGAATCATGACGTATGTACACTCTATCCTATTGCCTGCCTGGACGGAAACCAAAAGACAGAACAGCGGACATTACGGTTAATGCACCGCTGTTATCTGCTAACTCACCAGCAATGCTGGCCCGTACGCCAGAAAAGAAATTTCCTTCCTCCACAAACTTTACCTCTTGTACTCCACCATAATGAAGCTCTGTTCCTAACCGCTTCTTCTACAAACCATGAAACTAGAAATGCAAAATGTCAATAGTAAAGTATACATTATTAGTAAGTTTGGGAGAGCACAGCGGTACGAATTGGACTTGCCAGCTTGTGATAAGGCAGTGCGTTAGGCCAAAATACTTCTTACCCGCACAAGTGATGCCGAACTGGGACAGACCTTGTCGTCATCTAGGAGGCAAGGCACCGATTGGAGTTGTTAAGAAATTAGAGAGATTCCCCCTCCCCCAAAGCACACAGGGTAGAGATCGGTACATTTGAAAAGTAGATACTTGTTATTTACTTTTAGTAGATAACACTTAAACATCTTGTCATACTATTATAAAACGTAAAAATATTTCACATGCATTACCAACGTGAAATTATAAAAATAATTATTAACCTAACGAAACATTAGACTTTATATAGCCTGAGTGATAAATAAATGTAAAGAATATACGATTCTGACTTAGAGCGGATAACGAATATTGTTTATATCAAGTTCGGTTTAAGTTTAAACTGTTTGTTTCTTTAATCTCATGGTTTATATTAACATATGAAATTATCTTGCCTATTTTTTCCTTATTTTTATTTTTTAACTGTCTTCTTCTCTGTGTGTCTAGCCAGCCATCCGTCTGTCATCTATCTATCTGTCTGTCTTTCCCCTTCTGTCTATCTGTCTGTCTCTCTTTCTGTCTCTGTCTGTCTCCTTTCTGTCTCCGTCTGTCTGGTCTATCTGTCAGTCTCTGTCTGTCTCCTTTCTGTCTCTGTCTGTCTCCTTTCTGTCTCTGTCTGTCTCTCTCTATCTCTCTCACACACACCACCACACACACGCCACACCACACCACACGCAATTCTAGTAAATACAAATATCTAGTGCACAATATCAAAATGTTTTTGCGTTTTACGTAAATAATTTTGTTTCTTTTAAAATTTTCAGGTAGAGATTAGTGCTTAAGCCATAGATCTGAACTAAGTTCTTATGCTTTTAGACTGAATGAACGTAATTCTTTCAGCAGTTTTTGACACTATTTGGGTAATAGAGTTCTTTGTGTATAGACTTACTGAATGATAGGTAAAATTTAGTATATGCCTAGTCTTTACTTCCCATGTTTCGCATTTAATAATTAGTACATTTGTAAAACAAAAATGGACTTTACGTTATTATTAAGATAAGTGATTTTGTTCACTTCCTATGCTCAAAATGAAATAGGATAAAACAAAAATTTTAAAAATCACGTCACATCTAAAGGTGCCCTTTATTTAAATATTTTGTAAGCGCTTACATTTATTACCATACTGTGGCAGAATATTTATTTTGCATTAGTTTTATATAGTCATTAAGATACTGTAATAAAGTCTTTCTGATCCACTATAAAGATATTTTAATTATACTGTTCAGGACATTTATAGTATCAGACACGTCGCTTTATAACTTGAATTAACAGATTTTATAACATGTTTATAATCAAACGATAATATTGTTAACATGAGACGATAAAGATAAACGCCAGTTATAGCAAACACACGCATCCACGGTTTAATATTCAGATAAAATACTTGTACAAAGGAGACTGACTCTATCAATTTTGTCTTTGCCAAATTTTTCAGAATTATTTGCGATTAAATATTAAAAATTATACTACGTATAACTTTTAATATTAATCGTTTAAAAAAAAAATTGCCGTTCTTTTATCTAAAATAAACAATTAAATCCGATTTCTAAAATTTTATTACGTTAGGTTTTACTTTTGAGGTAAAGACAAAGAAATCTCAACACAATAAACCAAGCTAACGTTTGATATACAAAAAACTAAACGGACTTTATGATCATTCCAGTTATTAAATTATGTTGTTAATTGTTTAATGTTCTGCTTTGTAGAATTTCACAGTGCAGGAAACGGCAACAATTTCACACAAACTGTTTACACCAAACTGTTGGCGGTTTGTGCTGCAATCGTTTTTTAAATACACACTTACGCTCAAATTTTTTATACCGAATGTTTGTAGTTATTCAATAAAGCTGCGGCGACAGAATGTGT
The DNA here is from genome assembly GCA_034769895.1 of Magicicada septendecula. NCBI lineage: Eukaryota > Metazoa > Arthropoda > Insecta > Hemiptera > Cicadidae > Magicicada > Magicicada septendecula. The sequence continues at coordinate 281,279,867 of CM068371.1, forward strand.
GTACATCGTATTATCCGCGGGCGCACTGTCCGATACAAAACTATTATTTATAGCACATACTATTACGTCAGCGGACACTGAAAGAGAGCCATTTAACTAACAAGTAATGGCTTTAGCATGTGGTATTCCAACAGCTGTGTTCAATCAGATGTTTTTCTGATACCAAAACGAATCATCCATGTTCATAAACGGTAGGTACCAGTTATAAAAATATTCTTAATGTTTTGCGCGTTATTTATCTTTAAAATCTTATTTAGTTTCATGTTATTTAGTTTTTTAAAGGAAAATCATACTGTTTTCGAGTTTTAATTTTGTTTAGGAGCTGTCACGCACACTTAAACGGTTTACCGTAACAAGAATTTTGTTTCAAGTATTTGTCCAAGTAACAACGAATGCCATTACCGCGTTGTACTGTCACAGTAGTGGAATATCGAGTGCATAGCGATAGAGCTCCATGGTGCTCTAGGCAGTCTACTCGTGGTGTCTGTATACAAACCTCCACAACCGCAGCTCCTGTCTAATCGATTTCGAGGCCATCTTCGGTGCACACAAGCGACCCGAAGTGTTTACTCATCCCGATCGGGGGAGCCGATTGGTGAATCGAAATGGGGACCGCATACGCAGGTACGCTGATGGGGGTTGGGTAACGGTCACGGGCCCGACTGAGCCTACATTCGTGTGACATACGATGCGTACTACTTACTACATACTGCCCAGCTAAGGTCAACTCCAACCCCGATGTACTGGATATACTCGCGGTCAGGGGTGTTTATTGCCATGTTCACGTCTCCGTCATTTCGGAACTGTTCTCTGACCACTGCCCCATGAGTGTGTATCTGGCTCCCCAGCACCTTACTATTTGCGACGAGCGGCGGATAGTCGGGTGAGAGCGCTCTGACCAGGCGTTTTGTCGCCGCTTTTCCGAGCAAATACCGCTAGAGACTGTCCAGCGAATGAACGATACGGCCGTTGTCTCGGCGGTGGATGTGTCCTCCCGAACGATGCCTGCGCTCAGGCCTGATTATCAGCGTATTTCCGACGAGGTGACTCAGCTCGCTTGCGAGAGGATTCGTCTTCCGAGACGCTGACAGTTGACCCGTGACCCGGCCGACAAGGCTGCGTTCAGAAGAGAGACCAGCAATTTGCGTGTGACATGCTGGCGTTCCGTAAACTAATTAGCTGTAACAGAAATGGCGTTCCTGCCGAGGAATGTAATGACTGGCGGATTCCCAGTGCTCTCACCGGAAAGCGCAGACGGCACCGCTCTCCGCACTAGATGGAACCGGTGGTCAACCTCTTGGCTGACTGTTCGCTCCCAACCCATCCAAGGACTCGGCCGCGAGGCGCTTTCTTTTTGGAGGGTATTACCGCCGAGCAGGAACCCATCTCGCCAGGGGAGGTCACTGAGAGCTCAAGCTCCAAAAGGCGCCTGGCCCAGACTGTGTTACGAATACCGCACTCCTGCGCCTTCTGGAGCGTGGAACTCGATTCCTGACCAAGGTGTTTAACGCTTGTCTCAGGCTGACCTATTTTCCTGAAAAATGGTAAACGGCCACCGTAATCGTAATACCAAATCCGGGGAAGAACTCTTCTCGCGCGGAGAACCTCAGACCAATCATCCTCTTGTCCGTGACGTCGAAGCTTCCGAGCGACTTGTCCTGCGTCGGATCGAGACCACCTAGAAAGACGTGCTGATCTCCGAACAGTTTGGCTTTCGTGAGATGCACTCTTCCACTCATCAACTGATGAGACTCGCGGAGAGCATAACCGAGGCCGGATACTAGGGTAAACAGACGACCGCGTTCTTTCTAGACATGGAGGAAGCCATCAACCGTATGTGACACGAGGCTGTCCTGTTCAAACTAACGGAAGTCTCCCAGAATGCTACGTTTGTTTGGTAGGCAGTTTACTGCGTGACCGTAGGATAGATATAGACACACAATAGTTATATTAAGTGTAGCTTCCGTCTGAGAATAGACCACGCTGTCTCTTCGTAGAGGCGTATTACCGCTGGCGTCCCTCAGGGCAGCGTCCTTGGGTCTATCCTGTTCTCTGTGTTCGTCAACAACACGCCCCGGGTGGCTGGAGTAAGGCTATCTTTATTTGTCGATGACAACGCAGTCTTCGCTGCTGATCATAGCGCAAATTTTGCGGCCATCAAGCTCCAGCGTCAACTCGACGCGTATGTCGGGAGAGTTGTCGTAAACGCTACTAAGAGTGCAGCGGTAATATTCTTGTGCCACCTCAAGGGGCCTCGGCCGCTAACTGCCCTGGACCAATAGATTTATCTACGTTCACGATTCACTTGTCGAACACATATACAAAAGGTCCGAGAACGCGCTTCCGCGCAACTCAGTAGACTATGACCCGTGCTTTCGAGTCCGGCGATAACCCTAACTGTCCCGTTTGGGGATACCGGGCCACCTGCCATAGAAAGTCGCTCCAGAGCGTTTTCGATCGGGGACTTAAACTTACATGTGAAGTCCCCCGCAGGTCTCTTCACGTGCACTCCAAAGAAAACTTGGTGTCCATGCACTTGATTACACCTTGTATATGTGTTCTACGGTCGGAGGCCCGAGGTACCCACAATGCATTGTATGCCGTAGTCGGCAAATGCACTCCAAGGCCAAGTGAGTCTTAGAAGCGACTCCGTTTGATGGCCTCGGTGGTATAATCCACCAATTTGAGGGAAGCTTGCGTACCTCCAACAAATTTTAAAATAATATAAATTGAACTCAACTGACCCAGTGGAAGAAGTCCAGTTGGAGACGCGGGACACTGTACAACTCGCTTCTCCCCCAGTCGGAAATAAAACATTATTTCACATCATTACGAAATTAAAATTGTAAGGAACTACGTTCAAATTTAACAGGTCTTATGTGTGGAAATTCATTTTTTAAATTGGTTTCTGAAATAAATTTAATCCATGCAACGTAAACACATTTAATACTCAAATGATCTTACAATGTGTTAATGTAATTGTTAGTAATTATTGTTAATTGTTTACGCTAAATGTTAATGTAAAATTTTTTATGAAGTTTCTTTTTGCAAGATCTGTAAAGACTGACCTATTAGAAAATTTCAAGTATATAGGACATTTTTTCACATCTTTTCCTGCCTGAGTGAAGGTCGAGTTAGAATTTTGTGTGTTAATTGGGGGACAAATATATGCAATATATTTGTATATATACAAGAGAAAGTATTTTAACGTATTTGTTTTACATTCATTATGGTAAATTATTAGCGTAGGAAATTTTAAACATAAGTAACTATATCTGAGAGACGTTCTCTCTTCTCGGACTTCTAAAAGGCAGAGTCTTAGACCTTCTCCTCTTCCCGGTGTTCTTTAACAAACGTACTGAGAGCCTAGAGTGAGACTGTTAGTAGTTGGGAATAATACTTTCTAATGTTTATCATCGATCATTATCGTTTTCGGAACACCTATAAAGATCATGAGCCATCCATCGAGTTGATCAGTGATTTCCAGACTCTCTTACGTACGTATAGCCAATTAGCATCCACATTGGTCCCGTATGAGGTTACCAAGGGGTCTTACTCTTAACCTCTACGCTTGGATGCATAAGCTGACAGAACATCGGAAGGTGCCGCCCAAAACCAAATTGAATTCCTACGTCTTTCTCGGTTGAACCCACCAATCACAGGTAGTTTGGCCCTAAAAAAATTAAATAATAACAAAAACATGACTGATAACAAGCCTAATGGCAGGAATTAATTCTGATAAACAGCAATCTGCCAGCCTTAGAGATGGCACATTATGTAATATACATAACGTCTGGAATTACTCTTGAACGAGTGTTGTAATTTGAATTATTTAAACTATGCAAGTTTAAGAATAGGATTACAGTACTAAGGGGTAACTTAACTCAACACAACAAAAACATTTTTATTTTACGAAAATTTTTAAGCAAGTTTTAGCGTTTTATGACCGTAAATCCATGGGGGTGCAATTGCAAAGAGAGTGCGAGAAATTAAAATATTTGAACTTTAAGGAGAAAGAAATACTGGCCCCTGTTTCAGGAATCATAAATTTGACAAATTTATACCCGAACCATTTTTAAGGGGTTTTATGACAATTTTAAAATGGAATATAACATAACCTTTACGTTACTAGTATCAGGTTTATTTGGAGTCGACCATCCATTCAATAAACTATAAATATTTATCACCAACAGTTTTGCACAGTCTTGATTAATTTTGTACGTATTTTTTAAATCCATATATAAGATGAAAGTAAGGGTAGATAGTTTTGAGTTACAGACAACTAAACATTTGTAAGATAAGTAATATAAATTTACATCTAACAAGCATAAGAATGATAATTTATGGAAAGTGGACTATGCACATCCAGTGTGTTTGTTCACCTCTAAGAAAACCGGTGTCACCACAAAGCGTGCGTTGAAAGTAAGTAACTGATCGATTCTGAACTACTAACTTAAGGAGAAAGAATTATATGCCCACGTTTCAGGAATCAACAAGAACGCTTTCAAATGGTGGTTGAGGATTGTTTAAATTTTCTTCACACCAGTGCAGGTGATTTACTATAAAGAAAATAATAAAGCCATTCAACTGCTAGAAAAGGCTGGATTTCAAATTTAGAAACTAAACGTTATATTTTTAGTAAAATATTTGCAAACGGCATTTTACGTTTTACGACGCAAACAAGAAATTCAAGTTATTTGCTTTCGATTGAATTAAAATAATAACGATGAACGAAGTAAAGCTGTCATTTAATAACAAAAAAGTAAATATAACCTTTGAAAGGACAATTATGGAATGGAATGGCTATAAATAGAACAACCTACAGGCGAACAAATATAAGTTTATGACATACCGTGTTATTAAATACTGAAAGAAGTGAAGCGTCCTTACTGCTATTATTGCTGTCCAATAATAGTTAATATTTTAGAAGGTAGTGTTCCTGTTTTACGTCAGCAACAGAACAAGACAATTTCCTGAGAGAAGCGAAAATAAATTATTTATGAGAAAGAAACGGTTTACGCACTACACTCGTTCGGAACAAAACAGAATTACTTAGAAACAAAACGTTGAGGACTGAAATCACTAAATGACAATTTTTGTAAAAAATAAATTTACAGATTGTTAACTTTTTATACTCGCGTATAATCAAAACGAATTTCTTTCTATACATATTAGGATACCTATAGTAAACAAATTATAATAACAATACGCCGAAATACTAGGGCGAATGTTCTTCACTAATACACGCTTATAAAAAATAGTTCAAAAAAATCTAAAAACTGTATATATATATATATACTTAACATAACTAAAGTTAATAAATCAATTAAATGTAGAAATAATAAATGTGCCTACAGAAAATTACAAAATCATATGAAGAATGTCACCAGTGAATAGATTATCTATATGAAACACAAATTATTTTTCTTATACCCAGCAAGAAATTAGTGTAAAAAACTTAGATACATCAATGGTAATAAGAAAGTCCAAGAACTATAGAGTAGTGACATAAACAGGCTGAATGAAAGCCGTCAAAGAAAAGTATAAAAGAAATCGCATTCAATGAATACTTTAGATTGAGTGTCGCCCGCTGGATTTTGACTTTTTCGTAGTTTTCTTTATGGATGAAGAAAGCAGCTGAACGATATACTTGGTAAGTTTCTATACCTCGGAGAGGTATACCTATACCTCCGAGGTATATCTGTACCTCGGAGGTATAGAACACTATGTCAATTTTTTACCAATATAGCATTATTACACATTCGTATTTAACTTTTTTTGCTTTACCCAGAGGTATAGAACACTATGTCCTAGACCAATTGTAAGGGGAGTTACATGTTTTTAAAAGAACACCAAGTCCACTTTTATTCAGAGGAATACAACACCATGTGGACTTGAAGTTGTATACCTCTACAAAATTTGGATGATGCAATAGACCATCTGGACATAGTGTTGTATACTCCTGGTGGATTTTTCATGAACTCAGAGATGATGGTTTCAGTTCAGCCATTTTGCTTGTAGTTTGAGGCTTTTACTTTTATTTAGAATTAATATTAGGCAATTACCTGTATTAACTTCCGTCTTGTGACTTCTTTAGTTTTTTCTTAAAACAACGCGTTTCGAGAATAAATTCTCATCATCAGGTTTAAAAATACTATAAAAACATCAAATTCACCCAAAAGGGGTCGTCAACTATTTAAAATACACAAACACAAAAACACCACACATAATTAAACACCGACACAGTCACGGCACAGTCCGATCATTTTAAGAAAAAATGTTTTAAGAAAAAACTAAAGAAGTCACAAGACGGAAGTTAATACAGGTAATTGCCTAATATTAATTCTAAATATTTAGTAACGTGACTTGGAGACAATTAAAACAAAATGAATCTTTTACTTTTGTTTTTCAACAAATTATGGTAAGATTGAAGCAATATGGATCCTAACTCTCGTGGATATAAAATTCTAAACTTATTTCTGCGCCCTAGGCCTAACGTTACTGCACCCATAGGTAAGCTATTGTTTTGTACATTCCTTAATATTATTAAGTTACAAAACATAACCTAAATAATATAAGGCATTGAATTATCATTGAAATCACCAAATTTATCAAATAATAAATAGTTTACAATCATTATTACAAGGCTGGTATTGTTTCAGAATCAAATGCTAATAACAGTAATTATCAAGATAATGGAAATGAAGAGGACATAGGTGATGTTTTGTTTGATGGGGAAGAGGATGATTCTGATGCTACAAAAATTATGAACTTCAAAGTGTGGAAAGCTCTGATTCGGATGACAATGACCGGAGGCCTATATTATGTAAGCAATCAAAAAATAAGGTAAGAAATAAAACTAGTGCTAAAACAATGGCAAGTGAACAACCAATACAAAAACTTACTTGCTGAAGATTTATACTTAAGCAGTGATAAGGAAAATACTGTAGAAAATCAAGCAGTTTTAGAAGAGGGAGCCAAAAGAAAAGTAAAAAATAAAACTAAGTCTACACAGCAAGGTAAAAAACGTGTAGTGCATGCCAATGATTGGGCATGTAATGTCCGCAAACGCAAATTAGCTGGTGGTAATGAATATTTAAGTAAAAAAGGTAAAGTTGTTCCTGCCAAAGTAATGAAACCTCCTTGATCTTGTAGGATGAAATGCTCAGAAAAATTACCAGAATATGAAAGACAGAAGATTTTTGATTCATACTGGAGTGAGGAAAAGACTACAGATATTAAAAGGCAATTTATTTTTGCATGTGTTGTGAGGCGTAGTACAGCTCGATCAAGAAAAAGAGAACAAAACTCGAATAAATCTAAATATTACACTCTATTCTACTATTTCACAGTAAATAACCAACGAGTTAGGGTGTGTAAGGCTATGTTTTTAAACACACTTTCTATCTCTAACATGGTAGTAGTAAATATTTTTAAAAATATTGAGCCAGGAGGTATAGTAAAAACAGATCAAAGGGGTAGGCAAACACCAAGCAACAAAACCCCTGCTGAAACCATAAAAAGTGTCAAAAAACATATTTCTTCTTTTCCAGATTATGAGAGTCATTACTCTAGAGAAAAGAGTGACAGGAAATATTTAGGAACAGAGCTAACCGTAGAAAAAAATGTATGAACTGTACATAGATGACTGTAATTAAGAAAATGTTAATCCAAAGTTAAGAGCTAAAAAATAGCTGTACTCAGATATCTTTAATAAACAGTTCAAGTTGTCATTTAAACCACCTGAAATAGATACCTGTGATACATGTGATTTGTTCTATGCTAAACTGAAAAATAATCTGACTCAAGAAGAAAAAGAATCTGTTAATGCTGATCATGCTGCACATCTCAATGAATCAAAAACCAGATACAACTTAAAAAGTATTGACACTAAAATGGCTAAAGATTCACCAAAACACAAAGTATTAACTGGTGATCTGCAGAAATGTTTGCCATCACCACTCACAACAAACTGCATTAGTTTATATAAAAGGAAGCTTTGGACCTTAAATTTTACCTTGTATGATGCATCAGATTCCTCGGTTCACTGTATTATGTGGGACGAATCAAAAGGAGCCCGTGGCGGAAATGAAATTGCATCATCGATTTTGAAATGGGCAGATAGTGTCATTCCTGGCAGTGAAATAGAAGAAATCACACTTTGGTCAGACAACTGTTATGGCCAAAATAAAAATGTGAGTATTGTAATGTGTTTTTTTTTTGATACTCCATAAGTATCCTCAAATTAAGACCATAACTCAGAAGTTTTTACTGAAAGGTCACACCCATATGGAGGCTGACAGTGTGTACATGCATTGATAGAGAGGAAGAGAAAGAAACTCAATAATTTGGCTATCTTAACACCCTGGGACTGGCAACAGTTGGTAAAACAAACTTCCAATAAATACACTGTTCATAATATGGAACTTCAAGGTTTCAAATCTTCAACACACTGTATGACAAAAAAAAAATCACCTAATCCCCCTCTTGTAAATAGGAAGAAGGATGTTGGCAAACAGCCAGTTCTGCTATCAACCTGTGTACAGTTACAAGTCCAACAGGAAAATATTGGAACGCTATATTTGAAAACCCATTTCGATGGTGAAAACCAAGAGGTTGACTTCGTGAGGTTCCGCAGACAAGGAGTTACGTTTCCAGCAGATTTGAATTAAGTCTCAACAAATCCAATACCAATTTCCCAGAAAAAATACAATGATTTAATTGCACTATTGCCTTATGTTCCCTCAGTTTGCCATGATTTCTATAAAAATTTAAAACATACAAGTAATAAAGCCACAAGTGGCTATCCAGAAGGAGACATAGATGATGACTTGGACCCTATGTAACACTTTTATAACTATAACTTCTATCTAACTGTAACATCTATTTTCTAAAATAAACTATATGGGCTTAGTAATGTGTTAATCATTGGTTATTTCATGAATACCCTGAAACACTATGTCATATTATATAACAGCCTTATGAGAGGTATACAACACTATGTCCATAAAAACTGCTAAAAAAATAAAAATAAATTTATTGTGGATAAATAACACTAAATACGATGTAAAAGGAATGTACTGATAAAATTTTGTTACAAAAATTCAATAAACAGTTAAGAAATAAAATGTTTTAAAAATAAAACCTGTTCAAACTGCTCTCCTGTAAAGTTAGGGAAATGTGACATAGTGTTCTATACCTCCGAGATACAGATATAAAGTCGTCTATACGTCATAGTTCCGAATTATTCTGCAGAAACTTGAAGAAGGTTTGTCTGAAGAGCTGAAGATTTGGAGACTTGAATCTGCAGAAGGGGCAAAATACCCACTGTGACTTTCGAGCATCGTTCTGGAAAGGAGGAGAAAGAAGATGGCGTACAGCTGATATATTTTATAAAGAGATAAAACTGGAAAATGAATCTGCTATAAAAAAATAGTATTGAAAGTAAACCGAAATTCAGATTGTAATGAGTGGAATGCTGATATTGCCTTTTCATTTTGTTAGCTTTTTATGTAATCTATGTAGACGTTCATCGGCGTAGACGTAGTACAAATTTAAAATTTCAATTGACGTCTACGAAAATGTGCTACGAGGGTCAGTTGAAAAGGTTTGCGGAGCGACATCTATAGCTCGGTGTGCTACGAGGGTCAGTTGAAAGGTTTGCGGAGCGACATCTATAGCTCGGTGTGCTACGAGGGTCAGCTGAAAGGTATGCGGAGCGACATCTGTAGCTCGGTGTGCTACGAGGGTCAGTTGAAAGGTTTGCGGAGCGACATCTATAGCTCGGTGTGCTACGAGGGTCAGTTGAAAGGTTTGCGGAGCGACATCTATAGCTCGGTGTGCTACGAGGTTCAGTTGAAAGGTTTGCGGAGCGACATCTGTAGCTCGGTGTGCTACGAGGGTCAGTTGAAAGGTTTGCGGAGCGACATCTATGGCTAGGTGTGCTACGAGTGTCAGTTGAAAGGTTTACGGAGCGACATCTATAGCTCGGTGTGCTACGAGGGTCAGTTGAAAGGTTTGCGGAGCGACATCTATAGCTCGGTGTGCTACGAGGGTCAGATGAAAGGTTTGCGGAGCGACATCTATAGCTCGGTGTGCTACGAGGGTCAGCTGAAAGGTATGCGGAGCGACATCTGTAGCTCGGTGTGCTACGAGGGTCAGTTGAAAGGTTTGCGGAGCGACATCTATAGCTCGGTGTGCTACGAGGGTCAGTTGAAAGGTTTGCGGAGCGACATCTATAGCTCGGTGTGCTACGAGGGTCAGTTGAAAGGTTTGCGGAGCGACATCTATAGCTCGCTGTGCTACGAGGGTCAGTTGAAAGGTTTGCGGAGCGACATCTATAGCTCGGTGTGCTACGAGGGTCAGTTGAAAGGTTTGCGGAGCGACATCTGTAGCTCGGTGTGCTACGAGGGTCAGTTGAAAGGTTTGCGGAGCGACATCTATAGCTCGGTGTGCTACGAGTGTCAGTTGAAAGGTTTACGGAGCGACATCTGTAGCTCGGTGTGCTACGAGGGTCAGTTGAAAGGTTTGCGGAGCGACATCTATAGCTCGGTGTGCTACGAGGGTCAGTTGAAAGGTTTACGGAGCGACATCTATAGCTCGGTGTGCTATATTTACAATTTTGTTGTGAATTTCATTTGGCGCTAAACAAGTTTTAACAAAGAATCACACCACGATCTTTGACTTTGTCGGTTTTTTAAAACACGCATGACATGTCAATTTTAAACAGCTTCTAAACAATGAATAAATTGATTGATAGATTTGGAAATTAACAGGAGTTCACATAACATACAAATCTTGCAGCACACGAGAAATTTTAGTTTTACCGCTAAGCGACAGTTGTCGCTCCGCGAACTTTTTAACTGACCGTCGTAGATCAATCCTATGGACGGTGGAGCCGTAAGCATATACATTTTATGATTTGTAACACTTGTCAGCAGTCGACATATTAATATTTGACAGCGATAATAATCACAGACGTTTGTCGGCTACACACTGTCAAAATCGTAGAGCCGTCGTGGAAGGACACGGTTGGAAAATTAATGTGCTATTCGCTTGTACAGACAAGATGAAGGTATATATACAGCATCAATTAAAGTTCTGAATTGATGGATATTTGACAGATTAGAGTCAAAATAAAAGAGAGACGTTGAGTTTATACAGGTTATGTCCTGTAGCCATAACCGGCCTCTGGTAACTGAGAAGGCCTCAGAAAAAGAGAAGACAATATTTAAAGAGTGTGTAAAAACAATATCAGATTGACTTCTTTGACTTCTCAATGTTCGTCAGTTTGTCACCCCTTGTACTCCGATGCAGCACCGAATTCAGTGTTCTTACTATGAAGCATGACAGTTGTGAACACTGTTACAATGAACTAAGTAAAGAGAGGCAAGCTTTGGGGGTACTTTAGTGGCGAAAACAATACAAAACCTTAGTAATAGACTTACTTAAGGGCAGAGACCAAACATTTTTAGAGTTTTGTGAATCTTAAAAGGCAAAATTTTGCAAAAAACGTGGGCGTATTGTTCCTCATTATGCTCTGTCAAAAATAAATTATGCCTTTAAATAGTCAAAATGTACTCTGAAGTACTAATTGTATATTGTATAGTTTCAATTAAAAAATTAACGAATTGAGCCATTTATAATAAAGTTTTGAACCATTTTTTGATTTTGACCTGCCATATATCCCTTAATTACGTCTATTTAGGGAAATTTGAAAATTTCGCAAATCCGACAGACCTGTCATTACGTCACATTAACGGGAGACTATTGTACTTGAATGTAGGGGGTACTCAAATTAATAATTTGACTCCCTATAATATTTTTCCAGAAAGCTTTAAACACTGACCACATGTTTTGAGTGACCTATAAATGAACACCGTAATAAACTCAGTTTAAAAATAACAACAGTGCCGGAAACATTTTGTAGAATTGTAAATAGCATGTCACGCAGGCAGTTAGCGTGGTATAGGCCGGCCTCTACATCACTAATTGAAATCATGCTTTATTAATCAAACCAAAGAACGGAACAAAGCAATTCATGAATATTAACAATGCTTCATTTTGCATTGAGGGTGGTTAATTGAAAACACTGTACCATCTGGTTCAAATATGAATAATGAAAACACAATTTAAGGGGTCGTTAAACTCTGTCAAAGAGCAATCAAATTTTTATGTTAGTTCTAAATTGCGGAACAACTAAAACCTTCAATGAGAAAATACTAAATTATAAAAAAAAAAAATAGCTATTCATAAATTAATAATACATTTTGATACTCAATTACATACAAAAAGTTATTAATACGTCTACTTATTAAATTATTATATTGTAATAACTAATACAGTGAATATTTAACTAATAATACAATGTATAATTTTACAGATTAGTAAAGGGAGAAATATTATTAACTGATAATGTTACATAGCAGTTTAGTTTGCAGTGTATGTACTGAGATCATTCGACTGGAAGAAACGTGAAGGTGCAATCTAATAAAAAAATTACTTTTATACTAAGCGATGTAAAGTAAGTTTTAAATAAGAAAAGGCTTTTATTATGTTACTGTCGCAGGCGTCCTAAAGACCTGTAAGTGTCCTCTAAAAGAACTACAAAATAATTGGATTTTGTTGTCCATGACGTGTCCGAGTGTTATAAACAACTAAAATATAGTATTACGACACGGAACACAATTATCTTAGATAAAAATTAAAAAAAAATATCTCACTGCCTGAAACAAGTTTTGCTCATTGCGAGCTTCATCAGAGGGTGCTGCTAGGAAAGCTGTCCGTTCTGTTTTTGGTGATGGCTCTGTCGTTCGTAATTGTTTTTTGAAGTGAGAACTTCATATACGGCAATATGGTGCCCGGCTCACTCCCGTACACCTCACGTTCTTAGGGCAGTAAACTGATTCAACTTGTAACGAAATACGTGAAACGAAAAAGCAGTGTTGCCAGGTCACTCAAACCTCTTTTCCTCACACAGCTACCCAACGTTCTCCAGGTGCCACAAATATGGGTGCTTTAAACAAAGTGTAATATTTTATAGAATGTGAAGAATGTGAGCACATTTTTAATGCTTAAATACTATTAAAAGAATAACGTAAACATTAAAAATAATTTTTATTTATGACAATAGAAAATGTACTGACACGTTAAGAGAGCTGAATACTTTTGAAATCTTTTTCTTGTACATAGTTCATTATTGGCAGTGCCGGATTTAAGATGATTTTTGAGGCCCTAGGCCACGTTTTCTGAGCCCCCCCGGCTGTGACTTTGAAGTAATATACTGTATGTACTGCAGAAGTAATTTGATGTCAGATTAATAATATCAAATTTAAAACCAGTAGGCTACTATAAAATAGTGTGCTTTCATTTACCAAAATTTTCTAAATATTAAGAACCATGCAAAAGAATTGAGCAAATTAATTTATTTTTTAAGTGGAATAACTTAACTAAGCTTGTTCAGAAATTTAACATAAAAAATAAAAAAAAAAAAATATCTGTAGCTTGCGGCCCCCTCTGAGCCCCCGTGTTGTATATCCGGCACTGATTATTGGCCAAATATATTAATACAACTTTCCAATCTTTTAATTCATAAAACAATTTAAAATCAGTAACACTATTTCTATGTTAATATTTACTGAAACATCAATTCGAATATTTGGATACACGTTTGAAATGTCGAAAGAGTATAATTTTGGATTTATGTTTACATTGTACGTTTCGTAGTTAATCTGTGAGTTCGATTCTGGTTTGCATATTAAGCCTCTATTGGAAGGTTTTCTTGTTTAAAAATTCGGTTTAGTTATTTAGCTGTTTTACGTTGTGTAAAAAATTGAATTATATACTGCGTATCTTAATTATAATATAATATATAATATAAATATTATAAATATACGAATAGAGTCCATAATAATAATATAACTATATAACAATTATCACATTATACTTTTCAACTAAATATTGCGTAAATCATATTGTTACATTGCAAAAAATGATTTGTTACATATTGTTTGTACGTGTATGTACACTGAAAATAAAACGACGCGTGATATGATATGTTCATTCTAAACATCGATTTCTTATTATAAAACACGCATACACACTACTATGCCATCGTCTCATTTAATTATCCGTTCATTCTTATTTGAATCTTAAGTCTTTATAGAAAAGTGCTCTTATTTCAGATAAGTACGAGCAACTTTTTACACATTGAATAAGTTCATTCACAACTCGGCACTGAAGTTCTCACTGTGCTCCACGACACACCTATTTTTTTAAGGGTACAAATACGTAGGCTTAGTTACTTACAAGATATTGAGTGATTACCATTATTAGCAAAACTTTAAATTTATTTGATTAATTTAAAAATATTGTAATTCTTTTTATTTCTACAATTTTTTGAAGCCTCATTTTAACGTACGCAGTTGGCTTAGAAGTAAATCTACTTTAAGTGATTACGAAGTTTTGCTGAAATTTTTAATAGCTCTGGGAGGAGTGACCCCCCCCCACCCGTAGTTTCGGCACTGGCGTAAAGGCTAGAACAGAAACATCTAAAACACAAAGGCAGATTGAGTGGTAGGGTAATTTGGTAAATTGAAAAATAATTTACTTTAAGGTAATGTGTGTTGTTAAAAATTTAATTAAAAAAGACAGGTGAATGAAATCGACGTAGACTTCGTTGTGGCTGAGTAGTACGGCGTCGGTTGACACAGTCATTAGGTCATTCAATTACTGGGGTGACGTAACTCAAACGGGTACACTTTCAATTAACGAGCGAATGAGCCTGCCTGCCTGGATGTGCACGTTCGTGTGTACGTTCCGGATACATATACTGCATCACTCTCTCTGTCTTTCTCTTTCGTAACTAATCTACATCGATCTTACTTGAGTGAATCGACACTCATATAAAGCAGTGAAAATACTGTATACAGAAACCACTTATTCCTATTCAGGTGTACAGTGGTATTCTATATTCTACGAGGGTCACTTCAAACGTTCGCGGAGCGACAACTTTAGCTTAGCGGTAAAACTAAAATTTCTCGTGTGCTCCAAGATTTGTGTGTTATGTGAACTCCTGTTAAGTTCCAAATATATCTATCAATTTATTAATTGTTTAGAAGCTGTTTAAAATTGACTTGTCATCCGTGTTTTGAAAAACGGACACAATCAAACATCGTGGCGTGATTCTTTGTTAAAAATTGTTTAGCGCCAACGGAAATCCAAAAAAAGAAAAATTGTAAATGTGTCAGGAGATGCTGCGACTTCAAAACCAACGGTTTGTAAATACACACTTGAGTTTAAAAGTGGTCGTACGTGCATTGAAAACGTGGTCGCACTGGACACCCAAAAAATGCAACAACTCCAGATGCGGCAGCCATCTTTCACACCAAGTTCTTGAGTTAAAGTATGAGATGCCGGTGGTTTCAGCATCCACTCCTTAATCTGCGGTCTTCCAACACCATATGAAATTTCTTCAATGTTGCCATTTTTTGTTGCACTTTTTGGACGTCCACTGCTGGGATAGTCTTCAGTGCTTGTACGACCGTTTAAACTCAAGTGTGCCCCGTTTCTGAAGGCGCAGCATCTCCTAACACATTTATAATTTCGTTTGTCTTGCAGCACACGAAAGATTTTAGTTCTAAGACTGAGCTATAGATGTCGCTTCGCGAACTTTTCAACTGACCCTCGTACACTATTTCGCGAAATCGGCCACCGATTTGTAGTTTTAGTACACAATTTATTGATTATGCTTAACAAACCGCATTTCACACTTAGTTGTACTGACTGGATCCGATTGAAATTACTGCACTTGTAAAACTGTTATACCAGCATCTGTTTTGGTATTTAGTTTAGAACTCAGCTCGTCACTTTTTGGTTACAGAACGTAGCTTGCTCACTGCTGTGGTGCTTGTGGAAGTGGTGACGAATTGATAATGTGGCGGGGAAGACGTAACAGCTGTGGAAGTGGGTTTACAAACAGTCTACAGTGATAATAATGCTGGAGCAGACTGTTCAGTAAAATTCAATGAAGGTTTAAATCATGCAGTGTCGGTCAAAAGAGGCTTCTACTGCAAAGTACGTGTATGTGTGAACACTATTTACTAACTAAAATGCCAACTATATTTTCTTCAAGGTATTTTAAAATAAAAATCAAAGGCTGCCAAAATGACAAGGTTTACAGGTTTTTCTGACTGTCTGGGTAGAACTTTTATAAGAGGAAAGGCATTCTGTTAATTAAAGGATACAAACAGATGTACGTCTGGTATACGAGGTCTGTAAATTAAGTAATGAGACTAATCATGTAGCAGTCAATATAGCAACACTGTAAGGTTTCAATTAACACAGATGGTTCGATAAACAGCTGATTGAATTGAGTATTAATATTTTTTGTCTACTGTTGGCACGTGAAATGTAAAAAAACTTTTCGTGAATTTTTGTTGTGCGTTATAAAAATGAGTGACATCAATTACGAGGAACGTTGTGGAATCAAGTTTTGTGTTAAATTGGGACAGAGTGCTACTGAGAATTTTACAACATTGACAAAGGCGTATGGAGATGATGCTTTGTCAAGAGCACAGGTTTTTAGATGGTTTAAAGCATTTTCAGGTGGTCGGGAATCAATTAAGGACGATCCACGCTCTGGAAGACCGTCAACGTCAAGAACTGACAACAATGTTGATCGGATCAGGAACTTGGTGTGTTCTGACCGTCAATTAACCGTCAGAATCATCGCAGAACAATTAAATTTTAGCCACCCTATAGTTTATACAATTTTGACAAACCAATTGTGAATGAGGAAAGTTTGTGCAAAATTGGTCCCAAAAAACCTCACTCTTGAACAGAAAGACAACAGGGTGGAAGTGTGCCATGATCTTCTAGGGCGAAATGAAAGTGATCCTGATTTTCTAAAAATGTTATTACTGGTTATGAATTATGGATCTTTGAGTACGATCCAGAAAAAAAACGGCAGAGCGAGGAGTGGCACACCAAACTCACCACGTCCCAAAAAAGCAAAAATGAGCAAATCCAAAACATGTTCATTTGTTTCTTTGATAGTAATGGCATTATCCATACAGATTTTTTTACTGTCAATCAACATGTTTACCGAGAAATTCTTGAAAGGCTGCGGAAAAGAGTTGCCTGCGAGGTCAGCCATCGTGAAAATCTGGATGCTGCATCATGACAATGCACCTTGTCACACAGCACTCTCGGTTAATGAGTTTTTCGCAAAGAAAAATATTCCTGTTGTTCCTCAGCCTCCTTATTCAACTGACTCGAGTCTCTGTGACTACTTTCTCTTCTCAAGACTGGAAAAACATCTCAAAAGACACCATTTTGAGACGATAGACAACATTAAAAAAAAGTAACCGACTATTTGAAGGAGATTCCAGTTTCTGAATTCCAGCTCTACGAAGAGTGGAAAAGACATCTAAAGCGCTGTGTGAGCCAAGGGAACTAGTTTGAAGGCGATAGAGTCTAGATATAGTGTGATTGTAAATAAAAAGTTTTACTGAATTAGTCTCATTACTTAATTTACAGACCTCGTATGTAAATTTGTTTTTCTTGCTGCAATTTTGTTTATTCGTTATTATGTGAGTGCAGACAGGCTCATCAACCGTAATCTCATTTTCTTTATCAGTCCGCGGACACGGTAGCAGGGCATCTCTGTTGGCATGAATGACAATTTTCATTACTTCCATTACTTCGGAGATGAAAACTTTTATATTATAATTACGTTGTGTTTTTAGTAGGGTAAGTGTAAAGCCAATTTCAAAAGTAATAATGGCTTTAGTAAAGTAAGTTCTTCCGTGGTATTAAAGGTTATTTTACCACGACACACACACCCGCATCAGTTGGAGGTACGTGTAAAAATATTACATTGCCTGTATATAGGCTGAGTGTATTATGCGTCTCGAGCTGAACACATTTTACACGTAAAAAAGACTTTACACTTCGTAAAAATGTGTGAAGTATGTAACAATTGCCAATAACGAAATCCTACAAATATGAGTAAATGACCATTGCTCGTCTAGAATAAGTGTGTTTGTAACTCGATACACTTGTAACTAATCAATACTTTTGTAACTGCATTCAAGAACAGAGCGGAAACCCATTTTCCAGTACTGTAGGTCTCGAAATTGCTAATTTTCTATTATTAATTATTAAAATATGTCAAATTATTTGCATGAAGTGTATATACACCGACCGCTCCTTTTCCACTAAACCACCAAAAACGTTTCTGTACTGTTCACTATTCTAGAAATTAAAGATGATCAACATAAATTACAGTAGTTGTTACAGTGTTAATAAGTATATAAATAAAATACTTCTATCGTTTTGTGTATAATCTGCAATCAAAATCTACGACTTCATAAAATGACGAAAACTGACTAAACACCTAGTAGTACATTACCCAGAATTGCTACTTTTGTGACTTAAATCCCAAAAATCAACACAAGTCTTAAAGTCTGAGGTTAAATATATGAATTCAAAGAGACATATTAATGTCACGGCGGTTCACGGGTAAGATACAAATGGAATATTAATTAATTAATTAAATAATGGAATAAGGAAATGGCTATTAATTAATGTTACTTTTGAATATTATCAATGTGACAGCTGACGAATTAATAGAATTATACGTCTGATGTTGTCTCGAGTAGAACGAATGTAATGTTTTTGTATGCCACTCTCCTTGTGAACTTTGCACTATTATTGCATCCGTTTGCCGTAGATGTGGTGTCACCTACGTGATTGAGAATTACCGTAAGAAAAGTATCAATCCCATTTGAAGTAAGGCAAGCAGTTATAATGATCCGCTGCAGATAGTAACTTGTCACTTATATTAAGAGTAGTCGGTTGCATTATCTTCTCTTATTCTGTTACTTCTTTCATTTCTGTTTTTAAAGTCTGTGTATTCAGTGTTCGTTTCGAGTAACGTTACAGATCAGACATTAAGATTAACAAACGATAATAATTAAATTAAAAGCATGGAGGACGATATAGTGTTTACATAAAGGCAACAAAAGGTTTACGAAAACTAAATACGAATTCAAACTTGAATAGATTACATTTTTATAATTCATCCTTTGATAGACAGTTACTGATTGCAGTACAGTAAAAATACCTGTTAATTAAGTTTTAACACAGTTATGCTGTAGACTAACAATGGTTTTACATTGCCGTATACTGTAACGTAAACACCTTTACTCACGTTAGTGAACACCCGTTATACGTAAGTTATAATTGCTGCTTTACTGTAAAATAACAGTGCTCCAACTAAATAAATTAACTGTTGTCTAAAGCAAATATTTGATTTTCATTTAAGCCAATAAAAGTTTGTAACCGCGTTAGAATACTACGTGTATTAAATGTGTGGTAGTGAAAAAACTAATTACTTTATTTAGTGGCGCAGCGAAGGGGGTTTTTGTGGGGTTTGAAACCCCCTTCCAGAGAGATAAAGGAAAAAGGAATACCAAAAAAAATAAAAAAAAGGTGCCGGTATAAATGTAGTCATGTAAGTGGAATTAAATAATCAGGCTAATTATGCGAGTGCAATTGCGGCGTGTTACAAATGGCCTCGCTAGCTGTCTCAAGGTTGAGAGATGTTCAAATGTTTATTCTAGTTTTTCAAGGTATGTACTTTTAGCGAGTAGGAAAGATGTTGCATTCTTCGTATGTTTATTCAGCCGGGTGTGTATCCAACTCGGTTTACGATATTTATAGCGCATTATTTAATCCACAGTAACTAAAAATGTCTATATTAAATAGTTTTTGTTTGCAATTTGAATATCGATGTGCTTCTTGTTGAACATGGCTTTTAGATCCGTGTTTAATTGAATGGGTGAGAAGAAGAAGCAAAACATTCCATAGATCATCATTTTTAGGAAAACGATAAAAAACTGTTTTGTAGCTAAATGAGCGACTGAATGGAAAACTTACAATTATGAGTAAGATTATAATGAAAGCTTAATTAACAATAAGGAATGTTATGTCTCTACTACATTTAAGTAACAATAATGAAAACTTAAAATGAGTAACAATTATAAAGTTACTCACTAAAATGTTAATTAAAGGTCACAAGTTACAAAATTATCATAATTTTAACAAGTAAACCGTTACATGATAGTAAACTTTGTGGAATCTTTTGCATTTTGATCTCACTTCCAACTGATAACATTAAAAAAAAAATCATAATTAAATATTTTACTTACTTTTTAATTGCTGGTCAAAACAGATTCTCAGTAATGCTTGAATGTTTTGCATATTAGGAAGTAACGAACAAAACTACAAATATTGAAATGACCGGTGTTTTTCTCATGTCAGTTACAAACACTTGTAATTACTTTGCATTTCATTATCAAAACTAATAAAAATATATAAAGTAAAAGTAACTAATGTTTTTCTTTTTCAATATTAGTAGCACTTTAATCACTTAGTAGTTCACCATTTTTTTCCTGTGTATTTGATTTAGACCACGACATAATATTTCTGTAAAATTGTTTACGATCGTCTGATATATACTGATGAATTTTAGCCACATCTTGTATCTTCTTCTCATTTATAGAAACATCCTATCATAAAAATTGCTACAGGAAGCAAATATCCCTCCTTGTAAAGTTTGAAGACTTCAGTGTATCAAGGAACTCATGTGCTAGTAAAATTACTTTTTGTTCTTCTTTGTAGATGAAATGTCGATATTTGCTTATGTTGATGATGTCTCCACCCTGAAAGATTTTAGTACTTATTTTAAAAAATATAGACCACCATTGTTTAAAATTTAACGTTTGTTGAATTTCCGCTGATCTTACTTCAAATAAGTTACTGCTGTGTTCTGTAGAAAACAGAGTATACTAACTACACATTGAGAGATAGAAGAAATGTACACATTGAGAGAACGTTCCAGGAATGTTTTCCTTCTTACACTCAGATAAATTTTTAGCTATTGATTACTACATTAAAAATTAAGGAATGTTTCAGTTTTATAGACCAAGTAATGTATTTTTTAGTTATTAAACAAAATGGTTATCTCAGTTATATTTGAACAAAAAATGGAATCTTCTCCTTCTTATTGTCATTCTTTCAATTATTATTTCATATTTTCAATTAAATTCTATACTAGGAGGATGGACAACTACCTAAGGTTGCGTTTCGATATGGATCCTTTGGTACAAGAGATATAGGAAGACCCAGAGTGAGATGGAGACATACTCTGAGAAGACTGACAGGCAAAGTGCCTACTCCGTGAGGTGCAGAAAAAGAAGAAAAACTTTTACCTGTTATCAGTTAGAATTGAGATCAAAGTGGAAAATATTCCACAAAGCTTACTAACATGTAACGCGTTACTTGTTAAAATTATAATAATATTGTAATTTGAAACGTTTGATTCAAAACCAAATCAATAATTAAGATATTAAAACGGTCCATTATTTCGTAAGCCCGAGAATCTCAAGGGCTTTACCGGCGAACCGGTTTGTATGCCAACTTCAACATGTGCGGCCAACCACGAATTTACGCATCCCCTGCAGCGCTTTTTGAAATGATTGTTTTGAGTACCTGTAGTACCCATTTTAAAAAAGTCTTTAATTTTTCCATAAAAATTGATGAAAAATTTAATTCCGTTTGCTATTATAATTATGCTAATGATAATTTTACGGATATGAACTCACTAAGATGAAGTTTAAAAGAATTCGCACGTTTAACACAATGAGGGTAGGCAGAAGATGGGGGTCTCCTTGTACCGTTCATTTGCTACAGTTTGTTTACACGGTAGTGTAAGATGTCCTTTTTTTATTAAATTTTACACGTCTTTGTACTTTAGATTTTGTAAGTTTTAGATGCTTATTAAGTAACACTTGTGTTTCCACGCTTATTTTCCTGATTACAGCAAAATAGCAACAAAACAAGTTAATTTTCTTATAATTTTTGGAATTTTATTCACAGAAATTTAAAACTTACTTAGAACTCTTACAGGACTCCCCTTCTTGTTTATTAATTTTAGCAGCCACGTGAGTAGTGCAATGAATCTGAAGCGACTACCTATGCAAACAGCAGCTCTTGAAATAACTCTTTGTAATAACTCCCTACTGATTTATATTATTTACGTAAGTAATATTTAATTAAAAGGCGAAAGAACAACAAGGTCTGCGTTATTTTCAACTAGGTCATATAAATATAATAATTACAGAAAAATACTGATAACAAGTGAGAGCAATATAAAGCGCGTCACTTTAGCCCAGAATTGACAATGCAAAACTACGTATGTAATTAACGGGTCTTAGAACAGTTTTTATTTACAGGTGTACAAAAATAAATGCTTGACTGTGTATTATGTTACTCTTAATATAGTAGTCCTGGCCTTCTGGCCACATGATCAGAGAATCCTGGCCACTTATAAGTAAAAACCCCACTTTAAATAATTTGTTTATATTGCTAAGACTTTTGTTCGGATAAATTTCCGGAATATTTTTACGTTAAAGTATGGATTATTTACTTGAGAATAATTAAATAGCTGAATAACTATTTACCATTAACTACATCAAGCTACTATTATAATAAAATTTAATGTAAAACTACTAAATTATGCAGAGAATAAGGATAAGGCTTAATTAAATAAAATACTACTACTACTACTACTACTACTACTACTACTACTACTACTACTACTACTACTACTACTACTACTACTACTACTACTACTACTACTAATAATAATAATAATAATAATAATTATTATTATTATTATAACAAGGTAATGTTGATAAAAATGAAGATTTTAATGTATTCCTTTCGTGAAGTATAACTAATTATTTTTTTATTATAACCCTTGGTAATAGTTTTATTAAACATTTATATTTATTACTGTTTTAATCTCACGTAGAAAACTGAATACTTCTTTATTTACCTCAATTAAATAGTAATGTTTAGGTTCTACAAATCGTAAAAAACTACAAACACCATAATAGTCCCGCATCTATTCAGACATATCTTGTATCCGTGAATGGTCTAATCGTTTGTTTATGAAGGATTCCTGTTAACAGATTAGTCCATTCTTGTCTACAACGAAAACAGAAACGCTGAAACGACCGCTAACTGGAAACAAAATTGTTCCAGAAACAGAGGAAAAGATAGAAGGAAACCTTTCACGGGTAATTAAGCAGACAGAAAAGTGGTCAGACACGAATCAAAAGCCTATAAGAGTTATTTATGTAAAGCAATGTTGCCATCCCCTCCCTACACACAGAATTTTAATCAGTTTATATATTTTTTCATGCTGTTCTTTACAATATCTTCTTTTGGTTTGCTTCGGCCAACAAATACTTTTACTTATAGACTAAAAGTGCGCTGCCAATCGTCTATTTCAGAAAATCATATAGTTTATGTTTTTGATTTCGGTTGAAATTAACTTAGTAAGCTGAAAATAACTTATTTATAAATATCGTTTAAAGGCAATTTAAATGCTACGTAGACTTTGATAAAGGTAGTTTTTATAATTACATTTTAAAGTGTTTGCTGGAACTTTAATAGTACTGTTAAAAACAAAAAAGCGTAAAGGTTACGCACACATGTTTACTCTACGTAAGTGTCGCCTCAACAGTTGTGATTTGACATATTACGACATGATTAACACTTAATTCAGACATTCAGGTTTAAAATTTCGATCAAATTTAATTACGTTTAATTAGGTTAAGTGCTAATCATCCTCTCCTCGGTTGTATATAATTTATGCACGAAGGCTAATGTCATGTTCTCATATAAACTTAGAACCTCAGTAAAAACTCTTATCAGTGGAATAAGTATGTACCTATTACACCGACATATATCAGAAGTATCAGTTAAATTTCGATCTTGTCTCGCAAAAGGGGTTGTTAACAATCCACTAACATGTTTCGTAATTCTTTTCGTTAATAAAATAATATTCGATTACGTGACGAAAGAATCAAAGCAGCTACAGTGCCCAAGAATATGTGTAGGCTCAAGTTTCGGGGGGCACAAAGCTACTGGTGCACCCACACTGGTTGAACGTGGTACCTTGTCAATTGCAGGGTTAACGAGTTACTTTCTAAAAATCTAAAATTTTTAAAAGTCATTTTACCTTTAAAAATTGATGAAAATTATTCATTTCTTAGGCAGACAAATTGATATGTTAATTTTGCATTAAAAAAGATAATGGTATACAATTATTTACTATCAAATTAAATTAAAATTGAATCGAGTATGTTCAATATAAATAAAATAATCATATAAAAATAATATTGCCAGTGACCCAGAGAAAATTAAAACTATCTGGCGAGAATACTTCGATGGCCTCCTTGGTGGTGTGATAGATGGAGGAGAAATTGTTGCTCACACCCTGTGGAATGCAAACATTGGGGAGATGGAATTTGACCCACCATCAATTCAGGAAATAGAAGAAGCTATTAGTGCCCTCAAGAACAACAAGGCACCAGGTACAGACTTAATTCCTGCAGAATTGCGTAAAGCTGGAGGTACTGATGTGGCAGTCGCACTGCGCTCCTTAATTGTGGACATATGGCAAACGGAACAAATGCCCATGGATTAGAATAAATGCATTATATGCCCTAATTATAAAAAAGGTGACAAACTTCAATGTAAAAATTACAGAGGCATTTCGTTGCTGTGCACCTCCTACAAGGTTTTTACATATATCTTGAATCAAAGGCTGAGACCCCTCACAGAAAATATACGGGAATACCAAACTGGATTCCGACCTGGAAGGTCTACAATCGACCAACTCTTCTCGGTAAAACAGATACTAAGATGCGGATGGGAACGTGATATTGATGTGTACCAAAATTTTTGTGGACTTCAGGCAAGCGTATGATTCTATTAATAGAGACAAACTCTACACCATAATGCATGAGTTTGGAATACCAGGCAAGCTGGTAAGATTAACGCAAGTGACCATGCAGCAGACTGAAGCCCAAGTAAAAGTGGATAGCCAACTAACTGAACCTATAAATATCACACGAGGACTAAAGAAAGGGGATGGGTTAGCCCATACACTATTTAATATTGCATTGGAATATGTAATTAGAGGCTTATCAATAAAAAGCTCCAATCTGTTAACAAATAAAACTGTACAGATTGCCGCATATGCAGATGATATTAACATCATGTCAAGACGGATCGCGGCAGCTAAAGTAATATTTCTGGAGCTTAAAAACAAAGCCAAGGAAGTTGGGCTAGCCATAAATATAGATAAAACAAAAATGCTTATCGAACAAGAAGGGACCAGGTTCATAACAACATTGAGATAGAGGAAGACACCATTAAAGTGGTGGACAATTTCACGTATCTCGGAGTGAACCTAACAAAAACTGGATCAGAAGAGCTGGAGATCCAATGAAATGACACTACTGGAGAAACAAACTTACGGTAGTCCAACGGTATATGTTTTTATAATTACTTTAAAGGCGATAAAACTGTAGGCCCCTAATGCCCTTAAAATCCTTTAAGTTAGAATCATATTTTAAGTGAAAACCTTTTTTTTGTCTTGACGTATAAAATGTAAACTATTTAACATATAATGTTTCACGTATTTGAATACACACTGTAAAATAACTCAAAGACAAAGGCGTTTATGCAAATGTAAATTTATTTTTTTCTGTTTTCAAAAAGAAACACGGATCAATACATGCAATTTGAATAAGTATACATCACGTGAAAATAATACAGTGTAAGTAGGTCAGTTAGAACAACCACCCCAAGTGATGGTTGAACAATTTCATTTTAGTTTGAGGCCAGTTGTCACGACTGAAACGCCCACCGTGTTTTGACTTCGATCTGAGTGAATATTGTCGGTATTAAGCACGTGTTTAATAAATATAAAATATTAATTAGATATATGTCTAGAACCAGTACTCGGGAAAAGCAATTAGAAAATGGTTTCCTTAAAAAAATTGTTGGCAGAAGTAATAAACTTACAACTTATCATAAAGTTAAAGAACTTTATGTCAGAAAGTTAAAGCCTATGTCAGACTTAAGGAAAACGTTTTTATTTTCATGTTCCATAAGGAAATGGAAGTATGGTGATGGCGAAAAAAATCGTGTTCAAGATAAGGGCTGATTCTGATTGTACTACCCTCAAAACATGAAGAAAAGTCATTTTCCGAAAAGTGTGTGTGTGTCTGTGTGTAGAAGTTTTTCTATGGCGAACGATAACTGCCACAAATTCAAACAGAATCAAATAATATTTTTCATATGTACCTCAGCTGTAGAGGACTCAAGACCTATTGATATTGGTGAAGATCGGTTAAGGGGAAGGGGTAGTTTACCTGCAACATTTTATGTTTTAACAAGAATAAAGTACTTAATTTTGATAAAAGAATCCTGAAAGAAGGTCATAATAATTCACTGTAGAAACGTAGATGAAATATCTATAAATAAAAAGGCTAGTTGAAAGGGGGGGGTAATTTTCTATAAATTGTAACATGACATAAGATAGCACCAAATATCACTAATAATTGATAGAAGAAAAAGCTGAAAGTAGAAAGAAAAAATAAAAACTTATAACCTGGAGATTGATAACCCAACACTACGAAATAAAAATTGACTAAGACACTGACTACGACTTAACCCAATAGATTGGAGAAGGTGAAGGAACAAGAAACCATGATATAACCCAAAGTGTGACCACAATCATTATAACCCCAAAATGTAGCTAATAAATAAAATGTAAAATAAATGCACTAAATCAGATAGGGCATAAATGAAATGTAAAATATATAAAATATAAATATAAAATAAATATATTATATGAGTTAAAAGAAAAGAAAAGAAAAATACATGTATAATCTAAGATAGGAAGATAGGAATAAAAATACCTTATTAAATAATAAAATAGGCAAAAGCAAGTAAAATATAATCAAGCTTAACAAATGTAATAATTAATACAGAAGTGACAAATGATAAATGATAATAAAGCAAATGTTAATGACCAATAACAACCCAGTGATGATATACTAAATAAATAAACAATGTATGAAATGTAAGATGAAGTATAGAACTATATAAGTAGAAACTAGTAACCACTAAGTATGTAAAGAAGATAGAATAAAAAAGTGATAGTGATATTAGGGAAATAAACCCCATGTGAAGGGAAAAAGTGCAGTGTAAGTGTCCACACTGTGAAATACTATTTACATAAGACTATATAAAATATATAGCAAACCATGTTAGAGTAGTAGTTTAGCCAGTAAGAATTATTGTATTATTAAAACAAGGAACATTAACTAAGATATATAAATAATAAACATTTTGAAAAAATTAGATAAAAGTAATATACTAGAATGGAAACAGTGAGAATTAGACACTAGATTTTATTAAGGGAGTTCATATATGTTGATAATAATGATTAGTAATGTTAAAAATTATGATTATAAGAGTTTTGTTGTTAAATGAACCATAGTATTAGTAAGTTTAAAAGACAAGTGATGTTAAAATTAGGAAGCAATAATAAGTAGAAGATTAGTTTCAGGCATGGACCTGGAAAGAAAAATATGTTAATTATATAAAATGTGTGATGTTAAAGGCACAAATGTTTTTACTAAGCTAGTTTGTTTCTTTATACAATGTTCAATAAACAAATAAATAGAATTAACGAATATAAAAAGATTGTAAGGAATGTTGAATAGAAGTATTGTGAAACCTAGGCTTTAGGCCTAGCATGAAGGAAGGAATTTTGTAAGTTTAAAGAGAAAACAATAACCAAAGGTAATTAAAGTATATGATATGTTTAGGTATTTAAGTAAAAATATCAGGCATAAAAATGTATAAATAATATTCAGTTTAAAGATAAAGAAATATCAATAGGAAAAATAAGAAATATGTTATTAATTTATCAAAAGTAACTATGAGTGATATCAAAATAATCTTTAGCAAAAAAGCAAAACAATGGTGTTAGTGTAATTAATATTACTGCTAGCATAAGAAAGTAATTAAAATTTAAAGGATTTTTATAAATTTGAACAGAAATAAAACGTTAGAATATAACAATGTTATAAGATATTGGCCAATGAGAACTAGTATATCTTGAAGAGTAACCATGACAACTAAAGCTTGTTACATGTTTTGACCGTTGAAATCTAATTATTCCATTATTGACTAGCATAGAGGGTGGACGTATGGAGCCCTTGAAGACAAATAAATCCTAAAATCATTAAGTTTTACTAAATTTGAATGAAGAAGTTACAAGAAAAATATATAAAGTAACTATTGATGAGATGCCAAATAATTAAAAACAATTATATAACAAATATTATATCCAAAACTTGAAGGAAGCAAACAAAATTAATAGACGACCGAATACTGGAGGAAGAACAGAAGATACCCAACTCAACCTGAGGAAACATATGAATCTACAAGGCTGATGGAAGCTGAACCTTGAAATTCGATCGTTTGAACTTGGATCTCAATCATCCATACAAGAAGGGACCCTTAGACGTTTCCAGAAGAAGAAGATCGGCCAAGAGGAACTGTATTAAGGAATTGATTAAATACTTCACCCCAAAATTAAAACTTTCAATTACCCACAGTAAATGAGCAATTTTATTTTCACTTCACCAGTCACTAAATTAATTTTTCGAACTGAACTTGATTAAATAATCACCTTGGATAAACTAAATCTATCACTGAATTTTGATTTTATATTAAACTATTTTTAAAAACGTAACTTGCTAACAAAATTTAACCTAGCGAGCACTATTTCTCATTTGCAATAACTTACTTTTCATATTTTAAAATATCACATATTGTGTATTAATTATAAGGAATATTATAAAATTATGTGAATTTACTACTCTGTAAGCCAACATTCTGTAGTCCAAAGAACTTTTCCCTGAGATAAGTTTCAAAATAAACAGAAGAAGCAACATACGCCATTACTAAGCGTCTCTACAACCAGACCAAACGGAGCGGACTGCCAACTGCGCAACTCGTAAACGCCGGAGCTATGATAAATGTGTTTCATTTACCAATTGTAATTAACCTAATTATATAAAAAGAGTTAAATAAATCTTCGTACATATCAATCGCTGTATGTTTGATTCATTTAAAAGGGTAATATAAGAGTGTGGGATATAAACAATAAAAATACATTAGTTGACGAATTCGACTCGGCCAGACCGTGGGAACCAATCAGACGGCGAGGCGGAAAATTTGAACTGAACTGCGAGAATACGGTCGACTTAGTAAGTATTAAGAAAAAGTATTAAACGGCTCGTTACTATTCAAAATAACAACAAAGTAAGTACACATAGATAAAATTGAACACCGGCAAACCGTTTATTTTACAAAGTGGCTATCCCAACAGTGGGGCTTAAGGTAAAGATAAATACGGGAGTATCTAAGATATCTTACAAAATGAAAATGGTAGTTGAAGGGGGAGGGGATAATTTTTATTTATATGTAATGTGTACTACTTTATCGGCAACAAAGAAGTAGTTTGTCGTTAAAATTGCTTCCCGGCTGTTTGGCCGTGGTCCTATGATTTTGCAAAACCATCATCAGTGAAAATCGAATGCGCTAATGTGAGGTGGTATACGTTAGTGACCACAGTACTGTGGTTAAGGCTGAAGAAAGAATTAGTTTCTATGGAAATATTTCATTTCGAAAATGATTTAAAATATAAATCTTAAAACATGGAAGTCATGTATGGTTCTCCACAACGATATTTTGTATTTTGTTGTTGTTGTGAGGAATAGTAATAGCATTGTGTATACAGTTATCGTCCTACCTGATTTTCTGTCAAGCTTTTATTGTATATGAAGAAAGATTTATTGAGTTGTTATAGCGAGAGTAATGATGAGTTTGGATACGAAATTGTGTTAAAACTCGCAGGATTACTAACTGTTTAGTTGAGCTTACGACTTTGTTGCATTTGTAGCATCCCTTTGACGTTCTTTGAGTATGGTTTGTTGATATTATTTTAACATCATATGTTTCGCCTATTCTATAATACGACATCGTGGAAGGGCGAAACGATGGTGTTATCAGTTACAATGAAAAAAGTAGATGTTTTCGACGGTGTAGTAGTCATCAGTTATTAATTAATACCACAGAGATTCAAAACAGAGAAAAGGAAATAGAGTGTAATGAAAAAAATAAATGTCGAATGAGAAGAATAATCAGTTAATTTCCATTTCTAATTGCAGCAGAGAGCATGTTGTGTGTTGTGTTGGAGCGCTATGGCCATGTGCCGTGTGATTACATGATTATTTGTTAATGATTGTCACGCAGTGATTAAACGAAGTTCATGAATTGTGAACAGCGTTTAAATGAATTACTGTGTTTCTCAAAAAAAAAAAAACAATGTGGAATTAGGAGGATAAATGTTCAGCGTAGCTTTTATTTGTCCAATGGCAAATTTTTAGTTTTCATTCTAAAAATTGTTGTCTTCTCTAACAATAATTTCAATGTTCATTATTAAGTCATTCACAGAAATATTAAGTTCCTAGAAATATTTTGAAATTGATATAAACATAATTTAAAATTTTGTTTAATATAAAGCCAAATAAACGTTTTAATTAAGTATCGATGTTTTTATTTGATAGTGTATAACTGTCAATGTTTGCACATTAAGTAACAATTTAGATTGTTTTACTTCGTAAATGTTCATTTATTCTTAATTAATTAGTGCTTAATTAAGCGGAAGTAATATTGCAGGGCTATAAACAACGACGGCTTACTATTGCTGTCGTATTGCTTTCAGTGAATTATGCAAGAGACATGATACGTGATTTAGTTGACAATGTCGCAGCTTCACTTGGTTTTCTAATTATCTTTACCCCTCTACTTAACACAGCACACACCTTATGTAGCCTAAAACCAGCTACCAGTTGTATGTGTCCTGTTGGTGTCAGTCTCGTTAATTCGTTTTCATAGATTCGTGTTTCATATACTGAAAAAATGATTATTAAAAAAAAACTTCTAAATGATTGTCCGTTTCTATCTTTACGAGAATTACGCTACCAACTTTCACAACAAATTCGTGTATGAATATTAAATTTGAGTGCAAATTTTTTTTTTATAGAATCAGTTTTTTTCATCCAAATCTGCCTTTTAATATTCGTTAAAATACGAAACGCAACTCTTAGTTCCTGTTGTGTGTTTCTGTTAGGAAATGATTCTTACTAGGTATGCGTTTCTGTTTTTCGGAAAACAATTGGTTATACAAGTACTTACGATTTTATTCGAACGTTTACATTATAATGTAAGTATTACACAAATTTTAATATAACTTTGTGATAATATACAAATAGTAAATATGTATAATGTGTTATCTTATAATTTGATATTAAATTTATACTCTAAAATTTCAAAAGCGTTTAAATTACTACACACACCAACAGCGTGCAGACGTTTAAGTAGCAACTTAGCTATAAAGTGCACATACAAGTATATTACTTATTGTATATATTATGTGTTGTACTGTGAAATTTCTCTATAAAAGTGGACCTTTCAAACAAAAATGTATTTGTAGCGAAAACTTGGCTTGTCTTTCACATACCAACAAACATATTTAACCTTCCCCCTGTACCGTAATTTCTCTGTACCATAACGGGAAGTGTCAGAGATCGATCAAAAATCTTTTACAGGCAGGTTTTATCATATAATAAAAAATGTTAAATAAATATAAGAAGTTTTTATTGAAAAGTTATCTGAACATGTGTATATAATGTAATAAACGTAATACAAACAAAAAGTATAAGAATTTTGAATAGCTCTTTTTTAAAAGGGCACTATTACGAAATCGCATGCGTATTGAGGTAGCGTCGGCATTATTACGAATTATTCTCATGGTCAACGAGTTAAACGTTTTGTGTAATTGCCACGCATACACTGTTAGTTAATAATAAACAATCGTATTTAAATTAACTTAAATAATAGTTACAATTCGTATCCTATCTGGGCTTCCTCTGTAAATTGGCTGTTAAAGACAAGTTCCTATAAGGTAAAGATACGTTTAACACAAATGTAAGTCAGTAAAGTATTGTTACAAAACTTGCAAAACTAGATCTTTTTCTAAATTTTAAGTTAAATACTTTTGCAGGTAATATGCATTTAAACTTTTATTAACGTTACTGAACTTTGTATAGTTACACTGATTGTTGCAATTAATACGTTCTGGATTCTGTTAACTTTAACATTTTACTTGTGTCTTCTGTAAGATTACTTGTGTCTTGACCTTGATCAAGAAATTAGTTTGTTAAGTCGCATTCACTGAAATATTCTTGCTGTAGTTGTTTCATTTAATTTTGTTAAATACTATAAAATCCCTCCCTGATTTTGGTTTCTTAGCTATTTAACGAGCACGTTTAAAGCCAAAACCAGTACGCATTAAGGGTTGCTCGTGGAATGCTTTAAGTTTTCTCCACGAGGAAAACACCGCAGACTGCTCCCGCCTACATCTCGACTCAAAACAGTACAATATTCATTTTGTAATAACTGCTATGTCATTCATTATTTTGTTGAATTAAACACATGTATCATGCGTTTATTTAATAGATGTCATATGTATTATCTATGTGTAAGGTGAAGTGTTATCGCAAATGATCATGGATACAGAACTATCAGTGTTGCTGCTTCTGTGTGTTCCACTAACAGGCGGAAATGTGTCCCTTAGTGTGTCTAAGAAGACTGTTTACGAAGGTAATCTGGATTGTAAGCAGTGTTGCTGCTTCTGTGTGTTCCACTAACAGGCGGAAATGTGTCCCTTAGTGTGTCTAAGAAGACTGTTTACGAAGGTAATCTGGATTGTAATCAATTTGACGATTTGCTAGTGACAGATTGTTTTCTTTGTTTGCAGATAAATACCTTAATTATTTTTATAAGATATTTTTCATAACTAACCAGGAGCAAATTAGATAGTGTTCAGTATGGTAATGACACGTTTTCAGAATGAAATCTGCAAATACTGTTAACGTTGAAGAAAGGTTAACATATTAAAATATTCAGTTTCTTAAAACATTTACAGGCATTGCACAAATGCAATGCACAGAGAAGGACATTGAAAATGCTTCAATAAATCTAAAAAATATATATATATATATTTACGTTCATTCACCACTCAATGAATTCATTCTTCATTTACCAATGTACAGATTATAAGTTAAATGTAGTCGCATTCATAAGCGAAGTTTTATATGTGTACTACGTTATTGACAACAAAGAAATAGTTTCTCTGGAAACTCACCGGTTCTCATTTTCGATCACGCACCAGCGATCGGCCGCAAATGTGCGACACGTCCTTATAAATATTTTCAATGTTAAAACAGTGTATAGAATAATATAACACTTATACAAATACATTACTTTTTTAGTTGCAAATGTTTTAAATGCTTCAACTAAAATAATTTGAGTTCAGTACAAACAGTGAAAGAAGAAAAACCGAAGGCACTTTGAGACTCAAATACCAAAAGGGGAACTAGACAGAACAGATGTCATACAGTCAATCCGCGGTAGTTGATAGGTAGTTGATACTAACGCCCGCGTTTTCCCTGCCACAAGTTTCGATGTCATCTGTCAGCATGCGCGTGGTGTTTCCACTCTACATTTACCGATCGCTGTAATAATTTTTGGTCCACAGTTGAAAGATCATTATCTCTGCGGCGAATTTCAACTCAAATATTGTACAAGTGTACTTTATTTACCTTCCTTGTTTTCTGAGCTATTTACGATCCAATGAAGTTATTCCTAATAGTTACTTTTCAGCTCTTCACTGCCTTACATTGGTTGTTTAGAACTGAGTTTGGAATAACTCGTTGTTTTTTCGAAACTTAAAACTATTACTACCGTATATTAACATCTATCTCATACTTTATTTTGGGACTGTCGTGAACAGTTGGGTAGAGAATTTAATTGGTTTTTTGACTATATAAAGTACAAACAACAAGATGGTATTGAGTTAGTCAATTAATAAAGGTATTAATAGCTTGTTAAGTTGTTAACTGATGCACTAAATTCGTTTAGGAACAGCAACATATTACGACAGGAACCAATTTGTAAGGGGTTGTAGCAGGGGGAACGTTTTTAATTAGTTTGTTTAATATGTAGTGTTTTGTATGCGGTGTAATTTTGTTCTCACGATAATCCGTACCGGCGCGCGGAAACTGATGGTCGTCATTTCCGAGCTGACGTACTAACCTCAGAATGTAGCCCGTGCACAATTATTAGTCAGATTACATGCTTCATTTGTTAACGAGTTGTATAACGGATTATAGGACAGTTAGAAAAACGCCCAACATTACCACACCGTTAACTAGTTTAGAAGACTCATAGCCTGTAGTGGAATGTGGATAATTTAATCTAGGAGCTTCAGATGACGTTGTTTGTTGAGAGTTAAATTCAGAATGACCTGTGCGGTCCCATAAATTCCTTTACTAATACTAATGTTTCTTTTGTAATTACTGATACAATATGGTCCAATTATAGTCCATATGTGTACTCAACTGTGCACTCAAAGAATTCAACTGTTTGTCACTTAGATGTCTGGCGGCATTAAAGTTGGACCACCTTACCACCACCGTGCGCCTTGCGTTGCCTTACATGTAAATGCAAATGCAGTCAACACATATATATTCATTGGTGGAAGCATTAAAAATATAAAAGGAGGCAATCAATGCCTTTGGATTCAACCAAGATGAGATATTTGTTTAAAAGGTTTTCCATTGGAAACAGATTTTTTAAGGAAATATAAGGAAAAGATGTGCCAGTGCCTGAAGGTACTAAGAAGTCATATGGTCATTCTAGAGGAAGAGAAGCTGGAAAATAAAGCTGTTTCAATTTGTTAACGTTTCAGTATAATTATATTTTGATTTTATACACTGTTTGAATTTATAGGGTATTCTATTAAGCGGTATAATTTATAAAATATCATTTAATCTATTTTATAGGAAATCAATATTATTATAATGCGATAATTATAATGATACATAATTATAAGTATATTCAATGCTATTATAATCAATAATTATATCAATCAATGTTATTCGTAAAAGTTTATGTTGTATACCCTCAAACGTTTTACATATAACCTATTTCATAAATTATGTCGACGTCTTAATCTAACGTACGGTACTCGTTTTGTAAATGTCACTAGAAGCGAAAAATTTAATTAGAAAACGAAACAAAATTGATGCTGTTAAAAATCCAATAAAGCGTTAGCGGGCGAGCGACGACACCTGTTTTAATCAAATGACAGTATTAATTTTAACGGCGATGCCTACAAACCCATCAAAGCAGATTTCACTTGGTTGATGAAAGCGGCAAAGAGAATGGAGACTATTTCTCTGCCCGTGTCAAGACAATGTTTATCCTTTTACTGATTGCAGCACGATTTTGGCATCATGTGACAGGTATGTGTACAACATTTGCTGCAATTCCAAAAAGTTTTTATTAGAAGAATCGATAAAATTGCCCTCGACGAAATAATGAAAGCAATTTTAATTACTATTGCAACAGACAGATGAACACGTTTTTAAAAGTTGTGATAGATGCACAAGCCTTTCGGAGCCACAAACTTGATTATTTAACGTTATCGTATAAGCTCGGTTGGTTAAATGTCATAACTTATTTCTTTTCGCTGCTTTCATTCTGTAGCAAGCTTCTGTTTAAATGACGTGTGTACTCATTTTCTATTCCATTATCTTGCACCAAAGAGACTTCCGTCTCATCAATGCATAATACATTCCATCAATAATATGTCAGTACTTACTGATACTTGTTTATTTTACCAGGAAAATGTTTTAAACTGCATAGTTATGTAGGTATAGAAATGTTGTTTACATACTTATAGTGTGATCAGGGTGGTTCATTATTACCCTAGGTTATTATCCCAGACAGGGCTCCTCATTTATACAGGCTGAGACGACTTTGGAATAGCATCTGGGACCACTAGATTAGTAGCCGTGAGGCATACCCACTGGCCTCCTAAGCCCCAATCTCATTACTTCCGACTTTTTTTTGGCGTTGGCTGAGCGTTTTTGTTTTTAACAATTGAAATTCTTCGGCGAAGGCTTGTTTTTACTACTTTACCATTTCTCTACAGAAGATTAAATCTAGTAGGCGCCATTAATAGTCCAAAGAGCGGTTCATTTAGAATCAGTCGTAAAAATATCGCTCTGTGTGTTTCGTAGAAAAGCTAATGTCTGCATAATTATACTAAAGCTACGATATCAGAATTTTAATCAGTTTGAAACCGGAACTCACAAAGTTCAGGATACTGAGAACAATTTAGTTTACTGCGGTTCAAGGTTAACTGTGACAGTAACGTTAAACGTAGAAATTGTCTGTTGGTCGTGTTATCAAAAGAGTCAAACCAGAGTATATACCACTTCAGTCAGGTTTTTGTACTTCAGTTGGCCGTGTCATCGAAATAGTAAAACCAGAGTATATACCACTTCCGTCAGGTTTTTGTACTTCAGTTGGCCGTGTCATCGAAAGAGTCAGACCAGAGTATATACCACTTCAGTCAGGTTTTTGTACTTCATATTTTCTAAAATTTACCTTCTAGTAGAAATAGATTCGGTTAAAAACTTGTGTCGTATTCAGATTTGTCTGAAAATTACACAGGTACAGTTACAGGAAACGTGTGTTAAAAAATTATGTAAGTGGAATATTAAAATACCCTTTAGGCCTCATATGACACATAGGGAAGAAAAGAAATTCACATTCTATAATACTGTAACTCTACTTACTTTGCTACAGATGTAGGATTTAGATTTTACAGCAGAAGAATATTTAATACCTACCGTAAGATTGCATAGATAATATCTGAAGAAACTGTATCAGGTATTAGATGCTCAGAGATGTGTGTGTCCGGAGTGTTAAGAATTACTGCACTTACAGAAACATACATTTTTAAAAGAAAAGTTTTAGGAGAACATCTTTTCTACATGAATGAGGCGAGGGACTGAAACTTTTAGCTACAAGTCCTCTGGTCAAACAGCGTGGAATGGCTAAAAAAGAATTAGATATTACCACATTAGGCCTGAAATATAGACTATGGTAGAATAAACACAAAGAAGAACTCAAGAAGAAGAAAAAGTAACAAAATGAAGATATATTCAATATGTAAGATTACTTAATCTTACTGTGTTAAACTCATGAGTGTTTTGAATGGTAAAGTTTAGTTGTACGCTCCACAAGCGCAACTACTAGAAAACAAGGAAACAACAGTGGTATCGTGCACCGTATCTGTCGTCAAGGCGAAAAAGTCTTCTAAAATATGTTCTGGGATTAATACTTTAATTAACACCAAGTTCGATTAATTTTTGTATTGGAATTTTATATCTACTGCAGTGGCTTTTGTTTGCTGACAGTATCGAGAGAGTCGAGAATTAAGCACAAGAGTAAAAACAAAAGATATACAACTAATGTTTAAAATTTTTCTGTAGTACGCAGCTGTACATTTTCATCATATATGTTTTTGAGTAGACTTCTATGGCATAATTCTAGGTATGAGTAGCATATGAATAGCAACATATGTTTTTAACCTACAACTTAACATAAAATGTAATTTAGATAGTGGAACAAGGTCTACAGTAAACATGTTTTATCGTTCGAAAAGTCTAAATTTGTGTTTACGCGACAGTAAAAATAATTTAACTTTTAAATCATATATAAAAGACACTGAACACAAATTAGTAGTCGTTACGGCAAGCTGACAAAATGTTATTTAATAATGAAAACAATATCAAGTAGAAAGCGTAGATGACAAAAACGCCCGTTTACATTTACAGAAGGTAAGCTCTTTGAAAAAAGTCAATTAATTATTCCCCTCGCTTGTACGTATCAGTGTCTGTAGTGTGCATATGTCTCCCCTTCTTCACCGCTTCTACCCTTACTCCGCAACCCGCCCTACGGTAAAGTACTTAGTCACGACTGTCCTAAAATGTCTGAAAAGAAGCTAACTGCTATGGCTTCCGACAGTTGAAAGTGCTTAGTGTCCTACACAATTGAGGATCCCAGCTAACGTACAGCTTCGCCGAAGTTCAATTGACAATTGTCTTAATTGGGCTAATATGATTTTAATACTAGTTTATTTAATCGTAATTGTGTTCTCCTTAATTTTACACACGGGGTGGTGGTGCAATTTTCTCTTGTTACAACTAATCTAGTAATAATAAAAAATTTAAGTTATTGTAAGTTATTTTATATTTTTAATTACCGTATACAATGGAAACGTAAATGAAAATAATTAGTAATATTAAAAAACTGAATATCTCAGCTAGTAGCAAAAATAAAACTATATTTGTTAAAGTTTACATAGGAACGACAATGATAAAAACTAGTTACTGAAAAAGAGTAAACAACTTAATATAGGTCAGGTATTACACGTATCAGCTGAGTACAAGGTGTTATCATATATTGTAATTTATTTATATAAAAGGCATATGTACACACACCCACACACAGGATTGTGTTGGTAACATATTATAAGGAAGAATTTATTTGTCAGTGTAAAGTGTAACTAATAATTAACTATACGACTTCTGATAACGCGACACAAGGTGCAAGCAACACAGGGCAGAGTTTGTGAATGCACTTTTTCAGATGTTACAGTTGAATGTGAAATTTTACTGGAAAAAGGAATAAGCCTATAGAGAATGTGATTACTGTAAGATTATTATAAGATTAGAGAATGTATAGAGAATAAGATTATTAAAATGGTACCATACATAAATGATTTTGTTAACACCTTAAAGTATCTGATACAGAGGCGTAACTAGGAGCTGTTCCTGGGAGGGAGACTATTTTGAAGGATGTATTGTCCATTTCCCTCAGGACAAATGGTAAATTCAGAATTCTTTGCATATCATTTAATAAATTTAATACATTTTATTTCTACAAATTATTTATAAGCCTTATTTTAACATACGGAACTGGCTTTAAAATAGGCCTACGTTAATTGATTATGGAAATTCACTGAAATTTTTAATAAATCTGGGACGGGGGATTGATCCCCTGATCCTCCACGCAGTTATGCTACTGATTTGAATTATTGTGTTTAACTTGCTTGTAAATTGTAATACCGAGAGAAGACCAGATACATATTATGCCGTGATGTGATCACTTGGAAATAATGGTAGAAAAAAAACATTTTTTAAATAGAAACGGTATCAATCTTAAAAATAAGTCTTACATTCTCTTAAGCTACGCTTGGAACTTAACAAAACTATTTCGGTTAAACCTAAGACCAACTAAACAAAATCATTATGGCCCATTAATAATAAAAACGAATAAAATAATTATTTCAACAAGAAGTAAATTAATTTTAATTAGTCGCCATTGAAGGCTTGCGTAGCTCCTACATATGTATTTCAAACAAATTTAGTTTCAGCGTGATTGTAAAAATAAAGAATATAAATATAAGTACAATACAAAGGAGTAATAACACTTAAATAAAATAATTTCAAGTCGTTAAAAAGATATTTTGACAAATATTGTAGGGAGAACATCAAACACACGCCTGAAATTGACGACTCTATTAGGTTCCTGAAGAAGAAGTGGACATAGAGAGCGAAGTACACCCTGGTAGTAAGATACTGCCATGAAGAAGAATAATTAATAATGCTTAAAAAGGACAAAGATAGCTCTGAAGTTCTTCAGTTACAACAGGGAATTGAATCGGAATTAAGAAAATGATTAGCGAATTGATTAACGAATGGCCGTTTATTTAATTTATATAATACACGCTTAATTTAAAACAGACATTACAAATTAAAATTTTATTTTACTAAACAAGTACCTTCTCAGTTAATACTTTTAGTTAAATCATTGAAAGGTCCCGTGTAAACAACTATTTGCATTTTTATTTAAACTTGATAAAAGAGCAACACAGATTGGTAAATTATATATATGCTACATATATTAGACATTCCGTTTATTGTTCAATGGCATCCATGGATTAATTAAACAATAAAATACTTGTATGCTTTTTGAATTGCATGCAAAAGCAGCCTACATACAATGTAGACTAAAGTCCACGTCCCAGAGACGACGTTGAGTAAAACAAGAAACATTGCAAACTATGTTTATACAATCGGTTTCAACTTGTTTTACTTAGTAGTTTTATTTTATTTTATAGCATTGCAACTATTCAGATAAATTGCAGTGCCAGGTATAGATTTCAGTAATTTGATCAAAATCGTTTGGAAACTTCAGGATTCAATTTAAGCTTGTTGCCAGAGAGCAAAACTTTAGTAAAGTAGCAGTGGAATCAACACACAGAAACACGTAACAAGTCAGAGACAAGTTAAGTGTGAATATGTGTCGAGATAGGCGTTGCATTCTGATTCGTCTGTCAACATTCAGGATGTAAGTCAGCATGCGATGTAATTCAGTTCCATTCTCATCGAAAGAAATACTCCATTCATGTCCTGCTGGACTGGCGTTAAACGTGCTTAAGTTAGTTTAAACGTGAAGAAGCGATAACATTTGGCGATATTTAGCACAAGGTTTTGAGATATCTTAGACCGCGCGCGTGCACTTTAGTACACCTCTTGTAGATAGATACCCGAACGATTCGCCCGTATCATAGTTGAATGGGGAAAATACCACAGTGGTTTGAGTGATTTGACAAGTACAGCCACCAAAGGAAAACATTTCAAATTAAGTGGGATCTTTGAGGTTTTTTGGATGCTAGATAAAAGGATGAGAATTAATTTAAAAAAAAGTTTGCCAGAATTCCATCGCGCTTTTTCTCGAAATCCCGCGATGGAATTCTGGCAAACGTTTTTTAAATTAATTCTTATCCATTTATCGACCTCTATTCCAAATACCTCAAAGATGCCACTTAATTCGAGATTTTCTCTTTTTTTGTCTTCAGCGACTATTAATGATTTTGGAAGAAACGATGTATTCAAACTCAGTGCACACAACGGATTGGCATACCAATAACAAATAAAATGCAACGGTCCTTTTAAACGTTATTAAATAAGAAAACCACACATAGGCCTAGTTGTTATCACACATCAACTATGAAAACCTTTGAGTAATCCGCCTTGTATCGACAAACCGCGGGGAGGTGTTATGTCCACCTCATTCTGATACAATTTGTGGTCTAGTCTTGTTATATACTCATGTCAAAGACGAATCTACGTCAGTTTAATATAATAAATCACAAAGTTGCTTCTTACGGCTAATACATGAAAAATGAATTTTTTTAAAACGACTTCTATTAAAAAGCCACATGAAGATGGATTTGTACAAGTCCAAAGATAAATATAACAAAACTTATAAGCAGATGTCTCTGCAAAACATGCACACTCAAGAACATGCAACAGTACTTTAAATATGTATGCCAACACTGAAATCCGCTTTATGGTTTCGGGGCCGCGAAGTCGCTCAATTATTTCAATTTTATAACCTGAATGAATCGTGTTTGTGCACGCAAACGTCTATCTAGGTTTGTATCCGCAAGCTTGTGTTTTTATGAACAAAAAAAGGAATTCTGAACAATGAGGAAGATGACTCACTCATCACTTGGCTCTACACCACATTTGCTAATAGACAGATATATTTATTATGTGGTAATTTTGAGTAATTCCTGTGGTCAGTGTGATTACAGAAGGTCAGCGTAGTAACAGATGGTTAATGTGGCTATTCGTTATTGTAACGAATTCCTGATGAGGAATTAAAAAAACACACACACACACACACACACACACATACGCTGTATAGCATAAAATGTGCAAAAATAGATATTTTCTTAAATGGGCATTTATATTTACTAAAATAGTTGGAAATTAAATATACACTAATTTTTGTGTGTGTGTGATACTTCATACGCTTTTAAAATATTTTTTACAATGTGACACTGTATTTTGTAAATATTGTGACTTTAGTTTGTAAATATTGTTTACAAATTAAAGTGTGATAACTGTAACTATTATATTTTATTAATTAAGATTTCTGGGTAAAAATTTCCCCAGAAGATTTCCTTGTATCTCTTATCATTTATCTGAAGGTTATAAAATGAATTTTGTTTATTTATTGGAAACAAATATTTAACGACAGAAAACTATTTCAGATGCACGGTGTTTGTTGGAAGTGTAGTTTAAGTTACCACTTTGGAAACTGTGCACTAATCGCCAAATGGTGATCGTTTAAATACTAATAATTACCAAAGTACTGTGTAAAAACTTTCGTGTTTCTTAACAGTTCATTTAACAGAGTTCTGTAAGTCACTGTTAACAGTAGTGTGACATCAGAACTGGAATACTGCGATACAGTGCCGCGATAAATGAGGAAAATTTATTCCTTAAACTCACCAGTAATCTATAACAAAGAAACTAAACGTAAACCCTTTGAAGTGTGCTCTTCGCTAGAGTTAATGAAGCTCTATTTACATTATACTTATTAAAATTGCCGTCTTTTGCAGTGTAAGTTAGTGGTAAGTAAGTGTTTCTTTGAACTCAGACGAGTACAGACGAGTTCTAGTACTCATATTACTATATTGAAGTTTGTTCAGTCATTACGTAGAATGTTAAATACGCTATCAAACTGAGTTGAAACATTGAGTTACAAAGTTAGTATTTGACTATAACAACCGCTTTGTAGAAATACTGATTCCGTGGAGCTATGAGAAAATACTAAAGCTACACACTTTGTTAGTTTTATAATGTTTTTATTTTTATATATCTTAATATTTCTCAAAATATTTATTTAAATTTGGAAAAACATTCAGAACGGAATGCTATTCGAAGGAATTTGAATGGCTACCATAACTAAACTCTACCAATTTGTTATGGGTTAAATAGTTTAGAGATATTCTATTTTTCGTCTATCAGACTCTTGAAATAAGACATAGTCACGGAAATTCGTACATACTTACATGCTAATAGAACGGTAACACGATATTAAAACTATAGGCCTATAGATAACAGTTTTTGAAAACCAATTGTATTACAAGTTATGGAAAAGTAAACCTCTTTGCTGTTGTATTGTTTTATATGTGTGGAGTATTTATGAATGGATTTCTGATGGCAGAAAGTAAAACGTTACCAGAATGTTCTACCAGTTACAAATGTCATTTATTGAGCCATTATGAGAGAAATCCTTACACGTTTTCGTATGTTGTTTCGAAAAACTAAGATAAAAACACATAAGTAGTCATTACCTTTTGGGTATTCCTGTGACGAAAAGACTTAATAAAATATTCAGTGGCAATAACGAGAAGTAACGCACGGTCTAACGGTAACCAGCAGGAGGTTAGTCAGAAACGAAAACGGCTGAGAACGCAAGTGGGAGCTAGCTGGTGGAGAGGTTCAAAGTATTATATGTTTACTAAAATCCAGTAAACAGTAATGCTATTTTTAGAAGCCGGGTGCTCTGCTTCAGCGAGTGCGGACGTCATTCACTTGTTATGGAAATATGATTACAGCAAACTGAATATAACTTTAGTAACTACGAAAGTCTTTTCCCACCAAGTAATTAATATTATGGAAGAAAACAATATTTTACCGTTTTAACCAGGTTAAATTGATTATCAGTCAAACGTTTATCATTAAGCGTTTCTTACAAATAACGTTTCTTACAAGAAATTAAATCTAAAATTCCTAACAAACATGTAAAACGTTTAGGCAGGTTTTTGCTAATTGGAGAAACTAATTTTTTTTTAAATCCCGTTAAACGTTAAACCTTGTAAAAGGCAAAGACCAGAATTGAAAGTTCACATTAAAAAAGTCGCACCCAATTATTATGTTTAAAAGAATTATGTACATTAGATTTTAATTTTGAACTAGAATTACCTAATTGAATCAACATTACAATTAATTTAGAAGGGCTTTACTTATTTTTCCAATTTTTGTTGATTTCAGATTAACAGGTTTTGAAATTCTGTAGATTTTATTATAACCAACAAACTTTACAACTATAAAATTCAGAATTGAACATCACATGACTTTCAGATCTAATAATAATTCTTAATGTCGGGATGTCGACTTGCAAACAGTAAGGGTTCAGAAAATTTTAGAGCTGACAGAATTTAACAGATAATGTGATTTGATCCTACACTAGGCATATCCCTTATACTTATTTTACTCAATTGAAATATTTAAGAGAATTAGAGCTGAAATTTAAATTCCAAAATCTCATCTGTTTGGTTGGAGTGAAAGAGAAATTTCTAGATTTACTACATGTAAAACAGAGTTGCTGCACTTTAACTAATACTTTAAATTTATCATTGTGTTTATAACCTATACATTCTACTACATACTGGCAGAAATGTATTTATATTAAATTTTTGTGTGCAGATATTTAAAAAGTTTTAGTATCTTGATATAATAGTAGAAGCTAATACAAGACAGAATGTTGACATAAATGGAATAACTGATAAACTATGATATTCCACAATGCCATTAAAAAAATTAAAAGAGTAGAGAACTTTCAGAAAACTAAGAGGATAATACTAAATACTGTATAGACAAATGGTTGCTTATGATTGTGAGTCTTGAGGGTGTCAAGAGTGATGAGGAATGAAATAAAAGCACTTGAAATTAAATATTTAGAGGAGTGAAAGGGTCACTATGTGGGATCTCAAAAGAAACACGCATGAGAGAGAGGAGCTCAAGACTCAACCACGTTACGAATACATAGAAAAAAACATTCGTTGGTGGGAACTCTTGAAAAGGGTGAACGAAGAAGGGTGAAAATCATGTAGAAAGTTAGAATACGAAAGAAGAGCGGT
This sequence comes from Magicicada septendecula, assembly GCA_034769895.1. Taxonomy (NCBI): domain Eukaryota; kingdom Metazoa; phylum Arthropoda; class Insecta; order Hemiptera; family Cicadidae; genus Magicicada; species Magicicada septendecula. The sequence goes on from CM068371.1 coordinate 281,324,577, forward strand.
AGGAGAGATACAGTGAATATTGGAACACGGCAATAGCAAAAATAATATTAAACAGGAAAATGACAATCTCAAAGTTGTGTGTACCAGCTAAGTAGGCTTGAAATAAAAATGGTCAGAATTTGTGCACCGTGAGCCTGAAGGTAAACTAAAGACGTTTTGGTTTGTAATAATAATAATAATAATAATAATAATAATAATAATAATAATAGTAGTAGTAGTAGTAGTAGTAGTAGTAGTAGTAGTAGTAGTAGTAGTAGTAGTAATGAGTTTAAAATATGCTTAAAATTGCAGATTACCGCTTTCTTATTTGCAGACAATGTTAATTAATTTATAACTATGCCAAAAAAAAAAGAATGCATACACTCAAGTCTGTCAGATTTTGTGTTTTAAGCACTGGCAGACAGAGGTTTGCACACACACACACACACACACACACACACACACACACACACACACACACACACACACACACACACACACACACACACACACACACACACACACACACACACACACACACACACACACACACACACACACACACACACACACACACACACACACACACACACACACACACACACACACACACACACACACACACACACACACACACACACACACACACACACACACACACACACACACACACACACACACACACACACACACACACACACACACACACACACACACACACATACGCTGTATAGCATAAAATGTGCAAAAATAGATATTTTCTTAAATGGGCATTTATATTTACTAAAATAGTTGGAAATTAAATATACACTAATTTTTGTGTGTGTGTGATACTTCATACGCTTTTAAAATATTTTTTACAATGTGACACTGTATTTTGTAAATATTGTGACTTTAGTTTGTAAATATTGTTTACAAATTAAAGTGTGATAACTGTAACTATTATATTTTATTAATTAAGATTTCTGGGTAAAAATTTCCCCAGAAGATTTCCTTGTATCTCTTATCATTTATCTGAAGGTTATAAAATGAATTTTGTTTATTTATTGGAAACAAATATTTAACGACAGAAAACTATTTCAGATGCACGGTGTTTGTTGGAAGTGTAGTTTAAGTTACCACTTTGGAAACTGTGCACTAATCGCCAAATGGTGATCGTTTAAATACTAATAATTACCAAAGTACTGTGTAAAAACTTTCGTGTTTCTTAACAGTTCATTTAACAGAGTTCTGTAAGTCACTGTTAACAGTAGTGTGACATCAGAACTGGAATACTGCGATACAGTGCCGCGATAAATGAGGAAAATTTATTCCTTAAACTCACCAGTAATCTATAACAAAGAAACTAAACGTAAACCCTTTGAAGTGTGCTCTTCGCTAGAGTTAATGAAGCTCTATTTACATTATACTTATTAAAATTGCCGTCTTTTGCAGTGTAAGTTAGTGGTAAGTAAGTGTTTCTTTGAACTCAGACGAGTACAGACGAGTTCTAGTACTCATATTACTATATTGAAGTTTGTTCAGTCATTACGTAGAATGTTAAATACGCTATCAAACTGAGTTGAAACATTGAGTTACAAAGTTAGTATTTGACTATAACAACCGCTTTGTAGAAATACTGATTCCGTGGAGCTATGAGAAAATACTAAAGCTACACACTTTGTTAGTTTTATAATGTTTTTATTTTTATATATCTTAATATTTCTCAAAATATTTATTTAAATTTGGAAAAACATTCAGAACGGAATGCTATTCGAAGGAATTTGAATGGCTACCATAACTAAACTCTACCAATTTGTTATGGGTTAAATAGTTTAGAGATATTCTATTTTTCGTCTATCAGACTCTTGAAATAAGACATAGTCACGGAAATTCGTACATACTTACATGCTAATAGAACGGTAACACGATATTAAAACTATAGGCCTATAGATAACAGTTTTTGAAAACCAATTGTATTACAAGTTATGGAAAAGTAAACCTCTTTGCTGTTGTATTGTTTTATATGTGTGGAGTATTTATGAATGGATTTCTGATGGCAGAAAGTAAAACGTTACCAGAATGTTCTACCAGTTACAAATGTCATTTATTGAGCCATTATGAGAGAAATCCTTACACGTTTTCGTATGTTGTTTCGAAAAACTAAGATAAAAACACATAAGTAGTCATTACCTTTTGGGTATTCCTGTGACGAAAAGACTTAATAAAATATTCAGTGGCAATAACGAGAAGTAACGCACGGTCTAACGGTAACCAGCAGGAGGTTAGTCAGAAACGAAAACGGCTGAGAACGCAAGTGGGAGCTAGCTGGTGGAGAGGTTCAAAGTATTATATGTTTACTAAAATCCAGTAAACAGTAATGCTATTTTTAGAAGCCGGGTGCTCTGCTTCAGCGAGTGCGGACGTCATTCACTTGTTATGGAAATATGATTACAGCAAACTGAATATAACTTTAGTAACTACGAAAGTCTTTTCCCACCAAGTAATTAATATTATGGAAGAAAACAATATTTTACCGTTTTAACCAGGTTAAATTGATTATCAGTCAAACGTTTATCATTAAGCGTTTCTTACAAATAACGTTTCTTACAAGAAATTAAATCTAAAATTCCTAACAAACATGTAAAACGTTTAGGCAGGTTTTTGCTAATTGGAGAAACTAATTTTTTTTTAAATCCCGTTAAACGTTAAACCTTGTAAAAGGCAAAGACCAGAATTGAAAGTTCACATTAAAAAAGTCGCACCCAATTATTATGTTTAAAAGAATTATGTACATTAGATTTTAATTTTGAACTAGAATTACCTAATTGAATCAACATTACAATTAATTTAGAAGGGCTTTACTTATTTTTCCAATTTTTGTTGATTTCAGATTAACAGGTTTTGAAATTCTGTAGATTTTATTATAACCAACAAACTTTACAACTATAAAATTCAGAATTGAACATCACATGACTTTCAGATCTAATAATAATTCTTAATGTCGGGATGTCGACTTGCAAACAGTAAGGGTTCAGAAAATTTTAGAGCTGACAGAATTTAACAGATAATGTGATTTGATCCTACACTAGGCATATCCCTTATACTTATTTTACTCAATTGAAATATTTAAGAGAATTAGAGCTGAAATTTAAATTCCAAAATCTCATCTGTTTGGTTGGAGTGAAAGAGAAATTTCTAGATTTACTACATGTAAAACAGAGTTGCTGCACTTTAACTAATACTTTAAATTTATCATTGTGTTTATAACCTATACATTCTACTACATACTGGCAGAAATGTATTTATATTAAATTTTTGTGTGCAGATATTTAAAAAGTTTTAGTATCTTGATATAATAGTAGAAGCTAATACAAGACAGAATGTTGACATAAATGGAATAACTGATAAACTATGATATTCCACAATGCCATTAAAAAAATTAAAAGAGTAGAGAACTTTCAGAAAACTAAGAGGATAATACTAAATACTGTATAGACAAATGGTTGCTTATGATTGTGAGTCTTGAGGGTGTCAAGAGTGATGAGGAATGAAATAAAAGCACTTGAAATTAAATATTTAGAGGAGTGAAAGGGTCACTATGTGGGATCTCAAAAGAAACACGCATGAGAGAGAGGAGCTCAAGACTCAACCACGTTACGAATACATAGAAAAAAACATTCGTTGGTGGGAACTCTTGAAAAGGGTGAACGAAGAAGGGTGAAAATCATGTAGAAAGTTAGAATACGAAAGAAGAGCGGTAGGAGAGATACAGTGAATATTGGAACACGGCAATAGCAAAAATAATATTAAACAGGAAAATGACAATCTCAAAGTTGTGTGTACCAGCTAAGTAGGCTTGAAATAAAAATGGTCAGAATTTGTGCACCGTGAGCCTGAAGGTAAACTAAAGACGTTTTGGTTTGTAATAATAATAATAATAATAATAATAATAATAATAATAATAATAATAATAATAGTAGTAGTAGTAGTAGTAGTAGTAGTAGTAGTAGTAGTAGTAATGAGTTTAAAATATGCTTAAAATTGCAGATTACCGCTTTCTTATTTGCAGACAATGTTAATTAATTTATAACTATGCCAAAAAAAAAAGAATGCATACACTCAAGTCTGTCAGATTTTGTGTTTTAAGCACTGGCAGACAGAGGTTTGCACACACACACACACACACACACACACACACACACACACACACACACACACACACACACACACACACACACACACACACACACACACACACACACACACACACACACACACACACACACACACACACACACACACACACACACACACACACACACACACACACACACACACACACACACACACACACACACACACACACACACACACACACACACACACACACGCACACGCACACGCACGCACGCACGCACGCACGCACGCACGCACGCACGCACGCACGCACGCACGCACACACACACACACACACACACACACAATCTGTATATGTTTATACAAACACATCATATACGTATTCGTTATATTATTTACACATTATGTATATTAGTAAATTGTTCATAGATTTCAAAGTAAGATTATAAGTATGGAATGAACGTTTTACGAGAAAATTGCAGAGTATCAACTTTTAAGTATTTCACAGCATACTTGGGCAGATGGTTTAAGTTTACATTAAAATATAATGTTTTTTTGGAATTGGAAAAAATTTTGGAAAAAAATATATGTCCCTGTCATTTCTCTAATGATTCTGGAAACTGACAAATAGCACAAACATCACAATCTGTTAACATTAAATTATTTTACCGGAATCTGTATATTCATTCTATATATAATATATCAGCGGAAATAAAATAAAGTAATACAGTATAAACAATATTTAAGTATTTTATTGAACATTATCTCTTTAAACAAGGTCATGTACGGTAAAATATTTGTAAGTAGTAAAGTGTTACTTTACCTGTTTGACGTATATAATATTTGTCAAGGAATAGGGGGGTATTGATGCAATGAAGCATAAATTAGTGGATGTTACAGATAAAAGGTACGCAACAAATATTCTATTTAATTTGAATTAGGCAATACCTGAATCATCGACCTCAAAACACGAACTGAAAAATGAATCAGCTCTAATGGAATAAATCCGAGCTATCGTTTGAAACCTGCAAGCACTGCATTTAGTGTAGGCCCTTCGTTTAATATTTCAGTTTAAATCGTGTTTGTTTTTCGTTTAAACGTCGTGTTTATACGTTACGCGGGGTCGCAAAAGTTATTTATTTATTTATTTACTTAGGCGAGGCGTGTTGCTTGATTATTCCACCAGGAGCAGTAAAGGGCTTAAGTCGTGCCTCGTGCAGATTGCTATGATTAACTAAACGCGACTGTATACAGAACAAATATACTGGCAGTATCACAACAATATACAACAGCTCATACAACTGGGAGTGATTACGTCAACATTTATTGTAGAATTTTTTCCACTATTGCTGTTTACCGTGTTGAAAAAAGCTGGTGTTAAGGGGAATGAGAACAAGAAATTAAGTTCAACTACAGAAGTTTAACTTCTATACAGACCTGTTTTTATTTATCAATGACACTTTCCTTTTGTAATACAGAATAACGACTGCAACAGTATATTACCTAGCCTACTTTGTATTCGGACATTAGAGTGCAGGTTAGACAAAGGAAAATCTAGGGAAATATTTTGGTAAAGACTGGGTAGGAATATAAGAAGAAGAAATGTTTCATTTTAAAAATTTCTTCCTAAATATATCAGCTTTTTCTCTTGAAATGTAGCAGCTTTTTCTCCACTGCTATTGTTCGGAATTTTGTGAACTAATTTTTCCAAATAAAAAATAATATAAAAATAATTTTATTACAATAGACTTTTGGAAATTGTTTTCTACAAATTTTGAGAGGAAAAAATTAACTCTTTATTCCCCTGTGAATTCCTTCTGGATTGCGTTATAACTCTTCTTTATAATAATACGTAAATCTGATAATTTTTCCCAAATTAAATTTTGATTATAAATAATATCTTGTTTTCAAAATGGAACATTAGGTACACCAGAGTGGTGGTGGTAATTGTGGATGAGATATTTCACCGTATGCTTAAACTGAACAACAAAAGAATTTTTGGAATGCCATTGCTATAGTGGAGTAAATACATGTAAATGTTATTGCCAACTGGATCGTTAATTGCACGCTTCTGTCATAAAACTACGTGAGTCAAAAATATCGTATCGTTTTCAACACAAAAGTAAAACCAAGGATTTTTTAAAAATTCGTTGATTGTAGCGTGAGAAGTAAGCTTAAATTTAAACAAAGCTGATTGTAAATTTCTATAAACGTCATTAGTAATGAAAATTATTAATGCTATTAAAGCAATACACATATTAATATACATGGTGGATTTTCACAGTCGACACTAAGATATGAGATTCAAGTCTTGTACCATGCTGTATGCTACTACGTTGTTCATTTGCCGGTACAAATTCCTTAAACTTGTTGAATTGTATTTGATTTTAGAGAAACTACACTTTCAGTCTTGTCTATTCAGTTATTTGATGACATCACTTAACTAACTGTACTTTGTTTTTAACAAATCTGTACTTTGTAACAAACTGTATAGAGACAATCTGTAAAGACAGTGAATGGTTTTCTGCTCATTACCGCGAAATCGCTCTAATTATTTGAATTTTATAATCTCAATGAACCGTGTTGTGCGCGCAGACGCCCATCTACGTTTGTATCCGCAAACTTGTGTTTTTATGAACAAGAAAGGAAATTCTGAACTATAAGGAAGATGACTCATTCATCACTTGCCTTTACATCACATTTGGTACTAGACAGATGTATTTATTATGTGGTAATTGTGAGTACTTCCTGTGGTCAGTATGGTCACAGAAGGTCAGTGTAGTAATAGGTGGTCAATGTATGGTAATTCGTATTTCATAGTATAGGCAAATGTTTGCCTATTTCTGATATAGTCATGTAAAATACATTTCAAAACTTCACAGCTAATACACTTACATATTAAAAAATATGTATATGTAACTATTTTTGTAAAGGTTACATAAAATCTACCTTTAATATTAATAAATCTTATTAAATCTTAGTAACAGTATTTGAAAATGTTAACACTTCTTCCTTGATTTAATTAAATTTATCTAACAGGTTCCTTCCTTTCCTTTATGTTCCTTCGTTCCGTGTGTTTTTTCTAATTATTTGACATTTACTTATTTGTTACTTCAAGTGTTCAGTTCTTGCCTGATGTTCTTATCACTTTTTATAGGACAAAGCATGTGATGGTATTGGCATATTATTGGGTTCTGCAATGAGCCAGGGAGGCGAGGAAGCTTGTCATATGGGAAGCTAGTATATGTATATTTTACTACAGAAGATTGGGTAAATGGGTGGAATACTATAGAAAATTCTGACAAAGGATAGGAAGAATTTCATGTTGAGCAATTCGAAATAGACCGTAGTTTCTTAAACGAAAAAAGAAGTAAGTTAAGGGAATTATAATAATACTAAAAATTATGAAAATAGTGAACATTGAGCCCTGATATAGTATTTATTGAGTTTAACTTTAATTCTGATAAAATGTTTAGACTATTTACATATGTAGTCATTACCACCAACACCACCACCAGCACGAAAAATTGGTGCAACACGAAAAATTGATTGCAACAGTATAGAAACAGGAAGTTCTACTACATCATTTTACGTTTTACTTGAAACACCAAATGAGGGATTAAAAAAAAATATGTATATATATATATATAAAGTATCAGAATATGTGGAACCGGAGCAAGGGAAATGAATTACGGTTTTAGCGGTTTCCAACTCATAAGAGCAGATCAAATCAGAGAAGTTGAGATAAGAAGAAACATGGGAGTTGCCAATAATAATACTGTTGCGACCTAAGTTAAGATTTGCTACAAATATGTGCAGAGAATAAAATATCAGAGCCGTCTCAAATGGTTACTGGAATATTGTAACGGAAGCCATAAATCTGGAGAATAAAGAACAACAGTCGATTATAGAAAAATGCATGGATGATACGGTGAAAGCTAGGATTCAAGAAATGACATGGAAACACACACAAGTTTATATATGAGATCTATACTTTATAAATTACTACAATTACGTCTAAGAATTTCTCTAATGTTACTTATTTTTATAAAATTTACCAGACCATTCCAGTGGTATTTTCTCTGCGACATCTGTTAAATTCACGTTTTTACAGCGTGTACTGTATCTGATATGTGTTTTATGTTTGAAGCCTTCTGGCTATCACATCACCACTTGTCATTAAAGTGTGCAGCTGTACGTGATGTAATATGTCAAGGTCACGTCGAAAGAGTGGCAGAGCATATTTGGCAAAAACAGAAGATAATGGACTCCGAGCAGAGTTAAAAGGGAAGACACTTCTACTATGGGATACATTATTATACGAGAAATGAACAAAGAGATATTAATAGATGGAGGTGTCAAGAAAATATTATATTTTATCCTTAAATTTTTAGTGACCGTCAATCAATGAATGTTTTAGTGGATGGTTAGTGAGGATCGGTCAATAATACAATAATTATATTTTATAGGTGTCAAGAATGCCTACTCTTTAAAGACTCAAGTCCAAGTCGATTAAGGAATAAAATAATAATAATAATAATAATAATAATAATAATAATAATAATAATAATAATAATAATAATAATAATAATAATAATAAGCAGAAGAAGAAGAAGAAGAAGAAGAAATAAAAAGAAGATTTTGTGAAGTTTACGCAACTTCCTATGATTTTTTTTTAATTTTTCTACCCAACTATAAATTATTTTTATTCATTGTATATTACTATATATTATTTTATATTTATTGTTTTTCATTACGTCTTATAAATGAATATTTAACAATGTTGAAGACAAACGGTAATGTTGAATTTATTTCTCTTTATAACTTCTTTAAAATATGGCTATGATGAATTTTATAGGCAGAATCTAAATGCATGTTTTGTTGACCTTAGTGTTCGTGTGCATCGTGCATCGTGTGGTGTGCTTTACGGGTACCGGTAGGTCGTTTTTAATTATTTACTTGTATTTTAAGCCTTTTCATCATACACTATACAAACATTTGTTATTTTTTGAATTTCTATCATTTGTTGATATAATATTTATTATGTATTATCTATTTATTATATTTATTATGCACTAGTTTATAGTTAGCCTGAAATCGGCCGCTGATTGTTTGGGTGCTCCTTACAATATTTCTGTAATGGCGAAAGTATTCTTTTAGATTCTAATTCCTATAAGTTAAAATAACCGCTTATTGTTCCTTTAACTGTAACTGGGGTTTCAGCTTCATTCATAGCTCTTACTGTTGAATTACAATTTCTCCAGTACGCTCTATTTGATTTTCATAATTGTGTTAAATAATATGATAACAGTAAAATGATAATATGATTACCACTAATCGCGTTGTTGGGCAATAACAAAAATGTTTATTGTTGTTACTGCTATTTATGAATTTTATTTTGAATATGGGCAATTTTTTTGGTTTTCAAATTTCCTCATCTCGATATGTCACAAGTTGATATTCAATTGTGCAACTAGAATTCGACTGTTTTACGCTAAATAGGCGCTATGTTTCTAATTAGTTTTACTGTACAAAGTAAACTATAGCCTACTTATTGGAGATAAGATTCCGTTTGCTTGTTCAGTTCTCTGACACAAAATGTAGACGCGGTTGCAAAAAAATAAATAATTTTCTTTTGGAGAATTTTTTATATAAGAACGTAGAAAAATATATTTTTCGAACCAGAGCGAAATATCGTTTTCAAAGCACTTTTATGGGCCTTCGGAGTAATAAAAGTAAATGATGATGTAACCGTAAACGACGAGCGCTGAGGAAAGAACACAAATAATACCGGATGTAAATAAATAAAGAAGATAAGCGTTGAGAAAGGTGTGCGACCTACATACTGCGTGTCGACATCTGCTATCTTTATGGTGTTCCTGGCTTAGAGACCCCGCCGGCGACGTAATCCACACAGCGACTTCTACCCGTCTTTGTTGTTTCGTTTTTATGTTTCCAGTTCGAAATTGTGAAGAACGTCATGACTGAATGTTGAACTGCTTTTCCTCAATTGATTCCATCGAACTCGTCACTAACGTTGGTGTTTAAATTTACGTAGAACGAAAACGGCAGTGAGATGAAGTGATTAATTGTTTCGAACAAAAGGTGATCAGAGTCGAGTGACAGTGATCGCTGCAAACGTTACGTTTATAAATGTTTCAGTTCGTCACCGAAAGCTGTTTAGATTAATTATTAAAAAAATACGATCTGCGTCCAACAGTATTTAAAATTAATTGTAGCTATGAGGACCTACAGCTCTATGTAATTTTGAGGACATAAAATAATTTTTCTTCAAAATAAACTCTCCAAAAGTTTGTTTCTTATTTTGTCAGCTCATAGTACCATACTACGTTATTAGTACTTTGATAGGCTACCGGTGTTTATTTTTTCGTACTGCTTAGTACCGTGCTATGGTGTGGCTCGCTGGCCTACTTCTGGAAGTTAGCCCCTGTAGCTCACTTGAAGTTACGTTTGTGAAATTATACTCACACCAGGATAGACTAGTTAGGATTATACTCACACCAGGATAGACTAGTTAGGATTAAAGTTTTTTACGTTGTAGTCTTCTACTTTGTAAGTTTTGCATATTTATTGTAATGGTTATAAATACTCACGTATATGAAAATGTATCACCGCGTATACTTGAGTTACGTACTAATCGCTGGTTGATTTTTCTAGTTTATACTAAGGTATTCTGAACTGTAGTAGTAACTGCTGTTAAGGGCAAATATAAATAACGTGTCGAGCTTGTCTCACAGTGACGCAATTATAAAAAAAAGGTTTAAAAAGTTATTATTATTCTGGCTGTACAATGTTTACACATTTTCCGGAACCAAAGATTACAGAAGTGATTGAATTCGCATCTTCCACTGCTGCTTGTTCTTCAACTTCTCGTTCCCTCAATATAGTCTCAATTTTTTCTATTCAGGTGATAGGAGGTTTTCTTCTTTTCCTTCTTCTTGGTGAGGTCCATTCCATAACTCCTTGGAAATCTTTCCTGTGCCATTCTTTTCGTGTGTCCATACCATTGTAATTTTTTTGTTTGAATAAAATCAACAATTAAATGTTTCACATTCATTCTGTCCTTAATGATTTCATTTCTAATTTTCTCACGTCTGGATACTCTTGCCGAACGTCTTCAAAACTCCATCTCTGCTGTCGTTAATTTTGTTCGTGTGTGTTTATTAGTAGTCTAAACTTGTGAGCCATAAGTCATGCTACTTCTAACAATGGTTTAAAATATTTTGGTTTTAGTTTCTGCTGTAATTCGCTTATCCCACAGGATTCCATTTAATGTAGGTACAGCCATCTTTCCCAAATTAATTCTGGATTGTATTTCTTTGTCTTGCTTCCCATTGACCGTAATTTTCACCCATAAATACTTGTATTCCTCTGTATATGAAGTCTTCCCCATGTCTTCCTCCAATGTCTAGTCTTGACGAAGGTCATCTATTGCCATGTATTATGTTTTATTCATATTTACCTTTAGTGCTCATTTCTGATATTCCTGTATCAATTTTCTAGCCATGTAAGTTTAAAAAAATATAATTAATTAAAAAACATAATTTTGTTTTAGTCGAAACTGTATATAAAACAGATTTTCTTTAACGTCATGCGTAGAAATGATATTAATTTAGGTTTTATCTTCGGTAGCTCTTCTACCAACGAAAGGCTATTATGATTATTACGTGAGGTTTCATTAAGTGCGATACGAAAAGTATATCGGTAAAGTTAAACATTTATAATACTGAAAACGTGAGCAGCATTGAACATAACATTTACAAGTTTTTAACGTTATTAAAGTTTTACGAGTGACTTAACGGGCAGAAAACAATGTTGTCATGTTCTGTTACACAAGCTGACACAGCAAAGCAGCGCCATAAGGTTTTCTTGTCTGAAGGTTACACGCTTTGAGTAACATGAACGAACTTTATTATATAGTTGGACTTATAAACCTTACAATGTTACAAAGTGAAATCTAAATGTTTCATTATATTATTACGACTAAGAAATATTAAAGAAAATAAACAATAATTCTGTTCTTTCCTTTGCCTGCGAATTTCATCTGGCATCTAAAGTAAATAATTTCATTAATCAATTATGCGATTTGTGAAGACATCATCGTTTTTGTGTTGACTGATGTTATAAAGTATAAAAGCAAACTAACTATGCTTCGATCTCTATTTCAAACCTAAGTTCTAGTCGTAAAATATTTAGTAACGTTTGCTACGTTCGAACTCATACCAACAGAGTGTACATTCATACACCCGAAGTGGTACATAGACAGAATAGCCTGAATTTAAACCCAACGGGCATTTATTTCGGAGAGAATTAAAAATGACGAGTAAGGTTACTGAAAAAACAGAACAGAGCGTCATGTGTTAAACTGAGGCTCATTGATTATGCACGTTTACATTTTATTGTCAGATGAATTTGAAGTAGCGCAGTGGACAACGTGCTCACTCTCAAAGCGGCGCGTCCTGAGTTCGAATTCATCTAACGAATTGTTTTTTACGAGGTGCAATCAGGGTTATACGATTAGCCACACAAATGTTAATGAATACTAATCCATTAGGCATTATAAAGGAAGAAAATTCTTTGCTTGAGTTTTATTCCGACTAAAAGGAAAATATCCCTTAACGTGACAGTAGAATGCGCTCGTCATCGCTATATTTGTTCATCGCTGGAACATGAACTCTATATTAACGACTGGCATCAGCAAAACATAATTTAGATAATTCTGTAATTTAAGCCGGAGGAGGAAATTGTTGTACTATCCATATTATGAAGCTTGTACAGATGTCACCAAAAAATACTAAAACCTGATTAACTATGAATTATAAACTCGTTTAGTGTAAGTGACTAGTAATATCGGAACTTATTAATGTTAATAATATGATGTTATTAATATCGGAACTTTTTAAAAATGTTCATATTCTTTGTTTTAGAAAATTAGCATTTGTGATTTTAAATGTCATAGTTAACTTCTAGTGACGATTGCCAAAGATTTAAACATTTAAATATTTTAAAGATTTAAAGATATTGTAACGTAAAATTACAATTTACACAGTTTAAAATTTTCAATAAACTAAAGTCAGAAATTAAAAATATTTGGAAACAGCAATGATGAAGAGTCCTGTTTGAAATTTTTGTTCTTAATTTATAAAGATCTGTTTATTTATTGTATTATTTACTGCATCAATGTAAATGTAATTCATATTTTAGGATCCTTTTTAAATCCAACTATTCAAATATCAGAAAAGATTCGGACTTACTGAAATAATACACACATAGGAAAATTCAAAGACATACAAAAGCGGTTATTTAGAGACTGATGACCGTTTGTCCGCTTGATTATGGTTACAGACGTTGCTTTATAAAACGTAGTCAGAAAATATTAGACGTTTAAAAAATAATGTTTACAGTGGCGTTTGGAAAGCATTCGAAATATTTAAGTAATAAGAAACTAATAAAACTATAAACTCTCCGCATACTGAATACATTTTTTTGTCTTAACTGAGGTAAAAAATAAAGTCCGCATAGTTTTAGACGTATTTTATTGAATACACAGTACAATATTATTGTATTATTGTATTGTATATTGTATTAAGCTACCATTCACAAATGCTGATAATGAAAATAATTAAATTCGTCTCTAGTAGTAAGGTTAACTTTAACTTGTGTACTAAGTTTATGTCTCCTCAAAAAGTTAAAGGTTTAATTAATAAATGTGTATCTATGGAGTGGGCGTTTGTGAGGTTGGATGAATGTGAATGTTGAAATGATGCTCATTGTGCTAGTCGCGTAGAGATGACAAGTTTATAGTCCAGGAAGCGACTGGTATCAGCATTATTTCAGCTTTTCTGCAAATGTTTTATGGTGTTGTGTGGTTCGTCAATTCTATTTCTTCCGGTACCTCAGTTTCCACTGCCAAGTTAGTCCCGTGGAACGTTTCCCGTTTAATGAAGGCTGGGTGCAGTTACGTTCCGCGTTGCATTAATACGGCCTTTTACCATTCCAGTCTTCATATTGAAACGTAAGAGGTTCTTGAAGTCAATGCCTTATTCAAGATGCCCTGCTCAATCAAAAAAATTGAATACACGTGTGAACTGGAATATAGGCGCACAAAGGAACGTGGCAAAGTTTGACCCATTTAGCAGGTCACCTTTGCTGGTTGTCGGTCTAAGTCAGCGCAACACACGAAATGCTTCTTCTCTATCCTCTTCTACAATTTCGCATACCAACAGAATAAGATCTACATCAATTACGCCTCGCTTTTCTACATATCTTCGTCCAGTCCGGCTTGTATTTCCAAATTTCCTTCGGCGGCCTGTCGTCCGGAATCCTATTCAGCTAAGGAATCGATTTTTATTTATTCTCGGCAATGATATCTTGAATATTAAAAAGTTTTAACTTTTTACGTACGTCACCATTGTAGAGTACATGTTTTGCTTTCGTATGTAAGCCTTTAACAGATCAGAAGAATCTGATCTCCGATGCCAGTTTTTCTACTAAGGCGTTTTCCACCGCAACTTAAGTTTCAGAAGCAACGCCGGCATGGTCATCACATAGTTCAAGTTTATAAGAGTTTTAGCGTGTATCCCTTGGCAAGATCATCGAATCATTCCACATACTGACTGAAACTTGGGTAACATATTATCAACATCATGGTCTTCGTCATAAGCAATGTAGCAACCAACGTAGCACGAATGTGATGCCTGAAACGTACTCTTACTGTCTAATGTTACTGTAGTTTGCATTGGTACCTACCCTCAAAAAAGAAATAGTTCTGCGCAATACAGACCTGTTGTAACTGAAAAACCGATCTCTGGAGGTCGTATTCATTGTGCTGGTTGATTGCCTGATCATTGTACTCAAGTATGGTCTATAATGTATCTGAATTCCTGGTTTCTATTTTCTAACTACGCGACACACACACACACACACACACACACACACACACACACACACACACACACACACACACACACACACACACACACACACACACACACACACACACACACACACACACACACACACACACACACACACACACACACACACACACACACACACACACACACACACACACACACACACACACACACACACACACACACACACACAATCAAATTCTCTTACAGGAAATTCAAAATCATTAATTCTGCTTTTTTTTATTTTCTTATTCGCTCATCTACTTAAAGTATGGTCATAAATTTGAATTACTGGGCCCCCGATTACTGTCACAGTGATATTTGCACAGTGGTACACGGTTCTTAAACGGAAAAGATTCATAGCCTACATACAAAATGTTAACATTATCAACACCAACATCATCACCATCGCCATCATTGGTGCTGTAGTTGCATGAAGGCCAGTAGTAGAATAACAGGAAAACTGCTATGATGGCATTATTTGTGTGCTATTAAGGTGTAGAAACTGAAATGACTTACTATTTAAAGTATCATTTTGATGCTACAAATAGAGCTGGAATTTAACAATATGATTAAACTTCAATATAAGTTAATTTGAAAGGCGAGCGTTACATTTCACTCCCGAAGTAGTCAAAATGGATCACTTGCTCTATAATTTCGTCATTAATTATTAACTCATTTCATTGATTATTTGCATCGAAATATTATTGTTTTCATTTTTTCAGTTGATATTATTATTTTGTAATTCTCAAACCCAAAAGATTGATGTGGTACGGTCATGTCCGGAGAGCAAAAAGTAGGTAGATCAACAAAGTGACGGAATGGAGTCCATTAGGAAGGAGAAAAAGCCGAAGGCCGAGAAGATCTTGGAGGGACGAAGTGGATGAACCTATGCAACGTATAGGGCTTGAGGAAGGACAATGGGAACATCGGGAGAATTGGAAAGTCAGGTTGAAGGAAGGAAGACGGCACTAGCTGTAGCAATCCTATTATATATATATTACGACAGTACAATCATATGCTGTACTGTGCACTTAATAGATAAAATAAGTATTTAAATTAAATTTATGAATATTTAATAAATAAGCAGGTATGAGATTGAAAGCTTGGTTTAAGTTAAAAATACGGAATGTAGAGAGGGCAGGCGCTGACCTGAACACTCTCACAACTGTCGCTGGGAGTGTGTACAGTAGTAAGTGATGTGTGTGAGTGAGGCCAGCTCGAGCATGAAAGTTTGCAATCTCACCCTGAATAATTGTCAAATTACAGTTTTTATTTATTTATAAGAAACCCATAGATGGTAGGAAAAATTAATAGACTCCAAAATGTATATAAAATAAATACGCACATGTAGTGAGAAAACGGCGTGAAAAGGACGCGCAGTGCGAATTCAGTGCAATTTTAAGTGCGTAGTAATTACACGGATTATTCTATTACGATGTAAATTACGTTGGACATGTGTAATTAAATCATCCATCGTTAGAGCACCCTGTAGTTCACATCAGACTTTGCCATTGGCAGAAATGTTCGAAAATATGAAATTGGATGAGAGTGGGAGAACTGACGCCACCGAGCAATTTCAAACTGGCAGAATTCTGTCTCAACAGGTGCTGTACGATGCTCTATTATAAATAGGGCACAAGAGAAGCCAGCCCTTTTTCTCAATCAGTCTTCAGTCGCGGCGGGACGCTCTGTCCGTTGGCGACGCGAGTTTCTAATTTTTGTTAATCGAACAGTAGACGCGGACGGACGCTATGTTCGTCATAAGTGCAAAATAGTAACTCTTAATCTGTTACCGAATACGAATGTACGTTAAGTCCGTCAGTCAAGACAAGTTACTATCTTACATCATGTAGAGGAACGCTATGCTGAACACTAGAGGCGTCTGCTAGAACGACAGCAGCTGGTGCAGAGCAATTTCTCACACTATCCTACATCAACCAGATGGGTCCATGATAGACGAGTAACTGGAGGACGACGAGTGGAACCTGGAGACGTTCAGGGAACTCCGATCAGAAGAGGACATACGGATCAACGGAGGACATGAGTATAAGCTACAAAATCGAGGTGACAGATAATCCATTTATAAATTTTAAATGAGAGACCAAAGACACTTAAAAGACATTTTGAAATTTAAACATGATAAAGAGAATCACTGTAAATTATATGTAAATATTTGCGTGACAAATGTAGATAATTTTTTTCAGTATATTAATAAGAGTTTTATGTAAAATGTAGATAAAGAGGTTCAGAGAATTTGATTTAAATTTACTAAAATATTTTTTTTTTGATGTTTAACGATTAATTTAGTCAATTTCAATTTTATTTAAAGTTTGTAAAGCAATCAATGATTACCAAGTATGCAATACATAAATTAACGTAGTTGGAAGTTATTAAAAAAAAAACCAATAAAAAAATGAAACTGCAGTAAAGCACACTGTCAGACTGAGCAGTCGAGTTTTAATATTGACAAATAAGTATTTAAAATATAACTTTGTTACTGTAGAATATAAGATTTATTTAATGTTAAATGTACTGCAACATTTGAACGTTTCAAGCGAACAATAATGAATATTCATGGCGAAGTAGTTGAGATTTTTAAACACGCTTGTGTTTTATAAATAAAGTTATGAAAACTCGTTACAATTAAATCAATGACTACTCTTATTACCATTACACCCAAACTCCATTAATTGGTATACTTTACCAGTAATGTTATATAAATATTGGGGCTCCAAAATCGTGGGGATACCCAAATCAAATTAAATTTATAATTTGTAGTGTTATTATATATATATATATATATATATATTGCAACAATACATATATTTACATATTTGCCCAGGGCGGTATGTTTGTAAATATTTAGCATAGAAAGTATACGATGAACAGTTTTTAACAATATTATGCAGGCTCAGAATTGTCAGATAGCGTACACCTGCCTCGCGTGAATACAGCGCTTGTGTGTTTGTGTGTGTGAACGCAAGCTACGACAGGAAAAGATGAGGTGGTGCATATGCCTGTAATCAGGTTTTAACCGGATAAAAATAAACTAATTAATACTTTTAAACCTGTGAACGAAGACGTACTCAAATTATAAAGACACCATTACATTAAGGATTTTTTAACGAATATGGTGATATAAAAATTATTGCAAAATGTTCAAAATAAAGAGGCTGGGTAATTTAATGTTAATTACTAGTGTAATTAAATAGTAATTAATAAGTGTGTTATATGTGAGTGACCAGAAAAAAAAATTACGCAAACGATGATATCGCTCGTGCTACGAGTAGCCTATGTTTACGAAATCGCGAAAATGAACCAAAAAGTGATTTGTAATTAAAAGGACGCTTTGCACGAAGTGACAATATCTAACAGGTCGAGAACAGTCCTGGACCTGTCAGATTGCCGTCCAGTATAAGTACCACCGACAATTTTGGGGCGGTCTGAGAGACTCAAGAAATCTTCACACAACGTGACGCTGCCGGTCTGCCGATCGATCAGGACCACACACACTTTACCACACACACCAAGACTTATGGAGGAACTCTGGACCATTACAACCAACAACCCGTAGAGACAGAGAACACAGCATCAGCATAATCACCATCATCATCATAACCATCATCAAATTCTCAGGATTCAGGACACACACACTCACGCACACACCCAACGGTAACGTCAGCAGTACGCAGATGAATAAACATTTATATTTTTGTTTGTGAAAAGAACTTTCAAAAGGAAAATTATACATGAACAATAAAGACTTAAAGTTTTAAATTTAAATAGTAGTTAAAGTAAATAATTTAATTGAATAAGAAAATTTAAAAAATACTAATCTTCTGTTATATGTTAAAATTTGGGTGTGACAGTAGAATTAAATAATAGGTTGAAAGTAAATATTATTATTGTATTTTGTTTATAGCAACAAGTAATTTTATTTTTTAGTTTAGTATTATTTTTGTTTGTATATGAGTTGCTATTATTATTTAAAAATTGGAGTAAAAGTCAGACACACTGAAATAAAATGGGTTTAGATAATTTCATTAACATGTCTGTTTAGCTAGTAAGATTGTATGGTTGTTTATTTTAATATGTCATGAACAGCAGAGAAGGTTATATGGTACTTTATGCAAACTTATAAAAGAGAATATTTTTTTTATAATTCTAAATTTTAATTTTTTTTTATCTTTCAATTAATATTTATACATCTTTGTATGGTTATTTTGAAACGGTTTTAATTAACTATTTCATTCAACAACATCTCACTCCTCTTTGAAAATTATTTAATTATTGTGCTATATGTAACTACTATATGTACTTGACGCAACGAGAATAAAAAAAAATCCTGCGACCTGGCCGGTTTAATACACTTCATAGTTACGTTGAGTACATGGTAATGTATTTGTGTAATTTTTAAAATACTTGTAACGTTGCAATATATATATATATATATATATATATATATATATATATATATATATAATTCTCAAAACCGGTATTTCAGCTCAATAAGCTGAAATAAATTTTTTTCAAGCAGATTTATTACCCTGTATAATAAGCAAGCCGTCAATGAACAAAACGGTATTCAAATATGTGTCTCGTAATGTTTTAAAACTATGCAGAACCATTTCCTCACTATATCGTCAAAAGTATATTTCCTCACCAAAAAAAGTAAGTGACATGCTGCACTCTTGTCGACACCGTTTGATGAGCAGATAGGTATTCTTTGATAGATCTTTCAGTTATCGTTAATAGTTATTTTTGTCCGATTATATAGGCGTTGTATAGTTGCTGTAAGTTGTTGTGAGTGTAATTGTTCTTCCAAGGCTTACAGCAATATATTTCTGTCTACTCGATTAAAGGTTTTTTCAAAGACAATAAAAGCCACATGCGTCCCTTTATTGAACTCAAGATGCTTCTCAATTATTTGTGTGGTATTAAAAGCACTGTGTGCACAAGACCTGCCTTTTCTATAACTTTTTTTTTTTAAATAAGTTCAGAAAGAGTTTGTAGGTGCTGATTTATTGTTTTTGCGTATATACCTTATTATTAGGGTTTACCAAACATATTCCAGTATATTTTTAGAATCGTTTCGTTTTCCTTTTTTAAAAACAGGTACAAGTTAAGCAGTTAGCCAGTTTTGCGGAATCTGCCGTCTTTCTCAGAACCTGCTCTGAAATGTAATAACTGAAGATCAAGCAAGGTATCAGTACTCCCATGTTTAAACAATTCTACGTTCAGTCCACTCTGTCGTGTTGTTTTCTGAATTTTAGTTTTCCGTAGAACGTTTTAAGTTTTTCAATAATTGTAAGGTCTAGTTCGTAAGTGGGGAAGTAATGGTTTCTATACTAAAACTAACATAACACTGAAACCTGCAACCAACCGGGGAACTATGTTATTTTTATATTGAAATTTTATAATTATTTGCCATTAACGACTACCGATTGCTGGTGTAGTCGAAATACTGCTTCTTAAAAATTAAATCAGTGATGCAAAAGTTTTTGTTTAAATTTAAATGACAATCGCAAGATGTTTGACAATGCTAAAGAACTCGCTACTGGTTACCTCCCATACATCAGCAGTTTTATCACTGATAACACATGTTGTTAGATAATTTTAATAATCAGTTAATATATTAACTTCTGTACATTCTGTATTCCTGAAATGTATGTTATGTTTATGAGACTTGTCTCAAATGGTACAATTACGTTCATAAAATTCTGTTTCATTTCTTTATTATTATTAGGTTTCAATTGCTTTATTATTCATTACGTCTACAAAATAATTTTCCTTACATTTATAATAGAGTTTCAAGAGAATATACGGCTGCACCATGGCCCGACCATATTGTATACAAGTGAACAAATTAGTTGTCGCTACACAAAAGTGCTTCCTACAAAATTTGAAAATTTTGTTACGTTTTAGAGCGCTTGCACATGAAATAAACCAGAAATAAAATATATTTACAAGTTGAATAAGGATATGTTTTTATATTGCGAAGTTGTAGACAATATTTTGTTATCATAAATTGTAACATTTGTACATGTTTAAACAACAACAACACACATACACTCTCTCCCATGCCCTGGGTCACTAGTTTGTGGTTGTTCTGACATGACATTATGATAACATTAAGTGCTACGATCAATAATGCATCGCGAGTGTGTGTGTTTTCATAATGTAGCCACTGGAATCAAATAATTAAGAAGAATATTTAAAATTTCAAGCAATTATATCTATGTTCCTACCGTTTCAACCTCTATGTGTTTCAGAAAGTTTATATTTTGAAACAAATATAAAATTTACAAATACTTTATAAAAACAATGTTAGTCCCATTTAATCAATTCCATGGTTAATAAAATTAGAATATATATCCTGACAACAAATTCATATTTACTTACACAAAAATAAACATCTACGCAGAATTCACTATTATGGATAAATAACTTCTTGCAAATAATTACCATCATATCAACAAACAACATCAACGGCACGACAAGCACCATCACGATGATCATCATAATTATCATAATCATTCCCATCATCGTCCGTTTACCATGGTTTAAGGCTTGTTACGTAGCGACCTACAATATTCTTACTGCATTTCCTAAGCGTTAGTCATGGACTTAATCAGTTTCGGTTCGAGCAGACGCAGCGGTGTAAACACATCAAATGAAATTAAGCGTTTACTTTTATTTGGCACAAAGTTTGTAAAATAAAATATGACACTGCTAAAGTAAGGTAGTAAGTGTTCATTTGGTGTGGGAGGAGGTCAGTTACAAAGAAATATATGAGTAATCATATATTCATCATATATTCATATTAATGTACTCGTAATATTAATTTAAACATTTTTACTTATAAAAAGAAACATAAACGTGTCTCCAATCTGGATTTCATAACACCTCAGTAACTGCTAGTGAAGAAGATAAATGAAGAATTGTATAGCTGCAATACAGAATATCAAAAGCTCTCGTTTATTTTACAGTAGGAGATATTCCGGTACAATTTTCATTGACGTCGAAAATGAAAAGTTTTAGTTGTTTAGACTTTATATAAATTATTCACCGGCTTTACTACCAACTACATATTTTACAATTTTTCTCTTAATTTGCTAATTTTGTAATATACTTTTCATTTGAAATGAAATTATACACCGATTATACAAATTATACAATTGCACACCGAATGCAATGTAAATGAATATGAACTTGTAAATGTAATATGAACTTGGAGGGGCGGGGGGCGATTACGTGTTTGTAAGTTGGAGTTTACACGAACGTTATCGAACTCGAGAAAAAGTGTTTTAAGGAACGTGGAGTAAACGTTTAATCGGCTTTCAACTTATTTATAGCAGGGACAATTATTGCGGCGGAGATATATTACAGTCACGTTTACCACATACTGCATCCACGTCTGTTGCTAGTGATAAGCTACGATGAAAGGACAGAATGCGAAATTGCGCGCTGCACACACTTCTCTTCTTGCTCTCTAGTTCCTTTGTCCGTCACGTCACTTTTTCTCCCTTTCTCTTTCTCTTTTTTTGTTGCCCATGCAAAGATACAAATGGAAAGATGCAAAGATGCAAAGGTTTATACTATTGCTGTGAGCATATTAAAAAAATGTATCACAGAAAATGATGTTAGGTAAAATTCAGTTCGGAGTTACATAATATGTTTGGAACAATTTTAAAGTGAATCTGCGCCACTCTAAATCACCGGAGATTAGACCGTAACTGGGGAAATTGTTATGTTCTTGGCGGTTTCGGTATGATTTCGAAATGTGCTAAGATAACACAACGCAGAAATGAGACTCAAAACTTTGAAATTCATTAACCCATTTTTGTAAAATTTGAAATCCATGTCTACACTTTTAGCCTTTGAGATTGATCCTTCAAAAAATAGGGGGCTGGTCGATAATAATGTGAGTAAATTAAAATTGTGGGAAAGTCATAGAAATGTATGTAGTATGACAAGTAAAAAGAGAATTTTAGGCAAGTCTGTATATAGTGTTTAAGCTTAAAAATTTCAAAATTTTAGGACACCAGTAGATAAAAAAGCAATTAGATGTTTAAACAAATTGTAAAAATCTAGCTGCGTATCACACTAAAGGGAATTTCAACTAAAATACAAATAAAGAGTTTACTATGAAAATTTGATTATTTGTAGGGAATCTATGGGACAAAAATTAAAGTCTGTGTGAGGGATCAATTTATGACAAATTTTATTCAAACTAAAAACTCTTATCTTTATCGCTGCTTACTCGATTTTCACTGATGTTGTCAGTCGATGGCATTGCCGAAACGTCTGGTTTTTCTGAAAACATTGGACCACGGCCAAACAGCCCGGGAAGGAATTTTAACAACACTTCAATGTACATCGATCGTTGAAATAGGATAGAGACCGTTTTGAATAGATACTCGTCGATAGATTTAGTCTTTGAACACATCTACACGCTGATTTATTTTCTTATAAATAGTAATTTAATAACGTTGTTAGTGCTACGCAGCAGTGTAGAATTAAGGCTTCTGATTATGTGAGTAGGAAAGCGTTCAGTACAATTCTCAACAAACTATCTAAGCAGACTGCCTGGTTTGAGTAACAAACATTTCGTTTAGACAGTCTTCTCCAATGATTAGTTTATAGAAGCAACTAAATGTCAGTGTAAGAAAACGTCAATATCTAATAGTATAAACTAGGCGGCCTACAAATTTGAGTCGGTAGTAAGTCTGATATTAAAAAGGTTTTCTTCATGGAAGTAAGATTTACCGGGTGTGCACAGCAGGCAGATAATAAATATAAGCCTATATATATGAGAAGATTGAAGATTATCAGACGATAC
This sequence comes from Magicicada septendecula, assembly GCA_034769895.1. Classification (NCBI taxonomy): domain Eukaryota; kingdom Metazoa; phylum Arthropoda; class Insecta; order Hemiptera; family Cicadidae; genus Magicicada; species Magicicada septendecula. The sequence continues at coordinate 281,348,457 of CM068371.1, forward strand.
ACGCAATTCAGAACACGCAACCTCTGGCCAGCTAGTGTTGATAACGAAGGCTGCCTAAAGAAACAGTTCGTTGTTGAGGACATAATAGTAGAAATGTGCAGTTCATGGCTGGAATTAAGGAAGCAGGAACAGGCAACATAGCCTAATAGTGAAAGGCGAAATAAGAATAGATAGGCCTACATAGTTTCCATAGCGTTAAAGGACTCTTGGAAAACAGGAAAAAATTGGAAAAAAGAAGATTTTTAGTCCAACCAATATCTAAAATGTCATAAACGACCTCTGAACTTAGTAGACATACACCAGCTGGAGACCATTTTTTCACTTTTCAATGATAGTAAATTAGGAATCCAGTCTGACACTGTATGAGATTTTTTGACATAATCGTTAAGTTTCCACTTGCTGTAGAACGTAGAACTGATATTAATATGAAGACATATGAAATGTATATATCATCAAAAAAGGTGCAAGATTATGAATCTGAGGCGACTATGTGCCAAAAATTTTAAAAGTAGCTATAAAATACACCAAAACCCATGGTATGCTTAAGTGTGATTGCAATATAATTAACAGTATGTATACACTTTAAAAGGAGCTGTCTTCTGTGTACGTACCCCTGGAATAAATTGAGCGTCACTCAATTTCTCTGCCAAACAATTTCCACAATGGTTCTTTATTATTGAATGTTTTAGTGGATGGTTAGTAAGGATCGGTGGCAATAATACAACTTTTAGTTATTTTGCGTCGACGTTTCGACAATATTTATTGCCATCTTCAGGACAATTGTTGCTGACGCCAAACACACAATCCACTAAAACATTCACTGATTGACGGTCACTAAAAATTTAAAGTTCTTTATTATTATTATTATTATTTATTAATTTGATTATTATCAGTAATATAATATTATTACCATGACTTTTAGAACACATTATTTGACAAAAACATTGGTTTCAAAATTTACGTGTAATTTGAGAAAAAACTGTCACTTAAAATTACAATATTACATTTTATAATAATCGAAGTAATACTGCTGTGTAATAAACGGAGGATCTGCGTCTCTCCAGAAATACAAAATTGTACATAATTAAATTTCATCTCTGTTAGCTCGTCTCTCGTCTCGAGATGACAACAAATTGGATGACTGAAATTATAATGTGACGTCGTTATTAAATTTTCGGAGTCTATATCTATAAAGTTCTACAACGTTTTTATAAAAAAGTAGTAGTATTGTAAGAAGAATTACCCGTTTACTTACTATCAGAAATTCTCAAACACAAATACACAATTGACAGGCTCTTATAATACTGACGACTTTTATAGCAAGAGACACTAAAGGCCAGATATGCAAACAGTAGTTCTTATTAAAGTTTGTTTAAAACATTCCCTAGCAATTTACTACCTACGTTAATCGATAATAGTGGAACGACTGTTACTTTTTATACTTAACACGGAGAGACATCAACTTATTTAATAATATTTTTAAATAACTTCTTTTAAAATCGCTTTAAAAACAGAAAAAAGGAAATAAATAGTTAAAATTCTGCTGGAAGAGATTCATATATTTACTGTAATTTAGACGTGTCTCAGAGGCATGTCGCATAAGTCTCCTAAAACTAACGAATAATGTACAAGTTACACTAAGCAGATGTACGGTTTACTAATGTCCGATGTTGTTACTGTTACTTATTGATGGACTCACTGTAGTTGTAGAAATAATTGTTTTTCACTGTGGTGTTGTAAAACGTGTGTTAGTTGTCGCAAATAAAAATAAAGCTTTGGTCAAATCGTCAGCTTTTGATCCACGTTCTGGTAGTCTCAACCTCCAAGAAGATAGTTCTCTAGCCAATGCACAAAATTGAGAATGCATTAAAATTTATCAACTCCATCGTGTAACTAGTTTACAATTTTTATATTAATTTTTAGAAAATTTATTTCACAGAAGTTAAAGTATTACGAATTTACAATTTACACGGATTCGTAAATGTATTACATTCTTTTGATATAGTTTAAGGGATCAGAGACCAGATTTTATGGTTGTTATACTCTAAGTAATCTTAGAGTAGTTAATTGTAGTTAATTCTTTAACTACCACGTAATGCAGTTTTTCGACGTTAGAAATACTGAATTTCTGAACCCTCTAAATCAGTTTGAAAAAAAGTCTCAGTCTCAGATAAAACGAAGTCGACAATTTATCTAAATACATAGTTTTGTGAAGTATAACAAATGCATTACGTAAACAAATTTAATTTTTTAATAATGATTTCATACGTGGAACCCAAATCTAAGAATTCATTCTTTCGCTTATTAAGTTTGTGGAGATTCAGACGTAATAGTTACAGTTATTAGCGTAGAAACAATTGAAAGTATTCTAACGTTTGCAAAAATAATTTTAAAACATGTAGGAACGCTTAAATATTATTTAATTAAGTATATGACAGCATCGAGAAATAATGCGGAATTGAAACTTACACACAAGTGTTCCCCATACATGCATTTGTGAATTATTCCAACTTACGAACATAAGCATTCATAATTTAATACAACTGTTTGTTAATTAATAAACCACTGACACGTTACAATAATAACACCGCAGAAATTTGTACGTATTTTTGAGTATAATATAAGTAGGGAATTTTAAAGAACGTATTCTTCCTTTCTGAGATAACAATGTGTTGTTGTTTCCGTATGTTGTACACGAATAAAATATGTTGTAATAAAATTTATTTTATTTTTTGCGCGTGTCGGCGTAGGCCTATGTAGACTTTTGCAGTTCTGGTATGGGCTACTAGATAAAAACGTTTGTAAAGATTTCTGAAGTGATAGTAAAATAAAAAAAAAGAACTCGTGGATACTCCTCATCGGTAAGTGATTACGAAAGCTTTAGTAGTGAGCTCTTTCCTACTGTTACTTAACAACAACAACAACAACAACAACAACAACAACTACTACTACTACTACTACTACTACTACTACTACTACTACTACTACTACTACTACCACCACCACCACCACCACCACCACCACCACCACCACCACCACTACTACTACTACTACTACTACTACTACTACTACTAATAGTACCAAAACCACCACCACCACCACCACCACCACAACAACAACAACAACAACAACAACAACTACTATTACTACTAATACTACTTTAATTGTTATTATTATTACTATTATTTTTGTTGTTGTTATATTATTGCTTAGTACTGTTGTTGTACGCATAAAATGTAAATATGCTTTATTAATTACATTTAAATCTACACAAGATGTTACAATTCTGTCTCACAGCTGTATAAGAGTTAATCTCGTACGTTGAAATTTACAGTAGTAATCGTCCGTCAAGTGACAAAGTCCATTTAAGGTAATAACGAATACATGAAATTACTGAAAATCCTCCTATCACACTTGTAAAGTATTATCACCGCCATTGTTGTCGTTACCATCGTCAACGCGGCCTGTATTGTATACTGTAGACCATATAATACATTACATGCGACACCCAATTGTGGGACAGTGCAGTGCAGTGCGGTGTATTTTTAGTGTGTTTGGCGTGAACGTCTGCGTTTTTTTATCTCCTGTGTTGATAAACGTGGTATTTATTACATCCGATATTTTTGTACCACAGTACAGTTATATTTTGTGAACGTCTAACATCTGGTGTCTCATAGGCGTGTAGCACACAAACGCTCACACACACACACACACACACACACACACACACACACACACACACACACACACACACACACACACACACACACACACACACACACACACACACACACACACACACACACACACACACACACACACACACACACACACACACACACACACACACACACACACACACACACACACACACACACACACACACACACACACACACACACACACACACACACACACACACACACACACACACACACACACAGAGATTAATACAGAAATGAAAACACAAGATTAGGGAGTGTGAGAGAGAGGGAATCAGGGAAAGGAGAGGGAGAGTGGTGTTAGAGAGAGTAGGTGGAAATATCATGTCTGCCAACTGAGGAAGAGACACGGAAGTCGGATAAGGCTTACAAAGAATCATACGAGATTATCTATCTAAAGACGTTTCTCAAGAAGGCGAATAAATAGCAAGGGCAGTTGGAGACTAAGAATTTAGTGTACGAGAAGGGAAGTAGGGAATATGCTAACCATAATTGGTAGGTCGTGATAAATGCACACAGTGCTACCCAGGCTACATGTGTAGAGGAACCACACATCTCTGGAGAGATCGACAGTGCAATTACGTGTTAAATGTAGGCGTAACACAGGAACACATCAATAACTATTGTACAAGATAACGTAACGAGCTACATTGGAAAAGTAAGCTTGTTTGGTGAAGTTACCGTACCGTGCCTTGAGATTACTACAGGCAATCAAAGTAAAATAATCAAATACTGTGAAATACAAATGTCAAAAATTTAAACGAATTTCTGTCAAAATTGGAACAATCGGACAAAAGATCTGATTACGTTATTTTCAAGTTTCAGTTTTGAAAAGAGCGTATGTAAGATTGTAATATGCATATTAAAAATATGAGTAAAGAAGTAACAGCAAAATGCATATTTAAAGGAATATTGACTTCGAAATAACAGTAGAAACTCAAATGACTATGTTTCGAATATTAGGAGAATAGTAAAATATAATACTAAATTTCAAACAGAGACGGTGTCATATTTTCAACATGTGCACTAAATGAAAATTCACAAATCATCTGTTACAAAGCACTGACACTTTTCTAGTAAACTCCTGAATTATATTAAATTATATCCTGAATTACACTTTTTTAGCATACAGTTGTCACTTTCATTGCAGATAAGAATTATTAACTCTTTGCAGACGAAAAATCTTCACAACGATTTCGGTATTAGTTATTAAGATAAGTAAAGCAAAAAGTTAACAGAAGACACACACACACACACACTCACACTTACATTCACAAACTTAGGATTATAAAGATTAACATAATTAATTATGGGTTGGGAATAGTGTCTCAATGATATCGGATGCCATTAAAAATATGTTGTTTAAAGCTTACGTTTTCAGTAGTTTGCTAGGCTACTAAACACTATTACAAGATCTGTGGTCGATCTATTGTTGTATTTGAATAGTGTAGCTCATCTGATGTTTATGAGACGTTAGCAACAAGTTACTGTCGATTTAATTCCAATAAATTTAGTCTTTCTATTTTACTAAATGACTTAAGAATAGAAAGACTATAATTCAGATGTATAGTCTGTAAAATTATTCTGTATGATATCTGTACACTCACACAGGCTGCAATGCATGTATAGACACAGGAACAGAAGCACACACACACACACACACACACACACACACACACACACACACACACACACACACACACACACACACACACACACACACACACACACACACACACACACACACACACACACACACACACACACACACACACACACACACACACACACACACACACACACACACACACACACACACACACACACACACACACACACACACACACACACACGTAAATAATAATTATGTGTTGTTAACTACTGATTAATTTGTGTGTATATATATATATATATATTCATATTCTCCACTATAATCTACGACACTGCCATGACACAAACACGAAGTTGTCAGAGGTTACAGTAACACACAGCTGAATGTAAGAGAGACCAAATTTAAGATGCATTCGCCAGAAATAAAATGTCTTCTTACCATGATTTGACCGCATGACTCCCGTACGCAGACCCCCGCACTACTGGCGCTGTGCATCTGACGCCAGCCCCACTTGACAACCTGCATCGCGCATGCTCAAACTCACTACATATTCGGTCATTACTTTGGCTGGAATTAACTTCCTTCGTCATTACATGCCATTTTAATACCGACCGCCTGCCTTTCTCATCTAAACGTAATCACTCAATGACCGACCCCAATCCATTACGTTTCTCCCCTTTAAATAATATCACGTAAATATGATTTATAGGGTTGTACTACCGCTCGCAACCCTTCTCCCAAAAATCGTAACTCATTTGTCATCTTTCTCGTTAAGAATAAAGCTTTATAGCGATGTTCATGTGTCGAAAATTGACCAAATAATAATAAAAATATAGGCTATACGATGATAAGTGTACAATGTGATTTTTGAACAAGGAAATTGGCCGAACTGGTCCAGCGGTTGATGGTCATGATGATGGATTACCATAGACATTTAGTAATCAAATTACCCTCTCACATTTCGCGAGGTGGACATTAATTTATCATACTGACAGCTACGCGCAACGTTGAACTATCCTGAAATAAAACCAGGGCTATGAAATTGTTCTTACAATTTATTATTCTGTTTAAACATTTATTCAGTTTACGTAATTTATTATATAGCCCTTATATTTTTAATTCACCACACATCTTTTACAACTTATATATTTACTTTTACACACGCGCGCGCGTGCACACACACAGACACACACATATAATATTATAAATATCAAATTATAATTAGGCCTACTTCTACACGTAGTTGATTTTATTTGTATCGTTTTATTAACCTGACGCAAGTTTCGCTGATTGTATCAGTATCTTCAGATGTTTATAAATGAATTAACAAATAATCGAATTTGTTTCGATTTTAATATAAAATAACGAACAATCAATTTCATTCGATTTAAATTATGATAGTTTAAGTGTTTATTTACTTAATCAGCTGTTTTGACGATTACAGGTATATTGGAAACATTTTATAGGCCTATTTATATTTTAATTATTTTAATAAATTTATAATTTCAAATAGATCATTTTGTTTTGATTTTATTTGAGTTTGTTCTTTAATTAGTAAATTATTGTTACCGTGTTTTTAAATATTAAGATTTTCCCAAATATTCATTTTTGACCTTTTTGTACGTTTTTAATGAACCGTATATTTTGAATGTATGAAAATTGGTGGTTGCATGCATGACTAAATTAGATTTATAAATATTTGCTTTAAAAATGCATTCTGGTGCTGAAGGATTTTGTCGGTAGTTTTTTCTTTGTTAGGCCAACGTTGTTTGGCTTAAATTTATTGCAATCTGGTCATTCTATTTTGTATATTACATTTTTATTGTAAACATTTGATTTAGTTTTAGGTTTTATTTGATTAAAAACTATGTGTGTTATGTTTTAAAATTTGCATCTTTACATTTTGAACTTAGTTTTTGAGTTATATTTCTATAATAAATAAAGGTATACAATAATACTACAAGAAACTCCTCGAGTGTATGTATATATATATATATATATATATATTACAACGGTTCAACGTTGCAAATATAAATTTATTTGTGTTGGAGGAGCCCCAAGTTAACGGGCAACAAAATTATATAACAACACAATTATATATGCAGGTTGTAAGTAATTATAACAATACCAGGTGTAATTATAATAAGAGTATTAGATTTATGAGTATTAAAAATTCATATTTATTGTTTTCTCAAACCTTATAAATAATAAAACATCGTTAATAATCTTCGGTCAAGATATCACTCATTATTAAGTGTTTATGTCTTAAACTATACGGTGTTACACACATTTAAAACACTCTTACATCTAGACATGTTAATAATCTTAATCTAGACATTTATTCAATTTGATTTACTAAAACAAATAAAATTAAAATGTAATTTGAATTGAATTCTTTTACTTCAGATCTGACCTCAGCTTGCTCAGTCTATACCAATGTTTAAAAATTAAATTTAAATTTATATTAATTACTTTTAGACTGGCATTTGTTTTATATTCAAAATTTAAATTATTATTTTCTACGAATGCAAATATCAAATCAATTCAATTATTTACTTTGATAAACAAAAATATTCTATCTCAAATTTAAATTCTGTTTTTTTTAAAATTTCTTTATATGCGATCGCTAATTCTTATGACTAAACATTTATCTAAGATTCTAATATATTATTTCTAATTATAAACTTTTTTTGTTTTTATTTATTGTCTTTTTATATAGTCTTTATGAGCTCTCTTAAAAAATCATTTATAAATGCATTATGCATATCACCTCGAGTTTTGATGATTTTACGACTTATTGACGGGTTCCAGCGTTGTCCAGAGTTGGGTTTCCGTTACTCCTGGCTTGGCGTGGTCCTGGATATGTCCAGAGTCCAACGTCGTACTCCAGCAGTGTGTGGTCCGTCTCAGAGAATTGCTATCTGCTGCAAGGTGGATCTCAATCGTCGGTTAGGCGTCAAAAAACATCTCCTAACGTCCAGCATCCCTCGTCGCTCTTGTAGCTTCTCCGTAGATACTCTTTGTAGACCTAAACGGTCCCGGTACTTTACGCTTCCCGAAATATTGTCAACATAATTACTGAACGTCTTTATTCGTTTATCAATGAGACTTATAATAAAATAAAAACTGTTCTGCCGACGGACAGCATGTCCGACTGCAACTGTGTCTTGAAAAGAAGAGAAGGGTTTTCAGTCGAACCCTTAATTTATACCCTCTCGAGATTCCGCACCTGTTGGTTCCGAAATCATCCTGTCGAGACCTGCAGATTACATGCTAGCCCCCACTCCTGAACCTTTTCATATATTTGCAATTTTTAGCAAATAGCAATGTTTTGTACGGAATCGAAATAGCACAAATCATAGCTAATTTGTCTAAGAACTCACTGTATTAATTTGAGCGTCTTAGGGTAATTTGCGTATTTTTGGCACATTTATTTCGCACTGTCTCCGCGTAATGTATCCTATTAACGTCATTTTCTCACTGGGGATAACTATAAATTTTACACACACTTTGGTGCCGTTGGTTTATTTATACACTAATTAGTTTTCACACAGTGAATTAAAATAATTATTTTATTAATTATTTGGGGAGGGTAGCTGAGATTCCTGTCTGTACATGCATCACTAACACACACAAGATACACGCGTAACACACATACAATCGAGCAGGTGTTTCTTGCCTGTCGAAACAGGTTAAGTTCTCCCCTAATATAACAATGAAATATTTTTACAATCTAAGACCTGTCCATTTACCCCTAACTTATAATAATTCTACAAATTTTATATTTATTTAAATCAATGCCAAATACAGCATATGGCTGTATCGTTGCAATATATATATGTGTGTGTGTGTGTGTGTGTGTGTATGTGTGTGTGTGTGTGTGTGTGTAAAAGTAAATTCATAATAAGTTGTAGTGCGTGAATATATAAGTTGTGTAAATATGTATTTGTAATGCAATAAAGAAAGTAACCAGAAATAAAACTAATCGTGAGGTTTATTGAAACAACAGTGTCAATAAACGTACAGACCATAAGAAAATATTTTGAGAACGTTACACTTTATTATCCTTTGGGACCGGTAACTGCGAAAATACCAAGGCAGTTTTTGCCGTTTTTCCACTGGCTGTAAATGTTCTTCATCCTCTTGCACATACAATACTTACATTGTTAGGTGTGATCGGTGTGTTATGGTCACACGTTGGTAGTACAAAATATAGCAGAAAGCATACGTAAAACATATTTATGTATTTTGTTATATAATTTTATAAAATCCGTAACTGATAATGTATCTTTTGAGGGTGAATTATATCCAACGTATCTGAAATATAATAATATGTAATATTATAGGCCTATAATAATAAATATAATAATAAGTGTGACAATTCAGCGAAACTAAAGTCGAAATACAATTTTTCTTTTATTTAAAAGTATTTAAAATTGCGATTTGCTGTTGTTGTCTGAAATCGAAACTACAAGCTACAACGCAAAATATGTAAAAAGCCTTTAACATGAAATGTAAATATTCGCCCAACTTCAAAGTATAAGACTTTTTATTTGTACCTACAATAAAATTTCCTATTACTTTTTAGAAAAACCTTTCAAAGACCATATTAAATAAACGGAACTCTTACAAATAAAAAATGCTGCCAAAAACATTGAACAAATTGTAAACCCGAACACCTTAATCGACAGTAGATGTATACAAATACAGCCAATATATTATGAGCTTGATAAAAATAATTGTTGATGATTGGATTATAAAAATTTAATGTTTCTTTTACCGATCTGATTGATTGGTAAAGCCAATTCATGTATTGATAGCAATCAATTTAAATGACGTCTGAAATATCAGAAGTCTGCCATTGTGACGAAAACGTAAAGTCCAATATAACGGACGCTGCGACACAATGCTTCAGATTGTAGACAGCGAACAATGTCTCAAAAAATAATTCATGGTAAATAGGAAAACAGTCATATCCCTAACAAGCTTGTATAGTAACGATAGGAGGACAGATCGGTTTTATCTATAATTATAAATCAAGAACGAGGTAAAGTTCATCAGCATTAACAAAACTCTTCTCTTAGTTATTCTATGTTGTGAGAGGTAGCTAAGTTTTTTTTCACCGTAATCCGATGAAATCTGACCATCATATGCGGTACGGTACATAAAGTGGAAAAAACTAACAAGTGTTCCGCAAAAGTTCTGCGAGCAAACAGGGCAGAGCCCAGCACCGAATGACATTTAAGAAATTGTGGTGTTAGGGAGGACCCGAACAACCTGGGCCTGGGCAAAGCGTCGAAAGTCCATCTTGAACGGGGCACGTGGCGACCTCCGCCGGTTCCGAGTAGGTATCTCTTTAGAGTCGGGTTGCTTAAGAGTACACCCTTAGGTGGGTGGTAAAATCCATCTAAGACTAAACACTAGCACGAACCCGATAGCGAACAAGTTCAAAAGATTTTTGAAGAGAGTGTTCAACAGTACGTGAAACCGTTCAGGGATAAACGGAAGAGATCTGAAAGGACGCGCAGGGAGATTCACGCCCTCCGACTCGTGCGGCTTCCGTAGCGCACCTGACTAGGTCGCAAAAGGACACAGAGGAACTAGTTATTTAAAAAAGTATTCCAAATCTTAAATATGACATTATCAGTAGTGTTATCGACTACTTGGATTGTTAGGAACGACACAACAGTAGAGGGAACCACAACGAAAATTTCGAGTATGCCCCCCTTACTCAACACTCAAACAATCATGAAGATAATGAAGCATTACAGTTTCGAACCTATATTTATAAATATTTTATGACGTTGAACGCCATATGTAAACAGTTACTTTGACAATTTCATTTCTTGCTACATCGCAAACAGTACGTTAGAGACTGTACGCGACTGTTGTGAATCAATTTATGGAGACGTAAATGTTAAAATCCAGAAAGTTATTAAACTTTAAAACTTACCACCTTATGTTGGCTCTCTTAACACCGAGGCCAACATACTTCAGCCTTTAAACCTTCCTATACTGGTTGAAGGAGGTACAGGCAAATTACTATTGGTGCTATCTGTACCTATGTAGAGCTAGTTGTTTTAATTTCAGGTCGTTTCACATAATTCTACGGAATTATTTTAATCTACGTCATGTGAAGAGAAGAGTTATTTAAACTTATGAAATATCTTATTCACAGCAGACCTTCCTCATTGAAGTTAAATTGAACAAATTGAAGATTATTTCAAAAAATTAAAGTTTTGTTTTTACATTTTAATAGAAATAAAGTGAACCTACTTGTAAGCAAGATCACAACCAAATTTTAGTTCTAGTTTTTACTAAAAGTTTGCTGTCATATTCATTAGTTATGTTTCGCCATTAAGATTCAGTTTTGAACGATCTATTTGACTGGATGCTTAAACATTAATTTTTTCTCGAATACCACAGACGGTATCATCTACATTTTATTCGTGTACTAGAAAAAGTACATATTAACATCTCAGGAGAATATTTTGGCAATATGGTGTCTGTTGAATCGATGATATGTTTTAAGAACCGTAAAACAGATGCATATGATATAAGTCTGATAGGCCTATGATCGTGGCTGTCTTGCTAAAATAAAGTGCCAATGTCCTTCATTTTAGATGTAGTTTTATTTTATTACTAATAATATAAATTATATTTTTAAACCGACATTTTAACTTTTATGTTTTAGAAGGATGATTAGATTAATCAATTTCATTGACCTAATTTGAAGAGTTCATGTAGAGATGTTAATGGAGTTCTGTTTTATCTCGTTGTTCATGGAATTCTTAAAAATCGTGGACAAGTGTATCTTTAAAGTTTCAGCCAATACAAGGGAGGGGTATCTACAAATATTGTTCATGTTAAACGGTCTAAGGAGGCATGTAGATAGTTGTTAAAGTAATATGAAAATGTGCCAAAAGGGTCATGAAGTTATACTGTTAGGAGAAGCTACGTTTAAACGGCCAGACTACATGAAACAGTTGCTGACAAAATAAGAGAGTGGTTCATTGGTAAGTTGGTATATTTAGATAGCTGTATTCTGTCCTTAGCATAAAACTATACAGAAAGTAACTATAGACGAAATGGAAGTAAACTGGAATAAAGTATTTAATGCCAAATTGCATTATGATACCAACTCTAATTATGTTTCGCTATAAAAACGCTACAGAGCCAAAGCAAAGTAAACACCGCGAGTAAAAAAGTGCTAAGAAATTACTGACCGTAAGTGTCTAGACTAAAGGGGTCTATAAAAATTACAAGAAAGAACAAATACTTTTTTAACAAACAAGGTTAAAGCGAGTTAATCTCCAAAAGTAAAAGTAGGTAGGTTTAAAATGAAACGAATGAATTTGAAAGAATGTGTGACAGGGGCGTATTTAAGGGGGAGGACGAACAAGACCGAAACCCCCCCCCTCCGGAGGTTCGAAAAAAGTTAATCTATAAACAAAAAATAGGGACGAGTTTGTTTAATATCTTAATTTTTAGGTTATTTTAACACTTTTCCACCTGTGGTTTCCAGCTAGTAACTGACTTCTTCTTAGAATATACAGACGGGTTTATTATACAGCATTTGTGCATACGTTTGAAATATAGGAAAATCAATTCAGTCATTATCTTCTAAATAATATTTATTATAAGATTCCACGTGTTTTTATTTTGTTATTACAGTTTACTTTAATGAAACCGATTTCAGGACGTTATTACACGTTTTTCAGCCACTTTAAAGATTGATTGAGGATGTTGATTAGTCTTAACTTGTTTTCTTTTTCTTTTGTACGAACCCGTCTCAACCGGCCCTTGACTCCCCACCTCAAAGGCCAAATTCTAGATACACCACTGGTGTAAGCATTTGTATATCTGATTTACAGATGAAAGCAGACCTTTACAACGATTGCAGATACTAAGATATATGTGGATAAGAGTAAGCCGGTCATATAAAGTGAAAAAAGGTCTAAGTGTAAAGATTACATCAGCTACACCATCAGTCTCAAATCCACATTGTTTAAAAAGCTTATAACCATGTACACTGAATACCACTCCTTTGGTAAACATAAAAATTCATAAAAATTAACAATATTAAGATGTTATATCTTATATTTGACTACATACGACAGTCGTTTAGTGATTTAATAATCAGACACAGGCGATTTCAGTTGCACATCAGCATCACTAAACATTTCAGCAATGAAACATTTAGTTAGTGATTCTGTCGTTAACCAATATGAAATTTTTTTAGTGTACAGATCAAAAACTGTAAATGTGCATAATATCCAAGGTTCCTTACAAGTAAGTGTGTTTAAGAAAACACACTATTTTATACACTATTTTCTGGTTATCGGTTTAAGCAGTTATGTTCAACTTCGTCAGGTAAGGAATTAATAATAGGTCTCCATTCTATTAAATCATCATCGGTTTGAGACGACAAAACATATCAGATGGAAAAGTAAGGGTCAGACCCCCCCCCCCCGGTAAAGTAGATCCATAAACGACTTTTATTCACCAACTTTGTCACTACGTATTGCCACACTGCTAAATACTTCGTTCTGGAAGAGGCCTTTCGGTGTCTCCACCATCTTCAGGTCTTAAACGAGACACCGAAAGACCAAGTCAAGAACGAAGTATTTAGCGGTGTGGCAATAAGTAGTGACAAAGTTGGTGTTAAGATGGCTGCTAATAAAAATAACAAAACTGAAAACGTAAGCGAGTTGAAAGTGGAAGATAGAAAGAAGATGAATAAGGTAAGCTTAGGCCGTTTAAGACCTGAAGATGGTGGAGACACCGAAAGGCCTCGTCAAGAACGAAGTATTGAGCAGTGTGGCAATAAGTAGTGACAAAGTTGGTGTTAAGATGGCTGCTAATAAAACTAACAAAACTGAAGACTTTTATTCACTTTTATTCACAGATTTAACAAAAGCACCACAGAACCTCTGTTGCAGCTACAGTCTTCAAATACAGATTTTGTGTTTGTGTAACTCAAAAATTATGAAATAATTTAATACATTTTTTGGTTATTATTTTTTTTTAATTATTCATGTGTATTAGATGTTCTGTGATTGTACAACAAACTAGACGGTGGGCAGTAAGTTCTTTTTATCAAATTCGTTATTTTTACATTACTTTCACAAAACAGTTTCATGGGTTTCTGTTGCTTCGTGAAGACGATCTTGTCTTGGTAAACTTAGTTAGGTAAACACGTACACACACGCGCGTCAGCCTACAAAGTCTAAATTCTGTTCACTTTTAGCTAATTCGCTAGGGCTGTCTCCCGTAGGTGGCCATTTACTGTAATGTTGTAACAGGCCAGCAATTTGGGAACGTTAGAGTTTTCCACAAAAGGTGCCTGCTCCTGCTACGTTGCTGTTGAACAGTGTGTTCTGTGTACACAAATTAAATTGTAGCCTATATTGACGGTTTCGCTTACTTCATATGGTTTACATATATTATAATATGATCAAAGGTACAGAGAACAAAAATAATAATTAAGGGTAACTAATGATAAGACAGCATATAAGAAAAGTATTCTAAATATTAACTATGACAATGACGAACCATGACTTACGAAGACAACAATATCCAGAAGGGAAGATCAAGTGACAGACAAACATGTAAATAATAATTAATTAATAGAGTTAAAATGTACAAATGTTAAACGTAGTTAATAAGTAAAAGACATTTGTTAGGTCACAAGCAATAGAGTAAAACTATGAGGTGGTATGTGTACCTCAGACAGTTATTTTGTAGTATTGAATCACAGACGGCGAATGGTATAATTTTTACATACATAATCATATCAAATTATGATTACCAAAGTTATGTTGTGTAATGGTGATAGAACGTGAGAAAAACAATGATAAACAATAAAAAGAAAAAAAAGTGTCTAGTGAAAGTGTATCAAACCAATTATAATGAACATCGTTGAAACATATAATTTATATGAGAATACTATATCGCTCGTGGGGTATGAATAAACAAAGTGTAAATAACTAAAAAGAGAGAAATCTTAAGTTACGAACTCACAATATCATCTAGTGACGAAGATAAAATAAAATACAAGGGAATAATATTACTTCTAAAAATATAAAATCGAGCCTGAAACCCAAAAATATGATCCAAGACCTTAACTTAATAAATTAGAGTTTTGGGTAAAAGAGAATTGTTGTTGGTGGAAAAAATTGAAAAGAACCAGGAGAACATATTAAAGTTACTACTGAATGTATATTAAAATTAATGACTGATGAAGGATGAAATGATCCAGAAAAACCATTAGAAAAACTATAAGAATACTATTTTAATCTCAAGTACAAAGAAAATCTGATGTACTGAAGTAAAAAATCAAGAAGGAAGTTCTCAAGAAAACTACAGATTGGTGAGATCATTCCGATAGACTAAGCCAGATATTTCAACAAACATTATCATGTTTTAAAAAGAGAGTTACAGTGAACAATTATGAAACAAACAATGTAAACCATTTAACAATTAATTTTATTAGTAAACTCTAATTACTAGTATTAAGAGTTCAGTTTTAGTTATCTTTTTGTATGATCCAAAGGACCTACTACCACTATTCATTACCTACCTACTACACATACATTAACAACATACAATTACAAAACATTCATTATAAATAATGTGTTTTATGTTATGTTATGACTTGAACAATACTTTGACATGAATTTTACTTTAACCCTGAGATTATAAGAGTTGTCATGTTCTACAATTGAAATGAATTACCAATAAATGAAGAGACATTGAATGTCAACACTATTAAAAAATGTCAAAGAGGAATAATAAATTTATTTGAATTTCAGAAAAAATATATAAGAAAAGGAGTTTTTATTTTATTTTAACAATAATAAGGCAATGAAACAAATTAAATTATATATTTTACATTACAAGAAACACACAAATTAGAGGGCATAATCCGGTATTTTTACAAATTGGCACCAGTAACTTGGAGCTTAATTGAAGAGGAATATTCGTATTTACATTACAATATACATGAATTACTAAATAAAAGCAAGATCGTTTGTTGCTTACTTTGAATGTGTGTGTGTGTGTGTGTGTGTGTGTGTGTTTTAAAAATCTTCAGGTTTTTTTTTGTAGTTATAATATATTGTATTGTCACAATTTTATCCGATTTATTCTGCAAGTACATTTTATTGGTTTGTATCTCAACAAACGTTTAGTTTTAATTGGACTAGCCTCCTCCTCGACCACCTCATCACCACATAGTCGCCGCCGTCGGTGTTATCGTCATCATCGTTGTACCATTGTCGTCCTTCTCCTCCTTCTTCTCCTCCTCCACTACCTCATCACCATCATTGTCGTCGCCGTCGGTGTCACTGTCGTCATCATCGCCCCTCCTCGTAGCCGTAGCCGTCGCCGTCAGCGCCACCATCGTCGTCGTCGTTGAAAGAACGTAGAAAACAATGTGGTTCAGTAGATGTAGCAAATAATTAGTTACTCTTCTCACTGGGTTTATAAAGAAATGGATGCAAACGCGTGACAAGATTGTGGTTGAGAAACGTACACCAGACTTCTAAGTGGTTAGGTACATTCTGCTCTTTGGTTGTGAACAGGCAACCAGTGTATGAGCAAATTTGAACAACTGTACAAAAGGAAGGCTAACTGTTTTCAATCTATAATAAGTAAAATAGAAAGTTACTAACAAAGCATTTTTAAATGACTTTCTTTTCTGAAATTAACTTTGTTTTGAAGGGAGCTCGAACTCGTAGAAACGTTACATCTCGACGTTTTGAGCGCTACATCTAAGGCAATTATAAAAGCGAACAGAAAGATAGGTAGGCATATACCTTTTTTGTCAAATATAAACGGAGAAAGTAATAATAGGAGGGCCAGAGACATAAAGACAAATAAACGGAGAAAATATAATAGCAAAAATGGGGTAAGAGGAAAATGGGAGAAAGAAAAAGTGGAATGGAAAAGTGTAGAGATAACAGATGTCTATAGAGATGGTGAGACAATAAGACTTTGGCTAAATGAAAAACAGACGCACGAAAAAGGGAAGATATATATTACAGATTGAAAGTAGGAAAGACCGAGAGAGGAAGGAGCGGATAAAGATTAGGATAGATAGGTAAGAAAAAAGAGAGGAAAATAGCTTCGAATAAAAAAAGTTAGTTAGTGGATAGGGCCTACTTGGATAGATTGACGGGTAAATGGTTAGATACTGGTAGGGAGGCTAGTAAAGTGTTAGTGATGAAGGGTGGAAAGCTGGAGAAAGAGATAGAGGAAGGGAAACAAGGCAAAATAAAAAGGGAATGTTAGGGAGACAATATAAAGGAGAGAGAGAGAGAGAGAGGGAGAGGGAGAGAGAGAGAGTATAGATAGACGTAGAGAGAGATAAAAGATAGATAGAAAGAATGAGAGAGTATGTACGTTTAAATTTATTTCATTTAGTATATAAATGTATTTTTAACAGGTCAGGGAAATCGCTGTTGTGAAGGGTTCAGGAAGAAACTAAATCTGTTTTCACGAAATGTATTTGCACTGTTTGTAATTACAGACCATCTGTAGTCGCGGTCGGGTTTGGAGAAAAACGAAACACAAACTGTTTCATACGAATTGACTTAGAACGGGGGAAAGTTTACATCGAGTTATTTAGTTTTTCCTTTGTGTAAGGGGTTGTAGTGGTGTAATGGCGGACGTTCTCTAATGGAAACGAATGTCGCCAATAACAGTTGTCTGCGGGTGGGGGTGGGGTGTTCGAGATGCGCACTCTGCCTTCGAGAACTACAAACACGTATACTGTTTTTCCAACAAGTGAGTTATAACGTGGATTTTGTTTTTCGCAAAACGTATCTAAACCGTGATTTATACAAATAAGTGTCTCGTCTCCCCCGTATTCTTTGTTGTTCTTCATTGTTTGTTTTATTTCATTGTTTCAAGTATATAAACGTTTGCTGAGGACGTATATTTTGTCGTTATCCGCGTTCCGAAGAAATCACATGAAAATCAAATATCACATAGCAATACGTCAAGTAACAACCCCGTTCTATTGCCGGCGGAAAACGAGTCTCATTGCTACGTCCGAGGGTACATCGAGTTCGTATATAAAAAATTAAATTCTGTAGCTTTTAAGCAGAAGTAACCAGAAACAGAACCCACATTCGTTTTAAATACTCTTTTATTGTTTTTCGTCCAATATTATGTTAAATCGTATTCTTATAAAAAATTTACATTGAACTTTTAAACACTATGAAACGAATTTTTCATGTTTAACGACTATTATGTTTTATCTATAGTACACTGTCAAAATACATTTCTTAAGACGTCTCTCGCTTTGTGACGAATTGTAAGCTCAGGCAAAAATTGAAAACGGCACGCCTTAGAATTTTCTCTTTAATTCGATTAAATTACACAGGATACGACATAACATTTTATCCCAGAACTAAAGTGCTTCAGAACAGCGTTTTCATTCAACAACAGTGTTTCTATTCATAATTCAAAAACGCAGTGTTTAAATATAAGTTCAGATGTGCACAAACAGTATGTTTTCTGTAACACTGTTGTTTATGATCTTTAATACTAACAAGCATAAACGATGCAAAAGCCGATTGAGACGTGCATGCTTTTGATTCAACACTTTTTGACAAGGATTTGTCGCTATTAGCAGCTGTGTGATTACGATGAGCGTTTTAATATAAGGTAAACCGTGTGGTTTAAAAATTCCACACAACAGGCTTAGTCATCATTTATTGGTGGACTTATAGGTTACTGGTGGACCGCCGCAGTTTTCCCATTGCTTTCAGCATCATCCTCTATCAAAACGACTGTGACTCCTTTTCGTGTGTGCGTCTATGTAATATATACGCAACTGTATTTTCAAACACTTATTGCTACAGTCTATTTCTTGATGCATATATAATTTATTTAATATTTATAAATTATTTACCTCAAGATGTTTTATTGCCTTATTTGGAACATGTTTCGGGACACTTTGTGTTCCCATCTTCAGCCTTTCTAATTTTGAGTCTTGAGAAGTACTTGTGTGTTGGTTGGTCGTTGTTGCTGTGGTTTCCTGTTGGCATTTGGCATTTTAAAGTGGTATTATTGTGTGTGATTGTGGTGAATATATTAGTATTTTGTGTAGTTTTGATGAATGCTTTGAAAATTGTGTCATGTACTGTATTGATTTGTATTTGTTCAGGTATTAGTTTGTTTTGTGTTTTATGTTTGCATATTTGTAAATTTTCCAAAATGTTCATTATGGTTCCTTTGTGTGGTATGTGTTTTATTAGTGTCATGTTGGTTATGTCTGGGAATTCATGTCCAGTGTTTATTGCATGTGTGGCCAAATTATATTTATATATTTCTGGTTTTTGTATGCGTTTAGGTGTTCAAAATAACGTTTTTCTGTTGTCTTTTTGTTTGTCCTATGTAACATTTATTGCAATCTTGGCACTCAATTTTGTATATCCCATTGGTTGTTGTATTATCTTTGTTGTGTGGGTTATTTAGTTTTTGTAAATTATTTTTGTTAGTATTGTATGCTACTTATATGTCTGTGTTTTTAAAATAGTTTTGTTAGTTTTGTCATTTTATTATTTATGTATGTGAATGTGGCCCAAATTTATTGTTGTTATATTTATGTATTGTTCATTTTGATTAATTCTTAATTGTTCAGTTTTTATTTTATATTTGATTTTATTTCCTATTTTGTTTACAGTATTTTTATTGTATCCATTTTCATAAGCAATTTGGTATATTATATTTCTTTCGTTGTCTGTTTCCTTGTCTGAATGCCAAGATTGCAATATATATTCAAACACTTTCGCTTGAATATATACAGTCAATTTCTTGATGCATATATAATTTATTTAATATTATAAATTATTCTTTACCTCGAGATGTTTTTTTCCCTTATTTGCTACATGTTTCGGAAATCATATTGTTCCCATCCTCAGCCTTCATGATTTTACACCTTGTGGAGTATTTGTTCTGGTTGGTTGTTGTTATGGTTTCATGCAATAAACACAGGACATGAATTTCCAGACATAACCAACTTGACGCCTCCATACAATGTCCACACGAATACTCTTTATATATAGAATATATATACATATGTTGTAGCGTATCAAAATATGTGCTGCATAGATAGATAATAATAATAATATAAAACAGAGACTACTGTATATCTGGAAGTAAGACATTTATTAACTAACACAAATGATACATTTGTCTTATTTTAATTTTCAAACATAAAATTATTTATTATAATACTGAGGGTTTTAAATAAAGCATTTAATGATTTTGTTTTTTTATTATAACAGTGGGTTTACTTGTTTGTAGAATTCCACACTCTCGTGCAGGTTCGGCGATTAGCTGTGTTGGCGTCCAGATGCGCGTTGACCTTGGCGTAACTAACACTCGCGTTTCACACACACGTTATCTCTTAGTAATTGTTCATTAATTTATCTCAGGGTTTAGTATGTGGGTATTTAATAGATTTGTGTATTTTGCGTACACAATCCGGAATCTTCAAGTGTTCTCGTGCTTCAATCAGAAGTATCCCGCTGAATACTACTGTCCTACGTGGAAAATCTTGAACTCGCGTGAAAATCACTTATACTGATATATTTTATATATTGGTGTTATTTGAGTTCTGCTACCCTAGATATCGTATACGGGCAACTCGTATCGTGTATCTAAGTCCCACGTCACTTATCGAATATACGTGTCCTGACACAAAAAACTCGCGACAGTTAATAGAACTTTCTGTGACGGTATCTCGGAGTGAACTGGATGAAGTGCATTTCATTTTTAGTTCATTTTTCTCACGTAAATAGAAACTTCCTTTTCTCAATTTTGATGTTGTTTGTGTAAGAGAACTTAGCCATTTCCTCCTTGTGGTTTCTGTTCCTAGCATTAAAATACACTTTTCTTATTTGCTTCAGAAAGCATGTCTCTATCTAAAAGCTGAAATACAAAAAACAATGAAAGTTCGGCCGTGATTTTATTAATTTACGACGCATTTCTTTTGTAAACAATTGAAACAGTGAAAAATTTTCATAACTAAAAGTAGATGAAGTATTACGATTGATCTCTGAAAGCTTAAAAATTTATGTGAAGCTTTTTTCTGGAAAATAAATCACATCTGCTCAGAACTACCCCCTTTTATTAGAAGATTATAGAAGAACCTAACCAGTCGCAGTGACAAAATATTAACGCCAAAAAGTTTGCATTTAATAATCCAACTCTCCCTCCTCTTATTCACTGTTCACGAGCGTGTGTGTGTGTGTGTGTGTTTGGCAATTTGAATAATGGAACAGCGGTAGAATGGTGACAACTGACGCAGACGAATGGCAGCGCAGTATTGTGTCTGTTTTGCATGAGGCCAGGCAGAGACCAGAACCCGGTATACATGTGAACTTCACCTCCAAGTACGATATTAGCTGACACGATAAAACATTTAACTTGACGTTATCGTGAAATATTAAAACGGGAAAACTGTAACACGTTTAATCTCCTTATATTTGTGCACGCAGCTATGGAAGCCCAGGTGATTAGGCCTACTTTAATAAATATAATAAACAGTATAACTCAACTTTTTTCTGCATTCAAAACTAGGTTGTACTGGTGTCGAGTATAAAATTGCTATCAAACTATCAAATTATTACTCGTACTATCAAAAGACTTTGTTCTGCTGTTTAATTCAATACAGAACCAAAAAGTAGCTCCGGCGTGCGATGAACTCATGGCACTCCTGATGACATGCTGTTAAAATGTCACGACCAAAATGTTAAAGAAAGTATTCTCTATAAAACTTGTAAGAAGCACATGACGATTTACAAGCAGCCATTCACGATCGACTCAATCAAAATACTAATATTACTTAAATAACTCCAGTAAGAATGTAGTAATAATCCGATGCGTCGTGATAGCGCGGTGTCTTTGCACCCGGGGCTTGATTACAGTCGAGCCCAATGGGTGCCTGGTGATAAACATAGTTCTGTTTCAGTAGACTGGTGCCTAAAACTGGAGTGGACAACCGCCAACGCGTTAACGCAGAAGGCGGGGGAGAAAGGAAAAACTTGATTTTTTTTTATTTTGGGCACTCCCGCTGGAACAGGTGTTGCCTGTCTCAAGCTCAGCAAGCACATGCCTTGAGGCGTCGGTCCATCTTCGCGAGGCAGAGAGCCTCCGTGCCAGTGATAGGTTTAACAGCGGCAATCAGCGCGGTCGGCGTGCGAGGAGGGAAGAAAGGACAGCTGGGGCTGGGACAGATGTTAAATTTTAAAGATCTATTGATGTCCTTAAGGCGGATCATCGAGAATCGCCTGAGGGCGTTTGACCGTGACTGGCGGAGGTGGTTGCGTGGTGCTGATGATCTGTAGGTCAGGGAAGGATGAGGTCGCAGCTGCACGGGTTGCGAGTTCTCTTCTCGAGGGTCAGTCTACTCGCCGCTCTCCAAACGGAGGTGTGGTCGACTTCAAGGGACTCTGAGTCCTGTCGATCAGAATTTACGTCCCGATCGATGCATACGTGTGCCGATCCATGACACCTTGGACCAACTCCTGAAGATGAGTGGCTCAAAAATCCAGATTATCACGAGTAACAATCGGGTCCGCAGGGTGAGATGGTAACCGCCGAGAGGGATCGTCGTGGTAGGAGCATCAGTTGACCATCCTAACAAGAAGGTAAACTATATACGGTAAAATATTACCATTAACAAGAAAATATCACTTTCAACAGGTAAGATCCGAATAGTCCGCCTTTAGTAGATATAATGTACTGTTTTTGATAAAGAAATCGAGAGAATTGTGCTAAAAAATTTATGGCATTTTATGGAAAACAGCAAATAGTCTTTTAAAGGTTAAGGCTGACTGTACTCTTTCATGTCACTTTAAAGTGGTTCAAGTTGTATTGTAAGGATAATTGTAACGGTGGAATTCTTGATATACATAAAACAATTTGCAAGAAACGACAAAATTAGAAATGAAAGAACGAAAAATGATGGAATTTATTTTTTGCTAATAGAAAACTCCAGAAGTGTACATTTAAATTAATTGAAAATCTGAATTCAGTAAAATAATAAAGTTTTCAAAATGTAAACTTGCTAACTAAAATCGGTTACGTTAAATTAACAATTAAACGTTTACCGTCTGGCACTAACGTAGCTAAAATGTACCGTACCCCCTGTAACCACAAACGGTTCTCGTACATTAAGGATTGAGTTGCACATAATTATAATTTAAATATTTCATACTGCAGGTTTGACTAAAGATTTAAAGTGCACAGTATATAAGAAAAAGACAATCAAATATCCGACAGTAGTCATTAGCCAAGATTTTCATACAGATAACTATATAATTGTTGTCTAACTAATTAGTAGTACCAGCTCGAATTCACGTGTTAGTAAAGTTCTTAAACAAGTGCACTTTCTATTTGATTTAAAAATTAGAACAAATAATTCTTGTAAGAATTGTTTATCGTCAGAAGCATTATGTTTACTCATAATGTTTCTATAGATTATAACAGACAGAGACGTAAATATTTACGTTAGTATAATAGTGTAGATTAACGCGTGCTTATAAAACTCATATTCTCGAGCTCGCTACAAAAATTTATTATACTAAGATTTTCTTGAACGATTTTAAATTCGGGTAGCGTGAATATAATAAAAGAGGTTATATAACGAAAACTAATAACACAGACAAAAAACAAAAAGTTTCACGTACGCGCGGGCGCGCGCGCGTGTGTAGGAGGAGACGAAAGACCAACAGAAGAAAGACAACTCACATATGTTAAAGCAAGTTATAACGTTTGTATAGAAAAGTCTGAAAGCCACAGTGAACATCCAATGGTGGGAAAGAACTGAAAAGGGCCTATTTGATGCACGGTTGCGTTGGTGCAAGCACAGGATATTGGTACTGCAGTGTATTAAATAAATCCACAACGTGCGAACAGCATTCATATATCATGCACACATACAACTAACTATAGGTCGTGAAATTGTGGTGGTAGTAACATTATGTAGCACCAAGCCCCCCGCATTCATGCAATTACACAGTATCTTATAATTTACGCGAACGTTACGTGTGTGCTGTGCCTCTAAATAAGCAATGTTAGCAATAAACGAGTGTGTTTTGTTATTGTTTAGTAACATGTTATTACCGAAGCAGTAAGCGGTGTACCAGTTCAGAAAAATGTGATGTTTAGTGTTAAAATTTTACAGATCGGGATACACGTTACTTTATTGTAGTTGCGTTGATTGCATATAATGGTTTTATTAACCGACGTGTAGATTAGAGTAACTGAATACTATCACAGTATTTAATTAAGCAAATTAAAAGTCAAGTACTCGGCATGGTTTCATGATACGTTCAATAACGTTCTATCATCTGTTTTACTCTAAAATATAACGCAGTGGTTAGAAAAAAAAAGTAACTGCATTCGGTAAATAGTTAACAATTAAAGTTTTCAACTGATTAACAAAATTGTTCTGTGGCAGCAGACAATGTACGATTGCTGTTTGCTTGTCTGCGGCAGAGTTCCAAATTGTGATAATAAATTGTTCACTTAATTTGACTACCATTGTTACCATATCTTTAAAATGGGTTTTGCAAGTTGTCGCGTGTGCGTAACATAGGAAATATTATGTTATTTATTTTCTTTTAGCAATTTACTTTATAAACAACAGACAATTTTAAAGTAAGAAAAAATCAGTATATTATTTGGAGATAAGTCAGGAACGGAATTTTCAGTAGATTATTAAAAAAGTGATAATGCAAGTAAACTGTAAAAATCAATAAATAAATAGATAATTAGAAATACATTTCTAAAACTTTCGTAACAAAAAGAAAAATAAGTTTTTAACGTTCAAAACTTAAATTCATTTTTAATCGTGGATAAAATTTAATTTTTACTTTTTTTATACACCACGTAAATTAAACATATTCTAATTACTTCCATATAGTTTCAAGCGATACGACATGGTTAAACATAACCATGCTTGGAGACTTAAAAACAATATATTTGAAAGTTATTATTACAATCTGTTTGGTCTGTAATGTAAAATTAACTGTTAATAAAATTGTAGTGTGGTTCCACAAATTCATATATCATTTATCCGTAGTCAATGTTTGAAATTTGCTTAGGGTTTATATTTGAAGATACACGTCCTGACGACTGACGACTGCAATTAAGAATTAAATCCAGTGGTTTAGCTTCATCGTCCACAGTATTCAGTGACAGATGTGTTAATTCACTGGTTTATTCGCGTTTGAGAGCGATTTAAAATATTTAGAGCTAGGCGATTCCACTGATAAATAGTAAATAATAATGTCTGCCAGATATAGTAGACAGTAAAATGTTTATTTAAATTAATTCTCACATTTAATTTTTCAGTATATAAATCGGTTCATAACGTTATCCTACGTCTTCCAATCCCTAGTCTCCATTGGTCTCGATACAACCAAGATTCTTCTTCCAATTCCCGGTCTCTCATTGCCCGATTGACGCCTTCTCTCCAACTCAACCTAGGTCTTCTTCTTCGCCTACGAAGGGAAGTCGTATTGCTTGGGGAGTCGACTATCCGGCATTCTTTGCACATGTCCAAACCATCTTAGCTGTTTTGTTCTTATGTCGTCAACAATAGAACACTGTACCCCCATTATCTCCCGGATTCTGACGTTTCTTACTTTTTCCAGTTTTGACCTCCCTGCCACTCTTCGCCAATAATCCATCTCAGTAGCCTCCAACAACTTTTCTGTTCTTTGTGTTATTGGCCATATTTCACACCCGTATGACGTAATTGGTTTCACAATTGCATTGTATTTACGATGTTTATTTTGTTTTGGTATTTGTTGGTCCCACAATATGTTGTTCAGAAATGCTATTGATTTCCTTCCCAAGTTATTTCTTTCTCTTATCGCTTTATCTAGACTACCATCTTGTGTAACTGCTGTTCCTAGATATTTATAGCTACTGCAATTTATTATTTCTTGTTCGTCTTCTAAAATTAAATTCTTTTGTTCACACCAATGCACATATACTCCGTTTTCTTTGTGTTTACTTCAAGGCCCCATAGCTTATTCCTCTATAAGTTTTCGTGTCATGTATTCCATGTCGTGATAGTCCTGCGCTACCACGACTTGGTCGTCAGCGAAACACAGTGTGTACACTGTGTTGTCAATTAGAGGTATCCCCATTTTGTGGCATTTCTTTTTCCAGGTTTTTAGGGCTTGTTCCAAGTATATCTTAAAAAGCGTCGGTGAGAGACAACATCCCTGCTTCAGGCCCTTACTATAACATTAAATCCTTTTGAGACTTTACTTCCAATTTTTACGTGCGCTTTCAATCCGTTATATAAAGTCTTGACGGCTTCGATTAAAGTGGAGGCGGTGTTTGTTCGTTGAAGTGCCAGCCAAAGTTTGGTGTGCGGAATACTGTCATACGCTTTCTTAAGGTCAACATATAGGCAGTGCACTTCTTGGTTTACAGCAGTTTTCTTTTCTATGATTTGCGTCAAGCAAAATAAGTCATCTATGGTTGATCTGCCCGCCCGAAAACCAGCTTGTTCCTCTGCTTCCATGTTCGAGTATTGATGTTCAATTTTTTTTCTTCAGAAGTTTTCCATACACTCTACTGATTGAACTCGTCACCGCAATTCCACGGTAATTGTCGCTTAATTTTTCTTTATGTTTGAAAATATCTGATATTAGTGCAGTAGATACCAACTAATGGATTTACGAGTATGTATTTTTATTGAATGTATTTTTGCTTATTAATTTTAGTTCTAAATATTTTCTATCTGGGCAACATGTTGATTTTCCTCACTGCGTAATAATCAGTCAGTATTTATTTATACTGTGATTATTTCCATTAATACTTATATCTATGATATTTTTTACTTTATCAAGTTTTAAATTGCTCTTACCAGTTCAGTATACCTTCCGCTATGAAGTTCCAATATTGCCCCCAAAGCCAGTAAGATGTTAAGTTCGTGTAGATTAAAATTATTTTTGTTAATGCTACTATATTTTTTTGCAACGTGTTATTTTAACGACATGGGATGTATGAGTTATAAACACAGAAGGAATACTTTTCTTCCTTTATGAAACACATTCATGGCTAATATCTAGTTTTTGATTGTTACAAATAAAGCGTGTGTTCTGTCGATAGCGTTATACAGTATTATTCTAGAAAGGTAGGTAATTGTCAATCATACAAAATTAATTATTAATTTCATTTGTATTTGTGTGGACAATCTGAATTTGCAGTACTCTAAATCAATATGTAATTTGCAGTATCTTTTGTTACTATATGAATGAATTACTTTATAAGCAGTGTGTTTCCAATATTTCACAAAAATATATGGTATTTAATATTTCTTCTTAAGATATTATTAAACACTTATTATTATGTTCTATTATGTCAGTAACTTTACATACTAGACAAGCAATATTCTGGATATCCACAACAAAATTACAGTTTCATTTTCACAATGTGTAAGGAATAGATGTAACACAACAACTGTTTCACTTAAACTGACGCTAAATTATATTTATATGTACGTAGTAAATACTAATATGGAACAAGTTTATTCAGCCTTTCACGGAAGACACAGTTCTTAGTGCGTGGGTCACATTCGGCCGGTTACACTGGGAGCAAAACATTATAAAATCCAATAAATATTTCATTTGGAGTAAACATTCTGTCTGCGGCATAATTTAATGTGTTTACTGGCATTACGTGATCAATAATTTAAGAGAGCCGGGTCAAATATCGCCGTCTCGTTTATTGACCGCTACAAGGCTGTTTATATACGACGTCCGTGAGCCGACGTGACAAACGTTTTGGTCTGGAGGGAATGAAATATTACAACGTCCTCCGCACCAGCTCACGTTGTCACCAAACATAAAAGGCTAATTTGAAATTACGTTAAACGTCCATCATCGTATTAAGAGAAATTACTTTAGTTAGGACTAAAATGTTTTAGACCTTTGAAACCTATAGTATCAATTCCCTTCTGTTTCTTTTTTAATAACAAACTTTTCAAACTTCACCAACAAATGGTATGTATTATTCTGTTAAACAATTAAGTAACCGATGACGTAGTGTATAACAATTTCAAATATTTCTTGGTGGTAATGTAATGACTCTTCGCAAGCAGCACATAATTTAATTATTTGTCTCTCTCTCTCTCTCTCTCTCTCTCTCTCTCTCTCTCTCTCTCTCTCTCTTTTTCTCTCTACCTTTCGAATATATAGGTCCCCAGCAGCCACTGAGACATCGTGTGGTCATCCTGTACTCATGCACGTGATGCTTGATTTTGAAAGTGGAATCACAACACTTTAACAATACGACAATTAGCAGACAATACAGATGATAAATTAGTTATCTTTCCCGTTATCAACAGCGGTCTTCTTTGTTATGAAGAACCATTCCTGTTGGTGAATTCTTGGTAGACACATTTCTCCTTTGTCTTTCTAAAGTTTTTGTTATTCACGTATTATATTATAAATACATATATATTTAGTTTTACTTGCAGGAGTAGTTAATATTTGAAGAACATTTCACACACACACACACACACACACACACACACACACACACACACACACACACACACACACACACACACACACACACACACACACACACACACACACACACACACACACACACACACACACACACACACACACACACACACACACACACACACACACACACACACACACACACACACACACACACACACACACACACACACACACACACACACACATTACAACACTTACGATTTCAATGTGTTAAGCCCGTGTTTTTGGAAGCCATTTTACAACACTACAAACGATTTTATGTAATCGTAATAATAATAACGCTATGTAATCTGGTTAAAAAGCATTTCAATATATATTAATAAAATTTCTTATTTGTTACGAATCAAAATCATTATTATTTGCACGTCTAATAATTACACATAATTAATACTCTTATATTACACATAGACATGTTATACAACAATATATTCTAATACATCGTTATAATTTTTATCTTGCTCTCAGCTAGCTCATTTATATTATGCTGATTAGATTATCTAATTTTCTAATCATCTAATCTTTTTTTAAATTACTGCATATGCATTGCTTTCTAATAAAATTCTCTAATGACTTTATCAAATTAGATACCAAAAATTGTAGATTTAAAATTATATCTTCTACGTTATAGATAAAAAAGTATCGTTAAACATTCTTTAATATTACGTTAATTATTATACAAACAAGTATTTACAGTTATACAATTTATTATTCATATTTGAATTTAATTGTCTCTTTCTTTCTTTGTTAATTATTGTCTTTTGATTAAGTTTCGGTTTTCAAGTGCATGGTTGTTTGTCACCTTATTGTTGTGGTACATCGACAGCGTGTCCTCTTCGGTCCTCGATACTGGATGCTCCTTTGTTGTCCTGGATTCCTGGAGTCCTGGAGTCTTGGAGTCCTGGTCCTTCGTCCGTCGGATTCTCGTACTCTGGATTACTGCATGTACTCGGCTGCTCCCTCATCTCCCGTCATGACCTCAGATTGCAAGTGCTCACACGAACTGTTGAGTAGTCATGAAGTCCCTGACTGCTGCTGCGGTTGAGATATACGTGTTGTTGTTTCTAAGTAGAGTCTATGGCCGCGACAGTAGTCGATCAGGAAAGAGTTGTACTCTTGACGCAGAGCCTCCGGCCACATCAGTGGTCGAACAAGGAAGAGTTGTACTCGTCAAGCAGAGTCTCCGGCCGCTACAATGGTTGATTGTGGAAGAGTTGTTGTCCAGCAGAGCCTCCGGCCGCTTCGGTTGTTGAACAAGGAAGAGAGTGATGTTACCGCGTCCCCTGTATTTATACCCAGGGCGCCAAAATCATGTCTCGACAATATTCTGCATGTCTGAGATTGTCGAGAGCGTCAATCTTAACCCACGCTTCTTGTCACACTTAATTCGCTCGTCTTTGCGAATTGCGAAGTCTTTTGCACATTACCCGATATTCATTCTATCGGTAATTTATATGTGTTCATCATGCACAAACCGTTTTTCTTTATCTTAATTAACATAAGTACTATTTATTGTTATTCTCCTATAATTACACTTTTTATCCGTTCTTCACTATTTTTTATATACACATTTGTCTAATTTTTATACACATTTTGGTGTATTTGGTTTTGTGCTATTATGCACACAAGTATTAGAAATTAAATAAATGCAAATAATTGATAGCGTTCCTGAAGGGCTGACACTTTTCAGGAATGGACAGGTCGCACACACTCACGTAATATACGTGTGTACACACCGGCAGAGCAGCTGGCGTGTTTCACCTGTTTCAACATGAAAGTTTTGGTCGTTCATATTGCAAGCTGAACGATTATTATTATTAAAATTAATTATTTATTTATTCTAATTAATTCTTTTAATTTCTTCGTGCAATGCACAGTAACCTATACATTTGTACTGTTGCTTATATATATATATATATATCGTATATCAAAGCAGACCAGCAAGTACTATTCTTACTTATAACTCGCCATATTTTCCGCAATACATTCACTTGGCATAAAACATTCAAAGTTTGCTTTAAGTGACGCCTGAGAAATGAACAAATCTTTAATATTTTCATTAAAACTGTGTACACTAATCTTTGCTTAAATAATCTTTTCATTGCACTTGTAAACCTAGAGTGATGTATTTTTACAAACATTGAAAATGAAAATTACCTGAAATATTTGTACACATTTTAGTTTGTAAACAAAGTAAATGTTTGTGCCAGATAATATTATTATTAACTATACAATTTATTTTATCTACTGAATTTAATATTGAAATTAGCGCTTACGGCACTCGAAATTTATTTTACAATTTATAATTACTTAATTTATACATTACCTTTTAGCAAGAAGCTAAAGTGTAGAAGGCTGCTTTCTTATTCATTTACGTTACATCCACCGATCTTTAATTTAAATTTTAACGAAAGATATCTAAGATTGTAGAGCTGTAATTTATTTAAATTGTATCCAATTTCCGACATCAGTTTAACTTTCCGTCTGCATATAAATTAGTTACCTTCAATTATCCGCCTTGTGATTTCTTGTAATCTCGTCTATGACGCGTTTCAGAGCTTATGCTCCATCATCAGATATTAAAATAAAAATAAAACTATCACTCTTGCGAGAGGGTTACATAGTAAAATGTCAAAACTTGCATGTGAACCGTACGCGAATTTGGGTGCGCACCCGTTCAAGTTCAATCTGCCACTGAGCGGTTGCTACCTTATCGTAGTCTCAGCGAGCAGACTCAAGAAACGTTGACATCAAATCGAATTACGCCCGACACCTGATTTCACACAATCATAATTACTAAGAAGGGCCGTTTCATAAATACCTTCTATTTTTCCTATAAAAAAAATCTTCATCGAATCAAAAAATTAGTTTATGAAAGTGAACTAATTTTGTGAAAGTGTCACACATCTTCTTTCCCGTCACTGACTGTCTGTTTATCTGGCTTTCTCTCCCTCTCTCTGTGTGTCTCTTCATCTTGCTCTTAAGGCAAGTTACTATAAGGTGCTCGATTGAGTAAATTATAATTCATTGTAGGTGTAAAACTAAACTACAGAACTGTAGATGTGGCATTACAATTTCACTTAAGTTAAATACGCGACAGGCCGTTTTCAATGTGCTATGTTTTGTTTTTTACTTTTGCTGTTTCAATAAAACACATTGACTTCTTCGTTACGAACAAATTTTAAGTGTAAAATTATATCAATTCTCAGTATTTGTATTCTAAATCACACGTTAGTACTAACACAAGGTATATATCGTGTAAAAGGAAACGTATTCGTGAAGATACTGTTTATTATTATGTTTTATAAATTTTAAATGTTTAGTGACACTTAGTGAAATATTCAAAACACTTCTGATCATTATTGTTTCAGTTGCGGAATAACAGAAATAACAATTCTTAAACATCTGAAAGTTTAATTACATGCTAATATCTCGAGAAATTTATTAATTGTCTAAATTTTTGACTATAAAAGTATGCAGTGACTGACGTATATTGTTGACAAGAAATTTACTTTGTAATAATCTTATTTTAAATAAGGTTATTTATACAATTTTAAAGCTGTAAGCTTATGATAAAATTTTAAATATATTGGAAACACTCGACATAATGAAGAACGTGCAGATTAATCACTGCTCACGCAACCGCACAATTAACACAGCCTACATTATACTGTTTTGTTCTTATGTCTGGGTAAACGAGATTAAATTTATAATACTTTTTTTGTACGCTTGTAACTTTTCGCTGGAAGGAATTAAAATGTACCCGAATACAGCTGCTCTGAGGGGGCAGACGCGAGAAGAGCGTTCTAAACAAAAACTCAACGAAGTCAGCGTACCGCAGAGATTAATGTTAATGCAAAGAAATGGAACGCCAGGCGGGATGCCAGACGTTTCACATGAAGGGGCGTGTTTCCGCAACGTGTATGCAAAGTGAAATAAAGGACAGGCTTAACTGCATCCAATTTTCAGAAGTAAAGTACAGATATTTTTGGTTTCAATTACGAAAAAATTACCGTTTGCAAATAACGTAATCTGAATAATATATTGTAGCATGACAGATAATCCACATAAATCAATTACTAAATGATCATTAATAAAACTCAAATATATGGAATATCCAAATGAAAATCAATTAAAAAGCACTATAAATTATTATAATAACAAGAAAAGTAAGCATAAAGAAAAACTCTGCAAATAGTATAGTTATACTACAAATTAAAAACCCAGAAAACTAAAATTGAATAACAATGATACCCAGGTAGGATAGAAGCAGGCAATGAAGATACCCAGACAAAGAAAACAGACCAGAGTAAACAAAAGAATATAAAGCGAAATGGTACTGAAGAACCAAGAACGAAGAAAGAAGAAATATAGAATGAACCAATATACTGAAGAATAAGAAACTAGTGAAGATAAACTAGAATAAAGGAAGTGAAACGACCAATACCAAATAGAAACCCCATAGGGGGAAAACCAAAAAACCCCAAAAATAAATGAATGTCCCAAAAGAAAGTATAACACCCCAAAAAAACCATATACTAATGTAAAACTGATAAAAGCCAAAAGTGTTTAGATTATTAAGTAACAGTGCACCCAAAAAAGTTATTGTGTAGTTTATATAGACAAACCTTAACAGTCCCCCCCATGGTTAAATATTTCATATTGTAAAACTATAAAAGGACTAGTGATAATATCAATAAATAACCAGGGACAAGTGCAAGTTATTAAATTATAATCAATAAACTTTGAAAAGGTACATGAGTTACCATGCAAGTAAATAACTTTAAGTGTTTTTGAACAGTATCATAATAATAGTTACTTAAGTAATATGGTGAAAGATTAAGGAATAATATTTCTAATGAAATGCCACTGTTTATTAGAACAATCCATAGAATGAATAATAATAAACAGATAGCTTGTGTTTAGCATAAAGTAACGGGGAATACATCCTTAAAATTGGGAAGTACAGATCAGACTGTAAATAAATAGTTTTTAAGAAGAGGTTGAACATTTAATGGAACCAATATGTTATGTTCCTAGTTCCAAACATTAACTAGATAAATAAGATTTAGTATTAAGCAGTATTATAGTTATAAAATATTATTTTGTTATTAATTTAAATTAGGAATGCAATATCTAAATGTAGATACCATTCTTATATTATAAAATGTTTTTATTATGTTACTGTGTGTAATCAGTACAGAAAAAGAAGGTATGATTCAAAGTACCAGATTTGATAGTAAATAAGTGTTATGTTTTAATTGTAAAATCAATATTCAATGTTATAATAGTCAAGGAACAAATTGTTAATAAATTGTATAAGAATAGAAGGTCAGAGAAGGGTACAAACTAACTATATTAGTAAAGACTTTGCAAATAGCAACAGATCAAATCTAGGCCAGATAGTAAATTTAGACTACAGAATAATTGACAAATCTAATCCTATAAACCAACTAAACTGATAATATTTATGTAAGATAAACCCACCATATAGTAATACCATGTAAATAATACTTTATAAAAATATGGTCAGCAGATAAGTAAAATTATAAATAAAAATGGAATGGACTAACTAACATTATCAGGGGAGGAGTCATAGATAAATGAATTGTATTTAAAAACAATAATTAATAAACTAAATTGCAAGAAATTAAGTAAGAATCGACAATTATATCAATTTCAGATTCAATAGAATAATAATTATATAAGAGAAAATGGCTATTATCTGCTTAGAGAACAGGAAATACCAAATTAAGCCTACCTTCCAAAATGTAAGAAATATAAATTTTTTTAATGAAAACTTTGTAAAACTATATTAATTAGTATCAAAATAAGCAGAATAGAATAAAGAAACCGAATATGTATTTAGTATTTCGTACAGTTAATTAATAACGAAATTATTTTCCGAGTATAATGTATTCAAATAAAATGTATCGGAAGCTAAGATAATTTGAAACAATGTATAACATATATTAAATTGGCTACGATTTTCAGGAGACGAAGGAAATGAGAACAGTTCATTATTATCCGTTGACGAGTGTACTTAAACGAGATTGTTTGCTCGAAATAACCTATAATGGCGAACTATAAGTAAACCGAGTTCGGTGAAAAATTTTATAAATTTTTATTTTGAGTTATTTTTTAGTTGTGAACCGGTGAAATCAAACTATGAACAGTGCATCACCAATAAACAGAACCACACACGCCTAATTAATTAAAATAACACCAATACAATAAAATTTACAGACGAACAATCAAGGTTAAACCCGACACATATAGACAAAGTGAAATAGACATAATCACAACAATTTACACCAAGTGAACTATTAAACAATACACCAGTGACACTCAATTAACTCCAGAACCATTATACACAATTGCTGAGACCATTTAAACGGAGAAAAGACATCTTTATTTAAACAAATATTTCGTCAAGGTTAGACGTTCCACTACGCATCCGCCAGTCGGCCATTTTGACTCGTCGTCATACCACTCCAGCTGGGAAGAAACGAATTTCTACTGCTTTGGTTTGAAATAAATATTATATATAAACTTTTATTAATTAATTATAACATTGTATTTGTTAGTATTAAGGCATTTATCATTGTAAGTGTTATACTTTCCTGTCCCTACCCTTCTCTGGCTATTCTTAAATAACCGTTCAAAGAACACTATATTATTATTATATATAACCAATGTAAACTTTTTTATCGACCGGCCCTGAGTGAGTCGATACTGCTGTGTGATATCGAGTCTTATTGATAAACTTAATAATTTGTTAATAAACTTTCTGTTTATGCAATTTGAATTTAATTTTTCTTTAAAATACTTA
Source organism: Magicicada septendecula (assembly GCA_034769895.1). NCBI lineage: Eukaryota > Metazoa > Arthropoda > Insecta > Hemiptera > Cicadidae > Magicicada > Magicicada septendecula. Next base: position 281,384,196 of record CM068371.1, read on the forward strand.
ACCAATAAATTAATCGAGAACACAGACTAACCGAAAGGCGGTATATACGAAATAACGAATCATCGAAGAAGAAGAAGAAGAAGAAGAAGAAGAAGAAGAAGAAGAAGAGAGCCGTCTTTCGACTAGGACTGGAGTTAACCAGATTGTCATTAAGTAAATTTTCAGAAAGTGACACTATTACACTAATAAACATAATACCATTCAATTTCTAAACACAAACAATAACCACGATTATTTTTTAAATATTAGGAACATAAATTACACATTGTAAAAAATATTTTTTTTACAATAACAACAAAATTTTTTTTTGAAATAAAAATTATTTTTTTTATTTCAAATTATTTGTACAACATTAACAAACAGATTATTTTGTATTATTACAAAATTGGCGCTCACAACAGTGGGGCTTAACGAAGACACACGGAACGTTACAAAATTGTCGTTTCCAAAGTGGAACATTATCAACATTCCTACAGATATTTTCTTGTTTTGTTACAAAATTGGCGTCCAACTAAAGGGCTGTAATTAGGGATTGAAAGGCTGTAATAACTCGCCCAATTTCTAATTCAGCTTGGCAGCGGTTATCCAGCCAGAGAATTAGGAAAGATGCAACGTCGAGCCACATCAAAGAAAAGAGCGGCGGAGGCCGAAAGGAATTTAATATGGAGGATAAGGAGGCGACCCCAGTGGAGGACGTAGAAACGATATTAAACCCGGTGGAACATAAACAACCTGCACCACCAGAGGAACAACCGGAAATGCCCACACAAACTGGGGAAATTAATGTCCGGGAGCAACAGGGAGAAAAGTCAACACGAACAGAGAGTGGGAACATGCAAGAATTGTTCAGTATAATGATGGAGAATATGGAAGAAATCAAATCCAGTAATAAGAAAATGGAAGAAAACAGCAAGAAGATGGAGGAAAACTTGCGTAAGAAAATGGATTCCACCGAGGAAAACTTGAACAAGATAATGGGTTCTACTACAGAAGAAAATAGCAAAGAAAGGAAGGAAGATAAGCAGTCCTCAAAAGAAGATTTGAGTGGAATAAACAAAAACATAGAGGGATTGAAGAAGGACAACCAAGCAACAAAAGAAGAATTGAAGAAGGACAACCAAGAAACAAAAGAAGAATTGAAGAAGGACAACCAAGAAACAAAAGAAGAATTGTGTAATAAAATTGAAAACACCAATAAAAAAATTGATGAAACTAGGAAGAAGATAGAAAACGAAAACCAACGATTGAAGGAAGAGTTAATGAAGAATAGCAATAAAATGGAAGAAAAAATGGAAGAGAATAACAAGAAAACGGAAGATAAGATGGGAGAAAGGTTGGAAGAGTTAAGAGAGGATAACCAACTATTACGGGAAGAATTACGGGAAGTTAACCAGGAGAATCTAGACAAGTTAGACGAACGAATGGAACTATTAAGAAAGGAAATGAACAAAGAACTCAAAGATAATAAGAAATCTATGACTAAAAGGCTGGAAGACGAAACAATAACTATAAATCAACAGATAAGAGAAGTTGATGAAAGATGTCGGCTGACTGAAGGGGAGGTACAAGAGTTCAAGGAAGTGGTAAACACCAAGGTCACAAATCTCGAAGTATCTAGTCGCAAGAAGGCAGAAGAGAACCGAAAGGAAAGCCAGGAAGAACTCAGTAAAGTACGGACTCAAATTACTGAAAGATGTGACGGAATGGAGGTAGTGATGACTAACATCACTGGTCAAGTGCGGCAGAGCCAGGAGGAAATGGAAGCAATTCGGAACCGACCAACCAGCTTCACAAATATCCCCATCAGCGAAAACAGAGAATGGCTTAACTTCCGCCAATATAAAAGGAAGCCGATGGAGTTCTTGGCCTGTGTTAAGGAATATATGGCCAAACATAGAAGTAATAGATGGTCAAATAATCGAGACCCATTGGACGAATCATTCCGAGAAATGACGGACAATTGGTGGATGGCGAACAGGAGCGAAATAGATGATTACCAGCAGTTTAAAAATTTGTTCAAGGCCAAGTATTGGTCGGAGACCACCCAGAATTTAATAAGGGACAACATGTAGCATGTAGCATTGTAGTAGCGGGGCGTCTTTGCACCCGGTGCATGACTGCAGCATCTGAGTCGAGCTCAATGGCTGCCTGTGGATATACATAGGTCTGGTTCTTCGACTGGTGCCTAATATCAGGAATGGACAACCGCCAACCAGTTAACTGAGAAGGCGGGGGAGAAAGGTTTTCAATTTTTATTTATTTTAAATATGACAGCAATCAGTGGGCACTGCCGCAAGGACGGGTTCAGGCGACAGATGTCGCGCGTTCCCAGTCCTGCGTGCAGACGCCGTGAGGCGTCGGTCGCTCCCCGCGAGGCAGAGAGCCTCCGTGCCAGTGATAGCGCGTAGCAGCGGCATTCAGCGCGGTCGTCATACTAGGAAGGGAGGAAGGAAACAGCTTTGCAGGTAAATTCTGGGGCAAGGGCAGATGGTGAGTATACAAAGTGAGGTTTAAGCAGTTTACTTAAACTTATGGCGGGTCATCGAGAATCGCCCGAGGGCGTTTGACCCGGACAGGGGGAGGTGGTTGCGTGGTGCTGATGGTTCTGAGGTAAGGGAAGGAAGAGGTCTCAGCTGCGGCAAAGAGAGTCGCAGCTAATGACCAGACAAAGGCTGAGAGAGCAGGAACTCGTAGACCTCCTCGAATTACACTGTTTCGAACAAACCAAGGAGATCCCGACAAGGAACGGAGGGTTCTGGATTGGAAACTTTCCAGCCTACGCCTGTTGGTGGCGGAGGCAAGTGACCACCATACAGGTGCCGCATAGGTCAATACAGACCGGAGAAACAACAGATAGAGGGTAACTTTCGTGCGCAGCGCCAGGGGGCTGCGGCACGCGAGGTATGGGTAAAGTTTGGCTCGGACGCCGCGAGCCTTGGCAAGGGTGTCCGTCACGTGGGCGTTGAAGCATAGGCGACGATCTAGCCGAACGCCTAGATACTTCACCGACTCTTTGTAGGCGATAGGCCTCCCTTCAAGGGAGAGGGGCTGGCATCGGGAGATGGACTTACGAGTGAAACAGATCGCCTCGGATTTCTCCGTGTTGATCGTCACCCGCCATTTCCGTAGCCAGTCCGGAAGCTGGTCCAACTGACGCTGCAACTGTGTACTCGCAAAACGCGGGGACACAGAGCTGTAATGATACATTGCATCGTCAGCGAACAAAGACAACGTGACTCCGGGCAAAACAGGCAGGTCGTTCGTGTACACGAGGTACAGAACGGGGCCGAGGACAGATCCCTGGGGTACGCCAGCGGCGACAGGACGAACTGCAGAGCAGGTTCCGTCGACGCTAACCCTGAAGGTTCGGTCGCTGAGATACGACCGGAGGAAAAACACTATGGACGATGGTAAGGGGGAGTTAGCAAGTTTGAAGAGAAGACCTTCGTGCCAGACTTTGTCGAAGGCCTTGCTCACGTCCAGCAGAGCGGCGGCCGTAGCCGCTCGCCTGTTGGTGGCGTCAGAGAGTTGCGTTACCACGCGGACTAGTTGAAGCGTGGTCGAGTGCTCTCTGCGAAACCCGAACTGTTCGTTGCGGATAAAATTATCCAACAACGGCGAGATGCGGGCCAGCAGGAGCCGCTCGAACACCTTCGAGATAACTGGCAAGAGAGATATTGGCCGATAGCTTTCAGGAAGCATGCGCGGCTTGCGGGGTTTAGGAATCATAACGACGTTGGCATTTTTCCACAGGCGGGGGAAGTACTGTAGCCGGAGACAAGAGTTGAACAGCTCGAGAACGAGGTCAACGCCTGAGGCCGGGAGATATTGTAATGCAGCGGCCCCGATCCGGTCAGGACCGGGGGCGCGACGGCGGTTTAGTCGACAGACAGACGAAACGAGTTCGTCCCTGTCGAACGGGAGGTCTGGGCCAGCGGGAGGGCGAGAAAAATAACCAGATAGGAAGTCCCGGACGTCTGCCGAGTGGGCAGGGTCCGAAACGCCTCGATGAACGGTAAATTGCGACTCCATGCAGTCGGCGAAGACCTCAGCCTTGCCTTCTGATGAAGACACAACCCCGTTCGGGGTTTCCAGCGGGTTGCGAGTTCTCTTCTCGCGGGTCAGTCTACTCACCGCTCTCCAGACGGAGGCGTGGTCGACTTCAAGAGACTCAAGGTATGAGTCCCATCGATCAGAGTTTACGTCCCGCAGTAGCTGCTGAACGTAAAGGGACTGTTGTTGAAATCGTCGCTTAACGACTGGGTCTCGGGTTCTTTGCCATCTGCGGCGGAGCTGGCGCCGTAGCCAGATGGCGTGGAGTACTTCCGCAGGTAAGGCCGATTTACGATGATTCACCTCGAGTGCGTAGGTGTGTCGATCCATGACACCTTGGACCAATTCCTGAAGATTTGTGGCGAGGAGATCCAGATCGTCACGAGTGACGATTGGGTCCGCCGGGAGAGATGGTAACCGTCGAGAGAGCTCGTCATGATAGGATCGCCAGTTGACTCTCCTAACAATCTGAGCGGGAAGTCGGGGAGGGACAACATCTGCCATGGTCGATACAAGACCCAGTTTGGCAATACCATGACTGCGTACTTCCTTGGGAAGGTGTGCCTGGCCAAGCACCTGGAACCGGCCATACCAGAGGAATGCCTGGTGAATAAGCTTTCCTACCATTATGACGAAGAGGTCATAAGAGCACGAAGAGGTAGCCAGATAAAGACCATCCAGGCGATGACGGAGCTATTAGAAAATTATGAGAACGAAGAATATTACAGGCAAAGTAGAAGAAGAAATGAGCGGCCAGAATTTCGAAATAATCCGTCCTCGAACAATAGTAATCAACAGATCAACAGTGGGTACCAGGGGAACCGGTATAATCCAAATTACCATAATCAGCACCCTACTAACGGTAACAACAATAACCACGGTAATGTAAATCCAAACATTAACCGAAATAATAACGGATTCCCCGGTAATAGAAATAATTATTACCCAAATAATAATGTAAATAGCCAGAGAAACCTCAACCATACCAATAACACCGAGCGGTTTTATAATAACAATAGGGGTTACCCAAATAATAACAATAATAACAACACCAGGTTCTCCCGACCCCGGGTAAATTTTATACGCGCAGAAGGAAACAGCCAACGCAGGTATAACCATCAACGGCGGAACAGTTTTCACGAGTACGAAGATCGACGCAGAAGCCGAGAACGGGATAATTCCAGATATAATCCGCCAAGGCGAAGTACCAGCCTAGATGACCCAGAGCGGCAAACAAATAGGGAACAAATATACGAACAGCGAACGGAACGGCTGGAACCCACTCAAGGTTTCCCAACTGACGCCTCTGTTGGTCCAATTAATAACCAGGATGAGGAGAATTTAAACGGGAGGAGGCAGTAATAAATGATAAGGACCTTTTGCTGCTTCTGTCGCCTGGGTATATAAGAGAATTGCCAAGAGCAAATAATAACAACAAAATTACTATCATTCGGTGTAACTATTTAAAAAACATTCGAAATGAACTACTGGAGGAGGACGACACTCGCCTCCATAGTATAAATAACGAGATAATTTATATTAATGCAGAAATCGAAGGAACATTCGCACAGCTAATGATCGATACAGGTGCGAATGTATCTATTATTAACTCAACAGAATTGGAGAGAATCCAAGAGAAATGTGGTAAGTTATTGCCGACCTTACCTATCAATAACATAGTATTAATCGGTGCCACTGGTCGCCAAAACAAAACAATAAGAAAGCAAGTGTCGTTGAATGTGATTAGTAAGGGTATAGCAATAAACATGGTCTTCCTAATTGCAGCAGGATTACCTTTCAATATATTAGTGGGATGCGATGTGCTGAGAAAAAACTCTGCTATCATTGATTTACGATCGGAGAAAGTATCACTGTTTACCGGAGGTCTGACCTGGACGGCCGATTTAGTCGGTAGCGAAATAGCAATTCCCAGCAGTGTCCACCAGCAAATTCGTAACATTAACTAGACGAATAATAACACCATTTCTAACCCAATAGTATACGACAACACGGACGAAGATTTATGGTCCCAAAAGATACAAAAAATAAGGGATTTCCGGAGCGGAACTACTAGAGAGAAATTGCCCCTTACTCAAGCAAATCAGTTGATAAGGATTTATGAGAAGTACCGCTCAGTATTTTCAGATGAGCCAGGCAAGGTAAGAAATTATCAATGTATCCTTAAATTCAGAGATACAGTGGAATTTAATAGAAAATCCTACCCTATTGCGCATTCACGAAAGGAGGCTGTGAGAGCGGAAATAAACCGAATGATTAATAGCGATATTATAGAACATAGCCAATCCCCATACACCAGCCCTATTGTCGCTATTCCCAAGAAAAACGGCCAAGTCCGGCTTTGCTTGGATGCACGGGAAATAAACAAAAAAATAATCAATGATAGAACATCGCCCGGTGAGATTGAAGAAATCCTGAAACGTTTCCACGGTACCAAGTACTTCAGTACCTGGGATACGGTGTGCGGTTACTGGCAGGTAGAGTTACACCCACGGAGTCGCCAATATCTGGCTTTCATATTCGAGGGACGCAATTACCAATTCAAAAGATTGCCCTTCGGATTGGTAAACTCAGTTGCCATTTTTGTGACCTGCATGGACCAGATATTGGGACAGGAAGCACTTCAGTTTACCACAGTGTATGTAGATGATCTACTAATAACATCCGAAACGTGGGAGGAACACTGCTACCGTGTGGAACACGTGCTTGAGAAGTTATCTGTCAGTAAAGTCACGCTGAAGTTAGAAAAATCCAAGTTTATTGCCAGAGAAGTGCAATTTTTAGGGTTTAACTTGGACGATCAAGGAATCTCACCGTCGGCAGAAAAGGTGGAAGCAATCCAGAAATTCCCGGCACCCAAAAACAGGAAGCAATTACAGTCGTTCCTGGGACTCTGTAATTACTATAGAAAGTTCCAGGAACAATATTCGGAATTAACCGCAAGGTTTCAACCTCAATTGTCGTCAAAGAATAAATGGGTATGGTGTAGAGAACAGGATATGATTTTCCAACAAATTAAAGACAAATTTCTGGCAACAATAATACTTCGCCACCCAAACTTTAAATTACCATTTTTCATGAATTGCGATGCCAGCAACATCAGTCTGGGAACGACACTGTATCAAGAAGACGAGAAGGGTCAACACCAAGTAATTAGCTTCGCGAGCAGATCTTTGAACCAGTGCGAGAAGAATTACACGGTGACTGAAAAAGAATTACTGAGCGTAGTATTTGCTTGCGGTAAGTTCCGCACTTACATTTTGGGATACCCTGTTACAGTCCGAACAGACCATAAATCTATTTCGTTCTTGAAAAGCTGCAAATTGAACCATGGCAGGCTAACGAGGTGGATACTTGCCCTTCAAGAATACCATCTAAAATGGGAATACATCCCAGGTAAAAAGAATGTCGTAGCTGATGTGTTATCCCGGGTCAATGTGGAACAATAAACTTTCGAAGGGGAGAAGGAAAGCGTGCTAAAAATATACCATCTTCTTAGCACCAGAGCCGATTTAACAACAATCTTAACGAATATGAGCACCCACCAACAAGCGGACCCGAAATTGAGAAACCTCAAACTTCGACTAGAAGAGGGAGACGAAACCGTTGCTCAATATTACCAACTAAATAAACAGATATTGTTCGTTAAAACATCCCTGAAGGAGGAGACCTGGAAGGTAGTTATTCCAACACAGATCGAAAAGGAATTAATAGTAAACTACCACATACGATACGGGCATATGGGCACCCTCAAGGTAATAAAAGCTCTGGAGGAGAGCTGCCAGATAAAAAACATAAATAGAAAGGTCCGAATGTATATTAAAAGCTGTAAAATCTGTCAGCTTGTAAAAACAAATAATGAGAAGAAGAAATGTGTTATGATTCCTATCACCTCCCAAGCAAAATTGGAGAAGGTATTCCTAGACATTTGCGGACCCTTTCCCCGTAGTGGAGGTCGACACCAATATCGATACCTAACGATCATAATGGACCACTTCACAAAGTATGTTAAGCTATACCCTACTAATCGAGCGACTACCCGGAAAATTCTGGGGATATTAACGGAACAGTATATCCCACACCTGGGGAAACCATCTTCGATCATTACTGATCATGGAACCCAGTTTAAGGGTAGAAAATGGCGAGATACCTTATTGTCAATGGGCATTCGTACATACAAGACCTCGGTCTACCATCCGAGCAGTAATCCGGCAGAGCGGGTGTTAAGAGAAGTGGGGAGGATCCTAAGAACTTATTGTCACCATCAACAAAAAAGGTGGTAAGACTATCTAGAAGCCACGGAGGAATTCCTCAACTTGGCATACCATCCAGCTATAGGGATAACCCCATACTCCGCTATGTACGAAAAACCACCCCCACGAGAGATCCCAGATATCCTCGAGTTCCCCAGCAACAATATGTACAAATTTGACAAGGCTAATTCTACAACAAGGTGGCAGAAGACCAGGTAAAACGGCAAAATAAGTATCAAAAGGCTAGTAGTAAATTAATAATTTATGAAAAGGGAGAAAAAATCTTATTAAAAAATCGTGAACTACCTAGCACACTGGAAGGAATAACAAAGAAGTTATTGCTGTTATACACCGGACCATATGTAATATCCAATGTAAAAAATAATAATACTTATGAAATAAAGGAAATAGATTCAGAAAGGATAAAGGGTGTATATAACCAGGCTTCCATGAAAAAATATTATGAGTAATTGGATGTATAGAAGATTGAATTTTGTGTGTACTTTACGAAAAAATAAAAAGAAAAGGAAATTTGATAATGAAGATATAAAAAATTCCAAAACAAGGTAAGCACAACTTACTACCTAATTTTTGAAACGACTTTTGGATTAATGAAAAGAAAAAGAATTTGGCATAAATTGTCAAAATCCCAAAACAAAGTAAGCACAACTTACTACCAAATATTTGAAACAACTATTGAATTAATGAAAAAGAAGAGGAATTTATAAAATTGTCAAAATTCCAAAACAATGTAAACAACTTACTACCTAATATTGGAAGCAACTTTTAGAATTAAATAAAAAGAAAAAGAATTTGGCATAAAATGTCTAAATTCAAAAACAAGGTAAGCACAACTTACTAACAAACATTTGGAACAACTTTTGGAATTAAATAAAGATAAAAAGAAGAAGAATTTTGATAAATTGTCAAAATTCCAAAACAAAGTAAACAACTTACTACCTAATTTTTGAAACGACTTTTGAATTAATGAAAAGAAAAAGAATTTGGCATAGATTGTCAAAATTCCAAAACAATGTAAGCACTACTTACTACCCAAATATTTATGAAACTATTTGTGAAAAAACTAAAGGGAAAGAATTTAGTAAAATACAAACAAATTTAAAAAAGCAAATAAGTACAACTTACTACCAAACATCTACGAAACTCAAATCATGGAATATAAAGGAAAAGAAAAAGAATTTGGAAGAATAACCACAACATTCAAAAAGAAGAGTAAGTTCACATTACAAACAATTATATATGGAACCAATTATGAAAAAAGTTTGAGAATAAAGAAATAGCAGTAAAAACCACTGATACAAATAAAATGAATAAACTTATTGTGAAATAAAATTAATAAGACTTTTAAGCAAAATAAGCAGAGACAATAACCACATGGAATTAATAATTAAAGAGTGCATTTGGATAAAAAGCAAGAGCAGAATAAAATTTTGGAAAAGAAAGAAATAACTATGTATAAATCAATCCATAAGAAAAATATGATCATAAAATAAATGTCAATTATAAGAAGGACAATTAAAAGAGTAATTGCAAGGACATAAACTAGTGGAACGATTCATAAGAATTAAGAAAAAAAAAATATAATACAAAATACATGTTACCAATGACCAGAAGGAGATTGTAATAACAGTCAATGTATGACAGAGAACTAAAATAAATAAAAACTTTACACTGAATAACAAGTGATAATTATATTAAACCAGCTTCCAACCATAAGGAGAAATAAAATGCCAGCAGAGCTTACCATTGAGAAAAGTAACTGAGATAGAAATTAACTAAGATAGAAATATTAATAGATCTGTTCAAATACGAAGTGAAGTATCCAAAGATATTTAATTTTTTTTATATAGTCATAAGGTGGACTATTCTTATGTAATTTTTATTAATAACTGTCTGTAGATAAGTCCAGCAGTATTATTATGTATTGATCAGAGATGATTTGCCTCTGTAATCAATAAATGACGTAGTATGGCCAGCAGAGTAGTGTAGCCTACAGTGCCCCTCTGAACGGCCCCAGCTAACGTGTTAGGGAATATTAGGGAATGAATATCCCAAGGATAAAGAACCAAGTTAAGAAGAAAATGGAAAAATAAAAAATAACGAACCTCAGATGACTATTACTATCAAGAAGAATCCAGTTAATAATGAAATATAGATAAGCTCAAAAATAAAGAAGAAAAAATTTAGAAATATGAAGGAAGTAAAGAAATATAATTTAGAATAAAATTTCATAAGCAATTATTTCAGACAAACCAAGTATGATCTGAACTAATCACTTCTGGAAGAAAGGAATCTGTAGCATGACAGATAATCCACAAAATCAATTACTAAATGATCATTAATAAAACTCAAATATATGGAATATCCAAATGAAAATCAATTAAAAAGCACTATAAATTATTATAATAACAAGAAAAGTAAGCATAAAGAAAAACTCTGCAAATAGTATAATTATACTACAAATTAAAAACCCAGAAAACTAAAAATTGAATAACAATGATACCCAGGTAGGATAGAAGCAGGCAATGAAGATACCCAGACAAAGAAAACAGACCAGAGTAAACAAAAGAATATAAAGCGAAATGGTACTGAAGAACCAAGAACGAAGAAAGAAGAAATATAGAATGAACCAATATACTGAAGAATAAGAAACTAGTGAAGATAAACTAGAATAAAGGAAGTGAAACGACCAATACCAAATAGAAACCCCATAGGGAGAAAACCAAAAAACCCCAAAAATAAATGAATGTCCCAAAAGAAAGTATAACACCCCAAAAAAACCATATACTAATGTAAAACTGATAAAAACCAAAAGTGTTTAGAGTATTAAGTAACAGTGCACCCAAAAAAGTTATTGTGTAGTTTATATAGACAAACCTTAACAGTCCCCCCCATGGTTAAATATTTCATATTGTAAAACTATAAAAGGACTAGTGATAATATCAATAAATAACCAGGGACAAGTGCAAGTTATTAAATTATAATCAATAAACTTTGAAAAGGTACATGAGTTACCGTGCAAGTAAATAACTTTAAGTGTTTTTGAACAGTATCATAATAATAGTTACTTAAGTAATATGGTGAAAGATTAAGGAATAATATTTCTAATGAAATGCCACTGTTTATTAGAACAAACCATAGAATGAATAATAATAAACAGATAGCTTGTGTTTAGCATAAAGTAACGGGGAATACATCCTTAAAATTGGGAAGTACAGATCAGACTGTAAATAAATAGTTTTTAAGAAGAGGTTGAACATTTAATGGAACCAATATGTTATGTTCCTAGCTCCAAACATTAACTAGATAAATAAGATTTAGTATTAAGCAGTATTATAGTTATAAAATATTATTTTGTTATTAATTTAAATTAGGAATGCAATATCTAAATGTAGATACCATTCTTATATTATAAAATGTTTTTATTATGTTACTGTGTGTAATCAGTACACAAAAAGAAGGTATGATTCAAAGTACCAGATTTGATAGTTAATAAGTGTTATGTTTTAATTGTAAAATCAATATTCAATGTTATAATAGTCAAGAAACAAATTGTTAATAAATTATATAAGAATAGAAGGTCAGAGAAGGGTACAAACTAACTATATTAGTAAAGACTTTGCAAATAGCAACAGATCAAATCTAGGCCAGATAGTAAATTTAGACTACAGAATAATTGACAAATCTAATCCTATAAACCAACTAAACTGATAATATTTATGTAAGATAAACCCACCATATAGTAATACCATGTAAATAATACTTTATTAAGATATGGTCAGCAGATAAGTAAAATTATAAATAAAAATGGAATGGACTAACTAACATTATCAGGGGAGGAGTCATAGATAAATGAATTGTATTTAAAAACAATAATTAATAAAATAAATTGCAAGAAATTAAGTAAGAATCGACAATTATATCAATTTCAGATTCAATAGAATAATAATTATATCAGAGAAAATGGCTATTATCTGCTTAGAGAACAGGAAATACCAATTTAAGCCTACCTTCCAAAATGTAAGAAATATAATTTTTTTTTAATGAAAACTTTGTTAAACTATATTAATTAGTATCAAAATAAGCAGAATAGAATAAACAAACCGAATATGTATTTAGTATTTCATACAGTTAATTAATAACGAAATTATTTTCCGAGTATAATGTATTCAAATAAAATGTATCGGAAGCTAAGATAATTTGAAACAATGTATAACATATATTAAATTGGCTAAGATTTTCAGGAGACGAAGGAAATGAGAACAGTTCATTATTATCCGTTGACGAGTGTACTTAAACGAGATTGTTTGCTCGAAATAACCTATAATGGCGAACTATAAGTAAACCGAGTTCGGTGAAAAATTTTATAAATTCTTATTTTGAGTTATTTTTTAGTTGTGAACCGGTGAAATTAAACTATGAACAGTGCATCACCAATAAACAGAACCACACACGCCTAATTAATTAAAATAACACCAATACAATAAAATTTACAGACGAACAATCAAGGTTAAACCCGACACATATAGACAAAGTGAAATAGATATAATCACAACAATTTACACCAAATGAACTATTAAACAATACACCAGTGACACTCAATTAACTCCAGAACCATTATACACAATTGCTGAGACCATTTAAACGGAGAAAAGACATCTTTATTTAAACAAATATTTCGTCAAGGTTAGACGTTCCACTACGCATGCGCCAGTCGGCCATTTTGACTCGTCGTCATACCACTCCAGCTGGGAAGAAACGAATTTCTACTGCTTTGGTTTGAAATAAATATTATATATAAACTTTTATTAATTAATTATAACATTGTATTTGTTAGTATTAAGGCATTTATCATTGTAAGTGTTATACTTTCCTGTCCCTACCCTTCTCTGGCTATTCTTAAATAACCGTTCAAAGAACACTATATTATTATTATATATAACCAATGTAAACTTTTTTATCGACCGGCCCTGAGTGAGTCGATACTGCTGTGTAATATCGAGTCTTATTGATAAACTTAATAATTTGTTAATAAACTTTCTGTTTATGCAATTTGAATTTAATTTTTCTTTAAAATACTTAACCAATAAATTAATCGAGAACACAGACTAACCGAAAGGCGGTATATACGAAATAACGAATCATCGAAGAAGAAGAAGAAGAAGAAGAAGAAGAAGAAGAAGAAGAAGAAGAAGAAGAAGAAGAAGAAGAAGAAGAAGAGAGCCGTCTTTCGACTAGGACTGGAGTTAACCAGATTGTCATTAAGTAAATTTACAGAAAGTGATACTATTACACTAATAAACATAATACCATTCAATTTCTAAACACAAACAATAACCGCGATTATTTTTTAAATATTAGGAACATAAATTACACATTGTAAAAAATATTTTTTTTTACAATAATAACAAAATTTTTTTTTGAAATAAAAATTATTTTTTTTATTTCAAATTATTTGTACAACATTAACAAACAGATTATTTTGTATTATTACAAAATTGGCGCTCACAACAGTGGGGCTTAACGAAGACACACGGAACGTTACAAAATTGTCGTTTCCAAAGTGGAACATTATCAACATTCCTACAGATATTTTCTTGTTTTGTTACAATATTCACATCATTTTTACTATTTTTTCTGCAGAAGGCTATTCTATATAAATGGTACAACAACAACAATTATTAATATTGTTATTATATAAAATAATAATATTAGGAGACATAATAATATACATGTATATTCTCGTAATGAGTATTGTAAAGAGAAATTCTCATATATATTTTTTCAGATACTTGAAAGCTGAGCTTGTTTACGATTTCAAATTCTAACACGCACATGGAGCACATTCAAATTAATTTACACGCATGTAAAACTATCTTATAAAAACTTAACGCGTTACAAGAACCGAATTCGAAAATAAATTCAATTAGGTAATGTTTTAAGATAAGACGATTGATGAACTGGGTACTTTTGATTATTTGTGGTGAAATAGACTTTTAAAGTAAACTTTTTTATTCCAGTTTTAAGTGTTGAAATTTGGTAGTGTAGTGCTGTAATATATACAGAAATTTGTAATATTTGGACAAAAATGTAATGTAACGACTACAATAAAATGGACATGATTTAGAAAATATAAAATATATAAAAGATAAAATATTTTAATTAAGAGGATACAATTATAAGAGCAGTACATTGATACAATATACAATACATTGATCAAAGTAGTAAATATTGTTAGCTGAACATATCTATAACGTAGACATACGTGTCTTTACTTACTAGGGGGATGTAAGACGTTAGCCTTTTTTTATTCTGATTGTCAACCGCAAATTACGCAACATTCAGTTTTAGGGGATTATACACTTTTGCGGAGGAATGAGATGTTCTATATAAAACTAAAATAATTATAATATAGATAATGGTTGATGTGGTCTGTTTAGAAATTTTCCAGACTATAACAGATTGTTGGGTGCCTGTATTATATGTTGTGGCGCTGAAGGTACAAAACTGCTGAAGCGCTGATCCTTTTTATGCTGATCTTCCGTTTCCGTTGAGGCTTTTACTTCTTACTATCAGCAGAGCAGTGGAATATTGTTTAATAATTGTGTGCCCTCATTTGACTTTCTTACTGTGTCTGTAGTTGTTTCCCAAAACCGTTGTTTCGCTGTTGTCAGTTAGTATTTTGCTTTTTAATCGTAAAACTATCTCTGTATCGTTGTATTACTAAGAAGATATTGATTTAGTATGTAAGTCAGGCAAACATATGTAAATTACTTCCAAAAACAGCTCTAATTCTCAAGAAAGTTTCCTAGGCAGTTGTTCCTTAAATATTATTCAAGTTACTAGATAAATGGTATGCGTCGACACACGCGATCTGTTCGGTTTATATCAAAAGTCATACCTGACTGGTGTTTTCAAATTTTGTCTCTTTTTTTTTTGAAGCCGCTGTTGAAAAAATTAAAAATTGGAACAAACTGTTGAGTATAAAGAGAAGAAAATAACTATAAGGAGCAGAAAAGAAATAGTGAGCTCTGAGGGGAAAATGTACAAGTAAATTAAGTGTAGTTAGCGTAATTTGTTGTACACAAGACAACGTGGCTTTTGTTTTACTGATAATGCGTTTGAAGTTATGTAAAGGATAACAATTTAAGACTTGTGTTCATAGTCATCGTCTATAGGCTACGTCTTGCTACCGCAACCACTCGCTGCTAGTCATAAGTTGTCACGAGCTACTATTTCAGTAAGAGACTGTCGACAGAAGATGAACAGTACCGTAGAGTGCGTGTATGCCAGCACGCCTGGAGTTCCTGCTTTGCAATTCACGATATTTGATATAAACAATACAATAATTTTATTTATACGAGACAGAAAATAGTACGACGTTCTTTGATCTCCGTTCTTCCATACTGGCAGTCCTCAATCGTTTCGTACGCGCCAGACCGACTCGGAGTGATGTTAAGCGCTTGCGCGAAAGCTGCTCTTGTTAAGTTCTGTTGTGATGACCACGACTTCTGCATAATCAGACGTCAGCTGTAAAGGGCCGCGTTCCCTTCCTCTTGCGGCGAAGGATTACTTATTGTTTTTACTGTTTCAACTTGTCCGTAGCGTATGTTTGGTTTTTTGTACATGTGCGCATCACTGTGTTAAATATTCGTATACTGGTGTAAGCCTTTCAGTAATATGATATATCACCTAGAAACTTGCTAATCATTATTTTTGTTAACTTCTTGTAAACACTAATATATAAGCCAATGCTTCCTACGTATCCAGTTTACATAAATTCAGTCCTTTATGTAATGGCCCAGATTCATGTTAATAAACATAAAAGTATTAAACAGATGTAGGCCTATCCATTTCCGTATTTACAAATATCCCCTCGACTAATACTAGCGACGTGTAGAAACTTCTATACACTGTTTTGTATTTAGAATTTTCTCAGTGTATAGAGAAAGGCCAGAATAATTATAAATCCATCGTAAATGCACTTAGCTATGGAAGCAGCACAGTGTGTTACAAAATAAAGCGTTCCTGTCTTTCCACACACAAACAATGGTATCTTATTCTCAAAGAAATGATACTAATTCAGAAAAAAACATATAGAAATAGAGAAATGCACCAGCCTCTCCACCCCAACTCCACTCTCACCTACACGTAGGTACCCTGTTACGCCGAACAATCCACTCCAAGGTTGTGGTAACCAATCCCTTTGGCGGAGTGGATCGGTAAGCAAACGAGAGATGGGGGTTCTGTAAAGGCAGTTTGGGGGTATCCTGGATCCTGGCCTGGCAGGATGGTGCACATCGGCAGGAAGGTGTGCATCTAGTGTGGAGGCGGAGGACGCTATAGTAGCCCAACAGCTGCACACATGGGCTGAGTCTAACTGACCGGGCAGAGAGAACTAGTCAGCTGAGGTGAAAGCAAATCTCTAGGGGAAGAGCACCCTGGAATCAAAGTTTCCTGTCCTCCAGGTTGGGGGTTGAATCGGATGGGAATTCACATATCCCATCTGTCAAATTTTTTATGTGCAGAAACCTATAAAAAGGAGGCCTTGACTCGGTAATGGGTTGTTACGCCGCTGAAGAAGAAGAAGAAGAAGAAGAAGAAGAAGAAGAAGAAGAAGAAGAAGAAGAAGAAGAAGAAGAAGAAGAAGAAGAAGAAGAAGAAGAAGAAGAAGAAGAAGAAGAAGAAGAGAAGCATATATAAATATAAAATACAGTAAGAGCTACATAATATTGTAACGGGTAGGTTTTGTGACAGTTGGCATTCAAAAATTCTGTAGTGGATAGATCCACTGCATTTTTGAAGCTACAGCTACACAAAGTTACTGTATTTGGAATTAAGGGTTCTAATGGTCTTATTTAATAAGCTCACTTATTTAAAGGAATGGTAGTAAATATTTGATTAAAATACAGGAAGATAAGTAGCCATAAATGAGGGTAATAAGTGAAAATATGAATGAAAATTAACATTGTTTCTTCAATATCATCACGGAGTATTATTGTTATTAAATAACAATAATGCTCCGTGATGATATTGAAGAAACAGTGTTAATTTACATGGGTCAGTTTTGCCTGATGCATACTCTCAAGTATTAAGGGTACCCCGTTATCATCTTATTTGCTCTTATTTAGTTCCGTATTCGCTCTTATGTACTGTTTTTATGGAACTACCCCCACAGTAGCTGACACTATTAAAACGAACATCTGATTGCACTACCTTCTACTGTGCCGGAGGGCCCACGTAGGGCGCCTTTATACTCTGCCTTTCAGATTCGGTGATACTAAAGAGCGCCATAATACAGTTAATAACAATATTTTTTGTGGCATATAAGTTTGGTCCAAAATATTAGCTATGTACGAACATCTTTGTGTTCCAGATGTATGTGGTGAAACATAATTATTGGTGATCGCCTTCAAATTATTGTATTGTTAAATAGTTAAATTCCGTTTATTAAACAATAACGATACATAAAGTTAAACAAACTTACTGTTCAGTTCAATTATAGTATTTTGTGTTTGATTCGTTGGACAATAACGTCAATGTAAAGAATTTGATAACGGAGAAGTGAGTGGGTGAGTAAGCTGTTCCCAGAAACGTATCTACCATTTCTGTATGCAAGTTCAAACAAGTTATGTAAATTACTTTTATATAAAATATAAACTTTAAGAACGTATTAAACATTTTACATCGTAAATCTCAAGCATTGAATTATAATCATGAATGTGATTGTAACAAACAATCAAAACATAAGCAAATAAGATGATAATGGGGTACCCCTAATACTTGAGAGTATTACTCTCATCAATTACCCTAATACTCAGATCAAGCAAATCTGACCCATGTAAATAACAATAATGCTCCGTGATGATATTAAAGAAACAGTGTTAATTTTCATTCATATTTTGACTTATTATACTCATTATTGGCTACTTATCTTCCTGTATTTTAATCAAATATTTAACATCATTACGTTTTAGTGAGCGCATTAAGTAAAACCATTAGGATCCTTATTAAATAAGAATTAGCGCGTTAGATTTAGACTTATAGAATTTACGACACCTAAGATAACCTGTTAATGTATTCTTACTACGGTCTCATGGATCGTCGTATGGTACAGTGGAAATAAAGTACAGACACCAATGAAGTCACTAATTACCAGTTTTAATTAACCACAAATAATAATTTGTAATCAACAAGGCACCGGTACTCTCGTACTTTAATTCAAGTTTAATTTTGTCCACACGCAATAATACTGTTAAGTAATAATAGTAACTATAAAACAATAATCATATTCCACTAATCCTCAACAACCACTCGATCCGCACTAAAGAAATCGCCCACTGTAACTAACTAAGCGGCCACTTTTGCTTATATATAGCGTGCAGATGTTCCAGAATAATTTTCCATGCCCGCATAATTTGCGTAGTTAACAAGCACTCGAAAGATATAGAGGAACCTTTACTATACGGCATTGACAGAGACACGCAGCTGCTCGGCTAGCCGAGAAACGTTTACAACGACAATCTCGACTGTTCGAGAGCGTTCCTTAATTGTAGTAACAGTATGATTGAAACTAATAAATCTAAATATTTTAGATATTGCATGCACTAGCGCGCGCGTGTGTGTATGGGTTTTAATAATTAATATTTATTAAGCCGTTTTCGGTATATATTTTTAATTTTATTTTTATGTTAACATCAAGTTGTAAGTTTAAAAAAAACAAAAGTGTAAGTTCTTTTCTTTGAACCTATTTCATAATGTTATCATACTTTACATATTTGAAGTCAAATTCATTTTAATCGCATTTTTGTGTGATTAGGAAAACAGTATCCTAGCAAATTTGTTTGGCTACAGATGATCTATTTTTAATAAATTTTAACAACAAAGAACAATTAATGTTGTCTGTTAAACAATATATAAATATAAAAGAATAAAGGAAATAAATAAATAAAGGAAAACAGTTAAAAATATTATTTAAGCTTTTGTATTGCAATGTATGTGTAGTCTGTAAACATTTAGTTTACGTGTTAAAGATTGTACACAGACACAGATAGACAGACACGTGCGCGTGAGATTTTTTTATATTTATGAAAGAGTGAACTAAATGAACTGTTGAACTAGGTGACTTCTAAAGAGTAGAATGAATGTTACACAAGGAATCGTGTACTTGTTATATTTGAAAGCGTATTAAACTCAGAAAGACCGGCAGCCATTTCATTCTGTCCGAGCTGAAACCTTTGGGAACAGACTACGAACCGTGATAACTTTGTGATAAGCCGCTTTGTTCACATTGTATTGAGTTTTCATTGGAAGACAGGGAATTTGCTTACCTTTATACTTGTTATGGTTTTCAACTTTTACAGTCTAACTAAAATTGTCATGACCAAAATTTAACTCGCGCTCATGGGCTATTGCATTTATTATCATCATCATACCCAGTGGTTCAGAATTTATGTCATTGTATTCCATATGTAGGCCTACATCATCCATATGATATTAAAAAATAATATTAGGACCTTTATATTCGTAGTAATACAAGTGGAGTGGAGTAAATTTTGTAAAAAACGCTAAAAATATTAGGTGACACGGTGACAAAAAGATAGCAAAAAATCTTGTTTCCTTCAGCACAGCCGGTTAGCCAGGTTATTACATCAAGAAATCTTGATATGGACTTATTTGATTTTTGCTCACTTCTTTAGTAGACAAAGTCGGTGTTGGTGTTTTTGTTTTCTCTAAGTTATACAAAGGAGTAGTCTTTAGGAAAGTAAGTATATTATCTAAATCTGGCAAACTTTCGTCAGCCATGCTAAATAGACTACTCTCCGTAGCGCTCGGGACAAATTTTAAAACTGTAGAAAACAAGTTTTTGATTTGTACAGAGCAAACCTTACACTGAATACCTAACACCAGCTTACGAATATTTAACACTGTGATGCGGATATGTATAAAAAAGCAAAAGTACGTTACGGATAAGTTGAAACGGCATAATTAATCAGTAATCCTTCGCAACAAGACGAAGGGAACGTGGCCCTTTACGACGGACGTCTGAGTATGCTAAAATCGTGGTTATCACAACAGAACTTAACAAGGCAGCTTTCCTTGAAGCGCTCAACATCACTCCGAGCCGAAATACACTGAATACGCCGAGCGGTCTGGCATACGGAAAGGGTGAGGACTGCCAGTATGAAAGAACGGAGATCAGAGAATGTCTCCTTGTTTTCTGTCTCGTATAAATAAAATTATTGTATTGTTTTTATCTAATTTCGTGAATTGTAGCCGTCCTCTGGCAACGTTTTCTTTTCGTTTCTACATCTACCGTGAACCATTCTTAAAGTGGATTTCCTCTTCATCTTCAGGGACAACTATGCAGGGAAGATGTATAAAAGTGGTTTCATCTCGACTTCGGAAACCTTAGGGAAACAGTGCTTAAGATATAAGGATGGAACCATCCTCAGAACCTTCAATAAAGAGATCCACTAGGCAGTATATTAACTTGCCATAAGAAAATACTTAAAAATTTCGCAGACGGAGATTTGACTTTGATATTGCTAAACGAAAACCTCCGCGTAAAGATGTCTGTAATGAGAAGGGGAACAACTTTTAGTAGAAGGTGGTGACTTGATATGAGTTTAAAATGTGTTACAAATGTTAGAAAATGCATACAATAGTAAATTTGCAATTGCAATGTTTGAAGCGACTGAATATTAAAACTTTAACTACATTAATTATCTGACAATAACGGATCATAGTAGACACGTTTGTTAAGACTTTTCAGACGAGGGAACCTTGCAAGGGTTTTCAGTACAAGAAAGGTACCTAGAGACAGTATATATGAAAATCTGTGAAGGTATTCAGTGATTCGGGAGACAATAACCCTTTTGTCCTCATTGGTGAAAACAAGAAACCTTCTCCAAATCGTTCTTTTCCCATTTATCCCATTCTGAGTAGTATTAAGATTTCTTAACATTCATATGAGTTTCGTTACCTAGAAACCAGTAGTTTTCTAGGTTCAAATAAGAAATAATGAAAACAGAAAAATGAATAACGAATAATAAAAATGATTATTTTTCATCAAGAATAACATCTTAAAAACCAATATAAATAATAAAAATGACTATAAAAATATAACACTTTTTAATAATGAAGATACAGAAATAATTAATAATAATAAAGGTAATGAAACTGTGAAAACAAAAATTCTAAAAATGTATATCCTTATAACAATAATGGATACTTTCTGTACCACTAAAGTCGCTTACGAGTTTCAGACAGGGTGAGCTACCAGCATGTGCCGTTTGGTGTTATAGAAAGTCAGCGTAGACGACGCTTCAGCAGCCCATTATTTTATTAAATCATGTTACCTCATGATATTATCCCAGGTATTCATTTACACAGACTGAATCAAGCAGGAGGCTGCAGAAAACGAACTTTGATTCCAGAATGGAACACGATATCTCTAGATTAGCAGCCAGTCACCATACCCATTGGTCTACCAAGAATGTATAAATTAAAAAATAAAGCGTTATTGAAATAAAGTTGAATGTTTAAGTTTTGATGCGACTAAGTCTTCTCCAGTCAGTTACTTGAGATTATAAGATTTTATCAACCTGAGTAATTAGAAAAGTTATCGCGATTACATTGGTAAAAATTTCAGCAAAAAGAAAAAAAATCACACACAATCTGAAATTGAAAATTAAATCTGCGTTTTGATAGTCTATTGTAGGCTACTCCAATTGATTACAGCCGTGTTTCTAATTAAAGTTACTGTACAGCAATAACGGCGTGAATATCGACAGTGTGGATTACGTTTGTGTGATCACCCCAAGTGCTGAATGCCATGATTCCAATCAGCACTGAGTAGTCATTAGTGAAAATGGATTTTATTCAATGGAAATGAATTTTTGTATGCACTGCTTACTGCTTTAGTCTACTAGCTAATGCTATCAATTTGTTCACTAACAATATACTCACGGTAATACGAACATAGGACTTCGAAAATATAACAATTAATTCAAACGACAACAATTGCTGATATGAAGAAACGTCATTCTCCAAATTTTTATTTCCTCAGTTTATCTAATTCCGAATAATCTTAAACTTTCCTAACATTTATCATCATCATCATCATCATCATCATCATCATCATCATCTTCAAGGATTTAACCAAGGATGGTTTGGTCTGGTCTCAAGTAGGCAAAGATTACAGCTGGTCACTCCAGCGCTTCCTCGGACGTCCAAAACCTCTCCTTCCCCTCGGCATATAGTTCCAGAGTTGTTTAGGGATGCGGCAGTCATCCATTCGGCAAAGATGCTCCCATCAATTCAGCCGATTCTGGGCGATCCTGTCGAGTATACTCATAATATTCAGTTCCTGACGTATACCTGTGTTTCTTCTATGATCATGGAGAGTATGCCTTGCCACGTGCCTGAGAAATCTCATTTCAGCCGCTTGGATGCGACTGGCCTGGCCTTTCGTTAAAGTTCAAATCTCAGACCTATAAATAAGTGTGGGAAGAGCCATCTCCTTGTAGAATTTTAGGCGTGTTCCTAACATTTATATGAATTTTATTTACCTAGAAACCAACAGACTAGGTAATACACGAACAATGATATTACATAACATAACCAAACATTACAATATAAATATGTACAATATCAAATAAACTAAATGTTTATTACAATCTAACACTGGTAAAATCGTGTAATGCTAAATAAGAATAAATTTCAAAAACGTTATTTACTTTCATGTAAACTATGAAAACCAAGAATATAAATAACAAGAAACGTAAAAGGAAAACAGATGTTTCCTGCGCATGCACTATTATACTTGCTCGTAGACGTAGAACACATTACTCATAGAATTTTTAACGAACATAATTCGACACGCAGCAATTTAGATAGTCTTGTAAAAAGTTTGTAATGTAAAATATTTAAAAGACAAGTAACTACAAAAAATACTGTTGCTCAGTTGCTGAAGTAGTCGAGGCTGTTCAACAGTTTTCCCAGTTAAGAAACAAAAGTACAGCTTCAGCGGAATCTATAAATTAATATCAGCTGGTGTCCGGAAATTTTAAAAGGGTAGATAATAACTGCAGAATAAAAAATTAATTTATAGCATTTCGAATTAAAAGTCTCTATACTGCGGTAAGAAGAGAGAGAAAGGGCGGTGGGCGGTGCAGTGTGGTGTACAGAGATCAGAGGGATGCGATTGTAGTTACTGTAGTGTCAAGTCAGCGTAAGTAACAAGGCCTTGCAGCAATCAAAGTGTCTGGCTTTAGTCTAGCATCCCTTCCTCTGTCCTACCAACCCTCACAACACTTTTGTTCTTTAACTGCTCATACACAGAGCAGCGCGTAAGCACTCTCAATTCAAATATTCAAAGGCAGCAGCAGTGAGGGAGTACAGTCGTTAGGAAAACTCAATGACATCTTAAAAACAACACTATAGCGGCAATTTCTGCCTCTTTCTACGTGTAATGTTCATTAACTCCAATTATTACAGTTTGATGAATGCATTACAGAAGAAGCATACTATAATAGACAGTGAAGTGCCATTAGAATACAAATTAAACGAAGGAAACTTTTCTGTCTAACAACACTACCATTACTGCGTCGTCGTCGTCATCATCATCATCATCGTCGTCGTCGTCGTCATCATCATCATCATCATCGTCGTCGTCGTCGTCATCATCGTTGCCGTCGTCGTCGTCCAACCTTAAATCAAGAGGTTTACGCGAGTATAATGGCGATAATCGGATCTGTTGTATATGATAAATTCTTGGTATCATAAATGTCTGCGTCCCTTGTAACAACTAGGTAAGAGCTTTCGGTAATTTTAATGGTTGTTTCGTCAATGCCCAAGTTTGAGAAACGTACAGCAGACTAGGAACGCTATTAATTAGTATAACCTGAACGCGAAGAAGCAAAGACTATGAATCGCCTTTTTATTGTGATGTATGTATAATAGAAGTTTTCATCTAGCGTAGAAGTTCTGCCGATAGCGTAAGACAATATATCTAGACAATTTGATTCTAACAATTTTGTTACAACGGAGCCGTCGCAGAATACTTAACGATATTTTTCCGTTATTGAAATCAGCAGCTTGACATGTATTGTTATTATTAAGATATTGGAATGAATAATGGAAGTCGATGTTTTGTCATGTCTAAGTGAATGAAACAACTTTTTAAACTAAGATATTATATAAGATAAATATTTAAAGCTTATTAATTTCAAAACTTTTGAAACCAGTTTTCTTAGGTTTTATTTAATTGATTCCAAATTAGATTAAGTGTAAACAATCTTGTACTATTACTTATTTTAGAGAGATTATCGTTCCTCATATGAGCTTTTAGTTTCACTTCAAAGCTAATTTTTTTAGGTACATTATAACGCACAAAAATACATCCGTACATTCCATTGTAAATATGTGTTTTCACTTGCTTCTAGGCCTGAGCAGTTGGGCAGTACGCCCACATAATGCGGCAAACGGCAGTAAGATTACTTTTTGTAAATGCAACGGGCGTGAAGTGGGTAGTCGACTACGTGTTAATTATGCTCTGGTACGCTAATGCCATTACAGTAACTGTCACGACGCTATGCATTTACCCACCGTGTAAAATTATATTGTCCTTGAATTAACGCTTGTTCTTACCCTGTAGTTGAACTTTGTTGTTCTTTACTGTGACATGATCCAAAAGTGCTGCTTAATTTGTTATACACAGGCGTCTTTATTATTATGCGACTTTTATAAAACTTTTATGTTGCGTCTTTTATAAAACAACATTCATATAGTCGCTTAATTTATTTCTTCTATTCCTTCATATTTAGAAGAGTCTACTGTTTGTAACCACATTTTCCACTCGAGACAAACTCTCCGTCTCAGTTTTTATCTTTTCGACGATTAGCTCTGGCCTTAACTAATAAAACGTACATACTGTCGACTTAGTCATTCCAGAGTTGTCACCTTTTCTGTATCAAGCCTATCATCTATATCTGTTATTTTGGACGTTCCTCGAATATGTTTACAGCTGTTATTTTGTTTCGTTGAGCTTTGGTTACTGTTCTTCTCAACGACTTCATTTTAGCGACTTCTGTTTGTATTCTGACTGTTAAGGTTTCTGGCCTTACTTCTGCACCATATATAGGCCTCTCTGTACTTTTATGTATACACTTGTTTTCATTTTCAGACCTAAAAATTGTTCCAGCCAACATAACTTACATTTTGATATCTTGTTTACGTTTGTGATTTGGCAGCTACGTATTTCTTCTGTTGTAGGTTGTTATTGTTACCCTAGGTAGTTGAATTTTGTTTTCTGCCCAACAATTTAAGCTTCTACTATTAACCTGTATCTCGCTAGTGTTGCAGCGATAGTCCACTTTAAATGTAGGGATCACCATTTTACATTGTTTACACGTTTTGTGGAGAAACGTGTACATTACATTCATTTCCAGCTATACGCACAGCATCATTAACATAACCTATAATGTTAAACCATTCTTTAAAACTCCCAAGCGGTGGGTGATTTCTATCCAGTATATCCTCTACTCAGACACTATCTCCATCGTAATATTTTTCCTCAATTGACATTTTCAACACTTGGAGCCGAGTAGAGGGGTTACCTGATAGCAATTACTCATCGCTTAAGAGTTATAAAAAATCGAATCAATCGGCATCGACCACCGAAAGAATGAAGTTTGAAAACTTCTTTTGAGGACGGTCACAGTTTTCGGGATCGAAACGTCAAGTAACAAAAAAGTATTACGATGGAGGCAATGTCAAAGTAGAGGGTTTACCGGATATAACATTAAAGTTACTATTACCCATTCTTTTTACATATTTTCATATCTTTTATAACTAAAATAAATACATAATGTAATCGGTTTCTTTGTTAATAACTTGATAATTTTCATTTTTTCCAAAAAATATTGTTTCTTCTATGTTTTTTAGTTCTGAAAAGAAATGGTTTCGCCTTTGATGAGCCGGTTCTTAGATCAAAACTGAGAATATGAAGATGTAAGATGAAGGATATTAATAACTTTAGACAGTATAAACGTTATTATCTTCTACACTTCTCTAGGCTATTTGTTTTGCGTCTGTTCCAGTAGATCTGGGTCAATTTATCCGCCACTCTGCTTTCTCTTGTCCCATAGTACAGGGATCCTATATTTACGCTAAGTGCCTCTTAAAATACAAATTTTACTTCCATGTTCCTTAAGGAAATGGAAGTATGGTGATGGCAAAAAAAATCGTGTTCGAGATTATTGCAGATTCTGATTGTACTACACTCAAAACATGAAAAAAAGTAATTTTTCGAAAAGTGTCTGTGTCTATCTGTCTATCTATAGATTTTTTTTCTATGGCAAACGATAACAGCCGCAAATTCAAACAGAATCAACTACTCTTTTGCATACAGCCCTGAATTGTAGAGTTCTCAAGACCTATTGTTTTTGGTGAAGATCGGTTAAGGGAAAGGGGTAGTTTACCAGCAACGGTTTTTTTTAAACAAGTGTAATTTTTTTCTATGGCAAACAGAATCAAATGATTATTGCATACAGCCCTAAATTGTAGAGTTCTCAAGACCTATTGATTTTGGTGAAGATCGGTTAAGGGAAAGGGGTAGTTTACCAGGTACGTTTTATGTTCTAAAAGGGTAATTTCTATGGCAAACGATAAGAGCCGCAAATTCAATCAGAATCAAATAATGTTTTGCATACAGCCCTGATTTGTAGAGTACTCAAGACCTATTGATTTTGGTGAAGATCGGTTAAGGGAAAGGGGTAGTTTACCAGCAACGGTTTTTTTTTAAACAAGCGTAATTTTTTTCTATGGCAAACGATAACAGCCGCAAATTCAAACAGAATCAACTACTCTTTTGCACACAGCCCAGAATTGTAGAATTCTCAAGACCTATTGTTTTTGGTGAAGATCGGTTAAGGGAAAGGGGTAGTTTACCTGCAACGTTTCATGTTTTAACAAGGGTATTTTCTATGGCAAACGATAACAGCCGCAAATTCAAACAGAATCAAATAATTTTTTGCATGCAGCCCTGATTTGTAGAGTACTAAAGACCTGTTATTTTTGGTGAATATCGGTTAAGGGAAAGGGGTAGTTTACCGGCAACGGGTTTTTATCACGGGTAATTTTTTATATGGTAAACGATAATAGCCGCAAATTCAAACAGAATCAAATAATGTTTTGCATAGAGCCCTGAATTGTAGAGTTCTCAAGACATGTTGGTTTTGGTAAAGATCGGTTAAGGGAATAGGGTAGTTTACCAGGAACATTTTATGTTTTAACAAGGGTAATTTTTTTATGAAGAACGATAACTGCCGTACATTAAAACAGAATCAACTACTCTTCTGCATACCTTTTTTAATTATACAGAACTCAACGTCTGTTGATTTCGTTGAAGATCGGTTAAGGGAAAAGGGTAGTTTACCTGCAACATTTTATGTTTTAACAAGGGTATTTT
The DNA here is from genome assembly GCA_034769895.1 of Magicicada septendecula. Taxonomy (NCBI): domain Eukaryota; kingdom Metazoa; phylum Arthropoda; class Insecta; order Hemiptera; family Cicadidae; genus Magicicada; species Magicicada septendecula. The sequence goes on from CM068371.1 coordinate 281,412,015, forward strand.
CTATGGCAAACGATATCAGCCGCAAACTCAAACATAATCAAATAAATTTTTGCATTGAACCCTGATTTGTAGAGTACTCAAGACCTATTGTTTTTGGTAAAGATCGGTTAAGGGAAAGGGGTAGTTTACCGGCAACGGTTTTTTATCAAGGGTAATTTTTTTCTATGGCAAACGATAACAGCCGCAAGTTCAAACAGAATCAAATGATGTTTTGAATACAGGCCTGTATTGTGGAGTTCTCAATACTTATTGGTGTTGGTGAAGATCGGTTAATGGAAACGGGTATTTTACCTGCAACATTTTATGTTTTAACAAGGGTAATTTTTTATATGACGAACGATAACTGCCGTAAATTCAAACAGAATCAACTACGTTTTTGCATAACTTTTTGAACTAAAGAGAACTCAAGGTCTGTTGATTTTGTTGAAGATCGGTTAAGGGAAAGGGGTAGTTTATCAGCAACGTTTTATGTTTTAAAAAGGTTAATTTTTTTTGACGAACGATAACTGCCGAAAATTCAAAGAGAATCAAATAATTTTTTGCACACTTTCCTGAGTTTTAGAGAACTCAATGTCTGTTGATTTTGGTGAAGATCGGTTAAGGGAAAGGGGTAGTTTACCTGCAACATTTTAAGTTGTAACAAGAGAAATGTTTCCATGACGAACGATAACTGCCGCACATTCAAACAGAATCAAATATTTTTTGCATGCATCCCTGAATTGTAGAGGACTGAAGGTCTATTGATTTTGGAGAAGATCGGTTAAGAGAAAGGGGTAGTTTACCTGAAACATTTTATGATTTAACGAGAGTAAAGTACTTAATTTTTATAAATAAAGTATCCTGATAAGAAGCTCATAATAATCCACTGTAGAAACGTAGATGAAATATCTATAAATGAAGAGGTTAGGTGAACGGGGTGGGGGTAATTTTCTATTATTAAAAATTACAGTTGAGGGTGGAGGGGAGAATTTTTTATGTGTACTACGTTATCGGCAACAAAGAAGTAGTTTTTTTGTTAAAATTGCTTCCCGAGCTGTTTAGCCGTAGTCCAATGTTTTCTGTAAAACCAGACTTTTCTGCAGTGCCATCGACTGCCATCATCAGTGCGAAAACGTGAGGTGGTATACGTTAGTGACCACAGTACTGTGGTTAATGCTGAAGTAGAAAGACGTAGTTTCTATGGAAATATTTCATTTCGAAATATGATTTTAAATATAGATCTTAGAACATGGAAGTCATGTATGGTTCTCCATACCGATATTTTAAAATTACATTGAGATATATTTCATGTTTTAAAGAGAGAAAATCTGTTTACAAGTGTTTGCAACGTTCAAAAACAATACATGGCAAGAGAAAAAATGAATACTAGCTTAACGGCGTTGATTCAGATTATTCCAAGATATTCAAAGATTCCAAGAAAAATAATGCCAGCAATAATGCACTACAACTGTCAGTAAATGTTGTAGTAGATACACACACGCGCTCGAGCACACACACACACACACACACACACACATATGTATATTGCAAGGTAAGAGGTTTGTACCTGACTGCACTTACAGAAATAAAATTTGATTGGGTGAATTAATATTGGTTATTCCTTTTTTTATACAAAACATATAGTTATGTCTGAAAATTATCATCATCATCATCACCTTCATCATCAACCTCATCACAGGCTCTGTCCTGAACCTGTTCCGGGACCCACTTCGCTCTCGGCCGCCCTACATCTCTCTTCCCCACCGATCTATATTCCATTGCTAGCACTAGAATCCTGTTACCCGCCATTCTTCCCAAATGTTCACACCACCTTCTTTTGTTGCTATTTAGCAGTTCCAACAATGGGTCGTTCCCCCAAGTCCGCTCTTATACCCACAATCTGAAAATTATGAGTTTGAAATATATAAATTTTGAAATATTTAACAGTTATCAAATTAAAAAGAGAGTCTTTACTTGTTTTATATTATATAAAGAGTTTATACTTTCGCTTTTCTGCATTTGCTGCGTTAAGTTGGATCAGTCTGAACGACCTCACGGGTCTGCTTCTATGCTTTCACACGGGCCTTTGTCCTTCTAAGGTGGGATGTCGTGCTCAGTGTTTCCTTGTGGGCGTTGGTCCGTCCAAGTTGCTCTTGATTCCTAGTTGACAGCCATCGGGCGTTGAAGATCTCGAACGCTGTGCCTGATATCTTGGGACCAAATCAGCTACTTTACTCTGATACACTCGACGATACACTCTGACTTCCAGAGACTATGAGAGACGCGGGCCGCGAGTAGTGCAGTGTCCCGAGTCTCTGAAAGGACTCCTGCCACTGGGTCAGATTGAGTTCTTTTTATATAATTTTATCTATTTATGGGGGGGGGGGGCGTATGAAACGACCTGCGATCGGTGGATTATACCACCGGGACTAATAAACGAGGTCGCTTCCAGGACTCACCTGGTCGCGGGGTGTATTTACCAAGTCCAGCAATGAGGGAATTGTGGGTCACTCTGTCGGAACAAACATAGAATCTACGCGCCAGGCGTCTCACGGTGTCATCAAAAGAGCGGACACCGAGTCCTCTCCTCAAAAGACGAGAAGAGTACCTCTGGGGGACTTTACACGCAAGCTTCAGTCCCCGGTCGAGTACGCGCTGGAGCGCTGTTCTATGACCACGAGCCAGGTATTCCCAAACAGGACAGGCGTAGGTAATCACGGGCAACACGTACGAGTTGACTATGAGCTTACCTAGCCGGGGGGTCATTGCCGGATTAGATAGCACGGGCCAGAGTCTACCGAGTTGCGCCGAAGCGCGTTGACGGATGTACTGTGTATGGGTTCGCCAGGTGAGTCGGGAGTCCACGTGGAGCCCGAGGTACTTGACGCTATTGGTCCAGGGTACCTCGACGGGGCCTACTTTGAGCGGCCGAGGCCGCTTGCGTTTGCGCGAGAATATTACCGCGGCACTCTTGGAGGCGTTAACGGCAACTCTTCAGTCATCGGTCCACCCGACATACGCGTCGAGTTGGCGCTGGAGCTTGATTGCCGCATAACTTGCGTTAGGTTCTGAGGCAAAAGCCGCAGTGTCGTCCGCGAACAGCGACAATTTAACTCCAGGAACTCGGGGCGTGTCGTTGACAAACAGCGAGAACAGGAGAGGCCCAAGTACACTTCCCTGAGGGAAACCAGCGGTAATACGCCACTCCGAAGAGAGAGCTTACGTAATAGCGTATTACGTAATAGACGTGGTCTATTACTGCTTAACTCACGGCTCACCCGTGCTTTTATAGACCTACGAACATGACGTCATTTTTACACGTTAAAACTCTCTAGATTGTACGAGAAAGTCGACCACGTGCTGGTAAACATGCATTTCTGGTTTCTAGACCATTCCAAACCACGTGTTTCAACCGCATGTGATTGCATAGCTAATTACTTTGTCAGTTGAATAAATGCTATTAAAATTTATTTAATTTTAAAATAATTAGTTACTAAGAGCTATTCAATTTACTAATATAGATGACTTATTATAGTGTGTCTGTTAATTGGTTTACTGTTAATTGTCTTCACATAATTCGTTACGCTCACAACACTTATTCACTGTCACTACACTACACTGCTTTTTTATTGTTTATAATTGTCTTAAACTATATTAACATGCGGTACTTATTCTAACAACAGTAGTGTCTTATCAAATTCACACGCCTTTGCACAGGACCCCAACTAAGGCTTATTGTAAATATGTCCCCATATATTCACACACACAGTGTGAATGTTTGTCTCATTGTAATATATATATGCTTAAAACAAATTACCTCCTTCATATTATCTTTATGCGTAAGCCTAATGTTGGCCCACGTATCCTATTTTAAATTAAGCTGCTTTTAGTTATTATGTCACATATGAATAATTATTAATTATTTCCTTATTATGTATTTAGTATTTCTAAACTACATTGGAAGCAGAATTGTTTATTAGAGTATTTACAAACAATTTACTTGTGTTTCAGTAACAAACAAATAATTACCTTATATCGGTTTCACCGTTGACAGTAGGCTACTAGTTGAGTTGGTATCATATTTTTAAATATAATTCAAGAGGAAACGGAAATAGGAAACAATAATGAATAACGGCACTAATAAACAGTTTTGTATTTAATTTCTGATTTCCGTAATCTTATGTTTGAAAAACGTGTTAATTGTTAACATTGTGGTTTTTATGTTTATTTTTTCCTTTACGATACATTGTGTCACGCGCAGTTTCCTTCCCCACTGTCATTGTTACCACCTAACGTTCACTTTTATGTTATAATTTTTTTTGTTTTTAAATTCACATACAAACTGAAGCACTTGCTTTAATAAACAACGGAATTTGAAGAGCTGAAACAGTTACTGCGTTGTCGTAGAGATTTACTGCGAGATATTAATTTTAACGAGGTAAATGGCGCACTGGCGTATGTCATACGTGAGGGGGTTGAACTTATTTAATGATGAACAGCGGCTCTAATTAAAACTAGGCGAGCGAATGCGACGCGACGAGGCGAATTCCACAGCGATCACAGCCTGGCACTTAACGTTTTGGCTCCAGTTACTGTCACGTGTCATAATTTGAAATTAATGAATCGCGTGATTCACTGAAGGTGAAACAACATGTTTGTATCCAACGTCGTGTACGCCATTTTTCACGAACAGAGTTAAAAATTACCTCATCAGCGAAAAAATGCACAGTTCTCGTACCTTGTACGATAATGTGAACGTTGAAAAGAAATTATCATTCATATAATGATGGAACGATTCTACACAAAGTAAGTTCACGTTTCTTCTGCCGAACTCCGCGTTTCTTCGCGGCTTCATCGTTTGGTTGTATTATAATACTATCTTCTTCTCGACTCGTTCCAGGCTGATCACTTAATAACATTTTAGGGTTTTTCCAGTTTTCAATCCTTTCTGTAACGAATGCACGTCTTTTGCGTGGTTTCGGCATGATTGCACAACGTATACTGAAACAACCACATCGACAAGATAAGTAGTTCACTAAATCTATCACTACTAGCGCTAGTGTCTATCACTCAATTAAAAGTACATACTCAACTTATTATTCTTATAACTACTTCCGGTTTGATGATAATGGAAAAATGAAAAAACAGTCTGGGGCTATTGAATGAGAGAACACTTTAGAACAATAAAAATACAGGAAAGTTAAATAACAAAAGATTTGAATCCAAATGAAGACAAGCAAAAAAACAAGCGATTTTATCATGTTTTTGCCAAATAGTATTTAGGCCGGAAGTGGTTTCCAAACTTTTATCTTGAAATCTGATAGTCCTTATCAAAACACATCTTTTGACACCTTTCCGGTCCTTCTACATTTTGAACTTTTGACACAATTGCGGAAAATGGGTCAGGGGACACTTTCATCAAAAATCGACTGTATACTCAGAGGCAGGCTTGCAGGCTTTCAATAAACGTTTTTAACGTTAAAATTAGGTAATTTTTACGTACACAGACTAAAAATTACAAATATTATTATCTAGAAGAAATTTTAGGCCAACGTAAGGAAAGATGTATTAAACAGAAGGCAATTAACTGACAAGTTCATCGTGTAATATTATGGTCGAACTACACATTCAACTTTACGAACTGGAAATTGTCGCGTTGTGGATGAGGATTTCAACTTTTGTAATATTTAAAAATTATAAAATAAAACTAATAAAACATTACTGAATTAGGTTTAGTATAGTGTTCTTCCGCCACTACTCTCCACGTTTTATTTCAAAATAACTTATCTTTGAATAATTTTTACATTTAACTAAAATCGTTTAAAGAGTATAGTATTTACACCTCATAAAGTGTATAGTAACCGTGTGTTATAGGCGATATCCCTTAACCGTGTGTGTGGAAATATGATTCTAAAAAGTGAAAGGTTATAATCAGAATATGTTTTCTACAAAAACTAATGGGTCATAAAAGTAGACAATGAATACGACACAAACACACACAAAAATGCTCATACAAGCGTGGAAAGGATTATATTAAGAACGACAAAGAGATACCAGAAACAATTAAAAGAATAAGCAACGAAACGAGAGAAATTTGTAACTTTAATATTTAAGAAAATTAAATGGGCATGACCTGTAATAACAGTGAGATGAGAAAGCGGCAGACGTTTTCGAAACTTATTAAATTGGAGGCCAAGGGATATAAGAAACTACAACGATCGATAGCCGTTTACAAGACGGCGTAATGCAGTGGTACAACAGAGCAAGAATTAATTATTCTAGAGAGAAATCGTTGTGCTACAATTAGGTAGATATTTGCTCTGTTGTGAGTAGACGAATGTTGATGATGGTGATGATGATGACATAATGTTTCCCTTCTTTGGTTCTTTTTTGTGTTGTTTGAGATTTATCCAAATGGACAAGCCTCAGGCTGATCTGGGGCAAGCCCCCTTCAGCCAGGTGGTAGGATGTGGGGAGACGCACGCTAGCGCGGGCCGGAAGCAAAGAAGGTGGAGGCACATTGATGGTAGAGTAGTGTGTGTGCGTGTATTTGTGTGTAGATGTAGCTTGATGCCATATAGGTGAAGGAAGTGGGTGATGGAAGTGCCATTAATTTTAATTTATTTTATTTTTCAGGGCTGCCAAGACAGGGACGAGTAGCGCAGGTCGCCAAAGCTGGAAGGAGGCGACAGAGAGGCGTCAAGGTAGGCGGGGGTCACAAAGAAGAGGGTTAAAGACTTGGTAAGAAGTTAGGGAAACGTAAATTATTTGTGTGATCAGGAAGGATGGAGGTTGAGTATACTTGTAATTTGGAATTAGGTGTTTCTATTTCTCTGACGGTGACCGCGAGGAGTTCTGGGAGGAGGTCCATCGGCTATGGTAAGGAGACAGTTTATGAGGAAGGAAGGTAAGCGGTACTGCGGGTAGTTCTTTCGATGGTGGTGGCTATGTATTGTAGGGAAGTGCGTTGTGTAGCGGTTTTTGAGTATTTCCAATTGAGCTTGTACAGAAAGGAAACAAGGTTAGGGGCAAGTGTATTTAGTGCATTCAGAGCGCTGTTGTAGGTTTTGGTAATAGGAGGTGTGCGGTATATCAGTCGTAGAGCTCGCCGTTCGGTGATTCGGTAGGGTTTGAGGCGAGCAAGGTCGGCTGTCAGGAGTATGGGATGAGCATATGTAATGATCGGGCGGATACATGTTGTGTAGATGCGACTAACCAGGTAGTCCACTGGAGTAACGATCGTAGCTACTTAGAGTCTTTAGAGAGCGGACTATTATGCGGGCTTGGTTTGAGGTTCGAGTGATGTGAGGTCGCCAGGTAAGTTTGGAGTCAAGCGCGACGCGAAGGTATTTGCATACACGTTTCGGTATTATTGTTGATGGGGACTGGAGATTTAAAGTAGTGGTTCATGTTGCGTCCTGTGGAATTGAAAACACGGGTCTTGTCCGCGTTTACTGAGATTCGCCATATGTTGCAGCAGTCGATGAAAGGTTTTAAGACTAACTGTAGTTTAGATAGGGCTTGCCAGTGGCCTGCAGCGGAGACCCAGTAGGCAGTATCATCAGCATACTGGGCGAGACCCGCTGAAGGATAAGCCAAAGACTGGGGGGGAAGGGGTGTCTGGTGAATAAAATGTCGAGTAGCGGGCTAATGGTAGAGTCCTGGGAGACACCGGCATTGAGTTGGAAAGGTGACGAGAGATGCTGACGGACTCAGACTTGTGCTGTGCGTCCATCCAAGAGCTGGGAAAGCCACTTTATGATTGTAAGGGGGAAATGACATTCGAGGATCTTGAAGCGTAGTGTGCCAGACGGAGTCAAAAGCTTCTTAGATGTCGAGTAGTGCTAAATGGTAGGGTGTTTACGGGCAGAGTTGTCTTAGATGGCGCTGATCCCTGACTAGTTGGTCGTATATGTTGTATCCAGGGTAAAAGCCGCCCTGGGTACTGGGAAGGACTTTATGAGCTTGGGTTCTCAGTTTAGTACGTGTTTTTGTATATTCTCATGTTCATTGGCCATATTTATGACTCGATAATCAGAATTCAAATAGTGGTTTTTCGGGCTCATCAAAACGTCAGATTCGGAACCATTTGGCGACTGTTACCATTTTAAAACTATACTACCTGAAGAAAAAATAATTTTTGTAAATCACTATTTTCTAATGTCTCCCTACTGATGGTACCGAAACCCTACTGACGTTAACGGAACCTTTACTGAATTTTTCGGAATCCCTGTTAAAAAACATTGTTCTTCAACGCTTTCTTTAATAGTACTGCATTCTTGCACAATGGGAACTTGTGCAGATATATTTCTGCAACTTATTCTATACATAATGTTTTTTTTTAATACAGTGAAATACTTTGTAAAATATATTGTTAAAATAAAACTTCAAAGTTTCTTGCGTATTATTATTATTATTATAATTATATATGTCATTACCACCACCACCACCACCAGCATCATCATCATCATCATCATCATTAGCAGCAGCAGCAGCAGCAGCATTATGTTATAATTATATAATAGTCTTATTATTATACAACAAACAAAATGAATTTATATATATTGACCTATATTTAAAATATAAAATACACATTTCAAATATGAGCCCGTAAACTTGTTGTAGTTGATATAGAGATGACTCGCACAATCATGAAAGTGTAAAGCCTGTTGTCATAGTAAACGTATGTCCTCCAATTTGTTAGTTGAGCGTGTTCTTATACACAAGAAATAATTAATAATAAGTGCAGTTATATAAAAAGTGATACATTTTTTGCAGTTTTATTATATTAATTACAAAAAATTAATATTTTCTAAAGCAGTTATGGAATCTTTTGAGCATAACGGGTGTTTCTGAGACTCATTGTATTAACCGATTTACCGCTAATATTAACACGTTTATTACATTTAGTCCCTGACGATGCAGGGATGCAAAAAGTTGAGTCTTTTGTGTACTATATATCTGGAGTTTTACACTTATAAGTAATTATAATTACTATATTTATAGTTGTTAATAATAAATATGTTTACCATGTGTACAGAGAAACACGATATATAGTATTTTAGGTGGAGAGAAGGAAGTTAGTATTGAAGAGAGAAAATAAATTTATTAAAATCCACTGATGATTTTAGCGGATGAGACAGCAATTATACAAAGATTGTTAGAAACCTCAGAAGATGGAATATATGGGTACAAAATAAAATTAACCTGTGAAGAACAAAGAGGAAAATGTGAACGTAAACATAAGAACGAATAGAACAGAGGAGATAGATAGGTATGGATACTAGTCGAGCATATCGACTAAAGGGTGAATAAGAGTATAGAAGGATCGCCGTAGGAAAGGAAGCGTTCACTAGGAAAAAGTAACTTGGATATTTGAAGGTGAGAGTGGTTTTATGGAAAATTCTTGCTTTATGGGACAACGAGGACAAAGGCTTTAGATACTGGGAATATAGTTTTAGAGGTGGGAGGAAGAAAGAAGGTGAATGGATGAAATATGCAATAAACAGAACAATCAAGTAGGTTAGCTCACCCTCCGATAAAGAAGAGGTAGGAAGTCTGGATTTGGCATATCCTGACAGCAAGTGAAATAATAGTGGTTTTAAATGATCGGTGAAAAAAGATTTAGACGAAAGAGAAGGACGAGTAGATTGAAGCTCAAGAATTACTACGAACTAGGTGGGATGACATATGACGAAATGATGATTCAAGCTGGATTGAAAACGAAATTTCCTTACGCAGCCTCAAAGCGATCTAAATCGATTGAGTATAAATTTATTTTTCCATAAATTTTACATATATGTAAGATTTACACACACACACGTGCGCGTGTGAAATCGAATCCCAATGTCGAAAATTTGTTACCAAACTTGTTTATTAGTGACGATTGTAGTATGAGTTAATATTTATACACAGTGAATCCAGGGCATCGAAATTTACCTTTCTTACATTCGACGCTAACTATAAAACACGATTACACGATTCGCAGAGACATAATAACGAGCGTGACTTTTCGATTTTGCATTAACGCGTGTTCGCGCAGTGGGAATATCACCATTGCGTTTATAAACTGCATAGACAAGAAGTAAAACTCGTTAAAAAAGGAAAAGAGAACTTAAAAAAAGATTGGTTATATGTGATATTGGATGGTCATAGAAATCTCACGGGAAATCAATTGGCAGTATGCAATGGCTTACAGGTGGGGAAGAACATCTAAGATAGAGAAAGATAATAGGAAAGGCAGCACAAAACCTTGGGGAATACCAACAAAAGGATAAAGGCACGCACACACACACACACACACACACACACACACACACACACACACACACACACACACACACACACACACACACACACACACACACACACACACACACACACACACACACACACACACACACACACACACACACACACACACACACACACACGTCTCGGCTTCAGATATACTCTCTAAATTACTGTAACCAAAAACCAAACAAACAAGCATCCGATGGAAATCTGTACTAGGTAAAAATCCCTTTTACAACTGTTTAGTTAGAACAAACAAGAAAACAATTTTTACTTATTCTTTTATAAGTATGAAAGAAGAAGTGAAAAATACAAAAGACAAACGTACTTTGTTTTTACTCGATTAAAACGTCTAATTATTATTTGTTAAGTTAGTTAAAATGAGGAATGGAACTAACTTACATGTCGTTGTAAGTAGAACATTAAATAATTTTTATTCTTAAACAGGACTTTTTTAATTTCTAAACGATAAATATAATAATAATCTATATAACAGTGTATGTTATCCAAAAGAAATATTATATACCACATTCAAATGCTACACTCTGGAAATTTATTTGTATAGAATGTCGCATATTGGAGCTAATATTCTTCTTCTGTCATCATCAGTGCAGTGTCTGGTGGGTTACTCCATTTTCACCCGTGTTCGCAGTTTTCTCACAGGTACATGAGATCTACAGTTTACCGTGGCTTAGAACGCGTAAGTAGAGAGGCTTTACTAGGCTGGAAAACCAGTCTCTGATTTATCATCACCTTGCATGGAAAAAGTGAACGTAAGACGCCAACTGTCGCGGGTGTTTTGTCCGACCTAAATTGCCACTGGAGGTAATCCCTTTCCCCTTAAGGGATGTCTGTAAGGCAGTTTGGTAAAAAAATTCGATTTTTATTTTTTGTTCCAAAAGATTGTATGGAATATCTGCTTTCATTTGATATTAATTTTAAATTAATCGGACAACTAGAAAATATTTTACGATTTTTGTTAAGTGATGATGTTAGGGATAAACTCAGACCAATATGTCACCCATTTGAGCTTAAGCACATTTCGGTTTGTTATAGTACACATAACTATTACTTTTCGTTATTATTTCTCTTTGTGTTTATACTACACACATGGATGAGCTTAAACCTATATTTAGATACCTGGCTAACCTAGAGCTTTTAAAAAATTGTCTCCATGGTAAAAGTCAAAACCTCAGTGAGTCGGTAAAGAGCATAATTTGGTCGCGCATTTCTAAAAATGTTTTTGTTTCCCTATTGTAGCGTCACCAAATTGTACAGTACTACAAGCTACAATTAATAGATAAAAATATGCTGAGAACTAAATCAGGGCAATCCAAAAATAACTTGTAAGAGATGGATGACAATTAAACATAGGTGATATCAAGGGAATAATAAGAGCAGCTAATTTTATAAAGTAAAAAGGGGTTTAAACTAACTCAACCACTATAATTAAAGAACAGACGATCTACAGAATAAATAGAGTAAAATATAGAATTCCAAATGGGAAGAAACCTAAGTAATAAAATAACCGACCAGATATAATAAAAGACCAGACTATGACAATAACTTAGACTTAAATTAAATAGCTACCCATAAAGATTAGGAGAGTGAAGTAATAACAAAAAGTTGCTTCCCTGCTATATACACTTTTTCCTCGAACGAGGCCTTTCGGTTTCGCAACCATTATCAAGTTCTTCCTACAACAACATTAAAATACCTACTTCCCTTATATATATACTAACCCTCCCACGTATCACCGGTTACATTCAACCAATAGGAGGCAGTACTTACCGCCCAGTCCTTGTTAGCCCCGCCCCTTACTCAGTCAACCTGACCTCGTCATATACATTATCCTCTAGAAATCTCCTACAGGTTTCTACCTTCTGAACGTATCCTGTAACCGTATTACACCTTTTATACACTACTCTTTCAAAATATAGTAATATATATCCTCATTACTAAATTCAGTCTTTATGTTCATCAGCGCATTACTATTCTTTTTCCTTACTTTTAATATTTCTAATTCTTCATACAATTTGCGTTTACTTATGTTATTCTCTAACCTTACTATTTCGACGTTCTCTGTTGGGTCTAAAAACCTATGCCCTGTTTCATTAAAATGTCTCGCATAGAGCGAATTCGTAGTTCTGTTTCCTTCTCCTCTCGCATGCTCTCTCAATCTAATTTCGAACTTACGTCCTGTTTCACCCAGGTAAACCTTATCACACTGTTTACAGTTCAACTTATAAACACCGCTTTTCTGTAATTCAGGCATTATTTCAGTACTACTATTCTTTATATAATCAAAAACTGTCTTTGTCTTTTTTACCGCTACATGTATATTGTGTTTTTCAAAGCACTTGATTATGTTCCTCGTTTGAAATCCCAGATACGTTATTGATCCTATGTATTTCTTTTCTTTCTTCTCTTCTTGTCTACTATTTCCTTCTATTCTTTTTACAATTTTATCTACTATCCCCGGTATATAATTATTATTTTTCGCTATTTCTTCTATTCTTTTTAACTCTTCTATTTTACATGAATCATCTTCCAAGTATTTTATTGCTCTATAACAAAATGAGTTTAGTGCAGCCATCTTGTGACTTACGGGATGGTATGATTACTGAGGTATAATTAGGTCTGTATACGTTTCTTTTCTAAATACATCAAATTTAAAAACACCACACCTCTCTAGGTAATTTACCACCTATTTCCTCTTTGAACTTAATTTTATTTTCAATTTGATTAATTTCATTCGTTAGTTCTGCGAATTCTTCATTTGTTCCCTCCCACACCACCAAAATGTCGTCTACGTACCTTATCCATTCCTTTATTTTATCCTTATATTTTGATTCCATTAGGACACACCTCTCAAAACAATTCATATATATTTCCGCCATTACTGGTGACAACGGACAACCCATTGGTAGCCCCTCCTTTTGAATGTAATACTTATTATTAAACCTAAAGTAGTTTTGGTGTACGCACACTGTCAGAACTTTTATTAAATCACTTTTGTACTGATACTGTCCTAAATTGTTATTTTTAATAATTTCTACAGTATGTTCAACCGATATATTCGTAAACATATCTGACACGTCTAACGACATAAGTTTCGTATTTTCACTTATTTTTACTAACTTCAACCGTACCTTCTTTATAAACTTTTCTGTCTTGTTTATGTAGCAAAAATGAGTAGTGTATAAAAGGTGTAATACGGTTACAGGATACGTTCAGAAGGTAGAAAGCTGTAGGAGATTTCTAGAGGATAATGTATATGACGAGGTCAGGTTGACTGAGTAAGGGGCGGGGCTAAGAAGGACTGGGCGGTAAGTACTGCCTCTTATTGGTTGAATGTAACCGGTGATGCGTGGGAGGGTTAGTATATATATATAAGGGAAGTAGGTATTTTAATGTTGTTGTAGGAAGAACTTGATAATGGTTGCGAAACCGAAAGGCCTCGTTCGAGGAAAAAGTGTATGTAGCAGGGAAGCAACAAAATTTGACAAAGTTGTGATGAAGACTGCTAACATAGAGAAAATAACTGATAATAACAAAAAGGTTAAGGAGATATGTAATAATATATAATTTAAGATTATAATATTGTATTTTACCTTCATAATATACTATTTATGTAACCAACTGAATATCAGAAAGGACTGATTAGTAATTAAGAATGTACTTAGAATATGAGACAACCTGGATAATTGTAATCAGAAGCATAAATAGTAAATAGTACTATTAATAATTAGTAATAAGTGATTAAAATAACTAATAAAAACAAAGCATGTGAAATAAATTTAGTCAGTGAAAGTAAAAGTGGACAACCTAACCTAACAAGCTGTGAAATCACACTTGTAAATACAAAATATGCAGTAAAAATGATATAAAACTATTGGATGTTATATCTTGATGAAACTAGATAACATAAAGACAATTCTAAGACAGATATCAGGTCACCAAGATGTTGTAATTGTTGTAATTAATGTAAATTAACATGATGAAATATGTTAGAGTATAAAGGACTAATATTGTACATTAAAAAACAACAGAAATACCAATAATAAGTGTATGTAAATAGTATTAATATAACAAGTGATGAGTGAGCGAACATTGGTCAATAAACCAAACAATAATTGTCACTAATAATGAAAAACTAATAATATATCTAATGACCATGACCTGTTGCACCAAGATGCAAGGTTCATTAGTTATAATAACTAGAAAATAAGAATGTCAAGATGAGACAAGCTATTGTAAAACTTAAAAGGAACTGAAATGATTAATTAGGAAAAAGATATTAACAGAATAACGTATGTATAATATAGAAATAAGGAAAGATAACAAACTGAAGTGAATCGACGAAGAGTACGAGGGTAGTGAAGTGGGGTGTAATCATAAAGCAATGAATGCTCATTAAAGTGTTAACAGTGAATATAAAAAATATATGAAAGGAATTAAGGAAAGTATAGTGATATTTATAAAATACTTACTTAATTTTATATTTACTTAATAATTAATTAATTAATTTACTTAATAATTTGAACTTATTGAACATATGTAACTATTGGTTAACACTACACAACCAACAAAACATTATTAATTTAGTAACTTTCCACTGATTATAGGTAATTTAATTGTAAATTGAGGTTAAACATGGATAACCTCCCAGTCACATGGTAACCTCCAATTTTGATGTCAGTGTTCAGACGAACTTTATTGTATTAGGTTAAGAAATTATTAAGTTTATATGTAATCACACTCTTATGACAAGATTGTACATTAGTTAGAGACCTTATTCGTTACGTATTTTGCAGTTAAAAGAACCTTATTGTATATAAATAACATAGATAATTTTGTCAACTGAACGGTTTATGAAACCGTGTTACCAACCCTGAGATGTGAGTTTCTAACCAAATAACTGATGGTTTTCAATAATGATAATCGAATTAATTATTTATAAAAATGGATTACATCATACGAAAAATAAAAACATTTTAACAACATTAATGAAGGATGAATTTATTTTATTCAGTCAACAAGCTTTTAGTGGTTTGAGTTAAGGTTATGTTTACATCTAAGTCAGTGGGTAGCACCCATGGCCCGCCGAATTGAAGTATTTCAAATATTCAATTAATCATCAATGACTATAACTTGATGAATAGTGTTGCCACCAGTGAAGAATGAACAATCGGAGTGAGTAATTATGTATAATAACAACCTAATTAGTTATAATCACAACATCAAGCAACGATTGCTCCGGGAGGTGTAATTCAACTTATACTATTCAATTTAATTAACTCATTCCATTAGTGAGGCGTGTAAACATGATTTTTCAACAACATGACCAAGAACAATAATATCTAAATAGAACAGAATTAACCAATTACTGTATATTACAAATTGACGCAACCAACATGAGGCGTGTAAATACCGCAATACTCCAGATAGTGTTATAGAATTGGTGTACAACGTGAGACGTTACAAGGATCTAACATTTATTCCTACCACTAAATTAAATAAATCGTAAATAAAGAATAAGCATAACGACAGTAGTGTTATAGAATTGACGCAACCAACGTGTGTAGAGCAACTACTGGAGTGAATATTGTAATTTTTAGTAAGGGTACGAACGGTACATCTACATAATTGGCGACCAACGTTTGAGGCCCGAGTTAGGTAACATTCATTAACTCAGTCGTAGATAAGAATAACATAACCAATGATATGGAAAGCAATGAATACCCGTTTTCTTAAATAATTGGCGCTTCCAACGCGAGGCTGAAAAGAACAGAAAAAGACAAGCAACATAATTACAAGTAATACGTAAATATTAGGTACGGCTAAACGCGATATCTTACACTATAAACATTGAATTTTGGGGTTTATGATGCAGTTTCATGCTTTAATAGAGGTTACTTAACCCGATGCTTAGTGTTGAAACAACTAGGCATGTCAGTAGGAAAGAACTGTGCTGAAATTATGTTGGGTATTGATGTGAAAAGAGTGCGGAGAGCTGAATAAGCAACTGCAGAGCTACAAACAGAAGCCAAAAAAGAAGAGAGCAATGGCGAAAAGGGAGCTGGAAGAAGAATTCCAAGCTGCAGAAGACCCAGATAAACCTTTATATGCATCTAGACTTTAATAGGCAATGCACACAAATTCAGGATATTGATGATTAATCTTCAATTGCTGTCTTCCGAAAATTTTTATTTTTCGCACAAAAGACCCATCTCTGGAACTACTAGAGATAAGAGCTCACATTTTCTGTACATGTGTAGAGCAAAAGGGTACAACTTTTAACACAGGGATTTTTTAATACAATGTGCCTGTCACGAGAAAAAATTATAATATGTGATTTTTTTGAAGTGTTAACCATTGCACTGGATTAAAATTTCTAAAATGTCTCAACGTAAACATATCCTGAAACCCCTGTCTTAAAGTTTCTATTGAGGGTCAATCAATCAATGGTAAGTTTTAAACAGTTCAGTTAATTAGCGTTTGAGAAAACGGGTCATGAAGTCTAGTAAATTAACATGGGCGAAATAGGGGATACAAACGCCCCTTAAGCTATGAAACTGACCCCTTTTGTGTACTACCGGAATAATGTTGCCATTATTTATATATTATTTTTCTTATTTTTTTCTATTGAACTGTATTTCTTCAATAGCTTTTGAGAATGATTTATATTTTTAATTTTATTTACATATTTAATTTTACTCATACTTGTTTTTCATGATATACATATTTTGTAATTTGATAGAGTATTAAGGAATCCATGTAGGGCCTACCAGTACATTTGCCGTATGTTTTACACAAACACAAGCGATTCATTACATGCCCTCAGTGATCACTTACTCAGTCTAATGTTACTTCGGTATTTCTGAAATTAGCCTGTGGCTAAAACTGTTTACCGATAACTGCACTAATGTCCACATGTAAACTCTGTAACATCATTTGGAGCTCATTTCTTGATACATAAAGTTAATGTTCTTATAACCAATGATTATAGTTTTTTGACAACTGAATTAGCCGTTTTTGTGTTAATTCATAATTTACTTCTTTGCCACATATATTTTGTACATATTTTCTTCATCTTCTTCATGCATGTGCTGGACGACACGTGTTATGTAGTGTCGCTGCTCAACTCTGAGCACAACATTTGATCGCTGCATCTCTTCTCAGACCTTCCCAAACTCCTACCTATTTCTCGAAGTTCTAAACATCTTGTTGGTAGTCTCTGGGAATCAGTTCGATTGATTGACATGACGGAATCACTGTCGTTGATAATAATTGATTTTGAATTCCAAGTTTTCTGAATTTAGATCCTCTCGCGTTTTAACGTTTGCATTCCTGTCGTTCCTGCGTCTTTGGATTCTTCCATTATTTGGTTTAGTCAGTGGCCAACATTCGTTCAATTGATTGTGATATTGTGATATATGAGAAACGGATACTGCACTACAAAATTTCATATTCGATTTTTATTTTTTATAGGTCGTTTTATTCTTTAACATAAGTAATATTTTCTTCATTTGTATCTTCGTCTAGATCCCGATTGAGAGAGGGTGTGCAGTCCAGAAAATTGAAGGCGTTGATCTGATCCACTGTTTTATCATAAATTACTATTTTTACTTCCATGTTTTATAAGAAAATAGAAGTATGGTGATGGCGAATAAAAATCGTGTTCGAGATAAGGGCTGATTCTGATTGTACTACCCTGAAAACATGAAGAAAACTCATTTTCCGAAAAGTGTCTGTGTGTCTATGTGTAGAATTTTTTCTGTGGCGAACGATAACTGCCGCAAATTCAAACAGAATCAAATAATGTTTTGCATATGTGCCTGAGTTGCAGAGGACTCAAGATTTATTGATTTTGGTGAAGATCGGTTAAGGAGAAGGGGTAGTTTACCTGCCCCTTGTCAAACATTTTATGTTTTGACAAGAGTAAAGTACTTAATTTTATAAATAGAGTATCCTGAATAGAAGGTCATACTAATCCACTATAGAAAGGTAGATGAAATATCTGTAAATGAAAAGGGTAGTTGAAGGGGAGGTGATAATTTTCTATATGTGTACTACGTTATCGGCAACGAAGAAGTAGTGTGTTGTTAAAATTCCTTACCGGGCTGTTTGGCCGTAGTCCAATGTTTTCTGCAAAACCAGACGTTTCGCCAGTGCAATCGACTGCCATTATCAGTGAAAATCGATTGCGCTAATGTGAGGTGATATACATTAGTGACCTCAGTAGCCTACTGTGTTTAAGGCTGAAGAAAAAAGTAGTTTCTATGGAAATATTTCATTTCGAAAATGATTTTAAATATACATCTTAGAACATGGAAGTCGTGTATGGTTCTCCATACCGATATTTACATTTATTATGCGTTCTCTGACCTTAAAAACATACATTTCGTCTTAGGAACTGAAATTAGGCCTAGTAGGTTGAAATCTTACATGTATAAAAAGTTATACATACGTTTCCTCTCTTATTGTGTAGCTTTAAGGGACACACACACACATACACTCCTATATATTAGCAAGATTTTATGATAAACTCCAGCCTTACCTGGGAGCGAGGTACGTTACAGCTGTGTTACTTTCATATACTTACTGTTGTTTCCTGGTACAAAATAGTTTTGATTGTGAAGTACGGGAGGGAACCTTATCTTCTTCAGTCTATCAAAAGCCCGAATATGTGTATATTTGTTGACTCTGTATCATAAAATATGCTATTTTTTATGTATTCATTTACTAATTGAAACTCAATTTTATGGAGTCAATGTCATTACCAAAACAATACAACCGCAGGAATAGTTGTAAGTTGAATTAGGCCTATGTATAGTTAGAAGTAAATCAACATGAAGACAAACTGGGTTACCGCCAAATCTTATCTTAGTCAGTGCTACAGAAACTACTTCGATTTACTGTAACTTTCTCAGCCGTTTACAAATTGCATCGAACAAACCTCGACCCAATTTGCAACTAAGCAAATTGTACGGTCACGGTGGATTGAAACTTCCTTCCCAGGTGAACTACAAGATTACAATAACAGAAGGCTCATATTATTACAATGATGATATTAGTCTGTGATAATAAATGTTGATCTGATTAACTCAGATTCTTTAAGTCATAATAATACTTAAGTATTTTGAAATAACGTTATCAAATATCTAATGAAGTTTTAATAATATTCTATACATTTACCACCCATTTGGATATTAAATACAGTGTCCATATTAAATTATACCTCAATTTTTGACTGACAGTTTCATTTCTCCGTAAAGATAACTACAATGATGTTGATGCCATTAATAATAACTTTAATAATTGTCTTTAATAATGCCATTATTATCTTTAATAATACCTTTATTACTATGATTAATTTTATGATTATGTAATCATCACCTGGCTTGCCTGCAATGATAAACCTTAGCATGCGATTAAATCGTTAATTTGTAAGAATTTTATTACGTAAATTTATTAAGAATAGTCATACTGACAACTTATTTCTGTTCTATTGGAAGGATGGTAAGTCGAAGACAATGACAAGGAATCCTGCGGATTCACACTCTCACAGAACAGAAAAAATTGACGATTTGTAGTTGTAATATCTATCTGTACTTATTTATAATGTATCTATATTTTCAAACCATGTAAAGTCTAATCTATGATGTCTACACATATATTATACGTAACTTATTTATTTAGTAATCAATACCGGCTGTCATGTTCAGTATATACTACCACAATTATTATTAACAATAAAAATATTTGATTGTTTAGGTAAAAACTTCATTATCTTATTAATTTACCTTATTTCCGTCTTGTGACTTATTTTTCCTGTTGTAGGTTAAATAACCATGTAGGTTAAATAAGTCACAAGACGGAAATAAGGTAAATTAATAAGATAATTAAATCTGTGACTTGGTTACCGTCTAATAATGATATACTTAAAAAAAAAGAAACTTCATGTTTCATTTACCTTACTGATTGAAAAAAAAGAGTAAAGCTTATTTCCACTTCTTGTTGGAAAAAAGAAAATAAATAAAATCATACTGCAAGAAGATCAGAGTAATATACTTCAGTATAAAGTTTTGTAAACATTGATTAATTTTATGTTAAAATTAATAAAAATAATTAGAACGGTATGACTACGAAGGTTAAATGTCCTCTGTAAAATCAAACTATCTGTAACTTTTTATAAAATAAAATTCAATTTTAATTTAATAATTTTTTATTTAGGAAATAAAGATAATTTATATTTAATTAAAATGCAATTAGGTAACATTTATATGTGTAAATGATGAACTAAAACATGGACAAGCCACAATTTTTTATAATGGCAATGAATAAAGTTCCGATATTGAATGAAGAGAATGAAAATTTATGAAAGTAAGAAGAAGACCAGTAGGCATGACAACTGGTTACTGTGTAGACGTCTCGAGCTTATTTCTCATGCACACCACAAAATAAAAGTGCGTCTTTTGTCCCCCCAGACCGACTCACAGCTGTGGTAGTTCGCCTGAAGCTGGCCAAACTGCTAATCACGTGGGCAGGTTACCACATAACGAATCCGTGAACATAAAAAAAACAATAAATCCTACATGTAAACACAAAGAGCAGAAAACTAAGACACGCTTAAAGAATTAGAAACATAACGACATACGGAAACGACATTATAAATGGCAAGCCACAGGGTACATCTCGTGTACTCTGAAAACAACACGCATTACATACATAACAAAGCTCTGGTAATCGTTTCAAACACGACGTTATTTCCAATGCTGAAACTGTCACGTTCCCAATGGCTGCCGTTGATGATACTTCCTTGTAATAAACAGAAGCTAACTCAGGCAAAAAAATAACTTTATAAAAAAAACAAAAGTGTATAAAATTTGTATAAAGAAATTAATGTTTTTTAGTGTATTACATATTATTATTACTTAGACACGTCGTCGACTACAAAATCCAAGGAGGTTGCCCTCGGCTGTCTAAGTCACTACGCAGTTACCAATTTAAGTCAACTTATCGTGATAGTCTTTAAATTAAAAAAAAAAGTTTCATATTAATATTGTTTTATTAAGAAATTGTGTGTTTAATAAACCAAAGTGTAGAGATCAATTGTTTCGTTTTGCAGTCATTCGCAGTAACTAATTCAAATCAACTAATTAAAGCAATCGAAGTTTAGAGCTTGTTTTAATTTTGTGTTTTCACTTATACAAATAATATTCACTTTATGTTCTGCTGTAATTTTAAAATTTTATTAAATTAAATATAATACGAATAAAACTTTACGAAATGTACCCGAATAGGAACTGCTGCAAATAGAACAAAGATAGAGCCACACACAATGTGTTTTTGAATATGAAACTTTGTATCTTAAGTACAGTACTTTTAATTTGTTTAAGTAAGGGTTAATATAAATTTAAGGCCATTTTAAAAAGCTAACATAGTTAACATTTAAAATTTTTAAATTTAAAATTAAAGTAATAAATAATAAACATAAACAATAAAATTAATCAATTTTTCATAATAATTTGCTGTTAACGGATTAGGTACGTTGTTAAAAAGTAGAGATAGGCATACAAGTGAAACGATTGTGATTTCGTGGCCACATAAAATTGTTAAACGATGGCTAATGTAATGAGTGCATCACGTTGGTAATATCCTATGCTGAGTCAACACACACACACACACGCGCGCGCATGCAGAAGTTAATGCATATATTCACGGTGCTCACAATAAACATATCAACGCACACAGGCACAAGCTTGCTTCAGCAAAATTATCCGTGTATAATGTCTTGAGTTATATACAAAAGTGTATGCAAGCTTATAGTAATTCTCGTAACTGACACACACACACACACACACACACACACACACACACACACACACACACACACACACACACACACACACACACACACACACACACACACACACACACACACACACACACACACACACACACACACAAAACATACGCCTGTTTCGCGGACACGGACACATGCACACACGAATACAGAGTGGAATTCAAATGATCTTTTTTTGATATTTATTGATGACACGTAGAAAGATAATCTCACTAATCTCACGGGAATTTAATTGTCAGCTATTTAAATAAACATCTAAATTTCTACCTACCAACTGAAATTTTACAACCGAAAATACTGAATTAATTTTGTTTTTAAATTTACCCCATAATAAACGATATTACTTTATTACTGTAACGTCCAGAAACGTATTTTACTATATGTTAAGAGCAACAAAAGAATATCGGGCCTGACAGCGATACGCGTGAATTAATTTGACTTTGTGACCACAAAGCAGGAAAACAGTCTTTTCTTTAAAGTTATTTCAGTGGCATTTTGCCGCTCCCCCCACAAAAATACTTTCAAAATTTGTTTCTCGGTTCTTCTCAAATGTTACACAACAAATACACTTTTACATCATAAAACAAGTGATCAGACTGTAAGGCTATACAAAACTTCGATCATGCTCCACGTGCTTTTCTTGTATGTGTCTTGTATTCATTATGAGTAGGTAAAGAAACGTAGAAACAAAAGAATACAACCATTTTCGTGGTGATCAAGAATGGTAGTACAATAAGCGTTTTCTGCCCATAAGAAATACATCAAGATAAAAATGAATCTGCCGCAAGATTTCATCTGTAACCGCACACAAATATCGCTTTATAAGGAAGCATTTAACGTACTCATTCCAAACTTACGTAATATTGTAATACTAATACTCTCTACGTTTAAGAACAATACTTTTCTTTGTACTGTAATTACAATTTTATAAACTAAAACTGAGAACTGCATGCATAGTAGTTAGTGCAATGGATCGTACGCGGTTTGATTTGGTAAAAGTGGTTCCCAACCATTCCGGCCCAGCGTAACACTTTGGTCTTCCGCGTTCATTTCTAGTACCACCGGAGCATAAAGAAAGATTGCTGGGGTTTCCTCAGTAAAAAACCTGATACAACATGAATAGTATATCTTATTATTCCTAGTTATGTATAATTATTTAAATCTAATACACAGAATGTACAAAATGGGAACTGATTTTTAAAATTAATTTCAGGTTGCTCCCAGTGTTTACACAAAAACGCAAGTAATAAAAACAAAAAAGGTGAGAACAGACATTTAATGTAATATTACCGCAAAGTGTTTGGGTTGTGTTTTTATAAGGACAATAGTTTTAAATCATGTCCGATGTAAATTTATAGTTGTTTTGAACATACATTTTTATTTACTTATATTTTTAAGTGAGCCTACAGGTGATCTAGTGGCTAACGCGAGCGATTGATGGATGCGCTCGTGGTCCCGGGTTCAATTCCCGGCGGAGGCTCCGTACGGCGTGCACTCAGCGTCGTCGTGAGGCAGAACTGAGTAGGCGCTGAGATAACAGCGCCGCCTCCTGGCTGTGGATACCGCAACTAGCGGCTGGTGGCGCGTAGTACTAGCCATACACCGTCACACTAACACAAAAGCCGCGCGGTACGCCTTGGTTCTTAACGGACTGTGGAGCAGAGGTATAGGTATATTTTTAAGTAAATACTTTTCCCTACCTACCACGTCTTCTTGCGTAGTGGAGAGTGGGGTAGCACCGATCAGGTCGGTAACGATAGTATAGTACGCTGTAGCGATATCTGTTGAATGCTGAACTCTAGCCAGTTGCACAGTGAACTAATTAAAAACGACCGCTAACCATTTCCGCCATTGTACTTACAGTGAATTACAGAAGTGTGTTTTAGACAAATTTCTTCTTATTTCTTCACATCTTTAAAGCAACGTAATGATATTTGCACTTAAATTTTGAATTATTTAATTGTACAGATGTATTGTTAACGTTTTCAGCATTATTTTAATTCGTTATTTTCGGTTTTAAACTAACTTACTGTAATCTCAAGTTATAAAACTCAGTAGTATACGTGGTGGGGTAACACCGATCAGGTGAGTGGGGGAATGACGATCAACTGTACTCAGTTACAACTGTACAACACCATACTGAGTTAAGTACTATTAAATACTAATGCGTTGCCCTTAGTGATACTTCCCGTGGCGTAGCTAAGTTTTTTTTGAGTTTTGTACTGATTAATAAAAACTTTTTTTTATTATGGCGTATCTTAATTTAAAAGTTACCCTGGGAGTCAAAGATTGTCAATATTAGTGTCTTTTGAATGAGAAACTATTATAATGTGTATTATAGGAAAGATTTTTAGTAGGCCTATATGGAGAAAATATACACACAAAAATTAAATTGTATTATTTCCCATATAAAATACACAGGATATAGTACATTGGCTTATGAACTAAAAAACCTAATTTTTAAAATTTATTTTTAGACTTAGAATGTAGTAAGGACCTAGAATGTAGATATAAGTAACATTCTAATTTATCTTTTATCAATATATCATTTGCTTTTTACATTGACAACTTTTTTTTAGGTTTTTTTTTCCCATTTAATTTTCATAGGAAATCAACTGATCATCATTACCCGGCGGTTGGGGGAATACCGACCAAAGCCCATTTTTTACTTTTTATGCAATAAGAAAAGCCCCTTTCAACTTTAAGGCTTACAGTGTATAACTAATAATCTGCTCTGTTATATCAACAATTTTTTACATTTGTTTTTAACGTTTAGCAAATTCTTCAATTTTGTATCGAATTTCTCCCTTAGGTGATCGGGGCTACCCCACTCTCCCCTACCACCTTGTATCCCTCCGCGTACCACTAGTGGTACGCGTATCACCGGTACCCCTGATTTAGACGATTGTATCCATCTAAAGGCACTGCCAAACCGACGATTAGTGTCTTTGCTACCTCATATATGTAAGAGAACCATTACGTAAACATATGATAAATTACAAATGTTTTGCCGTTTGAAACTTCCCGATCTCTTCCAGTATCTCTTTATTGGTTTCACATATTATCTAGACAATTTATACAGTAAATTTCATTATCGATTCCACTGAACTTTGTGTGTGTGTGTGTGTGTGTGTGTGTGTGTGTGTGTGTGTAGCTTCTTTTAAATTTAATGACCTCGTCGAAATTTAGCACTCAAAAGAATAGCGGCAGAATTATGACGTAATGGATATTAGCGAAGAATGTAATGTTGTCGTGGCGTCCAGTGGAATCCGCCGCATTCTTTCCCATTGTGATTCTAATAAGCAGCGTTCATTGTGTTTAACAAAGAATGCTTTGTAGAAGAGGGACAGAGGAATGCGTACTGGATGTCTGACATAACAAGGTTAAACGAGGTCACTAATTTGTGTCAGACATGGAAGACTCGCGTCGCAATACGTACTAAAGTGATAATTTTAAATTTGTTGTTGTTACTCTAAACTTTAATAAGTAATAACGGTAGACAAAAATCGAATAACAATAATAATAATAATAATAATAATAATAATAATAATAATATTCAATAACAACAGTAATAATAATAATAATAATTATTATTATTATTGTTAATATTATAATATTTTTCTATGACAATAAGTTCTAGCAAAACAATAGCAGACACAACATTAAAGACTAGAAAGACAATAAGAGCAGAAAAAGACGACAATGACAGTAGGTTTGCTTTACTGCTTCTTTTACTTCTTTATCTCCTTTTACTTTTTTTTAATTTTTAATCATAAAACAATAGTATTGCTTATTTCTGTCTAGGAAAGACGAAAAGTCACTTTACTTAATCTTTATATAAGGTTGTTAGGCCTACAACTGAGAACAGAAAGCGTATAAGTACGATGTTAGAAAGATGTAGACCTACTTCAGAGTTCTTGGCAAATAAAATGAAATGCAAAAAAAAAAATAATACAAATAATGCAAAATATGAAATACGAATTTCCGCTTTTGTGTATAGAGTCACATTTTGTGTCAATTTTTGCGTAAAAAAAGAAATTGAAATTTTAAATTTATCATCGACGAATACTCTCTTTCGAATATATTTTGCCATAACATCAGTTAATAGAATATACTGTAGAAGTATTGACACATATCCAAAATGATTAAATACAATGAAGGTGATAATAACATATTTGGTTCAAACAAAATTGGTCTTACATTCATTTTTCGAACGAAGATAGGCCTACTTCAAACATCGGGTAGCAAATCTTCCTTTTTGTCGTATCCTTGAATTATCCTTTATTAGGCAATTATTAATTATGATAACTATATTTAGAAATCTTTCTAAACTTAAGACTAAAACTAAGCGACTCGAATTTAATAATATAAGGCGAAAATTAAACATGAAACTTACCGCTATAAAGTATTAGGAACATTGTCTCTATTAACTGTGAATTTTCTTAATAATGTCAAAAACATGTATAATATGTTGTTAAATAAATTCAGTTTAATAATTTACATTGCTAAAAACGCTGTTAATAGAAAAATGAGGGAAAAAAGGAAGTGAATGGAAAGGGTTTGAGGTTGTATCATGGAATGTATGTACAAAATTCTTTTGTACATGGAATACACTTACAAAATTTCTAAATGTCTTTGTAATTAAAAAAAACACGTGTCAACATGTTTCAGTCTATTATTAAATGCTATCATATCCCATACTGATCTAATTCTTTCAATCATGTGGCTCATCTTTATTAATCTTCTCTTCAACTCTTTCATAATAATAGCAAAGAAGGTGATGATGTGGAATAAAGCAGATTATATTACATGTTTCGTAATTTTTATTCCAACCCACTGACACAGACACACTTGTTTTGGGTAAGTTGATACTTACTGTTTTGGTACTGGACGCGCAGAGAAAATTTCAACTTCTGTTACGGCTCCCTGAAACAAAACAAAGTTTGGATATTAATGTATAGTATTAAAGCTAGTACATAAAATTGTAAAAAATAGTAGGTTATATGAAATAGTACTAAACGTAGTTTTTCTCAAAAATAAATGTGTGTTATATTTGATTTTATTTTATAGAGAATGTATAAAATATTATTTTATAGACGGTAGAAGGATATAAATTGATTTTTAGGTTATTATAAAATATGAAATAAATTCCATATCAACCCGCATAAGGTTCTTAGGTTTATAACGTTCATTTACAGACATCCTTTTGGTTAAATGGTAGCAGCTACTACCATTTCTAATATTAACAATGTTCCTTTGATTTATCACCAAAAACCGGACGAAACAATAGAATTCAAATAATGAACAGATCAAAACATATCTCTTTAACTATGTTAATATTGTTGCTTGAATGTTCCTAATTATACATTTTCCTCCAGCTTTTCTTTTTAAAGTTTCGGTGTTTTGCTATATTTATGATTATGTAATTGTGTGTGTGTGTGTGAGTCGCCAAAAGGTATTGTTTAGTATTCCTAGCTGTGTTGATGGACTAATAGTTAGTCTGTTAAGGGTAAAACAATTGAGTCGTTACTATTTTACAATAGGTATTTATTAGAAGCGTACTACGTGGAAGAAGACGATACTTGGGGGATGAATAGAAAAAGTATCACAGAAGTGCAACACGTAGTTATAAGAAAATACAAGAAAAATGGTGAATTACATCAGGAGGAAGATCTTTTGGAACAATACTGACAGTTTGAAACTGTTTCAGTCAATCTTATTTACTGTGTTTGCGCTTTGCTGAAGCTGATTGCTTAAGTGCAAATGGTGTATTGAGAACACTGTCTCTTATTTCCTCATTGCTACATTAAAATATAGGCTAATGACTGATGAACATGAAAGAAAAAAAATCACGAGAACGTCAAGCAATATAATGTACTGTAAAATTTGTAACATAATATTCAGTGCGGTATGCAACAAAAAGTAAAAAGTGAACATGAGGAAGACATCATGCTTGAAATCGGTACACTGGAGTTCGCAGTCAACTTGTATTTAATACTTCTGAATCTAATACATGTGTAGAACTGAATAGAATTCCTATAGGTGAATGCGGTATGTTGTCAAACATGGTAAACAAAATCACACGTGAACGAAATAAAAAATATGATTTAACTTATAAATATCTTATTAAATCTAACAGTAGCAACAATCTGAATATAATATCAAAATAATAAAAATAAAATCCCAATAATGGTTGTAGTAGCAAGCGCGTGAAAGGAGAAATGTAGCAGTGTTTGGTTTTTTATGTTGACTTTCAAGAAAGAGAAAAAATTTAAACGTGTAAAGAGAAGACATGAAATTTATAAGATGTTTCTGAGAGAAACCATGATTAGACTCGGAAGCTACTACTACTGTAGAATTACTTATGTAGTGAATGAATGAAGTCTGGTTGAATTGCAATACGTTGAAACCCGGGTGATCCCAAGCCATGCATACAAAAGAAGTCAAAATCCTCTCTATCTTTCATGTTACCATGAATAATCAGGATTGCTAGAGAGGGTTGAAGGGTACAGAAACGTGCATACACAAGCATTCTTTTAAAACTAATGTCAGCTTTTATAACCCTATTTCTCAACAGAATGTAATTAAACAATGAGTTTTTGAATTCGTGAAGAAAATTTGAAAGATCAAAATGGAAAATAGGAGATAAGCAAGAGTGGATAGTTTAAAAGTATGTTATGGCATAGTTTAATAACCTTATCGACTATGGAGTAAAACAGATAGCCATGATTAACGTGTAAAAGCATAGGTTTTCTTTATTTTGGTTGTTTGTGGTAATAAGGAACATGACAATGCAGTATTGAATAACATTGCCAATTGAAATGCTAAGAAAATCATCTTTTCTTATTACAATCTAAAATTACCTTTTTCTACTGTCTCATCCCTGTAACCTTTCTTAAATTATAAAACGATAAATTGATCAACTTATGAATCTCTTTAGTAAGGGAAGAAACAATTAGTTTTTTTTAGCAAGCGTTCAGAAACTCCGGTCATGTCTCCGCAGGCTAGAAAGAATGTAAGTAATTGTCCACGTCAGGGCTTAAACTTGGGCTACGGCTTTATGTGTTATTAAAAATATGAGCGAACCGGAGTAAACGACATATCGTATGTCTGCAAATATTACGTGACTTGTCGCGTCACGTAGGTGTCCCGTCGCAAACATTCGCACATAATAACGCACCCCCCACACACACAGAAATATGATATATAATATAACAATAATATAAGGAAGTCAAGCCTATGGAAATAGTTAATCTATATACGCCTATTAATGAATATTTTAATTTTAAAATTATGAATAATATTATTTTTATTAATTTTATTAAAGTAAAATGTTTTTTAGTTATCACTAAAAAGTATTAATGTAATATAATGACTAAAAAACAGTGCGATGTCGATAGTTGGGAACGTTACATAGTAGCCGTACACTCCAGTCACGAAACTAGGTTTGCATCGTCACAATTTCAAACTTTCTACCAATTTTTCGGCGTCTTCGATTTCACGATTATTCTCCACGAATCGTAGGGATCATCGTGAAACTATCGTAGCCTGACTACATGAAGCGCCGTCCTTGCCTGTATCGAACACACAGCAGCCTGTTGTGAGTTGGGTTTTGGTGCGTATTATTTGACAGCGGTATTGAGTGTATATTGAAACAATACATATATTTGCATATTTGCCCAGGGCGGTATGTTTGTAAATATTTAGCATAGAAAGTATATGATGAACAGTTTTTAACAATATTATGCAGGCTCAGAATTGTCAGATAGCGTACACCTGCCCAGCGTGAATACAGCGCTTGTGTTTTTATGTGTGTGAACGCAAGCTACGACAGGAAAATATGGGGTGATGCGTACGGCTGTAATCAGGTTTTAACCGGATAAAAATAAACTAATTAATACGTTTTAAACCTATGAACAAAGACTTACCCCAATTATAAAAATACCATGACATTAAGGAAATTTTAACGAATATATTGATGTAAAAGTATTGCAGACATTTGCAATAATAATGACGCTAAGTGATTTAATGTTAATTACTAGTGTAATTAAATAGTAATTAATATGTGTGTTATATGTGAGTGACCAAAAAAAAATTACGCAAACAATGATATCGCTCATGCTACGAGTATGTTTACGAAATCGCTAAAATGAACCAAAAAGTGATTTGTAAAAGGACGCTTTCCACGAAGTGACAATATCTAACAGGTCGAAAACAGTCCTGGACTTGTCAAATTGCCGTCCAGTATAAATACCACCGGCAATTTTGGGACGGTCTCAGAGACTCAAGATATCTTCATACAACGTCACGCTGCTGGTCTGCAGACCGACCGATCATCGTTACCACACACACCAAGACTTATGGAGGAACTCTGGACCATCACAAACAACAACTCGTAGAGACAGAAAACACAGCATCAGCATAATCATCATCATCATCATCATCATCATCATCATCATCAAATTCTCAGGATTCAGGACACACACACACACACACACACACACACACACACACACGCAACGGTAACGTCGGCAGTACGCAGTTGATGAATAAACAATTATATTTTTGTTTGTGAAAAGAACTTAAAAAAAAAATATACATGAACAGTAAAGACTTAATTTTAAATTTAAATAGTAGTTAAAGTAAATAATTTAATTTAATAAGAAAATTTAAAAAAATACTAATCTTCTGTTATATGTTAAAATTTGGGTGTGTCAGTAGAATTGAATAATAGGTTGAAAGTAAATGTTATTATTTTATTTTTGTTTATAGCAACAAGTAATTTTATTATTGAGTTTAATATTATTTTTGTTTGTATATGAGTTGTTATTATTATTTAAAAATTGGAGTAAAAGTCAGACACACTGAAATAAAAAGGGGTTAGATAATTTGTTTAACATGTCTGTTTAGCTAGTAAGATTATATGGTTATTTATTTTAATATGTCATGAACAGCAGAGAAGGTTATATGGTACTTTATGTAAACTTATAAAAGAGAATATTTTTTTTATAATTATAAATTTTAATATTTTTTCATCTTTCGATTAATAAATCTTAGTATGATTATTTTGAAACGGTTTTAATTAATTATTTCATGTCAACAACATTTCACTCCTCTTTGAAAAGTGTTTATTATTGTGCAACTACATATACTTGACGCAACGAGAAAAAAAAAATCCTGCGACCTGGCCGGTGTAATACACTTCATAGTTGCATTGAGTACATGGTAATGTATTTGTGTTAATTTTTGAAATACTTGTAACGTTGCAATATGTTAATTATTTATTATTGTTTGGTGACTTCTTTTATAATCAGTGAAATTTATTGTTGAAGAACTGTGCAGGTTCTACACAAGTTTTTTAGATTTTTTTATTACAATTGTGAGTGACAATTTCCCTAGTGCTTAGTTATTTACTTACTGTTTAAATATCCCAATCCATGCGATCGCCATAACAACAGAGAATGTAAATTTATCAGCCATTTTCGTATTTTATTCGAAGACAGAAGTAGTAGGCCTAATTCACAACTAAAGTATTCGAACAAAGTTTAATTATATAACAGTGTCTAACGAATTAGATGATGCAAATGTTATACGGACGACAGAAATAATTAAGCTGATGTAAATGAATCTTACAAAGTGACTCGCTAAAAACAAGCATCAAATTGGAAAGGTGATATGCATCAAGGTATTGGGTATGATGATGTAATTATTTTTACAGGAACGGCCGGAAGGAGAAGGCGAAAGAAGGAAGGGGGCGTCACTCGAAATTGTAAATTATTACAAAGTAAGATTTGTTATTGAAATAGGAAGCCAGTATGCGGGAGGAGACGGGAGGATGCGTACACGTGGGATGAAGAGGCAGTTACACCCGGTAATAATTAATTTGTCTCCAGTGTGCTCTGTCTACAATGTGCAGGTGTAAAATACACAAATACCTTACACCTACTCTCATTAATTAGCCATTATAATTATAGGATTAAAAAAGCAATAATTAAAGTGTCATTATGCCGTTGAGTTCAGTGTGTAATTAGAGGTTTTGCGTTACAAGTAACCGTAGGCCTACCTGTGAAGTGAAAATTAGTGGTGTCGGTTTGCTTATCGTTCGGGAAGTGTGTCGTTTACAGGAACGATTTGTCTGAGCTTGTTAGCGGCTCTCATTATTTACAACAGAAATCGTTTAGAAAACAACACTTAAGACACGAAACTTATTGATCTGTCCATGTCCGTGGATTTGTCTTTTGTTATCAAAGGTACTATACAGTGTAATGAAATTTTTATAACTATTTATTGGTATTTATTAATAGTAATAGTAAATGTTTTAATAGTGAATTCTGTAAATAATATAAATTTTTTATCACTGAAAATATTATTGCAAACTCCTAGAGATCGTTCCAAATTATTTTAACATTGCACACACACACACACACACACACACACACACACACACACACACACACACACACACACACACACACACACACACACACACACACACACACACACACACACACACACACACACACACACACACACACACACACACACACACACACACACACACACACACACACACACACACACACACACACACACACACACACACACACACACACACACACACACACACACACACACACACACACACACACACACACACACACACACACACACAGATTCTTATGGGGATAATGAGGTTTTGTTAGTTTGCGACAAGCATGAAAAAATACATTTTTATCATTTTGCGTCTTAAATATTCAGAATACATCACACTCTTTCGTTTTAAGAAACCTATTCCTGAAGAAAATTTCTGTACACTGTACACTACAACATAATCCAAAGTTAACTTGGACGAATATAAGGTGTAAATGCTACGAGAAGGAAAAAGATATTCAACATCAACCGGGGACAGCTAAACTTTGGAAGAATGTTTGTACTTGACACGCTGTCGGAAGATATTACGAGAAGTCTTTGGAGTAAGACCTAGTTAGGACTAATCAAACCTAGCTATACTGTACACAGAACACCTAAGTTGCTGTTTCTAGTATAGTTACAGTATACTCACCACGTAAGAAGAGCGGGCGAGCACAAAATGAGCTTGACAGACTTATTCATTTCACCTACCATTTTTGATTTGTCAGTTAGTAGAAAAGAGAAGATATGATTTACTGTGACACGAAACTGTATAGCTTCCCTGAGAAGTGCTAGAAAAACGTCTCTTCCCGTCTATTAGGAAACATTTAGAACAAGATATTTGTCCTCTCAGGAATGTATGGTAACAACGTACTCCTTTATAGGAATGAACAAACGCTGCCCAGCTCGGATCTCACGGACCCTGCCAGAGTGGCAGCCTAATCAGCCCGAACCTGCCAGATAAGCTTTGACACCCTTGAACTTTGCCGCGTTGTGAACCAAGGCGGTCCTTGAGAAGCGACGGCCACTTGTGTAAAAGTGGAGTTGCTAAGAGAAGGGTGTAATGTTAACTACTTAAAGAAAAGCATCTGAAGTAATCGGGAAACGGTAGAAACTCTCCCCTGTCTCCGTGGGTTAGACGACGTCAAAGGGTTTTCCATGACTTGTGTGGGCAACGCACTTTGTTGCTTTCCGTGAGACGGACGGAGAGATAGACAAACAGAAGAAGCTCGGGGCGTCTACCGCTCTGGTGTACGCGCGTTGTCCGGGCCTCTTCGAGATGGAGGTCAGTTTCTTCTTCTGCAGCGCGGCATTTGTTTCTAGCACAATGAGTTTGAGGTGTTATATACCATGCAAGAATCGATTTCGTTGATTGCTCCCGCCTGGCACTATTTATAGCGGTCTGCTCCGTATCTCCTTTAAGAATTCAGCTGCAGGAGCTTAGAGCGGCACTGGCATGACCGCATTGATGGATTGCCACACCCAGACACGGTAAACCGTCGTATAGGTTGACACCGCATCCGAGAGGGCTTCAGCTGATTCTGTTATATCTGTTGTGTTTCTTGAAAGACGCTAGACTAGTCATCCAAGCCGTCGCCGTGGGATGGTGCCGGCGTGTTCCAGGTAGTTAAGAACTCGGAGAAGATGAAAAGGTAATGAGCGCTGCAGACGGAGTTTCCTGATAATTGACGGTGGATAGTCAATTGAGGAAAGCACGAACATTCGAATGGGGATCTTCCGGGATTTAGGGTGCGCAAGACAGCGTAGTTTTTGTTGCAGAACTCCGCGGTGATCCCTCACATCAGAGCTAATCGGTCTTGGAGTTTATCGCGTAAAGGAGGGGGACTTCCGTGTTGGAACATTAACGTAAAGGAGGAGGACTTGAGTCCAGATGGACCTAAGGACAGAGAATAGTATAAAATCTCTGACTTTTAGGCATTAATAGAATCTCTCTTTCTTCGCTTTTGGGATTTTATTCTGTATTTTTCTTTAATTATTCTGAGATTTCGTATAATAAAAAGGGCGTCGGTGCTGTAGGTTTCAGCCACTTCTTTAGTTCCCACGTCTGACGCAATAGCTGCGTCCCTTTGTTTTCGCCTCCAATTTATCCATGAAAAGCCACAGAACGAGCTGGCGTGTGCATAGTCCATGGCAATGATTGAGGTTGCAGCTTTCGCAGTCTCGTAGAAACCTGGACCTCAGTGGTATTGCAATTAAGGCGACGTTAGTAGAGTCCCTGCGGGGAAGAGTTCAGTATTCACTAAACAGCTAAGAACGCTGTAATTGCTACCAGTACAAAAAAAATCCGCAACTGTCGCTCAGCTGTGGTTCAAACAAACATTTAAAAATACCTGCAAGTGGGTGCTTTCCAATAATAGGTTAGTAAGACCCGAACTATGGCGGTCTGTGTTTTTAACAAACTACAGTAACTTAAAAAAATATATCTCAATTTAAAAATAACGACTTCAGCATTTCAGTTTTAAAGAATCTTGTGTGTGTGTGTGTGTGTGTGGAGAGAGAGAGAGAGAGAGAGAGGAGAGAGAGAGAGAGAGAGAGAGTATATAAGGAGCTATTTTATCGTCAGTAAACTACAATACAATGTAGAAAATACAACCATGACAGTACCAAAATAAGATCACGAAAAAACTACTGAAAATGAAGAAGATACCTACTAAGCTGCAGGTACACTTTAAAGTATTTATCATCACAAAGAACGCTGGTGTTATCAATTTAGTAACACGAATTTAATAAATGCGTAGGTACTTCTTACCTTGAATATGGTGCACAGTTTTGTTTGTCAGGGAGACAGCGTGTATTACTGAATAAAATTAATTTTCTAATTAATAATTTAGGAAGAAATTGGTTTTTACGGTTTGGGAACTGAACAAGAAAATGCAACTCAATATTAGTTTTAAAAACTGTGTTCGTCACTATACAATGAATTTCGTAAAAATACAGAATATTAAGTGAAATGCGTAATAGAACGCCATCTGATGTCAGTAAGAGATATTGTTTAAGTGGCTGGCACCTATAAGGGTGTGTGGCAGACGATTGTGATAGAAGCTCTTTTCTACTTGTGAATACTTATTGATCGGCGTCCGGCTTTTTGTATTGCGCTCACGTCCATTGACACTCACTAACTTTAATACTAATAACTTGTTCTACCGCCGTCTTGTTAAACTATGTGTGTGTGTGTGTGTGCGCGCGCGCGCGTAATATTATGATAACAATAATAAAATACATAAATAGAATATTAATATTGGCATATAACTGTTACATCATCGTTATCGTCATCATCATCACCAGGTGAAGCAGCAACTGGACCGTTGAGCTAATACCTCTGCAGCCATTCGATCTCCAGGGGTTTTTCTGAATCGAATTTTGTTCAGTTCAATGCACAACAGCAGTTAAGCAGGTCATCCTGCTATATCACGAGAGACCGTTAAAGGCCCTTATTACTTTGCTTGTTCTCTAATCTAAAACATCTGTATCAGCATCAACAAAATAGGAGCATCAGTATTTGATCTGTCTCCATACCGTTGAGCTAATGCTCCTGCCACCAGTAGTTTTTCTATGAATCAAATGTTATTCAGCTCAGTGTATAAGAGTAGTCATCCAGTTAATCGTACCATTATAAAAAAGGTCGCTTTGGTACTTTACTACGTCTCTTGGCCTTTAATCTAAAAACGAGGGAAGTTACCTTCCCCAACGTGTTTAGTTAAGAAAGGATGACAACGTCTTTTTTGATGGTGGATGTCAATAGTGGAAATACATTTTTTCAGAATATTAACTCATTCTGGGGGAATTCGGGCAACCCCTTTGATCCCCGAAAGCCTGTCGTCTTTTCCCGTAGACCAATATCCTGTCCATCCAATATTATTTTGTATTTTCTTAGTTTTATACAACATACAAACCTGTTACTTTGGTTACGTGTTCGTAAAATTTTTATGGTGTTAATTTAATTCTGTTAAATAGTTATTTCGTTATTAGAATATTTAAATGTTGTTTCAAAGTAAAAATCTGGTTAGATCTCACCAATACGTGGTCTCGGTTGCCGTAATTCGTCGACACCTTATTTAATGCAAGATAGGTAATACTGATATGGAATTACTTCTGCGTATTCTTTATTTTGTTGAGACTTAATTGTTCTTTTAATTTTATATACTTTTCATTATTTTTTCTATTATTTCTTGGTTTTACATCAGAGCAAATTCAAATAAGTCTTCTCTGGACACGAGCTATACAACAATTAAAAATTAATCTCGTTACCTAAACAAAGCATCATTTCATGTTTCAATTATGGATGTGATTGGTTAAAACTTAAGTCTGCATTACAAATTATGCGCAATAAGCATCTTAAAATTTACATTTTTTACCAAAATTCCGATATAATATACATCTCACCTCTTAATCAAAAATCTAAATCGAGATCTGAATTTCCCATGAAATTTTAGTTGAAACAAAATGTTGATGTTTCTAGGCCTAATATTAAGCTTTTGTATTTTTTGTATAATACATAACTTTTTAACTGTAGAACTGCATATTATGTTTTGAAACTACATTTTACATCACTTTTAATGGTTTCTATTTAACCTATAGTCTACATATTATTTTTTTTTAGTCTGGTTTAATATTACATATTATATTCTTCAACATAGGCCTAAAGTTACCATTCTAGCTAATTTACAATATATTTGCTTATTTCTTAATTATTATACAACTTATTTAATTTTACGTTATGTTTTAACACGTCTAATATCTAGTACAACAAAATACAAAACAATATTACCTATTGAAATTTGTTGTCTAGTTTTACAAGATTTTGATTTACAATTCATTTAACATGAAAACCCAATGCATTGCTCAATGACATTTTACTATTTATAGTCCAAATTTTTTAAAAGACCCGGTATTATTATGTAATTATACAAAGGCATAACACTGTTATTATTTTGGGATACATCTTAAGTCATCCCAACCTTACAGTTCTTTAGTTAGATTGGCACATTCTACATTGTATAATGTTTCTAAATTATATTACATTAATTACGTTTACAATATATCAACATGTTAGTTATATACAATATTGCAATGGAACATCGCAGAAAGGGTATTTGTAGCCAGGACTATGTGCTTTTATACCAAGTTATGACGCTATAGACATGTTGGAAATTGATTTTGTTTAAATTTTATAAAATAGCTATAAGTTTTGAATTAAGAAATGTGTAATTAACTGTTATGTGTCAAAATGCCCATACATTTATTTTTAATCATGTCAAGTGCGAATTTAGTGCGCGTGTTATTCGTATTTACGTGAATAACTCTGGTTCAACTTAACGTATTGAATTGAGACTTGGA
The DNA here is from genome assembly GCA_034769895.1 of Magicicada septendecula. Classification (NCBI taxonomy): domain Eukaryota; kingdom Metazoa; phylum Arthropoda; class Insecta; order Hemiptera; family Cicadidae; genus Magicicada; species Magicicada septendecula. The sequence continues at coordinate 281,449,927 of CM068371.1, forward strand.
CAGCTCATGCTTCTAAATTAGCGCTACATTTTTCGTATGTCAAAGACTCGAAACATATTATTTTAGTATGTATTTTTTAACAGAATTCCTCTTTCTAAAGAACCCTTATCTTCTGAAAGTCATAAAACTTTTTGATAAAATCTATACATGCTTTTGCAGACTTCAGCCAAATTGTGCAGGACTTCTGTCTATCAATTTAACCCATCAATTACGTGCTAGGGGTTTTAACCAATCAGAGGCCCCTATTTTCATTCAGATTGGGTCTCCGCGAAGGAAGTTTCAGTCAGTTCGACGGTTCGATCAGCTCGACCTAAACAGACGTTCTCTCTGTGCGAGTTTTTCGTATCAGTATACGTTTCTATATAAGAGTTACGAGTACGGAATCTTAGCAACGAGTTGCCCGTTTGATACAATCCTATTGGGTACTAAAACTCAAATAATATAAATTAAATTATTAATTAAATACTGCTATTCTCGCGAGAGTCAAGATATCCTCTTAGGGTCTGGTGTATTTACCGGAATACATCTGAGTGAACGCGAGGACACATCAAGACTCGGGAAGGTGTACGTACAATACACCGAAACCACATTAATTTAAATTAAAACCCATTATCGAACCCTGAGTAAAGAGATAAACGCTATCGGTGTATCGGGGTGCGTGCGTGTGAGAGGAGTGTCCACGTGTCATCAGTGCAGCAGATTTCAGCTGGCAGCGAGGGGTAGCAGATTCAACAGACCGCGAGAGGAGCACTGCAACGGATCAACGGTGTCATAAAAGGAATTCAACGACCAAGTAAAAATAGACATTTAAGGAAAGAAGCTTTCAAATCATTAATAGACATTATAAATTTAGAATAAATAATTTTGTTCAACCACAGACCATTTTCAAATTTGTTTAAAATATATACCTTACCCCAGATAAAAGACTCTATTATTATTGTGTTTTTAATACTATGCCTTATATTTGTTTTGTCGCAATATATATATATGTGTGTGTGTGTGTGTACAATTTGTATATATATTGCGACAGTACAACCGTATACGGTATTGTGCATTGCAAAAATAATCAAAATAATTAATAAAAATAAATAAATCTATGGTTAATAGACATGGTTTTAACCATTTTGATATGTCCAAGTTTATGTTATTGGTAACTACATTTTCTCAGAATTAAGAAACTATTTGGTCCATACTTGGTTACTACGTTACTCCGTATAATGTTCACTCCTTTACATCACAGTACGCTGCATGAGTTAAAGAGTGTCTATTCAGTGTTTAGCTACATACAGATAAGGCTCGCGTACGTCAGAGATTTTGAGATCATGTCGTGTGTCTTTAATTTAACTTTGCTTGCAAAGTTTTCTCAGGACATTTGCTGAGACCGAGTGATCCGCTCACACAGCGTGGAACACGTTTACACAATACATTGTGAAATAAATGTACTAGTTTAAAACATTGGCAATGACATTGAATTTCTGTAACGACTTTGTCTGCATTCGGCTAAGCCTATGTGCTTTACATGCCAAGAAGATTATTTATTCTGAAAAATAATTTGTTTTCCACATTCAGAAAGATACAACAGACTACAATCATTAATAAGATTCTATTACAATGGACTCAGCCAAGAGAAAATGTCGCAATCAGTAACCATATCACTACTTAGTTGCCATCGAGAAAATATACCAACGTGCGTAATAGTGTTATGTTTTATAAATATTTCTACTCCCGTAAAATAAATCAACCATTTAATTTCGACATAAAAACAACAGAATATATTGGTTTATGAGAAATTGTTTGAGTTTGGAAGAGGGGGGTTAGAAGTGCAGGTGGCACACGTGTACGCTGTACGCTACGTAAGCTTGAGACGCGACGCACCGCTTTTTACGGAAGCCCTACACTATACTGACTGCTGGCTGAGCTGTGCACCAATCGATAAACGTCTGACCTGACCCCTACCCCATTGTGGTTCACACACACACACACACACACACACACACACACACACACACACACACACACACACACACACACACACACACACACACACACACACACACACACACACACACACACACACACACACACACACACACACACACACACACACACACACACACACACACACACACACACACACACACACACACACACACACACACACACACACACACACACACACACACACACACAGAAACTGCACGTGTTCCATTAGTGCCGCGAACATTAGAACATTAAATCAATTGATGAGATTATAAAATCGCAATTAAATTTTTGCAGAAGTAGAATTGAAAATGCACCTAGGATTAAAGTGTTCAAAACGAATCGTTGAACGACATAAAGTAACTTAAATTTAGAAACATGTTTGATAAGAAAACAAAGATTGCGAAATGAAGACATTCTGAATACTCAATTTAATTTATATAAGACTATAACACAGTCATGATTAGTACTGGACTTGACAGGTTATTTCGATTACCAATATTTTCGTGTACTTCAGTTCTCTTTCTTTCAGACAGAATCCTCCCAACACACACACACACACACACACACACACACACACACGCGCGCGCGCGCGCGCATATAGATTTAAAGGCAACGTTTGATACTCCATAAGATAATATATAAATATTTCTTTCAATATGATATTTTAAAGGTTACAGTAGTAACTATCCTCGTGCAACGACCAACGAACTGAACTGAGTGGTGCCCACTCCTGATAGTTTAGTACTCTATAACAGTTCCATATTTTGTTACACTGTTATATGCTGTATTACAACGTTATATAAATGTGAGCCCCACGTTCTTGGGAGCCATTTATTTTACAACGTTATTTGTTGCTGAGCCCCCAACTTCTTGTGAGCTATTTAATTTTGCTACATTACTTACGCTATAAAATTATGACAGGTGTAATCGTAATAATAACAATACAATGTAATATGGTTTAAAATCATTTAAAAACTTATTAATCAAAAATTTCTTATTTGGTTGTTATTTAAAATATCATTATTATTTGCTTGTGTGTGTAGTCGTAGCACACATCTAATTATTACATATAAGTGATAATCTCGTATTACACATAGACATAATATACAATCTTATACTATAATAAACATTTATAATTATCTAATATTGCTCTCAGCTTGCTCATTAGTATGATAATTATTAGATTATCTAATCTCTATCTAATGATCTAATTTCTTTTGAATATACTGCATATGCATTACTTTGTTTTCTAATAAAAATTTACCAATTAATTTTATATTAATTTCAATATCAATGACTAAGTTATTGACTCAAAATTATAGTTTAAAACACTTTTAAAACATTACTCTAATTACTATACAAATAAATATTTTCATTTGGAAAATTGATTAATTCATCTTTGAATTAAATTGTCTCTCTTTTTACATCGTTAATTATATTGTCTTTATGTGCGTCTTTGTTTTACAAATACATGGTTGTTTTTCACCTTATTGTCGTGGTAAATCGGCAGCGTGTCCTCTTCGGACCTAGGTCCTTGATCCTGGATGCTCCTTTGTAGTCGTGTAGTCCTGGAGTACTTGATCCTCGTCCTTCAGATCCTTTCCTCGTCCGTCTCTTCGTCCCGTACGCTGGATTCTGTTACATGTACTTGGGGCTGCTCCCTCGTCTCCTGTCATGGCCTCTGGTTGCAGGTGCTCTCACGAAAGTGATGAGTAGTCGTGAAGAACCTCCGGCTACTGCTGTGGTTGATAGAGAAAGAGTTGTTGCTTCTAGGCAGAGGCTCCGGCTGCCACGGTAGTTGTACGAGAAAGAGTTGTTATCTCTGGCAGAGCCTCCGGCTGCCACGGTAGTTGTACGAGAAAGAGAATTAAGTTAGCGCATCTCGTGTATTTATACCCTAGGGCGCAAAATTCATTTTCGACAATATTCTGCATGCCAGAGTCTGTCGTTGGCGTCCCTTTTTAAACACGATTCTTTTCACATTTAATTCGCTTGTCTTCGCGATATGCGAAGTCTTTTGCACATTACCCGATATTCGTCTTGTCGGTAATTTTTATGTGTTCACTATGTATAAACCGTTTTTCTTTATCTTTATTAATATAAGTTCTATTTATATTTATTTTTACTACAATCGCACTTTTTATTCTTTTCACACTATTTTTTATACACATGTGCGTCTTATTTTATACACACTTTGGCGTATTTGGTTTTGTGATATTATGCAATAAATATTAATCTTTACAAGATAAATAAATTCATATAATTAATAGCGTTCAATAAGGGTAGCGCTTGTCAGGAATTGACAGGCCCCACAGACACATGTAACATACACGTGTACACACAGTCATAGCGGAGTGGCGTGATTAACCTGTCCCGACATGAAAGTTGGTCGTTCCTTTTACAGTTCAGTTTGAAAGCTGAATTATTGTTGCTAACATTATGAATTATTTATTTATTTTAATTAATTATTTTAATTACTTTGTGTAATGGACAGTACCCTATACATTTGTACTGTTGCAGTATACACACAAAATGAAACTATGGGTGTCAACCCATAGTCTTGACGAAGTTGCTTGACATAAAAACCACTGAATTACTATAAAATTACCGGGAATTTAAAATTAAAATCTAAACTTTTCATTACTCTTAAATATAAGTTTAATACAATTTATGCACAATACAATACGAAAACACGAATAGTTTACACGGTGGTAATGTATATTTATATTTACCATAATGTACATTTTAAGTTACGCATGTTATGTAAGTTATACGTAATTTAATGTAAACATTTAGATTTTAATTTTTAACGGAGTGATTAGGTCTATATTTATTTAAACCAACCAGCACACAGTACTCCATGGTTGCCAAAGCTATTTAATAATTCCTATGTAATAACTTTACTGGCTTTATGTATTAAACAAAGAAGTCAAAACAAGAGAAATTTATTTTATTGTAATCAAAATTAGGTATCATGAAAAACGTAACTTTTCAAGCTGAGTCCGTCGTGCGCTTGGTGTCAATTCGCAAATTGAAATGCAAATGTTGTCTCTTGTTTATGATGCTAATTGCGCAGGTGAATAATTAGCACAAATTTCCATACGGCCGACAGTCCACTCTCCGAGGAATGAAGGTGGCCCATGCCGAGTTCAACTTCATAGCTTTTAGTAACTTTTAGGTGCTATAGATGGGTTAATTCTGAACTGGTAATACATTATATGCTGTTAACAAATAATCAATAAAAGTTGTAGTGCTTAATTATTTCTGTCTTCAGCAACAACCATAATACTGGTGATCAAAAAGTACTGTTTTTTGTGATAGTCAATGGACGTTTAATTTATTAGTGCGAATATATCTAACAGTAATGCATAAATATATTTAATGTAGAAATTAAATCAACGCAATATGATTACGTTTATCAACCTAAAGTGAATTCAATCTATGAAGTTAAATAAACAATTATGCCAATTACGTTAACAGATTCCAAAATTAATGCAACACAATTTACGTTTTCAGCTCAGCTCTGTCAATGGAAGTATCACTTCTGAAACAGATATAACTTTGTAAAAGCATTAAAGTGTTGTGGGGTGTTCAAAACGGTGTGGTATCTGTCAAATATCATAAGCGTAACACTATATAGTTATCGCACGTAAAATAAATACTGTTAATTTAAATAACTAACATGTTAAAAGTAAATACGTTGATATCCTATGCGATTAAACGAACAGATTGGAAATAATTGTGAATAATTATTTACATTGTGTCAATCAAGACTTTGAAATCAAAAACATACTGACATACATACACACACATTTATATATATATATATATATATATATATATATATATATATATTGTTACATGATATTTCGCCACTCATCTTGTTGATAGTAATATAGTTTACTAATCCTACAAAAGTACCAAGAAACATGATGTAGTTTGTATCAAGAATTACCTATTTAACTACTAATTTAAATACTATTTATTTAACTATTATTAGATTAATGTTAACTAAGGCTCTAAGAGTTATGTTGAAACTATTAAAGTTAGTAAGTAAGGAGGACAATGTTTTAGAAATACTTACTATGAGTATACTAATAGAAATACTAATCCTACTATGTGTGTGAGAGTGGAAATTAATTAATAAGGTTATTAAGAGTTGTGTTATGTTGATGAGGGAAGTAATTAATAATAAACAATGTTCTAATAGTTATGTTTAAACTATTAAAGTTAGTAAGTAAGGAGGACAATGTTTTGGGAACTACTTACAGTGTTTTATTATGTTTATAAAAACTGGATTGTATACAGAAGTTTAATAAGAATTGTCATATGTTTACTAATAGTTATTAGTAATTAATTTTTTTATATTGATTAATATTATATGTTGTGATATTAATAATACAAATGTTAATGTTAAGAGAAGAGTACCAAAATAATAATAATAGAGATTTGTAAAACTAGGCATGTTAGGCCTAGATAGTTAAGGGAATGGAAAAAAAAATTATATTAAAATTAGAATAATCAATGTTAGGTTGAATTATGTTATTACTGATTGTATCCAATAGTTTTAGTGAGGTGAAGAGTACAAGAAGAACTAACAATAAATAATTTTGGTGCAAATATTTAAAAGTGTAAAATAGTAACTCAGGAAATATGTAACGAAAGATAATCAAAAGTGGTATCAAAATAATCAGTGTTTCATCAGAAACTCAAAGATACTAATATATTAAAGATCAAAGATCTTATAAAAAAGTTATAACAATTAAAGAAAATGGAAGGTAAAATATTAGAAGTTTGTTTATGTTGAGTTTATAGACAGAACCATAGTAACACCAAATGTTACAATTCACACAAATGAAAGCTAAGATAGGTCTTAGCAACTGAGATGTTATAAATTGAATAATGAGGAGTCTATTATGAGATCTAAACGAGGAAGGTTGATATAAAAATAAGAGAGACCAATCCAACATATTGTGAATTTCATATCAGTGAACCTAAATTAAAGTTAAAGTATATTACTGAACTAAATAATTAGAAGAAAGAAGTACAACATTATTCAAAAAAAGGAAACCAAGTAACATATGAAGAAATAAAATAACTTATCCAGGAAGGGAAGTATTTTTGATAAATAACTAAACTGAAGAAATTACCTTAATGGCCTAAGTTACACTTTTCAAAGACACTGTTTACACTTTTCATTAAAACTATTTTGAACATTCACTATGAAAATAATTAACGAATAATCTTATTTTCAGTGTAAAAACTATTAATAAAAACTATTAATATAGTAATATAAACATTTAAAGTGTATTAAACATTAAAAACACATAAATCAACATAACCTAGACACTGAACATTGTAAAATTCTTAATAGACTCTTGTTAAGACACTCTGTAATTTATTATAATCCCATGTATTTTGGTACTTTTCCTAAGATATTTGTCGTTTATACCGTAGTCAAAAAGGACCTAACTTAAAAACATTCTATTTGTATTTTATTTAGCAATTATAAAAAATGCAAATATGTTTGCCTTGAGACATAAGAGCTACTGCTGCCATTCTGAGCATATTTAAAGAACAGCCGGTCAGACTTTGTTAATAATTATAATTGTCTTTTAAAAGAATTTAAAAAAGAATAATAAAGGATTTGAGTTCAATAACAACAGATAAAAGGTTTTCTTTTCTTTATTTAATGGATAAGTAAATGTATCTGATATTATATACACCATATTAATGAATGTTAATTTTTTCATCAACTAGCATAGGTTGGTAACACTCTCAACAATGAAAGTATGGCACCCGATTTGAATCTGCCTTGCTGAGCTTTAGTAGTTACAATCTTCTGTTAAATAAAAGATTAAAAGAGATAGAATTATAGCTGAAAAAAAACCTTTATGCTATTTGAAATACTACTTACCAATTTACAAATACATTTTATTTGCAACATTTGATTGCAAACTGGCGCTCAACTAACATTACCCTGACAACATACTCATCCTTAAAATATAAACAAAGTACACTTTAGATAGTACGATTTAGAAAACGTTACAGAATTGAAGCCAAACACTTGGGGCTTAAATAAAAACATCAGAAATACTTAATGTAACAATTTGACGCCAACAACGTGTGGCTAAATAACCTGAGATAAACTTAATGTAACAAATTGGCGATCCCAACAGTGAGGTTTACGATTGATAAGAGAGATATTCACGTAGTGTAACAAATTGACGTCCAACAACGTGGGGCGTTACAGAAAGATAGATTCTCAAAATAACATCAACACACATCCAGAAATTCCCGAAGTGTAACAATATATATAAAAATAATAATAAGATAAAGAAGACCAACAACAATAATAATCATCATCATCACCATCAACTGCAACGATTAAACCAAGGATGGTTTGTTCCGGTCTCAAACAGTCAAAGAGTCTAGAGCTGGTCACTCCAGCGCTTCCTCGGACGTCCCACACCTCTCCGTCCCTTCGGCTTATAGTTTCATAGTTGTTTGGGGATGCGGCAGTCATCTATTCGGGAAAGATGTTCCCACCATTTCATAGGGATACAGGGCAATCCTGTCGAGTGTACTCATAATGTTTAGTTCCTACCGTATATCCGTGTTTCTTGTATGATCATGGAGAATATACTCTGCCACGTGCCTGAGAAATCTCATTTCAGCGGCTTGGATACGACTGGCTTGGCCTTTCGTTAAAGTCCAATTTTCGCCTGATGGTCCCGCACATAAGGTAGAACTTATGCAACTTATTCACAACGTCGCTGCTTGTATTATAAGACACACTGTAGCCCAGGTATCCAAAATGTCTGACTTGTGTTCCAGTGCAGTACCATCTATAACAATTTTTGCCCGTACGGGATCAGTTCCACGAAAAGCCAGTACCTTGGGCTTAAGTGTGGATATTTGTAATCCAGCAGCCTCCAGGTGGTCTACTGGATAACGCGGGCGATTGATGCGCTCGTGGTCCCGGGTTCAATTCCCGGCGGAGGTCCGTACGGCGTGCACTCAGCGTCGTGAGGCAAACTGAGTAGGCGCTAAGATAACAGCGCCGCCTCCTGGCTGTGAATACTGCAACTAGCGGCTGGTGGCGCGTAGTACGAGCCATACACCGTCACACTAACACAAAAAGCCGCGCGGTACGCCTTGGTCTTTAACGGACTGTTGAGCGGAGGATTTGTAATCCAGAGTCTGTGCAGATTAGATTTAACAACTGTATACCCATCTGAAACCTGTTTTCCGAGTCCAACAGAATAGCCTGATTGTCCTCAAACAACAAACTGTCAATTGCAGAGTGCCCAATCATGAAATGCTTCGGAAGACACATATGCTAATTTTGTATGACATCGTCAATATATAAATTATAAAAAAAGGTGATAATGGACATCCTTGTCGTACTCCACAATTGATCAGACCAACTCTAGGAGCTGTTCTCAGTTTCCCTGCTTCGATTAGAATTTTATTCTCCACATAAAGACTCTGTATAGCAACAACTATAATAATAATAGTAATAATATTATTAATAATAATAATAATATACACAAATTATACATTATTTTTGGTGTCATAAAACACTCAAATACGTATAAAAATACTCACAGTATGTGTAGGCCTATTAATTAATTCTGATGACGATAAATTTTGTAGAAACTTCGTCACACATTTTAAAATTATTTCTACTTAATGTACTACAATCATTATAAAGCTAACGATAAACCTTTAGTTCAAGTAGTTTATTGTGCGTTCTGAGTTTCGAAATCCGTTTGTTACCACACGGCATAAATGCTATCATGTGTAAATTCTTCAGTGTTTTTATTAATATGCTATTAGATAAAGACTCAAGTAGATATCAGAATACACACAGATTTATGGTAGACTAGAAACAAACCCATATCCTGTAACAAAAACATTACAGTGTATCGGCAAGACATGTTGACAGCTGATTTTGTTCAGCAGAGATTGTGTTTATAATAAATAATTTGCAGCGCTCAGTGTGATTCGCTTTATCGAAGTTGTAAAACAAACTCTAATACACGTTTTACTCAGCCAGTAATCCCCGCTAATCCCCTGTCTACAACAACATTATATTGGTTTCCGTTCGCTACTCAGCTCTAAATATTTACATTCTAAAATTAAACCGTAATCCACACTACTGTGTTTCAGTCACAGCACTGGAGAAGAAAAACAAACAAAACGAAACATCAATCAGACAGGGAGTCGTCTGTCTCAATCCAGCGCAACGGATATAAACTAGGCGTCGATGTATCTAGTTGCGTCGATACATTTCACCGCAACTTCAATGACCAGATCTCGTTTTTAAGTACGCCTATATCAAAAGTACAGGTACTTCGATGAAATGTTAATAACACAATTTATTTATTAACATTCAGAGCGACAATTTTTTTTATACTATTTATTTGCAGTCAGTGGTAGTAGTAGTTATTCGGCATTCGTTTAACTAACTCTGAGTGTATTCTAGTGCTATTCAGGCAGTCATACAGACACTGTTCAGGGTAAGTAGACTGTATTCTGAAAGTCACTTATCAAGTCTCATTGTTATTTAGACATTTTGGTTACTCAGTGTAAACATGTGTAAAAAACTCAGATGTTTGGGAGATATTTGAACATGTGCATCTACGGTTAATCTCGCTAATCCTTGAGGAGAATTAAGAAGAATATGAGAAGTCAAAAAATAAAAAGTAGTGAACGACAAGAATAAAAGGAATATATTTCTTAATTTATTAAACAAATTTGTTTTATAAATATACACTTTTTTGGTTGCTTTTTAAAAAAGTTTTAAAGACAAAAATGTACTTACGTACTTTTGATTAAAGAACTTTAGACGTAGGTAACTGGTATAGGTGCCCCGGTTCTTTCTTTATTGTTTTAGGATTAAAGATTGATATATTTATAAGTTGTAGGGACACAGTTTGGTATAAACTTTAAGTGACAGCACGCTACAAATTTTAGGCACTTGCACATTTGTTTTCATAAGTTTTACATCATGTTTTTTGACACTGTTCTGCATTTTATTGATGCGTCTGTTTTGGTTAAATTATACATTATTTGCTAAGTATAATGACTAACTGAAAAACTTAAATTTTTATCAGCTCTACTTTTACATTTGTAATTAAGATTAAAATTTAATTTTGCAATAAATTTGTTTTAATTTAATGGTAGTTACGTGTTTTCTGATAATCACTGCTTCTCTTCATACTTTTGGATATTCGTATGTCGTGTATTTAATTTATTCGTAACTTTACGTTTGCCACCGATCGATTGAGTGAAATATAGTGATTTGTTTTAAGTAACTGAATCAGAGAAAGTTATTTTTCTTTTTGTTGATTTCTACACAAAACAATAGCAAGGAATAATTTAATGAGTTTATTTTAGGCTACTTTGTATTGTTACGACAGAATGCTCTCGAGCAGTTGAGTGAGTCGCTCTACACGTTTCTCGGTTAGCCGAGCGGGCGCGTCACTCTGTCAAGGCCATGTACTAAAGGAGCCTCTATACCTTTCGAGTGCTTGTTAACGACGCAAATTATGGAACATTATTCTGCAACATCTGCAGGCTATATGTAAGCAATAGCTGAAGCTTAGGACGATTTATTCAGTGCGGATCAAGTGGTTGTTGTGGAAAGTGATTATTGTGTTATAATTAGTGTGGAACTCTTAATAGTTGACATTATTATTGCGTGTGATCTAATTTAACTTGAATTACTGTATGAGAGTATCCTGGGGATTTCAAATTGTTATTTGTGGTTCATTAAAGCTGGTAATTAGTGATTTCGTTGGTATCTGTTTTTTGTTCTCCACTGTACCATACGACGATAAGTGAGACTGTCGTAATAGTATTATCTACTTGAATATTGCACGTAAATATTGAGGTAATATCTAACATTTATGGTAATGAAGTAATTATCAATTAGACAATTACATCCAAGTCGGTTAAATTCAACTGGTTACATCTTCATATACTCTCGACACTCAAACTGCTGAAAATGACTTTGTAAAATCTTGTAAAATCAGAACATCTTTGTATCTCAGTCACAATTTTTTTCACACTATTGTAAAGATTTGTTGCATAGATAACAGATTTGCTTCTATTAAATGTAATTCTTTGATTCTGTATCAACATGTTCTGAACTCACATTCGCTGTGCATGACTACTATAGAATCCTATGCGATGCTTGAAAACATCATATCTTTTGTTGTTTCCCGATTTATTTATACGATGAGCTGACAGACACAGAAGACTGTAGTTGCTGTATTACATTTTATCAAATCCTCAGCGAAGTACTTTAGATGTTATAGTGGAGATATGTTTTGTCGGGATTCAATGAAACTAAACACTATCATGCTAAGCTAAAACGTTAATCACTGACCTTGCAATTGCAATTAATTTAATGGATACTCCAATAAAAGTATAACATATATAACAATTAATTGTGCAACGAATAATAATAAATTGTTAGAACTTTGATTCTTATATAACACGCTGCGTTGGATTAATTTTTAAAGTTGCCGTTAGTCTAAATGCTCACTAGTTTTGGCAGTTCTCTATATACTGTAGTTAACGTAACTACTTATTTGTAGCTTATTAAAAAAATGTTATACGTTATTGCTGTTACAATTTGTATTATTAATTAAATTCACACTTATCCATTATAAGTTATAAAAAAATTTGTGAAACATATTTGAGACATGCACAAAGTAACAGAATATGAGATTTTTAAAATTATTTTTATTGTTGATTCATCTGTTTTAAAACGTTATTTTATTTCAGTCTTTTTGGTAAATACCGCTTCCAAACATGTTTTTATATTAATCTTCTATCATTTTCTCTTTAAAATTTTTAGTTTATCTTTAATTTAGCTCATCACAGCCCACGATTTCTTCTAACAACAGTTGTTTGACAATTCAGAGAGTTGAAGTGGCTTTCTCCTCTGTCGTTCTGTGAACTTTGCGTTTCATGGTTGCTGGTGTAGACTTTAATCCCATGGTTTGCTGTTTTTTTTGTCAGTAAAGTAAAGACAGGCAGTGGATTAATGAGTTTGGCAGCCCGTATAGTCTGTAACTCACGTTTAGTTAGAAATTATCTCAATTGTCGAGCGGCAATGCTAGCGGCCAGCACGGCGTCTCGATTTTCGCCTCCAGATTATTATTGTTTGTTGTGGTACCATCGCCCGATGGAGTTATGTTTTAAGGTGCAAATTGAGTCTCCGGCTGATCTGTCTCGAGCCTGACTTAGGCAAGATATTTCTCTCTAGTACAACGTTTGAAAGAGTTTAATCTCCATCATCGTTTTCCAAACGAAGTTCTGTTTTATTTCAGTCATGTTATTAAGTAAGATGTTATATCAAAATTTACGTCGTATAGTAAGGAAGAAATTGGAAATACAGTGTTAATATAAGTAACAAGTCAAAAGTGAATGACGTCTGAAAACCTACGATTACTTTGCAAAGAATTACGACTTGCAAAAACCTAGAGGAATTACGTAATAGGGTACAATCTTTTATAAAATTTGATGCAACAAATATCAGTTCGAAAAATAAAGTAATGTCTATATTACGATTATTTACTAAAACTTCCGGGCTGAGAGGCCGTGGTCGATTGCTTAAGATGCTGCTAAACGTTTCGGCCGCACCACCGGTGGCCATCTTCAGTAGCAAAAGAAAAAGAAAAGTGTTCGATAGATGATACGCCGAACACGTCTCCCAATGGACTGGGAACAAGCAACAAGGACTGGGTTGCTTGTTCCCAGTCCATTGGGAGACGTGTTCGGCGTATCATCTATCGAACACTTTTCTTTTTCTTTTGCTACTGAAGATGGCCACCGGTGGTGCGGCCGAAACGTTTAGCAGCATCTTAAGCAATCGACCACGGCCTCTCAGCCCGGAAGTTTTAGTAAATAATCGTAATGACACCGGCCGTGAAAGCCTACGCACTAAGATTAATGTCTATATTATTTGTATTTATCCGTTACATGTCCAGTTTTGCTAAAATTTGAATTGAAATGTTGTAAACCCTTTTTACTTATTTTAAGCCTTGTCGTATAAATTTAAATTTATATTAATTAAGTAATATGAATAAAGACAAATACTAAATGTTGAAATTTTATGCAGCTAGTCAAAGCTGATCTAATTTTCTCTGAACCTATCTCTTCAACCCGCAAATGTAACTATACGTTGACCGTACCCTGTACCTCATCCTTGTCACAGTCTACTTTAAAAATAGTTTGAATGAAAAACACAAATTACACACTCAACGTATACTGATCACAGGGACCTATTGTTAAAACAGATCGTTTCTTTTCTCCGATGGAATATATAATACATATCTGTTAACTTAGTTTGCCAATCAACAAACTTTTTTTTGACCGTTTGTTGTTGATAACTATGATACGTAGTATTAACCTTACTTGAATCATTTAAAACATTATACTAAACTATACTAACATTATACTAAATTTAATGGATATTTAAACTTCCTTTAACTTGTATTAATCTGGCATAATTTAGGTTAATGAATTTATGAGAAATTATTTTAATAATGTATGTGTACTGAGATACGGGGAAGCACTATAACGAAACAAACATACGTGAAGGTCTCTGGAAACATTAAACCTTTCTTTGAGAAATGTGGTGAGTAAAGAGGTAGTCAGTGTGAATATATTGTAGTTTCTAATATACAAGAGAAATGTGTATAGAAGATTACGTTAACTAATTAGTGCAGTTGTTACACACACACGCGCGCGCGCACACACACACGCACACACACCACTACAAGTACACTTCCATTACAAGCATATAAACAAGGCAGAAAGTAAAGCGAGCAAAGTATGTACTCTGACATACGCTACTACACTTTAATATATTTAAAAGGTTGTCTACTCTCTGCGGGGAATTACTTATTTTCTAAGCGTATCTCGAGGGAAAACCATTAATTCAGTTAAAATGAGTTATGTCTGAGAATGTTTATTTTAATAAAAAGAAAAAACTGTCTTGAAGTATTAAAGGTGATACTCTGTTAGTGAATTGCATCTTATCCTGTAACTTACTAAAGATATTTAATGTGAGTGCTTGTGCGTGTTTTTAGAAAGATAATATTTCGTAGATAATATTAGTTACGATTGAAAATTAATTTAATGTTATTGTTACGTGACATTTCATTTCATTACATTAATTACGTGAAACTTTGTGGTCCTGTAGGGAAGTGATTAGAAAATCTCCTGTAGCAAAATTAAGAATTTATAATTAAAAGAGTTGTGGTTAAGTAGAATTCTTACCTCGTAAGCTTTGTTGCTCATATACTGATAATATTTTTAAATTTCTGGAAAACCGTTTAGACTGCATACCACTGGATACCTACACACCACTCCTCTCAGTACGCTGAAAGGCGGTTAGTGTAATAGGTCTGCATTGATGAGTGGTTTACCGGCTCTTTACAAGTTACAAAGCTTTAAATAGCATTAAAATATTAGGCCTACTTTGAAATCAAAACCTAATGACTTTCAATTCTAAAGTTAATATCAAGCCAGAATAAAATTTTTAGCACTGGACGTTAATGCTAAAATAAATTCTCGTAAACATATTAAAAAAAATTACCGTATCTTCTTACACATGTTAAACATATGGTAAGTCATGTGATGTTTGTAATTCAAACGAAAACAACATGGATTGATCTTGGATTATATCGAGCATTCAAGCATTATCAAATAAAAATAAACTACATGTACGTGTATTGGGCACTAAAGACTAAGTGGGGGTAATGAGAAAGTAATACACGGATGGAACTCAGTATTTTCTTAAAAGCTTATATAGCACAAAATTGGCAAAAATGAATTAGTCACTTGGTGAACGTCATTAGAGAGTGTGGGTAAGACAAGAAAATAATATAAGAAAAATCAATAAATGCCTCTGCAGTTTGGACTTAAAAATAGATTTTATAAAGCACATTTGAAGCTAAAAAAAAAGAAAATCAATAATAGTGAATATTTTCTTATTAACTGTTACCTAAATATTATGAAAATATTGTACCTTCATAATAGCAGCTTCTCTCAGGACTTGTCAAGTTTACAGTATTGATGTTATTCTCTGCCCAGCTTTTAGGCCGTGGTCTAATACTGTTTACATTAGATTACAACAGACATTTCGGACCCACCATTGGAGGCTACCTTCAGTGTCTAGAGTAACTGGCAAGATGTACGTCAGTCCCCACAGTACTGCTTAAGAAATTCATGTCAGGTTTACTTTAGATGAGACTGGAGCTGTCGTAGTATTACAGCTCACGTACCAGATAGTAATGTTCTTGTACTAATCTAAGGTTGTTTGTAAAGGTAATAATCTTAGTCTTAGAGTCTGTTTCGTTTAAGGCTTTTCATTAACGAGTGAAAAATGTGTTTACTTTTATTTTGTGAGAACAGCAGCTAATGACACCGTACTCAGAGCAATTATATCGCCAGTGATAGCAACTTTGATGATACGGTGGCTAATTTATATAAGTCAGATATAATGTGAAGACACTGGAAAGCAGAAAAAACTGTTAAATTAGTAAGTTACATTAAAGTTTGTTAAAATAAAGGAATATCTTATATTACCGTTAAGAAATTAAATATTATTACCATTTCTAAATACATTTTTGTAAGCTGGTTTTATCTTTTTTACATTACCATTGCAAATATTCTTATAAATAGTTTGTATGTATCAGAAAAAAATTGTAGACATACAAAACAAACGTTTAAAATGAAATGTGTTTATCAGTGTTTAATTAAGCATGCTAATAGAGGTTTTTGCCTTTTAAATCGGTGCGTGTTAGAAGTAGTGAATTTTTAAGTTTGAAATTAGGTAGTGAATTCTAATTTGAAATTAGAATTTTATAAGTACGAAAGCTTGCATGTAGTAAAATGTTTGTCTAGAGACAAAAAGGTATCTACCGTTTATTTATGTAGATTTTAAGATAATGTTACCTTTCGGGTGACTCAGTGGTTAACGTCCGAACGGACTCCCTGGTGAGCCGACTCAATTAATCATCAAGAAAAACCACGTGAAACATTATTTTCGTTCCGTTCACAACGACCAGGTAATTCAAGGTGAGTTACTTGGGGAGAAGCAATGCTTCTTGAAGGTTTTGAAGTAGGAAAAGATTAGTCAATATTTTAATATATATTCTGATGACGAGACATATGTCTTGAAAGGCGTAAATTATATTCATTGGGTTAAAGTGGTCACGAGGCAGGAAATAAGGTAAATATATTTATTATTAGAAAAGATTAGGTTTTTTACTTGATTAGCAAAGAATGAAAACAATGAAGTAGAAAAAATTTGTCAATTAATGTTTAACATTAAAATAGAAAAACGTGTCGTTTATTAATAGGAACTGTCTTTTGTCTACAACACAAACATTTCAGTCCCATTGATCCAGTTTCATTTCAGCGATCAAACTTGTACACATTTGAGCAGGGGCGATCCTAGGGGTATGTGGGGGACCTCCCGAAACCCGAAAATATTGAAAACTGTTGAAACAAAAAATTTAAGACTGGTTGCGTATTTTTGAAATGTAATTACTTCCAAGTTTTGTCAATTTAAAAAAATTACTATTTAGGTAAATGACAAGTTTAAATAATCTACAATAGGTCTTATACTCAATAACAAATATAACAGATGCTGAAAGAAATGGTGGAAAATGAAAAGAAGTCGACTTGAAATTTAACAAAGTATACAGTAATATTTATTTCCTCGGTGTTTTTACCTTTCTTTCTTTTTATATTTTTCCTGTTTGAAAAACACTGACAAACATTATATTTAAAAAAAAAATTTAACATTATTTTACATGCTGTAAAATTTATATCCACAACCATTTTATACGCATTTATATCCACAGCATATACATGCTGTCAATCCTCACTTTCTTGATTTTAACGTGCTCTTTAAAGTATTTATATTCTACATAAAGATATTATTAGACTTCCAAGAAAAACTGGAAGCCTATCTGATGTGTGTTTTTAATTGATTTTAATGAACTTAATGAATTACAGCTATTATTTACCCATTATTTTTAATTTGTTGGTGCGATATTAATTATAATATGAGAAAACTACACTACGAAAACGATATGTGGTTAAAAAAAATCCCCCCCCCCCCCCGAATGAAATCCTGGGTTCGCCCACTGCACTTGAGGTCAATTACTTAGTGTACACCGCTGCAGTTCAAGTAAAGCAAATAAACAAACTAACCCTTTGGGTTTAATTCCAGGCTTCTAAGTAAATTTGTAATGGCATTAATAATGTAACATTAGTGTTAACACAGTTTATTAACTACAGCATAACTAGAGTTGTAAGCCTACAATTGTTTCTTGACTGTTAACAAATTGGAATACATTTAAAATTTAGCAATACTTTGTTGCGTCTTGCACCGCAGATCGGCTTTAACAGAAACGCAAGGAATAATAATAAAATATCCATTGCTAGTGCTACATTAATAAAAGGAATGTAGTGTTACAACACAAAATAAAAGGAAATAAATACGTCTAGTTACGAAAGTTGATTATTTACATAATTTTAGTATCTTCATACTGTTTTTTCTTTTTTATAAGTTTACATTTTCTTCTTTCTTCTGTTTACTCTTAACAGAAAGTTTGTTAAGACTTCAAGGTTTTTACAACATAATTTCCCTTTTGTTTAGCATTATTTGTAAAAAAAAGTCAAGTTTTGAACTAATTCGATGTTAGTGTTTAACCGTTACTAAGCCATGAATAAACAACGAAAAAATAAGTGAATTGACGTTATGTTAAATGTTAAATATAATTTTTTTAAATTCATAAAACTTTTCTTTCTATTTGTTGTTTCGTCTTTAAATAAGAGTAAACAGACCACTTAATGAAACTAGCAAGAAAACGTTAACGCTGCGTAATTGTGTGTACACCATGTGTTTGATTTGTGGAGGGGTTGTGTTGTACGCAAACTCGGTTACTGTGAACACTTGACAGGATTGTGAGATTCTGAGACTTATTCAATACTAATGTATTATTATTATTATTATTATTATTAAAGACTGGCAGTATTTTATTCGCAGTTCTTTATTTGTAAACAAAATCATCTAATGGAATTGAAATATCACAATCTTTCATTTAATTCCATCTTGAAAACTTTCTTGTCTTTTTAAATGTAGTTTGCATGTCACCTGATGTAGGATATATAGATTTTTGTGGATTTGTGGAATTGAGTCAAACTGTATGGAGTAGCGAACATTTTTAGTCTAACAGATTAAAATTGTAAATATAAATCCAAGGCTAGATTGTTGAATGTCTATGATGATTGAATATGTTATTAAAGCTGATTTGAGGAAACAATGAAGAATTTACAAAGCGTGACTAACAATAATTTTAACGTGACTTATAATATCTTTAACATATCTGTTTTACAGTCTTACTGTGACTGACTGACCTGGTTATATGCTGCTGTCTACACAATACACCTGACACAGACAATACAATACACAGAGAAATAACACTCAGTACAGATGGAGACTTTATTATTATTATTATTATTATTATTATTATTATTAATTCACTAACTCTTTATTAAATAAAGTGATAGCAACTAAAAATAAAATGTAAACAGAGAGAAAGAGAGTGAACTGCCGGGAAGTTTAGCCAAGCTACTGAACACACAGTATAAAGTATTGTGGTTAGTGTGTTTGCAAACTTGAGAATTCCCCAATATTTGTCCCCCTTAGAATAGGTCTCTGCTATGTACACAATCTTACTCTCACGCACATATTTCATTTTCATCACCCCAATATGTTACACAATCCATTACACTAAAAATACACTAATTTTATCAAAGCATATATTACAAAAATTTTGTTAAATTCAGGTTGTTACCTATAATTTAAATACAAAGGTGAAGTAGAAAGGCAAATAAAAGTTACAAATAAACTCACATATGGCATGAGAGAGTAGGTAAGGATACCTAGTTTATAAAGTAAAGTAGGTAAGGATACGGCTTTATAAATCCGTATTGACTATGGCATTATCCATAAATAGATCAGAAGAAATCACTGTGAAATATACTCGGAAGGGCAGAGGCAAGAAAAAGTGTCACGTGATACGTCAACCAATAAGAGTTAGTCAATTGTTACGCTGACTAGGCGTCAGGCGGGATCAGGAACCAGCTTAGAACGGAGCATGTTCCAGCGTCCAGTCGCAGTGAATCATTCTCTGTCTTTCTCTGCGAAAAAATGCGCTTTCATTTTTTGCCATCGTATGTGTTCTCGACTATAACAACATTATAGATTATCCATGGTAGTCGCATCCTTCAATTATATTAAAATTGACACACTCACTGTGCAGGTTATGTAAAAATAATATAGATCCTCCACTCATTCCCCCCCAAAACACACACACCGTATGTATAAATAATTCTGGGCATTCGAAGATTCTGCTATAAGTGAAAGAGTGGTACAAGTTTTTAATTTTATCTTCGCGTCGAGAAATCAAATTACAACATGTAGTTTGTAAAACTTCACACGTTACAGCTTTTATATAACTTATTCACAGCGTAATTGCTTGCCTCCTGTTAACTTACGAGTTTTTGTTGAGTGAGAAAATACAGTAGAGAAGAAGTCTGGAGTTAAGACTGGATAGCGTACTCGAAGAATCGAATTTAACGGTTGGCTAAGCTGAAAGCTGCACACCAAAATGTTGTAAAATAATTCATTTTCTCTCCGTTATCAAATTACCGTTGCTAACCCGTTAATCGCATTGCTCTGGTCGAGGCCTTTTGTTGTATCCACCGTTCTCTGTTCCTATTTTTCAATACAAAGGATTTGGTTGCAGAGATGTTGCAGAATGGGAATTGCGGCTGGTGGAGACAACGAAATGTTCAAAACGAAGCGATCAGCAGACTGACAACACAAATTAATAACGATAGTATGAAGATTATTGGAAATAAGTATCTGAATGAGTAATTTTTCCATGCCCACGAAAATGTTACGTTTTTTTTAACTTAAGGAAAAATGTCGACTAAAATAACAATTAAAATAACACTGAGACAAATGGTAAGTTCAAATCTTACGTGTACATCTTTGAAACCATATTATTAGTCATCCATTTACTGACAATTACACATCTATTTCCATGCAGAATGTCTATTTTAATTATTATATTATATAAATCTTTATATTTTATATTAAACGGTACGTAATAAAAGTTGACTAACCCTAAAGTGGAAAGCTGCGATTGTATCACACAAGATGTACGTTTGATTACCTGTCCAAACCATCCTCGGCCGTATTAAGTAACGCCGTTACCGCTCTGAAAGTCAATACTTTGACAGCGTCTTTCTACGAGAAAGGAAAATGTTATTAAGGAGTTGCTTCTTTGTGCTGAAACAAGATAAGCACAGGGTATGTCGGTCAGACAGGAAAGGGGGAAGTTGAAAAGTATCGAATGTCCTGCGGCTGAAACAAGGTTAACAAGAACACAATTTCGTCCGGACGTGCGCTGTCATACGTCAAGTGGGCAGACCTTTCCTGTGGTGTGGAGGTAAGCTGCTTGCACAGTATAATGTTAGGGTGATATTATTATGTAAACGGTATCTCATATGCAACGTATACACTAGTATGCGTGTGTGTGTAAGTACAACCCCTTCGTATATGTGGAATGCATGCACTACGTACGCCAAAGTCCGAATACATTCTTTCAATTTAACAAGTTCACAATACCGTTCGTAAGTCAACAAGTTTTCATCTATAAATACACAGTATTACGGTATAGCTAAACCTTGTGCGCACGTATTATATTGATTAAAAAACCATTCATGATCAAAGAATGAAAATGGACAATGGATTAGGAGACGGGGATATATTAACTGGAGTTGAAATTAATTTCTGTAGAAAAGTGGCTGGTAGACCCAGAAGAGAAAAGATTAAAAAAAAAACAAAGAGATAAGGTGTAAGAAGAATGGTAAGTACAACAGGCAGTTCAGAACAGGAACACTAAAGGAAGACACGATGATTACCTCGTGATTATAGGTAGGCCAACAACTAACACACAGTCTAAAAATCGTTTCTGCCTCTAAAACAGTGTTTCCCAAACCTGAGATCCCTGATCCGTGAGGACGCTTTTGGTGTTTTCGAGTATTTTGGTTCGTGTTTGAAGAGTACAACGCAAACAAGGCCATTTTGATTAGCAGTACAAAGAATTTTTTATTAATCTTAGGTAGGTCTAAGTAATGCAGTGCTAATTACAGCTGATTTTATTTGCTTAAGACAGTTGATTGTTTGAGTAAGACAATAAACATTTCAATTGATTTTAGTACCATAATTTTAGTCAATTAAAATTGGTTAAGTTAATTATATAAAATTCACCGTAGTTAATAAATACGATTTGAAAATAAACTGTACTTTTCCTTAAGAGGCTGAAATTTTGGTGGCGGGGAGGGGGTCTTCGTATGTACGTCTGTAGGCTGCCGTCATCTTAAGGTTGGAAACCACTGTTCCATAGCAAATATATATTTGTGTAATACAAAAATACTGACTACATTTATAACATTACTTGATTACATATACACAAAATTATAATTCAGAAATTTAATTGATTGGTTCACGTTAATACTAAATTATTATAAATAATAATTTAGAGTTTTTATTTGAGATACTCAAATTGTTGGTTTTTTTGAAACCCACAGTTTGAATGGGTCAGCGTATGCGAGCTTGTAAAGCTATTTTACCAAAAGCTAATCCGATTTGTCAGTGTGTTTTTGAATCCAAACATTTTCTAATGTAGAGTAAATATTTAAAGGAAGCAAAGAGTTTACATTGGTTGGAAACGTTATCAAGGGAAAAACTTTTCGTACAAAGTAAAATTAAATTCGGAGTATGAGTTTATGGAAAGTTAGCATGGGATGAAATTTCTGTATAGCTGCAATAAGGCTGTACAGAATAAGAAGAACAAGTTTAAATTGAAAAATATTTCTTTTTAAAGGAAAGTATTTATCTGGTTTCTAAAATGTTTTCTTGTTATTGTTATAATTAAATGAAAAACATAATATATACCTATACCTGTAAGTAGGCAGAACTTTCATTAGAGTAAGTACGGGCTGTTTCCTGTCGTGGTCACAATGCGGGGACGGTCGGATAGGTGTTCTGCAGAGTCATTAATATATGTGCAGCGTGATTAATCACCAAACGTATGCGATTCGTTGGCTCACATTGTTTGCTCGTAGAGTTTTCTACAAGTTGTTTCACGTTTTATGTGAGCTTCAATGTGCTGAACAATTAAAACTTCAATAATGTTAATGTTATTTCGTATAATGTAATAAACAGTGTCTACACTAAGTTCGATTTAAATATTTTTAAGCTACAATTTCCCGTTAAAAGTTAATAAGGTAAACGTCCATGTTTACGAAAACTGCGTAAATTACACAAGTGTATATAATACTGACGTTTATAGGGAATGCATTGTTTTTTATGCCCCCTACATGAAGGCCTACATAGCGTGCATATTTATCTTTTTTTTTTGATCATATCCAAAGAAGTGGTATACAATAAAAATGGAATCAGCATTTAAAATATTGTATACATGTATAAAAACGCTGCTGTCAAGTATAGTTATAAATATCTGAAAAAGTATTAAACAATTTTAAAAGCACCACGGCTCCTTTAAGAACATAGTAAAAATATCCTAAAATTTCTGAATTATTTTGAGAAGGGATGTGTGTGTGTGTGTGTGTGTGTGTGTAAAAACATGGCGTAAATACTAAAAGTGAAATTCAGTGTATCGTGTGAGTGAGTGTTACAAATGAAATAATTAAACCTGCACTCGACCCTCCGTATGTACATTGTATAGCGATATTTAATATAGTAATGTGTGCAAACATGGCATTTACGAAAATCTTGAACCCAAGGAGTAGGCTTGACACAATATGTATTTTGTTAATGAAGATATTTATTTTCTATTGCCAGTTCCCTCCAAGCTAGATCTTTAGTAATAGGCCTACAACCTGTCTTCTGCTTATTGCCTATGTTCACATGATTGTAGACTCTACAATTTACGATCTATAGACAGCTAGTATCAGCACTTCATTGAACTCTGAATTACTTATGGAAAATGATAACATTGAATTAAGTATATGTTTTATAAATCGGAGGTGCATGGATGCGATACCATCCACAATAATTAAACTTTATTCACTTTCTACAAACAAACGCACACACAGTGTACACGTCATGTCGTCAGAAACCATTTTCACCGGAGGAAAAGCTCTAAATCTAGTACAGAAAAGTTTTTCAGTTCTTTTTCAGTTGCTATTTTGATTACGACAATGTTAATGGTGAACTTGTTATTTCTAATATTGAGCCGACTCATAGTATTTTGATTGTCGGAGACTTGTCCGCGGTGGAAACAGTTTTTGGGTAGTTCTGTAGCAGATATTGGGCAGCTTCTTTTTACTTCATAGCGTCCGATAGAGCGTCTCCTATTCTTTCCTGTCCAACTAAACGTTTGTCTTATTATAGGTTTTTAGTGTCGGCGTTACCTCTTTGCTTTGATTTGGTTTTGCGGGCATGGTTAGATGATCAGGCTTAAGGTAGTTACTGAAGACGGACGACCGCATTTGTAGCCGAAAAGTCTAATTGAAGTGGTAGTGGAAGAATACGATGTTACGCGAGCGTTGTGATTCTTATGCTAAACTTGTGTTGCTACCACTAATACTCACTTACACTTCCATGAGCGCTTTCAAGCCTCTCGGCTCATGGAAAGCGCTCATGGAAGTGTAAATGAGTATTAGTGGTAGCAACACAAGTTTAGCATAATTTAGACTTAACCACTATATTGTATTTATCGTTTACGTTGTGATTCTAACAGAGAAGCCACGCATTTGCAATTTTATTTGTTGATTGTAATTTTAATAACAACACGAATTAAAACACGTTTTATTGGTGTTATTGATAATACCAAACGTTTTGCCAATTCTCCGACTTAGCATACTCAGGGGTAAAGCTGATATATCATTACGCTTTACCACTGAGTATGGCACATCATAGAATGGTCAAAACGTTTGCTGTTAACAATAATATAAATAAATTGTAGATAATACAGTTTCATGGGTAATTTATAGAACGTGTAATTTACGCCGAATCAGATTCCATGACAATCTAAGTAAACATTTCTAATAACTAACTGTTCACAAAAAATTTATTAATACGTTTTTACTACCTAAAACTAAAGTTTGGCTGTGATAGACTTTCATATTTGATTTATACATGCTAGTAGAAAAGTAATTGTTACAAACAACTGTTTTGTTTAAAAAAACTAAATTACAACATTATCCATCACGTATAAATTTTACGTTTCATCACTGCAGTTTAAAAATAACCTTTGATATCGCAAGCATTATCAGAAAACCCATTGTAGGTTTTGTCATATTGAATTCGTCATTTATTACATTTTTATGTTAGTAATTTTAGTGATTAATTTGTTTCTATATTCTATTTCATTTTATTAAAAAAGTTTATTTAAATTAGATAACTAAATCTTTTAATGAAATACGGAGATGGGGAGAATAAGCAGTCTTCTGCAGTAATATTTCAGAATACGTATTGTGCAGTGAAGTAGGGCCGTGCCGTGGCGTGAGCGGGGCAGGGCAGGGGCAGGCTAAGCCTTTATTGAACACAATATGAACGAATGTGTGCGGTAATCGACAATCGATACGATATGTCTGTCAGCATGCTAGTCATGTCACACGCCTGAAATTGAGTTTTTTGGAGTTTGAAACTGTCCCGATATTGATAGGCTGGACGCACCGTTAACTGATACTCCTACACACATAACGAGCTGCCTTCGTCTACGGTGACAGTACATAACTTGATCAATTAATCGTGTTTGTCGCATACGTGTTAATCGTCTTACTGTGGGTATAGCACAATATGATCCATGTTATGTTTACATTACGTTGAAGCTGTTTTTTTTTTCAACTTATTCCAGGAAAACTGCAGAGCCTTCACTTTCGCGCTTCCCCCTCCAGCACACAGTGGCACTGAATATTTTATTTACTTACATATTTTATGGAGTTCGGGAAGCGTTGTAGCGAATAATGCAGTGGAATCCTGTTCTTAGTGTATTTAAGTGTATTCGCTTTCACAAAAAGTTTCACTGATTTGGAGAAAGTATTCTGAAAAAAAATTAGCTGCTGTTATGACAACTGCTAAAAAGAAAGAAAGACCCGTGTTTTTCACTATAGCAATAATAACAATATGCGTGTAACGTATGATGTTAAAAATAACATATTTTAGACGTTAAAAGGTAATGCAAGTTTTTAAAAATAAAAATTTTAACAAATAAAAGTAATCTTTTTTCCAATTCAGAGATATCCATCACAAATAGTTTTATATAAAGCAACTTGAAATATCGTTCATTTAGTTACTAGGTGCGTAATAATACAACAAAAGCTGATAAAATTAGAAAATAAATAAACGATTCACTTCCTGTGTACAGATGGTCTTGATTGACACAGAAGGAAAAGTGGAGTTAAGCTTTTACACTGTCTCGGAAAATGAATTAACATTTTTAGATTATTCCTTTTTTAGCACCTTATACGGGTCAAAACGTTTTGACTATGTAATTCATAAAATAACTCTGGCAGTATGTAGGTTTATACTTTTTGTCTTAGTGTTATTTACATAAAAGCAAATTACCTTTAAGTTCCTGTACTGTCCTATGGATGTGAATTATGGACAACAACCAGAAAGAAGACAGTAAAATACAGGCCTCGGAAATGACGTTCTTAAGAGGAGTTAAAAAGTTTTGTAAACTTGACCGTATAAAGAATGATCAATGAAACGTGCATAAGGTGAAAATACAATATAATTCTTTCTTGCATAAATAGTTAACGTTTGAAAAATTATTCATAATATTGAAACTTGCAAGAAATATTTACGAGTTACTTACAAAACAACGATGAATATTATCAAGTAATAGGATAGAGTGCTCGAGGTACAAGAGATTACTATGAGGAGCATTATCAATTAAATGCATTGAATAAACTGCACACAAATGCATCGGTAATGATAATTTGATTTGGTGACATACCAAATAGAATCCACAATATATATGATAGAATGTATATAGAATGAGAATTGATGAATTATGTAATAGAGTACATCAGTGTCTCTTTCCTCACAATGAGCGTCAGTCATGAACTGCTTTGTCACTACCCTGTATATACTTGTGGCGTGCGTGCTTACATATCTGTCACTGGTATATGGGACCTACAGTTTATAGCCGGCCGTACTACTAAGTAGAGAGGTATTTTGGGCGTAGAGAGTATACCTATCGCCGGTTTGTCATTCCATTCAAGAGGTAACTGATCAATCAAATAAAAAGTCGGATATTATTTTTCCCGTGGCGTGAATAGAACCCAAGCAGTATGATGTAGTCAACCGACACACTTGAAACGTCCCCCTGAATTTTTTATAATTTTTTTTTTCAGGGGTCGTTACTTAATTCTTAACACTAGACTCGTGGTCTAGATGGAAAAGATGCACTGAGCCCACCGTGACAGGACTTGCAATAAAACGTTTGCATAACGATAACAGCTTTTATTCGTGTTCTTTCCTTTTATGATGATAACATTTTAATACAATATGCACGTTTAAATTCTCAATATTCATAATAATGACCATTGGCATTAGTAACAAGAATTAATTTTGAACCTTTACTTAATTAACAACAACAAATTTTTTTAAACACCTTTTCGTGCATTGTTTCGATATAAATCAGCATTGCTATGCATTGACGTTTACTCAGATAACATTTATAGGTCACAGTTTCAATAACAATTATTACATTAGAATTTAGATACATTATGAATTAAGTTTACACTCGAATCAATCGAATCAAATCACTGCCAAGAGACAGGTAAAGTTTAACATTTGCCAACCAATAAATTTCCTTCTAAAATTGGCCATTACAGGAGTAATATAAATACATATAGATACATCTTAACACTATTTCCATATTCTTATAAACACCAGTTGCCCATAAAAATTGAGTACTAATACTTAATACTTATTCTGGCACAATGCTGTAACAGCCCATGATAAAGAACCTGTTCACACAAGAACGTTCAGAAAGAACTACCCCCATAGTTATTTCTCAATGCATTCAGTATAAGCTTGTTCATGAGATTTGATCTTCTTAAGAAAGTTAATAAAACTGACCAAGGAACAAATTTAAATTTTCCTTGCTAATTACTCACAGCTAGAAGGCAAGTGGCGTCCTATAAAATACAGCACAGTAATGGACACATTTAAACAGGCAGATTCTTTACTTAGCTAATACACAAGTCAATATATATCCACAGGACTTGTTACAACAGACCGTTAGTCATAGAATATGTGAAGTTACTGTTTATGAAAATGTCTTTAAGTTAATGCTTTAAATCCCGTAAGTTGCTGGGTTCGTGTATTAAAATATAAGGAATAGTCCCACCTGTGTATAGAAGATTACTTTACTCAGGATGCACGATGATATAGAACATGGTGACGCAACTGGTGAGTCCGCAATTACAGGAATTCATTTCCTCCTCCGGGCAGTGGTTCAGGCTGGCAGTATGGGGATCTCTAGAGGTCTGACGGCGTTGGGGTGTTGCTTAGATCTTCGGCCGATGAAGACTGCTGGTCTGTCTCCATCCTCGTCTCCCCTTTCACCTCCCGGCTATCCGGGAACCTGAAGCTCTCTAGTAACTCAGCCACTCATTTCAAAGATGATAAAACAATAGGTGACGCCGCCAGCCCAGTGTTTCACTCGAGCGCAGAACCAGAAATAAGACGAATGTCGATGCCTGCCGACGCACGCGAACAGAGAATTGAACAAATCAGCTGATCGGAACGACAGACTTGATTACGCGCGCGCGCGCACACACACACACACACAATTATCGCCACGTCACGGTCAAGGTTAAGCGATACGAGAAACCGTGGCGCTGGCCGCTCAGGCAACCCTTGAACCCGCTATACAGACGGCGCAGTGGCAGCAACGCAAGCCGAATAATTTAATGCTTACATTACATCGGCACACACTACAACACGGTCACTCGCACAGTGTCTTGCAACAACTGAAAACTCAAGTGATCAACCGGAGAAGATAGTTGCGATAGGCTGTTACTGCACTGGCAAAGTACTGCAGTCAGTAGATTTGTTGCTCAACCAATGCCTGCCACCTGCGATTCCCGGAGATTGTTGTTAATGGTTGAACCATGCCAAGACAATGGTTAAATTACAAACAGAATTAACACTGTTGCACACCACTGTAGAAAAATTATTCCGATTAGCGGTTTTAAGCTTAACACCTCATCATCATATCGGAAATAACAATAATAGGACTAGACAACTTCTTTATACTCCCACTTTCCCTACAGCGCGTACACAGTTTTGTAAACAAACCTTAAGTTAAACGTCCTATCTGGCTATTTTAAGTAGTTAGTTTAACTTAAAGTTTGTTTACAAAAATGTGTACGCGCTATAGGGCAAGTGGGGGTATAAAGAAGTTGTCTAGTCCTATTATTGTTATTTCCAATCTGATGATGAGCTGTAAAGCTTGTAAACGCTAATCGGAATAATTTTTCTATAGTGGTGTGCAATAGTGTTAATTCTGTTTGTGATTATAACCACTAACACAACTTTCTTAATTAAAAATAGTTAAATTGTTAATTTCATTTTCCACATCATATTTTTCTTAAAAATATTTTTTAATATTTAACGAAGAAATTAGAAAGAATTTTAATTTATTTGCAACGGTTACTGTTACAATGGTATATGCACTAGTGTACCTACTGTATTTAGTCCAAAACTCGTATTCATCTTTATAAATTTCAGACTCGTTGACTACCTTAATAATCCTTGCTCCAGCAGTAATTCAATACTTTTTTGGTGCAAATTTAATTCCGCTACAGTAGTTCTGGTACCTGATTGTCATTTTTAAAACTCGACCATCGCCGAATGGTGATCGGCCGTCGTCAGGGATTTCCTGTCTGGCTACTTCGCCGCTCCCCCTAATGACCCTCCTAATTCGGTCGACGAGGACGACCTTGAGTCTGTCCTTAGCCGGCTGAAGAAGAGAAAGACACCTGGCCCAGATCGCATTGGTGCCGCTGCGTTGCAGAATCTCCCGCCTTCGGCAGTTGACGTTCTTCTTGAGCAGTTAAACTCCTGACTCAGGCTGAGGGACTTCTCCCGCCTGTGGAAAACCGCCAACGTCATCATGATTCCGAAACTCAAAAAGCCGCCCACGTTTCCTGGAAGCTACCGCCCGATATCGCTATTGCCAGCAATCTCGAAGGTATTCGAGCGTCTTCTTCTGGCCCGTATTCGGCCCCTGGTGGATGGTTTCATCCGCGAGGAGCAGTTTCGGTTTAAGCCGAAGCACTCGACTACTCTTCAGCTAGTCTAGTCTAGTCTAGTAGTCTTCGACTACTCTTCAGGTTGTCACCTGTCTAGCCGACGCCGCCAACAATCATCAGGTAACAGGCGCCGTCCTGTTGGATGTGAGCAAAGCCTTCGATAAAGTCTGGCACGAAGGCCTGCTCTACAAACTGGCGCATTCGTCACTCCCGGCATCTATCGTCCAATTGCTCCAATCCTATCTGACGTATCGCACCTTCAGGATCAGCGTCGATGGGGCGTTCTCTCGGGTTCGCCATGTCGCCGCCGGCGTCCCTCAAGGATCTGTCCTTGGCCCCGTTCTGTACGTCCTGTACACGAACGATCTGCTTGTTTATCAAGGGGTCACGTTGTCTCTATTTGCCGACGACGCGATGTTTCATTTTAGCTCGCTTTCGCCTTGGCGGACGAGCGTAATGTTACAACGCCAGTTGGCTATGCTTCCGAAAAGGAAATGGCGGGTAGCGATCAATACGGTGAAATCCGAGGCGATCAGCTTTACTCGTAAGTCCATTTCCGGATGCCGATCCCTCTCCTTAGAGGGAAGACCCAACAACTGGACCGCGACGGTTAAGTACCTAGGCGTTCGGCTTGATCGGCGCCTAAACTTCAACGCCCACGAGACCGCAACCCTCAACAAGGCTCGTGGCGTCAGAGCCAAGCTATCACCTATGGTTTCGCGGAACAGCCGCCTGGCTGTCCGTACTAAACTGACGATATAGTATCTACTGTTCCTCCGGACAGTACTTACGTATGCGGCGCCCGCTTGGTGGCCTCACCTGTCGGCCACCAACAGGCATAGGCTGACGACGTTCCAGAACTAGACCTTACGCTCCCTCACGGGGTCCCCGTGGTTTGTGCGAAATTCCGCCATTCACCGGAGTCTCCGTGTTCCCACCTTAGAGGCCTTCGTGTGGTCTTTGGCAACGAATTTGTTCGCCAAGGCCGGTGAGTCCCCTTATCCGCAACTCCAAAGGCTGAACAGCATGGACAATACACCGCCCCCTCGCCGCGTCAGGCGCCCTAGGGCGCTGTTAGACGACCCCCCTTAGTTCATCACATGAACCCCTCAGAAACGAACCCCCCAACCTTCTGGAATTCTGAACCGATCACCTAATATTCCCTACCTGCGACTGCCGAGTCTGTAGTCAATCATGCTGCGGCAGATTGGATAGAATAAAATTGCCAGCATCGGCTTTGCCGATTCGGCAGGACTGTGATCCGGGACATGGGCTCCCGCAAGGTTGTGCAAATGCCTTCCTTGTGTGAGCCGTCTGCCCCGGTGTTGCGTCCCTTCGATTCGGCCGCCGCCTTCGGGAGGTCGAGCCTCTTGTCCTCGTCAGCGCGCCTCTAAGTTTCCATGGGCGATGCCCTCGGGGACCACGGAGCCGCGCCCAGGCTAGGAAATTGGCTGAAGCAAAAGCACATGATTGCACCCGTGGTGGCCATGTTAATAAATCATGTACCCGCGGACTGCATCATAACTCCCTTGTGCAGAGCAAACGACCGCGCTGACCTGTTGGCACCTGGCGTTCATCAGGCCTAGGCCTGGACAACGCACACAAATTAGGGCGCAAGACGCCCGTCCATCCTCTGTCTGTCTGTCGAATGGTGATGCTTTCCGACAACGAGTCTGCAAACGGTTATGCAACACTTCTCTAAGACTCATTTACCGTTGATTGGTGCCTAAAGTGGTTCTAGATTTACACTGGGTAGCTGTAGTAAATATAGTAACGAGAGTACGATCTACCATCTTAATACTTTTAGGGCATTGACAGGGAAAATTATTGAGTGTAATAAAAGCACAGCTATAAAATTTATTGTTCATGAGGACTTGAGAAACATTAGAAACCTGGCAATTGTAGAGGCGATAAAAGTCCACAGAGTAAATAAAATACATATGCAACTACTAAAGAACATCCAGAAAGTAGCAAATCCTGTGTCAGTCTGCAGTGCCGCACCCAAAAGTCGAAACGTAACAAGTCTAAAATGTTTACATTGACATTAGAAAATATTTTTTGAGCCAAAGTTATAGAGTAATTGAATTACCGTAACTGGGCAAACATTGAAAACATATTTTTTTGCAAGTGATAGTATGCCTATACCTGCAAGAAGTTTTGCAATCCAACTAATACTTGAGCTAGAATTAAATTAAGTCCTTAATAGCATTGCTTAATAACTTAATGTTTAATAACTTAATAACAAATCATGGGAAGTTGGTTTAAAAGTGGCGATTTTCGACAAAACGTAGATAATGACTAACCTAAGCGCAGGCAATCTCAAATTGACTGTGTAGAAAGTAACAAGTTATGTATAAGTGGATCACAAGGTCAGCCTGTGAAGGAGTAACCAAACTACTCAAATAGAAAGGGACATGAATTGGGCTGCCATACTTCGGAGCCAACTTTCAAGCGCGTTAAAACAAGAGGTATTCAATCAATACAATCTCCTCGTCTTTACTTATGCTTGAAAACAATAGCCTAGATAATGAACTTCAGTAAAACTTAGAATATCATAGAGGGAAAACAATAACCTAGAGAATGAACTTCAGTAAAACTTAGAATATCATAGAGGGAAAACAATAGCCTAGATAATGAACTTCAGTAAAACTTAGAATATCATAGAGGAAATTAGAACGGATAATACTGGGTATTTCCCTAGAAAACAGCAGGAATAATAGGTAAATGAGGAACAGTCATGCAGTATAAATGATATTATCCGCTAAGTTACATCTCTAAAGTGTGCTGTGCGGGAACAATGTTTATTATTTTATTACTCACTAAATTAATAAAACTTATTTTAACTCGATTTGTAGTTTTCTTAAATTGAACAACTTAAGCTACAAAAATTATCAGTTATAACTTGTTTAAAATTTTTCAATCTACAACTTTTAATCTAACTTAGAACTAATTTAGTTTTGCATATCACAGATTTTTAGTTTAAGGGACGACTGACAAAGTAGACCATATAATATCTTAGAGCACTACGTACTACTAACTAAATAATCATAAAAAATCTAAATCAATTCTGTGGTTATCATATTCAACATTATCTGCTTATTATAAAAATTAGTCTGGTAAATGATTCATGCGAGTAATTTCATCGATTCAACTTGCGAGAATTTTTGGAAAAATTTTGATGGTGTCATCAAAGAAATAGACCTAACGCATAGATCTTTTATGAGAAATGGAAATAATACTCAGATTGAAAATAGATATTGTCCCAACCTGTTTCTTAAGTAGTTCTTAATAATTTTCAACTATTAAAAGTAACGGCCGAAGTGGATAACAGACTAGAGGCTAAGTATAGAGAGAAGATTGAGAGGATGACCGCCAGTGATATGGACACATGGAATCAGACGGTTGTCTGCAGAGAATGGATCATAAAGGCATAAGATGAGAGACGTGGCATATATTTATTGCAAAAGACAAATACGGGATAATATTATGACTGATAATCTTAATAATTGAAACGCTTCACATAAAATTACGAAACTACAGGAAAAAATAAAATCGAAATAAGTGTTAAAAAATTGTATGAACGTAGAAGTAAATCAAAATGTAAGGTAAAATGATTTAGAGAGATTGTATTCCAAGATAAAAATCAAAACAAATATCATTGAAGGTAAAACCTGAAGATTTATACACTGAACTAGTGCCTCCTTCCTTAATGAAAAGTTCTGAGAATTAACTGGAATTAACCCGAGTATATAACTTGAATGAATATAATGTTAATTTCAGAAGCTGTGCTTTGCATTTCCCGACTGTCGATAGTCAAAAAAAGGATGGAATTAAGGGGCATGAAGAAAAGTAAGTCTCTATAATGTTAAAGTACACAGCTATGAAAGACTTAAACAAAAAGAAGAGGACGACGAAGTAATAACGAAAGGAAAAGGAAAAGAACGAGGAACGTATTTTCTTTTATGCGTGATTTTCGAACTTGTTTTAATTTCTTATATAATGATTAAAAACTCTTTACTTTAAGTTTGTGTAAACAGGTAAATTACAAGCCAGTGTTATCTTTTTTAGAAACTAATGTTTCATTGCTTTTGGCTTTGAGTTTAGTGATGTAGGCTACATTAAAAGCTATAATAAAAAAGGTGTGGAATACATACTTTTTAATTTCACATCTTTTTCAACATTCGTTTATCCTGATTATACTGAGATAAGTTACTGATTAATGGTATGAAAATTAATTAATGTTAATTGTCTTCAGTTATTGTTTTTACATAGAAACAAGTTTCATACTACAGCAACTATAGCTTTTACAGTTGATTATTTGTTGGCTGGTTGTTTCCTTCGTTCATTTAGAACAAGCGTATTTAGTCTGAGGCTGTTATGATGGCTGTTAAATGGTTACGTATTGGGTTTTATAATTGTTTTGAATTTTTAATTAATCTGTACATTCCAATTAAACGTGTAAAACTGTGGATATATTACGTTATTCGTGAACGTAAAAGTATCCTAATTAGATACGTGTTGAGAAGAATTTTGCTTTCCGCTGAATCATAAGCTGTAATTTAATTTATAATGTTTCTTTGTCAAGCTGTAACGTAGAGATATTAGCCGACTCTATTCCCAACCACGGTCTACGGTTTCTCGTGTATCGCGTTTACATTTATTTGTGTGCGTGCGCGCACGCGTGTTTGTTCTCTCTCTCAATTAAAGTAATTTTCGGAATGGGACTGTTTCTCTAAGCGTCGTTTTCATCGCAAAAGCGATGCTGGTTTCCGTGAAGGTAATATTATTTTATACGTAAGGAAGAGGCAGAACTGCTTTCTCCTCGTTTTTATCTTTATTTTACCAACGCGTGTTACCAGGACTATAACAGCTTACACATGTTGTTTTATCCAATACAGTTTCGTACATTACATTACTGAGCCAATGAGTATAGGCCCAGCGAGAGAGATATCACCGGATAAGAATATGTAATAAAATTTAATTCGTGTCGATGAATTGTCCATATGGGCAGTATGGTTATAATTTGGTTATTGTGCGGTTCTCACAAAATGTTTAAATATATTCAGTAAGAAAACCGAAGTTTGTTCTGAACTCGTTTGTTATCTGACATAGTAAACTGCATTTAGCGTGGAATGAACGCAATACCAAATAAGCTTTAAGTTATGTGATAAATCATACTGAGAGTACCGAACTACTGAATTAACTATATAAAAGAAGAAGAAAGCAACTGAAGTTGTTTGTTTGCGAGCATTCGCTTCTGAACTAAAGCAAGGGGAAAGACGAAGAACAACCCTGGGCGAAGAGGATAAATCAAACTGTTTGAGGTACTTCCTTGCTAAACATAAGTTATATTTGAAAAGACGGTGAGTGTGGTTAAAAGAATAGTTT
Organism: Magicicada septendecula; assembly: GCA_034769895.1. Taxonomy (NCBI): domain Eukaryota; kingdom Metazoa; phylum Arthropoda; class Insecta; order Hemiptera; family Cicadidae; genus Magicicada; species Magicicada septendecula. The sequence continues at coordinate 281,485,711 of CM068371.1, forward strand.
GATTTTGTTCAAATTTAAATAGTAATTCGTAATAGAAACTTAAAAGTGAAATTTCTTAATAGGCATGTAGAAGGTTTATGACAGAAAACTACATATTACGACTTTCATATAAAAGACGTAAATTCTGTGCCTGAAATAGAGACGCAAAAGTTTAGAATTAAATTATTTCCGTGGTCTACATTTGTTTTCAATTAAGTTTATCTTTTGTACAATTCAAGTGCAGTGCATTCTTTGGTGTGCATTTTTGGTTTATTCAAGCAATATGTTAATCTTTCAACAAATTTTCTCATAAAATGAACGTAATAATCACCACTATCATCTGTTCCAAGGATTAGACTCCAACGATCGTTTCGGTCCCACACGGTTCACATGTCCTGTTCCATCCACCTTGTTCTTAGCCGTCGCAAACTGCACCGTTATCTTGCAACGTAACACAGCACCTGCCTCGCTACGTTAGCTGACGGTTGTCGCTGGGGGTGTCTACATACTTTATTTTACTACAAAGATAGTATATACTCAATTCAGTCCTGACATCTGCATTCTTCTTGTAGTCGATAAGCTTATATGCAGCGACAACTCACAGACTCATTTCCTGGTAATCATTCTTAGCTAAAGTCCGCGTATCACATCACTTTATAAAACTCAAGCAGCGTGTTTCTGAAAGTTTCATTTTTTTAGAGTACTCAAAATTGTGCCACACATATGTTTGAAAATTTGGGATTATTTTCCAACCCGTAATTATTATCAAAACTTACCAGAAAGCCTAGATAATTAAAATCATTTACTTGTTCAATTGGTTTATTATCACACACTATTTTCCTTTTTATGGCATGTTTTCACTAACCTAGCGTATAATGAATTCGTCGTTAACTCTCCTTCACCCCTCTTATGTTCTTTAAATCTCTGGCAAAATTGACGACCCGTTTAACCCAGATACACTTTGTCACATTCGCCACAACTAAGCATATATACTCCACTTTTCTTCAATATTTCTTCTTCTTCAAAATTCGTAGTTTTTATTATATCAAACACGGTTTTCGATTTTTTAACCGCTACCTCTATGTTATATTTTCTAAAACATTTTTGTATCTTCCTTGTGTTATAAACTATATATGATATGGATCCCTTATACTCCTTCTTTTCTTTACTATACTCGTTTTTTGTTTCTTCTTTTCGTTTTATATTATTAAATATAATAGTTTAATAGTTTTAATAGTTGTTTTAATAGTTGAAATTCTACTGTCTACTAACGTTTCCAAATTATGAGACGCTTTCTGAACCTGACATGAGGACTTGTTCGTCCGCATATAAAAGAATAAATAACTTCAAATTATTTAACTTAAAAACTTATAATATTAAGACTGTTATATCTGATATGAACGAATGGCGTCGTCCAGATATAGGCCTAAATTAAACGAGACTACTCTTGCCGCAACCTCTGATTTGTCGGTATTTCTCTCTCTCGCTTAAGATACTGTTAACTTTACCTTTTACATTAGATCCACCACAGAAACGTCTAGTTACCTCAATCATTGTGAAGGTATGCGTCTTCTAAAATTTCTCATAATTTCTGTCTGTCAACTTTGGCAAACACTTCAGCATAACCTATGAAGAGAAAGTAGGTCGGAACGATACTAAACTCCCTGTTGATTTCTGCTATCTGCTGCACTGTAACCAATTTGTCTTCACACAAACTTCCTTTTCTAAATCTTGTTTTCCCCTTTATAATTAAACACTATGTTATTCTTTCAAGCCTCTAAGTAATCATTATACTTGAATAAACTTTGTAAGCGGCTGTTAATAAACTTATTTCCTCTACGACATTATTGCACTACAGAACTTTGCAGTTCCATGTTAATCCTATCTGTTCCTGAGTTTTACAAATTAAACGTCTGAACTATAATGTGTTCACAACAGTATGGTAGTGCATTAGAGAACGTGATATATGTCAACAAGCTTAAAGAGAAACTTTATGCACAGATTCAAGTAAAAAAGCACACAGCCCGTACGTCATGTGCGTCGCCGTTCGTGTAGGGACTAGTTACATGTCTTCTACTGAGGTCATTATAGTTTCCAAATTGAGTGTGCAAATACACCGTACGAAAGCAATCACCAATTACTTCAAAGCGATTCTTCACAGCCATACTTGAGCAGCATGCTTGAAACAAAGAGTTGGCAAGTTTTTCCAAATCCTTAAGGCTGTAGCCGATGAGAATTATTTGTGTGTGTGTGTGTGTGATTATTGCGTTATTGTACTAATTGATGTACACTTGTACGTGATGTAGTTTGTAGTCCTGCATTTAAATACTGATGATTTAGTTTTATGTCATAAAATAAGTTTTCAGTATGCAGCAAATAGTTCAAAATATTTCACTAAGGACGTACTGTACATTTTTTATTGTCTTGAAAAATTTGAAAATTAGATGCCGAACATTATTGCTAATGAAAATTATTGTTATGAACATTAGATGGCGAGACGTTCAAGTTTTGTAAGTAGAGAAATATACTAGGAAAAATATACTAGAATATATACGTCATTACATAACGTATTTCCCTACTAGGATCATAAAACGTAATGAATAGAAAAGCCATAGAATCTGTTTAACCTTTCCTCTTTTTAAATTCAAATATAACTTAGTCAACGATTAGTGGATAAGCACCGTTAAGTAACATCGTTATCATAAGCAATGGACAAGTAGTAATCAAAGTACTTAAAGGCACAAGACACATAAAAGCGCGCTCGCACGCACGCACGCACACACACACACACACACACACACACACACACACACACACACACACACACACACACACACACACACATACAGACTCAAATAAACTGACGTATTTAGACCGTGAACAATAAATGTGTACATATTTTGACAGTATAAATCTTTCTCCCGTTTGGCAGTGGTAAACTATGTTAGGAACATAAGGTAAAACAAAATTGCTTAACAAAAGTCCACATGTTATTTTTACGACAATTAGTAATGTTTTAATAACTTAGATTTCCAATAATATTAATTTACTGTAATCTTACACATGTTTCTTGGTTTAAAGTCGAATTGTAGTTTGCACTTTTCAGTGTTGAAAATGCTATACAATTTAGTTGTTGCCCATGTAACTAACGATAAGAGAACTACGCAAAACATTTCCGGAAACACATATTTAGTGGAAAAGTACACATTACGTACATATTTGCTCTTATAACAGTGGCTGTTCAGAAAATAGTCCAACGTACAATTATAAATAAAAGTAGAATTAGTTATGAAGCACTTTTATTTCGTCTGCGCACATAAATATTGCCAGCTTGAACGTTCTGAATAGAAACTAGCCTATAAAGCAGGGAGAGAACCCATTGTTTTTGGAAGTTATTGCGGTGTATATTTTAAAAGGAACAAACATCGCTCTCAGTCACTTGCTGTTTTTTGTCTTCCTCTCTGTCCTTTTCTTTCACACAAATACGTGCGCGCACACGCACACATACTCACTCACATACACCCCCCACACACAAATAATCTTAATGCACATGAAATAGAAGACAAAGAATACCATAAGATATCAAACTTGACAATGTAATAATGGACACAATGAAACTCGATAGAAAATAAACAATAAACATTATACAGAATTAAAAGTATATCATAAAGACAGGACAATTAGTAACTAACTAAGAAGCAAGCACAAATACCAATAATATAAAGAACTAGTTTAGTTTACAATCACATTCATAAAGAACAGTAAAAAGAAAATTATCAAACTATTGCCGATCACAGATAATCAAATAGGATATTACTAAATAATTACAAAATGGGAAAAATAAATAACTCTTATAATATGAATGATTCGCTACATAAATAAACAACGTAATTTACAAAATTGAATGGAAACACTGCAAAAAATTGTATATAGGCTGGGCAACATGTTTTAAATCTGCTACTTGAATATATTAAAACAAAGAACCAAAAATGTACCTTATGAATTCCCAAGCATTAATAAAACAACTGATAAAACAATTGCCTTGAAAAGACACTATAATGAACGTTTAGGATAACACATTAATATCTGGAAAACAGAAAACGATGTAACACGTGACACATTTTTAAAATAATAAACACTGGAAACACTCACAAAAATCAACGGCAATATAAAAAAACACAAACACACACGCAAAAGCAATAATCAGGCAAAGCACAATACTTCACGGGACAGGGAATCGACATGACTGGCGAAAACTTGCTGCTTGGTGCTCTAAACATTTCTCAAGGAAGCAGAAAATATCTTAATTGTAAATGTATAGTTATAGTATTAAATTATCAGTACTTCAAGAAAAGGAACCTAGTTTATATGCATAAAACGTTATATCATATTAATGAACGATCGACATCAATACAGTAACTGAGTATGAAACAAGTGTAATAATCATGCTTTTATAATTTAATACATTAAGTATCCGGGTAAACAAAATTTAAAAATATTATTGGAATTGTACAATTAATGGTTAAACACGAAGAATGTGTGTAAAAGAAAGTATAGGGATTAGTCTGCAAGAGAGATTATAATTACTTTTTTGATTACTGGATTTGCCAGAATAATTTGATTACAAATACTCGCGGAAACAAATTATATAGCAAGGGTTTCCTAAGTTCAAGACCTATATTCAAGACCTATCCTATATTCAAGACCGCAGATTAGAAATTAATTAAAAATAGATTAAAAATTAATGAGTAAATCCGTTCGTGGTATCTGAGTTCCGTGTAGGCCCTATCCACAATTCGCCGGCGCCTTTGTCTACTCCGCTACTTTTATTTCTGAAAATAATCTAGACTATGTACAGTCAAATGCGCAACACTTCTAGTTTACTAACATGGCTACCGTTGGAGTAATATTTACTTGCCTTAGGTAACTAAATTTTTAAACATTTTTATCAAACAGTTATAAATTATGATAGCCACAGAAATGTTTTGTTGAAAAGGTGCAGTAATGAACTGTATTTGTTTTCTTTGAATTAGCGCGAAAATGTTAATTTTTTTAGTATACTTAATGTGTTGAGATATAAGGATTACTGTAGAACACTGGAAATTACGGCTTTCGTACAGAGACTTGCAGTCTATAATTAAATTGTTTCAGTGACCTACATTTATTTCCTATTACGGTTATCTTTTGTGCCATTTGAGAAGAAATTACTTTAATTCCTGTCAGTAACCAGACGTCAAAATGGGCGCGGTATAAAAAAAGACAATTCTTTGTTCGTCATTGAAAGAAAAAGTAATCAGACGAGTACAAGTAGGAACTGCGAGGCGGCAGGTGTAGTGACGTCACACATCGATTGGTCCGTCCACCCCTGGGTGCACACTTGGACCGCTCAATTGCACATACAGTTGTCTTCCCCATTCACATCAATTCCATTCAACTATTTACAATATTTATTGAAAATTGATTTTCCTACAACCATTTACATTACATCTTCAACCGATACTGTGGGAAACATATCTTTTACGTGGTAATTTCAAAACAATCTTATGCAATCCGAAGGAAATGCAAATACGCTGCTGTTTGTTATGAGAAACGCTAGTATAGTCAATGTTTAAATCTAAAGTATATTACTGATTTTAAACAATAATATTTATTTGCGAAATAAACAATATTTCAACACTATATGAAAATACGAAACATGCTTGTTAAGTTTATTTGTTTCATATTTTGCCGTGCATTCGACACAAAGTTTCACTACCGTTTTCGGTAAAAAATATTTTGACTTTTAACAGAATTTAATTTAAATTTAAAAGGCAGCTTCCAAAACGTTTATTAATTTTTTAGCATGTTCTTATACAGACCTGTTATAGAAAAGTATATATTTTATTAAGTACCATAAAATTAAGAAATAAAATTTAAAGTGTTTAAAGTATTAAATAAAATATGTTATATACAAATAACAAACTTAAATCTTATAAAAACTATTTTTTGACTCTTATTCATATTCTTATAGTTCCCCCAAAGAAGGTTATGTCTTTCGTGGAAAATGTTAAGTACAATAAATGGAAGATATTATAGAACTGAAAGTCGAACAGAGTAGAAACGAGACCATTCTTAATAACAGAGAAAGTCATTGTCAAATACGCCGGCCGGAAAATGAGTAGAATAATTATACTTCTTTCAGCAACAAAATAAGATATGCCAAATTTGTATAATGGTAAAAATGTTTTAAATAATATAATGAGTATTATTTTTCAAGTCTTCAGGTTTCTAAAGTCGTTGAAAAATCAAATATCTCTACTTGACTGTACTTGACACGGATCCCTGAAGGGTGCTGTATTTTGTGAATAAGACATGGATTCACTTCAGCTCATAAGATTGTAACAAGCTTCAGATATTGGTAGAAGAAATTATAATTATCTGTAATAAAACATAATCACGCTTTAAGGATGTAAAGAAAGTTATTTCCAATATACGTCTTCAGCATTTCCATTTTCTCGACGTGTGGAAACATATGTCTCAGTGTACTATTACTGCCCAACAATTTCAGGATACCATATTTAAAGTTTGTTTGGAATCCCTTTCCATGCATTAAACGTTAATTTTCTCTTTACAGCACCGCACAATCGTACATATAAAGTTGGGCTTTGTCATATGAGGATAAACGTATTCTCTTGTTCGGTTGGAGTTTGAAGTACGTACGTAAAATACGTATCTATATAAATGTAGTTCAAAGAAATAAATGCTTTGTTGTTATAAGTTAAGTATATTTATAAATACTTCGATATGTATAAGTCGATCTAATTCTCAGCGTTGTTAATACTTTTACGTAAACTCTGAAATAACTTTTAAATTGTCTTGATTATTCATCTCTTCTTTCACAGCACTAACACTTATCTAAAAATGATCTTTTTCTTGTGAAACTTACTGTTTTTCGTTGGACGCGTTTCGGTGTACGTATGCGCCTTCTTCAGCTTTGAGTCAGACTGCCATCATTTCGTAACGGTTGTTGTGTGGAAGGTGTAGTGGGGGTGGTGTGTGGAGGAAGGGGATTGGCGGGGGGGATTCAACTTGATGTTTGTTTTTTGTAAAATTGTGTCAAAAAGTGTATGTGATTTATATTGTAATTGATCGTTAAGTATGTTGTTTGGTTGTGTTGTGTGGTGTTTATATATTTCGTATTGTTCAGTTGTGTTGAGTTTTCGACCTTTAGGTAAGTAATGTAAAATTTCAAGATTAGTGTCTATGTTGGTGTAACTGTGGTTTTCTGTGTGTATGTGTGTGGCAAATGCGGAGTGTATATTGTTGTTGGTTAGAGCTTTTAAGTGTTCAGAATAACGGGATGAAAAAAATCTTCCCGTCTGGCCTATATAGAAACTATTGCAGTCATTACAATTTAATTTGTAAACACCTGTTTTGTTATATTTGTCTATGTCTGTGTTTGTATTATTGATGTGTTTTTTTATGGTATTGGTTGTTCCGTATGCTATTTTGTATTTGTGTTTTCTGAATGTGTTGGCGATTTTGTGTGTGTAGGAGTTGTGGTATGTGAGTGTGATGTATTTATTGTGTTGTGTGTTGATGGTATTTTGTGTTTTGTTGTTTTTGTTTTTGACGCGTTTGTGTAGTGTGTTTATTAAATTAGGGTTGTAACCGTTTTTGATTGCTATGTATTTTACTGTGTTGAGTTCGTCGGTGTAATCTTGTTTATTTAAGGGTATTTTAGTTTTAAATGTTTGAAATGAGATAAACATTCATACTGTGTGTGAATATATGGGGACATAATTATAGTAAGCCTTTGTTGGTGTTTTGTGCAAAGAAGCATGAACGTGACAAGACGCTACTGTTATTAGGATAAGTACTGCATGACGACGTAGTTTAAGGAGACATAAGCAATAAAAAAAAAAAAAAACAGCAGTGCACTGCATTGTAAATAAGTGTCGTGCACGTAACGAATTGTGTGAAGTTAATTAACAGTAACCCAGTTAACAGACACACTATAAGTAATTTATATTAGTGTAAACATTGGTGTAACTATTAATAACTAATATTTTAGTATTAAATACATTTTAATAGCATTTACTCAACTGACAAAGTAATTAGTTATACAATCACATGTAGTTGAAAAAACGTGGTTTGGAAAGTCCTAGAAACCAGAAATTCATGTCTACCAGCACGTGGTCCATTTTCTTGAAAAATTTAGAATGTGTTAACATGTAAAAATGACGTCATATACGTAGGCTTATACAAGCACTGGTTAGTCGTTAGTTTCGAAGTGTCTCAAATTCACTCTGAAGTTTGTGGTGGCAAATTCGAGTTCCAGTCAATCCTTGGGAAGCCGGTGTGTATCGTCGAGGGAGCGACTGAATTAGTACCACGAATTCAGGCACAGCGTTCGAGATAGTCAACGACCGATGGCTGTCAACGAGGACTAAGTCAGTAGCAACTAGAACGGACACAACGCCCGTGAGAAAACCCTGAGATCCACATCCCACGGCCCGCAAGATATTCCGACCCAACTTAACTGATGCAACTTAACCCAGCAAATCCAGGGAAGTAGAACTACATATAATGAAATAAAAAGACTATTTTATAAAGTACAGAACAAGTAGACTGTCTTTTTTAATTGATAACTGTAAAAATATCAAAATTTATTTATTTAATAAACTCATAATTATCAAATATAAACTATATATGTGTTATATATAAAATAAAACAATAAATGTATTAATTCACTTAATCAAAATTTATTTCTGTAAGTGCAGTCAGCTTCAAACCTGTTACCTTGCAATATGTTAATTTTCTACCTCGACTCTATTAAGGGTAGAGTTAAATTCGCGAAAGAACAGAGATACTGAAAGAGCTTTTTAATAAGTTGAAACGACCTAGAAATTATATGTATATATGTAAAGAGAGAGGGGGAGGGAGAAAGACAGTAAGTGATAAAGGGGGAAGAAGGGGGAGAGTTGAGAAGAGTGAGAAATAGGGAGATGGCAGAGACAAAAGTAGATTATGTGAACGGTATTTCAAGAAAACTAAACTTTGCTCTTTTAGAAGTTTAATGCATGTCTGCCGCAGAGTGGAAACCGGATTTTTTTATTTTAAATCAGGAAATAAAACGTTTTTAAGTAAACTAGTAGTTGGTGAAACACAGAAAATCAATTACAGTTGTAGTTCGCTACATGTCTTTACTCCCACAGACAGCCAGCCAGACATACCGCTCAATCAAAACCTCTTTATAATTCTCATTCCACTTCCAGACTCTCTCTGCACTCGATTGATTTCTGTTATCGAACACTACTAGACTACTATTAATGTATCATTTTACTTTTAACTTAAAATTTCTTTTTAACACTGTATGTATTATGAAGAAGATGAATTTTAATAAGATGAGAATGGAAAAACTGTTGTATACCTGTGACCTAGTTTCACTGTTTTTCTTATAAGTTAATCATTTTCCTAACTTAAATTTATAATGAAATTTTATCACTTCATTTGTATAAGATAGATTATTATTATAGTCTACTGTTTTATAATTTTATTTGTCTTTATGTTATATTTATATAACATGACTATAAGTTGTGACATTTGCATTGGCAGATCACTGGGAATTGAAGAAGTGAAGAAGGAGAATATGTAAAAGAAGAAGTAGAAGAAGAAGAAGAAGAGGGAGAAGAAGAGGAAGGAGAAGAAGAAGAGGAAAAGAAGAAGAAGAAGAAGAAGAAGAAGAAGAAGAAGAAGAAGAAGAAGAAGAAGAAGAAATGGCATTTGTTACAATGGATCTCAGATATAGTGATAAATATTCTTGTGATATGTACACACTTTCATAGAATAACGTACTTATTGCTTTGAGATTTTTTTTTGATTTTTTGGATATTCCGAGGGAGTTACTTCAGCAATTAGAGCCCGTCAAGAGTGACACGAGTTAGCATTGTTTGAGGGTGAGCGACGGAAGGAACAAACCTTTCCTTTCTACTTAAATGACATAAAAGCCGTTAAGAGACAATGCGTGCTGTAACACATGTTACGACGAAAAGGGCCATGAGTGGGAACACTTGACTTTACAAATATGACAAAGGAACATTACCCTTGCATCCATTTCAGTAGCGAGAGAATAGATAGGCACCGCTAAGAGCATTGTTCCAAGCATATGTGAAACTTGCAGAAAAACAATAGCTGGAGCACGGACAATGGAGCAGGAGACGAGGAGGCGTCTGCGACTTACACAGATGTTTGCCACCCGTAAGTTCGCTATAGGAAGTCGACTGTGTCCGAACAATACATCATTTCGACACGCTACACCAAAAGGGCCAGATGTGATTTCAGTAGCAAGGTCTTGATGCAGATTCCGAGAAAGTGGCAACGTCCTGATGACAGCAACTCGTCGTGTCAACGTGGACTATGTGAGATTCAAGTAGAGAAGCCAACCAGCCAATTAGCAACGAGAATTCAGAAGGGAGTAACTGTAATGGATGGTCTCGACGAGAACCGACGACCAGAGAACAAATCCCGAAGAAGAACATCCCTCTCCAAACGGCGCTGGGTGGAGAATTCACAAGAATCACAGACTAGAGGACATGAGGACATCTGGCATGAGGACAGAAATCCGAACAACTGTCCTATCAGAACTATTTTGGTGAGAAAATGAAGCGTTTGTAAGAGTAGCGAGAGTGGGAAAGCGAAGGGCATAAAAACTATATGCAAGAGAAGACGCTCTCTCAGTATCATTTAAATTTTTGCTTTCAGTATCAATTAAATTTTTGCTCATTATTATTCTAATCTTCTCTCAGTTTTCATAAAGATTTTGTTTTGAGATATTCAAAGTGGTGTTCGGTATTAGTGGAAGTTCGGGAGTAAGACTTGGAGCGTTAAGCCGAAACAGTGGTATTCGCGACGATGCGCGACTAATGAACTTTGTAAAACTCTAAGTAATACACTAATACAATGAGTGCTGTAAGAAGTTGTATGATACAGTAGTAACACACATGAACTCTTTATCAACGGAATGAATCAGTATACAACATAAGACTTAATTTGTGAGACAACATTATTTCGTAGAATAGAGACAAGTGCCGATGATGTTTTATATGCGTCTAATGAACTTGAAATCAATCTAGGCGTTACGGAAGAGTCGAACACGTAATTTGAAAGATAACTAAGTGCGTGGAGGTATCGAACTAAAATGCGCATTGTAACTAATTAACTTATAGATTTGTTTTTGTTTGTGTAAAAAAAATTTGATTTTATGTTTATTTATTGTTTATTTATTTTTTTATTTAAATTAAATTAATTAAATATTAATTATTTAATTATGTTCTGCGGTGTTTAGCACTTTTTATTATTGGTTTTAAAAGAATTAAATCCTTTTCTGTATTTTTAAAATTCCTTCACCAGTTAATAGAATTGTCTCCTAGAACAAACGATATGTGAACTTTTCTTTTTTGTAGGTAATCTTCCTTCTAGTTGGTGCAATTCTGGTAGTTAGCTCAATTAAAATTACGTATTATGCTAATTATCTTTTATGAATAAATAATATTCAATTTTGTAGTAAATAAGGAATTTTATTAACAAATAGTTATTATATCGATTTTATATCGACTGATTAATCGATTCTCAGGGTCTTTTTCAATATTTCGTACAATTATTTATATTCGGGTTCTTTTAACAGTTATTTTGTTAATAACTCCGAGTTCAGATGAAAGATGAACGCATCTCGCTGTTTCTGCGTCCAATAAAGGCTGCTTTCCCTATGAATTTTCGTTCCTGTAGCTGCGATTCTTCCTTCTGGTTATTGTGTAGTGTTTCTGGTTGAGTGTTGGTGTTCTACTTCGAAAAATTGTGTAGTGTTAAGTTAATTTCACTTTCGTCTGTTAGGCCGATATTTGCACTTTTGTTTCGTGATGTGTTATTACTGTTTTAATCGTTTAAATGTTATATTCACTGGTGTTCTGTTCTGTTTCGTATTGATTTAATGTTCGCAAGTGTTTGTTTCACTGATTTTTCGTTTAGAATGTATTTTTTACAAAACTCGCGTTTTTCACTTTAGGCTAGGCTTGTCGCATATACACCATTTCTAGTTTAGTTATTAGGTTAAAATTAACAAAGAGCTCGTCTTAAGTGTACTATTCGACATCTAATAATGAACTAATTCACTTCCTTCGTCTTCTCATAAAATCTTAGCCAAATTAATATTGGCAATCCATTGTTTCAAAATTATTTGCATCCTGTGCATTTGAAATTTTGACATTATATAACTGAATATATTTTTGTTATTATTTAAATTTATTTATTACTAAACTCATAATCTTCTTCTTCAGTTCATTCTGTTTGATTTGATACCAAGTAAGGTAGTTTTACTAGGTTTTTGGTCTAAAATGACATTTTTACTTCATTTTGAAAATTATAAGTTTTAAAATTCACTTCCTGTCCTTTTCCAAAACTTTGCCATTTTCCATGTTATATTAATGATTGTATTAAATCTCAGATTGATATAAAAGGTTTATCTTCCCTTAATTTCTTGTAATTAGATTAATTGGTTCTCTTTTTAAATATTATACCTTAATATGTAACTCCCCTCTTAGAATTTTCAGTTTTTTCATTTGCATTTTTAACAATAATTCTCACTATCTTTTTACAAAATCTTCCTTACTTATAGTTCCAATTACATGACTCTATGACTGATTTACCTTATATAAATTCCATCAGTTTAATTGTTTTTCTGTACTTAATTCCTTAATTTTAATGCTGTTTAGTTTTAACATTTGGCCTAGATTTTTAACAGTTTTTACATACAAAGTTTTTAAATAATATATTTTTGTTTATACCCTCTCTGACTTTCTATTATAATATACCGTAATATTGATTAACATTTTCTTATTTTAACAAAATAACAATTAGTATCTAAATTATACTCTTAATTCATAACACATGATTGAAATTAACAATAGTCTTTCAAACTCAGACATATTACTCTGGATTAATTATTTGTAAAACACAATAAACATTTTCATAATAAAAGTTTTATATTAAAAGGGATTGTACTCTTAGATATGTTATCCTTGAGCTATTTATACTTATTCTAAATAAACAAAACATTTCTTTACTTCTCTCATATACACTATTTCTTACACTAGGTTCCTTTTTAGTTTTAAGCTGTTTTTTTGTTTGATATTTGTGGTAATGATTCTTTACTTCACTTTTTATATGCCTGCTCTTGCTTTATTTACTGTAATTCTAATGAATGTTGTAAATAAAGAGTGGCAGCTATTACTTAGAAACTCCTGTATTATCAGTCATTATAATACTTTATTTATGATTATTCATGGACACAATATAAACACTTTACAAAGTTGTATTATTTCACAATTTATTTAGTTTGTGAACTTCAATATTGACACATATGGTTTATTTAATATAACACAAAAACTTGCACTGATCCCTTTTTATTCTTTGATTTTATTTCTAATTAGTTTTATAGTTTTATTAAAATCAAGAAATCTATTTATAGAAGGTAATGAAGGTTTGTTTTTCGCATTATAATTATTTCACATTGGTTCACTTTCAATTCTTACTTTATACACTTTTGGCTTACATTTATTTGACATAGTTTCTAAATTTGATATTTTTGTTATACTTTCATTTTATTTATTTTTATCACTTTCTTTTGGGGTTTGGGTTTTTTATAAGAGCACTCTTCCTTCTTGTGGATGCTGTCTTGTTCTGGTTTCTTCATTGATTTCTTCCATTCTTCTTGTCCCTTATAAAAGTATTTCCTCTATCTTCTTGTGGATGTTGTCATGTTTTGGGTTTCTTCTTTACATACTCTTATTTTCCTTCTTGTTCCTTATAAAAATATTTCCATTTTCTATCTTCTTGTGGATGTTGTCTTGTTTGGGTTTCTTCTTTACCTACTCCTATCCTACATGGGTATTACCTTTTTATTTTTTAGTATTGCAGTTTACATTTATTTACTCATCACTCTTTGTAATATTGGTTTTCAATGAAACTCTTTCTTTAATCTATGATTATACTGTACGGTGGTCCTAATTTAATTTTTTTATTTTGCTTTCTCGGATTTTAAAATGTTTTTATCTTATTTCATGATCATTCTACCATTCACAATTATGGGCATTATCTATCATGCTACAGCATAAATAGACTGACGCGATACGAATAGTCAATGAATCCTTAGTGCAAGTACCGCGACTTAAACTGTAATAATATTATAAAACTTATAACGGATGTCATTAAGTGCGAACTAGCGTTCCGAAACGATGTACGTATGACAATTGGAAGTGCGAGTTACGAGTGTTTCCAGGACTAGCATCAATCGTCACCCAATGGATCCAAATGGACACATGCAACGGGAGCGAGACACTACGACGACTTGAGTAATGTACCAAAATAACCATTTATTATAATTCCTAGTTTATCGTAGTACCGCTGACCTGTCACTTAGAACTAACTGCCTGAGATATTACAAAATAGAGTCATTATAAATACGAATCCATGGATAGGAATAAATAATATTATAGAATATTACACATGTATTATCTTATTAGTGTAAGTATATGAGTATTTCAAATATGTATGTGTTTAATATGTTTACTGCAGGTATATGAGTATTTCAATTATGTATGTGTTTAATATGTTTACTGCAGGTATATGAGTATTTCATGTGTATAGGTGTTTAAATATGTTACGAAGTATATCACTTAGTGCAAATCTCAAGCCGCAACATTGATAGTTCTTAACGTCACTACACACGAGTATGTGTAAGCATTTGATTGTTTCTTTTAGATACTTTAAATATGTTATAGAATTTAATTATCTTATGGAAATAGTTGTAGGTACTCTTATTACATGATTTCTTTTATGCAATGAATACATGCAACATACAATATTATAACAAATGTAATTTATAATGGATTCGATAGTGTTGAGTTAATTTATTTTGCGACCTGGCATACAAGACAATTCTTTAAAAGTAAAATCCACAATTAATGATTTAGATTCAATATGATTTAACAAGTACCATGTTCATAAATGTTTTAATTCTTGAAGTTTTATTTATTAGTAGAAGACAAGACTAATTACTCTTTATTGACAATTAGACCACTTAATTGATAGCATTGACCCATTTGAGAAATTTGATCAAGATTTATAAATTAACAATTAATTTAATTTATGTAACTAATTTGAATAATTAGTAACGTTGTATATGGCTGCCCAACGCGTGGCACAAGGAAACATGTTCTAGTAGATAATTGTAACCAAGAGAAAAATTTATATAATTAAAATTTTATTAATTTATGCAATTAATTAAATATGCATAAATATTAACTTTGTATATGACGCTACCAACGTGTGGCATAATTACATTGTATATGGCGCCCAACGTGAATGCCGATTAATAAGGTCAATTCTTATTAATAAGCTGGTTAAGTGCAGGCAGCGGTAAGCTAGAATAGTTTGTAGTTTGACAAAACAATAGTATAAGTACTAATATAAGACAGATTATTATAAACCAAAATAACTCTGAATGATTACGCGAAGCCAGTCAAGAATGGCGACTAATAATCCCGAAAGCCAGGAGTTTGATATCAACAACGAATTGAATATAGAAGGACAGGAGGAGAGTACGACGCCAAGCGACGGCGTCAGCGCGGGTGAATCAGAGATAAGGGCAAGGGGACAGATGACCCAACCCGGTGAAATTAATTTACAAATGCTATTTGAATTCTTTAAAGAACGAGATGAGAAGATGACTGAGAAATTAGAGCGGCAAAACGAAAAACAGAATAAATTAATCACAGAAAAATTTGAGCAACAAAAGAATGAAATTAAACAACAGACGAGAGATGATCTGAAACAGATGCAGGAAGAACTGAGCGAGAAGATCAGCGATCTACAAAAGAAGAGTGAAAGTGGAATAAAAGAGTTGAAAAATGAACTGAAGAAACAGGTGAGAGAGAAGAACCGTCATGAGTGGCAGGAAGCCATAAATCATACACAAAAAACAGTCGAACAGATCGGTCAAAAACTAGGTAACCATATCCAACACACAAATAATAGAAACGAAGAATGGAGAAGAGAAATACAGAATAACATAACACAACAGCAGCAAGAACAGGGAGAAGCCGTCGAGGTACTTAAACAGAAAATCGTTGAAGTTGACGACCGACAGCGTACAGCAGAACAAAAGACCACGATGACGGAGAAAGAGAAAGACGTAATATTTGAAGAATTAAAAACCACATCAACCACATTAAAAGCGGACAAGAGAGACTGCAGCGACGAATAGCTGAAGCCGAAATTGGACCGTCTACGAGAGTGAACGGGAACAACAACTGCGAGCTTAAGTACAACGGAACGGAGCGTTTTCCCATTGAGTTTTTGAAGGAACTGTCCGAACTTCGACACAAGTACTACCCAACAGACAACGTTAAATGGATCGAAAAACATCTTGAGGCTGATGCAGCGATATGGTGGCGCATAGTACGTGATCAAATAAAGAACTTTGAAGAATTCAAGGAGATCTTCACGCAAAAATATTGGGGCCCGGAGAAACAAGACGATGTCAGGAATAATCTAGAATATGGTCGTTTCGATTGGAGAGGAAGTATGAGCGCAGTCCAATACATGGAGGGCAACTCTTAGAGAGCCGCCAATTAACACCTACGCTCACAAATCACTAATTAATTAGGAAAATTACGCGTCATTACGGACGTGAATTGGAGATTGCCTGCGTGACGAGAGACGTACGAACTATTCAAAACTTGGAGTCATTAATTTCAGAATATGCTATGATTCGACAGCGAAATCATAGAGAGGACGAATTCGTACTATAGCGATCAAAAATTTTAAATTTATAATTTTTGATCGAGAAGTGCGTTTGCACACAGTCAAGTCACCAACCCAAGCCAGAGCAATAAATAAGGACAATTTAACAACACGTCAACCCGACGCTAGCTACAAGACAATGAGAGAACGTCTGACATAACACAACAAAAGGAAATGGGATCGACTTTGACAGACCAAGCTCAACTCAAATTTACGACACCACAACAAACCGAACAAAAGCAGAGTCCAGTGGCACGGATACGCAGAAATTGAAGCGAGCACATGCTGTGGGGTTAAATCGAAGCGTGTGAGCCTTAAGAAAGAGATACTCACTGACAAAAGATTTAGAAAGGTCTTACCATGTACGGAGACAGTGCAACGTACACCAAATGAATACAGTCGACGGTGTCGCACAGCATGAAAACAACACTAGGATGACAACTGATATTTATGACGAGAAACCGTGGAGGCATCTCAGGATGACGACGAGCAAGAAGCTGTTACTTGGCAGAAAAAAGACGAAGGGTAGTCAAACAATGAACAAGACGTTACGTATTGTTAGTAAAGGAATAACAGCGGACCTTGGGAAAGTCACAAGAACAAAGGTTTGACGGACAGGCGAGCAATTACTCTATATTCTCAGAAGTAGTGCGAAGCCTTTCGCCGTGTATTTGAGGGGGTGGTCGGTAGCCAACCAGAGTTTAGCATCTTCCGAAGAAGCAAGTGGAGAAAGCTGTCGTCATGGTGACAACTAGGACAGCGAATCAGGGAGTCGAGAACCATAGATCTTCACAGTGGAAGGAAATATTGGACCTATCGAGAACGACCATAGGCGTGGTGGATAGGAAATTGCATTATGGTAAAAGACGTTTAATAAAAACTGTTTACGGGGTACGCGAGGCAGTCAGTCACGCAGTTTTCTCGGTCAGTTATTCAAAAGTTACTCAGTTATTCAAAAGTTACTCAGTTGTTGTTCAATTTCTTTCAGTTAATCAGTATTTCTCAGTTAAGTCAGTTATTCAGTTTTTCTCAGATACTTAGTTACTCAGTCTTCAGTTTTAATCACAGTCTTACAAAACTTTATGTCAGTATTTCACTAAGTGGACAGAAGTTTAACGCAGTAACGCGTAGTGCGAAGTGATATAAGAATCGCTAGATTTCGAGTTCAATACTATAAACTTTGAAAGTACTTTTGTCATGCAAACTAAACATTAACAAGTGAACTAACGACTCGATGTTAGAACTTTGGCGCGACAATTACGGACACAATGATCGATATCAGAACTTAATATGATTCAGATATAACCATCGTGCGGACGCATGAACAATAAGTGACTCAACACTCATAAACATTCGTGCACAACATTGCACACATTTACGACCTAACTAAATAAAACATGAATGATCACATGTAGCAGTTTTACAATAGACAGTTATTTGTACACAACCACCAAAATGAATGCACTTTTGCAACACAGAACTCTATAAACTTTCATTATCAACGGGCAACGCCAACGGCAACGACACAGACCGGAAATGAATCTTATCCGCGAGTGAACAGTGATAGCGAACATCTAATCTGCGGAACTTTAACTTACATGGGATCATCAGTGAACAGGAATTCTTACCGATGGAGTTTTGGATATTCACTATATCAAGTAAAGTCCTCATGATATTAATGCTATTATAATACTACTGCTCTGTCTCTTTTCCAAGAACCACACTTTGAGAAATTATTTGTATCAATCGTAATGATAATATTAAATATAAAAGCTACTCATCTGAGACAAAATGAACGCATTAGTGTAGGATGAATAATATTTGATTGTCTATGTTTGTGTATATTTATTGTGTTGTATGTTTTGTTTTTCAGCGAGCAACGAAACGGATTTATATTGTAATTTGTATTCTTATTGTGTTTTCTGAATGTATTTTCAGGTCATAATTTACATTTGTGTATCAGAAGTCTAGTTGAATAATGTTTAATAAATAAGTATTTATTTGTTATGTATTTATGCGTTCATTATTGTCACAAACCTTAATAACAAAACACTAACGTTAATTAAATTGTTTTGTAATAATTTTTCTTATATCGTTTTATAACGACAAATAAAGAGTCTCAGTAATTATGCCAATCGATAATGAATACGCTTAATCATCAGAGTAATTAATATGTTTACATAATTAAATCAATTTGACACATTTAATCTAAATGAATAATTGAATTTGCATAATTTAGAATAATTACATTAAAGTACGGCACGGAGAGAAGTTGAGTGACCGAAATACGAGAGGGATGGCGCAGAATCAACACGCTGCTGTAAGCAAGGTCACAGAACCGAAGCCAACCCACTGGCAACGCAGAAAGGGTGATGGTGGTAATTATAGACAATTCTAAAAATTCGGTGGAAAGCCGACTGTAAATACTATAGAATTTGTTAACAATAGCACCTCCACGTCAAACGGTAAGGAGAGCGAGGTGAAAGAAAAAAAAATTAAGTGCGTCGTCTAGGGAGATAGCCACACACGAGCCCACGTTATAATGTTACGAGACTGACATTCTTTTACCTGACTTGCGACAAGAATTAATCCTTGATGAACAGACACGATTAGAAAGACGCATTCCTAAATGCCTAGAAATAGTAACAAAATTCAATAATGAAGTTACGGTAAACGCCTTAATAGACACAGGAAGTGCCATCAACGGGTTAGCGAGGATTGGTTTGAGAGGAACAAACAACGCTTGCACCCTTACCAGGAACTCCGCATGAATAACACACTAATTGTAAGTGCAGTTGGCGGGAAGTCAAAATTAATCCGTAAGCAAATTATGTGCGAAATTATTATTGATAGTGTTAAGTTAGATTGTGTTTTCTTAGTAATACCGAATTTAATTAGGGACTGCATACTAGGTATTAGTTTTTTAAAAGAAGAGGGATGTGTTATTGATATGAATAAGGAAACCGTCGAATTCAGAGGGAGGACTGGTGAACAGGAACTGCGATTACCTATCATACACATTGAACTAGTAGAAGAAGACTTAGACGGGATCGAGAGAAGGATAAATGAGAAAGTTGACAGTATGACATGTGAAGATGAAGCGACGGGAGAGGAACTTAGAAGAATCTTGCTAAAATGTAAAAATTTATTTCGGGAGAGTCCAGGACGGATGGATTGCTATGAACATGAGTTCAAGGTGACTGATGAAACACCATATTTCCAACGCGGGTGGCCAATCCCGATAGCATACAAGGAAAAGGTGGACGCCGACATCAGCAAAATGTTAAGGTATGGCGTGATAGAGAGATGTAGTAGCCCGTATGTTAATCAAATGGTCACAGTAATCAAAAAGGATGGAAATGTGCGACTGTGTTTGGATGCAAGAAGAATAAATAGCGTGACAGTTCCGGATTACGAAGGACCGACCCCCATTCAAGAAATTTTAGCGAGCTGCAGCAATATGGAGTACTTGTCAACGATTGATCTAACGAGTAGCTTCTGGCAAGTTCCGTTGAAACAACAGTGCCGAAATTACACAGCGTTTCTCTATGAAGGTAAATGTTACAGATATACCGTCACACCATTTGGACTAAGCACCAGTTCCGCCGCCCTGACGAGAGGTTTGGATATGGCCTTAACGGACAGAGTGAAGGAAAGCACTATCATATACGTCGACGATTGTCTGTGTTATTCAAATAATGTACGAACACATCTGGAAGACATTGAAACATTGCTCGTAAACCTATTAACAGCAAACATAACGATAAATTTGGAGAAGTCGCAATTTTTCCGCAAAGAAATCGCATACCTAGGGTACCAATTAACTACAAACGATATACGCGCATCCGAGGAGAAGGTAGCGGCGATCAGGAAGTTCCCAACCCCAAAGAATCAAAAGCAATTAAAGGGATTCCTGGGCCTTACAAATTTTTACAATAAGTTTACTAACAAGTACGCAAAAACCACGCGACCTTTGTTAGATTTACTCAAAAAAGGTAAGAGGTTTAATTGGACGCCCGATCTTGACTGGTGTTTCCAAGAAGTTAAGGACCTATTTATCGACACTATCATATTGAGTTTTCCAAAGATCAATAAGGGATATTTCCTACAGTGTGATGCGAGTAATTTCGCGTATGGAGGCCAGTTATATCAGCTGGATGATGACGGAAACATCTGCGTCGTAGCGTATACCAGCAAGACTTTCAAAGGAGCTGAACAAAATTATTTTACGACGGAAAAGGAGCTGCTAAGCATAGTTAGGTGCTTGGAGAAATTTCGAATCTACATTCTGGGGCAGCCGTTGACTATAATAACGGACAATAAAGCACTAATCTTTATGAGTAAATGTCACCTGAACAACTCGAGGATCACACGCTGGATACTCAGCATTCAGAAATACAACTTCGACATCCTACACTGCAAGGGGAAGGAAAATATCGTCGCTGACATATTGAGTCGATGATATCCAGAAGATATGACAGGGGAAGACCCAGTCGACGATAGTTTTGAATATCAAATAAGTCACATAACAATTAAGATGAGTAAGGAGGTGAGCAAGATACTTAAAAACCTCGAAATGCACCAGTCGGAAGACAAGAAATTACGACAGATAATAAATGATCTGACGACAGATGGTAGTAATAAGTTGTGTAAATTTTATAAATGTATTAATAATAAATTATATAGAAAATGTAAGGGAAAATGGAAGCTATACGTACCGGAAAGCGAGCGTTACGGATAGACTCATTGAAGATATACATAGAATGTACGGTCATGTTGGTAGTAAAAAATGCACAAAGCTATTACAGGAGCATTTCACTTTCGACCAGATGACAAAACGTGTATAGGGATATATAAAAACGTGTGACAAGTGCCAAACATGTAAGGATACAAATAATCGTAACCTGTTTGGTGGTACTAGACCATTGATACCAACGGAGAAAGGCGATTTGATTAGCGGTGATTTCTATGGACCTCTTCCAACCGCAGCAGCAGGAGTAAGATATATTTTGGTAATAGTAGACAACTTCACCAAGTACGTAAAATTATACAGACTCAGAAGAGCCACAACAATAGCTACGCTTCGTAGACTCCAACAATATATAAATGAATTTGGAAAACCGAGGGCGATACTAACAGACAACGGCACCCAATTCACATCAAAACAATGGATCAAAGGACTGGATGAGCTTGGGATCATACCTAAGTATACTGCAATAAGAAACCCACATACGAACCTTGCCGAGCGTGTCAATAGACAACTAGGAAACTTGTTCAGAATATTCGTTGGGGATCAACATACAAAGTGGTCTAAGTTCATAAATACAATAGAATGCTGTATCAACGAAGTTTACCATGATACGATAGTGGTAACGCCATACGAAGCGCACCACGGAAGAAAGCCGAATCGCGTGTGGGAAGGATTCATAAAAGGAAACGCCGAATCAAAAGACGAGTCAGCAGATAGCCACCAAATCTTTGTGAGAATGAAACAAAAACGAGAGCGACATGCTAAGCGAGTAAACGAAGCGTGTAAACTGACGAAATTTCAATTGGGAGACTTAGTATTAGTACGTACGCATTACCAGTCTGATGCGATGCAAAGGAAAATTGAGAAATTTTGCGAATTATACGCTGGACCTTTTAAAATTAAAGAAGCTCTAGGAGAATCTACTTATGTCTTAGTTGACTGCCACAATGAAAACAAAATCCGCGGCAAATTCAATATAAGACAACTAAAACCATATTACGCAAAGAAAAATAAGAGTGAAGAAGCGAAGAGCTAATATACATGCAAAATGAAAGTGTTGGTTATAGAGTGCGTATGGGTAGAAATAGGGTTGACGACCGAGTGAGAGTTGTAAACGAACAGAGAGAGAGGGAAGATCCAACAACCCTACTGGTGATAGACAAGTTGTAAACATCTTTAAATGTACAACGCCGCTAAAAGGTTGGGATGAAGAAGGGAGGAGAATGTGACGGCGGTCATTCACCATAGGACCGGTTGACAAGGATTTACAATGACAACATACCCCAATTCGTAACTGTTGTCGACAGACTGAGTTGTGTAAATTAAATATAACCTTCATATGAAACATTATTATAAGAATGGTATTAATTAAGGAAGAAATGGGATATTAAAAAATTTATGAAATAACCAATTATATATATATATATATATATATATATGTAAACTTCATTACTATACAACTATGGGAGCAGTAATCAAAAGGTCACAATGACAAGAAGAGTGGCAAACCTGAATGAAGAAGGTATTTGTAGTAGGCGTGAACGCAACCTACTGAGTGGTTCATTCAGAGTTGTCTTGGTCAATTTGAACTTGTATTGATAATAACTAGCAATACAAAGTATGATACTCTGTAATATAGAAATTGTATGTTAATTGATAAATGTATTTGTTATATCATTGTGGTGAAACTAAAAAGTAGCGTTTGAAGGACAAGTACGAGCAACTGAGTTGCGTAATAGCAATAAAGTAGCAGCAATAAATTGCTAAGATTAAATTTTGTAACGAAAAATTATTATAAGCATACACGGAACGATTACGAAGTAAACTAGTTTGAATTTTACAATTTTACACATTTAATTTAATTTGTTGTAAATATTTTATACATGTATTCAACAAAACTAAGTTTCGAATCACCTAATGATAAGAATAGCAATGAATATTTGTAATCTAAATGTATCATGTTTTAGAATTAATAATGAGTAATTGTGAAAGGAGCAATAAATTTTAGTAATGTTCGTAAGTAGCTAATAACAAGAACTATTCACATTGTATATAAGTAATGATCGTATACACATAAAGAATAGCCTGTAAGTAAGTTAATTGCTATTTATTTCTTTGATGTATGTAGGGGTTAATCAATTAACACACTAAAGCATAAGCTCATTCCATAAATATATATATCATTGTGAATGGATTCGTATTTCAATTTAAAAAGCAATAAATTCAATACTCAGAGTAAACCAAGAAAACGGTTAGTTAGGACAGTAGGTCAGACGGAAGGAATATGTAGGTCACTATACTTGCTACAATGGGAGATGACCAACACACTCGATGATAGTATGCAAGCAAGGGCGTGAATCTGGCTCCGTCGTTTCGCGAGTCTTCACGACACACCCAGATTGGGGACTCTATAACGTACTTATTGCTTTGAGATTTTTTTTTGAATTTTTTGGATATTCCGAGGGAGTTACGCCAGCAATTAGAGCCCGTCAAGAGTGACAGGAGTTAGCATTGTTTGAGGGTGAGCGACGGAAGGAACAAACCTTTCCTTTCTACTTAAATGACATAAGAGCCGTTAAGAGACAATGCGTGCTGCAACACATGTTACGAAGAAAAGGGCCATGCGTGGGAACACTTGACTTTACAAATATGACAAAGGAACATTACCCTTGCATCCATTTCAGTAGCGAGAGAATAGATAGGCATCGCTAACAGCATTGTTCCAAGCATATGTGAAACTTACAGAAAAACAATAGCTGGAGCACGGACAATGGAGCAGGAGACGAGGAGGCGTCTGCGACGTACACAGATGTTTGCCACCCGTAAGTTCGCTATAGGAAGTCGACTGTGTCCGAACAATACATCATTTCGACACGCTACACCAAAAGGGCCAGATGTGATTTCAGTAGCAATGTCTTGATGCAGATTCCGAGAAAGTGGCAACATCCTGATGACAGCAACTCGTCATGTCAACGTGGACTATGTGAGATTCAAGAAGAGAAGCCAACCAGCCAATTAGCAACGAGAATTCAGAAGGGAGTAACTGTAAGGGATGGTCTCGACGAGAACCGACGACCAGAGAACAAATCCCGAAGAAGAACATCCCTCTCCAAACGGCGCTGGGTGGAGAATTCACAAGAATCACAGACTAGAGGCATCAGGACAGAGGGAAATCCGAACAACTGTCCTATCAGAACTATTTTGGTGGGAAAATGAAGCGCTCGTAGGAGTAGCGAGAGTGGGAAAGCGAAGGGCATAAAAACTATATGCAAGAGAAGACGCTCTCTCAGTATCATTTAAAGTTTTGCTCAGTGTTATTCTAATCTTCTCTCAGTTTTCATAAAGATTTTGTTTTGAGATATTCAAAGTGGTGTTCGGTATTAGTGGACGTTCGGGAGTAAGACTTGGAGCGTTAAGCCGAAACAATGGTATTCGCGACGATGCGCGACTAATGAACATTGTAAAACTCTAAGTAATACACTAATACAATGAGTGCTGTAACAAGTTGTATGATACAGTAGTAACACACATGAACTCTTTATCAACGGAATGAATCGGTATACAACATAAGACTTAATTTGTGAGACAACATTATTTCGTAGAATAGAGACAAGTGCCGATGATGTTTTATATGCATCTAATGAACTTGAAATCAATCTAGGCGTTACGGAAGAGTCGAACACGTAATTTGAAAGATAACTAAGTGCGTAGAGGTATCGAACTAAATTGCGCATAAATAAACTGACGCGATACGAATAGTCAATGAATCCTTAGTGCAAGTACCGCGACTTAAACTGTAATAATATTATAAAACTTATAACGGATGTCATTAAGTGCGAACTAGCGTTCCGAAACGATGTACGTATGACAATTGGAAGTGCGAGTTACGAGTGTTTCCAGGACTAGCATCAATCGTCACCCAATGGATCCAAATGGACACATGCAACGGGAGCGAGACACTACGACGACTTGAGTAATGTACCAAAATAACCATTTATTATAATTCCTAGTTTATCGTAATACCGCTGACCTGTCACTTAGAACTAACTGCCTGAGATATTACAAAATAGAGTCATTATAAATACGAATCCATGAATAGGAATAAATAATATTATAGAATATTACACATGTATTATCTTATTAGTGTAAGTATATGAGTATTTCAAATATGTATGTGTTTAATATGTTTACTGCAGGTATATGAGTATTTCAACTATGTATGTGTTTAATATGTTTACTGCAGGTATATGAGTACTTCATGTGTATAGGTGTTTAAATATATTATGAAGTATATCACTTAGTGCAAATCTCAAGCCGCAACATTGATAGTTCTTAACGTCACTACACAGGAGTATGTGTAAGCATTTGATTGTTTCTTTTGGATACTTTAAATATGTTATAGAATTTAATTATCTTTTAGAAATTGTTGTAGGTACTCTTATTACATGATTTCTTTTATGCAATGAACACATGCAACATACAATATTATAATAAATGTAATTTATAATGGATTCGATAGTGTTGAGTTAATTTATTTTGCGACCTGGCATACAAGACAATTCTTTAAAAGTAAAATCACAATTAATGATTTAGATTCAATATGATTTAACAAGTACCATGTTCATAAATGTTTTAATTTTTGAAGTTTTATTTATTAGTAGAAGACAAGACTAATTACTCTTTATTGACAATTAGACCACTTAATTGATAGCATTGACCCATTTGAGAAATTTGATCAAGATTTATAAATTAACAATTAATTTAATTTATGTAACTAATTTGAATAATTAGTAACGTTGTATATGGCTGCCCAACGCGTGGCACAAGGAAACATGTTCTAGTAGATAATTGTAACCAAGAGAAAAATTTATATAATTAAAATTTAATTAATTTATGCAATTAATTAAATATGAATAAATATTCATTGTAATAGATATGTATTTCTTTTTGTAACCAAGAGAAAAATGTATATGATTAAAATTTAATTAATTTATGCAATTAATTAAATATGCATAAATATTAACGTTGTATATGACGCTACCAACGTGTGGCATAATTACATTGTAATAGATATATATTTCTTTGTAAGCCAAGATCCATAAAGAAGCGTCAAAAATGGCGAACTTCTGCAAGATTGTGGGTTTTGCATGGTTTGTTATATACTGTGAAATAGACAAAAAATTGCAAAAGGGGAGAAATCACTGGAGATTGATTAGAATGCAACCGTTAACACACACACACACACACACACACACACACACACACACACACACACACACACACACACACACACACACACACACACACACACACACACACACACACACACACACACACACACACACACACACACACACACACACACACACACACACACACACACACACAAGAACGCTCGGGTTTATTCATTTATGCTAAACGGCAATTAATGGAATGTTTATTTTACTCGTATAGGCCTATAAGAAATTTACTTATTTAGTGAAACGTTAATTCTCTCTTATTATTTTTGCCGAATTAAGGACAGTAAATAGACCTACATACATCCTGGTAGTTTTGTTAATTGGACATACAATAAAAAATTCATACAAATTTACTTTGTAATGTCAAAATTACATTATATGCAACAATATACTTTCTCTCGATATAATCATAATAACGGCCAGCAAGTGTCAAGCCATTTCTGACAATCCCCTCTTTCCCAATAAATTCCCTAATTAGGTTCTTAGTGTAGGCCTACTCATGAATAAGATGTCCATTGCTTGAACGATAATAGACAAAAGGCCACGGCCTTCGAGCCAGAAAATTTTAAAGAATAATAAAGTTGCAAGTATGTGCAACCATATATCTGAAATACTGTTACCATGGAGTATCGACCGGTTTAAAATATGAGATAATTAATTTTTAAGCAGGAATACCAGAGTCGTGGGAAATTGATTGTTGTTACGTTTTCCGATTCAGTTTATTATCCACGTCTGACAACTGATGATTTAATTTCATAATCTCATGAGTCTCATGAACACTTGCATACAATTGCTTCTGCTTTCATTACACAGAACAATTTATTTGTTTACAGTCTTATAATGTATAACATTTTTATGTATTATGAACATAATAACTTATGTTTTTACATATCAACTTATACTTAATGTATTTTTTTATTGTTATATAGTTCCATAAAGGAAACTGTAGTCATAAAGAAGTTCCTCATTAAAATTTATTCAAGTTGTGTAACAATCTTACTGGCATTTAAATTCCGTAAAACTAGTCTAGGCGTTATCAACGCCGTGTACAGACAAACCATTTAGAAAAAGTCGATGGGGTTTAAATGCAATGAAAGATATATTTCAGTGTGGCCGTCTATTCCCGTGAGGCATGGGAGTAGTACGTAGATCAGTTAGAATCCGCTAAATCTACTATATTGATTTAACCCTACAATTAAAAATTTAATTCCAATTATCTTGCTCTTCCGATTAAAATCCTATTAAAAATACGGATTGAAGTTCAATATCTCCTGCTCTAAACAAGGGGAGGTAAACCGGACTGTCAGTAAAGCTTATTAAAATTGTAACTACGAATTAACAGTTCACAAAACATTAGTGCCAATGGATTGAGTTTCAGTAATTCTGTCCGACACTAATCCAAACTGTTTTTGTCTTGTTTCTGAGAAATGTTTCTGATTATAGATAAAGGAAACACTGTATACGATGGTAGAAGACTTCCTACTTCCTGCTATTTTATAAGAAAGACGTGCTTTTACAAGAAATCAAGAAAGGAGGTGATTAAAAGTTTTGCGTTGGAATCCATTCCAGCTGTTCGGGGACCAGCAATGACTATGCCGTCAGACGAGCACTGTGCATGTGCAACAGTGTTCTACACTACAGCCAACAGCTTGCTGGCCGTGAACAGCTGCTCTGTGATAGGTTAGTTGCTTCTTATACGCACAAGTTACTGTGTGCTAAATCTATAGCGTCTTTGTACAGTATCTATTATGTGTACTTTTTGTATTACGTACATACGCAATTTCGTAATGAAATATATTTAATGCACTTACTTGTTCACGAAGCTATATTATGTTCTTTAAACAGAAAGTAATGAAATCCCTTCAGTTAATTATTTTGTGAAATAATCGTTAAATTAGCTCTTATAATTTAAATAGCTTTAGTTCTAAAAAAATTGGTTAATTTAAATAATACATATTTTAATTCTATTCTTGTTTTTTATGCTGCTGCCTGGTAACTCTTAAGTTAAAGGTGTTCACAGAGTACGGTTAATTACACAGTTACCACAAACAATTAATTTTTTCTGCAGTCTATTTTCAATTGCCTGACACATCCTTTCACAGTTTAAATATGAGTCATATAAGACATAAATATTCTAACAATTAATGAATTACTTTTATAAGAAATCCTCACACCCTTATCTACACTGAAACAATTTTACAAGAATTGGATAAACAAGCTGGAATTATTATTATAAAGTTTTAACAAAAATAATTAAGCTGTTTAGGATACAATTCTAATCAAATCTTTTAACACAGATAACATAGTTTTTAATAGAAGAGAAACCTAAAGATAAATATGATATGCATGAGAAAAATGTAATATACAAACAAAATGCTCCAACATGTTATGAATGATAGGGAAAGGAAAAATCTAAATGATTGGCTCCTTCAACATTGAATGCTTACGCACATGCATTTCGACGTATCGATAAACACAATTTGACGCACACTACCTACATTAGACATCAAAATATTAAACTTAAACAATGTACAAAAAGTTGATAAAGGGCACAAAATAAGTATACGAAAAAAATCTTAATATATACAGACATTACAAAAAATAACACACTAATTGAATAACAAGTTAAATAAAAACAAATAAAGTTGATTCATTTAAAATTGTAAATTATATACTATAACGACGACGTGAAGACTTTAGCTAAAACATGTAGATTTTTCAGTATACATGACACCAGAGACCTCCGTATACAGTACTAATGAAAAAATGTAAATACTTTTTAGTACATACGAAATACTAAACCCACAAATATTTAAAATTGATATCGTCTTCTTTTTCTGTCGCAAGCATTAGGAGACAACTAACTTTCCAGAGAAATCAGCCATCTCGTAACCACGTGGTGTGGCATGCCACACGGTTGAGATGGAGTTGTGCGCGCGTGCGTGCGTGTATAGTCCAAACGAGACCACTGAATTGTTGTCCCCAGCGATGGGGGTAGGCATGCAGACCTTAGGTCCATCCCATGACCGTTGTGATTGCTAGTCTCGAATCCTACCACTGTGGTGAACCGCGCCACTAATATATAGGCTATCGTAACTACGACATTTAAAAAGTGGTCCAGAAATACGAAGTACAGCAGTACAAAATAGTTGCAGTTGAGCTACTGTATAACGTAAAGAGGCAGTAAGGGGCTTCTTACTAGCAAGACATTACTAGCACATTGATATATAATTTCAACTAACTGAAAGTGTCAGTGAGGAAGGACAGAAGGTTTACTAGAGGGATAATAAATAAATCACGACTTATCCATGAATAAGTGAATTTTGTGAATGTAAATGAATTCATTCACTTTATCAAACGAATAATTACACGATTATAGGACAGCATTTTGTGGATGTAGGCTATTAGGCATAAGTCAGTTATCAATTTAAGATAAAAGTAAGTTGTTGGTTAATCTCAAGACTATGTAAGCAATAAATTGAAAAAATCTTCATACAAAATTCCATGTAATAGTATTCTGTAAGGGAAAGATGCTTCCCCTAAAAATAGATGCCTAAAAATAAATATAGGCTGGTTTGTAATTTTGGCAGTTTACTGTCGATACTTCAGCGCCGGGGATGAAGTATTACTTATATAAACTTTGAAAAGATCGTAAGAGACAAAATAAACTAGTAGAAATAAGTCAACACATGATCTCCATGATGCTTAATAATTTCATCAAATTTATTTAAGGTATCTTACACGCGTTTGTGACTCTAAATTGAACGTAGAAACACAATTCGCCATTTCCAGCGTAAGAAAGTCAGATAATTAACCATATCTCATATAAACGATGAAAGATGAACTAGCTAAACGCTTACAGATAAGATATAGGCCTATTAATTGGAAAAGGAGTATCAAAGCATACCATACCTTACCCAGAACGTTTGGGGAAACATTTCGCCTCACACAGCTTCCATGATAATGGTGATAGTTATAGGTAATTTGTTTTATAAAAAAATTAAAATAAGTTGAGAATAAAAAATTTTAAACTTATAAAATGCTTCTTAGCAATAACACCAGTTAATTCGGAGAACAACAAAAGTTAACATTGGACGTTGAAAACAATTGCGTTAGAACTGGCAACAGAACGGGAGACGGCGCCTTCTGAATAATTACCCAAGCCGGCGCCACGTTTGCACCCAATGACGTGCGACCTGTTTACTGCCCTATGTAAACTAACGTCACGAAATGTAACACTATAAATAGCGCAATTTCTTCGCTATACCTTTTTCTCTGCTTTTGTGTTTACTTCGAGGTTAAAAAATCTTTAAAACTTTTCAAGGTATCATCTTTTTTTATTTGTTACTACTTCTCACCATCATCAGGCTTACTGTAGGCCAAAGTATTCTACATGTAGTGTGTCGCACATTTCTTTCTACAAAATCGCGATATAACACATTTACTAATTTCTATTCATCTTAACAGTACTTAAAATATTTCCTTTAAAATGTAATTTTAATGTTGGATAATAATTTTAATTTAAAAAATTATTTTAAAAGATATGTTTATTTACTGCAGGTTACTTCACTTTGGCCTACTACGTGTTGAGGGGCTTCCAGCTTCCCTTTCCTCAGTGCGACTCAATTACTTTTATTTGGAACTGCTGTTTGAGTTTTCCCCTATTCTCTTAGACATTTCCTCCTTAATTTGTATATACAATTGTAAATTATTATTTATATTTACAGGTAAATATTTTGAAAAAACCCACCCTGTTGATCTTCAGGAAATTTATTTTAGCGAAATGCCCATAAGAAAAGAAATAAAATAAATTCTATTATTGAAATTTGCAATAAAATAAGTAAATAAATATTTTTATCAAAGTAATTTAGTTTTCAAGCAATTTACTTTGTCTCTTCTAAACCAATCCCATGTTACTAAAAGATTATTATTATTATTGTTATTATTATTATTCATTCGGCAGGAGATCTTCCCGGATAACATCACCGAAGCGATACTTCGAGAGAAGGACATTTGGAACTGTGTGGCACGCCTCGCAGGTGTGATTTTTCGGGCGAAGAAGATAGACCTGCATAATATTAATATAGGCCTAGTAAAAGAATAACAAGCCAGAAGTGAGCTCTATAGCTGAAGAACAATAGGCTTAGCCCGACGTACTGTGCCAAGCAGTTTCAGGTCAGTCTCGTAGAAGAAGAAAGAGAGGTGGCTTTTACTGTGTTGGGTATAATACCCAAATCCACAGGCCCCGGAAGTTTCCACCCTACGGACATTTGATAAACAAATTTTTCATCTATTCTCACAATTATTTTTGTTATTCTCATTATTGTTACCGTTATTTTATTCTTATTTGGTTTACACGGAAAATTATAATAAAAGTGTGGCTGTAGAAAGTAATAAAAATTTTATGAATTAATGTATAAGGATATTCCGTATAATTTGCTACACAAATGTGATTTGATGAATAATAAATCAGACCTACCAACTAACTATAGTTAAATTTACATTGCAAAATACGGTAGTAAACATTTTTACAACTACTCATAAAAGTGTACCTACTTATTATTTAATTCCTTGAACTAATTTACAGTTAGTTACAATAATTTTGTAATTTCATGTTATCATTAAACGACTATGTTGTTTAAATAATTACATTTACATTTCGATAATTTGGATCAACACGGTATTTCTTTCATGTAAGTTTATGGTTACTGATTGATCACATAGTGTACTAGTTGATCATCTGGATCTGTTGTCGAAGTATAGAGATACGGAATTTGGTCAGTTGAAAAGAGGGAACTATATACAGTCAACTCCCGATTTTCCGGGATCGGGTCAACCGGGTTGCGGATCAACCAGGAAAAATATATGATTTAAAAAATTTAAGTTTTAGCAAAAATATTGATACATACTATGCTTATAATGACTTTAATTTATTACAGTATTCTTAAGCCTATTATTTTCAGTGTAGTACTGTAGCAAATAAACCACTAGTTGTAATTATTATAAGCAAATGACAGTCTGTTTAATGTGTTACGAACAATTTGACGGCCTCTTAACACACTGCGTGCGTGCGAGATTAGAAGACGCAACCCACTGCATCAAATCGCACGGCTCATCTTAGCGCGAACTGGCTTTAGGCGTAGACAGTGTAGCGGGGTGTGCCGATTTTGATCGAATTCTGCGTATTGTTTACCCTCACGTGTTGTTTTGTTGTGTTCGCATGTTTTGTTTGTGATTCGAGTTTCGAAATGGATAATAACCGTAAAAGGATTGTTTGATCGATTCAGAAAAAACTAGAGATTATAGAACAATTTGAGAAGGGCCAAACTGTATTCGTTAAGGACAAATATGGAATTGCTGATCAAACGGTTCGTGATTTGTTTGGTTAATAAAAAGGTGGAACTTTTAAAATTTGCGTGTTCTTCTGACTCATCATCTGGCATGAAGAAACGGAAAAATATGAAGATGTCGACGTACGAAGACTTGGACCGAGCTTTACACGAGTGGTTCAATAATCAACGAGCACGAGGGAATCCTGTAAGTGGACGAATATGCGCCGAAAAAGCTAAGTTTTTTCAAACCTTTAGGCCTAGAAGGAAATTTCGACGCATCATCTGGCTGGCTGACACGTTTCAAACAACGTCACGGCATAAGAGAGTTGGAAATTCGCGGAGAAAAATTGAGTGGCGATCAAACGGCAGCAGAACAGTTTTGCAAAGACTTTAATCAGTTTGTTTTGGCTGAAAATTTACAACCAGCACAAATTTACAATTCCCACGAGTCGTGATTATTTTGGAAGTGCTTACCGACGAAAACTTTAGCGTCTGAAAATGAAAAATGTGCGCCGGGACACAAAGTTACTAAGGAACGAATAACGGTAATGTGTTGCTCAAACGCGACTGGGACACATAAACTTAAGCTCCTAGTGATAGGAAAATAACGAGAAGTTGGTTTTACGCAAAATAAGGTCGTCTATTTTAAAGAAAACCGCAAGCGATAAGAAGCAAAAATTATTAAAAGATTACTTTCAGCGTATGTAAACACCGACTCTGTACACATTGTTCTGTTTGTAGATATACTATTTTAATTGACAAAAACGTGATTTGACTAATTTTTATTGTGTAATAAAAGGTATGGACCTATTTTATTTTTAACTAAGACCTTCATTTAAGTACTAGGTTACAATTTTTGTTTAACCGGGAGTTGACTTATCCGTGGTCACCCTGCCGGTGATTATCCCGGATAATCGGGAGTTGACTGTATTATGATAATGGCTTGTGAATGAGCGCGCGCATGTA
Organism: Magicicada septendecula; assembly: GCA_034769895.1. Classification (NCBI taxonomy): domain Eukaryota; kingdom Metazoa; phylum Arthropoda; class Insecta; order Hemiptera; family Cicadidae; genus Magicicada; species Magicicada septendecula. The sequence goes on from CM068371.1 coordinate 281,519,817, forward strand.
TAATCTTGGCACTTTAGAGATTCCATTTCATAGTTGGTAGTGGTGTTATCAGGAATGAGGAGAATTAAAAATTATAGTTACCATACAAACATTGGTTTTCAGATGCAGAGAAAATTAATTACAGTTTTAACATTGATAATGTTCATAAGGACGTGTCACACATTTGAAAACGACCGCTGGTGCGTGATCGAAAATGGGAACCGGTGAGTTTCCATAGAAACTACTTCTTTGTTGTCAATAACGTACTACACATATAAAACTTCGCTTATGAATGCGAATACATTTAACTTATAATCTGTACATTGGTAAATGAAGAATGAATTCATTGATTGGTGAATGAAGCATTGATTGGTGAATTAACATAAATATATATATTATTTAGATTTATTGAAGCATTTTCAATGCCCTTCTCTGTGCATTGCATTTGTGCAATGCCTGCAAATTTTTAAACATCCTGTGGTGCTTCACTCTCTCTAGCTTAGAACGTTTTTTCTTTTTATTTAACTGTACATTCTACACTTTTGTTTTTATAGTCTTGTTTTACGTATAAGGTTTCTACAAGTTCCAGTGTATTGAAAACACAATTTTAAAAGGATCGATAGGTTTTATATGCAATTGAAGATGCATTTTCAAAGCGTCCAATATCCCCGTGAGGCATGAAAGTACACGATTAGACTCAGCTGAACCTATTACGTTGATTGAACGGTTTGATTAAATTTTAATCCCTATTAACTTGCCTCTTCGATTAAAATCCGAATTAAATTGTAAGTTGTATATCTGCTTGCTACGAACAAAAATTGTGATAGGGTGATTCATTGTTAATAAAAATTAATCAAAGTGGTTATTTCGAATTAACCCCTAAAAAACCAATGTTAAAGGATTAAACTAATAGCTGTTGTAGAATTTTTAATAAAATTACGTTTGTTTTGTAAATAAGGATTGTTATTTATTACAGTTATTGAAAAGAAGTATTTTTTTTTTACAAAAAAGCCTTGCTTTGATTGCTTCTGTGTTACAATATTTTTCCAACTTTTTAGTACAGTTAACTTCAGCGTACGTCTATTAAGTCCATCCATGGTAGCCTGTTTTTGGATACTGAAGTGTGTGTGTGTGTGTGTATTTCAAAATTTAAAATGTTTAATCCTTCCAAGTAGTCTGGTCATGAGTGACTAGTTGCTTACTTGTGCTGTATGTTAGTTCGTTATTGTCTTTCAGTTATTGGGTGGTACGTAAAGTACCAGTTCTAGACATTTAGCCTAAACGTAACTAGTGTAATATGGTAAACATCTCACTATATGGATGTAAAAAAAAAATCTGATTTCTTATGGGCCAAAATAAAATTATTCAGGACAAAATACGTATGTAGTAAAAGCGTATTATCATTAGAATACGGACTAAGATTTATTGCGTTTCCTTACAATTAAGGCGTTTCCAACAATGAAATGTTGGTGTCAGTAAAAGTGTAGTGTCCCCGTGTATTGTTGGAAAAACCTGTTCACAGGTATGTCCATTATTACGTCCATTCATGAACACACTAAGTCATATTAACTTAGTTTAAAATTTAGATAAGTCATAGATAAGCAATTTAAACTTTAGTTAAATAAAATAGTACTATTAATAATATTAATAATAATAAATATGAAATAACTACTAATTAATTCGTAATTCAAACGACAGTTTTTGAATGTACTCAAAGCCATTTAAAATGTACTCGAAGTTAGACATTTTTAGCACATAATCTGTGTATTTGAGGTTCACGTGATCAAAAATTTAGGTTTGAGATTATTGTCACAGAAATTATTGCTGCTTATTGATCAATCAGTTACCAGTATTTCTTATTCTGCAATGCGGCATGACGCCACTAGTTGTATGCACGTGTTAATCTTTTTCGATTTCTGTAGGGGCCAGTTTTGAATCAACCTCCGAACAAAACGGTGGTAGACAGACATCATCAAGAGTCAAAATCTGTACTAGTTGTACAGGATCGGGACAATTGTAATAGGTTGTCCGCAGTCGTTTCTGTCCAAATTGGCAGGGAAAAGAGGTAAGACCGACGTAATGCTCCGGGAGAAGAATGGGATGACCACGTGTGAAATGATCAAACAATGGGATCCGGGGACACCGTGACTATTCCCAACATCAGAAAAATCTAAAATTAATTATTTTCACTAATACTGTATAACAAAATATTTTTTGACTTAAAAAATGTTAAAGACTCGTTAATTAATTTTAAAGACTTTACATTTAGAATATAATTAAACATTTCAATATAATTTATTTGACACATGAAAACTCAATAACAGCGTATGTTTTTATTCATTAAATTGTTTCAAAACTACATTTGTAAAGGAGAACTTTCAGTTTAGTTTTGGATCAAGTAAATTATTTCAAAGAACCTCAGTTTCTCTCCAGCCAAGACCGTACTGTGCGGTGAAGTGCCCTAACCTACAAGAGGTGAACCCGTTGATACAAAACAGTACGCATCTAGACCGGAAGGTCGATAAATATTCCTGGTGGGATACCAAGTTGGTAGCCACCAGTACCAAGTTAAGCGTAAGAGAAATGATACTGGACCGGCTTAGCTTTGGAATATTACAGGCAGGAATCTGGTTTGATTTAGTCGGCTATAACACTGAGTACTTAGCTGTTGCCTTGCAACTAGGAGTTCACTCTCCAAAGGCTAGGGGAAGAACACCCGTATAAAAAAATCACCTGGTCCTCCAGGTTAGGGGTTTTGCGTCGGGCTAACATCCCGGCAAAGTAAAAATAAAGTTGTTATGAAACCTAACAACCAAGCCCCGGTTGGAACCAAGACTCACGTTGGGCTGTATTGCTAATGAAGAAGAAGGAATTATTTTTTAAAATTCTGAACTTTGCTATTTTTTGAAGAATTAAATATATTAAAAAAATAAGTTAATGTCTATAAAGTACTACTTTTTTAATCTATAAAATGAACACTAAATAATTTTGTATGTGTAAAATGTTTATTATCAATAAACGTACTGCTCATACGTATGATTACGCAAGTATATGTGCAACTGTTAATCATAATCTCCTTATCACGTTTGCAATTTTATGTACAGATCCCAACCAGTCATACTGTACTATATGGCAACATCTTATAATAAGACTTAATAATAAGATCTTTTAATAATATTCCATAATGCCTGATTACTTTATTCGTGGTAAAACACTCCATTCAATGTGTGTCGTAAAATGACCTAAAATGATCATGTTCTTGAAATGTGAAAGGTTATACAGAGAAATATTTATAGAACACTTCATGTAGTTGCTGTAAGAACGAGACTGTAATAAAAAATTATTGCGATATCATCTAAATAAAAACAACTGAGCTGTACTGTTCCATATACTGCGTGAAGTGTGGGAAATGTAGGTATCAGGTTGTGTAGGATGTTCGATATAGTTTGTTACGTGGAGGCGTCTCGCTGTGGGCGTCACTGTCCACACCAGTGCTATTTATTTTTGTCACCAATAATAGCTATTAACAAAAATTACAGTCGTGGGATAGTATTGCTAAATTAAAGACTTGTTGGTAGTAATTTAAAAAATTAAAAATTAAGTGTATACGTTCGCCGTGTAACGGATGTTGGCTTAATTATGACTACTATGTCGAAACAGAAGCTCTCATGGTAACATAGAGTATATGGCTGCTGGTTAAACGAAAAAAGGAGAGTAACGACTTCAAACAGCCATATACTCACTTGAGGAGCTGACTAAAAAATTTGAGATTGTAACTACGAAATTCTGGTGAAAGATTTACGATAAAATTTTATTAATTTAATTATTGTTATTCAGTGGTTGATTTATAAAATTATAAGTGACGGAACGCATCAATTCAAAAGTTGCACAGACACAAATATACTTATATTTTATATTAGCGTATAAGTTTACATCGTGCTATTACAAAGGAGGTTTACATTTTAAAGCCTTACAAAATATATAACATACGAATAAACTTATATCTAAACAGAAAATAAAGTTTACTGTTATTTCTAAAGAGCTTCATCGTCATGTTAGCCGCACGACAATCGAAAACATGTCACTCATGATAGCGTCATCCCGGAGCCTTAATCAAACTTTAAGTGATGGTTTCGTTGGTTCGGACATTTTAAAAAGTTTCAATAGTTTCATCATTGTGTCATACTGTTTATTTCTTCACCTTTCCTTACAGTCTTTATCTTTAGAGATGCTCTTAAAGATGCAATGATTAGATTCAATTGGGAAAAACCCCTCTCAAATTCACTTGAAGGTATTGCTATTGATTCAATAGCATATTACAAGGTAGAAAGACTCTCCGGAAGGGTTCTGGAATGCACATATTCTCGTAAACTCCCAATCAGTTTGTCTTTCATGTAGTTTTAATTTTGAAGCATGTTTTTTATTTAATTTTCTCCATAGGTTATTAGGACGTTTTTTTGGCCAGTTTTTAATATCCGTCACTTTTTTAAATCAACAAGCTCGAGATCTTCTTCACTAAGCAGTCGCACACGCGCACACACAAATTCCGGTAAGATAAGATAAACGTCGTTTCGTGTCGACACCGCTAACTGCGAATGTCATCTTCGAGCGAGCCTTGTTGGATTTTTTAAAAATACGTTCAACTTACAAGAGAATTTTAGGTAGAACGTATCAAAACAAATGAACGATAGTAGTTAAGATTAGTGCTGGTGTTTGATTTTGACAAATGTTTAGTTTTTAAGGGGGTTGATGAGGGGCACAATTTAAAAAGTAGTAGTAATTTTTTGTAATAATTAGGTTTTTATTTTCATATATTTTTTTCGGTAATTTATTTTTGGATCCAACAGGCTCCGGAACGCCGTTCCGTCGCTGAAATCAAGCCCTGTTGTTATTATTATGACAAATTATTAACTTCGTAATTGTTGTACTCATCATATGATTACTTTATTATTTTTTATTGACATTGTTAATGTACTTTCGTTCCTTTTGTTCTTGCAGCTTACACATTTTAATTCTCGCATAATACGATGAATATTATTATTTTTCTGTATAACAGCGTGGTAGTATTAATGGGTGTGTTAATACAATGGCTGTATTAATACAACGTGTGTTTTTGAATTTGTTATAACTAACAAAAAAAATCTATTAAAAGATTGGCTGTAGCTTTGCAACTTGGAAGCAAGCGATACTTTTTTGCAAATTCCATATGATCGTTTGTTTTAAGTATAGGCTATTTGGATTACATTTCTAGCATACGTATTCTAAATAGCTAAAATATTTGTATAATAGTACACAATATAAAATTGTAATTTTCCAACCAACGTTCATCTCTCAAAGAATTTCGTCGAAAACGTAATGACTGGATTGATGATTTTTACTAAATTGGTGGAAAAGTTTGAGATTGATTGTTACGGGCCTGGTGGTAAAGTTTGCAGTTTTGCTATTTTACAGTGGTCATATGTGAGACAGTAATGTGCGACTTTTTGTTCAAAACACGTTTAACACCGAACGTCACACGACTGTAAGCTAGAAAACTACATTCATAAAATCTGCACATTTCAAAAGGAAGTTGTGTGTGTCTACCTACCTTCCCAACTCTTGTTCGCCTTTGCAGTTTAAAGTTGTCGTAACTGACATTATAAACATAAGTTATGGTTTACATAAAGAATAGTTCTTTTTGAGTTACACAAACTTTGTTTCCAGTTAAGACTTTAGAAGTTCTGAGTTGGTTATGAAAATGAATGTTGACGTACGATTCGTTTAACGTGTTTAATATGCACTTTACGTTCAAATGTAACTTTTAAGCAGATTTAATTTATCTTGTTGACTCTAGTTGTTAATATAAGTATAAACTCTGTTTACTGTTGTTATATAATTGCTTACTTATCACAGGTTAACAGCAATTCTATAAACTGTAACTAGAAGTGAAATCATGAAACCAAAATCTAAACAGACGGGGTGAAAATGAAGAACTTTGGTTAATACAATTGGGCAACAAGTACATAAAAGAAAAGACTGACAGCAGCACTTAAATGTGTGCTTAATGCATCATCTTTAATTGATGAAATTTTACAAAAATTTTAAGAAAGAAATTTAATAAATTAACATACATTTAATACGGAAAGCAGCAGAAACAAGGCGACGTTTATTTTAAAGTATATGACGTTTATAATCCGTTTGCTTTGTCATGTGTATCATTAAATTTTGTTTATTTCAGCCGTTGGTGTCTACGAATATAGACGTACAAACAATGAAATGATTATACCAAACACGGGCTTTTGCTTAAGAGTACAGATAATTGTAGAAGTTGCGAGGAATTATTTCCATTAGATTTGTATGAGAACACTTTGCGAGTAACGAGTTCAGCGAAACGTGAGTAGACCTTATCAGGGACGAAGTGAAAATGGAGTTATAGCTTAGATGACCGAAAATATTTTTTAAACGGATAAAAAAGAATAAGGTTAGTTTTTAAAATTTCACCAGTATCAGATTCCAGTGACGACTGGACCACAAACCTATTTACATTTCACCAGTCATTCTATACTTTCTTCGCGTTCCAACCATTCCTTATATCCAGCTAAACATGTACCATATTAAGAAATCTTATAGAGATTCTAAAACATAACATATTTTTTAAACAGAACGGAAACGGTTTCCAATAACAGTTTATTTTGTCACAAGGACATTGTCGTTATGGTTTTAAAATTATTCTTCGGAATGCTTAATTTGAATATGCACAGTTGTTTGCAGATGTTAACACACTTCAGAGTGTAATTCCGGGGAACTGTAGACCTATTTTAGTTAGACACTGCCATACTGATTCAATATTCTTAACGAACTAAAAGCGCAAGATTTCATCAAACGTCAACGTATTTTTCAAGATGTATCTCCGAAAAACCAAAGATAATCTGAATCTAAAAATACCTCTTGTACTAATTCTACCCTTTAAAACAAAAAAAAACATATTACTGGCTCAATTCTACGTAAATAGATAGGCTTTCCCAGAAGCGTTACTTTCTATTTCAGATTGTATTAATCGCTTCCTTTCAGAAACGTTCCTTCGATCATCGATCATATTAAAAGTATTCATAATAATTTGTTTATAATTCTACGTGCTATTTGTTTGAAATTCTTCTTTGAAAAGTACTAACTATTATTTTTTAAACAAATACCTGACCGCCAAAAATAGCCCATAATAGTGTACTCAATGTAGTGCTTGACTTAACTGCAGTTACAGTTTATATACGTAACTAATGCTGAATAACTGCAGTATTCAGTGAGACTTCCGGTAACCAGGTTCTTGCAGATTTGCCTTCATGTAACAACTTTGCTCAGTAGTGTCATTCATTCGCAGACACATAGGAAACTTACCTTTGTTCATAATGTGCAAAGAAATAAATTTTTATTTACAATTATTAAAAGTTTCTATGTATCTCGTGTAGTAGTCTACAAAAAATTAATATTTATTTCTAATTAAGTTTTAACAGGGGTTAAAAATTATGTGAGTTACGTTATTTGATAACATACTGACACTGTAATTTGATGGCGTCACTTGTCAGATAGACAAGTCAATTCGACAGGAAGATGACATATTCTATAATTCTTGGAATAGAACATTCTAACTCCTATCCTGCCACTGAAAACAGACGTACATTGGGAGCCCATTATGATTCGCGCGCACACACACACACAAAGACAACGTTCGTTTTTCATAAGTGTATGTTGCAGTACTGGTCGGAAGATACTTTTCCGCGTTGGACAAGAAGTACCATTTCCAGTTGTAGTTATGTTTAATTTAGCGTACAGTGGAAAAGCCTTTGTACGCCACCGCAGTTGCCCAACTTAATATCTGAAATGAACCGTTTGAAACAACGCGTTGGTGCTCATACGGGGAAATTGGACTCAACAAAATTGTTAGGTATTTTTCATTTTGCCTAGTATTAACTTCGGCTGTCTGTCTGTCTATCTCTGTTACTCTCTATCTCGGATTACCCTATCTCGGATCCTTCCTTTTCCAGTGGTTATTTCCATTGGTTATTTCTCTTCACTTTTGATTTCCTAAACATTTGTTTTTTAATTTAGAAACTAAAATAACATCATGATTAAGACTTTCCCACCTGGAATACACCAGGTTTCCTGTACACAGAGAACAGGCTATGTAACTGTAACAAGGGAAGTTGAGCTGGCCGCCACCAGATAGCGCACACTGGCAGCCTATTGTTGCCCACCTATTGTACTCTCTCAGGGAATGAATTACTTATAGGCCCTAGTTGTGTGGATTTTGAGAAAACTGAATTTTTGGCTAGCTGTCTGTTGCAAATACTCCACTGTGCACCGTCGCTGGCATGGGTCTCGCGTAGGGTAGACTCCGCGTTCTCAAAGGGCTTACGTTTCTGTGAAGTTCTCAAAAGAACCTAGCCGTTGAATGTGCACGTGATCTGTCGGCGACAGATTCAAGACCGGTTACCGCCGGACTTGTACCACTCAGTATTTTTTTTATACTGGGTAGTTTCTAAACGTCATTAACACGCTGATAAGTTAAGAAAATATGTCTTAAATATCGTAAAATTAAAATTAAAACGAGTAGAACAATTGAAAGGAGGAGAGGGCGGGTAGAAATGAAGGGGAAAAATACGGACAATATTTACCCTATGTTAAAACTTGTAATGAAATATGTATTATGAGTTACTAACTTTGCTATTTTACGGACTTAGTTAGTGGCACTGAATAGAAAGTTTTGATTTGCCTTGATGGCACAGAAATAATTTAATATAGAATTACTTGTTCGAGATAAATTGAAACCATTATTTAAATTCACGTGATTAGTTTTAGACAGGATTGTATCGTGCATTAGAACTAAATAAATTTTAAATTGAATGGTTAGCATTTGAATGTTTGTGTATATTACAGTAATGACATTAATAATAATAATTATTATTATTATTTAAAAAAATCGTTTGTAAAAATGTATTTGTGTGACAGTTACAAAATACTGTATTCGTTTAGCCAGAATCAGATGGAGTCCAGGCACAGAAACATTCCACTTAGTATATTTTATTACAGATTGATTTAATGTAATTCAGTTGTTAATTAAAGTGTTAACACTTAAGTTCAGTTTTGCAACTTAAGATCAAAAGCTTAGGTAAGGTTTAAGGTAAAACTGTGAGGTAACGGCTTTTGCTTAGGTAACGGTAAGTTTAGAAGCTTTTCTAAAACCTTTCTGTTTACTATCCGTATTAACGTTAATGCTAGGATTACGTAGTAAAAATAAAATGTGTTTTATTGATTTTGTTCTGTAATAATGTAACATATTTTATATTTATAACCAGTTGTAGTTAAGGTTTTATAATATTATATTTTTTGGTCGTGCCAATCTTGTTAACCTCTCTCCTGTCGTAAATATATGGCCTTTGTTAAACATTTATTTTGATGGAACGAGTGTTGTATAGTAACAACGGGTCGAATGCTTTTGCAAAGGACGGAATGGGCGTATCGGAATTGTTGAACGTCAATGATAGCATAAGACGCGACACCGGGAGACCGGGAGAGCGTTCTTGCCCCAAAACAACTGTAATGTACGTTATAAAACGCGACCACTATAGACACGAGCAACCAACCGCATGTTGCGAGATTACATTACAGACAGTCCCCGCGGATTGTACGTTGCACACAGCAACTTCTTATCGCTGCGGATCGATTATTTAACATTATCATATTTTAAAATACAGGTTTCTACAAGCAAACATAAATTACATTACTTCAAGCAAATTATTCACTTTCTTCAGATATATTAAACCAATCTTATAACTGTAATAAATCGTGCTAGTATGTAGATATATTACGCTTTGTAATTTATCACTCACTGTAGGCCCTACTTGTGATAATTTTATTCTTCATACTTTCGTCGCTTTTGTCTATTTTTAGCAAATTATTTGCGTCATGTATGTTTTTTGCTTATAAACTTACCTCTGTTGTTAATATACGCGTAATTGGGCCTACTTTAGCAACAATATTTTATTGATTTGTGTTGATTGTTGTAAACAGGAATATAAAGAGGAAAAGTGAAGTTTTTAAAATATAAACTTGCATTAATTTTTGTCTTAAGCTTACACGGTCGGTGTCAATATTCTCAAAATTATTAAGTACCACACTCTTACGCCGTGGTCGGTTGCTGTAAATTCTCGACACCGTCGGCAACGTTTCGTATTCCGCCCTCTGCGATTTTCTTCAGGTTGCTTTTACCTGAAATAAATGTCGGGTATCGTTCGGCCTAGACCTACCCTAACAGTTTTCGTAACACTCTGTCCCTTTTTGCTGCTTGAAGAAGATCCCCGAGGGTGGGATACGAAACGTTGCCGACGGTGTCGAGAATTTACAGCAACCGACCACGGCGTAACAGCCCCGTTTTTAATAATTTTGAGAATATAAACTATAAACTGTCATTACTATTGGTGTCCATAAACATAAATGTTATTGAAGTACCACTGTACCAAGTATGATTATAATGTCGTACAATGGTATCAAAAAAATAGTACAGCGCCTTGAAAATATAGAAATGTGTCTTTACATCCGACAAAGTTAAAGTAAGCGAGAATTGTTTTACCATTATTACGTTAACCTTTTTTTTAATAAGGAATATGAAGAACTTACACACTTTGTTGTTTAACTTAATATACAATTTTGGGCCTAACTAAAACGAACTATATGTACGGTTTGAATTAATTGAAAATCAGGCCAGAATTACATTTTTTCGCTACATACAACGTTAATCATACTCTCCTATTTGTACTGCAATAGAACAATCTAATGCTTCTGCTTACGTAGGATAACGTAAATTAATATAAAACGTTCGCTAAAGAAAATCAAAACGCTTTGTGAATAATTACAACTGCCGAACAAAAACGCAAGAGGAAAAGTTATAAAATATAAATAAAATTTGAAATGTTAGTACAGAAATTTACTGTTCCGGAAACAAAATTAGATTGTTTCTCTGTATTAAAAATAAAACCAAACTATTAGCTTTGTAAACATAGGCGAAAACTGCTTTTGGTAGATCATATTGTCTGTTGTCTTTTCTTATCCACAATCCTCCTATTCGTAGTCAGTGCTCCAATGCTTCTTCACATTTTGTCTTCTTCTTTTCAATTCTCTATCCTTTTGTCTCTATCCTTTCCTCCTACCATTATCTCTCACACACTCTCTCATTTCTCTGTCTGTGTCTCCTCTCTCCCTCCTTCCCTCTCCCTCTCTCTCCCTACACACACACACACACACACACACACACACACACACACACACACACACACACACACACACACACACACACACACACACACACACACACACACACACACACACACACACACACACACACACACACACACACACACATTTATTTATTATTTGCAATACTTTAATTTAATGAAAACATTTCATTCAGGTTAAATCCTTCTAGTCGCGGAATTAGTAAGTTCAGATAATATTTTAGCTTTAAAATACTTGGAAGGCTTACACGGCCGGAGTCAATGTTATTAAAATCCATCCCCCCCCCGGGCTGTTTGGCCGTGGTCCATTGTTCTGTTCTAAAATAGAAGTTTCGGCAGTACCATCTACTGCTATCATCAGTGTAAAACCCTGCAATAACGTAGGGTGGTACACGTTAGAGACCACAGTACTGCCTCAGTAAAAACGTCTGTTTTAGAGCCAAACAATGGACTACAGCCAGACAACCCGGGAATGGATTTTAATAACAATATTCTTGCTCTACTTATAGAACTTACTTACGGCTCAGCCGATTAAAATATTATTAAATTAAAGGACTTACTTTAAGCATCACTATTTCGTGTAACAACTATGTAAACACAAAGACGATTACAAGCAGACAAACTGGTAAGTCAGCTTTGATTAAAACTGTATTACGGATTAAAACTACAATATCTGTTTCTTCTGAAATAAACCGACCTCTGGTTTATGTAGCAGCGCTGTTAATAAATGGAAACTGAGACAGTAAACCGCGGTAGCGAATGTAATTTCTATCGGATTAGTTTTGTTGCTCTAGTTTAAGTAGTTGAGTAGTTTCTACTGAATAGAAGAGTAAATATGATTTAATAAGAATATTTCTCTTAAATATATTGAGAAGAAAAAAGACAGTCCGTATCTCAAAGCAAGCATTTCGTGTTTATGTGTTTAACTTTATTTCAATGCCTATGAAGAAAATAAAATAAAAACGTAGAAACGTGGAACGTGCGGTTGATTATTACCTAACGGATAATGACCTATCACATAAGATTATTGTCTGTCTGTCTCCCTCTCTTCCTCTCTCTCTCTCCCTCTTCTCTCTCTCTCTCTCTCTCTCTCTCTCTCTCTCTCTCTCTCTCTCTCTCTCTCTCTCTCTCTCTCTCTCTCTCTCTCTCTCTCTCTCTCTTCATTTCGCTTACATATGTTTAACATTTTTATTTATCTTGAATGGTATACTATTATGGTATATTATTATACTATTATACATGGTATACCATTATTTATACTCACATAATGGTATTCAGAAAATTAATAAATTTAAGTAAATATCATATGGTTTTCTGTGATGAAGATTAATGACAAAGTTATCAAGTGGTACACGCATTGAATTCCATTTGTATAGTTTACTGCGTACAGATAATGAGAGTGTTTCTAAATCGTCTCAATTTATCTCTATAATGTATACTAAATTTTTCATATGTCCTTAATTAGAAATATTTAAAAACACAAACAGTACTTTTATAAGAGTACTCACTTTAATTTGATTAAACATATAGCTATCATTTTATATATATGGCGTATATATGTATATTGCAACAGTACAAATAACTGATGTACTGAGCATTAAATATAAAAATTTAAATATACCTAATAAACTGTAAATAATTAATAATGTATTATAAATAAGCATGTCAGGGATTGCAAGCTCGGCTCAGACAAAAATATGAACAGGTGTTTCGACCTGAATCGACGTGCACACACACACACAAATGTAACTGAAAGTGTGTACACCAGTATCTTGCATGTGTGTGTGAACGCAGGTCTATGCAGGCGAGTTTACCACCCCAAGATGAATAATTGCATAATTACTGTTTTTCCGTAATTATTCATAAACTATAATTAAGGAGTAAAATCCAAAAACACAATAAAATGTAATAAAATTTAATAAATACTGTGTACAAAAACCACGTGAAAGTGACACACCGTACGAGTGTAATAGTGAAATAACTGTGTACAAATCGAAAGGGTTAAGTTGCAATGTCCAAAATTACAGTGAACATGTATAGTGAAAATAGTTATAAGATAACTATAAGAGTATACTTACAGGACTGTGCAATTCGCAGAAATATAAGAAATAGCGAAATTGACAAGGAGTGGGGGAACTGAACCCAGAGACAGTTTCTGACATGTCGATTTCGTACCACTGCAGGTGTTGACCAAGACATGGGTATAAATAGAACACGCAAGCTACAGTGGTTCTCTTTCTTAAATCATCCACAGTGCAGCGGGAGCTTATGCCCGTCCGCACAGAATAATATAAATTTTTGTAAATAGTTTCATCCTTCCAGTTACATACAGTTATGTAACTCGATTGTCAAACAACGGTTTTTAAATAATAACAAAATTACATAAGAGGATCCACATAAGAAGATCCATTGACGTCAGAAACAACACGAGGAGAAGTTCCAGAGAGTGATACGACGCTGGACAGAAGAGCGAGTCGACGCAGGACAAGAGAAGAGCGAGGCGACGCTGGACAAAAAAAGCGAGTCGACGCTGGACAAGAGGAGCGAGTCGACGCTGGACAAGAGGACGCTGGAGTGCGAGACGAGGACGACTACAGATGGATCAAATGATCGAGTATGATTGACGACAATAAGGTGATAAACAACTTATTTATCTCTTAATCGAACAATGAACTCAAAGACAATTAAAGACATTCTTGTTTTATTTAAAAGTAAGAGCCAATGTTTATTTTAAAGTAGAATTAAAATCATAGATGTTTTAGAAATACGATTAACGTAACAAGAGCTCAAATTAGTATTGAAATAAAACGAATACAAAGAATTTAAATGAAAACAATTAGTGTTTGATATAAATCAGTACTGAGAAACAAAAGATAAATTCAATAACTATTAATATTTTGAGTACATTACAATATATAAAAAGATATTTAAATATTGATATTTTGAAACACATTAATTGACTGAGTAGTCTGGAATGAGATTTTTCTTTAATACAATAATTAGTAGAATAGAATATTTAGTCAGTAAGGATGTATACAGCATAAGCCTTACGGCATAATAACAAATAATAACGAATGTTTTAATTCGAAGTAAGTGCTAGGTGCACAATTTTATTAATACCAAATAAATTTGAAATACCGTTACAAGTTGCATAGAGTTCTTATTGCAGATACACCTGAAACCCAATTTAAATGCTATTTTGTTACATAATTTGTCAATCTTGAACGTGAGACCGGTCACGCCTATTTTATGTATATCGTATTGTTGCATATTAATTATCGCTTCCAACGTGGAGCATCACAAATGTAAATTACATTATATTTACAACGTTATATCGTTGCATAATATGGCGTCCCAGATCGTGGGGCTCCGCAAACACAAATAAATTTATATTTGCAACGTTGTATCGTTGTAATATATATATATTTTTTTGTATCGGCCATCTAAGGACCACATGCCAATTTCAATTCTTTACTCTTTTTTCTTTTCTTTTTTCCAATATTCTTTCATCTTCTCACTGTGTCTCTTCTTCGTGTCTTCAGTCCACTTTGAACCTGGGTTTTTATCTCTCCTACCCTGGACTCCCTCCATTTTTAACACTTTTGCCCGAAAAACGTCTCTGTAAATTGCTTCTTCTGCGTGTATATTATTTTTTTCTAAATAAAATATCTGAAGATTTGCTTTGTCAACCTATTGTCGTCCATTGTATATAAATATCGAAAAAATAATAGTCTTCTTTTTCTCATTGTTTCTGTTATATTTTCTATACTTTGATATATTTCATCATTACTTCTTAAATTCCAACCTTCTGAAGTTTTACGTGGGCCTAATATTTTCCTAATAATTCGCCTCTCCAATATTTCTAGTTTGTCTAAATTATAATTCAATGCTAGACATTCACTTGCATATAGGCATTCTGGCTTCACTACCGTACTGTAATGTCTTATTTTCGCATTTTTTGATATGCACTTTTCATTGTATTTATTTATTTTATATGTTTATTTATTGTTACAAGTTTTTTAAAATTTACAAACAAAATTCGTTTTATGTTTTATCGATGCATATATGATTTTGTACGTTTTGTACACATATTCAAATGATCTAGGTAACACAAATATAACACAAATAGTGTGAAGTACAAAGTGTTTGCTTATAACTACACTTTAGGAAACATAACAATTTAAAAAACAGTTCCTGTTTATTGTCTAAAATAGGTAGGATAGTATTTCAATAATTGTAAATAAGATGCTGACTTGTTATTTCATTAAAACACTGTTAACAATATCCCTTTCTTCTAATGTTTGACGCGCCCCCCTGATAAGACGAGACTCATTTGATGGTTTGTTTTTTGTGGACAAAATTAACAGTTTCTTTTAGTTTAACATTTATTCTTTGCACTCCGTTGATTAGTTATTATAAAAAAACAGGAGATTACTCTTTGACTGGAAGTTTCTTCTCGGCACTCCAAACCGACCTTCTATTTTAATTACTTGTCAATAGTTTTTCTGTTTCATCTTCTCGTTTCTATAACCTCTACGGAATGATTCTACAAACCACTGAACAAGCACTACACGTTCTTCTTTACAAAGCTTTGCCAAAACTATGTAGTCCCAATTAAGCCTAATGTAATGAACCACTGAGTAAAAACGTCGTTACAATATTTCTTACGTCACTGTTAAAAAGTACTGTAATTAGAGAATTTTACACACAGTGTGGCCTTATTTAGTACACAAATATTTGTACTCAAAATTAATGAGAACGCTATATTTTATGAACAGTTTGTGAATATATATTTTGCGTTTACAATAATATTCATCTACACACGTAAATAACTATAGTTGCATAAACATATATCACTACTTATTATGTAGCCCCACTTCATAGATGAAATCATCTCATTTCAAACAATACATCGCTCCGCGTACCAACAAGAACTTCGTTGTGCAAAAATGCTGGGCATTTTTCATTTCGCTTACGATTATCTTAGTTACGATTATCTTAGACTCTGTCTGTCAGTCACTGCTACACTGTTGTTTTGTTTTTTTTTAAATATTTTTACGTTTCTCCACTCTTAAAGCGTAGCGTAATACTACAGTGTATAGGCTAAACCCTATTATCAGTAATATTAACAGTTACTCCTTATTATTAGTTACTGTGATTATTACTGTAATATGAATTAAAAATTCTGTATATCAAGAATACATTTTCTTGAGCGGCGCCCATAACAGTGTTATCATTTATTAAACAATTACCAATTTTTGATTAACACCCCTACAAAAAAATAGTACAAGGGTATTATCTAAAGTTACAAATTTCATAATTTGAAAAGTTTTCATAAAAAAATGTTTTCTGTGTAATTAGAGTATTAATAATAATAAATAAAAACGTGTGTGTGTGTGTGTGTGTGTGTGTGTGTGTGTGAGAGAGAGAGAGAGAGAGAAAGAGAGAGAGAGAGAAGAGCCTATGTGAGAGTAAAAGGGGGGAAAACAAAAAGGCAGAAAAAAGAGGAGTAGAAGACAGATGAGATAAAAGCAGTGGAGCATTGATCATTATAAATAGGAAGATTGTGGAAATATAAGAAAAGGACACATACAAGTCGGTTTAACAACAACAGTCTCCATCAGCTGCCTTCACAAAGCTAAAAGTTTGGTTTTATTTTATTACAGAAAATGAATCTCATTTTGTTTTCAGAATAGCATATTTCTTGAACAATGTTTTTAATTATAATTAATTTTTATAACTTTACTTAGTTAATAAAAGATAAAATGGATGTTGTTACGATGGTCGCATAGATCGTCGTCTGTAAACAGCGCAATAAAATAACTGAGCACCGGAGAATTCGTTACACAAAACTTTAATACCAGTTTAAATAAACAATACCACTTGTGTACAATGTTTCAAGTTTACGATTGTCCAACGCAACGGGATGTAACAAAGAATAATTTTCACCTAAGTGTGTTGCAGTCAATTACCGATACCCGCGCCCAATAATTCACAATTGTCACTTTACACAAGATTCCAATAACGGACACCGAATCGCAAATTCGCACCGGCTGTCCGCTTCCGAAACATCGCTATTTATACTGAGCAAAGTTGGAAGATCGTTTTACGGCATCTTTCCCGACGCGTGGTTAATAACTGATCAGCCCCCTGGAAGGCGTAGAAATGTCGAGAGCTTTCGGCATTGCGTTGTTAGCCGTCGCTGTACACATCGCTGCCACACCTATGACGTACGTGACACACAAGTTGTCTTCTTGTAGGTGTGAGGATATGAAATTACGTTATACATTAATTGTCTTCGGACGGTTTTAAACATTGAACACATTGATGACTGTTTTTCCGAAATCTCTAACAGATTTTTTTTTAATTGGGTACTATTGATGACTTTTAGATAAACGAGGAAACGTGGAATTGAAGTAATTATCAGATTGAGATTCACTGGAAACAAATGTTATTAATTTGGTTTACTAAAGTTACATTGCACGTACGATAATACTAAAAACTATTGTTCGTTTGGTACTGTAAATCTGTTGTGATTTTTCTAATTTATAAAATCTTAGGTGTCATGTTATTTGACATGGTATGTTATGTTATGATTATAAATTCCCAGACGAGTATAATATCTGGATTGCAATAAATGCTGAACGTACACAAGTAGTAGACAGAAGTGATATGCCGTACACATAATAGAAGTGGTTCAGATTAGTATGTTAACGAAATGCGTGATTGCTAAAACATGCATGTAATGGTGTTTTAATATTTGAAAATATTTTAGCTTTTTACATTTAGTACTCCAACGTGTTTAACTATAAAATGTGTTTACCCTTTATACTTTCTTAAATTGGTGTGTATTATTTAAATATATACTTAAATTTATTATTTAAATACAAAAATTTAAACTCAAACATTTTTGTATTAAGACTTGGTACTATAAACAAGTTGTGCGACTACTCGAGACATTGTTGCAAAATATGTGACCGAGCTTGAAGCCTGACGAGTTCATGTGTATAACAGAAAGTATACAACAATCTTGTATATTACAACAATCTTATATTTGATAAACTTGCTTGAACGATTTTTATGAAATACGAGGTGTGTTCAAAAAGTATCAGACCTTTTCTCAGGAAAAATACATTTATTTATCTGCGGGTTTTAAACATGTATCCCCTTCAAAGTAGCCCCCTTTAGATTGCACACACTTCTTCCAGTGGTCCTGCCACTTTTGGAAACATATCTGGAAGTCATCTTTTGGTATTTTACAGCTGTCTCGTCGTATTTTATATAATATCTTCACTTGGCTCAAATCGGGTCCACTTCAGCGACATTTTCACAATAACCAAAAATCACAGGGAGCTATGTCAGGAAAGTAGGGAGGCTGGCGTAGTTGAGAAGTATTGAGTTTCGCCAAGAAAGTCTGAATTAGATGAGAACAATGGGCAGGTGCGTTGTCGTGATGGAGTTGCCAAGTTTGCGCTGTCCACATGTCTGGCCTTTTGCGATACACAGCATCACGGAGGTGACGCATAACCTCCAAATAGTATTCTTTGGTAATTGTTTGGCCTTGTGGTGCGTACTCATGATGAGTCAATAAACACAATCAGCATGACTTTGCTTTTGATACGGACTTGTCTTGCTTTTTTCGGCCGCGGGGATGATGAATGTTTCCATTGTGAAGACTGAACTTTGGTTTTGGAACCGTATCCATACACCCATGTCTCATCGCCAGTGATCACAAGGTTGAGGTAGCTTGGCTCAATTTTTACACAGTCCAACATGTCCTGCGAAACTTCTAAGCGAAGTACCTTCTGCTCTATCGTTAACAGCTTTGGCACAAATTTTGCAGACACTCTTCGCGTAGCCAGATTTTCCGTCAAAATAGAATGTACTGAACCAATGCTTATTCCCACCTCTGCTGCAATCTCTCGGACGGTAATTCGACGATCCTCCATGACCAAAGTTTGCACTTGGTCAATGATTTCATCATTACGGCTTGTTGAGGACCTGGCCAGAACGCGGTTCTCTATCCACTGATGTGCAGCCATCTTTGAAGCGATTATGTCATAGCATCGTCCCCAAACACTGCTGATGGTATCCGCTTGGGTATCATCAAGTAGTTGGCAAAATTTAATGCAGTACCGCTGCTCAAGTTTTTCTGTCACAATAAATAAAATCCGACGGGCAGTCGATACACATACTTACTGACACGCAGCTAGACAGCGACTGATTCGTTGTAGCGGGACGGCGGCAGTCAGCGCTTGCGCGCTAGGATTCACTGCATGCCTGCACTCAAGGTCAACTTCATTTGATCGCGCATGAAAAAAAGGTCCGATTCTTTTTGAACACATGTCGTATGCTTTGGCATACTAAATCTATGCCAGTTTTAATCAATCAGTATATTAGGAGACTATAAGTTTAATCATTGATTTTTTATTATATAACATTTTGGTAATTTCCTTTCGCAAATGTCTATGCTTTACAAAACATTTACTTTTCTGTAATACGTTTTACACGGCCTTGGATATGTAGGAGTTGCTCATAGTCGGACACCAGGACAGCTTGGTGGCCTGCGACTGTGTTGTACAAACACAACTAAGCCTATACTGTGAAGCCGACCGCAATGGTGTCACAAGTGGTCCCCTCGGATTACACTAAACTCGTGTCGCATCTCATCTCCCTTTGATTACATCATCTCCATTATTATAACGTTTATAAATTCGTTTTTACGGATTTACACTCTGTTTATAAACGTTTTTACACGCTATTAAAATTGATTTGAAGCCAATGGGTGATGTTAATTTACCACACGATTACAAGGTAATTAAAAAATCCTTAACATGTAGGAAAACCATTATTATTTAATAAAAACTTAATATAATTCTGAGTTTAATTTTCGATAAAATTCGTGTTGTATTAAGAAGACCTTGAATAACATTTGAAGGTGATAAAATTTGGGAAGTTTTAGAGTGTCGAAAAAGAATTTGTGAGGAAGAGACGAAAAGAATAAGAAAAGTTGTATGGAAAATATTAATTATTATTAAATAATTAATTAATTAAAATTATTAATAAAAATAAGAAAAGCAATATAACTTATGTCAATTACGGAATCCAAGGTCTTTTGTTTTATTGAGGAGTCTACAACTTGGTTACAAAATAAGGTTTCGAAAACAAAATGAAATGGATGTTTTGTTAAACGAAACTATTAGTTGCATAACAGCAGGAAGGTCAATTACTGGAGCTGGCGCCCTCGTGTCCCTTGCAATATCTGTCTCTCTCCCTCACCCTTCCCTTCCGCTACTGTAGTTTTATTTTTAAACATTCAGATAACAACGAATTTGCTGTCACAACGGATTTTCACTTTTCTCTTCGTAATGCTGTAGTTTGGAAATTTGTTTCAGTGTGATTGTTAAATTGTTAAAAATAGAATACATTTTTGCTGAGCTTATTATATTTTACTATTCTGCGCAGGAAAACGATTACATATAGCTGAACACGCTTTAATCCGGTTTTGATTAAAACCGTAATAAGGATTACAGCGCAATATCTGTATATGTAAAACCTAACGGCCTCATAGTTAATAATAGCGGACTGATCAAACAATAAGCAGAAAGTATCCAATCTATGAATTTAATTACTATCGAATCAGTGTAGAATCGATTTTGATATATAAACGTGCAGCGTGTTTTTGTGCTGTTCAAAATACGTTTTCATTTCTATCTTGGGTTTTCTTAAAGAATAAAGTAGGCCTATACAATAAAGTTTAGTTCTCCGTTCAGGGAACACGTTGTTCAACACTTATTTCAAAAGTCAGGTAACAGTAATCATATAAGTAAATTTGCAATAGACGCTAACCCGTGTAGTTGAACAAGGTTTTACCTGTCTATGTGTGATCGTTTGTTACGAAGTTTGAGTCCTGAGGCTCAAAACCGTAAAGGCAAAATCTTCACAGTCACCGTCCTTAATGCGTACATGTAGACTCATGAAAAAACACGTCTTTGTGTTCCTCGAAGATTGTATTACTACTACGTTAAGATCTTATAAAGCCACAAATATTTTTCTTTCCGTCAAGTTGGAGGGTACAAGAGTATGGAAGCTGAAAGTTCCTGAAACAACAAGATGGTGGTCATCGTGTTTAAAACGACAAACAGTTATTTTTGTAAACTAGTTCTGTAAATCAATTTTTTTATCGGTAAGTGAGTAAGAAAATGAGAAACCGGAACACAGAATATGGCGAATCAAGAATGCAAAAAAGTCTATGTAAATATGGGGGTACGGCCAGAACACTTCTGAGGGTGGACATTTTTATCTTAATTATGCTTCTATAAGATCATGCTTTCTTAATCATTTGTATCAGAATTATTGTTTAATTTAATCAGAATTACTTATTCAGAATTATTTTTAATATCATTTCAGAACTCTGCAAAAATCTAAAGAACTTAAATCCTGAAAATTTTAGACTGATAAAAGACCCTAAGCTGTCATGGCCGCTGTCAGTAGAGTTAAACTTGCCGGACAAGACTGTGGCTCAAGGTCTCCTTGTGGGGTTGCAGGTGTTCGGCAGTACCGTCACCAGTGGAGCAGTAACGAGATCCCGGTGCTCGTGTAGAACTTAAAATGAGCAGACTTTAGAAGAACCGAAAGTCTGTTATAACGTTAAAATTGAATACGATGCAATTTTATGGGGATTAATTCATATGTCATAGATATCAAATATAAATCTGTAAAAAACGACGTTAAGTAAATGCAGTTAAAAGATACCAGAGCGGTATTTCTTCAAAAGGAACAAAAACTTGAGTTGGCGCCTGCCAGACGGCCAGAAAGTACAAAAAGTCACGTAGAAGGCTGGCTATCATAAAAATGTATTATACTTAGAAACTAGCAAAAATTAGGTGAAAGCTGGTGAATTTTAAGTGCTTTCAACAATAAAATACCGTTATGTAAGACAGAGAGCGTAGGCAGAGAGATTCGAGTAACGCGTCTTTCCCACTATTTCCACACGCGCTGCTGGGGTGACGAATGGAGTAAAGCGTCATTTTTTTAGCGGGTGAATTCTCGGGGTAGATTGTGTAAATTTGTATTTCGCGGTACGTGAAACCAATCAGAGTGTATTTTGCAAATATTTGGTGAGGGTAGTTTTAAGTCGGGTATAAAAAAACGTAGTTGGAAAAAGTTCAGGCAGTCTGCGGAGATACTACATTTATTTAGACTCGTAACCGGTGTGCTAAGGAATTATTATTTTAGTTAGTTGATAAACTAAACAGATAATATTCGGAAACGTAGTAAATTGTATACAGTGAAGTTATCAAAACAGTATCCAATAAACTAACAGTCGTATTTGAATCACCGAAGTAATAGAAATTCATGAAAGTAAATCGTTGAAGAAGTTACAAACAGTAATCATTATTCTAATAAAGTATTAAGTATTTATCGAAGCAATCATAATTCGTCTGAGATTGAATCGTAGTTCGAAGTGTAAAGTTACGGTGAGCTGAGAAATTCTATAGCGGAACTTGTCGTGTACTAATTAATCCGACGGTATCAGCCTATCGTGTCCGTGTTGGAAGCACTTATATCCAATAACTTATATACTATGTGTAAGAAAATATTGTGCAACACTTCACCGTTGTATTCTCACTGAATCATAAAAGGTGAATTGTGTCTGGTGCATGTGAAACTAGTGTATATAAAGTTAAAGAATGAACCAGTGCGACTGACGAGGATCTACATAGCAGCAGTGGACCGTTGAATCACAGGACTGACGACGTTTGAGGAGACACTCTGCACCGTAAATACGGAATTCAACAAACAAGTGAAAATTATATGAACATTCATTTTAATATTGTAATTAAAGTTCAATTCTTTTGGTAACTCAAACAGTTAAAAAGAATCCACAATTAAAAAAGAGAATAATTATAAGAAATTGAATATTGATATTAGTAATGTAATCTTTAAATTCAAGAATAGTATTAAACGTACAATTTGTCACATTTATATTTGTTTATTAATTATTACACCCTGAGATCAATTATAAGAGTCGCTACGCCAAAGTTCAATATTTGAATACCAACAATTAGACATATATAACTAGATCAAGTACCCTAAAGATAGAATAAGTGAAATATAAGATAACTTGTAACATAAAGTCAGTAGTTATCACATTGATGTTATTTAATATTTAGAAGTAACCCCTGCTTTGAAAGCCTAGTTGTAGTATTTGGCACTACCACGTAAATCTTAATATTAAGGAATATTCAACACTTAGTCATGCTTTGCGAGGTGTAGTACTGTTATACCACAAGAAGACCTTGAACCATGGCATAAAGTTTTGATTAGAAATTTACATTTTTATGTCTTCTAAAGTGCTCACGTAAAAGAAAAAATTGCCCGCTTATGTATTTGTTTACAATTATGCTCTTGTTAACGCCATAACGACAGGAAGTCAGAAATGTTTACTAAGTTACTTAGTATTTTATTTAATAATATCAATCTTAAGAGGATAGGGAGAGCCCAGTGTACATAGTAATATATTGTAACATACATTTGCTATAACGCATACAGTATATTACCAACACATCAGCAAAGTAATGAACACACAAAATGTCTCAAACATATTGAACACTTATACGAAGCCAAGCTATTGATAATACATCTACTTATATGTAAGTAATTAAAATTGCTATTATTCAAGTACTGTATTATTCGTTTTCACTCGTCCGCTTTTCAGCCGACAAAAGGAATCTTTCTATTTTAAATTTCTTCTTTTAATATCTTCATACCCTTAGTCGAAATATTTCTAGATCTTTCCGAAGTTTTCTTTACAGCTGCTCAGCAGTTCCAAACTGTCATGAGAGATCCACCGTTCACCATTTACAATTTACTTCTTCATAATCTCATTTTTCCTTATTCTAACATTTCTGTTTTGGTCTATCCTTGCTGTTCCTCTGTTCTTCTAAGGTATATCATCCCAACCGCTTTTCAACTGGTCTTACAGTTTTCAGAATTAAGAAAGTAAACAGAAATAGCTGGGATATTGGCAAGTGAGAAGAGGCAGCAGATCATCACGTTGCATGACGTTGCAGACCACTTGTGTAAAGGAGTTATGATCACATCCCTATCCTAGATGGAAGGATCACTCTGTAGTACAGCGCTCTGGACAATAACTGCTCAGGGTCACTTGAGAATTTAAAAAGAAGCAGTCTCTTGATAATGTGTTGGACAAATACTAATTATTTTAATAATGCTCAATACGCGTGCGCGCGTGTGATTATATATTATTTCTACGAACAAAACATCAATTTTAATTGTGTAGATGCTATAGTATAAGAGGCTTCCCTAATGACTTATGTTTATCTGACTTATGTTTATCCGACTTATGTTTATTTAAATAAATAGAAATAAATACAGTTTTCAAAAATAATTTGTATTCAACATTGAAACATGTGAAAAGATCTAAGGGAAGATTTCCTTACACGTTACAGATTATACGCGTACGTTATGTAACGTACACAAGACTACTAAGTAAGTATGTTGAAAACTCTTCATAGTCTCATTAACAAGTAAGTAGTATATTTATTGTCTGCTTTATGCATGCTAAGCGATATTGTTTCCCGCTGCAGGGGATTAATTCGTAGCCTACAGTAGCAATGCACAATGTGAACCCACGTACCTACACAAGTCATACTTGAAATGAGCTCATTTGACACGAACCGTTGCTGTTCATACCGACGAGAATTGCGCTGCACAAAACGCTTGGTATTTTTTCATTTAGAATTACGTTTGTCTCCCTCCCATTTCTTTGCTGACGCTTTCTCTCCCGTTTCTCTCTACTTCACATAATTTTCTATACGCATAACCTACGCAACGGAACCAACATACTGGTATACTGGTTACGTATTGTAACGATACGGTTTTTTATGTTAACAAAAATAAATGAGAATATTCCTATTTATAGTCTGGAATTTATTTCTATCTTCCTTCTGGGTAGCGGATTCCTTTCAAATAATGTTCCACGTTTTGAAGCCAATTTGTAACGAAATGTTTTTATCTGATCAAGTAAAGATAATGACAAATTTTGTTTAAATTTAATTTATTGAAAAACAAATTTGTTTTCTTTTATTTGTTTATTATTTATTAGTTTATTTTTTATTATATTAATCCTCGTAGTTATTTTAATTCCTACCTTATTTTACTTATTTTGGTGGTTTATGAATAATTTGTTTAAAGCGTTAAATAGATTATGAGATTCAATAATCGCTTTGTTGTCTTTGTATATTCGGTGTTTTTACTCCCTTTCGATGTTGTTCTCTTCCTCCTTGAAGTCCCGGTTCCAATTAATATCTGAAATTCCTTTAAATATATACTTTGCAAAGAAGTAAAACTCAAAAATGGAATATTTAATTTAATTTATTGATCTCGTTGCGATTAGTCGACTTTGAGTCGAAATATTTATTCACAGTTCGAAAACTCTTATCTCAGGTCGGTTTGGTTTCTTTTATGTAAATTAATAAAATTTTCAAATTAATAGGTTCTTTTGACTGTTATCGGAAGTCAGAAAAGGGCAATGCTGAAAAGTACAATACTTACAATTAAAAGTTCTTACTTAATTAAATAGAAATAATGTTTATCATATAAATGTTAGTAAAAAATGCAAATATTCGAACCACAGGCTAAGCTTGGGCTGACGTCATCACAGCTGATTGAAGTCGACTCTCATCAAAGATGGCCGATTCCTTCACTACGTATTTACGCCAAGATCTTCTCGACGATTTGCCTCCAAATAAATGTTTATTCTTTAAGTGTCCTTCACCAAAGCAGTAGTTATTAATTTTCTTCGTTGTAGTGTGGTGATCCGATTTTCGTAATCCGTTTTAATTTCAATAATAGGTGTTGATTAAAGGTGTCTTCGGTTTTAATAGCTCATCCAGTAATGTCGTGGTGATATTCACATTGGAAAATTCTCGATTAGTGCCTGAACGGTTCCTATATCTGGTTTATAATTGTCAATCTTCATAAAAGTAATGGTTTGATTTCTTTTATTTGACTTTAGTATTAACAACTCATAATTTAAATTTCCTTTTCTTAGGCTTGGTTCAGGTCAAAACATTTTTTTTTATCTTTCTTAGCTATATCGTTCTGATGTGTTCACCTTGACGTTTAACAATCAACTCCCAGTTTTTTTCTTCATCATACAAAAGGTCCTGGCTGATTTATTAGTAAATTTACATTGTTTTCAGTCAGCTGATACTTAAGTCTCAAGATTGATTTTGTTCAAAAGAATTGAATTTTACATTATATTAAAAATTACATTTTGATTATTATCTATTCTTATTAAATTCTAATTACATAATCAAATTCCTTATTTAATTCTGCATAATTTAGTACCATACATGATATATTTTATAGTATTTTTTAACTCAAAAGTCATATTTACATAATATTTCCTTGTAGCCCTTACCTACTTTACTTCCTTACAAATTAAATGGTTTACAGTATATGTTAGATTCCAATTACCATTAAACAAGATCATTGATTGAATTATTATGATTTGGTTTCTTTAATTCTCAGTAATTCGATGATTTACTTAGCTCTTTTGAAAACTATCTTCAATTTAGGTTTTTCTCTAGGCCCCAGTGTTATTACACTTGCCTTTTTTTCTAATAATATCCTATACATTCCTTAATTACTTTCACAAAGTGTTGTTACATTTATAATAAATTGTTATTGTGTTGAATTCAACCATTTTCATTCATTTAATTTGTTTCATCAACTTATTTACTATTAATTTATAACGTTTGTGAGATTTACAATTTGGTCTATATTTTAATGTTAGTTCTATTACCAAGTTTACAATTATTTCAGAAATAAAACTTATAGTTTACCTTATTTCCTTTCCATCTTGCGACTTCGTTATAATGTCATACACGACACGTTTCGGGAAACATGTTCCCATCTTCAGGTTTAAAACTTCTCGCTCTCACATGAAGAACTTGTTAACGCAAATAAAAAACTTTGACTAACATCATTAAAACACACTACATTAGTAAAATGTCACAACGTACCGCGCGAAGAATCTTTGCGCACTGTTCGGGTTCATAATCGTAACTGTCGATTTCTCATTTGTCTGTAATCTGATAAACATGTTGTAACGCAGTATCGTACAAGCTGTTCGAGTTAAACGACAATTGATCGTTGAGCACTAGGTTTTTTTTGTGTTCTCGATGCTTTGTAGATTTCGAACTCTTCTAAAGCGCTCATAATTCGCCCTTTGTTGCAAATATGCAAGGGTTTCAAATTTTTGGCGCAACTAGTGTATCCGTGGTTATTATTGATCAAATGTAACGCGAAGTTGGAGGTAGTATATCTAATGCTGCCCTTCAGTATGTGTTCACTAAATCTATCTTTAAATTTTCTCCCTGTCTGGCCAATGTAAAACATGTCACAATCATCGCACACAATTTTATACACGCCCGAGTTATTTTCAAGTTCTAAAGGTTTATTATGTCTGAAGAAATTCCGTAAGTTATTCGTGGTTTTAAAAAATACATTAATGTTTAGTTTATTAAATACGTTTTTTACAATGTGTGGAAGTAGATTAGTATATTCAGTCGCGATGAAAGCGTTCTCTGTATTATTAGATTTAATCACTTTATTTGCTTTGGATTTATGTTTACGAATTAGTTTGTCTATAAATGTGTCTTTATATCCATTCCTTACGGCAATGAATTTGACAGTGTTTATCTCTTCCTTCAGGTCTTCTTAGCTTAGTGGGAACGACAATAATCTGTGTACGAAAGCATTGAAGGAACCCAATTTTTGCGTGTGTGGGTGATATGAATCTGCATGAATAACCATGTCTGTAGTTGTGGGTTTTCTGTATATCCCAAATTTAAAAGAATCGGTGCATTTCTTGATGCATACGTCCATAAAATTTAAGCTATTATATTTCTCTGTCTCCATAGTAAATTTAATGTTTCTATTTATGTTGTTCATGTGTTTGAGCATTATATCGATTTGTCTATTTGTGCCGTTGAATATTATAAAGGTGTCATCAACGTATCGGGTGTATGAAATGATAAGTTCGTGCAACTTGTTATGAGCAGATAAAAGATATTTATTTTCGTAATAATTAAGGTATATTTCTGCCAATAGACCGCTGAGCGGGGAACCCATCGCTAATCCTTCTTTCTGCTTGCTATTACCTGTTCTGACATACAATTCTAATAAAATTATAACAACTAAATTGCCCTTACTTAATTAAAACATTGTTTGTGATTAATTGACATTATTAAAACATAATAAAGATATTATCTTAAAAATAAATTTAATCTCAAGCATTCAATGCTATGGGTTCAGTGAACTTCTAACACAACAAAACAAATCTGTTTTTATTTAAACAGTTTATTATAGTTAATTTTTATTCAGTCTATTGCTGTTTTTGTTTTGATTTAGGGATTTACCCTGGTTCCCCTCACTATTCACTGTATTCCCTAATCTTATTTCTAGTAATTTTATCTAGTCTTGGGGAATAAGGAACATCACTTAAATTGCATTATTATTAGTCACTTTTCACAATAAAAATAAATTACACTTGTCCACCTTTAGTCATATATCTAAAATCTTCACTTACACTTAATTTACATTTATTCTTATTTTATTGTATTGTACTTTTCTTATGTTATCTTTTTGGGGTTTTATTTTTATAATGAGTATTGTTTTTTAATAGTTATTTTTTTATTCTGTGGGTTGGTTTATCCATGGTTTTTCCTTATCTGCTCCTATTCTACCTGGGTATATCTACTCTATAAGTTGGACTATAATTATCTTCCTATTATTTATTATAGATTGTATGTTTTTTTTAATGAACTTGATTTCTTTGGATCTAGGATTTCAGTTTACTGTTGTTCTTGATTAATTATTATAGTAATTATTCTTTATGCCAGTTTGTTTTTATTTTATACTTGCTTATTTTTTGAATTATAACAAGGTGGATTTTCTGTCATGCTACAATATTGGTACTGTTGTAACATAACGGTTACGACGAAAACAAGTCTGAATTTGAATTGTTTTCCATGTTACAGACACTTCTCTTTAAATTTATGGAGTTAGCTTTATTAACCTCAAATGTTTCATTCTGTTATAGTAGATGATTTTAAACTTTGGTTCTTAAGCAAAGAAAAACATTTTGAATTCTTTTGATTAAAAATGACTTTCATAGACAACTTACTCTTGCCATATATTGGTTTAAAATTACCTAAAAATTATAGTATTCAATAGAATTAATACTGCCGACCAATTCAATATTATACGACAGTACAATAATAATGTGTTATACACAGTATCTTCTTTTGATAGTTCCTATCCGGATTGGATATATACAGACTATTTTAACTTTCTGTACTGCTGCACGGAATAAGTCAGTTGTATTTTTGCCAAAGCAGGTCCTTAAATTTCTCAGCCATAAGATTCTCGGTCGCCCAACTCCTCTCTTTCCAAGTACTTTTCCCTGTACTATGGACTGCAATAAGAAAAATCTCCGTTCATTTCTCGTGAGATCCCAGATGCTGAAGCTTTCTTATCTTCACTGTTTTAATAACTTCCCTTTCTTTCTTCATCTTTCTAAGAACTTCAACATTAGTTATTTGTTCTGTCCATGTATTCTACGGTAAACCCACATTTTAAAAGATTCCAATTTTTTAGTTGTGGCTTTAGTCAGAGTCCAAGATTCTACACCGTAGAAAAGGACCGAGAATATGTAGCAGCTTAAAAGTCTCATATTTGTGTTTATTGTTAAATCGTGACTGTTGAATAAACTGCTCATTCTAGCGTACACTGCTCTTGCCTTTTCAATTCTACTCTTTATTTCTTGAGAATGGTCCCATTGTTCATTGACTATAGTACTCTATATTTATGTCACTCTATTCATTAGTTGTTGCAGCCCCTCTAAGCTATCTGCGAGTATGACGGTATCATCCGCATAACGTATGTTATTTATTGTTTCACCGTTCAGAGATTCCCACATCAAATTCATTTAAAGCTTCTCTAAAAATACCTTAGAGTAGATGTTAAATAAAATTGGAGATACTGTACATACTTTCCACGCAGAATCTCTATCTCTTCAGTTTTCTCTTTATCTAATATACATTATATACAGTATAGTGTATTGTACTATATTATCAGATATTTATATGACACTAAAATTTCTTCGATAACATTACAGGTCTCTTCGATCTTTATGTTAAGCGAAAACAACATTTAGAGTCAGCAAAACACTCGCCTTAATCAAAGCTCTAACTTTAACAGTTCTTTCTTTACAAAATTATCTACGCTCTGTTCACAGTTTACAATTTTCTAAAATAATAAACTGATCACTAAATTCCCTCTCTTTTTCTAATCAGCAATATTTCCGGAGTGAGGACAGTGAATACAAATTGTTCATTTCATGTCATGTCGTACGGATACAACGCACACCCGATTAGCTGTATTGCCTATACTAAATAAAAATATAAAAACTTAATTCAGTACTGTAAGTATATAAACAAAATTAAGTAAGTATTCAACAGTGAGAAAATATAAATGTAGCAAAAACTTTAATACTCTAATACTGTGTAGTTTGGCATACTATATCGAGAGTACAAATATTCAGATAGTGGAAAATATAATCGAAATTGTTGTTAAAGCACGGCTTATTATTTTTATTCAATTTTAAACATTTGTAAAACTTATTTTTTAAATATTATAATATTGGCACTATTGTTACTAGACTACTAATTAGTAGTATAAACTTATTAAAAAATCACATTACTTAGACGCCATAAAAATACATAAAAAAGAAACACTACAAAAGTTTTTATTAAAAAATTTGTAACTTAAATTTAAAATATTGTAATTTTTAAAATTACAACCATATTAAAATATTACCAAAAAAATTAAGTTTATTAAATTTTATGAATAGCCTATGTCATTTATAAAAATGACTTAAAGTAAAGATGCCCTAAATAGGTGTTGTTATTGGTAGGAAGAGATGTTAAATAATATTTCTATCTTGTTTGTTAACAATAAGTGGCAGTGAAAACAGAAAAATCTCAAAAGTAGAATAAAAATGTCTTAAATCTACCAGTATCAGACGAAGTAAAAGTAAAATTTCTATATTTGAAAATTTATATTTGAAACAAAGTCATGGACGTAACAATTATAAGATATAAAGTAAAACAAAATCCACCATTTCTTAAGTACAATTATCACTACAAAATAACCGTGGCGCGGGCTAACACATGGTTTCGTTTGCGACCACAATCTCAACTGCTGTGCTGCAATCGTGGCCTACCCCGCCCACCCACAATGCAGCGGTCTTGTATAGCATGTCTCGGTTAGGTAAGTAACAAAGGCACACTTACACTACACTACAATAAAACACACACACACACACACACACACACACACACACACACACACACACACACACACACACACACACACACACACACACACACACACACACACACACACACACACACACACACACACACACACACACACACACACACACACACACACACACACACACACACACACACACACACACACACACACACACACACACACACACACACACACACACACACACACCTCCGTGTAGCTCGCCGCCGCAGGTGGTTACTAGATGGCTGATTTCTGTCTCTGATGGAATATGAGTTGTACCACGGTCAGTGGTGCTTTAGGCCGCAGGTCTAATGCTTCTAATGAGAAGAAGAAATGTTAGCATGTGAATGTTATATGCACACCTAGGTCTATACATTATATTATTTAATAGTGGTGAAAGTTTAAACTAATATAAAATATGAAATTCCCACATGCTTTGTTTAAAAAGCTGTCGACGAACGTGATTCAATTGTTTTCAACAAATATATTTCTAACATCTTAATTGATTTAAAATTGTATTGATTGTTTTTATAGTAAATAAATAACTACATTTCATGTGCAACCATACAGGATTATAATTTATTTAAGCATTCTATTTTAATGTATTTTTAAAGTAATATACATTATTACTGTTTTTTTTTTTGTCATAGAAGCTGAAACAAATTGCCATGCTTATATTGCTGACATAGCGTATGGACAAATTGTTGACATATTTTATACGTGTTTGTTTAATACCAAGAGCTCACGATCATGACAAGTATTATTCTACTGTAAAAAGTGTTTGGCTTTATTTCATTTTCCCTATGCTTATATTCTTCTGTGTGTGTATGTGTGTGTGTGTGTGTGTGTGTGTGTGTGTGTGTGTGTGTGTGTGTGTGTGTGTGTGTGTGTGTGAGAGAGAGAGAGAGAGAGAGAGAGAGAGTATATCTGTCTGTCTGTCTGTCTGTCTGTCTGTCTCTCTCTCTGTGACACACACACACAAATATATATTGCAACATTAAAATTATTTAAAGACGTTTCAGTGGTTTTACTGAACGATCAGTGATTTTGTGAGCTTTACATTCAATGTTAACTATTGTACAATAAAATACTCGTGAGACGAGAAAGATTTAAGTGACATGATATACAGTAAAACCCTGTTTAACTGAACTCGGCTTTTCCGAAAACCGGCTTAACCAAAACGATTTTTTAGAAGAAAAATTACAACAAATAAAAAAAAATTCTGGAAGATCGATACATGTAACGACAAAGACCAGAATGCTGGCTTCGTGTCAGTGACCCCGTGCGGACGCGGGCTAAGCAAGCGACACTATCAGACATCTTACTTTTAAAGAGATGCCGTGACATTGCAGCGTGCAAACGCTGTGAAGAAACTGTTCAGAAAAAAATATGGAGTTTTGTATGTAAAACTATGTAACTGTGAACATAGATTACAATGTATTGCATGATTATAATTTAAACTTTTATAATTAAAAGTTATTACTGATAATTTGTGTTTTCTATGGCTTCGTAAGCGCAAACAGACTCTATGGATTAAAAAAAAGTGTTTTCCGAAATGGCTCCGGCCCCTTTAGTTCGATTAAAAAGGATTCTACTGTAACTATATAAAAAGAAAATCATCGATTTCTTACGCAAAATTATTTAAAATGATTAAATGTTGAAAAAGAAATATAAATTTAAATATCCCCTTTTGTAAGAATCTGTTTATAAACCATAAAGACATATAATATTTCTATAACTCACACGTAAATATGTGAAAACAACATAAATCACATACATGAACATAAATATGAAAAATGTTTTAGATACTTGGATGTCTAACAAAAATATTCGATTTAAATAATCAATTTAAATATGGAAAATCAAATATAAAAATACCACTCAAATGTTAATGACATAAAAATTAAAGGTTTACTTGCAATATTTTTATTAAAATTAATATTTTTCTTCTGTTCAATAAACGTTAATTATTGTGCACCAATTTTAATTAAATAGGAAAAATCGTTATAACAGAGATATAAAAGGTACATATTCATGAATTATTATTTAAATCTTTATATTTACACTGTATACAATTATGTATTAACTTTTTCCTTTATTTATATCACGTTTCTTCTTATTTAAACTCTATATTTTATTAAATATTGTTCGTTTTTCACCTGCTTTCAAAGTTATTGTACGTGTGTGCGTGTGCGCGTTTCTCACTGGATAATGATGATGGAGGGGTGTACATGAAAAAATTTTACAGCCATCTAGTTCTCTACAACAGCCACAAGACACCC
This sequence comes from Magicicada septendecula, assembly GCA_034769895.1. NCBI lineage: Eukaryota > Metazoa > Arthropoda > Insecta > Hemiptera > Cicadidae > Magicicada > Magicicada septendecula. The sequence goes on from CM068371.1 coordinate 281,553,757, forward strand.
ATAACCAAACCGATAAAACAACAACAGTGCCACAAGACACGGATGATTTATCTGAAAGAAGCTTCGAGGAACTTAGCCTTCAACTTCAAAGACATTCAACAGGAAAAGAAAAACTGGTAAATCACAAATATTGACGGACTCCGCATTTATCAACCAAATTAATCGAAAGAAAATGAAGTTAGCTAGCAAGAAGAACAAGAAAACTAAATCAGATGGACGCAACAAAAGTGATATGTGTCGGGTATGTAAAGAAAATGTACAAAAAGTTGAAAACTGGATCCAGTGCCTATAGTGTTTGTTATGGTTTCATGTGAGTGCGTTTTCAATGGAAATGATTCGTATTTTGTGCGCCATGTTTGCCTGAGTGATGACAGTGAATAACAAATTAATGTTCGTTTGCCCCTGCAAAGTGTCCATTAGCCCCATCGTGGCGAGGCAGACGGACACTGGAATACGAAAATTATTAACTAAAAATTGCTTAGCCATAAAACGTTTGATTTAAATGTAATTAATATTAACATACAAAACAATATTCAGACTTAATTGTACTATGTTGTATTTGCATATAATTTAAATATATTAGGAGTTATTGTGAAAAAAGTGTTTAGCGTGTCCGTTTACCTCATCGTTACACTATACAATTTGCACACTCTTATTTATTATACTGAATATATTTCATTTTTATATATTTATTTATTAAATAAACGTAATATACATTTTATTAAATTATTTTTGTATAATTATGTATAATTAATTTAATATTAATAAATTGTTTACCACAAAATGTTTTATTCCCTTAAGAGGTTCTTTACCTCAAGATGTTTCAGGAAGCGTATTGTTCCCATCCTCAGCCTTCCTGATTTTATATCTTGTGGAGTATTTGTTTTGGTTGGTTGTTGTTATGGTTTCCTGATGGTTTTTGGTATTTTATACTGGTGTAATTGTGTGTGATTGTGGTGTATATATTAGCTTTTTGAGTATTTTCGATATTGAATGCTTTGAAAATTGTGTCATGTTTTGTATTGATTTGTATTTGTTCAGGAATTAGTCTGTTTTGTGTTTATATATTTGAAAATTTTCCCATATGTTCATTATGGTGCCTTTGTGTGGTATGTGTTTTATTAGTGTCATGTTGGTTATGTCTAAGAACTCATGTCCTGTGTTTATTGCATGGACAGTAATGTTGGTATCTAATGTGGGAATTGTATAATCGAAAGGTTGGCTAATCTGATCATGGCCCAACCACGCTTGCTTCGGCGAACATGACGTTACAGTGCTTCGAGCGCCCGAACGCAGCAGACGTGATTTACGCCTCTTGCTTCGGCTGTCATTTTATTTCTTTAATGTCGCGACAAATTATGTAGGCCTTAGACCCTACAACATTTCATTTATGTAGCTTCAAGTGTTGTGTAATTGCGCCTCACTTCTGTAATGTAACATTTTTTAACCGAATGTGATCGTCCAGACTTCATAATGCGTACAAGGCTTAGCTAACCTTTCGAATTCTAAATTAAATTGTAACATTTATACATAATAAATGTATTAAACTACAGTCCGCTTACTCATCATTATTTTCTTCATCCTGGAAAATTTAATTCCACTACAATATTAATTTACAAATCATTAATTCTTAACATTTTTTTGATCACTCCGCGCCTGGATTCATCATTTTAATCTTCTTTCACAACTTTATACCCTACCGAGCGGCTTCTCATCATTTCTTTTTACTTCAATTTCTGGCCATCACGGGCGATTCAGTATGTTCGATGATCCGACTGTGTCGGGATTTATTCAACATTTCTTTCGTCGTCGTCATTGAGCTTCATAGACAACACCAGTACATAAAAATCCACGTGTTAACGCCTACACACCAGATTGAGCAGTTCCAAGTTGAGAGCAGTCATCCATCCAGTCCGTGCGTGTCTACCATCTGCTCCACGGCCTCAACGCTGCAAGACATCTTACCGAAGGTACGACATCAACGCCATCAGTAAAAGGTGCGTAAAATGACGGAAGAAGGCTTAAGAGTGTTGGTTAGAAAGAGAGGCGGCTTAAAGTCTGCCATAGTGAGAATCAATTCCGCAGTACTTAATTTTGATAAAAATAGTAATACCAAACATTTTCTAACTGTGAGACTAGAAAGTTTAAAGAGTTTAGCAATAAAATATGATGAGGTCCAGTCTGAGATCGAATTAATTTCTAAAGACATAAATGCTGCCCAAGAGGACAGAGTCGAGGTTGAAGAGCTTTTATATTCAATCGAGGCTAACATCTTACAACTAATAGACACTTTCAACATCCAGACTGAATCTCAAACATTAAGCAGTAGCATTCAATTAAAACCTATAAGTTTGCCCTGCTTCACAGGCAACATTCTCGAATGGCAGCACTTTTACTCGATATTTTTAGACTTGGTACATGCTAGATCTGACTTAACTTCAGTGCAAAAATTACATTACTTATATTCATCTCTCAAAAATGAACCACTAGATTTAATCAAGGCTTTGCCTATTTGTAATGAAAACTATTCAATAGCGTTAAGTTTGCTGTCCGCTAGATATGACAATAAATTCATATTAGCTAAATATTACATTAAAAATTTATTAGAAGTGAAGTCTACAACCAAGGACTCTGTACAGAGCTTAGCAGAATTTATAAATACAATAACGTCTTCTGTCAATTCTCTGACAGCTATGCAATTGTCAGTGGATTCATTTGAACTCATTACTATACAGCTATTGTCAACAAAACTTGATCATTCCACATTTAAATTATGGAAAGAATCTATAGATTCTGAAAATCTTCCTAATTTTCAGAGTTTTATACAGTTTCTAAATGCCCGTAGACAATTATTAGAAAACACGTTACCGATGGAAGCTGGACAGCAGCTTAACAAACCAATTTTAAAATTTAACAATAAGTCTGAAAAACCTAGGTTACAAAACTCTGCTGGCAGCACTGCATTTAAAAGTTATTATTCTATTTCAAATAATTATTCATGCCCATGCTGCAAGGCAAGTCACCCAATTTATATGTGTGACAAATTTCGCGATTTAAGCATATCGGAACGAGGGCAATTCATATTAAAGCATAAATGCTGCACTAATTGTTTAAGACCAGATCATTTTTCACCTAATTGCAAGGTCAAACAATCATGTAAGATCTGTTCCAGACGACACCATACATTGCTTCATATAACTAATGGGTCAAAACAGGGTTCTGCCAGCAGTAGTAATTATTGTTCATTTAAGCTGCAATCAGCAAACAATGTTATTTTATCTACAGCCGTCGTGTTCGTCATCGACCATGCTGGTAACAGGCAACTTGCACGAGTTTTATTAGATGCAGGGTCTCAGGTAAACTTTTGTACTGCATCATTTGCAAAAAATTGCAACTTAACTTAACTAAATCTAATATACCAATCTCAGGTATTAATAATGCAACATGTTGCGCTACTAATTTGGTATCAGTTCGTATTGTTTCTCGTTATCAAAGGTTCACTTTTAATGCTCCATGCGCAGTCTTATCTGCGTTGACCCACAAACTTCCAGCACAATCTTTTGACATTAAACATTTTAATATCCCAGATAATATTTTCCTTGCTGACCCACATTTTAATGTATCAGCTGACATAGACATACTGTTGGGAGCGCAGTTTTATTTAGACTTGATTCAAGCTAACAAATATGTTCGTGGTCCTAACTTTCCTGTTATACAAGAAACTAAGTTAGGCTATATTCTAGCAGGCAATTTGCCTAAGCATTGTCATTCTAAGGGTCCTGCTCTTTCGTTCTTGGCAAGAAACAACGATGATCAAATTCTAGCGTCTCTTGAGAAGTTTTGGGAGACTGAAACCGTCCTTGATAATGCACCCATTATTAACGATTCAGTTTGCGAAGAACATTTTTTAAGTCTACGCATCGTAATAATGAAGGTAGATTTGTCGTCTCACTGCCATTCGTGTCTGATAATGCCCAGCTGGGTGAGTCCTATGCTACCGCTGAAGCGAGATTTTTAAGTTTAGAACGCAGGTTCAAGCGTGAATCTGAGCTTGCGCGTGAATATGAAAATTTTATTCAGGAATATAGGGATCTTGGCCACATGGCGCTGGTTGACGATTGTTCTGTTAATTCCAAGGTTTCAAATACCTACTATTTGCCTCATCATGCCGTTTTCAAACATTCTAGTTCCACGACGAAACTTCGCGTCGTTTTTTATGGTTCGGCTAAAACTACTAATGGTCTATCTCTCAATGATATTTTGTTAGTGGTCCCAAATGTCCAACAAGATCTTTTCTCTATTCTTTTGCGATTTCGTATACACAACTATGTTCTGATCGCTGATATCGAGAAGATGTATCGACAAATGCTAGTGTCTGATAACTATTGTCATTACCAACGTATTCTGTGGCGTAATTCTTCGCTTGAACAATTTAAACATTTCGTGCTGCGAACTGTAACATACGGTACTGCTAGCGCCTCATTCTTGGCAACTCGCTGCCTTATTCAGATTGGTAAGGATAATGAAGTTTCCTTTCCTGACGCTGCTTCAGCTATAATTAATGATTTTTATGTCGATGATTTGTTCACCGGTGCAGACACCATTTCTAATCTGATCAAGTTAAAATCTGACTTAAGTACGTTGTTGAGTCAATATGGCTTTACTCTACATAAATGGGCATCAAATGAACCAAATGTGGTCAATGAGCATAGCAATTTATCACTTCCATTAAACAAACAAGGCAATGTGCGTACGTTGGGCATTCTTTGGAACAACTCTACAGATTCATTCTTGTTTGACATCAAGTCATTTCCAGTTGAGTCAAGTATTTCTAAGAGGAGAATCCTGTCAATTATAGCGGGTATCTACGACCCATTGGGACTCATTGGTCCAATTGTTTTCCTTTATAAACAGTTTATACAGCAACTGTGGTTGTGCAATCTTGGTTAGGATGAGCCAATTTCTGAGCAATTATATTCGTATTGGCGTTCATTATGCGATAAGTTGTATTTAATTGGTAAAATTATTGTCCCACGCTCCATACGCAGCAAGTCTGAGACCAAGCTAGTTGAATTACATGGTTTCGCGGATGCCTTTGTAAAGGGTTATGGATGTTGCATTTACATTAGAGTTATTTATCAAGATTTATTGGCCTCTTGTCATCTTTTGTGTTCTAAATCTCGCGTGACTGCACTACGACAGGTGTCATTACCCCGCAATGAGCTCTGTGCTTGTTTGTTGTTATCGCGACTTCTATTAAAGGTCACCCCTGCTCTCCATTCCTTTGTCAATAGCGTACACCTGTACTCCGACTCCATGGTATCTCTCTATTGGATTCATGCTCAGTCTGCTAGGTGGAAGACTTACGTCGTTAATCGTACTGCTGAGATTCAGCGTCTCACTGAAACCCACAAATGGCATCATATTGATTCGCAACATAATCCTGCTGACATTATTTCTAGAGGATGTCACCCTGAAGTTTGGCGCGATTGTTTGCTTTGGTGGCATGGTCCCGCTTGTTTGTCTCAATCTTCTGAACCCAATCCTTTTTCACCTTTCTCACCTTCTAATGTGCCGCTTCCTGAATGCTCCGTTGAGGAGAAACAAACCCCCAAACTTTCTCTCATTTCTACCCTACCTATTGATCTCTCTAAGCACTTTTCCTCGTTGCACCGACTGACCCGCGTGTACACTTATTGCTTTCGATTCATCAAAAATGCTAGACCCTCAAGGGCAGAGAAAATTTCGGGAGTTCTTACCCCTACCGAAATTCATTCTACTCTTAACTTCTTCATAAAGCAATCCCAGTCGATCCACTTCGCTACTGAGCTTAATTGCCTTCGAAATGGGGCTTCTGTCTCTATTAGGAGTAAACTGTCTTCTCTGGACCCATTTCTTGATGAGTTTGGCATCATACGTGTCGGCGGACGTCTACAGCAGTCGCAATTACCCTATGATAATAAGCATCCTACTGTCTTGCATCCATCGGCTCACATCACTCGCCTTATAATCGAGAGTGAGCATATTTGACTCCTCCACGCTGGTGCTCAACTTGTCCATCATTCACTTCGTCAACGCTGGTGGATCATTAACGCCAAGATAGTGATTCGTTCCATCATTCGTAGATGCGTCAAATGTTTTAGATTTAATACCAAATATCAAGCTCCCAGGGTTACTCCTTCCAGGCCATTTTTATTCTGCGCAGTGGATTATGGTGGTCCCTTCATGATCCGTCATGGCGGGCAGAGATCTAGGACTCTGTCCAAGTCATATGTGTCTTTATTCATTTGCTTAGCCACTATGGCCATTCATTTGGAATTGGTTTCCGACCTTACGGCCAATGCGTTTATAGCTGCCTTACGTCGCTTCATGGCCCGTAGGGGCATACCTAGCCAGTCATATTCTGACAATGGCACGAACTTTAGGAAGGCCCGCAACGTTTTGCATGACCTTTACAATCTCTGGCATAAAAAGGATGCCACCTCTACAATCCAATCATTTGCAACTTCTCATGGTATTAAGTGGTCATTCATTCCTCCATCGTCACCTCATTTTGGTGGTCTATGGGAGAGCGGTATAAAAAGTTTGAAGTATCATTTGCGCCGCGTTGTCGGCAAGTCCATACTCACATTCGAGGTTTGTCGTTTCATCGGATGTAAACGATCCAGTGCCACTTACCCCTGGCCATTTTTTAATCTGTGCACCATTAACGGCAATACCTGATCCTGACTTGTCACACGTTCCCATCTCTCGTCTCGGCCGTTGGCAACTTCTCCAGAAGTTTGTCCAAGCTATTTGGAAATCATGGTCGCGCGACTACCTACACCAATTGCAACAGCGTCACAAATGGAAGTTCGCTAAAGAAAACGTTTCCATTGGTGACCTGGTCCTGCTAATCGAGGATAACTTGCCTCCATTAGCATGGAAATTTGGGGTAATCACAGCCACATTTCCCGGACCAGACAATTTAATTAGAGTAGTTGACGTTCGTACGCCTGTTGGCACCTATCGCAGACCAATTCATAAGTTATGTTTGGTGCCAGCGAGGGACGAACAGTAAACACTACATCAGTGTAGCTACTTAACACAAGTATTAAGTGTTGTGTTAAGTCATTATGTCAATACTATACATGTATATTATTATGTTCTTTCTGTATTGTATTTACTATTGAGTCAGTTTTTGAGGATGTTTTCTTTATATTATGTTATCACGGGTTTCTCCTCGTTAAGACCTCTCTCCGATTAGTGCCAATTTATTACGTATCTTATTTTAATATGTGTTATAATATTGTTAAGTATATCTCCTTTCCTCTCTATTTAATATAATTGTGTTATTGTGGGTGTAAATTATGTGTATAGGGTGTAATTCGAATTTTCCCTCAAGCCTATTCTGTGTTGAAGAGAAGAGCAGAAATTTTTATTGTATTCTCCTCTCTTTAATACCTAAGCAGTCCGCGAATAGCGCTATGGTTCCCAGACAGCGGAAATTTGTAGGTTAACCCACCGCGTACGGTGATTATTGGTTACACTCCTTACTTATGTTATTTCTTATTCACACTCCATTAAATCTTATATAAATGAGAAGATATTGAAATTCTAAAATGATTCTTTATTAATATTTAATATTTCTTGTCCAACAAAGTTGTTTCTCTTACGTTAGATACGAAAGGCTATAAGTCAGAAGTAATCGATTATCGATCGGATTCAAAGCTTTATATTAATTTTAGTTATGATTTTTATATTTCTTTAGATACAGGGCGTGAAGGTTCTTTCAACTGTTAGTAAGATCAGAAAATGCATAAATAGGAATACAAGGTATTACAATATATAGTTGAGTTTTTATTAAATAATATTTAAAATAATTGTATTTTACCGTCCGCTCAGCATCGTGACTCGATGAGGCCGTGTACAGATAACCCTTCGTCTTGACAGCAACAGATCAGCATGCAGATGAATTTGCTCTCGTTACTCTACGTTCCAAGTTGAAAATAAAGTTTAATTCTTGGTCCTGGGGTGATGTAGAAATACCGCTCCTTTCGTTCACCAATGTCCAAGTTTTGTGGTTACGTGCTTCGACGGAATTCGAATCCAACTACGTTTTTCTATTGGATCGTGTAAACTGAAGTTCCAGTATTATTTGGTGTTTATTTTCGTTTCGTTTACGTTATAGGATTATATCACTTTATGCAGGTAGTTATTTCTCTGGTTTTGTTAATTGATTAATTTAACATTTGTTCATTATCAGGAATTTGGCAATCCGAGTTCTTCCTTTATTTTTCGTTACTTTGTGTATCGTTTTTATATTGTCCAATTATATAATATGGTTAACTGCTAGTGGACCAAACTATTGCGATTTATCATTCATTTATTTTAAATTTCTATGTACTTTGTACTTAAATTAAATCAAATTTTTCTGAGCATCTCTTAACTAAACTATCTTCGTTCATGTAAAATTATCCAATAATCAAATCAACAAATTCTATCTATTTTTGTCGTCCATAGCAACCATCTTTTTATTCTTATTCGATATTATGTCATATTATAATCATTTCATACAATGTTCTTCCACTCATCAAAATATTCTCTTTCTCAATTTCCATTATATCCGAATATAATCTTACTTATGGCTTGTTTACTAATTCTTATATATTTTGCTGTCTTTTACTCTTAGTCTGTTTATTTTAACAAATGTTATTTTTCATTTACCAAACATTATCTATCGGTATCATTGCACTGTGGCATTATAATAATTTATTTAATTTAAGTTTATTTATTCGTTATTATCTATTATTATTAACTTCTACTAACTCCTTAGATTTTATTTAGTATTTGTTACTAATTTCTTTACCTAACCTTTCTGATCTGACTTACTATATAATGTTACTGGTTGTTAGGCCTATCATTATACCTTGATCTACTTCCGACTTTAACTTGTTACTGTCTGCAATATTATAGAATCTTTTATCTATTTATGACATGGTGGTATTAAACTCTTTTGTATCCCGTTAACAATTATAGCCTTTTTATCCAAGTTTACAATTATAATCATCTTATTATCTAAGTACTTGTATACAAATAATGAATTTTATAAAATCTAACAAAAGCTTTATCGTGACCTATAGATAACACATAAAATGAAATTAATTAGTAATCAATTACTGATTTCAACAACAGCTCTACAATGGTAAATTAACAACATACAATACTTAATTAACTGATATTCTATTAACAGAAAACTTTCACTTGTTAACACAAAATATAACATCACTATCATGATAACAATATAACATGATACAATTAATAACAAATACTTTTGAGTAACTTAAGTCATACACCATTTACTCATTCTCATCTACTTTAAAACATCAATTATTCTGAAATAGTCAACATTAGTTTTTTACAATATGTGTCAATGTCTGTTATTTACCTCTCACTGAACCTTGAGGTTTATTATTATTAACATTATTATTTGCTTATCTTTTTTACCTTGCATTCTTATTTTATTTAAACAATCATGGGTTGGGTTTCTGACCTTTTACAAGTGTGGATAATTAATAAATTTTCTGCTCTATTCTAAATCTTATAATTTGGTTTATGTAACGTCGAGGACCGTATTTCTGTTACGTTACAATATAAATTAAAGGATGTCGTTTATTTTCTTTTAAAATTAAATGTATGTATTTATCAAACACATGTTAATGTTTTAAGAAGATTATGTTAGTTATATAAGCACTTTTATTTTTACCATGAGCTTTAGTTTGTATCTTTTCAATCAGAAATTGCTTGTTTTACTTAAGCAAGAGTCAATTTATTTAATATGTAAAGCTTCAATTATTTTATGTATTTTCTTGTATGCAACATTTGATTTATGTATTATGTCTATTGGTGTTATTTGTTCTTATGTTATAGATTTTGTTATATAATATTCACATGGATTTGGAGCTATACAAACCATGTATGCATATTTGCTGCACATTTTTTGTTGATATTTGTGCATTGCTATTTCACTATTCTATAAATTTTATGTGTTACTTGTAATTGCTCAACACATGCATTACATTTTTGTATGAACACATTTACTGTACTTGTCACTTATGCTATTATATACTATTATGCCTTGTATTCACGTATTTTGTAATTATGCAACACACATATTTCTATTGTATTTTATCATGTACTTTGTATCTATGTAAAACATATTATTGTACCCGCGTCTATTGTCTATGATTATGCACCACGCATATATTTTTACACATATTTTGTATTTGTATGTTACGATCATGTATTGCACATATATTATTATTCATGTTTGTGATTATGACATACATGTCATTACGTTTATATACTTGCAACTATTCAACAATGTATAATCTATTTTCGCATGTCAATTTATTTGTGCATTGTTGCAATTGTTTGGTATAGCATGCACTATTTAATTATTATATTACAGCTAAATCTATGTTTTCATATGCATATAACTTTTGTAATAATCTTGTCTGTTCATTTTATATTCAATACTATTATGTATAAATCAGCTGGCTTTGACTGGCTTGAACTTTCAATCATGACTTGCATAAAATATTTCCAATTTGTATCGGACCCATCAAGGGATGAGTCACCGATTATTCATTATCAAGCATTATCAGATTATTCATTATTCATGTTCTGTATTGTATACATCTTTGCTAATTCATGCACATTTATACTCATGTATAAATCAGTTTGCAAGCCAACTATGGCCTGTTTAACCTTATCATTATTATTAAGATTTTATCTCTGAGCAGTTTAATGTTATAATATTGTTATCTAACATTCAATGTCGATGATCAAAACAACCTACTGATGGTTGATATCTATTAGTAAGAACGTACATGCTGTGTTTTCTTTATAATATAAATTATTAAAAAAATGTATTATAAAAAAATCATTCAATTTTTGCGGGCAGTTATGGACAGTAATGTTGGTATCTAATGTGGGAATTGTATAATCGAAAGTTTGGCTAATCTGATCATGGCCCAACCACGCTTGCTTCGGCGAACATGACGTTACAGTGCTTCGAGCGCCCGAACGCAGCAGACGTGGTTCACGCCTCTTGCTTCGGCTGTCATTTCATTTCTTTAATGTCGCGACAAATTATGTAGGCCTTAGGCCCTACAACATTTCATTTATATAGCTTCAAGTGTTGCGTAATTGCGCCTCACTTCTGTAATGTAACATTTTTTAACCGAATGTGATCGTCCAGACTTCATAATGCGTACAAGGCTTAGCTAACCTATCGAATTCTAAATTAAATTGTAACATTTATACATAATAAATGTATTAAACTACAGTCCGCTTACTCATCATTATTTTCTTCATCCTCGCAAATTTAATTCCATTACAATATTAATTTACAAAACATTAATTCTTAACATTGCATGTGTGGCCAAATTAGATTTACATATTTCATGTAGGCGTTTTTTTTTTTGTATTTCTCCACCATGTTTTTTGTAGGCGTTTAGATGTTCAAAATAACGTTTTTTTAGTTTTTGTTTGTTTGTCCTATGTAACATTTATTGCAATCTTGGCATTCAATTTTGTACATAGCATTGGTTGTTGTATTATCCTTGTTGTGTGGGTTATTTAGTTTTTTGTAAATTATTTGTACAAATTATGTATAATTATAATGGCCGATGTGCTATTTAATATATTTATCATAATATACACACTTATATTTTGTGCCTTTTATTTTTAGTTACATATAAATTTATTCAACGAACTCACGAACTCATTAGTTTAATAACACTATTATATTGTAAGAATACATCATCAATAATTCCAATACTCTCGACCACAAAGAGTGTGGTCTGCTTTGCTGCCTGGACTAGTATAGATTCGACTCTCCTGAACATTAGGCTTATTTATATTTGATCAAAATGTTAAACGAGAAAGAAACTCACAAGCTTAGATGTTTACATACCTGACCCGTTGGCCGCTGATATTGACACAGGCTCAAGTCAAACACAGCATTAGACGGAAGAACGAAAACAAGGAAATATGACGAAAGAATATGATGGTGTTGCGTTTGTCTGTAGCTGTATAACCACCACGTAATCAACTACATCATTTTTCACGCATGGTTTATGGCCGCATGACAATTTTAGTCGTGAAATTATGAGTGTAGCCGTTAGTTCAAAAGCAAATATTGTAAGTTACATAAGTATGCTTTCATCATCAGTAGGATTAATAGCATTAATAGTATAGCATCTATACGATTAATATTTTTGATAATTTATTCATTAATGACATTAGTTATTACAAAAAAATTACTTAAAAATTTAGTAAGAAGACAATAATTTATGCGATAATGCATAAAAAGAATTATCACGCCCTTGTGTTATCTCTACACATACAATTTAATTAATTGTGTTATTAGTAAACGTAATATGGTTTACATCATTATTATTAACGATTTAATTCACCATTATAAGGCTAATTTATTCTGAACGTAAATAGGAGATTAAGAGGTAATGAAATTTTAAATATCGATATAAAATACGATTTACCTATTAATTCTGTAAACGAGACTGTAATTAGAAGAAAACGAGAAATGCTTTTACGGTTTTACTGAGTTTATTATTTTTACTCGGTTTCTTGTTAGTAAATAAAATTAAGATTCCCTTTCAACAGAGTAAAAAGGAGAAAATTTCATGTACATTTATTGGTTTTTCAAAAACTAAATATACTCTTTATGTTACGTTACCATGCTTCCTGTTTATTTGAGATTTAAAGTAGATTGTATTTACAATGCAAGACTTTTGCTGATTGATTATTATACTCCTGCAAACCTTTAGATTTCCTTCTTTTTTAAATATTCGTAAATAATAATTAAATGCAAACAGTTCAATCACGTTTATTGCAGTCAAGCAGTCTGCAACTGCACGTTTACCATCTCGCTTCAAGAACTGCAGTTGTATTAAGCGAGTTTAACTATGATAGAGAAATAATAGAAAACAGAAAAAATGTTCATTAATGCTGATATCCACTAGATGAATTTTAAATTTTAGCTGAAGTATTTTTCAACACGTTTTCTTCATAATAATACAAAAAAAAACACTGCAATGAAGTTTAAAATCTATAATACGTTGATTGATTATTAATATAAGTATGCAAGTATATGAAAAATAACACCTACGCGGTTACTCAAATCCGTATGCGTCTGCAGGTACAATACAGAAAGTTACGTAATCACAAACAACATCTTAAGAACCACTTTCGTAATCCAAACTAATAACTGTCTACAGAATGATACGGAGTAATGACAATTTAAAAAGCCCAATTTTTACAGCGTCAGTTGCCTTCAAATTCGAGAAAGGTGATTCCAAAGAACTTACTTATTATAATAACTAATCATAGTTGTTAATTATTTTTCGAAACCAAGTCACATGGCAGAAACGAATTAAAAACAAATTTTTAAACTTATCGAGAAAAACGCTTGGGTTCTACGAAAAAGTAAGCCTAAGTAAATAAAACTTTCTTGGCTTCAGTAAATAGTGTTTGTTTACTCAGACATGCTACAATCACCCCCCCCCCACACACACACACACACACGACGTAGGTCTATTAATTAAGGAGTGTGTACAATCAAACTAATAATTACAAAAACATTATATTTCAGTGATTTAAAGTGGCATGATCAGATTCAGTCTCCTAGAATGCGTAAGACAAAATAATTTTATATTTGCAGAAGAAGAAATTAATTAAATTTGTATCATAATTGTAAGATAACTGCCAACATCTTTGAAATGATGTCACAATTTATCAGTGTATTTGTGTGTATGCGTGTGTAGTTTAAATTTTGTAATACACATAAACGGATGCAATATACAAAAAGCTACAAAAATGGAAAGTATACGCATGCCATAGGATATTAAACATACTTTTGAACAAAATAAAATTTTTGCCACCTTCATAGGTCTAAAGTATATTTAATCACAGTAACTAATAGGGAATTAAAAATTTGTAGTTTTTTAGAATACAATTTTGTTTTCATTGTAAAAGATAGTTCAAACGCGTATTAATAGGATACTATTAAAAGTGTCAATAGAACTTTAGGGAAAAAATAGTTATTAAATATAAAATGTACTCTACGTGAATTTATAAGACACTAAAAATTTGTTCAACATTTGTATGAAGAAAGCAATGTCTGAAGAAACATAGATTCTCGAATACAGGAAAGAATAATAAAACATTGTTACCTTACATTACGAATTGTAGACAAAACTGTAAGAAAAGGTTCATAATTTCTTCAGCAGTAAGTAGCCTATCCACCGGTCGTCGTTGATTGTACTCAGAGCTGACTCACATCGTTTGTAGCTTGTCCCTACAGTGTCTCTGTCAGTAGCTGATAATGTCTACAAGAATGCTGTCAATTTCTGTATGTATCGAGCGAAATTGATATAAAATTGTATTATCACTCATAAAACGATTGTTTCATAAGCGATTACGGAGGCTTATGCCGTAACATAAACATCTCTCTCTCATTCTCTCTCTCTCTCTCTCTCTCTCACACACACACACACACACGCGCGCGCGCACGTATAACATCAGTAAAGTATTTCTCAAAGGGACGATGTGAGCGTGCTCATATTGTTTGCACAGGAACAGCTGAGCATCGATGATGCCGTAAGATGTGAGAGTAGAGGAGGAGTCTACGGTCCCAAAACAACAGTAAAGTGCACGTAAAAGCGCATCCGCAAGGATGGCGTGGTACAGCATCCGACCGCATGTTGTGTGGTTATGTTACAAAAGTGGTCCCCGCGGATTACACGCAACTCGTTATGGTTGCTCCTTACGTCATTAGTGTAATGCCATTAAACTGTTTACAGCTTGCCGATAGCCAGTGAAACGTTATAAGATGTATTCCAGACATTACGTATCATCAAACAGTAAAACGAAGTCATTTTAGTAATTCTTGGTTATTATTTAAGACAGTAACTTTTTGGTGACTTTGATTCAAATTGAAAATTTATGAATCGTGTATGATGTGTTAGCCTGGTCAGACGAAATGTTGGTTACCAGCGAAGTGGTCGCTATGTTGCTTTGGATACTTATTAAAAGTTTTTTTTTTTATAATTTATTGGAGATCTGTAATCTATTCGACTGAGCGAACATTTAACAAATTGGCTGACAACACACACAGGATTATGAAGAGCTGACCATTGATAGCTCTTCTTGTTTTTGATAATAGATTAAAGAGGTAACAAAATAAAAACTAAATGATAAAAACATGTAAACAAATGAACAAAAGTCACTTCCACTTTCTGCTGGCATGATACAATAAGTTCAAATATTAAACACTGGGCCCATAAGGCACATATACAGGTTGACATTAACACGTATGAATGACACGAATACAAAAACATACAGAACAGATATCACAGACAGTACAATACAGAAAATACAGAGAATACATTATGAGTTAAACCTGAATGGTAAGTTTAATAGTTTGTGTCTTTTTAGTCTATAAATATCTTCACTGTTGTCTAACAAGTTAATTGCCAGGTGGTTAGGATGCTGTTCTAGTTTGGAGATGTGAGTCCTGCTGAGGCGCATGATTTCTTCTCTCACGGTTTAACTTTGAGGTCGCGGTGTATAGAGTTGTTGGAGACAAACCATGGAGCGTCGACTATTGATCTAAGTGTTTTGGACTGAAAGCGCTGGATAATCTCAATATTACTTGTACTTGCAGTACCCCAAAGCTGAATACCATAAGTCCATACCGGTTTAAGAACGGCTTTATAGATCAAGAGTTTGTTGACGAGACTTAACCGTGATTGTCTGCCTATAAGCCAATAGATGTTTCTGACCTTGTGATTAAGTTCAAGGTTCTTAGATGTTATATGTTTTTTCCATGTTAGTCTCATGTCCAGATGCATCCCAAGGTACTTAGCACTTTCAGCTTGCGGTACTGGTTGACCGTTAACTGTTACTGGAGGGCAGCTTGCCTTACGTGGTTCTGATTGACCGTTAACTGTTACTGGAGGGCAGTTTGCCTTACGTGTGGTGAAGGTAACGTGGACTGACTTGGAAGAATTGATTTTTGTGCGCCAATTATCAAGCCATAACTGAACGCTGTTTAATGATTCTTGTAGTATAAGAGATGCTATTGAGGGGTCGGAGTGTGTCGCTAGGATTGCTGTGTCATCGGCGTAGGTAGCAACAGTGGTTTCACTTGCTGACGGTAAGTCCGAGGTGAACAGGAGGTAGAGCAGAGGACCCAGGACACTACCCTGCGATATTAAAAGTGAACACTCTTTTAATCGCTAACTCATGTAACAAAAATAATCGCTATATTACATTCTAATGTATACTTTTTATTAATGACAAAATGTATTATGTGTAACATTTTTAATTTTATGTTTATGATTAGAGTTTTAAAGAGTTTTTTGTGACAGAGAGGAAGCTGCGAGTTCAAGTGTGTATGAAGGGAGTTTGTAGTTTTAGAGATAAGGAAATAAAACTAAACATTGCAACGATACGTTTAGCATAAGTATATGTATCAACTCCTGACTGAGGTATGATAACATACGAAAGCACGTATGAAATGTATAAATTTGTAAATAAGAAAAATAATATAATAAATATACGTTAGGTATAAGGAATAATGTAAGAAATAAACGTAGTATTTAATTTTAAATAAATTAAATATTGTAAGTAAGCATGCATATGGAAGCACATAGCTTAGTTGGTTTTTAAACGTAACGAAGGGAGAAAATGACACGCGCTGACCGGCAGAGGTGACGTCATAACGACATGCGGCCGCCTGTGTATCAGTCTGCGTGTGTGTGTTTGTGTACATGTGTAAACGACAGACAGGTTGAATTATGCAAACGAGGGTGGCAGATTTTACACAGTTTTTTAAGTACTGAACGCGAACCAGAAGTCACACGAATCAGCGACATATGTAAAAACATAGCTGACGCCTGGCGCTTCAGTTTGGCGTTAAGTGGTCATTAATCGTGGGAACCGTTCAGACACCGTGTGAAATTTTGCCATAACTGCCATAATTTACACAGCGTAACATTCATAATTTGCATAAACAAAGTTTAATATTATACCGAACGATTGGTGAAATAATATTTATAAAAATGTGTGCGCTTCATAGAAAGACGCGTAGGTTGAAAGTAACGATTAAACCGACGCGCCGACCTGTTTAATGTTGTCAAAACAGTTTCCAACAGGAATTTCAACGACAGCAGCAGTATAAAACCCCAGCGAGCGACACACTCTTTCTCAGATGATTTTCAGATCAAGCTCAGATAGTACGCGAAATCCACGCATCTCGATACCGTAAATTTTACAAAGTTTTAGTAATGTTTTAAACAGTATTCAATAACGTGAAATGCGATGGAACCGGCATTACGTCGGTGCAAGTATTAATGAACACGAGTGATTTTAAAAAGACTATATTAACGAATCTACGAGTGTTGTAACTACGATGAAATTCGAGAAGTCTACGTAGAACTTCTAGACATCTACGAGGGACAAGAAAAGAAGAGGAGAGGAACTAGAACAAGAAGACGAGAGGACGCAGGGACAGCCGCATGCAGCTACATCCAGCCGTACATCATCACGACTAGAGGTCCACGTCAGAACTCAGCATCCAGGAGACGGAGCGAGGAATTCAACGACGCAGAGACAGAGAAGGTGATACCGAAGAGAGTCCAGATGACGGTAACGACAAAGTTAAATGGTTGCAGAAAAATGCAGGTAAAGTCAGACATTTATTTAATATTATAAATGACTCTGAGGTCTATCGAAAAAGCTCTAGTTTCCATATACAGTTTCCATTTACAAAGAAAGTAATATATTTTTAAATCTGCATAATGAATAAATAATTGTTCAAAATATAATTGAGAATAGAGAATATAACTGTAGTAATCTCATAAATAAATGGTCAAGGAAGAACCATATTTTTATTATATTTTGTAATTGATTAGGTGATTAATTTCAAATATGAGAGTTACGTAATTAGAAGATTGTTAATTAATTGAGACATTAAATAATAGAATCAATTAAAGTAATAAATGTACACTATTAATATTTTAATAAATATTTAATTAATTAAAAGTTTTATTTAAGTGGTATATATTAAAAACCACACTTGCAAAGACAAGATGAATATTAAATTTTATACGTATTAATCACGTTTTTATAATAATTATATGTGTTATATGTAATATGTCTGTGTAATATTTCAGGTCATATATGATTTATGTATGTGTATACTATGTCTTAGAAATATAAGAAATAAGATTTAAACACGTTATAAGTACATTATATTCAGATTGAATATAAGGGTTCAATATATGAAGAGAAAAATTGTACCCCTTTTAAAGCATATTGCGCGCACGGAGGAGTGTGAGATTTGGCATAGTTAAAGTTTATATGGAGAAGGAGTGCAGAAAGCTAAAATTTATATATAATATGTGTTACAAATACATTAAATTAAATTAAATAAAACATTCATTTGCACTTGAAAATTCATTTAAACTTTTTCAAACAATGGTAATTGTTAAAAATAATATAATTTTGTTGCCAGGCAATAAAATTATAATTTTTTCATTTTAGTGTACGTTCATACTGCCAATGTCAAACAGATAATAGTCTGTCGTTTGTTTACGTTCATACTGCCAACGTCAAACACATAATAGTCTGTGGTCAAACAGTCGCACAGAGTAGAGATTGTCGCCAAAGAATTTTAAAATGTTGCCAACAAATAATTACTGACAGATTGACTGAATGAGCTGTGAATTTTGTGTGATTTCAAATGTTCCTTTTCCAATAGTCTGTGGAGTGTATGTCAAGGCAAAAAAGCGTTTATTTTATATTTTGTATATTAGATATCTGTGTTTTATATATTAATGTGCAGTTGAAAGTGAAATACAGCTTGCTTAATATACACCTGTTGCAAAAGGAAAATTTTGTAGCAGCAATTTGAATTGACTTACTCTCACCTAATTATTATTGGTGGTTTCAAAAAAGTGAGTACATTTTATTATTTTTAAATTAAACCCTGTCTAATCTTAGTTTCAGTAATTTCATTACATGTTTTTTTTTACATTCAGATATTCGCACCTACTTAGATTATGCCTCGACATAGAACATTGACGGGTCGGAGTGAGAGACAAAGAAGAAGGAATATATATATTCGCGTGAAAGTCAAAATGGTAATAGACCAAATGCAAATTTAAATAGTGTAATAGTATACAAAATGATGAAATTATTTTGAGGGATACATTTAAATGCGCACTGAATGTCATTCCAAGAAATTTTAATACTTTTGATTGTGGATTAATGCATTTACAATGCAGGTTTTGCAATGCAAAACATTTCGAATCTGAGGTCACTTTAGGTGAAAGGACTGCATTCACTTCATGTTGTCATAAGGGTAAAGCAATATTACCGGCCTTAAGTCAAAATGAATACTTTAAATCATTGTATGATGGGCTTACTTCAAATGAACCTTCAATAAAAAGAAAGTCAAAAAATTATTTTGAAAACATTCGTAAATACAATTCATCATTTGCTATAGTTAGCTCAGAAGCTAAAATTTCGGATACAGTTACGCGTGGAGTGTATCATTTTAAAATACATGATGTTTTTTATCACAGATCAGGTCCAATGACTGCTGGATATGGTCGCTCACCATGTTATGCGCAATTATATTTTTATGATGTTGACACTGCTGTCAATTATAGATTACGTGAACACTATAATCAAACATGCAATAACAATATAATGCGCGAAATCTCTCTTGAATTGGAACGCATTAATCCTTTCGTTCGGTCATTCATTGCAATGAAAGATCATTGTCAGAGAGTTGAAAATCAAAATAAAGAAATTTGTATGCTCATTAAAGTAAATCGTGATTTAGATCTACGCCGTTATAATGATGCAGTTCAAACTGATGTAGCAGTAATATTTAGTACAGTTGATGGTGAGCCACCCTTTGAACGAAATATGGTTTCGTTTTCAAAAGTTAATGGTACCATTAAAAATATCTCTGTTTTGGATTCATCATTGGACCCTTTAGCGTATCCATTACTTTTCCAAATGGTGATACAGGGTGGCATATCAATATTTCTCATAATGTACCAACTACATCTAATTCAAGAGCGCCCAGAAATAAATTAACCATGCTTCAGTATGCAGCCTATCGACTTGCAATTAGAGAAGATTTTAGCATGTTGCACCATTCACAAAAATTATTTCTGCAGTGGATAGTTGATATGTATGTGAGAATAGAGGGCACAAGGTTACACTTCATTCGACAAAATCAAGCAAGTCTTAGGTCTGAAGTTTACAACAATTTAACAGATTATTTAGAATTGAACCCCAATGCCAATAATGTTGGCCGTAGAGTAATTTTACCATCTTCATTCAATAGATCTCCAAGAAATATGTATCAGAATTATTTAGATGCAATGTCAATTGTACAACATTTCGGAAAGCCTTCTTTGTTTATTACAATGACTTGCAATCCAAGTTAGCCTGAAATAGTTAGCAATATTGGTGTAGGTGAGTCAGCTAATTTTCGACCTGATATTGTTGTGCGTGTATTCAAGTCCAAACTGAAAGCATTAATTGAGGGCCTTACACTAAAAAAAATCTTCGGTAAAGTTGAAGCACTCATTTATACAATTGAGTTTCAAAAGAGAGGATTGCCTCATGCTCACATTTTACTCTCTTTAAATGAGCAAGATAAAATTTTTAACGCTACCGATATTGATAAAGTTGTATCTGCGGAGATTCCTAACATTCAAACACATCCTACATTACATGAATATGTTGTAAAACACATGATGCATGGTCCATGCGGTGTACTTAATCCTAATTCTGTATGTATGAGAGATGGAAAATGCACAAAAGATTATCCAAAACTATTTAATGAATTTACATGTGAATCATTAAATGGATATCCATTATACAGAAGGCGTGATAATGGTATTAATGCTGAAGTTCGCGGTAGTTGCCTCGACAATCGTTATGTTGTACCATACAATCCGTATTTACTTGCCAAATTTAATTGCCATATAAATGTTGAAGTATGCACTACAGTTAAAAGTGTTAAATACATTTATAAATACGTGTATAAAGGCTATGACAGTGCATCTGTTGAATTAGGTTCAGAGAGAAATGAACCAGGTCAAGAAATACAAATTGATGAATTTAAAAATTTTTTAAATGGCCGTTATGTCGGATCAACTGAAGCTGTATGGCGCATCTATGAATTACCAATGCATTTTCAATCACATGTCATCGTTAGACTTGACATTCATATACCGCGTAGACAGAATGTTTACTTTCGAGAAGGGCAAGAACGTCAAGCAATTGAAAATGCAAGACAAACAAAATTATTAGCATTTTTTGAATTGAATCGATCAGATCCATCAGCGCATGAATATAAGTATATTGAAATTCCTTTGCATTATGTGTGGGAAGATTCCCGAAAAAAATGGAAGAAGAGAAGGCGTGGAGGTGATAAAATCATTACACGCATATATGTAGTATCACCAAAAGACATCGAACTTTTCCATTTACGATTGCTTTTATTACATGTCTGTGGTCCAAAATCATTTGAGGATGTTAGAACATACAATGGAATTATACACACTTCTTTTGTTGAAGCGTGCCATGCTCGCGGCATTGCTTCAAATGATAATGAATGGCGCGAATGTTTAAATGAAGCAAAAGAATTACATTCACCAAAACAAATGCGAAATTTATTTGGTTACATTTGTGCATTAAATGTGCCAGCCAATGCATTGGCGTTATTGAATGAATTTAAAGTATATCTTAGTGAAGATTTTTTGAGAGATTACAACGAAGAAGTATCCTTTAACACAGCTCTATTAGAAATTGAAGATATTTTGAATGTTCATAATTTGTCATGTCAAGAACTTGGTTTACCAGTTCCCACGTATTCGCAGAGAACAGACGAAGCAAATGCTATTGATCCAATAGAACAAGAGTTTCTGTTTTGTGAGCATTATGAAACTGCAAATATTGAACAGCGTAATCTAATTGATCGTGTGATTCGTGAAGTTTTGCACCATGATACTGGATCTAATGTTTTTTGTTTAACCGCTCATGCAGGTTGTGGAAAAACATTCACACAAACAGCAATCATTCACAAATTAAATTCGCTTAATCTTAGTTGCATTGCAACAGCGTTCAGTGGCATAGCTTCAACTCTATTACTTGGAGGTAGAACTTTACACAATGTGTTTAAATTGCCTATACCCATTTTGGAAAATTCTGTAGCGAATATCACCGCAAATAGTAGCTATGGACGTTACATAAATTCATCATCATTGATAATTATTGATGAAATTTCTATGTGCCCACTGCAAGTGTTGAAAATCATAGACAGATTATTGCAGGATCTATGCGATGAAAATCATAAACATAAACCATTTGGAGTGAAAACGATACTTCTGTGCGGTGATTTTCGGCAAATCTTACCAGTTGTCCCACATGGATCACGTGCAAATTTAATTGAAAATTGTGTCACGAGTTGGCATAAATTTGTTTATTTTCATAAAGTAACGTTTACTCAAAATATGAGAGCCTTACCAAGTGAAATAGAATTTGTCGAAGTCTTGAAAAAATTTGTAATGATGAAGCCTTACAATTCCCTCAGTTTGGTGAAAATATTATTGAAATACCTCAGCAATAATATAACGTTGTAATATATATATTGATTCTAAATTTTTACAGTATACATAAAACCTGTTAATGCAACAGGAGCGACTTATACGGATATTCATTATCTAGTTTGCTTAATAGTAAAGAAATAAGTATGAAATTTAAAAAGATCTGAAATATTCATGTATTACAATACCCTTATTATGTCTAAAGTTTTATTGCACAGATTGAGATGGGCATAAAAATTTGATAATATAAAACATGGATCATTAAAAAAAACATTATGATTAGAAGCAAGAAATAAGCAGGAGATTTTTAAATGTATGTTTTACTTGGTGCGTTGGATTTGACGAAACGTTTTACTGAAATAAACTAATTTTTAAAATTTATTAAATTTTTGTAATTATTTATGAATTGATACTTTCTGTACGGAGCAAAGTTGAATTTCTTTTAATGAAATGTCTTAATACATTTTTAAAACCCTAAAACTCTTGCTGTTAAAACCTGTATTTAAACAATTTTTCATAGTCTTTAATTAATCCAGCCTATAGTATATTCTGCTTGGCATTATAATACATAGTTTTTAGTTTGACTAAAGTAAATATCATCTTGCATTTGTTTACATTTTTCAGTACAATTATTCATGTATCCGGATTTCTGAATACCGACATTCAATCTTCCAGAGGTGAACCCGGACAATCGACATCGCACCTTAGCTAACTAGATCTTCATGAGAACAAATAGTAACAAAAGTAAAATGTTTAAGTAAAAAATTATCTCAAGTATTTCTAATCTACTAATTTATTCAAAATTTTAACACGACTTGAATATTTTTGTGATCAAATCCTTTCCTCTTTACTTCCAAACATATTACGCTATCTTATTATTGAGTTACAGAATACACTTTTTATGCAATGTGGTATCAAAGAATTCATAATTTTGCACAATAGGAACACACCTAAATTCCCATTAGAAGCGCTAATAAATAGTCTAACGATTAGAAATGACTGAAGTTTCTTCCATAATGTAAATGAAATTCGACCTAAGAATGATAAGGAATGGCTTTGAATTTAAAATTGAAATAACCTTTCTCTAAAGTAGGTATTATTTTTATTACAGGTCACATAAATTACAGGAACGAAAATTACAACTATATCACATTAGGCATCCTACTATTAATACACGCGTACCTTAACCTTAATTGACACGTACATACAACGTTCATTGTTACTTCCAATACTTGCAAGGGAAAACATAATTAATATATCAGTAAATATATATACCGAGAGAAAAAGGGGTAACTGTGTGTGTGTGTGTGTGTGTGTGTGTTGAGAGAGGGTGAGAGGGAGAGAGAGACAGATAGACAAACAGTATACAGGCAGACAAACAAAAAGACAAACATCCAGAGGGAGAAAACATGTATTTCATTCATGTACATACAACACACTTATATACAAATATTCATATGCTCGTATTAAATACGTTCGCGTACTTTGAGTATACTGAGTAATATTTAAAATCTTAAGAATTGAAAAATTATGGCAGTCGTGGAACGCTTATGCAATGAGAACAAAACGTTCAACATCTCTGTTAAGAATTTGAAGTTTAACTTTTTTTATTGTTAGTGCCTTGCTTATCTAGTATCGTGTTTTACTGGCTTATGTCGTTATGTTTCTTCTAAATGTTCGTCATTATCAGACAATAAAAATGCTGTACGCTAGTTTTTAGTAAAAAAGGAAAAATGAAATGGTTCAAAAAGGAATCTACTCCTAATAGTGTTACAATATTTTTAAGGAATTATTTATTTAAAATAATTAAAAATAAATAAAGTACAAGCTATGACTTTCCTTATAAACATTAGAAAAATGTAATAATTAGAGAATAGAATAATTAGAAACTATAATTATTAGAAGTGATAATTGGGGAAGTACAACAGGATTGACAATGTTATTAATAACGATAAAGGTGGTTAGCTTTTTTAGCATTGCTGTGAAGTTGAACTGACCTGTTAAATTACGGTTGTTTAAAGCAGAAATACATAATAGTTGACGACGGCTGCTCTCCATAATAGACAACGACAGGTTTCTGTCTGCTTTATTAGTTACTCTCATGTAGACAAGTTGCTGCATATGTAAATGTATATTTTAATGGAATAATTTACCAATGCAGTTGTAAATTTTGGTTACATTTCTTGAAATAGAACTTATAAATTTCTATTATAATAGTTGATACTATTCGTAGTTTTGAATGTGTGTGTGTGTGTGTGTGTGTGTGTGTGTGAAGGCGGAGCGTCTATGGAGCGAACTCCGGTTGAAAGATTCACTCTCTGTGTGCAAAAGCCGATGATGCAAATTCAAGTTGCGCGGAAATAAGACAATATATTTCCTTGTTACTGACGTTCCTCGTGAAAAGTTTGGAATTATAATTAGTTTCATATCTTGTTACAGTCGCAGCAGCAGATGTTGCGTTGGGAATGGAATGATTTAACAAAGGGCGTCTTCCTTCCTACATTGCTTCCTGCCCGTTCTGTCTTGCATTGCATACCTTGTAGTGTAATTTTATGTTGAAATATTTCTGAAAACTTGGTTCTTCTTTCTTATCCGTTAGAGTTCCTTCCAGTTACACAGATGATGATTACTAAAGTTTTTGCCCTATAATAACACCATTTTTATGGAATATTTAAAAATGTTTGCCAATACAACGTGTAAATGATACATAAACAATAAAGAAATCGGGTTAACGTGTTCAAATTTATTACCTAACGTACAAAAAGCAGAACATACGTTGGTTAGTCTGTAAATAAATTTATTTCCTATAACGAGGTATTCTGCCTCGAGAAGTATTTTGTTTCGTAGCAGCGGAAACAAATTCTCGACAACTGTGTTAGTTAAAGTAGAGGTGCTAGTCCCTAGTCGAATAAAGTAGTGGGTAATGGATCTGAGAAGTGCAATAGTTGCAGTTTCAACACGGTAAGCATTTAAAATAAGTTGAAATGTATATTTTGTTTGTTTCGTAATACACAAATGTCAAATAGCACGAGAGAGGGGTTTTCACATTGTAGCGGTTTTGTTCGATGCTCTAGTCCCTGACACATACGTTTGTACAAGATGAACTAACAAGCGTTCAGTTATAGTACCTAAATAGAACCTTAATGAATATGTGGTATAGCTTTTATTACGTAGTAGACTTAGATAGTAGCGGTCCAGTTCTTAAGTATTAAAAAGCCAAGAGAAGATCTATCATAAATTACCTGTAATACTATAGACCAACTGTACATAAATATTTTAGTATTTCTTTTAAAAATGTATTAAGTACATATTTTCATAAATTGTATAAAATAATTTAATTTTTGTATGTTTTAAATATTAATAGTAAATATTTAATATGTACAGATTAAGCTACTAATAAATTGTATAAACCATGCGATAAACACGATTCTTAGAATATCCAAAAAACGGCGTTTTGTGTTCAACTACATGCCAGGTTAAATGAAAAAACAATATACATTTTGTTCTTTAAACATTTACATCGGAAATAACAGATTACACCTGCTGCTAAGGTTAACACGTAGCCTAATATTGTACATGACCGTTTATGTTAGCTGCAACAAATACGAGGTGTATTCAGAAAAGACCTAACTATTTGTATAGTACTCCAACCTGCGCTTAGAGCGAGCTGCACAATTAAGTGCTGCTAGCGACTGGTTTTGACACCAGAATCCCGTTATCTCCGTCCCGTCATTATCATCAGTCTTCGAGCTACACACGCTGTAGTGGGCACGAGCACACAACGTCCGACGGATTTATAACGAAGTGAGAATGAAGATCTTAGATCTTAACACAACGTGTGTATATAAAATTTTTGCTGCTAACTTCGTAAAATCTTTACAGAGTCATTCCCATTGAATTCCAAATTTGTCATTACCATTTGCATTAGTACGCAGTTGTTGACAGAAACAGAATAAATTGGAGTTTGTTGTGAAAAACTATCGCTAGGTGCGCCCAAAATCGCAGCGCATTGTTTGTGCGGGTTGAGCTTATTCAAAAAGTTCGGTCTTTTAAGAACACACCTCTTATTAACGTGTTACAAAATGATTTATGGCTTTTGTACCTATAAGAGAAAGAGAAAGAAACTAGATAAAAAAACATTAATTTATGTTTGTAAGTTACATTAAAAAAGAAGAATTTCGACGAAACCGAAACATCGAAGCATGATAATGTTTTTATAGGCTTTTGAAACGTATAATGTGCATAAACTGCAGACTCTCCTGTTCAGCGATGTTCTATGTTGATATTTACTATATAACAAACATTATCATGTTAAAACGACAGAGACCGAAGATTTCTAGACTGTGGGGAATCGAAAGTGTGGAAAAAATATAGTGTTAACATCACCTGGAGCGTTACATTTGTCGATGACGTTACACATTTTGCATCACGCATTTTGTGGAATGACCCTCAGCCTAAAAACATTATCATGTTAAAAATTTAAAGTGGCTATTATGAAAAATATCACATGTATTTCTGAAAAACAAGATCTTATTATATAAGGTTATCATGAAAAGGTTTATGGACTTATGGTGTAAAGGTTTCGGGATGTGCCAGAAAGTTAGACGTTGACGTTCTTCAAAGCATCCAATATAAATTACTTCTATCAATGACAGACCGTCCTTGGTATGTACCGAATAACAAGAGCACAACGACTACCTTGGAATACCATTCATCAAAGACGCAATACTAGAGCAAAGTAGCAAACACCTCGAGCGACCAAACAAACACATCAATCGACTCATGCGACCACTTCTACAAAAACAAATTAATAGAAGACTGTAAAGACAACTTCCTATCGGCCTCTTATGATGTGCAAGGCGTTGGGAAAGCCTGACATTTGAAGTACCTGGTTCTGTGCTACCACATTAGCCTACAGAATATATGTAATTTTGAAAGCTAATGTATGTAAATAAAAAATGTTTGTACGTTTGTTTTGATTCAGGCCTATTTGTTTACTTAATAGCTGTTACTTCTTGATATATTACATTCTCTTTTAGGTAATCACTCTAAAGTTGTAACAATAATTTAGAAATATATGTTAATTTTATCGCACGTTCTTTTGTACAAGTTATTTTTATTGCAATTTTTTCGTGTATCGACTTTAGTTTTATTGGTGTTAGTGAAACCTATAGCACACACATTAGTTGAGAAAGGCTTTTACGTTCTTTTTAAGCGAAGTATACTTGATACGTAATGCACAAGATACGAGGAAAATTAACTTTAGAAAATGAGTTTTAAAGGATTTTAATGGAATCATTAATAGCGATTGCTAACAAACCTCTTTTGTAAGATGCGTGCATTGTGTATATTCATGACGAAGGTGCACTTTATTTGTCTGCGTGGTAAGGAAACGTTCCTTCTATACGTTCTTAATTTACTCCCATCTGACACATCAAAACGTTGCTTGTAACTGTTATAGTACTCTTCAACAAAAATGAAATGCTGAATACAGTAAAAAAGCATTAGTGAGGATGCCATACCAGCCCCGTTTCTAACGTTATGCACAGGAGAATGGTAAACTGCCGGATGTACGCTTGCGCGCTAGTGGCTTTAATTTATTAAAAAAATGCAGCAAGGAATAACCGCTGTATTGCACCAGACTACTACGTGTAATACTATTCTACGTTAACATACACCAATAATTTCTTGTTGGTTAATTCATGAGTCAAGAGAATAATCCTTTCAAGGTGGAAGCCTGAAGGCCTGTTAAAACAATAGTCACTTAAAAAAACAAGAATACTTCAAATAATAACAATCTATTTAATAGTTTAATGTTTAATATATTTAATATCTCGTAGTTTTAGTTAAAAATACATAAAATAACTTACATTTGTTTGTTTATGAATTATGGTTATTAATTTTAATTTCATATATTGTATACTTAATACAGATGCTTTTCTCTGAAACTTAGTTTACGATTGTTAAAAAACTTCCGTTCCTGTAACTTTTTAGTCGTTGTACATCTGTGTATCTTAAGCAATCTGTAAAGAACGGAACAAACTCGAGACATTGTACATCACATGTGTACGCAGAGCGGAAGGCAATTTACGGCACTTGGTTCGATTGTGTTTATTATTCATAAACTTTACTTTGTATTTTACAGATGTAAATTAAAATAAACAACAATTAAAATGAAACAAAAATACAAGTAAAATGAATTACGAAATAAACATAAAATTTTATTAGTGAATGGTTAGTGAGGATCGGTCAATAATACAAATTTTAGCTATTTTGCGTAGACGTTTCGACAATATTTATTGACATCTTCAGGACCTGTGTATGAAATACAATAGAAATATCAAACATAACGGAACAATTAAATATTTGGGTGAACGTGTTGGTGTATGTGAGTGTGTGCGTGCGTATGTATGTATCATTTTATATGTGAAGACTTATGATAGTTTGTTTACATCTTCAAATTATCTTTAAGAAAAAGAGCAAATTATAGTATGAGAGAACTTAATTTATACAGTATTACAATTTAAATTACTAGAAAATTTAAATAAGATGGAAAAGATCTAAGAATAATAGCTACACTGTATTGGTACTAATTTGCAGTGGTTAGAGTAGATA
Organism: Magicicada septendecula; assembly: GCA_034769895.1. NCBI lineage: Eukaryota > Metazoa > Arthropoda > Insecta > Hemiptera > Cicadidae > Magicicada > Magicicada septendecula. Next base: position 281,583,072 of record CM068371.1, read on the forward strand.
AAGTGAAAACTGAAGACACAAATTCTGCGTGGTGTAAGACAAGGATGTATACTATCTCCGCTTTTATTCAACATCACTCGGAAGGTATTTTTAGAGAAGCTTTAGATGAACGGTGAAAGAATAAATAACATACGTTATGCGGATGATACCGTCATATTCGGAGATAGCTTAGAGGGGCTCCAACAACTAATGAATAGAGTGACAGAAGGCAGCCGTAGATATGGTCTAGACTAGACATCAATGTTAATAAAACGAAGCTAATGCTTGTATCTAAGAACAAGTTCACAAACTGCACCCTTAATATAAACCAAAGCCAGTTGAACATGTAAGCAAATTTACATATCTTGGTACTATAGTCAATGAACAATGGGCCCACTCTCAAGAAATAAAGAGCAGAATTGAAAAGGCAAGAGCAGTGTACACTAGAATGAGCAGTTTACTCAAAAGTCACGATTTAACAATAAACACAAAAATGAGATTGTTACCCTGCTACGTATTCTTGGGCCTCTTCTACGGTGTAGAATCTTGGACTTTGACTGAAGCCACAACTAAAAAATTAGAATCTTTCGAAATGTGGCTTTACCGTAGAATACTGAGCATTTCATAGGCAGAACATATAACTAATGTTGAAGTTCTTAGAAAGATGAAGAAAGAAAGGAAGTTATTAACACAGTGAGCTTCAGTATCTGGGACATCTCATGAGAAATTAACAGAGATTTTACTTATTACAGTCCATACTACAGGGGAAAGTACTTGGAAAGAGAGGAGTTGGGCGACCGAGAATGTCATGGCTGAGAAACGTAAGGACCTGGTTTGGTATAAATACAACTGTCTTATTCCGCAAAGGTGTTGGGTCGATTTATCAACGCTAAACGAGATCTTTCTTCTGGAGACAATCCTACTAAAATGGTATCGACCATCTGTCTCTCATTCCAATCTACTTGTAGTAGTCGAGAGGACTCCCTGATGTCTGAGATGTAATGGGCCAATCTCTCGTGATTTCCTTGTACTCGTAGTACGGTCTTTCTTTTAAGTTCTTCATAAATGCCGGTAAGAATAAAATATTTTATTACTAATAAAATACTTAATACTATTTTTCACTTAATACTGAAAGTGAAAATAGCCTGTATGATATCCAACATCCGAAACGGATAGGAACTATCAGGAGAAGAAATGTTATTTAGCAAGACGGTTTGATAACTAAAACTTTATGTATTTAAATGCTTCCGGCCTTAATTGTTTGATGTTTGTAATATTTCATAATCCTCTCCTTCTGCGCAAGTGGAGTGAATGAACACGTTTCACGATTGTAGAACTTTTAGAATAAAGATGTATGTGTGTGTGTGTACGTGTAGAATGTATGTGTATGTGCGTGTGAGAGAGAGGGAGTGAGAGAGAGAGAGATATAGAGATAGATAAAGAGAGAGAGAGAGAGAGAGAGAGAGAGAGAGAGAGAGAGAGAGAGAGAGAGAGAGAGGGGGGGGGTGCAAGATCAGAGAGCCTGAAAACTCTTAAATTTTTAATAATACTCTAAAATCACTCTTGAGTCACACGCAGATGGGTAATTGTTAATCAACAGTTAACTTTTTTTTTTACCTAATTCAAACACTAATTCTGGGAGGATATAGGTGGAAACGTTGCCACGAGTATTATCTGTCCCGCTACACCCCTGAATAAATAACACGATGTACGTTTCCGGTCAGATATAAATCGATCCAGTCAGATTGAATACTGAACGCCACCGGTAGAAGGGTATATAATTGAATCACACTCACGTGAGGCAAAAGGAAATGATAACAAGTTTATAAATTCGTTATTGTGAATGTACATATTATCGTGTAATAATCATACACGTCTGTCTGGCTGACAAAACATGACAGTTTTCTGTTAAAGCAGATTATTTCCTGGACTAACGTGCACTTAAAAACATTATTAATAATACACATTATTTACTACCGCAATAAAATTGCTTATACTTTTACGTTCATTGACAGACATAGTAAAACTATTCTCTATTGTCTGGAAAAAATGTTCTATTAGGTAGAGGTTTATATTATTACCAACTTTTAAATTATTTTCAATTCAGAATTTATAAAAAATTAATTTATTCAAACAGATTATTGAATGCTGAATTACAGGCTGCTTTGCCTTACAACATGCTGTGGGCAAAAATACAACTTTTATATTACTCTTCCTTCGTGTTTAGAATTGCTGTTTACTAATAATTCCTTATTAGTTGTTTATTAATTTTTCTTATTGCTTTTTTTATTAGAAAACAATTCCTTAACGCATCTTTGACAATATAGATAAAATAAACTTGATTTCACGCTAGTTTTTTTCTATGAAATTACGTAAAACGTTCTTTTTAATAAAAACGTTTAACCTTATGCTTGAATGCATGAATTTTGGAACACAAAAATTACTATCCTTCAGTACTCTTGCTAGAACTTGCTAGCTTCTTGCTAGTTTCGACGAAGTGAGTCACGATGACATTCATTAAAAGATAAAACTTTATCTTCTAACCCATTACGAATAGTTTAACTCTTGTCTAAGTAACTGCCAGTTCATAACCAGGGGTAAGGCAAGGTCTCGTATACCTTCCCAGATGAGTGCTACCCTTGAATAGGAAACTGGGCCAAGCATTTTATTTATCATAGATCTACACATCAGACACAACTATAAAAATTAGTACTCTAACTTAACTAATACTTTTGCAAACAGTATAGTGATGGTAGTAAGATGTAAAATCCAGCATCTGCATTAACCCATCTACAAATTTCGATTAAAAAATATAACAACAGTTAAAGATAAAAAAAGAGATAAATATAAAGATTTATAAAGCTAAATAAAGACACGATAAAAATAAACTCGTTTAAATCTAAGCAAATAACCTTTACTTTGAGGAAAGCTCAATGCTCACATTCTGCTTTAATAATATAATAATGTCGATATCAACGTCAATACGTTATGTAGGTCCGCATTTAGATTAAAAACTCTGTTCAGGAGATGACGTTTTTACAAAGCGAAAACAAACAGAGATAAAAAATTTCAAGAGTTACATTGGCTATTAGAAAAAGCATCACATTTATCCCTGGAAAATAAAATCCTAGTGTATAAGTCTATCACAAAATTCATGAACTTATGGTGTATAGTCTCCGAGACGTGACAGCAAGTTAGACATCGGCGTTCATAAAACCAACCAATCTAAAGTACTTAGATCAATGGTAAATGGTCCTTGGTATGTACCGAATAACACAAGCACAACGATCAACAAGCACCCTGGAATACCATTCATCAAAGACGTAATACTAGAACAAAGTAGCAAACACCTTGAACGACCAAACAAACCACATCAATCGACTCATGCAACCACTTCTACGAGAACAAATTAATAGAAGACTGAAAAGACAAAAGAAACTATCAGCCTCTTATGAGGTGCAAGACTTTGGGAAAGCCTGCCATTTGAGTACCTAGTTCTGTGTTGTATAGAATATAGTTCTGTGTATACTGTTATATAGAATTTTAAATTAAAAACAAGAATGCTATACTTTTTTTAAATTATGGCTGACTGTTTTTTAAGTTACATTTTATTTCAGTTTTCCTATGGCTGTAGTTTTTTATTGTTATTCTTTAGCCAAACGTTTTGACCACACTGCAGCACTTTACTCATCCTCTTACGATATTCAGATTGAGGTTCAGGTGAATAGGGCAGCAGCTTGACGTACCTCAGTAGGGGCAGAGTGAGCCCGATGACTGCCTTTTGCTTGCTTGTTACCACGCTTTCAGGAATGGGAAACTGCTTGTTTATTTTTACTTTAGGAGGGATGAAACGCTAAGTTTATGAAGTCCGAACCGCACAGAGATGCGCAATGGCTAATTCAGGAGAGTCTTTAGAAACACTATGGTTGGGAGGCAGAAATTTCTCGCTCACAATACGTCAAAGCACTTCTACCAGCCCAGGAAAGGTCTCTAGAGGCAGCTGTAAGGCAATGCCGGGTCACATGATAGAAAAGAGAGGAAGAAGTCGCTTACAGAGGTAGGCGCTTCCGATCTATCTGTAGTCATGTTTCAGCATGGACACGATGTTGGAAGGAGAGATGGGAGGGGAAGTTTCGCAAGGTCGACGGAATGCTGGAACTAGATGACAACTGTCAGACACTCCGTAGTGGTGGAGAACACATTCTGACCAACTTCCACATCTCGCAAACATTGGAAAGAAGTTATTGTGTATTTCAACATCGGATACGTGGGAAGGAGTCTTCGATTTTGCAGGGCGTCTTCGATTAATTAAATATTAATGGGCGTATCCGTAACCAAGTGTGTTAGTTTTGCAGTCTGTTGTTCATTCTTTATAGTGTACGGAATTTGAGAACAGTAACCCAACTGACTTTTTTGGAAAATTACATTTAAAATTATAGTCTTAACTATAAATTCAAGCACTGTTTTAAACACGATTAAAGTTCGATTAATCGGCGCGTTAATCGATTAAACATTTTAGTCGATGGGTAGCTATAATAAAAACATAAAATTTAACATTTGATTGAGTTTAAATTAGATAAAAGAACAATACGCTTACGACGGAATAGAAATCGTGTTTCATGAAAGCTCCGCTGAAATACACTAACAGTACACAGTAAGACGGGTAAATTTTTATTGTCTCCTACGTGTACTCTTTGTTATAATAGCCTGTTAAATGTGTTGCGTTATGGATACGTTGGATCAAAACACGATTGGATTGTACTATGATAAAATATGGCAAAAAAATATATTGCATCAAGTAATTATTTAGTCTATAAAGATGTATCTATAAGGCAGCGGTGGTATGGCTTTCCAATCATACTTTCTAAACACTTCCGAGATTAACGGTTTCGTCTCTTCCTTTATCCAGCTTTATTTCAGACACATGTTACTTGTACCGTTTTGATAGATACGTATATTTACTCATAAAACCACAGTTGTAAATGTTTCTCTTAAGAGCGCTCATTTTCATTATTGAAATAAGTTATCTAAGCTCGTAGTGTACATACAGCAGTCGCCTAGACCAGGTTCATCTGTTTGAAGGTCTTGTATATCACAAGAATATAATAGTTTACATGGTAAATACGGCGGGAGAGGGGTCAGTAGGCTATTACGTTTACACGTTTACGTTAATACGTTTCTACAATATTCTGCTTTTAGCATTATTAAACGTGTTTTTGTTTCGTAAGTGTAGGCTACATAAGTAATAAGTAATATTAAATAATTAATAGTAAGTAACTAAGTAAGGTTATATGTGATAAGCAGTCAACAGAGGAGTTGGTATTACGCATATGTTTGTCTGGTCTATTTCACATTTCCTCCTCCTCCTATGGCGCTACAGCCCAAGTCTCCACCAATCTCCGCCTCCAATCCACTCTATCCACTGCAACCCTCCTCCAGTTTCTTATCCCCATGTCCCTCGCGTCCTATGCAACGCCATCTTCCCACCTTTTCCTCGGTCTGCCTCTAGGTCTCGTTCCCTCCCATGTACCCAGCAAAGCCCTCTTGGGGTTCCTGCCATCCTCCATTCTCATAACATGTCCGGCCCAACGCAGTCTTTGTATTCTTATAAATTTTGAGACCGGTATCTCTTTATATATTTGATACAGTTTATTGTTGTATCTCAGTCTCCATGAGCCATTTTATTGTATTGGGCCTATAAGGCGTCTGAGGATTTTCCTTTCAAAGGTGTCTATTGCACATTTCACTTTTTTAAAACAACGCTTCACTGTTGTATGAAATTTACTTTCTCTTAATTTCTGTTAATACTCCTTACAATTAACTGCACTAAGTAAATCGTTATATGACATATAAAAATCTTGCCTTTGAAACAGGATAATGTAATTACTAGCTCAAAGGAAAGTTTCTGTACTTTTTCCCTGAATTTCCTAAGCGCAGGACTAATAATGTTATTTAAATCTAAAAGCGTTTTACGTTTACAGATATACACACTTCATTCTACATATAAGTTATTCCTAAGAATCTCCCTTTAGGTCTACCGTACCTAAAGAGGCGCAATTTGAAAACTATTAATATGAGGCGCACTGTGTCCGATTAATATCTTTCTTTATTTGCACACTGGCACTGCGATGAAGATTGATGGACAGGAGTTGGTAGCGCCGGTGTCAGGTAGACGGACAATTATCTACTACTCATTACCCCAGAGACCGTTCAATAATGTTGGAAGGTTTAAGATAGGGTACTCAAAAACAGTATTGCTTCACGATACTGAGGACGGTCTACGGTTATCCATCGTTTTGCAGGATAGGGTTTATGAGATAAAGGTTCCTGTTTGTATAGTAGTAGTAGAATGTAGTAGTAGTAGTAGTAGTAGTAGTAGTAGTAGTAGTAGTATCAGTAGTAGTAGTAGTAGTAGTAGTAGTAGTAGTAGTAGTAGTAGTAGTAGTAGTAGTAGTAGTAGTAGTAGGCACTAATTATAATTATTTTTCTGAACGTACTCTTAACATGAAAGAAATTACAACATTTGATACTGCGTTTAATTTTCACATGCAAAAACGTATGTAATATTTGTCAGGTCTCCAAATTCTAATTTAAAATGACAAAATACTTGAGTGCCGTAAACCATCTGTTTCCACAACGACTCAATGAAAAACGAAGATCATGTTTGACGATGTGTGTGTAAGAGAAACGAACGGCCATTGAGAAAACCGCAGTGCAGCTGGACAATTTGAAGCCCGAGATACTTTATTTTCCCAACCCGTTTTTTCTATTGAGTCATTCCCGAGGATCTAAAGAATAACTGCCCGTTTTGGACTATACTCATCACTGGAGATATTAAGATTCTACAGTAGGTATCAATTATAAGAATACAGTTTCTTGGAGAAGTTATTCCGTGAAAGGAGGAAAGAGATAAACCAGTCCTACATTCCGAACGGTGTTTCAATAAGAAATAAGTCATAAGAAATTAATGTGCACTTTATGTTTCTCCATGTATTTATGGACGGAACTAGTAATAAATGAACCGACCTGTAAATAACCGTGTGAAAAATTGTTATTCCATACAATTTCAACAGACGTATGAAGTCAATGAAGACATTGCACAGTCAATGAAGACATTGCACAGTCAATGTCAATAGCTACTGGAGAACTGGCAATTGCTTTTCATTCGTCAAGGACTTGGAAAGTATATTGTAAAGTATTGGAAAGTATAATTTTTACAATTTTATAGAAACGTTCAGTAACGAATAAGTACTAATTATAATTTTTAATTTCTGTCAAGATAGATTAGATTTCTGTATATAGGCCTATAAAAGCTTGGTTAAAGTTTCAAGTGAAATAAGGGATTTTTAGTTTCTAAGACAGTTTAGTATAGGCTATAAATAAATTGCCTGGTTATAAATAAATTACCGAATAAAATAAATAAAATAAATTTATCAACTAATATTTGTAAAATTTTACATGTTATTAAATTAAATGTGGAAATGTTAATATGTTCTAATAGTAATATTGAAACTCAATGCTGGTTTTGTAAATACGAGGCTGGTTTGCACTTGAATTCGATAAAATAAATATACGCTAACTGTATCGTATTGACAGAAACAAAAAGGAGAAAAAACTGAAATTATTTGACATATAAGTTTTAATCTGTTGACGGAAGATAACATTTTTCATTTGTAAGAATCGAGTGAAATACTCGTAAGCCTGATGTGGCACGAGTTTTCGAATGTAGGTCAGAGCGACAGCTATACCAACGGGTAGTGTATAGTCGATAGGGCGGCCGCTAGCAGACAGTGTGGCACCGGGGTTGCAAACACCGCCAACAATAGCGTGTCACCGTACATCACCAATTACAATACAGTACGTGATTATACTGTCACCGTATTACAATTTGTCAAGGTCATTACACAGGTACTGAGCTTTTAAATCTCTAATAAAACTGCGTTACAATCAGGCGTTTTCATAACAAAAATAATTTCTAAAACAAATTTTGGTTCGAGATACACGTACACAAGATATATCTTGCTGTCATAACGGCGTCTGTTAATATAAATTCACGGTGTATGGGAAAATATGTTAGCGTTCGAGTTTATTGTTTCACATATAATATACAGAATTTTTGTAAATATAGGGATTAGGCAATGAAAATTGCTAAGATAACCGAGATAAAGATAATTATTATAAACACGGAAGTTACAAAATACTAGTTGAAAGCATTTCGGTCGAAAATAATCAAAAATCTAAAAATAATAAATAACATCTTGAATACAAGTGAAGCGCTGAAATTTTCATTATGACTTGTATTTTATTAAAATTCATGCTGTTACGGTAGGCACACAAAAAACCTGGCGTTTGAATTGTTAAGTCATCCAGTTACAGACAAAAACTCCACTTGATAGGTAAGTAAGGTCTATAAAACTTATATGAGAAATTTTATTGTCGCATATTTAATAAAAATCTGAGAAACGCCAGCTTCCAGCAGATGTTCTCATTTGTTTACAGAGAAAAGAATAAAACGTGTCTTCGAATGTGGGCTCATGAAGGATGTTGGCAATTTCTTAAAAAAAATTTACACATTAATATATAACCGACTTCAAAATACGAATTAATCCAAGAATTTCAAAGTGGAATATAGAGGAAACCGATCATTAACTTACAAGTTTTTATGACAACGATGAGTCTTGAACATTTCATTTCTGTTTTAATTTGTGTGATTGTTACTGGTGTTAAACAAATTTTGTTGTACGAAATATAGAAGTAAAATTTAGATTTAACAAGCAAAGAACAAAAAATGCAATTCGAAAACTTTAATACATAGAGTCAGTATTTTACAGAGAGTAAAAACTTTAATTGTTACAAGGTACATAAAGGATCACAAAAATCTTTAGACACGATAAAAAAATTGACCAAAATTTAAAGAATTAAGTAATATTGGAGGCAACGAACACTTTTATTGGCGATTGAAAGTTTTTGAAAAGTAATAGGCTACACTCACCAGTGTCAGTTGTGACTTATAAAAAATATAATTTTGTGTCAAATTATTTGTACATTTTGTCTGCTTAAGAGCCAGTAAGAAGTGAAGTTCTAACAATGGCTAGGAACAAATTATTTAATCTTCTGATGTTTGTCACAAGCGTTGTCACTTAGCAATTTGTGGATACGTAGGCTTGTGTGTGGGTGTGCATGAGTCATTTTACTTCCATATTCCTTAAGGAATGGAAGTATGGTGATGGCAAAAAAAATCGTGTTCGAGATTATTGCAGATTCTGATTCTACTACACTCAAAACATGAAAAAAAGTCGTTTTCCGAAAAGTGTCTGTGTGTGTGTCTGTCTGTGTGTCTATCTGTCTGTCTGTGTGTCTGTCTGTAGATTTTTTTTCTATGGCAAACGATAACTGCCGCAAATTCAAACAGAATCAAATAATTTTTTGCATACAGCCCTGATTTGTAGAGTACTCAAGACCTATTGTTTTTGGTGAAGATCGGTTGAGGGAAAGGGGTAGTTTACCTGCAACGGTTTTTTTTATCAAGGGAAATTTTTTTTTTTTGGCAAACGATAACAGCCGCAAATTCAAACAGAATCAAATAATGTTTCGCATACAGCCCTAAATTGTAGAGTTCTCAAGACCTATTGTTTTTGGTGAAGATCGGTTAAGGGAAAGGGGTAGTTTACCTGTAACGTTTTATGTTTTAACAAGGGTATTTCCTATGGCAAACGATAACAGCCGCAAATTCAAACAGAATCAAAAGATTATTTGCATACAGCCCTAAATTGTAGAGTTCTCAAGATCTATTGTTTTTGGTGAAGATCGGTTAAGGGGAAGGGGTAGTTTACCTACAACGTTTTTTTAACAAGTGTATTTTCTATGGCAAACGATAACAGCCGCAAGTTCAAACAGAATCAAATAATTTTGTGCATACAGCCCTGATTTGTAGAGTACTCAAGACCTATTGTTTTTGGTGAAGATCGGTTGAGGGGAAGGGGTAGTTTACCTGCAACGTTTTTTTTTCTATGGCAAACGATAACTGCCGCAAATTCAAACAGAATCAAATAATGTTTTGCATACATCCCTGAATTGTAGAGATCTCAAGGACTTTCGATTTTGGTGAAGATCGGTTAAGGGAAAGGGGTAGTTTACCAGCAACCTTTTACGTTTTAACAAGAGTAAAGTACTTGAAAATTTATTTAAACTTTTTGAAACAATGGTAATTGTTTAAAATAAAATAATTTTGTTGCCAGGTAACAAAAATAAAGTCATTTTGATTATAAAATATAAATATTTACAACAAGAAAAGAATTTTCAGTTTTCAAAATTTAAATATATTTTTATAAAACAATGGGTTCTTCATTGAGGTGGGGACCATGTCACTCACTCCATCTCAAGCCTCTCCCATTTTGCAGAAAAAGAGGACCCTGTCAAGGCTGATACTTTGACGACAGTGACAGGGCTTTCCACCAAATTCAGCAGAGTGACAGGTAGGCCCAACTATGATTGGCTCCTCAGATTTCCCCAGCGTTAGTAGGTTCTATGAAAATATTTTATTTCAAAAATGATTTTAAATATAAATCTTAGATATGTTTTATAAATCTCATGTTGTATGTTTTAACATGGGTAATTTTTTATATGACGAACCATAACTGCCGTAAATTCAAGCAGAATCAAATAATTTTTTACATATGTGCCTGAGCTATAGAGAACTCAATGTCTGTTGATTTTGGTGAAGATCGGTTACGGGGAAAGGGCAGTTTACCTGAAACATTTTTTGTTGTAACATGAGTAAAGTACTTAATTTTGATAAAGTATCCTGATAAGATCTTAATAATCCACTGTAGAAACATAGATGAAATATCTATAAATGTAGAGGCTAGTTGAACGGGCTGGGGGTAATTTTCTATAAATCAAAATTATAGTTGAAGGGGGAGGGGATAATTTTTTTTTATATGTGTACTACGTTATTGGCAACAAAGAAGTATTTTTTTGTTAAAATTCCTTCCCTGGCTGTTTGGCTGAAAATGATTTTAAATATAAATCTTAGAATATGGAAGTCATGTATGGTTCTCCATACCGATATTTTATAATAAGCTAATGAGACATTATTTCTTAGATTAAAATTAAAATATGTATTTTAATGAAAACGAAACGTGTAGATTTGGACCAGACTGTGAGTACATAACAGAAGTAGTCGTATTATAAACATAACTGAAGTAATCCCAGTTCGTACAGTATATTTATTATTTACATTTTTCACAGTGAAACTTGTAACTACACATACTATACCTATAATTCCTAATGAAAATATCTCTGATATTCACATAGAAAATGTAGATTGAATCATCAGATAAATTTTCTTAGAATAAACAGTACTTGTATAGTCTGATATGATTCAGTTTGAGGGCGTAGGCTTACTATTTGAGTTAAACGTTTATGTTAATATGGGTTTAATATTAATGTAGGTTGTACACATTGTCATTAAGAGCTAATAATTTGAAGGTCATATAACTTACTTCAAGGAGCCTTGAAGAAAATTGGAGGCCAGAGATAGTGGTTTGCGTGTATTTTGTAGCTTATGCTGAATTTTCACTCTACGATTAAACAGCGGTAAATGGTTATCTAAAATAAGGCGGTCAAAAGTGATGAGAAATCCGATGAACGTGATCCAGAGAAGCTTACTGATGTTTCGATAACAACTGTACGCACAAGTCTAAAACAAGTCCGCATGTACAAGTTTTAAATCACCTTCCGCCTAAAAACGGGAAACGCTGTTTTAAATTGGCTGGTAAAATGATCAAATAAGAAATCTGATAACATTTTACGACTTTTTTTTGTTGGAAAGAGAACTTTTGCCATATATAGGCCTACTCCTGTCTGTGTGATACTGCTTAGTAGCCTGTATCCGTCGCTAAGTTTGCGATATTGTAGTATATAACGGTAATTATTACATTAGCGTTATCCGGCATTTAAATATCTGTTATCCACGGAATATATTCACTCAATAAAATAAATCTAAAGCAAAGATATCAAGAACTACGACTGAAATGACAACAGCCGTCGCTGCTAATTTCTCAATAATCGCAATTCTTGTTCTCTTTGGTACAGAATTTACTATTAACATTTGTGTTTAAAATAAATCTCTTTCCTCCTATCCATTCTTTCCATTACATCGTATTTCTAAATTTTAATTCATTTAGCTCCATAAGAGTGTCGCCTAAAATTCTAATTAAAATTAGTTTTTAATTGAAGTGACAGGCATGTTTTCCAAAGTCGTCATAATACAAACATAGCCACAGTTTTCTACGTATACATCCACATATATACAAAACATTTTCACCAAACTGTTTATGTAAATTTAGTAAGAATATCTTACTGTGAGAGCAATATATTGATTATGCATATAAAATATTAGGCTACACGTAAATGTAAATTATTAATGGAAAGTAAAATTTAATGTAAAGAACAATGTATTAATATCAGCCAGATGTAAATATCATAACACTTTTATTTCTCTGATTTGAACTGTGAACTGCAATAAGAATTATGTTTCACAGCAATCTTAGTTCCAGTAATTGATTTAAAATTTTCTGGTCAATGATGCGTCTAAAGACTAATGCAGCTGATTGTATAAAACTAATCACTGGCACATTAATGGCAAAACGGTTTTATCCTTTTCATAGTAGTTCCTTTGGAGACGTTGTTCCCACGCATTTAAATAGTACTGGAAGTCTTAAATTTTCACTGCCATTAGGAGGTCCGTCACAATATTTTAATGTTCTTCACGGTACCTGGAGCACGCGGCGTTTTTGAGTATTACGGCTGAATACTTGTTTGCAGAAAATGTCACCTTGATGTGACATTGAATGTTACCGTGTTAAAACATTCAGATGTAAACATCCTCTGGTCGGACACAAATCTCATGCTCATTATAGTGATTTATGTTTATAGCAATTATTCCTAGGATCATACGAGTAACAGGCTCGATGAGATTTTACTTTTGATACATTTGCGTCAGTTTGTGCTTTGCTTAGCGTTTCAGAGTAGGGTCTATCGTCCACAGAGTCATGTCAATGGCCATCCATTCATTCACCTTGAAACTAAATTGTTTCTGTTGCACTGAATTAAAATTTGATACAAAATCTGATTGCATAAAACAGACAAAAATTATTGCGCTCTATTTTCATGACATGCGAAATACAAACATTTAGAAAAACTATGGTACAGTCACATCTGCTAAAGGTGAGAAGTTGAAAATACTTTTGTTAAAAAAAGTAAACAAACTTTATTCTTGCCAGCCAGCTGTTGACTGTTTAGGCTCACAGTGTTGCCACTTTGGGAGAAAAAGGTTCAGTTTAGACTGATTTCGTATATACGTAAAACTTTAAGTATAAAGGGTTCTGGCCTTTTCAATGGATTCCTCAAACTTGTTTCGTTAAGGAAAATCTTCAGTGCTTCATTAGGTGGTAATAATTAGTTATTTGGAGACTCGATAGTGGTAAACAAAATGAGTACGTAGACCCTATATTCCGAGTAGAAGAGCTATGAATATTAAATAAACTATTATTTTTATTTATTTAGGTATTTATCACTTTTAATAAATACTTTTAATGTAATAGTAAATTGAGAAAGAACAGATTAATGTATTATTATGACATGTCACCAGACGAGGTTTAAATAAATTAACTCTTACACAAAACGTAAATAAAAGGCAATTGGAAAGCAAATACGAGTGTTTATGTACCTGAGACGTAAACAACGTAATCAAAGACTTTAACATTAATAAGTATTTAAATTAAATTTTACCGCTTAATAAAGTTTTTAGCATACAATAAAACCTTTCGTTAATTAAAGCCGCTCAGTGATGATTTGCTGAGTTATCAAATAGTACGGAATTAATGCAATATTATAAATCGAATAAATTATTAAAATGTTACATTTACAAAAGTTATAAAGAAAAAACTTAATATCAAGCAGAAGTAGTAGTATTGTCTGCTACACTGATAATTAAATAAATTTAATGTAATTGCTTATTGGATTTTTTAAAAACTAAAACGTAATAAAACTCTTGGATTTCGTTGTCCATGACGTGTCCGTTACTTAACTAAATATCACTAAAGTATTGACGACTCGGAACACTAAGTTTTTTATAAGTAAAAACGTAAAGTTTTACCTTACAGCCTAAACCGGCTTTCACCTTTAGAAGGCAAATTGGAAAGCAAATACGAGTGTTTATGTACCTGAGACGTAAACAGCGTAATCAAAGACTTTAACATTAATAAGTATTTAAATTAAATTTTACCGCTTATGATGAAGCCTCTGATGAAGCCTTCTAAAGGTGAAAGCCGGTTAAGGCTGTAAGGTAAAACTTTACGTTTTTACTTACAAAAAACTTAGTGTTCCGAGTCGTCAATACTTTAGTGATATTTAGTAATAAAACTTTTGTATAGATTGCAAAGTAAAATTAAATTATTTTAATGAGGAGTAATGAATACTTATTTTTCGGAATGACTGTCAGTAATGATAGAGAATACATGAAAAACATTAAAAGTAGAGTAGAATAGGGAAGTAATGTCGTAGGAAGAATGAAGAAATATAGTGGAGTAAAGTTATTTTAAAAACATAAAAAGCAGATATATATTACTCAGTAAAGAGTAAGGGGGCGAAAGCTTGGAGGTTGTTCGAGTTGGAGTGAAGAGACTAGTAGCTGTTGAAATGGCTGTCTTGAGAAAATCTACTGGGAAAACACGAGAGGGCAATGTGAAAAACAATAATACCGTATTATGGATGGCATGAAGGTTAGGGAACTATAACCCTCATTAATGAACCATGAATAATATGGTACGGAAAACATCCGACGAATGGCCAGTCGGTCGGCAATAGTAATGATAATAATAATTATTATGGTAATATTATTTAAAATCAACAATAAAGTAATCAAAATATTTGTCAAATACTCAGTTCATTTTACATCGAAACCAAGAAGAATACTATTCAAGGAGACGATTTTTGTTACTAGAAAAACTTCACATTAACCACCTAGTTTCTTGTATGAAGAGTTACAAAACCATAATGCAAGTACGAAACAAGATAGTCCTTGTGGAAAAAGTCAATAAAATGTTTCGCAAGAGTAATCCCGGTGGTCTTAAACTCGTTTTCTTTTAGCAGTATTGTTAGGATCGTAATGCACTTTTAGAAACAAGGGTTTGAACAATTATTAACGTTAAAAAAACATTAAATTGTAATTAGTATTCTTCACAGTAAAGAGAAGTAATTAAGTTCAGTGAACATAACACGTGTAAACGCGGTAGCCGTCGTGGGGTGAGGGAAAAGTGTGGCAAACCCAACCCCTGTGACACTCCTCCCCGGCGTCAGAATTGTCGCTATCAGAGCGCAGCACTGCGGTACCTACAATAGCGCCCCTAGCTGCTGTGTATTGGACTGATCTCTGCTGACAAGCTTTTTACTACCACAAAGGAAATAAATGTCGTTACAAGGTATCTACGTATTTTACAAGGTAGAACCTATCTGCTTATGTTACAAGATATAGTTACATATTTTACAAGGTAGAACTTATCTGCTTATGTTACAAGATAGTTACATATTTTACGTGTTGATAAAACAGTATTACAAGTTTTACAAATAAATATATGTAGATAGGTAAGAGGTCGGTTTTATCAATGTAAATTAAAACAACTAAAGAAATAAAAACAACTCTTGAAGCAAAATAATATACTTCCAAGTATAATAAATTTGAAACAACGAATTATTGAAGACCACTTACCGTTATTATTTTCGATATTGTTCGAGCACCTAATAACAAAGACGTCTTCAATAAAGAATTCATCCAAAACAAGCGCATTTTTTGTTGTACTCTCGAGGCCCAACACGTGCATCGTATGGCGTACCAAAATGGCATAATTCTAACCATATGAAACCTTGCGTTACAGTCTATAAGCATGAGTTAACGGGTTTGTAGAAGCAAAATCGTGTAAAAAACTAAACTAACCAAATCCCTATGTGCGCTGTACGACGATCATCATAAACCAACTACAGTGGATTCGAAACCAGTCAAGAGCTAGAGGTATTGAAAAAATATCAACCAACAAAGAAACCTTCCAACTTGACCTTCTGGTAGCCAAGTAACTTCCCTTCTCTACCAGCAATAGTTCTATCCGCAGAAAACCACATAGTGTTTTGCATAATTTTGCTAATGAATGGCTGATTGCATGAAGTCGGTTACCGTTGTATCGCCGTCTGAGGAGGAGTACGAGATGGTTATTGGACAATACATAATTGGCATGTAAGTTAGTAGAAGCATTTAAGTATGTGCACAACTGCCCTAAAATTGTAAGAGATGTGTTCAAAAAAAGACCAAACTTTTGCAACAAAAACTTTATTAATATACTTACAACTTTATGCGTGCTTATCCCCTTCAAAGTATTCCCCCCTGCTGGCAAATGTAACGTTCCCAACGTTTCTTCAAATTCTGGAACGATTCCTGGAACGCACTTTTTGGAATGGTGCTCAGCTATTCTTACGTAAATTTTCTTCATCTCCTCTGTTGTTTCAAAAAGACGTCCTTTCAAGGTCGCTTTCGGTTCTGGAAACAAGAAAATGTCTGCTGGGGCTACGTCTGGAGAGTAGGGTGGGTGAGGCAAATCAGTCGTATTGTTTTTCGCCAGATAATCGACGACAAGCAGAAACGCGTGAGATGGTGCTTTATCATGTTTTAACACACAAGTCTGTTCATTCCACATGCCTGGCCTCTTCTTGCGTACTGCTTCACTCGAGCGCTTTAAAACTTCCCTGTAACACTCTTTATTTACTGTCTAACCGGGTGGAACGAATTCTTGATGAACCAACCTTTTCCCGTCAGAAAACATCACCAATGTCACCTCCGTGTTTGACCGACTCATGTCAAACTTCGTGTTTTTTTTTGGTGGAGGCGATCCTTTTTCCACCCACTGCAGAAACAGTGCCTTCGTTTCGAGTAAACCAGTCGTAGCACTGCGTTCGTCTCATACAATTATCCCCATATGCTTTCTGAAGCATTTCGAACGTTTCTGTAAAAGTTTTACCGAGTTTGAAGCAAAATTTTATGCAAACACGTTGTTCTTCAAGCTCTTTCATTTTCACTATTGGAAAAATTCACCGAAAGGTTAGAACACGTATTAGTTTCAGCTGCTGTAGCGAGAATCACAACAATGGTAGAAAGAAGCGGAATATTGGATGATATTTTCGAAAGTTGCCGCTAGTTAGCGCCACTTGACGGAGCACGCTCTTTGGGTGGTATTGTGGAATTTCGGTCTTTTTTGAACACACCTTGTATACTGTTAGATAATAACGTACGACATATCTAGTCAGTATTGACCTTAGAGAGAGGACAAAGTCTCGTCACACACACACACACACACACACACACACACACACACACACACACACACACACACACACACACACACACACACACACACACACACACACACACACACACACACACACACACACACACACACACACACACACACACACACACACACACACACACACACACACACACACACACACACACACACACACACACACACACACACACACACACACACACACACACACACACACACACACACACACACACACACACACACACACACACACACACACACACACACACACACACACACACACACACACACACACACACACACCAAATACGTGATGGTATGGCATAATTAAGTGATATGATATAAATAGTTCAAACTATATGGCAATTAATACTGCCTACTGTCTGTTGCCTACAATTCCTTATGCAAATTATATTGATCTGTTCATAATTATGTAAAGGGTATCGTCTTCGCAGACAGCAGTATGTTCCAAAGATTTCACTTTATCAACATGCTTAAGACATTTCACTTAAACAAGGAGATTAAGCGTTTTAAATCTTACATTATGGACTAAAATTTACGTATTACGTCAAAACGATGATGTCGTTGAAAGTTATAGTCTACAAAGTGTAAGTAGTTCTAATGTCCTCATAAGTAATGTATGGCATTCTTGAAAAGCGGTGTCGTTAATCAATTGCTATCTGAAGCTGACTTGCCGACAGAGTAGAAATTACGGAAAGAAAAATCAAACATAGGGCTACTAGAAAAAATAAAGTTTATAAAATACACTGTGCAAAATGCGATGCTATTATATCTGATACTGTGGCAATGCCCTGAAACATCGCATTTCTGTATATAAAAAAGCAATTCTAAATAATAGAGCTAATACAGGTTTTACAGATCATTGCTTACGACACAACCACTTCATAGATACAAAGAACATAACACTGCTCAACATACAAAAAGGTATAAAAATAGATTTATTAGAAATTCTAGAAATTAGAAAAGCAATCAAAAGTAGGCCTAACAAAAATTTAACAAACGAAGGAACTGAATTCAGTTTATCCTCTTTATTAAAAGTTGTTATTTAGTTTAGATAATTTTTAAAATTTGCCTTCCTATTATACTTAGTTTTTACAGACACTTGACCTTCCCTATACTATCTTCTCCATCCCCTCCAACATACACACCCCACACACATGTCCTTGTACACACCCTTACCACATGTCCACCACCCTCACTTTCTTTGTTTAGTTGTTTCTATGATCTCTTTGAGAATAGCTTAATAGGCTGCAACAATTTTCAGAGGTAAATAATAAACTGTAAAACTTACCAAGTGTTTGTATGCTTTTAAAAACTTTGTAGTAATATGTTTCACCAAACGCCCAACTAGTCACAAACGATATCTTAAACACTAAACATTGAAACATTCGGATTTCAGTTACAAATACCTTGTGCCTCACGCCCTGCTTGATTTTCAGAATTTTTACAAATTTTCGATCTCGTTTATTAGGCCCTAGAGTCCCAAAATGTTTCCAAAACATGACACTATATTCAGATCTTAGATAAAATTCTCTGTAATTTGATTGTAGATTGTGATGTTTAGTTCTCTTTTATCTAGATTGTGGTTTAAAATCACTTTAATCTGATACCCGACATAGAGTTTTGGAACTTTATTAAAATTTTCATCCACGTTTTGGATTATGACATCCCAAATTTTCATTTTCAAAAATGAACACTATATTCAGATTGTGGTTTAAATTTTCTTTGATTTTGATTTAAATGGAATAACTCCTATTGTAGTCCCAAGCCACGTGTTTGTTAACCAAATACACTGTTATACATCATTTTTAAAGCAAGTTCTGTACATAGTTTAATGCCGTATTGTGTTTTAGTATTTTGACACATGTCATCATTGATGACACAGATTAGTTTTTATAAAGTTCTGATGATGAGGCAAGTGCCTCGAAACATGTAAACACGAAATAACATCACGGAAAGGCCATAGACGGTGAGTAACAGTGTATTTGGTTTCTTTGATTTGATAACCCACATGGACGTTTACGTTTTTTCACAATTTCAAAACAGGACAGCTTCAAGACGTTTTACTCACATATCTCATTATTAATAAATATTCAAGTACTGACATTACAGTATTTAACTGATTATTCAACAGACAAAACATTCAAAACAAAACATACAAGACAAAAGAGTTACTAAAAGTTGTTATCTTAGTGCGAAAGAACAATTTATCGTAAAGAATTATTCAGAAGATGAAGCTTAACGGAACCGGGCGACTAGACAAATCCTTCCTTCTTTGCTTTTTTTATTTAAAAAACAAATTAACTGACTTTTAAACAGCTCGGGAATCAGAACCACGATATTCGTTTATATACTATTGTAATTATAGCAATAAGTAATAACCGTCGAGCTACCAAAGTCACATTACAGACAAGGTTCACAACAGTAGGATATCCATTGCTGGATAGATACAGCTGTTCAAGGTGTTAGTTGAGACCATTAGATACCTTTGCCCATCTATTTTAAATGGGCGAAAACGCGCTACTACCCATCCTGAAGAAATCGTTAGGCCTATATGGAAGAACGTACTCCGTTGCATTTTACCTTACAGTTCTATTATGAAATTCTGGTTAAGACAAAGTGTTTTGATATTATTAAATATAATCAAATAATGAGTATGACAAAAAATTACTATGTATTATTGATAAAAATAATTTCTTTCACCATGAAATTTCAAATTTACGAAAAAATGTGATGTGGTTTTAAGTTATAATCATGAGTTTAACATTCGTCCTATAAGAAATATGTCTGCAGTATAAGCAAACCGATTTTAGAACATCTTAGTACTCTGTAACAATTTTTTAATCATTTTGATGGGAAGACGGTTTCCAGAGATAACGAAAATTTTGTGACTGACATACCGCAAACAATTACACTGTTACTATTTATAATACTTATTAAGTAAATTTAATTTTGAAATATAGACTTCACGACAAGACTTTTTTAAATGCACTGATTTATGTTTCAAAATATTATTAAAAAAATATTATTTATATTAGTTTTTAAAGACAAACCACCAGTTTCATAATATTCAGATTAGATACGATGGAGCGTTAAGTTTCCTGTGTAGCTGTATACAAATAGCATACGGTAATAACAAGTAATTTTTTTTTTTTGAAATATAAGTAATTTTTAGGGAAATTAGTCAAATTTCTTTAATGTTTATTATTCACATAATGAAAATAATTCTCTCTCAGCAGTGGTGTCGTCTTTCAGTTTGTATCAATATAAATTTATTCTTAATAAAAACACTTTTGCAAACAATACATAAAAAATAACTATTTAATTGAAACTATCCATTTTCAAGCATATGAGGCAGTACGTTGTCCCCACTTAATCGCCCTCGCGTGGCGAAACGAAGGTATTTAAGGTAGGGTCAACTCAAAAAGTGTGAACATCACAGATGACTAATTGAAAAAGGAATTACTGAATTAAGTTAGCCAGATAAAATATACATTTTTAGATCGGGTGGTCGATGAAAAGGCGAAAGAGAAAAACGTTAATATTCTCCGTTTGCCACCGTATCACTGCGAGCTAAATCCTATTGAGCTGACGTGCAGCCAAATGAGAAGGCATGTTGCTCAGTACAACACATTTAAGGCTCAAGATGTTGAAAAATTAATTAACGATGGAATTACTGCAGTTAACACTATCCACAGGAAAAATTATTACGAACACATTAGACAAGTGGAGGATGAAATGTGATAAACTGATGATCCGCAAGACGACGCCGAACCATTCATTGTTCAGTTGACAGGTTCTGGAAGTTCAAGCACTAACTGGACATCATGTAGTGTTTTTTCGGGTGTTGAACCTTTGTGTTAATATATGCGTTGTTTCACTACGAAGTTGTAGTCGTGAAACTGCTTCGTATCAGTGTTGCTACGGACAAAGTGTAGCCTACACCTTCAATTTTCTACCAGATAAAAGCTTACAGAAAAAAATAACTATTGAAGGAACAAGGTAATTAAATCTCTATTAACGGACAACAGAATTTTTGTTGTATCGTGTTTGTCATTTCGTGTGAATTATGTGAAACTTTTCAATTGTGCAGGTATGTATTAAATTGTCATATGCTTTACAAAAAAAAAGTAATTTGCCACTACGCGCGTGGTCGTGTTGTGTGTGTGCGTGCGCGCGCGTGCTTGTGAGAAAGAGGTAAAAGCAATGGAAGGTTTTTATTACTTGGCTAACTTAAGTCTCTACAATCTTTGTCTCGGTTCAATAACTTTCCTGCAAACATATCTGTTACTGTTTTGCTCAAGCAACAAAACTTGGATTTAAATGTGAATTTAATTACGTCATATCCCTAAAATTGACAAATATAATGCTTATACTAAATACTTACTACTTATAATAGATTACGTATTATTACTAACAATGTAGACACCATAATTTAAGCCCAAGTTACTGTAATCAGAATCAACCCCACGTCACTCTGTTAAAAGCTAGAATACAACGAATTTATTGTCGAAAATAATGTACAT
This sequence comes from Magicicada septendecula, assembly GCA_034769895.1. Classification (NCBI taxonomy): domain Eukaryota; kingdom Metazoa; phylum Arthropoda; class Insecta; order Hemiptera; family Cicadidae; genus Magicicada; species Magicicada septendecula. The sequence goes on from CM068371.1 coordinate 281,604,994, forward strand.
ATAACTGACTCGATATACAACAGTGCACTCAATCCTTTGTTTGCTTGTTTACATAAGCGAAATAAAGAGTAATTTAATGTCATCAAAGATTGTCAATGCCAGTTACTCAGGTGGGGCGAGTTAGACACCACAGCGTTGACGCGACTTAATTTAATTTCGTAATAAGCTCATTATTATAGGGCACTCAAACAAGCTTCCGTATCAGAAAGTTCTTGAAACAAAATATGAAATACAGTCCATTAGCTACAACTTTCTCACTGTGAATTTAAAAAATATAAATACAAAAATCGTCGCTTACTACTGTTTTTAACTCATAAGTGAAATTTTCACGTCAGTTTTGCGAAACATATTTGATCATTTAAACTCTGGAAATATTTTTTGCTTTGATGTGTATACCATTGTATTCCTTAGAGTCTTCTCTTTGAATCTGCATATGATACATTTAACTTATCCTTCTGGTATAGCGGTTAACAAAAGAGAAACAGAAAAGCATGGTTTAGTAGCGAAATGTTAGTAAGGTGACGTGTTTAGTATAGTTACAAGGTCAGGTTAATGGTCTCAACTTACCTCTGGAACAGCTGTAGTTACGATTACAACTACACTTCCCTCCTTGTCTGTAGCCAGTAACGCGGCTTGTAATGTATTCGTAAATTTCGATAACCGTAACCCCGATGTTTACTTCTATTTTTAAATATACTTTTACCTCTTTCTTTCTTTTATGTTTGTCGCAAATTTCAAAATATTACAAAAGTATATTCATTACAACCGATATCCAAACTCAAAACGTTAAAGTGTATAAATGTAGGATTTGGAACAAAAAAAAAGAAAGAAGTGAGTAACTGAAAAATCAGAGCTACAGTAGTACTGTAAGGAACTTGGCCTGAGGTACATATTAGAGCATGAAATATATTGTCGATTAAAATATGAAGCTCCCGTACAGGACGTATAGAGAACCTAGAATATAAAGACAAATGATAATTACGAACGATATAGAAGTAATAAAATTGTTTCTGACGCTGTAGTGTGAAGTGCGCGATAACACTTGACACACATATGCTTTTATAACGTACAGTATGTTTGCTACAATGAAACAAGGTCAGCAGTATAATGGTGCACAACTAACGCCATACTTGTTGCAGTAAGCACTTCACTTTATCCCAAGTAACATATGTGTGAGCACGTATCCATTCTTTCACAGAAAATTTATGTCTTCTTCACATATAAAATTAGTAGCTCCAACTTCATGTTTTGGTATTTTACTACTAGCTACTATGAAATTGATTTTTCAGTAAAATTATCTGTCAATAACAAAATATGCTGTACTACGTAGGGGGAACCCAAAAGTAACGAGAATTGTTCTCTGGCAGTTGGTAGAACGCTAGTTCCGCCTTCTCCCGCTAGGTGCCTTCACTAGACACCATTTTGTATCAGTTGCCCTAGCGGCATTGTTGTGGAAACATTAGCGCGGTCAGTGTGACTATTTTTGTAAGCGCTGTTTCACGATTTCGGCGATTTGTCAATGGCAGACATTAAATACTAACGTGCTAACATCAGGTTCTGTTTCCTGTTAGGGAAATCAGCAGCAGAAACTGTCGCATTGCTTCGGACGGCTTATGGGGAGGAAGCTTTGAGCCAGGCAAGGATTTTGAGCCGACAAGAAAGCACACGCGGAACGAATTTTGCTGCAACACGTTTCATCTTCAGATCTTCAGTCAAAATTCGTTGGCATGAACTCCAGGATATTCCAGTCATTTCCTCCAATTCATCGATTGTTCTACGACGATCAAACATGATCGCAACACGGATTTTTTCAATGTTTTCGTCCGTTTTGGAAGTCGAGGGACGTCGCGGTCGTTGTTTGAGACCGACCAATATGGTCGGACTCGGGCTATTTTGGAGACTAGCTCCCTTCAACCGTGTGGGTAAGGGATTTTAGGGGAGACGAACGCCAGCTGACCGGGCCGTTGAGAAGGTGGAGGCACGAAGTTGGGAGAGTATTGTTTGTGAGTTATATTGTGTGCGAGTGTAGTGGGTAGCCATATGCGAGCGGGAGAGGTAGATGGATTTGGCCATTATAGTTGTTTGGTGGCATCTTTATTCATTCCTTTTGTTTTGTTTATTTATTTCTTCTTCGATGTTCTTGTGGGGGGGGGGCCAAGACAGGGGGACGTGTGACGCAGGTCGCCTAAGCTGTTAGGCGGCGACAGGGTGCCGTCAAGGGAGGCGGAAGGAACAGATTTGAGGATTATAAGCGGGGACATAAGTGTGAGGAACTAGAGTGTGTGTTTTCATGTGGTGAAGCGAAGATAGAGCTTACAGTTTTTGAGTGTGGGGGAATTTAGCAGTGTGTCTAGTCGCTACCGTCGGGGAGAAATGAGTCATTGGCGGGGTAATGGTATGCATTGTTTAAGTGTGTATGTGTCTTTGACGCCGGCGGAGGGGGAGGCGAGGGGGAGGGCCATTGTAAGGAGGCGATTTAGTAAGTAGGAAGGTCTGCTTGTGTTGCGGGTGTTTCTATTAATTAAAGGGACTATTGACTCTATGGAAGTGGGGCTGGAGGCTGTTCGGGAATACTTCCAGTTGAGCTTAACGAGGAAGGAATCTAGGTCTGGGAAGCGGGTGTTTAGCGCATACAGGGCTGCGTTGGAGGTCTTCGTGAGGCGTGGTCGGCGGTAGATGAGTCTTAAGGTTCGTCGTTCTGTGATTCGGTGGAGATCTAGGTAGGCAGGGGAGGCGGTAAGGAGAACTGGGTGGGCATACGTGATGATGGGTCGAATACAGGTAGTGTAGATGCGGCCTAGTAAGTCGCTGGAGCAGTGGCTTAGTCGGCTGAAGGTTCTGAGAGAACGGAGGCGGGTACGGGCGATGGTCGTTGTTCTTTTGATATGTGGTCGCCAGGTAAATTTGGAGTCAAACGTGACGCCCAGATATTGGCAATCACGCTTCGGGCGTACTGATGATGGGCCTACGCGGACTGGTGTATTATAGAAATGAGTCATGTTGCGTCCAGTAGAGTTAAAACACAGAGTTGGGTTTTGTCCGCGTTTACATTTATTCGCCAAGTGTTACAGCAGGCGAAGAAAGGCTCGAGGTTTTGTTGTAATTTGGTTGTGACTTGCCAGTGTGCGTCTGCTGAAACCCAGTAAGCTGTATCATCTGCGTACTGGGCTAGGCCTGCTGCTTGGTAGGATAGAGTTGGCGGGGGGGGAGGGGTGTCTTTAGTAAAAATGATATATAGTAGCGGACTAATGGCGGAGCCTTGGGGGAACCGGCATTGAGGTGGAAGGGTGCCGAGAGATGCTGGCGGACTCGGACTTGTGCAGTGGGTCCATCCAGGAACTGGGAGAGCCATTTGATGATGGTTGGGGGAAAGTGACATCCGAGGATCTTAAAACGGAGGCCACTGTGCCAGACAGAGTCGAAGGCTTTGCGGATGTCGAGTAGGGCTAAGATGGTCGGGCGTTTGCGGCCCGAGTTGTCCTGGATGGCACTGATAACCCGAACAAGTTGGTCGCATATGTTGTAGCCAGGGAGGAATCCGCCCTGGGTACTGGGAAGGACGCTATGAGTTTGCAGGTGGAGATGTATCCTGGCGACGAGGATTTTCTCGAAAAGCCTGGAGATTGCAGGGGTAAGAGAAATCGGGCGATAGTTCGACGAGAGGCTGACGTTTTTAAGAGGTTTGGGGAACATGAGGACATGGCCGTTTCCAGTGTTTCCAGGCCCGCGGGACGTAGCCGAGGAGGAGACTTGCAGTATATAGATGAGCTAGGGCTTCGATGGCAGTGTCAGGGAGCGCTTTTAAAATGCCGTTTGGTATTCCGTCTGGTCCGGGGGCAGTATTTCTGCATTTATGGAGTCTGGCTTTGATGTCGTCTGGGTCGATAGGCCGCTCCAGCGGATGGTCGTGGTCTGCGTTCAGGACGTCGTAAGGGGTGAAGAGGTCTGCGTGGTTAGTCAAGAAAGTGTCCATCGAATGTTCGGCAATGGCGTCAAAGTCCGGGCTGACGGGGTGGCTATGGATGGACCGGAGAGAGTCCCGAAAGGCAGCAGCCTTCTCCTCATCGCTGACAAGAAGGCGGTCGTCTGACAGGAGAGGGGTATCGGCTTTGGGCGGATTGTGGAGACGTTTAACTTGTTTCCAGAATCTGGGCGTGTCGGAGTGAAAGGAATCCTGTACTGAAGCACATAGGCTCTCAATGCGGGAAGGTCGAAAGTCTTTTATGGCGATCTTCACGGCATTTGAAAGTCTTCTGTACTCCGAGCAGAGATGCTCGTTCCGCCGATCTCTGTTTAAGAGGCGGCGGATCCAGTGTTTCCGGCGTATCAGTGCAAGGATAGGGGGAGGGAGCCTGAGCTGGGAATATCTGATCCGTTTCGTAGGTATGGCCTGTGCCATAGCCGTCTGAATCGATGTTGTTAAGAAGTCATTGTAGTCGTCGGTTTGTGCTGGGGTTGCGGGTGGGGCTGGAAGAGGGGATATTATGGAAGCTAAAGCGTGTGAGAAAAGAGGCCAGTCGGCAGCGTTAAAGTCTGTTACGGCCGTCGTGCGGGGTTCAAGGGTGGGGTATTTTACGTGGCCGTAGGAGATTACTAGAAGAATAGGGATGTGGTCGGAGCCAACATCCGGACCTTGGGAGATACCGCTTATTTTACGGGAGATGTTAGCTGAGGTAATCAGCTTATCTGGACAGGTGGGTCGTTGGGCCGGAGTTACCGGCTGGCGGGTAAACGGGGTACGATGGTGCCTGAGACGAAAGTTATTGACTGCCCGAAGCACTCGCGTGCCTCGGGCGGTGTTATAACCGTCTCCGAGATGCTGGTGGTGGGCGTTCAGATCTCCGAAGAGAAGTAAACGGGAGTGGGTCGTGGCCAAATGATGGAGGTAGGTGACGCCTAGGTCGGCACTCGGGGGGGCAGTAGTAGGTTGCAATGAAAAGGGGAGGGAATTTTTGAAGCTTAGTTTGACCAGAAGCGAGTCGGTCGGGCTGTTTGGTAGGGGTACTACTTGTGCTTGGAGAGAGTTACGAGTGCTATTAAAACAATCTGCGTCTTCTGATAGCTAAGAATCACGTGGTGTTTGGCACAGCTGCGGGAGCGCTGATTGGTCAGTGTGGGACTGTTGACTGAGGAGAAAGGGGGTGGGAAAGTGCACGCCTGCCGGTGATTGGCTCACCTCGGAGTCTCGTCCGAGTTACCATAGCAACTACTTCTTGTAAACACGCAAGGAGAACTGTCAGAAGACGGAGATTGTTTTAATAGCACTGTAGTATCGCAACTCCGCCCGAATGAGATGCGTTGTCCTGCCGGAAGAGGGTATAGCCCGGGAAGAACAGGCGATGTCTGGCAGTTAGGTAGGTTTCATTGAGGGTGGCGACGTCTGTATGCGATTCCTGCAGAAAGTGGTAGAGTTCATCGCGTCGAGCCCGGAGGCTGCGAACGTTGAGATGATGAAGGGTTAGATGGTTTTTGCGGATTACGCTGCCGTCGTCTCCCATCTAAGCTTATCGCTTGGACTTGGAGTGAAGGATTGTAAGGCCTTCGGGGGTGCGGTTGAAAAGCGTCCTGGTGTCAAAAAGTCGTTTGGTTATTTGGTTGGCACTAGTACGTAGTTTGGTGTGTGAAACCACGCAATGTCGCAATTGCAGTCATTGGATATTAACTTATATATACCCGTTTTTTCTTCTGGAGGTGTGTGTTTTTCGGTCTGAGAATGCTTAGTAACTTATTATTAACTCTGATCGAAGTAGTAAAAACATTATTAATCAATACAGTGGACAAAATCTTAGGCATAAAGCTTGTATAATTAGTGGATATAAAATTTATGTGTGTGTTATTGTTTATTCGGGGTTTAATTTCGCTTTTTCGTGATTTTTCAGTAGTTTGTCAATGGTCAAACTATTGTTACCATTGGCAACCGCGATGTATTTTATGGTATTCAGTTCATCAGGGAAATCATTATCATCCAGGGGGATTGTTAATAATCTGTGAATAAAACTATTGTATGCCGCCATTTTTTGTGAATAAGGATGATGGGAGTCCGCGTGTATTGTGGTGTCAGTGGTTGTTGGTTTCCTATAAATATTGAATTTTAGTTTGTTCATCTGTCGAGTGATGGTTAAATCTAGAAAGTTTATCATGTTGTCAACCTCTATTTCAAGAGTAATCTGGATGTTTCTATTTATTTTATTTAAACAGTTTTTAAATAACTCGATTTGAATTAGAGTACCATCAAAAATGAAGAACGTATCGTCCACGTAAAGTGCATAAAATATTATTTTATTTGGGTATATATTATTGTTTAACAAGTGAGTATTCTCATAAAAATTCCAGAGAGGGGTGAGCCCATAGCCAGGCCATCATCTTGAATGTAAAACAAGCCATTAAAAGTGAAACAGTTTTGCTTTAAAATAACCTCAAGTAAGTTAATTAACTCATTTATCACCTGTGTGTTCATGCAACTATTATCAGATAACTATATGAAAAATATATTGTACTAACCGTCTGTGACTTCTCGTATATGATGTCCTTTCCTATTGCGACATGTTTCGGGACACTTGTCCCATTTTCAAAGCATAAAATTTGTAGCACATATCATTCACTCATATACTTGTCAAACGTTAAAATCCATGCGTTATGATGACCACAAATAGCACATTTTAACATAACGAACTGACAAGTATATCAGTGAATGATATGTGCTACAAATTTTATGCTTTGAAAATGGGACAAGTGTCCCGAAACATGTCGCAATAGGAAAGGACATCATATACGAGAAGTCACAGACGGTTAGTACAATATATTTTTCATATAGTTAACGGACACGTGGCTTGGTACTAAAACAGGTTTATTCCTACTAAATATTATCAGATAAATTGTTTCTCAAAATCTGTAATGTATCTTTGACTGGGATATTCGTGTATAAATTAGTTATGTCGAATGATGCCAATTTGTGGTTAAGTTGTAGTTCAACGGATTTAATTTTATTAATAAAATTAGTACATCGCGTACAGTTCTTACGCAAATTGACATTATATTAATTAACGATCTCGTAAGAGTGACATAGTTTTATTTTACTATCTGAAGATGGAACATAGTCTCCGAAATGCATACAGAAGAGTTTTTTAAGAAGTCACACGGCGGATTATTGAAAGGTAAATTAATTTATTAATTCGATTAAGTGACTTGGATACCAGATTAAACATGAACACTTTCTTTTTTCTTCACGATTATCACCCCGAAGAGGAAGGTCCGCGCTTGTCAAGCAGATGGTGCACGATTGTGCCATGGACTGAATATGCCGGAGACTTAACTCCTGTTGACGTTGGTGGCGACGTGGGGAAGTGCATCTATCGTTTCACGACCGCCATCACGGTAGCGGCTTAGAGCAACGTCCCTCTGACTGGAAGTTTCCTACAAAGGACACCAGTATTGTGGGGGAATGCGGAAGTTAGGCAAACGACCACAGAGAAGCGTAGAGCTTTCAGCAGATTTAAACGGATGCTGACTTCTGATAACCTGATCGCTTACAAGCATCTTAGATCCCGAAGCTCAGTGAAAGATTTTGGCTGGAAAAAAAGACCATCTGGGACACATTTGTGTCCGGCATCAACTGGTCGACCCCAGCAGTCGAAGTCTGGTTCATTGGTGTACATGTTTTCGACTGCCCTTGAGCAGAACGGTGAAGTTGTATGTCACGAAGATGAAATGGAAATATTGGCTGCGCATTATTCCACAGTGAATAGGTTAAGATTTCCTTAACCAAAAAGACGAAGGAGAGCAAGACCCAGTAGGCTTCAAAACGGTGCAAACAAATCGGACAATCGCCTGCTTACGACGAGGGGATTAAACGCCGGTGTAACTGCTCCTGGCAACACCGCAGGACCGGTCAACATTTCTTATAACATCTTAAAACATCTGTTGGAGACAACGAAATTCATCTTGTTATAAATACTTAATAACAAATGTGCTTTCTAAGAGCGTGAAAAGAAGCAATTGTATCCCTTTCTTTTAAACCGGTAAAGATCCAGTGAAACAGGAAAATTATCGTCCAGTGTCTGTAACATCCTGTTTAGGACGGTTATTAAAGAAAATAGCTTACCTGTGCCTGGAGAGATACAACCTTCTCTCCGTTTACCAGTGTGGATACAGAAAACATAATTTAGTTACTGACTAAAATAAAACGCATGCTTGCCGTATTTTTGATCTAGAGAAGGGCTTCAAAACAACATGAAAGCATAGTATGTTGCAACGGCTCTACAGGTGGCGATTTCGAGAAAACTTATAGCTCGCTTCCTTTTGGAACGTTTATTCCTCTGGAAATAAACTCTGTGCTAGTGACGTCTCTTTACCTCCTACTAACACAAGAAAGACCCGTATCCAATTTTGGCGGAGGCACTTACAATCAAATATATAAATAAAGTCTATAGTGTTCTTGGCGAATTCAGACGGGGATATGGAATAAAAAGCAAACTAAAATAGGTTTCCGAAAATGTACAGTTAGCTCTAACGGATGTACAGTTAGTTATTTTGTGTGTATGCGTGTGCAATTTTCCTTTTTCATTGTTAAGCTTCTATGTAGGTGATAAACGACTATGATAACAACCAATAATCCTGGTCGACATCGTTGGGCTAAAGGGTTTAGTTGCCAAGACCCCAAACGTTTTATAAAAGCAGCAGTAGCAGTACTTTCTTCTTCATTCAGACCCGTAATACTGCATACTGATCATACGGACTTCTTAGATTACACGATCTAACTACCTAACCATCTTTTGTGAGTTATTAACTGTTATCTCTTTACATTACGATTATATCCTCAAATTCTCTTCGCCATCCATGTATGAGGTAACTGGCTTATTGACTTGCATGCTGTGACCCCCGTACCTCCGTATAGTTTCTTCTTCATAGTGGTGTTGAAGTGTTAGTAAAAGTGGTATGGCAGTCTCTGGAAAGACAGGATTTGACAATAGAAATGTGAATGAGAGTAGTTGGAACCTTTTGATTTAAAGTAACTAAGTTTACTATAATTACAAAAGACGAACATATTGCTTAGAAGTAATTTAGTAAATGTACAAAGGTTTCGGTTTTAAGTTAGTTTCAGATAAAGAGGGAGCCTGTTCTGCACTGGATGCACCGTGGTACAGATTCAGTCATTTAGTACTGAGTCAGTAATACGTCATCTGCTGATATAGGTTATTGCTGATATAACCGACTAGCTGTTGGTACAGTGGTGTGGTTAGTATAGACCAACAACTAGTGGTTATCAGCTTGGAAGTTCAGTAATTTTAACACGTCCATCGAGAAGACGGCTACACTGGAGTTCACGGCGTCTACTGAGAGAATTCCCTAATTGTGTGGTATTTGTAAAACTATTGTCTAACTCTTGCTGTACTTTTACTTACATATTTTTAACTCCTAAAGGCAATGCCTTGTCGCTGTAGCCACGTCACTCTATCCCTTGCGATATTCTTCATTTCTCCATAGGACCCACTATTCACGACACTCATTGTGCTGCGGAAGTATGCAGTTCTTGGTCTTCCGTTGGGCTTCTTCCCCACTACTTTGCCCTCAAAGATGTTAGTTAAAAAAGCACTATGTCTGATCACATGCCCTATCAACTTAATCTTCCTCACCTCTATGCTCCTAAGCAGTGTTCTATTCTCATTTATTTCCTCTAAGATCTGTTCATTCGTCTTCCTATCTGTCCAACTAGTTTTTGTCATTCTCCGCCAAATCCACATCTCCATTGCCTGAAGTCTGTCACTCTCCACCTTCCCTAAGGTCCACGATTCACACCCGTAAGTTAAAACACTCCATACAAATACCTTAACAAACTTTTTCCTTGTTTCAGTACTAATATGGTTGTTTGTTAATAAGTTCCTTTTGCTCTGGAATGCTTGTTTTGCCAGAGCTACTCTCCTCTTAATCTCTGCCACACACTTATTCCCACTTGTAACTATGCTACCCAGGTAACAAAATTCAGTAACGTGCTCCAATATTGTGTTGTTCAACATAATGGTTGATTTAATGTCTTCTCTTTTTTTACTATTTCTTTTATGAATTTGCTAACTGCTATAATTTTTTATTGTTCGACAAAGCTTTTCGTCATTACTGACATCTTCAGGTCTTAAACAACGACCTTTTCTCTTTTTTTACTTACAACCATTATTTTAGTTTTCTTAACATTTATCCTCAATCTCCAAGCGTGAAGAATTTTGTTAAACGTACCTAACATTCGGGTCATATCCTTTTCTGAGTCAGCCATCAGTACAATATCATCTGCGAAGCGAATACTGTGTGTCCGTTCCCCATTTATTTTAATTCCCCTAGAACTCCTTTCCATCTGAGTTACAACATCTTCTATAAACAAATTAAACAAGTACGGTGACAGTGGGCAACCTTGTCTTACCCCTCTTCTTATTATTGCTTCCTTTTTACATCCATTTATGTCTATTACATATATGTAACTAAAACCAAAAGATAATTTTTACAAAATATCATCCCGTATAATATTTATATGTTACTATATAACGTTAGGTTAACGTTAATTAAACGTTTCGACAAAATAATTTAATTTATTACTTTTATTAAAAGTATTAATAGCCAAAATAGCCTACTGAACCTGTTGTAATAAAACAAAAGTCGCAAAATAAGCTTTAAAATTAAAACAGGAAATTATAATCTAAACTTGGAGTACACCATATAAATATAAAAAATAAAAAGTGATAGCCTATTCGTAGCTTATGTCATCTTATCTGGACAAGAAAAAGTATATTCTAATTTTTTTAAATTGGTATTTTACTATAACTCTTAAGTTCTAAAGATAGTTTAATAAATAGTGTGACTCTGGGCACATGAAGGATAAATTAAAGTATACATTGATTTTGTACTGTAATAAATTCGGTTAATTTCTTAGTTATAGGTTCTTACATAAAATATTCTAAACATTTTGTTAAATATGAAGTATTTTTAATCGAATGTTGTAACGTACAAAATTGGCAGTTACATAAAATAACTATCTAATACGTCAAATAAAAGGATATCATGAAAATATTTCATCAAGCGTAAAAGAAGGAACGGGAGAATATAATAAAGTGTGTATCTACGAACGAATATTATTGAAACAACCCAACGAAGGAGAAGGAAGAATAATAAGGATATCATCGAGTATAACAAAGAGAGAGAAAATACCAACGAGCCAATATAATACGTTAGCATCCAGGCCCAGTAGATCCAAAATAGTGAGGGGATATGACGAAAATAATTATTAAAATGAAAAGGAGACGAATCAAGTACAATCACTATGGTGATAAAACAAACGAATTTGTTTATTAGTGTGAAATAATATGGGACAATGATTACCATAACCACGAATAAAAATATGGAAGAGTATGACAATATTAAGGGACATGGATTATTACAAATAATGTATAACCAAGGAGAACACCGACAGTGAGAAACAACTAACCAGAAGAAGAAAAGAAGAAGAAGAGGAAAGGAAATGTACCATGAAGAATGAAGATTATGTATGAACAGTACAAGACATCAACATTCACAAGATATACAAGGAATTAAAATCAATATAGTGAACAGAAGAAGTATGATGATTATTCAAATACCAATAACAGAGAAACCAGTGTTGAACATCATTAAGTGATCACGAACAATGACAGTGAGTACTTAATATAAGTGTAACAACATGTGATATGATAACCATTTTATCCCCAAGTAAACAGCACAAACAATACCAGTGAAAATGTTTATAACGGAGCAAAGTGACTAACCATTATAAGTGAAAGAATCCACGATTAACTAGTGAAATGCACAGACAATTAGTGTAACAAGTTTAATCAAGATTGTAAAATCACATAGATAATCAATAAGACCATCAAAAAAATATGAGACAGAACAGTAAATTAATTGTTCATAGGGATTAATAATAAAAGCTTTGTAAGCCCGAATATGAAATGTGCCTGAATGCCATAGCAAGACAGGACAAAATGTAAATGAATACCAGAACAGATAGTAGCAAATATGATAGTTTGTTATGTATAAACCAATCAATGTAACAAAAACTAGGTGCAACCCATCAAAATATGTAACATTATTAGACTAAGAATACCTGTGTTATTGTTTCAACAAACAGTGTAAAAATGTGTATAACTTAATAATAAACCATTGTAGTAGAATGCCATAATGAGATGGCAATAGTTGAGTTAAATACTGCATAAAAGTATGTAGAGCATTGTTGTCAGACAACTGACACATAACCTCACAAGAATTGAACCTATAACATAAAATCATGTACATTAGTTAAACCAAGCAATTATCCACAATTGTTTCAAACAGAAACTAGATAAGAATAATAATGCAAACCAATGATACCATATGTACTGAAGGACACAGCAAATGAATCAGATTGAATATAATGTCATAAAGTTAAATGGACAGAACCCCAATGTGACAAGAGAGTTAGTCAAAAAACATTATCAAAACTTATCAAAAGAATGTGACAATTGTTACCAGTAGTTAGATAAATGTATAATACTGCTATGGGAACACTTCACAAATGTAATACTAGTAGTTTAATAATTGAAATATTATAAAATAACTAACTGCAATTGTAAAACCAGATGTAAATAAACACCATGCTATAACTTAGAGAGCTTTCAGATAACGAAAAGTTAATGAATACATTGAACCAACAATGTACAACAATTGTACACTATTTTAATTACTAACAATATATCCCATGTGTACTAAAATAACTAAATAAGTGACAAAATGGAAAGATGAGAACAGAAAGTATTTTGATCATACTATAAGTATATACAAAATAACATTTTTTAGCAAAATAAAGTATGAACAAATGTAAATAAATGTACATATTAGTATTAGGATGTCAAACATATGTAGTAGAATAAGGAATGATGGCGTTACAAGTGAATATAAACAATCGAACATGGTTGGTATAGACGCCATTAACAGATTTTGTTTAAACCATAAATATAACCATTTTATGTACTAACATGAAGGAGAAATGGACTCAAAATGTGTAGTAATAAGAATTACAGTGTAATTATAACAAAATATGGTGAAAAAAACTTATTTATGTTAAGAGTCACCATATGAGTTTTCAAGATGACCAAGTGAATTAAATATGGACGGATTTAGTGCTTGTTTAGACTTAAAATAAAGCCAAAAGTGTCCGCGATTTAATGCCACTATCCAAATGACGATATGACAAAAGATAAGAAACTTATGACCATTATAGGTTTTTCAATCATTTTGAGTATCCATGTATACGTCACAGATAATCTCGAACCCACGCTTAGAGTTGCCAAAAATTGAAAGTTTTATTTGACCAAAGTGTTTTGGGTTGAGAGTATGACCTTTTGAACCAATCAAATAGCTTAAAATGACCAGACGAGAAAGAGACGCTTTAGCGAAATGTATCATTCGTTCTGCATCACTCACGGCGAAAGGTCTATGCCGAAAGTCATCAAAATATTTTTGAAATGTGCGCGTCACTTACAGTAGTACACCAACAAACATTAACCTGTACACAACAACACATTACCGAGTGTCCAGTGAATTAAGTGAATAGTGAATAACATGACCAGTGTATAATAAGGGCCATGTTCTGTGTATATAATCAGGGAGTACAATATTTTAATTATTTTAAAGAAAATTAAAAAAAAATAATTCTCGTTGATGAACGAAAATTATTGTTTGGACTGCACTAGTCATAACGTTTGAGTGCGTTTATAAACAATGATGGACAATTATCAGAATTTAATAAACAAGTTGTAGCACAATCCAATGACAATAATTAATTCAAGAATAATTATTTTATATTTAAAGAATAATTGAGAACGGCGGGATTAAACTTGGATACCGCTCATCAGTATGTAAATATAGTCGCTTACTTGACTATAACTTTTGAATTAATAAATAATTATTTTCTTGTGCGAATATTTTCAAGACTGATAATTACACATCAAATGAATTATAAATAAAATGTTTGTAACTATATTATTAAGAATTTTATAAATAACATTACTTATTCTAAATAACCACTTACGTGTTACTAGGCAAACTAACCTAGAACCGAAGCATATATTTTTGTCACAAAGAAACAATTCCGTTCTTGAATGATTTCAATGAAATGAAAGCGATAATAAGAGTTTTTTTTCTTTAGATTTTTTCTCTTTCCAGTACATGGTTCTGATAACTAATGAATTAATAATAATAATATTTTTAACAGTGCAACGCTCAAAGCACATGTTAACCTTAGTTTTTCTATACCTCTGCATAACATACGATAGTACGTTATTATCGGCTATCGTACCGAATTTAATAATTTTAAATTTTTGTTCTTTTTTGTAATAATAGATAAGTAAATATTGTTATTCAAATTCACATCTTTATATCTGGTATCATGTATCTTCAAAGAACTCACTAAATTGGTAATATAATTAACTAAAGTGAACCTAACCTCGTTCACAATACTATTGTACCTCACAACAGTGTTACCAGCCTTGAGATACAGAGATCTCAATATTTGTTTAAATTTGTTATTGTTGTAAAAATATCTTATTAGTTGTTTTAAAAGAGTTTACTGAATTTAATCATTGTCAATAAATCCTCAGTTTATTATCAGTGGAAACAGAGTTTTAATTTCTATACGATAGAAGCAGTAGTTTAAATTTTTTATAAACAGTGATCCCATAAGGTGGCGGTAGTATTTGAATTACTGATATCATTCAACTTACAATTGAACATTTGATTTATTTTATTGTTTATGTGCATTCTTTGCGATATTCAAAAGGAATATCTATGTATGTATGTCAAGTGTGTTTACAGTAAGAAAAGTCGCCATCGAGAATAGTGAAGATATCCACGGATGGTAAGTGGGGAGGTTAACACAGTGAAGTGATGAATACTCTTTTAAACCACAAACTTTTAAACGTGAACATTAATTCCAATCACCCAATTTTAATAATCATATCTAATAATAATCATCAACAATAACATCATATCTACATATAATCGACTTGGGATCTACACACAACACATCAATATTAACATCGTTGTATTGTTACATCGCGGGGCTTGATTGATCGAGGATAACACCGTTGATAACGACGTTGTATTGTTACAATGTAAAGCAAAAATGACAACTGTCTTCTATTTCTTTTTAATATAATTTCTACAATTTAATTCGGTACTGCTCGCACCTTAATAACTACTGTTTGCACCTCCACCATGTCAATAATCAATTCAGTACTACAATTGTAGTCTTTATTAGAAGAAATAAAATAACTCTAGTAGCGTTCCTAAAAAATAAATGTATTATTATTATTATTATTATCATTATTATATTATCATTATTATTAATATTGTCATTCTAAATTTAAAAATAACATTTGTTTTAAATAGAAAGCTGCACTGTATCATTTTCTGTAAGTGCTTGATAGACGTGACATTCAGATATAATTGTATACGAGTATGTGCGACTGTCGACATGCTCTAAATCGCTCTGTGCAATCGAGGACTCACAAGTGGGATATTTCAGTCTGCTGTAAGTACGAGACTAGAATTAGTATAATGTATATGGCGTTATAAATATTGCTAAACTCCTTCTCTGCATACTCAAGTTTCCATGGGTTAAACTTTTTGTGGTATATCATGATACAGAGTAACCTAGTTAGGAAGAACTACGCTGCACTCAGATTATATCACAGATGTTAAAGAAGAGAAAGAGGAGTGTAGGGAGGACATAGTGTAGAGAGACGAAGAAGAAAGACAGAAAGAGAGAAGGGAGAGGACTCGAGGGAGGTGGGGTGGAACTTGGTAAACACATTTAAACTTTAGTAAAGATGGCGTGAAAGTGTAATCAAAGAGAAGTTTTTCAACAGTTATTAGAGTGCGCCTGCATAATGTATGAATATGCAGAATGCGTGTCACGACGTTTACAAGCTAGCTTACATCATAATAAAGATACTACTGTATATAATCTCCTGATATGGATTATGTTGAACTAGTTACATTTGTGTTATTGTACGTCATACAGGATATGTCGCAAATAAATATTAAAAAAAATAAATAAATATTAGGTTACATATTATCCTGTTCCAAAATGGAGATGTAACTGCCATCATAGTAGAAATCGCGAGAGAAAGATTCAATATTTAAGTATCTAATAAATACCGATCTCAGTTTACGTATGAGGTTCTCAAATAATGTAAAAAATACACAAGTTAATGTAACTTTCTCTGATTTTAGACTCGAAATCACAGGATTAAATGAAGACACATATATTAATATACGTTTCATAATCGAGCATCCAATGCCCTTTTAGCTTTGTGAATGTGGCACCATGTGTTCAGAGTAATAATTATTATCTTTTATAAACTTTATCCTTTATTGCTTAAAAAAGCGGTTACAAGGTTGTTGTAACCTAGGGTCTACACAAAGTAAGATATTTAATTTCATATAAATTTAAATTTCATTAATACTTTTAGATAAATTTTAAACATAAAAACGTAAGAAAGTGTGCCCATTAAAAGAAAAGGATTATTTACTGTGCCAGCCACATAAATCAGTTCCAGTGCAAAAGTGGCGACAGATTATTGGAGCTCGCAAAAGATGCCGGAAAAGTTAAATAAAAAGTTATGGAAAAAGATGACTTTAGATTAGTCTGTTTGGCCATTTAATTTATGTTCCTGGATTATTTGAATCGTACGTATATTTTTCAGAATCTGTCAGTTTAAAAAGCTAGCAATATTTGTTTATTAAAATAAGGAATATTTGCATTGTGGCTAGATAATCCACAAAATAAACTGTGATCAAATGTCATTTTAGTTGGAGAGATGAGACTCAGTTTAAGACGGTTTTGATTTGTGACACACGTATTACTGAAGCGTCGAAAGAGGACAATGGTGAAAAGTTATAAACTTTAAGACCGGAGAGGATTATTTTATGGCGATGATGTTTAACGTTAGTAGTAATCTGTGAGTGTCAGTCGTGTTGTCATACCCATGAGAATACCTGATTCTATTGTTAATATAATAAAGTGGCGAGCTGGGACACGTCATTCATCTCTGTGCACGTGTTACTAACAAGCTGCTGTTATTAACAGAGAAACAATAAATAAGTGGTGTTAGATAATGTAACATAGTGTGCACAACACACACAGTAGATCATATTTCCTGTTAACGGTGACCTATTTATAAACGAGTTGTCGGTTCAGAATTTCTTCCATTGATACACTGGGCCACAATGCTACATGCTGTAATAGAACTTTGTGCAGAGGTTCGGATGGATAAATAAATAAATAGGTACATTTATGTTTTGTAAGTTGATGCTGTTTAATGGCATGCCAAATTTAGTATCTATAACAGTTTAAAAATTGTCAGGCTAGCAGGTGTATTCCACTTAAATTTAATTACGCCAGTACGGTAACTAGGTTTTTTCTTACAGCCCTCCACTACATGGACTGACGTTTAGCATGTATCGCTTATATGATTGTAAACACGAGGTATAATGTACATGATAATAATATTATCATGTACGTAACGTTTGATTATATTACACGATTATAGGGTCTGCTGATGATAATAAGTTTTGTTAACTTACAATCACTACTAAACTAAGGATCAGTGTCAGGAGACTTGTGATCCACTCTGTATTTAATACAAAGGTATACATATACAGGTCGGTCTGACATTTCATTTCTGTTCAAGATTAATTAAACAGTCCCAGTCCTGTCACGGATTGTCACAGCCGGTTTGTCACTTTCAATAATATAAAAAATACTTGCGTATCTTGGCGAATTTCAACGTCCGTAGAACAGTACACCATAATTTCATCGTATTGTCAAAGATTCGCAATATTTTGCACTTAATCCAAATCTCTTTCGTTACCCCGTAATTACCTACTTGTTTAACACAGTAATAAACAAATAGTTACTCTGTTACTTAGTGCGCACAAGGATTCACACAACCGCGAGTCTACGGGCGCGTATCATTATGGACAACCCGTTGATACACGTCGTTTTTGCGTGGTATTAACCATTTTATCAAATTCCGCGAAAAACGTGTCGCTTGGCGCGCGTCTAGTTTTCAAGTCTGCACCGGCCTCAACGTACGCTAGTGTTAGGTATCACACTCCTAACAGAGATTGTCAGTAGCTCTGGGGGCTTAACAACGTTTTCTATTTTATGGTTTTTATAGTGTACATATACATAGTCGTATATTGTCCACACAATTCGTTCTGTTAAAATAAATAAATTAAGGCTTTTTAATGTTATAAGTTATATATTAATAATTATATTATAAATTATATTAATGTTATAACAAAGATAATCTATAAGACGCTTTACGCACTTAACTCTCCTATATTATAGATCCTTCATTATGCATCATTAGAATTCGTTGCATTGTGTAAACAGCATAACAATGGACGTACTACATATTGTGTCTAATCGATTATGCGCAATATCTAATCGATTATAATTCCTAATCAGATAATATAAAACCCTAATATTACTGTAACATAGACCGATGACGGATGTCTTAGAAGAATACATAATTTATAGAGCGGATATTTATCACAAAAATGGTCTCCTGAAGTATATTGTTCGTTCAAATCAAACATACTGTTCAACACAAACAAGGGACCTACCATCGTAGCAACCAATGACTGTCGACTTTCATCTCGATATCGTAGAGCAGTCGTATTACTGTGTGATCTGTGCTCATTTATATTTATGCTGTGTACCTATTATAGTGGTCGTGTATTTTGTGTTTTATTACTCTGTTTGCTAGTGTTGGTACTACTGTTCCTACTATGCTCCTGCTATTTATACTACTACTATTACAACAACAAAAACAACAAGAACTGTTACTACTACTACTACTACGTTTTTTAATCGAGTTTCCTTATACTTTACTTCCGAATTGTGTCGGGCTTTTAAACAACAATTTTTTACACTGATCGAATGGTCGCTCGGCACTTGGTAGAACTATAAATTGTACAATATATACTTTATTTATTATTGCGTTAGACTAATGTAGACACAAATCTTTCTCATTTGAAATATTTAGACACTGTTTTATGTAGAACACATTCCCAACATTAATTCTGTGAATAATTTAAATCTGTTTTATTTTATTTCTACTGGTTATATTATACATATTTTTATATAGCTTATATTATACTGGGAACTTCATGTTGTTTTACTGTCAATCAGACGCCAAAACGTATTGTATGGTAAGTCTATTTATAATCACAAATTATGTAAGTCCTATACATATTTCATATATCTTTAGACTTACATTAGTTTAAATAGCCAGTAACGGTACTTTCGTTACCAACAATAGAATACGCATTTTTGTCAAACCTCTTACCTGGGACTTTCCAAAGCACCCTTGGTCATACACTGTCTCCAACCCTCCCCTGCCTAACATATATTTGAAATCTATCAGTTCAAATCTAACCTCTGAAGCTGCCGTAACTGATTAAACAATTGTCAGGAAAATAAAAATTATCTGTAGAACTATACCCAAGTATTTATTTATTCAATTTAAGTATTAAAAATTTTTAAGTAACTAAAATTAATATTACCATTTTACAACAAATATTATACACTATTTTGTGAACAAGTATTATCATTATTATTTTACTGTTATTATTATTATTACTTACCATACGTTTTCTCTCTCGTAAAATTGACTAGCCAATGTTTTTTTTTTTAATTTGAAGGTTGGTTGGATGTCTTTGAATATACCTTGTAACCAAGCCTAATGTTTTGAGGTCTATTGGATAAATGATTTAGACAAGAAAAATTATATTTTGTAACCAACCTGAAAATTCTAGTGTTCAGTGGTGTACGTTTTAAGGTGGGAAGTAGAAAACTTATACAAAAAAACGAGTATTTACACACACAAGCTTTCTAATCTCTATTCACATACGCGTTTCTTGGTTCACTGCTTAAGAAGAGTATAAATGGTTATCCCTACACTCTTTATATACGTGTTGAGAGATATTTAAAAACCGCTAGTTGTCCATGAGGTTATGACTTACTGAATATGACTGAACTGGCTAAGTGGGTTAGGCAGCTTAAATGTATCAGACTTCACTTTTTCATTTATGGTGGATTTTACAACGCTCGTTCATACAACACACATCGAATTGTGACCTATGAACTCAGTCCTCGCTTTTGACTGATTTGTGGAAACAGAGTTGATGGTTTTCCGTATTTAAGTATTCTGTCATTTTAAATTAGAATTTGGGCGACCTGACAAATAGTAAATAGGTTTTAGCGAGTTTAAGTGAAATACAAAAAACAACTGTTTAAATTTATTTTTTCACTAAACATATGTACACATATTTATTTCTATTGAATTCCTGTTTGAATTTCCTAGTTTTTGACATACTACTGTGCCATTTATTGTGCTTTCGTGTACGATATGTATATTCCATACTATAAACAAGTTGCTTGCTCATGACGTGTAATACTGATGCGGTCGCTTAAACATGTCGGACTGTTGCGTTACAATCATAAGGAAGGTCTCTCAGGTCGTAAATTAACGCTAATCCTCTTGAATGGATTGACACAGTTCCAGAACGGCACACTGATGCTCTAATGTTGCTGTGTTTCTGACCTAATTAGGCGACGTTACCTATCCCAAACTTGTATACTAACAATGCAATCAGCACGTGATCATCTCGGCAAAAACAACACTTCATATATTAAACAAGTTGAGAAGTTAAATATTATTTTCCTGTAAGCTAACGCATATTTTATGCAAACAGCCGCAAGAATTTTACTAGCAGGGAATCTACAGATTAATGAACAGTTTTTTTTAAACACCAAATTGTAATCTCTTTTATCGTACAGATTAATTTTGTTATCAGTACGTTACTTAAATCACAGTGGTTGTCGATTCACTAATTCTTCTCACTAGACGAATACTTTTGGTATCTCCACAGCGGTTAGTAGGCCTACATATTGTAGCCTTTGATAATGGTGGAGACATTTTCCAATGCGCAGCAATTATGTGTTTACCAATATCTGTGACGATGTTGAAATATTTGATTATATAAACGATGCCTCTATAAGCGTTTGCACATATATTTAATGAAGTATAATAATTACTAAATAGTCTGATAATAGCCTGGCCCTGTTTTAACTATTAACACGGATCAATATGGTGAGTTGCAATTACTGGATTGAATTTTGGTTTGCATTGAGCAGACACAACATGTGTTCTGTGGTCCTAAGCGTCGACCAATGGTTTCTAACGACCTCGCTGCTGTTTAAATAACATTGCCATTTTGTCCATTCGTTTTTACGGTTGCTCAGTGCAGTTTAAACGCTTCAATGGTGGACAGTGCAGCACATCCATAAACGTAATCTTGGTTTATCTGGTAGTTTTTTTGTTCTCTTACTTTTCTTGTCACTTTGTCTTATGAGTTTCCTTTCGGACAACCATTTTATGCAAATTGAAAAGAAATATTTGTCACTTTACGTGTTAACGAAAGTTAAAAGAAAAAGAAATGGTTTATTACATTTTTCCCAAACGTATTTAAAACTAATTCATAAATTTACGGCACTTCATGCGCAAACATACAGTTAAGTGAACTTTGTATAAGCTATGTTAATTCACCTGTCATTGACTGCCACATTAACACAAGGAAACAATATTTAAACGCCCGTTAACAGATGAACAGCAAATTTTGCGTATAAATTAGTTTCAACAAAGTTGTACCAATTAATGTCGGAGCAAATTAAAAAAAAAAGTAATGTTACAAACATTTTTAATTTATACCTTTTATTTTAGTGTAGGAGGTTCAAAGAAATGGTTTCAACAAGGATTTAGAAAATATAGTTTCGAGATTACGTTTCGGCGGTTTTAACTATTTTTTAACTTACAACAGTAGGAAAAAATGAAAAAATCAGTTGTATGTGGAGGGTTGTTAGTTTTCTTTTATAATTTTATTTTACAGCATGCTTCCTTACAATTCCGTAATGCTACATGCTAAGATTTTCCTTATTTGATAACAATGTTTTTATATGCTTGCATCAAGTAATTACAAATACGTATTACATAACATATTTCACAATGCTTTTGTGTGAGTATTAGATTATTTACAATAAAATAACTTATTAGATTTCAATTGCGCTAATAAATGTTTTGAATTATTTCAGGTGTTTCTTTATAAAATCTACTTTTGTAGGTGGCCAAGTTCCTGATTTTTTTACACTATTGGTTAAATTTTATCTCTGATTTTTCAACATATCACACTCATATATGATGTGATCTACTGTTTATTCTCCTGCATTGCACTGGCACGTTGGGTCGTTTATTATCTTGAAGCGGTGAAGGTAAGATTTCGTATTTCCGTGGCCAGTCACTATTACCGTAAAGTTGGGAGTCATTTTTAATTTTGTTTGTAATCTGTCTTTGCTATTAGGGAAGAACATTTTGGTTACTGTATCTTTCGTTGTTTCCTTCCATTCGTTTTCCCACTTATGTGTAGTTTCTTCGGTTAAATCTTGAACCATTGCACTTTTGGGTATTTTGTCAAAAGAGATTGTCAGTTCATTATTGCGTGCTGCTGCTTTTGCTAGCCGGTCTGCCAGTTGGTTACCATAAACTCCTACATGAGCCTTGATCCATTTGAAGTTTATTCTCCAGTTATTGCTATTTAGCATTGCTGTGGCTTTCCTTATTTCTTCTATAAGGTAGTTGTGGTTGCTGGGATTATTAATTGAATCTATTGTTATTCTGCTGTCCGTATATATTGTTGCTTTCTTTGGCCTTACTTCTTTTATATGTTGTAAGTCTCCGTGAATCTCTTCTGATGCCTTTAGAATTGCCAATTGTTCAGCTTGATTATTTGAGCATCTGTTATCGGACGGTTGTTAGTTATAAAATAAAAAGTTAGTAACAATTGTTACTGTATACTCATCGTTTTACAAAGTGATTAAACACTCGGGCTTTCTGCACATTCATGGCAAAATTTGGATGTGATTTTTTTTAAACGCTATTGATACGGCGTTTGTATAAGCTTTTAGGTACTTTTGGTATTACAGTTAAAAACAGGATAATGACGTTGTTTTTAAACAGCGAATGAGCAAAGTAAATGTTAACACCATACGTTTACTAGTGTACAGCTTAGACAGAACTACCCATCTTACCTTACAGCCTGGCCAGCCTGCCTGCACGCGCTACGACACACTTCACCTGCAAATAATTAAAAAAATTATTAAACACGATCATGATTAACACTAACGCATAAAACATAAAATTTCATTTTAAACATTTTATTTGCCTCCAGAAACGGTTAAGACTATAAAATAGGTTAATTACCTTCTCTCAACGTTTCTCAGAAACCTATACGGGATTACTCGAGTTTCGACACCAATGGTGTCATCATCATATCCAATATGATTAAGGTTAAAACATTAATCGATGTATATTCATCTTATCAAATATTAAAAAACAACACATACATTGTACAAAAATAATAAATAACACATATTAAAATAAAATAACAACGAAATAAAAGCAACATGCGGCCGTAACGAGTGATTAAACAATCACTCTTTAATGAAATATTGAACGCTGAAACTGCAATAATTCCATGTCCGACGAAGAAACAAAACCAGTAATAAGACATACAATTGATAATAAAATAAAAAAACTTAAGAAGGCCGAAAATATAAATAATACAAAAACTATTTACAATAACGAAACAAGGGTGTTTAATGAGATAAAGGCGAAATTAATAGACCATAACGCAATCGTCACCAAAGCGGACAAAGGTCAAACTCTCGTAATTTTAACTTACGAAAATTATAAAAACAAGATACAGGACTTTATTAAAAACAATAACATTATTGAGATTCATAACGACCCCACTGTTATATTTAATAATAACGTGAAATCAATATTAAATAAAACCAAATACATCATAACGAACGATGAGAAAAAATACTTAAACATGATAGATCCCAAGGCACCTAGACTTAGAGGCCTTCCAAAAATACATAAAAATAATATGTCTGTCCGTCCTTTAGTTAATTTTATGTCTGCACCTTCATATAAAATTGCCAAAAAACTCGAAAAAATGTTTAGACAACATATAACGTTCAATGAAACTTATAGTTTAAAAACAGTTTAGAACTGGTCGAACTTACAAAAATAATTACAATCGAACCGAGACACACCCTCGCCTCATTCGACATAGTAAATTTATACACGAACGTACCTATTATTATTTGCTAAACGTTAGAAATAGCAAAAAGTTTATTACTCTCTAAATCCACATTAAATCATGAAACAGTCGATGAGTTAATCAATTTGACTAAAGTAATATACTTACTTACTTACTAGCCAACGCCCACCCTTGGCTGTTGGGCCATTAGGCGGCGCGCTGACCAGTAGAGACGTGAGAGCCTTGCCGTACCATCTTCGTCTTGGACTTCCGTGTCTGAGATCAAGGCTGGACATGCAATTAGGTGATCCGCATTCATGGAAGCGTATCCACAGAGAACACATTCAGGAGACGACAACACGCCAATGCGGTGCAGGTGGGAGGCTAGGTAGTCATGACCGGTTGTAGTTCTAAAAAGAGCAACACTAGTTGCTCGGGGTAGAGTTCTGTAGATGGGGCCGTCCGTAACCAATGTTGCCCATCTTTTTCCCACACAGGCTCTTAATTGTTTTTCTTTTAGCCATAGGCTTATTGAGGAATTTATTCGTGCTTTCGCAGATGCATATGAGCTGGGGGTCTCCGGCTGAGGTAGTGCTAGTGACTAAAGTAATATTAGAACAAAATTATTTCACTTTCGATAACAAATATTATTTACAACGGGATGGGTTGGCGATGGGATCCCCATTATCATGCATCCTGGCGGAAATTTACTTAAATCACATTGAAACAAACGAAATATTATCAACTAAAAACAAACATTATAAAAAAATTTTATTTTACCGACGATATGTGGATGACACAATAATGATTTATATGGCAATTGCAGGCAATTGGAGATGCTTAAAAAATATATGAATACTATTACAAATAATTTGCAATTCACATTAGAGACGGAAATGAATAATAAAATTAATTTTTTAGATTTAACTTTAACAAAAATAAATAATAAAATTAACTATAATATTTACAGAAAACCAACAATCACAGATCATGCTATTCACGCCTCATCTTATCACCCTATTTCACATAAAATGGCATTTTTTAATTGTATGATTCATAGATTGCTGGCATTGCCCCTATCTACGGAAGATTATAAAAATGAACTAAACATTATCAAACACATAGCGATAGCCAATGGATACAAAAGTCATATAGTAGATAGAATAATTAATAAAAAACAAAATAAACCAATAAATATTGATGTGTCCAAAGAAAAAATAAACAAATATATTGCAATAGAATATGGTGAAATTCTACATCATATTTTAGAAAACCAATTAAAAAAGCAAAATATTACTTTGGCTTCAAAGGCGAATAATAAGCTTGAGAAAAAACTTACATTTACAAACAAAAATATACCCTCCGATATACTTGACGGTACTGGTGTATATAGACTTAATTGTTCGGATTGCACACAGTTCTACATAGGACAAACGGGTTGTTCCTTCAAATTACGATATAAAGAACATATCCCAAGCTCCAAGACAAATGTAAGAAGATCTACGTTTGCAGAACATTTAAGCTTACATGACCATAACATAAAGAGTATTGGTGATAATTTAGATATCCTACATAAATGTAAAAAGTCACTAAGGCTAGACACCCTTGAACGGTTCGAGATATATAAAGCTATAAAGGAGGATCACAATCGTGTCCTAAACGAAAAAGCAATACATAAAAATAATATTTTGTTTAATAGAATCGATCATATAGAACGAGAAATCGGCTATATCAGATCGATAAAATTGAACGAAGGTCAAGCCGGTATTGATTAGTTTTACCGTGGAATCGTTCCTGTGCAGGTTCATTACGGCCGCATGTTGCTTTTATTTCGTTGTTATTTTGTTTTAATATGTGTTATTTATTATTTTTGTACAATGTATGTGTTGTTTTTTAATATTTGACGAGATGAATATACATCGATTAATGTTTTAACCTTAATCATATTGGATCTGATGATGACACCATTGGTGTCGAAACTCGAGTAATCCCGTATAGGATTCTGAGAAACGTTGACAGAAGGTAATTAACCTATTTTATAGTAATAAAATTTCACACACACACACACACACACACACACACACACACACACACACACACACACACACACACACACACACACACACACACACACACACACACACACACACACACACACACACACACACACACACACACACACACACACACACACACACACACACACACACACACACACACACACACACACACTCACACACACACACATTAACGGTAACAATTGTGTGTATAAAATTTTTAATTTTATAGATCTGAAGCTGAAGTTACCTCATATCTCTTAAAAAAATAAACGTATAAACCGCTAAGTAATGCTGTTGAAACATTGTAATAGAAAATATATTCTTACAAAAAATAAAAATATTGTTTATAATAAATATTCATATATCAATAAAAGTAATTGCCATGCATTCAAATGTTTTTCAAATTTAAAATTTCTTAAACACACTGAAAATGTATTCTTTTTAGACACGAGGTTTTTTCAGTTTAAAAAAATTAAAAATTAATTTCATTTGACATTTGACTTTTTCCACTACATGTCTTAAACTGATATTTAACATGTCGAGATGCATGTTTGGATGCATTTCGACTAACACAATAATCGACTTTTTGGTTTGATAATTCTGTAAGTATTAGGCACAAGCTACTCTAATTTGTTGCAATATATTGTTACGATGATCGCATAAATCGTGATCTGATGACTACAGTGGGATAAATTATTGAACGCCAGACAAATTGACAATTACAGTTTATTCAAACTTCCCTAAAACAACACTTGTAAAAGTAGTTTCTAAAGTTTAATATACAATTGTCCAATAAGCAGTATTAACAAACAAAAACACGAGTCAGTAAGTTAAATAACTAAAATGTTCCGTAACACAAATAAACAGTTGAACACTTGACATATTTACTAGTACACTGTTTTAATAGCGTGTTTTATCTTTTGGGTTTACAGAACTCATCTGGCGACAGCGGCTTGGTGTTGTTCCTTCTATATAGCATCTAGAAGAACTCATGCGACGCGGTGTTTGTGAGAGAGTACTACGATGTTTCACGTGTCAGGAGAATAATCGGACATTCTCTAGGAAAGCGCAGCAGGATTACATCTTGGCTGAGGGTGTATTAACGTAGGAAGGAGATCTACCCGAAGAAGCTGTTTTGTCGAATACGTAGGAAAGGATAGTAAGAATTAATGTAGTAATAAGTTTTGTTAATAAAAAACGTGTCCCCAAATTAAGACTTGTCAAGTATTTTTGTGGAGACCCTCGTGAGCTAATGGAAATAGGCAATGATGTAGCTAAGCAGAAGAACAAGTAACAAAAGCTAACATTTTTATTTATTTATTTTTCTATTTGTATTGGCTATCTGAGGACCACATGCCAATTTCAATTCTTCATTCCTTCGTTTCTTTTCCTCCAATATTCTTTCCTCTTTTCACTATGTCTCTTCCTCCTGTCTTCAGTCCACTTTGAACCTGCGTTTTCTCTCTCCCACCCTGGACTCCTTCCATTTTTAACACTTTTCCCGAAAAACTTCTCTTTCAACTCTTTCAATTGCTTCTCCTGCAATTTTTTTTTTTTTTTTTTTTTTTAGTTGGCACTGTTTTATTTCCTCACTTACATAGTCCTTAACAAACATACATTCAAGAAACTGTGACCTCCGCCGCGTACGTTAAGTTTGCTTGGTTTGAGCATGCTTCAGTTTCGTCTGTGTATATGAAATTCAAGACGCCGTTTTAGTTGCAAACAGAGTAAAACAGCTTTCACAAGGACGCAAGTGGAAAAATACAAACTCCTGTGTAAGTCGTATGTAATTAAACGAATATCTAAGTAAACATAAGCCAATATATAACATGGATACAGGTCCAACAAAAAATTAAGTAAATTGTTTCGTGGTAAACGCAATGTTAGGACAGAAAAGTTTACTTCTTCATTTAGTTACAAATCTTAATTTATATAATTGGCGTAGCTGTGTGAGAAATAGATCAATTTTATGTTTTTATGAGCAATGCAAACTAAAATACAAATCGATTGCATTTTCGACCGCATATTGTAAAAATTGAGTTGCCAAATCAAATATTACTTAAACGTTTAATTTTATAGATTTTATTTTTATGTATATTGTAATACTACTGGAAAATCCCTTCGATAATAATTAGCCACACGTTGTTGGGGTCAATTTGAAACGTACCACTCCTCACGGTTTACCAATCACACGTTGGTTGTTGGTTGCGTTTATTTGTTACGTACCGGAGTCGTACCCGTTGAAGCCTCACCCTGCTTCGCCAACCAATTACCTTACTTTATTTTATTGATGTGTTGTATTTGGTTTGTTTCCCGATTTTAAGGCGCCAAATTGTTTTATTTCCAAAACAATTAAAATGATTCTTCTTACCTATTTCTCCTTTTATCTTATTTTAAATTAATCCAACTCACCTGTGTCTTGTAGTTGATTTGAATTCGTTCCAAAAAATCAGGGTTACCAACCTCAATTTTTTTTGTAAAACAAAATTTTCACCTTGGCTATATTAAGGAATAATTTGTCTGTAAGGTTAACATAAATTAAATACACAATTGATAATAGTCAATACTATATTATTTATAGTATAGTATTACTATATTATTGCTCAGCAGTTGGCAATAGTATTCTCTTAGTATTCAGGGTGTAGTTGATTAAAACGTTATGTTTTATTTTAATTATTTTAATTTAATTGGGTTCTTGTGATTGCAAGAAAGTTAATAAAAGATCTTTAGAAAGTACAAAACTTTACATAATTAATCATACTTAAATTATATACAGTTTCTTAATAAATTACTTCTTAGGTTATATTACATGTGTTGGATCAAGTTGGTGAATAGGTTATTAGTTCGTTTTAAAAGAAGATTCCAATGTCCAATAATTTGATCACCATAAATTAAAAAGTGAATAAAGATATAAACTGATTGTCCCTAGTTTATTCCTTAAGTGAGTGTTTATATAAAGTTTATTAATGATTGAAAAAAGTGTCACAGTGTAGATTAGTCTTTTTTCGTTTTAGTTTTAAGTTAATTTATACTTATTACTTTCCTTTACATCTGATTTGTCTCTCTGAGTTCGTTTTTCTTTTATAATTTAAGTAGATCTTTTCTTTCAATTTCCAATAATTCTGGTTATTAAATTCCTTTTTTTTCCATACTATTATTAATCATCTCATTTTGGTTCATTGCTATTTCATTTCTAGTTGATTTATTGCTATTATATAATTATATTGACCTGCATGAATTTTATGATCTGCTCTTCTCTGAATCTGATAATGGATTAACCGTTTTTTCTGTTAATGTTTGGTTGTCAAGGCAGCAAGCCTCAGATTCCTATTGGTGAAAAATATTGTTTAGATTGTTAGGTCTTGCTCCTGAATTCTTACAAAATTAATAAATATTTTTAAAGTAGCATAACTTTCTTATACTACTTTGAATTTCTTTGATAATAACATTATTGGATTGCATTTCTTTTATAATTCAATTAGAAACCAAACATGACTGGTTTCGGTTCCATATTTACTGATTTACTAATTTAACAGTTTTGTTCTTTTTATATTAATTATTTTATAACTGGTTCTTTTGATATACATTAGGTGTCCTTAAATTTATATTATAAATTTTAATAGTATTCCCTATATTTTCTCCTTACTTATTACTGCTATTATATCAAATTTTACAAATTACTGCCTCCTTCCTATAGGCTCCTTAGGCCTATATCACCTAACTTTCCTTATACAGTTATTATAACATATTTGTAGAATTTCATGAAACAAAACTATTTTAACCATAACTACAATAAATTAACATGGAACATTTAATGATTTATAATCATTTTCAAAACATTATACTATTCTTTCTAACATACTATGCACATGCTATTTTTTAATACATTTCCTATCTCCCTATGCTCATTAACTAACACATGAACTTTAGTTCTACATATTCCATTTGTGTAGGCCTATTATGCATTAGTTTATTCACAGTTTGCATTCATCATTTTTTACTCAAGCATTAATTATTATTCATTCTACACATTATTACTACTGCTAGCCTTCAGTTAGTATATTTTTCTTGGTTCTGTTATTTATTATATTATGTTATTCATTATATTGGTTCACTTTAATATTATATTATTCACTGTTTTTCTTTCTTTTCTTCACTTGGATCTAACCACACCACTCACCTTATCATTAACATTGGGTATTTATTATATAAGGGGTTTGTTCCCTTCATATTCTAATAACAATATTATTTAACATTACTTAATTTACATTTATGTCTTGGTAGTCTTACATGGGACTACTCACGCTAATAACATAGCTTTGTACTTTCATAATTACATTTACTATTTTATTATTGGTTGACAAGGGATTGTGATATGGTCACAAAGTTATTTATTTTTATCCTTCCCTTTGCCAATCACTTGGGTTTTGTCATCGTCTCCGTCCTTGTCTTGGTTTTAAGTTATTATTGTGCTATATTTTAATATTTTTGTTCATTAATTCCTTCATACGTTGACTTTCTTTATTCCTTTAGTGTTGCAACTCACTTTTTTATTAAATGGCAATTTCTTCTTTATTTGTGGGCTACCTTTTGTAACGTTATAATATTGTAACGATTCGTTCTGTATGTACTCTTTAAAAATATGTTTTATCGTGTGTTAGCCCCACACGTTGTAGTCGTTACTTTATGGTTACTTACTTTTTTTTAACATTCCACGCTGACGATGTCCGTCGCGAACTCACGAATTACCAGTACCAATATTTCGCGAGTGTAAACCTTACCTGTCCTTTAATGAGTAAATTTAATTCCCGGGTGGCGCCAAATTGTTTTTGAAAACAATTAAAAATTTGAAATTGAGCGGTCGTTCTAGACGGTGTTGACTAATTCAAATTACCCTCGCAATTGGCGGGCATATGAACCTCGCTAGTAGTTCGTCGTGCTGCCGACGTCTAACGCTGGCAGACAATTTCGCTCGTCGCTAAAGTACACAAACTTTATAATGCAATTTATAATGAAATAAAGGACGGTTATTACTACTCAGTACTAGTTTATTAACATGAAATAGTTAATAGTTATTCATTTAAATACAAAATTATATACTGTTATTAAATAAAGTTGCTCCGGCAATAAATAGACAATTTTCTCAGGTTAGCTAAGATGATTGAAACGATTCTAAATCGACATGGCCGTCGGCAATGTTTATTTTCTACAGTCGTTCAATCGTGGAGTTATTTAGATTACGAAAAAATATTAATAAGATGATAATAAGTACACTACCTTACATCAATGGTACTTATATACTATTAGAATTAATTACAATTCGTTTTTTAAGTGTTAAAAAGTGTGTATTAAGAATTCATAATTTGTACACAGGTTATTTTCTGGTTCCATACAAGTTTAGGTTTTATTCTCAATGAATCCTTGAAAGAAATTTAGTTATCAGTTCGGAGTGAGAGTTATTTGTGTTGTGAGAAAAGTTAATTAGAATTTATTTCATAAATTCTGGTATTTCAGATATACTTAACAAATCTGTTGAATTCGGGTGAAGAGTCACTCAGTTCTGAGTTAGGTTTGGTCCATACGATCATCAATCTTCCATCATTTATAATTTGGGTTATGTCTGCCTTCTTTTTCGAATAATGTGGAATAAATAATTAATTTAGAATATAAAAATCTGGTCTATTGTCTCTGTTGGTTTGACAAATTCTTCATCAGACTTCTTGCATCCTCCTTTTATTAAATTTTGACTTATGTTTGATTATTTTACTTTAAAATTGAGTCGAATATGGTTTAGCTTCTGTATGTCTTGAGCGTCAATAATGGACTAACTGTTTTATAACGGAATTATATTAAATAACGTTCCGTTGTTATGGCAACTGTCTGTACTCTCATTGGTTGATCATATTTATTGCTATTGTTATAATATTTGAATTTTAATTCAAAATGGATAAATATCTTCTGATGGCTATTATTCTTATGTCTTCTTATCTATGTATTAGATATTATCACAACTGTTTATATTTTCTTTCAAAGATCATTTTGACATCCCACAAAGCTGGGTTTGTTCATGTATTAAAGTTTTGACAATAATGTTAATATTATGTTATTACTTTTCTTTCTTATTTTATGTTTTTAATCTAACTCTGACATCTTAATATGGTTCACTAATTGTACTTAATGAGTTACTTGCCCTGAATTTTCTAATACAATAGTTAAATTCCTATAATTTGTTTATTTTGGATTTATACAGTTAGGCATTTTATAGGTCTAAGTAGTAATTGGCTATATCTTCTTATTTTACACAAATTAAAGATTATTTTTCATTTACATATGTTTTTATTGGTGTCACTTATGACTTGTTTACATTTTGAATTAAATTGGGCTGTTTTACAATGATTGTATGTTCTTATTACTTTACCAAAATCATTGCTTGTCTGTTACTCTCTTATTTCTTTTTCTGTCTTTACTCTAAAGATTATTATTATGTTTGTAAAATTTTATCTCCTTACTCATATCTATAGCCATTTTTATAACTTGTTTATCAGTTAACATTACTAAAAACATTAGTAAACATAACACAAAAATTAGGTTTATGGTCTGTTTACTTTTTTCAGCCATATTACTTTTTATAAAATTAATTGAACAAATAACTATCGTGGTGAATAACATTATAACACCATTTATTTTATCTTGCTACTTATCCCTTTGAACATTTTTATTAACACAGGATGTTTTATTTATTTTGCACTCACATTATTTAGCTTATTCTTCTTTTAACATTTACTATATATTTTTTACTACTTAACCATTGTAACAATAACATTCTTATTCATTATGGGATTTTTATCCTGAATACCACTGTATTCCTATTCTACTATCACTTAATAACAATATTCTGGTTATTCTTATTTTTTGGTATTTGTCACCCTTAAACTATAGTGCTAATCACTGGTTTTGGTGTCTTTACCTATATGTTGTGTTTTCTATTTATTTTGGGTTACACTGGCACTTTGCACTTTTTTACTGTACTTTAGTGTTACTAGTGGTTATTACCTAATATTTATTTCTTTTACTCACTTAATGACTTTCACTTCCTACCTATCGCTCACTTCTGGGTTTTTTATTGTTTTATTCACAATTGTTAGTTAGTATGTTAACAAATTTCATGTTCTGATTTACTTATCATCATAGGGTTATTCATAACATATAATATCTATTTCTCTGGTCAGTGTACTTTAATTGAGATTTTCTTATTTGATTTTAATACGTGTCATTTACATTTATTATTTGTTTGTGCCTTTTTTCATCATTATTTGAGTTTATACCTTCTCATTTTATTTTCTTTTATTGGGTCAATCACTTGGGTTGGGTCATAGTCATTTGTCTCGTCATAGTCATTTTATTTTCATTAGTTTAATATAGTTAATTCATCATAGTTTTTTCCCTGGTATTGGGGCGGCTTTTTGTGTTGTAACAATATTTATGTAATGTTTTTTTTTTTAACTGGAAATGTACAAGCGACGGATAATAGAAGGCCAAAGTCTGGCACAGTATTTCAGAGTTCTATAACAGTAATAGATGACAGGTGTACAGTAGATTTTAAAAGCAGAAAAAAGAAAGAATGTTTGAAAAAAAGAAAAGAAGAATTTGTTCATATCTGGAAGCGTTTCTGTGTAAACGAGAAATCTCACTATATACGAAGTTTCATGTAGAGCGTTATTAGTTACACTTCAGAAAATTTAACGAAAAGAAAAGTATAAAAGAAATAGCTTTAATCTTTGTGACCTTGTACTGGATAGTTATTGAAGATATCACGGGAAGAGGTGAATCCGAATATAGAAGTTTTGAAAGGGTGGGCGAAATAAGGACATTGGTGAAAACAGTTGTCGGAATGAGAACTAATATGCTCCTTCCGATTTACTTGATTCGCTATCCCGCTTGAAAGAATGTAGGCGGCTAAAGAATTAAGAGAAGACCAACATAAGATTGTATGGACGAGATCAAGGACGAAAGAAAATATAACTCTGGAACGACAAAAAGTTATAGGTCCATCTGTGTGTAGGGTAGCAGAAGAAGGAAAAGAAAGAGAGGAAGAAAAAGGAAATAGCCAAAGTAAAAAATAATTATTTCAGAAAGACAATGGGCTCGTTAATAACAAGGCGTGAACGCAGTTGAAATGACTTGCTGTTTTAATAGTAAAGGTGAATCTTGAATTCCAAATGAAATAATCAGCTTAATGTTACTGCTCATTACGCCGATTACTTACAGGAAAGTATGCAAACAAAGATGTATATAAATAAAACAATTATTTAATGATTTAACTTCAGTAAATTGGAAACAGATTTAATTAATATTTTATCTACAATCTGCCGATACGTTATCTGGAGAATTATACAGACGATCATTTATTTACAAATAAATTTTTTCAAGAAAATCTGAACTTTACTGAGACAAAAGTGAATTCTTATATAAATGCTTAATTAATGTTTATTAATAAAGGAAGTCTAAAGGTACAGTCTAATAGAAAATATCCAGGCAAGCGAGACAACTCAAGTGGTACTACTGAGCGATGGGATTTCCTGCCTCAGTGCAAAGAGCATCGAACGAATACCTTCATAGAACTGAACAGGTTTTCAATAAACACAGTCTTGGGTTCAATGATACTTGTAATATTGATCATGTGTTTTGTACCGAGTCTGACCCCCTGTCGCCGGTACATTGTGCTTCATCCGTGAGCACTCCTCTCATCGTCAAACGCCTATCACAGGTCTGCGTAGTTTTATTATTGTTGCATTGCAGCGGTATCATTTCACACACACACACACACACACACACACACACACACACACACACACACACACACACACACACACACACACACACACACACACACACACACACACACACACACACACACACACACACACACACACACACACACACACACACACACACACACACACACACACACACACACACACACACACACACACACACACACACACACACACACACACACACACACACACACACACACACTTCTTTTCTCATTCTGTCTCCTTATCCCAGTGTGTCTGTCTGTTTTTCTGTTTGTCTCTCTGCCCCCTCTCTTTCTCTCTCTACCTATCTATCTACTCGTAGCAATTCGTATCAAGACGTTATTTTGCACGAATATTATTATTAAAGGCATTGTTACGAGAACTACGGCTTGCCGGGTTGTAACGCCGTGGACCAAGGTTGTTTGTTGCAAACGTTTCGAGTGTGCCTTCGACAGCAGAAGGGTGCAAAACACTGACAGAGGTTTCGTAGTCAGTGACCACTGAACTGTGGTTAAGGCTAGTGGCTGTGAGTAGGAGGCACGGCGAGGCGAAGTTCTCATAACATTGAAGCCGGCCGTGAAAGCCTCAGACAGAATACTTAACAGTGTCTATAACTGTGACCCTCTCAAGTTACATCTGCAGTGCGAGGTTTAAAGTTATAAGTCGAAAGCAGATAACTGAAAGACTGCTCTTGTAACGTTCAACATATATCGGTATGGCGAACCATGCATGACTTCCATGTTCTAAGATTTATATTTAAGATCATTTTCAAAATGAAATATTTCCATAAAAACTACTTCTTTCTACTTCTTCCTGTTAGGGAGATGATGGTTTTTAATGTAATTGCCAGGATGCTGAATAATGATGAGCGTGGACTGTATTTAATACATTTATTAATGTTTTATTACATGGAACATGTAAGGTTGGCTACGTCTGAAAGACATTTGCATTTTAAAGAAAACCACGTCGGTTAAGAAATGTTCATATTAGCAAAATTGAGGCGCGAGTACGCGGCACTCCAAGCTACATGAAATGTTGTAGGGCCTAAGGCCTACATAAATTGTCTCGACGACAAAATAAATATGAAGAAAATGACAGGACGAAGCAGAGACGCGTTTACGTCCGCTGCCCGCCGACGCAAGTTGAACTGTGTTTTAGCCTGAACGCGATAAGCGTAATGCAGAACGTACAGATTAGCCAACCTTTAAATATGAAAATTACCACATTACTGTCCACTTCTTTCAGGCTTAACCACAGTACTGTGGTCACTAACGTATACCACCTCACGTTAGTGCACTCATTTTTCACTAATGATGGCAGTCGATGGCATTGCCGAAACGTCTGGTTTTGCAGAAACCATTAGACCACGGCCAAACAGCCCGGTTTGAGTTAAAGTTAAAGAGTTAAAAAATTTTAACTACTTCTTTGTTGCCGATAACGTAGTACAAATTATCCTACTAAA
Organism: Magicicada septendecula; assembly: GCA_034769895.1. NCBI lineage: Eukaryota > Metazoa > Arthropoda > Insecta > Hemiptera > Cicadidae > Magicicada > Magicicada septendecula. The sequence continues at coordinate 281,641,563 of CM068371.1, forward strand.
GATACACGTAGTACATTGATTCTCTATCTGAAACACAATGATAAAATATGATCAATTCACAGTCACATTAATTAACTATATTACTGTAGTCAAGGAATCACCGTCAGAAATGTACAAATAAAGCTAAACCATAACAATCGTCCCTATAAAACACACACACACACACACACACACACACACACACACACACACACACACACACACACACACACACACACACACACACACACACACACACACACACACACACACACACACACACACACACACACACACACACACACACACACACACACACACACACACACACACACACACACACACACACACACACACACACACACACACACACACACACACACACACACACACACACACACACACACACAATGCTCACAGTCTATATCGTACCGTCTCCCAAATTCAACTACTAGATGCGATGAGGGTTGCTGTATTTACACAGTCGGTAGGATCAGTTTGCGGCGTTATATCGTTTGCGGTAGAATAATCGCTCACCGCCTTGAAGATGCAGAAGGATCGAGAAATCTTGCTATACAGTATGAGAGGCTTGAGTCAACCTGCTGCAAAGTGTCATGTAAGCCAGGCGTGTTGCCTGATACGAACTGGTATTATAATTGTAATAATAGCTTCGTTGTTTCAGCTTAACATTTGAATGAAGCGAATATTTCAGTAATCAACACCTGAAAATAAATAAGTATGCAACTTTTCCAAAACTAAATTACACCGTTTGAAAGACAATAGAGTATTAATCTAATAATCATTGCTGAATTTAAACATTTGTTCTCTTATGTTACGAACATACAACGGCAAAACTCAACCCGGTCAGCAGATCATATTTCATAACGTCTATTAATTCAGCAGACGTTACACGTTTGCGCTGGAGATTTTGAACGGGATTCACACTTTGAAGTTAACAAATCATTAAAGTGTGTACGCTCAAATAATTTATCATATACATGTGCTGACAGTAACAACGTTGAAGGCAGTAGTAGTGTCGACATCAACAGACTAATGATAGCGAGCGGCCATGACAGGTTCTGTCGACACGTTACTTCAGTTGTTGTTATTCATCCATGAAATAAGGTCAACAATATTTAACAGTGCACTAACTAGCGCGCTATACTTGTTGCACGGCTTTGTTTCGTTTGCCTTGTTAACGTTCATTCGTATCTTCTTGTTCTTCACAGACAAAAACATAGAAGTTATCCTAAACTATGTTACTTCAAATTAAGAACTTACTGAAACTCTCTGGTATTTATTCTACCATACCAATGTCTTATGCTAGTCATCACGTTTCATTTAATTATATTTTTCCACTCGCTGAATTTCTGCTTAGTGCCGAATAGTGTTTAGTGTATCACCACTAGAAATCAAAGAGAATACTCTTGGTATTTCATTTTATTTATTTATTTATTATTATACAAGACAGATGTCTAAGCGATAATTCAAAAATGTAACGTAGTGTAACCAAATATAACCTAAAGACATGAATTACAAATTAACAATGTTCATTCTGAACTTCTTAGTATAATTGTACTCTCTGAATCATGATATATATATCTGGGAATCTATACTGTCTTTCTATCAGTCCCTAATAACGACTACCGTTCGAGCAGTAAGCCGTAACTAAGAGATCGTTTCTTAACAACCTAACATGGTGGAATAAACCGAAAGTTATAATAAATAACGTGCGGTATTACGTTTACAATTTAATTTCTAGTTATCTTCCTAATCGGTCAAACTTTATTCTCTTTTTGTCATTCCTTCAGTGGAGACTTCTATTTTTCTTTGTTTTTCATACTTTGAAACTTCATCGTTCAAAATCTGAGTTCAAATGTATGTTCCTTCGACGTCGCATTAGTTTATTACGTATAGTTTTACTTTAATTAGATACAATTTATAACTCAATCTTCAAGTTGAAGTGAATTGTTTGTTTCTAAATTTTATTGTTAGTCTTCCCCCGACCTACGCACTGTCGGCGGATACGAAAAACATCCGGAGGGACAGTGGAGCAAAATAAAAGGACAACCAGTGTAGGTCTGAGAACGAGTTCAGGAAAGAAGGACATAGGAACAAAACAAACAACTCTGCCGCATTCGAAAGACCAACAACACCACGTATGTCACATGTACGGTATATAAGGTCAAACCTCATCCTAATTTTCGTATAATTTGATCTCATTTAAACAACTGCCACTCCTGTTTCCATCTACAATACATACTTGAGTTACAGTTCTTCTTTGGCTTTTCCCTGTTTCGTTTTTCTATAGTTCTCTATAACCATAATTTTTGATGGATTGTTTAATATAAGCTGGCAGATTAATTTAAATCAGTCTTGATTTTATCTTTAATTTTACTGCTTACTCTGTACATTACTTCAGTTTTACACCTCCAATATAGCCTATATTATCTCAGTTAAGTTGCTCTAATCAGAGCTCATTCAAATCCGAGTGTCCATAGTTTGGTGCACGATTGATAGGTTATTTTGGTTTCTATAAAAGAACCATTCATGCAGCTATTAGATTTGCCAGTATTTTTAGTACTCTGTGAAAGTAGATGTAGTACAATAATGGCTCCGTTTGTACCACAGAAGTAGGCTGGTTTGTGTGATAGGCCTACATATTGCATGCAAGAGAGCTACCCGTATGTGACCAGCATACGTTTCAATCGTCTGTTATTACCACATGACGTTATCCCAGAAACTCATTTCCGCAGGCTGAGTCGACCCGAAGCTGAAAAAAGCACCACGGTTTTATGAGTGCACACGGGAATCTAACCACGGATCTCTAGATTAATAGCAAGGAGCCGTACGCATTGGTCTATGAAGCTGGAAATAATTATCGAACTATTGTTTTTTTTTCTTATTTTATTGAGTATGTTTACTCCTTCCATCTGTTGTCAGAGTCATAAATACTTATATCCGTGTGCGCATTCTTACTTAATTCACTCTTAGTTGTTAAGTCATAACCTTATAACCGATAACAATATATTGTGTAATATTATCGTTAATTTCCTTACTACATTGTTTACACAATCCTACTAAGTCACTAAATAAGTAAGCCACATCGTCATCGACTTTTGATGTCATCACGTGGTCATGTGAGAACTGTTCTACAACAAACACTAGCATTTCTGCGGTACACAGTCTGGCACTGCAAGTACAGTATTGTTTACGTAATTGGCTTCTCTCGTTGTAAACGAACGTAGTCGGACCCAGCTATGGCCATTTCAATTCGCTTTCGTTAAGACGTTTGTCAGTCTTCTCTGTAGATGATGATTCTCTCCCAGTTATTACCTTCTCTTACATTTTTATAAGCCAAATACGAACTACGTTTTCTTAACCACGTAATTCAGAGCGGCGAATGGCGAGTTCACCGTTGTGTTGAACCAATTACTGCCCTTTGTAACTTGGTACTTTATGATGCTAAGTATCAGTAAAATTTAAATGTTTATTACACGCTGGTCAACGAGTTTAGCTTTAGACTTTATAATTTGTAAAGTATTTTGACTTTATTATTAATCTGAATCGTTTCTGATGTTAATATATTTTGGCTTATCAGGCGTCATTATTACTGCACTTGGAATGTGGGGCGCCGAGGTTGTATACTGTAATAACCCCCTCGCGTCACCTAATTAGGTCCCACGTTATGAGCGTCAATTTGAAATAGATCGAGTACGTACGGTTTAAATTCCCACTGTTGGGTTTGTCAATTTGTTTTGTATTACTTTAATTATATAAATCTCGGAGATATTTGGAGTTGTGGAATATATAGATGTAATTAATTAATATTAACTTAACTCTTTAATAATTATCAGTGTTAGTGTGCCTAGAACTTAAACAACTTAATCCTTATTCTACAATTTCATCCAACCCTATTATACCTTGAAGAGAGATCTGTCTAATTTCGTAATTTTACGCTCCCTCTTTGGTGTCAGATAATTCCGCTATAAGCGCTGCAGTATCGGCTCAACAAAACTTATAGGTTATTTCGATGTTTATATTAACCATTTATTCTATACTTATTCAGTTATTTTTTGTTCCCAGTTCACTAAACCATACTCCAAATAACAATATTTGACAAATATATAAAGGTTCTTTATTTGTTTACTTAATTCACATTAAATAAGATATGTTCTAATTAACATATGCTTGGACTATAGACTTCAGGTATCGATTGTTGATTATTTTAATCCTTTATTTATATTTGGTTATATATTATGTTTTGATTTGTATTTAATTTATTTCAGGGTGTGAAGGTTCTTGTAACTGTGGGGAAGACTAAAAATACATAGATAAGAATGCAAGATTTACAAAATTTATGTGTTGTGTATTTAGTATGATTAATATAATATAATTTACCAGACTCGAACGAAGCAAATCGTGTAGGCGGTTGATCGCTAAAATTAATGTTTGGATGATTATGCAGTACGGTTTTTCTTTCTCCGGTTTAATAAGAGTAATTCTTGTCCTGTCCACTTCGGAATACAGCTTTGTGGATTGATTTACAGCCCGATTGATGTTTCTTCTGCACCGTCAGGATCCAAATAAGTTCTTCCTTCAGTTGAAGCAATTAGTGTTGTTCCGTGTAATTGAAAGGGTTATAATTTCTGGTGTTGTGAATATTATGAGTTGTGTTACTGTTAATTCTTTCTATTTGATTAATATCTCATCAATTCCCTTCGAATATGGGACAATCCAAGTTCTTTCTTGTAGACTTCAGTTATTTACTCTCTATTATTATTTCAGATTGTAGTGTTATTTGGTTAATCTGTATTGGTGTTAGACGTAACTATTGTCATGAGAATCTTGTACTTTATAATCGTATCTGATAATTATAATATTACGATTAAATAGATTAGTCTTGGGTTTTTTAATCTCATCACGTTTTTTTTCATTCAAAGCAATTCTTGTCTTGTCTAAAATCAACAACTTCTTTTTCTTATTTGTCGTCCCTAGCAACATATAATAATTTCTGCCTTCCACATGTTTTGAATATATAGTGTTTCTTTCATATATTTTTTATCTATTCTTTATCAATTTGCTGTCCTATCGGAATGTAACTTTACCGATAGTTGGTTTATTATTTTATACACATATTCTACTGGTTTTTTGATATAAGTCCGTTTTTTTTTCTTTTTTATTATATTTAATCCATCTTCGATATTATATTTTACCAATCGATATTATGGAATTATGGTATTATTATAATTTGTATAAATTTTATTAAATATTATTATTAATTTAATGTTTTTTTTTTCTAGCTCTTCATAGCGTATTTATTAATTATTATTAATTGATGCACTTAATCTTTATGTTATGAGTGTTTATATAGTAGTTTTGCCTGTTAGGCCTTTTATTGTAAACTGATCTACCTGTGGTTATGTCTGTTAGGCATCTATAGTCCCTTTTATATAAATTCATACATACAATCAAATCTTAATTATTAGCACTTATATAAACAATTATTTTTCTATATCTAATAACAATTTTATCTTGATCTCTTGATCACATACAACAAAATTCGAATTTATGAACATTGATTAACTGCCTCACACTTCATTCTACGACAGTCATTGAATAATACAACTTGTTTCATTATTTTTCATTAACTCAACACATATTTGATATAACATCACATAAACTTTATCATAACATTTTTGTCATAAAATAATACTTTTTATCACAAAATTCTTATTTGTTATTACCATAAATTAAGTCATTGTTTCATTTTTTTGTTTTGCTTTTCATTAAACATATATCATTAGCTATTATTTATCTTACAGGTTCGTTTATTCTAGTCAACACTACCTTGCATCCTTATTTAATTTTGTCTATGATTATAATTGTAATTATTGGATCTCTGTTCTATTATGGGTTTAAATATCAATTTGTTTATTATTCTGTGAACCGTCTTTTATGTAACATGAATGCTAGCATTTCTGTTGCGTTACAATACTAACGACAGTCCTCCTCAATAAACGGAGTTTGAAAACAACATATCCCATCGGTACATTAGACTCCCTCTAATTAACTGACCTTGCCAATAAGGAAAATTTATGCCAGTAATTCGTGTATCTCGTAACCGCTTAAGTATCTCGCCAAACTGTAATTACAAAGTAATCCAAGCAAACCAATTTACAAGCTGAATAAAACGGTCGTAGCGTTTAAGCAGACATAGTCAATCTTTGTTTCCTCCGCGAAGTATAGACTTCCGTATAGTGTTGCTCAGTACATTGACTTCTTTCTTTACATCATGTCCCTTTAGTTTTTTAATGTTTAACTTCATCCTTGCAAACATCATACATTTTCTATATACTTTTAATAATCGCATGTAAAGTATACAGTGAGGAAACAACCGTTGCGACTTTTGCGGATGATACTGCTGTTCTGGCGGTAGGTAATGATGCCGAGACAGCGGCCAATAAACTGCAAACTTCAATCGCAGAGGTATGGGATTGGACTCGACGCTGGAGGATCAAACTTAATGAAACGAAATCAATGCACACCAATTTTACCAACAGAAAAATAGAAATACAAAAGATCTACATTAATGAACAAGAAGTGCCATACTCTAACACTGCTAAGTATTTGGGTATGACTCTGGACGCAAAACTTAAATGGAAGGAGCATGTGAAAAAAAAGAAAGAGGAACTCAACATAAAATTCAGGAAATTGTACTGGCTGTTAGGTAGGAATTCACAACTAACAGTTGAAAACAAATTGCTGTTGTATAAACAAGTGCTGAGACCTGTGTGGACTTATGGTGTACAACTCTGGGGATGCACCAAGAAATCTAACATTCAAATGATCCAAACTTTTCAAAACAAAGTACTTAGGAGTATCGTTGATGCCCCCTGGTATATTAGGATGACAATCTGCACAAAGATCTCAAAGTAGAATATGTCAGTGAAATCGTAACAAAATATGCAGTTAACCATGACAGGAGAATTCAGACTCATATAAATCCAGAAATGCTTTGCGTGGTGGAAGAAGCTCCGCACACGTTAAGAAGGCTTAAAAGATTGAAGCCCCAAGATTTGGTGACACACTAGTGCATTTAAATCTGTAAAACTCTAAAAGAGAGAAAGGCAATAATCTCAATCTGGGGAACAGCCAGTGGGCTTCTACCCCATAAACCGTGAGTAATATTAAAGAAAAGCAACTTGTTGGGCTCGCTCAGTTGTTGCAAAGGGAGGTGTTTTTAGTGGGTTAGAGTCCCATACTACCTGGAGCTACGGGGCTCCAGTGTGTCTATAGAGATTTTCACCTGCCCTGCCGAAAAAAAAAAAAAATGTAAAGTATATTTTCTACTCCTTAGGCTTTCACGGCCGGTATCATTTGAATTATGAAAGATATCCGGGCTGTTTGGCCGTGGTCCCTGGTTAAAAACAAAACCAAACGTTTCGGCCAGGGACCACGGCCAAACAGCCCGGATATCTTTCATAATTCAAATATATTTTCTACATTTGTGTTGTAGATGTTGTAAGTTGAATATTTTAGACGACAATAAATATTCAGTATCGATTTGTCAATCTGTATGGTGTGTTAACGAAGGCTGCGCTGTGTGTAAGTGTTAATTGCATGATCGAAGCACGTTAACACACGGAAAGCGTGTAATAGTAGTTGATTTTACGGTTTATTTGATGTTACCTTTAAACGTTTTAATAAGACGTGTACATGCATGTAAGCGTTATAGTAGGTTTGACAATTTTACGTCCTAATTAAAGGTTTTCTTGTTATTGTGATTATGTAATAGGAAAATTTTAACTTCTTCACGGTATACAATATTTTACATAATTCTAACATTCTTAAAATCTTTCGGGTCTAATCCTCTTTTCGAATTTGAGTTCCTAATAGAATTTTGTATTATTAATGCAACCAGATACAGTGTATGTAATGTTATAGAAATTAAATATTACTTATGTTGTAGACTGAAATGATACGGTTACGAAGTTAATGAATAAAGGGACACTCCTCCTACTTTGCACTGTTCCTAATTTGCTTTCATAAAATTTGTAGTGAAAAGGCGTTATTATTTACGGATATGAGATAAAATGTTTTGTTAAATCGGCTTACAAAAGAGGCAAGGGGAAACTGCTGATTAGGGTGGTCCGAAAAAAGTCAACTTTATCCGATCAAAAACGGGTATGTCTCAAAAGTTGTATTTTAGGTCTAGGAAGAACACCGTAAAATATTAAGCCCGAAAATAATATCTTCAGTCTGCGCAATTGCCTTAAAAATTCGATTTTTTACCAAAAAATTGAGAATTTCCGAAATGTTTTTTATTAACTTCTTGAAGGTGGACGAAGATCGGGTGATGCTTAAAGTTATGTTATATGTCACCACATATAGCTAAAAAAATATTGAACATGAATTTTTAACAGACCAAAGAGCAGACCGGCTGATGATGATAGGAAACATTGATGGCAAAACTACATCACGCATTCGAAAAAGAGAAGCCAGGAAACAAAAAGAGCATTCTACTAGACAAAGTAAGATACAAAAAGAAAATGATGAGTCTGTTGAACCAGAAAGCTACTCCGATCTTGACTCGGATGAATGTCCTGATGCAGATCAAATTGTTTGTCCACAAAACTCTTCTCAAACAAACACTAATGTGCAAACTAGATTAAATATAATTACTTTTGCTAGAACTTGTGACAGATACGGGATATCAGACAGGCCTGCATCTTCTTTGGCGTCAGCATTGTTAATGGACATTAGCATGAATGGTGATGATGAATTTACATCTACAGCTACTACAAAAATAAAGTCAGACGTGAAAGAGAGAAAATCCGCAGCCAGATATTATAACGTTGCAGAAATCAGACCCTATAGGGTATCCACAAGTATTAGATAAATGATAACAGGTAAAATAATTTAATGAATAATAATGGAAAAAAATATAAAAGGGAATTAAAAAAGAAAAAAGGAGAATCGTAAACAAGAATAATAAATAAAGGAATAGCCTAGACTGACAAACAAATAACTATAACCCAACCCCAGAGATTGGCCAGATAAAGACAATAAGATGAGAAAAGACAAATTAATGATAAAAGGCACAAATGAGTAAAGCAAATATAATATAAATGAAAGTAAAATGAACACAAGAAGTCAACCATAGTTCCAGCAACTCAAGGAGGAACGATAAACGAAATTTTACAATTAAAAATTAAATAAAGTTGAGTAAAAAGAAACAGACGCCAGAAGGAGACGGCAACCATATCATTGAAAATAAACGAATGTACTAGAACAACTTAGAAGAAATCCTGACGTACCATAACCAAAACAACATGGTTGTGTCAAGTATAAATTAAATTATCAATAATTACGAACTAAAACTGATTAACTTTTTTCACAATATATAACTCTCACTCTGAACTTTGAACACCAAATTCTTTCAAGGATTAATGGATCATATTTATTAACACTGTATGTAACTGTAAGATAACCTATGTCCTTAAAACTGACACACACTTTTAAACAACAGAGTTGAATTTCATGTAAACCTTTTTAGTATTTAAGTACCACAATTGTAAGGTGGTGTACTTTATTTAACATCTTGTTTTAAATCTTTCCGTAATCCAAAGAACTCATTGGCAAATTAACTTGTGTAAATAAGTACGCACGCCAGCCATTGTGGCGTCACACTACTGCTGCACTGCCACATTTGGTCTCCGCTGAGTGAAAATTAATTTGTTGCCGAGGCTAAACTTTATTATAATACTATCTATTGTACAACAGTTATCAAAAACTAGTGAATTTTGAATCAAATAAATAAGTACGAATCATTACTAACTGTCCTTTGTTGCTATTGAAATTTTATTATATAGTTTGTGTGCCTTAGCAGAGAATAGAAGTCTTTGACAAAAATTTATGTTGGCAACACGTCGAAGAAACAAGCGAAATTCGAGTTCCCGCCAGTCTGCGAGATAACTCGAATTCATCATCACCGTATAGGAGACAAACTGATTTGAATTTTTTAATTGTTTTCTAAAAAACAATTTGGCGCCGTTCGGGAAATAAATATATAAAATAAGGACAGGTAAGGATATCGGTACTGGTTATTCGTGCGTTCGCGACGGACGTAGTCTGCGTGAGATACGTTTAAAGGCGACGACGAATTGGTAAGATCTTGAGAGTACACCGAATACTTTTACACTTTTACAAATAAGCGGAAGACGTGTAGTTACAAATTGACAACCAACTAGTGAGGCTAGAAGTAGAGAAAGAACGACATTCTAGCGGCGATTACGAAAAGGAGAACAAGATGCATAAGAGGGCGTCATCACTGAGACGGACGAAGGAGGCCGAAAAAGAAGTCAGAAGGGAAGGATAGGAAGTAACATCGGTCGAGGATGTGGAAACTGTAGTAAGGGAGGAAGCTAGACGAGGTACGATCGAAAATCCGCCGGACGAAGCTACACCAACCGAAGAGGTGAAATTAGATAACACAATGGGAATGATGATGGAGCAATTCGGACAAATTAATGACAATTTTAAGAAACAGGAGGAAAAATTCGACAAGAATGAGGAGAGTCTGAAACAGATGAAGGAAGAAACCAATGAAAATTTTAAGAAACAGGAGGAAAAAATAAACGAAAAATTAGACAGAAATAGCGAAGAAATGAAGAGAAACCAAGAGACCTTACAACAGCGATTGACGGAGGACATCCAATAAAGAAATGAAGAGTTGAAGGAACAATTGAAGGAACAATTGAAGGAGGACCATGAGAAAAATAAAGAAAAAATGAAGCAGCAAATGATGCACCAGTTAAAGGAGTACCGAGAAGAAATAAAACAGACGATCACAGAAACCAATGAGAAATTAGAGGAGACTCTGGGGAAATTAGATAAAACCAACGAAACGGTCGCAGAAGTCCGTAAGGAAATAATAAATAAAATGAACGACCTCGAAGGCGAAAATAAAAGAAGAATTGAGGAGTTTCAAGAGGAAACCACCAAAAAATGTGAACAGGTGAAGCAGGACATACGTCAAGTCCGGGAAGAAAATCAGAAGGAGATAACGGTCATACGAACGGACCTGGGAGAAAGGACGGAAGGAGTATACAGTAACTTAAATAAAATTGACAGCAAGGTTGACAAGAACAAACAAAGAATTGACGAAATACATAGACGTGAACAAATCTTGCAGGAAGAAGAGGACACCTGGCGTGACCGACCATGTAACAGCAATCATATCATAAACAATGACAATCGTGAAACCATCAACTTCCGCAACTACAAGCGTAACCCCATTGAATTTCTGAAGAGGGTTGAAGAATTGATTGCAAAAAATCTAGAAACTCGCTGGACAACCGTGACAGGAATGCTGGATGAGATGTTTAAAGAAACATATGATAATTGGTGGACCGCCACGAGACCGGACATCCAGAGTATACAGGAATTCAAGGCGCAGTTCAAGACGAAGTACTGGTCAGAATCGACCCAAAATATGGTCCGAAACAACCTGAGCAACGGAAGATACGAGAACCAGAGTGGACAGTCCCTCACATCATATTTTCTGGGGAAGATCTGCATGGACAGAAATTTGGAACCCCGCATTCCTGAAGAGTGCCTGGTGATACAACTGTCGTACCACTATGACCATGCAATACAAAAGGCACGAATGTATAGCCAAGTGAAAACGATTCAGGACATGGCCAGTCTGTTAGAAAGCCATGAGCACGAGTGGCAATATCGGAAGAACCGCTCCAGAAATCATATAAATAATGAAGGTCAATCACCACCAAACCAGCAGAATGAGAATAAGTCGCCGACGAACAACCACAATAATTACCGTGGAAATAACTCATCTAATTACCAAGGGAACCAACGTGGAAATAACGTGCCTAATTACCAGAGTTACCAACAGGGAGATAACGCACAGAGGACGTATAATCAAAATGGTAATGTTAATGGAAATTATAGAAACAATGACTACCGGGGTAATTACCAACGAAACGGCCAAAACAACTATTATCGCCCAGGGAACGGTAATAACCAAAACCGAGGATATCGGCCACAGGTAAACTATGTGAGATATCAAAACCAACGAAGTCCGGGAAGAAACTATCCTCGAACAAGTAATAACCGAACGTACTATAACCAGGTACCGAACACACGAATGAACTCATATGAAGAAAACGCCGGAAATGAGGGAAATAATTCTGACAACCGACAGGAGCCACAAACGAGCCAAACCATAAACCCAACTGTAGCCAGGAACAATGAGGTCATTCCTCATTTAAACGAGTAAGGTCGGTGAAAACTGAAAACAGCCCATCACTGGACCAATCTCCTGGGGAAATAACACCAATAACTGACAAGACAATTACTATAATACAGACTAATTACTTGAAAAATATTAGGGAAGAGTTAATAGAAGAAAAGAATAACACAACGCCAAGCCGGAACAATGAGATTGTATACATAAGTGCCCAAATAAATGGAACCACATCAACCATAATGATCGATACAGGACCCAACATCTCTTTGGTCGACCACGTGGAGTTAAATAGGATACAGCAAGGAAGTCACATACAAATACCCACTCTGCCGATAAACAATGTTACAATCATCGGTGCTACGGGTAGGCAAAATAAAACTATAATGAAGCAGGTATCATTGGAGATTACCAGTCAAGGAGTAACAATACCTATGCCATTTCTTGTTGCCAGCGGACTGCCATTCACAGTACTTATTGGTTGTGATATACTGAGACAACACTCCGTCATAATCAATCTACAGCGAGGAAATGTATCCCTAACAACGGAAGAAGGAATATGGACAGCCGACCTAGTGGACAGCAGCAAAATACCTTCAATAACAACCAGCTGCCCAATTATTCAAAACTATTTTTGCCATGACTCACACAGAAGGAATTGGACGAGGGAAATGATAAAGAATTATGGTCAAGTAAATTGGAGGAGATAAGAACATACCAACGAGAAGGACAAGACCAACAGATCAGTATACCCCAAGCAGAGGAGCTCATCGATATCTACAACCGAAATCGACATATTTTTTCAGACGGCCCGGGTAAGGTAAAGGACTACCAATGTAGAATCAAATTCAGGGAACCTGTAGATTTCAAGAAAAAGTCCTATCCCATCGCATACTCACAAAATAACGCGGTTAGAGCGGAAATCAACCAAATTATGGAAGACGACATTATTGAATTGAGCCAGTCACCCTATACTAGTCCAATAGTGGCGATACCAAAAAAGAATGGAAACGTGAGGATATGTCTTGATGCGAGAGAGATAAATAAAATGATTGTGAATGACAGAACGTCTCCAGGGGAGATTGAAGAAATTTTGAAGAAATTCCACGGTACGAAGTACATCAGTGCGGTATGTGGATACTGGCAAGTAGAGCTATATCCGGATAGCAGAAAATATCTTTTCTGTTCGATGGAAGGAACTATCAGTTCAAGAGACTACCATTTGGACTGATAAATTCGGTCGCAGTGTTTGTCAAATGCATGGACCAAATATTGGGACAACACGCATTGAATTTTACCACCGTATATGTAGATGATCTGCTGATAACATCGTCGAATTGGAATGAACACTGTTCCAGAGTGGAACTAGTATTAAAAAAGTTATCAGATAACAACATAACCCTTAAGCTGGACAAATCGAAATTTATAGACCGCAAAGTACAATTTTTGGGATTTAATTTAACGGAGGAAGGCATATCTCCATCATCAGAAAAAGTTGAAGCTATACAACGCTTTCCAACGCCTAAAAACAAAAAACAGCTGCAATCTTTCCTTGGAATCTGCAATTATTATAGGAAATTCCAAGATAATTATTGTAATTTAACCCCCAAATTCAAAAAACAATTATCAACTAAAGATAAAAGGACATGGGGGTCCGAACAAAATGATGTATTCAATCAGATAAAAGAAAAGTTTTTAAATACAGTTATCTTACATCATCCAGACTTCAGAAAACCATTCTTCATGAACTGTGATGCGAGTGACGTTAGTTTAGGTGCTGTTTTATACCAGGAGGATGAGAAGGGACAACATATGGTTATAAGTTTCGCTAGTAGAATATTAAATGGATGTGAACGAAACTATCACGTTACGGAAAAAGAATTGCTTAGTGTTGTATTTGCCTGCAACAAATTCAGGACTTATATTCTGGGATACACAATCACAGTGAGAAGTGACCATAAATCCATTTCGTTCCTCAAGCAATGTAAACTCAGTCACGGGAGATTAACTCGATGGATATTGTTATTACAAGAGTATCATATTAACTGGGAATACATACCAGGGAAGAAAAACACAGCCGCTGACGTATTATCCCGTATAAACATTAAACAACAAACTTTTGAGGGAGAGAAGGAGCAATTAGTTAAAGTATATAACATTATAAAAAATAGAATTGATTTAGAAAATATCATACAGGAAATAAGAAAATGTCAAAATTTGGACCCAAAAATAATGAGTATCCGACAGAGAGTGCTAAATGAGGAAGAAACGATTGTACAATTCTATAATATATATAACAATATATTATTTATTAAAAATAACTTTAACCATGGAGAGTGGAAACTGGTAATTCCATCTACAGTGGAAGAACAATTAATACTTGGACTACCACATTAGGTACGGCCATATGGGAGCAATGAAGGTGATAAAGCCATTGGAGGAACAAGTTTATATTAAAAACATTTATAGAAAAGTGAGTAAAACAATCCAGAGATGTAATACTTGCCAGATGGTGAAGTGTAACAATGCGAAAAAAGAGGGTATAATGATACCGATTATATCAAATCAAAAATTAGAAAAGGTATTCCTTGACATATGTGGACCGTTTCCCCGCAGTGGAGGAAGACACAGATTCCGATTCATAGTAATCATATTCGATCACTTCACAAAATATACAAAACTATACTCAATTAACCGTGCGACAACTAAGAAAATTATTGAATTAATCATAACCACATTTATACCTGAATTAGGGAAACCTATGGCAACAATCACAGATCACGGAACCCAATTTAAGGGAAATCAATGGAAAAATAAACTCTGGGAACATGGTATCAAAACATACAAAACATCCGTTTATCACCCCAGCAGTAACCCAGCCGAGAGAGTACTTAGAGAGGTGGGTCGAATCCTAAGGACCTACTGTCATGATAAACAAAGAGAATGGCACAATTACATAAAATCCGCAGAGGAGTTTATAAACCTAGCATACCACAACTTCATTGAAGCCACACCATACACAATGATGCTCGAGCGACCACCGCCTAGAGAGATAAATGACATGGTTGAATTTCCCATAAAACCAGAATATCAATTCGAGAAAAGAAAATTTTATAATAGGATAGCAGAAAAGATAGAACAACAAAAGGATAAATATTCCAAGAACCAGTAAAAGACAATCAAGTACAATATAGGAGAAAAGGTCTTAATTAAAAACAGAGAATTACCCAGCACAATCGAAGGAATTACGAAGAAGTTACTATTATTATACGTGGGACCTTATACTATAACAAGAGACAAGGGGAACAACACATATGAGATTACTCACCCCATCACTAAGAAAATAAAGGGTGTATACAATCAAGCATCGATTAAGAAATATTATGACAACCATCAATGACTGAAAAAACCAAAGGTGACTAAACGACCAAAGCAAATTAAATAAAAAAGATATAAGAAAGCAAATAAATAAGTTTACAAATAAAAGTGAATCAAAGAAGAATAGTAGATGAAAAGATAAAATAAAAGAATAAACTACAAAATTAAAAAAATATGTAAGATCACCTTACGCTATTATTTAGAAAAGTATGAGGTAAAATAAAAAATAAATTACAAAATTCAAAAATATGTATCAACTTACACTACCATCTAGAAAATATATGAGATAAAATATCAAACGAAATGATAATAATGAAAAAATGTATGTAAAATCAACTTACGCTACCATGTAGGAAACATCTGAGATAAGTGATAAAATGAAGAAATATATATGTAAGATCAACTTCCACTACTATTTAGGAAACTTATGAGATAAAATAAGCAAACCAAATGATCAAGAATGAAGTAAATAAAATAAATATACTAAAAGGTATAATAAAAAATGAGATGAATCGAGGAGGAATTGAAACAGAATAAAATTGTATCAATAAATATCAACGCTTCAAGTATTATCGAATGATATCAACAGAGAGAGGTGAGAAATAAATATGACTCGAGCTGAGCAATAATGAAATAAAAAAAATTAAAAATTTCCAACAAATATTATTAATATTATTATTAGTCACAAGACTGTATTGAAGAATCATTAATTAAGATTGACTGTTGAATAGGTCCAGCAATCATTTAACTGAGCAGGGATGATGTTCCCCTGACCTCAGAAAAAGTGTAGTTTTGAACGACGGAGTTAGGTTAGCCAATAGAGCCCATCTGAATCGATTTCAGCTACAAAATAGGGATAATTAGGGAAAATAAGATTTACAGGGAATAATTTATAATAAAAAATCAATAAGCCAGATCGCAGTAGGAGATAATAATGAAGAAAAACTCAGAATTAAAAGAAGTAAAAGATACAGAGTTGAACATGAAAATGAACAAGAAGCAGTAGAATTTAAGAAGGAAAAGATACAATACAATTGATAATTTCATTAAACTTAGAATCACGTTTTATAAAATGATCAATTTTGGTGGAAGGGCATTATATAACGTTGCAGAAATCAGACCCTATAGGGTATCCACAAGTATTAGATAAATGATAACAGGTAAAATAATTTAATGAATAATAATGGAAAAAAATATAAAAGGGAATTAAGAAAGAAAAAAGGAGAATTGTAAACAAGAATAATAAATAAAGGACTAGACTAGACTGACAAACAAATGACTATGATCCAACCCCAGAGATTGGCCAGATAAAGACAATAAGATGAGAAAAGACAAATTAATGATAAAAGGCACAAATGAGTAAAGCAAATATAATAACTAACCATGAATAAAACAATAATAAAGAAAGTACACTAACCATAAGGAATAAGTAAGACAATTATTAGTAGATAAAGTATGTTGTTAAGAACCTTATTATAATAAGAAAGTAAGACACAAAATGCTGAAAGAATAATTATAAATGTATGTTTGAAATATCAT
The DNA here is from genome assembly GCA_034769895.1 of Magicicada septendecula. Taxonomy (NCBI): domain Eukaryota; kingdom Metazoa; phylum Arthropoda; class Insecta; order Hemiptera; family Cicadidae; genus Magicicada; species Magicicada septendecula. The sequence goes on from CM068371.1 coordinate 281,658,727, forward strand.
TGAAACCAAGAGTGAGAGATAGGCAGGGAGTGATAACCATAAATAGTTAAAGTGATGTGATAAGTGAGGAATAATAATAACTAATCAAACAGGCAGGACTGTGGAAATTATTGAGTTCAGTCAGTGCAAATTTAAGTGTACTCAACCAAAAAAGATTAAAAAACAATGTTGGAATAACAATAATAATAATTCCTAATTATGCTTTTCAATGAGTAAGGGGATTACCAATTTTGGTATTAATTACAAAAGATCACTATGTCTTTATAACAGTTAATGTGGATGCAAAGAGACATCAATAACAATAAGATACGGTACTTATTCAGTCAGAAAGAATTAAATTAAATTGTGGTGAAGAAACTGAACTGAGGAAAATAAGAGTAATGTATGGTAAACAGTTTTGTTAGTGTAAAGAAAATTAGTTTATTTGTTTAGTGTTCATAGGAGTATAAATCAAGAAGGCATAACTTTAAAGTAATATGTTTGTATTTTTTATGTAAGTAATGATAGTATAAAGAGATGAGTAGTATGTTCATTTCAAGTAATAACATACACTATAACAATTGTAATTAATAAGAAGGAATATGGCTGAACAATAGACAGACCATTAAATTATTTCTATGTTATGTTTTGTTAATAGATTTAAGTGTTAAATAGGTGTGTGAGAAATGGGAGTAGGAATAAACTAGCAATAATATAAACTTAACAAGCAAAAGATTAATAACTATTATATAAGTAGAAAAGAAAAAATATCAGATAAGAAATAATGTTGTAAAAATATAATAAAACTAATAGATGGTAAAACAGTTTCAAAGTAATTCAAAAGCCAATAAGTGCGAATGAAAATAAGCAGAACATATGTACTTAATAAATAATGTTTAAATAGAGCAAAATAAGAAATTCTAAGATGTTACAGTTTAGGCCTATAAATGACATAGCTGTCTAACTTCAGAAAACCAATTGTAAACAATTGAATATTGTATTTGAATAATAAGACCAAGTACATTATGTGATTACCATTAACTAACAATAATACTATGTCAGAATTATAATAAACAGTATAAATAAGGAAAATATGTAATAACATAGTATTAGCAATTTTGTCCAAAAAACATTAATACATGACCTAGACTAGCCTTGTGAGATGTCAAATTGATCTTTGAAAGAAAATAGGGACATCTATATCTATATTTCATGCATTGGAAATATAACCAAGGAAAAATAAACAATATAAAATATTTATTCATTTTGAACAGAAACCCAGAATTTATAACAATAGGTTCAAATGTATTTAACCAATCAGAGTAAAGGCGGTTACCATAACAACAAAACCTTATTATAATTTTGACCGTTATGTAACGGGAGTTCCATTATTAACTATCCAGAGGTATAGACGCTATATTGATGCGGACCTATTAAAGGCTAATAAAGAAGGAAATCAAAGATAAATGAAAGTAAGATGAACACAAGAAGTCAACCATAGTTCCAGCAACTCAAGGAGGAACGATAAACGAAATTTTACAATTAAAAATTAAATAAAAAATTGAGTAAAAAGAAACAGACGCCAGAAGGAGACGGCAACAATATCATTGAAAATAAACGAATGTACTATAACAACTTAGAAGAAATCCTGACGAACCATAACCAAAACAACATGGTTGTGTCAAGTATAAATTAAATTATCAATAATTACGAACTAAAACTGATTAACATTTCTCACAATATATAACTCTCACTCTGAACTTTGAACACCAAATTCTTTCAAGGATTAATGGATCATATTTATTAACACTGTATGTAACTGTAAGATAACCTATATCCTTAAAACTGACACACACTTTTAAACAACAGAGTTGAATTTCATGTAAACCTTTTTAGTTAATTAAGTACCACAATTGTAAGGTGGTGTACTTTATTTATCATTTTGTTTTAAATCTTTTCGTAACCCAAAGAACTCATTGGCAAATTAACTTGTGTAAATAAGTACGCACGCCAGCCATTGTGGCGTCACACTACTGCTGCACTGCCACCTTTGCTCTCCGCTGAGTGAAAATTAATTTGTTGCCGGGGATAAACTTTATTATAATACTATCTATTGTACAACAGTTATCAAAAACTAGTGAATTTTGAATCAAATAAATAAGTACGAATCATTACTAACTGTCCTTTGTTGTTATTGAAATTTTATTATATAGTTTGTGTGCCTTAGCAGAGAATAGAAGTCTTTGACAAAAGTTTATGTTGGCAACACGTCGAAGAAACAAGCGAAATTCGAGTTCCCGCCAGTCTGCGAGGTAATTCGAGTTCATCATCACCGTATAGGAGACAAACTGATTTGAATTTTTTAATTGTTTTCTAAAAAACAATTTGGCGCCGTTCGGGAAATAAATATATAAAATAAGGACAGGTAAGGATATCGGTACTGGTTATTCGTGCGTTCGCGACGGACGTAGTCTGCGTGAGATACGTTTAAAGGCGACGACGAATTGGTAAGATCTTGAGAGTACACCGAATACTTTTACACTTTTACAAATAGGCGGAAGACGTCTATTTACAATATTAAACAATGATTGTAGTGAGGACACAGTGTTGCAAGCTTTGTATTTTGATGGTAGAATCGATAAAACTTTATATACAGAGACAAGTGAAGATTGTAAAAAGCACCGGCGAGTACGACAAGAAGACCACTTATAACTCATACAAGAGCCTGGTTCAAAATATATTGGACATATAAAACCCTTATCAGGAAAAGCTGTTGACATTGCTAACTCAACTTTAGACTATTTGACTGAGAAAAACATTAGTTTGTCCGATCTTGTTTGTGTTGGGTGTGATGGTTGTACAACAAATATTGGAAAAAAACAATAGCGTTATCAGTATCCTGGAAAAGAAACTCGGCAGACCACTTCAATGGGTAGTATGCCAGCTGCATACAAACGAGCTTCCTCTTAGAGATCTTTTTGAATGATTAGATGGCGAAACATCTGGTCCTAGCGGTTATAGTGGCCCAATTGGGCAAGCCCTAGTTAACTGTCACAAGTTACCACCTGTAAAGTTTAGACCGATCAAGAGTCCTGTAGAAGAATTATTTCCTGATCTAAAAAAAGAATTGAGCACAGATCAGAAATACATGTTTGACATATGTAGAATAGTTTCCGTTGGAGAATGTCCACCTGGGTTCGGAGATGGAAGTCCAGGAATGCTGAATCATGCCAGATGGGTAACTACTGCCAGCCGGATTTTGCGACTGTATATTGCTTCAGATTCACCATCACAAACATTAAAAGAAATGACAGACTACGTTGTGAAAGTGTATGCTCCAAGCTGGCTTACAATAAAATGTAATCCAAAACTGAAAGATGGAGCAAATAATCTGTGGAAAATGATACAATTTTCGTCATATATGCAAGATAAACACAAGAAAGTGGTGTATAACTGTTAACAAAACAATGGTTTTTCGCACACCAAGAAAATATGATAGTTGCAATGCTAACTGACAGCAGAACAACAATCCGCGCGCCGCCATCAGACGAATCATGGCAGCTCGAAATAAGTCGAACATTGCAGAATCTGCTTGTGTTAGGCAGTTCAAGATTCCAAAGATAAACTTTTCTGCCACAGACTACATTGACATGATCTTGTGGCAATCTATAAATGTAACAGAACCACCTGTAACAATGCATTTGTCAGAAGAAAATCTAAACAGAATCCAGGCAAATGGTGTCTCTGACATAAGTAAAATTGCCATCGCACACTCAAGCTGTCGAAAGGGCAGTCAAAGAAGTGACAAAGTCATCTCAACAAGTTTGTGATGAAACAAAGAGGGACGGCGTAATTAGAGCAAGATTGATGGACAGAACAATAAGACCAAAGTTTGAATCAAAGAAGGAATTTAAGGCTTAGAGAAGTTAGCGTGCTCTCATGGTTAGGTGGTTGGGAGGGCACGGGTGGGACTCGACATGCAACCACCTCCTCGTGGTGAGTCCTGGGTAGTTCTGTTTGAAATAACGAAAAGTTGCATAGTGTTTACTGTTTATGATATAGAGTTTGAAACTAAACTGTGTGATTATTAAATAATTAAAAAACTAAGAAGATAAACTACACCAAAGACGTACTCTTTCCGAAATTCTCAAAAAAACTGTAAAATTTAGGGCTTATGCGCAAACAAAAGAAGTTATATTAGGGGTTCTATATTTTTTTAGCTATATGTGGTGACATTTAACATAACTTTAAGCATCACCCGATCTTCGTCCACCTTCAAGAAGTTAATAAAAAAATTTTCGGAAATTCTCACTTTTTTGGTAAAAAAATCGAATTTTTGAGGCAGTTGCGCAGACTGAAGATATTATTTTTCGGGCTTAATATTTTACGCTGTTCTTCCTAGACCTAAAATACAACTTTTGAGGCATACCCGTTTTTGATCGGATAAAGTTGACTTTTTTCGGCCCACCCTACTGCTGATAGATTTGATTAATCTGAGTTCTGTTATCTGAGTGATACACAACTTGGAGGATGGCAAGGGAGGCTACGCGATTATTCTCGACGCATGACATAAGAACCTGTTTCTTCTATATTCAGTTACCTATTATGCTTATTGTTTCAGCTACAATATTTGGCGTATTTTATTTTATTTACCATCTACTTATTAGTAAACTAAATTGAATCCATAAAATGCTGATACAAAAACCATAATTATAAAATATTTCAAGCGTTTACTAGAAAACGTTTTGTATTTAATTGTTGACGATTAAATTTTATTTTCTGTAAGGGTCTTTTCATTAGAAGCTTTTCGGTGTTTAAAATAGCTCACTAAAAATAGGTGGGTTGGTTTCAGCTGTTAACACTGGTTTATTGGCAATAAACCAGTATCAGTACTGGAAGAGCAGTTATTGCATTCATTTTTGGTTTGCTCAGCGTTGACACAACACGTGTTGTGCGGTCGTAAACGTCGCTTGATGGCCTCTAATGGTCCCACTGCTGTTTAAATAACGACGGATGCGCTGCTTGCTTGCTAGTAGCCTGTGATACAACAACCACAAACAGTTTAAAAGTAATTAGAGTCCGTAATATCACTGTATTGTGAAGTGGCACTGGACGATAAGGTATCCAAAAAAACCTGTTATGTATTTAATTCAAAGTAATCCATTCCATTCAAAGGTATTAATCGAGATTCAAAGAAACTAAAACTTTTACCGTTTCAAAATCCAAAAATACTTTTATGATCTGACGATTTTATATACATGTGTTTTCTACCAGTTTTCTGCTTTTGTAAACTTCAGATAATTTTACAATAAAATTCAGTCAGTATGATTTAATGCGATAACCTGTCTCTGTAGAAACGAATCTGATAAATAGAATTAGTGGAATATTTCCAGAATCAGTTTTGTAGTAAAAAACTCTTGCTTAATATGTAAATACTTTGGCTGTGAGTGTATTTAATTCCTATTTTATAATATGATTTTTCTGAAACGAGTTTTACACGTTTCTTGAATTACGTTACGATTTTATGAATGTTAATTATAAGTACTGAGAAGAAGGCGCAAACTATATTATAAAAGGTGATGACAGTATCACACCATAAGAGCACACCAACACATCTGATCGTTACTTATCATATGAGTAGAATTATGTAATCATGTTTTGTACATGTGCTCATATAGGGTACCAAAGAAATTATTTTTGTTTTCTTACGGAACAAGGAAATTGAGGTAACGTAGTGAGACTCGAAAAATGTAATAATGCCACAAAAGATCTGAAATATAAAAGTTGAAGACGTCGATTTCTTGAACCAAACAATAAAAACTATATTTAATCTCATTTTACCATGTATATTTTATCTACATAAAGGCCTATTAACACGTTTAAAACCTAATGTAGTTTTATCCAGTGAGAGGTGGTTTTTGTATTGGTTTATCTACTGGCCGGGTACCTTCCCTGTCCTGAAGTGAATAAACAAGGCAAATACAGGTCGTAACAATCACATAAATTGTGCCACGAACTACAGACTCAAAGGAAAATTATATCAGGCTTGACAGTTGGCAGGTAGTTTGAAAGGTGAATGAAAACCCCCAAGTTGTAATAGATCGTTCACTTATTACTTGTAAGTCAATAATCAAAATATTGAATACTTATAAAGATGGTGATTTTTATAATGCGTTGCTATAAACACAAGTATCATTAGCGCATCGCGAGTATGTAGTGCATTGAAAACTACAATGCCCTCTACTTTGACGGAAACACAATTGGCACCAACTTTTAAACTAACACAATTAAAGGCAGTATACTGACAGTCATCATCACAATCATCATCATCAAGATTATGCCCGAGACCTGTTTCGGTACCCATATCCTCCTCGGTCTACCGACATTTCTCTTACCAGTAGGGTGATAACCCAAGGCAGCCACGGGTAGACGGATATCAGGCATATGGTTCAAGTGTTCACACCATCTTCTTCTGAGGTCTTCAGTCTTCTGGTGCAACGATACAATGTTTAATTTGCGTCTAATATCTTCGTTCCTCTTCCGATCTAGGAGAGAACAACCTTGCGTCCCTCTTAAAAATTTCAGCTGCCTGAATCCCCTGTACGTCCGTTTTACCAAGACTCCATGTCTCACTAGCATACAGGAATGTGGGGACAGTCACAGTTTTGTAAAATTTCTTTCGGGTATCCTTCCGTATTTTATTTTTCAGATACATATGAATCGTTTCCCAGATGCGTCTAAATTTTGTTAGTTTACTATCCCAATCAACATCGGTTATGTGACGATTTTAAAAGAAAAAAAAATGAAATAAAAGAAATTTAAAATAATTTAAAATCTCACATTAAAACTAAACATAAACCCCTAAAGAAAATGATAATGTAACACCGCAATGATACCCAAAATAAATAGTTTAAAACCAAAAAGGATTCGAGAATAAAATTGCGATAACACCCCTTAATAATTAACCCGGCTTTAACCTGCCGAAACCGGCATCAACACGCATAATTACCCGTGAATATGACTAATAATAGTATTAAATCGGAACTTGATAAAAAACATAACGATATACAATAATAAAATAATAAGTAAGAGATACCGTAGTATAATTAAATATAGTTAAATATGTCAGAGAATAAACGAGTAAATATTAATCGAATATGGAACTACTTTTATGCTGAATAGTAAATGACGCGAGATTACTACTCTCAGCCCTTAACTAAACACACTTGAAGTGGAGCGGTCGAGGCGTAAACAGCATACAGCCGAGATGCGGTATAGTAATTATATTTTCAAAAGTTAATAAACTCGCCAGTTGAGACGTAGCGGTACTAAGTACACATTTAAACGCCATGTGAACCGCGAATATACTCTACCAGTGCAATTACAGTAGATATGTAGTAAACGAGTGAGTGTGGATGAGAATTGCGCGTCTATGACATCTCTAGAAATCTAATCAATAAAGTGTACGTAATTAGAAATATGGTGAAATCATAATGTGAAACTCAATAACCAAATCAACATGTGACGTGATTACAAGTGAATAAAACTTTTGTGCAAAAGATCCAAAACAACAAGCGATTACTACAACCTATTAAGAAAGAGAGAATCAGGACTCACCATGACTAAAATGACATACGAACTTCACCAACAACAGAAACCTGATCTTCAGAAAAGCTACAAGACACCAGGACAACCGAGAGAGTCGCCGATTCGCCGAGGAGGATACCCACAGGTGACAAGGAACTTTGAATTCCGTGGTTCAGAACTTGAAGTAGAATATTGTATGATAAACACTAAATAGATAAAAAGATGAACGTAAAGTAAAACAAGAAAGACTGATTTAATTAAATTAAATGTAATTTCATGCTTAGCAATAACATGCGTTAATTTAAATAATTTTTGGTTAAATAAAGCAATATTTAAGATGACACAAGAATAAATATTATAAATGTAATATCACGTGCTGAAACGAAGTACTCGGATCCGAGGGTATTAATAAAAGAAAAACTATGCTAACTCATTACTAAATTACTCTAATTCCATTTGTACAAGAGGTACAAATGTTTTAACTTTAATATACTCATTGCTAATTTTATGTAATAAAGAGATGTCATGGTCCAAAAAAAATGAGTGAATAAATCTACCAAACCCCTGTCAATATCCTTCAATTCATGGGATCCTCTTTAACATTTGTTTACTTTTCAGTTATTTATGATTTTTTAAAGATTATGGCAGCCTGTTTAATTGACCTGAGCCAATTAACCAGGTTCCCGAATTGTAACGTATGTGTAACGTTATAGTTACATACGAGACGTCACAACCCAGGTAATTATAATGACTTACAATTACTGAAGTAAGGTTTTTTTATACTAACATTATGTGTTTTCTAGCTTTTGTATACAGTACATATTACACCAATATGTACTGGGGTCATTATATTAGAGGATACGTGTTTCACTGACGTTACGAACATGGTCCTATCCGCTCAGGTAATTCGAGTAAAATTAAAATTAATTTAAATAATAGCAATCAGTAAAAGTAAATTACGTTATTTATTGCTGGAACAAGGGTAAGACACGATGGTAACAACACTAGGGCGGTGTCGATGGGAGAAATGTATCCTGGAGTTCACGCACTCCTCTGTCGAGACATATAAACTGCGGCGAAGCGCCGTCTCGGCGGCAGTTCCCAGAAGTATTGCTGCGTGCGATAAACATATTCACGTAAAATATTTGTTAAAACTGTGTTCTCACATGCAAATTTGCGTGCCCTATTTCGTGCGTAGACGGTAATAGTTTTAATAGAGAGAAATGAATAGATGTAGAACTAAAGAAACTTGAACAAAAGTAAAAAATAAAACCTGAAAACCATTTTGGATTCCTGAAAAATGTCTAGAGAGTGGCTCTCAAAATTTAAAATTTATTATTCCGGAGTCAGTGACTGTAGTTCAACACTCGCCTTTCTTCTGTGATCGGATGGCTATATTGTAGTTCTTCACTATGGGTGCGTGTTTAATTGTAGATCCAAATAGTTTAATGAGGTGTACGAGCAGATAATTATATGCCTAATTGACAAACTACAAAATATTTTACTGAAACAATCTGTGTTATAATATGCTGTTACCAGAAAGTAGCAAAGCAAAGAAAACGTTATTCATAGCGCTAAGACCATAATGTAATTACAGGCAGTGCGTTGAATACTAATGTATGGCGTTCACATAGACTTTGTAACGTTTGTAGATTCAATGTTGTGCTTTAAGTTTTAAAACGTATATAACTGTGAAGCCACACTATGGTTATACAAGTTAAAATCTACCCTATTCAACCTGATATTGAGAATCTGATGATTTCCGCGATGAAGTGGTTTTATCCATTGTCAGATATATAAACAGACACATAAAACCTTTAGTGGTCACGAAAATATACGAGTAATTGGTGAGTGTGAACGTGCTCAAAGCTGGGCCTATATCTTCGAGGTTACAAAGCTGTATATTACCTTCTGACAAGAAGCCCAAGGCAATTACAGTCGATGGACTTTGCTATTTTGACATACAAACAGTAAATTCTAATACTACATACATATATAGTAGCAGTATGCAGTTCTACACGTTTAATGAGCTTCTACTGATAATAGAAGACCATGAGTTTCTCTGAAGACCATGTAGAGTATTGAGTATTTTCAACATAATGTTAACTGGAAAGTTTGTTGTATTTTTCCACGATTTCTTAGCCAACTCATTTCCACTGAAATGGTAGAAAGACTTGCGCCTTTGAGCCCCCATTCGCTCGATCTTTTTTCCTGCTACTTTTAATGGTGGAGAACGATGATAGATAGATAGATAGATAGATAGACAGCTAGATACGTAGGTGGCTACAGAGACCACCTACATATACATATTTATAGGCTATATTATATATGTAGATAGATAGGTAGGTAAATAGATAACAGTAATATAGATAGATAGGTAGATAGGTAGATTGATAAGAAGAGAGAGAGAGAGAGAGAGAGAGACAGACAGACAGACAGACAGATACAGAGACAGGGACAGAGAAAAATAGATGTGCAGACAGGTAAGTAGAAAGGTAGGTAGTTAGAACGACAGACACAAAGAGTTTAGATAAATAGATAGGTAGGTAGATGCACATATAGATATTTAGATAGAGAGGGAGGATAGAGAGAAAATGAGAGAGAAACTGAGTGTTAGTTTGCAGGACCAACATTCGCAGTATCAATAAACACAAAGAAAGCATTTGTGATTGTTATAACCTGATCCCAAAGCTTCCAATGTTAGCGCATCAAATTCAACTTTTTATCATTTCTATTGTATGTCGATGATGACAGAGAATGTAGACTATAGAGATCAAGACTTTACTTAAATAAAGTTCTACATTAACATACAATATTTTATTTTAATGTGTACTAATTCGGAATTCATTCAGTAATAGAGCCTATGTAATTCATAATTCATAATAATTCAGTAACTCATAAGAAGCATATGACGTTTGTTATAAATTAAAAAACAAAACATCTGTCTTTCTCTTAGCAGGATTCATTTAATGCTTTCTGCCATATTTTTTACTGAGCAGAAGATATAGGAAGATATCAAGTATGTCATTGTGACTAACAAGGTTATATATACAATAATAAAATACAAAAGTGTGAATTACAAAAGTTACTGTTATAGCATATACGAGAACCAAGCTATCGTACATAATAAAGAGACGAGCACTGACAGTATAACACATGAGACAAAATCAAGGATCGGAACTGTATAACAAAATATGCACCTGTGAACTGCTTTGAATTTTCAGAAGCTATCTATATGCATACAGAAAAAGTATACATATAACATATAAAATACTGTGTATAAAAATATACATAAAACACACACATATATTTACATATATATGTACATGTTATTGTGTGTGTGCGCGCGCGCGTATATTGCATGTGGGAGTAAAAGCATATGATAGCTTATAAAGACACTGTGTTAATAAGTAGAGACAGCAGGTTTGAACATTATAAATTAGCTGATAAGGAACATTGTTAAAAATGTGAGTTTTAAGTATTTTTAGGCTTGTGAAACAACTGTAAGTGCGTAAGGATGCTTAGCCGCATGTGTATTGCAAAGGTACGTATTTATTTTACGGGATATTCATAAAAATCACGTTAATTTAAATAATTTTCATGATATTATTAGGCCTAGTATAGTATACACGTTAGTATACTAATTTTATGGAGGGGATTAGTATGGATTAATGTAATGAAGGTCTTGGGCATTGTTTTTACCTTTGTATATTGATATATTATTATTATATCGTTATATTATTCATTACGTGTTAATGAACGTCAACGTCAAAACGTGCAAAAATTCAACCTTCGTATAAATCTGAAAGTATAGGTTTAACTTTGTATTGTCTTTGCGAGCCAACTTGATTTCACGTAAAACGGTTAATAAAGTAACCCTTTATAAAAAAGCTCTGTGTGTTTCTATCTGAATAAGAACGTAGGGAATGTGAATTCTCGGTTATGTTTTCGTACCAAATGCTGCCAAAAATCGTGGTTACAGTTTTGTAAGTACAAGATTTAAAAGCTGTTAGTTTTCTTTACAATTTTTTTTTTTAGGTTTTGTTTTCTGTTAAGTATGTAGGGTGTAGATCTGTAGGAGTGTTTAAGTATGCGATTTTTATTTATGACAATGTAATTTCAAATTAAAATTTTTGTTTACATAAAAAGAGACAGAAGCATTATGTAATTTGGAGTAGTAGGAAATAAAGTGCATAAAGCTGAGGACACAAAACGGTTAACTAGCATGTGAACTATTTTGTTTTTCTGCCTTAAATGTTGGGTTGGCTGTATTTTATCTTCAAACGAAAAGTATCGTATGAGAAGCGGTGAGTGACGACAGGCGGAGATCATGTAGGCTATTGACAGCACTGGTCACGTTTCGGCTCCGATAACTCGGTTAGTCGCTCTGTCTAGGCCTTCAGAAGAAAGTTGCTTAATCAGATTTGTTAATGAACGTGAAAAGACAAGTTGAATCCGTCCCTTGTTAGAGATTTGTGATTTCATTGTGAAGGGGGGCCCGATAATGAGTGAAAACTGCAAATCAGTTCATAAAAAGAAATATCATCGGCAAAGGTAGGCTTATTACAATGGGCACTGTAAGGCCACATCATATGAGAATTGAATATAAGTAGTTAAGAAAGTCACGTGTAGTAGGAGCAAAGGGACGTGAGAGTGGGGCTGAAAGGTAATCGAATAAAATAATTTGTCTACATTGAATAAAGTAAACAATAAAAATGTTTACTTATTACAGTCTTTTTTTCTTAATATACGGACGACTTTGTCCACGCTCTGAAGGCATTATTACACTAACTAAAAAGTAACTGCCTTATGCTTAAATGCATTCTTGCGTTTGTATGTGTATAAGTGCGAGACGTATGGATTTCTGTCTTCATATATATTTAACAGACCAGTAAATTGTTAGATACTCGGAAATAGGAAAATGAAGAGGTCATATCTTTTTTTCTCAAGCGACGAATTTCAATTGATCCAATTAGATCTTCTCGTTTTCCCCTATTTAATAAAAACAAAGAATTGTCAGCGTGCGTAAAAGGTCGAAGTTAATGTATTGTTATTCTTCTCTAAGAAAAGAATATAAAAATATTAAAGAAGCACGGGAGAAGAAATTTCTAGTATTACACTGATTAAGTTCACAGTAAAAATTGGAATGAAATGAAAAATAAAATTAACAAATGCACACACGCACGCACGCACGCACGCACACGCACGCACACACACGCACACACACACACACATGTAGATTTAAATTGTAAATTTCTATCCTATTAAATTGTTGGTAAAAGTGAAATTTCATAGTATTAGACTTACATGCCTACAAATTAAATGTCTAAAGTAGATTGCTGCACAGACCGTATTTCACATTTGGGAGTTAGGCTTTACCTTATCTGTGGTGTCAAAATGTTCTTTTACACGACGTTTCTCAGCGTTTATCAGGTAACACGTTGGAGTTTCAACGAAAGCCGCAAGCGCCACATTGCAACCCTTCACGAAAGCGATCAATACAAAGTTAAAAATAGTTTCGAAACGCGGCCACTAGGTGTCGGCAAAATGCACTTCTGAGCCACTCGAAACGGAATTAAACAAAGTGGATTAAATCGTAAATTAAGAGTGTGTTAACATGAAAAAGTGACAAGACTCTGTAATATAATATACAGATAAATCTTTATAAGGTTTTTTCGCAAGTATTTCGCATAATTTAGCCACTTTATAATGTCCAAACACGCGAAGATAATAATGATAAACTGTATTATACGTTATTGTAAAAATAATAAATTTCAAATCGAATCACACAAATGAAATTAATTTCTGTAATTTTACTTGTATGAACATTTTAAATTAGGTACCTTCTGTGTATTAAGAAAAAATCTTTTATGTAAGTTATTTTTGCTATCCCAGCTCGTTGCCGCGGTTTCCGTAAATAGAAAGATATTATCTATCCTTACATGAAATAGATTCACATACAAGTGCTTGACAAGTACACAAATTGAAGCTTATATTTTTATCCTTGGAATAAGGAATAACGATCCTTATTATAACGTTAGTAAGAAAACTAAATTATAAACAGAAAATTCAATTACCAATAGACCTCTTTCTTGTAATGACGATTAGATATTATAATCTACATTGGCTGCAACTGTCGTCATAATCACTATAATATAATCACTTACCGCAGACACATTGTCGTCAGCATCATCATCGTCATCATCGTAATAGTTTTCTTCATTATGTTCATCTTCTTCCTTATTTTTTCTTTCTAGTCAATCAAATATTTATTTTTGCGCGTGGTGATATGTAACCTCACGCAGCACAAGAGTCTTAATATATTTTCAACAACGACACAAGCAGAGAGCGACAAATTCTACCTGTGAATGTCCGTCATTAATGCGACATGTATCAGTTAATTAGAAATATATTTAACTGAAGATGTAATTTCTTTCTCCACGTTTTTATTTATAGATGTCTTAAAACTATTTTTGATTTCAAGATTTTTGCAGAGTTCATAACTTACAGGTGTACAGTTGAACGCCTGTAGTCTCAAATTGAGTTCACGCTTGCAACAGGATCGAGACACACCTTTGTATGTATGTCTGAGAATATCCCAGTATTAGAGTTACATCTACTATTCAGTTATTCCAAAATATTAATATTTTCACGTTAAATCATAAATTTAGTGCTTTCGTTAAATATAGTATTTAAAGATAAGAGTAAATTAAATATAAATCAACTATTTAAATTAAAGACTTAATTAAATAAGTACTTAAGAATCGCCCTTTTATTTTATTATTCCGTGTAGACAAATGACATGAAAGTTTATGTGTTCTCCCTTGGAACATTGTCCATTGTATACCGTTCACTTACCAGAGACATGAAAGATTTTTTAATCGCATAGCCCGGTACTACTACATGGTAATGTCTATTATTGTCTGTCTATCATTAGTGAATCCATAAATTTTCTCCTGATCTCTGAAAACCCTTATGATTTCATATAGCCTATTGCTCTGTTCACGTACCTTACGTGCGAGAAATACAACACATGTATATTTTCATTTAGAATTTACTAATATAAACTAAAATTATTATCAAGATACAAACGTTTTACATATTATGTATGAGACGTTTCAGGTTAGTCTCGATTCACGTTTATCAACTGTTCAGACAGTTGGTTTTACAGGGTGGAAGAAAAAGTCGAACTATCGCATGCGTTGTGTATACGGAAAATACAGTAATTAATGAATACATACACATGATGTATGCGTGTTTGTAAATTATATGTAGGCGTGTCCGTATTACGAATTACGTGTATATATTCCTTTATGTGTATTATGTACATTTCTATTTAATGTAAGGTGTATATTGCCTGCTGGAGATCGTCTTCTGAAGTGGCGAATATAGCTTGGTTATCCGAGAAGAGAATGGTTTTTGAGCTTTTATTTTGGTGAATTTTAATACCGTCAGGGGATAAAGTGACGAATTTTACAAGAGTGTGTGTAACGATTTGGAGAACGTTGGGAAATAAATGTAGAAAAGAAACCCAAATGAAAATTTATAAAACAATGGCAATACCTACACTACAGTATGGTTCTGAAACTTGGGTCATAAAAAAAGAAGATGAACAGAAGATACAAACAGCAGAAATAAAATGTCTGAGATCAGTTAAAAGGTGTAATAGATGACATCATATAAGGAATGAGGAGATAAAAAGTAATTTAGAGATTTTTTTCAATTAATGAAAGGATTAAAGAATATAGAAGAAAATGGATTCAACACATTGGTAGAATAGAGGAAGATAGCGAAACTTTACAACCCTAGAAGCAGAAGAAAAGTTGGTAGGCCAAAGAAAAATTGGACTGCGAAATAGGAACAGGCCGCTGAAGCCGAAAACCGTTAATAAGATGATGATGACGATGATTTACATTTTGTATACATAATTCTCTCAATAATATCAGCTGACAGCTCCCAATAATAATTATAATCGCTACACAAGTGCGTGTTAGAATCTTGAAATAATGGGACACTTGGATACAACCGATAAGTACAAAAGAGCATTTTCAGTTTGAAAATCTATAATTTTGACTTTTTTCAACAGAAAATAGTAATTTTTGTAACCACGATAACTACTGTATGCTTGCGGTATAAATACTGATATGTAAAGTGCCTTTAAACTTGCAGGGTACAATGAATAGTTGAAGTAGGCTCAGGTATAAGTAGATTACAACTAAGTGTGTTACTTCATTATTAACAGAATGTGCATACAGATTTTCCCCATAGTTCTTTTACTGATTAAAGCTTACATTTCTTTTTCATATCATATTATTTAATTCGGGGTCCTACGACGTTCTCCGCTGCCCATCTCTATTGTTGTCTGTCGTTGCAGTTTTCATTGTTTAGTCCTCTATCATTCATTGAACTTCTTATGGCCTCTTTCCATGCTTTCTTGGGTCTTCCTTTCTTCCTGTGCTCTCTAGGTATCCATGTCATTATTTTCTTTGGTAGTCGGTCTTGTTCCATTCTTTGTACTTGTCCGTACCAGATTAGTTGTTATTCTTCAATGCAGTCAATGATTGTCTTTTTCATATCACTTCCTAAAAATTGACGTACTGGTTAATTTTAGAATTGAATTTATTAGTAAAGCAGTTTTTATTAAATATTTAGCTGATAAAACGTAGATAAAATTGCCTTGTGTCTCCGTCGTAAGTCGTCGATACCTTCTAACCGTCTTCTAAGAGTAACAGAAATTTGTTCCTAGGTATTTTTGTTTTCAAGGTGAAACATGACAAAAACCTTTTTGAAATTCAAGCCACAGTGGCTTGTTTGTCCACAGCAGTTCCCAGTCATGATCCACGAAAGTTTTATCAATAATGATAGCAGCGTCCAATATTGCTAGAATTTTAGACATCATCGTCAGTAGCTCCACAGACCACTGTGGGCGTCAGGTTCCCTTAGCATTTTCCTCCAGACTTCCCTATTATTAGCTAATATCCACCAATTTTTTGCTCCAAGCACTTTCACATCCTCTAGGATTGCATCAATCCATCGTAGTCTGTGTCTTCCACGTCCTCGCTTTCCTTCTTGTGTGTATTTCATTATCCTCTTAAGAACATCCTCCTGATTCATTCTCTGTACATGTCCTGCCCATCTCAGCCTAGCTATCCTAATTGATGTTACAATATCAGGTGAGCTATATAACTCATAGAGCTCTCTGTTGTACCTTATTCCACTCCACCTTCCCTAATGGGTCTTAATGGGTTTGAATTTTAGTGGGTACTCTAATATAGGCTTTTTTCTAGCCTAACATTTAAAAAAAAATTCTTTCACTGAGCTTATAAAGGTAGACAAGTAGACTTGGGGAACAGCCTGTGATGGATGCTATTTGGTGCATTAAAGAATTTAGCCATTGGTATCACTGTGCATACTCATGCAGTTAGTAAATTAATTTCAAAACCATGAAATTATATGTATTTATTTAATGTAAACGTAAACGATAACGTGTATTTTATGGCAAAGCAGTTTGTATGTATTAACACGATGACGTATTTGAAAGAACCATAGCGCTCCAGTCTCAAATGGACTCCACTCACTTCTTTCTCCTTCCAGGCGTCTCATATTAATCATTTCGTGTAATTCGTATTTTCTCATATATCCGGGTTTCTTATGTACTTTTAAGAATTTTTGTTGTTGTATAAGAAAATTCTAAAGAGAGGAATGAGAGATGGAGTGGCAAAGAGTGAAGGAGTAAGAAGCAAACATACACATTCACTCACGCGCGCGCTCGTGCCTACAGGTAACGTGGAAATATCTCTGTTTCTCTGTGCATATATTAATATTATAACTGTAAAGAGGCAATAATTTAAAGGCAGAGAATCAAACAGATCGGAAATAGAATAATAGGGAAAGAAAGACTATAGGAGTTAGTAAGAGTTAGTTTAGTAGAAGAATACGTAAAAAATAAAAAATAAAAGTGTGAAACATACAGGCAAAGAAATAGACTTACATACATTCGTAAACATAAAGACATTCGTAGTCATAAATATGAGAGAACTGATAAGAGACATAAGGAAATGGAAAAAGATATAATAAACAGGTAATGAGAAAGATGGAGAAAACGTTAGGTAGAGGTATAGGCCTACATACAGATAGGAAGAGAATAAATGGGAATAAGTGAATATACTGAAAGGTAAAACTTAAATCTGAATCCATTACATTACCCAAAAAACCAGGAGCGAAACAATGCGATGAATATAGAACTATTAGCTTAATAAGTCACTTTCTTAAACTCTTCCTCAAGATCATCCACAAGAGAATATACAAAATTTGTGAAGAACAAGTATCAGCCACACAGTTTGGTTTCAGAGATGCAGTAGGTATATGAGAGTCTCTATTCAGTATACAGGCGCAATTCCAACGATGTAGAGATGTAAACTGTGATGTTTTTGCATGTTTCATCGATTACCAGAAGGCCTTTGACGGAGGCCAACATCAGAAAATGATGGATATCCTGAACAATATTGGATGAGAGAGAAAAGACCCAAGGATAATAGCTACACTGTATTGGAACCAATCTGCAGTGGTTAGAGTAGATAAAGAGAAAACTGAAGAGATACAGATTCCGCGTGGAGTAAGACAAGGATGCATACTATCTCCGCTTTTATTTAATATCTACTCGGAAGGTATTTTTAGAGAAGCTTTAGATGAATGTAATATGGGAATGTCTCTGAATGGTGAAAGAATAAATAATATACGTTATGCGGATTATGCCGTCATATTCGCAGATAACTTAGAGGGGCTGCAACAACTAATGAATAGAGTGACAGAAAGCAGACGTAGATATGGACTAGACATCAGTGTTAATAAAACGAAGCTAATGATTGTCTCTAAGAATAAGTTCACAAACTGCACCTTTAATATAAACCAAAGGCCAGTTGAACGTGTAAGCAAATTTACATATCTCGGTACTATAGTCAATGAACAATAGGACCACTCTCAGGAGAAAGATGTGACATTCTCGCTGCTACTTATTCCCGGCCCTCTTCTACGGTGTAGAATATTGGACTTTGACTGTAGCCTCAACTAAAAAATTGGAATCTTTAGAAATGTGGTTTTACCGTAAAATACTGAGCATTTCATGGACAGCACATATAACTAATGTTGAAGTTCTTAGAAAGATGAAGAAAGAAAGGGAAGTTATTAACACAGTGAAGATAAGAAAACTTCAGTATCTGGGACAGCTCATGAGAAATGAACAGAAATTTACTTATTGCAGGAAAACGTACTTGGAAAGAGAGGACTTGGGCGACCGAGAATCTCATGGGTGAGAAATTTAAGGACCTGGTTTGACATGAATACAACTGACCTATTCCGTGCAGCAGTACAGAAAGTTAAAATAGTCTGTATGATATCCAACATCCGAAACGGATATGAACTATCTGAAGAAGAAAAAGAAAGGTAAGAGGGGAGGAGAAGAGAAGGAAGACAGAGAGAAGAAAGAGAGATAGAGGAAAGGCGAAGGGTAAAAGGAAGCTGGAGTGATTCAGAATAAATTAATTCATATTGTAGTACAACGAAGTTTTTACCTTGTTCTGAAAAATAAGATAATATATGAAAGGAAGGGAAGAAGTCATCTAGAAGGAATAATATCAACTTAAATAAAAATCAACAGAAAAGTATTTACAATTATTAATAAAAGAACTTAACAGAACTAGAAAGGTCGATTCAAAGGAATCATATGTAGTCAAATCATAGCCATAAAGTGTTGAAAAATAAATAATAAGAGTATCATATCAGTATAATAATTAGAAGACCCAGTAAGATATGGAGTAGTGAAGAGTAACAGCCCAGGACAAATAAATGAACATGACAATTAGCAAGATATGTAATAATAATAAATAATAGCTACCGTTTTAAAAGGAATATAGATAAATTAAATACAACAGTAATAGAAATATATGGTAAAACATCAGTATTATCATTAATCATTGATGTACCAGTGACATCCGGGTTAAATGAACCATATGATAGAATGATTCAAATAAGATTTGAAACAAGGAAAAGATAACAGAAGAAAAAATGAAATACGAGAAAGAAGCGAGAAATGTCACAAGGAAAGAAATAATTATGAAGACAATGGTAATCCGGACAATAAGTGCAACTGAGATTATGGAACACGACTAAATTAAATATCACACACCATCAAGAAAAGGGACGGATATTATGATAACCGATTACAGAAAAAACCGTTGGAAAGAGAAGAAAAATAATAGTAATAAGAAAAATAAAGAAACCAAACCAAGAGGTCTTATAAAAATAATAATAAAAAATATTTTGATGAAGTAGAAACATAAAAATTCTAAAACGAGTAAGGACATCTTACAGATTATCTAGGAGGAAATATTTTGACTCGAATACATCAGAATTCTAAGAATGAGTAAGGACATCTTACAGATTATCTAGGAGAAAATATTTTGAAACGAATAAATAAATACCATCTAAATTCTAAGAATAAATAAGGACATCTTATAGTTAATATCAAGGAAATTATTTGAAATAAAATGAGAAGGGAAAATAAATAAATTATCTCAATATTAAAATAAATAAGAACAGTTTACAGAATATATTTAAGAAGAACTTTATTTTGGATCAATTAATAAGGAGAAGTAATGAAATAAGATATCTAAGGTTTAAAAAATAATAAGTACAACAACATTAAAGAAATTGAATGAAATAATTTTACAAAAGAAAATTTTTTATCACAACTATGAAGGCTAAACAGTGACTACTCAAGACAACTATATAAATGAAATACTCATCGAAACAAAAATGTTACAGGACTTTCAAGTAAAAAGGTAAATAAGAATCCAGATATTGTATATATTTTCAATGTAATAAGTTGATGAAACCCCTGAACCAAAAATAAGATTATCAAAGAATAAAGAGGAGAACCAGTTAACTAAAACAGATAAGGAAAAGGTATTAAAACCAGATATTATGCCATGAGCAATAAACTAATTAATGAAACAACAAATGATAAAAAAAAACTATATACATAAACATGTGCTACCCAAAATGTAAACAAGAAACAGTCTGTGACAAAAACTAACTAAAATCGCAGAATTTCACATTAGAAAGGCTGAAATGGATATTATGCCAAATACCTATTGATAAGTAATATAGAATGAGCTTTGAAATGTAAGAATAACCATATGGATAGAAATATTAAATGATCTGAATAATTATGAAGTGATGAATCTAAGTATATTTATTAATAGTCAAAATGGACTACTTATTATAATTGATATTTTTAATAACTGGATGTAGATAATTCCACCAGTTTTTTATTATTGAGCAGAGATGATAATTCCTCTGAACTCAAAGAAGTGATGTATTGGTCAGCAGAGCAATGAAGCCGAAAAAGTGCCACTCTGAACTGTTCCAGCTCACATGTTAGGGAATGTTAGGGAGTAAATATATAAATGAAGAAACACTAAATAAGAAGGGAAAAATACAGATATATTAAATAATAAAGGGATGAATCAGATTAAAAAGAACTATGTTATAAGAGTAGAATAAAAGTAAAGAAAAAAAAATGCATATCAACTTAGAGCTCAACCAAAAGGAACAGGTGTATCAGGGTAAACGAAGCCAAGAAGAATAGAATAAAGAAGGATATCAGAAGCAATTAGTTCACCCAGACTAAAAGTATGTGCTGAACTAATCACTTTTATAGGGGGGCATTTGTAGCACAACGAAGTTTTTACCTTGTTCTACAAAATAAGATAATATATGAAAGGAAGGGAAGAAGTCATCTAGAAGGAATAATATCAACTTAAATAAAAATCAACAGAAAAGTATTTACAATTATAAATAAAAGAACTTAACAGAACTAGAAAGGTCGATTCAAAGGAATTATATGTAGTCAAATCATAGCCATAAAGTGTTGAAAAATAAATAATAAGAGTATCATATCAGTATAATAATTAGTAGACTTAGTAAGATATGGAGTAGTGAAGAGTAACAGCCCAGGACAAATAAATGAACATGACAATTAGCAAGATATGTAATAATAATGAATAATAGTTTGGAACAGATAAAATAGAAATGACAATTTTTGAAATAGGGAACAGTAAGGAGTAATAGCCCAGGACTAATGGTTCCAGGGAAATTAAATTATATTAACTATATCAATTTAAATGAAATGACTAGCCCAAATAAGAGAATCCAATACATATAACTAAAAATGATGTAAAAATTAATTATACTTAGAATAAATGTGATTAAGGGGCACACCCCAAACCATTTGTCAAAAAGGACAACAAAAAGACTATTATTAATATAAAGTTTTAATTTATTTATTGATATAATTATCTACCATTTTATGTTATTATTTTTTGTGAATACCATACAAAATATGTTGATACTAGTACATGCTAGATGTTAGAATGTAAGAATTTATTGTATTTTAATCATGTTAATTAATATTATATTTTGTAAAGTAAGGAAAGGCAAATTAATAGTTCAAACAAACCAGAAATAGTGGATAAAAAAATATGAACCTAATAAGATGAATTAATAATAACTTTGCTAGGAAAATTGGATATTGATGACCAAGAGAAATTCACATTTGACCATATAAATCTAATCAAGGAATACAAGTTAATAGAATCTAGACTAATTTGATGTAAATTACCCTATTCAATATACAAATACATTATCATAATAATAACCACGACCTATAATAGGGATGAGAGGAATCAACATGTAAAATTGACTTAAATTAGGTGTTTGTACCAGGTAAGGCCATAATCAGTAAAGTGTACTAGTAAAATGCAAATAATTTGTTAAATGTTTAAAATAATAGCCAGATGTAAATTAGGTAAATTACCGATATTTAATTAGTAATCGAGTGAAAAATAAATTGTAACATAAAACATATTTTAAACCATGTAATAGGTAATTCTGTAAGTCAAGATAAGGCCTACAGATAAATTTCAAAGAATGTAATTAAGAAGCACAATTCAAACCAAAATAGGGAAACTTTAGTATTAAATTGTATAAAATAAAATCAGGAATATTGTTATATAATTAAAATTACATAAAGTTACTAAACAAGTAATTTATAGCCATTTAAACATAAAAATGTCAATATTTTTTATATATAAGATTGAATTCAAAGACAACAGCTGATGGCTGAACAATGAGAAAAAATACCGAAATATTATAAATCTTATAAATGAAGGAACAAAAATCAGTTAGTTGATTGTTAAAAGCCAAACGAGACAGACGTGTCAAAGGACTTCTCAGTGAAATATTCACGAAATTTTAACTAACACTAACCGAGATATATGACGAAGCCATATAAAAATGAATAGAAAATAAATCAAAGTGAAGACTACTATAATATTGATCACTGAACATTAAACTGAATTAAATAATATTAAATTAAACCGTCACTACATTTAGACACGACAGAAGAACCAAATTGAACTCAGAAAAACGTACACCGAGTGAAGGGAACCTTTTGGGACATAACACTACTATTACCGAACCAAAATCCAGTGGTAAACAACACTACACTCTACAACTCGTGGATATTCCAAGAACAACATCACTGGACAGGAAATAACCAACGGAGACATTTATTTGAAGGAAAAACTCGTAGCTGAAATTACATCGCAGATCGACTCATTAA
Source organism: Magicicada septendecula (assembly GCA_034769895.1). Lineage (NCBI taxonomy): Eukaryota > Metazoa > Arthropoda > Insecta > Hemiptera > Cicadidae > Magicicada > Magicicada septendecula. The sequence goes on from CM068371.1 coordinate 281,681,975, forward strand.
GGCAGCCATTTTGATTCCAGTCGAAGAGGATGCTGGTAACGTGACGAGTGACGTCAGAGAAGTCAACAGTATAGTAATATCAACTTTTTATATACATTACAATTTATTATTTTGTCTGTTTCATGAATATGTTTTTTAATACCTTGTAAGTATTGAATTCTCTTGCCTTTCCTGACTATTTCTACAGTTAAAAGAACCTTATAATATAATAATTCCATAGAAATATTTTGAACATATAAAATAATCGAACTGTAACTTTTTATCGAATCAGATTCAAGCCGTTGCGGCAAATTCAAATAATTGTTTGACGAATAAACTCATTTATTGTTTTAATACTGTTTTATTGATCAGCTAAGCCTTAAATTAAATTACATTAATTATTTAAGAGAAAAAGTGAACTTCTTAAGTAGACGAGCTAGAAGAAGAAGAAGAACAGATTTTAAATTGGCTGCTACATGCAATCGATACGGCTTAGATAATCTATTTGAAGTGAAGAAATAAATAATTTTTCATCAGAACACACACAGTCATTAAACAGTATATTTTTTATTAATTGAACCTAAACAATTAAAAAACAACCACACCAATTAAAATTAATTAAATCAATAAAAAATAAATAAATAAATTTTTTTATTAACCAATTATTATCTAATTATAGATTATTTGTAATTAACACGCATTGTGGGTTTTATTACAAATTGGCGTTTCCAACGTGGAGCTTATTGAAACATTCCTCAATAACAATCGTTTTATTACAAATTGACCCATCCAACTTATGGGACTTTTCACCAATAGACAAAACACTACATTTGTAAAAACAAATTTGTAAATTTGTTTTATTACAATATTCATTTGAGAATTCTACACGTTTGTTTATTTTGTAAATAAAAAATATTTTGTGCATTGTTCAGTAAACGTTTTAAGTATGGCAACAATGAGCATTGTTTTTCTTCATTTTTTTATGAGGTGTTAATTTTTTTCATACATAATATTAAGATCTGTATGAGGAGAAACGTAGACAACTCCTATGTTTGTTACTGTTTTACAGCTAAAACTGGATATCTTGAAATCCATAGTTCGTTTATTTACAAACATTTAAAAATTACATACTGATATAATGACTTCTTGTTTACTACGTATTATCCTCCTTAACTCGACTCTATTTTTTGAAAAAAGTATCTAACAATTTCATTCTGTAACAAGCTAATAATTATATTATACTTTTTTAGCGTACCGTGTCACTTATTTTAAATAATTATATATTACCTTTTATCCACTCGAGTGACACAAAGTTTCGTCTAGTTATGACGCGTTTCGGGCACAAAGTCCCATCCTCAGATAACACTGATATTAATTTAAAACTAACTATAATATAAAATTGTAACCATGATTTTGGTTATGTCATTTAAATAAAATATTATAATATATCTTCAAATGACATAACCAAAATCATGGTTACAATTTTATATTATAGTTAGTTTTAAATTAATATCAGTGTTATCTGAGGATGGGACTTTGTGCCCGAAACGCGTCATAACTAGACGAAACTTTGTGTCACTCGAGTGGATAAAAGGTAATACATAATTATAATAATTATAGTTTCAATACTGAATTACCCCCCCCCTTTATCATCCACTTGGATAATTTGGAGTCGTGGGGCTGTCAGTTTGCTTGTTGTTACCATCATGACTTCATGCCATCTTGCTTATTTTCCATCGGCTCTGTTAGCTTTTAACGTCACATCTAACTATAAGTGGCAGCTGTCTCAATCTAGATAGGAAAACGAAAGGGAAAGACAGCCCAGCGCTTGAAGACTTAACAGTATCAAAACCGCAAGAAAATAATTGTTTGCCAAAAGAAGCAAATAAACATTAAAGAAAGAAATTTTCACAGAATACACGTACACGTATATGACGATACATTGTATTATGCCAATAATAATGTATTCTTCAATATGTACTTGTAATTTTGTTTGCATCTCAAAGGCATACATGCAAACAACATAAAAATAAAGTTATTTATAAAGTAAATAAACCACAATATTGTAGCCTGAATGATGACACGATAAAACTCTTCAAAAGGAAGCAGAGCGGAAGTCGTAGGCCTACTAGAAAATATATTTTTATAGAAACGCTACTGGAATGAAGAGAAACAGCAATTCCATTTGCAGTCAGTCACAGTTTGTTTAGAGATATGCATGTCAATGTGAATATTATGAATTAGACCGACGCAGAGAATTGGCAATGCTGACGGCAGAAATATGTTTCTACGCTCAATTGATGAAGCCGTACAGTGGTGTAGTTATGAAAAAGTGCCAGGATGATTATATTTCGAGCAGGACAATTAACTTACAATTATTATGCATATTTAGCCCTATGTATATTATATGCAGGCCATAAGTAAAATAAATAAATTGAAATAATTCTGCAATAAAATTAGAACATTCTCTTTTTTTTTAGGTAGACGCCCGTATGAATATGTTCTGACCAGATACCAAATTCATATTAAGAAGTACGGGATTACATACTTTTCTCTATAAGAACACACGTAAGCATGTAGTCGAATTATCTAAAGAATTCATATATTTCGTCTAATTTAGTAAATATTACAGTGACATAGCCTATATGAGTGTTTTGTAATAATTTACTTATCCTTTATTATTATTAACAGCCGGTAAACATATACTTTTTGTAAAGTAAATGTCATATTAAAGTATTTTGAGTTTCACTCCTCAAGTATTAGGTATAACAGAGAGACGGCTGACATAAAAAATACAAAACAGTTACAGTTTTAGTCTGCAACTTGTTTTAAGGAATGAACCCTTTATTTCTGGATTCAATGGATCTAGATTATTTCTACACTCATTGAAAAAGTAGATACACTGGGTATTCATATGATAACTATATCTTCATCTGATATTCAGAGATGAAATCTCTATACAATCGGTAAGTATTAGTCACACTGATGACTACAGCTATCAGAACCGCAAAACATTTGAAAGTTAATTATACATTTTTTAACACACGACGTCATTCCGTTGTGTGATGAAATATTATTAGAGGACTTCAGATGTTGAGTATATACTTTTCTTTCTCGTTTTGTGCCTTAGAAAGAAACAGTTAAATGTAAGTAAATGTTAGTTTTAAACCGTGTTGAAAATGTTTATTTGTTTGTATGATGCAGAATAGATAGAAAGCAAAAAGAGAGTGGTTTTCGGTGTGTGTGTCCTACAATCCTTTCGAAAGAGTATCGCCATTTTGAATATACATAGTGGGCAAACAATATTGATTACTTTTATTTCTAGTTATAAGTGCTTGTCTGACGCACACTATTTGGCGCTTGTATACTTTCACATGTATACATTGAAACACAAATACACATAACGACCGCATGGTCTATGCGCCCCCCGCGACAAACACACACACAACCAACTCACACTTTTAAGAGTAGAATTATTTTAAGATTAAAATGTTCTATTTTATAATAAAGTATGCATTTCTCCTCCTTTTATACTATATTTTTGTTTAGTATTGAATTAAAAATATTTTAACAAAAAGTGTTGGTGAGGTATATTAGTGGAAATATTTTGAGAGATGTTTTCTCTTCCTAAGATTTACTACTTCTATTTAGAGATAAAGAAAGTAACAGATTTACAGTATGACAGATTATTTGCAGTCTACACCCATTTCTTGGCTTGAGTCATTACTCTTCAAACGACACCCAATAGGCCTACTGTATATGTCATACAAAACCCCATTAAGGCCTTCTCCTTCTTCACTTTCTATCTTCTTGCACTGTTTCCTTAGAACTCGTTGTTACTGGTTGATTTGCCCTCAGAATATGCCAACCCACTTAGTTTTCTTTGCTTTAAAAGACAAAGATTTCTTTTACTCCATCCATAAATCGTTTAAAAACCTTTATATTTTGTTTATAGTTTATACATATGTATGTATGTTTTGTTATACCCACGTGCATTGTTAAATACACTGCTTAGTATTCCAAATCCAGTGTTGGAATTGAAGAAGAAAACCGTGTTTTATGTTGTCTAAGTATATTTATTTTACTATTTTAATATATTGCAAAATATTGTAAGAAACTTTGATATTTACTTTTAATAATATCCGATGTTAGATTATGAATATCCTGTTGGATATTCTAGTATATACTTTAAAACAAAACTACGATTATTTAACGGAAAGTTGTTAGTTAAGATGCATATATATTAATCACACATTAAATGTTTTAAAAAAACGGCAAAAAGTTAATATTGCTAATCGTTGCTGTCGCATTTTAAGCTTATACAGTTTGTAAACATGTACGTAATGGAATGGTAAAAATATATGAAGCATGAGGAGGAAACTTGTTTTTACTGGGGAACCCCTCATAAACGTATATTACTACAACCGTTAAGTCTTAACTGTTACGGGTACATAAAACTGTGCGTCACAAGATAATTAGGGAAGTGCTGCATGGCTAATCGCAGCACAGCAGCTGAGTATAACATTAACGTAACGATATTAGTGTTATGCTTAAGTCACCTAAAAAGTACTTTAATCTCCGAAACTTTTAAGTACAAGACTGAATTACCGGTGTGATTCTAAGAACCTTCCCTCAACATATTCCCTGTACGACATTCGTTTAACGGGAAATTATAATTTTTATGGCCTCAACGAATGTAATTTTCCCGATTTTAAATTTATTGTTACAACCGAATATTATTTCATGACTTCCTGTTTACGAAACGATAGAATTATCCATTTATAATAAATTAAAAATTTCAATACGTAGTTTGTTATAAATGTAAATTCTAACAGGAAGTAATGTATACACATTAACTAATAATATTAAAACTAAAATAAAGATAAAACAAATTTACATAAAATACCATTTTCTATGCGCAACTAAGTCAAACACTTATGTTGAAAATTCCTGCGGTCTAACTGTCTAAGTGGATCATTCTTATGTCTTCATAAGAGCTTCCTTCTTTGACAGCATTAATAATTGTCGTGATTTGTCTTCCTCTTTTTCTATTTTTTTCCGTATTCTCTTATGTTAATTCACAATAAGGCTATATATTTATGAAGTATGTTTAACCAATTGGTTTACATTGTTTAATACATCTCTATAATTTTCTCTTCTAACTACCTTCCTCATCACTCTTGTTTGTTATAATATCCTCCAAGTATGGATTTTTGTTCTCCTTTACGTCCACATCTTGGAACATCCAGACGATTCGCTTCACTATATTCGATGGTCAGTTCTCTGCTGCATACAGTAAAATGTTCCATAACTCGTCAATAATAATATAATACATAGCTCGTTGAATCTACCAGTAAGGAGTATTTTCACCTTGCTTGAAGCTATATTTCCCATTAGGCCTATTATTCTAACATTTATTTCTTCTGTACATTTGATATCATTCATTATTCTCTCTCTCTTTTTCTTCAGGCGGTGGACCTTACGATCCGTTGTGCGCTCCGTGGTTTGACCATCTCTTCTTTGGTCTTCCAATGTTCCGTCATCTTTTTGGATTATAAATCAAATTTGTTTTGGTATCCTGTTCTTATACATCCTTTCAACATAGTCTGTCCAATCCTGTCTGTATTGCTTTATCCTTTCGTTTAGGTTGTATCCCAAGGATGTTTCTTATATCCTCATTTTTTATCCTGTTCCTCCGTGACACTCCTAGTACTGATCGTAAAAATCTCATTTGACTAGCCTCTATCCGGCTCTATCCGGTTTTTCCGTTCAGTGTCCAAGTCTAATTGCCATAAAGACCGCATGGGACTGCCATCACTTTATAAAATATCGAAAGAGCATCTCTTCTGACCTTTCCATTCAGTGTTCTTCTTATCGTTTAACACGTGTGATTAAACATTTTTATCCACATCCATCTGAACAACATAAGACAAGTCACATCCAAAGAATCTGAATGAATGTACTTGCTCAATTAGTTGATCATTCAGTACAAGTTTACACCTTACAGGAAAGCAACCTTTAAAAACCGTGGACTTTGTCTTCATAATAGAAATTTCCAGACCATACAGCCTGACTATCTGATTACTAGATAGTCATTTTCTGCTATTATGACTTGATCGTCAGGAAACATCAGAGTTTTGACGAAATTACGTTCACTGAAACTGTCAATAAAGTTCAGTGTTTCTAGCCTCTGCTTCCAATCTCTAACAGCATCGTCCAAATATAAATTAAAAAGTGTGGGTAAAACGCTACATCCTTATCTGACCACTTTATTTATCACTTCATTAAAGACTTTACCAGATTCAGTTTTTACAATGATCTCTGTGTTCTTGTACATGCTCCTAATGACATCTATTAGGTGCTTTGGTACGCCTCTTCTGTCCATGATTTTCCACAGCTTTTTTCGACTCACATTATCAAAGGCCGTGATGTAGTTGACAAAAACCATATGTGTCTTAACATTATACTCTCTTCTCTTTTCTATCAACAGCTTTAACGTAAAGATATTATCAGAGCACGATCTTCCTTTCCTAAACCCTGACTGCTCTTCTAGCAAGATGGTGTCTATAATAGGCCTTAATCAGTTGTTAATAATGTTGGCATATATTTTATGTGCTGCATTGAGTAAGCTAATCACTCATTATTATACTGTCAGAATATTTCAATTTGGCCATATTATCCGAAAAGTGTGTGTGTAGAATTTTTTCTATAGCGAACGATAACTGCCGCAAATTCAATCAGAATCAAATATTTTTTTTGTATTTATGCCTGAGTTGTAGAGGACTCAAGGCCTATTGATTTGGTGAAGACCGGTTAAGGGGAACGGGTAGTTTACGTGCAACGTTTTATGTTTTAACAAGAGTAAAGCACTTAATTTTGATAAGTAAATTATCCTGAAAAGAACGTCATAATAATCCACTGTAGAAAGGTAGATGAAATATCTATAAATGAAAAGAGTAGTTGAATGGGGAGGGGTAATTTTCTATAAATAAAAATGATTGTTGAAGGGGGAGGGGATAATTTTTTATGTGTACTACGTTATCGGAAACAAAGAAGTAGTTTGTTATTAAAATTCATTCCCGGGCTGTTTGGCGAAGGTAAAATGTTTTCTGCAAAACCAGATGTTTCGGCAGTGCCATCGACTGTCATCATCAGTGAAAATCGAGTGCGCTAACGTGAGACGGTATACGTTAGTGACCACAGTACTGTAGTTAAGGCTGAAAAAGAAGTAGTTTCTATGGAAATATTTCATTTCGAAAATGAATTTAAATATAAATCTTAGAACATGGAAGTCACGTATATTTTATTACCGATACCGATATTTAATTTTTTCAAATGGTAACACAGCGGGACAGCAAGAGGATAACTCCTCTATATAACGGTGTTTCAAAATATCGATTACCGACAGACGCAAAGGCGAGTACGAGGATCCGTATCTGTACAGTTGTAGAAAAGTGACTGTATTTAGACAATGCAAAGGATTACGCGATAAGCTGAAAACAATATGACTGCCCCGGCAGTTGGCGTACCATCAGCGCAGTTATTACAGTTTGTCGCTTTGTAGGTAACAACCACGACACGTAACGTTTCCGAATTTGCAACGCAAACATTAAACGAACTACTTTACTTTTGCCAACGACCATTTTATATACATTTTATTACATCTTCTGTCCGCCATTATTGATTAGCAGCTGTTAAATAGTAGATTGTGTTGTGTTCTGATTTTGTAGTAGTAGTAGTAGTAGTAGTAGTAGTAGTAGTAGTAGTAGTAGTAGTAGTAGTAGTAGTAGAAGAAGAAGAAGAAGTAGTAGTAGTAGTAGTTTATATTTACGAGGGCAGGTGGAAAAATTTGCTGTACAAATGTCCGGAAGGGTTCACACTTCCGGGATCTGTGGATTTGAGTATATATCCCAGCCAATTAAAAAAAAAACACCTCCGTTTCATCTTCTAGGACACTAACATGGAACTGTTTGACACACTACTTCGGGCTAGGCCTATTTTTTTTCAGCCCTACGATTCACATCTGACTTGGTATCCTTGTATATCATATTGTCCAAATTTATCTTATTCGTCCAAAAAAAAACTGGGTGACGTCTCCTCTCAGCCCACGGCTGCACCTGCTTGATGAGCCTTCTTGTCCATCGTCCTCGCTCTTCTTGCTCCCAGTAGGATTAGTATAGTAAATCATTTATTTTATTATGCTAGGAATTTCTGTAATTAATTCACATTTGGTCAAGGAAGGGACTTGACGCATGCTGAAGGGGCTGAATTATAGAACGTCAGCCTTAACCTTAACGTTCTACTCAATTAAAATATTTTGAGAAAGGGTAGTATTTAAATAATTGCAAGGTGTAGTGTATACGTGTGTGTGTGTGTGTGTGTGTGTGTGTGTGCGCGCGCATATGTTAATTTAATATTTAATAGCTAACAAAAATTGCTATTAAACATCTAGTATCGAATTAACTAATTTATGGTTCCTCTCAAAAATATGTTCTGTATTAGTAACATGCCTTTAAATGACAAAATATTTTATCGCCAATTTGTAACTCAACGCCAGCCAGCCAGTTATAAATGGCATTTTGTTAGTTGTTTAAAGCTGATGCTTCTAGTAAGAGCGCTGTAGAGCAGGGCGTTTTGCGTAACACAAGTGAACTCTTGGGTACTGTTCAGTTTGTGTTTTATGTTCTTTTACCTTCAGTACTAGCAGTGCCGTTGTTACTCCCGAGAGACGTGTAAATGGCGGTACGGTAATGGTAAATAACATTACTGTGAGCTAAAAGTAAATATTTTTCCTGGATTAGATAATTTTAAACACGTTTTGTTCTTTAATGTTTACATGTTCCTGTGTTATGTAATTTTTCTAATATATAGGTTTGTAAGGAAGAAATGTATTAATCAATGAAAGATTCGAATACGTAACAGACCAATTTAGAGTACAATACACTTGTTAGTACAAATCAGTGTATTCCAGTGTTTACTTATTGCAAAATAAACACATTTTTACAATACAAGTCCAGGAATACTTGAGTGTATTGAATGTAGGTTGATTCCCTTGCGCTTACTGAATATATAAAATAAAGAAATACTGTACAGCAAACAAAGGAAACAACATTTGATTCAGATACGTTGCATAAAATAAATCTGTGTCATTTTTTTGTTTGTTACAATTTTTACGTATATGTATACAGAACTTACAATTTTCTTCTATTAAATATTAGTATATTAAATATTACTACTACTATATTAATATTACGCGGATTGTTTAACAGAAACACGTTTGATCTGCGCAGCCGTGACTTCGTCGCCATGGAAACGGAATGTATTTGTTTATATTGCCTGTTTAAGTACTAGTGACGCGTCTGTCAAAATTATTTGCAGTTGGCTCTTTTTTAAGCGTTGTGACGGGGTTGAATAATGGCATCTATGATAGAAAATCCGTCCAAAGATAATCTGCATGCCGTTATTCAGTTTTTGGCTGCTGAGGGGCGTCAGCCAATGGAAATTTATACGAGAATTGTGTCGATGCAATTCTAAAAATTTAAATTGCCCGGCCATATTTTGTGCCGACACGGCTGGCTAAATTTCAGACTCTGTGTTGTTGGGAGACAGGAGCGGTTTTCACCCGAATGTTGCGACGTAATCGGGCTGGCAGTGGCCTTGTGGGTCAACGCCAGTGGCGATACAATATGGTAGGCAGTTGTAACCTTGCATTTTAACTCATGTCAGCTGATCTCGGTTCGACAATTTGCAACAAGTTTTTCTGGACCGTCCTGAGTTCATGGAACGTGTTATCTGGTCTCATTTTTCTTCCATCCCCTGACATAGTGAGTTGGTCCGACGGCTTGGGAACAGATTTCTTGACTTCTATCATGCTCGAGTAAAATGGAGTGGTCTCAGGTGAGGGGTTATTATACAGTGTTTTATTAGAGTGTTCAATGTTTAATTATTCTGAATATGTGGGTTATATTGTGTGTGTGTGTGTAATCTAAACGTATAAAGCCGTCTTTTTTGTAAGAATCTAATGTAGATTAAAATTATACGGGACTGCCGGTCTGACACCACGTGGCGCTTTGCACTCAACTGATTTAAGAAAGTTAAAAATAAATGTAAGCTAAAAGTAATGTTAATGTCAATGTGTATAAAGTTTAAAGGAGAAAAGGGGTGATATTATGTGACGAATTAAAATTATATTAAACTGTTTCTGGTTGCATTGGGTGTACTATGTATGTGGGTATAGATGCTCAATACGAAGTTATTTTATGGTTGTGAAAATAGATGAATTAATGGAACAAATGCATGAATAATATATGGGAACATATCGTACAAACGATGAAATTAAATTGAACACAAGATGTGTAATTTTTTTGTAATAAGATGACTAAGACAGACATAAGCCTTATGCACTAAGCAACCAGAATTATATTCATGCAAAGTTGTAAGCATTATTGATAGCAGAGAAGTAGAGTGCCTAAAATTAGGACAGTGTGAGTGTGGTGTTGGTGTTCCGAGAAAAAGGAGCTGGTTTTACTGTATTTTACGATAGCTGTGTACAAATGAAACGATGTTGCAGGGTCCCCGCCCAGTCGGTAGAAAGGTTCGTGGATGGCGACTACAACACCTGTCACCTCTGCAGAGCTATGCTAACATGCTCCTCCAAGGTCGTCGGATCCAACCCAGGAACACCAAGGAATGCCCAGGAATACATATCTATGCTCAACCACTACCATGAGCGAGAACTTCATGTGAAGAAGTGAGGCAGACTCCTCGACTGACCAGGACCACACCAGCATCCATCACATATATCAGGACTGAGTAAATTTTACAAACGCAGGTGGGAGAATTACAGTTATAAATTTCACACAAAAACACTATAATGAGTTCAGGGAGGAAGTGGACATATATATATGTATATAATATATATATAAACAGTTTTTTTAATATTGCTAGTGAGCAACATTTTGTCAGAACCTGTCCTATGTATACATATTTGCTACTTTCTTATTAACTGTTAAAAGAACATCCATTTAGCATATTATTTGACTACTTCTCATTGTTGATAGTATTAGTAATGCTGATTAATGAACACTCACTGATAATATTGAATTAATAATGAACACTGAACATCTTTTATATATGTATGTACTTCTATTTATCTCTGAAATTAATTATGGAAACTGTTATTGTAAACATTACACAATTGTCTGTATACTGATGAAACACTAATAAAAAAGAAAGTTGTTATCGTTGAATAAGCGTTTAATTGCAAGTCCTGTCACCATGGGCTCCAGCACAATTTTTCTTCCGTCTAGGTCAAACGCCTAGTTTTAAAATTTAATGTAATGGCCGTAGCCGTTACAGAATGAAAGCTATATAAGGTGACTATAGTTATTCTCATACGGCAGTGGTTAAATGGTACAATAAATTTCGGCAAGGAAGAGAATCCACTAAAGATTTGGCCCGTCCCGGACCAGCACGTGTTGCAGCATCAGATGAAAATGTGAGACAGCTGGAAACTGTTTTACGCGCAAATAGGCGCATCGAAGCAAATGTTGAGCATCAGTGTGGGAACTGTTTATTCCATCATTCATAGTCTTGGCTATGACAAAGTTGCTGCTCAGTGGATTCCACGACTGTTTACTGATGAGCAGAAAAATTTGCGTTCGGCCTTATCATTACAACATTTGATGCGCTATCAACAACAAGGTAATGCCTTTCTACACCAAGGTGATGAGTCTTTGTGTTATCACTACGAACCAGAATTCAAACATCAGAGTATGCAGTGGAAACATGCACAATCTCCGAAGGCGAAAAAATGTCGGTCCCAAATTTTGGCAGGAAAAGTAATGGTGACCGTATTTTTTGATTATCAGGGTGTGCTGCACTTAGATTTTAAAGAACCCGGTGTCAACATCAACGCTGAGCGATATGCACACAGCTTGAAACGCAGTCAGCATCAAGAATAAACGTTCAGGGAAGCTCACAAATGGTGTCAGTCATTCTTCAGCATGATAATACTTGACTCCATATAGCCCAGACGATTCAAGATCTGCTTGGTTGTAAGAAGTAGGAAATCTTAAAACATCCACCTTACAGTCCCGACTTGTCCCCATGCGATCATCATGTTTTTGGCCTATTAAAGAAATCACTAAAAGGATGGCGGTTCAAATCGGAAGCTGAGGTAGAGTTTGCTGTTAGCGAATAATTCCGCATACAGCCGCAAGGGAATGTACAGATTAGTGCAACAGTGGGACTCATGCCTTAATGTTAATGGAGACTTCGTTTAAAATCTTTGAATAAAAAATGCTTTATAGCCTCTAAACGTGTTTATATTGAAAAATTCTCGTAATATTACAATATTAAAAATTACTACTTCTGTACAAAACTTGCTATTAAATATTTTCTTATTATAGGCCCTACGTAATTTATGTAATCTGCCAGGAAAGCATATATACGTGGCGGTTCTAGTATATATACGAGAACAAGGTCTCGCGTAAAGCCTTGCAAATTTAATATTTTAATTTGGTAGAATGCTCAACACACAAAGACTGAAAATTAATGGGTAGCATTTTATTCACACAAAAACTAAAAATTAACTTAAACAAATACGTTGAACTGGTATCTTCTTATAAAGCATTGTTCTTGTGTATTTAAAAACGAACTGTACTGGATTTTTGTAAACCACTCATAATAACCGCCAATTAGGTTTCTACACTCCTTGCCTGTATCATATTTGGTACTCACTTTTATATGATACAGCGGCAGCACGCCTAAAAGCAACTTTGTTTTATCAGAGGCATGCCCTTTTTACAGAGGACAGAGATTATCCACGTTATTTTCAACAGAGATGAATAGTAGATAGTGTAAAATCTGAGATTCGATATCAGGTGAAAGAAGTTTCAGAATGCATTTAAAAACTATCAGACACGGGCTCTGATTGAAAAACTGAAAGTGAATCTGTCTCACTAACGAAAGAAATTCTGTCATACGAGTTTATTAAGTTTCTGCATTGTCTGGTGTGACATACTGGTAAAGATCAACTTCATACGTCAGGTATGGCGGAGAGAAGACACGGAGTTGGGATCTTTGAACAGTTTCTCTCTTGAGTTGCTAAGTTAATTGCATTACACTTCAAGAGAAGCAGTTGCATTGTATCACCAAAGATCATAGCAAATAAAATAGCAGAGGAAATAGATACCAAGAATTTGAGCAAGTTATAAATGGGAGTAAACAGATCTTTTTTTGAATACGAAAACTCAGGCGGCATAAATACAAATACGGGAGCTGTTTTTAAGAAAGAATATTTTTATATAATTATTGGCATTATCGTTTAGAGTATTCGTACAAGATACAGAATTAAGAAAGGACAAAGGAAACGTTTGGCAATGAAGAGTTGAGGAATTTTCGTTGATAAAATGTTATAATCGGTAAACCGTAACTCAAAGAATGTTGTTTTCACTGGCAATGTTATCAGACCATAGTCGTAGAGTTGAAGCTTCAAGGTGACAAGAGTAGCAATGGAGGTTTTGAAGTTCTCACATGCATGGTAGTGGTGCTGCAAACAGTAGCCAAATAACTGCAAACAGACAAATTATTCATTTGCCAAGTTATCTACCAAAAATTCATTTGAAAACAATTTTTTAAATGTGTTAATGGAAAAATGTTTTGGCATCTGTCATTGTTTAAAACATTAGTTAACTAGTAAATTTATCAATTCTGAGAAAGTGTTGAAGTTTGCTGTAAAGCAGTGGACGAGTAAGTAACATGTTTTTCAGTTCAAGTATTTATAAAAAAGTTGTTAGTTCTATGTGTCGTCTTAGAATTTTGCCGGGCATCGGTGTTTTCGTTCCATTTAAACTGTCGGCAGCAAATATTTTTGCCAGTGTTGGGAGCTACTGAGGTGTAAATTTAGTAAGTTACATGTACGTAGCCTGGGCTTAGCGTGATGTGGCAGCAAACAGGTCATGGCACGAAATGGCAGTTTGTTTCCCTACGGCTTCGATCGATAGTCATTCTTGTTCATGCATTAACGCTGTATGGAACGGATTCTTTAGCTGTCTGTGGTTCAGGCGGTGTCAAACTTTGCACAATTCTTTACATGCGTTAAACAAAAACTTCAAGTATATGTGCGCGCGTAAAGTTATTAAATAAATTTTTGTTAATAAATGGGAAGACCTTATAATTTGAAGAATAATACTTACAAAATAGTTGTTTGTGATAGTTTTTAATTTGTTAATTTTAGTTAGGTACGAAAATAAATGGTGTAATATATTTTATTAAATTATTTGTTTGGAAATATAGCAGTGTTTATGTAGTTTACGTAAATAAGGAAGTTTTGTATGTTGTTTAACGTTTTATTGGTAAATGTTTAAAAAAAAGTTATTCAACAGTTCTTAAATCTTAATTTGTAAATTCTAATCCGGTGACGAACGTAATATTACTAAATAAATAACTATTCTTGGTTCAAGCAAATTTATGTCTTGAGATATAAATTTTTTACAAAATAACAAGATTAAAAATTAAAAAAGAATATAGAAAAATTGATGAATTGTTAGATATTTAAAGAATATTTAATTTTATTGTAATTATAAGAGTTTAATTTTTAGTGAACGTAATAGGATTATACAAAATCCAAAATAAATGTATACAAGTGATGTAAACAGGAAAGATTCTTTGTTCTTTTAATGAAGTCAGTTCAAATTTTCTGACGTTTACAATATTTGAAAACTACATAAAGCCTGAGATTAAATTTTCCGTATAGTGTTTGTTCGTCTAATGACTCAATAGGTTTGTTAAATATGTTGCTTTTACCTTTGTGGTACAGACTACACAAACTGCGTCACACAAATGACACACAATGTTCCACGTAAATTGCGCTGGATTACTTCTCCTAACTAGTGAAATATTATGGTACATTAATACAGACTGTGAAGTAGTGCTATCGTTTGCAATAAACAAAAAATACAGGCGAAGAATAACAGCTTTGTCCTATACAACGCATTACCAAGTGCAGGACACAACTGGGCATATTGTTACGTCGGTCTCACTGATCGTCGTATGGTACAGTTGGAAACAAAATACAGACACCAATGAAGTCACTAATGACCAGCTTTAATTAATCACAAATAACACAAGTTGAGTAATCACAAGTTTGTAATCTACAAATTATTCAACAAGATTATACTTGTACAATAATTAAAATTACGTATGTCCACACGCAATAATAATGTCAACTAATAGAGTCCCGCACAATATCACTTTTCACTAATAACCACTTCAGACGCACTGAGTAAGTCGTCCGACGTAAACTGAAACTAAGCGGCAGCTGTTGCCTATTTAAAGCCTGCAGAGTTCCATAAGATGCGTCCTTAACAAGCACTCGAAAACTCTAGAGGATACTTGAGTGCGGCCTTGGCAGGAACATGCACCTGCTGGGCTAGCCGAGAAACGCGTAGAACGACACACTGCAATGTTCTAGAACGTTCCATATTGCGTAACACTATGTACTGATTGAAAATACAGGGTAAAAAAATTATAATTTGTGTAACTACCAAAATTTGTGTGCGTGCGTGCGTGTGTGTTTATGTAAAATGTGTAGAGCCTATATTTTATGTAAACAAGATCTATCTTTGAGTACATGTTTTAAGTGTTAGAATTTACTTTTTGATTAACTTTAACCTATAACTTTTTTACTCACACTTACTATGTTACTACTAATTTCCTCATAATCAAAAGTGAGAGTATGTTTGTAGTATTATGTACTTCAACTTACAGACTTCAATTATTGGATTACTAGTGTTTATAATAAAAAATATCCTCTTTGGTAAAATTTATTTCCAGAAATATTCAGAAAAGGACATTAAATTTAAAATCATCTAGACGACCTAAAATATGGTTTACATTGAAGCAGCTAAAGTGATAGTACCAAGAACGGAAGATTATGACGTAGTTTATGCAACTACTAAAACACGAAAGGTACGATCTGTTTAGTTTATCTCTCAGTAATTTCCTGTAACTCTTACTTTCCATGCTTTGGTTCGTCAAACTAGAAAGGGATTTGCAAACCTTTTACAAAGTGATATTTTTAACAGACAGTGTTTAGCGTATAACATGAATGACCTTGTTAAACGTTTTTCAAAACTAAAAATACGAATATTTACGTAGTATTGTTTATTAAATAAGACATGTAATCACAGTTGTTCATGGCAGGCTTTGCCTTGGCGATCGGAGTTATGGAGTGTTTGTAATGGAGTAGTGACAATGGGCATAAAATTTGATTTATTGGTTTCTCAGCTTACTTACAAAGAGCTCATAATTTAAAATTGACGGCTACTAAAATCTTAAAGGGATATGCTTATGATTTAAAAGAGATAAATTCTGTAGTTTTTATATAGTTGAATCATAAAATGTATGCAATTAAACGTTTTGAGAGGTTTTATCATTTAGAGACACAATTTTAAAATACTCGTATCTACGTTTGCCATCAGAACAATTGTAGACGAGTTGTGATGATACCGTAAACACAATTGCGATTTCTGTGATATTTCGAATTTCTGTGGTTTCTGTGGTGGCGAACTGTAAAATTATCAAAATCATAGAAATCAAATTTGTTTTGTTGGTGCCATAACCGAAGATGAGTTGGTAAAGTCGGAACAACGAAGAAAATACCTTGTTCGCAATTTTCCTTACGATGACATTAAATCTTGTCAAAATATCAATACAGTTCTTTCAAAACTGTGCTAATGATCGCATGTTAATGGTCGAATATCACAAAATCATTCGCTATTTTTACAATGATGGTCACTACTAAAGATTACTATATAAAAAGTAATATTATAAGTACTAGTTTACCGATTAATTCATAAACTTTTGCTATTAATTTTTTCTCAGAGTAATTTAAATGTATCGTGTAGACAACTTTGTAAAAATATACAGTGTCAGATATGAGGAAATCGATAGACGAAATCTTGATTCAGAAGGAAGTTGCAAATCAAAACAACGCGGTGTGACGGAGACGGCAGGGAGCCGTTTGACAGATGAGGCAGTAAATTCTAGTTGCACTGACATGTAATCTCTGCCGTGCCTTATGTGCAGTCCTGTAAAATATTCAGCACATGAACACACACACGCATCCGCTTGCGCACGACCGATAGTATTAGTCTACCCGATTGTATGCAGGATAGCCATGACCTTTTCACGCCCAGAACCAAAGAATTCATTGTTTCATAATTCGGTATACCTTTTGCTATTTACCGTTATTTATCCCACCTATATTTTGGTTGGTTTTATGCAACTATTTTATTTTTTATCTTGTACGACTATAATGTTAATGTTCTTAGTGCAATTCTTACGTTTCAGAAATTCAGTTTGTGATTTTCAGTTTGTTATGGGGTTTCAAAATGAAGACTTATTGAATAAAGATTTCTGAGTTACCATTTGCCTAATTATAAATTATCGTGTTGTCATTCATACAATCGACTTAATGTACATGAAATGTATTCTGGGTGAATAGAAATTGTTATTAATAATGGTTTTTAAGCATGTATTAATATTATCATTGTTACTAATATTATTAATATTAGAATAATATTATTATGAATACAAATTTGTGCTCTCTTACAGTTTTCTACATTTCTGCATTCCGTCACAAGTGTATTCAAGGCACGACAAATATCTTGATACACGATACACGCATATTTTATTTGCTGTGTACAATCATTTTTATATTAAAACGGAATGATATAAACAAGTACGTAACCTGAAAAACGCTTTTCTGTACCGGGGAATAATAACAATAGGTATGAATTCAGTAAAACCCTCTCGTCTAATAATAAAAATAGTATCAACAACAACAAAAATAATAATAATAATAACAACAACAACAATAATAACAACAACAACAACAATAATAATAACAACAATAACAATAATAATAAATAATATAATAAGTAGGAAATCATTATCTTAATTTGTCTACATGCCGTCATTTTGGGTGCATTTCTATTCTACCCAGTCAATATGCAGTTCGCCTCAACAGTCCTTAATGTTTCTAGCTGTTAAACTATTTGTCTATCATACTTTAACAAAATGCATCTTAGGCGCTAGTTAATTGTAGTAGTCAACGGAAAAGTAATAAGTATAAATAATTCCTTAAATTCGTAGTGACCGTCAATCAATGAATTTCTCCGGTGAAGGGTTTGTGAGAATCGGTTAAAAAATCATCATCATCATCTTCACTACATGGATTAGGCCCTAGTTGGCCTGTTCCGGAACCCATCTCCTCCTCGGTCTACCAACATCCCTCTTTCCACTCGGCTTGTACTTGAGAGCTGCCACTGGCAGGTTAAAAAATACAACAGAAATTTTAAATTATTTGTGTCGATGTTTCGACAATATTTATTGTCATCATCAGGACCTGTGTATGAACACAAAAGAAATGTCAAACACAACAGAACAATTATTTGAGTGAACGTGTTTGTGTATGTAAGTGTGTGTCACTAATTTCTTAGTGACAGTTTGTTTTACATCATCAAATGTTTTCTTTAAATACAAAGAGAAAATTATAATATCAGAGAACTTAATTTATACAATATTACAGTTTATGTAATGGTATTTGTAATCTATATTATACAACTCAAAGTCTGAGGATTTATGGGTACTGTATACAAATCCACACTGTTACACCGACTGCCACTAAATTTTTCACAGGTAACCTTTGACACAATGCAAAAAATACTATCTAACCTGGAATTTGATATTTCGCCCCGTTCGCACTATTTAGGCCCTTCTAATTATGCCTTTTCGTTGACGCGTATAAAGATGTCATCAACACTATGGAGACCAGAATTAATTACCACAGTAACAAGTAAATAAACAAATGATATTTAGCGGCATCGGAACTGTACCTTCATCTGTTCCTGCAGTTTTTAATGTTTTTACTATGCGATTCTATCGATATGTTTTGTAATTTTGTATACAAATACGTCTATATATTTTGTAATTGTCTTAAACGATTACAAAATTTATGTTTATACGTATTTTTGATGATCCAATGAATAAGTAATGAAATATATTAAATACTACTACTAAAGATGTCAACAACACCATGGAGACCAGAATTAATTCCATAGTTATTATCATAGTAACAAGTAAATAAACAAAACCTATTTAGCGGCATCGGAATTTTACATTTATCCATTCCTGCAGTATATTTTTGATCTTTTATATAATACGCGATTGTATCGATATATTACGATTTGGAAAAGAAGAAGTGTACTAATTGTAAATAAAATTATCCTATACATGCAAAGCGAAAATACGTGTTATTTTGATTTGTGAGGTTAGGTGACAACGGTTTTTGGTTTTTAGTTTACTGCTGAAATAAATAAAAGCCACGGTTGAGGAAACCATAACGTTTAATGTGTTATACAATGCTTCTAACACAGTAACACTTAAAATAAAGAATTTAGCGGTTTTGATTTAACAGGTACTGTATAAATGTCTCCAAAGGCTTTATAAACGGGCACTTTTAAATCTCCAAAGGCTGCTGCACCAAAATAATAATTTAGTACACGTTAAAATAGTATAAGTGTTGAAAACAGCATTGGAGAGAATTTGACTAATGAGTACAAAATTGTTATACGAGCTGACAGAACGCCATGTAAACAAAGACAATACAAATTATATTAAAATACTTATTAAAAGTCCAATATTCGCGTGTGAAGCAGCGGATAACAGCTAGTTAATTATAACAGCAATAATCAACAATTAAATATTATAATTGGTACAGAAAATGTTTATACATAAGCCTATACCTGTCAACATATAGCATAGTAAAACATATTATAGCCTAATACAGATTATAGGGACGTTCAACTACGTAATTAGTTACTTTTATCACGTTTCTCTCACTACTGCTATTAAAAACACCGTCATTAATTTAGAGAATTCTATGTTACACAATAACTGTACAAGTTTACGAACTTACATCAGAGAATTTACATTATATTACAAACACAAGTTTATGGTAAATCTATCTATCAAGTAAAATGGATAATACTTATAATCATATTGTTGTAATTATTACTTACCGAGAACTAAGTATATACAGAGTATTATAGAATATTTTTAAATTATGTACACATAATATGTACGCACACGCGCGCGTACAGATTTACATACACAAACACGTTCACTCAAATAATTGTTCTGTTGTGTTTGACATTTCTTTTGTGTTCATACACAGGTCCTGATGATGACAATAAATATTGTCGAAACGTCGACACAAATAATTTAAAATTTGTGTTATATTTTTTGACTGACCCTCACAAACCCTTCACCGGAAAAAATCGAAATAATGCCAATAATATTGACATACTTTTCAAAAGCTGTATAGTGTGATTGTGCTTGTGTGTGTGTTCTTGTAGGGGTTAATCTTAATGCATAATGTTAGTCGTAATGGAAACAAAGCGTGTCAGAGTGGCATATTGCAGACCTCTGTTAACTCCTTCAGGCAATAACGACAACGAGTGGAGCCAGACGCCAGACGAATCGACGCCGACATTTGTGTTGGACGTCGATTGAAAACTGTTTGCATTTTTGTATTTTATTTTATATATTTTACTGTTTAGTAATTGTTATACTTTATGCTACTTAATTTTTGTACGTTTTCGTTTAAATTGTATGATAAAAAACATATGTATTTTAATATTTTTATATATATAATTCAACAATACAAATGTATAGGGGGTACTGTGCATTGCACAAATTTATAGAATTTATAAATAAATAATTCATTTTGTTAGCAATAATAATTCAGCTTTCTATCTGAGAACTGTAAAAGGAACGACCAACTTTCATTTCGGGACAGGCTGATCACGCCACTCTGCTATGTCTGTGTGTACACGCGTATGTTACATGTGTGTGTGTGAGACCTGTCGATTCCTGAAAGGCGTCACTCTTAATGAACGCTATTAATTATATGAATTTATTTATTTTGTAAAGATTGTGTGCATAATATCACAAAACCAAATACACCAAAGTGTGTATAAAAATAGACGCACATGTGTATACAAAATAGTGTGAAAAGAATAAAAAGTGAGATTGTAGTTAAAATAAAAATAAATAAAACTTATGTTAATTAAGATAAAGAAAAACGGTTCACACACAGTGAACACATAAAAATTACCGACAAGATGAAGATTGGGTAATGTGAAAAAGACTTCGCATTTCGCGAAGACAAGCGAATTAAGTGAGATAATAATCGTGTGTGAGAAGGGACGCCAACTGCAGAATATTGTCCAAACATGATTTTAGCGCCCTAGGGTATAAATACACGAGAAGCGCTGCAGGGACTCTGACATGCAGAATATTGTCCAAACATGATTTTAGCGCCCTAGGGTATAAATACACGAGAAGCGCTAACTTAATTCTTTTTCTCGTTCAACCATAGTAGCAGCCGGAGGCTCTGCCTGGCAACTACAACTCTTTCTCGTACAACTACCGTAGCAGCCGGAGGTTCTTCACGACTACTCATCACTTTCGTGAGAACACCTGCAACCTGAGGCCATGACGGGAGACGAGGGAGCAGCCAAGTACATGTAATAGAATCCAGCGAGGGACGAGGATCAAGGACTCCAGGACTACACGACTACAAAGGAGCATCCAGGATCGCGGACCTAGGACCGAAGAGGATACGCTGCCGATTTGCCACGACAATAAGGTGAAAAACAACCATGTATTTGTAAAACAGAGACTCACAGAAAGACAATATAATTAACGATGTAAAAAGAGAGACAATCCAATATAAAGATGAATTAATACATTTTACAAATGTAAATATTTCTTGTATAGTAATCAGAGTAATGTTTTAAAAAAATGTTTTAAACTATAATTTTGAATCAATAACTCAGTCATTGATATTTAAATTGATATAAAAGTAATTAGTACATTTTATTAGAAAACAAAGCAATGCATATGCAGATATTCAAAGAAATTAGATCATTAGAAAGAAATTAGGTAATCTAATAATTATCACACTAATGAGCAAGCCGAGTGCAATACTAGATAATTATAAATGTGTATTACAGTATAAGATTGTACATTATGTCTATGTGTAATACGAGATTATCACTTATATGTAATAATTAGATGTGTGCTACGACTACACACACAAGCAAACAATAATGATATTTTAAATCGCAACCAAATGAGAAATTTTTTATTAATAAATTTTAAATGATTTTAAACTAATTACGTTGTGTTATTATTATTACGATTACACCCATCATATACACACACGAATTAATGTGTTGAAAATGGCTTCCAAGAACGTCGAGGAGCGCACATTAAATAAATAAAAAATAGTGTTGTTGTAATACAGTATATATATGTATATTTGAGTTGCACGATAGTTGATTTTACTCGAAAAAAGTGTCGAGTATCGTTCAGCCTAAGGTCTGAAGTAACTGTTTTCGTAACACTGTGTCGTTTTTGCGGCCTGAAGAGATTCCCGAGGGTGGGATTTGAAACACTTGCCAGCGATGTCGAGAATTTACATCAACCGATCACGGCCTAACAGCCCAGTATTTAATAATTTTGAGACTATTTTGAAATTGTTTACCAGCTTCCTTCGTCGTGTTGTTTAAGTAAATGTATGTAACCCATTTTTGTTTGCTGCTATTATTTGTGTTTGTTTCTTTTATGCTAAGATCTTATTTCTTTAAAAAATATATGTATGCGTGTGTGTGTATCTGTCTGTCTATTTGTCTGTCTATGTGTGTAAGATAGAGAGAGAGAGAGAGAGAGAGAGAGAGAGAGAGAGAGAGAGAGAGAGAGAGAGAGAGAGAGAGAGAGAGAGAGAGAGAGAGAGAGAGGAGAGAGAGAGAGAGAGAGAGAGAGAGAGAGAGAGAGAGGTTATAACTGTACTGGACATATTTTTATATAAGCTATTGCTATTTAGTTATACACGACGACTGGTAATATTCATATGCAATTTAGTTAATATAAGTTGTATAGAGTGACGAACTATAGTGTGACGAACAGTAAAGCTGCAGGATGGGATTTATTTAATACTTGATGAAGTCTAAGACAAAGGTGTCAGTTACGTGTCGTGTTTACCAGGTAAACGTTGTTTGAGTTTACAACACTAATACCCGTTGACGTTGTTTCATTGCGCTCATGCATGCTGTGCCCTTATTTATCTATAAACTTACAGAACTTTGTTAAGTTCAATCTTCGCACGCCTTCCCATGTAGCACACACCGGTTATTTTTTTTTTACATAAGAATGTTTGGTTACTAAACTGTAGTAAACAAAACACAGGTTTTTTTTTACATAAGAGTGTTTGGTTACTGTAGTAAACAAAACACTATTATGTAGGCCTATGTCTATCTGTTGGCGAAACTAATCGCAAGGTTTCGTATACATGTAGCTTTCTCATACTTTGTATAGGCCTACTACATAAACTGTTAATTATAATGAACTTATTTTTTTACATATAGTTTTATATAGTCTTAAACGAAATTATCAAAGTAGTCAAGCAACATTAACTGTTAAAAACTCGAGAAGGGACGTAAAAACTGAACGGAATTCGTAAAGAAGAAAGACAGTGATTATTTCAGTATAAAGTCGCAGCAGCACGGAGAGTATTAAGCACAAACAGTAGGACATGGAACTAATTAAAAACGATTTATCTCTGCGGACAGAGTTTGGTATAAAAACACTGCCGTAATGTCGGAGGGCAGCCCACTTTATACGATTTTAACGAACAGAGTAACGTCTGTAGTTAAATTAAACTGAAACAAGAAACTGTACGGACATTAGAATAGATAGGTAAAATAATTTGTACGGCTTCTAGTAATTTAAAGCGGCTTAATTGACCTCCTTCTTATTGGAAAATAGCCTGAGAGCTTGAATAAGGAAAAATTAAGTATCATGGATGTTTCGGATAAATAATGTGACATATCGGAACGTTTGTTGTACATTGCACGTTTGCTCTACAAATTATTAAAGGAAGAAATAACCTATAAGTTTTCCATAAGAAGGAAATCAATTCACGTTAAATGTATTAGATAAACGTATACGGAAACACACAGAACATAGCTCGTCACTGTACATACTGAATACTCTTTAGCTGTACTGTCGTGTAAGGTGGGTACAGCACCCGGATAACGCAACAGGCCATACGCGTAATACTTGTTGGAAATTTTTGTTGATAATGATGATGAAGTATTACATACTAATATTAACCATAACATGTTCCACTGTACCATACGACGATCGGTGAGACCGGCGTAACACACACTATATCTCGAGTTACCTTATATAAGAAGTAGGTATTATCGGCATTTTAATTTTGTACTTGTAATTCGCATTAAATCTCGGTGGTTTATTTTTCAATAAAGTTGAAAAATTAATTATGATCTCATAGACAATTTAAATCATGTTTTATTATTACCCTAGTGTACACTATATTAACCTTATATTTTAGTGTAATGTATAGGTTCAATTGATCATAACCGTATAAAAATTAACTCCAACCACGTGTTATAATAATTATATATTTGTATATAAGCTACGAAACATGGATCAATTTGAGGTTTACATATTATGTAAAAAAACTGTAATTTAAATTATTTCTCCGACCGTGTTCACTGCATTGAATATATACGAAATTAGTGTTTTGTAATTAGTGTCTTCTCCATGTGCACTCTCACATCCCACACACATAAGCACATATTATTAGATCCACAACTATTGAAACAATATAAATTGCATATACAGTTTATAAAGCTCAATACGTAAATTTTAATGGCCGGCAAGTGTAAAAAACCAATTTAAACTGCAATTTCAGACAGGTATGTGCTGGCTGATATGACATCATGGGGGTGACATCGAGCAACGATTTGTGTGTATGCTGTATTCTTCTGTGTGCGTGATACCTGCAATGACAGGAAATTTGACATCCGCATAAACAGTACGTTTTACACAAAATATGCAGATATGGACGAATCTGGAACTACGCAGAAACGAATTGTTCCAACTGACAATGGGCAATTTTACTCATATATTGAGACTTGCGGTTGTGCAATGCGTTTGTGTATAAATAAATTGACAGAGTAATTATTTGGTAATTACGACGGTAATAAAATAAGTACGGATTACTATTCTGTACGGTAATGAAAACACTGTGATATATTGAAAAATGTTATAAATTGATTATAATGGTTGGATTTTATATGAGCACTTCACTAGCTATGGAAATCAATAATATAGCGAAGTATTACCACATTGTGAAAATACGGAAATACGGAACATGATAGGGACTGGCACGACGCGGACCGGGTTGTGAAGCATACATAGGCATATGCGCGTACAGCTATATATATGTATGTACATATAATATATATTATATACATCAAGAAACGAACTGTAGCAGAAAGTGTTTGAATATATATTGCAACAGTACAATTATGTTGTGTACTGTGCATTGCAATGAGTATTTAAATAAGCAGCTAAAAGAAGTAAATAACGTATTGAATAATAATAATCATTCTGACTGCAAAATAAATTGCAATGGAAACACCTGCCTTGCGTGTCAGGACAGGGAGCATAAGCAGCTGCTCTCTGCATGTGTGTACACAAGTAAGTGTGTGTGTGAGTGATGACCAATTCATTCATGAAAGGCGACACCCTTTCAGTAACTATATAAATTAATAGTATTTAATTGATTACTAGACTTGTGTGCATAGTAGAGAAAAACGGAGGACACCAAAATGTGTATTAAAATAACACAATCGCATAGATAAAAAATAGTGCGAAACGAACAAAAAGTGAATTGATAAGAAGTTAAAAAGTGAATAGTAAATAGAGTGATTTATATAAAGAAAAACGGTTTGGTGCATGATGACCACCTAAAAATTAACGAGAGAAGGAGTATCATATAATGTGTCAAAGACGTCGCAATTCGCGAAGATGAGCAAATAAAGTGTCAGTAATAAGCGGGATAGAAAGTGACGTGCTCGACAATTGCGAACAGGCAAAATATTGTCGAGACAATATTGTCGAGACATGATTTCGGCGCCTCGGGTATAAATACGAGGACGCGCAATCATCGCTCTCGTACTTGTTCGACCACTAAAGACGCCGGAGGCTCTGGCTGTCAACAGATCTAACTGGTTTCAATCATCAGGACTGCCGGAGGCGATGTCCAACGGCTAGAGCATCTAGAGGAGACTACGAGCAGCTAATGCAGCAGAGCCGAGCAGCTAATGAAGCAGAGACAGAGCAGCTAAGGCGGCAGTAGCGTACGAGCATCCAGTGATCCAGAAGAAGAGAATCCAGGACGAGGGACTACCAGACTCCAGGACTACCAGACCAGAAGAGTCATTCGTGTCCAGGACAAGGGGCGACTCAGATGCACCACACAAATTAACAAGGTGACAAATAGCCATGTATTAATAAGAAAAAGATTCCAAATCTAAAAGACTTTTAATCTCTAAGAAAAGATAAAAAGAATAGACAATTAGATTGTAAGATGATTATAATAATTGTATAATTATAAATGTGTTGTGTCTGTACATTAAGTAACATAATATGAGAAGACTGTTAAGCGATACAAGTTAGCATTAAGGTAAATTCAAAATCAATAATTAATAATAATAGTAAATGTCAACCTCGTTAGAGGAAGTAACAGTATATTAACGCATATGCAGTATAAAGAGAATTGAATAATTATAAAGAGAAAAAAAAGAATTTGGTAATCAAAAGATTAAATAAAATAATAATTGAGCTAGCTGAGAACAGTAGAAAGATTGATCATAAATATTAGATTAGAACATTAGATAATATGTTTGTATGCAAGGTAATTTGGAATTGTAAATTAGAGAATAGAATTATTTGTAATATAAAAGCGCAAAGAGCACATATTAAGCAAGTAAAAATAATAATGCGTTTAAAACCGAAAACCAAATAAGTAATTGTCAATAAAATTTACATGAATATTAATAAATCTGTCTAGTGTTATTTATTACAATTATACGCTCAGTAAAGTACAACGCTAGAACGTTAAAAGAGGTTTTTATGTGTATAAATGGCTTCCATAAAAGTGGGCTAAAACACAGGTAAACTCGTTACAAGAGTAAATAACGTTGTACTATATATATTGCAACAATACAAGCATAGGCTGTACTGTGCATTTATTAAATAAAATAAATATTTAGATTAATTTTATTAATATGTAATAGATAAGCAGGTGTGAAATTGAAAGCTGAGTTTATACACAGGAATTGACAGGCACGATCACGCGATTGCCGCTGAGAGTGTGTACACTAGTAAATAGAGTGTGTGCGTGAAGTCTGTTCAAGCCTGAAAGTTTGCAATCTCACCCCAAGTAGATGCTAAATTATAGTTTTATTTAATTATAAGCAAACCGTAAATATTAGAAAGATTGTAAAGACTTCTAAAAATGCATAAAAATCAGACACATGTGCAGTGCGAATTCTATGTAATTATGACGTTCAGTGCGAATTGTGTGCGATTTTAGAACATGTAATTACACTAATGATGCGATCATTATGATAATTACGTATAATGTGTGTAATTGAATCAGACAATGTTAGATCACTTTGAAATCCGCATTAGACATTGCAATTGGCAAAAATGTGCGAATATGTGAAATTGGAGGATGGTGGGGGAACTGACGCCACTGACAGCTTCTGACCTGCAGAATCCTGTGACGACAGGTGTGGTTTTTTTGGTGAATATAAATACGAGCCCAGGAGAGCGAAATTTACTCTTCAATCAGTCTTCAGTCGTGGCGGTACGCTATGTCCGTCAGCGACGTGAAATTTTACTCTTCAATAAGTTTTCAAAATTGCAGCGGTAAGCTCTGTCCATCAGAGACACTAATTTTAATTACTTCAGACATAACTGGACGCTATGTCCAATATCGACAAGATCTTTTGTTTATAAACTGTAAAGTCTAACGGACAATACTTTAGTTCAAGTAATAAAAAAAAACAGTAACTACAACTATCGGGCGTCTACAAACAGTCTACAACTACAAACATCAACACTCTAGACAAATGGCGAGAGAACATCAAGCAGAGGAACGATATGCATAGCAATAGAGGCGGTTAATAGAACAACAGCAGCTGATTCAGAGCAACACATCATTCCATTCTACAGCCAGCAGATGGGACCATGAAGGACGAATGACTGGAGGACGACCAGTGGAACCGGAAAACGCAAGAGGACATCCAGTAGGAGAGGACCGACAGATCACCGGAGGACATGTGTACAATCTGCAGAATCGAGGTGACGAAAAACCAATTTATAATTATAAAAGAATAGAGACATTGAAAAGACATTAATTAAAAAATTTTAAGAGAATGTAATTTAACTATAGTAAGAATTTTCTTTAATGATGACCAATTAATTTAAAGATAATTTAAATCCTTGCTTTGAGGATTAACAATTGATTTAATAATTTTAATTTTTCATTGGAAGCGTATAAAGTAAAGTAGTTGGATATGGAAGAAGACTAACGATTCGATTAGTTTATTTAGAATGTTATAAAGCCTTAAGATGTATGCCAAGCATAGAATAATAATGTAAATAAGAACAAATTTATAAAGCACACATTCAGACTGAGTAGTCAAGAATTTATAGTGTTACGAAGAAATGTTTAATTAGAGTTGCTAATATAAGATATAAGATTTATTTTATGATGAATGTACGGCAACAAAGAAACATTGAAACAATTGATAATGAATATTTTATGGCGAAGTAAATATTATTATATATTTTTTTTTCGTTTGAATAAAGAAATGAAACATGTTACGATTCATAAAAGGACTACTCTTAATATGATTACACCTAAACTCCAATTATACACACACGTTATCAGTAATGTTGTATGAGCTATACCACTATACAATTCAGATTACATTTAATTAATACATTGTGTCGTTGTAATATATATATATATATATATATATATATTGCGACAGTACAAATAAGTGATATACTGAGCATGGAATATAAAAATTTAAATTTACCTAATAAACTGTAAATAATTAATATTATATTAGAAATAAGCATGTTAGGGATTGCAAGCTTGACTCAGACAAAAATATGAACAGGTGTTTCGACCTGAATCGACGTGCACACACACACAAATGTAACTGAAAGTGTGTACACCAGTATTTTGCTAGTGTGTGTGAACGCAGGTCTCTGCAGGCGAGTTTGCCACCCCAAGATGAATAATTGCACAATTACTGTTTTTCCGTAATTATTCATAAACTATAATTAAGAATTAAAATCCAAAACCACAATAAAATGTAATAAAATTTACTAAATACTGTGTACGAAAACCACGCGAAAGTGACACACCGTACGAGTGTAATAGTGAAATAACTGTGTACAAATCGAAAGGGTTAAGTTGCAATGTCCAAAATTACAGTGAACATGTGTTGTAAAAATAGTTATAAGATAAGTATAAGAGTTTACTTACAGGACTCTGCAATTCGCAGAAATATAAAAAATAGCGAATTTGACAAAGAGTGGGGGAACTGAATCCAGATACAGTTTCTAACATGTCGATTTCGTACCACTGCAGGTGTCGACCAAGACATGGGTATAAATAGGACACGCAAGCTACAGTGGTTCTCTTTCTTGAATCATCCACGGTGCAGCGGGAGCTTATGCCCGTCAGCACGGCGTACTTATTTTTTTTGTAAACAGTTTAAATTTGCCAGTTACGTACAAATATGTAACTAAGCTGTAAAGACAATCATTTTAATTAAAAACAGCACTACTTAAGAAGATCCATTAACGTCAGAAACAGCACGAGGAGAGTTCCAGAGAATGATTCGACACTAGACAAGAGAGTGATACGACGCTGGACAAGAGGAGAGTTCCAGAGACAGATACGACGCTGGACAAGAGGAGTGTTCCAGAGAGAGAGAGAGTGATACGACGCTGGACAAGAGGAGAAGAGAGACAGCCGACGCTGGAGGCGAGACGAGGACGAATACCGATGGATCAAAAAATGATCGAGTATGATTGACGACAATAAGGTGATAAACAACTTATTTATATCTTAATCATACAAAGAACTCAAAGACAAATAAGACATTTCTATTTTATTTAAAAGTAAGAGCAATGTTTCTTGTAAAGTAGAATTACAATCATAGATGTTTTAGAAATACGATTAACGTAACAAGAGCTCAAATTAATATGATATAAAATGATTACAAAGCATTTAAATGAAAACAATTAGTATTTGAGAAAACAGTACTGAGAAACAAAAGATAAATTCAATAACTGTTAATAATTTTGAGTACATTACAATATAGAAAAAGAGATTTAAATATTGATATTTTGAGACACATTAATTGACTGAGTAGTTTGAAAACGAGATTTTTCTTTTATACAATAATTAGTAGAATAGAATATTTAGTCAGTAAGGATGTATATAGCTTAAGCCTTACGGCATAACAACAAATAATAACGAATGTTTTAAATCGAAGTCAGTGCCATGTGCACATTTTTTAATAATATCAAATAAATTTTAATTACCGTTTCAAGTTACATAGAGTTCTTATTGCAGATACACCTGAAACCCAATTTAAATGTTATATTGGTACGTAATTTGTCAATCTTGAACGTGAGACCGGTCACGGCTATTTTATGTATATGTAACGTTGCATAAATTTGGCGCTCCAAGATCGTGGGGCTCCACAAATATAATATTATGCAACTTTGCAACGTTGTAATGTTACATAAAAATGGCTCCCAAAGAACGTGGGGCTCCACAAATTTAAATTATATTAGATTTGCAATTTGTTACGTTGCATAAATTTGTCGCCCAACGTGGGGCACGACATGCCTAAATTTATGTACAAAAATTTGTTACATAAATTGTAGCCCATGAACGTATGGCCCGATCCCCATCATTTAACTATTAAAATTTTTTATGTAGCTAAATGGTTGCTCTAAAAGATAAAGAGTGTGTTAAATGAAAATGTATAATATGTAATTATTATTTATATTAAACTGTAACTGAATGTAATGTTAATTGTTGTGTAATCACACAGCTGGCGCCCACGAATAATATTATTTGTCTATGTAACAGGTGTAACTGTAATGAGTATTAATAATAACTATTAATAAAAAGTAAAGAAATAAATAAATAAGTAGGGAACGGTTATCAATAATAATTGTTAAAGAATTACTAATAAATAAATATTTTAATAATTATTCAACATGGCAGAACCAGGAGGGTTGAATTTAGAAGCATTTAATAATTCGATATACGCCATGATGGACGAATTAGTCATAAAACAAGCCGAAAAATTTAAAGAGGAATTGAAAGAGGAGAATATCAAACAATTAAGAAAAATAGATGAAATAAATACAAAACAAACAGAAAGTTTAGAAAATAAATTAGAGCTACAGTCCGAAAATTTTATACAGGACACCATAAAAATTACAGAGAGTCTAGAAGAGTTAAAAATTGATAATATTGAAATAAAACAAAGTATAATTGACAGTAATGCGCAGTTAACTGAAAAAATTGTTAATAAAAACAGACGTATTGACACGATCGCAGAAAATGTCTGTGGAATAATTAATAAACAAACGGAGCTAATATGTGAAAAGATAGTATGCGAAGAATTCATACTAATTGAAAATACATGTGTAATTACTAATGATAATTATAAAAAAGTAATTAACATTAAGGAGGAGAAGCAAATAAAGGTTAATAAAACATACCTTATTAATAGCGATATCCCTATTGTGAGAGACACACACACTAGTAAGTCACATAAGGTGAAACACTTAAGGCACTACACTTACGGAGATAAATATCACTGTAGGTATAACAAGAAACGTAGTAAGTTATCTAGACGAAACACTACGCAAAATTGTGGTAAATATGATGTTAGATATACGCACGATAATTATAATAATGATAATTATAACTGTAAGTATGAAAACTACAGAGGTTATCATAAACGACGTATGAAAAAACCGTCGACAGCTGTTCAGGTAAGTTCACTCAACCAAACTAGTGACGAGAGAATTGAGAAAGAGCGAAGCATTTGTAACGAGAGAAAGAGGGTAGATTTTGTGTGGCCGACAGGCAAGATGAAAACATTGCTCTATGAACAGGTGACTTATACGATCAAAACAAACGTTCACAAGGTAAGTACGCACACAAACGTCGCAGCAATGCAACGGAAAGGTAACGAGGGGATAATACAATGGAACGCGGACGTTGTTTACACGAGGGTGAACACAATGAGTTTCCTGTGTACAACAACCAATTGTTATAATGAGGGGTGTCAGTTCAAACGACACACCGAACCGAACTCAATACCCGAAAATAAATAATTATTTTTAAACGAGAAAAATAATATTACTATTAATTATTAATAATAATATTTGAAAGGGTTAATTAAGAAATGTATTATTGATGGTAAGGAATGCTATTGTAGAGAAATATTTAAGAAGAAATGGTAAGGAATGTTATTATTGATATGTTATAAATATGAAGAAATGATTAAGATGAGCAATAATTGCCATAATTGTTAGAACGACTGATCAAGCGAACACTTATTGAAGATACAAGGACACAGAAGAAAGCGAGAGTGAAAAGTCATAAGGGCAGAGACTACTTAGGATTAAGGACTTCGAGAAAAATATCGTTGTTTTCCAAGACAGTTCCTCTGTAACCGATCATGCGACACACTACAAGCTAAAAGAGTATTCTGTTACGGAAGTGTATTTCAAGAAAGTAGTAGCGATCAGAAAGGTAATGTTAAAGAAATGTAATAAAAGGTAATGAATGTTAATGTAGTGTATAAGTAATGTATTAGATAAAGTAATGTCATGTTAAGAAAAGAGCTAAGGAAGATTAGAAGCGAAGGTAAGAATGTATGAGTAAGATAATGTAACATTAAGGACCAAATTTACACACATATGTAGGAATGCAGAGTATACAGAAGGAGAACAAAGGAGAGCTAATTGCAGTGGATTTTCTGGGTCCATTACCACGATCAAGTCGAGGTGTGAAGCACATATTGGTATGTATCGATGTGTTTTCCAAGGCAGTCCGACTGTACCCAATTATGCAACCCACAACCAAAGTTGTTCTAAAGATACTACTGCAGAAATATATTCCGTTATATGGAAAAATGAAGAAGGTACTCAGTGATCAAGGTGTACAATTCCAAAGTGAAAAATGGGAGAGGACGTTAAGGGAAAATGGAATACAACCAGTACTCACATCCATAAGACTTCCTCAAGGAAACCTTGCTGAGAGAGTTAACAAACAATTGGGTAAATATTTACGAATATATTGCCATGATCAACACAATAAATGGGCAGAATATTTACCATTTCTTGAAAAAGCCATTAATAAAAATTATAGTGAAGCAAAAGGATACACTCCAATGGAATTAGAAGAAGATAAGAAGGCAAGCAGATTTTGGACTAAGTATATAAACAAACCTAATAACCAAAATGTACCTGTACCAATAAGTGTGAAAATTGGATACGCAAGGCAACGGATAATAGAAAGGGGTAACAAGAGAGTAGAGAGATTTAATCTAACTCACAAGCTACAACAATTCAACGTGGGAGAAAGTATACTACTCAAAGCAAATCCAGTGGGAAAACGGAGTGATAATACGGCGAAGAAATTCTTCAGACTTTATAATGGACCGTATACGTTAAGACAGCGAGTAGGACAGAACACGTTCATCGTATATGATGAGATACAGAAGAAAGAAATTGGTAAATTCCACGCAACGTCATTTAGGAAGTTCTACACATGAAAACAACGAGGTCAATGAAACCAGTCAGATCAGCTGTTTGTTGAAGCCACCCTACTACAAGGTCACGAGCAGTGAGCGTACGAAGTGGGGAGGTAAGACATTTATATACACTCCAATTAAGGGTGAAATGACGAATATTATTCTTTATTATTTGTTACATTTTTTGCAAATAATAATAATAAATAAATAAATAAAAGAATTATAATAAATAAATTTATTAAATTTTTTTTTGTTACCAAGCAGAGGAATAATGCGACAGTACAAATAAGTGATGTACTGAGCATGGAATATAAAAATTTAAATTTACCTAATAAACTGTAAATAATTAATAATATATTAGAAATAAGCATGTTAGGGATTGCAAGCTTGACTCAGACAAAAATATGAACAGGTGTTTCGACCTGAATCGACGTGCACACACACACAAATGTAACTGAAAGTGTGTACACCAGTATTTTGCTAGTGTGTGTGAACGCAGGTCTCTGCAGGCGAGTTTGCCACCCCAAGATGAATAATTGCATAATTACTGTTTTTCCGTAATTATTCATAAACTATAATTAAGAATTAAAATCCAAAACCACAATAAAATGTAATAAAATTTACTAAATACTGTGTACGAAAACCACGCGAAAGTGACACACCGTACGAGTGTAAAAGTGAAATAACTGTGTACAAATCGAAAGGGTTAAGTTGCAATGTCCAAAATTACAGTGAACATGTGTTGTAAAAATAGTTATAAGATAAGTATAAGAGTTTACTTACAGGACTCTGCAATTCGCAGAAATATAAAAAATAGCGAATTTGACAAAGAGTGGGGGAACTGAATCCAGATACAGTTTCTAACATGTCGATTTCGTACCACTGCAGGTGTCGACCAAGACATGGGTATAAATAGGACACGCAAGCTACAGTGGTTCTCTTTCTTGAATCATCCACGGTGCAGCGGGAGCTTATGCCCGTCAGCACGGAGTACTTATTTTTTTTTGTAAACAGTTTAAATTTGCCAGTTACGTACAAATATGTAACTAAGCTGTAAAGACAATCATTTTAATTAAAAACAGCACTACTTAAGAAGATCCATTAACGTCAGAAACAGCACGAGGAGAGTTCCAGAGAATGATTCGACACTAGACAAGAGAGTGATACGACGCTGGACAAGAGGAGAATTCCAGAGACAGATACGACGCTGGACAAGAGGAGTGTTCCAGAGAGAGAGAGAGTGATACGACGCTGGACAAGAGGAGAAGAGAGACAGCCGACGCTGGAGGCGAGACGAGGACGAATACCGATGGATCAAAAAATGATCGAGTATGATTGACGACAATAAGGTGATAAACAACTTATTTATATCTTAATCATACAAAGAACTCAAAGACAATTAAAGACATTTCTATTTTATTTAAAAGTAAGAGCAATGTTTCTTGTAAAATAGAATTACAATCATAGATGTTTTAGAAATACGATTAACGTAACAAGAGCTCAAATTAATATGATATAAAATGATTACAAAGCATTTAAATGAAAACAATTAGTATTTGAGAAAACAGTACTGAGAAACAAAAGATAAATTCAATAACTGTTAATAATTTTGAGTACATTACAATATAGAAAAAGAGATTTAAATATTGATATTTTGAGACACATTAATTGACTGAGTAGTCTGAAAATGAGATTTTTCTTTTATACAATAATTAGTAGAATAGAATATTTAGTCAGTAAGGATGTATATAGCTTAAGCCTTACGGCATAACAACAAATAATAACGAATGTTTTAAATCGAAGTCAGTGCCATGTGCACATTTTTTAATAGTATCAAATAAATTTTAATTACCGTTTCAAGTTACATAGAGTTCTTATTGCCATGGTCACGCCTATTTTATGTATATGTAACGTTGAATAAATTTGGCGCCCCAAGATCGTGGGGCTCCACAAATATAATATTATGCAACTTTGCACCGTTGTAATGTTACAATATATATATATATATATATATATATATATGCATACATAATAGGCCTATTGTAAATTGTTACGTAGACCTACATAATCCTTGTTGAGATACATTAAAATTGTAAATCTCGTAAAAAAGGTTAGGTTACAGAGAAACGCAAGAAGGCTTTCAGCCGTACTGGGTTGGTTGAAATGTTAACTTGTAGTAGAATTAGAAAATATAGTAAATGATTAAAATCAAAATATTAATGTAATATTAACTCGTGTATTTAAAAATATGGAAACAATTTACCTAAAATTATGAATGTAATTAGTGTAAATAAGCAAAATCAAATCATAATGTAAAAAATATTGAAGTAGATTAGAAAATACAGAAATTAAATTAATACGTAGGCCTAATCAAGGAATCACAAGCATTATGTGAAGTTACGTACTATAATAAATTTTATAGATTATAAATGAGTATAAAATGTCAACAAAGTATATATTAGATAAAAATAAGTGTATTTAAACAATGTACTGGAATATAAAAAGTCATGTGACAGACGTAAATAAGAATTTGAAAACACTATAACATAAAACTAGACCAAAGGGCAAAGAAGAGAGTTGGTTTCTAACAATTGTGTATTCTAGAAAAATACGCCAACTTACTCTTATTTAAGCGTCTGATCAGATAACATCGAAGTGAAACATTGCGGTATATTAGAGAAAGAAATAGTAAATATTTATTACTCGGTGTCAATCTAATAGTTCAAATAAAAAAGAACAGTCATAGTAAATAATAATTATTATAATTGTCTTGTTGATACATCCTCTTCATTCACTTTTTTAAATATTTTGTTGTCGTGTATATATATAATAATTATTAATGAAAAACTAAAAAAAAAAAAAATAGAAAATAATTTCCAAGAAAAATATATTTAGCAAAAATATAATTAGTAAGTACTAAGGGGGAAGAAATTGGCAAAACAAGTAAAATTAACCACGAAAGTCTATGGAGAAATAAATAACTAAGTGATGTTACGAAGTATACGTATCAGGTAAAAAATACAATTATATTTAAAACGCATTCATTCTAGATAACCTTCATTGCATGCAAAACCGACACTTGGACGCTAAAATTCGTTGTATTATAACTGAGTAAACAAACCGAACATTCAAGCACTATACGTTACTGTGTGATATTAATTGTACTGACTTTTAATAGTCCAGCTTAAAACAAATCCATACAGAATAAACGTTAACTATTAAACTGTAATTTGAAATAATTTTTGCCTGAGCGTTCTTTTTGGTGTCGGCCATTACATTTAATGTTCACAAGATAGCAGCTTCGATACAGATCGCTTACAAGATGACGGCTTTGGCCGGCAACTTTTAAAATATTTAAATAAACTTAATATTTATAAATTGTTATAATAATTTAAAAAATGTGGAAATTATTAGAATTATATATATATCTTTTGATTGTTTGTTTTACTTCCATGTTCCATAAGGAAATGGAAGTATGGTGACGGCAAAATAAATCGTGTTCGAGATAATTACAGATTCTGATTGTACTACCCTCAAAACATGAAGAAAAGTCATTTTTCGAAAAGTGTCTGTGTGTGTGTGTGTGTGTGTGTCTGTCTGTGTGTCTATGTGTCTATCTGTCTGTAGATTTTTTTCTATGACAAACGATAACAGCAGCAAATTCAAACAGAATCAAATATTTTTTTGCATACAGCCATGAATTGTAGAGCACTCAAGACCTATTGTTTTTGGTGAAGATCGGTTAAGGGAAAGGGGTAGTTTACCAGCAACTTTTTTTTATCAAGGGTAATTTTTTTCTATGGCAAACGATAACAGCCGCAAATTCAAACAGAATCAAATACGTTTTTGTACACCTTCCTCAATTATAGAGTATTCAAGGTCTGTTGATTTTGGTGAAGATCGGTTAAGAGAAAAGGGTAGGTTACCAGCAACGTTTTATGTTTAGAAAGGGTAATTTTATGAATATGACGAATGATAACTGCCGCATATTCAAAGAGAATCAAATAATTTTTTGTATACATTCCTGAAGTTTTAAGTACTCAAGGTCTGTTGATTTTCGTGAAGATAGGTTAAGGGAAAGGGGTAGTTTACCGGAAACGTTTTATGTTTTAAGAAGAGTAATTTTTTCTACGACGAACGATAACTGCCGTAAATTCAAAGAGAATCAAATAATTTTTTGTATGCGTCCCTGAATTTTAGAGGACTCAAGACTTGTTGATTTTGGTGAAGATCAGTTAAGAGAAAGGGGTAGTTTACCAGCAACGTTTTATGTGATAACAAGGTTAATTTTTTTTATGACAAACGATAACTGCCGTAAATTCAAACATAATCGAATAAGTTTTTGCATACATCCCTAAATTGTAGAGAACTCAAGGTTTGTTGATTTTGATGAAGATCGGTTAAGGGTAGTTTACCTGCAACATTTTATGTTGTAACAAGAGTAAAGTACTTAATTTTGATAAATAAAGTATCCTGATAAGAAGATCTTAATAATCTACTGTAGAAACGTAGATGAAATATCTTTAAATGAAGAGGCTAGTTGAACGGGGTGGGGGTAATTTTCAATAAATAAAAATTATAGTTGAAAGGGGAGGTGATAATTTTTATATGTGTACTACGTTATCGGCAACAAAGTAGTAGTTTGTTGTTAAAATTCCTTCCCGGGCTGTCTGGCAGTAGTCCAATGTTTTCTGCAAAACCAGACGTTTCGGCAGTGCCGTCGACTGCCAGCATCAGTGAAAATCGAGTGCGCTAACGTGAGGTGGTATACGTTAGTGACCACAGTACTGTGGTTAAGGCTGAAGCAATAAGTGGAAAAAAGTAGTTTCTATGGAAACATTTCATTTCGTAAATGATTTTAAATATACGTAAATCTTAGAACATGGAAGTCATGTGTGGTTCTCCATACCGATATTTTAAAAATATTGTATTATGTATTCTACATGCCTCGAGGTTGAGAAACTATATGTGCATGCTTTAAAAGTGAAACCTAATTTACATTGACCATTTTGTTTGATTTCAAACAGTAGTACCAATAATAGCACTACACACACACACACACACACACACACACACACACACACACACACACACACACACACACACACACACACACACACACACACACACACACACACAATACATAGGCTATATTTTTACTTCCATGTTCCATAAGGAAATGGAAGTATGGTCATGGCGAAAAATATCGTGTTCGAGATAACTGCTGATTCTAATTGTACTACCCTGAAAACAAGAAGAAAAGTCATTTTTCGAAAAATGTCTGTGTGTCTGTCTGTCTGTCTATCTATCTATCTGTCTGTGTGTAGAATTTTTTCTATGGCAAACGATAACAGTCGCAAATTCAAACAGAATCAAATAATTTTTTCCATACATCACTGGGTTGTAGAGGACTCAAGGCTTATGGTTTTTGGTGAAGATCGGTTAAGGGAAAGGGGTAGTTTACCAGGAACGTTTATGTTTTAACAAGAGTAATTTTTTGTTTATGAACGGTAACTGTCGCACATTTAAACAGAATCAAATAATGTTTTGCATACATCCTTGAATTGTAAAGGACTCAAAGGCTGTTGATTTTGGTGAAGATCGGTTGAGAGAAAGGGGTAGTTTACCAGCAACTTTTTATGTTTTAACAAGGGTATTTTTTTCTATGACGAACGATAACTGCCGCAAATTCAAAAAGAATCAAATAATTTTTTTTCATTCATCGCTAAATTGTAGAGGACTCAATGTCTTTTGATTTTGGTGAAGATCGGGTAAGAGAAAGGGGTAGTTTATCTGCAACATTTTATGTTTTAACAAGGGTAATTTTTCCTATGACGAACGATAACTGCCGTAAGTTCAAACACAATCAAATAATTTTTTGCATTCTATCCTGAATTATAGAGGACTCAAGACCTTTTGATTTTGATGAAGATTGGTTACGGGGAAAGGGTGGTTTACCTGCAACATTTTATGTTTTAACAAGAGTAAAGTACATAATTGTGATAAATAAAGTATTCTGATAAGAAGATCATAATAATCAACTGTAGAAACGTAGATAAAGTACCTATAAATGAAGAGGCTAGTTGAACGGGGTGGGGGTAATTTTCTATAAATAAAAATTATGGTTGAAGGGGGAGGGGATAATTTTTTTAAGTGTACTACGTTATCGGCAACAAAGAAATAATAGTAGTTTGTTGTTAAAATTCCTTCCCGGGCTGTTTGGCCATAGTCCAATGTTTTCTGCAAAACCAGACGTTTCGGCAGTGCCATCGACTACCGTCATCAGTGAAAATCGAGTGCGATAACGTGAAGTGGTATACGTTAGTGACCACAGTACTCTGGTTAACGGTGAACCAGTAAGTAGAGAGAAGTAGTTTCTATGGAAATATATCATTTCGAAAATGATTTTAAATATAAATCTTAGAACATGGAAGTCACGTATGTTTCTCCATACCGATATTTTAAATTAGGTATGAATCTTGAACTTTATTCATAGGTGTGCTTATTTAGTAGTTTATACCTCAGTAGCAGCAGCAGCAGCAGTTAATCTCACCTCACATACATATTTTGTATAACATAATTTAGGAAATAACAGCTCAATTGACAGAATTACCTTGCTGTCACATTGTACTGTAGAATCTGTGGTTCACTGTTGACACTTTGGAACAGTTTAACATGAGACTGTTTACACTAGAAGATTTAAGCGTCTGACGGAGTCGAAATTATTTTCTCTGTTTTTAACACGTGGAATTTAGGGTTTGATTAATATCGTAATCTATTATGCTAACTGAAAAACTGGAGCAGAAGTAGACATTTCAAAATTATGGCGTTCGTCTTGTTTATAACGTTCAGGATCATTTTTTATGATTTATTTAATCAGTTTATAAGACTAACAAGTAAACTGATTTTTCAAAAAAATAACATTGAAAAACTAAGTATAAGTTATTTTCTTTGCCTTGCATTTACGTTTACATTTGGTTACTCGGTTTCCTGATGACAACAATACTTTTACTTTGCAATTTTGAGGACAAAGATAATCAAGATAATCGATATTTTCTTCCATTGCATGACATAAAAATCTAAAATACCAAAATAGCACATGTTTGCGTTACATCTAGTTTTAATAACAGTTAGATTACACAAAGACAAACGGCTGCCAATTAACAGATCTACGTTTTTCAGAAAAACGAGTAATCTGTCTATTGTTCGATATTCTTTTCGTTGATAATACTCGTGAATATATTGTTGAAATGTACCTAATTTTGTCACCGTCGATCTACTTGTTGTAGTGCATGTTTATCTTTGCATGTACAATACTTACAACTGTGCTTTTGTTTATTTTCAGAGCAGCGCTTATTTCTTCCTACAACTTCATCAACTTAATTAGCAGCCCACCCGCATCACTCTCTTTCTTTTTAAAAGTATTCTTTAACAGCACACACTAACTCTCTACTCTGGTCCCCTTAAAGCAATGCCATGACAAGTAGTGGTAAGTGAATTTGCGGTCGACCCCATTTCCCTAATCTACCGGTTCATATAGGCCTACCAGAAAAAACTGTAGACAACAATAAATGTAATATTATTTACACAAACATAACACTTAGCAAATGTTAATTGAACGTAATATCAAAATTTTAATTATTAGTGTAATATTGCAGTTTAAACAAATAATCACTTGTTTGCTATTAACAAGTAACAACAATCATAACACTGTTAACAAATAAAACACATCTGCGCGAGATAGAAACAGACAAGTAACTCCGAG
This sequence comes from Magicicada septendecula, assembly GCA_034769895.1. Classification (NCBI taxonomy): domain Eukaryota; kingdom Metazoa; phylum Arthropoda; class Insecta; order Hemiptera; family Cicadidae; genus Magicicada; species Magicicada septendecula. The sequence continues at coordinate 281,723,540 of CM068371.1, forward strand.
ACAGTCTGAGATACAAAACACAGTGCCTTGTACGCACTGAGCAGGATTGTTTGTTTTGAGTACATAACTAAATAACTATATCATCTGCCGATAAAAACCGGCAACATACATCCCGTTGATGAGGGGGGCGACTTAAATATCATCACTTAATGGGTATTCAAAAAACATCAAATCCCTACTCCTTCTGCGTTCCCAGATATTAATTTGAAGTTGTATTGCACAGATCTTAGTATTATTGTTATAATATAGTTAGCAACGAATAAAAGGTAGAAATTCTAAAATATAAACAACTTGGTTAAATAAAAATTTTGTTGTAATTGTAGCCTTTTGAAAGACTAAGATTGTAGAAGCTGAAAAAATAAATTATAAACAAACAAAAACTGATACGTGAGTGTAAGATAAAGTTACAAGGAAACTAAAACCCACTGTTTGCTGTAAATGTTTGCCTAACTTAATATTTAGCGAGTCAGTGATAAAAAATAAATCAGTGGTTTCATGTTTCAAGTATTGAAATTGCAGTGACAAGTCTGATTAAAGTTGTGATATTTACTGAAATCTTTCTTAAAAGCTTTCGCCCGTTAGAACACTTCTCTCTTTGGCGAATACAGGTTTACTTACATACACACCGTCAAACTTTATAACTTAATCTTTATTACAAAAAGTGGATTTATAAACAAAAAGTTTTAATAGGACTTGAGCAACATTCTTTTTGCATAAGATTAATGACATTAATTTTTAATGCATAAAATACAGCATTCACTCTTAAATTGTTTTACCGTCACGTTATAATTTATTAAGCAAGAAAACTGGCCGAAAACCGTTTAAAACGTATTTTCGCTTTAGGTTCGTTGTTCAAAGCAATATATGACTCTAATCCATCACAAACATTTTTTACGGCATTAATATTAAGTATGAGATTAACGTGCTTTTCGTTTAAGTATTCAACGAACCCCCTAACAGTAATTTAGAGCCCCCTAATAAAGTAAACATTTGTTCTCTTATAACGTTCTAGTTTTATTTCTATGTAACTAATTACATTGTTTTTATTTTATTCGTTCATAAATTTTAAAAAATATATGTCTAGTTTCTTTTTTTATGTGGTCAGATTATAAAATGTCTGGTGGTTGAAGGCTGTTATATTAATAGGCTTGATTTAATATGCTGAAACAATTAAGACACAGTCAGGTGCACAGACTCGTTTGTTCTTTATTCAGTAGGGTGAATAAAGCCATGTGTTATGTACGTTACAACCAGGTGTGAGTGATAAAATAGGACAACATTTCACTGAAAAAGTTATTTTGTCATGTTATTCATAATTTATTGGTGTCACCTGTTTCATTCTTTACGAAAGTAATTTTACTTTTTAAAGAAATCTTCACTTATTTACTTATCCGTTACATTTTTACCGTAAGCGGATAATCACGGATTTATAAAAATGTAATAAATCATGAAACGCAAGAAAAGTTGGTGGTCACAAACTTTATTATGTCCCTTGAAAGAATAGTCACATAATCACACTTGTAATACTTATAATCGTATGTTATACGCAATGTCCGATGAATATATTTAAAATGCAGAGATGTAAGGAATAAATGTGTGCCTGATAGTGATAGTAATAGTAATAGTAATAGTAATAACCCCTAATAGTAATATAAATACTATACCTACTAGTATTACTGCAATATTTATGTGATAAGTAATGTACTCTAAAACAATCACTCGCTTACCATCATATCACAGTGCTTATCATCATATAACTGTCGCTTTTGTATTTTACATACATCTTCTTTGCATGTATTACTTCACTCAAATATTATTCACAGCCGTTAGACACTTAACTTCAGTTTCCAATATCTTAGCTATTTACAGCCTTATTAAATATTATATTTACAGTAGAAGAAAGGGTTTTCAAATTCAAATCTTGCTTGAATGTTATCACAAACAAAGCTATGCTGGATTCTGAATAAAAACAATATTACATAACTCTCTAAAAGTACATAACGAAATAACTTACTAACTTGTATTCACCTTACTCGAAACCTGAAACAAAAACATCGTAAATTAAAAGAGTTTCTGTGAAATTTGCATTATATAGAACTAGTTAAAGAACTAGTAAACATTTTAAGTAGGCTTATTTTAATTTTTGAACATGGTGTATGTTTCAATCGCTTTGCATTCTACATAATATTCTCTTTTAGGTACTAAAAATGCATTGCTGTACAAAGAGCCATAATCTTATAAACATTTATTCTCATGTGTTGCCAAATTTTGTAGACTTGGTGGATGGTTCAAAATTCGATTGATTGTTCCACAGATACTTAAATGAGACGTTACCAGTTTTTGACTCAGTGCGCCAGATTAACACTACTTTGGCAATTTTATTTTTAGTTCCATCTCCACAAAAAACGATCATTTTCGTCTGGATTTTAACACCGTATTCAAACTTACTTTGAGTAGCACACGACACTTTGCAAAGTTTTCTTATGTTTCTCGAATTAAAAGAGCTTCGTCTGGGTAAAAACGCCTTTAAAATGCGTTATTGTGTTCGTTTGACAACTGTAAACTTTAATAATGTAAATGCTTCTATACGTTATAAAAGTGTAAAAATAATTATAAAAGAATAATTACTTCCTATGCGTAATTTCATTAATGTAAGCGTTAAAAAGAGTGGGTGATATTAGTAGATTCCCTCGGTTTCTTACCTTTTTAACTCTTCTTACTATCTTTATTCACAAAAATTTACAAAAGTCTACCTGGTTTGTTATTACCCTGAATTTTTGGGCAAGTAATAGCCAGAACGATTCCGACTTATTTTTAAAAATGTTAACAACATTGAAGCTTGTTTTCTTCCTTATCTTTGTTTTGGTGTCTCCTACATGATGTAGATAACATATTCAACCTGTGTTTTGTGGCGATCACGTTAATCCTCGACACATTAATCCTTGATGCGTTTCGCCTGAACGGGGTATACAGACCCGCAAAGTCATCCGTATACAACACCTAGCGTGATGACGGGACGGAGACGACGACCTAATCTCCCCACCATCGTAGCACCGTTCGGACAACCCCTGGGTTGCCCGGAGGAGAAGGCCGAGTACTTGGGTTTGTGTTTCGAGCGACAGTTGACTTCCTACCCGCCCTTGGACTGAGACTTCGATGAACAAGTTGAGATGATCGAGGAAGACTTTCTGTCTTTCCCGATCACTACGAAGCCCGAACCCATCTCTTTGGAAGAGGTCACAGATTTACTCGCTGAACTTCAGTCAATGAAAAGCTTCAGGCCTGGACGGTGTTTCGAACATCGTTTTTCATCTTCCTCCGGAGCCTGGAATGGTTGATTTGCTCAACGCCTAAGAGTGGCATACTATCAAGAAACGTCCTAAGATTTGTCTAAGACTGGCCTAATTTCCCAAGAAATGGTTAAAGGCAACCACAATAGCGATCCCGAAGCAGGGAAAAGACGATTCCCGCGCTGACAACATCCGGGCCATTAGTCTTCTGTCCGCTACGTCAAAACGGCTAGTACAGCTTTGTGTATGGCGACGAGGTCTTTAAAAAAGACCTTTAAAAACTTTGACGTTCTGGTCCCCGAACAGTTTGGGTTCCGTGTGGGGCATTCCACCACTCATCAGTTGATGAGACTGGTGGAATACATCACGGACGCCGGGTGTCGGAGAGAACAGACTGTTGGCTGTTTCTTAGATGTTGAGAAAGCCTTTGGCAGCGTATGGCATGATGAGCTTCTATTCAAACTCTGGGAAGTCCAGCTCCCAGACTGCTACCTTCATCTGATATCTAGCTTTCTGACGGAGAGGATATTCTGTGTTTCTGCGTGAAAGTAAACGCTTTTACCACTTCCGATAGACGAATGACTACCGGCGTCTCTCAAGGAAGTGTTATCGGCCCCCCCCGTTCTCAGTCTACGTCAACGACGTACCGAGACAGTCTGGAGTCTAGGTAGACCTATTTGCTGACGACACGGCTGTATTTACAACCGATCGTCTTGCAGAACGGACCGTCCTACGACTACAGACTAGCTTGATTCGCTCGGGGACTGGACTGATAGCTGGAAGGTGGCTTTTAAATGCCACCAGCCTTATAGCCGTCCTGTTCTCTGAGTGCCGAAAAGATCCGCTGAGGCAACTTCGCATCGGCAGAACGCACTTTCGCTGGTCCAACGAAGTGACCAGTCCGGTCCTTGGGACCGTATCAGGCGTCTTGCACGCACATGTTATGCACGTGCGCCAAGGTATTCAGATAACTGGGCTGGGTCAGTACATTATACGTACAGATGATTCGTGGAAGCAACCTTGGTGTACATCGCGCTAGTGTACACTAGCACAAATAGCCGATGTAAAGCCTACAAAACAGCAAATCGCCCTTGGGCAGCTACATGAGGCAGGAGCTCCGGAAAGTGGCTCGGAACACAGTTTCTGCGATGCATAACCACACAGCCCAAAGTCAGCCAAATGTACTCTACATTTCCGAGATGGGTGCGGACGTTACGCTTCGTGAGCTTCGTGAGCCTTTCAAAGGCGAGGTGAAACATCTTCACGACGCCCTGTAAGCCAGTGTTTGCGCTGATATGAAGCAAGCGCTGCGGCCGAGGAGAACTATCGGATGTAACTGGAGAGGGAGCGGTGATGGGGTCGGCCTTCTTGTCATAGTCTATGTCGAAGGCTTGACGATCATTTCGATAAGTTGCTGAAGAGAGACGGCGTACGGACAGTCATCAAGCCGACACGGAAAATACAGCGGAACCTGAAAGTTGATTATAGATACCAGAGATCCATTCTCATCGTGCTGTGTGTACAGAGTGTCCTTCTCGTGTGGAAAGGTTTATATCGACACCACGAAGCGTTCCGTCCCCTCGGGGAATGTGTCCATGACTTGGGGATCACAGGCTTCGCAGTGAGTGGTTTACATATTAGATATTGCACGAAATATTGTTTACGGTCCATATTTATTTTCGCACTTTCGCTTTCTCCCTCTATGCTGGTGAAATTTGATATTTCATAATTTTATTTAACAAAAATATGTTTTATATTTAATTATGTCTTACTACCATGTTTTGACAGTTTTCTTTTTTTATTGTCCCTTCAGATGTACAAAATACGATAAGTAATTTAAATAATTTTATTAAATTTAATAAATTCATTATTTATAAACTAGTAAGTTTAATTAAAAGTAAAGTTTTAACTAATCAAAATTAAAGGTCACAATATTCCTTAAATTATAACAAGACGCGTTGTTAACAGTTTCTACCATTGCAGTTAGTTTTTACAGTGTATATTACAGTATATAAAATAATCTGATCATTTAAAATCATTTAAAATGTTTAGTTGAAAATCATGAAAACGCATGGATGTTAATATTACGGTATATGTAATTTACACGTACACAACATTGCACAAAACTATATAAATATTACTTCGAACTCAATATTCTGCCGTTTGTCTAAAGCAGTAAGACAGTAAAAACGTCCTGAAGTAAAAAAAAATGTTCAAAAACGCAAAATGAAGGAAAGCAACAGAAGTTTTGTAGAGAAGACAACAACGTGTAGAGCGTGCCTGCAGGGAGCCGTTTGACAGATGACGCAGTAAATTCTAGTTGCACTGACATATAATCTCTGCTGTGCCTTATGTGCAGTCTTGTAAAATATTCAGCGCACGAACACACACACGCAGTCGCGCAGTGCCTACGTTTTATTGTACCGTTTCAGTGGCAAGATGCAGGCAAACGGTGTCGCTTCTAAACTTCTTTAAGTAACTGTGTAACGTAATTTGCAAGTGAGGCATACGTATATACGTGCTGGCTATAATCTTTTCTTTTTCTAGGAAATATCAAGTCCGAGCTTCGAGTAACTTAACTTCAGAAAAATGGAGTATTTTAAACAAGTGGAGAGACACGTTTCTTATACGTGACTTAGTTATCTGGAATTGCAGAAGTAAACCATACGTTAGCGTTAAGAAAGGGAACTTACAGTAGACAATTGTCTTCAAAGTGGATTGTAATAGAGTAAATAAATATACAATGTTCCTGATAACGTTTTAATATTATCAAAATTCTTAAATTGGTATAATTTTATTTGAAGAAACTACTAAAACGTTTCAAAGCCTAATAAAACTTCCACATACAATTCTGTTACCTTTAACAAACCAAATATAACACCTCATTTTATTCAGGAGGTAATAAGTTTCCACAAAAATTTAGGAAACCTTGGAAATAATATTTATTAAAATTGGGTAAGCCGTAACTGTCAGAACAAGAATATAATCAATGAAAAAACAAAAAACAAATCTCAAAACAATTTTTTTTTACTTCAGAACGCAGGCGAAATACAGAAAAGTAACGCCAAACGGCAGAACACACAAGTTTTTTAAACTTAGTTTGAAAATAGTATAAATAAAAGAAAAAATATACCTGGATTACTTATCAACTAGATTCTGAAAAGTAAAGCGTGAAGTTTGATTATGTGAAGTTGAATTATTAGGACACGTGACTCTCCATCACTAAGTGACAGGATACTCGTAAGTGATAGAATACTGTTTGCTTGTGGTTTCTGTGTTTACACATTATTTGCTTTTGTAACAATTATTTATATTATATGACAGATATAAAGAAGAATAATTAAATATCTTTTATTTAATTAAATTCGCATAAAATAAAAATCTTTATACGCTATCATGTGGCTGTATGCTCTGCTTCATCCGCTCATTACATATGTAATTAGAATGTACATTTCACACACACACACACACACACACACACACACACACACACACACACACACACACACACACACACACACACACACACACACACACACACACACACACACACACACACACACACACACACACACACATGTATTTTTGTAAAAGCGTTGAACATTTCCTGGGGCTGTCATAATACAAAAAATAATATAAAAAAGGAGAAGTATAAGAATTCCTCGCCTTCTATAAGAGCATGCCGCTGGGAAACTGAAACTCTATAAGGGTGTTACTCTTAACCCTAAGTAGTAGCTGAATTAGAAGCAGAAAGTGAAGTCAGTGTGTACTAGGGCAAGTTATAGTGCGTGAATAGGGAATTTCTCTATTTGGATATACATTAAAATGGTTGTCTATTATACGTATGCATTGAAAGGAAATATAATTGGTGTAATGCTAAAGTAATCATTCTAAACAAGTTTAAAATAATCTGTATTGTTATTAAATTATACCCACATTCTATGTAGCCATTAGATAGGCTGAAGGTTTTTTTTTTTAGAAAAATCAGCTCTCAAATTTTAGAAACAATACATAAATTTGTTTAATTAATTAATATTGTAATTAAATATTATAAACATTATAAATAACTTTTTTTTAGATTCTGAGGTCTTGGCAGGTCTTGGCCTTTAATCCAACGACGTCACACCAGGCGTGTTGCTGAACCGTGTATTTGATTATTACCTACGTTCTACCTTTACCAGTGGCAATGAAAATTGGATTACATTTAGATACAAAATAGTCTTTGCTAAGCCGATGCAGTAATCTTTTTAAAGTATATTTATTATATAATATTTATGTTGTGACGTTATTCAATTTCTTTCTTCTGCAAGTAGTGTAAATTTCGTATTTTCTTTTTAACACCTGACGCACGTTTCACTGAAAAATATCAGTATCATCCGAGGTTTGTAAGTAAATTAATAACAATCGAAATAATCCTGTTAATATAAAAATTAGCGAATAATCGAATTTGTATCGATTTTAATGTAAAAATAACTGATAATCGATTTAGGTCGATTAGTTAACGATTGTTCTAATGTTTAATTTTCTTCAGCAGCTGGTTTCTCGGTTATATTTGAAATATTTATTGTTTATATTTTATTCATATTTATTTTTATTTTTTAGTAGATTTATAATTTTAAATAGATCGTCTTGTTTTGTTTTTATTTGGGTTTGTTCTTTAATTAATACATTATGTTTATTGTGTTTGTAAATATTAAGGTTTTCCCAAATATTCATTTTTTGACTAAATATCACTATAATATTGACGACTCGGGACACTAAGTTTTTTATAAGTAAAAACGTAAAGTTTTACCTTACAGCCTAAACCGGCTTTCACCTATAGAAGGCTTCATCAGAGGCAGCCTCTGATGAAGCCTTCTATAGGTGAAAGCCGGTTTAGGCTATAAGGTAAAACTTTACGTTTTTACTTATAAAAAACTTAGTGTCCCGAGTCGTCAATATTATAGTGATATTTAGTTAAGTAACGGACACGTCATGGACAACGAAATCCATTTTTTGACCTTTTTGTATGTTTTTAATTAATTTTATATTTTCAATGTTAGAAATTGGTGGTTATTATTTAGACAATGTATCGCTAAATTAGGTTTATAAATATTTGGTTTTAAATATTGTAGCATTACAAGATGGTACCAGCAAATAAACTCAACTGAATTATCAAAATAGCTAGGGAAATTGATCAAATAAACAATTAATTAGATAAAGGAAGAATTACATTAACTAATTCAATAAACCATGAATATATAAAGAATAATTGTTACAGATGAATGAATAGATTGAAAACATAAAGTAGCCTTGTAAGTAAACAAAATAAATAACTTGACAAACAGATATATAAATGACTAGACTAGATTGTATCTTTGACATAATAAATTACCCAATCGATTAGGAGAGTAAGTGAATATATTTTAATATAATGTTGAAAGAAGTAATGTTTAGTAAATAAGCAAAAAATATATTAGGGTTAAGAAAAATCAGTTATGTAACAAGCCTAACAGTCCAGCTAGGTCTCAGACCTAAGACTGCATTTGTAATTATCATAAGTATAGAGTTATAATAAAAACTAGATAATTATGAACATAATTATGTGTATTAAGAAGAAAAAATTATAAATAGTGATAATTAAACTGTGCAAATGACACAGTGCAAACAGTAATAACAAAATAAAGTATTGTGAACAAAGTATGACCACTAACTGGCAACCTAACCTTAAGGAAATGAATGAAAAATAGCTATAAACCTAGATTCAGTATAAAATATACTGGAAGTATAGATTCAGTGACATCTGAGTGCAAATAATAGACACTGAGACAAGTCAAATAGAGATCATTCTATTGTAAAAATGTTGCAAAAGTTTTATTTTTGTATAATAATGTAGTAGGGTATAGTAGGAAGGAAAGACTACTATTGTATATTAAAGAATAATAGAAATGTAAGGGAGAAGGTAATATAAATAAACTAGCAGTATAAAGTGTGACAAATAAACTGATTACGCAAATAATGTTAAAGAAACCACTATTGTTGTTTATGAACACATAATAACAGTTAGTAAGATTTCAACGTACAACAAAAACCTACATCTACTTGGTAGATGAACAGAGGCAATGTAAGTCATAAAAATTGTAATGGCCTATGTCCAATATGTAAAGAAATAGTATAGGTTGTTAGACTAAGACATGAGTAATCTAAAATATTTGTAGAATACCAATAAGAATGTAATTAACAAGATGTCTACTTTGACCAAAAAACCCTACATGTACTGTAGTAGATAGACAGTGACATTACAAGGTACAAAGCATGTTTTAAATAATAAAATGTATAGTAAAAGATTATATGGTCTATTAGTATTAAATACCAAATGTTACATTGTATTATAATTAAGTCATTTTATTGTAAGAAGAAAAGAATAGCCCTAGGTACACAAAACATTTTAGGCCTATTCTATAAGCCAAGAGTATTATAGAAAGTTGAGGTTCATATTTATTATTAATAATGTTAAAATGTTTGTTAATAGCATAAAAACATAAATACAAATGAGAAAACAAAAATGTAATAAAAAATATACCTTTTAAAACTAATGTATAATCAAATTATTATTGTGAAGCTTTGTACTTCGTAACAGTCATTTTCGTTAAAGATTATTGTAGTCAAAAGAATTCACGACTGAGATTAAATTAAAATAATCAGTATTAAGCTTGAGTGAAGGAAGGTGTTGCCAACCACTGAGCGAAAATTATAGTAAGCTTGGTCAAATTATTATTAAAACAAATGTTATTTAGTAAATTCAGAAGAGAAGAACAACAGTTAAGTAAGAATAAAAGAATTAGAAATTAAATCAATTTAGAATGAATTATTATTTCAATAATCGATAATTTTTTCTCAATTTACGAAGGTTAGCGTTTTAAACCCACCTTAAGGATTAAGTTGGCTGTACCTAAATTTTTGTGCGCCACGTGCTATTTAAATTATTAAACCAGATAAGTGAATCAACATAAAATTAAACCAAAATAATTAAATTAAAGTCAAGAATTTTAATTAACCAAGTAAGATATTGGTTTCACTAATCAACAGTTACTATAATAACCAGTTTACATTAGGTTACCAATCGGTTTCAACAACGTAAGTTATTTCTTTGACAAATAATTACACAGTGAGATACCAAACTTTATGGAATATTAATATAATTTTCCATATGACGCCCAATTTAATTAAAATCTACCAATAAATAACTTTCAGTATTGGTAATAAATATTACATTACAATTTACTTGACTGAATATCATATTACGTGCACATACAGATATACAAAAAATCAGTTCAAACAAGAAGGTACGTAAAAAGTGAGTGTTAAAATATGCATTGCGGTGCTGAAGGAATCTATCTAGTAGTTTTTTCTTTGTCTCGCCCACGTAAAATTTATTGCAATCTGGACATTCTATTTTATATATTCCATTTTTATTGTGAATATTGGATTTAGTTTTAGGTTTTATTTTATTAAAAACTATATTATCCGTATTATAAGATATTTTAAATTAGTATCTTTAAATATTTTATTTAGTTTTTGAGTTATATTTCCGTAATAAGTGAAGGTTGTATATTTTATATTATTATTAATAGGTGAATTTTTAAATGTTCTAGGGAATTTTATTAGTGATTTTATGTTTTATTTTATTTTTTAATTTAGTAATAGTTTTTATTTTGTATCCATTTTTAACTGCTAAATTACATGTGTGCGCTCTACAATACAGTCCGGATATGTATGCAAAATTTTATAACATTCGGATGAGTAGTTTCGGAGGAGTTTGCGTTCTAAGTTGTGCACCGAGTCATGGATAGAGGGCTATGCCTGATTTCGCTACGCTCATCAGGCTCCGCCCAATAATGTTTGTGTTGTGTCGGGCAATATTTCTCATTTTATTTTGCATTATTTAAACAAATATTTAATGTACCAGTTCATGTATATTTTGTTGCAATGTTTGTCTTCACTAAGCACCTTCTAATTTAATATATGTTACGGCATCTGTATAAGAATCTGTACAAATTCATTTTTATACTTTCGTGGTCGCTAATGAAATTAGTTTCTGTTGCAGCGACCTTATAATAAAAAATAAATTAAAAAAATTACTCAACTATTTACATGAGTTGGTTTCTGCTTATATCGTATATTTTGTGTAACTGTGATTTCAATATAAATGTAACTAAAACTGCCTTATTTTGTTGAGAAATTATATTTGTAACGTTATGGTTGGAATCGCTGGTCATAAATAAAACAATCAAGTGAATAACAGTGATGCCCAAGGGTGTAATTAATATCTGAAATAGGATAATAATACTGTAGTTAAAGGCTAAACATAAACATCAAAATAGGGATAGAAATGTTTTCATTCAAACTATGTTTTGTTATTTATAATTTAATAACCACAATATATGGACGTGCAAATTATCTTCACACACGGTAAACAAATCTCTTGGAACAACATCGAGTAATTAACATTTTCGGCTAAAACCCACGTGATGCAATGTAATTTTTATATTAAGAGAAACAATCATTTTCTTTAATAATATTAGACAACTTATCAAATATCATATTGACGATATAATACGAGATAATAATAATCATGAATTTGTGTCTTTATGGATAACGTAAGTTTTGTATTTTGTTTGCTTTTATAATCTAAAATTAAATACAGATACCTGTAGATGAAATTAGTTATTCACTTGAAGTCGTACACAATAAATTACTCAGTACTATTATTAAGTACTTTAAAATATCTCATAAAACTTGTTTTTTTTTAAATGACTGCATAATTTCTATTTTGAGTATAATTGACTTTAAGATAACTTCACAAACTTATCATTCGTTCTTCTTTCAATATATTACTAGTACATTATGTTAACCGCATGGGGGCCAGAGTGGATCTACAGATTTCTGACTACAGTTGTACGCACTTCAAAAGCCTGAGGTAAAATACAAAATGCACGGTTAACAGTACATATTACTATCTAAATTCTCATTGCCTACATGTTTTAATATGTACTTACTACAGATAATAACATTATGAAAATAATTAAAGTGGGATCATACAAACTGGTAACTCTGTAGAACAGCACTTTCGTTTGCCTGATTTAAAATCAGGCGAAGGCTTATAGCAACGAAGCAAAGAAAAGGGCTCTCTTCAGTGACTGTTTTATGAAACCAATATCATAATCATCGTAATGTTTAAATATATTAATTAATAAATATATTACCCAAACTATTACTAATTGTTTAAATATTTATTTTAAATTATAGTATTACTAAAATGTAGTATTGAAACATTAGTAGAATATGTATGTACATATTGTAACGACACCAAAATTCTAAAAGAAATAAGCGCATCTTATTAAATCAAGCATAAATAATACATATAGTAATATAATAATAATAGCGGGGCGCAATGTTAATGATAATAGGCCTAAGAGAAATTTAATAAACTAATTAGAAAATGAACTTGCTGAAGAAGAGTTGCAGTATAAAAACAGATAGAATAATAGAAGGATAATTAAAACTACTATATTACAAGAGGTATTGAATAACAAAGGTGAATGACATTAAGGCTAATAAATCATTGAACTCTGAAGTGAAGTTATATAAAAGAGAAAGAAATCTACTTAAGAAGTATACCAACAGTAATATTGAATATAATAAATAAATGGAGTTATTGGAAGGCAATGTAGAATAAGAAAAAATATTCAGAAGATAAAAGATTCCAATGATGCGTATAATGATAAGATTTATAATTATTTTATTTATAGAGTGAGAAAGCTAAGGCGCCAATTTAGAATTATTTTATGGGCAGCAGCCAAAGTGCACTGTACCAGGTATGTGAATGTTCGGATGAGCAATTGGACGTAAAAGGGCCACTCAACGCCGATATTCATTCATAATACCATATTAATATATAGGGAATCATTTAACATTAGTATGGAATCAATTTGAATAAAAGAATGGAATATATAAATAAAATATACAATGAACCAAGAGAAAACTCAAGAACTACAATTCGTTAAAACCACCAATACTAATAAATAAACTCCAGAGATAAAGAAGAAAATAATTGGTATCGATAAGAAAGGTAGGTTTCAATTTGCCTATAATAATGAAGAATTTGTTTAATAAATGTCAATCTTATCACCAAGCAATATTAATACCATAATATCATACACTTCAACTGTTGAAGACATCAGCAAGCAATAACAACGAGTTATCTAAACAAATCGAAATCAAAATAATTTGAAGGAAGAAACAATAATAAATAAAAGTGTGAACCTATTTACAAACCAAAAGTCCTACAACAGACATTACTATGACAGATTACTATACTATATAGACAGTACCCAGTTAGATTTGGAGTAGTCCATAAACAAATAAATAATGATAATAAATTTAATGAATAATGAATGAATCAAATAGAAAGTCATATAAAGTACAATACAAATTTAGAAGTAAATGTAAAATGTAATTAAGATGTGCTACAAATGTAATATAAAACAAGTGTAATTAATTGGTAAGAGAATGTGATATACATTGGTATTCAATTAAGAAGAACTGTGAGTGGATAGTAATTATAAACAATTATTTAATGAAATGAATTACTAATCCATAGTAGCAGATGATACTGACATTAACATTTAGTTTTTTCTTTATTAGTGTTTGAGTTACATAAGTTTAATAGATATTAATCACACAGACAATGGTTTAAAAGTGTGCATTCAGTTAAGCCCTGAAGGGAATTATAGTAATTTGAGAATAATTGTTAATTAACAGTTTGTTTATATTTAAAGAAATTAATTAATATAAAACAAGTGTAAGCAGGATCGATTATGAGTCTTCCAATATAAAAATATAATCAGTCAACATAGACCTAGATGATTATGTTCAGTAAATAATAAATTATTCAAAAATATTTGTCAAATTACAAATAACTATAATATTTGATATTAAAATTGTTCATAGTTTTGTCAGATAAAATAATATGTAAATTGTATTAAGTATTATGATGTAATAACTAAGACAACTTGTACATAAAAGGTAAAATAATGTATTATATAAAAATAATATCCTATGACAACTAAATCTCAATTTGAACAGATATGACCAGAGTATTTATGTGTATCCAGGAAACAAAAAGAGAGAAAAAGAATGTTGTTGATTATTATTAGAAAAAAATAATAAGCCAAGAAGGAGAGTTGAGTGTAAATTTTGAAAACAAGGTAAATATTAATACAAGAAACATATGAATATTATTAAAAAATAATATAATAGAAAGTAAAAAAACCTTATATCAAACTATAACAGAAATAAGATTCAAGTAATTAAAGAAACAGCTTAACAAACCAGCTTTTAAATCTTACTGATGACCCAAACAGAAGAACAACTACACTTGGATTAAGTTAAAAACAGAAACACTGGAATTTAACCATTATATGACACCAGGAGATTTCAGATAAACTACACTACAAGAGTTAACATCTATGGATCACAAAAGAAGCATATTTCTTCATTAGAACAACATAAACAAACTGAAGACACTGGAAATTTCCATCACGGATACCAGAAGGCTGTGTGAATTGAACTGAACTGATACACATTGTGTAACGTATATTTATTATTATAATTAATACTAAATTTATATTATTCATTATTATATCGTTTATAATGTAATGTACTATCTGTACTTGTTTTTATTTATAATTGCTGAACCTTTATATCAGCCAAAAGAACCTTAAACTAATATCAATATAAAAGAGAAGAGAATCGACCCTGAGATTTCTGAATTATATTAATAGTTACAATAAATAGACTATATCAATTTTTGAATAAAATTACAATATTATTATTATTATTATTATTATTATTATTACCAAATACCATTCCATGTGTTTTTATTTATATAGAAATAGAATTAACAAGTGTTACTAATTGATGTACACAAAGAGAGGGATAAATTAAGTTAAAACCCGTCTTGTAATAAATTGACGCATCCAAAGTGAGGCATAAAGAACCTGTAATTCCTGGAGTGTTTATAAATTGGCGAAACCAACAGTGGGGATTAGAAGATAGTGATAAGGGACAATTACGTGTGGTTATAAATTGGCGTCCAACCTGTGAGGTTGTAATTAGGGAATCAATAGGCAAACAAATAATAAAATAATAACAAAATTCAATTCCTAATTTTAGCTGGCGGGTGATATAGGTTCAATAAAACAACAGAAATGCACAAACGAGCAACATCAAAGAGAAGAGCAGCAGAAGCAGAGAAGGAGAGTAGTATGGAAGACACGGAGACGACACCAGTGGAAGATGTAGAGATATTACTACCTCCTGCAGAAACTAACAAACCTACACAACAACAAAAGGAACATCCCGAGAACACTACTCAAGTAGGGGATGTCAGTTTCCAGGAAACCATGATGAGAATGATGATGGAAATGAGAGAGGATAACAAATCCATGAGTAAGGAATTGAAGGAAGAATTAAGGAAGGACATTGGAGGAACCAGTAAGAAGATGGAGGAGACACTAAGTAAGAAAATGGAGGAGAATAATAAGGTAATGAAGGAAGAATTGTGTAATAAAATCGGAGATACCAATAAGAAAATTGATGAAAATAGTAAGAAGATGGAGGAAAATAGTAAGAAGATGGAAAGTGACAACCAACAATTGAGGGAAGAGTTAAAGCAAATCAATACAGAGAATTTAAAACGAATCAATGAAAGGTTTGAAGAAAATTTTGAGAAACAAAATGAAAATAATAGGCAAATGAATGAGAAAAAAGACAGTATCAAAATAAGTTTGGGACAACAAATTAACGAAAAAATCGAAGACGTTGATAAGAATATAAGACGATTTATAGACGAACAGAACCAAGAACTGAGAGAAAATATTTATGGGAGGATGGAGCAGGTTAATGAGATAATTAACCAGAAGATGGATGGAAACACTGAAGAAAGGAGACAAGAGATAGCCAAAACAAATGAAAGAATAGAACAAATTAACGAAACCACTGAACAAAATAGAGTGAATTTATGTTCCAAGATAGATCAGGTAAAAGAAGATAGTCGTGTTCAAATAGAGACAATACAATGGGAACAAGTAAATTTGGAAAAGGTTCAGAAACAAAGCGGAGAGAGATGTGACAACATGGACATTTCAATAAATAAGATTAATAACCACGTCCTACAGAACCAAGAGGAAATAGAACTGGTGTGAACTAGACCAACTAATATAAATAGTACAAATACAACCGAGAGTCGTGAAGGAATTAATTTTAAGAATTATCGAAAAAACCCTATGGAATTCATAGCAAGAATAGATGAACATTTTAATAAATACCGTATAACAAGGTGGAACTCAAATAGGGAAATGTTGGACGAATGTTTTAGAGAAATGAATGATAATTGGTGGGTTGCAACAAGAAATGAAATTACCTACTATACACAATTTAAGAAATTATTTAAAGAAAAATATTGGTCAGAATCAACTCAACATATAATACGAGACAATATCACTCATGGGAGATATGACGTCTATCGTGGTACTTCACCGAATACATACTTCTTAGGAAAGGTGTGCTTAGCTAAACATTTGGAGCCTAAAATACCTGAGGAATGTCTGGTTACAAAAATGGCATACCATTATGATGAGAGAATTTCGGGAGCCCGATTAGGCAACCAAATTAAAACTATACAGGCCATGGCCAGCTTACTAGAGAATTACGAACATGAAAATTATTACCGGAAAAACAGCCAAAAGAACCTTAAACTAATATCAATATAAAAGAGAAGAGAATCGACCCTGAGATTTCTGAATTATATTAATAGTTACAATAAATAGACTATATTAATTTTTGAATAAAATTACAATATTATTATTATTATTATTACCAAATACCATTCCATGTGTTTTTATTTATATAGAATTAGAATTAACAAGTGTTACTAATTGATGTACACAAAGAGAGGGATAAATTAAGTTAAAACCCGTCTTGTAATAAATTGACGCATCCAAAGTGAGGCATAAAGAACCTGTAATTCCTGGAGTGTTTATAAATTGGCGAAACCAACAGTGGGAATTAGAAGATAGTGATAAGGAATAAATATGTGTGGTTACAAATTGGCGCCCAATGTGGGGCTTAGAAGATAGTGATAAGGGACAATTACGTGTGGTTATAATATGTATATATATATATATATATATATATATATATACACACACAATATACACACATATATTGTAACGCAACAGAAATGCAGTCATCCATGTTACATAAATAGTATATTAACAAAATAATAAGTAAATCAATATTTAACTCCCATGATAAAACAAAGGTCTAATAAATACATTTATAATTATATATAAAAATGAATAAGGATGCAAGGTAGAAATAACAATAGTAAACAAACCTGTGAATTAGACAATAGTAAGAAATCCATGTTCAGTGAAAAGTAAATAAATCTTATACTGATGAGAATTGTAAGAAAGAAACTAGTACAGAAAATGTCAAAGTAAATGACAATGAAATTAAACAAAAATGAGACAATAATTTACCTTATAGCAATAGTAAGTAAGGATTATGAATTAAATGATATTATTTTGTAACGATGAATGTTATGTTAAAGTTTATGTTATGTTATACAAATTACTTGTTGAATTAATGGAAAGTAATGAAGCAAAATGTATTCTTCAATTACTGTTATAGAAGGATGTGGGAAACAGTTAGGTAATGTTAATAGATCACAATTCTCTTATATGTGATCCATAGATCAAGATAAAATTGTTATTAGTTATAGAAAGAATAATTATTTATGTAAATGTTAATAGTTAAGATTTGATTATATGTATGAAATTATGTAAAAGGGCTATAGTTGTTCACCAGTTATAAACAAAGGTAGGTCCATATAGAATAAAAGGCCTAACAGCCAATAACACTATATAACCACTCATAACATAAAGGTTAGGTACAGAAGTTAATAATAATTAATGAATACGGTTCAAAGAGCTATGAAAAAACATTTGATAAGTAATGATATATAATAAACCACCTCAATTTAAACAAATTATGATAATGCCACAATGCCATGATATCGATTGATAACGTTTGATATCGAAAAAGTAATAAATATAAAAGAAACAGACTAAGATCAAAAAACCAGCAGAATATATGTAGAAAATAGTAAACAAACTATAGGTAAAGTTATATTCCGATATGATAGAAGATTAATAAGGAATGGACGAAAAATATATGAAATAAACACTATATACAAAACATTGAGAAGGAAGAAAAATAATGTGTTTCTAAGGACAACAGTAATGTATGAAGTTGTTGATTTTCAATTATTGCCTTTTATGATCTGAACGTGACGAGATTAAAAAATCCAAGAAATGTTTAATGTAATTAGAATATTCTGAGTTATTTTGATAAATTATAATACACAAAATACTAATGATAATCTTCTTGACTTATGCCAGCAAAGTTTAACCAAATGAGATCATAATACAGTATCACAGTACAAATTAATAACCGAGTTCCACAAGGAAGGACTTGAATTGTCCTATACCAGAAAAGAATTAACGATATATTAAAACCAATACAAAGAGTTAACTGTGTCACAACAAATAATATACACCACACTGGAACTCATAACCTTTTAAATACACGGAACATCACTAATTACTTCAAACGAGAGAAGAACGTATTTGGATCCAGAAATTGCAGAAGGACCACCAGTCTGGCCGTAAATAAACCCAGGGAGCTGTATTTCCGAGGTGAACAGGACAAGAATTCCACTTTATTAAACCGAAGAAAGGAATATCGAACGACATATCCATTCTGAGCGTCGAGATTATCAACCAACTGCCTACTCAAGTTGCTTCGTTCTAGTCTGGTAAATTATAATTGTATAAATCATATTAACAACACAACACTTCAAATTTGTAAATCTTGCATTCTTATCTAAGTATTTTTAATCTTCCCCACAGTTACAAGAACCTTCACACCCTGAATTAAGTTAATTATAAACAAAAACAAATTATATAACCGAATATAAAATAAAATATTGGACCGAACAATAATCGATTCACGCAATCTATAGCCTTTGTGTATGCCAATTGGAACCTATCTTATTTAATGTTGAAGGAGTGAATAAATAAAGAAACCTTGTATAGTTGCAAAATCTTATCATTTGGGGTATTATTTAATGAGTTGGGAATAAAAAGTAACTGACTAAGTATATAATATTTGATTACCGTAAACAGTGAATTAACCTATAAGTTTCGTTGCCCCGGAACTGCAGCGCTTATTGCGGAATTCTCCGACACCAAAGAGAAGAGCGTTAAAATACAAAATTTACATAATTCTCTTCGAGGTATACTAGGGTTGAGCGAAATTATAGAATAAAACATTAATTATTTAAGTTTCAAGCACACTAACACTGGTATTTTTCTTCTATTAGAGATAAGCTAATATTAGTTAATGATATTACTATATTCCCCAACTCCAAATATCTCAGAAATTAAATTAAATTAACACGACCGAAGAGAGGAGAGACAGAGAAGCATACCCGTTCCTAGTAACAAATAGGTTTACATTGCGTGACACGAACGAGACGCACGTACTCGTCTCAATACAAATTGACGAACCCAACAGTGGGGCTTAACCCAGTAATACCCGTCGGTTACAATACAATATATATATACAATATACATATATATATATTATTATACATATAATAATATGTATCAAACATATGTGCGAATGCATAACCAGAAATTAACTCTTTTTATTAAATATTATTTTATTTATTTTCTGCGTAGTTCAGTTTCATTATAACTATAAAATACCTAATTTTTATAGATAAAGTGACTCGAAAATAACATTATATTAAACGACTACCCCACAATAACAAAAATATCTGTAAATAGTGAAAACAGTTTGAAGGGGGTGAAAAGTTTTTTTCGAACCGAGTTCAAGTAAATGATTTTAAGTATAAATCTTAGAAATTGGAAGTCATGTATGGTTCTCCACATTGATTTTTTTTTATATACTATTTATAACTGCTATAATTCCCACCTTATTTTATTTTAATTTAAAATTTTATAAATATTCAAATAATTTAATTAATAAAATTAATCAATTTCTGCTTTCATTTTCTTTCACTGGTTTCTCTTCAGAGACCGAAGTGGTACTCTGAAATTAGGAAGTTAAAAACGATGAGTAGAAAATTCAATTTAAAAAATACTACTTTGATGTTTGAATCGTTTAAAGTGTTACAATGTGAACAGTATTTTTTAATTCCTATTGTGCGACCTTGCTTAAGATGTATATCAGATGTTATAAATGACAACTTTTATGTAGGGTTGCTTTATATTGTTACCTTTATATAGTTTTAGTGACTGAATTATACTACTTATGTTGACTGCAACTGCTGTGAATGAGGAAATTATGTTCTAATTTCAGTCAGGAAATCCCGTTAACATATAACAGAAGGTTGCGCGCGCGCGCGCACACACACACACACACACACACACACACACACAAATAGCTTCTTATTTTCTTCCCTTCAAGCATTACGCCTGCGGCCTGTTGCACTCCCTGGTATAGGGCTGACAGCGTTTCCTGAACAGTAATCTGTGCCGACCCAATGTATGAATTACCTCCACAAACAATTATAGCTAAGTTATCTTGAGAGAAGCGAGGGGACACGACGCTATAACAGTTACTTTCTCACTTCCATATTATCTCCCTCTCTGTCACACACATGTATGAAGATTGCTCTCGCCATTCCTTTTGCAGCCGATGTTCACGCTATGAAATACTGTATAAGTGTTGTATAAAAGTGAATGACAATTTTTTTATCCTCGCAACGAGATGTTTGTAGACTGCCCATCTCTAAGCCACTGTTCAATTTCTGTCGTCAGGTTTCTAGTAGCACAACTCACCTTCTACTACCACCAGAGACAAAACATTGGCATCTTGTAACCACGTGCAGTGGCAAGCCTCTCCGTGGAGAGGGAAGTGTGTGTGTGCGTGTGTGATATTTATCTATATTAGGTAAGCCAGACAAGACCACTGTATTATATGTCATTTGCGACAAACGAGGGTAGGCAGTTTGACTGGATCACATGACCGCAGCACATCTGTTGCGATTGTGAGTCACGAGGGGAACCACTTGCGCCATCCAAGAAATATTTTAATGAAACTGTCATGATATTACATCTCGTTTCGATATGAAGACGAAATTTTGGGTACTTAATTATTGATTATTAAGTATTTAATTATTTAATTACGCCTGAAATTCTACAAGGTGATGGCTCTTCCTACACTTCTTTATGGGTCTGAGAATTAGACTTTAACGAAAGGCCATGCCAGTCACATCCAAGGGGCTGAAATTAGATTTCTCAGGTACGTGGCAGGGTATACTCTTCACGATCGTAGAAGAAACACAGATAAACGGCAGGAACCGAATATTATGAGTATACTCGACAGGATCGCCCAGTATCGGCTGAATTGGTGGGAACATCTTTGCCGAATGGATGACTGCCGCATCCCCAAACAACTATGGAACTATAAGCCGAGGGGACGGAGAGGTGTGGGACGTCCGAGGAAGCGCTGGAGTGACCAGCTCTAATGTTTTCCTATTTGAGACCGGAACAAACCATCCTTGGTTTAATCCTTGAAGAAGAAGAAGAAGACGATGATGATAATGATGATACATTATTTAATTATTGACATTATGGGTACTTGCTAAGTGACACAATGGAATAATATTCCTTGCCACGGTAGGACGTCCTGTTTTTGTTACAGATAAATGGCAAGTGACATTACGACTGGCACTGCTTGCATGCAGTTTTACGTTGCAGCAAGTAAGACATTCATTCCCCTTCTCGACGTCTGGTAATCAAAAACTGCAGCATTGTATAAGTTGTTTTCCATTTCCTTTTCAAGTTTCTTCTATTCAGTCTACTGATTATTCGACGTACCATTGCCTTGTACGGTTTAATAAGTAACACCGAAACAGGTGCCGCGGACAGACAATGCACATACGTTCACAAATTAATGACTACGTACAATGACGTGTTGTTAATATTCTTCAAGAAATTTATAAGGTCAACAGTTAATAAGGTAATTAGGGGACAACCCAGGATTGTTATGTTACGAAAACTACTTAACACAGTAATTCAGAGAAAACTCTCAGAGTACTTGGAAAAACGTCCGAGTTATCCAGATTTTTATGTAGGCCTACTTAACAAAAAAAAAAAAAAAAAATTAAAACCCATACCACTTAACCAGAGTTATTGGAAGTAGATATGTAATCCACTTTCATAAAGTAGTGAGGTCGAAAGAAATTTTATAGAAACTATGGCACGTTCTGTCTCGTTATTAGCAGAAGTACTCTGATCAAAAGTGTGGTATGTTGTATGCTTTCAGAAAGTAGTTATAACATTATCCTAAGCAAATTTTTAATGACAAGAATAGTTTTATAATATTTTTAGTTCACGTTAAAGATGTACTAAATTACAAATTAAATTAAATATAAAAAATAATTAATTATTAAATTAATTAATTACGAACTTAATTAATTAAATTATTATATTTAAAATTAATTGTCATTAATTAAGAAATATCAAAGAATTTAATTCAAAAATTATCAATAATATGTGTGCGTTTTATTTTAATGTAAAAGTACTTAATAAAAACTATTTAGGTCTATAAAATGAACTTCATAGAAAACAGGTTAGGTAATTTAGGTACAACGTTTGCTAGACTTGTGTTGCTACCACTAATACTCACTTACACTTCCATGAACGCTTTCAACCCTCTCGGCTCATCTTCAGGTTGTTTCCATCTGAAGATGAGCCGAGAGGGTTGAATATGCTAATGGAAGTGTAAGTGAGTGGTAGCAACACAAGTTTAGCATAAGTTAGACTTAACCACTATATTGGATTTATAGTTTAAATTTAGGTACAGGTATTAATTAGAAAACTTCAATATTTAGATAATTTAGGTACAGGTAATATTTCTAAAATTTTACTCTGGAAATGACAGCTGCTTATATTGATATTTTCGTTATTTTAAAATCATACAGTAATTGTTTTAAAGTATAATCCTAATTTTAAATAATAATGAAGTATTCTTATCAGGGGTAGACATCTAGTAAATATAGTCAATAATGTTACGACGGTCTTTAGATACAGTGGAAAACAAAATATGTACAAGACACCAATTAAGTCACTAATCACCAGCTTTAATTTTCACAGTTAACAGTTCGTAATTAACAACACAGTCTCTTATAACAAATCAAATAAAAAAAATTGTTCACACGCAAATAAATGTCAACTAATATTAAAACACAATTGTATTACAATATACCGTCCGATTATAAAACACAAAACTTAACTAATAACGCGCACAGTAATTTTGCCCGATAATAACTCGAACCGCACTGTAAATATATGGCTATGTATATGGCTTGAGATCTTTCACCACGTCTGGGCGCACAATAGAAATTGTTGCGCCTGTGTCAACTGTAATCGAGGTTGGCCTTTCTTGAACAAATCCGGTAACTACCAAGCTCCCGGTGTTTTTCTGAAGTGCAGAAATTGCGTATTGTCTGGAGGCTTCGTTCCTCCAGTTAGTCAGCACACGCCCCGTTGTACCGACTATTGCTCGTTTCCCTGCTGCTGAATTCTAACCCGACAATCTCGTTGTAGATGTCCAGGTTTCCCACATCTATAACACTTCGGTCTTCCATCCTTTCTTATTTTATTCTGTGGCGCCGACCGTCGAGTCTCTGTTACTTGTTCTTCTTCCTCATCGTCTGTGCCGTCGCGATCTTTTAACGCGCGCACTTTATGACTTGTGGAACCAGACGCTGATTTGGCGGCCTCAAATTGCAAAGCTTGTACCAGGGCGTCCGTACTGTTCTGGTGTCTTGCCATTCATAACAGATGGTGTAGTTTGTTACCTCGGACACCGGCAGTAAATGTCTGCATCGCAAAACTCGTTCGGAAATCGTCTGGCGCTTCAGGATAGGCTAGTTTAATTAGTCTGTCGATACTTGCTTCAAACTCTTGAAAGCTCTCGCCGGAATGCTGTCGCCTTGCTCTCAACTGGGTGCAGTACACATCATGCAAATGTTTATCACCATACCGTAATTCTAGAGCTTTTATCAACTCGGCATAGGTGTTCTGGCTGTCAAGTGGCACTTTCTGTAGTAATTCTGCCCCAGGTCCCTCTAATGCAAGAACGAGTGAAACAGCCTTGTCTTTCTCTGTCCAATTATTTGCGCATGCAGCAGCGTCAAATTGGCGGACGTACGTTGCCCAGTGACTGCTTCCGTCAAAGGTTGGAGCTTTGACATGAACTGTCCCTACTGCAGGCAAAGTTACTTTCTCTATTGACTTATTTTCTGCGTCTTTTTCTGTCTTTATTATTGGTACAGTCTGTTCACAAAGTTGTTTTGGTTGTATCTTCAGGCACTGGACAACTTCACTTTTAATTTGATCTCTTATGTTTGACATTGAGTTTTCTACTACAGATATTTTATTTGACACGGCCATTTTTGAAGACAACGATTCTTCTATGACAAATATTTTTGTAGACATCGATTCTTCTATGACAGGTATTTTTGTAGACATCGATTCTTCAACAATCGAGCCAGATTTTTCGATTTCAGCTATTTTTAATGTAATTGATTCTTGTACCTCCGATATTTTATTAACTTGCTTATTAAGCTCACCTCGTAGAAGACCCAACTCTGCAGCGGTTTGTTCTTGTGTCTGCTTTTGCTGCTGTATTAACTCCTTGATGTCTTCTGTTTCACGTTTACGTCGTTCCTCTGTTTCTTCCTTTTCTTGTCTTCGTTCTTCTTTTTATCTTTCTTCTGTTTCTAGCATTAGTGCTTTCTGACGTTCCTCAGTATCTTCTCTTTCCTGTCTGCGTTTTTAATCCTGTCGTTTTTCTGCTTCTTCCGCCTTCTGTCTGCGTCTTTCCTCTGCTTCTAGCAGGAAGGTTTTCTGTCTTTCTTCCGCTTTCTCGGCATCCTGTAGTCGTCGTTCCTCTGTCTGCAACAACAGCGCCTGGAAATTTTCCAGCATCTGACTGGCATCAATTGTTTTCCGATTAATTACAAATTACACTCGTCTTGTACAAAATGTCCACTGTTTCCACTGTTAACCGTTCTATCCCAGTTCTGACACCACTGTTACGACGGTCTACTTGATCGTCGTAGGTACAGTGGAAAACAAAATAAGTACAAGACACCAATTAAGTCACTAATCACCAGCTTTAATTTTCACAGTTAACAGTTCGTAATTAACAACACAGTCTCTTATAACAAATCAAATAAAAAAATTGTTCACACGCAAATAAATGTCAACTAATATTAAAACACAATTGTATTACAATATACCGTCCGATTATAAAACACAACACTTAACTAATAACGCGCACAGTAATATCGCCCGATAATAACTCGAACCTCACTGTAAATATATCGCCACTATACTGAAACTTAAGGCCGCTGCCCCCATGTATTTATACCTCCGCTCAAGACCAGAACGTTCCAAATTGCGTCTTAGCGCCAGTGTGAACTATGTGATTACTTGCGGCCTTGACACAGTCCGCGCGGCTAGCGGCTTCGAGAATACTGTCGCGAATGCGTCTAGAGTCACGTATGTCACGCACATTAGAGCGAGATTCTTCTGGAACATTTGACAAACACGTAGATTGTTCTGTGATGTCGTAACAATAAGTTTATAGTAGTATACTTGATAATATTTCTATATATTTAACAAGCTAAAGGAATAAGACGTTTAATGTAATGTCTAACATTCATAAGTAAATCAAATGGTGAATTTTATATAACTATTCAGTAAAAAGTTGAATGAATTTTTGGCATAAAACAATAAAAAACGATTTTCTGAAAACTTAACAGAAGTAGAGTATACGAAGCAATCAGAATCTTATGGTATATATAGGAGAAACATACACAGTAAAGGTTCTGTATAATTTTTACAATTTTTTAAAAATTGGTCCATACAGCGTCATCGTTGTGGTAAACAGAGCGCAGTCAGTTAGCAATTACAGTGTGCTGTCTATCGTAAAATCGCTGTAATTGCTTGTGTACGGTAAACTCGTTTATGCAATTATGCAAAAGTATTACCTTTCTGGTTTAATATCAACCATATGCTAGTCGATTTAATATTCAATGCATGCATTTAATTTAGGATAACTGCATGTACTCGTAACGTCTACTGATATCGTTGTCTTCACACAGAACAGAACGAGTCGATCAAATCACTCTCTCCTTGTGACGAACCTAATCGCGAATGAAATGTCTTTTACGTTTTAAGTAGATTTATTACATGTATACTTTTGATATACATATCTTGTATATACTTGATATACTTATGTACGTTGTCACAGGACAAATGGCGCCAATCGTACACACTATAGTTTTTTAGGCCCTTAAAAGGACCGTTTGTCGGGTACGCTAAATCATTTGCGTACGCTGCCCGAGCCGCGCTGTGATGTTCGGCGGCTGCGTCCGCTGTTCCGGGCGTGCTGCGGTTCTCTTCTTTCGGCAGCGGTATGTAGAGCCCGCTGCTGTCCCAGTCGATGTCCATCACTGCTTCTCCTGCGTTCTCCATTCTTCCTTCTTCCTTTTCTTCCAGCTGGCTTGACGACGTCCAATGGAGTGCGCCAAAAATTTTTAGCGGCGCTGTTTTTATGCCCTGACAGGTCGTATGCCACGAACCTATCAGAGTGCCGCTGGTCCCTGGTTGGCTCGCCTCGAGCACGTTAGATGGTCACGTTGAGGCCAATCAAGCTGCTGCCGATCCTTGATTGGGTCGCCTCGCCTTCTCGTGTCACGTCTCGGCTGGCGCCGAGAGCAGATCTTCGCCTCGCTATGTCACAACTCCCCCGGGTCTTGAATGCTCTCCGGTGGCCAGCCCATTGTTCTTCTCCGGCGGGTTTGAGCCGTTGGCGGTGAACCTTGTATGGACGTCCGTCCTTCTCCACCGTGTAAATCTGCCCGCCGAGGGTTGCGGCAACGCTAAAGGGACCTTCCCAGGCTGGCTCCCATCCAGGGTACCTCCGTCCTTTGGCTGGTCCGGCGTGGCTCTTGACGTACACCAGCTGCCCTACGGCCAGTGTAGGGTCCTGTGTCCTCCGTTCCGGATACCGCCGCCGCTGATACTGCGTCTGGTGTGACCTGGCCGCCTCTTCTCGTTCCTCAATTGGCCGGACGTCCTGTTCTGCGTGTGGCCGACTCCAGTCGCCGGGTCGGCGTAGGTCTCTGCCCAGCAGAAGCTCGCTCGGTGTCACTCCAGTGGCGGCGTTTGCACGATTCCGCAGCGAGAACAGAATCGTCGGCAAACGCTTGTCCCAGTCGCCATGGTCCTTGGAGTCATGGAGCTGGATCCGCAGCGCCTTCTTGATCTCGCCGTTGCGCCGCTCGGTCGGGTTCGCCCTGGGATGGTAGTTGGCTGTAGTCCACGGTCGTATGTGCAGCTTGTCGCACATCTGCTTCCACTTGTGGCCCGTGAGCGGCTTTCCGTTGTCGGTGAGCAACGCCTCTGGGTATCCCCAACGAGGGAACACTTCTTCCTCCAGGTAGCGGATAATGGTGTCGGCGTCCGCCTTGCGCACGGCCTTTGCTTCCACCCATCTCGACATCATATCCGTGACCACTACGATGTACCGGTTGCCAGCTCGAGTCAGCGGATATGGTCCCATGACGTCCAGGGCGACAGTATTCCAACATCTCCTGGGTCGGTGAGGTCGCTGTTGGTCCTGTTCTGGATTTGCGCCGCGCTTGTGTAGGGCGCATATTCTGCAACTCCGGACGTATCTGCGGACATCAATGGTTAGGCCGGTCCAGACGAAGTCCTTGCCGATGGCCCGAAACGTTTCTTCGGCCCCCGGATGACCGGCTTCAGGGAAGTCGTGGAAGTGCCTGATGACCTCCATGCGGACACTCGGCGGCACGTACAATCCTGGTTCCTGGTTGCGTCTGTCCTTCCAAACCAGGCCGTTGTCCACCCGGCATCCTCTCGCTGTAGCCGCCGCAGGGTCGTTTCTCCACGCTTGGCACTCCTGGTCGCCTTCTTGCGCCTCCTGCACTGCCTGATGGATGCCGACAGCTGTGATTTCTTGTAGTCGGGGTGCAGCTGCCGCAACACTGCGAAGTGGCCTCTCTTCAGGCTGCATCCGTGGTTCTTCTTGGACGCCGGCAGTATCTTCAAGCCCAGGTTCCCTCGAGAGGAAGTCCGGCAACTCGTTCTCCTTGCCCGGGCAGTGGACGACGGTGAATTTGAAGCTCTGTATCAGTAGAGCCCAGCGAGCGTACTTCGTCTTCTGCCCCGTCGCCTGCTTCAGCCAAGTTAGCGCCTTGTTGTCGGTCCTTAGGGTGAAATGTCGATCCTCCAAGTATGGCCGGTATTTCTTGATGGCCCAGACGACTGCCAAACACTCCAGTTCGTTGGAGTGGTAGTTCTTCTCCGCCTCGTGGAGCTTGGCACTGGCGTACGAGATGATACGCCTCTCTCCGGCTTCGGTGCATTGATAAAGCACCGCTCCAAGTCCCTTTTGGCTGGCGTCGGTCTGCAGAAACATCGGCAAGTCTCGATCCGGTCGTGAGAGTTTTAACGGCTGCCGGAAAGCGGCCTTAACCTCTTCGAAGGCTCGCTGAGTTGTGTCGTCCCAATGCCACTTTCTTGTCCGCAGCAGGTCCGTTAACGGTTCCGAAATCATGGCGAAGCAGGGGATGTACTCTCGCAGCCAGTTGCAGGTTCCCAGGAAGCGTTGCAGCTCTTTCTTGTTGCTGGGGGCCGGCTGGTCTTCAATCGCTCTGAGATGTTGCTGCTGCGGGAGGTTGCCGTCCGGAGTAATCTCGTGGCCCAGAAAGGCGACTTCTTCCCGGCCGAAGTGACACTTGTTGAGCGAGCAGGTCAGCTGGTGCATCTGCAGCCTTTCCAAGACTTGATCCAGGTGTCGCAGGTGCGTTTCCCAGTCGGGGGAGTAGACAATGATGTCGTCCAGATAGACGAGGCAGCACTCCCGTAATAGTCCCGTGAGAACATCCTGCATCAGCCGTTGGAAGGTGCTGGGCGCGTTCTTCAGCCCAAAGCACATCACCCGGAACTGGTAGCGACCTCCGTCGGGCACCGAGAATGCTGTGTACTTCTTTGCTTCTTCCTCCAGCGGGATTTGCCAGTAGCCGCTCTTGAGATCTAGGGTCGAGAAGACTTGGGCCCCGCTGAGGTCCTTGATTGTTTCGTATATCAGCGGCAGTGGTGAGTCCACATCCTCGGTCTGATCGTTCAGCCTCCGGAAGTCTACGCAGAACCGGGGTGTGCTGTCCTTCTTCTTCACAATCACCACCGGAGAGCTGTATGGCGAGGTGGCCGGTTCAATGATACGCTGCCTCAGCATCTCTTCTACCTGTTCCCGGATGGTGCGTTTCTTCTCGTCGGAGTACCGGTACATTGGGAGCCGGAATGGCTGGCTACCTTCTA
Organism: Magicicada septendecula; assembly: GCA_034769895.1. NCBI lineage: Eukaryota > Metazoa > Arthropoda > Insecta > Hemiptera > Cicadidae > Magicicada > Magicicada septendecula. Next base: position 281,753,388 of record CM068371.1, read on the forward strand.
TCAGCCGGATCTCGTGCTTGGCCGCAGATGTAGTGCGGAGCGGGCCACGGGAGAACAAACTGCGATGACGGTGTAACATTTCCAGAAGCCGTTTATGGTGTTGGCCACCTGCTGACGTTTGAAGGCTAGCTTCGTCAATGTCCTCTTCCTCGGGCTCCGCGCGGTCATTCCAGAAGACCGTCTGTCGGTTCTCGCTGCTAATGTGAAGGCAGCCCCGTCGGTAGTCCACAACTGCTTGGTTGGCCGTGAGCCAGTGGTGGCCCAATAAAACTTCTTCTTGCAGTCCGGGCACTTCTAGCAGACTGGTGGTGGTCGCGAGACTTCCAATTATAATGTCTGCGACGACGGTGGCCGTTGAGTGACATTGCTGACCGTGTAGCGCTAGCTGGACAACTCGGGGCTCCGTCTTCCTTCCTCCGGGCAGCAGACCGGCTCGTACGAAGTCGTAGTTTGCGGCGGAGTCCAAGGCTGCGGTCAGTTTTCGGCCGGCGATCTCTATTGGAATGCGCGGTATGTCCGCACCTAGTTGGTTCACGCGCCCCGGTGGGCTATTTACCGGGGCGCTTGGTCGTTTCCCTGCCGGTTCTTCACAGGGCAGTCCCGATGGAAGTGTCTTCCCGGGCAGTAGCGGCACTTGGGCGTTAGGCTGTTCAATCTTTGTTCCTCTTTCGTGCTTGAGGCCGATCGACACTGCTTCGACCCCCCTACTCGATCCAGGGAGTTTTCAGCAGAGTCATCCCGACCTCGCGCACGACTATCTTGATCCAAGTCCGCCTCGATGCTCATTGCCCGTTGTAAAAGTTCCTCTAAAGTCATAGGCGGCGGGAACCTCAGCGCAGGTCGAAGGCGTGGCTGCAGCTGTTGTGTAAGCATGGCTATGCTCGTCCTCTCGTCACCTCCGGGGTACAGACGGCGAAACAGCTTGATTTTTCTCAGGATGAAGATTTCCGCCGATTCCTGCCGCTGCGTTTGTCCGTACAGCTCGGCCAGCAGCTCTGCGTCTCGTTGCATCCCGCAGAAGTGATGCCGGAAGCGGTCGCAGAACTCGGGCCAATTTATCTGCAATCCCGTGTATCTCTCTGCCCACGTGGCAGCTTCTCCTCGGAGCTGCCGCACTGCGTAATCTGCCCACTGTTCAGGTGGGACTCTGTAGTCCCGCAGCTGTCGCTCTAGCTGTTGAAGATATCGTTCTGGATCCTCGTACTTGAGGCCATGGTATGTAGCGGTGATCACCGGTGGCAACGTGCACCTCAGAGCTGCGGCGAATTGCGCAAAGCCTTGCTCTATTTCGAACCCGGTGTCCCGCTGGGTGTAGCTGTTGGGCGCCATGTTGTTTTGTGTGCCGGCTGGTAGTTCTCTGGCGTGGCTGGATCCTGCATCCGCAAGATGATCGTCGCCCCACGTTGGGCGCCACTTTTGTCCGGTGACAAGTGGCGCCCAACGTGGGGCGACGATCATCTTGCGGATGCAAGATCCAGCCACGCCAGCGAGCTACCAGCCGGCACACCAATCAACATGGCGCCCAACAGACACCTCCACAACATCTGGAGAAGAGCAGTAGGCTGGCTACCGGAGAGCATTCAAGACCGGTGGAGTTGTGACGGCAGCGGTATGCGAACATCTGCTCTCCAGTACCAGCGGTGGACACAGCGAGCCAATCAAACAACGTGCTCGGAGCGAGCCAACCAGCGACCCCGGTTAGTGCATAAAACCCGGGCCGGCAGAAAATTTTGGGGACACTTCATCGCCACGCCATCGAACGCACTTCATCTCCTCTCCTCTCTCGGACGACATCGGGGCGGAGTCAGCCGGAAGGAACAGCCGAAGAATAGAACCGCCGCCGTTCTTGCGTCTTCGCACTCCCGTTCCGCGCCAGCGATGGATTTCGCTGGGCCGGCAGCCGACTCTACAACCGGTGCCGAAAGAAGAGGAGGACTGCAGTACGCCACGATCAGCGGGCGCAGCCGCCGAACATCTCAGCGCGGCACGACCAACATCAGCTTTCTCGCCACAAGGTCCTTTTTAGGGCCACCAAAAACGATAGTGTGTACGATTGGCGCCAGTTGTCATGCGGCAAGCCTTTTGTCCGGTGACAACGTGTAGGAGCGCGCGCGTGTGGGTTATATATATATATGTTTATATATATGTCGTTACATCTACAACTAAACGTTTACATCCATGAATATGCTGCTCAAATAAGTTAATTACGATTTTAATAAAAACAGTTGTTATACAACATGTAATCTACTCTGTATTTATAAAACATTATATTTTCCTAAATTTTACTTATAATTTTTTAAAATGAAAAACTTTTTTTGTAGCTGATACCCTGCACCAAACTTTAGTAGAAAAGTTCTTATTTCGGAATCGCAATATGAATATTTGTATTTGTAAATACGTGTATGTACGCAATTTGTTCTTTGACTCTGAACAGTTGACTGGATATCAATCTCAACCAGTAGCTTAAGTGTCTAAGCCTAGAAAACTAGTGTTTTCTTACACTCCTTTTCTCTACAATCTCCTTTGAATGTAGTTTCCTTATTTTATTGCTTCCTGTAAATTACGTGTACGTTACATGGACAATTGTTATTAATAATAGTAATTATTATTGATGTGAGGTATGGCTTTAACTCTTCGAGGTGATGCGACTTGTAGGAGACACTCGCACGGTCACTACGCGTACTGGGTGCCTCTTGCGGATGCTGGTAGGCTACTGAAGGATCGCGCCCTATTATGCAAAACTAGGGCAGGGCAGTGGATAATAGCAGATACATCGGGAGCAGCCTCGGGATTGATTCTACGGACGAACGTCTGGAACGTGGCCTACGACACCCTGCTGGGAATAGATATGCCCAAAGAAACGAGTCAGGTCGGATACACTGACGATACTGTGACTGCACTCCTCCCGGCCAGATCCGGTGACCTGGCACGGCTAAAACTAAATACAGTAGAGTCATGCGGAATGTCAGCAGCTGAATATTAGCGCAAGGACTGACGTTGGCTTTAAACAGTAGTGAGGTCCTAGTCCTGACCAAGAAGAGGATTCCACCAACCATCTTCGCCTTTCGGGTTACGGTCTTGATCGTCGAGACGAAGCCTGTGACCAAATACCGAGGAGTGTTAAATCATACGAAGATGAGTTTCGTGCATCAGACATGGTATGCGGAGAACAAGGCTGCTAAAGCTGTCACGGCCCTCAGCACACTGATGTCCAACTTCGGTGGATCCAGACTTTCCAAGCGTCGCCTGCTGATTTTGCCGATTCAGTCAGTCATCTTGAATGACGTAGAAGTGTGGACGGGTGCTTTGAACATGAAGAATAAATATATACCGAGAGAGGATGGCCCATATGCAGAGGAGGGGAGCGCTAAGGGTCGCCTCTGCTTACAGCACCGTCTCTGAACCAGCTGTTATTGCGATCGCTGGTGTTATCTAAATCGATCTTCTTGCCAAGGAGCGGATATCCGAGACGGTAAGGAGATGTCAAAACACGAAATGTGGCTTCGCACCCTCGAGAGGTGGCAAAGAGATTGGGACGAGGAGACGAGAGGGCGCTGGACTGCGGTACTTCACTAAACACGTGCGGCCATTGATTGAGAGAAAGCGTGGGGAGGTCGGTTTGTATCTGACAAAGTTTTTGAGCAGTCATGGATATTTTCGATCCTACCCAGCTCGCAGTCTGGTGGTGCAAACTTGTTCATGACGACTGCGATCACCTACTATTTGCCATTTACGGACGCTCTGCTACACTGTAGACAGTATGCTCTGCCGTGTATTCCACATCTGCTGCCACACTAATAATGATGGTTGTGTCGTCAGGTCGTATCACATCAACTCGTGGGATGTCCGCAGAGTTTGTCGTCGCGGGGGGGGGGGGGGAATTTGCACGGAACGTACGCTTGAACCATCGGCGCCTGGATGTTGCAGCACCGGGCAATTACGAGCGCACGAATGCCAGTTGGCCTGGTGAATGTAAAACGGCGGTCGTATATTCTAGCAAGTCTGTTGTTCGCCAGTAACACGTTGTTTATGTGGCTCGTTAGAGCTAGAATGTTAGCTACATATCTCAGCAACAGCAGCTGACGTCGCAGATCTTAGAACGTCATTCATGCTAAATAATGTACGTTTTGTGCGGGGCTGGTACGTGGTACACAGGATCCAGCTTTTTCAAGCATGTCTTCTGTCTGAAGAGTACACCGCGTATCCGTAATCCATTTAGGATAACACCAGCGCGACTACAGACGCAATAAAACTTCTCTATATGACTCCCACGTCATATGGGGGATAAACCTGATTATGTTTAGTGAGGATTGCGCCTCGCAGCCAGATCGTCCACATGGGTATTTGTTGCCGAGAAAGAAAAGCCTCTGTTGTTTGCACTTTCTGCCAACGTATCTCTAGGGCCTTGCACTTTAAGCTTGATCATCGCCTTTGCTTTGGTCGACTAGAACAGTGGAAATTCGTCAACATACAAGCACTCTCAGAAAACTGGAGATAAACTTTGGCAGGGTATCTCTGAATTGCCAATCGTGTATTTGTTCCATGATGTCAAAACTCCACGTTTTCTCGAACGGTACCTTCAAATCGAAGAATACTGCAACCATGTGTTTACATTCGATGAAACTGTTTTGAACTGCGTTTTCCATTCTGTGTAGAATGGTGTCACCTGTGCCCACATTGGTGTGCGGTCAGAAGACCGTGTTTTTCCAGACACAAGGTAAACCGGTTTTTTAACGTCCTCTCGAATACCTTTTCTAGACAGCACGTCAACGATACTGGACGGTATGTTCTGATTTAAGGGGACCCTTTCAGGCCTTCAGTAGCGAGATGACGATCGCCACTTTCCATGGTTTTGGATACTCCCCTCGCGTCCATATGGCGTTATAACGTGTCAGTAATGTACCCAGGTGATGTAAGGAATATCGTCCGTTCCCGCCGCAGAGTCGCCGGCAGCGCGGACAGCGGACTGTAATTCACTCTTTATGAAAGGCACGTTATAGGTCGTTATAGGTCCTGTACCCTTCACATTCAAAGGAAATGTCGTGTTCAACTTCATCTTGGTGAGGAAGTTGAGAGTACTTTTTGATTACTTTCTGTACTACTGACCTTGACATATCTTGCAGCCAAGGTGTTAGCAAGTTCATCGGGGTTACAAACCAATTCACCACCGTGCTATCTGCATGAGATAGGCTTAAAAACTGAGTGCCAGAGAATGCTCGTATTTTCTTCCATACTTCTGTCATTGGGATCGACCGTGTTATGGACGAGACGTTGTTTTCCCAGCTCGATCGTATTGCAGCGAGTATTGTTCTACCAGCGGCGGCTCGAAGTCACTCAAAAACGATTATCTTCGGCCGCCGTTTATACCTGTTTACGGTTCATCGCTTCTCTCTTATTGCGTCTTTCACCGCGGTGTTCAACCACATACCACCGGTCCGCGGAATATGCTCCGTAGCTGCTGAATTGTTAGCAGCCGTGAAACAGTGTACGTCTGTGAGGTCACTGCCTCCGGCAGTAGATCTGAAATCCGATCCAGAGCTCGCCTCCTGGTCATCGGTAACATGTCTTGTCTCCGGTTTTGTTTAAAAAAGTAATATTTAGGAGGACGGAGCGATGGACGACGGTATGCCATTGCCGTCTCGCCACCCCGGGGAGGGGGGGTGGCTGCAGTCGCAGCAACAATGTTTCCGCGTCTCCTAGTAGACCCACTCTGTGTTTCCGTTACCTGTTACTACTTGATTGTGCTGACGGCTGCATTTCGGCTAAATAACGCTCGATGAATCGCGTCACTACCGACATTATGTCTTCTGTTATAGTTGTTGTCATCATTGCCGGAGTAGATTTGACAGCCTGTGCTGCATAGCTTACTTTGCCCTAGCTTGTCGGACAAACCACTTGTTTAGCTTCGAGGGAGGCGGAATGAAGTGTTTGGCCCTGGCTGCGCACGGTCAGCCTCCGACATGCTATGACTCCCTGAGGTGCAATGAACTAACGTTCGGTTGTAATCTCCTTTTCAGTGGAGTTCAGGAAGTCACGACACACCACCACTCCCTTTGTGGTATTCAGAGTGTCGTGGGAACTCACTTTAACTTCCTCTCGCCGATGGAACATGAGCAGTCTTGACCCTTGCTGGTCAGTTTGTGTTTCGATCAACAGACCCCCAGCCATTTTCCTAATGTCTACAACAGACAATCCAGCACAAACAGTAACGGATTTTTCTATTAAAAAGACCCTCCTTTCTTTTCACGATCAACTACATGGGTATCGCTGGCCTACTGGCCGACGGTGCCTAAAACGTCTATGCATCTCGCAGTTATGGAGTACCCTCTTCTATTCACCCTTCTAGGAGGGCTTTTTTTCTGGACGAGGGTTTTAAGGAATCTCTCAACCCCAGAATTTTTTAAAGAAGTTAAAATTGTGTTCCCACGAGTAACAGGCCATCACGTCAGATCCCTCGAATACCACAGCTAGGACTAAATACAACAGGGTGCGTCTTGGTGCACTGAGGTCATCGCTCGCGTCTCACTACCCACCCATTGGCACGATACGTTCCACAGTGGGTTTCGAGCGGTACACAGAACCTTATAAAACTCGCCTACTAGTGCTCTGAGCACCTAAAGAGTAACAGTTGTTCCTCGTCCCTCACTAGGCCAAGATGCAAGATCCGTAGGGTTGGATTTCTGGGGGAGGGGGCATAATAGTAGTAATAATACTAATTATTATTATTATTGTTGTTACTATGTATTTACATTATGTATTGCCTGCACACTGGCTATACAATTTGCATGTACATGACTAAATGATGTTTAGACAGTTATCATATACTGACTATGTTTAGGAATTATCAGATACACATTATGAAATATTAGATGGAAGTATTTAGGAAAATAGATATTATTTATGATATAGTTAATAATGTTATATTTATCGATTTTTATAAAAAACAGTATAGTTGAATCTCTTTAGAACGCCCGTGAGCGAAATATAAAGAGAACGAACTGACGTCCGTTTGAAGGAAAAACCAACACAAAAACAACTTGGTAGGTGTAAGATGGAGGGAGGTTTCGTACGTTCATTATCTGAATTCCACAGAGAGCAGATTCCGTTTCTTACGTTTCTTATACTGACGCCGTAATTGCGAAAGTTTAACTGATGTTTGAGACGGCGTTTCAGAAACGAAAATCTTCCTTCCACTAACACCAGACCTACAAGTTTTCATATTTAAAAATAATTAATTTATTTTAGAACAAAAATGGAAGTACAGTTTATAATACGCCTACATTAAATGTTCCAAATTTGATAAAAAGGTAGTTTAAATTTTGGCGTGCCGGGCTGTAAGGCCGTGGTCTAAAGTTGTTTTAGATCATGTCTAACAACCTTAGACCAAGGTCTTACAGCGCGCCAAGCTAAAATTATAACATTGACGCCGGCTGTGAAAGCCACAGAGAGATAGTTTTAATATTTGAAAGTTGATTATCTGTCAAAATAACGTAGACAGTTCTTTGCTTAAAAGTGCCGAGACGAAAGTGAAATTGCCATGTAGCAAAGTGGACAGGAAAAAACATCCTGATAACAGCGGAGATGGAAAGACCAAATTTGACAGACAGTGTACTTAAAATATTCTCTGAAAAGCAATTTTATACGAGTAGATGTTATTTTGAGAACGCATCTTTTTCCATACTAGAAGTTTTTTATATTTTTATGAGTATTTCAAAGACAGCCTTGGGAGTGAACTAAACACGAAATATGAAACTTATTTTAATAGAGTAGTTTCTTAACTAACAGAAATAAAAATTATGACTCGTGGCTACTGTTGTGATATAAATTAAAACTGTCACCAAATCTGTATGATAAGTGACACGTTGAATGTAGCTTTACGGAAAAAGATTTGAAGGTTCTTAGAAAATGAAAGACGAATGTTTCGATTGAAACTTTTAATAATCAAGATAACACTTGTCACAAAATGTTTCGTTACCATTACGAGACTATTACCAGTAACTGAACAGTTGGACAAATGCATTTTAAGCCTTTTGGTTTAGTTCTCATGTGAATAAACGTTGGTAATCATTTTTGTACACTAATTTTTATCGAAAGGCACCAAATACTGATGCATCGTTTACTTTCTGTTACATGGTCAGTAATGTTAAGGACTATTGATAAAAAAATATCGTTTTTCCTTCAGAAGGTAGGCCCTACAAGCGGACAGAACAAAAAAAAAATAATTTTTTGTAGGTTTTGTAGATCTTGTCGGTTATGTAAGATGCACACTTTAAAAGTTGCCCATATTTTACCTGTTCTAGACAGTCCTTCAGACACTGTAACAGACATTTCCGAGACTTAAATGTTACAAAAAATAAAAGGATACTGAAGTTACAAAATTATAGGCCTGCTTAGAAAGTAAAGTAATACAGCAGGAAAAGCCATGTCGGTTTTATCTCAAACTGATCTTCTATAGTACATGGCGGAACCAAAACATTTGTTCCTTCCTTTGATAAAAACAAGATTGTATCTTAGAATACGGTTATTACAATATATTTTGTAATGTAACCGGCAACAGCGGTTACATGGACACCACGCTACTGTTATTTATCAATGTAATTGTTTAAAATCAATCTGTATCAACTGATCTCGTTTAACGCTATAAATAAGTCGAAACAATGAAAATCTTGTAATGCCCGCTATAGCTTACTGCTTACTTAGCTTCTCAGATTATGAAATTACTCAAATTATTTAAACTCTTTAAAGGTGTTAAAAACAGAACAAATATTTCAACTCCATCAAACGGTTTCTTATCTGATGATGAGCTGTGAAGCTTAAAAGCGCTAATCGGAAAAATTTTTCTATAGTATTGTGCAACAGTGTTAATTCTTTTTGTGATTATAACCACAAACACAACTTTATTAATTAAAAAAAAAGAACAGGAAACGTAAGTTTCATAAAGCTTCATACAATTTCATAAAACTATAATTTCTACCATCACTCATAAAATTTCAAATACGAACACACACACACGTTGTAACGATTCTGTTTGTTGGTGTTACAAAAATTATACTATATGAATATGTGAAAATTTTGTTTAAAATTAATTAAAACATTTTTTTTTCTATTTATTTATTTATTCATTATTTATCAGTTTATTATTTATTAGATTATTCCTCGTTATTATATTAGTTCCTTTCTTATTTTATTTTCTTTGGTTGTTTATTAAAAATTTTTTTAACGCGTTAAATAGATTATGAAATAGAATAATCGATTAGTGGTATTTGGATATTCGGTGATTGTACTCCTTTGCGATGTTATTCTCTTCCTCCTTGACGTCCAGGCTTCAAGTGCTACCTGAAATTCTTTTAAAAATATGTTTGCAAAGAAATAAAACTCAAAATTGGAATGTTAAATGAATTTATTAATCTAGTTGCGACTAATCGACTTTGAGTCGAAATACTGATTCACAGCTCGAAAACTCTTTATCTCAGGTCGTTTGTTTTATTTTATTTAAACTATTAACATTAAAAATTCATTGTTTCTTTTAACTGTTATCAAAAGTCAGGGAAAGGGTAATGCTGAAAGGTACAATACTTACAATTAAAAAGTTCTTAATGATAAAATAGAAATAAGACTTATTATAAAAATGTTATTAAAAATTGAATTGTTCGAACCAACAGCTAGGCGTGGGCTGACGTTATCACAGCTGACGCTCGGGTATATGATTAAAGATGGCCGCCTTCTTGCTACGTAGTTACGCCAAGATTTTCTAGTCGATTCTCCTCCAAATAAATGTTAATTCTTTATGTGTCCTTCATCAGAGCAGTAGTGATTAATTTTTCTTCATCGTAGTGTAATTATTCTGTAATAGTGATCCGTTTTTGTGGGTTCGGTAATAGGTGTGGTTTAAAAGTGTCCTCGTTCAAATAGCTCGTCCAGTAATGTCATGGTAATATTCACATCGGCAAACTCTGAATTAGTGCCTGGATTGTCCCTATATCTGGTTTACCATGGCCAATCTTCATAAAAGTAACGGTTGGATTTTTTTTATTTTACTTTAGTATTAATAACTCATATTTTAAATTTCCTTTTCATAGGCTTAGTTCATGTCAAATTATTTTTTATCTTTCTGAGCTATATCGTTCTGATGTGTCCACCTCGACGTTTAACAATTAACTCCCAGTCTTTTTCTTCATCATGCAAAAGGTCCTGGCTGATTTATTAGTAAATTTACATTGTTTCAGTCAGCTGATTGAAGTCTCGAGTTTGATTTTGTACAAAAGAATTGAATTTTACATTATATTATAAATTACATTTTGCTTATTATCTATTCTTATTTAATTCAACATTCTTATTTAATTGACTGTAATTATATAGTCAAATTCCTTATTTAATTCTGAATAATTTAATACCATACATGATATATTTTATAGTATTTTTTAACTCAAAAGTCACATTTACAGTATATTTGGTTGTAGGCCTTAATTAATTTACTTCCTCTCACATTAAATGGTTTACAATCTATGTTAGATTCCAATTATCATTAAATAAGATCATTGATTGTGTTATTATGATTTGGTTTCTTTAATTCTCTGTAGTTTTATGATTTACTTATCTAATTTGAATACTATCTTCAATTTAGGCTTTTCTTTAGACTCCAGTGTTATTACACTTTCATTTTTCCTAATAATATCCTATACATTCCTTCATTACTTTCACAAAGTGTTGTTACATTTATTATAAATGGTTAGTGAGTTACATTCACAAATTTGATTAATTTCATTAGTTTCATTCTTATTTATTTTTAATTCATAATGTTGAGATTTACAATTTTGCCTATATTTTTATGTTAGTTCAATTACAAAGTTTACTATTCTTTCAGCTTGCTAATACCCTTTCTGACATACAATTCTAATAAACTCTAAACAACTAAATTGACCTTACTTAATTACAACATTGTTTTTGTTTAATTGATATTATTAAAACATAATAAAGATATTATCTGAAAAATAAATTTAATCTCAAGCATTCAATGCTATGAGTTCAATGAACTGCTAACACAACAAAACAAATCTATTTTTACTTAAACAGTTTCTTAAAGTTAATTATTATTCAGTCTATTTCTGTTTTTGTTTTGATTTAGGGATTTACCCTGGTTCCCCTCATTATTCACTATATTCCCGAATCTGATTTCTAGTAATTTTGTCTATTCTTGGGGAATAAGGAACGTCACTTAAATGGGATTATTATTAGTCACTTTTTCACAATCAAAATAAATTACCCTTGTACACATTTAATCATATATCTAATATTTTTACTTATACTTAATTTACATTGTTTTGTACTGTATTGTACTTTTCCTATGTTATACTTTTTTGGGGGTTTTATTTTTATAATGTGGTACCGGTACTGTTTTTTCACTAGTTATTTCTTTATTCGGTGGTTTTGGTTTATATATGGTTTTTCCTTACCTGCTCCTATTCTATCTGGGTATATTTACTCTATAAGTTGGACTATCACTTAAGTTGGTTTTAATGAACTTGACTTCTTTGGATTGGATTTCAGTTTACTGTTGTTCTTGATTAATTATTATAGTAATTTTTCTTTATGCCAGTTTGTTTTTTATTCTATTCTTTTTTATTTTTTGAATTATAACAAGGTGGATTTTCTGTCATGCTACAACGTGTGTGTGTGTGTGTGTGTGTGTGTGTGTGTGTGTGTGTGTGTGTGTGTGTGTGTGTGTGTGTGTGTGTGTATAGTTTATTATGTTGTTGGGGCTATAAGTGTTTCAAGAATAATTTGATAAAGTTTGTCAATTTATATAAAATTATCTCTAAATTTCTGAACAGATTAAAGAATAATGTTCAAAGTAGAAAAGAAGCGACTTCTGATTATTTTTACGCGCAGTGTTACTGCTTGTAGAAATTACTGTATTTTAAGAGGAAAGGATTTACCTTCTACTCTTGTCAGGACCGCTTATTTACGTTTGCTTCATACCTCATCCCCTTATCTGAGGGAGCTCTGTATCACCACAGCAACGTCGTAAATTGTCGTTGTGTTTAAAATTTTAATATTTAAGCAGACTTCTGGAAAATTAAGTTGAACAAATTTTATTTCTCGTAAAAATAAAACTTCATTACTGCCTTAACCTATGGAAAGGGCTATACATTATTCAATAGTCTTTTCTTATAAATTCTTAGCATACCATCACAGACTCAAGTTCAGGGTCGACACACTAATTAAATTATACAATAAATATGAGATAGCACATAAATACGTATAAGTTAATCTAATTTTAAAATAAACTTTCTATTATTAAAATTTAAATAACAGTTAACAGATAAATAACTTCCCAAGTTCAATATTGCGTACATAAGGCCTAACATGCTTGCGATATGCGAACAGATTATGAATGTTCTCAAGTCAGTTAACGGTAGGAGGGAGTTGTACTAGTTCATTATTTATTAACTATATATATATATATATATATTGTAAATATATCGTAAATGACGAGTTATAATGTCACACGTTGGATGCGTCTACTTGGTAATGTATCGTAAGTACTCCGATACACTGTTGCGATTGCCACTTTGTAATGTCGCGGTTTTTGCCGGTGTTAATTATATGTAGCGTACTTACTTTTTTGTATTTAATATTGTAACGAGCCGTTTAATACCTTTTCTTAATACTTACTAAGTCGACCGTATTCTCGTCGCTCAGTTCAAATTTTCCGCCTCGCCGTCTGATTGGTTCCCACTGTCTGGCCGAGTCGAATTCGTCAACTAATGTAATTTTTATTGTTTATATCCCAAACTCTTATAATACCTTTTTAAATAATCAAACATACAGCGGTTGATAGGTACGAAGATTTATTTAACACTTTTTTATATAATCAGGTCAATTACAATTGGGAAATGAAACATATATTTATTTTAGCTCCGGCGTTTACAAGTTGCGCAGTTGGCAGCCGCTCAGTTTGGTGTGTTTGCGCTTGGTTATGGCGTCTTTTTCTTCGTTCGTTTATTATGATATTATCTCAGGGAAAAGTTCTTTAGACTACAGAATGTTGGCTTACAGATTAATAAATGCACATAATTTTATAATATTCCTTATAACTAAAACACAACATGTGATATTTTAAAATATGAAAAGTAAGTTATTGCAAATGAGAAGTAGTGCTCACTTGGTTAAGTATTTGTTAGCATGTTACTTTTTTAAAATATTATAATATAAAATCAAAATTCAGTGATAGATATGGTTTATCAAAGGTGATTATTTAATCGAGTTCAGTTCGAAAGGTTAATTTAGTGACTGGTGAAGTGAAAAATCAAATTGCTCATTTACTGTGGGTAATTGAATGTTTTAATATTGTGGTGAAGTATTTAATTTATACTCATCAATTCCTTAATGCAGCTTCTCTTGCGATCCTCTTCTTCTTCTGGAAAACGTCTAAGGGTCCCTTCTTGTGTGGATTGATTGAGATACAAGTTCACACGATCGAATTTCAATGTTCAGCGTCCCTCAGACTTGTAGATTCATCTGTTTCCTCAGGTTTAGTTGGGTATCTTCTGTTCTTCCTCCAGTATTGGTCGTCTATTAATTTAGTTTGCTTCTTTCAAGTTTTTGACACAATGTTTGTTATATAATTGTTTTTAATTATTTGGCATCTCATCAATGGTTAATTTACATATACTTCTTGTAACTTCTTCATTCAAAATTAGTAAAACTTAATGATTTTAGAATTTATTTGTCTTCAAGGGCTCCATACATCCACCCTCTATGCTAGTCAATAATGGAGTCAATTAGATTTCAACGGTTATTCCATGTAACAAACTCTAGTTGTCATGGTTACTCTTCAAGACATACTAGCTCTCATTGGCCAATATCTTATAACATTGTTATATTCTAACGTTTTATTTCTGTTCAAATTTATAAAAATCCTTTAAATTGTAATTACTTTCTTATGCTAGCAGTAATATTAATTACACCAACAGCATTGTTTTGCTTTTTTACTACAGATTATTTTAATATCAGACATAGTTACTTTTGATTAATTAATAACATATTCCTTATTTTTCCTATTGATATTTCTTTTTGTAATCATCTTTAAACTGAATATTATTTATACATTTTTATACTTGATATTCTTACTTAAATACCTAAACATATTATATACTCTAATTGACCCTTGGTTATTGTTTAATCTTTAAACTTACAAAATTCCTTCCTTCATGCTAGGCCTAAAGCCTAAGTTTCACAATGCTTCTATTCAACATTCTTTACAATCTTTTTTATATTCATTAACTTTATTTAGTGGTTCATTGAAAATTTTCTAAAGAAACTAATTAACAAAAAAAACATTGGTGTTTTTAACATCACACCTTTTATATTATTAACATATTTTCTTACCAGGTCCATGCCTGAAACTAAACTTCTAATTATTATTGTTTTCTTACTTCTATCTCACCTGTCTTCTAAATTTATTAATACTATGGTTCTTTCAACAACAAAACTCTTATACTAATAATTTTTAATACTACTCTAAACAATATAACTCACTTACAAATTCCTTCACTAAAACATAGCGTCTCCTTCTCCCATCTTCCACTCTAATATTTTAACTTTTACATTATTTTTATGTATTTCTTATTTTCGATCACTTAAATTAATAATGATACAATTAGTTTTATATTCTTACTAGCTAACATACTATTAAAGATTGTTTTGCTATATTAATATAGTCTGCTTTTTATTGTATTTTACAATGTATACACTTACACTGCACTTTTCCTTTCACATGAGGTTTATTTATCTACTATCACTTTTACTTTTACTCTATGTTATTTACATAGTTCTTTGTCATTTATTTATATTTATGTAGTTCTATACTTCGCCTGATATTTCACACATTGTTTGTTTATTTAGTATATCATCACTAGGTGGTTATTGGTCGTTAACATTTGTTTGATTATCATTTAATATTTGTCACTTTTGTATTAGTTATTACCTTTGCTAAGCTTGATTATATTTTACTTGCTTTTGGCTAGTTTATTATTTAATAGGGTATTTTTTATTTCTATCTTCCTATCTTAGATTTACACAATCATGTTTCTTTTCTTTTCATTTAACACACATAACATATCTATTTTATTTTTATGGTTTCTATATTTTACATTTTATTTATGCCCTATCTTATTTAGTTCATTTATTTTACATTTTATTTATTAGCTACATTTTGGGGTTACAACGACTGTGGTCACACTTTGGGTTACATCCTGGTTTCTTGTTCCTTCACCTTCTCCAATCTATTGGGTTAAGTCGTAGTTAGTGTCTTAGACAATTTTTATTTCGTAGTGTTGGGTTATCAATCTTCAGGTTATAAGTTTTTATTTATCTTTCTACCATCAGCTTTTTCTTTTATCAATCATTAGTGCTCTTGGGTGCTATCTTATGTCATGTTACAATATATATATATATATATATATATATATATATATATATATTGTCACGACACAAATAGCCAACCCCGTACCAGAGATAAAAAATATATTTATAACTGTAAAAAAATACTTCTTATCAAATGATAAGAATATATGAACTGATATATGAATGATATGAACTGATTGATTTTAAATAAAAGTATAAGGAATATAACACGACAATACGACGACTTTAACCCAAACATAAAGAAGGGAACCACGGAACATACTTATTAAAATGTAAATATTTTAAAGTGATTGAGCCAACAACCTAAGCATAAAGAAGGGAACCACAAATAAACAACGAGGATAAGAAAGTAATAAACCTAAACCACAAGGAAACAAGTTTATGGGTTTAAATGACCCCAAAATGTCCAAAGAAACGGATGAAAGGACCAAATATATTAAACGAACAAGGAAAATGAAGAAGGAGGGAGACAAGCAAAAGTGAAAACCAAGAATGGTTCACCAAAATAAGTAAAATAGCACTCAACAAGAACATTGAAACCAAAACAAGGGTTATCAGGAGGAAGGAGAGATAACGGTTACTACCCATTAAAAAGGCAACCTAAACCACCAATAAGAATTGTTGTTAGTTAGTAAGTATTAGTTAGTAAGTATTAATTGTCATTAGGATTAAGTCATGAAAGAGAAATAAGTATAGGGGTCACCCACTATCAAACAAATGATATAAACAGTGATACAGTGCAATAGTGTAGGTGTAAGAACCCCAAAGTGAAGTGTGACACTAGTGAAATTGTAATTAACAATAAGTGATTTACAAGTGAAGGTAAGGTAAAAGTTGGAAATAAACAGTGCATAAATAGCTGATGAATAAGTAGTATTAAGAGTGAATTATAGTATGAGGGAGAGAAAACACTAGAAGTGATAATGACTTTTTATTTAAAAGAGATGTTCAATAGAGCTAAGTTTAACTGTAGCTAGTAGTAAGTAAAAAGGGAGGATTCCAGAATAGAAAAATTGAAGGTGTTACCATGGAGGGAATATAAAAATTGTTTAGAGATTGAGAAGTCAAAAAACTAACAAAGATACCTAATTTATAAAGGACTATTATTAATTTAATAACAAGTGATGTGGTTTATCACAACACAAATAATATGTGTTATAAACTAGAAAAATAGCAAATAAGGATAAGTTAGGAGTGAGTGAGGATATTTCTTAATCAAAATAATAACTCTAATAACTTATAAAAAAAAATTGTGTTCATGTTATTGTTATAAGAGGATATGGCTGAATGCAATGTGCAGTCCATAAGCCTAATGTTATATTTTTAAGATTGAAATAGGGAAAGCAATGTTGAATAATAAACAACACACCTACAGACCCAAAACACAACACAACTAATAAAAATAACAAAGTAAGGCCAAATAGGCTGAACCAAAATGTGATTTGAACGAAATAAGTAAATTATTATAATGGCTACTTAGGCCTAGAAAAAAAACATAACTGTCAGAACCAAACAAACAAAAATTATAACAAATTGAATCAGAATTTAGAAAATCTGAGGTGAAGGAATCACCAAGAATAAATTGTAGATCATTTATAACACAAAATATTGTAATAGGCATTATTATATAAAAAGAAATGTAATTAACAAGCATTAACATAATTGTAAAAACTTAAAATCTGAAAATACCCAAGCTTGTGGGGTATCAAAATAATCTATGAACGAGAATAAATACTATAGTGACAATATTTAATAACCAGGAAGGAAGATGGAGGAATGACAGTAATCAGAAGATATACGAAGGATTCGAAGTTTCGATGACAATACATCAACTCAAAATAAGCCTATTCGAAAAATACCGTTACTATGGAAACAGCGGTTGTTGACAGAAAATACCGTTAGAAATTAGTAGAAGAAAAAAAGCGAAGCATCACCAAGCCAAGATAGATGCAAGAGTTCAGCAGAAAGTTTTTTCAGTGTAAATCATGAAAATAATAGTATAAAGTTGCTGAAAACCGATCATCAAAGAAGCAGATGACCACTACAACCAGTATTACAAGACCCAAGACCTGAATAAACGGAAATTATCCATAAATAGAACGTCCGAATACAAGACGAAAAGGACGCCACATTTACAGAAGACCAAAATCCAGGAAAACTGATTGTATGCAGCCAATTCCTATCTCGAACCAACTACAAAGGCCTATACACGTCGAGTTGTTAAGTACAATCCAATTATTTAATTTCCACCAACCCTAATCACTTTAAATAATTTTGAAAGGTAAAATTACCACACTATAAAGATAGTATTTCTCTTTCATAGAGTATTTAAGCAAATTAAAACATAATGAAACTTTGTTAACCTAAAATAACCTAAGAATTGAACACGAACTTACAGAACACTTTTACAACACAACACAACAGATTGTAACAGCACACTTTATATTTCTTGTACACTTAGATTAAGGCAATTTATATTTTTATTGTAACCATTGTAGTCCTTTAATTCATAGCCAAAAGAATCCACGGATTTTGAAACCAAAACATTGTAATACGGTCAACGTAAACAGCGAAGCCAGGTTAAATGGTTTCTAAATCAATTCGCCGCCCTGTAAACAAGATCTCATGTAATCAATCGATAATTATTTTTTTGTAATTGTAAATGTTTCCAGTTATCACCATTAAAAAATATTCATTACAGGGAGTAACCAGCGTTATCATTTCATAGGGAGTGCTATATAATAATTACTTGTATTGAAGAATAAATTGTAGCAGTAAGCTAGTGGCCAGTTATTCGTCAGAAGCGACGATTGAGACGGCTGTGCGAGCGGGAACGATTCGAATACACCAACCCGGTACGCTGATAACTTCTTCAAACACAGTTTTTAGTTGTTTTGTAAAACGACTTGGCGCCACCCGGGATTATTACACCCCCTAAGAATAACAGGTAAGGTTACTGCCGTAATATACAGGTGATCAGAACTACGCTACGAACATCGCTAGCCACAAAATTACTGTAACGACCCGGTGCGAGGCGAACGCACTAATCATCCAAACACATTATTTTTTATGTACACATTTTGCAGGTACGTCTTATATAATTCGTTACAGAATTGACGCATACAACGTGAGGCTTGAACAATAGCGACCACTCTCACATACTCTCTCGTTACAAATTGGCGACCAACCGGTGAGGCCGTAAAAGAAGGTCAACGGCGGCTATGAAGAGACACTCAATGTTTACCAGGAAGGACAAACAGAAAGCAATTGAAGAAGAAAATCAGCCAGAAGAGATGGACGAAATTGAAGAAATGATCAAGGAGCTAGTCGAAGAGGACGTTCAGGACAACCAACCGGGAAACCCAACTCAACCAGAACCGGAAGTGGAAGTAATGGTAGGGGACCAACCTAGCAAACCCACTCAGAAAGAAGACCTGAGCACGCAGGAGATGTTCAGGATGATGATGGAACAAATGAACAAAAACCAAGAGAAGACTGATGAAAATTTTAAAAAACAAAAGGAAGAATTAGAGTCAAACAAGGAAGAATTGAATAAAAAATTAGAGTCAACCAATACGAAATTAGAATCATTGCAAGCGGGAAGGAGAGAAGACAAGGAAGAATTGAATAAAAAATTAGAGTCAGAAAAGGAGGAATTGAATAAAAAGTTGGACCAAAATAAGGAAGAATTGAAGAAGCAATTCAAGGAGGACTTAGAGATCCTGAATAACAAAATGGAAAACAACCGAGAGGCGTTAGAAGAGAAGAGTGAGGAGTTGAAGAGACAAATAACAAAGGATCTTGGAGTGTTAAATGACAAGATTGAAAACAACTGTGAAACACTCCTACAGCAAATGAAGGAAGATGGTGAGAAGAACAGAGAAGAATTAAGATTCATGCTAGTAGAGTTTCGTGAAGAAGTTAAACCGGCAAAAACGGGGATGAATAAGAGATGGGAAGAAACAAATTACCCAGTAAATCACCTTCAAGAAACTTTAGATAGTGATTTCAACCAATTGAGTGAAACACTAGACAGCACTCCTGGAAGCATCAAAGAAACGTTGGATGAGAACATGGAACCAGGGAATCAGAAAATAACACAGAAGGAGATGGAAATTGTAGAAGAAACAAATATATTGTTTTCTGAACATACAGATAACAATGGCACCAAGAGAATCAAACACATAAAAACCAACCACAGAAGAGGAAGAAAGAAGAACCGGATAATTAAGAAAATTAAGAAAACAGAGGAATGGGGAAGAGTGTATAAAAGGAAACTAATAAAAACCAGAGAAGAATTAGAAATGATGAAGAGCGGACTCATTGACGTGTTTAATTTGCCACCTACCTACCAAAGCAAATTAATGAAATATAAGGATTGTAGGAGGACTCCAAGGGAAATTATAAAAGGAATGCACAACCAACCAGTGGATGAAAAATTCAGCAAATCTATGCTTAAATGGGAAATACAAGAAATAGAAAGGACCCACAACAGAATAGTGTGTCACAAATTGCACAGGTTTCTAAAACACAAAAATCCACCAGCATCGGAATTGCCAAATAAAAATTTAATAATGACGTTAGCAAAGGAATTACCATTAACTCCTCCGATTAACAAACCACCTCTTAAAATGAACAATGTAGGCATGGATAGAGGGGAACCCATGGTAGTAGAAGAAATACTATACCAAGTAGCAGAGAATTACTTCATAAGAAAGGAGACGGTAATACACACCAGAGCGATCCGAATACAAAGGGAAGAGAAGGCGGAAAAGATACTGCAGGTCAATAATGTTGAAGGAGTTAGATCCGGAAGTAACCAACCAGAAGAAGAAGACTACGACTGGATACCTTTCAGCAGCGATCCAGCAGAGAATTTCCACGTAGCTTACAATAAACGCAACCCGCCAGAGCTTTGGATTCCATCGAGGAGTAACGGGAGTAACCAGAATAGGGGTGACATGAGGCGTCAAGTCAATTTTATCAGCGGGAGGAGACAGAACAACCATCGGCGATATTGTCCCAGTACTAGAACCAGCACAGGGTACAACGATTCCCAAAATGACAACCAGCAAGCTACAGGAACAAGAACAATAGAACCACCTCGAAATGAAAATAACCGCCGACAGGAACCCAACACCAACCAAAATAATAGCGAGAATTGGGTGACAGTCCATGAGAATCCGGGTTTTTCAATAATGCTTAATACGGCAAGTAATGACGAAGGACGCCGGACACAGCGGGTAAACTATTGCCAGACATCTCAACCATCAATCACCATAGAGGATGAAGAAGAAGAGACGGCCGATAGGTGGAATGCCTAATGAACCATGATCAATGAAACTACAATAAACAAACTCTACTCCTTCATTAATGTCGAAACAAAAAAGAAATTAATGATTATCCAGAATAAATGTCATCCATCAGACATTTGAAGGAGAAGAGGAGCAAGACAACAAAGAGTGTAATAAGAAAGAGAAGGCAATAATGAAGGAAAGAAAAGGAGAAGTCGACTTACAAAAATATAATTAACATGGTCCCACATATAGTAATAAATGGTCCATATGTCATCACAAAGGACAATGGAAACAACACTTACGAGATAAGTAATATAACCACCAAAAAAGTAAAAGGAGTGTACAACCAAGCTTCCATAAAAAATTTCTATGAAGAAAACTAAATAACTGGAATACGTTCATCCAGAATAAGTGTGACTATCATACACTTGAAGGAGAAGAGGTGCATAATAA
This sequence comes from Magicicada septendecula, assembly GCA_034769895.1. Taxonomy (NCBI): domain Eukaryota; kingdom Metazoa; phylum Arthropoda; class Insecta; order Hemiptera; family Cicadidae; genus Magicicada; species Magicicada septendecula. The sequence goes on from CM068371.1 coordinate 281,774,567, forward strand.
CGAAGTGTCGAACAAAAAGGAGAAGGCTATAATATGGAATGGAAATGATAATATAATAAATCCACAACCGTGAGAATTGAATTGATACCAAAATAAAATTGTATATAATAATATGTACGGCCATATGTCATCACGAAGGACAAGTAACTGTAAATAAAATGCAGATACCAAAATTCAAAAATTATGTGAGCACAACTTGCAACAACATTTCGATGACTTATGAGGCCTAAAATAAAAAATATCAAAACAAAGGAATGAGTTACATACATTCCTACTAAGTGAAATCAACTTACAATATATTAAAAAGTTGATGTGTGAAGTATATGAAATAATTAAACAAAATGTACCAAAATATGAATACGCTACACAAATTCCTATGGTGTAAGAAAATTAACTTACAAGCTGAAATATACAAAAATAAAATCAGACCAAACCTGATAAGATAAGTACATGAAATTATAATGAATCAAGGGTATTCAAAAATATAAAATAAAAAAAATCGAAACTGGTACAAAGAAAGAGGGAGATTATGTATGAATCAAGTATACAAGCTATGGCTAAAGCAAAATGTAGATAACTGAGAAAAGTATACCAGTGTCTAAGATAATTAAAATGATCACAATGAGAATCGAAAACCGAGTAATGAAAAGTTAATGATGAGATTAACATATAAATAAATAAAAAACAATCAATGTATGAGCAAATGATAGTATATAGTTAAGGTACAGCGGAAGGAAGAATGAGTAAAAGGCCAAAGTGATCTAAAAACAAACCACAAGGTGGACAATCCCAAAATATATTATTAATTTAAGTCACAAGTTGACAAAAAAGGTATTTATGATTGACTGTTGAAAAGTCCAGCAATCAAATAAACTGAGCAGAGATGACGTGCCTCTGGTCTCAGAAAAATGAGTAGTAATGGGAGAAACCAGCTACTAAAGTTAGGGAAAAATTGTGTATAAGGGAGAACACACCAATGGAAAAAAAAAAAAAAAAAAAAAAAAACAGATCCACATAAAATGGAATGAATTCAGTAAGAAGAGAAATAAAGAATGGAGAAACGACCAAGAAAGAAAAGGAAAAAGATTATGTATAACTGATAATTTCATAAAAAACTATACTAGTGTTTTATCAAAATGATCAATTTTAAAGGAGAGGCATTATGTCACGACACAAATAGCCAACCCCGTACCAGAGATAAAAAATATATTTATAATTGTAAAAAAATACTTCTTATCAAATGAACTGATTGATTTTAAATAAAAGTATAAGGAATATAACACGACAATACGACGACTTTAACCCAAACATAAAGAAGGGAACCACGGAACATACTTATTAAAATGTAAATATTTTAAAGTGATTGAGCCAACAACCTAAGCATAAAGAAGGGAACCACAAATAAACAACGAGGATAAGAAAGTAATAAACCTAAACCACAAGGAAACAAGTTTATGGGTTTAAATGACCCCAAAATGTCCAAAGAAACGGATGAAAGGACCAAATATATTAAACGAACAAGGAAAATGAAGAAGGAGGGAGACAAGCAAAAGTGAAAACCAAGAATGGTTCACCAAAATAAGTAAAATAGCACTCAACAAGAACATTGAAACCAAAACAAGGGTTATCAGGAGGAAGGAGAGATAACGGTTACTACCCATTAAAAAGGCAACCTAAACCACCAATAAGAATTGTTGTTAGTTAGTAAGTATTAGTTAGTAAGTATTAATTGTCATTAGGATTAAGTCATGAAAGAGAAATAAGTATAGGGGTCACCCACTATCAAACAAATGATATAAACAGTGATACAGTGCAATAGTGTAGGTGTAAGAACCCCAAAGTGAAGTGTGACACTAGTGAAATTGTAATTAACAATAAGTGATTTACAAGTGAAGGTAAGGTAAAAGTTGGAAATAAACAGTGCATAAATAGCTGATGAATAAGTAGTATTAAGAGTGAATTATAGTATGAGGGAGAGAAAACACTAGAAGTGATAATGACTTTTTATTTAAAAGAGATGTTCAATAGAGCTAAGTTTAACTGTAGCTAGTAGTAAGTAAAAAGGGAGGATTCCAGAATAGAAAAATTGAAGGTGTTACCATGGAGGGAATATAAAAATTGTTTAGAGATTGAGAAGTCAAAAAACTAACAAAGATACCTAATTTATAAAGGACTATTATTAATTTAATAACAAGTGATGTGGTTTATCACAACACAAATAATATGTGTTATAAACTAGAAAAATAGCAAATAAGGATAAGTTAGGAGTGAGTGAGGATATTTCTTAATCAAAATAATAACTCTAATAACTTATAAAAAAAAATTGTGTTCATGTTATTGTTATAAGAGGATATGGCTGAATGCAATGTGCAGTCCATAAGCCTAATGTTACATTTTTAAGATTGAAATAGGGAAAGCAATGTTGAATAATAAACAACACACCTACAGACTCAAAACACAACACAACTAATAAAAATAACAAAGTAAGGCCAAATAGGCTGAAACAAAATGTGATTTGAACGAAATAAGTAAATTATTATAATGGCTACTTAGGCCTAGAAAAAAAACATAACTGTCAGAACCAAACAAACCAAAATTATAACAAATTGAATCAGAATTTAGAAAATCTGAGGTGAAGGAATCACCAAGAATAAATTGTAGATCATTTATAACACAAAATATTGTAATAGGCATTATTATATAAAAAGAAATGTAACTAACAAGCATTAACATAATTGTAAAAACTTAAAATCTGAAAATACCCAAGATAAGTAATATAACCACCAAAAAAGTAAAAGGAGTGTACAACCAAGCTTCCATAAAAAAGTTCTATGAAGAAAACTAAATAACTGGAATACGTTCTAAATAACTGGAATAATCTATGAACGAGAATAAATACTATAGTGACAATATTTAATAACCAGGAAGGAAGATGGAGGAATGACAGTAATCAGAAGATATACGAAGGATTCGAAGTTTCGATGACAATACATCAACTCAAAATAAGCCTATTCGAAAAATACCGTTACTATGGAAACAGCGGTTGTTGACAGAAAATACCGTTAGAAATTAGTAGAAGAAAAAAAGCGAAGCGTCACCAAGCCAAGATAGATGCAAGAGTTCAGCAGAAAGTTTTTTCAGTGTAAATCATGAAAATAATAGTATAAAGTTGCTGAAAACCGATCATCAAAGAAGCAGATGACCACTACAACCAGTATTACAAGACCCAAGACCTGAATAAACGGAAATTATCCATAAATAGAACGTCCGAATACAAGACGAAAAGGACGCCACATTTACAGAAGACCAAAATCCAGGAAAACTGATTGTATGCAGCCAATTCCTATCTCGAACCAACTACAAAGGCCTATACACGTCGAGTTGTTAAGTACAATCCAATTATTTAATTTCCACCAACCCTAATCACTTTAAATAATTTTGAAAGGTAAAATTACCACACTATAAAGATAGTATTTCTCTTTCATAGAGTATTTAAGCAAATTAAAACATAATGAAACTTTGTTAACCTAAAATAACCTAAGAATTGAACACGAACTTACAGAACACTTTTACAACACAACACAACAGATTGTAACAGCACACTTTATATTTCTTGTACACTTAGATTAAGGCAATTTATATTTTTATTGTAACCATTGTAGTCCTTTAATTCATAGCCAAAAGAATCCACGGATTTTGAAACCAAAACATTGTAATACGGTCAACGTAAACAGCGAAGCCAGGTTAAATGGTTTCTAAATCAATTCGCCGCCCTGTAAACAAGATCTCATGTAATCAATCGATAATTATTTTTTTGTAATTGTAAATGTTTCCAGTTATCACCATTAAAAAATATTCATTACAGGGAGTAACCAGCGTTATCATTTCATAGGGAGTGCTATATAATAATTACTTGTATTGAAGAATAAATTGTAGCAGTAAGCTAGTGGCCAGTTATTCGTCAGAAGCGACGATTGAGACGGCTGTGCGAGCGGGAACGATTCGAATACACCAACCCGGTACGCTGATAACTTCTTCAAACACAGTTTTTAGTTGTTTTGTAAAACGACTTGGCGCCACCCGGGATTATTACACCCCCTAAGAATAACAGGTAAGGTTACTGCCGTAATATACAGGTGATCAGAACTACGCTACGAACATCGCTAGCCACAAAATTACTGTAACGACCCGGTGCGAGGCGAACGCACTAATCATCCAAACACATTATTTTTTATGTACACATTTTGCAGGTACGTCTTATATAATTCGTTACAGAATTGACGCATACAACGTGAGGCTTGAACAATAGCGACCACTCTCACATACTCTCTCGTTACAAATTGGCGACCAACCGGTGAGGCCGTAAAAGAAGGTCAACGGCGGCTATGAAGAGACACTCAATGTTTACCAGGAAGGACAAACAGAAAGCAATTGAAGAAGAAAATCAGCCAGAAGAGATGGACGAAATTGAAGAAATGATCAAGGAGCTAGTCGAAGAGGACGTTCAGGACAACCAACCGGGAAACCCAACTCAACCAGAACCGGAAGTGGAAGTAATGGTAGGGGACCAACCTAGCAAACCCACTCAGAAAGAAGACCTGAGCACGCAGGAGATGTTCAGGATGATGATGGAACAAATGAACAAAAACCAAGAGAAGACTGATGAAAATTTTAAAAAACAAAAGGAAGAATTAGAGTCAAACAAGGAAGAATTGAATAAAAAATTAGAGTCAACCAATACGAAATTAGAATCATTGCAAGCGGGAAGGAGAGAAGACAAGGAAGAATTGAATAAAAAATTAGAGTCAGACAAGGAGGAATTGAATAAAAAGTTGGACCAAAATAAGGAAGAATTGAAGAAGCAATTCAAGGAGGACTTAGAGATCCTGAATAACAAAATGGAAAACAACCGAGAGGCGTTAGAAGAGAAGAGTGAGGAGTTGAAGAGACAAATAACAAAGGATCTTGGAGTGTTAAATGACAAGATTGAAAACAACTGTGAAACACTCCTACAGCAAATGAAGGAAGATGGTGAGAAGAACAGAGAAGAATTAAGATTCATGCTAGTAGAGTTTCGTGAAGAAGTTAAACCGGCAAAAACGGGGATGAATAAGAGATGGGAAGAAACAAATTACCCAGTAAATCACCTTCAAGAAACTTTAGATAGTGATTTCAACCAATTGAGTGAAACACTAGACAGCACTCCTGGAAGCATCAAAGAAACGTTGGATGAGAACATGGAACCAGGGAATCAGAAAATAACACAGAAGGAGATGGAAATTGTAGAAGAAACAAATATATTGTTTTCTGAACATACAGATAACAATGGCACCAAGAGAATCAAACACATAAAAACCAACCACAGAAGAGGAAGAAAGAAGAACCGGATAATTAAGAAAATTAAGAAAACAGAGGAATGGGGAAGAGTGTATAAAAGGAAACTAATAAAAACCAGAGAAGAATTAGAAATGATGAAGAGCGGACTCATTGACGTGTTTAATTTGCCACCTACCTACCAAAGCAAATTAATGAAATATAAGGATTGTAGGAGGACTCCAAGGGAAATTATAAAAGGAATGCACAACCAACCAGTGGATGAAAAATTCAGCAAATCTATGCTTAAATGGGAAATACAAGAAATAGAAAGGACCCACAACAGAATAGTGTGTCACAAATTGCACAGGTTTCTAAAACACAAAAATCCACCAGCATCGGAATTGCCAAATAAAAATTTAATAATGACGTTAGCAAAGGAATTACCATTAACTCCTCCGATTAACAAACCACCTCTTAAAATGAACAATGTAGGCATGGATAGAGGGGAACCCATGGTAGTAGAAGAAATACTATACCAAGTAGCAGAGAATTACTTCATAAGAAAGGAGACGGTAATACACACCAGAGCGATCCGAATACAAAGGGAAGAGAAGGCGGAAAAGATACTGCAGGTCAATAATGTTGAAGGAGTTAGATCCGGAAGTAACCAACCAGAAGAAGAAGACTACGACTGGATACCTTTCAGCAGCGATCCAGCAGAGAATTTCCACGTAGCTTACAATAAACGCAACCCGCCAGAGCTTTGGATTCCATCGAGGAGTAACGGGAGTAACCAGAATAGGGGTGACATGAGGCGTCAAGTCAATTTTATCAGCGGGAGGAGACAGAACAACCATCGGCGATATTGTCCCAGTACTAGAACCAGCACAGGGTACAACGATTCCCAAAATGACAACCAGCAAGCTACAGGAACAAGAACAATAGAACCACCTCGAAATGAAAATAACCGCCGACAGGAACCCAACACCAACCAAAATAATAGCGAGAATTGGGTGACAGTCCATGAGAATCCGGGTTTTTCAATAATGCTTAATACGGCAAGTAATGACGAAGGACGCCGGACACAGCGGGTAAACTATTGCCAGACATCTCAACCATCAATCACCATAGAGGATGAAGAAGAAGAGACGGCCGATAGGTGGAATGCCTAATGAACCATGATCAATGAAACTACAATAAACAAACTCTACTCCCTCATTAATGTCGAAACAAAAAAGAAATTAATGATTATCCAGAATAAATGTCATCCATCAGACATTTGAAGGAGAAGAGGAGCAAGACAACAAAGAGTGTAATAAGAAAGAGAAGGCAATAATGAAGGAAAGAAAAGGAGAAGTCGACTTACAAAAATATAATTAACATGGTCCCACATATAGTAATAAATGGTCCATATGTCATCACAAAGGACAATGGAAACAACACTTACGAGATAAGTAATATAACCACCAAAAAAGTAAAAGGAGTGTACAACCAAGCTTCCATAAAAAATTTCTATGAAGAAAACTAAATAACTGGAATACGTTCATCCAGAATAAGTGTGACTATCATACACTTGAAGGAGAAGAGGTGCATAATAACGAAGTGTCGAACAAAAAGGAGAAGGCTATAATATGGAATGGAAATGATAATATAATAAATCCACAACCGTGAGAATTGAATTGATACCAAAATAAAATTGTATATAATAATATGTACGGCCATATGTCATCACGAAGGACAAGTAACTGTAAATAAAATGCAGATACCAAAATTCAAAAATTATGTGAGCACAACTTGCAACAACATTTCGATGACTTATGAGGCCTAAAATAAAAAATATCAAAACAAAGGAATGAGTTACATACATTCCTACTAAGTGAAATCAACTTACAATATATTAAAAAGTTGATGTGTGAAGTATATGAAATAATTAAACAAAATGTACCAAAATAGGAATACGCTACACAAATTCCTATGGTGTAAGAAAATTAACTTACAAGCTGAAATATACAAAAATAAAATCAGACCAAACCTGATAAGATAAGTACATGAAATTATAATGAATCAAGGGTATTCAAAAATATAAAATAAAAAAAATCGAAACTGGTACAAAGAAAGAGGGAGATTATGTATGAATCAAGTATACAAGCTATGGCTAAAGCAAAATGTAGATAACTGAGAAAAGTATACCAGTGTCTAAGATAATTAAAATGATCACAATGAGAATCGAAAACCGAGTAATGAAAAGTTAATGATGAGATTAACATATAAGTAAATAAAAAACAATCAATGTATGAGCAAATGATAGTATATAGTTAAGGTACAGCGGAAGGAAGAATGAGTAAAAGGCCAAAGTGATCTAAAAACAAACCACAAGGTGGACAATCCCAAAATATATTATTAATTTAAGTCACAAGTTGACAAAAAAGGTATTTATGATTGACTGTTGAAAAGTCCAGCAATCAAATAAACTGAGCAGAGATGACGTGCCTCTGGTCTCAGAAAAATGAGTAGTAATGGGAGAAACCAGCTACTAAAGTTAGGGAAAAATTGTGTATAAGGGAGAACACACCAATGGAAAAAAAAAAAAAAAAAAAAAAAAAACAGATCCACATAAAATGGAATGAATTCAGTAAGAAGAGAAATAAAGAATGGAGAAACGACCAAGAAAGAAAAGGAAAAAGATTATGTATAACTGATAATTTCATAAAAAACTATACTAGTGTTTTATCAAAATGATCAATTTTAAAGGAGAGGCATTATGTCACGACACAAATAGCCAACCCCGTACCAGAGATAAAAAATATATTTATAATTGTAAAAAAATACTTCTTATCAAATGAACTGATTGATTTTAAATAAAAGTATAAGGAATATAACACGACAATACGACGACTTTAACCCAAACATAAAGAAGGGAACCACGGAACATACTTATTAAAATGTAAATATTTTAAAGTGATTGAGCCAACAACCTAAGCATAAAGAAGGGAACCACAAATAAACAACGAGGATAAGAAAGTAATAAACCTAAACCACAAGGAAACAAGTTTATGGGTTTAAATGACCCCAAAATGTCCAAAGAAACGGATGAAAGGACCAAATATATTAAACGAACAAGGAAAATGAAGAAGGAGGGAGACAAGCAAAAGTGAAAACCAAGAATGGTTCACCAAAATAAGTAAAATAGCACTCAACAAGAACATTGAAACCAAAACAAGGGTTATCAGGAGGAAGGAGAGATAACGGTTACTACCCATTAAAAAGGCAACCTAAACCACCAATAAGAATTGTTGTTAGTTAGTAAGTATTAGTTAGTAAGTATTAATTGTCATTAGGATTAAGTCATGAAAGAGAAATAAGTATAGGGGTCACCCACTATCAAACAAATGATATAAACAGTGATACAGTGCAATAGTGTAGGTGTAAGAACCCCAAAGTGAAGTGTGACACTAGTGAAATTGTAATTAACAATAAGTGATTTACAAGTGAAGGTAAGGTAAAAGCTGGAAATAAACAGTGCATAAATAGCTGATGAATAAGTAGTATTAAGAGTGAATTATAGTATGAGGGAGAGAAAACACTAGAAGTGATAATGACTTTTTATTTAAAAGAGATGTTCAATAGAGCTAAGTTTAACTGTAGCTAGTAGTAAGTAAAAAGGGAGGATTCCAGAATAGAAAAATTGAAGGTGTTACCATGGAGGGAATATAAAAATTGTTTAGAGATTGAGAAGTCAAAAAACTAACAAAGATACCTAATTTATAAAGGACTATTATTAATTTAATAACAAGTGATGTGGTTTATCACAACACAAATAATATGTGCTATAAACTAGAAAAACAGCAAATAAGGATAAGTTAGGAGTGAGTGAGGATATTTCTTAATCAAAATAATAACTCTAATAACTTATAAAAAAAAATTGTGTTCATGTTATTGTTATAAGAGGATATGGCTGAATGCAATGTGCAGTCCATAAGCCTAATGTTATATTTTTAAGATTGAAATAGGGAAAGCAATGTTGAATAATAAACAACACACCTACAGACTCAAAACACAACACAACTAATAAAAATAACAAAGTAAGGCCAAATAGGCTGAACCAAAATGTGATTTGAACGAAATAAGTAAATTATTATAATGGCTACTTAGGCCTAGAAAAAAAACATAACTGTCAGAACCAAACAAACAAAAATTATAACAAATTGAATCAGAATTTAGAAAATCTGAGGTGAAGGAATCACCAAGAATAAATTGTAGATCATTTATAACACAAAATATTGTAATAGGCATTATTATATAAAAAGAAATGTAATTAACAAGCATTAACATAATTGTAAAAACTTAAAATCTGAAAATACCCAAGCTTGTGGGGTATCAAAATAATCTATGAACGAGAATAAATACTATAGTGACAATATTTAATAACCAGGAAGGAAGATGGAGGAATGACAGTAATCAGAAGATATACGAAGGATTCGAAGTTTCGATGACAATACATCAACTCAAAATAAGCCTATTCGAAAAATACCGTTACTATGGAAACAGCGGTTGTTGACAGAAAATACCGTTAGAAATTAGTAGAAGAAAAAAAGCGAAGCATCACCAAGCCAAGATAGATGCAAGAGTTCAGCAGAAAGTTTTTTCAGTGTAAATCATGAAAATAATAGTATAAAGTTGCTGAAAACCGATCATCAAAGAAGCAGATGACCACTACAACCAGTATTACAAGACCCAAGACCTGAATAAACGGAAATTATCCATAAATAGAACGTCCGAATACAAGACGAAAAGGACGCCACATTTACAGAAGACCAAAATCCAGGAAAACTGATTGTATGCAGCCAATTCCTATCTCGAACCAACTACAAAGGCCTATACACGTCGAGTTGTTAAGTACAATCCAATTATTTAATTTCCACCAACCCTAATCACTTTAAATAATTTTGAAAGGTAAAATTACCACACTATAAAGATAGTACTTCTCTTTCATAGAGTATTTAAGCAAATTAAAACATAATGAAACTTTGTTAATCTAAAATAACCTAAGAATTGAACACGAACTTACAGAACACTTTTACAACACAACACAACAGATTGTAACAGCACACTTTATATTTCTTGTACACTTAGATTAAGGCAATTTATATTTTTATTGTAACCATTGTAGTCCTTTAATTCATAGCCAAAAGAATCCACGGATTTTGAAACCAAAACATTGTAATACGGTCAACGTAAACAGCGAAGCCAGGTTAAATGGTTTCTAAATCAATTCGCCGCCATGTAAACAAGATCTCATGTAATCAATCGATAATTATTTTGTTGTAATTGTACATGTTTCCAGTTATCACCATTAAAAAATATTCATTACAGGGAGTAACCAGCGTTATCATTTCATAGGGAAAAAGAAAAAAAACACAAAAAAATAGAACACGTCGTCGAGAACATAAAAGTGTACTGGCTGTATAAAGTTCAATGTAAAGATATGCCGGTAATACTCCTCATGTCTGATGTCTGTGCTAGCACATTCTAGACGTGGTAATACTTCTGGACGATGCGCATCGTGTTCTCGCGCGACACGTGTGTATAATGAATTCAGTGTTTATGTGCGTGTTAATTGTTTTGTAATGACGAGCTCGCATAGAGTGATTTTTACCTGAAGATGGGACTGTGAGCCCGAAATGCGTCACACCTAACAACTGAAGTTGCAGGAAGGACAATGTAATCAGGTATTTACTATAACGATTCATAATAGCGTCCTATCAGAGCGTTATATGAAAGCTATAAACAGTACGAGTGTAATGCAGTAAGGAAGAGAGAGAGCGTATAATCGCAGCCATCTCACTCTAACCACGTCACCGCTACAGTAGAATCCAGTTCAAACAGGTAATTTTACTCAAAGCGAATTATCAGTTCAACCTGCGATAACTTCAAAAGTTGTAATATACGGCAATTCTGAAAACAGCATTGTATTCAGCAAGAAAAGCTTTATAAGTAGCCGCAAGCTCAGTTAATATAATTAACAAATAAAGACGTTATACGGATGACGCACGCCAACAGGAATAACGAGAGAATTATGCTACGTAGGAATAAGGTGTTTTCACACAGACACAGATAAAGACCTAAGCAACAATATTCTGTGGTCAGATCTTCGGAAACACATTTGCAAATACCTGTAATCAATCGATTTGCAAATACAGGAAGCACGATTTTGACAAGAATTTCTCTGCCGTTTGAAACCTGTCACAGTGTGTTTGACCGACTTGTTCGAGATTGTCCAAACTGGAAAAACGCATGATTTATTTGTACAACCAATCAGCAGCCCGTATTTAAAAGAAACGCCAGCTAAAAGCGAGGGGTAACATCACTCTTCGTTCGGTACTTAAACACACTAGACGTGTATAATTCACATACTGAAATTTTTAAATTACACAACAGTGCAAGTTAAGTTCTAAATCGAGAAGTAGTCCGCAGTGTAGATGAATTAACAACATTCAATAACACTAGCTGCGTAAAACAACCGTTAATTAATTAATTAGTTAATTAAATAATCAATCAGCCGTGAAGGACCTGTGCTACAGAAGGCTACAGCATCTGTAATTGCCAGGGCATCTTCAACCGCATTGATCAATCCATTCTTCTGTGCAACACCATCGAAAGGAGGACCTCTACAGATTCCTATCTTCGGTCAACGCATCAAACAGTAAGAAATAGATTCATTGATCAATGACATAAGCGCTAAACAAATAATAAAACAATAAATAATTTTAAAAAGACACTAAGAAAAGCACACAGTGTATTGTAACTATAAGATTAGTTCTAATATAGCATAGGAGTGTTGAATGGAAAGTGGTGTGTAGTATTGGACGTGCAAATTATTGCAGACCTGTTCTTTAGCACTGGTTTGGGAGATAACAATCTCTTAATCAAACCAGATAAGAGCTATAGGTCGTTTGAGCGTCTTAATCATTACTTTCCACACTCACTCAATAATTATAAGGATAGGGTAGAATTAAGTCCTACCATTAACAATTTAAAGTTTAAAAATCATTGATTAAACATTAAATCTAATAATCAAGCAAATCTTAAAGTGTTATTTGTAACGATTCCCCTTGAAAACCACAATCACTGAACGAATCCTGAGAAAGAGTGTCTCCATGCGCTGAGCTAAGCTGAAACCGTGTCATTTGTATCTGGGATTTGTTCTGGCGCCCAGGTAAAGTAATATCACGGGTAAGTAACTATTTATCTAACATCACAAATATTAGATAATTGTGTTAGACGAAAGGGAACGTTGTATATTTTCTCAATAAAATCATTGTTGATCAGTCCCACTACTTTCTACAAAATTGCCTGTCTAGTATTAAATCTTTTTTAGAACATTTATGTTTCAGTTTTTGTTTATTCTGTTGAAAAGTAAATACCATGAAAAATTAATTTTTGAGGGTTTTCGGACGAACAGAGGTGATCACGCACTTGTTAGTTTAGATAATTGAGAGATTTTTTGTTTCCGGGTGTAAGTGCATCAAACGGCATAAACCTTGTGACTTAATATGATTTATTGCTTTGTGTATTAAGTAGAACTGCGAGACCTGGCTAACCTGGCCAATGGAATACATTACGATAATCTACTTTTTGCATCGTAACACTTCTGTGTAGTAAACTTATTGATTATTGATTCTATAAACAATTCATCTGCGTATAGTTATATATAATTTAGGATCATCAGCAAAGGATGACAGAGGATCGATTGCCGGAAGCGGCACTGAGCTATAAAGCTATTTGTAGAGGAGACGTGGGTGGTCCGAGGATGAGATGGGCGCCGGAACAGGTTCATATAACCTAATCCTTGAAGAGGACAAGAAGAAGATATTTAAACCACCATTAATCTTTGTAGTGTTGTCCATATTGCATTCGTTGTATACCGTACGAATCTCACATACAACCTACCTGCCTTTCCTAAGCTGCTTCAGCGATATAAAAAGAAGTCTGTTATTAGATATTTAATTATTGAAATATCTGTTTTAGATATTGTCATTGGAAATTGTTAATCTTGGGTCGTATCGCATAGTCATTAACGTGCGCGTGGTGTCTGCTACAGTTATTATTCGATGTTATGTAAGAAGCCGTACAGGAAAGTGTAGGTCGAACGATCAATAGACTGAATAGAAGAGACTTGAAATGAAAATGGAAAACCTATACAGTGCTGCAGTTTTGATTAACAGACGTCGGAAAGGAGAATGAATTTCTTTCTTGCTGCAATTTAAGACTGCAAGCAAGCAGATAACGAGAGGGTAGCGAGCAGCGTCAGCAGTAACGAGGCGTGCCATTTATCTGTGACACAAACAGAACGTCCTTCTGTGGCAAGGAATCTTGTGCCTCAACAAATACCCATAATGCCAACAATTTAATAGTCGCTTTCGTATCGAAACGAAAGGTAATATCATAATTTCATTATAATATACATGTGTGTGTGCGCGCTAGCGTGTGAACTTTTATTACACGAGCCCAATTTCCTGTTATAACGTAACACAATATAACCTACACTTTCCTCATTCATAGCAGCTGCAATTATCTAGCTAGAGTGTTCGTCATGAGTGTATTCAGATTTATTTTTAGGCCCCTTTTATGCACTCGCGCGTTAAGGCTTTCTGCCGCAAGGAGAGCTGCCAACCTCTGTATACGTTCTCTCACATTCATTTGACACTGCTCTTGGAAGATGGATCCGGTCGTGTTGTATTACGCGTATCGACAGGCAAGAAATCAACAACCACGGAAAAGAAGATGGGCTGTTCATTCCATCAACCGTAATCGTTCTGTTGACGAAGCATTCCATACCCTCTATGCAAAATTACGGGAAGACGGCGAAAAGTTTTTAAATTTTTTCAGAATCTCTGCGGCATCATTGTTTTATTGGCTGTGGTGGACACTAACTACAAGTTTATGAACACTGACGTCGGATCATTTGCTAAGGATGCGGACTCTACTGTATATCAAAACACGTCTTTTTACACTGCTTTGGAAAAAGGTTCTTCGAACATTCCAAAAGCAGAAAGAGTGACAGAAAATTTGAGGCCTTTGCCTTATGTTTTCGTCGGTGATGAAGCTTTCGGAATTTCCATTAATATGATGCGGCCCTACACGGGGAACAATTTGACAATGTCCCAAAGAATATACAATTACAAGCTGTCTAGAGCTCGGCGATTTGTGGAGTGTGCTTTTGGAATTCTAAGCAATAAGTGGAGGATATTCCAGAGGCCAATTAACTTAAAATACAACAACTGTGTGGCGGTGATTGCTGTGCGTTACATAACTACATTCCTGACAGGGATGATGTGAGCTTCCATGATACTTTACAGGTTACTGGATTAGTTACGTGTGATAATGAAAAGGAAAACCCACATTTTGCAACGAGGAATAAAAATATCATATGAGTATAGAAATGACTTTGGAAACTTTTTTTGCAGTCCTGAAGGTTCACTTCCCTGGCAAGGCCCAAAAATATGAATGCAGCTGACTCGACTATTATAAAAATTTATATTAAATATTTTGAATACACAAAAATTTAGAAAGTGCTTTAATATTCATTAAAAAGACGCATTTTTAAACAGAAATAAAAAATTTAATTATTTATTAGTTGTAATTATTTTATTTTCTGTAATTTTTTTTATTACTGGCTCTATATAAAATGTGAATTTCCTCTTCAACATGTTCAAAAAACTCACATCCGTGAAATTAATGTAATACTTGTTACTTATTATTTGTAATACTGGTAATAATAGAATCTGACTTTGAAATTTGATACACCTATAAGTTAGCAATGTTCGTTTAATCTTATTATGTTCATAAATGCCATAAAAAAAGTAATGTAATAATACTATACAGTATAAGTTGTAACCAGTATAAATAATCATGTAATAAGTATGAATAAATAGTTGTTTTTGTTTTCCAAATTGTTCTTTACCATAACGTGCACATCTTTGTTTACCTCATTATTTCCTCATCATTATTACCTCAACACTGCACCAGTGTTCTTTAGATGAAAATAATGTAGAACTTTGACATTCAAGAAGGAAAAGTAAACTAAACAAAACGTCACCAACGACAAGACAGCTACAAAGTATAGTGTGACATTTTACTTCCATATTCCTTAAGGAATGGAAGTATGGTGATGGCAAAAAAAATCGTGTTCGAGATTATTGCAGATTCTGATTCTACTACACTCAAAACATGAAAAAAAGTCGTTTTCCGAAAAGTGTCTGTGTGTGTGTCTGTCTGTGTGTCTGTGTGTCTGTCTGTAGATTTTTTGTCTATGGCAAACGATAACTGCCGCAAATTCAAACAGAATCAAATAATTTTTTGCATACAGCCCTGATTTGTAGAGTACTCACGACCTATTGTTTTTGGTGAAGATCGGTTGAGGGAAAGGGGTAGTTTACCAGCAACGGTTTTTTTTATCAAGGGAAATTTTTTTTTTGGCAAACGATAACAGCCGCAAATTCAAACAGAATCAAATAATGTTTCGCATACAGCCCTGAATTGTAGAGTTTTCAAGACCTATTGTTTTTGGTGAAGATCGGTTAAGGGAAAGGGGTAGTTTACCTGTAACGTTTTATGTTTTAACAAGGGTATTTCCTATGGCAAACGATAACAGCCGCAAATTCAAACAGAATCAAACGATTATTTGCATACAGCCCTAAATTGTAGAGTTCTCAAGACCTACTGTTTTTGGTGAAGATCGGTTGAGGGAAAGGGGTAGTTTACCAGCAACGTTTTTTTAACAAGGGTATTTTCTATGGCAAACGATAACAGCCGCAAATTCAAACAGAATCAAATAATGTTTTGCGTACAGCCCTGATTTGTACTGATTTGTAGAGTACTCAAGACCTATTGTTTTTGGTGAAGATCGGTTAAGGGAAAGGGGTAGTTTACCTGCAACGTTTTTTTAACAAGGGTATTTTCTATGGCAAACGATAACAGCCGCAAATTCAAACAGAATCAAATAATGTTTTGCATACATCCCTGAATGTAGAGGTCTCAAGGACTTTCGATTTTGGTGAAGATCGGTTAAGGGGAAGGGGTAGTTTACCTGCAACCTTTTACGTTTTAACAAGAGTAAAGTACTTGAAAATGTATTTAAACTTTTTGAAACAATGGTAATTGTTAAAAATAAAATAATTTTGTTGCCAGGCAATAAAATTAAAATTTTTTCATTTTAATGTAATATAATATTTTTCATTTAATACGGCAATAAAAAGGCAGGTAAGACACAAACACACACACACACACACACACACACACACACACACACACACACACACACACACACACACACACACACACACACACACACACACACACACACACACACACACACACACACAATTCACGTTATTTCTGGCCTCACTCATGTTTATTTTCTTACATTTGCACGCTTTTTAAATGGAAAGTGCCGAAACCCACACCAACATAACGCGTGCAAGCCGAAAAAATGGACATCAATTTGCTTACTGGCGAAGCTAGTAGTGAATGAATGGGTAGGCAAAAATCTTATCTTAAATTTTTTTTAAGGAATCACTAAAAGGACGGTGGGTCAAATCGGACGCTGAGGTAGAGTTTGCTGTAACCGAGTGGTTCCACAAACAGCCGTAAGAATTTTACTAGCAGGGAATCTACAGGTTAGCGCAACAGTGGAACTCATGTCTTAATGTTATTGGAGACTTCTTTTAAAATCGTTGAAAAAAAAATGCTTTACAGCTCTATACGTGTGTCTATTGAACAATCCTTGTATTAGTCATACACAATAATACAACTGATAGAACTTCAAATTTTTAAACTTGATTAGTTTCTATATATATGTTTAATGTTACAAATAATTCAAATAACAATCTTGATCATCTGTTAGTTCAGCGGAATAACAGTGACACTTTTAATAACCGCATAAAATAAACACTTAGAAACAACACAGGCGCTTTAACTTAACTGTTTGGACCACAGAAGTGAGGCATGCCTCAACGCTCTATGTGTACAGCGCGGGACAATCCCCCCTCCCTACACTTCCCTATCACACCACTACATTGCTTACATACGATGTATACAAAAAACGCTGAGGCAAGTTCAGGTTGCCTCATTCGCTTTAAACGAACTATGCCGAATCTCACCTGTCACCATCTAGCGGTCGCTCAATAAAGCACGTTTCGGTTTAATAAATTTGACAGTCGCAGTAACAATGTATAATCTTTACGTTATGTAGTTCATACGTATTTATAATTTTTATTCTACAGAATTTTTTAGGGTAGGCATTGCCTCAATTGCCTCCATGTAATTTCGCCACTGATATATATGTGTACAACGTTATCGGCAACAAAGAAGTAGTTTTTGTTAAAATTCCTTCCCGGGATATTTGGCCGTAGTCCAATGTTTTCTACAAAACCAGACATTTCGGCAATGCCATCGACTTCCATCATCAGTGAAAATCGAGTGCGATAACGTGAGGTGGTATACGTTAGTGATCACAGTACTGTGGTTAAGGCTGAAGCAGTAAGTAGAAAGAAGTAGTTTCTATGGTAATATTTCGTTTCGAAAATGATTTTAAATATAAATCTTAGAATATGGAAGTCATGTATGGTTCTCCATACCGATATTTTGTAATTATACTAGTAAGGTACTTTTAGTATAAGCCACGCGCCCGCGCGCGCACACACACACACACACACACACACACACACACACACACACACACACACACACACACACACGTACACAGAAATACTGGTTACTGGTCACTGCTCCCACTTACTTCAGCTTTCGAAATAAATCAAAACCTTTCATTTGAACAAGGAGACAGAACAAGGATGCCTAACGGAAATTATATGTCGTACAGTCCTCAATAATAACATATAATTAGTAGTAAGAATACATATAGAACTGTAATGAACAAAAAGTATCCTAATACTTACCAATCAACAGTTTCTCCTTCGCAACCAGATTTTCAAAGCAGGGACAAATGTCTTGCACACCTCTATCGATTGATTTTTCTTGACCTGCCTATTTTTGTAGTCTACAGATGTCGAATCCCAAATCGCTGTCCTTTTTTTAATTTCATCTATAAATTGTTCAGTATTTATAACGCTGGGATCCATTTTCTTAATTAACGCACAAGCAAAACACAACACAAGCTTGCAACAACTAATGTGTGCTGTGTGAGAAGTTGGCTGTACTGAGGCCGTGGGAACGCGTTGGCTGTATGTCGCACGTTTGCATAAAATCACCAATCTACACCCATGCACAGATAATACGCGTGGCAAGACTTTCTGTCGCGCGTAATCTAGAGTAGAGCGGCATGTTTTTCAGAACGCGCGTTATGATTTTTGCCGCGCGTCTGCAAAAATGGCCTCATTTGCTTCCGTTGATTTACAAAACGCACCGCAAAGAAACGCGAGGCAGAAAAACTACTCGCGCGAGTGCATAAAAGGGGCGTTATATAATTTTCTTAGTACAAAATGGATTAAGTTCTAACTGAACTGTATTATACTGTTGATTGTCCTCTGTACAGTACAGATTTTAAATTTGTTTGAAGCCTCGTGGAAAGATTTTTGTAAGTGTTAGGAGACCACTTTATTTATTTACTACGTAAAATAGACTCTTCCCAAACGGTCGATAGATGTGCTTACGGACTAAGTTAAACAAGTACATGTCTTAATCACATGTTATAATGGTATATGAAATTTTTTTAACTAAGTACACTTGATTTTATATTTAAAAGTGTAAAATGGAGACTGGCTGAGGTACATCGAAAAAACTCGCATTAACAATTTCGCGAATCTTGTGGATACAGAGGAAGATACTACTCGAGCGCCGATACACGTTGTGTCAGATGCCCAATAGGGGTTTTGTCGTCGAAAGGGAGGGGTGTCACGCGTGGAAAACTAAATTCACATTCACTCTAACTGAATTTACAGTTCCTCCCTCCCGACCAACCAATACTGATTTACTACACAACTCATAGGAACACGACAGGTGTCGTCTCTCGACTTTAGCTCAACCAAAAACCTAGGAATTAAATGGGAGGTCAGTAGCGAGCTCTTCGAGAGAATGTAGAACCAAATATAGAAACAAGAATATTGAACCAAAACAAGTTTCATTCTGAAAACATGTGTTACTAACTACAATTACTAATTCTCCAATAAAATAACTGGAAATAATTATTCGTGACGATAAGAAAAATAATTAAGTTATTACTGATGAGTTAAAGTTCATAAAATTTACTATTGTTTCTTTTAAAACTCATAAAGCTAGCCGCATACATAATGAACAAAGCCTACATTCCCATAATTCATATATAAATGAATAATGTAACTAACTTCAATCGCATAGTGTAAACCGATGAATTACACGTTAGAATTTTCACGTTTTCAGAAGGGCTGACAATGATGTGCGAATGGGTAGAATACAAAAAAGGGAAACAAGAAAATCAAATAAAAGTAGAACTTGACGCTTATTCATAAAAAGTCTGAATCATTTGAAACAATTCTTCAACTGGTTTACTATATTTTCTTCTACATCTGCTCTTATTAGTGTAACACTAGGAAGAGACATCGTAACAAATAATGTATATTAAACTAAAATATTTAAAGTGACATGGTAGTTACTAACAAATCATGTTTCCCAGGAAGAATAAAGGTGACAGAGCGTTACTGCATTACTTAATAAACTTTTTATTAATATTAAATTTAAGTAATCAGATGGTTTGTATGTTGTACTGTATATAGTATTTTAATTCCATTTTAAAAAGTACGCTAACATTTTTTGTTATTAATGACTCTAATCAGTTAACCAAGTAAGTGAACAGTGGTAGTAAAGGTAATTTTTAAGTATACAATTTATTCGACACGGTCAAAATTATTGGTGTAAGTACGCGATTAGAAGTAATTCCTTATTAAGATTTTCATATCATTGTATTCTGCAGTTTGCTTCAAATATTGATCATGGCTTCAATTATTCTTGATTTACAATGCAACATTTGCGGCAGATCACTGGGAGTTACAATATACGTGAGTTATGACACGAAATTAACGATGTTAGCGTTGACCTGGATGAAGTACAAGTCAACTGTACAAGTTTCCCTATCTGTTACAGTTCGAACGGGAATTATTATGTTGTCATGAGTGGTCAGTAAAATTATGGTTACATTTTGTGTCGTATAGGTTGAGTTTATATTGTACAAAGCTTGTTCCACTTATTTCTGTGTTTGCAAAACACTGATATTCAGTTTAGGGATATCAAAGCGACCACGTTACGTCATGTATTAGACAAATGATTTTATTGCATTGTTATTACCTGAGAAACGTATACATAAGTTCACCATATTTCATCCCTCGATACGATAACAATTAATTAACAGGATTAATTATATTGGTAATCCTGTAGGTTAAAAGAAACAGAAAACATAGAGAGGTTTTGATAAGAACAGTCGCATACTTCTTACATAATATATATCCATAATAATCATACTCCTACAAGTAATTCAGTTTAAAATATAGATAACGAGAAAGAAGAACAGATACAAGGGAGGAAGAGTGGCTTCTTTCTTCATAAAATTATTTTCTAACTCTTCTTCTCCATTTTAGGTTTCTAATCTCCAGGGGCTGTCAAATAGTGGGATATGTTGAGTCTTTTGTAAAGATGATTATAGTAGCTGGCTAAAGGCAGAGCTCTGAGGGACACTGGTATTCAGTTGGAATGGTGCCGAGAGATACTGGCGGATTCAGATTTGTGCAATACGGCCATCTAAGAATTTAGAAAGCTATTCTAATCATGTATGCAATCATAGGTATATCTTTGCATGTACGTATATTTTTTATTACCGTTGGCAGATATTTCTGAATTTGTGAGAATAAGACGATAAAGCTCAAATGTATGCGTACGCAGATACATTGGTTATATTATTGTCAAAACGTAAATTTTGTTGCTTGATAAAGTAACAACGCATTTCATGAAATACTTGACTGATTCAATTGAAGTGTACGAGTGTTCAAATATAACATTGTTGAGTGTTACCATTTAACTCCTTATTGTATGAAATAACTGGTTGATCTTAGTTAAAGGTTAAAAGTAACTTCATTTTTTATATAATCATATTACTTCATGTAAAATGAAGGAAAACACAGTCACCCTAATTCAATAAAGTAACTGCAAAGCTAAAATGACTAACCAAAAATCCTTTTAAATAACTCTAAATAACTCCTTTCAACTTGTATATTAATAACTGTATTTTTGTTTAATAATTATTACCAATATTAATTACTTAACATATAGTTAATGATTTTATTTCATCGTACGTTGGGGCACGAATTATTAAAAAGGCATATCAAACTACATACTGTATTAAATTTGTGTAGTGTAATAAATTTAATACACTGTTTTAAATTAAATTTCACATTTTCCTGTCAGATTTTTGTACAGGGATTTATGGGATATCAATTCATTGACTCAAAGTTGAAGTTGAGTCAAAGTATGGGAGTCACTGACTCCGCTCTATGTGCAGTACAACGATAATATTACACAGTTATGGTTGCTCCATCTGGGAGCCCACCACCACGTTTTATGGCAGTGATGTGGTTGAAATGCGCCGTGATCACATGCATACGTTAGTGGCTGGCAGTATGCAATCAAAATACTTAATTTTCATCATGTATGATGTACACAAATGTTTACATTATGAATTTAATTTACTTTAATTCCGGAAGCGAATATAGTCAATTGTATTTCTATACAAGAGAAAGTGATCAATATTAAGATATTTTAATATTATCCATGTTGTGTGTGTGTGTGTGTGTGTGTGTGTGTGTGTGTGTGTGTGTGTGTGTGTGTGTGTGTGTTGTGTAGGCTCGATTATTTCCTTCAGGAACATAAGACTATAATTTTTAAATTCACTGATTTTCTGTTGTAGAATACTTATTCTTAATTTTGAAGAAACCACTGAATTGCGTTGAAAACTGCATCTAAATGGTGTAATATGTACTTAGAAACGTAAAAACATAAAGTATTTTTAAACTCATCTACACCGAATTTTACAGAAACTATTGCTTCAGGAAACTTGATCAATACCATGTAGTCTACAACGACAGAATGTACACTGCATCTAGAAGAGACTCAAGTCAATCATTAGAATCAAAAGTCATGAAAATGCACGTTACGTCGCAAAGAGTAACACATATAGGGCAGGCAGAGAAAATTTAAAGTGAATATAGTATGAAAAGCATGGAAGAAATGGGCGTACTTGTGATAAGCAAAGTCTTGAAACACTTGGATGACAGTGGAGCGGCAGCTTACGTATAGAATGAAAATCAGGGTGAAGGAAGAAGAGGCTGAACGTCTGGCAGGGAAGTAGAAAGACGAAGCATGAATATTCTGCTGGTTTGTAAGCGTTCCAGGAGGCGCACGAGGAAACTTTCTTTTCCTGTAAAACGGGTTTTATTATGCTTGACGCGTCGTGCCTTATACATGTCAACTGACAATTTCAGCCTGTTAAGAATTCGTAATGCGTAGACTAAAATGTCAAAAACGTTCAACACAGTTTCAGTGTTCCCTTTGTGAAGCGTTTAATATATTTCAGCGCTCATATCTGAAAATTAAATTACAGTCAAATAAAGAAATATCGGATCTAATGCACTCAATGAAACGTGTTAGGTAATACTTGATCATTTTACAACGACAAACACAATGTAAACGATTGAATAACTTTTGCTCAATGTAAACGTATTAACGGTATTGTAATATTAGACTTATCAATACGCATGAAATCTAGTATTTCAAAGTGTTACTTTGATTTTATGTTAATGTATTACAGGATAATAGTAAAACTATTAACACTTTCTGATGAGCGCTCTGTGGCATATTGTGTAACAAAGGCACTTAGTTACTTTAAATCTTTACATTTGCACCACATGCCGCTTACCACTAACGCTACAAAGATTAAGTGCTATCATTTGGAAATTTAATGCAAAGAAATTCCCTCTAGCGTTTATATTGCAAATGGATGTCTATGAAATGCATTGTGTATAATGTATATGTATACATTGTAACATAGTCTGACAAAATTGTATAGTAAAGAAGCTGTAACAATGTACATTCCGTAAAGCAGGGCACAAAGGAGGACATTGCAGAAATCCTGTTTAAATTTATACACGGACGACTGATGATAGACGGCCCAGCATATGGGAGGAAAAATTTGGTTTATAAATGGCTTGGGCATTAGAGGAACTGTTGGAATGAGGGGGATGACGAGGAATGGGTAGACAATCTAATTATGTTTTATAGATTTGTAAGAGGTTTCCAACAGGAAAGAAATGGCAAATTAATCTATATGTTACTATCAAAGTGTAAAGTCTAGGCACTGTACAAAATACCCAATGAATGTACAGAATGCCTAACTTTTAGGCAAAGTAGAAAATTTCGTAGTTTGCAAATTGTGTTTATTACTTTACCTAGGTATTCTACACATTACCTAGGCTTTACAAAAAAACTCCAAAAGTCGTTTAGGTAAATTATAAAAACATTTTTTTAAAATTTGACTTTATTGTGAAGAGTAAAAGTAACTATGAAACACATACAAAACAAAAAAGTACAGGTCTTGCTAATATTGTCTTAAAAAAAAAATGTTTAAAAAAAGAAGAAAACGTCTCCGTGAAGAAGAAATGGCGTTTATTTAAGTCAGATACTTATATGAATATGATAATCCAAAGCGAAGAAGTTTGAAAGCGTACCAAACCTTCAAATTTGCATAATCACAGGTTGTCTAATGATTAATTAACTTTAGTATAGTACGAACTTCATATGATAAGACTAGGAACAAATAAAAAACACACAAATACGACAAAACAAATATAAAAGTTAAAATAGAGAATACACAAATTTGAAACTAACGTTAAAATATGTAATTTTATTCAAAGTACAGTTGTGAGTGTGCGAATTAAATAACTCCATTTTTCAAATTTCATATTTGAAATATGCCTTTAACAGAAATTTATAGCTGAATTCAGCAGATTGCAACAGATCTTGCTTATTGCTTCAGTTATCCATGATTTACGACGCAACATTTGTGTCACATCACTGGCAGAAACAGCGTACGTGAATTATGACATGTGCTTTATACTGTCAGAGTGACCTGCATGAAGTACGACTGAACTAAATGAGTTTCCGTATTTATTACAATCCAAGCGGTGGTTTTAAGTCTTACATGTGATTAGTTAAGTTATGGCTGCTATTGATAGGCTGAAAATTGATGTTTTATTTAAGTTCTTTTGTCTTTCCTTCCTTCGTTTCGCCCTACATGATTATTATTTTAGTTGATAAATAGTCCAGTGTACACAGAGTTAGTATGAAAATTTTAAAAACTGAAGATTATAAAATAATATAACTAATACATAATAAACCTTGTGGCGTAAACATTATAGAACTTTTACTACTGTTGAAATCTACTATAAACGTAGATTATATGTAATTAAGTAAGGATACCTACTAAAGAAATCCGATTACATTTGTATTTCGTATGCTTAAAATAGTTGACATTTTTTAACCTACTGTACTTATCTGTACTGTCTATCTCTCTTGCTGTACTTACTATCTTATCTGCACTGTTAGTGGTTACAAATATTTAATTACTTTGTGTTTATAATTGTTCGTCAGCTATTCTATCCACTTTACATAACTGTTTTTACTCTATACAAAATTCTACTCTGTAATGTCCTGTAATTACTCTGTTTAGCACGTCTCAGAATTTTACTGTAGGCTACGCGCTAAATTAGACACCTTTTTATTATTCACGAAAAATATTTTTTAAATTAACCACGGTTGCCGGCAAAAGACGGACGAGTAAATGAAATTGAAGTGGATAGAAACAAGAGTAAAGTTAAGGGCAAAACGAAGATACAGAGAGAAAGAGCAAGAATGAGAATAAGAGGTTAAAAAATAAAAATTAAAATGTAATTCTGATAAATTAAAAAAATTTAATTTCTAAGGTGTGAAGGATTAATAAAAACATATTAATGCAAAGTATTATTGTCCAACTTTGACTTCACAAGTTGATTATTTGCACAGTTAAAAGTTGAACGACAATTACGAATAACGAAATTGCATCTGAGACTCCCAACAATTGTTAATGATTAGACAACTGGGTTAGATGAGCGTTGTATAGATAAATGTTTTTAGATTTAAGTGAAAATTGTTTACGGTTAACAATGTGGTAACGCAACTCAAGAATGTTACATTAAATATATCGGTGGAATCATAATCATAATTATATAGCCTATATGTGGAATCATTTTTAACGGTTAAAAATTATTCAATACACTATGCTAGATTTTATATTTAATAATAGGCTGCTAATTTACTGCTTTTATATTAAAAATTTGAGCTAATATTATTCCTTTACGCGTTTTACAATTTTATCTTATTCTCAAATTCTAAAATTAAATTTTCCGTATAATTTCAATTATTATTTGTATTTGATACTTATTAGATAGCTTGTTTTTACCGTGAGTAAATGTATCTTATGGTTAAATATTTATCATTATTTTTGTGCCTACCTATCTATTTAGGCCTACCAATTAATTTATCAGGTAACTGACTATCAAACATCTCTTTAATAACTTTGCGTTTTTTAATGGAATTCATGTTTCGCCCACTAGAGTCTTCGTAAAAGCACTTTGGCTGTGTAAATGTCTGGTAACATATTTTGTCTGTCCTTTGAATGTCGACATTTTCCTTCGTTCAGTAAATTCTTTTTTAATTTTGCACGAATCGATTTACTTAAAATTTAACATTCGTATACCTGCACATTTTTCACAATTAGATCAAAAACTGAGTTTTAAACTTTTGCTAGTAGCGTGAACATTTTACAATTATAGACCGTGAGGCCAATAAAACAACATTATGTTCGTCCACAGGCTTTATTTGCTTGGGGGGAAACAAATTCAGTTTGCTGGTGTCCGGTGTAGTTCACTTACGACGAAATAATTCATTTAAACCGCCCCGCCATAGAATGTTACATGCACTGTGTAACTATAATGCAATTTCCTCTTGACATGTAGTAACTAGTGCTGCGTGAGTGCATACGAGTGTACGGATAAATTAATTACAACTGATGCGTAACACCGTAAAGCACATAAAGCAGTTAAGAAAACTGTGTACTGTGCTGTAATATCGTTGCTTTGAAGCAGACCCAGTTAGTACCAAGTACACAATATATGAACATTGTTATTTATAGATGTTCTCGTATAATACTCAGCCGCCTACATACACGAGTGAGAATTACACTGAATAACACACGAGCACGTTGTGAATCATTTAGTCGTATGTAACTGAGGCATACTGTCAGTACATTTTCAAGTCTATATACTTAGATAAAATTAATTAAGATTGTATAGGAGATAATGTGTGTGTGTGTGAAAAAGTAATCAGTTTTTTCATATTGTTATTTGAATTAACAGTCTCTGTAATTCCGACTTTGTCGTGTTTACTTGCCAAACTGCTACGTGTCATGTTCCGGACGAGGCCTTTCAGTGTTTGCACGAAATCAAGGTCGTGGCTTAGGACTTGAAAATGGTACAAACACTGAAAGGCCTCGTCCGGAACATGACACGTAGCAGTTTAGCAAGTAAACACGACAAAGTTGGTAATCAGTTTTTGTATGCTTTAGCAATCTTTTGTGCGAATTCTTAGAAAGCGATACAGAGAGGAATATTCACCTGTAATATAAAACTAACTGAAAAGTGAGTTGTGTAATGAGAGTGACAAAAATAAATTATGAAATAAAATTTTATAATTAACAGTACATTTAATAAAAAATGAAGAAATACAAAAAACAAATTTTATAAAGTAATAGCATCTCTGTTAAGGGGAGCGAAAGCTGGGATCCAGTACCGGGATAACTGAAGTAACAAAATCCAGACAAGTGCAATGGGATTGCTCAGCCATCTCAAAGAAAATACGGATGGAGACTCAATAAAAATTAAGATATCTATCTGGTCAGAGCTGAAGTCTTCAGTATGGATTATAGAAAGAAGAGTAAGTTAAAATTTAATGTATATATTGTAACAATACTTTCTTTTGGTAACAAAATAATAATTTTGTTTAATTTATAAAAAAAATATTATTATATATATATATTTTTTATTATATATTGATTATTTATTAGTTAATTTTTGTATGGTATTCGTGTAAATTTTAATTCGTTTATTTAATTTTTTATCAACTTATGTCACTTGGTGTAATCAGAATTAGGTTCTGCGTTAATAGGATTATCTCCGGTACTAATCGATTCGCGGTTCTTCTTCTATTGAGTGTAGGCTCCTTCCACTTTGGTAATTCCCGCTTTTCGTGTTGTCCGTGATTTAAATATTATCTTCTGTTATTCCATTTATATGGTTTAGAAATAAATAGAAATCAATTTTGCAGAATTCCAAGTTTTATTGACAAATTAATTAAGGATCGATTGTAAATCGATTATTCAACAGTTACACTATCGACTCGTTCTCTCAGGGCGAACGATTATTTTTATATAAATTATTAAAATTAATTACAGGTTCTTTGAGCTGTTATATTATATAGTCAGAGAAAGGGCAAAGTCTGGAAAGTATAACACTTACAATTACAAGCTTAATTATCTAAAAATACAAAGATATGATTTAATTTATAATGTTTATTAAAGTATTTGTTCCAACCAAACGTTGTGATGTGAAGCTAGCGGACCATCAGAGGATCATGGGATTCCAAAATGGCTGCTTCGTACTGCATATGTGAAATGACGACGGCTCGACTGAATTCTCTGCAAATAAATATCGCCTTTCCAAGTTTTCCTCGTCTCAGCAATGGTGATTAATGCCTCTGGTGATAGTGTAGTTGTCCTGGATCAGTGTTCAGTGATTCGCCTCGTTAAATTGTGTTGGATAATGTTTTTAATTCACTTTATGCCATAAGGTCGATAATGGCACGTTCCGTCTCGCTATTCAGGATTATCGTTTTTATGTGTTTTAATAGTTAATTCACTTTTTTCTGTTCAGTATTAGTTTAATTTACTAGTTGTACTGGTTTATTTCACTGAAGTTAGTGGTTATTTAGACTTTTTCCAAAATTCGCGATTTCAAAATTATTCGGCTTGGTTAGACACTCGCCATGTTTGACTCCTTCGTTATATGTGAATATTTTGCGAGAGCTGGCTTAGATGTGTTCTGTTCAACGTATAACAATCAACTGTTCTATTTTCTTCTTCATCCGAAACGTCTTAGCCAATTTAATATTAAAAAGACATTGTTTTAAATTTCTAGCATTTCCGCTACATAACTGATTTTACTTCCATATTCCTTAAGGAATGGAAGTATGGTGATGGCAAAAAAAAATCGTGTTCGAGATTATTGCAGATTCTGATTCTACTACACCCAAGACATGAAAAAAAGTCGTTTTCCGAAAAGTGTCTGTGTGTGTGTCTGTGTGTGTGTCTGTCTGTGTGTGTCTGTAGATTTTTTTTTTTGGCAAACGATAACTGCCGCAAATTCAAACAGAATCAAATAATTTTTTGTATACAGCCCTGATTTGTAGAGGACTCGCGACCTGTTGTTTTTGGTGAAGATCGGTTGAGGGAAAGGGGTAGTTTACCCGCAACGGTTTTTTTTTATCAAGGGAAATTTTTTTTTTTGGCAAACGATAACAGCCGCAAATTCAAACAGAATCAAATAATGTTTCGCATACAGCCCTGAATTGTAGAGTTCTCAAGACCTATTGTTTCTGGTGAAGATCGGTTAAGGGAAAGGGGTAGTTTACCAGTAACGTTTTATGTTTTAACAAGGGTATTTCCTATGGCAAACGATAACAGCCGCAGAATCAAAAGATTATTTGCATTCAGCCCTAAATTGTAGAGTTCTAAAGACCTTTTGTTTTTGGTGAAGATCGGTTAAGGAAAAGGGGTAGTTTACCTACAACGTTTTTTTAACAAGGGTATTTTCTATGGCAAACGGTAACAGCCGCAAATTCAAACAGAATCAAATAATTTTTTGCATACAGCCCTGATTTGTAGAGTACTCGCGACCTATTGTTTTTGGTGAAGATCGGTTGAGGGGAAGGGGTAGTTTACCGGCAACGGTTTTTTTTATCAAGGGAAATTTTTTTTTTTTTGGCAAACGATAACAGCCGCAAATTCAAACAGAATCAAATAATGTTTCGCATACAGCCCTTAATTGTAGAGTTCTCAATATCTATTGTTTTTGGTGAAGATCGGTTAAGGGAAAGGGGTAGTTTACCTACAACGTTTTTTTAACAAGGGTATTTTCTATGGCAAACGATAACAGCCGCAAATTCAAACAGAATCAAATAATTTTCTGCATACAGCCCTGATTTGTAGAGTACTCAAGACCTATTGTTTTTGGTGAAGATCGGTTGAGGGAAAGGGGTAGTTTACCTGCAACGTTTTTTATCAAGCGTATTTTCTATGGCAAACGATAACTGCCGCAAATTCAAACAGAATCAAATAATTTTTTGCATACGTCAGTGAATTGTAGAGGACTCAAGGCCTTTAGATTTTGGTGAAGATCAGTTAAGGGGAAGGGGTAGTTTACCTGCAACCTTTTACGTTTTAACAAGAGTAAAGTACTTGAAAATTCATTTAAACTTTTTCAAACAATGGTAATTGTTGAAAATAAAATAATTTTGTTGCCAGGCAATCTGAAAATTTCAGATTTTGTACCACAAAATCTGAAAAGATTATACGATAGTTTATGAAATGGTTAATAATACGTCAGTGGAAGGTGAATGAGAAATTAGCAGAAATGGAAACCTGGGGAATGTTAACTGTTCTGTAGATACAATTTTGTCAGAATGTTTGGAAATGATCATCAACATTGAAGAAAAAGTAAGCATATTAAGAAACATATGTAAGTACTTATTATAAAAAAATCATGTTTGTTTTTTGATAAAGTCATTTTGATTATAAAATATAAATATTTACAACAAGAAAAGAATTTTCAGTTTTCAAAATTTAAATATATTTTTATAAAACAATGGGTTCTTCATTGAGGTGGGGACCATGTCACTCACTCCATCTCAAGCCTCCTCTCCCATTTTGCAGAAAAAGAGGACCCTGTCAAGGCTGATACTTTGACGACAGTGACAGGGCTTTCCACCAAATTCAGCAGAGTGACAGGTAGGCCCAACTCTGATTGGCTCCTCAGATTTCTCCAGCGTTAGTAGGTTCTATGAAAATATTTTATCTCAAAAATGATTTTAAATATAAATCTTAGATATGTTTTATAAATCTCATGTTTTATGTTTTAACATGGGTAATTTTTTATATGACGAACCATAACTGCCGTAAATTCAAACAGAATCAAATAATTTTTTACATATGTGCCTGAGCTATAGAGAACTCAATGTCTGTTGATTTTGGTGAAGATCGGTTACGGGGAAAGGGCAGTTTACCAGAAACATTTTTTGTTGTAACATGAGTAAAGTACTTAATTTTGATAAAGTATCCTGATAAGATCTTAATAATCCACTGTAGAAATGTAGATGAAATATCTATAAATGAAGAGGCTAGTTGAACGGGCTGGGGGTAATTTTCTATAAATCAAAATTATAGTTGAAGGGGGAGGGGATAATATTTTTTATATGTGTACTACGTTATTGGCAAGAAAGAAGTATTTTTTTGTTAAAATTCCTTCCCTGGCTGTTTGGCTGAAAATGATTTTAAATATAAATCTTAGAATATGGAAGTCATGTATGGTTCTCCATACCGATATTTTACTTCCATATTCCTTAAGGAATGGAAGTATGGTGATGGCAAAAAAAATCGTGTTCGAGATTATTGCAGATTCTGATTGTACTACACTCAAAACATGAAAAAAAGTCGTTTTCCGAAAAGTGTGTGTGTGTGTGTGTCTGTGTGTCTGTCTGTGTGTCTGTGTGTCTATCTGTGTGTCTGTAGATTTTTTTTCTATGGCAAACGATAACTGCCGCAAATTCAAACAGAATCAAATAATTTTTTGCATACAGCCCTGATTTGTAGAGTACTCACGACCTATTGTTTTTTGTGAAGATCGGTTGACGGAAAGGGGTAGTTTACCTGCAACGGTTTTTTTTATCAAGGGAAATTTTTTTTTTTGGCAAACGATAACAGCCGCAAATTCAAACAGAATCAAATAATGTTTCGCATACAGCCCTGAATTGTAGAGTTCTCAAGACCTATTGTTTTTAGTGAAGATCGGTTAAGGGAAAGGGGTAGTTTACCTGTAACGTTTTATGTTTTAACAAGGGTATTTCCTATGGCAAACGATAACAGACGCAAATTCAAACAGAATCAAAAGATTATTTGCATACAGCCCTAAATTGTAGAGTTCTCAAGACGTATTGTTTTTGGTGAAGATCGGTTAAAGGAAAGGGGTAGTTTACCTGCAACGTTTTTTTAACAAGGGTATTTTCTATGGCAAACGATAACAGCCGCAAATTCAAACAGAATCAAATAATTTTCTGCATACAGCCCTGATTTGTAGAGTACTCAAGACCTATTGTTTTTGGTGAAGATCGGTTAAGGGGAAGGGGTAGTTTACCGGCAACGTTTTTTATCAAGCGTATTTTCTATGGCAAACGATAACAGCAGCAAATTCAAACAGAATCAAATATTTTTTTGCATACGTCCCTGAATTGTAGGGGTCTCAAGGACTTTCGATTTTGGTGAAGATCGGTTAAGGGGAAGGGGTTGTTTACCTGCAACCTTTTACGTTTTAACAAGAGTAAAGTACTTGAAAATTTATTTAAACTTTTTGAAACAATGGTAATTGTTAAAAATAAAATAATTTTGTTGCCAGGCAATAAAATTAAAATTTTTTCATTTTAATGAAATATAATATTTTTCATTTAATACGGCAATAAAAAGGCAGGTAAGACACACACACACACACACACACACACACACACACACACACACACACACACACACACACACACACACACACACACACACACACACACACACACACACACACACACACACACACACACACACAATTCACGTTATTTCTGGCCTCACTCATGTTTATTTTCTTACGTTTGCACGCTTTTTAAATGGAAAGTGCCGAAACCCACACCAACATAACGCGTGCAAGCCGAACAAATGGACATCAATTTGCTTACTGGCGAAGCTAGTAGTTAATGAATGGGTAGGCAAAAATCTTATCTTAAATTTTTTTTAAGGAATCACTAAAAGGACGGTGGGTCAAATCGGACGCTGAGGTAGAGTTTGCTGTAACCGAGTGGTTCCACAAACAGCCGTAAGAATTTTACTAGCAGGGAATCTACAAGTTAGCGCAACAGTGGAACTCATGTCTTAATGTTATTGGAGACTTCTTTTAAAATCGTTGAATAAAAAATGCTTTACAGCTCTATACGTGTGTCTATTGAACAATCCTTGTATTAGTCATACACAATAATACAACTGATAGAACTTCAAATTTTTAAACTTGATTAGTTTCTATATATATGTTTAATGTTACAAATAATTCAAATAACAATCTTGATCATCTGTTAGTTCAGCGGAATAACAGTGACACTTTTAATAACCGCATAAAATAAACACTTAGAAACAACACAGGCGCTTTAACTTAACTGTTTGGACCACAGAAGTGAGGCATGCCTCAACGCTCTATGTGTACAGCGCGGGACAATCCCCCCTCCCTACACTTCCCTATCACACCACTACATTGCTTACATACGATGTATACAAAAAACGCTGAGGCAAGTTCAGGTTGCCTCATTCGCTTTAAACGAACTATGCCGAATCTCACCTGTCACCATCTAGCGGTCGCTCAATAAAGCACGTTTCGGTTTAATAAATTTGACAGTCGCAGTAACAATGTATAATCTTTACGTTATGTAGTTCATACGTATTTATAATTTTTATTCTACAGAATTTTTTAGGGTAGGCATTGCCTCAATTGCCTCCATGTAACTTCGCCACTGATATATATGTGTACAACGTTATCGGCAACAAAGAAGTAGTTTTTGTTAAAATTCCTTCCCGGGATATTTGGCCGTAGTCCAATGTTTTCTACAAAACCAGACATTTCGGCAATGCCATCGACTTCCATCATCAGTGAAAATCGAGTGCGATAACGTGAGGTGGTATACATTAGTGACCTCAGTACTGTGGTTAAGGCTGAAGCAGTAAGTAGAAAGAAGTAGTTTCTATGGTAATATTTCATTTCGAAAATGATTTTAAATATAAATCTTAGAATATGGAAGTCATGTATGGTTCTCCATACCGATATTTACATTATATGATTGAATACTTTTTTACTATTATTTAATTTTATTAAATACCTAATACATAATCTCTTTCTCTAGTTAATTCTACGTGATTTAATACCAAATATGATACTTTTACAATGTTTTCCATCTCGAAATGTAAAACAAATGTACCCTATTTACTGTATTTTTAACAGGTAGGCCTAATATGTTACTTCCTGTCATTTTAAATGGTTTACAATTTTTATGAAGTTATTTATTATTGAACAAGATCCCTGATTGAAATAAAATGTTTATCTTTCCTTAATTCCTTGTAATTTTATGAATTAGTTATCTTTTTTAAATAGAATACTTTAATTTGGGACTCCCCCCTTTGATTTTTCTGTTATTACATTTGAATTTTTTCCAATAATTTTTCATACCTTTTTCCAATATCTTTCTAAAGTATAGTTTCTTTTATAATACACTGTGTCTAATTTACATTATACAAATTTCATTAGTTTAATTAATTTACTTGACCTATTCATTAATTATAATGATGTTGAGATTTACCATTTGTCCAGATTTTAGATTTGTTCACATATAATGTTTTATGACTAATACAGCTTGCTTATACCCTTTCTGACTTTCTATTATTGTATAATCTTAATTAAAATTCTCTTACTTAACTACATTAACATTTAGTATTGAATCCATACTATTAATACATAACAAATATTTGAAAACAAAAGTTGTACTCTAACTCAGACATTTCAGTCTTGATTAATAGTGGTAAACATATAATGAATATTTTATAATAAAAAATTGTATTCCATCTCAGACATTTAGCCTTGATTGATACTATTAAACATAGTAAATATTTAAGAATAACAAAAAACATAATGCTCTATTTCCAACATTTAAGTATAGAGTTCTTTGACCTTAAAATAAATAACACATCTGTTCCTTCATTATTTAAAGTAATCTTTAAAATTAAATTTATGCAGTCTTGGCTGTTTTTATTTTATTTTGGGGATGTACAAGGGTACAAAGGTGTCACTTCACTGATTTATTGCCTGCTCGTATTTTCATTTTAATAAATGTTATTAGATAAAGAGTGGCCCTCACTTAGAAATATTTTTATACTCTGTTTTCATAATAATATTCTACCATTAGTCACTTTTGTTTATATCTTCTTTACATATATTTTTATTTTTTGGTGTTATACTTTCATTAGTTAATTATACTTTCTTTTGGGGTTTGGTTTTTTCTTATTACTGGGTTTGCTTTGGATATTTCCCTACTAGATTTTATTCTACTCCGTGGTTTCTTCCATTGTCAGTCCTGTTATTAGGGATGTCGGTTTGTTCTGGGGTTTTCCTTACTTACTCCTATCCTACCTTGTTTCTTCAAAAATGGTCCTTACATTAGGGGTGTCGGTTTGTTCTGGGTTTTTTTTTTTACTTACTCCTATCCTACCTGGGTATTTCCTTACTTTATTTTAGATTTTTGATGTATTCTTCATTACTTAGTTGTTGCTTAGTTGCTTTTAATTTATTTTTATTTCCTTAAAATATGATTACATTTTACGGTGGTACTTATTTGTTTGTATTTGGATTTTTCCTTGATTTCATTTTATTTTAAATTTATTTATGATCATTTTCCATTCATTATAATGTGGATAATCTGTCATGCTACAGATTGCTCTCCTCCAGAAGTGATTAGTTCAGACCATACCTTGAGTATGTATGAAATAATTGCTTATGATATTTTTTAGTTATTATATTTCTAGTCTTCCTTTCCATTTCTATCTTTGCTTCTTCACACTTGAGCTTAGGTTTTTTCTTTCTTAAATTGATTTTTCCTTTATAGTTATTGTTATCTGAGGTTTATTATTATTTACCTTTATTTTTTCCTTAACTTGTTGTTTTATCATTGGGATATTCATTCCCTAACATTCCCTAACACGTGAGCTGGGGCAGTTCAGAGAGGCACTTGTGGCTACATATACTCTGCTGGCCGTACTACACTACTCATTGAGATCAGAGGAAATTCATCTCTGCTCAAAACATAATAATACTGCTGGAATTATCTACAGACAGTCATTAATAAAAATTATACAAGAATAGTCTATTTTTCGACTATTAAAAAACATCCTTGGATACCTCACTTCGTATTTGCTCAGATTTGTTAATATTTCTGTCTCAGTTATTTTTCTTTTCAGTTATTCTTCTCATTTGTTAGCTCTGCTGATATATTTATTCTTATCATGGTTGGAAGCTCTTTTATTATATTTATTTTTCTCATGGTTGGAAAGTCTGTTGATGTAATAATACACTTTCCCATCTGAATTTTCTTTAATTCTTTTATTGTTCGTACCATCTTCTTCTGGTTTTTTGGTAGCATATATATTATTATATATTTTTTCTTAGTTCTTATGAATTGTTCCACTGGCTTTATGTTATTACAATTATTCTTCTAATTGTCTTTATTATTATTGAAATTCAAATTATGAGCATATTTATATTATATATTATATATATATATATATATATATATATTTCAATCACTTTCTGCTACAGTCCGTTTCTTGATGTATATAATACTTTAATATTTATACTAAATTTACCTCAATATGTTTTTTCTATTTGGAACATGTTTCGAGAGTTCTTGTTCTCTCATCTTCAGCCTTCGCCATCTTGTTTCTGGTGAAGTATTTGTGTGTTGGCTGCTGGATGTTATTAAGGTTGTTTGTTGGTCTTCGGTCTTTTAAAGTTGTATTATTGTGTGTGGTTGTGGTATATGTTTTTGTATTTTGTGTATTTTCGATGTTGAGTGCTTTGAATATTGTGTCATGTTTTGTATTGATTTGTATTTGTTCTGGTATTAGTTTGTTTTGTGTTTTATGTTTGTATATCTGTAAATTTTCCCAAATGTTCATTATGGTGCCTTTGTGTGGTATATGTTTTATTAGTGATACATTGGTTATGTTTGGGAATTCGTGTCCTGTGTTTATTGCATGTGTGGCTAAATTTCTCATAGACACCAAAATACAAAATATCATAAAAACACATGACCCAAATGGCATATGGATAAGATATGTAGATGATGGACTATATGTATCAAATAACAAAAACACAAATGCAGAGAACATATTGAAACAAATTAATAACATACATCCCAAAATACAATTCACAGAAGAAAAAGAAAAACATAACAAAATCAACTATTTAGACATAACCATCACAAGATACAACAAACACATACAATATGCAATATATAGAAAACCAACTTCCACTAACATCATTATACCTAACCATTCTGACCACCCACCACAACATAAAATGGCAGCATTTTATTCGTTATTTAACAGAATGTACAAAATACCCCTAAACAAACAAGAAACTGACAAAGAAAGAAATATAATATACCAAATTGGTTATGAAAACGGATACAATAAAAATACTATGATCAAAATAGAAAATAAAATCAAATACAAAATAAAAACTGAACAATTAAGAAGTAATCAAAATGAACAACACATAAATAATAACAACAACAAAAAATGGGCCACATTCACATACATAAATAATAAAATGACAAAACTAACAAAACTATTTAAAAACACAGATATAAAAATAGCATACAAAACTAATAAAAATAAATTACAAATTCTAAATAGCTCAAACAACAAAGATAATACAACAACTAATGGTATATACAAAATTGAATGCCAAGATTGCAATAAATGTTACATAGGACAAACAAAAAAACAGCTGAAAAAACGTTATTTTGAACACCTAAACGCATACAAAAAACCAGAAATATATAAATCCAATTTAGCCACACATGCAATAAACACAGGACACGAATTCCCAAACATAACCAATGTATCACTAATAAAACATATACCACACAAAGGCACCATAATGAACATTTGGGAAAATTTACAGATATACAAACATAAAACACAAAACAAACTAATACCAGAACAAATACAAATCAATACAAAACATGACACAATATTCAAAGCACTCAACATCGAAAATACACAAAATACAAAAATATATACCACAACCACACACAATAATACAACTTTAAAAGACCGAAGACCAACAAACAACCTTAATAACATCCAGCAGCCAACACACAAATACTTCACCAGAAACAAGATGGCGAAGGCTGAAGATGAGAGAACAGGAACTCTCGAAACATGTTCCAAATAGAAAAAACATCTTGAGGTAAGTTTAGTATAAATATTAAAGTAATATATATATATATATATATATATATATATATATATATATAACTTTCACATATGAACTTACTTTCTTTATCACTTCCCCAAACGTTTCGAGGTGATGTGCCTCTTCCTTAGTGGGAGTAAATACTGAATGTCATTTTACAGAATAACGGTTATGGACTATAGGTGTGTGTGGTGGGGGTTGATGGTGGGAGGGAATTGGTGCTGAGGTTCAAATTGTGTGTTTGGATCAGTGTATCGAATAGTGTATGTGATCTATAATGTAATTGTTCGTTTAAGATGTTGTTAGGTTGTTGTGCGTCATGTCTGTATATTTCAAATTGTTCAGCTGTGTTTAGTTTTCTACTTTTAGGTAAGTAGTGTAATATTTCCATGTTGTGTTCTATGTTTGTGTAACTGTGGTTTTCGTTTTGTAAATGTGTGGCAAATGTGGAATGTATGTAGTTTGTGGTGAGGGCTTTTAAATGTTCTGAAAATCTGGAGGAAAAAGATCTTCCCGTCTGGCCGATGTAGAATTGGTGACAATCATTACAATTTAATTTATATACCCCTGTTTTGCTGTATGTGTCTGTGTCTTTGTTAGTATTGTTCATGTGTTTCTTAATGGTGTTGTTGGTTCTGTAGGCTACTTTATAATTGTGTTTCCTAAATGTGTTTGCAATTTTGTGCGTATTGGAATTGTAGTATGTAAGTGTTATGTATTTACTGGGTTGTGTGCTGTTGGTCTGATGTGTTTTGCTTTTTGTGTTTAGGATGCGTTTGTGTAGTTTATTTATTAAATCGGGGTTGTATCCATTTTTGACTGCTATATATTTGTTTTTTATAGACTTGCTGTCTTTGGCCGGCAAACCAACCGCTCGTTGACGGCCATGACCGGCTCGGGCGAGTCAACAAGCAGGCAGTCGCTCGCCTCTGCCCAGCACCAATCGAGCGACTCGCCAACGTCTGCGCAAATGGCTACGGACCCCGTCGATTTCCGGACGGTCACGCTGCCCGGTGACGAGATCGACGCCTTCGTGGCGGTTGGGCCACGTGGGCGCCCGGTTAAGAAACCGAGGCGGAACCGGTCCTCCTCTACCTCTTCCTCGGCGTCTGCCATGAAAGTTGTCCCTGCCAATGGCGAACCCGGTCCGGGGCCGACTGTGTCCGGCGATCCCAAGCACCGCCGGGCTCTGGTCGTATCCTGCCCGTGTTTGTACACGGTGTGAACAACGTTACCGCTAATAGCGGCGCCCGGATTTTCCCCGGCCAACGTTGACATGAAGCTCCTTTGGGGGCGACACCGTCAAGTTCGTTGTCCGCAGAATGGACGTGCACCGCAGCGTCCTGGCATTCGTGGAATCCGCCCAGTTGCAGTTCCACACCTTTTTCCCGAAGCACGTGAAGCCTCTGTCCTTCGTGCTCAGAGGCTTGGACGTGGACTCACCTCTCGGGGAAATCCTCGACGAATTGCGCACGCTGGGCTATCCAGTTCGTTCGATTTTTCAAGTATACGCCCCAGCCGGACCTAACCATCCACTCCCACTAGTTCGTATCCTTGCGGAGAAGAGCGAGGCAGGCGAGAAAGCCTACTCTCTTTAACGCGGCTTTTTGGATTCCGCGTTAAGGTGGTTAGTTTGCTCCAAACCCGCCCATAGACTGGGACTTCGATGAAGAAGCCGAGAACGAAGTGGAAGACTTTCTATCTCTTCCGATCACTGCGCAGTCCGAAGACCATTACTAGGGAAGAGGTCTCAGATCGGCTCGTTGAACTCGTACCGAGAAAAGCTCCTGGCCCGGACGGCGTCTCGAACGCCGCTCTAATTCGACTCCTGCAGCAAGGAATACTTTTCTTGGTTGTGCTGTTCAACGCGTATCTAAGACTGGCCTATTTTCCCAAGAAATGGCGAAAGACGACGGTCATAGTTGTCCCGATGCAGGGTAAAGACCCTTCGGCCACATCAAAGGCCCTCGAACGTGTTGTACAACGGAGAGTCCTAGACCATCTAACAAACTTTGATGTACTGGTCCCCAAACAGTTTGGTTTCCGTGTGGGGCATTCCACCACTCATCAGCTGATGAGACTGGTGGAATACATCACGGGCGCCGGTTGTCGGAAAGAGCAGACTGTTACCTGTTTCCTAGATGTGGAGAAGGCCTTTGTTAGTGTCTGGCACGACGGGCTCTTGTTCAAGCTCCGGGAAATCCAGCTCCCAGATTGCTACCTTCACTTGATTGCTAACTTTCTGACGGAGAGGACTTTCTGCGTGAGAATAGATGACCATGTCTCTTCCGAGAGACGCATTACAGCCGGGGTACCTCAAGGTAGCGTGCTAGGGCCTCTCCTGTCCTCCGTGTTTGTCAACGACGCACCCAGAGAGCCTGGAGTCCAGATGGCCCTGTTTG
This sequence comes from Magicicada septendecula, assembly GCA_034769895.1. Taxonomy (NCBI): domain Eukaryota; kingdom Metazoa; phylum Arthropoda; class Insecta; order Hemiptera; family Cicadidae; genus Magicicada; species Magicicada septendecula. The sequence goes on from CM068371.1 coordinate 281,814,801, forward strand.
CCGACGACACGGTGGTATATACCACCGATCGGAACGCTGACAGGGCTATCCCACGACTCCAGCGCGCACTCGATGGACGGAAAGCTGGAAAGTTGCCGTCAACGGAACCAAGAGCTCCGCGGTGCTATTCTCAAAGCGCCGGAAAGAACCACGAGGACAAGTGAGAGTCGGTAGAACGTACCTACCCTGGTCGAGAGAAGTTAAGTACCTAGGTGGACACCTTGATCGTCGGCTCACATAGCGTGCCCACGCTGAGACGATGCGTCAGAGAGCGTCCGCTCGTCTCGCGCGACTGTTTCCGATACTTGTCAACAAGGCTATGACCCGCAAGCTAGGTAAGTTGATTGTCAACGCGTACCTGTTGCCGATAATTACCTATGCCATTCCCGTCTGGGGTTACCTCGCAACCGTTCATAAAAGAAAGTTCCAAAGCGTTCTCGATAGGGGTCTTCGGCTAGCGGCCAAAACCTTCTCGACTTTTGAGATGTGGACTCGGTGTCCGCCCCTTGCATGACATCGTAAGGCGACTTGCACGTAAATTTTACGTCCGACCTGCGAGGACCCAATATATCCCCAATCATAGCTGGCCTTGGCAAGTACCGGCCACGTCCAGGTGATTCTTGGAAACGGCCTCGGCAAATACTGTACTAGAACGGCCTAGTACGAGCATGCCGTTGTAGCGGCCACTAATTAATTAATATATTCCGTCTGGACAGGAGCACTAGGCAGGAGCCCCTTCCGAAGGCTTGGAACTAGAAAACCAAGACGCGCATCCCAACAGCTCTGGCAGCGAATTTCGCTTCTGATACAGTCAGTGTTATTCCCTATATACGGTTGTTCTTTAAGACAGCCAGTTTTTAACCCTTTATAAAGTCATACGCTTATACACTCAAGTTAGAGACCTGAAGGCAGTTATCTTTCGATATATTTAGAGTCATATTACAAAATCAACTTTGAAAAGTTATAGTGAAAGCAACTTTATTCAGATTTTTCTTAAAGTTAGTTTTATTTCAAAGCGTTTTTAAGCTAAATTCTTTAAGTGTCAATATCGTGAGTGTGGTGAAAAGTGTAGTGAGTGCATCATCTCTTCAAAAAACGGTGCATGAAACTGAGAATCAGGACCAACAAAGAGGAGGGTCATTCAATCCAATTAATTAAGGTCATTATAATTTGCTTAATAAAAACATAATTTGCTCGAATGTCACTGCCATTTTTGGAAGATCCCACGATAGAGAATCTCAGCACTAATTATCAGGTGTCAAGCACTGACAATTTACAATAATAAGGGTGAGTTATTTATTACCCATTCCATACACTAAATTCTGTATATAATTATATAAAGAACTTTAAAACTATTTAACAAAGTGACTGCAAATATATATGTACTAGATGTTATTTAAAAGATAAAGTATCGCTATCATTCAAATCTATATTTTGTTATAATTTGCTACTAATTTAGTATTTCCTGTCAATCAGTATTATTATATTATTGTGATTATTCACGTATTACATAAGACACATATCAAGAATAAAATCTTTATTGGCGCCCATAATCAATGTTGTAATTATTTCAACAATACCAGTTTTCTGTTTGAAACTAGCTCAAACAACAACAAAACCTAAGAAAAAATATTGTACTATATTAACAAGTTAGAGTATGTATTTTTATCTCTTATGATTAAGAAGGGAACTAGTTGCAATTAACTTTACAATAACAAATGTTCAGTAACTTTTAACGCTGATCATGGTATAAATTACAATTGTGAACCGCCGATTGAAGTTTGAGTTTATATTACCTATTAAACTTCAGAAATTTCAATCCTCTTTTAATTTATTTTGGTATATAAGACACGTTTATGAAATTCTTATTTGTTGTTAGTTATAATTTATTACTATATAAATTGATAGTTTATACCGCTCGTGTTTCATAATACTTGTCCAAAAACTTGTCTCATATGGATGTTCACATATGACGACCAAGTCAGTAAGAGATTTACTACTGACCAAAACTTTATACCAAAATCGTATTAGCATACTTTACCATTGCGTAATAGAATAAAAAGTGTACAATTAAATTAAATACAAATGTAATTAGTTTCTTTCCAATGTCTCAGATTGGAAATTACTAGGAAAGGACTTTTTTACAAGCAAAATATGAGATGAAGAAAGTTAGTAAGTAAACTAATCTAAAATAAAATACTTTCCGTATCATAAATTTTTGTTCTATTTGTTTTTTGATACGCTTAGAACAAAATTTTTCAACCATGAATATCAGTAACGCGTCTTTGTGTACGTATGACTGTGTAAAATAAGATACCGGTGGTTTAGCCACAAAAGCCAAAAAGTAAATGTTTCAATATATTCGCTTTGAGAGAGTACCTGCCGCTTTGGCGTGGATCCAGTTTCAAAGGAACTGGATTTACGCTCGTCTACATTACCCGCCGCAATATCGTACGCATTATTTTGTTACATTGAGCACTTCAGTTCCCAAGATAAGGAGCCCTAAAAATAAGTAGCCCGTCTGTTAATTTTTAAGTAATTTTCGTTTAATTAGTACGGATATTACGAGCCCTTGAGTTTGTTGAACTTACCAACAACATGTCTACGTTTCCTATATCTTGTAAAATACCCACTCAGTTTCATATATATTTTATTATTGATAATTTGAGTTACGTTATCTTTTAACTTTTGATAAGTTAGTGGAACGCTAGCTAAACCCAGAAGTCAAGAAGTTTGTTAAAATAATGACCTTTTTAAATCAGAATGGCTATATTAAATGACGGTTGCGGTTGCTATACCGTTTCGTCAAGTGAATATACAATAGCCATGGGGTTAGTAGGTTATTTAAAAATAATTTTAATAAATTAGGGAATATAAGTAAAATGTTGGACAATTTTACGCCTTAAGTTTTACTATTAAGTAATCCTAATTATTTACAATAAAATTAACTGAGTTAAAGTTTGAATAAATAATGATTAATTATGTAATTAATTATACTAAAAAACACAACTTTTTTCTAAAATTAATGAGACTATCATAGTCTGTGTTAATCATTTTATAATAACCTTAGTAAATAAAACAATCTTCATTATTCTATCTTTAAGGAAATTCCGGACGGCGCAGCGCGGTTGGCGATGAACGAGGAGAGTTGCCACCAGGATATTAGGACCATGGGGATCCGATACCAAGGCTGCTGGGACCTAGCAATGATGGGTGACTGCTGTTGGTTTGTAATAAGATTTGACCTTATATGAAAAGAAAAAATAAGAATATGATTCCTACTTAAAGTGTTAACACTATTTTGTTATTTTCTTTTTATATAGCTTGCTAACATATACTTAAGCAGTCGAATTAAATGTTATATAGTGATAAACAACAATGATACTTAATAGAACAAATGTTCCAATTACTATTTCTTGTTATTTTTTTTGACGTGCATAATGTTGTTTATAAAAAAAAATACGTGTTACAGATTTTCTGTAATTATTTTCCAGTTTTCCACTTCAAAATTAATTAGCTATAGGTAATTTAATTTATATTACACAAAACGAGTTTTTTTCGTATAGGCCTACTAGTGTTTTTCTGCGATATCTCATTTAGGAAGGACCAAGGTATTCAGAATAAACTAAATACATTTAATTATACCTGTGAAACTATTAGATGGTATTAAAGAATGAGACGCAGAGGGAGACACAATTGAATTTTATAAGGTCATGAAAATCCCAACTTTAATATATGGCAATGAAACACGAACTCTCATGCAAAAAGATATTTATAAAATTCAGGCCTCTCAAATGAAATTGGTTGAATTTTTCCTAAAATGATTTTGTTAAATCTGCTTAATCTTAATATAATCTTACACACATAATCTTAACATGATCATTAATGTAGTAGATGATTATTATAGGCCTGCAAATAAACGGTTAACATAAATTATCCTTTTTAGTTATTCCAAATATATTTACAGTTTTTTATTTAAATTGAAGGTGTCAATTGTAAAATATAAATACAGGGTGGCGCAGGGAAAAGGAAAAATTTGAAATAATTGGAAAAAATGACGGAACGTTACAAAACTTTATTTGAGGCTCAAAATATGTTCTACAAGACGTGAAATTACATTAGGCATCACTTTTTAAAAATTACATCAGTTAAATGCTGCCCATTTTGCCGTACACATTCAGTAAGTCGTTTCTGTAGGTTTTGCATAGCGCGGCGCAATGTGTCACCTGGGATTTTGGCGATTTCCTCTTCAATCTGTGTCTTGAGCTGAGCAAGGGTTCTCGGTCTAGTCTGGTACACGATGCTCTTCAGATGCCCCCATAAAAAGAAGTCACAGACTGAAAGGTCGGGAGATCGGGGCGGCCAAGCGATGTTAGCATTCCTTGAAATTATGCGATCCCCAAACCAACGTTTCACTGCTGCCATATACTGTCTGGCAGTGTGTGAGTTGGCTCCATCCTGTTGAAACCGGGTGTGCTGAATGTCAAGATTTGGAAAAGTATGGAGTCTTGGAGCCAAAAATGTCTCTAGCATGTTGACATAACTTTCAGACGTCACAGTGACAGCAGTGCCTCGTTCATCTTCAAAAAAGTAAGGGCCTATCACCCCATGACACGACACTGCTCACCATACGGTAACTTTGGTACTGTGTAATGGACGCTGGTGAAGCTGAGCAGGGTTTCCTTGAGCCCAGTAACGGAAGTTCTGCTTATTCACGTATCCACTTAAGTGAAAATGGGCTTCATCGGACATCCAAAGATTTTAAATGAAGTTAGCATCCTCATTGATTTTAGCCAACAATTGTTCACAAATTTGCAGGCGCAATACACAATCATTAGGATTCAGTTGTTGCACAATCTGAAGTTTATACGAATGAAATTGAAGTTCATGGATTATTCTTTGAACGCTCCGACGTCCGAGCTGGAATGACGAGGCAATTTTTCGCACCGAACGACGAGGACTCCTTAAGATGGCAGCTCGCACGGTATCAATGTTTTCTGGGGTACGTACAGACCGTACACCCCCACTAGGCTTTTTCTTCAAAGCTGAACCAGTCTCTTCAAAATTACGAACCCACGTTTCGATTGCGTGTAACGAAGGAACTTGACCACGGGGTTTTATATTTTACAAAACGCATGTTGTTGTCACAACAAATACAAATTATTGCCTTATAGTCTTTCCCTGTTAGTTTTCAAAACAAACTAAGGACAACAAATTTAAATTTCCTTACATAAATAGTAATCAAAAGCAACATGTTATTTTTCTTCCTGTACATTTTACCCAGGCACACGTACACTAAACGTTTATTTAATTCTATGCTATCCAAACACAACTGTTAAAGTAGCAAATTGGTACCGTTACTAAAGTATATTCACGATTACAGTGCCACTGATGTAAATAGGAACATTCCTCCCCTTTATAAGTTTGAAATGCCGCATTTTGAATTAACACAGAGTAAACATTTTCTATCCTTTGATTTCCTCTGTAAATAAACCAGTGCTTAGTCAGTTACATAGTATTATAGATTTATTGACTTAACACTGAAACAGTACTGTAAACACAAATTCTTTGTGATTGTTTATGAAACTTGTGTTTGACGTGCAAATACAGTCTGCTTGCGGTGAACGTAACTTAAATACAACAAGAGTGATTATTATTTTGTAACAGTCACGTTTTTGTCATTAAACTTGAACAACATTATACGTTATAATAAATTGCTTTCATATTTACTCAACATAAAACATACCCTTATGCTGTACCCTTATGCTTACCCTTATGCTGTAACATATACTCATCGAACACAGATTGATGTTTTATTTTGGGATACATTATTGTGGTATTCGTTAAGAATACGTTATTATCTGTTACCTTCAGATAAAACAAGAAGCGGAGTGGGCACAAAAGTAGTGTAACATTGAAGAAGTAAATGTTATATGTATTAAAAATATTAGTCTGTAAAACAAAAAATCGATACGCTTCAAATGAACTAATGTAACTAATAATATACAGTAAAATATTAAAACATATTTTCTCGCAACTTAGTAAAGCGTTTTGATTAAATAGAAAAATGAAAATGATTGTACTGTATAAATAAAAATAATTAACAATATATAATTTAGAAATATGAACTAAAAAGGGTACGTTTGCAAAAACCCCGGTTTAGAAGTAAAAGAAAGTATAAGTTAAAAATAACTTGTACGCCTATTAAAAAATGAACTATGTCTTAGTCTAGAAGTGTTTTTATTGGTCTACACAACTATGGATGATAATGATGTTATATCTCAGTAGAACAAGCCTTGTATGGTAAGAAAATTCACATCTTCTCAATTCATTCATAATTACAAAATTTTATTAATACACTAATAAATGCTGTCACATAACAAGTAATATAAATGGTACATTACATTTTTGTAATTGATTCATCACGTATATTAAGAAATGGTAATGTTTAAGGTAAATTAGTATACTTACCACAAGTTGCAGCCAAGTTATCCGCTGTCAAACATGAAACAGAAGATCAATACGTGTTATTAGATTTAGAAGTGAGATGTTTGTATTAGTGAACATTGAAAATACACAAGAATTTGCGCAACAGTTAACCCACAGAAAAGTTTCAGTTTTTCAGATTCTATTTTGTTTGAATTCACGGTCAATATGTAATAATAATAATAATAATATAATAATATTAAGAAGAAGAAGAAGGAGAAGAAGAAGAAGAAGAAGAAGAAGAAGAAGAAGAAGAAGAAGAAGAAGAAGAAGTAGAGGAGGAGGAGGAGGAGGAGGAGGAGGAGGAGGAGGAGGAGGAGGAGGAGGAGGAGGAGGAGGAGGAGGAGGAGGAGGAGGAGGAGGAGGAGGAGGAAAATTTACGACCTTTGTGTTTGTGGTTTTATTCTAATTATAATTTCTGTGATTGTTATAACACTTTTCAGATTAATCAGCTCATTGGCTTCTCATAAGATTTGTGCTTTTTGGCAGTAGTTTGAATTAACAGTGAAATAGTTCTCTTTAAGAACTATAGTGGAAAAACGTGAAGAACGAATATATACATAGCTGGATCATATCCAAGAGTGAACTCGCATTGTAGGTTTCATTTCAGTAACAATTCTTAAGAAAAAAAGTTCTTGCAATAGAATGTAAGACGTGACCACCCCTAGACTAATAATATAGATGCGCTTGACATAGATAAGAATATTGTTTAAAATACAGAAGACATTTTATGGTTGCCAGCGCAACTTACTTCAACTGAGACACTGTTGTATGTTGTAAACATAGTGCTAAGACCTAGAAGTTGTAAAATGTAGTACAAAAAAGTTACAGCTCACTTTTATTTGTATAAGCAGTAAAAAATAAACCTTAATTTAAATTACAATAAAAACGTAAAATAACCTTTTATGTAAAACAAATAACTAACTAAACTAACAATTTAAACAAGAACTAAGACTTAACAAAATTTTGTTTCTTTAAAATATTGACATTATGGTAACATACGTTGTTATAGTACTGCTTGGAAATAATATTTAAACAAAAAGTTTTTAATGTTTGTCATTTGTGACCTGCTTTAAAAAGAAATAGAAAACGTTTGTGCAGTAGAGAATTAAAACCTGAACGCAGAAAATACAGACCTCGAGAGAATTAACAAGGGAAAGAAATTCAAGCGGCCTCAGTGTATTGTAAGGTAAAAATATACACTTTTATGTAGTACAGTAAAACTGTATACCCAGGCCATACATCATTGTTTGGAACTGTCCCTTCTTAATTTAGTGTCACATGTTTTATCTTTAATTATTTTCCTATTTTATATGCTTGTAATTAAATTTAATTTAAAACGTAATTTATACAATTTTGTAATCTCTGAACGTAGTTCTTGAATTAGATTTTATACACTCTATTACTTATAAAACCCATTTTGCTTACTTATCTCAAAAATTATTCAGGTATACATGCGTATATTTTTACTTTCTGATATCTTGAAAGCATGTATTTTTTTACTTTTTTTACGAAGCTATTTGATCTAAAATATTGTTACGACGGTCTACTTGATCGTCGTAGGTACAGTGGAAACAAAATACAAGACACCAATTAAATCACTAATCACCAGATTTAATTTGTACAGTTAAACAGTGTCTTACAACAAATCAAATAAAAATTTTTCACACGCAATAAAAGTCCACTAAAATTAAACACAATATTGTATTACGATTATCCCGCCCGGTTATTAAACACTTGACTAATAACCACTAGAACGCACACTGTAATATCTAAAGGGTTAAAGGCTCACACAATCTAAGACGACAAGCTTAAGTATTAGGAGTAGAAGAAAAACTGTTAAGACCAAAATTGTACGACTTTTTTGTTGTTCGTAAATACTGTTCCGACAAAATTTTATTTCAGTATGACAAAGTTTCAGGCGTTGTGTGGCAATGGGTCAGAGAATTCTAAGTTGTTCTGTAAATTTAGAGAAACATTCAGAACACCATGTGAAGATAGAACAGCCTAAAGTTAATCGGGAGTAAAACTCTGAAAATCAAACTCTGTAAATATTCTCTGAAAATCAATTGAAGAATACAGGTTTTATGTTAAAAACTCGCAACTTTTGATTTAAGAAATGTTTACTATTTTTACAGCACTTCTTCAAGGACTTGACTGGACGTAAACTAAACACGAAATATGAAACTTATTTTCATGAATTGATTTCCTAAACTATCATAAATTAAAAAATTGATACTTGTTATCAATTAATTTCTCTTTGGAGCTTTCGAATAATATAAGTGCCCTTTGGATACGCTACCAACATTTTGCAAGGCAAGTTGAGTGAGGGCCTGGCATCTCAAAGCTTCTCAACAGAGCTCTTGCCTGTACTAACCACAGGGAGAGGGCTGCCTCTTCCGCTATTGTACAAATAAAAACAATAGTTGAGGACTGCATCCTTGTTACCCCTGACATAGGGTCACTGTTATAATCCCCTAATGACAAAAGGATCGACAGCCACCCAATATGGGTCAGCTAAAATGTATGGCTTTTAAAGGAACATGGTCAGTTAGGTCTAAAATTGTTTTGAATAGTCAAATCAACAAGTCTCAGAATTTAAGTATTTAGGCTGCAAGCTGTCATATAAAAACGAAGAAGATATTAATGGGAAAATTAATAAATTTAATCAGTTAACAGGAACTCTCCGACATGCTCTAAAACACAAGGCAAGGAGAGTCCACAATAAAATTATACAAACCCATGGCAGGTTCTACCCTTATTTATGGCTCAGAAACGTGGACAATGTTTACTAGACAGATATCAAGAATTCAGGCTACAGAAATTAAATTTTCAGTTCCTACACAAAATTAGATATGAAAAGAAATAATCAGATAAGAGTGGAACTGGAAGTTGAAGAAGTAGGAAACAAAATCATCAATAAGTACAGAGAAAGCTGAAAACAGCACATTAGCATAATGGGCAGTGAGAGATACCCTAGGTAGCCTTACTGTATCAGCTACAGTAAGGGAAGAAGAACCTGGTAAGACCCAAGAACAGACGGTCCGACCAATTTGGAGCCGGAACAGACTAAACAGTCTAAGCTGTGAAGAAGAAGAGGAAGAAGGTACTTGTGGTTACTGTCGTGATATAATTAAAACTGTTAACAAATCTGTATGACAAATGACACGTTGAAAGCAACCTTTACAAGTGATACTTGTTCTACAATTTGTCAATACACAAAACGTTTCGTTACCATTACGAGACCATTGTCAGTAACCGAACAGTTTCACAAATGCGTTTTCTAGACTTTCGTTTTAGTTACCATGTGCATAATGGTGGGTAATCATTTGTGTAAACCAATTTGTTATCAAAAAAGAGACCAAACATTGTTGCATCGTTTATTTTTTATTACATGTTCAGTAATGTTAAGGACTATTTATATAAACAAACCGTTTTGCCTTCGGAAGGTACAAGCGAAAAAAATAAATAATAATCTTTTAATATGTTTTGTTGTTGTCGGTTATGTAAGTTGTAGGCTTTAGAAGTTGCTGAAATTTAACTTGTTCTAGACTGTTCTTCAAACACTGACAAAAACTTTAGAGATTTAAGGTTTGCCATAAAAAAATACAGGATACTGAGGTTGCGAAACTATACTTAGAAAGTAAAATAAAACAGCGAGAATACCGATATCCCATTCATCTCAAACATGATCTGTCTACAGTATATGACGGAGGAAAAGCACTTGTTCCTGCCTTTGATAAAATCAATATTTTATCTTAGAATGCAAACAGCGCAGGTCCCTAGGTATACCATAACTATTTAAATAACGATTCTTTTAGAAATAAAACTCAGTCATTTGCACAACTGTCCTTGTTTTCTTGTTCATCTTTGGTAAACAAAAATATACTTTATAAATGAGAAACTTAAAAGACCATCTTCTATAGAAGAATAAAATAAATGTGAAATAGTGTTTTATAAAGGTCTAGTAAGACATTTCCTTTGTCACATTTTTAAGAAATACGGGATAGACATTTAAAAACTAACTGTTGAACAATGCATGCGCATTTGAAAGAATTTTTTAGGGTTAGCTATTCATTCTGCTGATGAGCACTAAATTTATGGTATCGAATGTTTTTTATTAAAAATAAAATCTCGACGTTTGGTAGATGTTGAAATGAATTTTTGCAAAGTAGAATTGTTTTCCCGCACCTGAAAATGTGCATGCACTCCAATTCATCAGTATCCGTACTGAGCCAGCTGTTTTTGAGAAATTTACATACCTTCAAAAGTTGTCGCCTAATAGTAAAGGATACAGCTAATTTCATAAAATATTAAATTGAACATTGTGGCCGTTGCTTTGTTTGTATTTAATTACCTCCACTGTATAAAAAATCGCAATGTATATGAAATTATATTTGCAAGGCTAATATTAAATTTCGTGTTTTACTCTATTAAATTTATAGAATTAGTTCGAGCATTATTCATTATTACAAAATGATATGAACGTTGCCATTTTTTTCAGTAAAAGTGTGCAGGTAACGAAGTATTTAGGTAATTGTGGTTTTATGTGTGACATGTATAGATCGAGAGTATAGAACACGTGACGGGAAAATAAAAAGAAAAAAATAAACTATAACTAAGACTCTCACTAAGAGCAAGAGTCCAACAAACAGTGGTCAAGCAAGGGTCTTGAGTGTTTACAAAATGAAACCACTCTGTCTTTAAAATGATGCAGAATGTAACGATGTTGAATTGGCTGTTGCAATTAAATTCAAATTTAAAAACTTCCATACTTTTTTACTATTTATATGTAGTTATAGATTGTGTCGAATAATGTAAACAAATAATATATAGAAACAAAAATAAATGATGAAAATTGAGTAAAATGGATTTATATGCTGGAGAATACGCACTTCAAACTGTATGATGCAAAAATGAATCAACAATAATCAGATTATGCACGATGAGAACAACTAAACTGAAGACACTGCTTTGTAAGAAAATATTAAATATAATGCTTTGCAACAACGGAGGATATGCCAGACGAAATGTAATATAGGAAAAAAGAAGCGCAATTGTAACAATTTTCTCACGATGATAACATGCAGAGAGCAGTCAGAATTACGTTTCCTTCGTAGTAAAATTTCTTAATTTTTGGACCAGTTAGTACTTTATGTAAAACACCAATCCAATACGTTTATACCTTGTGACTGACTGCTCTCACAAGATATTAGTGTTTTTGACGTTACTTGTCACGTCCAGATTAAATTAATTTGTAATTATAATATTGATCAGTAAATTCAGATCAAGAAATAAGATTACTAAAACTCATTCTAAACTCTCTCTTCGATCTATTTTCATGAAGACTATGGCAGTTGTCTTGATGTTGAACAGAAAAATGTTTTAGTACGCAGAAGTGTACTGATTTTATGCACCCATTACTCGCCTTTGTGTTTAAAATGTTCTTATATAAGACAATAAAATACTAGTGTTACGTCGTTTTTGTGCAAAACGTTTTAGAATACGTTGTGTTAGTAATCCTTTTTAATTCTTATTAAACTTTTAAGTAGAATAGAGTAGCAACAGTCCATAATATCTCTATCAGGTCGTTCTTCTATTTATGTAAACCCATGTACGAGTGTTTGTAGTGTATATGCTATATGGACTAAGACTAATAAATAGGCTACTATAGAGTAACCGCCATTGTTAAATTATGGTAAAAGTTAGTCCTTAGGTCATTAGAAAGACTGTAGTCCCCTTTAATTAGACACAAGACATTATATTTTCCTTTTTGCGTTTCAATTTTTGTACTACTTTGTAGGTTATTACATCACCTAAAGACGACTGCGACTATGTTTGGATGAAAAGTTGTCTTATTTTGTTAATAATAATAGCATTTTAAAGAAATATTGTTTATAATAATCATTACTATAATTACGTGCCTTTCAGTAAATTACGTTCTAAGGAATGACGTTTTCACACTACTGGGGGTTGAGCTTAATTTGATGTACCAATTAATGAAGAGGAGCATTTCCCGATCGAATATTACTTGTGTTATTTAAGACCCTTACGCCTGTAAAACAGAATATGTGCAATGATGTGTAGGCCTATCACATACTTTGTAGAGTATATGCGTATGTAATAACATTGAAGGGTGCTTCGCTAACAAGTATTACAGGTTACTTTTTACTTAATCCGGGTTTGTTATCTGATAATTTATATATTCCTAATTCCGCAGTATTTGTGCTGTACATAATTATTTTTACTGAATTTTATGTAAACTGAAAAGCAGGAAAATTACAATACTCAGATTAGCCGGAGTCTTGTTATTGGGATGTCGAATAGTTAGGAAGGCGTTTAGCACTAATTTAATTAAGCGATCATAAATTAAAGAACGTTACACCATTAAAAAGTTCAGCCAATGTCAGCAATTGACATTTTTGGTGTACTGACGGACATCTGGTCAGTATTTTTTAAGTCCTTTTGACACTGAAGATGGCCTCGAGAGACGAGGTCGGAATGTCTGTTGAAGAACATGGAAGACCCCGGATAACAGGTTTAGCAATATCTGAGGTGATTTGGTTAGTTAACACAATTTTTTTAAATTTTCTGAATTACGTAGGAAATAACTATTACTATTGAAAGTTACTACGGATTTAGTTTCGCCGTCGGATGTATGGGCACGTAACTGTTCATCGTAACTGAAGACGATGGTTTTCACTCTATCATTCTCCGTGAGTAGTACTTGTTTCCTACATGACTATTCGTTTTTAAAGCAGGAATAGTACAGTAATTTTTCGTAATTACGAACATCCAAGTTACGTACCAATACTGCAAGGTTCTGCTTGAGATATCAAGATCTTCATTACTTTCAATTTATTATGAAATAGGAAAATGAATGAACGATTTCGAACATTGAAAACTGTTACTGTTAAATACTGTTATCTGAGCGCTCCGATTTATGAATCTAAACAAAGTGCAGTAAAAAAGTAACTGTATAAAAGAAACTGTACGGCTACTTTGCATAGAATAAAATAATATTTAATTAAACAAGAGAAGTCAACGTCCATACGTCCATATTTCCCTTATGATTTACAAATAATGTGTTGTCAAAAAACGTGTTTAACGTAAAACTAACTATAACGTGTCTTGTTAAGGCGCTTCGAACGTTATGACCTAAACGTTTTACACAGGAATAGAAATACGAAAAGGCTCATTCTCTACATATTTAATATTCTAAACGTGGACATAAAGAATACAATCATATTTGGAAATTATGTTTTCCAATCGATTTTTTTACATAGTATTAACTTTTATATTTATACAATTAAGCCGTTAAGTGTTATGCTTTGTTTATGTCGAAAAAGTATAATACGAGGGTTATTTTTTTCAACCTCCGGTGAGCTGGCAAACCTGGTTCTGTTGTCATAGCAAAATCTGATTGTTTATTAATGTTTTTGAAGCTTTTTTCTAACCTATAACCACTGGTTTTATAGTTATTTTGTCTATTACTGTGGAAGAAAATGTGACGAGTGATGGTTCAGTTCAGGAATGGTGTCGAAAATTTAAAGAAGGGCGAATTGATGAGCATGATGAAGGAGGGCAAGGAAGAAAGTCCGTGGCTACTGATGATGTTGTTGAAAGGGTAAACAGGATGGTTCGAGAGCATCGTCGTTTCACAATTACTGAACTTTCTGCTGATTTTCCTGAAATTTCTAGCTCTGCTCTTTATGATATTCTTACTCAGAAGCTTGGGTTTAGGAAACTCTGTGCTCGGTGGGTTCCCTGCTGCACTCACACAAAACCTGCTTCATGAATTTGTTCGGGAAGTCCTTGATCACCCACCTTATAGCCCAGACCTGAGACCAAGTGACTACCATTTGTTCACTGACTTGAAAAAGTGGTTAGGTGGGCAGCGGTCTGACTCCAATGATGAGTTAAAGTCCTGTGTGGCAGATTGGCTGACTACTCAGGAGCGAACATTCTACAACATGGGCATAGAAAAGTTGATGCCTCGCAATGATAAGTGCCTCAACAATGGTGGTGACTATGTAGAAAAGTAGTTTACATATATATGCAACTTTTGTATATAATAAAATTATTGATGTCATTCATGTGCCTGTTGATTGGTCTGTCGGAGGTTGAAAAACAAATAGCCCTCGTAGCATATGAAATGTGTTATTACCCTTATTAGTATTGGTATTACTTTTATTTCGCATGGATATAAGATTCTTACAGAAGGTTTCATATTTTCCTGCTGCTTCTGGTAATGTCTCTTGACGCTTGGCAATCATCTGTTCGGACCAACTCTACAGGAGCCCTGAAGGTACTGATGTGCAATGGGACCGTTTTTACAGGTTTTTCATTCACATAATTCTTGTTTGCCCTAATAGTCTTCTGCCTTCGATTTTACACTGAAATATGATGTGTAAAACCTCTTATTTCGATCCTCGCAAAACATTCAAAAACTATTACCGCTTCGTTCTGTGGTTAGTAAAAATCAGTTAGTAAAAAAAAAGTAAGATCGAAAAAGCATCAACTCAGCATACTGTTACAAGGATCGCATCGATACAGGGAAATAAATTATTGTACGCCAGAGAAATAAGTACTTAAAAAACTTATAATAATATTCTGTGAAATAAAGACTGTTATTAAAATTGTTTTAGTTATACATTTACATTTGTACAGTAGACACTTTCACATCACATAATTTTAGTCACCAAATAAACACAATTATCATAGTCTGCAAAACATTAAAAAGTAACACACGACACAGTAATTAATAATTGTTTTTCACTTTAACTAATATCGTACTGATTAAAATCTGAGTTGCTTGCTTCATTCCACTAGTAGACTATTAGTTCGCCGTGCTGTACTAAAAACCAACTACGAATGTCCACAGATGGCCCCGTGTAATGCTTCATATTAATATGTAAGGTCACCTGTTGCCAATAATGTGTACGAGAAAGCTCGATGATGTTCTAAATTCGTCCTGTAAACCCGACAATCTATAAATATTGCGCCGTTCTGCTGGTTACACAGTACTCATGCTGATTTTGAAGTGTGGGCTGTATACCACACCATAGCGTTATAGTATAAATCCCATTGTTGTCGTGTACACTACAGAGTCCTAGACACTTTCATGGGCCTTTTGGACCACTTTAACTATGGCGATGACTTTGTTTGTGTATAACTGTAGCTCAGGATTACGGTTTACTGTTTGCATGGCTGCCACGGCTGAAGGGAAGGTAAAGATATGTGTTAGTGTCCTTGTGCCATCCCCATTGGTTTTCATTTCTCCGAGGTGACAGGTTCGGAGTCTTGTTATTATGAAAGAGGTCAGGTCTTGTCTCAGCATTTATTTCGGGTATTTGACGTTGTCTAACCCGATTGGGGGGAGGGGGGAGGGGGGGAGGGGGGAGGGGGGGAGGGGAGAAGTTACCCAAATCCCGCGTTCCCACCTGGACCGTGAAGCACTTGACTTCTTTAAGTCCGATCTTGGAGGGTGACTAACGGCAAACAACTTTCCAAAGCAGAGATACGTAAGACTAGAGACTGATGCTACCGCATCCGGGATAGCCAACGCGTCTGGGGTTGCAGTTCAGGCTACAGATGGGAAGTATAAAACGACGATCTATGTACACATTCTACAGCTCAGGCACCCAACAGACAACATCAGTATAAAGTAATCCACTCAAATGCATACTTTAGCTATACAAATCCTCAACCGTAGACTAACACTGTTATCGATGAAGAGTGTTTTCATTTTTATAAATGCAGTTTTCCCCGTTTCCATTCCCTTATACATTTATGTACGTTGAATACACTTATATACAAGAACAATACGACAATGTTCTTGATTCAAGATTGTTCCTAACAAGATAAGTTTCCTTTAAGATCCTCCTCAATGTGTATGTTGTTGATTTCAGCGGCTGATGATGGGCTTTGTACATTCGTTAATGATCAAAGTAATGTAAACTCTTCAATGTAAACTCTTCAATTCATATTTTGTTTTCGTAGAGCTCGTATTAAGATCGTGGGCTTGCTGCTCTATGAAGTCTTTCCAAAATTAGATGTAAATTGTTAATACTAGTAGGAATTATTAACGTGTCATAAACATATCAATGTCTGTTAATAGGTATTCCGTTACACCTGCTATAACAACTGAAACCATTTCTATGATTTATAAATTAAACTAAATGAGCAAGAGGAAACACCATTGTTTATTTACTTTATAGATAATTTCTTTTGGCGTTTCCCTTTCTATATATAGTTTTGTTATACAACTTCAGTATCGTTTTCTTTTAGTAAATACATTAACTTTAGAAAAAGTACTTTTTTAAAGAATTTTTCATACCCAACGTGACAAAAATATAGATTTATATTGACACAGCATCCTTCAAAGAACACGTTGGAAGCGACTGATATCTCTCGCGCACATAACTATTCAAAATCTAAACAGAGTTTTGCAAGATCTTCGAGTCCTCCTGTGTATCCTATTCCGAATTTTTAAAAACTTTGCTTCTAAGATTCATTTTATTGCAAAAAGATTAAAAATGTGTTATTTTTTATGATTTAAAGTTTTACGATTTGTTTTGAATATAATAATGCGGAACAAATATTTTGTTTCATAAGAACAAATCCAAGACAAAGTAACGTCTATAACAAATCTTTAAATAGGCGCTTTAAAATACTTCCATAATAAAAGGGGTATTTGATAGCCTGATTAACTGTGTTAAAAGCACTGCCGGAGGTACTACTATAAATAATCCTCACAATACTATTTTGATTACATTGAATACATATTTAAAGAAAACAAAATATAACAAAATTGACTTGTACGTAGACAATGTAGTTATTTATTTTTAGGACACAATCTGTTACATTTTGATATACGCCCTCCCGGCAGCTTTCATTTCTCAGAATACATTTTTTGTCTTCACAGATGGGTCGATAATCATGCCAACGCCCTCCTGAAACTGAGCGTGATGTGGTAGGCTATCATTTGTTTTGTTTGTTAATGTATTTGAGTTTAGCGCAGTGGTGATAGTAATTCGTTTCTGATAGCCGTACAATTGACAATAATCCAGTATTATAAACGAATGTTTTCCATACCAACGGTACAACCTCAACGTAACACGTTGCACAGATGTTACTACTATAAATATAAATTTTTAGTCATTTCAGACCTGTATTCTGTATTATAAAACAACCAATACGTGCCTGTTTGTACATTTGAGCAATAAATTAAAATATATCCCGTAATATCTTTAAACGTCCTGGAGCTGTAGATGCGTCTTTTACATTCTTAAACTTATTATTAAATTGTAAATATCACCATAGTTCTTTCTAACTAAATTTTATCTCTAGTTTTGCCAACTCATAAAGAATTGTAAATTGTATTTAAACACTTTCATAAAATTGCAGATTTTGTATTTCATGCAACACGAATAAAATTATGAAAAAATGTGAGTAACAAAGTGAATTATGATTAAGAGTGTTTAATTTCTTTAAATTAAAGAAATAAATCAGAAACAAATAACATATCAATCAAAAGGAAGAAAACCTATATACCTGCACATTACATTGACGACAACTCTCAAAAATTAGCTAGAAGATTTACAAATTACGACTATCAATTAGCGTTTAGAACAAGCAATGACATCTACAACAATCTGAAAATAAGCAGTACAAAAAAGAAAAACATTTATGAAAAAGCTAGAGTCTACCATTGAATGTCAGCCTGCGAACTCGACAGAATGTAATGTACAGTGCAACAAAAATACATAGTATTCACTTCAAGATCGTTTAAACACAGATATGTTGAACATACAAAACATTCTCAACACTCAAATCCGAACTCAACGGTAGCCAAACACATAAAACAACAGTCTTGTGAATATGGTCCAAAACAGCAACAATTAACCGTATTGAAAACATGCATTGATAAAATAAGATCGAATATATGAACATACCGAATATACAAACATGTAAAAGAAGAGGGCCATGAAAAATCTATTGAACATCATGACAGACTTCAAAAATCATATCACATTTGAAATATTGCGGCAAAATGAAAATCAACGTTCAGTAATCAGCTGATATAATGTGTAGAACGAATGTAAACATGAACACTCTATGACAGGATCAGTTCTTGGGAAGCTTTGGACAACGACATATGTATCAAATTCATTAATAACATCTACGAATTCGTTTTTGTATCGTGTTTTACGATATTGTGACGGCAAGTGTGCTGTATATAACCTGACGATGGTCTATGACCGAAATCGATCGTTTTTAAGAATGTGAATAATTTTATTACCATACATATGTATGGTACCTTTAGGCTATAAACAATAAATACAATACAATAGAAAATAGAAATTATAGGTACCATTAGTAAAACAATAAGTGTATGTATATTATAAATACATTACATTACCATTAATAAATGTATACAAAGTTTGTTACCTGACATAAGTAACCACGACAAAATTTTTGACAATACCAGTCACTCAACATTTCATATCAACAGTACTTTCCAATTGATATAATGATAATTTAAATTATTTAAGAAATTACTAAGTAAATTAAAAAATAACAGAAACTTACCAAAATGTGAAGCAAATGCAAAAAAGAAAAAGGAATAAAGCTATCGGTAAAGCCGTGAAACAATGTAAAAGACTTTTCTATAAAGTCAGTTTGTTAAATTAGAAACGAACTTCGATTTTTCCAAACTGTACCGCATACACTTTAGCTACATGCTTTTAAGCTTTTATTACTCACAGGCATACAGGCTACACCCGTTCGGGAGTGCTAGCGTTTGTTTACACGCTCATCCGTCAACGTCAATTTATTGCAATTTTTGCTTTGTATAGTAACATTACAAGTTTGTGGTTTATGCTACACTGTCAGATTAAAATTCAACTCGTTTATGTATCTAAAGAGTAATATCGGTTTCATGAGTCGCTGAAGAGAAACAATGAGCCACAGGTACTGCTAATATATTGCTAACCATATTCTTTTCTAATATGGTTACTCTATCGAGGTTTTTTGTTGTATTATATGGTTATTAATCTTAGTCGTTGCAAGATAAATAGATATTATTACCACGATAGGTATGTTTACTCATTCACAGACGTAACCGTTTAGCCTGACATTGTAATCTGTGTATAAATTTGCACCTGCGCATGAGTGAGTTTCTATTGACACGAATAGTAAACTAACAACAAACATGTAAATCTTAAAAAAAGTATTTATTTTTATATTTATATTTACTCATGTTAACACCTACCTTATATTTTATTAAGACATATATTTGTTTTATTTGTACAACACGTTTTTGCAAATATAATTAGCGCTACTATATCGTTCCTGACGGAAGGTGACTCAATACAATTTATCGTAACCAGAAAATCTATTTTATAGATTTATGAATCCTTATTGAGGTAAACACGTGCGAATACGTAGTTGTGGGATGTTAAAGGGTTGATATTCATTAACGTTGGTGTTCTGTAATAAAAAGTTGGAAAGCACAGAGAATTTGTTTTGAGGGTGCTTCTAATATTAACGCAAAATCAGCTGCATGCATATGCTAGCCGATAATGGCTACTTACGCTTAATTTTAAACGACAGCTAACAACAAAATATACAACAAATTGGCTTTCTGTAATCCTGAAAATAAGATGAAAGAGAACAGACATAGTGTAAGGTATCCTGAATAAAGCAGTGTCATCCTTTCCCAAGGCCTAACGTCCAACTCAGCCTCACTAAACCTCCAAGTTTCACCTTTACCCTATGCCTCAATGTAATTCATAATAACTATTGCAAATCACCGAAAGGCTTAAAAAACTGTTTTAAAATCTTCATTAAAGTTGCTAAATTACAATTAACGATGTATTAGAATTAATTTAGAGTTATATACAATATTTTAGTGGAATTTTAAAAATATAAATTTTAAACTCTTTGACCACATTGTTTCTGCTTTCAATGCCAAATATTAGTTTTTATTTTACAAATTTTAACATTTTATTATAAAAAAACACATTGATGTTTTTAATATTTTATATAAAACAATTAATTAGGTTTAAAAAAAATCATAAAAATAAGAAGGAATTTTTATTTTATGTACGATTTTGCACAAATTGAATATTATTCCTGGAAATGACTACAACTGTACTGATTGAAACGGCCTTCCTTCCGACTTTGAGTTTAAAGTTCAAGTAAGTTAGATAAATACATTTTTAAGATTTTTGAAAGGCAATTCCGTTTCCCAGGAAAACTCTGTAATATACCTAAAATTCTGGTTGACCAAATGTGAGTGCCCATAGTGGAGGGTTGTTCCTTCACTGTGGACATCCCTGGAAAAAAAAATTTAGGTTAACAAATTTTTTCACATGTGAATAATTTTTTGCGCAATATGAAATGTGTTTTATTTACTTGTTTCTGGACAATTTGTTGCAATTGTCCTGTACAGCATATATATATATAGTGAAACGTGTAGGCATACGCGCGTTTGTGTATTGACGTGATTTGCAATCTTTCTATATGATTTAGGTTCATTTCCGATTGATGTATAGATCTACTACGATAACATATAATTCATCTCTAATATATAGTTTTTCAACTGTGTTGGTTTCGAAAACCATAAACGAGGTATACTTTTTCCTCCTAGAAATGTTATTTTCAGCAAAGATTTAACATGATTTTATTCAGGGATAAACGTAAATTAGATAACTGTCACATTCCATAATCTGAATTACACTACTCTTAAAATCACTTCCAGCGTCCCTGATATTTAATACAAAAAACACAGTGTAATAAATCCTAAAAAATGTAAAATAGGCAACCACTTATGAACACTGAATAGGCTATATTACTAATAGCACTAATATTACGTTACAGGAACATATCTTGGTTTATATTTAATTTAGCGAATCGCGTTAAGTTTGTAATTATGTCCTTTTGATTATGCTAAACGTAACCGTTAAAATAAAACTCTTTATTTAATTTTTAACTGGTCCTTATTAAAATGTCGAACAGTCACAGTTCAAATAACAGAAATACACAGGAAACGAGCGTTTTTACGTAAAATACACGAGTAAAACGTTATTTAAAACTGACAACAACGTAATCAAGTTTAAGGCTAAATTACTGATCTGTAAATCTTAGATTCAGTTAAATGTGAGCGTTTCAACAAGAGTCAATTTTGAATGAAACGGAAAAGATTTTACGTTTGCTTGTATGCAGACAAAGGAGTTCATGGTAACCAGCACACTGTAATAATAATTAATGGTGGATACCATAAAACCATCCATTTTGCAGCTAAAATTGCACTTTTAGGGAAGAATGACGAAGAACTACAGAATGCGCTTCACCAAATGAACACGATCCTAAAAGATAAATGAGGCATGACGATTCAAACTTTTAGATTATTATACAATTCCAGACGGGATGCACAGTATCTACAGCATGACCGTTGAACAAAACTGACGTCCAACTGTAAAGCTATAAATTTCTTCCTTTGAGCTGATCATGCACCGTGATGTGGTTGAAAAATAAACGAATGCCAATAAGAAATCCAACTTACTATGTATCTGCCACAATGTATTTGAAATTATACTGTAATATATTATTACATTCCGGAATCAGAATTACCGCCGTTAATCTATCGATGCTCAAATATTCTAAATTGAAGCTTACAAAAGAGGTCTGAACTGCAACCTTGTGGATTACTTTTGGTGCTACCACTGAGTCATAAAATTATTTATATTATAAGGTATCGTTTAATTTAATAAAATTACATTTATATTAACCATTCGTGTTTACATTACACTTACAATTATGTTATCGCATAATATTTTGAAATATTCCAAAATAAGAGTCTTCAGAGTAATCACGAAATTAGATTGAATAGAACTGGAATGGTCGCCACTTGTCTCAGAAAGACGGAAAAAGCTTTACCTTTCTTACAGTATCGTCTCATTACATGTATTGTTAGTGCATTACTACGTGCATGGTAGGGGAAGAAAAGTAAAACATAATATAAAGCAGAATTAGAAGTAAAAAATATAAATGCAATCATTTCAGTTTATAGAAGGCAATGATTGTAAGGATGTGTGATCAAAGGATGGTGGAGGTTTCATTGCCAAAAGGGGCGCTGAAATAAAAAGGAATTTGTACAAGAGACGTGGGTAGTTCGAGGGCGTAAAGCTGTCAATGGTAAACATTTTTAGATAAAGTAGAATGTATAATTTGGGTAAATTTATTTTTAATGTATAGAATTAACGAGTATTTGCTAAGTTATGTTTATGAATAGAAATTGATTGCCGCTAAGAAGGCATAAAATATAAAGTTTTCAAACCTATCTTTGCTGTGACGATGATTGTATTATAAGAGAAGTTGTCGTTTTTAAATTGCGTCGCCTGTATTGTTAAAAACATTTGAGTTATCGTTTTAAATTTTATTTTCAGAGATCTGAGGTGTTTTTAGCATACGTGTGCAAACAATCATGATGGCATTTTGTAAACCCTGTTGGAGCGTAAGGTTTCAATATATGCACCTTGTATGGTAGTATCTCCACGTATTACGTAACGTTACATTATTCATAGTAGTATACTCAAAAACAACGATAGGTAACTAAAATCTTATTCCAAAAAAAAAAAAAAAAATGACTCCTAACTTCACGGGAATAGCAACTGGACACGGAACAACGAGATATTACCTCCACCTTTTCAAGATAATAAACGACCCAATGTACCAGTACAATGCAGAACAAAACAGTGGATCACATCATATATGAGTGTGTGATGTTAAAAAATCAGAGTCAAAATTCAATCAATAGTGTAACAAAACAACTTTACCACCTACACATATAAAGCAACGTCTTAAAGAATCCAAAACAGTTAACGGTGCAATAGAAATCTAATAAGTTCTTTTATTTTATATAATGAAATACTGACATATAAGCATGTGCGTTACTTGACGTAAACGTATATAAGCACATTGTAATTAAAACAAGGAAAAACTTAGCATGCAGTATTACACAATTGCAATGAAGCATGCTGTAAAATAAAACACACGCACACACTCATGCGTAATTTATACACTCACACTTACGTTCGCGAATTATAATAAAACAAGACAATAATACATGTTGAGTTTACAAGTGATAATTTCTGTTTAGCGTAAAACACTGCAGAGCATCAAATTTGATATCTCGTTCACACCGCAACAAAATCCATTGTAGCAATTGCACTAACGTTATCTACATGCACATCCATATACGCTGACGATTTTAGTTGCTAGTACATGCTGTAGTCTCTCTCTGTGACAGGAACCATCAAAAGTGTAACGTTCTGTAAATGCCAGTCTTCAATATATTAATGGTTTTCACAGATAAGCGTGCTTTGGTATGTTTAAAACTGTATGCAGATTATTACCACAATGACAATACAATAGTCAACCACAATAGTCAACCAATAAAAACATTGCTAAATTTTAAAAAATTGAACTCTCATTTTAAAAATTAAACGTCAATGTGTATGACATAACACTGGAAGACAAAGGTTTTTTACATATAAGCACAGCGTTGTGAATCTTCGTTAATCTAACAGTAAAAATTTGGAAACAAATATGTATTAAGTTATCAAACCCATAGGGATGTTATAGATAAGCATAGATAAATTAAGATTGTCCAGACAAGTATACAGTATGATGATTTGTTCATAATTAATCAGTTAAACAACGGTAAAATTAAAAAGTTCATACTACTGATTTACTTTACAAATTAATTGGTTACCAACAGAAAATTAACTAAAAGTAATTGACTTTTGCTAGTTTGTCTTTATACAGTTTTTAATATTCAGAAGTTCTTTAGAGTTCATGGTTTGAATGTTAATATTAAATTATTTTCCTTTCTTATTCGTAGACTAAAGAACGATACCCGTAGCTGGAGTCTGATGACCTGCTGATCAGGCGTGTGGTATGCCCGTTAGAATTTAAATGCTAAAGTATCTCAGGGTCGCTCTCGGGTCGTCATCGGCTTTGAAAATTCACATGTTTAATTTGGTACGGCAGCGGTGTCTTGAAATTATAGAAAATCCAGTACGTTTCAAATAGCCGTTCCAATAGACTGTGTAGACAATCTCTCACTATCACGGATTTAAACTGCGGTTTGACCTCCACGTGTGTATAATATTAACGTAACCCAGAGATTATGTCTTCGAGATCGACAGCGTTCATTGCCGTGAATTCGCGGACTTGTGGCCGTTTCATCCAAACTTGTTTGTAGGGAGGACCACGTGCGTCACGACTGCATAATCTGTATGAACCGAACTTATACCGAGATTTACTAAACATTGACTGAAATTTTAAAGATCTGATTAAACAGTTACTTACTCCGTGTGTACAGTAATTCAATTTATGTGAGGGAATTGCTGTCGAATAATGTAAATTTCTACTTATTTTAATAGCCTGCAGATGATCTACAATATTCTTTTCATGTCTTTACAAGTATGAGTTATACACATAATTATTAAAAAGAACACATATTCACACTTAGTGAATAGTACACTTAATTACAAAAAATTGTTTTGTTATAATATAAACTACATTCTTGAACAAGTTTAATGTCAAAAGCTTAATTAATAAGGGTTCTACAAGATTTGTTTCTACCGCACGTACACGCGCACTTGACTATCGTAAACCAAACTTACGGTAATTACCACATGAACATGTATCACATAATATTTTTGTACTTGCAAACCTTATTTGTAAGGCTAAATTACAAAGTTCCTTACAAGGTAAAGTACAGAGTCTTACATGCTGTTCTACATTATTCATACATTCTCTTATTATTATCATATGGTTTGTTATGAGGTCATGTACATCCAAGTAATACATATGCAATAGGACTTTCTATCGCAATATACAGTAAGTACTTTTATTTTTAATATAAATTAATTGATTTCAGTAACCACACAATACTAATCGATATAAAAAATTTTATTTGTAATTGCATTTGGTACGTTTTGTAAAGATGTATTTTACGTTTTATACAATTTGTGTCGATATTGGTAATTATTTCAAGTCATTTTACATTGGCTTTTGTTTATTGACTATTGGATATGAATGCAGGTAGTAGAGGCTCTTCAGATACATACGTACGCATAATATTACACATTAAGAGAGACAGAAAGACAATCACAATGAAGAAGAGAAGGCAAAACATATAACAAGCGAGTTATAGGCCTATAACTACAACGGGAGACATGGAGCACTGTTATTGTACAGCAGGCTCTATTGTGTCAGAATAAAGGTATCTGTAGAGATTGGGTTCTGTTGTGAACATCAATCGTATGTTATATACGATAAATAAGTTGAATCCAATATAATAATGCGAATCGGAAACGATAAAAGAGTCAGTAATTTTGTTGACAAAGTACCTTACTAGAGTTGTGAGTATGCTAAAATCGTTGTCAAGGAAGCGGATACTCGTGACGGATTGTCCATGGCTGTCGGACAGTAACATCATATGTATCTATGATGATGGTTGCGAATATCACACAGACATATGCATTATTATTTTCAAGGAACTTATGTTCTGTTTTATACGTATTTGCCTTAATGAAATACACGGGAAAGACATGGTGTGGAACAGGTTCATACAATCTTTTCAAATTATTGAAGAAAATGTTACTACCAGCCCTTGCTAAGAAGTAGGGGAGAATACATTTCCTAAAGCAGTTTCCAGTACAGACCTGGCTACCTCAAAAGGTTTATAAAAGAAAAAGGTATATTTATCTTTGAAACGAATTTCATATGATTGTATAAATACGGTTTGACACAATGTCGAAGGCAGTCGTTTTCAGCTACTTGAAGAGGTGTGTGATTAGACATTCTACAAATTATCACCACATAAAATTTGAGAACGCGTTAAAATATATAAGAAGCATTCAGTATATGTAAAGAAAAACACAGTCATTACATATTGGCTTTTTACTATTAGACAGGCGTAACTTAAAATTATTTTTGTCAATACCGTACATTTGGACACAACCGTTTCTTGCTTGTGAGCCCTTTAAACACGGCGTTTATACAGTTTATAGTTTATGCATTTCGCCTCTAAAATGGTCGCCTCACATGGTCTATATGTTTTCGTAAAGACTTCTTTCTTCCTTTTCCTCTAATGGTTTGCCTGTGCCTCTTTGATTAAAGAGAAAAATTGTACTGTTTCGACGTCGGTAACCACTACAGTAACTACAGTTCATGTAAATGTAGTTGCTGGAACCATCATGTCGTATCCCGTTCTCAGTCATAATTATAAGCTCTTCAAAATCTGACGTTTATATATTCACATGGTTGTATACAAATATACATTTAGAGTTAAGATATGCTCGTGTTTATACAAGAATTAAAATTTATTCAGATTCACTTGAACACGATTTGAAATATTCACAATATTTTGCAACGAGAAAACCAATTCATTTTAAAATTTAGGCCTAAAACAACAGAACGTAAAAATTATTAATGTGAATGCAATGGGTATGCGATCTGGTCATTTATCAAGGAAAATTCTCGAAGTGATAGTCCACATACCTTAGAATTATTTAAAGATCGGATAAAAACGCAAATTTATTTTGTCAAGCATTCATTTTTTGTACAGCATGCCGTAACCAGGCAGTTGTCACAAACATGACTAGTTTACAGTATTGTAACCTGTGTACTAATACACAGCTAATATGTCATTTTTAATTTGGAAATGTGTGTTTATCGCTGGAGATAATATTAGCTCTATGTATGAAGGAAAGCGTGGTAGGAACAATTGCAATTTTAGTTTCAAATAATACGCACAGAGCTAAACGTAACAATAAATTTCCAATTTATTATCTTGAATAATGCGGTAGGACAATAAATTTTCAAACTTCCTATTGGGAAACACATGGCAAGAATCTAGAGCAATATGAAACTTATTATTCGTGTAAATAGTTGAAACTAAATGAACTAAAAATGTTTTGACAGTTAAAAATTTTACCAGTATGCTACAAACTTAGATTTGAAAGCGTTACGTTTCCAACTCTTGTGAGGACAACTGATTTATCCCCGCTTACGTAGTACAATGAACAGGCAGAGCAAGACTTTTAAATAATTAAGATTTCGTTACTGCCGATATCTGCAGCAGCTGTCATTGTAGAATAAATTGAAGCAGGGATTTGATATTTTATATATTATAAGTAGCATAAAATGATTTGATTTTTCAGTTAAACTCATGTGCTATTTAGATCCTGTTTACCACAGCTAGGAAATTAATTTTCAATTTGTAGGGTAGGCTGAGGTAAGGAAACTGGCAAGTTGTTATGCGAAGTGACGTGTCCAGGGTCATAATGATAGAATGACTTAAAACGTCAGTGTTTTGTGACTGCGAAATAATGAAGTACTGAGGTACTAAATTCACAGGATCCTTGAATACTAAGTAAAAACGACAAAGTTAACAGATATAGCTAAGTAAATAATTAGTATTATTTCTATGGTATTAAAATAAAAATGGTTATTCGCATGAGACGCTTTACACATAATGTGCCCAGAAGTCTTACGTAGGTGCCTGATCATGTATAGATGCTGATGTGCACAGTTTTTAAATTTGAAAAATACATTAATTACAAATGTAAGTAGTTAATTTAAAAATCAGTGTATTTGATACTTTAAGTAGAGCAAAGAATGTTATTCGATATAACACAAAGACAAAGAGTGTATGTCAATATAGGCCTAAGCAATTGGCTCAATCTGAATGCAGTAGGGTGCACTCGACATTTAATAACGTGTTGAAGAGAGAGTACGAATGGACACATGTACAATCAGAACACACCAGATTTTAACGTGAACAAATAAAATTAACAAACTTATTGTACGCGTATATAAGTTTATAGATACACTATCTTAGAGCACAGATGTAGGCACATAATATTTATGTATTCATCTTGTTAATATATTCCATATTGCAGATTTGCAAATTTTAATCAAGACGGATTAATCAAGACGGACTGTCTATCTGCCTGTTATAGTGAGTCTGTTTTAACGAAGAAAATGGATCTATATTTGATTTTAAGTTGTTGCTAGGTAATGACTGCCTTCTTCTGCGATCATCAAATACATCATCAAAATATTTAGTAATACTGTAGTCCGTTTATTAATGCAGGTGTTTCAACGTAGCCGCTGTTCTTTTTCTTGATGCAGTCACATCTGTGTGCGAATAAGGAAAAGAATCTATATGTAATCTAAGGAAGACAAGGATGGCAACAACAATTTAGTCAATGGATTGTGAAAATTACCTCTGAATTAGTCGATGTCTTGCTGAATCCTTCGTGTGAACGAACCCCCCCCTACACACACACACACACACACACACACACACACACACACACACACACACACACACACACACACACACACACACACACACACACACACACACACACACACACACACACACACACACACACACACACACGCACGCACGCACGCACGCACGCACGCACGCACGCACGCACGCACGCACGCACGCACACACACACACACACACACACACACACACACACACACACACTCACAGGCATAATATGTTATATATGTACACATATAACAAAACATTGTAATTATTTAACAGATATTCAAAAGCTTTTGAAGTTGGTATGTATAAACAAAAATAACGTCACAAACAAGTCAACGACCACAGTAAGCGACTCGCTGACGGCGCCACGGTGTCTCGCCCTGCCTGTTCAGCCTGTTCATTGTACCACGTAAGCGGGGATAATTCAGTTGTCCCTCAACCTGTGGTACGCTCTATTACATCCGTTTATTTACGGTAGAACGTTCTATTTCATATTCCCATACGTTTGCAATGTACTTCCATACTCTACTATAAAATGTTTTGTGTCTTATCGAGGGTTATTAAAATGTTTGTATGCTCTATAATGTAACAGAAATCTTATTACAAATTAATTTTCTCATTATGAGAAATTTATTTAACTAGAATACGCCAGATTGAATAAATGTGTGTGCATGTGAAAGTGTAAAAAACCTTCAAAACCAAATTATATACGTACACATTAAACATTCTGTAATGAATATATTTGGAAGTTTCAGGAAGTCAACGTGGAAACCCGTGTTTAT
This sequence comes from Magicicada septendecula, assembly GCA_034769895.1. Lineage (NCBI taxonomy): Eukaryota > Metazoa > Arthropoda > Insecta > Hemiptera > Cicadidae > Magicicada > Magicicada septendecula. The sequence continues at coordinate 281,844,438 of CM068371.1, forward strand.
ACTTCAATAAGAATTGGAGGAAAACATATGTACACTGTATTAAGAAATTTTCTGAATTGTTTACGCCCAAAAAGTATAGGAATCTACACATTTATTTCCAATTAAACAGTGAATATTCAGCACTAACAAAGTGCAAGTTTTAAGGACGTTAATTCGTGAATAAAGTATATTTTTATTTTACTTTTATCAAACTCAGTCATCTACACCCATTGACTGTAAACACATTCAAGTTTACGGTTAAATCAGAAGAGACAGGGGTTTTAGATATGTGATATGCAGTTGTGGTTACGTCCATACATATGAGAAACATTACGTGCTTACTTTACCAGAAGTATTGTAGCACAGAAAAGCTGAAAAAGGAAATTAAATAAAGAACTTACAATGGTGTTATTTTATTGTTATTACTACTCTACTACTATCTACTATTACTATTGTTACTATTGTTTCTTACTACTCTATTCTTATTGCTTTGTATATATAGTATTTACAACTTTGTATTAATATGTGTTTTTTTAAATACACGTTTCCTTACTTTTCATTATTTTTATCTTACACTTTCGAGGAATACTTTTTGATTAGGTGTCCGCGATAACTATAATTTCAAATATATAGCTTTCCTTATAGACGATTGCATATAATCTTGAAGTGTATGCAGATAAAGTAATAATTTGAAGTAACTTGAAGTAATAATTTGTTTAAATTATTACTGGTATATGTAAACTAATTTTTAGATCAAAGCTGGAAAAATAAAATTTTGAAAGCAGGCGGAGTGGCAACAAATGAAATTTTTCATTCATCTTTTTGGATATAAATTTTATAATAATTATAAATTTAAAACTTTTTAAATTAGTTACTGAATTTTTTGTTAATTAACAAAATACAGTAAAACTGAAAAGAATAGTTTAGTGTATGATATAGCCAGGCCCGGATTTAGATATCCTGCCGCCCCTAGGCACTATTGTTCGCCCCCCCCACAAGTAACTTCCATATATTCAATTCTCCTTGATTGCTGAAAAAGGTTGCTGAAACTATTCATTTCAACTATCTCTATTTAAAATATCTCATTTTATCTTAAATCTAAAAGGGAAATATAATGGAATTGTGAAAAAGACTACATTTTTTTAACTTTTATTAATATTTATTTGCGTGTACAGTTTAGTAACACATAGATTAGTTTTATAACAAGTAATATACATAGTCCTACTTTCTTTTTATAAGTTTATTTATAGACCATGGTTTGGTTTTATCATCATATTCGCAAAAAAGCGGACAAGAATTTCAATGGAGTGTCCAGATATACGACCGCGCTTCGCTCAGACCACCGCCATTGATAGGCCCAGTGTTAATACTGTGTTATTCAATGATATAATTAAAGGATATTTCAAAACCATTTGCTTCAATTTGGCCATAATGCAAGTGCCCAATACAAATACTGTAATTAAAAAACCGAAGACATGAAATTTTAAGAAATAATTTTTCACCTCATGCCGCCCCCTGAGCCTGCCGCCCCTAGGCACGTGCCTAGTGTGCCTAGTGGGAAATCCGGGCCTGGATATATCAGTGGGTCGGCTCTAGCTAGCAGACAAGGCATACATTTTTCTCCTTACTACTGTTCATTTAGTGCAAAGATGAAGTCAGTCAAGGTTTACAATCGAAAAAGTAACCTGTCTTAACATTAGCAATTAAATAAACACGAGAAAAAAGTGTTGTGAAATAGCTTCACATGTTCGCGTAAGATTGTATTTTTCAAAGTATTCAAAGATCTTAATGCAAACTTTCGTGGTTTTAGTTAATTACAACACTGGTTTTCGTTTCACATAATTTTTTTATTTCTGTTTAACCAAGGGTTTCGCCCATGCTACGATGGGTCATTTTACTGGTCGACTGAGGAAACTGGAGTATGGAACAATGTAGGTATGTTAAAAAAAAAGGCTTCGCAATAATGGTCACGAGATACAAACCAGGTGAACCTTCACAAACCAATTACGGAAAACCAGTCTTTTCCAGAAAGTAAAGTCGACCGTGTACGCATGCAGGCTAAGTCGTCGACGCTTTTACTTCCCGTATCTACTGTATGGTCTCGCAAATAATTCTCACACGGGAGAAGCAGAAGTGGCGTGACGTAAACAAACTACTTTCTAACCAGCAAACATTGTTCTTTCGTAATAATAGGCTACACTGACGGCTACTATTTTGTCGACACAATAAACGTGAACTGAGCGAATTTGTTTTGTTTTGAAGTATAAATAAGTTTTGCAAATTATTAAAAATTTGCCTAGACACCACGTATTCTAAGCACTAAATATTTTCATGTTTGAAATAATGACTGGGGCATGCGCAGAATGTATGTACTGCTGTCTTCCGGTATGAGAATTCTGTGCATGCACGCTGTACATGGTATTACTGATAAAAATCTTCAGATACTCATATTATTGACAAACATAACATACGCCTATATTCAAGCCGATTAGAAAGGTAGGCCAAATGTTTCCGTCAGTGAAAGACAAGATATCCTTCCAACCCCTGGCCCCCATGCTGTTATGATCATGTGCACATGGGCAAAAACGCAAATACGGGCGCTATAGGGAGTGCAGGATCACATAAGGCACACAAAGAAAGGAGTCACGAATAAATCAGCAATAGGGGAGAACAGCTATAAAAATAAAAATAACATTTTCTTTGAAGAAACAGAGATCCTAGCGAAGATTCGTAACTATTTTCCAAGGGTGATCAGAGAGGCAATAAAAGCTTACAATTGTTAAGCTGTTAAAAATTTTAACAGAGGCGATTGTTGTAAAGTTGCCGGGAGCTTGGAAACCAGTTTTAATCAAAGTCACAGGATCGTAGTAATAAAATAAAATAAAATAATAATATTTTAACAAATATAATTATTGTGTTTAAATATTTTTTTACTATATCCAATTTCTATGATTTATTGAATTGTCTGATATACTGAACGAGGAATTTTTTTTTGTAAATTATGTGCTTCTTTGTAACATTGTGGGCGGCGCTTACTGTATAAATAGGGGTAGGCGCTGAGGATGTATCATCGAAGTGTAGGAGAAACCTTTGATTTAAAGAGAAATAAACAACATGTATTGAACCGAAAAAACAGTGTCGTAATAAACAACAAATTTGACAGTTGAGAGCAGCTGGAGAAAAGGAATAGGACTAGTGCTCGGTAGTCGTGTAATGGTACTGAAGATACTTAACTTAATTGTGGATAGGGGTTATCAGTGGGAGTGAATTCGGATTGGAACTATGACTGGTTTCCTTAGTTTTTAAAAATCAGTCTTTTGTAAAAGACTGTATACTTTAATATAAATCACCGATATCATATCTGTACTTTTGTTGTAATAATGACGAATATGAGTTTAAATAAATTAAATTTTTTTATTTTAGCGAAATTAACCAACTGAATTCCGTTGACAAAGTCTAGTTTTAAAGGCGGCGTGTCTTTAAAATATTGTTATGACCGTCTACTGATCGTCGTATGGTACAGTAGAAAACAAAATACAAGACACCAATTAAGTCACTAATCACCAGTTTTAATTATCACAATTAAACAGTTCGTAATTAACAAGACAGTCTCTTACAACAAATCAAATAAAAATTGTTCAAACGCTATAAAAATGTCAACTAATATAAAACACAATTGTGCTACAATTGTCCCGCGCAATTATAAAAACACATAACACTTCGCTACAATATTACAAACCGCACTAATCACCACTTGAACGAACAGAGTAATATCGCCCGATAATACTGAACTAAGGCCGCTGACGCCTTGTATTTATACCCCACTCACAGACCAGAACATTCCACAACTACGCGTTATCTCTACACTACGACGTAATTAATTGCGGCCTTGACACAGTCAGCGAGGCTGGCGGCGTCCAGAAAAGTCTCACAAGCGCATGTTGAAATCACGTACGCCACAACATTCAGCCGGATTCCAATGGATCGTTCGAGAAATACGTAGATTGTACTGTGATGTCGCAACATATTAACATTTTGACAAAATGCAACATCTGATAATAAGACCTAAAGAAACAGATATAGATTAGTTATTTTTTCCTACTTAATTTGGGAAAGAAATGGTCAAAAGTTGTAATGGTGGACGTATCAAAGAAACGTAGGAAATGCAGGTCTCGAGAGAATTAAGAGAAAGAAGTACTTTAGAAGGGCTCATAGCTTGATAAGCCAAAAAACAAATTAACCCCATTGTGTAACGTAGTAGCCTAAAACAGTACAAGTAAGCGGTTCTTACGTCACTGCTTTGCAACTGACTGTTTCCAATTTAGTATGAAAAGCTTTATAAATAATATCTACTGCCTTGTCCGCAAACGTAGTGGAGATCATATCCAAAAATTAATTTTAATTTTGAAAACAAGTTCAGGCAAAACTGTTAAAGACTAAATGTTAAAGGAAAGTCTACTTCAATTCTTCTAACCAAACTAATATTCAAATTTATTTTATTTTATATTTTTGTACTTTAAAACATGAAGTGTTGGCATTGTAGTCGACAAAGAATATGACAGAATGAGGAAAATTAAGTAGCAACTAATAGAAGAAAATGAAGAAAAACGTTTGAAAAATAAAGAAAATTGTCGCTTAGACTTTGATAGACGGCCGTGGGTGCAGAAAAACCGCCGTGGGTGTTTCAACACGCGTGTACGCGCGCGGACACACACACACACACACACACACACACACACACAAATTACATCAATGTTGATCGTGTAGATATATGCGGTAAAGTCGATATCTTAACTTTAGAATGCATTTTGCTACAAACAAACATTAATATACACAAAAACTACATTATATAGTAAAAACATTGCTATAAACAAAAATTACTTATATAGGCCTACTATTATATATCGTGAGCATTCTTAAAAATGTTACAAGTGCCATAAAATAATGATTACATTATGATGTGATACAGACTGTAATTTTAATTATTTAAAGTACTTACTTCCCTATAAATGGATAACTTAGATGAATTATTATGTCTACCTTAAATTGTGAGAAACATATTTTGTGTAAAACACAGAGTGTATATTACAAGGAGCACATAATTTAATAAACAATCTCTCTCTCTCTCTCTCTCTCCCCTTATTTCTTTCACGAATGCAAACAAATACACATCACAGTACTTTTTAAAATTTAGGTGTTTTGGACACTATCAATATTTTTAGTCAAAAAAACTCAGAGCTATTATGTCTGGTGTAACATATACTGAATTTATAACCCTATTTTTATCATCAAAATCGCAGCATTTTTATTTGGTTATACTAATATTCCATGCTAGTTTAAAAGTAGAAAAATAGTATGTTTACAGTCTTTGGTTCACTATGTATTAAATACAGAATCGAAATGCTTTCATGTTACTTCTGTGTTGTAAATAATATTATCATAATGTTTAAGAACCTGTGACAATACGAGGGAAAGAAGCAAGTAAAGGGAAAGATTTGCTTACTCGCCGATCAGGACAGCCCTATTGCTTTGCTGTATTTGCTGTACTGCCCTATTGCATAACCTCACAGTATCTGTTAATTTAAAGCAGTGTCTCATTATTAGGGGTTCACAATTGTTTACAACGTTAAATTAAAGTGAGTTGTACATTATCTGACTACATCAAGGAAGAAGTGGGAGGAGTAATATATTCTCTAAACTCAGAATGGGTAAAACTTGCAGAAATCATTCGAACAGTATGGGAGTAGTAGCAGTAGCAATGTGTAGACAATTGTTTGAGTGGTAGTAAGTGGTGGATTGATCGCTTTGGAAGTAACCGGATTTCTTTGTGGCGAAAAACGTAATGGCAGTCATAATAACAATATCGAAACGACTAAACAAGTGATTCAGGGTAATTATTAAGTTTAAATTAAGGTTAAAAGTTGATTCGAAAATAAATCGGAGTTTAGCTTTTAAAAGCATCCAAAAGGTATTATTTTAACCTCCGCTCAACAGTCCGTTAAGGACCAAGGCGTACCGCACGGCTTTTGTGTTAGTGTGACGGTGTATGGCTAGTACTACGCGCCACCAGCCGCTAGTTGCGGTATTCACAGCCAGGAGGCGGCGCTGTTATCTCAGCGCCTACTCAGTTTGCCTCACGACGCTGAGTGCACGCCGTACGGAACCTCCGCCGGGAACTGAACCCGGGACCACGAGCGCATCAATCGCCCGCGTTAGCCACTAGACAAAAGGTATTATAAACTCCAAAAGTGTGATTCTGATTCACAGCAACGCACAACAAAACAAACTTTTGTCTTCAAGATATTGCTTCTGGGATGCTAAACCACCCGTGATATAGTACTGAACTACTTCCAAACGATTTTCATTTTTGTGGGTGTATTAAATAAGAGCAGCGAGGCAAACATTATTTTCAGATGAAGAGGTTATAGAAGTGACGGCAAAGGAAACGGAAATGTTTCTTCCAGGAAGGAATAAGTGCATAGAAATAAGAAGACGCTACATGGAAAGATAACACAAGTTTCATTGATCGAAGTGAAAATAAAAATAACGACTTTTTAATATTTCTCTTTACTTTCTTTTTTACACTCGTATATTAAAGTATAACTAGTATGCCGCTAAGCTGCAGAGCACACACTCTATTTTGAAGAACGAAATACATTTACTATTGGATAAATTTTGATATTAAGTAATTTTTCAATGATCAAACAAAATTTTAAAAATTCCAAGTACTCTACAATTTTTTGTTTACTAACGTAACAATTGTAATAATAGATTAATGAAGAAAGTTGTGTTAGTGGTTAAAATCACAAGCAGAATTATCACTGTTGCACACCACTATATAAAAATATTCCGATTAGCGCTTTCAAGCTTCACAGCTCATCGTCAGATCGGAAATGAACAATTAACTTAAAAATACACCCTTCACCCCACCCCACCACACCATGCTCACACAAAACAAGCTATAATTCAATGTCCCTTCCTCCCCTCTGAGCCCTGTCTCTCCATCTGGAGAGTTACATATTTTTCTAGCAAATTCCTTGTGTTTCTGTGTGTGTGTGTGTGTGTGTGTGTGTGCGTGTGTGCATTCCTTTTAAACCTACCGTCTTTCTCCCCCACATCTGGGCCAGTCACACACCCTTATTTAAAAATATCCAATTAGTCCTCTGCAATGTAATTCTTAATCTTATCTATCTGTCCTATATCATTTACTTCTTAATTATGTTATAAAATATTTCTTCATTATGAAATTTAATTTTTGATAATTAAATATGATAATGATTTAACACATGAATAATGAGTTAACACACTGAAACACAAGGAATTTGCTAGAAAAATATGTAACTGTCCAGATGGAGGGACAGGGCTCAGAAGGGAGGAAGGGACATTGAATTATAGCTTGTTGTGTGTGAGCATGGTGTGGTGGGGTGGGGGTGAAGGGTATATTTTTAAGTTAATTGTTCATTTCCGATCTGACGATGAGCTGTGAAGCTTGAAAGCGCTAATCGGAATATTTTTATATAGTGGTGTGCAACAGTGATAATTCTAATTGTAATAATACAATAAACGCTAAAAATTATAAATAATCGGTTTTGTGTTAAAACTTACTTTGAAAAGACGAGTGGCTGAATTTTTACAATTTTTCAAATTATTTATCCCATTTTTTGGCTTTTAATGAAGAAATTTGTGTTAGTGGTTGAAATCACAATCAGAATGATCACTGTTGCACACCACTATATAAAAATTATTCCGATTAGCGCTTTCAAGCTTCACAGCCCATCGTCAGATCGAAATAGGCTGTGATCAAATCTGACGATCGGCTGTGAAGCTTGAAAGCGCTAATCGGAATAATTTTTATATAGTGGTGTGCAACAGTGATCATTCTGATTGTCATTTTTTGGCTCTGCGGAAATTTTGAAATTTCCAAAACTGTACAATGTATTCAAATTTTAGTTAAAGTTCCATTAAATTAAATATGCCACCTGAATTTTTGCGTTTTTATAAAAATTGTTACCCATATTTTAGCCTTCGGCGTCCAAAAATGTTGAATCTTTAAAAATTAAACTAAATTAACTATTTTGGTTAAAATTCCTCTCAACGTAACACATGTCGTGATTAAACTTTAAAATATATTCACACAGACTTCTCGATTTTTAAAATTTTGGTCCCTCACATTTTGCCCCTCCCACTATTTGGGGGGGTGGCTAATTTGAAAAATAGTAATAATCTATGAGGTAAAAGTATCGACACGTGTGCCAAGGTTTACAGAAATAGATTAGCATGGTAAAACGTTATGGTGAGACATACTCCAAATAAACAGACATACGTACATACATAGACAGACAGACAAATGCCAGACGATAGAGTAAAAACTGAGAACTCGCCCCGATCTTTCAATTAAGATATCATAATATCCGTGTTGCAAAGCCGCGCGGTATGCCTTGGTCCTTTACGGATTGTTAGGCAGAGGTTTATTATGTGCGTGGTACCGGGTCTAATTCCCGAAGGAGGCTCCGTACGGACTGCACTCAGCGTCGTGAGGCAAAACTGAGTAGCCTTCTGAGGTAACAGCAGCGCCTCCTGGCTGTGTATACCGTAACCTATCGGTGGGGGCGCGTTTTACTACCCATTCAACCGTCCCACTAAACACAGAAACCGCGCGGAATGCCTTGGTTCTTTACGGACTGTTGAGCAGATGTTGCAGATGTAACTAACAAAGTCAACTTACGAGAACAGATGTATTTTGCAACAGAATACATATTTATATTGCATACAGAATACACATATTGCATACATACATATTGCATATTGTAACGTCACAGAACGTTCCATAAAGGAAATCATTTACATAGAAATTTATCATAAGAGGAAAGTGAGGTGAACAGTATCGAACCCATGTAGTCCTAAAAAATTTTGTAATATTGTCTAATAATTATTACTACTAACATGAAAAACGACCAGACTATGACTAAGACACAAACCCCATATATATTACTAAAGTGAATAACAGTGAAAAAACCATAAGATACTATAAGAGAGACAAATAATATCAGGATCATATAACATCTTCTCTAGTGTTATAACTTAGGGAACCCGAGATAATTGGTTCTGCCAATTATTCAGGCTGCCTTATTCGACGAGCTGAAATTTAATCAGAACAACACAGAGTAAATATAAAAGGAATCAGGGAATGGGAAAACTGTTGATTTATGTACTCAGTATATGTGTGTAACAAGAAGACTTCTCTTTATTAAACATTTAAAAAAAATAACATTTACTCAAAAGATAGATCCCATGACATTACTAATTGAATTATTAAAGTTATTTGAATTCTTTATTTAAACTTTGGGATCACAACAGATTTTATTTAGCTATACCACGGATCCGGGTAACCTTAGGTATTTAGTCATCAAACCTTTAATTATATTCACTTCATGATATTAGCTTGCAAGACCTTTAGTTTTATGCTTCATTATTATTCCATTTGAAGAATGGTATTAATTATACTACGGTACATTAAGATTTAACTTTTACAATGTATTATGTCTGAATAGTTACATTAAATTCTTAGAGTTAATTCTTTTTAATCTTTACAACTTTAATCGTCTCTGAAAAGTCTCTCTTTTAAAGTGTATTGTGTTACAATTATAATTGTTATTTATTCCTCGATAGACGTGCTATCGAGTCACCTTTAATTTGGTATGTAGAAATTTCCTCCGGGAGTGTCCGTCTTGGGAATCCTTAAAAGCGTCGTCCTCATCTAGGTCTGGTCTTAGTCATTAAAGGCTTAAACGTCTGCAGTCTAGGTCGAACCTTCTACGATGGTAGGCGTCGATTCTCTGATGTCTCGAACGGCATCTTCTGTCGGGTCTACTAGAGTTGTAAATTCTGGTAGCTCACATCTCCAGGTAGGATGTTTAAAGTGTCGTCAGTTGGTGAAGTTAGCAGTCATCGTTATTAATACTCGTACTTTTGTTGTCACATATTTCTTCTTGTTACCACGTTTCTGATTTTTAATTAATGTTACATGTTATACTCTTTAGTGTAGCAGAAAATAAACTACATTTGAAATAAGCCAAACTAACAACAAATCACACAACATTCCAACAGAGCTTTTGCTCGTGCGTGTGCACTGCTTGGAGACTTCATAGCGAGAGAGAGATTTTTCGCCCGCTTCCACTGGTACTGCACGGGGTAGTGGGGTGTTTATTCCGCGAGAATATAGTCCCTGTCTCTCTCTAAATAAACATTTTTATTTATACAAACTATCCCTAGATAAAAATACATAATTTAAATGAGTTGTTTTAGTGACTATCTGTGTCTTCAGATTCTTTAATTATTAACATTAGTTTTTTATTTTATTCTTAATTACAGAAGACTCGGAAAACATGTCGAGTCCGGAATCAACAGGTAGGCGCCTGATAGCAAGCAAGGGTTAAATACGACAATAATAATTATTTACAATATGCCTTTTTATTACAGTTTCTTTGCCCTTATTAATTACTTATTCCTTTCACACTTAGTACCTACATGTTTTTTTTTTTATTATTGTGAGATTTAAATGGTTAATGGCTCGCAACCTTACTTTTTTTATTTCTTTTTTTTTTTTATAATGGTTACAATTTAAATCGTCACATACTCCGCCTCTTAACCAACACAGACTCCTGAAAATATGGTCAGCAACGTACCGAGAGTATGCTTGGTGCGTACCGTGTGAAATTTCTCTCACCCGTTTTTCTCTGTATGTAACTACGAGCAGCATTTGTCACTCTTGACTTGCTGATTCTTACTATCTATACATATACTTCATAATTTACACACTAGCTCTACTACTACATAAAATTCACACACTATAAACGTCTTTTCAACATTCTAAATTTTCTTAACTCTACTACTTATAACTACTACCGGATTTTTCTTTTGTGTGAGTTGTCTCTTTTCCTTTTTTTTTTTTTGGATGTCAGCTGACTTCTTGCTTTGCTCTACATTCGATGAATAGGATTCAAGGTTGATCAGGCCTCGTACCTATTTATACGACAAGGTAGCCAAAAGTTACGCAAGTACTCTTTGCAGTTGAGTACAAAACTTCTACCTTTTGTTTTTTACATTTATTATTTATTTATTTAACTTGCACGCTACCATTTTCTTCTTCGTGATAACGTTTTATCTGCGAAATATGTGTCCTTCGCACATATTTTTGAGTAGATGGTTCGTACAGGGTTACAGTTACCGGAGTTAAGTATTTGTGAATTTGATAAGGACCGCTCCATCTGTATGATAGCTTGGAAGTTGTCTTATCGATTGCACTACTCGTTGGGTGCGTTTTATACATAACTAAGTCTCCGATTTGGTACTTTACTTTATTATTATTATTCTTTTGCTCGTAATATTTCCTTGACTTCGCTAAGTTTGTTCGTAAATTAGCGCGCGCTTCATTCAATATTTTCCTAATATTTTTATCCCTAATTTCAAGGGGTAACAATTCATGTATTTTCCACTTTGTGGATAATGGGTGGTTAGGTTTATACTTGAACAATAATTCGAATGGGGTAGACTTATGTCCTTCATGATATGCTGAATTAAAGGCGAATTGTATCCAGGATAGGTTCTGGTCCCAAGAAGTATGGTCGTTAGCATGGTAGGCTATTAAAGCAGATTTTAGGTTTCGCAAATACCTCTCAGCTATATTACCTTGCGGACGATACTCTGTAGTGGTAATGTGGTCTATACCTAGTTTGAAACACATGTTCCTGAATTCCTTAGACTTGAACTGTGGTCCGTTGTCCGACACTAGATGGACTGGAATACCGAATTCTTTGAATAATCTATTCTGTAAAATGCTTACTGTTGTCGTAGCTAAAGCTCGCCGCATGGGGTACATCCAGACGAATTTACTAAAAGAATCTACGCAAATTAGTAACATTGTATTTCCTGATTTAGAACGTGGGTAGGGTCCTGAAAAGTCTAAATAAATTTTGGCGAATGGGGTAGCAGGAATCTCTGATATTAACTGACTTATTTGGCTGTTTCTCGCTGGTTTGCTGAGTGCGCACAACTTACACTTCTTTACAAAGTTAGCGATCTCACTGTTCATATTTTCCCAGTGATATTCTTTACGAATTCGATGTATGGTTTTATTTATTCCCATATGTGCTCCAATGGTGGAAGAGTGATAATATTCCATCAGCATAGGTTTAATAATATCAGGGGCGATTATTCGTAAATATTTTCCGTTCGCTATTCTACAACATAATACTCTCTTACTTAATAGGTATTTTTCTGACTTGTTTCCTTTTTCAAGTTGTTCAATAATTGCACTCAAACGTGGGTCTTGTTGTTGATAATGGGCTAAATCCGTAAATGCAAGAGGAAATTCGGTAATTAAAGTATTAATAATCGGCATTTCTCTACTCTTGTTTTCATAAGTATTACTACTCGGCAGGAACATACGTGACAGGGTATCGGCAACTACGTTTTGGGTGCCTCTAATATGTTGTACTTTGAATTTAAAACAATTTAATCTTAATACCCATCTTCCGATACGACCTAACTGTTTTGGGTGATTCAGTAGCCACGATAAAGCTTGATTATCTGTTTCTAACAAAAACTCTTTATGTTCTAAAAAAGGTTTGAACTTCTCAAAAGCGAAAACGATAGCTAAACATTCTAATTCGTATGCGGAGTAATTTTTTTCTTGGTCAGTCAGGGTGCGTGAAGCGTAACTAATAGGTAATCTCGAGTTATCTACTTCCTGATATCTTACTGCACCTAGGGCTACACTTGAACTGTCTGTCTGCACAACAAACGGTTTTGTAAAATCGGCTAATTGTAGTACGGGGGGCGATATGATGCTTTCTTTTAATTTCTCAAATGCGGTTTGGTGTTGCTCATTCCACTCAAATTTAACTCCCTTCTTTCTTAGAGTATTTAGCGGTGCTGCAATTTCGGCTAGATGTGGGATATACTTGTGGAAATAATTTATCATTCCTAAAAATTGGGCAATTCCTTTTGCATCCCGCGGTGGTAAAAATTCTCTGATAGCACGGGTTCGCTCTGGGTCTATGCTTACCTTTCCATTGGCTTTTACGATGTGACCTAAAAATGAGAATTGTGTCACAGCAAAATTTACTTTACTGGGGTTTACGGTTAATCCAGCTTTCTCCAATCGGGATAGTACTTCACGTAGATGTTCAAGATGTTGTTCCATTGACTCGCTGTAAATAACAATGTCATCTAGGTAGTGGTACACATATTTAAACTTTATGTCATGAAATAATTTTTCTAATAATCTGCTACATACAGAACTACCTTGGGATATACCAAATGGTACCCTTGTAAATTGGTACAGGTTGAAAGGGACGGCAAATGCGGTTAGACGTTTTGATTCTTCCGAAAGGGGTATCTGATGAAATGCCTGATTTAAATCCATAATGGTAAAAATTTTTGCGTTCGTAAAATAATGAAAAGCACTGTGGATGTCGGGAAGTGGTATTGATTCAAATTCTATCCGTTTATTTAGTTGTCTATAGTCTACAACTAATCTATGTTTATCGTTGCTTTTGGGTACTAAAAACGCGGGGGAAGAATAAGATGACGTAGAGGGTTCGATGACTCCTTGTTCTAATAGTTTATTAATTTGGTTCCTCATTACTTCCATTTTTGGAGGTGATAACTTGTATGGGGCTAAACGTATTACTTTATTATCGCTCAAATTTATTTTGTACTCTATCAGGTCCGTCAGTCCTAACTTAGGGGTGAGGACATTGGAGAATTGTTTGATTAAAGTTTGTATGTTCCGTCTATCTTTACTTTCCAGATGACCCAATTCACATTCACATTCGTGATGCTTTAGATGTGAAGAAGTAGTGCTAGTACTTTCTCTGTTATTAGAATTATCATCCAAGTTATATTTCCGTGAACGATCGAATCCAAAGTAAAATTTCTTATCGTGAATATTTAGAATTAGTCCTGTTCTACTGATAAAATCAGCACCTAATATTAACTCGGGTCCTAATTCGTCACATACTAACATTGGAAAATACCACGTCAGATTTTTTATTTTTACCTTAAACGTGATGATACGTTTTATCATTAAGTTTTGTTTGTTGGCGGTAGAGCATTTAATATTTACTGGTTGACAGCGTTTAACTAAATTATGTTTAAATAATTTATTGGCTAGGTCTTGACTAATTAAACTTCGCGTTGATCCGGAATCAATTAAACCGAGGGTGGATGTAACACCAAGGTCAACTTGTATATACGGTAATTGACACTTACTGAAATCACATTTATTAATAGCGTTACATTTATCGATAAATTTTTTTACATAGGGGTCTAGTTTTCTTTTGTTATTATTATTAATTTGTTTTATTTTATTGTCTCTCAGGGGTTTACCTGTTTTCACGTTGCTGCGGAAGACACAGGGTTTCGGATCTCCCTGCCTTACATGTTTTTTTGGATAATTTGTTTTTTGATCATACTGTTTCCGTTTACAGTTTCTACTGAGATGTCCAGGTTTTCCGCAGTTATAGCATACATATTCCTTACGTGGGGTCTCACTGGTTTCCTGTCGTGGTTGAGGCTCCTTGGACTTACCATGGCCATAGGTTGATCTTTGAAATGGTCTTCTTTCTCGTACACTTCTTGCGTCTGAGACTAATGCTTGCATTTCTTTTCTATGTGGTGTAGTGGATACCGGTACATGTCTGTGCTGATCTGCGTACCACACATTGGAAGAGTGAATACTACATTGTTCAAGGTCAGCGAAAGTTAGGGGTCTACTTATTAGTGCTAAACGGGAGCGTTCATCAGGAGATAAGCCTACTAGGATAGTATCGACCAATTGTTTCTCAGTCCAGTCGACTTGTAGTATACGTGAAGATTCTCGGATGTCCGCAATATAGTGGGCCAGTCTTTCATGAGCTCCTTGTACTCGAAGTACCGTATTTCTTTTGATGTCCTCATAAATTCCAGTGGGGATAAAATATTTGATTATATTCGTATGAAGTTCTTCTACTGGAAGAGTCGAGTTTAATGATTCTAGTACACGATCTCGTAAAGGTGGTTTACATTTGGGTAAGATTACTTGCAGTATTTGCCGATCGTTTAATTGTTGTAGATCTTTTATTTGCAGTAGGTATCGGATAAAAGTCAACAGTATCGTGATACTTAACCCATCTATGTAAGGAATTTCATTAATTATTTTCTCTACGGGGTGGGAAATCTTTCCGTAGAGGTCAACATTAAAATTTACATTGGTAATTCTTTCGAAGTATTAGTGGTCGCATTAGGATTTGGAATCGCATATTGACTAGAGCGAGTACGCTGAACTTTAGGCTGTGAGGGTTCTAACATAGTTAGGGTATTTAATTCTCTACTGGGTAATGGTTCAAGACTCGGTGGTATCTTAGATACGGTGGGAGATTCGGGGTTCGATGTGGTGGGAGGGTGTTCTAAAGTAGGGGATTGAACAGGGGAGATATATAATTTTTGCAAATAATGCTCAATTTCCTCCATTCTCGAAGAATCTGACTTTCGTCGTAAGTCGTTGATAATCATGGGTAATTGGCATAATGCCTCATCCGCAAATTTCTGCACATCTGCGGGGACTACGGGGACATCGGGCCAGCTTAATAAATTATTCAAGCGGCGGGTTAAATGTTCTATACGTTGAGTAACGCGCAAAAGTTCCGTAGGTGATTTTTTGTCCTGAAGGTTCTGAGATAATACTATCAGTTCCCTATATTTCGCATAACATGTTTCTCGTTCGCCGTCATAATCGAGTTCACGCAATCTATCTAACTGCGAGGTTATCTCTGATCCGGTTTGCCGTAATGATTTTCGTAATTCAGACACGGTTACATTCACGTGTTTTAGACCTCGTAAAAGAGCTTCGTAGCATAGCTCGTCTTTTAATAATAGATCAGGATTAAATTCAGCCATTTTCGTAAAGTGAGTGGCTATAACTAATTATTCTATTATTTGCATTTACTACTATACAACGCTATATCATTTTACACAAATTTAAAAATATAATTAAATCGTATTCTTACACTTTTATTAATAATCCATTAAAATGAGATGACAAAGGTTGTCATTTTACATGGGTAGAGAGAGAAATCTCACACAGGCTTACATATGCGTACGGCAAAACATTCCCCCTACGGTTACTAACACATGAACAGACACGCTTCTTATCACAATAGAACTAACAAAGAGGGAGTCGTTATTGTTTAACTCAACTATGGGGGAGAGGTTCACTGTGACAGTTTACACACACTCACAGGCGCAGACAGGAATTCTACTGGTCTGAAATTGTTTACAAACCGACAGGTTGATGAATGAACTTTTGACAAGCGCGTACCTGCTGTTATATCGTATTCTTGGGGCGTCTTTAGTTAACATGATGTTCATTCCTATATCTAAATAATAATTAAATTACTTATTTATAAAACTATTATAATAACTATTATCTTTTAATTGTATTTAAAAGTTTAGACACATTTTAAAGTACACGAGTGAATAAATCAACAGCTTATGGACTGGGTTAATCGGGACACAATTACTGCTTAAACAACACAAGTCACAAAAAAATTTTTTTTTTTTTTTTAATTAGCAGAGTTGCGCAATTTATAACATCTTCTCTAGTGTTATAACTTAGGGAACCCGAGATAATTGGTTCTGCCAATTATTCAGGCTGCCTTATTCGACGAGCTGAAATTTAATCAGAACAACACAGAGTAAATATAAAAGGAATCAGGGAATGGGAAAACTGTTGATTTATGTACTCAGTATATGTGTGTAACAAGAAGACTTCTCTTTATTAAACATTTAAAAAAATAACATTTACTCAAAAGATAGATCCCATGACATTACTAATTGAATTATTAAAGTTATTTGAATTCTTTATTTAAACTTTGGGATCACAACAGATTTTATTTAGCTATACCACGGATCCGGGTAACCTTAGGTATTTAGTCATCAAACCTTTAATTATATTCACTTCATGATATTAGCTTGCAAGACCTTTAGTTTTATGCTTCATTATTATTCCATTTGAAGAATGGTATTAATTATACTACGATACATTAAGATTTAACTTTTACAATGTATTATGTCTGAATAGTTACATTAAATTCTTAGAGTTAATTCTTTTTAATCTTTACAACTTTAATCGTCTCTGAAAAGTCTCTCTTTTAAAGTGTATTGTGTTACAATTATAATTGTTATTTATTCCTCGATAGACGTGCTATCGAGTCACCTTTAATTTGGTATGTAGAAATTTCCTCCGGGAGTGTCCGTCTTGGGAATCCTTAAAAGCGTCGTCCTCATCTAGGTCTGGTCTTAGTCATTAAAGGCTTAAACGTCTGCAGTCTAGGTCGAACCTTCTACGATGGTAGGCGTCGATTCTCTGATGTCTCGAACGGCATCTTCTGTCGGGTCTACTAGAGTTGTAAATTCTGGTAGCTCACATCTCCAGGTAGGATGTTTAAAGTGTCGTCAGTTGGTGAAGTTAGCAGTCATCGTTATTAATACTCGTACTTTTGTTGTCACATATTTCTTCTTGTTACCATGTTTCTGATTTTTAATTAATGTTACATGTTATACTCTTTAGTGTAGCAGAAAATAAACTACATTTGAAATAAGCCAAACTAACAACAAATCACACAACATTCCAACAGAGCTTTTGCTCGTGCGTGTGCACTGCTTGGAGACTTCATAGCGAGAGAGAGATTTTTCGCCCGCTTCCACTGGTACTGCACGGGGTAGTGGGGTGTTTATTCCGCGAGAATATAGTCCCTGTCTCTCTCTAAATAAACATTTTTATTTATACAAACTATCCCTAGATAAAAATACATAATTTAAATGAGTTGTTTTAGTGACTATCTGTGTCTTCAGATTCTTTAATTATTAACATTAGTTTTTTATTTTATTCTTAATTACAGAAGACTCGGAAAACATGTCGAGTCCGGAATCAACAGGTAGGCGCCTGATAGCAAGCAAGGGTTAAATACGACAATAATAATTATTTACAATATGCCTTTTTATTACAGTTTCTTTGCCCTTATTAATTACTTATTCCTTTCACACTTAGTACCTACATGTTTTTTTTTTATTATTGTGAGATTTAAATGGTTAATGGCTCGCAACCTTACTTTTTTTTATTTCTTTTTTTTTTTTATAATGGTTACAATTTAAATCGTCACATACTCCGCCTCTTAACCAACACAGACTCCTGAAAATATGGTCAGCAACGTACCGAGAGTATGCTTGGGGCGTACCGTGTGAAATTTCTCTCACCCGTTTTTCTCTGTATGTAACTACGAGCAGCATTTGTCACTCTTGACTTGCTGATTCTTACTATCTATACATATACTTCATAATTTACACACTAGCTCTACTACTACATAAAATTCACACACTATAAACGTCTTTTCAACATTCTAAATTTTCTTAACTCTACTACTTATAACTACTACCGGATTTTTCTTTTGTGTGAGTTGTCTCTTTTCCTTTTTTTTTTTTGGATGTCAGCTGACTTCTTGCTTTGCTCTACATTCGATGAATAGGATTCAAGGTTGATCAGGCCTCGTACCTATTTATACGACAAGGTAGCCAAAAGTTACGCAAGTACTCTTTGCAGTTGAGTACAAAACTTCTACCTTTTGTTTTTTACATTTATTTATTTATTTATTTAACTTGCACGCTACCATTTTCTTCTTCGTGATAACGTTTTATCTGCGAAATATGTGTCCTTCGCACATATTTTTGAGTAGATGGTTCGTACAGGGTTACAGTTACCGGAGTTAAGTATTTGTGAATTTGATAAGGACCGCTCCATCTGTATGATAGCTTGGAAGTTGTCTTATCGATTGCACTACTCGTTGGGTGCGTTTTATACATAACTAAGTCTCCGATTTGGTACTTTACTTTATTATTATTCTTCTTTTGCTCGTAATATTTCCTTGACTTCGCTAAGTTTGTTCGTAAATTAGCGCGCGCTTCATTCAATATTTTCCTAATATTTTTATCCCTAATTTCAAGGGGTAACAATTCATGTATTTTCCACTTTGTGGATAATGGGTGGTTAGGTTTATACTTGAACAATAATTCGAATGGGGTAGACTTATGTCCTTCATGATATGCTGAATTAAAGGCGAATTGTATCCAGGATAGGTTCTGGTCCCAAGAAGTATGGTCGTTAGCATGGTAGGCTATTAAAGCAGATTTTAGGTTTCGCAAATACCTCTCAGCTATATTACCTTGCGGACGATACTCTGTAGTGGTAATGTGGTCTATACCTAGTTTGAAACACATGTTCCTGAATTCCTTAGACTTGAACTGTGGTCCGTTGTCCGACACTAGATGGACTGGAATACCGAATTCTTTGAATAATCTATTCTGTAAAATGCTTACTGTTGTCGTAGCTAAAGCTCGCCGCATGGGGTACATCCAGACGAATTTACTAAAAGAATCTACGCAAATTAGTAACATTGTATTTCCTGATTTAGAACGTGGGTAGGGTCCTGAAAAGTCTAAATAAATTTTGGCGAATGGGGTAGCAGGAATCTCTGATATTAACTGACTTATTTGGCTGTTTCTCGCTGGTTTGCTGAGTGCGCACAACTTACACTTCTTTACAAAGTTAGCGATCTCACTGTTCATATTTTCCCAGTGATATTCTTTACGAATTCGATGTATGGTTTTATTTATTCCCATATGTGCTCCAATGGTGGAAGAGTGATAATATTCCATCAGCATAGGTTTAATAATATCAGGGGCGATTATTCGTAAATATTTTCCGTTCGCTATTCTACAACATAATACTCTCTTACTTAATAGGTATTTTTCTGACTTGTTTCCTTTTTCAAGTTGTTCAATAATTGCACTCAAACGTGGGTCTTGTTGTTGATAATGGGCTAAATCCGTAAATGCAAGAGGAAATTCGGTAATTAAAGTATTAATAATCGGCATTTCTCTACTCTTGTTTTCATAAGTATTACTACTCGGCAGGAACATACGTGACAGGGTATCGGCAACTACGTTTTGGGTGCCTCTAATATGTTGTACTTTGAATTTAAAACAATTTAATCTTAATACCCATCTTCCGATACGACCTAACTGTTTTGGGTGATTCAGTAGCCACGATAAAGCTTGATTATCTGTTTCTAACAAAAACTCTTTATGTTCTAAAAAAGGTTTGAACTTCTCAAAAGCGAAAACGATAGCTAAACATTCTAATTCGTATGCGGAGTATTTTTTTTCTTGGTCAGTCAGGGTGCGTGAAGCGTAACTAATAGGTAATCTCGAGTTATCTACTTCCTGATATATTACTGCACCTAGGGCTACACTTGAACTGTCTGTCTGCACAACAAACGGTTTTGTAAAATCGGCTAATTGTAGTACGGGGGGCGATATGATGCTTTCTTTTAATTTCTCACATGCGGTTTGGTGTTGCTCATTCCACTCAAATTTAACTCCCTTCTTTCTTAGAGTATTTAGCGGTGCTGCAATTTCGGCTAGATGTGGGATATACTTGTGGAAATAATTTATCATTCCTAAAAATTGGGCAATTCCTTTTGCATCCCGCGGTGGTAAAAATTCTCTGATAGCACGGGTTCGCTCTGGGTCTATGCTTACCTTTCCATTGGCTTTTACGATGTGACCTAGAAATGAGAATTGTGTCACAGCAAAATTTACTTTACTGGGGTTTACGGTTAATCCAGCTTTCTCCAATCGGGATAGTACTTCACGTAGATGTTCAAGATGTTGTTCCATTGACTCGCTGTAAATAACAATGTCATCTAGGTAGTGGTACACATATTTAAACTTTATGTCATGAAATAATTTTTCTAATAATCTGCTACATACAGAACTACCTTGGGATATACCAAATGGTACCCTTGTAAATTGGTACAGGTTGAAAGGGACGGCAAATGCGGTTAGACGTTTTGATTCTTCCGAAAGGGGTATCTGATGAAATGCCTGATTTAAATCCATAATGGTAAAAATTTTTGCGTTCGTAAAATAATGAAAAGCACTGTGGATGTCGGGAAGTGGTATTGATTCAAATTCTATCCGTTTATTTAGTTGTCTATAGTCTACAACTAATCTATGTTTATCGTTGCTTTTGGGTACTAAAAACGCGGGGGATGAATAAGATGACGTAGAGGGTTCGATGACTCCTTGTTCTAATAGTTTATTAATTTGGTTCCTCATTACTTCCATTTTTGGAGGTGATAACTTGTATGGGGCTAAACGTATTACTTTATTATCGCTCAAATTTATTTTGTACTCTATCAGGTCCGTCAGTCCTAACTTAGGGGTGAGGACATTGGAGAATTGTTTGATTAAAGTTTGTATGTTCCGTCTATCTTTACTTTCCAGATGACCCAATTCACATTCACATTCGTGATGCTTTAGATGTGAAGAAGTAGTGCTAGTACTTTCTCTGTTATTAGAATTATCATCCAAGTTATATTTCCGTGAACGATCGAATCCAAAGTAAAATTTCTTATCGTGAATATTTAGAATTAGTCCTGTTCTACTGATAAAATCAGCACCTAATATTAACTCGGGTCCTAATTCGTCACATACTAACATTGGAAAATACCACGTCAGATTTTTTATTTTTACCTTAAACGTGATGATACGTTTTATCATTAAGTTTTGTTTGTTGGCGGTAGAGCATTTAATATTTACTGGTTGACAGCGTTTAACTAAATTATGTTTAAATAATTTATTGGCTAGGTCTTGACTAATTAAACTTCGCGTTGATCCGGAATCAATTAAACCGAGGGTGGATGTAACACCAAGGTCAACTTGTATATACGGTAATTGACACTTACTGAAATCACATTTATTAATAGCGTTACATTTATCGATAAATTTTTTTACATAGGGGTCTAGTTTTCTTTTGTTATTATTATTAATTTGTTTTATTTTATTGTCTCTCAGGGGTTTACCTGTTTTCACGTTGCTGCGGAAGACACAGGGTTTCGGATCTCCCTGCCTTACATGTTTTTTTGGATAATTTGTTTTTTGATCATACTGTTTCCGTTTACAGTTTCTACTGAGATGTCCAGGTTTTCCGCAGTTATAGCATATACATATTCCTTACGTGGGGTCTCACTGGTTTCCTGTCGTGGTTGAGGCTCCTTGGACTTACCATGGCCATAGGTTGATCTTTGAAATGGTCTTCTTTCTCGTACACTTCTTGCGTCTGAGACTAATGCTTGCATTTCTTTTCTATGTGGTGTAGTGGATACCGGTACATGTCTGTGCTGATCTGCGTACCACACATTGGAAGAGTGAATACTACATTGTTCAAGGTCAGCGAAAGTTAGGGGTCTACTTATTAGTGCTAAACGGGAGCGTTCATCAGGAGATAAGCCTACTAGGATAGTATCGACCAATTGTTTCTCAGTCCAGTCGACTTGTAGTATACGTGAAGATTCTCGGATGTCCGCAATATAGTGGGCCAGTCTTTCATGAGCTCCTTGTACTCGAAGTACCGTATTTCTTTTGATGTCCTCATAAATTCCAGTGGGGATAAAATATTTGATTATATTCGTATGAAGTTCTTCTACTGGAAGAGTCGAGTTTAATGATTCTAGTACACGATCTCGTAAAGGTGGTTTACATTTGGGTAAGATTACTTGCAGTATTTGCCGATCGTTTAATTGTTGTAGATCTTTTATTTGCAGTAGGTATCGGATAAAAGTCAACAGTATCGTGATACTTAACCCATCTGTGTAAGGAATTTCATTAATTATTTTCTCTACGGGGTGGGAAATCTTTCCGTAGAGGTCAACATTAAAATTTACATTTGGTATTTCTTTCGAAGTATTAGTGGTCGCATTAGGATTTGGAATCGCATATTGACTAGAGCGAGTACGCTGAACTTTAGGCTGTGAGGGTTCTAACATAGTTAGGGTATTTAATTCTCTACTGGGTAATGGTTCAAGACTCGGTGGTATCTTAGATACGGTGGGAGATTCGGGGTTCGATGTGGTGGGAGGGTGTTCTAAAGTAGGGGATTGAACAGGGGAGATATATAATTTTTGCAAATAATGCTCAATTTCCTCCATTCTCGAAGAATCTGACTTTCGTCGTAAGTCGTTGATAATCATGGGTAATTGGCATAATGCCTCATCCGCAAATTTCTGCACATCTGCGGGGACTACGGGGACATCGGGCCAGCTTAATAAATTATTCAAGCGGCGGGTTAAATGTTCTATACGTTGAGTAACGCGCAAAAGTTTCGTAGGTGATTTTTTGTCCTGAAGGTTCTGAGATAATACTATCAGTTCCCTATATTTCGCATAACATGTTTCTCGTTCGCCGTCATAATCGAGTTCACGCAATCTATCTAACTGCGAGGTTATCTCTGATCCGGTTTGCCGTAATGATTTTCGTAATTCAGACACGGTTACATTCACGTGTTTTAGACCTCGTAAAAGAGCTTCGTAGCATAGCTCGTCTTTTAATAATAGATCAGGATTAAATTCAGCCATTTTCGTAAAGTGAGTGGCTATAACTAATTATTCTATTATTTGCATTTACTACTATACAACGCTATATCATTTTACACAAATTTAAAAATATAATTAAATCGTATTCTTACACTTTTATTAATAATCCATTAAAATGAGATGACAAAGGTTGTCATTTTACATGGGTAGAGAGAGAAATCTCACACAGGCTTACATATGCGTACGGCAAAACATTCCCCCTACGGTTACTAACACATGAACAGACACGCTTCTTATCACAATAGAACTAACAAAGAGGGAGTCGTTATTGTTTAACTCAACTATGGGGGAGAGGTTCACTGTGACAGTTTACACACACTCACAGGCGCAGACAGGAATTCTACTGGTCTGAAATTGTTTACAAACCGACAGGTTGATGAATGAACTTTTGACAAGCGCGTACCTGCTGTTATATCGTATTCTTGGGGCGTCTTTAGTTAACATGATGTTCATTCCTATATCTAAATAATAATTAACTTACTTATTTATAAAACTATTATAATAACTATTATCGTTTAATTGTATTTAAAAGTTTAGACACATTTTAAAGTACACGAGTGAATAAATCAACAGCGTATGGACTGGGTTAATCGGGACACAATTACTGCTTACACAACACAAGACACAAAAAAATTTTTTTTTTTTTTAATTAGCAGCAAAATTTTAACAAATTAGCAGAGTTGCGCAATTTATAACATCTTCTCTAGTGTTATAACTTAGGGAACCCGAGATAATTGGTTCTGCCAATTATTCAGGCTGCCTTATTCGACGAGCTGAAATTTAATCAGAACAACACAGAGTAAATATAAAAGGAATCAGGGATTGGGAAAACTGTTGATTTATGTACTCAGTATATGTGTGTAACAAGAAGACTTCTCTTTATTAAACATTTAAAAAAAATAACATTTACTCAAAAGATAGATCCCATGACATTACTAATTGAATTATTAAAGTTATTTGAATTCTTTATTTAAACTTTGGGATCACAACAGATTTTATTTAGCTATACCACGGATCCGGGTAACCTTAGGTATTTAGTCATCAAACCTTTAATTATATTCACTTCATGATATTAGCTTGCAAGACCTTTAGTTTTATGCTTCATTATTATTCCATTTGAAGAATGGTATTAATTATACTACGATACATTAAGATTTAACTTTTACAATGTATTATGTCTGAATAGTTACATTAAATTCTTAGAGTTAATCCTTTTGTAATCTTTACAACTTTAATCGTCTCTGAAAAGTCTCTCTTTTAAAGTGTATTGTGTTACAATTATAATTGTTATTTATTCCTCGATAGACGTGCTATCGAGTCACCTTTAATTTGGTATGTAGAAATTTCCTCCGGGAGTGTCCGTCTTGGGAATCCTTAAAAGCGTCGTCCTCATCTAGGTCTGGTCTTAGTCATTAAAGGCTTAAACGTCTGCAGTCTAGGTCGAACCTTCTACGATGGTAGGCGTCGATTCTCTGATGTCTCGAACGGCATCTTCTGTCGGGTCTACTAGAGTTGTAAATTCTGGTAGCTCACATCTCCAGGTAGGATGTTTAAAGTGTCGTCAGTTGGTGAAGTTAGCAGTCATCGTTATTAATACTCGTACTTTTGTTGTCACATATTTCTTCTTGTTACCACGTTTCTGATTTTTAATTAATGTTACATGTTACACTCTTTAGTGTAGCAGAAAATAAACTACATTTGAAATAAGCCAAACTAACAACAAATCACACAACATTCCAACAGAGCTTTTGCTCGTGCGTGTGCACTGCTTGGAGACTTCATAGCGAGAGAGAGATTTTTCGCCCGCTTCCACTGGTACTGCACGGGGTAGTGGGGTGTTTATTCCGCGAGAATATAGTCCCTGTCTCTCTCTAAATAAACATTTGTATTTATACAAACTATCCCTAGATAAAAATACATAATTTAAATGAGTTGTTTTAGTGACTATCTGTGTCTTCAGATTCTTTAATTATTAACATTAGTTTTTTATTTTATTCTTAATTACAGAAGACTCGGAAAACATGTCGAGTCCGGAATCAACAGGTAGGCGCCTGATAGCAAGCAAGGGTTAAATACGACAATAATAATTATTTACAATATGCCTTTTTATTACAGTTTCTTTGCCCTTATTAATTACTTATTCCTTTCACACTTAGTACCTACATGTTTTTTTTTTTTATTATTGTGAGATTTAAATGGTTAATGGCTCGCAACCTTACTTTTTTTTATTTCTTTTTTTTTTTTTATAATGGTTACAATTTAAATCGTCACATACTCCGCCTCTTAACCAACACAGACTCCTGAAAATATGGTCAGCAACGTACCGAGAGTATGCTTGGGGCGTACCGTGTGAAATTTCTCTCACCCGTTTTTCTCTGTATGTAACTACGAGCAGCATTTGTCACTCTTGACTTGCTGATTCTTACTATCTATACATATACTTCATAATTTACACACTAGCTCTACTACTACATAAAATTCACACACTATAAACGTCTTTTCAACATTCTAAATTTTCTTAACTCTACTACTTATAACTACTACCGGATTTTTCTTTTGTGTGAGTTGTCTCTTTTCCTTTTTTTTTTTGGATGTCAGCTGACTTCTTGCTTTGCTCTACATTCGATGAATAGGATTCAAGGTTGATCAGGCCTCGTACCTATTTATACGACAAGGTAGCCAAAAGTTACGCAAGTACTCTTTGCAGTTGAGTACAAAACTTCTACCTTTTGTTTTTTACATTTATTTATTTATTTATTTAACTTGCACGCTACCATTTTCTTCTTCGTGATAACGTTTTATCTGCGAAATATGTGTCCTTCGCACATATTTTTGAGTAGATGGTTCGTACAGGGTTACAGTTACCGGAGTTAAGTATTTGTGAATTTGATAAGGACCGCTCCATCTGTATGATAGCTTGGAAGTTGTCTTATCGATTGCACTACTCGTTGGGTGCGTTTTATACATAACTAAGTCTCCGATTTGGCACTTTACTTTATTATTATTATTCTTTTGCTCGTAATATTTCCTTGACTTCGCTAAGTTTGTTCGTAAATTAGCGCGCGCTTCATTCAATATTTTCCTAATATTTTTATCCCTAATTTCAAGGGGTAACAATTCATGTATTTTCCACTTTGTGGATAATGGGTGGTTAGGTTTATACTTGAACAATAATTCGAATGGGGTAGACTTATGTCCTTCATGATATGCTGAATTAAAGGCGAATTGTATCCAGGATAGGTTCTGGTCCCAAGAAGTATGGTCGTTAGCATGGTAGGCTATTAAAGCAGATTTTAGGTTTCGCAAATACCTCTCAGCTATATTACCTTGCGGACGATACTCTGTAGTGGTAATGTGGTCTATACCTAGTTTGAAACACATGTTCCTGAATTCCTTAGACTTGAACTGTGGTCCGTTGTCCGACACTAGATGGACTGGAATACCGAATTCTTTGAATAATCTATTCTGTAAAATGCTTACTGTTGTCGTAGCTAAAGCTCGCCGCATGGGGTACATCCAGACGAATTTACTAAAAGAATCTACGCAAATTAGTAACATTGTATTTCCTGATTTAGAACGTGGGTAGGGTCCTGAAAAGTCTAAATAAATTTTGGCGAATGGGGTAGCAGGAATCTCTGATATTAACTGACTTATTTGGCTGTTTCTCGCTGGTTTGCTGAGTGCGCACAACTTACACTTCTTTACAAAGTTAGCGATCTCACTGTTCATATTTTCCCAGTGATATTCTTTACGAATTCGATGTATGGTTTTATTTATTCCCATATGTGCTCCAATGGTGGAAGAGTGATAATATTCCATCAGCATAGGTTTAATAATATCAGGGGCGATTATTCGTAAATATTTTCCGTTCGCTATTCTACAACATAATACTCTCTTACTTAATAGGTATTTTTCTGACTTGTTTCCTTTTTCAAGTTGTTCAATAATTGCACTCAAACGTGGGTCTTGTTGTTGATAATGGGCTAAATCCGTAAATGCAAGAGGAAATTCGGTAATTAAAGTATTAATAATCGGCATTTCTCTACTCTTGTTTTCATAAGTATTACTACTCGGCAGGAACATACGTGACAGGGTATCGGCAACTACGTTTTGGGTGCCTCTAATATGTTGTACTTTGAATTTAAAACAATTTAATCTTAATACCCATCTTCCGATACGACCTAACTGTTTTGGGTGATTCAGTAGCCACGATAAAGCTTGATTATCTGTTTCTAACAAAAACTCTTTATGTTCTAAAAAAGGTTTGAACTTCTCAAAAGCGAAAACGATAGCTAAACATTCTAATTCGTATGCGGAGTATTTTTTTTCTTGGTCAGTCAGGGTGCGTGAAGCGTAACTAATAGGTAATCTCGAGTTATCTACTTCCTGATATATTACTGCACCTAGGGCTACACTTGAACTGTCTGTCTGCACAACAAACGGTTTTGTAAAATCGGCTAATTGTAGTACGGGGGGCGATATGATGCTTTCTTTTAATTTCTCACATGCGGTTTGGTGTTGCTCATTCCACTCAAATTTAACTCCCTTCTTTCTTAGAGTATTTAGCGGTGCTGCAATTTCGGCTAGATGTGGGATATACTTGTGGAAATAATTTATCATTCCTAAAAATTGGGCAATTCCTTTTGCATCCCGCGGTGGTAAAAATTCTCTGATAGCACGGGTTCGCTCTGGGTCTATGCTTACCTTTCCATTGGCTTTTACGATGTGACCTAGAAATGAGAATTGTGTCACAGCAAAATTTACTTTACTGGGGTTTACGGTTAATCCAGCTTTCTCCAATCGGGATAGTACTTCACGTAGATGTTCAAGATGTTGTTCCATTGACTCGCTGTAAATAACAATGTCATCTAGGTAGTGGTACACATATTTAAACTTTATGTCATGAAATAATTTTTCTAATAATCTGCTACATACAGAACTACCTTGGGATATACCAAATGGTACCCTTGTAAATTGGTACAGGTTGAAAGGGACGGCAAATGCGGTTAGACGTTTTGATTCTTCCGAAAGGGGTATCTGATGAAATGCCTGATTTAAATCCATAATGGTAAAAATTTTTGCGTTCGTAAAATAATGAAAAGCACTGTGGATGTCGGGAAGTGGTATTGATTCAAATTCTATCCGTTTATTTAGTTGTCTATAGTCTACAACTAATCTATGTTTATCGTTGCTTTTGGGTACTAAAAACGCGGGGGATGAATAAGATGACGTAGAGGGTTCGATGACTCCTTGTTCTAATAGTTTATTAATTTGGTTCCTCATTACTTCCATTTTTGGAGGTGATAACTTGTATGGGGCTAAACGTATTACTTTATTATCGCTCAAATTTATTTTGTACTCTATCAGGTCCGTCAGTCCTAACTTAGGGGTGAGGACATTGGAGAATTGTTTGATTAAAGTTTGTATGTTCCGTCTATCTTTACTTTCCAGATGACCCAATTCACATTCACATTCGTGATGCTTTAGATGTGAAGAAGTAGTGCTAGTACTTTCTCTGTTATTAGAATTATCATCCAAGTTATATTTCCGTGAACGATCGAATCCAAAGTAAAATTTCTTATCGTGAATATTTAGAATTAGTCCTGTTCTACTGATAAAATCAGCACCTAATATTAACTCGGGTCCTAATTCGTCACATACTAACATTGGAAAATACCACGTCAGATTTTTTATTTTTACCTTAAACGTGATGATACGTTTTATCATTAAGTTTTGTTTGTTGGCGGTAGAGCATTTAATATTTACTGGTTGACAGCGTTTAACTAAATTATGTTTAAATAATTTATTGGCTAGGTCTTGACTAATTAAACTTCGCGTTGATCCGGAATCAATTAAACCGAGGGTGGATGTAAC
The DNA here is from genome assembly GCA_034769895.1 of Magicicada septendecula. Lineage (NCBI taxonomy): Eukaryota > Metazoa > Arthropoda > Insecta > Hemiptera > Cicadidae > Magicicada > Magicicada septendecula. The sequence continues at coordinate 281,873,822 of CM068371.1, forward strand.
ACCAAGGTCAACTTGTATATACGGTAATTGACACTTACTGAAATCACATTTATTAATAGCGTTACATTTATCGATAAATTTTTTTACATAGGGGTCTAGTTTTCTTTTGTTATTATTATTAATTTGTTTTATTTTATTGTCTCTCAGGGGTTTACCTGTTTTCACGTTGCTGCGGAAGACACAGGGTTTCGGATCTCCCTGCCTTACATGTTTTTTTGGATAATTTGTTTTTTGATCATACTGTTTCCGTTTACAGTTTCTACTGAGATGTCCAGGTTTTCCGCAGTTATAGCATATACATATTCCTTACGTGGGGTCTCACTGGTTTCCTGTCGTGGTTGAGGCTCCTTGGACTTACCATGGCCATAGGTTGATCTTTGAAATGGTCTTCTTTCTCGTACACTTCTTGCGTCTGAGACTAATGCTTGCATTTCTTTTCTATGTGGTGTAGTGGATACCGGTACATGTCTGTGCTGATCTGCGTACCACACATTGGAAGAGTGAATACTACATTGTTCAAGGTCAGCGAAAGTTAGGGGTCTACTTATTAGTGCTAAACGGGAGCGTTCATCAGGAGATAAGCCTACTAGGATAGTATCGACCAATTGTTTCTCAGTCCAGTCGACTTGTAGTATACGTGAAGATTCTCGGATGTCCGCAATATAGTGGGCCAGTCTTTCATGAGCTCCTTGTACTCGAAGTACCGTATTTCTTTTGATGTCCTCATAAATTCCAGTGGGGATAAAATATTTGATTATATTCGTATGAAGTTCTTCTACTGGAAGAGTCGAGTTTAATGATTCTAGTACACGATCTCGTAAAGGTGGTTTACATTTGGGTAAGATTACTTGCAGTATTTGCCGATCGTTTAATTGTTGTAGATCTTTTATTTGCAGTAGGTATCGGATAAAAGTCAACAGTATCGTGATACTTAACCCATCTGTGTAAGGAATTTCATTAATTATTTTCTCTACGGGGTGGGAAATCTTTCCGTAGAGGTCAACATTAAAATTTACATTTGGTATTTCTTTCGAAGTATTAGTGGTCGCATTAGGATTTGGAATCGCATATTGACTAGAGCGAGTACGCTGAACTTTAGGCTGTGAGGGTTCTAACATAGTTAGGGTATTTAATTCTCTACTGGGTAATGGTTCAAGACTCGGTGGTATCTTAGATACGGTGGGAGATTCGGGGTTCGATGTGGTGGGAGGGTGTTCTAAAGTAGGGGATTGAACAGGGGAGATATATAATTTTTGCAAATAATGCTCAATTTCCTCCATTCTCGAAGAATCTGACTTTCGTCGTAAGTCGTTGATAATCATGGGTAATTGGCATAATGCCTCATCCGCAAATTTCTGCACATCTGCGGGGACTACGGGGACATCGGGCCAGCTTAATAAATTATTCAAGCGGCGGGTTAAATGTTCTATACGTTGAGTAACGCGCAAAAGTTTCGTAGGTGATTTTTTGTCCTGAAGGTTCTGAGATAATACTATCAGTTCCCTATATTTCGCATAACATGTTTCTCGTTCGGCGTCATAATCGAGTTCACGCAATCTATCTAACTGCGAGGTTATCTCTGATCCGGTTTGCCGTAATGATTTTCGTAATTCAGACACGGTTACATTCACGTGTTTTAGACCTCGTAAAAGAGCTTCGTAGCATAGCTCGTCTTTTAATAATAGATCAGGATTAAATTCAGCAATTTTCGTAAAGTGAGTGGCTATAACTAATTATTCTATTATTTGCATTTACTACTATACAACGCTATATCATTTTACACAAATTTAAAAATATAATTAAATCGTATTCTTACACTTTAATTAATAATCCATTAAAATGAGATGACAAAGGTTGTCATTTTACATGGGTAGAGAGAGAAATCTCACACAGGCTTACATATGCGTACGGCAAAACATTCCCCCTACGGTTACTAACACATGAACAGACACGCTTCTTATCACAATAGAACTAACAAAGAGGGAGTCGTTATTGTTTAACTCAACTATGGGGGAGAGGTTCACTGTGACAGTTTACACACACTCACAGGCGCAGACAGGAATTCTACTGGTCTGAAATTGTTTACAAACCGACAGGTTGATGAATGAACTTTTGACAAGCGCGTACCTGCTGTTATATCGTATTCTTGGGGTGTCTTTAGTTAACATGATGTTCATTCCTATATCTAAATAATAATTAACTTACTTATTTATAAAACTATTATAATAACTATTATCGTTTAATTGTATTTAAAAGTTTAGACACATTTTAAAGTACACGAGTGAATAAATCAACAGCTTATGGACTGGGTTAATCGGGACACAATTACTGCTTAAACAACACAAGTCACAAAAAATTTTTTTTTTTTTTTTTAATTAGCAGAGTTGCGCAATTTATAACATCTTCTCTAGTGTTATAACTTAGGGAACCCGAGATAATTGGTTCTGCCAATTATTCAGGCTGCCTTATTCGACGAGCTGAAATTTAATCAGAACAACACAGAGTAAATATAAAAGGAATCAGGGAATGGGAAAACTGTTGATTTATGTACTCAGTATATGTGTGTAACAAGAAGACTTCTCTTTATTAAACATTTAAAAAAATAACATTTACTCAAAAGATAGATCCCATGACATTACTAATTGAATTATTAAAGTTATTTGAATTCTTTATTTAAACTTTGGGATCACAACAGATTTTATTTAGCTATACCACGGATCCGGGTAACCTTAGGTATTTAGTCATCAAACCTTTAATTATATTCACTTCATGATATTAGCTTGCAAGACCTTTAGTTTTATGCTTCATTATTATTCCATTTGAAGAATGGTATTAATTATACTACGGTACATTAAGATTTAACTTTTACAATGTATTATGTCTGAATAGTTACATTAAATTCTTAGAGTTAATTCTTTTTAATCTTTACAACTTTAATCGTCTCTGAAAAGTCTCTCTTTTAAAGTGTATTGTGTTACAATTATAATTGTTATTTATTCCTCGATAGACGTGCTATCGAGTCACCTTTAATTTGGTATGTAGAAATTTCCTCCGGGAGTGTCCGTCTTGGGAATCCTTAAAAGCGTCGTCCTCATCTAGGTCTGGTCTTAGTCATTAAAGGCTTAAACGTCTGCAGTCTAGGTCGAACCTTCTACGATGGTAGGCGTCGATTCTCTGATGTCTCGAACGGCATCTTCTGTCGGGTCTACTAGAGTTGTAAATTCTGGTAGCTCACATCTCCAGGTAGGATGTTTAAAGTGTCGTCAGTTGGTGAAGTTAGCAGTCATCGTTATTAATACTCGTACTTTTGTTGTCACATATTTCTTCTTGTTACCACGTTTCTGATTTTTAATTAATGTTACATGTTACACTCTTTAGTGTAGCAGAAAATAAACTACATTTGAAATAAGCCAAACTAACAACAAATCACACAACATTCCAACAGAGCTTTTGCTCGTGCGTGTGCACTGCTTGGAGACTTCATAGCGAGAGAGAGATTTTTCGCCCGCTTCCACTGGTACTGCACGGGGTAGTGGGGTGTTTATTCCGCGAGAATATAGTCCCTGTCTCTCTCTAAATAAACATTTGTATTTATACAAACTATCCCTAGATAAAAATACATAATTTAAATGAGTTGTTTTAGTGACTATCTGTGTCTTCAGATTCTTTAATTATTAACATTAGTTTTTTATTTTATTCTTAATTACAGAAGACTCGGAAAACATGTCGAGTCCGGAATCAACAGGTAGGCGCCTGATAGCAAGCAAGGGTTAAATACGACAATAATAATTATTTACAATATGCCTTTTTATTACAGTTTCTTTGCCCTTATTAATTACTTATTCCTTTCACACTTAGTACCTACATGTTTTTTTTTTTTATTATTGTGAGATTTAAATGGTTAATGGCTCGCAACCTTACTTTTTTTTATTTCTTTTTTTTTTTTTATAATGGTTACAATTTAAATCGTCACATACTCCGCCTCTTAACCAACACAGACTCCTGAAAATATGGTCAGCAACGTACCGAGAGTATGCTTGGGGCGTACCGTGTGAAATTTCTCTCACCCGTTTTTCTCTGTATGTAACTACGAGCAGCATTTGTCACTCTTGACTTGCTGATTCTTACTATCTATACATATACTTCATAATTTACACACTAGCTCTACTACTACATAAAATTCACACACTATAAACGTCTTTTCAACATTCTAAATTTTCTTAACTCTACTACTTATAACTACTACCGGATTTTTCTTTTGTGTGAGTTGTCTCTTTTCCTTTTTTTTTTTGGATGTCAGCTGACTTCTTGCTTTGCTCTACATTCGATGAATAGGATTCAAGGTTGATCAGGCCTCGTACCTATTTATACGACAAGGTAGCCAAAAGTTACGCAAGTACTCTTTGCAGTTGAGTACAAAACTTCTACCTTTTGTTTTTTACATTTATTTATTTATTTATTTAACTTGCACGCTACCATTTTCTTCTTCGTGATAACGTTTTATCTGCGAAATATGTGTCCTTCGCACATATTTTTGAGTAGATGGTTCGTACAGGGTTACAGTTACCGGAGTTAAGTATTTGTGAATTTGATAAGGACCGCTCCATCTGTATGATAGCTTGGAAGTTGTCTTATCGATTGCACTACTCGTTGGGTGCGTTTTATACATAACTAAGTCTCCGATTTGGCACTTTACTTTATTATTATTATTCTTTTGCTCGTAATATTTCCTTGACTTCGCTAAGTTTGTTCGTAAATTAGCGCGCGCTTCATTCAATATTTTCCTAATATTTTTATCCCTAATTTCAAGGGGTAACAATTCATGTATTTTCCACTTTGTGGATAATGGGTGGTTAGGTTTATACTTGAACAATAATTCGAATGGGGTAGACTTATGTCCTTCATGATATGCTGAATTAAAGGCGAATTGTATCCAGGATAGGTTCTGGTCCCAAGAAGTATGGTCGTTAGCATGGTAGGCTATTAAAGCAGATTTTAGGTTTCGCAAATACCTCTCAGCTATATTACCTTGCGGACGATACTCTGTAGTGGTAATGTGGTCTATACCTAGTTTGAAACACATGTTCCTGAATCCCTTAGACTTGAACTGTGGTCCGTTGTCCGACACTAGATGGACTGGAATACCGAATTCTTTGAATAATCTATTCTGTAAAATGCTTACTGTTGTCGTAGCTAAAGCTCGCCGCATGGGGTACATCCAGACGAATTTACTAAAAGAATCTACGCAAATTAGTAACATTGTATTTCCTGATTTAGAACGTGGGTAGGGTCCTGAAAAGTCTAAATAAATTTTGGCGAATGGGGTAGCAGGAATCTCTGATATTAACTGACTTATTTGGCTGTTTCTCGCTGGTTTGCTGAGTGCGCACAACTTACACTTCTTTACAAAGTTAGCGATCTCACTGTTCATATTTTCCCAGTGATATTCTTTACGAATTCGATGTATGGTTTTATTTATTCCCATATGTGCTCCAATGGTGGAAGAGTGATAATATTCCATCAGCATAGGTTTAATAATATCAGGGGCGATTATTCGTAAATATTTTCCGTTCGCTATTCTACAACATAATACTCTCTTACTTCATAGGTATTTTTCTGACTTGTTTCCTTTTTCAAGTTGTTCAATAATTGCACTCAAACGTGGGTCTTGTTGTTGATAATGGGCTAAATCCGTAAATGCAAGAGGAAATTCGGTAATTAAAGTATTAATAATCGGCATTTCTCTACTCTTGTTTTCATAAGTATTACTACTCGGCAGGAACATACGTGACAGGGTATCGGCAACTACGTTTTGGGTGCCTCTAATATGTTGTACTTTGAATTTAAAACAATTTAATCTTAATACCCATCTTCCGATACGACCTAACTGTTTTGGGTGATTCAGTAGCCACGATAAAGCTTGATTATCTGTTTCTAACAAAAACTCTTTATGTTCTAAAAAAGGTTTGAACTTCTCAAAAGCGAAAACGATAGCTAAACATTCTAATTCGTATGCGGAGTATTTTTTTTCTTGGTCAGTCAGGGTGCGTGAAGCGTAACTAATAGGTAATCTCGAGTTATCTACTTCCTGATATATTACTGCACCTAGGGCTACACTTGAACTGTCTGTCTGCACAACAAACGGTTTTGTAAAATCGGCTAATTGTAGTACGGGGGGCGATATGATGCTTTCTTTTAATTTCTCACATGCGGTTTGGTGTTGCTCATTCCACTCAAATTTAACTCCCTTCTTTCTTAGAGTATTTAGCGGTGCTGCAATTTCGGCTAGATGTGGGATATACTTGTGGAAATAATTTATCATTCCTAAAAATTGGGCAATTCCTTTTGCATCCCGCGGTGGTAACAATTCTCTGATAGCACGGGTTCGCTCTGGGTCTATGCTTACCTTTCCATTGGCTTTTACGATGTGACCTAGAAATGAGAATTGTGTCACAGCAAAATTTACTTTACTTGGGTTTACGGTTAATCCAGCTTTCTCCAATCGGGATAGTACTTCACGTAGATGTTCAAGATGTTGTTCCATTGACTCGCTGTAAATAACAATGTCATCTAGGTAGTGGTACACATATTTAAACTTTATGTCATGAAATAATTTTTCTAATAATCTGCTACATACAGAACTACCTTGGGATATACCAAATGGTACCCTTGTAAATTGGTACAGGTTGAAAGGGACGGCAAATGCGGTTAGACGTTTTGATTCTTCCGAAAGGGGTATCTGATGAAATGCCTGATTTAAATCCATAATGGTAAAAATTTTTGCGTTCGTAAAATAATGAAAAGCACTGTGGATGTCGGGAAGTGGTATTGATTCAAATTCTATCCGTTTATTTAGTTGTCTATAGTCTACAACTAATCTATGTTTATCGTTGCTTTTGGGTACTAAAAACGCGGGGGATGAATAAGATGACGTAGAGGGTTCGATGACTCCTTGTTCTAATAGTTTATTAATTTGGTTCCTCATTACTTCCATTTTTGGAGGTGATAACTTGTATGGGGCTAAACGTATTACTTTATTATCGCTCAAATTTATTTTGTACTCTATCAGGTCCGTCAGTCCTAACTTAGGGGTGAGGACATTGGAGAATTGTTTGATTAAAGTTTGTATGTTCCGTCTATCTTTACTTTCCAGATGACCCAATTCACATTCACATTCGTGATGCTTTAGATGTGAAGAAGTAGTGCTAGTACTTTCTCTGTTATTAGAATTATCATCCAAGTTATATTTCCGTGAACGATCGAATCCAAAGTAAAATTTCTTATCGTGAATATTTAGAATTAGTCCTGTTCTACTGATAAAATCAGCACCTAATATTAACTCGGGTCCTAATTCGTCACATACTAACATTGGAAAATACCACGTCAGATTTTTTATTTTTACCTTAAACGTGATGATACGTTTTATCATTAAGTTTTGTTTGTTGGCGGTAGAGCATTTAATATTTACTGGTTGACAGCGTTTAACTAAATTATGTTTAAATAATTTATTGGCTAGGTCTTGACTAATTAAACTTCGCGTTGATCCGGAATCAATTAAACCGAGGGTGGATGTAACACCAAGGTCAACTTGTATATACGGTAATTGACACTTACTGAAATCACATTTATTAATAGCGTTACATTTATCGATAAATTTTTTTACATAGGGGTCTAGTTTTCTTTTGTTATTATTATTAATTTGTTTTATTTTATTGTCTCTCAGGGGTTTACCTGTTTTCACGTTGCTGCGGAAGACACAGGGTTTCGGATCTCCCTGCCTTACATGTTTTTTTGGATAATTTGTTTTTTGATCATACTGTTTCCGTTTACAGTTTCTACTGAGATGTCCAGGTTTTCCGCAGTTATAGCATATACATATTCCTTACGTGGGGTCTCACTGGTTTCCTGTCGTGGTTGAGGCTCCTTGGACTTACCATGGCCATAGGTTGATCTTTGAAATGGTCTTCTTTCTCGTACACTTCTTGCGTCTGAGACTAATGCTTGCATTTCTTTTCTATGTGGTGTAGTGGATACCGGTACATGTCTGTGCTGATCTGCGTACCACACATTGGAAGAGTGAATACTACATTGTTCAAGGTCAGCGAAAGTTAGGGGTCTACTTATTAGTGCTAAACGGGAGCGTTCATCAGGAGATAAGCCTACTAGGATAGTATCGACCAATTGTTTCTCAGTCCAGTCGACTTGTAGTATACGTGAAGATTCTCGGATGTCCGCAATATAGTGGGCCAGTCTTTCATGAGCTCCTTGTACTCGAAGTACCGTATTTCTTTTGATGTCCTCATAAATTCCAGTGGGGATAAAATATTTGATTATATTCGTATGAAGTTCTTCTACTGGAAGAGTCGAGTTTAATGATTCTAGTACACGATCTCGTAAAGGTGGTTTACATTTGGGTAAGATTACTTGCAGTATTTGCCGATCGTTTAATTGTTGTAGATCTTTTATTTGCAGTAGGTATCGGATAAAAGTCAACAGTATCGTGATACTTAACCCATCTGTGTAAGGAATTTCATTAATTATTTTCTCTACGGGGTGGGAAATCTTTCCGTAGAGGTCAACATTAAAATTTACATTTGGTATTTCTTTCGAAGTATTAGTGGTCGCATTAGGATTTGGAATCGCATATTGACTAGAGCGAGTACGCTGAACTTTAGGCTGTGAGGGTTCTAACATAGTTAGGGTATTTAATTCTCTACTGGGTAATGGTTCAAGACTCGGTGGTATCTTAGATACGGTGGGAGATTCGGGGTTCGATGTGGTGGGAGGGTGTTCTAAAGTAGGGGATTGAACAGGGGAGATATATAATTTTTGCAAATAATGCTCAATTTCCTCCATTCTCGAAGAATCTGACTTTCGTCGTAAGTCGTTGATAATCATGGGTAATTGGCATAATGCCTCATCCGCAAATTTCTGCACATCTGCGGGGACTACGGGGACATCGGGCCAGCTTAATAAATTATTCAAGCGGCGGGTTAAATGTTCTATACGTTGAGTAACGCGCAAAAGTTTCGTAGGTGATTTTTTGTCCTGAAGGTTCTGAGATAATACTATCAGTTCCCTATATTTCGCATAACATGTTTCTCGTTCGGCGTCATAATCGAGTTCACGCAATCTATCTAACTGCGAGGTTATCTCTGATCCGGTTTGCCGTAATGATTTTCGTAATTCAGACACGGTTACATTCACGTGTTTTAGACCTCGTAAAAGAGCTTCGTAGCATAGCTCGTCTTTTAATAATAGATCAGGATTAAATTCAGCAATTTTCGTAAAGTGAGTGGCTATAACTAATTATTCTATTATTTGCATTTACTACTATACAACGCTATATCATTTTACACAAATTTAAAAATATAATTAAATCGTATTCTTACACTTTAATTAATAATCCATTAAAATGAGATGACAAAGGTTGTCATTTTACATGGGTAGAGAGAGAAATCTCACACAGGCTTACATATGCGTACGGCAAAACATTCCCCCTACGGTTACTAACACATGAACAGACACGCTTCTTATCACAATAGAACTAACAAAGAGGGAGTCGTTATTGTTTAACTCAACTATGGGGGAGAGGTTCACTGTGACAGTTTACACACACTCACAGGCGCAGACAGGAATTCTACTGGTCTGAAATTGTTTACAAACCGACAGGTTGATGAATGAACTTTTGACAAGCGCGTACCTGCTGTTATATCGTATTCTTGGGGTGTCTTTAGTTAACATGATGTTCATTCCTATATCTAAATAATAATTAACTTACTTATTTATAAAACTATTATAATAACTATTATCGTTTAATTGTATTTAAAAGTTTAGACACATTTTAAAGTACACGAGTGAATAAATCAACAGCTTATGGACTGGGTTAATCGGGACACAATTACTGCTTAAACAACACAAGTCACAAAAAATTTTTTTTTTTTTTTTAATTAGCAGAGTTGCGCAATTTATAACATCTTCTCTAGTGTTATAACTTAGGGAACCCGAGATAATTGGTTCTGCCAATTATTCAGGCTGCCTTATTCGACGAGCTGAAATTTAATCAGAACAACACAGAGTAAATATAAAAGGAATCAGGGAATGGGAAAACTGTTGATTTATGTACTCAGTATATGTGTGTAACAAGAAGACTTCTCTTTATTAAACATTTAAAAAAATAACATTTACTCAAAAGATAGATCCCATGACATTACTAATTGAATTATTAAAGTTATTTGAATTCTTTATTTAAACTTTGGGATCACAACAGATTTTATTTAGCTATACCACGGATCCGGGTAACCTTAGGTATTTAGTCATCAAACCTTTAATTATATTCACTTCATGATATTAGCTTGCAAGACCTTTAGTTTTATGCTTCATTATTATTCCATTTGAAGAATGGTATTAATTATACTACGGTACATTAAGATTTAACTTTTACAATGTATTATGTCTGAATAGTTACATTAAATTCTTAGAGTTAATTCTTTTTAATCTTTACAACTTTAATCGTCTCTGAAAAGTCTCTCTTTTAAAGTGTATTGTGTTACAATTATAATTGTTATTTATTCCTCGATAGACGTGCTATCGAGTCACCTTTAATTTGGTATGTAGAAATTTCCTCCGGGAGTGTCCGTCTTGGGAATCCTTAAAAGCGTCGTCCTCATCTAGGTCTGGTCTTAGTCATTAAAGGCTTAAACGTCTGCAGTCTAGGTCGAACCTTCTACGATGGTAGGCGTCGATTCTCTGATGTCTCGAACGGCATCTTCTGTCGGGTCTACTAGAGTTGTAAATTCTGGTAGCTCACATCTCCAGGTAGGATGTTTAAAGTGTCGTCAGTTGGTGAAGTTAGCAGTCATCGTTATTAATACTCGTACTTTTGTTGTCACATATTTCTTCTTGTTACCACGTTTCTGATTTTTAATTAATGTTACATGTTACACTCTTTAGTGTAGCAGAAAATAAACTACATTTGAAATAAGCCAAACTAACAACAAATCACACAACATTCCAACAGAGCTTTTGCTCGTGCGTGTGCACTGCTTGGAGACTTCATAGCGAGAGAGAGATTTTTCGCCCGCTTCCACTGGTACTGCACGGGGTAGTGGGGTGTTTATTCCGCGAGAATATAGTCCCTGTCTCTCTCTAAATAAACATTTGTATTTATACAAACTATCCCTAGATAAAAATACATAATTTAAATGAGTTGTTTTAGTGACTATCTGTGTCTTCAGATTCTTTAATTATTAACATTAGTTTTTTATTTTATTCTTAATTACAGAAGACTCGGAAAACATGTCGAGTCCGGAATCAACAGGTAGGCGCCTGATAGCAAGCAAGGGTTAAATACGACAATAATAATTATTTACAATATGCCTTTTTATTACAGTTTCTTTGCCCTTATTAATTACTTATTCCTTTCACACTTAGTACCTACATGTTTTTTTTTTTTATTATTGTGAGATTTAAATGGTTAATGGCTCGCAACCTTACTTTTTTTTATTTCTTTTTTTTTTTTTATAATGGTTACAATTTAAATCGTCACATACTCCGCCTCTTAACCAACACAGACTCCTGAAAATATGGTCAGCAACGTACCGAGAGTATGCTTGGGGCGTACCGTGTGAAATTTCTCTCACCCGTTTTTCTCTGTATGTAACTACGAGCAGCATTTGTCACTCTTGACTTGCTGATTCTTACTATCTATACATATACTTCATAATTTACACACTAGCTCTACTACTACATAAAATTCACACACTATAAACGTCTTTTCAACATTCTAAATTTTCTTAACTCTACTACTTATAACTACTACCGGATTTTTCTTTTGTGTGAGTTGTCTCTTTTCCTTTTTTTTTTTGGATGTCAGCTGACTTCTTGCTTTGCTCTACATTCGATGAATAGGATTCAAGGTTGATCAGGCCTCGTACCTATTTATACGACAAGGTAGCCAAAAGTTACGCAAGTACTCTTTGCAGTTGAGTACAAAACTTCTACCTTTTGTTTTTTACATTTATTTATTTATTTATTTAACTTGCACGCTACCATTTTCTTCTTCGTGATAACGTTTTATCTGCGAAATATGTGTCCTTCGCACATATTTTTGAGTAGATGGTTCGTACAGGGTTACAGTTACCGGAGTTAAGTATTTGTGAATTTGATAAGGACCGCTCCATCTGTATGATAGCTTGGAAGTTGTCTTATCGATTGCACTACTCGTTGGGTGCGTTTTATACATAACTAAGTCTCCGATTTGGCACTTTACTTTATTATTATTATTCTTTTGCTCGTAATATTTCCTTGACTTCGCTAAGTTTGTTCGTAAATTAGCGCGCGCTTCATTCAATATTTTCCTAATATTTTTATCCCTAATTTCAAGGGGTAACAATTCATGTATTTTCCACTTTGTGGATAATGGGTGGTTAGGTTTATACTTGAACAATAATTCGAATGGGGTAGACTTATGTCCTTCATGATATGCTGAATTAAAGGCGAATTGTATCCAGGATAGGTTCTGGTCCCAAGAAGTATGGTCGTTAGCATGGTAGGCTATTAAAGCAGATTTTAGGTTTCGCAAATACCTCTCAGCTATATTACCTTGCGGACGATACTCTGTAGTGGTAATGTGGTCTATACCTAGTTTGAAACACATGTTCCTGAATCCCTTAGACTTGAACTGTGGTCCGTTGTCCGACACTAGATGGACTGGAATACCGAATTCTTTGAATAATCTATTCTGTAAAATGCTTACTGTTGTCGTAGCTAAAGCTCGCCGCATGGGGTACATCCAGACGAATTTACTAAAAGAATCTACGCAAATTAGTAACATTGTATTTCCTGATTTAGAACGTGGGTAGGGTCCTGAAAAGTCTAAATAAATTTTGGCGAATGGGGTAGCAGGAATCTCTGATATTAACTGACTTATTTGGCTGTTTCTCGCTGGTTTGCTGAGTGCGCACAACTTACACTTCTTTACAAAGTTAGCGATCTCACTGTTCATATTTTCCCAGTGATATTCTTTACGAATTCGATGTATGGTTTTATTTATTCCCATATGTGCTCCAATGGTGGAAGAGTGATAATATTCCATCAGCATAGGTTTAATAATATCAGGGGCGATTATTCGTAAATATTTTCCGTTCGCTATTCTACAACATAATACTCTCTTACTTCATAGGTATTTTTCTGACTTGTTTCCTTTTTCAAGTTGTTCAATAATTGCACTCAAACGTGGGTCTTGTTGTTGATAATGGGCTAAATCCGTAAATGCAAGAGGAAATTCGGTAATTAAAGTATTAATAATCGGCATTTCTCTACTCTTGTTTTCATAAGTATTACTACTCGGCAGGAACATACGTGACAGGGTATCGGCAACTACGTTTTGGGTGCCTCTAATATGTTGTACTTTGAATTTAAAACAATTTAATCTTAATACCCATCTTCCGATACGACCTAACTGTTTTGGGTGATTCAGTAGCCACGATAAAGCTTGATTATCTGTTTCTAACAAAAACTCTTTATGTTCTAAAAAAGGTTTGAACTTCTCAAAAGCGAAAACGATAGCTAAACATTCTAATTCGTATGCGGAGTATTTTTTTTCTTGGTCAGTCAGGGTGCGTGAAGCGTAACTAATAGGTAATCTCGAGTTATCTACTTCCTGATATATTACTGCACCTAGGGCTACACTTGAACTGTCTGTCTGCACAACAAACGGTTTTGTAAAATCGGCTAATTGTAGTACGGGGGGCGATATGATGCTTTCTTTTAATTTCTCACATGCGGTTTGGTGTTGCTCATTCCACTCAAATTTAACTCCCTTCTTTCTTAGAGTATTTAGCGGTGCTGCAATTTCGGCTAGATGTGGGATATACTTGTGGAAATAATTTATCATTCCTAAAAATTGGGCAATTCCTTTTGCATCCCGCGGTGGTAACAATTCTCTGATAGCACGGGTTCGCTCTGGGTCTATGCTTACCTTTCCATTGGCTTTTACGATGTGACCTAGAAATGAGAATTGTGTCACAGCAAAATTTACTTTACTTGGGTTTACGGTTAATCCAGCTTTCTCCAATCGGGATAGTACTTCACGTAGATGTTCAAGATGTTGTTCCATTGACTCGCTGTAAATAACAATGTCATCTAGGTAGTGGTACACATATTTAAACTTTATGTCATGAAATAATTTTTCTAATAATCTGCTACATACAGAACTACCTTGGGATATACCAAATGGTACCCTTGTAAATTGGTACAGGTTGAAAGGGACGGCAAATGCGGTTAGACGTTTTGATTCTTCCGAAAGGGGTATCTGATGAAATGCCTGATTTAAATCCATAATGGTAAAAATTTTTGCGTTCGTAAAATAATGAAAAGCACTGTGGATGTCGGGAAGTGGTATTGATTCAAATTCTATCCGTTTATTTAGTTGTCTATAGTCTACAACTAATCTATGTTTATCGTTGCTTTTGGGTACTAAAAACGCGGGGGATGAATAAGATGACGTAGAGGGTTCGATGACTCCTTGTTCTAATAGTTTATTAATTTGGTTCCTCATTACTTCCATTTTTGGAGGTGATAACTTGTATGGGGCTAAACGTATTACTTTATTATCGCTCAAATTTATTTTGTACTCTATCAGGTCCGTCAGTCCTAACTTAGGGGTGAGGACATTGGAGAATTGTTTGATTAAAGTTTGTATGTTCCGTCTATCTTTACTTTCCAGATGACCCAATTCACATTCACATTCGTGATGCTTTAGATGTGAAGAAGTAGTGCTAGTACTTTCTCTGTTATTAGAATTATCATCCAAGTTATATTTCCGTGAACGATCGAATCCAAAGTAAAATTTCTTATCGTGAATATTTAGAATTAGTCCTGTTCTACTGATAAAATCAGCACCTAATATTAACTCGGGTCCTAATTCGTCACATACTAACATTGGAAAATACCACGTCAGATTTTTTATTTTTACCTTAAACGTGATGATACGTTTTATCATTAAGTTTTGTTTGTTGGCGGTAGAGCATTTAATATTTACTGGTTGACAGCGTTTAACTAAATTATGTTTAAATAATTTATTGGCTAGGTCTTGACTAATTAAACTTCGCGTTGATCCGGAATCAATTAAACCGAGGGTGGATGTAACACCAAGGTCAACTTGTATATACGGTAATTGACACTTACTGAAATCACATTTATTAATAGCGTTACATTTATCGATAAATTTTTTTACATAGGGGTCTAGTTTTCTTTTGTTATTATTATTAATTTGTTTTATTTTATTGTCTCTCAGGGGTTTACCTGTTTTCACGTTGCTGCGGAAGACACAGGGTTTCGGATCTCCCTGCCTTACATGTTTTTTTGGATAATTTGTTTTTTGATCATACTGTTTCCGTTTACAGTTTCTACTGAGATGTCCAGGTTTTCCGCAGTTATAGCATATACATATTCCTTACGTGGGGTCTCACTGGTTTCCTGTCGTGGTTGAGGCTCCTTGGACTTACCATGGCCATAGGTTGATCTTTGAAATGGTCTTCTTTCTCGTACACTTCTTGCGTCTGAGACTAATGCTTGCATTTCTTTTCTATGTGGTGTAGTGGATACCGGTACATGTCTGTGCTGATCTGCGTACCACACATTGGAAGAGTGAATACTACATTGTTCAAGGTCAGCGAAAGTTAGGGGTCTACTTATTAGTGCTAAACGGGAGCGTTCATCAGGAGATAAGCCTACTAGGATAGTATCGACCAATTGTTTCTCAGTCCAGTCGACTTGTAGTATACGTGAAGATTCTCGGATGTCCGCAATATAGTGGGCCAGTCTTTCATGAGCTCCTTGTACTCGAAGTACCGTATTTCTTTTGATGTCCTCATAAATTCCAGTGGGGATAAAATATTTGATTATATTCGTATGAAGTTCTTCTACTGGAAGAGTCGAGTTTAATGATTCTAGTACACGATCTCGTAAAGGTGGTTTACATTTGGGTAAGATTACTTGCAGTATTTGCCGATCGTTTAATTGTTGTAGATCTTTTATTTGCAGTAGGTATCGGATAAAAGTCAACAGTATCGTGATACTTAACCCATCTGTGTAAGGAATTTCATTAATTATTTTCTCTACGGGGTGGGAAATCTTTCCGTAGAGGTCAACATTAAAATTTACATTTGGTATTTCTTTCGAAGTATTAGTGGTCGCATTAGGATTTGGAATCGCATATTGACTAGAGCGAGTACGCTGAACTTTAGGCTGTGAGGGTTCTAACATAGTTAGGGTATTTAATTCTCTACTGGGTAATGGTTCAAGACTCGGTGGTATCTTAGATACGGTGGGAGATTCGGGGTTCGATGTGGTGGGAGGGTGTTCTAAAGTAGGGGATTGAACAGGGGAGATATATAATTTTTGCAAATAATGCTCAATTTCCTCCATTCTCGAAGAATCTGACTTTCGTCGTAAGTCGTTGATAATCATGGGTAATTGGCATAATGCCTCATCCGCAAATTTCTGCACATCTGCGGGGACTACGGGGACATCGGGCCAGCTTAATAAATTATTCAAGCGGCGGGTTAAATGTTCTATACGTTGAGTAACGCGCAAAAGTTCCGTAGGTGATTTTTTGTCCTGAAGGTTCTGAGATAATACTATCAGTTCCCTATATTTCGCATAACATGTTTCTCGTTCGGCGTCATAATCGAGTTCACGCAATCTATCTAACTGCGAGGTTATCTCTGATCCGGTTTGCCGTAATGATTTTCGTAATTCAGACACGGTTACATTCACGTGTTTTAGACCTCGTAAAAGAGCTTCGTAGCATAGCTCGTCTTTTAATAATAGATCAGGATTAAATTCAGCCATTTTCGTAAAGTGAGTGGCTATAACTAATTATTCTATTATTTGCATTTACTACTATACAACGCTATATCATTTTACACAAATTTAAAAATATAATTAAATCGTATTCTTACACTTTTATTAATAATCCATTAAAATGAGATGACAAAGGTTGTCATTTTACATGGGTAGAGAGAGAAATCTCACACAGGCTTACATATGCGTACGGCAAAACATTCCCCCTACGGTTACTAACACATGAACAGACACGCTTCTTATCACAATAGAACTAACAAAGAGGGAGTCGTTATTGTTTAACTCAACTATGGGGGAGAGGTTCACTGTGACAGTTTACACACACTCACAGGCGCAGACAGGAATTCTACTGGTCTGAAATTGTTTACAAACCGACAGGTTGATGAATGAACTTTTGACAAGCGCGTACCTGCTGTTATATCGTATTCTTGGGACGTCTTTAGTTAACATGATGTTCATTCCTATATCTAAATAATAATTAACTTACTTATTTATAAAACTATTATAATAACTATTATCTTTTAATTGTATTTAAAAGTTTAGACACATTTTAAAGTACACGAGTGAATAAATCAACAGCTTATGGACTGGGTTAATCGGGACACAATTACTGCTTAAACAACACAAGTCACAAAAAATTTTTTTTTTTTTTTTTAATTAGCAGAGTTGCGCAATTTATAACATCTTCTCTAGTGTTATAACTTAGGGAACCCGAGATAATTGGTTCTGCCAATTATTCAGGCTGCCTTATTCGACGAGCTGAAATTTAATCAGAACAACACAGAGTAAATATAAAAGGAATCAGGGAATGGTAAAACTGTTGATTTATGTACTCAGTATATGTGTGTAACAAGAAGACTTCTCTTTATTAAACATTTAAAAAAATAACATTTACTCAAAAGATAGATCCCATGACATTACTAATTGAATTAGTAAAGTTATTTGAATTCTTTATTTAAACTTTGGGATCACAACAGATTTTATTTAGCTATACCACGGATCCGGGTAACCTTAGGTATTTAGTCATCAAACCTTTAATTATATTCACTTCATGATATTAGCTTGCAAGACCTTTAGTTTTATGCTTCATTATTATTCCATTTGAAGAATGGTATTAATTATACTACGATACATTAAGATTTAACTTTTACAATGTATTATGTCTGAATAGTTACATTAAATTCTTAGAGTTAATTCTTTTTAATCTTTACAACTTTAATCGTCTCTGAAAAGTCTCTCTTTTAAAGTGTATTGTGTTACAATTATAATTGTTATTTATTCCTCGATAGACGTGCTATCGAGTCACCTTTAATTTGGTATGTAGAAATTTCCTCCGGGAGTGTCCGTCTTGGGAATCCTTAAAAGCGTCGTCCTCATCTAGGTCTGGTCTTAGTCATTAAAGGCTTAAACGTCTGCAGTCTAGGTCGAACCTTCTACGATGGTAGGCGTCGATTCTCTGATGTCTCGAACGGCATCTTCTGTCGGGTCTACTAGAGTTGTAAATTCTGGTAGCTCACATCTCCAGGTAGGATGTTTAAAGTGTCGTCAGTTGGTGAAGTTAGCAGTCATCGTTATTAATACTCGTACTTTTGTTGTCACATATTTCTTCTTGTTACCACGTTTCTGATTTTTAATTAATGTTACATGTTACACTCTTTAGTGTAGCAGAAAATAAACTACATTTGAAATAAGCCAAACTAACAACAAATCACACAACATTCCAACAGAGCTTTTGCTCGTGCGTGTGCACTGCTTGGAGACTTCATAGCGAGAGAGAGATTTTTCGCCCGCTTCCACTGGTACTGCACGGGGTAGTGGGGTGTTTATTCCGCGAGAATATAGTCCCTGTCTCTCTCTAAATAAACATTTTTATTTATACAAATTATCCCTAGATAAAAATACATAATTTAAATGAGTTGTTTTAGTGACTATCTGTGTCTTCACATTCTTTAATTATTAACATTAGTTTTTTATTTTATTCTTAATTACAGAAGACTCGGAAAACATGTCGAGTCCGGAATCAACAGGTAGGCGCCTGATAGCAAGCAAGGGTTAAATACGACAATAATAATTATTTACAATATGCCTTTTTATTACAGTTTCTTTGCCCTTATTAATTACTTATTCCTTTCACACTTAGTACCTACATGTTTTTTTATTATTATTGTGAGATTTAAATGGTTAATGGCTCGCAACCTTACTTTTTTTTATTTCTTTTTTTTTTTTTATAATGGTTACAATTTAAATCGTCACATACTCCGCCTCTTAACCAACACAGACTCCTGAAAATATGGTCAGCAACGTACCGAGAGTATGCTTGGGGCGTACCGTGTGAAATTTCTCTCACCCGTTTTTCTCTGTATGTAACTACGAGCAGCATTTGTCACTCTTGACTTGCTGATTCTTACTATCTATACATATACTTCATAATTTACACACTAGCTCTACTACTACATAAAATTCACACACTATAAACGTCTTTTCAACATTCTAAATTTTCTTAACTCTACTACTTATAACTACTACCGGATTTTTCTTTTGTGTGAGTTGTCTCTTTTCCTTTTTTTTTTTTGGATGTCAGCTGACTTCTTGCTTTGCTCTACATTCGATGAATAGGATTCAAGGTTGATCAGGCCTCGTACCTATTTATACGACAAGGTAGCCAAAAGTTACGCAAGTACTCTTTGCAGTTGAGTACAAAACTTCTACCTTTTGTTTTTTACATTTATTTATTTATTTATTTAACTTGCACGCTACCATTTTCTTCTTCGTGATAACGTTTTATCTGCGAAATATGTGTCCTTCGCACATATTTTTGAGTAGATGGTTCGTACAGGGTTACAGTTACCGGAGTTAAGTATTTGTGAATTTGATAAGGACCGCTCCATCTGTATGATAGCTTGGAAGTTGTCTTATCGATTGCACTACTCGTTGGGTGCGTTTTATACATAACTAAGTCTCCGATTTGGTACTTTACTTTATTATTATTATTCTTTTGCTCGTAATATTTCCTTGACTTCGCTAAGTTTGTTCGTAAATTAGCGCGCGCTTCATTCAATATTTTCCTAATATTTTTATCCCTAATTTCAAGGGGTAACAATTCATGTATTTTCCACTTTGTGGATAATGGGTGGTTAGGTTTATACTTGAACAATAATTCGAATGGGGTAGACTTATGTCCTTCATGATATGCTGAATTAAAGGCGAATTGTATCCAGGATAGGTTCTGGTCCCAAGAAGTATGGTCGTTAGCATGGTAGGCTATTAAAGCAGATTTTAGGTTTCGCAAATACCTCTCAGCTATATTACCTTGCGGACGATACTCTGTAGTGGTAATGTGGTCTATACCTAGTTTGAAACACATGTTCCTGAATTCCTTAGACTTGAACTGTGGTCCGTTGTCCGACACTAGATGGACTGGAATACCGAATTCTTTGAATAATCTATTCTGTAAAATGCTTACTGTTGTCGTAGCTAAAGCTCGCCGCATGGGGTACATCCAGACGAATTTACTAAAAGAATCTACGCAAATTAGTAACATTGTATTTCCTGATTTAGAACGTGGGTAGGGTCCTGAAAAGTCTAAATAAATTTTGGCGAATGGGGTAGCAGGAATCTCTGATATTAACTGACTTATTTGGCTGTTTCTCGCTGGTTTGCTGAGTGCGCACAACTTACACTTCTTTACAAAGTTAGCGATCTCACTGTTCATATTTTCCCAGTGATATTCTTTACGAATTCGATGTATGGTTTTATTTATTCCCATATGTGCTCCAATGGTGGAAGAGTGATAATATTCCATCAGCATAGGTTTAATAATATCAGGGGCGATTATTCGTAAATATTTTCCGTTCGCTATTCTACAACATAATACTCTCTTACTTAATAGGTATTTTTCTGACTTGTTTCCTTTTTCAAGTTGTTCAATAATTGCACTCAAACGTGGGTCTTGTTGTTGATAATGGGCTAAATCCGTAAATGCAAGAGGAAATTCGGTAATTAAAGTATTAATAATCGGCATTTCTCTACTCTTGTTTTCATAAGTATTACTACTCGGCAGGAACATACGTGACAGGGTATCGGCAACTACGTTTTGGGTGCCTCTAATATGTTGTACTTTGAATTTAAAACAATTTAATCTTAATACCCATCTTCCGATACGACCTAACTGTTTTGGGTGATTCAGTAGCCACGATAAAGCTTGATTATCTGTTTCTAACAAAAACTCTTTATGTTCTAAAAAAGGTTTGAACTTCTCAAAAGCGAAAACGATAGCTAAACATTCTAATTCGTATGCGGAGTATTTTTTTTCTTGGTCAGTCAGGGTGCGTGAAGCGTAACTAATAGGTAATCTCGAGTTATCTACTTCCTGATATATTACTGCACCTAGGGCTACACTTGAACTGTCTGTCTGCACAACAAACGGTTTTGTAAAATCGGCTAATTGTAGTACGGGGGGCGATATGATGCTTTCTTTTAATTTCTCAAATGCGGTTTGGTGTTGCTCATTCCACTCAAATTTAACTCCCTTCTTTCTTAGAGTATTTAGCGGTGCTGCAATTTCGGCTAGATGTGGGATATACTTGTGGAAATAATTTATCATTCCTAAAAATTGGGCAATTCCTTTTGCATCCCGCGGTGGTAAAAATTCTCTGATAGCACGGGTTCGCTCTGGGTCTATGCTTACCTTTCCATTGGCTTTTACGATGTGACCTAGAAATGAGAATTGTGTCACAGCAAAATTTACTTTACTGGGGTTTACGGTTAATCCAGCTTTCTCCAATCGGGATAGTACTTCACGTAGATGTTCAAGATGTTGTTCCATTGACTCGCTGTAAATAACAATGTCATCTAGGTAGTGGTACACATATTTAAACTTTATGTCATGAAATAATTTTTCTAATAATCTGCTACATACAGAACTACCTTTGGATATACCAAATGGTACCCTTGTAAATTGGTACAGGTTGAAAGGGACGGCAAATGCGGTTAGACGTTTTGATTCTTCCGAAAGGGGTATCTGATGAAATGCCTGATTTAAATCCATAATGGTAAAAATTTTTGCGTTCGTAAAATAATGAAAAGCACTGTGGATGTCGGGAAGTGGTATTGATTCAAATTCTATCCGTTTATTTAGTTGTCTATAGTCTACAACTAATCTATGTTTATCGTTGCTTTTGGGTACTAAAAACGCGGGGGATGAATAAGATGACGTAGAGGGTTCGATGACTCCTTGTTCTAATAGTTTATTAATTTGGTTCCTCATTACTTCCATTTTTGGAGGTGATAACTTGTATGGGGCTAAACGTATTACTTTATTATCGCTCAAATTTATTTTGTACTCTATCAGGTCCGTCAGTCCTAACTTAGGGGTGAGGACATTGGAGAATTTGCGGCTGTTATCGTTTGCCATAGGAAATACCCTTGTTAAAACATAAAACTTTACAAGTAAACTACCCCTTTCCCTTAACCGATCTTCACCAAAAACAAAAGGTCTTGAGAACTCTACAATTAAGGGCTGTATACGAAACATTATTTGATTATGTTTGAATTTGCGGCTGTTATCGTTTGCCAAAAAAAAAATTTCCCTTGATAAAAAAAAACCGTTGCAGGTAAACTACCCCTTTCCTTCAACCGATCTTCACCAAAAACAATAGGTCGCGAGTCCTCTACAAATCAGGGCTGTATGCAAAAAATTATTTGATTCTGTTTGAATTTGCGGCAGTTATCGTTTGCCATAGAAAAAAAATCTACAGACACATAGACACACAGACACACAGACACACAGACACACACACACACACACACACACACAGACACTTTTCGGAAAACGACTTTTTTTCATGTTTTGAGTGTAGTAGAATCAGAATCTGCAATAATCTCGAACACGATTTTTTTTGCCATCACCATACTTCCATTCCTTAAGGAAATATGGAAGTAAAATGGTAGTTGAAGTGGGGGGGGGGGAGTAACTTTTGTATTGATGTTATAAATTTATTCAACCGAAAACCTGAAAATTTCAATAAAATATTAACAATTGATATCGTTCCATGCTATGTAAGCACGGATACGTAAACAACATAATTTTTCGTTTTCAGAAAGTCATAGAAAACAAACGCTGGGCGGTATTCGCTTTTTTGGTGTTGTTTAAATAAAAGATAATTTAATCAAATTAATTCTTTATTTTTGAAATATTAACAACTAGGTACAATTCGTATTTTGACAATCTTTCTCGACGTTTTTACCAAAATCATGCTGATATATTTGGTTTCCGAGTCTTTGTGTACATATTAAAAATAATTTGATAATTAAGTAGATCATAGAAGTTATGTATGGTATATTCGTCTACCTATGTATTTGAGATATGTCTTAGATAATTTTTGAATGCGTCAACCGGTTTTCGTAAAACTCGATATTTACGTGTCCATACCTTCACTCCTCAAAACCTTTTGTTTTTGAGATCGATCTCCCAAAAAATAGAAGAGCAGGTGCAAAAATGTAAGGGATAAAACTTACAAAAATTTCAAAAATCCATGTGTGTGTGTGGGTATAAATTAAAGAGGATTTTAACCACAATCTGAATATAGTGTTGAGGGTTGAACATTTTAAAATTTTGGGGTAACAGGACCTAAAAGTGTACTAAAGTTAACGAAAAAATTCGCAAAAATGCTTATTTAATAATTTGACAAAATTAATATTCTTAATATCCCTTACAAAATGTTTGGAAGCTATGTTTGCAAAAACATACACATGTTTACAGTATGTTTACACACTGTCATAGTTACATAATTGTATCTGTGAAAAGTATTCCATATAGGCTTATAGCCGTCTATGACTAAATTAGAGCTAAATATTTGTCATTCAGCCATTATTGTTATAAACATAACTGAAATAAAGCAATGCAGTGTTCGTGATTTTAGCGTTTGTTGTATTCATAATCGCCGACGAACAACACCTTAGACTATTGAGGTGTAAAATCTTGCGAAAGATCTTTGGTACTTGACAAACTGTAGACTGTTCCTGGAGGACACTAACGCATTGTGAACTGGATCAATTAGTACACAATGCTGACACAGTCCGGTTCATCAAGAGTAGATTATAATGGTTGGGTTACGTAAGACTGTTCCTGGAGGACACTAACGCATTGTGAACTGGATCAATTAGTACACAATGCTGACACAGTCCGGTTCATCAAGAGTAGATTAGAATGGTTGGGTTACGTAAGACTGTTCCTGGAGGACACAAACGCATTGTGAACTGGATCAATTATTACACAATGCTGACACAGTCGGGTCCATCAAGAGTAGATTAGAATGTTTGGGTTACGTAAGACTGTTCCTGGAGGACACAAACGCATTGTGAACTGGATCAATTAGTACACGATGCTGACACAGTCCGGTTCATCAAGAGTAGATTATAATGGTTGGGTTACGTAAGACTGTTCCTGGAGGACACAAACGCATTGTGAACTGGATCAATTAGTACACAATGATGACACAGTCCGGTCCATCAAGAGTAGATTAGAATGTTTGGGTTACGTAAGACTGTTCCTGGAGGACACAAACGCATTGTGAACTGGATCAATTAGTACACAATGCTGACACAGTCCGGTTCATCAAGAGTAGATTAGAATGGTTGGGTTACGTAAGACTGTTCCTGGAGGACACAATAGCATTGTGAACTGGATCAATTAGTACACAATGCTGACACAGTCCGGTTCATCAAGAGTAGATTAGAATGGTTGGTATACGTAAGACTGTTCCTGGAGGACACTAACGCATTGTGAACTGGATCAATTAGTACACAATGCTGACACAGTCCGGTTCATCAAGAGTAGATTAGAATGGTTGGTATACGTAAGACTGTTCCTGGAGGACACTAACGCATTGTGAACTGGATCAATTAGTACACAATGCTGACACAGTCCGGTTCATCAAGAGTAGATTAGAATGGTTGGGTTACATAAGACTGTTCCTGGAGGACACTAACGCATTGTGAACTGGATCAATTAGTACACAATGCTGACACAGTCCGGTTCATCAAGAGTAGATTAGAATGGTTGGGTTACGTAAGACTGTTCCTGGAGGACACTAACGCATTGTGAACTGGATCAATTAGTACACAATGCTGACACAGTCCGGTTCATCAAGAGTAGATTAGAATGGTTGGGTTACGTAAGACTGTTCCTGGAGGACACTAACGCATTGTGAACTGTATCAATTAGTACACAATGCTGACACAGTCCGGTTCATCAAGAGTAGATTAGAATGGTTGGTATACGTAAGACTGTTCCTGGAGGACACTAACGCATTGTGAACTGTATCAATTAGTACACAATGCTGACACAGTCCGGTTCATCAAGAGTAGATTAGAATGGTTGGGTTACGTAAGACGAATGGTTAATAGTAGAACAACTAAAATAATCGCATAATGGAAACCAATAGGTAGTAGAATTAGAGGAAGATCTAAGAAAAGATGGACAGATGACGTAGAGGATGATTTGAGAAGTATGGATGTGAGAGGCTGGACGGGACTGTGTGGTGAGATGACGGAATCGTTGAGCAGACCATACGACGTTCCAAGTCGCATGGCACCTGACGGATTAGGAAACTCTAACTAACACACACAAACGCAGCTGGTATTATGTTCCGTCCTGAGGGAAAGTAATTGTATTTGAAATTAAACATTGGTTTTGTTATTGTGTGAAGGGCTGCAAGTTCTGTCAACTAAATGACAAAGACACAACTCACTTATAACGAATTTCCAAGCACAAGAGATGGAAACTATAATATTCTGGCCGGTCATTAATACAATCTTCTCTTGTGGTGTATTCATTGTTCATAACCGTGAATGTTGAACACTGTTGAACCGTCATTGTTCCGACCTGAATGTAAACGTAAACACTCCGCAACAAAATCAGTTCTCGATAAACTTTGGGCACAAACGCACGTTTCACGATCACTGATCAGTGTTTACGAATTCGTTTTTTGTAAATAGTAACTGCTTTACAATATTGTGCACAGTGTGTATGTACTGAGGATGATCTATGACTGAAATCGATCGAAATTAAAAATGTGAGTAATTAAAACTTTTCTTGGTCAGTCAGGGTGCGTGAAGCGTAACTAATAGGTAATCTCGAGTTATCTACTTCCTGATATATTACTGCACCTAGGGCTACACTTGAACTGTCTGTCTGCACAACAAACGGTTTTGTAAAATCGGCTAATTGTAGTACGGGGGGCGATATGATGCTTTCTTTTAATTTCTCACATGCGGTTTGGTGTTGCTCATTCCACTCAAATTTAACTCCCTTCTTTCTTAGAGTATTTAGCGGTGCTGCAATTTCGGCTAGATGTGGGATATACTTGTGGAAATAATTTATCATTCCTAAAAATTGGGCAATTCCTTTTGCATCCCGCGGTGGTAAAAATTCTCTGATAGCACGGGTTCGCTCTGGGTCTATGCTTACCTTTCCATTGGCTTTTACGATGTGACCTAGAAATGAGAATTGTGTCACAGCAAAATTTACTTTACTGGGGTTTACGGTTAATCCAGCTTTCTCCAATCGGGATAGTACTTCACGTAGATGTTCAAGATGTTGTTCCATTGACTCGCTGTAAATAACAATGTCATCTAGGTAGTGGTACACATATTTAAACTTTATGTCATGAAATATTTTTTCTAATAATCTGCTACATACAGAACTACCTTGGGATATACCAAATGGTACCCTTGTAAATTGGTACAGGTTGAAAGGGACGGCAAATGCGGTTAGACGTTTTGATTCTTCCGAAAGGGGTATCTGATGAAATGCCTGATTTAAATCCATAATGGTAAAAATTTTTGCGTTCGTAAAATAATGAAAAGCACTGTGGATGTCGGGAAGTGGTATTGATTCAAATTCTATCCGTTTATTTAGTTGTCTATAGTCTACAACTAATCTATGTTTATCGTTGCTTTTGGGTACTAAAAACGCGGGGGATGAATAAGATGACGTAGAGGGTTCGATGACTCCTTGTTCTAATAGTTTATTAATTTGGTTCCTCATTACTTCCATTTTTGGAGGTGATAACTTGTATGGGGCTAAACGTATTACTTTATTATCGCTCAAATTTATTTTGTACTCTATCAGGTCCGTCAGTCCTAACTTAGGGGTGAGGACATTGGAGAATTGTTTGATTAAAGTTTGTATGTTCCGTCTATCTTTACTTTCCAGATGACCCAATTCACATTCACATTCGTGATGCTTTAGATGTGAAGAAGTAGTGCTAGTTCTTTCTCTGTTATTAGAATTATCATCCAAGTTATATTTCCGTGAACGATCGAATCCAAAGTAAAATTTCTTATCGTGAATATTTAGAATTAGTCCTGTTCTACTGATAAAATCAGCACCTAATATTAACTCGGGTCCTAATTCGTCACATACTAACATTGGAAAATACCACGTCAGATTTTTTATTTTTACCTTAAACGTGATGATACGTTTTATCATTAAGTTTTGTTTGTTGGCGGTAGAGCATTTAATATTTACTGGTTGACAGCGTTTAACTAAATTATGTTTAAATAATTTATTGGCTAGGTCTTGACTAATTAAACTTCGCGTTGATCCGGAATCAATTAAACCGAGGGTGGATGTAACACCAAGGTCAACTTGTATATACGGTAATTGACACTTACTGAAATCACATTTATTAATAGCGTTACATTTATCGATAAATTTTTTTACATAGGGGTCTAGTTTTCTTTTGTTATTATTATTAATTTGTTTTATTTTATTGTCTCTCAGGGGTTTACCTGTTTTCACGTTGCTGCGGAAGACACAGGGTTTCGGATCTCCCTGCCTTACATGTTTTTTTGGATAATTTGTTTTTTGATCATACTGTTTCCGTTTACAGTTTCTACTGAGATGTCCAGGTTTTCCGCAGTTATAGCATATACATATTCCTTACGTGGGGTCTCACTGGTTTCCTGTCGTGGTTGAGGCTCCTTGGACTTACCATGGCCATAGGTTGATCTTTGAAATGGTCTTCTTTCTCGTACACTTCTTGCGTCTGAGACTAATGCTTGCATTTCTTTTCTATGTGGTGTAGTGGATACCGGTACATGTCTGTGCTGATCTGCGTACCACACATTGGAAGAGTGAATACTACATTGTTCAAGGTCAGCGAAAGTTAGGGGTCTACTTATTAGTGCTAAACGGGAGCGTTCATCAGGAGATAAGCCTACTAGGATAGTATCGACCAATTGTTTCTCAGTCCAGTCGACTTGTAGTATACGTGAAGATTCTCGGATGTCCGCAATATAGTGGGCCAGTCTTTCATGAGCTCCTTGTACTCGAAGTACCGTATTTCTTTTGATGTCCTCATAAATTCCAGTGGGGATAAAATATTTGATTATATTCGTATGAAGTTCTTCTACTGGAAGAGTCGAGTTTAATGATTCTAGTACACGATCTCGTAAAGGTGGTTTACATTTGGGTAAGATTACTTGCAGTATTTGCCGATCGTTTAATTGTTGTAGATCTTTTATTTGCAGTAGGTATCGGATAAAAGTCAACAGTATCGTGATACTTAACCCATCTGTGTAAGGAATTTCATTAATTATTTTCTCTACGGGGTGGGAAATCTTTCCGTAGAGGTCAACATTAAAATTTACATTTGGTATTTCTTTCGAAGTATTAGTGGTCGCATTAGGATTTGGAATCGCATATTGACTAGAGCGAGTACGCTGAACTTTAGGCTGTGAGGGTTCTAACATAGTTAGGGTATTTAATTCTCTACTGGGTAATGGTTCAAGACTCGGTGGTATCTTAGATACGGTGGGAGATTCGGGGTTCGATGTGGTGGGAGGGTGTTCTAAAGTAGGGGATTGAACAGGGGAGATATATAATTTTTGCAAATAATGCTCAATTTCCTCCATTCTCGAAGAATCTGACTTTCGTCGTAAGTCGTTGATAATCATGGGTAATTGGCATAATGCCTCATCCGCAAATTTCTGCACATCTGCGGGGACTACGGGGACATCGGGCCAGCTTAATAAATTATTCAAGCGGCGGGTTAAATGTTCTATACGTTGAGTAACGCGCAAAAGTTTCGTAGGTGATTTTTTGTCCTGAAGGTTCTGAGATAATACTATCAGTTCCCTATATTTCGCATAACATGTTTCTCGTTCGCCGTCATAATCGAGTTCACGCAATCTATCTAACTGCGAGGTTATCTCTGATCCGGTTTGCCGTAATGATTTTCGTAATTCAGACACGGTTACATTCACGTGTTTTAGACCTCGTAAAAGAGCTTCGTAGCATAGCTCGTCTTTTAATAATAGATCAGGATTAAATTCAGCCATTTTCGTAAAGTGAGTGGCTATAACTAATTATTCTATTATTTGCATTTACTACTATACAACGCTATATCATTTTACACAAATTTAAAAATATAATTAAATCGTATTCTTACACTTTTATTAATAATCCATTAAAATGAGATGACAAAGGTTGTCATTTTACATGGGTAGAGAGAGAAATCTCACACAGGCTTACATATGCGTACGGCAAAACATTCCCCCTACGGTTACTAACACATGAACAGACACGCTTCTTATCACAATAGAACTAACAAAGAGGGAGTCGTTATTGTTTAACTCAACTATGGGGGAGAGGTTCACTGTGACAGTTTACACACACTCACAGGCGCAGACAGGAATTCTACTGGTCTGAAATTGTTTACAAACCGACAGGTTGATGAATGAACTTTTGACAAGCGCGTACCTGCTGTTATATCGTATTCTTGGGGCGTCTTTAGTTAACATGATGTTCATTCCTATATCTAAATAATAATTAACTTACTTATTTATAAAACTATTATAATAACTATTATCGTTTAATTGTATTTAAAAGTTTAGACACATTTTAAAGTACACGAGTGAATAAATCAACAGCTTATGGACTGGGTTAATCGGGACACAATTACTGCTTACACAACACAAGACACAAAAAAATTTTTTTTTTTTTTAATTAGCAGCAAAATTTTAACAAATTAGCAGAGTTGCGCAATTTATAACATCTTCTCTAGTGTTATAACTTAGGGAACCCGAGATAATTGGTTCTGCCAATTATTCAGGCTGCCTTATTCGACGAGCTGAAATTTAATCAGAACAACACAGAGTAAATATAAAAGGAATCAGGGATTGGGAAAACTGTTGATTTATGTACTCAGTATATGTGTGTAACAAGAAGACTTCTCTTTATTAAACATTTAAAAAAAATAACATTTACTCAAAAGATAGATCCCATGACATTACTAATTGAATTATTAAAGTTATTTGAATTCTTTATTTAAACTTTGGGATCACAACAGATTTTATTTAGCTATACCACGGATCCGGGTAACCTTAGGTATTTAGTCATCAAACCTTTAATTATATTCACTTCATGATATTAGCTTGCAAGACCTTTAGTTTTATGCTTCATTATTATTCCATTTGAAGAATGGTATTAATTATACTACGATACATTAAGATTTAACTTTTACAATGTATTATGTCTGAATAGTTACATTAAATTCTTAGAGTTAATCCTTTTTAATCTTTACAACTTTAATCGTCTCTGAAAAGTCTCTCTTTTAAAGTGTATTGTGTTACAATTATAATTGTTATTTATTCCTCGATAGACGTGCTATCGAGTCACCTTTAATTTGGTATGTAGAAATTTCCTCCGGGAGTGTCCGTCTTGGGAATCCTTAAAAGCGTCGTCCTCATCTAGGTCTGGTCTTAGTCATTAAAGGCTTAAACGTCTGCAGTCTAGGTCGAACCTTCTACGATGGTAGGCGTCGATTCTCTGATGTCTCGAACGGCATCTTCTGTCGGGTCTACTAGAGTTGTAAATTCTGGTAGCTCACATCTCCAGGTAGGATGTTTAAAGTGTCGTCAGTTGGTGAAGTTAGCAGTCATCGTTATTAATACTCGTACTTTTGTTGTCACATATTTCTTCTTGTTACCATGTTTCTGATTTTTAATTAATGTTACATGTTATACTCTTTAGTGTAGCAGAAAATAAACTACATTTGAAATAAGCCAAACTAACAACAAATCACACAACATTCCAACAGAGCTTTTGCTCGTGCGTGTGCACTGCTTGGAGACTTCATAGCGAGAGAGAGATTTTTCGCCCGCTTCCACTGGTACTGCACGGGGTAGTGGGGTGTTTATTCCGCGAGAATATAGTCCCTGTCTCTCTCTAAATAAACATTTGTATTTATACAAACTATCCCTAGATAAAAATACATAATTTAAATGAGTTGTTTTAGTGACTATCTGTGTCTTCACATTCTTTAATTATTAACATTAGTTTTTTATTTTATTCTTAATTACAGAAGACTCGGAAAACATGTCGAGTCCGGAATCAACAGGTAGGCGCCTGATAGCAAGCAAGGGTTAAATACGACAATAATAATTATTTACAATATGCCTTTTTATTACAGTTTCTTTGCCCTTATTAATTACTTATTCCTTTCACACTTAGTACCTACATGTTTTTTTTTTTATTATTGTGAGATTTAAATGGTTAATGGCTCGCAACCTTACTTTTTTTTATTTCTTTTTTTTTTTTATAATGGTTACAATTTAAATCGTCACATACTCCGCCTCTTAACCAACACAGACTCCTGAAAATATGGTCAGCAACGTACCGAGAGTATGCTTGGGGCGTACCGTGTGAAATTTCTCTCACCCGTTTTTCTCTGTATGTAACTACGAGCAGCATTTGTCACTCTTGACTTGCTGATTCTTACTATCTATACATATAATTCATAATTTACACACTAGCTCTACTACTACATAAAATTCACACACTATAAACGTCTTTTCAACATTCTAAATTTTCTTAACTCTACTACTTATAACTACTACCGGATTTTTCTTTTGTGTGAGTTGTCTCTTTTCCTTTTTTTTTTGGATGTCAGCTGACTTCTTGCTTTGCTCTACATTCGATGAATAGGATTCAAGGTTGATCAGGCCTCGTACCTATTTATACGACAAGGTAGCCAAAAGTTACGCAAGTACTCTTTGCAGTTGAGTACAAAACTTCTACCTTTTGTTTTTTACATTTATTTATTTATTTATTTAACTTGCACGCTACCATTTTCTTCTTCGTGATAACGTTTTATCTGCGAAATATGTGTCCTTCGCACATATTTTTGAGTAGATGGTTCGTACAGGGTTACAGTTACCGGAGTTAAGTATTTGTGAATTTGATAAGGACCGCTCCATCTGTATGATAGCTTGGAAGTTGTCTTATCGATTGCACTACTCGTTGGGTGCGTTTTATACATAACTAAGTCTCCGATTTGGCACTTTACTTTATTATTATTATTCTTTTGCTCGTAATATTTCCTTGACTTCGCTAAGTTTGTTCGTAAATTAGCGCGCGCTTCATTCAATATTTTCCTAATATTTTTATCCCTAATTTCAAGGGGTAACAATTCATGTATTTTCCACTTTGTGGATAATGGGTGGTTAGGTTTATACTTGAACAATAATTCGAATGGGGTAGACTTATGTCCTTCATGATATGCTGAATTAAAGGCGAATTGTATCCAGGATAGGTTCTGGTCCCAAGAAGTATGGTCGTTAGCATGGTAGGCTATTAAAGCAGATTTTAGGTTTCGCAAATACCTCTCAGCTATATTACCTTGCGGACGATACTCTGTAGTGGTAATGTGGTCTATACCTAGTTTGAAACACATGTTCCTGAATTCCTTAGACTTGAACTGTGGTCCGTTGTCCGACACTAGATGGACTGGAATACCGAATTCTTTGAATAATCTATTCTGTAAAATGCTTACTGTTGTCGTAGCTAAAGCTCGCCGCATGGGGTACATCCAGACGAATTTACTAAAA
Source organism: Magicicada septendecula (assembly GCA_034769895.1). NCBI lineage: Eukaryota > Metazoa > Arthropoda > Insecta > Hemiptera > Cicadidae > Magicicada > Magicicada septendecula. The sequence continues at coordinate 281,906,585 of CM068371.1, forward strand.
GAATCTACGCAAATTAGTAACATTGTATTTCCTGATTTAGAACGTGGGTAGGGTCCTGAAAAGTCTAAATAAATTTTGGCGAATGGGGTAGCAGGAATCTCTGATATTAACTGACTTATTTGGCTGTTTCTCGCTGGTTTGCTGAGTGCGCACAACTTACACTTCTTTACAAAGTTAGCGATCTCACTGTTCATATTTTCCCAGTGATATTCTTTACGAATTCGATGTATGGTTTTATTTATTCCCATATGTGCTCCAATGGTGGAAGAGTGATAATATTCCATCAGCATAGGTTTAATAATATCAGGGGCGATTATTCGTAAATATTTTCCGTTCGCTATTCTACAACATAATACTCTCTTACTTAATAGGTATTTTTCTGACTTGTTTCCTTTTTCAAGTTGTTCAATAATTGCACTCAAACGTGGGTCTTGTTGTTGATAATGGGCTAAATCCGTAAATGCAAGAGGAAATTCGGTAATTAAAGTATTAATAATCGGCATTTCTCTACTCTTGTTTTCATAAGTATTACTACTCGGCAGGAACATACGTGACAGGGTATCGGCAACTACGTTTTGGGTGCCTCTAATATGTTGTACTTTGAATTTAAAACAATTTAATCTTAATACCCATCTTCCGATACGACCTAACTGTTTTGGGTGATTCAGTAGCCACGATAAAGCTTGATTATCTGTTTCTAACAAAAACTCTTTATGTTCTAAAAAAGGTTTGAACTTCTCAAAAGCGAAAACGATAGCTAAACATTCTAATTCGTATGCGGAGTATTTTTTTTCTTGGTCAGTCAGGGTGCGTGAAGCGTAACTAATAGGTAATCTCGAGTTATCTACTTCCTGATATATTACTGCACCTAGGGCTACACTTGAACTGTCTGTCTGCACAACAAACGGTTTTGTAAAATCGGCTAATTGTAGTACGGGGGGCGATATGATGCTTTCTTTTAATTTCTCACATGCGGTTTGGTGTTGCTCATTCCACTCAAATTTAACTCCCTTCTTTCTTAGAGTATTTAGCGGTGCTGCAATTTCGGCTAGATGTGGGATATACTTGTGGAAATAATTTATCATTCCTAAAAATTGGGCAATTCCTTTTGCATCCCGCGGTGGTAACAATTCTCTGATAGCACGGGTTCGCTCTGGGTCTATGCTTACCTTTCCATTGGCTTTTACGATGTGACCTAGAAATGAGAATTGTGTCACAGCAAAATTTACTTTACTGGGGTTTACGGTTAATCCAGCTTTCTCCAATCGGGATAGTACTTCACGTAGATGTTCAAGATGTTGTTCCATTGACTCGCTGTAAATAACAATGTCATCTAGGTAGTGGTACACATATTTAAACTTTATGTCATGAAATAATTTTTCTAATAATCTGCTACATACAGAACTACCTTGGGATATACCAAATGGTACCCTTGTAAATTGGTACAGGTTGAAAGGGACGGCAAATGCGGTTAGACGTTTTGATTCTTCCGAAAGGGGTATCTGATGAAATGCCTGATTTAAATCCATAATGGTAAAAATTTTTGCGTTCGTAAAATAATGAAAAGCACTGTGGATGTCGGGAAGTGGTATTGATTCAAATTCTATCCGTTTATTTAGTTGTCTATAGTCTACAACTAATCTATGTTTATCGTTGCTTTTGGGTACTAAAAACGCGGGGGATGAATAAGATGACGTAGAGGGTTCGATGACTCCTTGTTCTAATAGTTTATTAATTTGGTTCCTCATTACTTCCATTTTTGGAGGTGATAACTTGTATGGGGCTAAACGTATTACTTTATTATCGCTCAAATTTATTTTGTACTCTATCAGGTCCGTCAGTCCTAACTTAGGGGTGAGGACATTGGAGAATTGTTTGATTAAAGTTTGTATGTTCCGTCTATCTTTACTTTCCAGATGACCCAATTCACATTCACATTCGTGATGCTTTAGATGTGAAGAAGTAGTGCTAGTACTTTCTCTGTTATTAGAATTATCATCCAAGTTATATTTCCGTGAACGATCGAATCCAAAGTAAAATTTCTTATCGTGAATATTTAGAATTAGTCCTGTTCTACTGATAAAATCAGCACCTAATATTAACTCGGGTCCTAATTCGTCACATACTAACATTGGAAAATACCACGTCAGATTTTTTATTTTTACCTTAAACGTGATGATACGTTTTATCATTAAGTTTTGTTTGTTGGCGGTAGAGCATTTAATATTTACTGGTTGACAGCGTTTAACTAAATTATGTTTAAATAATTTATTGGCTAGGTCTTGACTAATTAAACTTCGCGTTGATCCGGAATCAATTAAACCGAGGGTGGATGTAACACCAAGGTCAACTTGTATATACGGTAATTGACACTTACTGAAATCACATTTATTAATAGCGTTACATTTATCGATAAATTTTTTTACATAGGGGTCTAGTTTTCTTTTGTTATTATTATTAATTTGTTTTATTTTATTGTCTCTCAGGGGTTTACCTGTTTTCACGTTGCTGCGGAAGACACAGGGTTTCGGATCTCCCTGCCTTACATGTTTTTTTGGATAATTTGTTTTTTGATCATACTGTTTCCGTTTACAGTTTCTACTGAGATGTCCAGGTTTTCCGCAGTTATAGCATATACATATTCCTTACGTGGGGTCTCACTGGTTTCCTGTCGTGGTTGAGGCTCCTTGGACTTACCATGGCCATAGGTTGATCTTTGAAATGGTCTTCTTTCTCGTACACTTCTTGCGTCTGAGACTAATGCTTGCATTTCTTTTCTATGTGGTGTAGTGGATACCGGTACATGTCTGTGCTGATCTGCGTACCACACATTGGAAGAGTGAATACTACATTGTTCAAGGTCAGCGAAAGTTAGGGGTCTACTTATTAGTGCTAAACGGGAGCGTTCATCAGGAGATAAGCCTACTAGGATAGTATCGACCAATTGTTTCTCAGTCCAGTCGACTTGTAGTATACGTGAAGATTCTCGGATGTCCGCAATATAGTGGGCCAGTCTTTCATGAGCTCCTTGTACTCGAAGTACCGTATTTCTTTTGATGTCCTCATAAATTCCAGTGGGGATAAAATATTTGATTATATTCGTATGAAGTTCTTCTACTGGAAGAGTCGAGTTTAATGATTCTAGTACACGATCTCGTAAAGGTGGTTTACATTTGGGTAAGATTACTTGCAGTATTTGCCGATCGTTTAATTGTTGTAGATCTTTTATTTGCAGTAGGTATCGGATAAAAGTCAACAGTATCGTGATACTTAACCCATCTGTGTAAGGAATTTCATTAATTATTTTCTCTACGGGGTGGGAAATCTTTCCGTAGAGGTCAACATTAAAATTTACATTTGGTATTTCTTTCGAAGTATTAGTGGTCGCATTAGGATTTGGAATCGCATATTGACTAGAGCGAGTACGCTGAACTTTAGGCTGTGAGGGTTCTAACATAGTTAGGGTATTTAATTCTCTACTGGGTAATGGTTCAAGACTCGGTGGTATCTTAGATACGGTGGGAGATTCGGGGTTCGATGTGGTGGGAGGGTGTTCTAAAGTAGGGGATTGAACAGGGGAGATATATAATTTTTGCAAATAATGCTCAATTTCCTCCATTCTCGAAGAATCTGACTTTCGTCGTAAGTCGTTGATAATCATGGGTAATTGGCATAATGCCTCATCCGCAAATTTCTGCACATCTGCGGGGACTACGGGGACATCGGGCCAGCTTAATAAATTATTCAAGCGGCGGGTTAAATGTTCTATACGTTGAGTAACGCGCAAAAGTTCCGTAGGTGATTTTTTGTCCTGAAGGTTCTGAGATAATACTATCAGTTCCCTATATTTCGCATAACATGTTTCTCGTTCGGCGTCATAATCGAGTTCACGCAATCTATCTAACTGCGAGGTTATCTCTGATCCGGTTTGCCGTAATGATTTTCGTAATTCAGACACGGTTACATTCACGTGTTTTAGACCTCGTAAAAGAGCTTCGTAGCATAGCTCGTCTTTTAATAATAGATCAGGATTAAATTCAGCCATTTTCGTAAAGTGAGTGGCTATAACTAATTATTCTATTATTTGCATTTACTACTATACAACGCTATATCATTTTACACAAATTTAAAAATATAATTAAATCGTATTCTTACACTTTTATTAATAATCCATTAAAATGAGATGACAAAGGTTGTCATTTTACATGGGTAGAGAGAGAAATCTCACACAGGCTTACATATGCGTACGGCAAAACATTCCCCCTACGGTTACTAACACATGAACAGACACGCTTCTTATCACAATAGAACTAACAAAGAGGGAGTCGTTATTGTTTAACTCAACTATGGGGGAGAGGTTCACTGTGACAGTTTACACACACTCACAGGCGCAGACAGGAATTCTACTGGTCTGAAATTGTTTACAAACCGACAGGTTGATGAATGAACTTTTGACAAGCGCGTACCTGCTGTTATATCGTATTCTTGGGGCGTCTTTAGTTAACATGATGTTCATTCCTATATCTAAATAATAATTAACTTACTTATTTATAAAACTATTATAATAACTATTATCTTTTAATTGTATTTAAAAGTTTAGACACATTTTAAAGTACACGAGTGAATAAATCAACAGCTTATGGACTGGGTTAATCGGGACACAATTACTGCTTAAACAACACAAGTCACAAAAAATTTTTTTTTTTTTTTTTAATTAGCAGAGTTGCGCAATTTATAACATCTTCTCTAGTGTTATAACTTAGGGAACCCGAGATAATTGGTTCTGCCAATTATTCAGGCTGCCTTATTCGACGAGCTGAAATTTAATCAGAACAACACAGAGTAAATATAAAAGGAATCAGGGAATGGTAAAACTGTTGATTTATGTACTCAGTATATGTGTGTAACAAGAAGACTTCTCTTTATTAAACATTTAAAAAAATAACATTTACTCAAAAGATAGATCCCATGACATTACTAATTGAATTATTAAAGTTATTTGAATTCTTTATTTAAACTTTGGGATCACAACAGATTTTATTTAGCTATACCACGGATCCGGGTAACCTTAGGTATTTAGTCATCAAACCTTTAATTATATTCACTTCATGATATTAGCTTGCAAGACCTTTAGTTTTATGCTTCATTATTATTCCATTTGAAGAATGGTATTAATTATACTACGATACATTAAGATTTAACTTTTACAATGTATTATGTCTGAATAGTTACATTAAATTCTTAGAGTTAATTCTTTTTAATCTTTACAACTTTAATCGTCTCTGAAAAGTCTCTCTTTTAAAGTGTATTGTGTTACAATTATAATTGTTATTTATTCCTCGATAGACGTGCTATCGAGTCACCTTTAATTTGGTATGTAGAAATTTCCTCCGGGAGTGTCCGTCTTGGGAATCCTTAAAAGCGTCGTCCTCATCTAGGTCTGGTCTTAGTCATTAAAGGCTTAAACGTCTGCAGTCTAGGTCGAACCTTCTACGATGGTAGGCGTCGATTCTCTGATGTCTCGAACGGCATCTTCTGTCGGGTCTACTAGAGTTGTAAATTCTGGTAGCTCACATCTCCAGGTAGGATGTTTAAAGTGTCGTCAGTTGGTGAAGTTAGCAGTCATCGTTATTAATACTCGTACTTTTGTTGTCACATATTTCTTCTTGTTACCACGTTTCTGATTTTTAATTAATGTTACATGTTACACTCTTTAGTGTAGCAGAAAATAAACTACATTTGAAATAAGCCAAACTAACAACAAATCACACAACATTCCAACAGAGCTTTTGCTCGTGCGTGTGCACTGCTTGGAGACTTCATAGCGAGAGAGAGATTTTTCGCCCGCTTCCACTGGTACTGCACGGGGTAGTGGGGTGTTTATTCCGCGAGAATATAGTCCCTGTCTCTCTCTAAATAAACATTTTTATTTATACAAATTATCCCTAGATAAAAATACATAATTTAAATGAGTTGTTTTAGTGACTATCTGTGTCTTCAGATTCTTTAATTATTAACATTAGTTTTTTATTTTATTCTTAATTACAGAAGACTCGGAAAACATGTCGAGTCCGGAATCAACAGGTAGGCGCCTGATAGCAAGCAAGGGTTAAATACGACAATAATAATTATTTACAATATGCCTTTTTATTACAGTTTCTTTGCCCTTATTAATTACTTATTCCTTTCACACTTAGTACCTACATGTTTTTTTATTATTATTGTGAGATTTAAATGGTTAATGGCTCGCAACCTTACTTTTTTTTATTTCTTTTTTTTTTTTTTATAATGGTTACAATTTAAATCGTCACATACTCCGCCTCTTAACCAACACAGACTCCTGAAAATATGGTCAGCAACGTACCGAGAGTATGCTTGGGGCGTACCGTGTGAAATTTCTCTCACCCGTTTTTCTCTGTATGTAACTACGAGCAGCATTTGTCACTCTTGACTTGCTGATTCTTACTATCTATACATATACTTCATAATTTACACACTAGCTCTACTACTACATAAAATTCACACACTATAAACGTCTTTTCAACATTCTAAATTTTCTTAACTCTACTACTTATAACTACTACCGGATTTTTCTTTTGTGTGAGTTGTCTCTTTTCCTTTTTTTTTTTTGGATGTCAGCTGACTTCTTGCTTTGCTCTACATTCGATGAATAGGATTCAAGGTTGATCAGGCCTCGTACCTATTTATACGACAAGGTAGCCAAAAGTTACGCAAGTACTCTTTGCAGTTGAGTACAAAACTTCTACCTTTTGTTTTTTACATTTATTTATTTATTTATTTAACTTGCACGCTACCATTTTCTTCTTCGTGATAACGTTTTATCTGCGAAATATGTGTCCTTCGCACATATTTTTGAGTAGATGGTTCGTACAGGGTTACAGTTACCGGAGTTAAGTATTTGTGAATTTGATAAGGACCGCTCCATCTGTATGATAGCTTGGAAGTTGTCTTATCGATTGCACTACTCGTTGGGTGCGTTTTATACATAACTAAGTCTCCGATTTGGTACTTTACTTTATTATTATTATTCTTTTGCTCGTAATATTTCCTTGACTTCGCTAAGTTTGTTCGTAAATTAGCGCGCGCTTCATTCAATATTTTCCTAATATTTTTATCCCTAATTTCAAGGGGTAACAATTCATGTATTTTCCACTTTGTGGATAATGGGTGGTTAGGTTTATACTTGAACAATAATTCGAATGGGGTAGACTTATGTCCTTCATGATATGCTGAATTAAAGGCGAATTGTATCCAGGATAGGTTCTGGTCCCAAGAAGTATGGTCGTTAGCATGGTAGGCTATTAAAGCAGATTTTAGGTTTCGCAAATACCTCTCAGCTATATTACCTTGCGGACGATACTCTGTAGTGGTAATGTGGTCTATACCTAGTTTGAAACACATGTTCCTGAATTCCTTAGACTTGAACTGTGGTCCGTTGTCCGACACTAGATGGACTGGAATACCGAATTCTTTGAATAATCTATTCTGTAAAATGCTTACTGTTGTCGTAGCTAAAGCTCGCCGCATGGGGTACATCCAGACGAATTTACTAAAAGAATCTACGCAAATTAGTAACATTGTATTTCCTGATTTAGAACGTGGGTAGGGTCCTGAAAAGTCTAAATAAATTTTGGCGAATGGGGTAGCAGGAATCTCTGATATTAACTGACTTATTTGGCTGTTTCTCGCTGGTTTGCTGAGTGCGCACAACTTACACTTCTTTACAAAGTTAGCGATCTCACTGTTCATATTTTCCCAGTGATATTCTTTACGAATTCGATGTATGGTTTTATTTATTCCCATATGTGCTCCAATGGTGGAAGAGTGATAATATTCCATCAGCATAGGTTTAATAATATCAGGGGCGATTATTCGTAAATATTTTCCGTTCGCTATTCTACAACATAATACTCTCTTACTTAATAGGTATTTTTCTGACTTGTTTCCTTTTTCAAGTTGTTCAATAATTGCACTCAAACGTGGGTCTTGTTGTTGATAATGGGCTAAATCCGTAAATGCAAGAGGAAATTCGGTAATTAAAGTATTAATAATCGGCATTTCTCTACTCTTGTTTTCATAAGTATTACTACTCGGCAGGAACATACGTGACAGGGTATCGGCAACTACGTTTTGGGTGCCTCTAATATGTTGTACTTTGAATTTAAAACAATTTAATCTTAATACCCATCTTCCGATACGACCTAACTGTTTTGGGTGATTCAGTAGCCACGATAAAGCTTGATTATCTGTTTCTAACAAAAACTCTTTATGTTCTAAAAAAGGTTTGAACTTCTCAAAAGCGAAAACGATAGCTAAACATTCTAATTCGTATGCGGAGTATTTTTTTTCTTGGTCAGTCAGGGTGCGTGAAGCGTAACTAATAGGTAATCTCGAGTTATCTACTTCCTGATATATTACTGCACCTAGGGCTACACTTGAACTGTCTGTCTGCACAACAAACGGTTTTGTAAAATCGGCTAATTGTAGTACGGGGGGCGATATGATGCTTTCTTTTAATTTCTCAAATGCGGTTTGGTGTTGCTCATTCCACTCAAATTTAACTCCCTTCTTTCTTAGAGTATTTAGCGGTGCTGCAATTTCGGCTAGATGTGGGATATACTTGTGGAAATAATTTATCATTCCTAAAAATTGGGCAATTCCTTTTGCATCCCGCGGTGGTAAAAATTCTCTGATAGCACGGGTTCGCTCTGGGTCTATGCTTACCTTTCCATTGGCTTTTACGATGTGACCTAGAAATGAGAATTGTGTCACAGCAAAATTTACTTTACTGGGGTTTACGGTTAATCCAGCTTTCTCCAATCGGGATAGTACTTCACGTAGATGTTCAAGATGTTGTTCCATTGACTCGCTGTAAATAACAATGTCATCTAGGTAGTGGTACACATATTTAAACTTTATGTCATGAAATAATTTTTCTAATAATCTGCTACATACAGAACTACCTTGGGATATACCAAATGGTACCCTTGTAAATTGGTACAGGTTGAAAGGGACGGCAAATGCGGTTAGACGTTTTGATTCTTCCGAAAGGGGTATCTGATGAAATGCCTGATTTAAATCCATAATGGTAAAAATTTTTGCGTTCGTAAAATAATGAAAAGCACTGTGGATGTCGGGAAGTGGTATTGATTCAAATTCTATCCGTTTATTTAGTTGTCTATAGTCTACAACTAATCTATGTTTATCGTTGCTTTTGGGTACTAAAAACGCGGGGGATGAATAAGATGACGTAGAGGGTTCGATGACTCCTTGTTCTAATAGTTTATTAATTTGGTTCCTCATTACTTCCATTTTTGGAGGTGATAACTTGTATGGGGCTAAACGTATTACTTTATTATCGCTCAAATTTATTTTGTACTCTATCAGGTCCGTCAGTCCTAACTTAGGGGTGAGGACATTGGAGAATTGTTTGATTAAAGTTTGTATGTTCCGTCTATCTTTACTTTCCAGATGACCCAATTCACATTCACATTCGTGATGCTTTAGATGTGAAGAAGTAGTGCTAGTACTTTCTCTGTTATTAGAATTATCATCCAAGTTATATTTCCGTGAACGATCGAATCCAAAGTAAAATTTCTTATCGTGAATATTTAGAATTAGTCCTGTTCTACTGATAAAATCAGCACCTAATATTAACTCGGGTCCTAATTCGTCACATACTAACATTGGAAAATACCACGTCAGATTTTCTATTTTTACCTTAAACGTGATGATACGTTTTATCATTAAGTTTTGTTTGTTGGCGGTAGAGCATTTAATATTTACTGGTTGACAGCGTTTAACTAAATTATGTTTAAATAATTTATTGGCTAGGTCTTGACTAATTAAACTTCGCGTTGATCCGGAATCAATTAAACCGAGGGTGGATGTAACACCAAGGTCAACTTGTATATACGGTAATTGACACTTACTGAAATCACATTTATTAATAGCGTTACATTTATCGATAAATTTTTTTACATAGGGGTCTAGTTTTCTTTTGTTATTATTATTAATTTGTTTTATTTTATTGTCTCTCAGGGGTTTACCTGTTTTCACGTTGCTGCGGAAGACACAGGGTTTCGGATCTCCCTGCCTTACATGTTTTTTTGGATAATTTGTTTTTTGATCATACTGTTTCCGTTTACAGTTTCTACTGAGATGTCCAGGTTTTCCGCAGTTATAGCATATACATATTCCTTACGTGGGGTCTCACTGGTTTCCTGTCGTGGTTGAGGCTCCTTGGACTTACCATGGCCATAGGTTGATCTTTGAAATGGTCTTCTTTCTCGTACACTTCTTGCGTCTGAGACTAATGCTTGCATTTCTTTTCTATGTGGTGTAGTGGATACCGGTACATGTCTGTGCTGATCTGCGTACCACACATTGGAAGAGTGAATACTACATTGTTCAAGGTCAGCGAAAGTTAGGGGTCTACTTATTAGTGCTAAACGGGAGCGTTCATCAGGAGATAAGCCTACTAGGATACTATCGACCAATTGTTTCTCAGTCCAGTCGACTTGTAGTATACGTGAAGATTCTCGGATGTCCGCAATATAGTGGGCCAGTCTTTCATGAGCTCCTTGTACTCGAAGTACCGTATTTCTTTTGATGTCCTCATAAATTCCAGTGGGGATAAAATATTTGATTATATTCGTATGAAGTTCTTCTACTGGAAGAGTCGAGTTTAATGATTCTAGTACACGATCTCGTAAAGGTGGTTTACATTTGGGTAAGATTACTTGCAGTATTTGCCGATCGTTTAATTGTTGTAGATCTTTTATTTGCAGTAGGTATCGGATAAAAGTCAACAGTATCGTGATACTTAACCCATCTGTGTAAGGAATTTCATTAATTATTTTCTCTACGGGGTGGGAAATCTTTCCGTAGAGGTCAACATTAAAATTTACATTTGGTATTTCTTTCGAAGTATTAGTGGTCGCATTAGGATTTGGAATCGCATATTGACTAGAGCGAGTACGCTGAACTTTAGGCTGTGAGGGTTCTAACATAGTTAGGGTATTTAATTCTCTACTGGGTAATGGTTCAAGACTCGGTGGTATCTTAGATACGGTGGGAGATTCGGGGTTCGATGTGGTGGGAGGGTGTTCTAAAGTAGGGGATTGAACAGGGGAGATATATAATTTTTGCAAATAATGCTCAATTTCCTCCATTCTCGAAGAATCTGACTTTCGTCGTAAGTCGTTGATAATCATGGGTAATTGGCATAATGCCTCATCCGCAAATTTCTGCACATCTGCGGGGACTACGGGGACATCGGGCCAGCTTAATAAATTATTCAAGCGGCGGGTTAAATGTTCTATACGTTGAGTAACGCGCAAAAGTTCCGTAGGTGATTTTTTTGTCCTGAAGGTTCTGAGATAATACTATCAGTTCCCTATATTTCGCATAACATGTTTCTCGTTCGCCGTCATAATCGAGTTCACGCAATCTATCTAACTGCGAGGTTATCTCTGATCCGGTTTGCCGTAATGATTTTCGTAATTCAGACACGGTTACATTCACGTGTTTTAGACCTCGTAAAAGAGCTTCGTAGCATAGCTCGTCTTTTAATAATAGATCAGGATTAAATTCAGCCATTTTCGTAAAGTGAGTGGCTATAACTAATTATTCTATTATTTGCATTTACTACTATACAACGCTATATCATTTTACACAAATTTAAAAATATAATTAAATCGTATTCTTACACTTTTATTAATAATCCATTAAAATGAGATGACAAAGGTTGTCATTTTACATGGGTAGAGAGAGAAATCTCACACAGGCTTACATATGCGTACGGCAAAACATTCCCCCTACGGTTACTAACACATGAAAAGACACGCTTCTTATCACAATAGAACTAACAAAGAGGGAGTCGTTATTGTTTAACTCAACTATGGGGGAGAGGTTCACTGTGACAGTTTACACACACTCACAGGCGCAGACAGGAATTCTACTGGTCTGAAATTGTTTACAAACCGACAGGTTGATGAATGAACTTTTGACAAGCGCGTACCTGCTGTTATATCGTATTCTTGGGGCGTCTTTAGTTAACATGATGTTCATTCCTATATCTAAATAATAATTAACTTACTTATTTATAAAACTATTATAATAACTATTATCGTTTAATTGTATTTAAAAGTTTAGACACATTTTAAAGTACACGAGTGAATAAATCAACAGCTTATGGACTGGGTTAATCGGGACACAATTACTGCTTACACAACACAAGACACAAAAAATTTTTTTTTTTTTTTAATTAGCAGCAAAATTTTAACAAATTAGCAGAGTTGCGCAATTTATAACATCTTCTCTAGTGTTATAACTTAGGGAACCCGAGATAATTGGTTCTGCCAATTATTCAGGCTGCCTTATTCGACGAGCTGAAATTTAATCAGAACAACACAGAGTAAATATAAAAGGAATCAGGGATTGGGAAAACTGTTGATTTATGTACTCAGTATATGTGTGTAACAAGAAGACTTCTCTTTATTAAACATTTAAAAAAAATAACATTTACTCAAAAGATAGATCCCATGACATTACTAATTGAATTATTAAAGTTATTTGAATTCTTTATTTAAACTTTGGGATCACAACAGATTTTATTTAGCTATACCACGGATCCGGGTAACCTTAGGTATTTAGTCATCAAACCTTTAATTATATTCACTTCATGATATTAGCTTGCAAGACCTTTAGTTTTATGCTTCATTATTATTCCATTTGAAGAATGGTATTAATTATACTACGATACATTAAGATTTATCTTTTACAATGTATTATGTCTGAATAGTTACATTAAATTCTTAGAGTTAATTCTTTTTAATCTTTACAACTTTAATCGTCTCTGAAAAGTCTCTCTTTTAAAGTGTATTGTGTTACAATTATAATTGTTATTTATTCCTCGATAGACGTGCTATCGAGTCACCTTTAATTTGGTATGTAGAAATTTCCTCCGGGAGTGTCCGTCTTGGGAATCCTTAAAAGCGTCGTCCTCATCTAGGTCTGGTCTTAGTCATTAAAGGCTTAAACGTCTGCAGTCTAGGTCGAACCTTCTACGATGGTAGGCGTCGATTCTCTGATGTCTCGAACGGCATCTTCTGTCGGGTCTACTAGAGTTGTAAATTCTGGTAGCTCACATCTCCAGGTAGGATGTTTAAAGTGTCGTCAGTTGGTGAAGTTAGCAGTCATCGTTATTAATACTCGTACTTTTGTTGTCACATATTTCTTCTTGTTACCACGTTTCTGATTTTTAATTAATGTTACATGTTACACTCTTTAGTGTAGCAGAAAATAAACTACATTTGAAATAAGCCAAACTAACAACAAATCACACAACATTCCAACAGAGCTTTTGCTCGTGCGTGTGCACTGCTTGGAGACTTCATAGCGAGAGAGAGATTTTTCGCCCGCTTCCACTGGTACTGCACGGGGTAGTGGGGTGTTTATTCCGCGAGAATATAGTCCCTGTCTCTCTCTAAATAAACATTTTTATTTATACAAATTATCCCTAGATAAAAATACATAATTTAAATGAGTTGTTTTAGTGACTATCTGTGTCTTCAGATTCTTTAATTATTAACATTAGTTTTTTATTTTATTCTTAATTACAGAAGACTCGGAAAACATGTCGAGTCCGGAATCAACAGGTAGGCGCCTGATAGCAAGCAAGGGTGAAATACGACAATAATAATTATTTACAATATGCCTTTTTATTACAGTTTCTTTGCCCTTATTAATTACTTATTCCTTTCACACTTAGTACCTACATGTTTTTTTTTATTATTGTGAGATTTAAATGGTTAATGGCTCGCAACCTTACTTTTTTTAATTTCTTTTTTTTTTATAATGGTTACAATTTAAATCGTCACATACTCCGCCTCTTAACCAACACAGACTCCTGAAAATATGATCAGCAACGTACCGAGAGTATGCTTGGGGCGTACCGTGTGAAATTTCTCTCACCCGTTTTTCTCTGTATGTAACTACGAGCAGCATTTGTCACTCTTGACTTGCTGATTCTTACTATCTATACATATACTTCATAATTTACACACTAGCTCTACTACTACATAAAATTCACACACTATAAACGTCTTTTCAACATTCTAAATTTTCTTAACTCTACTACTTATAACTACTACCGGATTTTTCTTTTGTGTGAGTTGTCTCTTTTCCTTTTTTTTTTGGATGTCAGCTGACGTCTTGCTTTGCTCTACATTCGATGAATAGGATTCAAGGTTGATCAGGCCTCGTACCTATTTATACGACAAGGTAGCCAAAAGTTACGCAAGTACTCTTTGCAGTTGAGTACAAAACTTCTACCTTTTGTTTTTTACATTTATTTATTTATTTATTTAACTTGCACGCTACCATTTTCTTCTTCGTGATAACGTTTTATCTGCGAAATATGTGTCCTTCGCACATATTTTTGAGTAGATGGTTCGTACAGGGTTACAGTTACCGGAGTTAAGTATTTGTGAATTTGATAAGGACCGCTCCATCTGTATGATAGCTTGGAAGTTGTCTTATCGATTGCACTACTCGTTGGGTGCGTTTTATACATAACTAAGTCTCCGATTTGGTACTTTACTTTATTATTATTATTCTTTTGCTCGTAATATTTCCTTGACTTCGCTAAGTTTGTTCGTAAATTAGCGCGCGCTTCATTCAATATTTTCCTAATATTTTTGTCCCTAATTTCAAGGGGTAACAATTCATGTATTTTCCACTTTGTGGATAATGGGTGGTTAGGTTTATACTTGAACAATAATTCGAATGGGGTAGACTTATGTCCTTCATGATATGCTGAATTAAAGGCGAATTGTATCCAGGATAGGTTCTGGTCCCAAGAAGTATGGTCGTTAGCATGGTAGGCTATTAAAGCAGATTTTAGGTTTCGCAAATACCTCTCAGCTATATTACCTTGCGGACGATACTCTGTAGTGGTAATGTGGTCTATACCTAGTTTGAAACACATGTTCCTGAATCCCTTAGACTTGAACTGTGGTCCGTTGTCCGACACTAGATGGACTGGAATACCGAATTCTTTGAATAATCTATTCTGTAAAATGCTTACTGTTGTCGTAGCTAAAGCTCGCCGCATGAGGTACATCCAGACGAATTTACTAAAAGAATCTACGCAAATTAGTAACATTGTATTTCCTGATTTAGAACGTGTGTAGGGTCCAGAAAAGTCTAAATAAATTTTGGCGAATGGGGTAGCAGGAATCTCTGATATTAACTGACTTATTTGGCTGTTTCTCGCTGGTTTGCTGAGTGCGCACAACTTACACTTCTTTACAAAGTTAGCGATCTCACTGTTCATATTTTCCCAGTGATATTCTTTACGAATTCGATGTATGGTTTTATTTATTCCCATATGTGCTCCAATGGTGGAAGAGTGATAATATTCCATCAGCATAGGTTTAAAAATATCAGGGGCGATTATTCGTAAATATTTTCCGTTCGCTATTCTACAACATAATACTCTCTTACTTAATAGGTATTTTTCTGACTTGTTTCCTTTTTCAAGTTGTTCAATAATTGCACTCAAACGTGGGTCTTGTTGTTGATAATGGGCTAAATCCGTAAATGCAAGAGGAAATTCGGTAATTAAAGTATTAATAATCGGCATTTCTCTACTCTTGTTTTCATAAGTATTACTACTCGGCTGGAACATACGTGACAGGGTATCGGCAACTACGTTTTGGGTGCCTCTAATATGTTGTACTTTGAATTTAAAACAATTTAATCTTAATACCCATCTTCCGATACGACCTAACTGTTTTGGGTGATTCAGTAGCCACGATAAAGCTTGATTATCTGTTTCTAACAAAAACTCTTTATGTTCTAAAAAAGGTTTGAACTTCTCAAAAGCGAAAACGATAGCTAAACATTCTAATTCGTATGCGGAGTATTTTTTTTCTTGGTCAGTCAGGGTGCGTGAAGCGTAACTAATAGGTAATCTCGAGTTATCTACTTCCTGATATAATACTGCACCTAGGGCTACACTTGAACTGTCTATCTGCACAACAAACGGTTTTGTAAAATCGGCTAATTGTAGTACGGGGGGCGATATGATGCTTTCTTTTAATTTCTCAAATGCGGTTTGGTGTTGCTCATTCCACTCAAATTTAACTCCCTTCTTTCTTAGAGTATTTAGCGGTGCTGCAATTTCGGCTAGATGTGGGATATACTTGTGGAAATAATTTATCATTCCTAAAAATTGGGCAATTCCTTTTGCATCCCGCGGTGGTAAAAATTCTCTGATAGCACGGGTTCGCTCTGGGTCTATGCTTACCTTTCCATTGGCTTTTACGATGTGACCTAAAAATGATAATTGTGTCACAGCAAAATTTACTTTACTGGGGTTTACGGTTAATCCAGCTTTCTCCAATCGGGATAGTACTTCACGTAGATGTTCAAGATGTTGTTCCATTGACTCGCTGTAAATAACAATGTCATCTAGGTAGTGGTACACATATTTAAACTTTATGTCATGAAATAATTTTTCTAATAATCTGCTACATACAGAACTACCTTGGGATATACCAAATGGTACCCTTGTAAATTGGTACAGGTTGAAAGGGACGGCAAATGCGGTTAGACGTTTTGATTCTTCCGAAAGGGGTATCTGATGAAATGCCTGATTTAAATCCATAATGGTAAAAATTTTTGCGTTCGTAAAATAATGAAAAGCACTGTGGATGTCGGGAAGTGGTATTGATTCAAATTCTATCCGTTTATTTAGTTGTCTATAGTCTACAACTAATCTATGTTTATCGTTGCTTTTGGGTACTAAAAACGCGGGGGATGAATAAGATGACGTAGAGGGTTCGATGACTCCTTGTTCTAATAGTTTATTAATTTGGTTCCTCATTACTTCCATTTTTGGAGGTGATAACTTGTATGGGGCTAAACGTATTATTTTATTATCGCTCAAATTTATTTTGTACTCTATCAGGTCCGTCAGTCCTAACTTAGGGGTGAGGACATTGGAGAATTGTTTGATTAAAGTTTGTAAAGTAAAGTTTCTTTGCCCTTATTAATTACTTATTCCTTTCACACTTAGTACCTACATGTTTTTCTTTTTATTATTGTGAGATTTAAATGGTTAATGGCTCGCTACCTTACTTTTTTATTTCTTTTTTTTTTTTAAAATGGTTACAATTTAAATCGTCACAATCAACCAAAAAGAAGTCATTAATTATTGAGTTTAGTAACTCTGAATAGAGTATAAATAACTATTTATTGTGAATGAGTGGACATGATCCATTATTATATTATGTAATGTATATAAAATAAATGTATTAAATGACTTAAATACATTGTTATAAAGAATCTAAGTTAAAATAAAGATTATATAATTGTTATGAAAAAAAATATTAATTTGTTGGATTTGAGACCAAACACTCAGATTTCATGTAAAACTTAATTATTATCACATTAAAATAAAAACTATATGTAATTGTCAAGCAGACAAAAATGAACAATTTATCTTAAATAAAGAAAGCTGTCAAATGAATAAAAGTCAGTCAAGATAGCCAAAAACAGAATTAACTAAAAGCATGTGGTAGGCATATAATATTGTGTGATTTATAGATTTAATGTTGCCAAAATGCAACCAAATTGCATTAGAAAGTTGAAATATGATATAAAGCGACTATACTACTATATTTGACTAACTTTAACATTGTAATAGTCGAGTTAGCAAAATATTTACCTATACCATGTATGGCTGGGGCCAATCAACCAGTATAGAAAATAGTCATATCTGGGTAAATATTTACAAAATGTTGACAAAAATAAAAGAGAATGGTACAATACTTCAGTATACCATAAAAACGGACAGACTCAGTTAAAAATAGGATCAATTATGAAAGAATATAACTTATAAGAGTGAGATTTGTCACACTATGAAAAAGGACATCTCAGGCACACCAATATGATATTATGTTATCCTGTAATAAAGATAATATGTATAAAGAGTAACCAGGTATCACAAAAGACAGACAATGTAATAAACTCTTAGTGTACACTAGGGAAATCCTATATGTGTTAAAGAAAGAGACTAATTATTGTGTTATAACATTGACAACAACATAGGCCATAGGCATGGACCATATAAAATTGAAATTACCTGTGTATTAGATATATTAAAATTTGTTTGTTTTGTTATAGGAAGATAGTAATATTACGTGTTCATATTGTGGAAGAAACATAATAGTTTCACAACAATTTTTTGTTATAAAAATTGAATTTCAATGGCAACAACCCAAGGTGAGAGTTGTATATTGTGTTACTTATTAGAGTTAATTTATTTAAAAACCAATCATAATTAGTATCATTAGATTCAGTTAAAAACAGAGAATCCAAATGTAATAATGGCATGCAAATTGTGAGTACTGATGTAAAACTGTTTGACAAATACCAGAGTAATTTTTGAAATATCCTTAGTGTGAAGAATAAGAAATTTGTTCTAAAAGCTTCGACAGAAATTAAATTTGTTCCATGACGTTCCATTTCTTTATTCTCGAACATTCTAGAAGGAATTTTTACACAAATATACCGGAAGTTCATGAAAAGAAGCAACCTGACTTAGTATAAAAGAGAGACCAAATTCGACCCTAAAACACTTGAAGCTTGAAATCCAGAACAGACGCATCACCCACGACACTGATCAACGCAGCCAAGGCGAAACCGAAGGCGAGAAATCGACACAAGACAGGCGAAGAAAGGCTTTTCCCGTACATTGACAAATAGACTGACTTAACCTCTACAAGAATCTACGCCAATGTGTTGCTGAAATAGAGCAGCAACACGGCACATTTTAATAGAAATCACGCAGCCAGAACGTCAACGGCCCAGGAGGGACCAAAACTTTAAATAGCGAACCAATTCTGCTGTGTTCGCAAAGACAAACTAACTTGACAAAAAAAACTCCCATAACGTATTACATACACAAAGCCTTTCTCGCTACTGCAAGGGTATCAGCGCTGCGACGGCCAATTTGGGAACCAACGCGAAACAGCTGACCTGTAAGCGGCGGGATCCGAGCGAAAATCTACAGCCAAACCGTTTCACAAAAAGTGCGGAAATTGTAAATGATCGTATTTTTGACTTCAGTGCACACATGAAGAGGTGAGATTGAAAAACTACCCGAGAGGAGTGTCCAGTGCGAGATTAATTAACCATTGGAACGTGAGTTACCAAAATTAAAGTCATTTTTTACTTGGTTACATTTGTCACACAGTTGTACTATACATGCCACACACACCTTCAAATCACTTAATTTTTCTTGTAAAGCATCTTATTGATATGTCTTGGTAGTTCAAAGGAGTCAAGTCCTGAGAGTAAAGATTTTTTCACGTATTAAACTCATGCTTTTCAACTGAGTAAAAAGTTGAAAATACGAGCCGATACTTGACTGGAGAAATAAAATTGTCAATAATAATAATAACTTATGAATTTTTTTTGTAACTCTGCAATTTTATAATTTTTTCATGACTGTTAGTCCTTCAGACGATTTTTTTTGAAGAATCATTAAACTTACCTTATTTTTTCAAACTAAACTGACTTGCTTACATTTTTTCATAGAAATAAGATTTAAAAATTTTAATTTCTTTAATAATCACATTTCTTTCTTGGAACAAACGATTCCAAGTGGCGCCCACAAAAAACATAGTATTAAGTTGTGTTACTGGACTACATCACCGCAAAGGATCCAGTCACCGGTAAGTACCAAAAAGTGCGCGGAGGTAACGCCCGACATTTTACAACACATAACAACCCATACACACTTTGCTATTTGTTATAAATTGACGACTCCGACGTGAGGTTGTTGAAGAAGGCTATACGACCACACACAACCAGTTGAGAGAGATATAGAAAGTGGTTATAAATTGGCAGCCCAACTAGTGAGGCTTGAAAAAACGGAACAAGCCCGGCAACTACCAATAGATCAAAATGCCGCAACCTAAGGGAAAAAAGGTGAAGAAGAATGTGGAACCCGAGTTAAATGTGGAAGACGGAGAGGCAGTACAAATGGAGGAAACGGAATTAGAACCGCCCACACTAGAAATGGAAAGACCGGTACAAACGGCAGACGAATTAGAGGAACAAACGGGAGAAGAACCCATACAAATGGTAGAACAAACAGAGAAACCCGAACCAGAAAAAATAACAGGGAGCGTTGACACGAATATAATAATGATGATGCTCCAAAGAATGAAGGAAGATAAGGAGGAAATAATAGAATCCATGAATAAAAATAGACAGGAAGACAAGGCGGAAATAAAAGGAAGTATAGAATCCCTGAAGGAGGAGAGTAATAAAAATAGACGGGAAGATAAGGAGGAAATAATAAAACCCCTGAAGGAGGATAATAACAAAAACATAGAATCTTTAAGGGAGAATATAACCGAGAAAATAAATGACAATGGAAAAAAACTAGAGCTATTTCAGGAGGAGAATAAAAAATGTATAGAGTCCCTGAAAAAAGAAATTAGCATGAAGTACGAAACAGTAAACAAAAAGGATCGATGATAATAAAATCGATAGTGACAGGAAGGTAGAAAACATGGAGAAACAGTTGGAAAGATTACAGGAGGGAAATAATACCCGTTTTGAAAATATAGAGGAACAAATAGTAGAGACCAAACAAGATGTTAGGACTCTCGAAAACAAAGTAAGGCAGAACCAAGACGCCATCATGCAGGAGGTGGGAGAAGTCCAGAAAGACGTTATCGAGAGGATGCAGAGAACATATGACAGCACTAACAGGCTGGACGAGCAAATAAAACTTAACAAAAATAGCATACAGGAAATAGACCAGAGAGAGAAAAACCTGCAGGAAAGATTAGAGGCGCTGAGAGACACACCTATATTAAATACCCATACGTGTCATAGTGAAAACAGGGAAGTAATTAACTTCCAAAACTATCGTCGAAACCCAATGGAATTTTTAGAAAGAATGGAAGAGTTTATTGGGAGAAATAGAGAAACAAGGTGGGACAGGATAAGGGAGATGCTAGACGAGACGTTTAAAAACACTAGGGATAACTGGTGGATAGCGGTACGACCCGAAATCACGAATTTAGCCGAGTTTAAACGCCAGTTCAAGGAGAAGTATTGGTCGGAGATTGCACAAAACAGGGTAAGAATGGACATATTCTACGGCAAATACGACGCGTCCAATCGACAGTCCCCGACGTCTTATTTCCTAGGAAAGGTATGTTTAGCACGGAAGTTGATACCGCCAATCCCGGAGGAATGTTTGGTAAGGCAGTTAGCTGGACACTACAGCTATGGTATCAAAGACGCCCAATTGTACCAACAGCTCAGTAAAATAGCCGATCTAGCCAAATTATTGGAAAATTGTGAATCCACTGGAAGGTTCCAGGATTACCAACCCCCCAATCGCAAGGTAGAATGCAATAGCAACAATAACGGACCAAACCGGAATGGAGGTGGAAACCGTAACAACCTTAACACAAATAATCAGAACAATAATACCCCACCAAATGGCCGAAGTGATAACACTCAGGGTCCAAATAACCGCAACTATCCGGGACCAAACAGAGGTAATTACCCCGAGAATAATTACGGTAGAAACTACCACCAGGGAAACAGTTATCGCGGGAATAACTATAGGGGAAATAATTACGGTCAACGTAATAATTATCGTAACGGGGGCGACCAAGGAGGAGGCGATAGGAGAAATCAAGAATATAGGCCCCAGGTAAACTATACAATGGCCAATAACCGACGGCCATATCCACCCAATGTACCCACTTACATGTTTTACCCACAGCAGGCGCCAGGTAGCCAGGGTAATACGACGAACAGCCAACCTATTAATGGTAATCCCGAGGTCAGGCAGGAAACACAGACGGGTCAGCAACCCAATGTTCCGGGAGACCGGGCCAATGAGACCGTGGCTCATTTAAACTAAACGCGGCAGTGGAAAAGGAAAACCGCCCTTCACTGAACCAATATTATGGGGTGACTAGTTACAAACATAGACAGGACAAAGACGGGACTATGACATTAAGAATAAATAATTATCTTAAGGATATTAGAGAGGAGTTATTAGAAGAGAGTGACAATATCGTTAAAAATCATAACAAAGGGAATAATGATATCGTACAAATCAAGGCTAATATCAATGGCATAGAAGCAATATTACTCATTGACACGGGGTCAAATGTATCACTTATCGATAGGGTAGAGTTAGAGAGGATCAAACAAAACAGTAATTTACCCATACCCACCCTGCCTATAAATAACATCATTCTAGTCGGAGCAACGGGGAGGCAAAATAAATCGATAAAGAAACAGGTGTCATTAGAGATGACTAGTAATGGGGTAACGATACCAATAGGGTTATTAGTGGCGAATAATTTACCCATGAGTATCCTAATAGGCTGCGATATACTTAGGCCATATAATGCAGTAATAGATTTAGAAGGTAAGATGATAACTTTAAAAACTAACAAGGGAATTTGGACCAATAATTTAATTGATGTCCAAGGAAATGGTACAGACAACACACCTTATCAAGCGATAGTGAACCATTATTATTGCGCCGATCGACCAATAAACATGCCTTTATATCAGGAGGAAAACCCAGAGTTGTGGTTAGAAAAATTAGAAGAAATACGGGATTTCCGAAGGACGAAAGCAAGGGATCTGATCAGCGAAACACAGGCGGAACAATTGATTAAGGTATACAACAATTACAAACACATATTCTCAAACGCTCCAGGTAAAGCCAGAGATTATCAATGTACCATAAAATTCAAAACTCCGGTGGAATTTAACAGGAAATCGTACCCGATCGCCTACTCGCTAAAGAACGAAGTCAGGGAAGAATTGAACAGAATGATAGAGGACGACATAATCGAGTATAGTCATTCGCCATTTACCAGCCCAATCATAGCTGTGCCGAAAAAGGACGGAAAGGTACGTATATGTCTCGATGCTAGGGAGATCAACAAGATGATTGTTAACGACCGCACATTACCTGGGGAGATAGAAGAGATATTGAAAAAGTTTCACGGGACAAAGTATATAAGTTCATGGGATACCGTATGCGGCTACTGGCAGGTAGAACTCCACCCTGATAGTAGGAAATATATGGCGTTCATATTCGAGGGCAGAAACTATCAGTTTAAGCGGTTACCCTTTGGTTTAATAAATTCTGTGGCGGTGTTTGTAAAGATAATGGACAGAATATTGGGGCAGGAAGTACTGAAGTTTACGACAGTATACGTCGACGATCTACTGGTAACTTCAGCGAATTGGGACGACCATTGTAATAGGGTTGAACAGGTGTTAGAGAAACTATCAGAGAATAATATCACCCTCAAATTAGACAAGTCCCAATTCATTGCAAATGAGGTGACATTTTTAGGCTTTAATTTAACAGAACAGGGGATTACTCCATCCAAAGAGAAGGTAGAGGCCATACAGAAATTCCCCACCCCAAAGAATAGGAAACAGCTGCAGTCATTTTTAGGAATCTGTAACTATTACAGAAAGTTTTGGTCCAATTACTCAGAACTAACTGCCAGGTTCCAAAAGCAGTTATCAGCTAAAGACAAATGGAGGAGTGCTCAATCTCATAAAGGAAAAGTTTTTAGAAGCAGTAATATTGCATCATCCCGACTTTACAAAACCATTTTTTCTAAATTGCGATGCCAGTAACGTGAGTTTAGGTGCAGCCCTATATCAGGAAGATCAGGATGGTAACCATTTAGTAATTAGCTTCGCTAGCCGCGTGCTGAACAGTTGCGAACGAAACTACAATACTACCGAAAAAGAATTGTTGAGTGTAGTTTTCGCATGCGGTAAATTTAGGACATATATATTAGGGTACCCCATAACAGTTAGAAGCGACCACAAATCTATATCATTTTTAAAGCATTGTAAGCTGAACCACGGAAGGCTGACGAGATGGGTTTTGTCCTTGCAAGAATATAATATCACATGGGAATATATACCCGGCAAACAGAACGTAGCAGCCGACGTCCTATCTCGCATAAATATACCAGACCAAACCTTTGACGGCGAAAAGGAACAATTAGCAAAAGTATACCATATTATTAAGAGTAGGGAAGATTTAAAAAATATTTTAAATAATATAAAGTCACAACAAGAGGCCGATCCAAAATTAGGAGATATTAGGAAAAGGGTACAGGAAGGCGATGAGGTCATAAATAGATATTACTGTATACACAACGACACTTTGTTTATAAGGAATACCCCGCACCAAGAGAATTGGAAGTTAGTAATTCCACCAGCGATAGAGAGACCGCTAATAATCGACTATCACGATAGGTACGGACATATGGGTGCCCTCAAAGTAAGGAAGGCATTGGAAGAGCAAACATACATCAAATGGATGAATAAGAAGGTGCAACTGGCGATACGGTCGTGCGATATTTGTCAAAAAGTAAAGTGTCATAACGAGAGAAAGGAAGGGGTCATGATACCCATAACATCCACCGAAAAATTGGAAAAGGTATTTCTCGATATCTGTGGACCATTTCCACGCAGCGGTGGGAGATACCGATATAAATTTATCGTAATCATCTTCGACCATTTTAGCAAATATACCAAGCTATACCCAATAACTAGGGCAACGACCAGGAAGATAATAGACATCATAATAGAGCGATATATAATGGAGGTAGGCCGACCGTATTCTATAATTACGGACCACGGTACCCAGTTTAGGGGAAAACTTTGGAAGGAAAACCTTGGAGAACACGGAATAAAAACGTACAAGATGTCCGTATATCACCCGAATAGTAACCCAGCCGAGAGAATGTTAAGGGAAGTAGGACGGTTGCTGAGAACACACTGCCATAACGAACAGAAAAGATGGCATCAACCGAGGATTTTCTCAATTTCTCACATCACAATACCATCGAGGTGTCGCCATACACAGTTATGTTCGAAAGACCCCCACCACGAGAGATAAAAGAGATTATTAATTTTCCCGACGAACCCGCATACCAATTTGAGAGAACCAAATTTTATAACAAGGTGTTAGAAAAAACGGAACAGCAGCGGAAAAAATATGTCAAATCCCAGCCCAAGGCAGTCAAATATGAGGTAGGAGAAAAGGTGTTAGTTAGAAATAGAGAATTGCCCAGTGCTATACAAGGCATAACGAGAAAATTGCTACTTTTATATACAGGACCTTTCACGATCACCAGAGACAATAAAAACAATACCTACGAGGTAACCGACACGGTTAGTAACAAAGTAAAAGGTACGTGTAACCAAACATCATTGAAAAAGTACCATGATTAGAAAATCACAAGTCAAATACAGCATCATTGAGAAGGTACCTTAACTAAAAACATGTTAACGCGAATTTTCTAACTTACCCATAATTAGAAAGGAGGTAGAGATTTTTAAATAAATATAAATATTATTATATAATTATTATTACTAATAAATATTACGAGATGGACACATTCCACCATAGGCACGATTTATTTCCAATAGCCATGTCAACGTATATTTACCAGCTTACCCGTACTTATAGAAGGAGAGAGATTATTATTAATAAATATTACGAGATGGACACATTCCACCATAGGCAAGATTTATTTCCAATAGCCATGTCAACGTATATTTACCAGCTTACCCGTACTTAGTAAAGGAGAAAAGAGGGAGAAATACTGTCATATATTTGATACTAAATGGAAAAGATAAATGAAAAAAAAGGGGAAAACAGTTTGTTACATAAGGAGGTAATGATGAATATAAATATAGCTATTAACATTGAATGATTTTAAACGATAATTTTACCTGCGGAGAACGATATATTAATATAATTGTGAATTAATCAGAAGAGTTTAAGAAAGGGAATTTATGTGTAGGAGCCTATGATCTTTGAATATTGTATTTTTTTAAATATTATTATTATTATTTGTTGCGAAGGTGCAATTATTATTTTCTGGACAGGGATGTGTTGCCTCTGATTTCAGTAGTTATAGATAGGGAAGGGCAGAGAATGTATGCCATAGCGAGCCACTCTGACTCCCAACACTCTATGAAAGTTAGGGAATTGATAGGGAATTATATCAAAGATTAAATAATTAACATCAAGGTAAAAAGGAATGGAATAGGTGATACGACAAAGAACGAACTAGGAATATTGAGTTGGATTAATATATTAAAGGAGTAGTACAGGAATTTAATTATAAGATAAAAGAATGAAATATAAAGAAGCTAATAAAAGGTTAATATGGAGATGATAATTTCATCAAAACCAAAGATATGTTTTGTCGAAACTTATCAATTTTAACGGAGAGGCATATGTAACGTCACAGAACGTTCCATAAAGGAAATCATTTACATAGAAATTTATCATAAGAGGAAAGTGAGGTGAACAGTATCGAACCCGTCTAATAATTATTACTACTAACATGAAAAACGACCAGACTATGACTAAGACACAAACCCCATATATATTACTAAAGTGAATAACAGTGAAAAAACCATAAGATACTATAAGAGAGACAAATAATATCAGGATCAACCAAAAAGAAGTCATTAATTATTGAGTTTAGTAACTCTGAATAGAGTATAAAGAACTATTTATTGTGAATGAGTGGACATGATCCATTATTATATTATGTAATGTATATAAAATAAATGTATTAAATGACTCAAATACATTATTAGAAAGAATCTAAGTTAAAATAAAGATTATATAATTGTTATGAAAAAAAATATTAATGTGTTGGATTTGAGACCAAACACTCAGATTTCATGTAAAAATTAATTATTATCAAATTGAAATAAAAACTATATGTAATTATCACGCAGACAAAAATGAACAATTTATCTTAAATAAAGAAAGCTGTCAAATGAATAAAAGTCAGTCAAGATAGCCAAAAACAGAATTAACTAAAAGCATGTGGTAGGCATATAATATTGTGTGATTTATGGATTTAATGTTGCCAAAATGCAACCAAATTGCATTAGAAAGTTGAAATATGATATACAGCGACTATACTACTATATTTGACTAACTTTAACATTGTAATAGTCGAGTTAGCAAAATATTTACCTATACCATGTATGGCTGGGGCCAATCAACCAGTATAAAAAATAGTCATATCTAAGTAAATATTTACAAAATGTTGACAAAAATAAAAGAGAATGGTACAATTCTTCAGTATACCATAAAAACGGACAGACTCAGCTAAAAATAGGATCAATTATGAAAGAATATAACTCATAAGAGTGAGATTTGTCACACTATGAAAAAGGACATCTCAGGCAAACCAATATGATGTTATGTTATCCTGTAATAAAGATAATATGTATAAAGAGTAACCAGGTATCACAAAAGACAGACAATGTAATAAACTCTTAGTGTACACTAGTGAAATCCTATATGTGTTAAAGAAAGAGACTAATTATTGTGTTATAACATTGACAACAACATAGGCCATAGGCATGGACCATATAAAATTGAAATTACCTGTGTATTATATATATTAAAATTTGTTTGTTTTGTTATAGGAAGATAGTAATATTAAGTGTTCATATTGTGGAAGAATATAACTCATAAGAGTGAGATTTGTCACACTATGAAAAAGGACATCTCAGGCAAACCAAAGATGTTTCACAACAATTTTTTGTTATAAAAATTGAATTTCAATGGCAACAACCCAAGGTGAGAGTTGTATATTGTGTTACTTATTAGAGTTAATTTATTTAAAAACCAATCATAATTAGTATCATTAGATTCAGTTGAAAACAGAGAATCCAAATGTAATAATGGCATGCAAATTGTGAGTACTGATGTAAAACTGTTTGACAAATACCAGAGTAATTTTTGAAATATCCTTAGTGTGAAGAATAAGAAATTTGTTCTAAAAGCTTCGACAGAAATTAAATTTGTTCCATGACGTTCCATTTCTTTATTCTCGAACATTCTAGAAGGAATTTTTACACAAATATACCGGAAGTTCATGAAAAGAAGCAACCTGACTTAGTATAAAAGAGAGACCAAATTCGACCCTAAAACACTTGAAGCTTGAAATCCAGAACAGACGCATCACCCACGACACTGATCAACGCAGCCAAGGCGAAACCGAAGGCGAGAAATCGACACAAGACAGGCGAAGAAAGGCTTTTCCCGTACATTGACAAATAGACTGACTTAACCTCTACAAGAATCTACGCCAATGTGTTGCTGAAATAGAGCAGCAACACGGCACATTTTAATAGAAATCACGCAGCCAGAACGTCAACGGCCCAGGAGGGACCAAAACTTTAAATAGCGAACCAATTCTGCTGTGTTCGCAAAGACAAACTAACTTGACAAAAAAAACTCCCATAACGTATTACATACACAAAGCCTTTCTCGCTACTGCAAGGGTATCAGCGCTGCGACGGCCAATTTGGGAACCAACGCGAAACAGCTGACCTGTAAGCGGCGGGATCCGAGCGAAAATCTACAGCCAAACCGTTTCACAAAAAGTGCGGAAATTGTAAATGATCGTATTTTTGACTTCAGTGCACACATGAAGAGGTGAGATTGAAAAACTACCCGAGAGGAGTGTCCAGTGCGAGATTAATTAACCATTGGAACGTGAGTTACCAAAATTAAAGTCATTTTTTACTTGGTTACATTTGTCACACAGTTGTACTATACATGCCACACACACCTTCAAATCACTTAATTTTTCTTGTAAAGCATCTTATTGATATGTCTTGGTAGTTCAAAGGAGTCAAGTCCTGAGAGTAAAGATTTTTTCACGTATTAAACTCATGCTTTTCAACTGAGTAAAAAGTTGAAAATACGAGCCGATACTTGACTGGAGAAATAAAATTGTCAATAATAATAATAACTTATGAATTTTTTTTGTAACTCTGCAATTTTATAATTTTTTCATGACTGTTAGTCCTTCAGACGATTTTTTTTGAAGAATCATTAAACTTACCTTATTTTTTCAAACTAAACTGACTTGCTTACATTTTTTCATAGAAATAAGATTTAAAAATTTTAATTTCTTTAATAATCACATTTCTTTCTTGGAACAAACGATTCCAAGTGGCGCCCACAAAAAACATAGTATTAAGTTGTGTTACTGGACTACATCACCGCAAAGGATCCAGTCACCGGTAAGTACCAAAAAGTGCGCGGAGGTAACGCCCGACATTTTACAACACATAACAACCCATACACACTTTGCTATTTGTTATAAATTGACGACTCCGACGTGAGGTTGTTGAAGAAGGCTATACGACCACACACAACCAGTTGAGAGAGATATAGAAAGTGATTATAATATGTGCATTACATTAAATATTTATTACAGTATATATGTGTGTGTGTGTGTGTGTGTGTGTGCGCGCGCGCGCGCGCATGTGTATGGAGAGAGCGAGAGAGTAAATTTTACGAAATTATGAGAACACCGTTACGAAAGATATGTAATTATTATGCTCTGTAAAGTCACTAAAATTTTACTAAAAGTATGAAAATTGGAACACATTAAATAATGACGGTAAGTCAGAATTTAAAATTAACGTGGAGTAATAGAATTTGTCCGTATATTTTCTGTTCGTAGGCCTACGTATAGAATTTATGTTAATTGCCACTTTCGTTTATATTTGTTTTAAAATTTGTACAGTAATAATCAAATAATTATACAGGTGAATCTGTATCTAAATCTGCAGGTGAGCTCCAATTCTTTTGTTTACATTTTTCCAAAAATATATTTATTTAATGTAAAATTATCGGCCTAATTACAAAAATTTTTAGTACGAAGTCTAAAATATTGTAAACTTTATAGCTTTATTATAATTTTTGTGTTTCCGAAGTAAAAGTTTTTTGATAAGAATGTGTGAAATGATATTACGTAAGTTACAGAAACGAACATCCAGAAAATGACGATGTATCGTACACACCAATAACGACTTCTTGGAAAGAAAATTATTGAACACTTCCTTGCTGTATAAATTACAAAACAAAATTATTATATAATTAGAAATTAATGCTAAGTATTTTAATATTTTAATGGTAAATACTTTATTCTACACGTCATGTCTTCCTATACTATATTTAGGATAGACCTCTAGGCTAATTTGGTAAAAAAAAACATGTTTAAAATAAATATCTTGTTGATCCATCCTCTTTGTTCATTTTTACAAATATTATTATATATAAAATTTTCACAAATGAACTTACTTTTGTTCTCACTATCACAAACGTTTCAAGGTGTTGTGCCTCTTCCTCAGTGTGAGTAAATACTGAAAGTCATTGTTGCAGAATAACGGTTATGGACTATAGGTGTGTGTGGTGGGAATTGAAGATGGGAGGGAATTGGCGCTCAGGTTCAAATTTTGTGTTTGGATCAATGTATCAAATAGTGTAAGTGATCTGTAATGTACTTGTTCATTTAATATGTTGTTTGGTTGTAATGTGTGATATCTGTATATTTCAAATTGTTCAGCTGTGTTTAATTTTCTACTTTTTGATAAGTAGTGTAATATTTCCATGTTGTGTTCAATGTTCGTGTAACTATGGTTTTCGTTTTGTAAATGTGTGGCAAATGTGGAATGTATGTAATTTGTGGTGAGGGCTTTTATATGTTCTGAAAATCTGGAATAAAAAGATCTTCCCGTCTGGCCGATGTAGAATTGGTTACAATCATTACAATTTAATTTATAAACTCCTGTTTTACTGTATGTGTCTGTGTCTTTGTTAAAATTTATATGTTTCTTAATGGTGTTGTTGGTTCTGTAGGCTATTTTATAATTGTGTTTTCTAAATGTGTTAGCAATTTTGTGTGTATTGGAGTTGTAGTATGTAAGTGTTATGTACTTACTGGGTTGTGTGTTGTTGGTCTGATGTGTTTTATTTTTTGTGTTTAGGATGCGTTTGTGTATTTTATTTACCAAATCGGGTTTGTATCCATTTTTAACTGCTATATATTTGATTGTGTTAAAATGTTCATATTATCTGAGTTCCATTATCAACTTGTATTCTCAATAACTATTGTCTTAAAATTACTTCCTAACAATTCTTACTTAGTAGTAAATTAAAAAAAAAAGGTTCCATTGAAGTTTAGGTTAAAGTACTGTTGATAGCGGTAGTTGGGACATGCTTTTAATTTTCATTTACTAAGTTTATGAAAATGCTTACACTGGGCTTGACATCAAACTAACAATTACTAATTTAGCTTTGCAAAAATCAATGTAACAATGACACGAAATAACAACATTACTATTACTATTTTTCATTATTTACTTTTGATTACTATTACCCAAATTAAACTTACGCTTATAATTTTACGCAGTGCTGTGTAACTGTGTTTAACTAAATGCAACTATTTCACTAACGACTCGGAACACATAGTTTTTTATGAGTAAAAACATAAAGTTTTACCTTACAACCTGAACCGGTTTTAAAAAGATGCTTTTTAAAATGAAAACCGGTTCAGGTTGTAAGGTAAAACTTTATGTTTTTACTCATAAGAAAGTTTGTGTTCCGAGTCGTTTGTGAAATAGTTGTATTTAGTTAAGTAACGGGCACGTCATGGACAACGAAATCCATGTGTTTAACTTTTCTTAACCTCTTTTATCATATTCAACATTGCTTAACATTATTGAACTTTATAATAAGCTTATTATTGTCAAAATAGAGCACCAGTTTGTAACGGTATTAGGAGTGTATGCCCCGTAACTACCACTGTCATTGCAAGAATTAGAATAAACAATTGCTAAAGTAGCATGATTCGGCACTTTTCACAGTTGTGAGTAACATATATATAAATATGAGTGTGAGTATGAGTGTCACATATAGATTATTTAAAACACAGGTATTATACGCAATATTATAGTTAACGACTAGTAAGAAATCGTAGTTCCGGAAAGTCTAATCGATGCTAAAATAAAGTAAAAGGAAATCTTTAGGCACTGCAAAAAATTTAATTTCAAATTGAATTTAGGTAGTTGTACCAGTAAATTTAAAACTGTGACTTATGATCTTAAAAGTTAAAAGACTTTAAGTGTAGAATTCTATAAACTTATATATTCAAAAGAATATATGTAAAACTATAGAAATCAAAGTCAACATAAAAAAATAAAGAAAACAGTAAACATTTATTTTCTGTAGTGTGGGTATCTTTAGAAGTTAACGAACAAAATATTTAGATTAGTTCTGTCGACTAACGAATATTTTGTGTTAAGTGCATAAAAAGATACTGAAGGAGATATATAGGCCTACGTACATCAAGTAACTTGGTCTGGAGCTACAAAAACCAATTTTCTTTATTTATACAAAGCCTTAAGGTTTACTGTCTGTGTTCCGTCACTTGGAAAAAACCGTGATAGACATAAGGGCAAAATAATTCAAATGTATGACTCTGTTAAATATAAGATTATGCAAGCGCAGTAAAGAACTGTTTCAATCTCTATACACAATATTTAAATACACAAAGTTTAAAAGACTGATAATGTTTATGATATGTATAACAAATATTTGAGGAAGAACTGTGGCTGATCCCGGCCCAAGTGGGCCGAAACAGTTTAAGAAAAGTAACGTTCCGCAAGTGCGGACCGGAAGAGCTAATTTGTTCAGCCCGAGCGGGCGATAATTATGTATCTTGCATTAAATATTTGTCTGCTGGTCTTCCATTATGATTGAAGATGTTGTGTAGGATGTATTAAATTACATTAAGAAATAAGAGAAGTGGACTGTATACGAATAGTTTTAATAATTTGAATGATCACATTACAGCTGTAATAAATTGAAAGAAGGCTGGCTAATGCTGCATATTGAATTAATAATTAATAAATTTAGTTAAGAATGAAGTTGTGGCGCTAGTTGGCCATGATAGAAAATAGTAAGGCCTAAGGCCTACATCTAATGTCGACACTAACTTGACGGAAAGGTCCGGCGAACCGAACGCCGAGATTACTGAATGTGCACTGGTCAAAGTACGATTACGCGAACGTTGATGAGATATAAATCAGATTAGCCAACCTAGTAAAATAAAATCATCGCGCTACCGTCCAAACTGACATAATCATTTCAATATTAGCAGATACAACACGTAACCTGAAAGCTGTCACACGATTTTGTATGTAATTAGCATACTAGCTACTCCATACTAATGCCACTGTGACATTGTACGTTATGGAAATACATAAACCAACTCTAAACACGAAAAGTTGTACAGTGTTTACTACAGGCGCTCGATCAATAATGCTGTATAGACGTATGCTAGGTTTAATATTAGTTTGTCAACTCTGTCTCGTTTTAATCCCCATGGCTTTTGTTTTCATTACTAATATTAGGTTTGAAATGCACTATAGTTATGGTTACTAACGTTTGCTTTAATTGTATCTCAACCTAAAACGTGCTTCTTTTGCTCTTCTTCTGAACAGAAAAAATTAAGTAAACGCTATCATTTACTCTTTCAAATAGAACATGTTGCAATTACTTTTATGTGTTTATTTGTAAAACTACTGGAGAATTTATTGGCCTTGCATGGAGACTTGTCTTTGCAAGGCTTGTACCGACAGTCATGTCTTGCAAAATGGTATTCTTACACATAGATTCTATTTCTATCAGAAAACTAAATACCATTGTTTTAAGATTTGGTAAGCGTTTTACTTATCAACACTTTATCTAAAATATATCTACACTTTCATTTAACTTAATTTGTGTATAAAAGTGCTTACATGAACATTAAAAGACATCTAAGAAAACACAATTTTAATAACTAAAGTGGGTTAAGCTTTTTCCAAATACAGCTAGGGCCTCTGAGCTGTTAGTTAAGACCCATTGCTGGGCAGTATAGCAATAATTGGTTAAGATATAAAAACAGTACTTAGATATAAAAAAACAGTAATCTTTTCTTAAAAGTGGCATTTTATCTGACTGCAGGACATTAACTGAAGACGAATAGTTTCGTATTGACTTGTGAGAACCAATAAGTGTAAGTTAGTAATCTTAATTCCTCTTCTCGCCTTTCACTCACTCGGTTATTTAAGTGAGCACGCGCGAACACGCAAACACGTTCTGACACACACGTACGCAACGGTTTTAAGTTACTGCTGCTACCGACCGATAGGCCCTACTCGTGAAATATAAAACGTATACTGGCTACGAGGGCAATGGTCGCCGTGCATATTATTATTTTTAATACCATCAGAATCTTCCGTTATTTAAACTAGATTACACTATACTTTCGTTGGTTGCAGAAAAATACAGTAGTTTAATGTCATGATACTTTTATTATCATACAATATTTTAAACGACTTAAGCCCCTTGTATTTCGAAACGTGTACTAAGTCGGAAATGAATAATTTCGTTCAGGTGTTTGCAAATAGGTTCGTCACAGGATCTTGCTTAAACGTAAGTTCTGAGAAAAAGATATTTTGTTAAAAAGTAGCTACCAAGTATATAACTAATCCAATCGTAGACATAACCCGAAATTATATTATGGCTGTAGTCTGTGATTAATTTATTAGTTATACATCTGATATTTACAATATTATAAGATATTGACATACCCACAACCCTCGAACTGACGATTAAATAGTAGGATATAGCAAAATATTTTCAGTTTAGAGGCAACAATAAAAACTAAAGAAATTCACAGTAACAAAATTCATCAGGAAGACGCAGAAAGTGTTCAGCAAAATAAAATTAACAAATTGTATGGATTTAAAATGGGCTTCATATAAAAGTGTATTGTTCAGAATGTAGTAAGATAGATTCTAAATTGGAGCATTGGACAGGAAAACGACTCGAGCAGGCAGCAGTCGGTATTAATAGTGGTCAGTGAAATGTTTGATTACTAATGATTTTGTGTAGATAATTTCAGATAGGTACCGAGCTTTGCACTCAGTAAACCATATATACTTTCCCAGAACATAAGAACACATACACACGCGCACACTCGCTCATTTATCTTCAGCTGAAGAAAAATACTGGAGTTGAATTTCCGATACCTATTGTCTCTTTAGGAGGGCAGCTAATATGCACATTACAAAATGCTGATACACTCAGGTAATCATTTTATTTATAAGAATATTATATGAGCTTCAACGTTTAGATCATATGTAGCTAGGTATCTGCTTTTCGTATCATTCAATGTAGCAGCTGTTAACCTTATCAATACGTCTCTCAACTACACTGACAAATTCAAAAGTGTTTGTGGAAACAATAAAGCTGTAGTGTTTCATAAAGTCAGAAATTCAGTCCAACGGATTTGATCTACTGTCATAGACATGTGTCAAACATTGGTTTTTTATAGCTAATAACGTTCAGACAGAATTTTCAGACAAGGCTGCCCTTCAACCGCTCTTTTTAACCTGATTTTGGATGGGACTGTTAGGATTTAGCTTAACAGTGTAAATGGAGGATTCAGAGTTGCGGGCAAAATGCTTAAGACTCGAGTGTTTGCACATGGTCGGATTTTATTGGCCACAAATGAAGATGGGCTGAAAAGGATGCTCCACTCCTTCAATAACGCTGCGAAAGAATTTAATATGGAAGTATCTGACAAAAAACAAAATGAATGGCTTTTAAAGAAACATGGTCTGTTAGATCTAAAATTGTTGTGAATAGTAAAATTATACAAGTCTCAGAATTTAGCTACTTAGGATGTAAGCTCTCACATAAAAACGAAGACTATATTAATGGAAAAATGAATAGACTTAACCAGATCGTAGGAACTCTCCGACGTGCTCTGAAACACAAGGCAAGGAAAGAGTCCATAATAAAAGTATATAAATCCATGGCAGTTCCTACCCTTACTTATCCCTCAAAATCCTGGACAATGTCTGCTCGACAAATATCAAGAATTCAGGCTACGGAAATGAAATTTTTGCGTTCCATAGATGGGTACACAAATAGATATCAAAACAAACAACCAGGTAAGAGCGGAACTAAAAGTTGAAGAAGTAAACGGAATCATCAATAAGTATAGAGAAAGCTGAAAACAACACATTAGCAGAATGGCCAGTGACAGATTTCCCAAGGTAGCCTTATTGTATCAGCCGAAAGGGAAGACCCAAGAAGAGATACTACGACCAGTTTAGAACCGGAACAGATTAAAAAGTCTAAGCCGTAAAGAAGACGAAGAAGAAGAATATAGTTAAAGTACATTAATATGCACATAATTATTCTTATAAGTAATTTAAATGATTTCTACAGACCAGCTGATGAACACTAAAATTAAATAGTATTTACAAAAGGTAAATGATTTAGTATACAAAAGTTTGAGATGAAACGGAAAATGGAAATAGAAAACTATATAATAAAAGAGTTGGTGAGCAAGTGGCAAGAAAAGTCAGAGGTAAGATATCAAATCCACTAAAGAAGACGATACACGACACAAAAATCTAATCAGACCCTATGGTCGTTAAGCATAGGCCCTACACAGTGTTGAAAATATAATACAATACTACAGTATATAATCTTACACTGTATAGTAAACAGTCATTTTGCAAATAGTATACAATAAACACATTTGGCACTTGCGAAACTCTGATTGTCTCTAAACACACAGTTCACAAAACAATTATGTTGACTGCACACTCAATCAGCGAGTAGTTAAATAGATTGCAACATTAGGAAGTAGATTCAGTGTTACAAAGAACGTAACTTTTAATTTCATTACATAAAATTTCTGCCGAAAGATACATTTTCAAATTCTAAGTTCCGTGACTTGTGGACCATCCGCTATGATTAGGTGAAACAATTAGAACGTATCACGTTCTATTGTTCCTGTGCAGCACGTGTTGTTTTAGACATAACGTTTTGAGCAACGATGTCGTTGTACGTTTCCGAGTGACACTGTAATGAAAGTAAATCACACGTTGATACATCGGACAGATATCATCGTTCCTCTATATTGTAAATTGGTATATTACTAATCACAGAGACATCAGTAATATTGTTTACCACGGTACATCACACAAAATTACATGAAACAACGTCGCTTATTTGTTTTCCTTTGATAATTAAAATTGAATTATCATTAATAAAATGGAGTCTTTGAGAAATAACCCACGGTTATGTTTGTTCTGCCGTGATACCTTTTTAACGGTGGTTGCATATGATCTTCTTCTGCACTCCAAACGTTTAGACACAGTGCCTGTTCAAATGCAGAAGCTAACTTTCCACCTATTGTGACACCTCTCCTTTCCTTCGCCTTGTTGTCAGGACGGTCAAGAACGTCTTACTGGTTTTCTCCACGTTTAACTCTGCCGGTAGTCTCTCATGCCATCTACAGTGCTTAATAATATTAACAGCTATAGATATTATTAATATATTACAAATACAGACCTGTTAGTTATGATTATTAAGTACTTACAGTTTCGTATTCTATTGTTTGTCTTAAGGATGGAAGGCGGACAAATTCGATGTCATAAATGTACGATGTGGGCCAAACATTAACACCTACTTACCGTGTTCGTGAGCAGAACAAAGTTATCTGGTAGTTTACGTTCTTAAAAAGAAGACGCACTACGTATCTTTACAACTAAAGTAATGTGAACCATCTAAAAGTGAATACTCAGCATACGATCAAAATTAATAGCTAAATTAACTGGTAACACAATTTTGCTATATAATTAAAACATAAAACAAAAGAAACTATTATTCACATACCACAGAGAAGTATGATGATTAACAAGTTTAACTGATGGGTATCTGTACACCACGTAAAACACCAGTGCAGAGACTAAAACGAGCCTTAATACCACAAGGCGAATATATGGAATAAACGTGTGAAGGAACACCAGAAATTTTCCGTCTTCAGTAAAATACAGGAACCGTGTATTCTCTTGCCAGGACTAGACTGTAGTGTAAGCTGAGCTGAAAAGATGTTGTTATGTGTGAGACTGCTGGATTCGGATTGCTTTGTTTGAGAATTCTGAGGATTTTAGTTAAGGACAAAGCTAAAAGGGGCAAGTAAACATTTGTACATTTAATGTAAGCTAACTAATCTATAGTAGTTGTAAGCTATTACAGTAGTTGTTTAGTTGTTATCTGTGTAATGTTAGACATGGCTGATAGTAGTAATCTATCGTAAAAGAATTCATGAATATATCCAATACTCTTAACAGCTATAATCTGTCATTATCACCACTTCCTCTCTGGAATATAGGACACTGACCTGTGTCTTCTTTAGCCTACAACAATCTTCTTACGGCCTCCTCATACTTCTGCCTATTGGTTTGTCAGGTATAATTAAATTTTAATGAGGGTACGTTAATTTCTGCAAAATGACCCTTGAGTACTAATTAAAATGTGTGACGAGATTGAAGAAGAAAAATTGTAAACTTCGAAAATTTGGTTTCTATTGTGATGGCAATTATCAAAACATTGTAAATTAATGGTACAAAGATCGGGAGAAACACCTGACCCCCCCCCACTCACTCACTCACTCTCTCTCTCTCTTGCTATGTAGAGGAGAAATTAATAATATCTTGTTTTTATGGCGTCATATTACAATACTCGTATAAAGAACAAAACTGAAGACAAACTTCTATGTGCAGTTTGCTAACAAAATTCAGTTTTGTAAAAAATTGCACTTTCTGCTAAACAAAATCACACTGCAATAACATACGAGTATAGGCCTACTGCATGATTGAGGGAGCATACACGTTCCATTTCTATACCTTACTAAAAGATACAATAGTAGTTATCATTTAAAATAATTTAAGCATTAGAAAAAACGTTAGAAATAGTAAAAATATATGTAATATTGTTTTCGTTATTTAAAACTGTACATTATTCTCACTACGGTTTAAGTTGGTTGGAAAATAACAGCGGTTGGCTGAGGTAAGAAAACCTCTTTTGCGTTGATATTCATAGTGACGTGACTTTAAGTGCTCCGCCATGTCAAAAATGAT
This sequence comes from Magicicada septendecula, assembly GCA_034769895.1. NCBI lineage: Eukaryota > Metazoa > Arthropoda > Insecta > Hemiptera > Cicadidae > Magicicada > Magicicada septendecula. Next base: position 281,945,531 of record CM068371.1, read on the forward strand.
TTATTTACTTAGAACGTCAGTCCTCTGCGTCAGTAAAATGATAAAGTACTGAAAAACTGAAAAAAAAACGGGACCTTCATTACTAACACATGAACTTGAAACTCAACAAAATATGTTTAGCAAGGTTAATTTTTTGACATTACGTGAGTGTTACTGCTAATGAGAAGCCAAAGCAAACTGCTTTCTGCTAATGATTTATTATGCTTAAAATTAAATGGTTACTATGTGTTCAATTGACACTTTGTTGTTTGCGGACGATCAGGCTATTCTGTCGGATTCGGCAAACAGGTTGCAGATGAGTATGCAACCTCTTCGATTGTTAAATCGAATCTGCAAAGCCTCTGGATTACAAATATCCACACTTTAGACTAAAGTAATGGCTTCTCGTGGAACTGATCCCGTACGGGAAAAAATTGTTATGGATGGTACCGTCCTGGAACAAGTCTGCAATTTTGAATACCTGGTCCATAGCGTGTCTTGTAATACAAGCAACGACGTTATGAGTAAGTTGTATAAGTTCAACCTTATGTGCGGGACCATCAGGGGAACTCTTAAGTCAACAAGTAAAGAAACACGCCTAAAATTCTATAAGGTGATGGCCTTTCCCACACTTTATGGGACTGAGATTTGGACTTTAATGATAGCCTAGGCCAGAAGTATCCAAGCGGCTGAAGTGAGATTTCTCAGGCACGTGAAAGGGTATACTCTCCACGGTCATAGAAGAAGCAAAGATATACTGCAGGAACTGAATTGAAATCATGAGTATATTCGACGGGATTGCCCAGTATCGGCTGCATAGATGGGAACATCTTTGCAAATGGATGACTGCCGCATCCCCAAACAAGTATGGAACGATGGGACGGAGAGGTGTGGGACGTCCGAGGAAGCGCTGGAGTGACCAGCTCTTTGACTGTTTGAGACCGGAACAAACCATCCTCGGTTTAATCCTTGCAGATGATGATGCTGACTATGTGTACAATAATAACTTAATTAAATGCTTGCAGGACTGAAGAATTTAAAGATTCGACTTCCCATGGAAATGGCATTTGTCAATGTAATTTGACATTTGTAATGAAGTCATTCAATTACTCAGTTCCTGATATTCATAATATTGAATAAATTATGATTAAGAGAAAATTTTTTATGTCATAAAACGTTAACGTTTGTGCATCCGTGCGTGCGCGCGTGATGTCATTAAAGGCATCTGAAGTGTTTATAATAATATACTTAGCAAAATTAAGGTCACAAACAAGTCAACGATCTCAATACTCACTGCCGGCGCCACGGTGTCTCGCTCCGTCTGTTCATTGTATAACTGTAAGCGGGGATAATTTTGTTGTCCCTGAACCTGCAGTACACCCTTCAACATTCAATTTCACTTTAGCCAAACCGTTATATCTCACGAAACTTTGGAAATTTATATGCGTGCTATACAATATAATACACACTTTTGGGCACTTTATTCATAAAGTAAGGCATAACGTTTCAGACAAAAACGGAATCCATGTTGTACAAAATTTTATTTTTTCTTTCATTAAAACTGAAGTTGACTTTTATTAGGACTAGATGGTTCTATATAACGTCATCAATTATTTAGATGTTTCAAACACTATTCTATTACACGGTATAGGTAATAATATTTCGAGGTATTAACTTTTATAATGTCACTCTTGAATGTGAACAACAGCGAATCTTACTAACAGATCACTAATTACATAAAACTAAGTTAATTTTTTAATTATTTGGCAAGGTAAATTTGGTAAAAGAAATAACCTTGCTGGCTACAGAATATGTTAAATGAATTCCATTTTCAATTAATTCTATGTTGTAGTAATCTACAACATGTAGTTTTCTACTTGTAGGAAACATGTTTTAAACATTTCGGCAGATCGGATTTTAAAATGTCAATTAAAATAATAACAAATATAAACTGCTTTGCACAGCATCTATTGTTATTTTGTTTCATTAAAAAAAGTTGTGTGATTATTGCTTGTATTAGAAAAAAGACAGTTGTCCGACAAGAAACCAGAAAGGAACGAGTCAAGAGTATTAAAAACTATGACAAACTAAAGAAAAAAAGTTAGTAGACTTAAACCAATAAAATAAGTGAGAAATATAGTAATTACATGTATAGCTATATACTAATATATAATCATGTAGTGCATAAAATAATAACTAAGTAACAAAAATGCTGAAGAATAGATAAGATGTGTGTATGTACGCGCGCGTGTGTGCGTGCGTGTGTATGCATGTGTAGGTATTAATGGGTATTAAAAGTGAAAAGTTACATATCAAATAAAACCGTTTATAGAATCTGTAGTTATATAGAAAAATTAAATTGTACTAAGTAAACACTACAAATATTTTGGTACTATGACCTTCAAGCGTCACATCTTACCAGCAAATGCTCACTTTAACGTATACATGTAATTTAAAAATTTTAATTTACAATTGTAACCCTCTAAAAAGCATAAGACAGAATAGTCTAATAAATAAGTTAAAAATGTACAACTAATCACTTAAGACGTGTCTCTTAAGACACGATGCCTTCTAAACTGTAACACAAACTGCGTGGTCCACTCGTTAAGTCTTTATTACACATCAGACACTTTAAGCGTTTATCTTCGATTGTATATTGTGTGAGATTTATAGGGTTCTATGTCGGATCAACGTGTCAATCGCAAACAAGCTGTGGGGGCAGTAACGTTCTACTATTTCCTAAATTTAAAGAGTTGTTCGCATTAATGTTTTAATTATCTCTAAAGGAAACTGGCACTTTTATATACGCCACTACATATGACGACTGTTGTCATCAGGCGCCATTCATAGGATTTTCTATTTAAGTATTTAAACACACACACACACACACAAACTGAATTGATAGAATTTGTCATAATATTATCTGTTATAAAACATGTGAGTTCAAACCATAAATATAAAAGATGATATTGTTTGCTGGCAGTAGGGTCACAATCAAAATGCAATTAATAATTTATTGCGAAAGTAAATCGCTTATCTAAACCAAATAATGTTAATAATTAGTTTTCTCTGCTTTGTCCAATGTTGTTTCACAGATTGTTTAGACCAGTAATATTGTTTTTCGATGTCATATATAATGGCACAAAAGCATGACTTCCGTTTCGGTAATATTAACTGAAAATTACCGGCAGCAGTTACTTTTGGGCAGACTTGTAGGCCTACTCACCGTGGAAATGCACACGACACAGGTGAAATTAAAAACATCAGTTTTTTGATGGAAAGATTCCGTGCTAAATTAAGAGACAACCGTTTATTTGTCAGAACGCGATGTAAGAAATTATTCTAATCGGCTTACAAAGGGTGTTTGACACCTACAAATTATAAAACACGCTTAAGACATACTGAAAAGCAGAACGAATAGGGAACGCAGATAGTGACTTGGGACATCTCTCTAGCTGTTGACACAGTTTTGGTTGTGGCTGTATTGTACGAGCCTGCATACTGACGTCAACTGAGGCACGTTGTGCAGAAACAAAAACCAGAAGCAAGTTGCAGTCGTGTTTATTACGACTACTGGATCAATAATACTGAACTCTCGTATTCTGTGTTTCATTATTACTTAGTTCATGAACTCCGTAACGTTTTAATTCCCCACGGGTTTAATCACTGTTGTTGTCGTTACTAATGTTTGTCGTAAATTCCTGTCAGTCGTATTTACGCTGTAGACAGTTTACACGCACCACTGCCATTCAGATTACATCAGAAAGTTCACTTGTATACATTATATTAATACTAAAGTATTCTCATAACAGTTTAACGTTTTGTAAGCATTATACAATATTTCATATTACAATATCGTTACACTCTCACTGTAAAATGGTATGTCATAACGAAGAAAATATTTTAGCAAATATCATTTCGGGTTTTGATGCTCGATTCTTTTTAAGACGGTAAATAAATACTAAAATTTGCAAAACGGACTTTGATATATACATTTCATTGTTACAACAAGGTCGCCTACGCAAAAATTGTTAGTAGTTTTCAGTCAATCAGTCTAAAGTAGGTACACAGAATAAAAATAACATATATTGTTTTTAAAAATAACTATTATTTCCTTGAAATAAGCCACCGCTTTTAGGTACAGTCGAAACGAAATGTTAGAAAACATTGCAAAACAATTATGGGTAACCTCTGTTTTTCAAATTTGAATAGAAATATTGTATCACGGTTAAAGTTTATACTAAATTTAACCACATTCATTGAGGTAATACAGTTGTTTTATTTTATATCAACTTGGGCAACAAAAACCAATTTTCACATATTAAGAATTTGTTGAAAATTATTAAGATAGTGCAATGTTTAGCAGTAGTTAACAGCAGCGTACAGCGTAACATACTTACGCCCACAGTATACAGTATACAGTGTACAGTATCCTTACGCACTTGTTTTGACAATTGACCCGGACAATTACACAGGCCTGAAAAATTAAGATTCATAAATATTTCTTTCAAACGTTTATCTGATTTAATAGTTTTTTGTATTGCTGAATTTAAATATGACTTCAGTTTTTCTCTAACACGTACTGTTTTTTTTTTGCAATTGGCAATGTCATTTTTAGTGGAAAGCTTTTCCTTAGTGAAGGTATATTAGTGAAAATAAAACAGCATTTTTTGCAAACTATGTTTTTAATTAGATCTGTTTTGTTTTACAATAATGTACTTTAAAACTTATTATATTTTTACCTTAGTTGGAAGTCGCATAAAGACTTTTCTTTTGCTCACGAAGCGTCTTTTCCTCTTGTACGAGAAATCTAGATTTTCTCTAGATCTACAAATCTGGATCCCATCATATTAATATTCCACCAACCCTGATATCGTCTCTCCATTTCCTTAACATGCTGATGGAAGCGTTCATCCTGTTCCTCGCTAATCGCACCAAGATTTTTGGGTAAAAAGTTTAAGTGAGCATGTAAAAAGTGAACGTTGATGCTCATCGAACATTCCTAAGCTTTCAATTTTTGTAACATGCTTTCAGCTACGTATATTAACGTAGTCAGGATCTTTATTGTTGGCTAAGAAGTTTTAATGACTTTTTTTGAACTAATCCAACAATCTTTTTCAACCTCTGTCATTGCAAGCACGAAGTTTTCATCTTTCATTAGTCCTCCTATATCTGGGCCAACAAAGACTCCTTCTTTTAATTTTGCTTCTGATAAGTGAGGGAAGTTGGTCAACAGCTACTTGGTCTCCTTCTTTAGGTAAAGCTTTTACAAACTGTTTCATAAGCCACAGTTTTAGATGGAGTGGAGGTAAAAGTATTTTCTTCAAGCCGACAAGACTTTTACATAGAACATTCTTGCTTCCAGGTCCAAGAGATTTCCTTGCAGGCCGGTTTTTCTTCTCTCAGTGCTGACTTCTCGTTCGGCTATTCCACATAGAATACATGGATACTTAGTAAACCACCCGGCTGACCTAGAAGCATCGATGATACTTTTAAATCTTCACACACTACCCATCCGTGATCCTTGTTTAATCTTTTCTAGAACCAGTTCTATATTCTCATAGCTTTCTCTAAAGTGAACTGAGTACCCATGGCACTGAAGCATATTGATTCCCATTGTGCAGGAGTACAGCTTTTAGACTCCTTTCAGAAGAATCTACGAAGAGTCTCCAATAGTCTAATTTATATTCAATGCCAAACTTGATTAATCCGGTAATGTACTGCAGTACACTAAGTCACCTTCTTGTAAAAAATAGGGAATGAATTCCTTTTATCTATTTCTGTACAAATAGATTGATGTTCCGGCTGCCAATCAATTCTTTTCTTTTAGTCTGCAGCCTAAATATTTTGCAGACTCTTTAGGTAATGCTAATTCTCTCACTAGATTGTTCAATTGTGACTGAGTGAACAACTGAAGAGACTTATCATCCTCTTCACATTGAAAATCCTGATCTTTGTTCCGTTCTTCAGCATTCAAATCAGAGTCGCCGATGGATCATATTTCTGGAGGCGCAGGATCTGGAATGTGTGCACTGTGAGGAACAGGCCGAATAGCTGATGGAAGGTTTGAGTATAAAATAACCTTCTTTGGATTATAGCCTTTTACATCTCAAGAGCAAAAATAGCAATCATCATAATAATTTTTAGGCTCCCTCCAAATCATAGGAATACAAAATCTGAAAGATTTTTTTATTACATGTTTTAAATTTAGAAAAAAATTAACAAATGTTGAATGCATTTCCTGAGTAATTTCTTGTTATATGAAAATTAAAAATATGCATTTTCCGAGTAAACCCTACGTAATGGGAAAATTCTGAAGCGATTTTTAGAATTCTATGCCAAAAATACATTAAAGGAAGGTACAATTATGAAAAACGTTTTTTCATCGCAAGCCTGTCTTACTTGTCACCCCCGAAAATTGCTGTTGGACAATTGGCCGTCTCCCGACAACTGCTCACTGGACAGTTGCGAGATATCGGCTGTCGACTGTTCGGTGTATCAACTACGGTTTCACTGCTTTAAATATTTTTTTTTTTAGTCGAAAGTAAAATAAAACTTTTTGTTTATTCTTTTGCATTTTAGTTTTTTAACTTGTTTGGCGTTTTCTTGCAATTACGTCTATTTTAATGTTTCTTTTTTCATTAGGTGTTGATTTTATTATTGTCAGGTTAGGTTTATTATTATCAGATATATAGCTGATTCGCTCAGCACCTTTGGAGTTGTAAGTTATAAGCGATTCAAAACTCAAATGTATTCCTTTCCTCATATTGCCTCATAGTGCCCAATATTGTCTCACATTATCAGACATGTAGTGATTCTCCTTGCTGTGTACAAAAGCTTCTGCTCTTTTCACAGGTTCAGCTCGTACAACCATTCTTAGTATTTATTTTATGAAAACTGATAATAATATAAATAACAAGTAATACAAAAAGAAACATGAAAAACACACAATTTTAAGAAAAACAAAAAATTATAAAAAGTCAATAAACTGACGACACTGGATCACAGTGATTACGACAACAAATTTAATACAGGCTGACGTGATCAGAAGAGCATTTAGGACACAGTTTTCTTTAATCATCAAACACGTAAGAAAAGAAAATGTCTAACGAAAAATTATAAAAAGTAAATAAACTGACGACACTGGATCATAAGCCTTACGACAGCAAATTTAATACAGGCTGACGTGATCAGAAGAGCATTTAAGACACAGTTTTCTTTAATCATCAAACACGTAAAAAAAGAAAATCTCTAAAATACTGGAGAGATTAAGCCAAGGCAGTCACAATCCTGAAAATACAGAATGGTATTTTTTGTATAAAGCACATAGTATTATTTAAAGAAGAGGAACAGCGGCAATCGATGTCAGTACCTTGAAGAGAGCCGAAATATTACAACTGTTTGGGGAACAACTGTACAGGGGGAGTTGTCAGGGAGTAACTGTAGTGGAACCGTGGAACAATAAGGCTACCCATAGGGATCATCTCTGAAACGGCATGAATTAAAATGAAAATGATACAGCAAATTTAAAGATAATTCGCAAACATAAATGAATAGATCATTATAAAGCTCTCTTGTCTGTTGATAATGTAAAAGCAGACCATAATAGTATAGAAACCAACAACTCTGTTACCTACGAGGGAGACTTAATAACAATTGACGAGCTGGAAGAAGCCCTTGGAAGAACTAAAAATCTAAAAGCAACAGGACACGATGGACTGAACGCAGAATTATTCAAGTATAGGGGTATCTTGCTTAAACGTAGATTATTACATTTCTATAATATGTGTTGAAAAAGACAACAGGTCTATTTTTAAGAAAGGAAAACGGAATGACGGTAATAACTGTAGGGGAATATGTTTAGTTGACACTGAATAAAAAATATATGTGGTGGATCATAAACCACCGTCTTCAGACTATTTCTTAGCATCTTATATAGTAAGACCAAAACGGCTTTAGGAAGAGCAGATCTTGTACAGAAATTTTTTTTTTGTTATTAAAAAATCATTAAGAAGCATCGTGAGTTCAATAAAGAAACGCCTGTAGCTTTCGTTGACTTTGAGAAGGCCTTTGATAAAGTCGATAGAAATTGGCTGTGGCAAGTATTAGAAGAACGGGGATACCCACAAGAACTATACAAGCCTTATGTAACAGAACAAGAATAGCTGTTAAAATAATTGTAGGATATATTAACAAATATCTGTCAGGGAAACAAGGAACAAAAGTGTTAGATAAGGAGTCAGTATATCACCTACTCTTTTTAACATTTATATTGACGATCTAGTAAGGAAATGAAAACATCTAGTAAACACTAGTATTAAGATATTCGAATGTGCTGTTGTTTCTGACGATTTGCTTGTAATTCAGAATACAGAATCTGCTTTACAAAAATCAGTTTGGAGCCTCTTAAGATTTTCAAACAACACAATATGAAAATCTCCACAGGCAAGGAATCAATTAGAACAAAAATAGTAATTAATGATCAAATCCTAGAACAGGTGAGCCATTTTAATTATTTGAAAAATGCTATTGGCTATGATAGGAATTATGATATTGACGTTAAGTTAGGCAAGTCCCAGACGATCTGTGGGACAATCAACCGTATTGCCAGAAACAAGGTACGTCGAGATACAAAGTTAATGTTCTACACAGTTATGGCAGGCCTTGTGATGTTCTGTGGGTGTGAATTATGGACAACCAAGAAACAGGACAGTAAAATAGCGTTCTTAAGAGGAGTTAAAAGGTGTTCTAAACTTGGCCGTATAAATAATGAAGCTATGAGAAAAGAGTTACAAGTTTTTTTATAAGATTACAAGCAACGGTGGAAAGAATACTTAGAAGAATGTTAGATTCCATACTGGCCAAACAAGTCTGGAAATACAATCTTATAGGGCACAGGTGTGTGGGTAGACACAGGAAAAGATGGATAGAAGATCATTAAAGGGGGAACAACCAGTACCTTGCCTATGCCGCGTTGTGAAGATGATGATGATAATGATGAGTTCGGATGAAACATACGAGTACTTCTCTTTTCCTTCATTTGTTACCATGAGTTTTCGATTACATCTCTTATCAACTTTTTTAACTGCCCTCACCCCTTGTGATTAGACCTTTCTTTCTTGTACTTTTGTTAAAAACTAATTCACTGCCATCTACGGTGCTGCCAGTGTCTTATAGAATTATAATATTCTATCTTTCCTTGTTTCATTGATTTAAACAGGCTTATAATGGTACGTGTATATAAAGACTGAAGTTTCTTTGTTTATGTTACACGGTGGGGCAGAAATACCTGACGGTTTTTAAAATAAAATTACACAGTAATCCGAAGAGCTAAATTTATTCGTTTTCTCGCTATAAATACTACAGATGTTTGCCATTATTTTGCTACAAGAGAAAAATTAATAAAACAAAAAGTAGGATTGGGAAATAACATCTTATCGATGTCGTCCGTTTTCGTCAGCTCACTGCTGGAGGCGTTCTATGAAATGTTTTATCGTAGACTAAAACATGTTTTTTGGTATGAACAAACAGTTGGTAACACGAACATGTTTTTTTGGTAAAACAGTTATCTCGCGTTGAATTGCTACTCTTGTTTCTGTTAATTAGCATAGCTTGTTTATGTAAACTTTGGATTCCAGGTAACTTCACAGGAATAAGCCACATTGGGTGAACTGTATGGCCACACGTCGTCTCCACGGAGGAAAACGAAGCGTCCTGGAAACATCCTCCTTAGCACTTACATCGAAACTATTGATAAGTGGACAGTTGTCTTGTCTTGTTGGAGCCAGAGTTCGGCTCGGTACCTGAGCCTTCTGCTATATACTAGGGCGGCAGTATCAAAATATACCGATCTGCGTTTACTGAAACTTCCTCAAAACAATATGTGCCAGTCATTTAAAAATTTACCACCTACATCATATTGGTATTCGTTCTGTTTAACATGGATGCTCGTGAAGCTGTCATGGATTTATTTCAGACCAATGACTTTAGATCGAACTTTTAAGACCTTGCAAATTGCAACATCGTCTCTGCGAAAACGCGACGTTTTCCCGAGTCATGAGGAGTCAATTCATAGGCAACCATTATTTTGTATGGATGGTAGTGTTAATCAGAATGCTGAATTATTATGTCAGTTAATTCGGAGTTATTTAAAGTGGAGAAATTACAACGCACGAAACGGCGAAGGCTAGCCTAAATGGTCTGCCTTACTCCAGCGGATCGCAAGGTTCCCCGTTGATTTTCGTTTTGTTGCTGCTACTGTCCTATAAAATTCTTTGCCCACAACAGTACCATGTTCCGAGTAGAAACCCGGTCATTGTCGAAATGTCGATGAAATCTTCTGTGAGTGAGCAGAATAGATTAAGTGTTTTTAAAAACCGTTTCAACAGTGGAAGCGCGGTGCGTCACGTGCACCGGCTCCATGGCAGCTGAAAGGACAGCGAGCAAAGATTGCCACGCCCACCACCCCAACCTGCACGTGACACGATAACAAAGTGAATCGTCAAATATTCTGTCGCACCCTATATTACAGGTGTTCAATTGTATCAAGCCTTCTACTATACACGCCGCGCCGGCCTGCTTGAAGTCGAAGCATTGCAACTTAGGTCTTAATGTGCTTTCTTTGTTTTAGTCTCCTTAACGTTACCTGACAACATCTTAACCTCAAAAAGTTCAGCTGAAGAGAAAGCTGTAATTTTTGTTTTTAGTTCGACTTTTTCGGCCTATACTTGTTACATAGTTATTTCAGTTAATTTCTACAAACCCCTCCAGGAATCTGAAAAATTCATCTTTGTCATACAATAATTGTCAGGTCATTACTATATAAAATTATTTTTAATGTAGTACATTTATTTAGTGCCACCTGTGTAAATATTTTCAGTTTTGTATAATGTCATCTGTCATTATACTAAAACGCGTGGAGAACAGACAGAAACCTTGCCTCACCAATTTATTGACTTTGGATTCCTAGTGTAATGATGATCACGTATACATACTTGTTTTGTCTCCATTGTGAGTATTGTCCTTTCACTGTGCATAATTGTTTTTTTTTAAGTTTTCTCTGCTAACACAATAAAAAAACCTTTTTAAGTCAGTAAAGAATATGTAAGTACTGACGGTTATACTCTTGGCGTTTTCGATTACTTTATCTAAAGTGAAGGTTGCACTTTATCTTTCCTGAATCTCATCGGTTCTCCTCCTGTTAGAGTCCTCTTTGTTATTATTATAATGAAAGCTTAGGCATTATGATAACCATGTCGAGTAAACTTCCGTGTTTTCCACTCGTATCTCTATTTCCATCGGGGTTATAGTTCAAGCTGGTTTTCTGTCTTTCAAACAACACTCTGCTTCTATAGACATTAAAAATAAGAATCAACGTTAAATGTCAGATTATCCTTTGAATGTTTATAATTGAAGACATTTATTACTTCCATGTTCCATAAGGAAATGGAAGTATGGTGATGGCGAAAAAATCGTGTTCGAGATAAGGGCTGATTCTGATTGTACTACCCTCAAAACATGAAGAAAAGTTATTACTTCCATGTTCCATAAGGAAATGGAAGTATGGTCATGGCGAAAAAAATCGTGTTCGAGATAACGGCAGATTCTGATTGTACTACCATCAAAACATGAAAAAAAGTCATTTTTCGAAAAGTGTTTGTGTGTGCCTGTGTGTAGAATTTTTTCTATGGCAAACGATAACAGCCGCAAATTCAAACAGAATGAAATAATTGTTTGCATACAGCCCTGAATTGTAGAGGACCCAAGGGCTGTTGTTTTTGGTGAAGATCGGTTAAGGGAAAGGGGTAGTTCACCTGCAACGTTTACGTTTTAACAAGAGTAAAGTGCTTAATGTTGATAAAAGGTGTCCAGCGTTGATAGGGATTTGTTTCCTGTGGATCGCTGGCCAGTGTAACTGCACGTGTTTGCAGAGAAACGGTACATAGACAGACTTTTCGACTTTAGGGAATGAACCCTCCGCAAGATGATCAGGGTCCATGAGAGACTTCGGAGTGCTCCTTCTTTTCCGCGTGTTTGTTCTGTGAAACGTACACTGCAGATTCGCAGCTTCACTTTGAACAACGCTCCATAGGGAATGTTGAACATTTTTGCCCACGGTGTACCCTCATACGCACTAAAACCTGCTCTGATGTTTTGATTACGGACATCATAATATTAAAACTTTGGAAACTTGAGCACTACTTAATGGAGATCAACAATCATTTTCACAAGCCATTAATTTTATGCATATTTTGAAGCAATAAACGTTTTAATAAATTAATACAATCTGTGTATTTATTTCTATTATGATATAAGAATTACAAACTAATATGTGCATGTGTATATTGTTACAACAAAAATAAGCCAACCCAGTACCAGGGATAAAAACTATATTTATAAATGTAAAAATACTTCATATCAAATAAAATAATTCATTTAAATAAAATATAAAGAATATGACTCGACAAACGACGACTTTGACCTAACCCAAGTGATTGACCCAACAACATTAAACAAATGAAGAAGGGAACCACACAAATAACCAACGAGAATAAGAGAAGAAAGTGATTGACCCAACAAATACAACCAAAGGAAGAAAGGAAAAAATTCAAAACCCAAAAAAAAGGAAACAAGTTCATGGGATTAAACGACCCCAAAATACCCAAAGAAAAGGATGGAAAAACCAAAGTATTAATCAAATAATGAAAATGAAGAAGGAGGGAGATAGGTAGAAGTGAAAACCAATAATGATTCACAAAACGAGTAATAAAGCATAGGAGAAGGAGAAATAAAGCACTCAAGAAGAATATTGGAACCAAACCAATGGTTATCCTGAGAAAGGAAAAAGTAACGGTTGCTACCCATTAAAGGACAAAATGATCTAGAGAAGAAACATTATTAAAAACGGTTAAGGATTAAGGTGATAAAAAAACAACCTAAACCACAAATAAAATTGTTATTAATTATTAAGTATTAATTGTTATTAATTAATTGTTATTAGTATTAAGGATATATTGTAATGAAAGAGAAATAAGTATAGGGATCACCCACTAAAAAACACATAGTATAAACAGTGATACAGTGCAATAGTGTATGTGTAAAAACCCCAAAGTGAAGTGATAAGATACGCTAGTTAAATTATAATTAACCATAGATAATTTAAAAGTGAAGGTGAGATATAAGTGGGAATAGGGTAAGATTTAGAATATAACTATTATAAGAAATAGCGAATAATGAAGAAAGTAGACACTTCATAAATCTGTGAAAAAACACTAAAGGTTTAAAAGTGGAAAAATAACAGTGAATAAATAGCTGGTGAAAAATAGTATTAAGTATGAATTATAGAATAAGATATGCTGAACACTAGAAAGTGATGATGACATTATTATTTAAGAAAAGATGTTTAATAGAGTTAAGTTTAATTATAGCCGGTAGTAAGTAAAAAGGGAGGATTCCAGGAAAGAATAAACTGAAGGTGTTGACATGGAGAGAATGTAAAAATTGTTTAAAGATTAAGAAATCAGAGACAGAACAAAGACACCTATGTTATAAGGGACTGTTATAAATTTAATAAAAGTGATGTTGTTTATCACAACAAAAGTAATATGTATTGTAAACAAAAAAAAATTAGCAAATAATGATAAGTTGGAAGGAAGTGATGATATTTCTCACTCAAAATAATAACTCTAATAACTTATAAAGAATTGTTCATGTTAATGTTATGAATAGCATATGGCTGAATGAAATTTGCAGTCCATAAGCCTAATGTTATGTTTTAAAGATTAAAATAGAGAAAGCAATATTGACATGTAATCAACACACCAACAGACTCAAAATACAACACAACCAATAAAAATAACAAAGTAAAGCCCATTAGGCTGAAACAAAATGTGATTTAAATGAAATAAGTAAAATACTATAATGGCTACTCAGGCGTAGGAAAGGACATAACTGTCAGAACCAAACAACCAAAAATTATAACAAATTGACTAGGAATTTAGCAAATCTGAGGTGAAGGAATCACCAAGAATAAATTGTAAATCATTTGTAACACAAAATATTATAATAAGCATTTTTATACAAAAAGAAATCTAATTAACAAGCATTAACATAATTGTAAAAACATAAAATCTAAAATTACCCAAACTTGTGGGGTATCAAAATAATCTATGAAAGGAAATAAATACTATCTGACAATATTTAATAACCAGGAAGGAAGATGGAGGAATAACAGCAATCAGAAGATATACGAAGAATTCGAATTTTGATAACAATACATCATCTCAAAATCAACCAATCAGAATCATACAGTTACCATGGAAACGGCAGTTGAAGACAAAATTACCGCTGGAATAAAAAAAAGAAGCGAAGCGTCATTAAGCGAATACAGATGCCAATAGAACGTTTTTTCAGTGAAAATAATGCAAAAAAGTATTAAAAGTTACTAACCATGATAGCTTGAGAAGCAGACGACCGTTTGTAGCAGCCAATTCAAGACCCAAGGCCAATTAAACGGAAAATATACGTGAAAAGAACATCTAGACCCATGACGAAAAAGACGCTCAATCTATTGAAGCCCCAAAATCCATGAAAACTGAACTTATGCAGCCACATCCTACCCGATTAAACAAATGAAGGCACCGAGACGCTGAGGTGTTAAGTACAATCAAATTATTTATTTTCCAAAAACCCTAATCACTTAAAATATTTTTAAAAGGTAAATTTACCTCACTATAGAACCAATATTTCTCTTTCATAGAATATTTAAGCAAAATAACACTTAATAGAGACTTGTTAACGTTGAATATAACCTATGAATTAAACATGAACTTACAAAACACTTTTACGACACAACAGAACAGATTGTAACAGCACACATTATTATTTATGTACACGTAGAATAAGGTAATATATATTTTTATTGTAACCATTGGAGTTCTTTAACTTATAGTCACAAGAATCCACGATTTGGGAAACCAAAAATATTTGTAATACACTTTAACGTAAGTAGCAATGCAAGGTTGAATGGTTCCTAAATCACTTCGCCCAAACCCAGAGGCAAGAATCTCATGTAATCAGTCGGTGCAAATTTATTATTGTATTATTGTCAATGTGAATGTTTTCAATTATCACCTATTAAAGAATAACTATTACAGGGAGTAACCGTCGTTATCATTTCATAGGGAGTGCTATATATAAATTACTTGTGTTTAGTTAAGAATAAATTGTACGAGCAGCGAACAAGTTGTCATTCACGCAGCAGTAGCGACGATTGTGACGGCCGTGCGAGCGGGAATTATTTGAATGCCCAATACCGCAACGCTGATAACTCGTCTGACAATAATTTTAGTTGTTTTATAAAACGACTTGGCGCCACCCGGGATTATCACACCCCTATAAATAGCAGGTAAGGTTACTACCGTATTATACAGGTGATTACATCAACGCTACGAACATCGCTAGCCACAACATTACTAATTTGTGCGATGCAAACCCGGTGCGAGGCGAACGCACTAATTATAATAACACATACAAAACTGGTGTATACATTTTGCAGGTACGATCAGATTCACTTGTTACAATATGTATGAAAAATATATAAGTATTTTTTCCTCTAAAAAATTGTTTGCCCCTCCTGGAAAATATTTTGACCTCCCTGATGGCTAGTTATTTACTGTGTGGAATATAGCGTTATGACATGGATCAGAATGGTGGGTGTTAAACAAAAGAACAAACGTATTAAGGAAGAAATGTTTTCCTGAGAAATTTATAATTAGACGGGTGAACAGAATCGTCGTTCAGGAAATCAAAAGACGAATGGAAAGAAAGACACAATTTTAAAAACTAAAAATGACTAGTATAGTATTGACAGTGAAGACTTTGATAACAGTATATACATCATCACCTACGGCCGATAACTCGCAGCGAGAGTCCAATTTAATTACAGGAATCAGATCACATCTCCCTTTGGCCAGCTCATCGTTAGACCTAAAAACATTTTATCCGAAAGTATACAGTCCTTCCTCACGAAGGTTGAGGATAGTCGTCACTCACCTGACATGAGGGTATCATTTTAGCTGAAACGTCATTTCTTCAGAACTCAAGCATCCACCTATTTGATGTTTTGTCACCATATCTAGCTCTGCTTCTTGTCAAATATATATTATAGACACAAACGTAAAATTCTGCACGTGTCATGTCTTGTTTTCTATGGCGAACAATAGCTGTCGCAAATTCAAACAGAATTAAATAGTTTTTTGCATATGTGCCTGCGTTGTAGAGGGCTCAAGGTCTTTTGTTTTTGTTAAATTTTGATTTAATTTAAATTTAAAAACATATAAATAATCTACTGTAGAAAGGTAAATGAAATATCTATAAATGAAAAGGGTAATTGAAGGGGGAGGGGATAATTTTTATATGTGTACTACGTTATCAGCAACAAAGAAGTAGTTTGTTGTTAAAATTCCTTCCCGGGCTGTTTGGCGGTGGTCCAATGTTTTCTGCAAAACCAGACGTTTCGGCAGTGCCGTAGACTACCATCATCAGTGAAAATCGAGTGCGCTAACGTGAGGTGGTATACGTTAGTGACGACAGTAGTGTGGTTAAAGCTGAAGAAAGAAATAGTTTCTATGGAAATATTTTATTTTGAAAATGATTTTAAATATAAATCTTAGAACATGGAAGTCATGTATGATTCTCCATACCGATATTTGTTTAATGTGTAACTTGGTCCTGTTGCAGTATAGTTGTGTTGCTTTTTTATAATTATGTATACTGCATTGTACTTACGTAAGCTATATCAAGTATTATTCGTATAAAGATTTCATTATGTTTAAAAGAACAATGTAAATAAGACAGTAAAAATTCAAAGCCGAACAACATGAGAAAGCCTGAACAAGAACGCACTTTAATAACGCCATGATACAGAGTCAAATGCAATCAACAACAGTTCAGAGTATTCGCTAACGAGGGCAGTTAAAGTTAAGAGGGTGATTGTCCGTTAGAGAATAGCGAGAGAATAGATTAAAAATAATGTTAAACGGTTGTAGCGGGTGTTCCATGAGAAAGTTAATAGCGTAGTTCAGGAGTAATAGTGACGTAATTTCTCTAGACTTTCCTGTACAGGGAACCATCAAAAATACATTTTTTTAGTTCGCTACATATTTTTTTCAAAACTTTCAAATATTTGCATGTAAATGAAATATTCTTTTATGAACAGCTACTACGCTTTCTGATAGGATAGAAAAACAGTACGTTCATAACACGTGAGGAAAGGAGAATGCGTGAGAGTGAAACGGGGCGTTTCGTAAACACGTATTTGTAAAACTTCCATTTATTAGTCATGTGTTTTTATCAACACCTGGACTTTTCACAATTAATCTGGTGTAGTTAATGTTGTTTATGATGTACATAGTAAAGCAAAATATGTCGGCAATATATTACTATTTATTATTATTCAGGAGCGAGAAAAAATGTGTTTTTAATTTTGTTGTCCACGACGTGTCAAAGTATTAATAATATTTATTGATTTTTTAAACTACGAAACAATAATTTTTAGATAAAAGTGTGACAACTTTTTACCTTCGCCTGAGACAGCATTCGATGAAGCTTCGTCTGAGGCGGCTGCTAGGAGCGCTGCTAATTCAGGTGCTGCAAGTAATGCCGTCGTTTTAAATAGTATTTTAATTCGCAGAGACAAATGGTATAATTTGGTCTTCCTTCCTAGCCATATGACGCATTATCTTCAACCTTTACACCTTGGAGTTTGTAAATCAGTGAAACATCATTTTTACAATGCTGCATCAAAATTGTTTATATAAATCACCAGAACGGAAGCTTGGAAGACTGCAATTTGGAAATCTTCTTAGTGAATTTTGAGAGAAGGCAGCGATTCTTGAAAATGCCATATAGGATTTTAAAGCAATAGTGACTTACCTGTTTAATGAGGATGCCAGTCTTGACTATGCGTTTAGGCCTGCTGGTACTTCAACTGATAGCAAATTTAAATAATGAAAATGAGCACCAGGATGTCAGTGGACATGCAAATATGATCAATGAAATAGCAGTTAAAAACAGGAGTACCGACATCAGCAACTCATCTTTACCAGCATTTCATGAAAGGGCGATGTCACCACAGCCGGGTACTTCAAGACAAACACAAGAACGTACAGAAGAGTTAGTCACGTCATCTAAAGTCCTAAATAAAATTTCACCTGTGCCAGCCAAAAACAATCAAAAAAGGAATGTCGTAGACAGACAAAAGTGATAATTTTAACATTAGAAGAAAACATTAAAAAGAAATAAGATGAAGGTTACTGAGAAAGAAGAGAAAATTTAGAGGAAAGTACGTAGAGTAGAAAAAGTTGTTCCTAAGAAAGACACAAAGAAGAAATTTGCCAAACCTGAAACTTCACTTCTAGTAGATTAGAGTCATCAGAAAATGTTCATTCCAGGGTTGAATCTAGTGATGGATTTGAAGACATTGGGGGAGAATGCGTTGGCTGCGGAGAGGAATATATCCACACAAAGTTAAAATGCGATTGGATCCAATGAGACTGATACCGTATATCCAACGGGGACCGCATCTCATATAATGACGTGAGACTGATACCGTATATCCAACGGGGACCGCATCTCATATAATGACGTATGTTAGGACTGGGGAAAAGCTATAATAAAGCGCTAGTCACATCCACACTTCACTAGTAACTTCACATCCAAACGAACTCTTGATTTGTTTAAAAGAATGTCTCTCATATTTAATTTTAAGACTAACAGGATGCCCTACATATTGTTTATTGTTAAACCATGTTCATATTTCGTAGTCTTAGAACAACGTTTTCTAAAACTGTTTTGGTTTTTTAGTTTTTACTGTAGTTTATTTAGTCGCTTTTCTCCTTTATCACCATATTAAAAATGTTTTTACATCATTTTCGTATACAAAATGGGTTTCAATAATTAGTTATTAAAATATGTTTGCCTCATTTATCTGTATTATAGTAGGAATAAACCTGTTTTAGTACCAAGCCACGTTTCCGTTCCGAACACACTCGAGGAATTTGAGGTGTACAAAGCGTTCAGGGACATTAATACCAAGCCACACATTTTGAACGACCAGTTATTATTCAAGTATAATGTATTGTATGACACCGCCTTGAGATATTGAGATAACAAGAATCAGTTGCGGTTAATGCGCGGTGGGTCGCTGTGCAGTGTACACTGTTCGCCCGATGCGCGTATTCAAGTTACAAATTAGTATAGTTCGTTATTTTAATAATCCGTTATTTGTGGTCATTATGACATGGTTTTTAACGTTTGACAAACATATCTGATATATGCTACAAATTTTATGCTTGACAATGGGACAAGAGTCTCGAAACATGTCGTAATAAGAAGGGACATCAACGAGAAGTCACAGACGGTTATTATAATATATTTTTCATATATTCATTTATCTGTATTTATTTTAACACACCCTTCTTCTTAGTTTTAAGTTATTTTAAAGGGTGGTCAACTATCCCTGTACTGTATGCTCATATATCCCTGATATAAGGGTGTAATGGCCATGGTCACCAAAATACATTTCTGTTTTTTTTTTACAAAGGTATTTTTTTGCGTATAAGAAACGCATGTGTCAGTAGGGCATAATGAAAATAATAAACGCGATTTTTTTTTAGATTTTTAGTCATATAAATGAGGTGCGATTTTGGGTTCATAAGAAAGTATGCCTATCTATCGCAGACTTACTCTAGACAAACTTCATGGACTTTTTAAACTACAGAAATAGACCGAACTTGTAACTTGCTGTAGCAGACATTGAAACTATGAAGGACTTACAGTGATTAGAGAAATTATTCGATGATCTGTTTTTGCAAAACGCATGGATCAGCAAAATAGCTTCAATTCTCTTGGTCTGCTGGCCGGGAAAGTTCAGAGGTTACAGTGACTCTTTCAGTACTGTTGTTACATTTGGTGGCAACAAGTCTGTTTGTATGTCTCAATGGGTTTTTACACTTCCAGGTTGGAGGATAAAGTTGGAGACTTATCAAAGAGCCTTGTTTGTTGATTGTAAGATTTTCGATGAAAAGCTTTACATAGTTTGTGTTAGATAGCTAAGTACAACCCCAATGTTAAACACTATAAGTCCATAATACTATGGATTTTGAATGTACACTTGTATGTAAAGTGTTTGTTTTCTAGATATAATTACGGTTTCCGACTCGGTAGCGACGGCACTTCTCATAGCTTTAACAAAATTTGCTAGATTTTATATTACTATTGTCAATTCGATAACAGAATGACTTAATATAGGCTCTACTTAATTTTGTGTAGGCCTACATAGTGCTTTTATATTATTTTATTTTTTCTACTTTATTTTTAATAGAAGATATAGTCAAACATAATTTTTTTCGAATTTACACTAAATTCGTCATTTGAATTTCGTGTTTTATTCCCGATCAAGAAATAAAATTATGTTAAAATAAGAAATGAAATGAGAAATTCAATGTTAAGACCGCTAAGGAACGGCATGCGGCCAGCAGGTAGGCCTGTAAAGAGAACGGTCGATCAAACTACAACCAAAATTATAAATGCTTGGCTTTACAATAACAGGCGCTATTGTTTCTATACAGCTATCATCTAAATCACCATAAATTTCTGCAGCGATCATATCGCTGTACATACTGATGGACTCTCCGTTATAAACATAAAACATGCGTTATAACATGCGCGTACGGTGGATCAGATATGACGACTGCGTTGTAAATCAGAAATGACACGGCCGTCAGTAATATCGTTCACTATGCGGCACCGTATACTCTCGGGCACATAAAAGCGACGTCGCGTCGTTTACTATACTGTACCCTGGTGATTGCGATCAAATTATCAATAAAATACAAGCGGTATTTTGTAAACGACTCACGGTTATACGAGTTTCGTGATTCCCATTTTGAAGATTTTGCGAGACAGTTGTACATTAGGAACACTGAACATAGATGTAGGTAACTTTTCAAACATTTGAAGTGAAGTGTGAGGTATATTTGCCTTTAGACATGAAGTCCGAGTTAGATATGTTGCTGTAGGGTTAGAGTTTACTGTAGGTGGGAAAATTAAATTTATATTTCAGTGGCTGACTAAGATAAAAGAAAACTTCTGGCGAGTTAATGTACACAGTGACGTGACCTTATTTACGTGGGACGTCAGTCATCTATAGCAATGAAATGATAAAGCACATTACAGAACAAATTCTTCATTAGTAACGAGTGAGCTGCAAACACAAGAGAAGTAAGATGTAAGATCTTGTCTTCTGTGTTGCCTGATAAGGAACCCTTTACCGGTAATGACCAGGCTTTAATAAACAATACGGGGGCAGTTGAAAAGTTCCCGGAGCGACAACTGTAGCTTAGCGGTAGAAGTAAAATGTTTCTTGTGTTGTAAGATTCATATTTCTTGTGAACACCTGTCAATTTCCAAATCTACCTGTCAATTTATTCATTGTCTACCAGATGTTTGAAATTTGCGTGTCAGTGTGTTTTGAAACGTGAACAAAACATCGTGATTGAATTGTTCGTTAAAGAAGATCTAGCGCTTATGGAAATTCACAAAAAATAATATATATGTTAGGAAATGCTACGCCTTCAAAAAAAAAACGATTTGTAAGTGGGTACTCGAATTTAAACGTGGTCGTACGGGCACTGATGACGATCCCTGTAGAGAGGGATCGCCCAAAAAGGTGCAGTCATTCCAGACACAATTTAAAAATTTCATACAGCATTTTGGAAGATCGGCGATTGAGAATGGATGACATTGCTGAGATCATAGGCATCTCGCATGAGTGTATGTATCGTATTTTAACTAAAGAAATTCCGAAAAGTTTGTGCATGCTGGGTGCTACATTTTGAGTTGTCCGCTTTTTGGAGCGTCCGCTCGGGAATCACCTTCAGAGTTCGTACGGCCACGTTTAAACTCCAGTGCTCTCTTACAAACGATGGCTTTTAAAGATGGAGCATCTGCTACCACATTTAACATTTTGTTGTGGACTTCCATTGGCGTTAGACCATTTTTAACAAAGGATTTGTGTTTTTGTCAATTTTTCGAAACACGCCTGACACGTAAATTTCAAACAGATGGTAAGTAAATGAATAGACTGACAGGCGTAATAAAATGATTTCGTATGAGGCGCTTATATAAAATATAAATCTTACAACACACGAAAAATTTTAGTTCTCACACTAAGCTATAGATGTCGCTCAGTAAACTTTTCGACTTTCCCTCGTAAAAGGTTTTATGAAGTTTTACCAACTAACTGGATTTAGATAAAACTTACTGGTTTAAAACAACCAAATTACATCTGTGACAGTTTCTAATTTAAAGTTGGCCTGCAGATAACATATTTCGTCAAAACATCAATACACATATTTTAAATTTCATGCAGTAAATTGAAAGTTATTATACGTATTAATTTATAATTTGTAAACATTTTCTTTACTTATTCAATCTCTCCATTCCTTTTGAATATAGTGAGTGTCTCTATTTACTAAACGCCCTAATTTCTATATAATTCTGACCACTGTTTTCTAATTGCTTTTATACATTTCTTTTTCATGAATGTATCGGTCGCTTTATTTTTCTGTATTTCGGCGATCGGTATTCCAGAGACTGTTGGCAATGTTCGTATCAGGTATACGCAGCATGTGACCAATCCACTTACACGTTTTATTTAGTAAATGTTATATCATACCAAATGTATTATTCTCAGCAGTATTATTAAGCTCAGTAGTGTGTATGAAAGATGTTAAGTTTAGTTTTTTTTTTTTTTTTTTTTTTTTAAACTGGTCTAAAAGACCAACCATCAATTTACATCTAATGTTTGTTATAATTTTAAGTTACTTATACAGTCGCCCACTGATGTACTATATATTACTTTCTAGATTTCTGCACACACTGCACTACACTAATTCAAAAGTTTTAGTTCTTTTCAGCCTTCTCACTGTATTGGCATTGTCAAGCAGTTGAATAGCTTCTACATTGATATGCTGGTATAGTCTAGATTCGTGCTTAGCAGCAAACCTTTTAATTTCACTGGCGACATCAGGGATCCTAAGGTCTCGATGTAGATCACTATTTCTGATGTACCATGGAGCACTTACCATGTTCCGTAGCACTCTATTCTGGAAGGTTTGAATACATCTAATGTTCGTTTCTTTCGCACAACCCCACAGTTGAATTCCATAAAGCCAAATTGGTTTCAGAATTTGGTTATATATCATAATTTTGTTGTGTATTGACAACTGAGAATTTCGTCCCAAGAGCCAATACAGTTGTCTATATTTGAGACCAAGCTCTGTCCTTTTTTTTCTGATGTGCTCCTTCCATCGTAGCTTTGCATCCAGGGTCATCCCCAAATATTTGGCAGTGTTTGCATATGGTACTACAACATCATTTAAGGTAACTGGAAGACTGTTTTCTATTCTTTTGTTTGTAAAATTGATATGGACAGATTTCAGTTCATTAAGCTTAATTTTCCATCTCCTAGTCCACTGCTGTACCTGATCACTAGCATCTTGAAGCATGTTGGTAGCTTCACCTAAGGTCGAACCAATCGCCATTATAGCTGTGTCATCAGCGAAAGTAGCAACAGACACATTCTTTGGCTGCGGCAGATCACATGTAAACAACAAGTAGAGGATGGGCCCCAAAACACTCCCTTGGGGCACACCTGCCCTCACTTCTCTTAGCTCAGAATAGTCATCTTCCTGTTTGACTCTAAATAATCTTTCCGATATATATGATTTTAACACGTCAACATATTGTTTTGGTAGCATTTTATTAAGTTTATGTATTAAACCTTTATGCCAAACTTTATCAAAGGCCTGAGCCACATCGAGGAAGATTGTCGAGCAGATTAGCTTTTTTTCTAGTGCTTTCTCTATTGTGTCTGTTATTCTATGTACTTGGTCTATTGTGGAATGTTTTTGTCTGAACCCTAATTGATGATTTGGTATCAGCTTTTTTCTCTCTATTACTCGATTTAGCCTTTGCAACAGAAGTTTTTCAAAAATCTTTGATATAGTTGGCAACAGTGATATGGGCCGATATGATTTGGCTTCATTTGGCGGTTTACCTGGTTTACGTAGCATAATAACTTCTGCCACCTTCCAGACACTAGGAACATGCTTTAGCCTAAGTGCCGCATTGAATAAATATGTAAGCATAACAATCCCTTTCTTAGGTACTGCTTTAAGATCTCACCTGTAATGAGGTCAAAGCCAGGTGATTTTCGGGGGTTCAAGTTTATCTTGATCTCCTTAGCTACCTCTTTTGGGGTGACCAGTTGAATGTCCTCCTCTTCATGATTTGTATCTTCATCTAACTCTGTATCTGACTGGGTATTAAAGTTGTTTAGTGAGACGAAAACGCATACTACTCGCATATCAGTAATCTGAAATAGGAAGTGTGAATATATTATATAAGCGTATTCTACGCTGCACCGGACTGATTTAGTAATTTTTCCAGAGAAATTACCTTCTATCTTGAAATGTTGACAGTAAATCCTCACATGCCTATCAGAAATTCTTAGCTTTTTATGCGATTTTGAGTTTGATGTGAGTAACGTTTATATGATTCTGTAGTAACTACGAACTGGAAATTTGTTGTCTTGATTTGAAAATACTTCCGCGACCTATGTTGTGCAATCCTCTTCCTGAGCCGATCATAATCTTTATATCATGTAATAAAACGATACTATTTGAGCACTTGAAAGTGTTGTAATGCTATACAAAGCAAAAATTTTGCTGAACGTGCCAGTGGTCTTAATTTTTGATCTTGGAAATCTGTCAGTAATTGGTCATATGCCTATCAGCAAAAGAGATATTTTATAAACATACTTCTATAACATTGTATATATAGTTTATTAACACACACACACACACACACACACACACGCGCGCGCGCGCGCGCGCGCGCACGCACGCACAACATAACATAAGTATAGCCTAATCGTAATTTCTACATTTTTATTTTCTAAATGTTTTGCATCCTAATTGAGAGAAGTATTTTACTGAAAAAAATTACAGATCAATTTATTTAGTGCCAGCTAAACGTTTCCCATATATGAAAATATATACGTTTTACGGATATTAAATGGAAAATTAAAATTTTTGGCCTCAGCATTGATATGGCAGTAAAGTTATTTGCTGTTAAGTCAACTGACACGGTACTTTAATCGTTGAGTCGTATAGAAAGAGCTATAAATAATAACCGATAGCTTATCGGATTATAAGAGGAAGAAAGGAAGCTCACAAAAAAAGGTGGCGAGATGTTAATGACGTAGAATATTAAGAATTGGAAGAGTCTAGAAAAAATGTAAAAATAAAAATTTGTTGAATGTCATCACCAAGTTTGGGGCCTGAATGGCCCGTTAGAAGCTTAGAAAAGTTTGAAAGTGAAATCTGGTATCACATAAATAAAAATATGGACTTTGTGATAACATTTTATTATAACTCATAACATTAATTTAAAAACTCTGTTAAAATAAATTTAATTAATTATTTAGTGACCTATTTTTTTTAGGTGAGTTTTATGCTATACTCGTATAATCATGACTTTCTGCATTTTTAAGGTTGCCATAGGTTACCTAGCCAGTTATGGATGAGTTACTAAATTTTAAGCTAGGGAATCATAATCAAATTAGGGGTGACGCATTCACATTCATGTTTGTTCAAAATATCTTAGCTAATGGTTTCAGTAAAATTAAAGTGACTAAAGAAAACAAGGTACCACAATGAAGTGTAAATGCTGCATACAAGTATGTTTCTGAAGTCTTCTTCCGGTATTGATCGCCTCAAAAATATCTTGTATGACGATTCACTCATATTACAATGAGGATCCCCTATGTGACAATGAGGCTGGAAAACGAGGTCAGGTATATAGTGTAGAAGTAGCGCGCCATAGCGGTGGATGGTCTGGTAAGTGGACCCTGCCCTGTAGGTGTTACGCTGCTTGCATTATTTGTGCGGTCAGTCAGTTCCCATACAGTTAACGTATTAGGAGGAAAAACGCACCTAATGAACGCTGTTAGGAGGAATGGCTATAACAGTACGCTATACGTAAAGCTTTTAAGAAGGCCAAAAAACCTTCAGAGGCACCTACAGCAGAAGATAATGAAGAGCATTCTTACTGTACGTAAAAGGTACCGCAAAGAAAATTAGCAATATATTGAGGAAGTATGGCATTAAAACAGTCTTTCCACTATATAAGAAGCTGGCACAATTTTTACACCCAATCAGAGACAGAATCTTGTTTAATACTGAAGTTATTTACAAAATTACGTACAGCTGCGGAAAGGTCTACATTGATCAGACGGGCTGCCTAATTTCCACAAGATTCCAAAAACTTGTTAGACATACGAAAATTTAGCAGTTGAAAAGTCGGCAGTTGCAGAGCATTCAGCCACAACTATTTACATGATAAATTTCAAAGACGCAATTTTTAGGTACGTCAAAAATCATCTGATAAACTTCAAAGGATGTGCAATAGGTATTACGACAGAATGGTCCTAGAAGCAATATAAATTAATAAACACAAGAATAACATCAACAGAGAAACAGTCACGCTCAGCACGACTTGGTACCCTTTACTTTCTGGTTCGACTGTACGGGAGTTGGCTGACCGCACAAATAATGAAAGCAGCGTAACACCTACACGGCAGGGTCTACTTACCAGACCACCCACCGCCACTTCTACACAATGTGACTGACCTCGTTTGCCATCCTCATCGTCAAATAGAAACGCCATACAAGACTTTTTGACGCAGTCCATACCGGAAGAAGACTTCAGAAAATAATGGACACCGGCGGTGAAATCCTACGTCAGAATACAAAAGTCTTGGTTAGAATAATTTGTTGATTGTCAATTGTTTGAATCAATTCGTCGTTTGATAATGCTTATTGCAAAGTAAAGTTGTTTTATATCTAGATAGTTGTTTCTATATTTACTTAAGTATTTTTAAACATAAATGGACTACTAACGGCTCTGCTAAAAATACAAATGTCAAATGGTAATATTGTTGTCCTGACCTTATTTTAGAATCTATAACTGTTTTCATGCGCAATCAGTAGTTCATGCCTTTTAAGTTAAGATCAATGGCGCAACCGGAGGAGTTTGGGGGTTATAACCCCCCGAAAATCTGGAAAAATTTGTGTAATCAACGTATGTACAAACAGTAAGAACATAATAATTATAGTATCTTCTTTATATGTTAATTACTACATTCTTACAAAGTAACATTTTTACTATTACTAAATGATAAATAAAAATTCAGCATAGGTAAGTTTACCAGACGTGAATAAACTGTTCTTTTGCCAACGGCCCATGATATGTAATTGTGTTCGTACTTTTCAAAAAACACCCGTTTTCATCAAAAGCGACCTGTCAACTTCAGTGGTAAGGAAAGTCATACATAGTTAGAGTCAGAAAATAATGTATAACGTGTACAAGTTTATTAAATCGGAAGATAAGGGAATATCAGAATGAAAGTTACAGGAAAGGGTGGCTCAGGCGTGCGGTGTGTCTCTACGTAGTGTTTTTAGAATTATTAAAGAAGCATCGTATATGGCTGACATAAATTCTTTCAGTACTTTCCATAAAAAATGCTCAACAAAGGAAATAAAAACTGATTTAGATGATTTTGACAAGTGTACTACTCGAATAATTATTTACGACTATCAATTCATAGAAGGGGAAAAACCAACATTCAAAGTAATTTAAACGATTTTATGAGATGAATTAATTATAATGGTAGTACATCTAGTCTGAGCCACATTATTCGTCAAATGGGATTTCGATGAAAACATGTCAAAAACAATAGGAAACTTTTAATAGAATAACACATTAGAGAGTTAAGAGAAAGTATATAAGAAAATTACGGCATTTCAGAGAAGAACGGCGGCCCATAGTATACACAGACGAAACTGAATTCAACGTCAGTTTAAAAAACGTGGATAGACGCAGTTCTTCTCTGAATTGCCATAATTTTCTTATATATTTTCTCTTATCTTATTAATGTATTAATAAGGACAGCAACAATTGTCCTGAAGATGACAATAAATATTGTCGAAACGTCGACGCAAAATAACTAAAAGTTGTATTATTGACCGATCCTCACTAACTATCCACTAAAACATTCACTGATTGACGGTCACTAAAAATTTAAGGATTTAAAAGATAATGTTATTACACTTTCCTGCGTTATTATTTTGTTATGGTATTCAGTAGTAATAGTGGAATTAAAGTCTAGAAAAATCGCATCACTTCTTATGCATGGCAGTATATTTTGCATTTTGCATTTTTGCATAAGGGATTATGTTTCTGAGTCATACATGATAGAGAAGTGGAAATAAATATCGTTGTAAAGGGTAAGCAATAACGATTACGAAAACGTTTGAAAGATAATGAGCGCATCGTTAAATATAAAGATAAAGATTGTTTAAAGGATCACGAAAGACAAGAAGTTCGTGAAAAAAGCATGACTGAGGGAATTCGATGTTCGATCACTTCATTAGGCAAAAACGTTATGTGACTGTGGTAATAAAAAGGTAATTAGTGGAAGAAAACCAGAGGAAAGTGACGAAATCAAGTACCTGTCTGTAACCGGGGCTTATACATTACAATAAACGACATTACAATATTACAATATATGATGTTTTTTACTTATATAAATATACATAAATATATAAATTAAATTATTTTTATTAATAATTACGACTATATAGTAGAGACAAAACAATTATTTCAAAACGAACATTGTTAATATCATAATACATAATTAAGGATTTTAACATGTAGTTGTTAACAGACACCACGAGTTTGTTATGATTTTGACTATATTATGATTCAGATTGTTGGCCACTGCCACATTACGGTCATTTGTTTGATACATTTGTAATGGTACGGTCGTGTTTACTTTGTGTTTTGGATTATAAAAATTCGATATCTTCCCATTAATGAAAAAGAATGAATGATAATTCTTTCTATACCACGGAAATCTGCCTGCTGTCGGAACAGTCGACTGGTTCTTATTCCAGACTATAAAAGGAATCGTCTTTTGCGAATTAAGTGGCGCCAAATAAATAATCAGAAAACCAGTGTGCGTAAATGTTGGATGCAGTAAAGGACTATTCACCACCAGAGATAGATGTGCACTTAATTGATCTTGGCTCACGCGAGGTAATAAAAAAGAACTCGGATCCATGGATAACATATCGAATAGCGCAGTGGAAGTCATGTTTTGTGAACATGAAGCAAGATTTTTATATTTTAGCGTTTGTTTTCCTAATTTTCTTTTGCCGTCTGGCTTGTGGAGACTCTTTACGGAATCAGAATGGTCCATCCTTACACTGACTACTACATTTGGAAGTTCGACTAACTTCGATTAGGTTACATTGTATTACAATTGTATTCATATTACAATTGTATTTAATATTAAAATTGTTTGAAAATAGCGGATTTCAAATGAAACCCTTTGTAGTCGCGAATTTAGAAATGGAGTCAGCGAAATTAATAGGAGGCGCCGGTTATTTATACAAGTACCCGAAATTATTCTTCAGTCAACTGACTCCAGATAGGGGTTGAGAGGAGACCAAATCTTTAAACAGATCAACAGGAAACAACAGTGTACGCGCACCAGTCAAGCCACGGATTGAGATTGCAAGAGAAGAGGGAAGATTTCTGTGCGCGCGCCTAAGTATCATCACCACTGATGGCTACGTGAACGTGTGAAGTGAACAAGCGACCAGGTTTGGCGAATGGTTAATTATTTTTCAACCAACGATACTGGCCTCCAGTAGCGACAGTCTGCGGGCAAACAATACGAAAACTTTTGCAGTGAAAGGCTATTATGTAAAGTCTGTTCGTGCTGTTCAAAGTGTCAATGTCTCACTTGGCCTAGAGTACACAATCGTAAATGTGGTTACAGTATCTGGGGTAAGGTTTACGATAGTGACTGGCGTCTTCACGTTATTGGTTGTCGCATTGTGTGCTCGACGGCAGATGAGTATTCGACGGTGATCACTTGTACGGAGTACTACAAGGGACTACATTAAAAAAAAAAGGCGTGGTGAGTGAATTGATTCAACGTGTTAAATGTTGCTCGTATGCTTTTGGTGTAAGAGGAATTTTGCTATGAAGAATTAAGATTCAAATAAGAATGGACGTATAATTAAACGAGACGAGGGCATAGTAGTGTTTACATGTATTTTATTATAAGAAATCTATATTTACAATGAACATAAATAGAATCATATCGCACGTAGTATTTTTCCAGTACACATACATATTATTTGTTACAAATTATATGTACCTATACTGGAAAAATACGACGTGCGATATGATTCTATTTATAATTTATAACAAATAATGTCTTACAAATAATTTTTTTCAGTGTAACAATATGATTTACATAACATTCAGGATACCTCTATTAGTTTTTTTTACGTATTCAAAGACGTATTGTGAACAAGAATCTTCTTCTGTGATTAACTTGTAAATCCATATTTGATGTTACCCTTGTTGAATATGCAAGAATTATACCATAGGCGTAACTTGGAAGGGGCAAGTGGGGCACTCGACCCCCCCAATGTTCCGAGCATTAATTTTGTGTCCAGTTGTTATAAATAAAAACTAACAAATAGTCAAACAGGAGACAGTTTCTATGCTTGCGAGGACAATAAGCACTATTTATCAACGTCTGTACTGTTATCAAACGACTAGTTGCCATAAATTTATTATTCTTATTTCTTTCGAAGAAACTAACTTGTAAGGGGGATGTTTGACAGATTTGAATGATATATGTCAAAAAAAAACGCTAGAGACTTAGTTAACTGGAATACAATGCGTGGCTTTTACACAAACAAAGACTTGTTTTGGAACACCGCAAGACGTCGATGACTTTGTTCACGAATCTTAAAAAACGGTCGTTTGGAACTGTTGTTTGTTAATGATTACTGATACAAGTGCGGTCGGTTACTCGGTCGTGTACGTAGTCCGTTAAAGTACACATCCCTTGTCTCTTTCTTAATTCGTTATTGTTGTGATTGTTTTGGTTTTTTGTGTTGATAAGTGCTGGGAAATGGGAAATAAGAAACGCAAAGGAGTAACACGGCTTAATTTCTTTGAAAATTGCCTGACTGGCAATTTGAAAATTTCTTTGTGTTGTGACTGATTCGGCTTACTGCTACTACTGCCGAACATTTTGTGACAGTGTGCCTAAGGGAGAGGGTGCGTTTACGAAAACTGGGTATAAGAATTGGAAGAACTGAAATTGTTTATGTTTATAGGCCTACAGTATATTTGTTCTAGGTAAACATAACTGGAAGTACAACTTACGAAGAAAAGTTTGTTGATCATAAAACAATGAAATTGTCCCTCGTTTACTAACTAAGAATTATTACTAAACTTTCTAATTTTGTATATAATATATTTTAATAATTTTATTATATAGACGGTCTCACTACACACTTGAATTTATGAAGCTTTACCTTTACACTGCCCTCCCCCCCAAAGTTAGGCCCCAAGTTACGCCCATGAATTAAACTGATTATGCCATTTTACATAGAGTAATAGAGATTTGTAAACTAGGTCCCGTTAGTTTGTTACCTTGTACCTCTAAAACGGCTACACCAGTTTTGATAAAAGAGATGTAAAATTTAGTAAATAAATAGCTGTAAGTGATAGTAATGTTCGTTTGATTGCAACTGACTACAGAACTCGTCTTATGTTTGCCACGGTAACACAGAGTTGTTTAGCTTGTTTTCCTTTTTCTTCTTGAAAATCCGTAAGATTATGTGAGTCTTATTATTTTGTACAATATCCAAACGCAGTTAACCATCGTGTATCACCTAACATTTTATAATAACTTTGATATACGGTAAATACAGGTTTCATTATTTACACGAACACGAACAGGTAATTATATGCACAAAATTTATTATCACCTAATGATAATACTGTTTTCCTTGTGTAGTAGGACAGTAATTACGTTTTAATATTTGTTGTTGTTATCATCTTTTTGTACGCTCTGTATTAAATTAAAACGATACCCAACTCAACAGATTCCCCCACATTTTATACAGTATGGCGTGTAACTTCGGCCAGTTTGCTATTTCTAAAATTTAATACCTCTGTTGACACTGCTAAAATCAAGACAAGAGTAATTTTATAGCCCTTTTATCAAAACTGGGGTAGCCGCTTTAAAGGTACAAGGAAACAAACTAACGAAGGTACCACCTAAACACACTATATGCGCGTGGCGCAACCAGGGGGGGTTTGGGGGTTAGAACCCCCCCGAAAATCTGGAAAAATGTTTGTAATCAACGTATGTACGAACAGTAAGAACATAATAAATAAGGTATCTTCTTTATATGTTAATTACTATATTCTTTCAAAGTAACTTTTTTACTATTACTAAATGATAAACTAAAATACAGCATAGGTAAGTTTACCAGACGTGAATAAATTGTTCTTTTGCCAACGGCACATGATATGTAATTGTGTTCGTACTTTTCAAAAAACACCAGTTTTCATCAAAAGCGTAGCATTTAGTTTATTGCTATATTTTCCGGTTTTGGAGAGTGAACTAGATCAATTGGATGGCCTGTCAATTTCAGTGCAAAGGAAAGTCATGCATAGTTAGAGTCGGAAAATAACGTATAACATGTACAAGTTTATTAAATCGGAAGATAAGGGAATATCAGAAAGAAAGCTGCAGGAAAGGGTAGCTTAGGCATGCGGTGTGTCTCTAAGTAGTGTTTTTAGAATTATTAAAGAAGCATCCGCGTATACGGCTGACATAAAATCTTTAGTACTTCCCATAAAAAGTGCTCAACGAAGAAAACAAAAACTTTGACAAGTGTACTATTCGATTAATTATTTACGAATATCAATTCACAGAAGGGGAAACACCAACATTCAAAGTAATTTAAAAAATTTTTAAGAGATAAATTAATTATAATGGTAATGCATCTAGTCTGAGCCACATTATTCGTCAAATGAGATTTTGATGAAAACGTGCCAAAAGCAATAGGAAACTTTTAATAGAATAACTCATTAGAAAATTAAGAGAAAATATATAAGAAAAATACGGCAATTCAGAGAAGAACGGCGGCCTATAGTTTACATAGACGAAACTGAATTCAACGTAAGTTAAAAAAACGTGGATAGACGCCGTTCTTCTCTGAATTGCCGTATTTTTCTTATATATTTTCTCTTAACTTTCTATTGTGTTATTCTATTAAAAGTTTCCTATTGCTTTTGACACGTTTTCATCGACAAATGTGGCTGAAAATTTCAATGAATTTTCATGAAATGAATTCAACATCATTAACAAAAAGACAAACACGATTAACTGGTTAGTGAATAATGGGATTTCTTTAGTCCAATTGCCTTAACCTGAGTTCCATTCACTAATTAAACAAAGTAAACCAACATACATACAGAACCCTTATAATAACCACTGTTTTGCCAAACCATGGACATTGCATTTTACGACTTCCACTCTATCATCCTGACTTCCTGATCTTAATCCTAGAACTGATTTAGGCAATCGTGAAGAAGCGTGCTAAAAAAAACATGCATTTTCCATAGACAGTGTTAGAAACTTAGCAAAAAAGGAATTTGAGTGTATTTCTTTCATAGATTGCACATCAAGATGTAACCATGCCATGAAAATTTAAAAGATTACGTGAGATCAGACCAAAGAGTGTATAATATAACAGTTCGTTTCAAAATTAATAAATAACGAGATAGCAGCAGTGAAGACGATTTGAGTTATAATAACAGTGAAGGAAACATTAGTGGGGTGGAAGAATTGAGCTCAATATTTGTAATTGGTTGTAAGTGATTAAATGCTATATTACTTAAACAGTTTTGGTATAATTTTTTCATTAATATTGTCTCTCCTGTTCTTTATGGACAATTTACATCTGTTGTTTTTTTAAAACACACAAAGTCATTTCACATTCGAGCCTGTTATTGATGTTACTTATTCAAACAAATTAAGTTGCCAGGGTAATGTTAACTATATTCCAGGATTTTGTTGTCAATGACGTGTCCGTTGATTAACTAATTATAAATATATCACTACTGACTCGGAACACTAATTTTTTA
Organism: Magicicada septendecula; assembly: GCA_034769895.1. NCBI lineage: Eukaryota > Metazoa > Arthropoda > Insecta > Hemiptera > Cicadidae > Magicicada > Magicicada septendecula. Next base: position 281,979,668 of record CM068371.1, read on the forward strand.
TTGGCAAAAATGTTAAACTTTTACCTGTAGCTTGAACTAGTTTTCGCTTATTACAAGCTTCGTCAGAGGCTCATTTTTACCGATATTACTACGTTTTTCCCTGAATCGTAACATGCACACAAACTATTATGTACTCCAAAATATACAATGTTTGTTTAATGTCTAGGCTCGACTAGATTTGGAGAAAGACTGGAATGGACACAACATACTAAGTCACTGTTTACAAAATAATTGCACTTGGCCTACTAAATGTTAAACATTTTCTAACTAGGTGAAATCTTTATATGGTACCTCTGTTATATCTATTGCTTGTTTCGTCTTCAAAACGTCCGTATGTACTGTTTAGTAGTGTCGAAATAGAAATCGAAATTAAAACCTCCGTACGTAGACTCGTGTTCAGGGAGAAGGCTAATATTTTTAAAAGGCCTTTTTCTACTCGCGTGTATAACATTGTTTCCGCCTTATTCCCACGACAAAGTGCGCAACTGCTTCATGTCTGATTATTTTAACTATATTATTGTACTATTAATTCAATAAAGTCGGCGTCCACTGATTAAGTAATTTAAATTATTCAATAAGCATATGGAAATTAGTAAGCCTGTGCTTAACATGCTTTGAACTCGTGATTCTGAAAAACATTGTGTGTATGATTCTTACTCGTGCAGTATGTGTAAGAAGGGCCTTTGCAACATTATAGGTGGAACGTACATGAGTGAAATTCTATGAAGAAAAGTTAATTTCTACTTGTTCTTGCGATATTGCTCCTTATAAGTTGCGTATTATTTTTTCTCCAAGAAAAAGTCCTACTTGTAAAGAAAATAATGAGGAAAACCAAAATTTTTCACCTTCTTTCTAAATTTTCAAAAACCCCCCCGAAAAAAAACCCTGGGCGCACCTCTGGTTAAGATATTCAGCTAAGGTACTGGCTGTTGGGGGTTAAAATTTTTCTGCTTATTAAGTAATGGTTGCTAAAAACTTTTGTATTTGAAAGAAATATGACATCAAGCATATACCCTATAGTACAAGTGATTATTAAAAAGACAAGAATATTGAACGAAACAAACCTATTAGGTTGTTTATTATAAGTAATAACATAATCGGGTCTGTATAACAACTTAAAATTGTGCTGTTACTGAATCACGCTCTATGCTGTGCTTCGTGACTGGAATAACAAATACATTATATTGTTTATTCTTTTATAATATTGTAATGTTAAAAGAATAATTAATATTGTCAACATTCTCAATAATTTTTCTTTTAATGTTGTTTATGATAAATTTTTACCAACTGAATTCACGATTTAACAATGTCAAAAGTCAGTTGCCACAACGATGGTGTATTGTAGTGTCTGTACAAAAGGCGCCTTTGTTCTATAGCGAGTTATGAATGAACAATTTTAATTCATAGAACAAGCATTACAACTCGAAACATACAAAAAACTGCAATTGTCTGATTTTAAAATGTAAAATGAAACTCTAACTTTAAATTGATATAACCAAAACATATACACACAGTCTCAACGATCTTTAATTGAACGGTTATTCAGACACATTAAACAGAACTAGTAAAGTTATTAATTAAAACGCCACTGACAGAAAATCTCGTAATATTTTCATCTAAACTCGCATTTCCCTTTAATAATGAGTAAGCAATTTGTGTTCTGTTAAGTACTCTGTAAATAAATCAGTGTTTGTTCAACACGTGATAGTATACACTTTGTGATTTAACACGGAAGTATTACTGTGATCGTTTGTTTCAAGTAACTTTGATATTATTTATGAAAGTCGTGTTTGGTATGTGTAAGTGTAATCAAACTCGCTGTGACTATATTAAATATAACATGGAAAGAATAAAGACAATCTAAAGAAACTACTTTAAAATTAAGAAAGCATAAATGTGGGCGCCATATGTTTTCTTGTTACAAAAGAAAAACATATTGTTGTATCAAACCCGAGTTGGAATGAAAAAAACAAATACAAAGTGGCTAAATAGATATTTTAAGGTATTAGGTAAATTAAATTGAAAATGACAGATTATGAGTAGCAGTTACATTAGGACGATGAACATTTTATGTGAAAATGAAAAGTAATGGAAAGATTTAAAATAATTGGAAAATTTCAAGAAAGTTGTATAAAAATGGAATCGGAATAATAGATAATTCATAAGCACTCACTCAGTATCCAAGTAAAATATTAAAGTTCTAAATGAGTCAAAACTTTTTTTTGTTGATCCTTTGCTAGAATGTGTTATAAATTAAGTAATAGGAGAAGCGGTGTCCACTGGATATAACAAAGGAACGTCAGACGTGTTACTGCATAGACAAATTTACAGAAACGAAGAAACACCAAAAGTGTTTTTAAAATAAAAGCCCCAGAAAGTGAAAGATAGTTTAAAATTAAATAAACGACATAATGAAATTACACAACATATTAGTCACCAATCACTCGAACCAGCAGGATTTAAAAGAAGCTGTAGAACAATAAATTATATACAATTTTTTGAATTTGATTAACATTCAAATGAGTATACGTAAACCAAGCTAATTATTTTCTTGATACAAAAGCTATAGTAAAAGCTTTATAAGGAAAATAAATATTTACTTATCTAATTCAGTCTATATAACAAATTGAACAGCGCAAATGAAACACCAACTATGTTTAAATTAGACGCCAAAATAAAAGAAAACACGGCAAGTTGAATAACCAAATATAGTATGACTATAATATGAGTAGCAAATATCCATGTATAGTGAAGGTAAAAAGTTCCACCAGAAAAGTACAAAGAATGGTATGAGAATAAATATGGAGGTAACAAATTTACACTTTAACAAGACTAAAATAGTTTAACAAGACGTGACGATCTGAAGGGAAGATTTAAGTTTCTTATTTGAGAGTGAAGAAACATACTTGTACGTTTGTGTGTGTGTGTGTGTGTCTTTGTGTGTACGTAAATACATAATTATATAAATACTTTGCGTAACGTAACCAATACTACTATTGCGGTATTTATTTACCACAAAATGGCAGACTTAAGTCGTGACACCATAATTTATTATTAGGCCTATTAAGGTATACTAAATGCTTTGTTTAGTTTGTGTAACTAAACAATAAAGCATATTTAAATTAGCTTTCATAGTAATATTTGATAAAATTATGTCATTATTTTTGTGCGTAAGTGAGCGAGTGAGCAAGTGTGTGTGTGTGTGTGTGTGTGTGTGTGTGTGTGTGTGTGTGTGTGTGTGTGTGTGTGTGTGTGTGACAAAGAGAGAGAGAGCGTGTGCGTGTATGTGTTTAAAATAATATAAAAGAACTCTTGTTTACGTATGCCTATTGGCTGTTCTTAAAATCTGTCATATATTTTAAATAACTTTCATCTTTTGTGTAGAAAAAGATATGTCCCCCTCACCCCAACACACACACATTTGTCTGTAAGTCTTATGCACAATCAACTATAAAGCACATTTAAATTTAGTGTTCAATGTAAGGTTTTAGCGCATTTAGTTGATCGCTTGCGAGGCTCGGAGGGAGGGAGAGAGAGAGAGAGAGAGAGAGAGAGAGAGAGATAGGGCAAGAGAGAGAATGAGTCTCATTCTCTGAGAATGAGACAGAAGCTGATAGTTTCTAAAAAAAAATACGAAAATTAAATTTCAAATTATTTTGTTCAATATGTTTACAATAACCAGTCTGTCAGATACGACATAACGATTTTAAATAATTCAACGAGGTCACTGTAGAGTTAAGAGTTAGAAAAATCCATGCGTACACACGTCTAGAAATTATTTATTTTTCGAATTATGGACTGTTGAAAACTTTGCCCATATTTATGTTCCGAAGTAAAATAATTAAAAACAAAAATTCCAGCAACAGAATGTTTAGTCAAAATTAGTAGTTCTATATCCAGTTTAACCTGACGTAACAAAAAAATGGGTTTCAGAGCTGTATTACTAATAGTTTCCAAGAAAAGTGGTGAAATGCCAAAAATTATACTCGGAAATATAATTTTACAGGTTTGGTCTCCAATAACTTTGTTAAACTGCTAATGAACAACGAAAAATTTTAAATGCACTTTGAAGAGAATCTATTTATGAGAAAAGTTTTGTAAATAATACTAGTTATATACAAATAAAAGTGTGAGAATTTGATTTTACACTACTTTAATATACAAGTAGTAGCTTTTATTTTATTGATTAGTGTTTATTTTATTGTATTTTTATTATATGATATTTTTTAATTTGTAACTTTAAATAGTTTACTTAGTTTCTGAGTTATATTTTCTTAATATATAAATGTTGCGCAATTGATATTATCAATAAAGTTTGTATTTTTAGGTGTGGATTTATTAGATATTTACCCAGTTAGACTTATTTTATTTTATTTTCTAATTTATTGATAGTTATTATTTGTTATCTATTATCTGTTGCTATTTTTAAATTCGTTTTCTTTCTTTCTTTTTCGCCTAAGGGAAGTCAGTATATTAAGGAATTGAATGCAGTAGATTTCTGTTAGGCTTGATGGTTACAATTGTTTGGAATAATTAAAGCAGGTTAAATGTTTTTTGTTGAGTATTGAATATTGAAAATTGAGCATTGAGTATTTTTAACTGAAACTTGTTTCTTGTTTATGTTCAAAACCAAGTAATTTACTGTATTATTAGATTCTTATTTTAGAGTGAATTATATTTTATTATGTAAATTGTTTATAGAATTCAATATTTATAATTGTTTACGCCATTATTTTGGGGTACATATTGAACATCACTAACTTTCTAAAGTAACGTCTTAATGGGTCGTTCAATTTTATTATATTTATTATTTCTTAATTAAGTTTTTGTAGAAAATAGATATGATAGTAAAGACTGAGGATTTAACAGAAAGGCTATGTGTTTGGTAGTATAATTTGATATTATACTGAAAATAATTTATAGTGATATATAGGTGACACATAGAGGCACAAATATACTTGCAGAAGTTATTATTATGGGTTAACATAATATATAAAACTATCTGCTGCAAGAAACTCAAAACATCAAGACTTATTTTTAAGAAAACATTGCCAAAAACATTATATGACAGTAGCGTGACACGCAAGTACGTTTGTTATATGTTTGTTTAGAACAGGGATGATTGACCTGAATACTGTAATGAACATGTCAGAACTCCATTCGTGTTTCTCTATTTGCTTTAAATTTTTGTCAAATATCCTGAAATTTATATACAATTACAGTTGAAATATGGAGTGTGTAATACTTTGTAGGAAAATGCTGTTAATAAATTTTGTTGAATGCATTTTTTTATTTAAAGACGAATAATGTTAATTTAACGTCAAGGTTGGTTGTACCAACTGAGACGCTGCATACTTCTCCTAAAGTCGTATTGTAATTAAAGAGATGGCAGGAATGAAGACGCTGAGTGCTTCTGACGAAGAGTCACACTGAACGCGTGCGTGACAGTTCTCGTAATGGGTAAATTCTAGAGACAAAGTTGAAACATTTATTTTTAATGCAAAATATCTATATACTCGTACGCGCTAATCTGTTTCTGTAGCATGAATAAATAAGAAAAAGTAGATTGTACGTTTGAAACAAAACAAACGGAGAGGTGTTAAAGAGAGAACTACCTCTAAGCGCATTATAAAAGCAAATCTAATATTCTGTAGAGAAGTGAACGAACGTTGCTGTAATGCCTCAGGTTGCAGTGTAGTTACTGCTCTCACAGTCCGATCACGTTTTCTTTACGTAGGCGCGCGCGCGCGAGTGTGCCGTCATGAGCACAAACGAGCAAGATGTATGGAATCCGTGTATCATTTACTTATTGGAAACTCTACTTGATATTGAATTTACAATACAGTATTGGTTTTCAACTTGTTACATACAAACAATTAATTTCTAATTAAGCTTTCTGTGTATAATACTTCATTACAAATATTTATACTATGATATAAATATTTACTATATCACAATAGTATTTAAAGCCGCTAAATGTGGTGTGTGCAGTATGTCGCCTCTTTACAATTGATACACCAAAACACGTTTCCAGAAGTTTCAACAATTAAAAGCCTACTAATCATAAACAGTCACGACATTACAACTGTTCTGCTTATCATTTTTAAACAAAACAAGAAATGTAATTGGCAGCAACTTATTTTGCAGGTAGGTTCTAAACATTCATAGTAGAATACAGAGTTTAAATGTTCATTGATTATAAAATCATTTTGTGAAACAGACCTTCCTGAATAGTTAAATTATTATCGTCTGACTACAGTGTTTTCTAGTTGTAGTTTAGTCATACTTAAATCTTTACTCGTAAGAAGTATGATGCTTAGTTATAATTAATAGTAGGTAAAGGATTTTTAGGAGTTTTAAATATTGTTGATACATTAAAAAAACTGTATACTGAAACAGTTGTCATAGGTTAAAAATACATTGTGGAACTACGAAGTGTTAGTGTTTTTTAAACCTTTGTAGCCTAATAATATGTTTTGTCAAGTGCCCAACGAGTCTTCAAACAATAATATTAAAAAAAATTAATTTTATTACCTTATTTTAATTTGTTTTGTTTTGACGGAAATACGCTTTCAACGCAGGGTAATATGATAATGATAAAAACATCGTTGTTCTTATTGAATTCATTAGTATATAGTATAGAATCTGAATACTGAAGTAGCAAATTATTGTAATATAGAATATTGAACTTTCACTTGCAAAACTTACTTGTTTTCTCCCGTACGGTTTCGGCGTGATGTACGCCTTCATCAGCGGATTGAGATAGACTGCCAGTAACTCGTAACGGTTTTATTTGGTAGGTTGAGTGGGGGTGGTGTGTGGTGGACTGACTAATTTGTATATTTTGGAGCAATCATCTAATTAAGTGTAAAATATCTCTAACAACAATGGGTTTTTATAATTATAATGTTAACATGATTTTTATAATTTGTTTTGCCTCTGTATTAATTTAATTTTAAATCTACTCATTATTTAAATCATTTTTATAAAGGTTTACGTGACATATTTTGATAAAAGGTATGCTAATTTATTAAAGTTATTTGTTTCCTAATTGTATTGTATTTTTATTATATGTTTATTTCGTGTCTTAATCAAGACTGGCTTTCGTGCTAGATTGCCATCTAGATTGCAACAACACACTTACATTGCCATCTTACACAAATTAAAATACAATAATTTGCTGTTTTGATAGTTCATCTTCTTTTTTCACAGTACTAAATTAATATAGAATATTGAACTTTCACTTGCGAAACTTACTTGTTTTCTCCCGTACGCGTTTCGGCGTGATGTGCGCCTTCATCAGCGGATTGAGATAGACTGCCAGTAACTCGTAACGGTTTTATTTGGTAGGTTGAGTGGGGGTGGTGTGTGGTGGAAGGGGATTGGCGCGGGAATCCGAATTATTGTTTGTTTTATGTCAAAAAGTGTGAGTGATTTATAGTGTAATTGGTCGTTAAGTATGCTGTTTGGTTGTGTTGTGTAGTGTTTGTATATTTCATATTGTTCCGCTGTGTTTAGTTTTCGACTTTTGGGTAAGTAGTGTAATATGTCAAGATTAGTATCTATGTTGGTGTAGCTGTGGGTTTTTGTGTGTTTGTGTGTGGCGAACATAAAACATAAAACATAAAACAAACAATAATTCGGATCCCCGCATTATTTAATAAAAATACAATACAATTAAGAAACAAATAACTTTAATAAATTAGCATACCTTTTATCAAAATATGTCACGTAAACCTTTATAAAAATGATTTAAATAATGAGTAGATTTAAAATTAAATTAATACAGAGGCAAAACAAATTATAAAAATCATGTTAACATTATAATTATAAAAACCCATTGTTGTTAGAGATATTTTACACTTAATTAGATGATTGCTTCAAAATATACAAATTAGTCAGTCTTGTAAAGATAAGTTGTACTGCAAACTGGAGCCACCAACAGAAAGTCATAAGATGAACGCATGGAACTAAATATTGCAGTATGAGCTTTCAGAATTTTGCCAATGCTGCAATGCAAAAGTTTCAGAGCAGTACTGTTGCTTTTTGATTGTTTTATGTTTGCCAGATATTTCTGTAAAGGCATGTGTATTTAAGAAAAGCAAACGAAGTAACACAGAATTGTGAGAAGAGTTTAACTCCTGTTAACTGCATATTTCATTAAACGAAGTATTATTGGAACGGTTTAATATTGGAATGGGTTCGTTTAATATACATAAAAGCACTCTTTTGTTTCTGTTAGTTTATTAAGGAACTGTTGTAATCAGTGCACATAGTTTTTAACAAATACTGATAACTTTCACGACACTCATATCAAAGATTCAAAACAAGAAATGAGAAAGGACACGGATACAGGTGTGATATCTCTTGCAGTCTGCTGCCTGTCACAGAATTAGAATTTTGTCTCTCTCTGTAAAATTAATGAATAAGCCTCCATATCGACGTAACTAACAAAACAGGATGGCACAGACTAAAGGAAAAAATTGTAAAATATAAATATAAAAGGAAAAGAAATGTAGTAGGCCTATAACCGTTGATAATGTAGAGAGGGCAGGTGATATCGCCTAATCCTGGATTGGAGACGACAACGTTACTGGATATGGAGTAACGCTAACACAAGTTGCTCGGTGTTTATTACAACGGCTGGATCAATAGTGATGAACTGCAGTGTGCTGTGTTTCATTATCGGTTCGTGAACTCTGTTTGGTTTTAATTCTCAACGACTTTAATCACTGTTTTAATCATTATTAATGTTTGGCGTAAATTCTTTTCAGAGGTATTTACCGTATAGACAGTTTACACAGATTACCTCCATTAGCATTATCGTTCACGAAATATAGAACATTTTGTAAACACATAACAATACTTAATATATTAACATGATTTTTTCAAATTCTAAAATACTTTCGTAGCATACGCTTCATTATAAAAATACAAACGAATTAAGCAAGTATATCAATCTTGATGTAATTCATACACTCAGCACGTAATAACTAGTTTTATAGGCAAAAGAATAAACTACTTTTTCAGCCAGAATTAAATAGAATAATGCCGATTGCGCTGGGGTTCTATGAGGTTTCTACGGAATTTGTATAATGTTTCCACCTCATTACGTATTGAGAGTCATCAACAAGAGATCATTCGGTCTAGGTCAATTCTTCAATAAAGAAAAAAGTCATTATGCTATCTTTTCATAAAAGGACTTAGTCAATGTAAATCACTATCACCTTTTGGTTTTATTTATAATATTTACAGATAGCTGTTACTTTGCACCAACATAGAAGTAATTACAGTTGAAAACACGTAGCCTCTCACTTGTATGACTGTAGTAAAACTGTAGTAGATTTTGTAATCAAAACATTATATAGTAACAATGTAATAGCACTTTCCACAGAAATTATAGAAATGAAATAAATGAATCCTAAGGAAATCTAATTATGGAAACGTATGTGAAAAAATTTTACTGGCAAAACGCAGTTAACTGTAGTTCAAAGTGTGCATCATCAGAGGGAAAATTAAAGGAATCGCTTGATAGTGTGAGTGAATACATTAAAAGTAACGCTAGCCACCGGCGGAGAGCATTCCAAGCGAAATTTAATGTACGTTAAAGTAGTTTCCTCAAGATGTTACCGTACACAAGGCTATCAAAACTACATTTTCTCAGTATATATTTTTAATTTCAGAACTTACATAGGCCAACGCGTAAATGAAAAATTCTTATAACGAAGTGATTACTGTCTGCAAAAATTCTTGAAGACAGTGTTCGTAACGTCTCTTTGTCATCAACTTAATTATCAAACATTTCAGTCATCACGACTCGTCACGAGTCGTCACGTTACGTTTATTTCATCTCATTACCAAAGTTTTCTGCTTAATATGTTTTCTTTTACAAGGCATTATCCAATATCATATATTCATATTTCGTTTAATCTATTCGCACCTTTTGTTACTCATATTTTATAAGTGCACATACTAAATGTGGCTAAACAAAAAAAAAATGTATCAAATCAGTTAAAATCCAAATTGCTTAGTCCAATTTGCGTTTATCTTGTATGAAAGTAATGTACTGATGTTAGCACTTTTAATTACAAACTTTTATTTATATGCAGTACTTCGTTTTCTACGGTCTTCCGGTTTCTAATAATTTTGCAATTCACGCCTCTATTTATTTTAATTTTTTTTAGTTTTGTGAAATTAAAATTTATGGTTTATATAAAATTAATTTAAAGACATATCATTAATGTCTAATAAGACTTTGTTTACCTCTATTATATATTATACAGAACGTGACGTTATGCAGCTTTAATCTGCATTAATTTAGTTACGTAACAATGAGTGTTAATCATTTTTTTAAACAATGGTCAAATGTCAATCTAAATTGAAAATGACATTAATTATTGTTTAACTGGTTGATGCTATTCCTTGAATCCTTAAGAAGGCTAGGCTAATACGTACAATAAGGATATTTTGAGAACAGATGTAATTTTATTAATATACCAGAGTTCCTTATAAGTAATCCCAATTTTGACATTTTGACGTTAAAATATAATTCAATTTTGTCAATTTTTAGACGTTATTGGAGTAAACAAGTGAAAATTACAGGTACCCGTGTGATAATGGAGAACAGATGCTTGTTTTTTTTTACAGTAAATTTGTATTAATAGCCCCTCTAACATAACAATAGCTGGATGTAGTGTACCCTTAATCAGTTCCTCTGACATTTGGTTTCTAGTAATAAGTTATGAACCTTTTTGCTCGTCGAAGTTCATTCCATATATCAATAGCCTTATTAATTTTTGCACCAAAAAACTTTATTAATATCAAAAAGCAAAAAGAAAAATTATAAAAAAAAGAATGTTATTTAAAATGTATGAAGTTTCATTTATCTCATTTAAGGCGTGTAAAAATGCTACTTTATTAGAATGTAAAATTTAAAAGAATAAATAAAAGCCTAAAATACCTTTAAACGTACTTTACTTGGCTAGAAAGCATACTATAACTGTTTCTTAAATATGAAAATGATAATAAACACAATAGTAACGAATAGTGGAGCAATAAACAAAACAGAAAATATTAGGTAACTAGTAAAATGATACAAAATAAGATAATAATAAATCTTAATTAGAACGTCTTAAATTTAGACCGAGACATTGATTTTGGTCAGTGTTTTATTTAATACTACGCATAATGAGAGTAGACTCTTTATGTCTCACTGAAATCTTTCGCAATTCCTATGTCCAGTGTAATTTTTCCCATGATTTCAATATTTTGAATTACAATAAAAATATTTGAGTAATCGCACAAAACACACACAAAATCGCATACAAATACGTTGTGAATAAATGTACGTAAACAACATTTTAAAAAGCGTACGAAATATGATAGTATAATAACACAATGGCTTCTGTGATACTGGTGCGGCATTACTGATGTTCACATAGACAGGGCACTGTAGAGACACATCTTATTTACGATGCTGCCAAACTGTATTCCCTTTGGTATTTATAGATCATTTTCAATTTAATTTAGCTGACGCTGGAACGGTCGTCTTCACAAAATTTTGTTACATTTTGTGCCAAGTTACTTGGCGTCTAAGTATCCTTAGCGTTTAAATGCAAACTTATTTTAAACATTTGCAAAATAAAATTCCCAGAAAGCAGAAAATAAAATATTTCTGACAGTAGTTATCATATTTATAAAGAACAATTTGTTTGGAAGCAATTAATAATTTATAATTTTATGCGGAAAATACATGCGATTCCAAAAACTTAAAACATACTTGTAAAATGGTATTATGTTTTTCAAGTTTATTTATTCCTTTTAATTTTTTAATGTTTGCGTAAGTTTATTTGTATAAAGCTCATCTTATGTATAAGATTTACTTAAAACCTATAAAAACTAATACAAAACGTCCTTGCAGATTGTAGTATAATTTCCTTAATTGGCTACAATTTCCTTGATAATATGTTTTGTATTCTGATCTTGTAAAACCAGTGGAGATCGCACATTTAACGTAGGCTCTGGACATAGGAACTTTAAAGATATTGTAGCACAACGAAGTTTTTGCCTTATTCTACAAATTAAGATCATATAGTAAAAGAAGGGAAGAAGTCATCTGGAAGGAGTAAAATCAACTTAAATAAAAATAACAGAAAGAAGTAATCACAATAATAAATAAAACGCTTTCATAAAACTAGAACCAATATCGATTCAAAGAAATTAAAGACATTCAAGTTAGAACAAAATGTGTTAAAAAACAAATAATATGAGTATCATCCAAGTAAAATAGTTAGTAGACCCAGTAAGATACGGAGTAGTAAGGAGGAGTAACAGCCCAGAACAAATAAATTAAAATGACATCTCTCAAGATATGGAGCAGTAAGGAGTAACAGCCCAGGACAAATAAATTAAAATGACAATTATCAAGATAAGGAGCAGTAAGGAGTAACAGCCCAGGACAAATAAATTAAAAGGAAATAATATCAAGACACCCAAAAACCTATTTTAATGAAGAAAGTTGTGTTAGTGATTGAAATCACAAGCAGAATGATCACTGTTGCACACCACTATGTAAAATTATCCCGATTAGCGCTTTCAAGTTTCACAGCTTATCGTCAGATCGGAATTAAACCAAAAACTGAAAAAACCCTTCACTCACATCTCACCCCACCCTACTCACACACAACAAGCTATAATTCAATGTCCCTTCCCCACCCTCAGCCCTGTCCCACCATCTGGACAGTTACATATTTTTCTAGCAAATTCCTTGTGTTTCAGTGTTGTGTGTGTGTGTGTGTGTGTGTGTGTGTGTGTGTGTGTGTGTGTGTGCATTCCTTTTAAACCTAGTCTTTCTCATCCACACATGTGTGCCAGTCACACACCCTTATTTTAAAAACACCTAATTAGTCCTAAGTAATTTAATTCTTAATCTTATCTATCTGTCCTCTATCATTTACTTCTTAATTATGTTATAAAATATTTCTTCATTATCAAATTTAATTTTAGTATTAATTAAATTGTCTAAACCTTTTTCTCTTTCTTTCAATATTTTTAACTCCTCCCTAACCTTCCTTTCAACTGTGTTATTTACTATTTTTACAATTTCATAGTCTTCCAAAGGATTAACAAACTTATGGTTGTCTTCTATGAAATGTCTTGCATATAACGAATTCGTTGTTCTATGTAAACCACATCAATGAAAGAAATTAAACCATATTAGCTATACAAATTTAGAACCAAAAATAACAAAATAAGAGAATCCAATACAAATGATCAGAATAATGTAAACTTAATTATGAATAAAACAAGTATGTGATTGAGGGGAATACTCCAAAATAGTTTTAAAAAAGGACAAGAAAAAACAATCATTAGTATAAGTAGTTAATGTGTTTATTTATATAATTATTATGTGTTATTATTTTATGTGTATACCATACAGACTATGTTGATAGTAGGAAATACTAGATGGTAGTATGTAAGTGTTTATTGTATTTGAATCATGTTAATTAATGTTGTAATTTTGTGAAGTAAGGAAAGGCAAAATAATAATTCAAACGACCCATAAATAATGAATCAGAAAATATAAAACTAATAAGGTGAATTAATAATAACATTGCTAGGAAAATTGAAAATTAATGACCAAGACAAATTCAACTTTGACCATATAAATCAAATCAGAGAATACAAATTAATAGAACTTAGACCAAATTGATATAAATTATCTCATTCAGAATACAAATAATTTATCATAATGATAACAACTACCTATAATAGTGATTCAAAGAATCAAAGTGTAAAATTGACTTAAATGGTGATTGTACAAGATAATGCCACAATCAGTAAGCAAGCACTAGAGAAATTCAAATAAATTGTTAAATGTTTAGAATAATAGTCAAGTAGAGAAATTAAATTACAAGGCTTTAATTAGTAATCGAGTGTGAGTAAAATTGTAACATAAAACACATTGTAAACCATTTAATAGGTAATTATGTGAATCAAAATAAGGCCTAGAGGTAAATTTCAAAGAATGTAATTCAGAAGCTTAATTCAAACCAAAATAGGTCAAATTTAGTATTAACTAGTATAAAATAAAAGCAGGAATATTGTTATATAATTAGAATTATATAAAAGTACTAAACAAATAGTTTGTAGCCAATTAAATATAAAAAATGTCAATTTTTTTCTATAAGATTCAATTATTAGATATGAAACAGCTGACAGGGAACAATGAGAAATGAGACCAAAATCTTATAGAATTTTCTATATGAAGGAACAAATATAGTTTAGTTGATTGTTAAAAGCCAAGCAGGACGGACGTGTCAGAATATTTTTCAGAGAAATATGAACGGAATTTTTAACTAACACAAACCAAGATATATGATGAATTTATAAAAAGATAAAAGAATATAAATTAAAGTAACGAATACTATAATAACGATCATTGAAACCTTAAACTAAATTAAACACTAATAAAATCGAGCTGTTACTACGTATGGACACGACAGAAGAATATATTTAACCTAATACAATCAGCATGTGACTGAAGGAACCATTTGACACAGCACACGTATTACCGAACAAAAGCCCAGTGGAGGAATAAACTACACACTACAACCGGTGGATATTCCAATAAAAACATCACAGGAGAGGAATTAACCAACTGAGACGTTTATTTGAAGGAAAATCTCGTAGCTGAATTCACATCACATCACAACCCATGAAGACGGCCATCTTGTAAGTCGCACAGGCTGACGGGAGAAGAACGAGTGACGTCGGAACAAGCCGCTGTATCGTAATATTTAAATTTTTCTATACACTATACTTTATTATTTTGTTTGTTAATGAATAAGTTTTATATTTTTAAGTATTGAATTCTCTTGCCTTTCCTGACTATTTCTACAGTTAAAAGAAACCGTATAATATAATAATTTAATGTGAATACTTTTATATATGTAATAATCGACCTGGAACCTAGTCTCGAATCAGACTCTAGTTAGTCGCGGCAATTCAAATAATTACTTTGGACATAATAAACTTAATTATTGTTTTAAACATTGTTTTATTGATTATTTGAGTCATAATTTAAATTACATTAATTATTAAATGCTAAACGTGAACTTCTGAAGGAAAGGAACGAGCAGAAGAAGAAGTACAGATACTGAATCGGCCGCTACATGTAATCGATTTGGCCACGACAATCTATTTAACGTGAAGAAACAAATAATTCTTCATCAGAGAATACACAGTTGTTAATCAGTATTTTTACTAATTGAACATTGACAATAAATCAATAAAAACAATTAAAGTAAATTAAAAAATTAAATTAATTAATTATATAAAAAATAAAATCAATAATAAAAATTTTATTAACCGATTTTTATTAGAACATTATTTGTTAAATAAATTCGTTTTATTACAATATTCAGAAATATAGTGGTGTTTATTTGACAGTAACTGCTTAGGAAGAGGAATCCAGACGTCACTGCTGGTGAAATAAAAATAGGCCTATATATTTTACAATACGTAATTTTTAATGAGTATGTGTAAGTAGAATTTTGTCTAGTATAAAATTATAGTAATGATAATTCTAATGGTAATTATATCTTTTTCTTTTATAGAGTAATTTAATATGTAAAAATTATCATTAGGGTAACATAAAATGAAGAAACAAAAAAAAAAGAAACAAATAAAGAAAGAATATGTAAACAAGTTTTTTTTTACAATTTTACGTAGGCCTATAGACCTCCAGGAGCCTTCAGGTGGTCTAGTGGCTAGCACGGACGATTCATGTGCGCGTGGTACCGGGAAGCGTCGTGAGGCAAAACTGAGTAGCAGTCTAAGATAACAGCGCCGCCTCCTGGCTGTCAATACAGCAACTACCGGCTGGTTCTACTAGCCATGCAACTGTCCCACTAAACTCAAAAAGTCGAGCGGTATGCTTTAGTCCTTTATGCTTTAGTTTTTTTACGTATAGGCCTATTACCATTACACGTATATGCTTTAATAATCCAAATGTGTATGACATTAAAGGATATAATATAACATTTTACTGACTATTATCATTTCCACCTACGGGCGGAGATATCTGATCCAACATAAAAAATGATATTACACGCGTTTTATTTTTATAAGAGTGAGTCCACACTCCATAGTTGAAGGAATTTGTGGTAAAAAAATGAAAGATTTAAAGAAACAATGGAACTCTCTCATATTAATGGGTGATACTTAAAGTATCTTCTTGTAGTTTTATCTTTACCATATTCCAGCACGATATATGGATACATACATAGGCAGTCTCATATTTTTATTTGATACGAGCCTACATGTGTTCGAATATGGTTCAACAACTAACTGTTTGTCAATATTTGAGCCTAATTATAATATAGGCTACTGATTTATTAGTTTTTTTTTTAAATTCAAATATTTTGTTCTACTAGGTAAAAACATTTTAGTATAGAAATAAAATAGAATTTTTTGAAATTTGTTTAGATAGCAGATGGAATCATATATAACGTATTTATATTTTTCTACCGTGATTATTTAATTGTAGACGTTTCAATTAAGTGAAAACGGCATCAGTGTTAAGCACCTACAAATGCTCACTACACAAGTTTCACATAGTACAAAACGAAGTTACCGGAACAGTGGCCGACCTTAACGCAGAGAGAAAGACGCTTTCACGTTATCAATACTTTTACTTTGCAAATATAAACTACTGTACAAATCAGATGTCGAGGATAACGTCACAGACATTTGTTAAGTTCTGCTTATGTTAAAAAACCAGTAATTTGTTAATATTTTATTAAAAACAAACAAAAATTTCTGAATACATGATATATGCACATACGCTCGTCTACCAATCACACACACATATTTACACATACGCCTCATTGTCGAAGTTGTTAATATATTTAATATTTAATACTTATTAAATACATGTACATATTACCCTCTTTAGCTTATTACACACTCAATTATACAAGTTCTACCAGGGTGTAAGCTTTAACTCCTTACTGTAATTAGACTAGGAGAAATATTGTCAAACTGTTTGAGAATAAGTAAACAATGAGTGACAGTAAAGCAGTTGCAGTTGACAAAGGTCAAGTGATTCTTTTATCTGTGCGCTTAGTTAAAATGTATGTGATGTGCTTACATATATTACAATTTAAAAATTAAATATGTAGACCTACTCTTTCTAAAACATAAATAGTTATCATAGATGCGTTAGGTTCGAGCATGTGGACTTTGTTGCATATAAATTACTCGTATTCTATATTGTTGCGACGGTTACACGCATGTTTGCATTTAAACGGTGGACATAAAATAACTGAACACTAGACAAATCTCTATTTATAACTTTAATGGCAATTTTTAATAAACAAATTAACAAAACAATTTAATAAACATTCGTTTATAATAAATAATGTAAATTACTAATTACAGTGTCCGCACACAATAATCGCTTTACACAAAACAGCAAGTTTAGATAATAACAACTTCGATAATCACATTAAATCCCAAATTCAAAACTGACTGACTGCCGCTCCTTAATCTTGTACTTATACTCCAACACGGTTGCGAGATGAATCTACAGTTTTCTAGAATAATCGCGTACTTTCGGTTAGAAAATACTAGCAACTTCGATACTACGTCATTGTCGACCTTGTATAGGCTTACATCCGTAAGATCCACACGCCATGCAGACGGACTATCACAGACGCAAAAGTATTCTGTAGACGTATCGACAAGCAGTTGAAAAACGTCAACTTTACATCAGATCGGTGACATATACACATATGATACATCAATCACATAGGAAAATCGGATTCTTCAAGAACTTTTTTTTCCTATATAGGCCTATACTATTATGAATTATTTAAATAAATGTTTTGAAATTGTAGCAAACAGCGTTTGTAGTGCGGTGTCCAGGATATTGTTAGCACAGTCCTTCTTAGGCAAGATGGTAACGTCGAAATTTTTGAGAATAATAGCAGTCTCATAAATAATATTAAATGAAGAAACAAATATTTATATATCGTTCTCTGACGTTAATTTAATCAGTTTAACCGGCAACTCGTCTAGACCCGGGGTTTTACCACTTCATTACTTTTAGTTGCACTTTAACTTCACTCCTTTTTAGACTATATCCTTCTTCGTCTCCGTTATTCTTTTGTGTCGTAAAAGAATTTTCTGTATATTACGCCCACTGTTTTATTTCTGATGGATTTTAATAAATTTGTGAATATAATACTACACGACATTATTACGTCCTTTTTTTCTCCCTTTTTTCACCCGTAAGAGTCAGTACTCCTGACTAATCCAACTTTGTTCCGCCTCTTTTAGCGCGTGCTTTAATTTTTATTGACTAGATTTTAGAATTAGCTTTCTTAATTTTTCTCCATTTCGCTGTTACATCCGACATATTTTAGTTAGGGTTATAATCGTGTTAACAGTATTTTTTGTGTCACTCTTTAATTTGTCCCTTATTTGTTATCCTCAATCAGTTCCACGCCCAGAGCCCACGTTTGAATGTGGGTGGGTAAAGGTAGTGACTGCCAATCTGCGATAGGAGACGCCACTGTGAGAAGAGAATTTAACAACACAGTAGATAAAAAAATATTCGTGCAGCCCAATATAATAAGTGCAGGCCGTAGAGATTAATTTAATCCACTTTTGTCTTGAGTGAGCCTTGATGTTTTGTTGTTTCTTGTATTCATTGAATATTGTGTTGTATTAATAAAATATGTTTTATTCTGTGAGTAAATTTTATATAATTATCTGCACCCTGTGTAATAATAGGAGTCATATTATAATATACAGTTTATTTACAAAACAAATTTATTATTTTGTTAATACAAAAGAAGGTTAGTTTCAATAATGATAGAATTCTTTCTTAAGTAAGCACTTATATCAAACATTTCTACACGCCTATTCATTGGTTACAATCATGATTTTACCACCTAATTTACATTGTAAAAGTTATATAATAATAATAATAGTAATAATAATAATATCTTTGCTCCTACTCGGAGCAGATAAATAAGCGGCTTTTAATATTACAGAACTCTAACGGAGGAATGATGTGAACGAAGTACAATAAATGTAGAAGTGTTAACACGAAACTAGTTCTGAGCATGATTTAAAAGGAAATCTAATATGCTGTAGAGAGTACAAGGAACGTTGGTATAATGCCTCAGGTTGCAGCGAAGTTACTGCTTTCAAAGTCCAGTCACGTTAGCTTTACAACACACACACACACACACACACACACACACACACACACACACACACACACACACACACACACACACACACACACACACACACACACACACACACACATTCAGCGCACAATCGCCGTCAGCTTTACAAATGAACAAAACATTTGAAACTTCTATTTTTAATTTTTCCATAATCGTGTAATGCAAATTGTCACCACATTCACTGCACTTTATGCTTTACTTTATTCACTGTCACCGACCAGATATTGTTACTTCTAAGAAAGTGTATCATGCTTACACTTTTTCCAGTCGGCTTAGTGTTTATATACCCTAATCGGTTATCCTGAACTTACGCGGAGTAGCACTTATAATATTACTTGCATAACTCTAGGAAATTTTAACGTGTGTTAGTCGCAATTACGGTCTGTACGTCATGAATCACTAGGCGCTTACACGTTATCGAAACACGTCCTAGGGGTTCCCAGGAAAGACCGATCTAATCACTTAACGATCTTGACATCGACTGAATTCTCGAAATCTGATTGGTTTTTCGGTAACCCGTAATCATGATTTTTCTACAGACAATCAATAATCTGGTCCAAGATAGCTTCCGATTAGAACAATTGTTTTCCAGAAAAACTCATAACTTATACGACTGAAATTATAACCGTAAAACATTTTTACTTAAAATATGAATACATTTAGTTACTGATTTTTAAAATAGAACTATTGTCAACAGTTACGTCTTTTTATAACGAACATTCTGATATAAGTCCCATCTACAAATTCCCATATCATGAAAGTTATTTAAGTTAGCGTATTTTTTATGAATATACGGTATAATAATTACGTACTCTCGCGCGTGCGCACTAACACGCGACTAAGCATCGTTACACACCATTTCACACTACTTAAAGTTGTTTCACAAGCCTAAAAATACTTAAAACTAACATTTTTACCAATGTTTATTATCAAGTAATATATAATTTTTAAACCTCCAACATCTACTTATTCACACAGTGTCTTTGTATGCTATCATAAGTTTTCACTCTCTGCTACATATATATTGCAACGATACAAATTAAAACTGCATAGATAGGTTTCATTGAAAATATTAAACCAAGTCTCTATCTGGAGTTAGGAAAATTTTATTAAATTAAAACATTAAAATTTACTATTGTCTTATTACTTTATAATGTAAAATTGTTTGTTAGTAAATTGTCTTTCAATAAATGAGTCTATTGGTTTATTTTACAAATATGTTACTTGGGAGTTGAATTCCACTGTTTGCGTAGACTCGCGACGCTCCACACGCTGCTAGCCTGCACCGCTCCGACTCGCACGTCGACCGACCGAAGATCACTAACGGTGAAATATTTACGTTGACAATTCACGTCTACGATACTGCGATATGATACTGTTATTGTTTATAATGGGAATAACCTTAATCTTAGGGATTTAAAACTGGGTAAAATAGATCGTGTATTGAGCTTAGACAAATCCGGCTTCTTGAAGTGTTCTCGAAACATCACGGCAGATATTTTGTCCCTACCGGAAAATCTTCCACTGCACGCGAAAAGCATTTGAAATGATCTATTTAAAATTATTTTAGTTCTATAAGTGGTAATGGTTACGAAGAACTCGAACCGTGAACCAACTTCTTCTAAGTTTTAAGGAAAACGACCTGTCTTGACACGAAAAACTCGTGACAGCGAGTACGTGTTTCTATGGCAAGTCCTCGGAAGAAACTGAGCGATGTGCAACCGACAATGGACCATCTCAAATAATTTTTAGACCTTCTGATTGGTTGGAAATCTAGCAACGTCATAGATGTGAACACAGATAGACTAAAATCAGGCTTCAGCTCTGTCCGATTCTGCAAAGGCCTGTCTAGATTTAATCTACAAATTTTAT
This sequence comes from Magicicada septendecula, assembly GCA_034769895.1. Classification (NCBI taxonomy): domain Eukaryota; kingdom Metazoa; phylum Arthropoda; class Insecta; order Hemiptera; family Cicadidae; genus Magicicada; species Magicicada septendecula. The sequence continues at coordinate 282,000,802 of CM068371.1, forward strand.
TATTTTCTTGGAGATAACGAAAATAACAGAAGACTGAATTCATTTAAAAACTATATAACAATTATAGTTGTGGAGAATTGAATATATGGAAAATGTAGCTTATAACCATGAGAATACCCTGTCCAAGTTTCAGAACGAAATGTTAATTTTTAACGAAGTTATTAAATAAAATGTAAATCACACGCGCAACCGCGCACTTACACACAAATATTTCAGATGACATAAAAGAATAAAATTGTGAACATTTTGACATAACATACTTTTTTAAACGTAGCTTGGTTCAAAACTTATGACTACTTTACAAAGAAAGAACAAAATCAATTTAAAACATATCTATGGCCGTCAGAAAATGTGTTATAGCCTTAGTATTCCACTTATATGAACGTAGATCCTGTGTACTGTTGCAATATATGTGTGTGTGTGTGTGTGTGTGTGTGTGTGTGTGTGTGTGTGTGTGTGTGTGTGAGAGATGATCTGTTATACATTTCCAGGAGTATCTATTTGAAGAAATACTGTCTGGGGCCTGCTTACTGTCAGATTGGCTGTCTGACTTTGGAAAAGTGCTTAGCTTACTGACACCACAAATTATAGGGTCATCTGCAGTATTTATTAGTATATATTCAGCTTCCATGTAAGTTAAGAATTATACTGTTAATTGTTTGTATATTATTAATAATATAATTGGGTCCAAATTTTTCCTAAAACCTATGGTCTATCAGCTTGCTGCCAGCCACGTCGAAAGTGTTGGAGTACTGGAAAATATGAAACGGTTCAACATTTTGGTCCCCAAACGATTTGGATTTTGGGCTGGGCATCTGATGTGTTCCATGGATACCGTTGCCGAAACTGGCTGCTCACTGGAACAAACTGTTGTAGTTTGCCTTGATTTCGAGAAAACCTTCCATCGTGTCTGACATCATAAATTTCTTGTAAAAGCTGATCGAGATTCTGCTTCCAGATTGCGACGTTTATTAGATCGGTAGCTTTCTTTGGAACAGAAACTTCAGCATGAGAGTGGATGGCTCTCTTTCTTCGAAAGAATATAAATTATATAAACATTTCCTTATTTTTATAACTATTAGGATACTAAAGTTACACGTCAATATTGCACGGAAACTATTCTCCCTGCCTTTTGTTTTTTTGAATATAATGGTTTTCATGAATACTTGTAAAATAAACTTATAAACACTAAATATGTAAAAGTTGTACAGGGATACGCGAGTGTAAGTTTATAGTATAAGAACCTTTGTTTCTTTTCAGTCAAAAGTTGTATGGTGTAAAGGCGGGCAGTAAAATAAGTGGCTCATTATTTGAAAATTAATGCCTTGTGGACAAATTGCAGATCGTTGTCTTCTAAAATTTTGGAACCATTAAGTACAAAGTATTTGTAGAATAAATCATTTCTTTATTTATTATAGGCAATACAAATTGTTTTGCTGAAAGACAGAATAATGCAGAGTAATTTTGAAGTATTTTTTATGTTTCAGTGTCCTTAGCTTATATACAGATTGAGAATTGAATCTTTACATAAACAACATATGGCATGTACAAATGATAGTGTTTTTTATTATAATATATGATAAGAGCGGTGTTAGTAAATTAATACTAATAGTCCATTGCGAATCAATTAGACGAAACTACATGTACATATTTTGATGTACTCTCTTTTGTAATGTGTGTAAGTGAATGTGTTTTCAAACTTAGTGTTAATTAAAAATAAACAGCACGCGTACATCCGCGCAGTGAAGTAACGTACAAGATTCTTTTCATCGTTTGCTGTCACACGTTAACTTTACTATATAGAGTCTATACTTACTGCCGAGTTATGAACACTGTGTCTGCTTCTGTATCTGAAACAGAAAGACAAAATTCAATTATATACTCACTTTATTATCACACAACGGACAATGATTTAGTTAAACGTGCTCTTGTAACAGCTTTTGCTTGTGATAGAACTAAACTGACGTAAATCATAATAATCCCTTTTCTTAAAAAAAGTATCAGTAATAATTTTAATCTTTCCTAACCTACAAATGTTTCATGACTATGTAGAAACCTACAAACCATTTTAAACATTCCTCAGAAATCATTTGTCTGCTAGTTAGTTACATGTCTGCATAATTCATTATTATACAGAACGAACGTGTTCATAAATAGGTTCAACCAGTTACTGAGTTAGGTGCAGAGACACGACAAATGGAATGGCATATGCAATCAGCCCCACTCCAAGCCTAATGGTCTCGAAATAAGAATGGCGACTATTGCAAAGTGACCTACTCTACATTACAAAAAATACGGGCCATGTCTGAGTTACCTCTTACCACTTTGTACAAGAGGAATCTCGGAAAAAACTGTAATACAATTGTTGCTCTAATTTAACTTTAGTAAAATAATTCATCAACACTTTTCGGAAAACTGATTCTTTGTAAATCTAATCTTTAATATAATAACAGTTTGGTAAACGCGTGGTTTTGTTCAGTACTTTATGTAATTTAAACAAAACAAGCAACGTGTGTTTATCTTCTTTGACCTAATTTAAGCTAAAACAGAAAACTTTGTAACAGTGAAGTATTAAAAGAAGTACACTTGGAAACACAAGTCTCAAGAGAATTAAGAAGTGAAAAGAATTACAGATGTGAGTTCAAGCTTGATAAGGTGGAAATAAATTAACTTCTTTGTGTGGTGTGCTGAAACGGTTTAGGTAAGCAGTACTTACGTCGTTACTTGGAAATCGGATGTTTCCAACTTCTGCATGTTGCACCTGGATGTTTACTGGTTGTTATGCGTCTGTAATTAAAATACTTTCATAGCATTATGTATGAAAGTAAATTTGAATCTCAAAATAAAAGTTTTAAGGATCATCCGTAAACTTTATTATCATCAGTTTTATATAAAATCAATTTCATATATTCTACGTAGTTGTTTCACTTAACTACGTATCTGTGAAGACGTTTGATTTTGTTAATGGTTTCTGATTTTCCAGTGACATCAGATAATTGACAAGACATTATTGTGTGAGCTGGTCTCTGTACCGTCTATCCTTTTTTTCATTTATTGTCATAGTATGTAGAGGGTTGGGAGGTTTGGGAAAGTTTGTACCTACTTTGTTTGAAGCCTCAGCTACGTCTATAGAGACTCTATAGAAAGCGAAGTGTCGCCATACCAAAAGCAATATAGAAAGAAAAAACGACTTTTTCATATCAAATAGTACATTTTAACGTTATCTAATAAATAGAGTTGTTGGGAATAAAGTTACACATCACAAATAAGAAGCAGCGTTTAAAAATGATCGGATGTGCAGAAGTGTGGAGCCTGATCAATGGAACAGTAACATCCACTATAGTCTATTACGTGAGGAATTTTCTACCGATTTTGAGTTAGTGTCCATGGATCCGTCTGATTTATTTTGTAAAGTCTTCATAAAAGGTTATAAAATAAAGTTAAGGAAATTTTTTGGCCCGCTCTTAAATTTAGGAGTGGTTTTCACCCCTGTTTCGGGGTTAAAAAAAATAAAATTAAATTAACCCCGGAAACTGATAGAGAATTAAATTCTAAAAAAAAAAAAAAATATACTCTTTTCAGACAAAATGCATTGTTTACGAGTTACAAGGGTTCAAAATTAAAAAAAAAACGTGTTTTTTTAAATTAATCTGCAAATAACTAAAAAACGACGCCATTTTGGAAAACATTTGTATAAATCATACTTAAAGGTTATTAACAGGTGAAAATTTTCCATATTGTTTGGTTTTGTTATGTCAAATTGTTCTTGAGAAACAGCCAAAATAAGTTGGCGATTCACCGGTTTTTTATCAAATTACGTGCTTAAAACTAATATAACTCGGCGAAAAATGGGGTGATCGTAACCAAATTAGTATCAAATGAAAGGTCTGCTAATTTCCTAAAAATTGTGTTTAAACATTTGTGTAGCCTAAAACATCACGAAGTTACGTAGGAAAATATCATAATTTCTGCAAATTTTTCCCAAGAAATTTAAAAAGGGACGTCCGTCATTTTGTCAAATATGCATATTAAGCCGAGATACTAAAGTTTTTGATTGTCTATTATATTAGCAATGTCCTCAATTTTTTTGAACTATATATGTATTGCTGTACAGTAACACGTAATGTTTTTATAAAATTAAAGTTTTTGGATTTTCGCCAAAATTCGGCTTTTTTATTAAATATCTCAGTAACAATGCGTTTTATCGAAAAAATTTTATAAATAAAAAATAAAGATAATAAAAAACAAAACTTTTGAATTTTATTTCATTTCTTTATAACTAAAACTCGATGAGTTACAGCAGTTGAAAAATGAATTTTGCCGACATCGTGTAAAACATTTTTGAACTCTAGGCAAAATATCTAGTGTACAGTAGAATTTTTGACTATAGTGCATACAAAATAGTTTTAGCTCTTTAAATTTCCTACAAAATGCATTTTATTTGAAATTTGTTTCTTAAAAATTGACCACGTTATGACTAAAAATGTAAACACGCTCCAACAGTTAGATTTTGTTATCGTACGTTATATGTTAGGGTGCGGTCCTGAGAGCCTATTAATCTATACTAAACTAATTTTTTTCAAATTAACAATAGAATTAAGTATTATTATTATTTTTTTAACTTCTATTATAAACAAAACAATATCTGTTGCAATTTGTCACTGTCTGTACTGCTGGTTCGTTATATCATTCGAATATTTAATTTAATAAAATAATGGGTCTCTAGTGTTTATGGTTCAACTTTTATTTGATTAAATTTTATAAATATGGATGAAATATATATTTTTTCGACTGAATTTTGAATTATGACCGCTAAAAATACGGACCCTCCATACGGAGACCAAAATAGGCCTGATGCTCGCTGCTTACAGCTGACACGTGTTTTTTGGAGCATCAGCTGAGCGTCGGAGTTGTTTGTTATTGTGCAAGGGTTGTAAAATTTTGTTAAATATTATTAATGTTGTGATATTTAAGTAATTGTAGGTTAAACATCCCTCAAAAACCTGTAGGTACCCAATTTCAGGACTTCAAAGTACGTCCTCGCGTTGTTTCATGTTTTCAACCTTTTAGGGGTGGTTTTCAACCATTTTAAGTCTAACCCTTGCGTCGAATGTATTCCTTGACGTCAAAATCGTAATAAGCACCCCAAAAAATCTGTAGGTACCCAATTTTAGGACTTCAAATTACAGACTCGCGTTGTTTCATGTTTTCAACGCTTTAAGGATGGTTTTCAACCCTTTCAAGTCCAACCCTCACGTCGGATGTACCCTTGACGTCAAAATTGTAATCAGCACCCCCCCAAAACCTATAAGTACATAATTTCAGGGCTTTAAAATGCATCTTCGCGTGGTTTCATAGTTTCAACCCTTTAGGGGTGAGAGCGGGCAAAATTTTTTCTTATCTTTGTTCTAGAACCTTTTAGGAAGATACAGCAAAAGGAATCAAAAAATTACATTTACACTAACTCAAAATCGGCAGATAGGCTCTTTGTCATGCCTCACGTAATGGTAATAGACTACTAGCTTAGTAATGGCAGTAGGCCTATATGTTGTCTAAGCATAGAGTTTGGGTTAGGTGCGTTGTAGGCACATTACTGTGTTTCAGCTAAAGCTGTCAATGGACTTATAGCCATGTGGGCGTTCCGTGAACATTAAGTATTCATTTGTTGTTGACCGTGAATTATTAATTAGAGTAAAACTGTTCACTACCACAGTAGACGGTAAATATTAAATATTGAAGCCCGTACTGTATCATTGTATTTGTATAAAGAATTATAGAATTCAGTGTTTGTTGCATTAAAGACATTAAATACCGCACAATAATATAACATAGATCAAACGTATTAAAGAAATTGTCCTAGTACCTTTTGTGTAGATTTTAATTCATTCCAAAGACGCCTACGTTTTCTTTTTCCTCCCTTCCTCTTTCTATAGGCATTTCTTTTGGCCTTCGGCTTTATCGATTTGCGCCCATGACAAGGGCTTCTAATTCTGGACCTTTCCCTTTGATCGTCTGTCTATTTCTTTTACCCTGAGGTTTCTTGTTACGCGTTATACTTTGTAACCTATCGTCTAGCATACATAAATTCCATTGTCGCCTTCTATGGTTGATGAATTTACTAATATCTTGCCACCACATTGCTTTCCTAGGCCTTTATTTAGGTATTCAACTGTCAGGAAATAGCCAGTAATCGTTCTCAATGTAAATGTCTTCGTTACTCTTATTAGCTGTTCTGGATGTTTTAGAGCTAGTCTTAAATGTTAGTCTATATGCTATAATTGGTCGTCATACGCACTTTGTTCTCCACGAGGGCGTTTTGTTTCTAAATTTAGTTAAGAGTTTACGTGTTTATTTACCAATATTAATTCTGTAAAATTATTTATTTATCTATCTATATTTACTTGAACCTAGAATCTGTCTCTTCTTTTTTAATCGACCCAGAGTTTGATGAGCTTGTAATGTCTTTTCTTCCAAAGACAGTTTCTTAATCTCTGCAAACTGTCTTCCTCCTTTCAATTTAATCTATATACTCTTGTCTGAGCGTTTCTCTTTTACAGACTAGAGTCCGTATAAATTAAATAATAAGTACCTCTTTTGACAAATAAATAAAACATAATTTTATTCATAATATGTACCGACATTTCAATAACGATGACTTATCCGTCAGATATATTAATTCTCCTCATAGTTATTCCAATTGATGACTTCGTCTTTAAAACAGTAATTAAAAAAGTCAGATACTTATTATGTTATTTTAATTTAGAAATATCCATGCTAATTTTGAAGTGACTATAGATGCTAAGTTTAGGTGGGAAGAATATTTCAAGAACCAACGCGATGAACTCGGAATAAAATTAATGAAAAAATGGTGGCTACTTGGAAGACATTGTAAACTGTGACTGCTTAATGAACTATTACTGTACAAACACATTTTGAAACCAGTGTGGGTTTATAGAGTACAACTTTGGGGATGTACAGAGAAATTTAATATTAATATAATTCTATCTTTTCAAAATATAATGCTTCGTAGTATCGTTGACTCATCGTGGTATGTAAAAAATGATCACATCTATCAAGACTTGAACACGTGTATAGTAACTGATAAGATAAGAAGGGCTGCGGCTAAATGTGAACAAAGAATTCAACACCATAATAATGAAACACTATTGCTGTTAGATAATGGCAGACTTGTTCAGCGATTGCAGAGACAGAAACCGTAGGAACTTGTGTAGGCGAGTGAGTGACAAAGAAATATCTGCATACCAACATCGTGTAAACGATAGTTAGAAATACACATTATGGAAACTGTAATGAAAACACATTCTACACACTTGTATCATATTTATGAGAATACCAATTGCTTGATAGTTTGTAACTAATTGCAGTATAAATAAATAACAAACTCCTAATGACTTTTTTAAAATGATTATTGTAATAGTTTTTGCTCGAGTGTGCCTATATCACTAAGGTAATTTTCTATACGTTTGTGAACTTAAGACAATGGTACAATTTGGAAATCGTCTTCACCATTCTGTTACACTTTTGTAAAACAAATACACTCTCTCTCAGTATTGAAATGGTCCCCTCAATACAATACCTACGCACTCTTGTATACACAGTATAGTGTACTATACAATACCTACAATAAACGAAAAATAAATAAGTAAGTGTTGTAACACTTTCATTATCACGTGTTCTACCCAAGGGCAGAGCTTAAAAGGGCGTGCACCCTCTATGATTTGCTATCCAGGGCTAGTCTTATCATACCACGACATCGCATCCGTATATCGGTATCATCTGGTCCGTCTTCTATCGGCTTTTTAATTACCAGCCTCTCCGGTGTTTGTACCATCACATTACCTTGTGTTTGAGGCATACAGTGTCCTAACCAATTTCTTTTCCTACCTTGATGATATCCAACATTTTTCTTCTGTCTCCTGCTCTTTCAACCACGGCCTCATTCGTCACTCTATCCTTCCAGGAAATGCTCCATGACCATATTTCGAAGGCCTGTAAATTCCTCTTTTCTTCTTTCTTTAGTGTCCAAGTTCCTGCCTTGCAAAGGAGCACGCTCCAAACAAAATAGTTCACCATCCTCTTTCTCAGCTTAATATTTCATCTAGAGGCCCATGCAATAATTTTTTATACATATTAAGAACTTCTATAGCTAAGGAAATTCTGCATTTCACCTCTTTTCTCTTGATTACAACGCGTGCCCTCTCTAATTAAACATCCCAGTTATTTTAAAACTGTCACTTGTTCAATTTTCACATTCGCTATTTTAACCTGTGCGGTTCTGTTCATTTTGCTCGTGGTGACCATGCTCTTTGTCTTTTTTACACTAATTTTTATCACAAACTCTTCACAAGTTCTGTTAAAATTCTTCAGAATTGCATTAAACGCCCTTTTTTATTTTCGGCAAACAAACGTTCATGCATTCCTGTTAACGTTTAGTACACTCTTGCCGAACTAGGAGTATGTGAGCTGCACATAGGCTATGTAGATTACTTATAGCACTTTGCGTTACGTCATTAAATCAAAACACATTCAACTAATTTTTAGATGAGAAATTTGTTGTTGGTGATTACACACAATGACAATTGATGTTTATAATTTCAGCTTAAATGCATATTTCTGATCTACAGTTTTTGCTATAAACATTTGGTCGTTTAAGGATCAATAGAATATTTATTTTAGAAGGTACAAGTTGACTGCTAAAAGACTACAACCCCCCTGGTCAACCCACCATATCTCTTCCTATCTCGCACTCGTACGATTTTACAGACTTTTTTACAGATTTAGACGACAAATTTGTATTCTATTAGCAATAAAAAACACACTTATAATATTTTTACGTTTCAATATTTGTATATGGTATATATTATAAACTGTAGCATATATTCAGTACATATTTTAATATTTTTATAAATATTTTCAATATTTGATACATCCTTTTAAATAATACTTTTACCTAATAAGTAACCAATCCTATTAAAGACACAAAACGTCCTAAATGGAAACAAGTTAATATTGTGAGTAAAATTGAATTTCAGAATTGAAAACTATTTTTGATGTAATTTATGCGTTAACTTGGTTGTAAATCCAGAGAAAAAATATTCTATGAAAAGATCTTTACTTGGAACAACTATGTAGTAAACTCATTATGAATGTCGAAAACATGATTGTAATAACTTTCATTCTCAACATGAATCAATGTAGTATACTGTTTAAAACGGCCGGGCGTATTCATAATGCCTCCTGATGTTCTGTACGATCGATAATACTCCTACCCTATCCTCCCTGTGCGTGTTTGGACACCATTAGTTTCTTAACGAATACTGTTTTAATCCACAAAGGGGTGTAATTAACTTTATAATCATCAGCTGTACCTTCTTTCAAAAAAATTCTGCAGCGGATAGCTACTGCTCACTGATAAAAATGAACCCACTGGATTTGTTGGTACTGCTTTGCATAATTTCACATCATATGTTGACTAACAACAGAATAACTCAGCAACAATATCACGTTTAAAACGACTATAGAATTGGTAGGTTCAATCCACATTAGCTGGTTTTAAATCAAATTGTTTAACATTTTATTGCATCATATTGTTACGACATCACAGAACAATCTACGTGTTTGTCGAATGTGCCAGAAGACTCTGGATATAACGCGTGTGGCGTACGTGCTTGCCGACGTATTTTCTAGACGGTGCGAGAATTCACGCGGCCGCTCTCACTGTGTCACGACCGCAAGCAATTATGTCGTAGTTTATAGGTAATACGTAGTATGTGGAATCGTCTAGATTTTCGGCGGCTATAAATACACTTACTCAGGGACGCTCAGTTCAGTATAGACCTAGAAAGACTAGACGTGCTGATCCCCGAACAGTTCGGCTTTCGTGAGCTGCACTCCTCGACTCATCAGCTGATGAGACTCGTGGAATGCATTACCGAGGCTGTCTGCCAGGACAAACAGACGACTGCGATCTTGCTAGACGTAGAGAAAGCCTTTGACCGCGTGTGGCACGAGTGTGTCCTTTACAAGCTCACGGAAGTCCTTCCAGATTGCTACGTTCACTTGATCGGCAGCTGGGAGACCGTAGTTTCCGAGTGAGAACAGACCACGCTCTCTCTTCGGAGAGGCGTATTACCGCTGGTGTCCCTCAGGGAAGTGTCCTTGGGCCTCTCCTGTTCTCGTTGTTTGTCAACGACACGCCCCGATTTCCTGGAGTTAAGTTGTCGCTGTTCGCGGACGACACTGCGGCTTTTGCCTCAGAGCCGAACGCGAGTTATGCGGCAATCAAGCTCCAGCGTCAACTCGACGCGTATCTCAGGTGGATCGATGACTGGAGAGTTGCCGTTAACGCTTCCAAGAGCGCCGCGGTAATATTCTCGCGCAAACGCAAGCGGCCTCGGCCGCTTAAAGTAGGCTCCGTCGAGGTACCTTGGACCAACAGCGTCAAGTACCTCGGGCTCCACGTGGATTCCCGACTCACCTGGCGAACCCATACTCAATACATCCGACAACGCGCTTCGGCGCAACTCAGTAGACTCTGGCCCGTGCTATTTAATCCGGCAATGACCCCCCGGCTAGGTAAGCTCATAGTCAACTCGTACGTGTTGCCCGTGATTACCTACGCCTGTCCTGTTTGGGGATACCTGGCTCGTGGTCATAGAACAACGCTCCAGCGCGTACTCGACCGGGGACTGAAGCTTGCGTGTAAAGTCCCCCGGAGGTACTCTTGTCGTCTTTTGAGGAGAGGACTCGGTGTCCGCTGTCTTGATGACACCGTGAGACGCCTGGTGCGTAGATTCTATGTTCGTTCCGACAGAGTGACCCACAATTCCCTCATTGCCGGACTTGGTAAATACACCCCGCGACCAGGTGAGTCCTGGAAGCGACCTCGTTTGTTAGTCCCGGTGGTATAATCCACCAATCGCAGGTCGCTTCAGACTCCTCCATAATTAGGTAAAAAGTATATAATGAGCTCAAATAGACCCAGTGGCAGGAGTCCTTTCTGAGACTCGGGACACTGCACTACTCGGTGTGTGTTCAGTATAGTGGCGATATATTTACTAGAGGTTCGAGAGTTATTGTCGGGTGTAATTACTGTGCGCGTTCACGTGGTTATTAGTTAAGTTTTGTGTTTTATAATTGGACGGTATGTTGTAATACAATTGTGATTTAAAATTAGTTGACATTTATTGCGTGTGAACAATTTTTATTTGATTTGTTATAAGAGACTGTGTTGTTAATTACGAAATGTTAACTGTAAAAATTAAAGCTGGTGATTAGTGACTTAATTGGTGTCTTGTATTTTGTTGTTTTCCACTGTACCTACGACGATCGAGTAGCCCGTCGTAACAATATATATATAAAGTAATAGACTAACAATAATGTAATAATAACATATAATCTAATTAAATAATAATATATTTTTCTTTATTATGTAAGTTAAATAAAATAGCAACCTTTTTATGTGGCAAGCTAAATTTAATGTTTAGTTGTTTATGCAATATTAACGTTACAGTAAAGTAATCTGCATTGACATTTTTACAATAAATAAATAAATATTGTAGCCACGTATGCAGTTTTTGTCCTCAGCCCTCCGTTACATGTTAACATTTACAAAATATTAGACTTAATGAGCTTGCATTTTACCGCTTCATTAGAAGAACCAAAACAAGGGGCTTTTCATAGTTTTTCAAATGATATTCAACTATTTTGAATGCTTATAAATTTATTACTTTTGCTCTTCTGCCCATTTTGTAAAATATTACAAGAATATTTTACTTTGGTAAACAGGTTTGTACCATTATCGACATAACTTGTTTGCTGCTTGTATGTTTTATTTAGATTACATAACGCCTACGCCTGAATGTTATTCTATTTTGTGTAGCCTATATTTCTTAATTAATTTTTCTTTGTTATGACGGTATAATGCTTAATAAAGTAATTAGCGTAGATAAATATGTAATAAATAGAAATCACAACATAACGTAATATGCAAAACGTAAACCTAGAAAGTTACTCGAAATCAACCCAATTTCTGTCAAGTCTATTATCACTATACGCTTCGTGTATTTATCCATCTTTAAAAAAGTCATTAAAGTCAAAAACATAAAAAACCACTGACAAACAGGAGGTTAAACCTTCGTGTTTTCCAATTGTGTACGCCCATATTTAGTTAAATTAAAATGAAACAGGATAGTAATACGGTTTTAATTTATTAATTCTGTAAAATGTAACTTAATTTAGATAAAGTTAAAAAGAAATAATGTATTTAGATATTGTATTAGTTACAAAACCAGGGATGAAAATAAAAAAGTGAGAGGTGCGTTAAAATATAGGGGCAAGTCAAAAATTTGAAAGTGATGAACCTTGCTAAAGAAGATATTATAGCGAAATGGGTAAGGAAAACGTAAGGTTGATACTAGAAGGAATCAAACACGTAAAAAGTATAGCGAAACGAAAGACCAACGAAACAGTGTAGTTTAAGACATACGAAGATGTACATGATCTTACATTGTACTTGATCTGGATACTAAAAGTTAGATTTACGTTTGCTCTTTAGATAAGCAAAAAAAAACTTTATATTTCTTTATATGACGATTGAAATAAATAAAACAAAACAGAGTATGTGAAGTGAAACGCTATAGTAAAAAGTGCTCTCCAACGGTATGTCCAATAAAGAACAAGATCGACATGAGAATGTAAACTGAACGACGTTACTTGACTGAAGGAATTGAGGTTAATAGAAAAGAAAGAAAGCTTTTCTCTGATTTAGGCTTGTTTTAAACACCGAGTCCCATTCTGTGTGCGTATGCGTGACTTTCGTCCGTGCGTGCGTGATTTTCTGTATGCGTGAGGGAGAGATTACATGCTCTGAGCACAATTCTATAAAAAACTACTTAGTAGATCTGATTGAAGCGACTGTAAGAAATTTTATTTTTGTTAACAAAAGTACATTTATCAGTAGGAAAAGTTGTGTTTAAAATTGTTTATTAAACTCGTGTGGAAAGTAATTAGAAGGGTATTCTGTCTGAAACTATGCGCACGCATTGGAAGCATGTTTTGTAGTTTACGAGTACACTTTGTTCAAGTTTTGTTGGGAGTCACGCATAAAAGAAAATTGTTTATTAGAAAGCTTTTAAAGAACTATAGCCTACTCTTCAAGCAGTCTAAATCAAGTCTCGTCGTCCACTTTACTATTAGTGTATACAATAATACAAGTTATAAGAGCTGATATCAAGTGAATACCTTACCTTACGTCTCTTTTGTACATATCGTTTAATTAGTAGGCCTAATGTTGAGATTATATGCTAAATGCAATGGTGAACGTAGTTATTTTTTTGTTTATTATTTTACACGTGAACGTATACAATTTAATACGTCTCCTGTGACAGCTATTGATATTTAGTTTCATTAAATTACACAGAAGAAATACATTTTTACTTAGTTCGTAAAACTTATCATTTTCTGGAACCTGATAGGTTGCTTGGCAACTATTAGTAAGCTAGCAATTAATGCCATGCAACAGATTTATCCAATGGTTGATTTCTAAAATTATAGGTGCCGGAACGCATCAATCAAAAGCTGTACAGACACAATATTCTTATATTTTATATTAGCGTATAAGTTTACATCAGGTTATTACAAAGGAGGGCTACATTTTTAAAGCCTTATAGAATACATAACATACGTACAAACATGTATCTAAAAAGGTAATAAAGTTTACTGATATTTCTAAAGAGTTTCATCATCAGGTAGCCGCACCACAATCGAAAACATGTCACTCATAATGGCGTCATCCCAGAGCCTCAATCAAACTCTAAGTGATGGTTTCGGTAGTTCGGACATTTAAAAATAGTTCCCATAGTTTCATCATTGTGTCGTCATATTGTTTGTTTCTTGATCTTTCCTTAGTTTTTCTGTCCAATGCTATATGGTGGCCAGAAATCAGCCCTCTCACATTCACTTAGAAGTTATTGCTATTGATTCAATAGCATATTTCATGGTAGAAAGACTCCCCAGAAAAATTCTAGAATGCACGTATTCTCGGAAGCTCCTAACCAATTGCCTTTCATGTAGTTTTAATTTTAAATCAAGTTTTTTTATTTCATTTTTCTATGGTTATTGGGACATTTTTTTAACGGATAGTACTTAAAATAAAGGTTAGTGCTGGTGTTTGATTTTCACAAATGTTTAGTTTTGTAATGGGCTGATGAGGAGCACAATTTAACAATTAGTAGACCTAGTAAATTTTCGTAATGATTAGATTTTCTTCATATATTTTTTTCTGTAATTTGTGTTGGGATCCAAGAGGTTTTGGAACACCGTTCCGGTGCGTTCCCCCTGAAATCAGGCCTTGATTATAAATATACATTCAGTAACAGGTTGTCAGAAGAAACAGACGAATCTTACAAACTTGATGTTTTATTAATGTTTGAAACATGCGCATAATAGAATTTGTTGTTTTCCAGGTCTCGAAATTCCTGCTAACAGATATTGGACGAATAGAGAGGGTTAGAAAATTTAAGTATCTAGGAGAAATAGTTCAAGAGAATGGTTTAGAAAAATCTGCTATAGAAGAAAGGATTCATAAAATGGAAAGAGCATATGGTATAACTAAAGATATTTACAATAAAAGTGCATATCTAAAAATGCGAAAATAAGGCATGACAGTACAGTAGTGAAGCCAGAATGCAAGTAAATGTCTAGCATTGAATTATAATTTAGACAAACAAGAAATATTGGAAAGACGAATTGTTAGGAAAATATTGGGCCCACGAAAAACTTCAGGAAGTTGGAAATTAAGAAGTAATGATCAAATGTATCAAAGTATAGAAAATATAACAGAAACAATGAGAAAAAGAAGACTATTATTTTTGGACATTTATATAGGATGGACGACAATAGGTTAACGAAGCATATCGTCAAATATCTGTGGGGGAAGAAGTCAACATCAATTTGGATTAAAGAAGTCCAAACGGATTTAGAAAAAAATAATATAAACGCAGAAGAAGCAGTTGAAAGAGAAGTTTTTCGGGGAAAAGTGTTAAAAATGGAAGGAATCCAGGGTAGGAGGGAGAAAAACGCAAGTTCAAAGAGGACTGAAGACAGGAAGAAGAGACACAGTGAAAAAATGAAAGAATATTGGAGATAAAGAAAAGAACAAGAAATAACGAATTGAAATTGGCATGTGGTCCTCAGATGGCCGATACAAATAAAAAAAAATAATAGTAACAATAAAATATGTTAAACATTATGTAATATGCGGGCCGGCACAGTGAATTTGTTTTGTCTCACATTCACAACGGCTGTGTTGCGGTTGTGTGTCAAGGTCACAACTCGGTGTGCCTGACCACCCATAAAGCTGGGGACGAATGGTACTACAGTCTAATTTCACCTAAACACGTGAAACCTCTGTCCTTTGTGCTCAGAGGCTTGGACGTGGACTCTCCTCTCGAGGAAATCCTCGATGAGCTGCTCGAGCTGGGCTATCCGGTTCGCGCGGTACATCGAGTATTTGCTCCTGCCGGACAAAGGCGTCCAATTCCCCTGGTACGCATCATGGCGGAGAATAGCGAGGCAGACGCAAGCCTACTCTCTCTTACGCGGCTTTTCGGATTCCGCGTAAAAGTGGAAAGAAGCCGCGCTCCCGGGGCTCTGCCTCAGTGTTACAGGCGCCAACTCTTGAGGCACCAATCTGAAACTTGTTCTAACGCTCCGGCGTGCGTGAGGTGCTCTTTACCTCACGCCAGTAAACTCTGTGATGCACCTGCTTTTAAAAGGTGCATCAACTGTGGCGGAAGTCACCCCGCCAAGTACCGGGCATGTCCGGTGTTTCAGCGGGAGCTCGAGCGGCGAAAGCCGAAAGGGCGCCTGCCACCACCGAGGCATCCGGAAGCTGGTTCAAGACCTGCAACCGAGCAGCCAGGCCCTTCACCTCCTGCTACGGCTGCCGTGTCTTTCGCCGCAGTTGTTAGCAAACAACGCAAACGATCCAAAGGCCCGAAGCAAGCACCTGCAGCTCAGGCAACTCCAACTCAGGCTCCTTCCCAGGCCCCTGTCCCTCTGGCGGAAAAGCGCCGAAACCTCGCGGCGGGTCTTTTGCGTTATACGCCCACAAAGCATTGGCATTGGCATTTTGTTCATCTTTCATTAAACTGAGTATAGTTCTCAGAATTTGCTATCTCTGTTTACTGATTAGTTAAAATGATATTCTCTCATTTACAGACTGTCGTACACTATACAAGAATAATTATAAGTTATCTTATCGCTCCACCGTGTGTAGTCGTAGGTCATTCCTGTCTTGTCGGTGCGTTCAGCAACATGTCTTTATTTCATTTAGCGCGGGAAATAAGTAGTAATGAGAAGGGAGTGCAGTTTTTGAAGGACAAAGGTGTTTTACACAAAAGACGATACTGTGCGAATGGTCATGAAATGACTCTTCAGCTGTCTGAAAAAATTTGTAGGTGGAGATGTGGTAAAACACAGTGTAGGACGACCGTCGGTTTACGTAACGGTACGTGGCTAGAGGGCAGCAGGCTGTCTTGTGACACCGTTGTATTGTTTATTTTTTCGTGGACTAAGGAATACACCACATCACAGTTTTGTGCAGACGAGCTCAACATGAGTACGCACACTATGACCGACTGGAAAAACTATTTGCGTGAAGTATGCGCGGACTCTCTGTTGAAGAATCTTATTAAAGCGACATGCAGGCATTGACTTATTTGAACAAATTATACAGGACATCAGGGCCTTTTGGCTTCCTGAATTATAAACAATAACTTTCCAGTTCGTGAAACTAGGTTAGGTTAGGTGTTTTTGGTGTATAAAATTTGTGTTTTTGATGAATAAAATATAAAACTACTTCAAAGTCTTCTATGCAGATCTACATCATTATTTTGGTAAGTTTTCACTATTATGATATTGTTACAAAACAGAAAAGACCCGCTGACTGCCTTTACCATTACTCGCTTTTGTTTCTATAATCAACTCGTATAAATCACACACACACACACACACACACACACACACACACACACACACACACACACACACACACACACACACACACACACACACACACACACACACACACACACAGAGGCGAGACTGGACGCAGCTTTTAACTAATCAGTAAACAGAGATAGCAAATTCTGAGAACTATACTCAGTTTAATGAAAGATGAACAAAATGCCAATGCCAATGCTTTGTGGTCGTGTAACGCAAAAGACCCTAACTAATGGTCTTTTAAATATCTCGGTTGTGGAGCCTGAGACAACTCAATCTCTTCAACACCGGAAAATCCAGACCCTGCAGCCTCCAGAAGCAGCCTCGCCTGACCTTCCGCCCCCGCGGTTTCCTAATGCAGGCAAAAAGAAGCGGCATCGTAAGCCCCGTGGCGCTCGCTCTCGGGCTCCTGACAACCCAGCCGCACAGTCCAGACAGACTGCGCAACGCGTGAAGACCGACGTAATCGCATCTGTCCCTCTTCCTAGCACCTCCGCCAGAGGCACTACACCTAGCCCTAAGACACCCTTGGCTTCCACCAATCCACCGATTGCTAAGTCTCGGCGCTCTTATACGCAAACAGTTTCCGGGCACTCTACCTCAAAAACCGAACCAGACGACTACCAGGTCGTCAAAGACTTCCTTGCGGAATTTGACCTCCGCAAAGTTGCCCAGACCTTCAGGTCCATCCGCTCCCGCTTGGAGACTGCCGATATAACCGAGAGGTTCATGCTCTTGGTGGAAGCCGCCACGTGACCTCTCCATTCTTTCCTGGAACGCCAACGGGTTTGTGCTGAGTCAAAAGATTCAGCGCGAGTTCAGTAAATTTTTCGGCAGTTTTGACGTTATTGGCAGTACGAAATTTAATGTAATAAGGAGTGCTGCTCTCTACCCGCGGATAGGAGAGGCTACCGTTTTCGATTTTCACTGTTTGATCCGTGTTGCCATCTGCTGAGTTTTTGCAGCAGTTTTAAACAGTGCTGCGTCCTGGTGAGAGTTTCCTTACAAACGGACAACGAACGGAAATTTCTGTTAAGGCTTTGTCTCAACATGGAAGCCTAACTCAGGACCTCGTGGAAAATCTCTTCGGTGGAGAGAAGTGTGAAAATCTAGCATCTACTTCTTATAACTATGAGATAAGTTTCTTAACGACTGCGGTGAGTTTTGATTTCATTATATTAATTATATACTAAATTTTTAGAGGAGAAAAAGTTTTTTTAGTAAGCTTGAGTAAGCGTGCCCACTTGTTGAATCATGCATGGTGAGAGACGTAATTGTTCGTAAAGTTTTTATAAACCAATAAAACTTGATTATTGGAGTGTCAGAATCTCGGCTTTAATACCTAAAGTACAATAACCACAATATATTTAATTTTGCACTTTCATTAACGTGGATGTAACGAGATTCGGTTGAGCACTTAACCTGTTACACAATGTGTCGTCATTAAGTGGTATAAAGTTTTGCTACAATGACAGTAAAACTTTATACATATATAATTGGGAGCTTACTCAGGCACGTTTTAAACGTAAATATGTCTCATTCAAAGTAATAGTATTCTCAGATTCTATGGAGTAAAAAAACTGTGTTTTAAATAAATTCTGCGCCACGTGGTAACCTTAATTTCACTCAAAGTAATAAGTTCATAAGATGTTACAGAGCCAAGATAAATTATTGTATTGCAAAAGCAACTCACATTCAGTGAGGTTCAAGTTATAAAGCGTTATAAAGAATCATTGTTAGAGAACTTTTTTTAAGTAAGGCATGTTGGCCAAAAAAATGTTACCAAGTTTTATTATGTACAACATAACTAGGTGTTGTTTTTATTTATGATTTTGGAGGGTGTCCAAACAGTGGGGGCATTTGTGTGTGGTCTCTCACTAAAAATGTAATGTGTGAACAGGGTTCACCGAATAGAGACAAGTCCTGCTACACGACTGAAAGAATGACATCCTAAAAGCTCCACACTCGACACCGAAGAGAATAAGACAACAACAACATGCCAATCATGAGATCGCCACGCTACAAATAAGAGATCATCCTTCTGGGCACATATAAGCAGGTGAAAAATATCCATTTATTATTCACACGTAGAATCAACATGGCACCAGTTATACATAATCATCAGTTTTTACCGTTCAAGTATACATTCATTTGGATCCCCAATTGATGGGACAGTTTAGTGTGAACACTAAGAATTAATTGTAAAATTTCAATACATGTATAGTAAATTGTCAGTTCAGAGACTGACATGTCTACAACACAGCATCCAACTTAGATTTCCACTCATTTCTTTATAGGGCTTTCGCTACAGATTTAAAGTCAGTTTTGTTATTAGTAATTTTCTCAAGTTTAATTTACTAGGCATAAAAACATATATTTTCTCTTATTTTTAAAATCAGGTTATGTCATTTGTATAAAAAGATTACTGGGGAGGTAGGTGTTATTTTAAATTAGTTTCAACCAAGCTGTGCCTGTCGAAACACTTTTCAACTTGTTTGTCGAAACAAGGTTGTTGAGACTGGTTATAAGTTGAAGAAACATGTCCGTCTCTGACACACAAATGTATTTTTTTATATAAGGTGCTAATATGGTGCAATTTTTCTCTTTTCATTAATTGGCCCTATTTTAGTCTATATAAATTCTTTATATTAATCATGGTAACTGGGGGGCGTTAATTATTTTTAAACAATTTTATTTCTCACCTTAATTAAGTATTTTAGCACTTAGCCACTTAGGCACTTCTTTTAAATTTTTAATGTCCTGGGGACATTTGTATGCTATACTTTATGATACACATGACGTGCAATTAACCCACACCATGGGGGTACATTTATAGAAATAAATCTTTAATCCTAATTGGGATTCCTATAAAGAAGAAGTTTAGAATTTATATACACCAGAAGGGTAATATAAAAAAAAGGGCGTGGCAAGAGACCTTTATGTATTTATATACTATTGTATATGTAATTTGTCTTGTGGAACATGTTATGTCTGTATATTTCTGTGTACATTTTGGGGGATATATATATATATATATATATATATAAATATTATGCATTGCTGTACTTTTGGTGGGATATAGGGATTTATTATTAGAATTTATATACACCAATAGACGAGTATTCTATCTCAATAATCGTGGCTGATCATTTCTTTAAATTAATTATTTTATTTAACAAGTATAGTAAGTGTCACCTTTAAAGTTCATTTAAATTGGATGAGTAATTATTTTAATTATTAATAGTAACTGTGAATGAAATCATTTACCTTCATAAATTTATATACTGCATTTTAAAAGAAACATATGATATAAATTTTATATTTTAATAAATAGTTTAATGGGAGTTTTATTTTGAGGTTAATGATTATTTTAAATTTTCAATTCATTGATGGTGACATAGCAATTATTTTCGTGGATTCAGTTAATATTTTTCAGGTGGCCTTGTTGAGAGGGTATACTTCTTTATTTAACCATTTAAAAGGGGAATTATAAATCACTGTTGTTTTTTTTGTTATTTTTATTATGAGATAGAATAATAAAATGGGATTGTTAATTATTTAATTCTTGAGTTTTTATTGCAAGTCCCGTCTTACTGGATCCAGCGCAATTTTTAGCTTCTCTAGGCCTTAGCCTAGTTTTAATTAACTTGTAACCCCTCTTTACAAAAAGAAATATTCTTTTTGTTTTAACTACTCAAAATGAAGTAGGGGTTTCAGGTTGGCTAACAAGATCCAGGAACTCCAAGAATTACTGGCCCGACTCAAACCCGATGTAGTACTCCTCAATGAAACCCACTTGACCCCTGCGAATCGGTTACGACTGGCCAACTATATGTGCTATCGAAACGACAGACCGGGCACTGCTGGTGGCGGTACTGCCGTCGCGGTGAGGCTCAATCTCGAGCATCACCGAGTCGTCTTGCCTGCAATGACTCACCTCGAAGGCATCGCTGTGGAGATGTTAAACACTCTAGACGGTGTACTGATGGTCGCGGCGTATAAACCGCCGCAAAAAGAGCTCCTTCACCCAGATCTAGCTGTCGCGTTCGATGCACATAGGAGGGTCATCATGGCCGGCGACCTGACCGTAAACATCGCGATTGGAACAGTCGCTTGACTGCCCCAAACGGGAAGCGTTTACGCAGGTTTGCTGATTCACGCAGGGTAACAGTGATTGGGCCTACCCAACCTACGTTCTAACCCTCACAACTCCACGCGGCTCCCGATATCTTGGACATAGCGGTGATCCAAGGAATTGACTGTCCGGTCCATGTGTCCGCACTAACGGAACTATCGTCCGATCATCTTCCCATCTTGATACACGTCGCTACCCAGCACGTCGTACGCAGAGATGTCAGGAAGGTGGTAGAATGGGACCGCTATGGCCCGGCGTTAAGTCGCCGATTGCCAGAGGCGGGACCACTCGAAACCGTCCGCCAAGTCGACGAGGCAGTTGCCGCGTTTGACGAGGCTATCGTATCTGCGATCGACGCGTCTTCCAGGATGAAGCCTGGCGTCACGCCCCACTTGCTCTCGCTTGCGAGAGAAATCGCTTCCGGAGACGCTGGCAGCGGACCCGTGATCCGGCCGACAAGGCAGCGTACAACCGGGCGACCGGCATTTTACGTCGTGAAATGCAGGCCTACCGGAGACGCTGTTGGGAACTCGCCGTGGTCCAACCAGGGGACGGATCGGACGAAAGTAGCCCTTACCGGATATCTTCGGCGTTGGTAGGGAAGAGGCGCCGACCTCGTATCCCAGCCATTGCTGGATCTTTCGGTCAAATCCAGGCTCGCCCGGAGGCGAAGGCCGAGTACTTGGGCGCGTGTTTCGAGCGACAGTTCGCTCCTAACCCGCCCATGGACTGGGACTTCGATGAAGAAGTCGAGAACGAAGTGGAAGACTTTCTGTCTCTATCGGCAGTGATCGCACTGCGGAGCCCGAACCCATTACTAGGGAAGAGGTCACAGATCGGCTCGTTGAACTCACACCGTGAAAAGCTCCTGGCCCGGACGGCGTCTCGAACGCCACTCTTACTCGACTCCCGGAGCAAGTAGTAATTTTCTTGGTTGCGCTGTTCAACGCGTGTCTAAGACTGGCCTATTTCCCCCAGAAATGGCGTAAGGCGACGGTCATAGTGATCCCGAAGCAGGGAAATGATGCTTCCCGTCCCAGCAACTTCCGGCCCATTAGTCTACTGTCAGCCGCGTCAAAGGTTCTCGAACGTCTCGTACAACGGAGAGTACTAGATCGTCTACGAAATTTCGATGTACTGGTCAACGAACAGTTCGGTTTCCGTGTGGGGCATTCCACCACTCATCAGGTGATGAGACTGGTGGAATACATCACGGGCGCCGGTTGTCGGAAAGAGCAGACTGTCGCCTGTTTCCTAGATGTGGAAAAGGCCTTTGATAGTGTCTGGCATGACGGGCTCTTGTTCAAGCTCCGGGAAATGCAGCTCCCAGATTGCTACCTTCTCTTGATTGCTAGTTTTCTGACGGAGAGGACTTTCTGCGTGAGAATAGACGACCATGTCTCTTCCGAAAGACGCATTACAGCCGGGGTACCTCAAGGTAGCGTGCTAGCGCCTCTTCTGTTCTCCGTGTACGTCAACGACGCACCCAGAGAACCTGGAGTCCAGATGGCGCTGTTTGGCGACGACACGGCGGTCTATACCGCCGATCGGAACGCTGACAGGGCTATCCCACGACTCCAGCACGCACTCGATGCGTATTCGACGTGGACGGAAAGCTGGAAAGTTGCCGTCAACTGCACCAAGAGCTCCGCGGTGCTATTCTCAAAGCGCCGGTAAGAACCACAAGGCCGAGTGAGACTCGGTAGAACGTACTTGCCCTGGTCGAAAGAAGTTAAATACCTCGGTGTCCACCTTGATCGTCGGCTCACCTGGCGTGCCCACGCTGAGACGATGCGAAAGAAAGCGTCCGCTCGTCTCGCGCAACAGTTTCCGATACTTGTCAACAAGGCAATGACCCGCAAGCTTGGTAAGTTGATCGTCAACGCGTATCTGTTGCCGATCATTACCTACGCTCTTCCCGTCTGGGGTTACCTCGCAACCGTTCATAAAAGAAAGTGCAAAGCGTTCTCGATAGGGGCCTTCGGCTAGCGGCCAAAGTCCCCTATCGGTTTTCTTCTCGACTCTTGAGAAGAAGACTCGGTGTCCGCTCCTTGGAAGACACCGCAAGGCGACTTGCACGTAAATTTTACGTCCGAGCTGCGAGGACCCAGACAAACCCACTCATAGCTGGCCTTGGCAAGTACCGAACACGTCCAGGTGAATCTTGGAAACGGGCTCGACAAATACTGTACTAGTCGACCTAGTACGAGCATGTCGTTGTAGCGACCATTAAAAACTAAATAAATAATATTCCGTGTGGACAGGATCACTAGGCAGGAGCCCCTACCAGAGGCTCGGTACTAGGAACCCATTGGGTCGTCTCACGACGCACAACCCAAGAGCTCTGGCAGGCAGCAGTCTGATCTGACACGCCTGGGCTAGATAAATAAGAAAAAAAGGTTATGCGCGGTCCCCCCCCACACACTCTTCGCCCTGCGGCTCGCCAACGCACGTGGTTACTAGACAACTGCTTTTTTCCTGGCGCTGGTGGAACGTGATTTGTACCACGGGACGCAAGAGGCCGCAGGTATAATGTTTCTAGAGAGAAGAAAAAGGATATTATATAATGATGTAAATGTAGTAATATATACTTTATAATAACATATGTATACTATATACTATATAATAGCACATGTAGTATATAATATATAAACATGTAATTGATAGTACAGTGAAAACTGTGTAAGCCGGATTCTTACGGGTCCGTAGATTTCTTCCGGTTTGTAAAGGTATTCGTGTTGGACAGGTTCAAATAAACACGAACGCAAACTCAACTTCAGTACTACGTAATTTTTTATGTACTGTGTATAGATTAACTTACATAAACCAGATAAATAAAGGATATAAACTAACATTTTAAAATTAATTACTGTATTACACAGCTCTCTTAGATTATTCTACTTTTACTTTTTCCAAAAATCTAAAAACGTTTTTTGCTTTAATTTTACAACTGACTGTTTCTCAAAGTTCGTTGTTCGAGGATGGGTTTCATCATTTCTTTACAGTTTGACGTGAATTCTTCAAACGCCATCAGTTTCTGTAACGCATCTCTGCAGTTTTGAATTTTTAAGTGAGGTTCAATAGCTACGGTACCTAGGCAATAATAGAAAAAAAAAGTTTAGCATGTTGATTATACTGTAGTGTATTAACAATTACTGTATAACTACAACGTTTCAAACTTACCAATTCATGCACTTTCGTCGTCTTCTTCATCATCGCCAGTTTTCACTGTACTATGAGAAACAGTACTATGCTTCTATATCAGCTAGTTAGATAACAAAATCGAAAGTTACTGTTACAAATTTGTTAACACGCTCCATAAAAAATTGCAATAGATAGCAAAACGGTAGCCAACAAAAGTCAATTACAATTGTATCGAAAACTATAAATTCCTTTATGAAAAATGCACAATGTAACGTAAGTGTAAAATATTTGTATTAGACCACATAGCGTGGAAATTGATAGCGATGAAGAAAATCTTCTCGATTTAAGTCAAAAGTCAAAAACACAATGATTTAAAGTTTTGGAGTTAAAAAAAATTAAGTATAAATTTTAAGATTAAGGTAGAAAAATTAAGATACATTTTAGCGTAGGTTATAACTGTCTGATCTCCTAAACAGTGTCCGTATCTCAGATTGCCAACGCGAAATATTTTCTTACAACGACAATCATTTTAAAATAGAATAAATATGACAAAACTCAGACATGGTAAACTACACTATATTATGTAAGAAATCGGAAATATTCATAAAAATATACTGAAGAGCCAGCTTAAATTGTACTAAACCAACTCACTTTTGGTGATGAAAACCAAATTTGACAAATGTTATTTGTTAGCCTATATTTCGCCTAAGTACACAAAATGTATCCTATGAATATGACATATATTAATATATGAAAATGACATACAAATTAATTTATAATGTTATATGACAAAAATGATGGCGTTAAGTATTTAGTGACAATAATTTTAATTGTAATTCCATTAACGTTCTTAATGTTTTGTTCATTCCAGTGGTAGTCATAACCAATGGAAACTACCGTCTTGTAATCAAATGACAAACCTCGCTGCATCTGACAGCAGAGAGGTAATCACAGAGTAAAACGAATTACTCACTGTTCATTGCATTACTGGGTTAGCTGTGTACTGTGACTGTGTGTGAATCTAGGACTTGTAATTTAATTAAACGGTGGACATGTCCTTTTGTGTGTGCGCGTTAGGAAAAGAGTGAAGTTGACCAAACCTATTTGCTTTACAATCGTGTTCCGTGTAAGAGATAAATTAATGATTATGTAGATAACTTATGTGTGCGAATAAAGCAGGCAAATTAAAATTATCCACCTCTGGCTACAACAAATAGGAAGGTAGCAACGTTACTTTCTTGTTACAGGTACAGGCCTACTGAATGTCGCCTCGGAATCTGCAATATGCACTATATTATTAATGTAAAGGAATAGGACAATATAAAAATGTACTTTATGGGATTACGCTACGTTCATAAAATTAACTGAATTATAATAAAAGTCACAAATATTGAACAAATAATTCTTCGAAAAATTTATGACTCCAAGAAAACTGAAGTTGGATACAGGCATAGACCCAAAGAATAGCTGTACAGGGATCTGGAAGATCTGGAAACGTCTTTCCAAAGGAAAAGACTGAGATTCCTTGGAGATATGGTTCGGATGGATCGGTCCAGATTAAATAAACAAATTTTCAAATATATTTGGCAACTTTATAGTCTGAACGGATACACCAAATAACTCAAGGAGGAAATGATGAAACTGGGTATCTCTTTGAACGACTGTGTGGATAGAAATGCATACAGAAACAAAATTCAAAATCTTGAGATTCTCTGTGGCGAGAAGAAGACGAGAAAGGGGTGGACAGTGAAAAGGAAGGCGGCGCATAGTGTGCAAATGAGGGCCTTCTGGCAGGAGAAGAAAAGGAAATGATATTCGTGTGGTGCACGGCTAGCCTGTTCGTGAAAAAAAAGTCAGAAATATACAAAGTACTTGTAATTTATGCGTGTGCGATTATTCAACTGACTGATAGTGACAACTTTCTGATATTAACATTTACAGATTGTTCGTTGGTTAATGTAAACAAGACACGATACCACTTTCTAAGTCTATGAAAGAAATCATGTGCATTGTGTGTGCCCTTAAGTGCAGACTAAAAGCAGAGGAAAGCTAAAAACAGCCTTCTTCTTCTTCTTCTTCTTCTTCTTCTTCTTCTTCTTCTTCTTCTTCTTCTTCAACGGAACACAGGATGATAAGCTGTGTTGTTTATATCAGAGTCCATGGATGATGAGCATTTTCTTGTTTAAATTTATTTTATGTAATATTTTGTCTTTTAGTCGTAAGTTTTGTATTTAGAAATGGATAAGCATGTAGAGTATACCAAACTCTTCATAAAAAGGTGTTCTATATTGTCATGTATTTTTTGTGTGAATTTGTGCGCGTGTGCGGGTGTGATAATGTGCGATCGCTATAGCTTCAGTGGTAGTTAACCGATTGACGTGAAACTATGACAAGGAATTATTTAGGTAAATAGCTTCAATTTGTGTATACTCTGAGGTTCATAACTATTTTAGAAATATGGTTTTTTAAGTTAAGAAAAACTCAATTGTAACTCTTATCAATGATAGGGTAATAAAATTTGGTGATAACTTCCATGCAGGACTTTGCTAAATTATACAAAGTTTTTCATGAAATTCGTATATCTGTTTGTTCCATCAATCATGTGACTTGGGCTTAGCCTAGCAAGGGGAAGTTGTGCCCAGTGAAGAGAGTTGTTCTCTTACGAACGTCGAAATATCATTTATAAAATAAACCTTGGTAATTCTTAACGAAGTTTTGCGTTAAGAACTGACTGGGTAAAATATTTAGATAAAAAAATAAAATATAATACAGTGCTGTTTTCGTGTAAGTTAAGATATCCGCTTAGGGAACTTAAAGACACTTCAAGATATCGTAGAAGGTATACATTAAACGCACCGCATTAATTAATACCCAGATTAATCCTGAGATTAAGAAAATATAAAGTATAAATTAATAATAAACTGTACGAGAGAAATTTAAAATCATTGTGAGTGAACAATTTATGAAGAAACTAATTAATGTTAGCAGTCAAACATAACAACGAGACTCATTGAAATATCGCCACTGGAGTCGCCTGCCGTAGAAGAGGACGACAAGACGAAGAGGACGCCAGGACGAAGAGGACCTAGGACGAAGAGGACACCAGGAAGGAGTGACGCTGTAGAAGAGGACGCCAGGAAGGGAGTGACGAGAGGAGAGGAGGACGTTGCAGGAACCAAGTAAAATCGATTTATATTGTCGAATAATACAAACAATAAATTCTATTATCAATACATGACAATTTATAATACAATATATATCTTTAAAAACAATATTTATGTGTATAATAAACAATTTTTAATATCCTCCATAATAGACTTGTTTGTGATTTTTACACACTCACTATATCCTTATTAGTATAATAAAATTTGATCTGTTGCAATATAGATATATATATATATATACATAGTGAATTTAAATTGTTTTATTTACAAACATTTTAAGTTTAATTAAAAATCAGACCTTTCTTTTATGGACCTTCTTACATTATGACTACCCTTGGACCACAAAAAAATGTGACCTTTGTTATAGAGTCATTTTCCATGCGACGAACATGACCTTTTCGACTATTCTTATATCCATAGACTTCTTCAAAGAATGGAGTCACCTTAAGCTCACTTCGTATACCTGCTCGACTACTGTTTGGAGAAGGTGTGGGATTTGGAATGTAATTTTTCGTGAGGTTTAGACTAAGATGTCGAGAACAAGCTACGTAAACTTAGATCAACCTGTGGAATGATTCAAAGAACATTAAAAAATAAAGTTAGATCAGAAACCAAAATTAAATTTTATAAGGTTATGGCGATACTTACTCTGCTGTATGCTGCAGTGACTGGACTCTGCGAAAGGCGATTGTAAATGAAATAACCACGGCAGAAATAAAGTTTTTAACAGTTGTCAAAGGATGCTCACGATTAGATATGTTTCACTAAAAGCAGACTGGACTATAATATATTTAAGAAATTAGAAAAAATGGTGATGGAAAAAATATCAACATCAGAGAAATAATTTACAAACTCCATTTAGAAAGAACTTTTTTCTCGTAATTCGCTAAACATTAATTATTTATTTTGTTTCTCCCAAATACTAAATATATTTCTTACCTCTCCGTATAAACGAGAAATTGCATATCATACATACCGCAATGAGATAAGATATCCTACTTAGAGGAAATCCGTACAATCGTGATATCATAAAAATATTTAAAAAAATAAGAGTTAAAATTAAAATATATATGTCAACAGCTTTCTCAACTCTTTCATTCGAGTCTGCCATTAGATACTGACGATATATATATATATATATATATATATATATAATAAGCTGATATATATAATATAAGCTGATACCATTAGCTTACGTTATACATATATATATATATATATAAATAGAATATAAAAATATAAAATATAAAAAGAATATACGAAATTTATACTACTTGCAGAAGAAACAAATTGAAAACATCACAAATTATATATATTATTGTATTATTGTCGTAATACAAGCAAAGGCTGTAATGCGCATACATAATATATTATAAATATTTTAGTTAGTTTCAGTAATATATAATAGACGAGCAGGTGTGAGAATGGAAGCTGGCTTTCAAGCAGGAACCAACAGGTAAAGATCACGCGATTACCACTGCATGTGTGTATACAAGTAAATAATGTGTGTGCGTGAAGCCTCTCTGATCCTAAAAGTTGCATTCTCACCCCCCAAGTCAATGCTAAATTAAGAAAATAATTATTTTTAAGAAAACCATAAATGTTAGTGAGAAGGTAAAAACTTCTAAAAATGTGTAAAAATGGAACACGAGTGCAGTGCGAATTTTACGTAATTCGGACAATCAGTGCGAGTCCAGTGCGATTTGTAATGCATCAGAATTATACTAGTAGTGTGAGCATCATGATAATTGCACATCTCATAAGTCATTAAATGAGACAATATTTTATCGCCGTGAAATCCGTGTTAGACAGTGCGATTGGCGAAAAAGTGCAATTATGTGAAATGAGACGAGAGTGGGGGCTAACATGCGATGTTTCAAATGTCGACAGGCTGATTCCTAAATCGGCATCTGCAGTTTTCTGGGTGAATATAAATAGAAGCCCAGGAGAGACGAACTTTCTTCTCTAACAAACCACAGTCGCGGCGGTACGCTATGCCTGTCCGAGACGCGAATTTTTGTATCTACTTTGGACGAAGTTAGACGAGAAATCTAACATCAGTACGATTTTTGTATCTGAACTTATAAAGTATTACGGTAATGTTTTTAATTTAAAGTAATAAAAACAATAATAAAAAAGGTACCGTAACGAAGAAATCGTCGGACGTCTACGTGCAGTCGCCAGCTAAGAACATCAACTCCTGACAGAGTACGAGAGCACGTCTAGCAGAGGAAGGAGATGCAGAGGACTAGAGACGTTTCTATAATAGCAGCTACAGATCCAGAGCAACATGTCATCATAGTCTACAGCAGGCAATGTACCATGGAGGACGAGAGACGAGAGGACGAGCAGTGACGACAAGAGGACATCCAGGAGGATCGAACCAAAGGAATCACTGGAGGACATGGGACAACTCTGCGGAATTTAAGGTGACGAAAAACCAATACATAATTTTCAAAGAGAAAGACATTAAAAGGCTATAATAAAAAAAAGAGAAAACAAAGACATAACATTTTTGTAAGCGTAAATAATAAGTATGTAGATAGAGATAAAATTCAATGTAATTCATATGTAATCAGAAAATTATTTAATTATTTTTCGTAATGAACATAACGTAGAGTCATTGAAATTAGTAATTAAATTATTTAAATTTTCTTAATAAAAGCACATAACGTAGAGTCATTGAAATTAGAAATTAAATTATGTAACTTTTTCTTAATAAAAGCACATAAAGTAGAGTCATTGAAATCAATAATTTAAATGTGTTAAAATGATTTTAAAGCCATAGAAAGGTATGAAGAAAATATAGAATAAGAATGTAGTAACAATTTTTAAAGAAGCACACATTTAGACTGAGCAAGCAAGAAATTTTAATATAATGAAGGAAAGTTTAAATACAATTAATAATATAATATCTAGAATTTAAGATATGTGTTTGTAATGTTAACACGGCTAGTAAAGACACTTTGAAACCATAGATAATGGATATCATATGGCGTATTGATCATGATTTTTTATTATTATTTTTTTATGTTTGTTTCAAGTAATAAATGAAGCATATTACGATTCATAAAAAGAGTTACTCTTATTATAATTACACCTGAACCCCAACTACACAGACACGTTATTTATATTGTTATAATTTTGTCGTCCGTCAACGTGTGGCACGACACGCATACATCTAATAACGTTGTATCGTTGTAATATAGGTGTGTGTGTGTGTGTGTGTGTGTGTGTGTGTGTGTGTGTGTGTGTGTGTGTGTGTTCAATACTGCTTACATAAAGCAAAATTATTTGAATACTATAATTATTAGCTCGACTATTGCTCACTGAAACAAAACAATTATTTGTTAATGAACAAGGAAACAATGAAACAATTGGTTCTAATGAAAATCGTATTTGTAGCCAAATCTTAAAAGAAGTGACAATTTCTTTACTAAAGAATTGGAAAAATTGTGTCTTTAAAATATCTACGCGAGACAGTTCTAAAACAATCACAGTTTAATTTCAGTTTGTTCTTTTGTAGTATATCCAGTCAATCATATCAGATTAAAGCTGATTGTTTTGTTGTCAAGCTTGTTACAAAGTACTCATTTTTAAACGTTGTTTTTTACAAATTACATAGTTATTTTTCAGAATAGTTTCATTCCGTAAATAGTCAAGGTATTGTTCTGTTTACAATAAATTATATGATTCTTTATAATTAAAAAGTATAGTTTGACGGAAGATGTAACTTTTTTTTCATTTTATGAACCATTAACGTTATTAAACATTATTTTATCGTAATCACCAAAAGTAATTAAACAGAGATAATCATAAAAGTGTCCAATTTCATACGGTTTTTACCGCATTACTCGTCACCGCCCATTGATCTACTTTGCAAAATACTTTGTTATTAGTTGAATAGTTATCTACATCCTATTTGTATAATGTACTTTGTATCTGTAATTTCTCATACGACAGATTACTGAACACGCCAGATTACACGCCAGACAATTCGTAAGGTGTGCGTCTTGTCGAACTTGAAAACTGTAGTGCAAACACAGACAAATACTTTCACGAAGCCTGCCGCGAAAGAAGAATACGAGGTGAAACCAAGTAACAAATTTAATTCCATAAAAATGTGATGGCTTGGTTTCACCATCAATTTAAATGATTTTTTCCTTCGCCAACGTCGTGTTCTTCCTACGGGTATTGAGTCTGATGGGTTCCAGAAAATCAGGACCACACAAAGTAAAATAATAAGGAGATTTTTAAACACTTCAAACAAATAAGATTGAAAGATTAAACACAATTGTGAGTATATTAATTGTATCCGACAAACTATCTTTGCATTTCGTTGTGTACAGACTGATTTCGATTTATTTATTTAATTATAAATTTAATCACAAATTTATGGCTTATTAATTTATCGACTACAGAGACTACAAGTGTCCACGTTATTGGAATTCACTTTCGCTCATACGCCTGTAAGGAACTGTCAAACGTATTGTAGAGTGTACGTATGCGTCAATTTAACAGTAACGCATATTTAACTATAATTTTAATAAATATTCGTTCTTTCGAATGCTATACCATAACGAGTAAATAATAGTCGGTGCTGGAAGGAACACAAGAGAAATGAGAAAAGAAACACGGAGGGAGAGAGCAATTGTAGTTTGCTAACTAAGGACTAAAGAAGCAACAAAATTATCTTTGCTTTCATGTCTAGGGCGGAGCTAGACACCGTGGCGCCGGCCATAAACAACTCTACCGAGTCTATTGACTTCCTTCCAAGGTTACTTTTGTTTGGTATCCATCGTTGGTCCCTTATGTTATTCCTATAATAAATGGCATTCCTTATTAATCAAATTTCGTAACATACGATAACTTTTATTGTACTTACTTAAAGTATAATTATACTATATTTAATGTTATTAAGGTTATTATATTTACTTGCATTTATGTAAAAGTGTGAATGCGTTTGCACTCGCGCGTGTGTTGGTGGTGGAGCGCTTGTGGTTTTAGCTTTAGTACTTTGTTTAAAATAGCAGTTATATTATTCAGAACGTTTCCACTTATTTATAAGAGACTTCAGATCTTAGGTTTAATTTGAAACTGTAAACCTAACATATGATTTGATTTACTATTTTATACATATCAGAGCTTTAATTGTATTATTCAAAGTTTATCAAGATGCTGCATCGTTTAATCTATTTAAATTTAAAAATTTTCCGCATTTTTTACTATAGTATTATCGCTTCATTAGTTTGGCTGAGTTGTAGTGTCATCTTGTTACACAAATCTTTCTAGACAAATTTATTTAAGAGAATATAAATTCTTGTAAATTCTGTGGGCTTAATCACTGATTCCGACCATTAATTGCCTACCCGTTTCTCATATAATTGCAATAATTAAAAGAATTTTTTCATGTTACAAAACAATTTTTTGAAAACTTTTACGGATACCTACTATGGTATAAATAAAATTACACTAATGAAACTAAATAGACAGAATTGTTGGACTCTTTTATCTAAATCGCAACTAATCTAACAATTTTTCCATACCTTTTCCGTTCTTAGTTCAATCGTGATGTAAACAAACACACGTGCCAAATCTAAAACGCTATTCGTCAGGGGTGTCGACACTGTTCACACAGTTATGTATTATGCGCATGTGCAGAATGTCTGTCATGTGAGAGTTATCTTGCCACTTAAATCAGGGCACGTCGTTTTAAGACTTCCTCCTTATTGCTGTATTCTGAATCGTATTGAATTAATATGGAGCCAGTTGAAAGGATATGTTGTCCGTCACAGCAGAATATTAACTGCTTGATATAAAAACAATGACCGCCTGCTTTATTGAGAAGACGGTAAATGAAACAACGGCGGAAATGTGGAGTAATTGTATGCAGCATGTAATCAAGGAATATGATAAGCTATGGCAACTGGCCCACATTACCTACGTCGCCGCGTCGTTGTGGACAATGAACAATCTTATCAATAATAACGCTGACTCAAGTGATGATACACGTTCAGATACAGATATGGAAGGCATTGAATTACTCTGTGATATCAACTGATAGTATTCAGTACACTGGTAATTATCACAGCTTCTATTTTCATTTTAAATAAATTTTTGTTTGTTTGTTGCGGTATTTAAACGGTTAATAAAAAAAAGCCATTAACTGGTGTTATAAAATGTTTCACTGTCGGTCTGAAACTGTCACACAAATTGTACTGTGGTCAGGGCAAATTATTACAATGTACGTGTGTTTATACAGTATCAATATTATATGTAGGACTACACTGTCTGTAGCCTACTACTTCTGTCAGAGTGTCACGCCTCTAATTTAATTAGCAAATAGCGTTTCAGATGTGCCACGCCTGTTTGTTTACATCAGGATTAAGCTAAGAACGAAAACAGTTTAGTGAGATGCAACATTCAGAGTTACAACAGACATCACAACGTTATTAAGCTTACTAACACGCACTTAGAATTTTAAGGCACAAATAGACCGGTTTAAACAACTCGCTAAGTGGCTGTTGTGCGCTTAGTAACATTGATGCACATTGTTATTTGATGAGTCATCGCGTTACTGTACAGTAAACTATGTTGCTATTACTGTTTCATTAGTTGCCATGACATCTTTACGTACTTTCCTTACATTGTTCATATCAGTACGGCAATACACATGTTTACTTGTATTGTTCTCTTATTTGCATGTTCTAGCAACGTTTCACTTAATTGTTATTACAATTCTCAATTAAACAGGCACCATTGGTGAGTAGTGGTAAGTCGAAAACACTAATTAATGTCACACTATGTGCGTGCGTGTGTGTGCGCGTGCGCGTGCGCGCGCGTTGTACCATGCAACGAAACATTTCTGATGAATGAGAGATATATATTGTAGAATCCCTTTTTCATGTGCATAAGCATGTGTAGACTAAAAGTTTGTTAAAGTTTGGTAATTAAGCGTAAGTACTGTATTAGATTTAGGATTGTGAAGTGAAGACACGTCAAATTGTTCACAATTTGTCCCTATACAAATGTATGTGCATCCCTAGTGGGGGACTGCTAAAATAAATTAAATTAAAGAGAGTAACTCCGTTGTTGTTAACATATCGAAATGAAACTTTGGCAGATTATAAATCGTATTTGACACTACAGATTATGAACGCTTCGACATAAATATGGTCTTTATAGTCTACAGATTAATATGTTGAAAATTTTAATATGATCGTGAAATTTGCAGATAACTAAGGGACATGATTTAATGTTTTGTGTAAAACCGAACCAGAGATTTTAATTATAAAGCTTTATCTGTTACGTACAAAGCAGTTTCAACCAATGAGAACCTTCGATATGTCAGTCAGATCTGTGAGTTTGGCTGTGAGGTCAGAGAGTTCTACAGAAAACGCCAGTCGGAGCAGTCGTGGGTTCTGACCTAGATTCCCTGTCGAGGTACTGCGAGCTTAACTATCACGTTGTGAACTCTATCGTCTATGGGCATGACATTTTCAAATACAAGAATCGGTGTAGGGTCGACAGAAAATTTAAAGCGCTGTGCGAACAATTAAATTATTTGACCAGTACTAAATAATTACTCCGTTTAGATAAGTTATATTTCACTTGGAGTTACAACTTCTGTATACTTGAGACACTTCAAGACTGCGATAAGTGCAACTTTGTCGGATTTAAATAATTAAAGTTATTATACACGTAGCAACGAATCCTGAGATTACATGATTAATTAGACATATCTCGGGTGGAGCAAATAGATGTGCGAAGTGAAGTAAACCCACAACGGGTTTCAGACACGCCGCATCTAGAATTATGCAAGATTATCACTGATAATACAAGAGAATTTAGTTTAGTTAATTTTCAGTAGATATCACCTCTAATATCTATCATAATGATAGACTGTCATTTAATTTATGAATCGTTGTAATATACAGCTATTTCGTCTTTTTTAATACATCTAAAAATAAGGCATACAAGAAAACAACCAACATTAAAAACCTATGGATCTAACGGAATTTTAGAAATATATACCTATTGAAACAGGCCCCCTCCCACAATTCAGTTGTCATGTTGGCTAGACTGTTTGCTTTCTCTTCTTCGTGCTCTGAACATCTTTCTTCTCTACGTCTGAACATCTGCTCTGGCGCCTTCTCCAGGGTACGTATCAGTTCACTTTTGCGGCTGACGGTCATATGCTTGGCTCGTGTGTGCAGCTGGCTTTCTGCCTGCGATTGGTTTGCAATGTACGCTGTTATGTGATGAATTGCGGTTCCAGAACCATCTTTTACATTATGCTTTGATTTCTGTTTTCTGCTATCTGGTGGGCATTCTGGTAGTCTGAATTTCTGTATTTCCGCATGGCTGTATACTGACGACAGCTATGGTAAGGTGTGTTCGAAAGCTGCTGTATGTGACTGTATATAATACTGTGAGAAAGCTAATTCGCCATATCCTCCCCTCACGTACTGGTGTGTTCCTTCCGATATAAGTTCTATTGTAGTCGGTGCAGGAAATCTTGTAGTCGCCTGTAGTATTGTCTAATATCTTCTTCTTTGGCGTACTGACCGTGTTTCCTGGTTAAATGTACACATTCTCTGTTGAGTACACGCGTGCGTTTCTTAATGAGTATGCCGATTTGATTAGTGCTGCCCTTGACGTATGAAACTAGGGTCTTGTTAGTTGTGGTGGCTTCGTATCCTTAAATGTGTAGACTATACTTTATTTATTAAACGTAAATATATTGTAGAATGATTGTGTAAAGATTGTGATTATTTGTCACTCAAAGTATAAAATTCGTCAACTTTAAAACGAATTGGTAATGGAATGGTGTCATGGTCATGTTATTGGCTGTCTGTCGTTTTACGTCAACGAGACATTCATTAAAGACATTACCATCTAGCCGAGATATACAGTGCTTGAAATTTATTTACTTCATGTATAGTAAAATTTCATTTAGTGCAACTGTAAGAAGTACTTCACTAAACAGTATAAACACTTACTTCACTAAATAAAAATGAGCCAAAACCTAGGAACGTTTTATATTTAATATTGTAGTACGGTAATTGAATTCAAGTTTTAAAGTTGTGTTTATGCTACCACGAAGACACACATACAGATACGGTTACGGGAGAAGTTTATAACTCCTACTGAGTATCCCATTTACTTACACATTTAGTGTAAGTAAATACCACTAGACAGTAGTTTACAAAGATTTCTGATTCATGTTAAATATCAAAGAGAAAGGAAAAAAAATTGACACACCGCGGGAGAGAGAGACACTGAGGGAATGAACAAAAAATAGAAGCAGTAAATCATAAAATGAATGAGAAAAGGAGGCAATAATTTTACTATAAGAAACATGAATAATAGTTAACTGAATTTACTATTGTAAATTCCTATTGATATCTGATAATTTCCAGGATAACTCCAGAGGTGTATTCAGTTTTGCCTTACGACCTATCGATTGAACAATTAAATGTATGTCCGACGACAGAGGTAATCTATTATTTGTCTCTAATCGTAAAACATTTGATATATCATTCTCTGCTTAGCCTTTCATGCCTAATAAAAATTACAAATTATTCTAGATTATTTTTCAATTCTTTGGTAAATAAGATTTATTTTAATGTTTAAAAAAACAGTCACTCACTTGTATTCAGACGTGAGTGGTATAAAACAAAACCTAATAATAGGCCACTAAAACATTGTATACACGAGAGTGTCAGAAAAGTTACAAATAATTAAAACGTAAATGTATTACTGTGTAATACTTAGGTAGGACGTGTTCTTAATTTAAAGTGTTAGTAAGTATTTGTCATGGAGCTGGCAGCTATTGCATTCCAACAGCAGAGGAATTAATGACGCAAAGAAGCATTTAACTTTGAAAGCAATATAAAATGAAATTCACAACAAACAAGTCTCTTGCGATTAGAGTACGATTTATTCTTATTAACTAGCGATTCCAAAATGGTTTAAAGTTGCTTTCAATTTCAAACGATTAAATACTTACTAAATTACTATGTATGTGTACGCTTGAAACGATGTTAAAATATAATATAGCCTACTGTATAACACAAATACAATACGTCATAATGCGACTTGGAATATAATGTACTCAAGTATGACAGTATACTTAAA
This sequence comes from Magicicada septendecula, assembly GCA_034769895.1. Classification (NCBI taxonomy): domain Eukaryota; kingdom Metazoa; phylum Arthropoda; class Insecta; order Hemiptera; family Cicadidae; genus Magicicada; species Magicicada septendecula. The sequence continues at coordinate 282,038,410 of CM068371.1, forward strand.
ATCATTAAAAATATACGTAAGTTAAAATTTGATTATAAATACTGTGTTAAGAACGGTTGGTTATATTCATATGCACGTGCCTTTGTGATTGCATTCTTATATGTACGAGTGTTTGTTTATACAACAGTCCTACTTTACTTCTATATAGACTGTACTGTTATATTGCTGCATTCTTTGTAAGGGATAGTAAAGAGATAAATGTCATATTATAATATTAATATTTTTTAAAGTGACATGTGTTTATTGAAAATAATTATCTACATGTCTTCGAACCACGTATAAGGTGTTCATAAGATCACTAAGTGAAGGAAAATATGTTGCCCTAATTCAGCAAAACAACATTACTTTCGCCGAGAAGAGTCTTTGTAAGGCAATAAAAATTATGTCTCAAAATTAGGCAGAAAATAAACTTTTGTATAAAACTAAACATAAAGAGATGACTTGAAGTTTCATTAAACCATGCAACGATAGTAAGTTGGTTAGATGACAAACAACTGACCAGACATAATAATATAATTTTAGTTTAGCCTTAATCAGAGTCTGAGAGCAGTCACTTGATTAACAGGACACATATATAATTTAGGATCATAGTTATTATTAAAAATATACTTGTTACAGGCTTACGTCCTGTTAAGGTTTTTGAAATCTTTTATACGGAGTGATATTTCCTTTAAGTATCAAGTATCGATTTGTAATTAGTAAAACCTAACAATCGAAGATAAGTGAGAAATACAGGTAAAAGAGTAATTCATATCACAAATGCAGGAAAATCTGAGTTTATTACTTTGACAGACATTAGGTGACAATACCTAGAGAGATATAAATTACGAGCAAAGATCGTTACAGAAGAGATTCCATTGGACCTGGAAATTAAATACATTGGCCCCCAGGCACCGGACGTAGAAGAAGTGTACAACGGAAGGAGAGAGGTTAAGAAAGAATCGCCAAAATAAAACTATCTAGAGCAGACGCTGGAAAGTAACTCTTAAATTGGTATATTTTAAAACGAACCATACGAAACAACAACAATGTCACGCAAATTAAAAAGAAAGAAAAATGAAAGAAACGGAAATCATACAAAATTTTAGTTAACATATTTTTCAGACAGTTATAATACACATTATTCTATCCTACTTACAACCATAGAAATTATAAAAAAGAAACTCATATCAACGAGCCCTGAAAGCTCCTTGAAAAGCAACATATTAAATGTAGGTTTCATATTATCGGAAGGAATCTAGTATTTTATGAGAATAATTCAACTGAGTGTTAACAACTAATGTAACTTATAGTTAATAATTCATGAAGTACTTTGAAATCCTGATTTTGTTTTTAAAGATCAAGAGTTTTCCGTTGTCATTAAAGACGAAATGTTCGTGATACTTAGTATTATAATCTATATATTGCAACAATACATATATTTGCATATTTGCCCAGGGCAGTATGTTTTATATTGTAATTAGTATAAATAGAATAAGGAACAGTTTTATAGAGTTTTGTGCAAGAAAATGCGGGCTAAGGCCTGTCGAAAAACGTACGCCTGCCGCCGCGTAAGATACAGCATGTGTGTGTTTGTGTGTGTGAGCACGTTACGACATGAAAAGATGGAGTGATGCATTACAGCCGTAATCATGTCTTAACAGGATTATAATAAACTAATTACTTGTGCTAAACCTGTAAGCAAAGATTTACGCCAATTATGAAAACACCATTGAATTAAGGAATTTTTAACTAATGCAGTGGTATAAAAAATATTGCAGAAATTTGCAATATTAAGGACGGTAAGGAATTAGTGTTAATTACGGGTGTAATTAAAGAGTATTTAACATGTATGTTATATGTACCTGAACAGAAAAAATTACGCAAACAATGATGTCCCGCATGCTACAAGTGTGTTTACGAAATCGCTAAAATGAACAAAAAAGTGATTCGTAATTAAAAGGACGCTTTGCATGAAAGTTACAATTTATAACATGTCAAGAGCAATCCTGGACATGTCAGATTGAGTCCAGTATAAATACGACCGACAATTTTGGGGCACACTCAGACTCAAGAAATCTACAGACGACGTTACGCTGCACGTTTGCGGATCGACATGGACACACACACACACACACACACACACACACACACACACACACACACACACACACACACACACACACACACACACACACACACACACTACCACACTCACACCAAGACGTAAGGAGGAATTCTGGAGCATCAACAACAACAATACTTAGAGACAACGACCACAACAGCATCATCATCATCATCATCAAATTCTCAGGAGTCAGGACGCACGCGCGCACACACACACACACACACACAACGGTAACAGCAGCAGTATGCAGGTGATGACCAAATATTTATAATTTTGTTGTGAAAAGAACTTTCAGAAAGACAATTTTACATGAACAGTAATACTTAAAAATTTTAAATGTAAATAATAGTTAAAGTCAATAATTTAATTTTATAAGAAAATTTGAAAGTTACTAAATCTTTTGTTATATGTTAAAAAATTGGGTGTGCCAATAGAGTTAAATAATAGTTTGAAAGTAAATGTAATTAGTTTATTTTGTCTATAGCAACTAGTAATTAATTTTATGTTTAATATTATTTTTGTTTCTTTTTAAATGAGTTGCCATTAGCATCATTTATACATTAACAACGATTGTATAAGCACCATTTAATAAATGGTATAAACGTTTAGTATCGTACATTCCCAGTCATTCTTTACACGATTACACGCTGAATGTGCCATTGGTATACTGAATATGTGTTAATAGAGGAACATTCAAATGTATTGCAACAATACATATATTTGCATATTTGCTCAGGGCGGTATGTTTTATATTGTAATTAGTGTAAATAGAATAAGGAACAGTTTTATACAATTTTGTGCATGAAAATGCAGGCTCTGTCCTGTTGAGAGTGCACCTGCTTCGATAGTTAAAAATACGGCGTGTGTGTGTTTGTGTGCGTGAAGCCAGCTGCGACAAGAATATGGAGGTGACGCGTACGAATTGTTTGTTCCAATTAATCAGGTCTTAACAGGATTATAATAAACTAATTACTTGTGTTAAACCTGTAAACAAAGACTTACACCAATTATAAAGACACCATTACATTAAGGGATTTTTGATGAGTATGGTGATGTAAAATTTATTTCCAAAGGTGCAATATTAAAGATGCTAACTAATTAATATTAATTACTAGTGTAATTGAAGAGTAATTAATATGTGTGGTATATGTGAGTGACCAGAAAAAAATTACGCAAACAATGATATCGCTCATGTGACGAGTATGTTCATGAGTTCGCGATAATTAACCAAAAAGTGAGTGTAATAAAAAGAACGCTTTGGCGCGAACTGACCATCTCTAACTTGTCGGAAACAGGCCTGTACCTGTCAAATCGCCACCAGTATAAATACCTCTGGCAATTTTGGGCAATCACACACTCAGACTCAAGAAATCTACACACGACGTCACGCTGCCCGATTGCAGATCGACCAGGACACACACACTGTACCACACTCACACCAAGACGTAAGGAGGAACTCTGGAACATCACCAACAACAACAACAACAACAACGCATAGAGACAACAAACACCGCATCAGCATAGTCATTATCATCAACATCATCATCAGCATACTCTAGGATTCTGAACACACACACACACACACACACACACACACACACACACACACACACACACACACACACACACACACACACACACACACACACGGGCGCGCACGCAACGGTAACGGCAGATATACGCAGGTGATACAAAAACAATCATATTTTTTATTGTGAAGAGATCTCTTGAGAAGAACTTAAATATGAACAGATAATAATTAGAGTTTTAAAGTAAAATAGTAGTTAGATAAGAGAGTGTAATTTAACAACAACTTGTAGAAAAGAAATACTAATCTTTTGTTGTATTTTTTGCGTGTGTCAATATAAATCAATAATAGATTGGAAGTAAATGTAATGTCATTTTTATTTGTTTATAGCAATAATAAATTCATTCTTATATCTTAATATTATTTTGTTGGTAAATGAGTTGCTATCATTAATTAAAATTTGAGTTAATTTCAGACACACAAATAACAAGAATTTAAATGACTTGTTTAACATGTTTGGTTAGTTAATAAGATTATTTGGGTGTTTATTTTTGTTGTAGGCTATGTTATGAATAGCATAGCGGGTTACAGTATATGTGTAAAGCCTATAAAGGTGAATGTTTATTTGTATAATGTTTGAAATTTTAATAGTTAAATATTTTTCTATCAAGTAATAAATCTTAGAATGATTATTTTGAAACGGGTTTAATTGATTATTTCATGTCAACAACATCTCACTCCTCTTTAAAAATTATTTAATTATTGTGCAGCCACCTATACTTGACGCAACGAGAAACAAAATCTTGCGACCTGGCCGGTGTAACACATATTATAGTTGCGTTGAGAATAAGATAATATATTTTATAGTTGTTGTAACGTTGCAGTATATTATTAAATTTTCCACACTACGCAGTTTATAGAAGCAAGATATTAAAGTTGTACGTAAAAAATATATAAAGCTTCACTAACTCTTTTTTATAAACGACTATTAGTAGTTTACTACACACAAAAATTGTTGGTAAAGAACATATTCTAATTTTATTGGTAGAAAAGTTGTAAAACTACTTTAGTTTTATGTATATTGAACAAAAATGGTTACATTAAAAGCAGTTCCTGCTTCTTATGCTACACAATATATAAAACACTTAATTGGGGATATATATATATATATATATATCAGAGAGAGAGAGAGAGAGAGAGAGAGAGAGAGAGAGAGAGAGAGAGAGAGAGAGAGAGAGTGAGAGTGAAGGTGAGGTGTAGAGAGGAGATGATAAGCGGTAAGAAGGGAATGTGTACGTGTCAGTGAGTGAATTGTGTATAAAACCGATTGGAAAGTCTCAAAAATACAGTCAATGTATATAAAAATTGTGGTAAGAAACTCAATTCACTGAATGTGATTATCAGATTGAATATACAAAGGGAAGTTCACGGGAAGACAAATTTTATTTGTTATTCTGTTTGCTAAATCGCATGAATAAACAAAGCAGCTGCAGATACGACTGAATATTTCAGTGTACGATAGACAGGAAAGCAGAGAGATATATGGATGTAATACGAAAATTACGTTCCAACCAGACTCAAAGGCAACTCCAGTGTTCTGATCAGTGTAGAACGTGTCTCATTGTGCCAAAGCTAAGACTGCATTTGACGCTTTTGTATTCTGTTCACGTTTTATTTACACAATACACACAAGATATACACACACACTTACGAGCTCAAAGGAAAGCACAAACAAATAAAATTAATAATTAATATCCTTTGGGTTTAATTAAGTTACTTTGCTTGTCTCATTACAAGCCGCATGTAGAACATAGTGTTGTAAAATAATACCGGCCACGACAAATATCATAATTAATTTGTGCTTATCTATACACGTATTTGATTAAATTATTGACATCATCAAGAATATAATCTACTATGACAACTACTCACTACAGAGCTAAGCTCATCCTTTGATCCTGTATTTGCTGTGTGAACTTTGCATTCTTTTTACTTAGTAGTTAAACACTGACGAACTCTAAAATCAATCCGTAATTCCCATAGGATTTGGTGACTTGTGTTGTAAGACTGAATACTGACTGTGAATCTGTAACTGTGTCAGACATACGAAGTCAAATTGTTTTAAACATATAATTTAGTTGTTTATATTCTTAAAAATATTCAGCTATAATTTAATTTATGTGAAATTACTACATGTAGAAACACCGCTGTCATGACATAAAAATATCCCTTACTATTTATTATTTTACTTTCAATTTTTTAAATACAAAATATACAATTTTAATTCAAACCTTTTGTCGTTATATCGTTCTAACTTAAGACCTTTAAATAAAAGTGGTCAAATTGTGACGATCAGAGATAATATTGTTGTCTCGTTACATGTAAAAGCATGATCAAAAATGATTATTTTTCAAATATATTTCTAGATTAATAGACCCCTGCCTTCTCTTTCAGTCTAACAACAAATGTTTGTGCACCAAAAATGTAATTAAAGAACTGAAGTTAAAAACAATATGTAATTTTCACCTACGGTTAACGAGTATTTCTATAATACGGCAAACAATTATTTATACACATTGAGATTGGATATGAAGTTAGTAGCCCACATATGTTTAAATAAAACGAAACATACTCCTCACAGTTAGCACAAATTAAATTTTAAACAAATCATTATTCAGTCAGCTCAAACACAAATGTAGTACGTAGCTGTGTTTTTATCGATTGTAAGTACCAATGTACGTGTTCACATCAAGCTTATAATCCTAAATCGAATCTTTCTATCTCTGTCTCTCACATTCTGAGTCATCTGCTGGGGATTACAACCCCACGTAATTCTGCTGTTGTCCACTGAAGGGTTGTAGAGGGACAATGAAGCGTTTAGTCATTCAGGGACGCTGAACGGTTTCAATCTTGTTCAGCAGATTATAGGCAATTTCGTATAATTTGAATCTAATTATTCAACACGCATTATTCCATCCATAAAAGGTTAAAACAATTGGTGTAAGTGTGCAAAGCAAAGGTCTCCCTCGCTTAGAAGGAAACCGAAACTTTTGCAAAATATTATTCTGTAAGATTTAAAAATGTGAGTTTGTACATTTTAGAAGTATTGTAAACGTTCAAGATTAAGTATAAATTAAATAATTATTATATTAATATTTAAGGTATTAAAATTCAAAAAAATTCTTAACGTTAACGGTTAACAGGGACAGCTGAGGCTGCGGCAGCGTATGGTTATGAATACTGAATTTAATAGAGGGATTCACGCAATTATTGTTTGTTACAAAGGCAGTAAAAGCGTGTCGATATTAATATTATAGACGAGGAATCGGGAAGTAAGAAAAAAAACAGATGTTTCAGCTTCGCAATCTAAACCGAGTAAGTAAATAGGCGATTAATTACACACATAATATAAGGATTTTTAATAAAAAAACAGCATACACACAACTTCTTCAATTACAAATACAATAGGAGGCCCCTACAGGAACCGGTAGAAGATGAAACCTTCAGCGGCCCTGTAGTGTAATTTGATAATGAACAATATTGTAGCGTGACAGAAAATCCACTACATTGTAAATCATATGAAATGATAAAATTTAATTACATCAACAAATGTTGTAATAATATTAAATGACATTTAAATAAATCAGAGGAATGAAACACAATAAGATAAAAATCCTCACTACATAATATATAAAAACCACTGTTAAAAGAAACCAAAGAAAAAATTGAAGCAACTCATCAACTCATAAATAATACCAGTACGTTACCCAGGAAGCTCAGAGCAGTAAACCAGTTACATAAGACAATATCCCAAAAAAAGAGACTCACTCAAAGAGTGGTGAATACCAAAATACTCTAAAAACAAATAGAAGAATAAAGTCAGTTCAGTGAAGAAATTCAATACTCCAAACTAAACCTCAGTCGTGATAACACCAAGTACCTTGGTTCCCAAGAATGAGGAAAGAAGAACAGAAGAGTGAAGACTAGACGAGGGACAAGAATGAAAACTAGAAGAGGGACAAGAATGAATACCAGAAGGAAGATATGAAGAAGGACAAGAAGGAAGACAGGAGGAGAGGAAGACATAGTATGAAAGAAACACCGTAGTAAAGCCTATTATTATATAAACTACTATCAATCCCAAACCCACAAAAACTATGTCAAAGAAAGTATAACATCCCCAAAATCTTATAAAAATGTAATTATTGAGAAAACTAAAGTGTTGTATAGCGTTATAAGAAGTGCACCGGCTAAAGCTATTGTGTAATAAAGAAAATAAACTAGTCTTAACGGTCCATGATGACTAAAGGTCTGGTCTGAGATAATAAGACTCAGAATATCAGAATCAACAGTGAAAGTGAATTTGTATAAGTGTTTTTTAAAAAAATGCAATAAACTTAAAGTTGGTGATACTATAACTTAGTAGTATGCTATATCACAACTTTAAAGTCTAATAATAACCAGCATGATAAAATAATAAAATGGAAGGTTTCCAGTATTTTATTATTTTTATGTAAATCCTTATTTAAAAGACCTTTGTAAAAAAGGATGATAATAAATAGAGTATGGGAATTAATGTTTGCTGATGTGGGGAATCACAATAATAATGATTTAAACCAAAAAGGAATGATACTAATATAGTATGAATAAGTGTAACATGTTTAAATAGACTATTATTTCACAGTCCTAAAATCAATGTATTAAATAAATGTATTTGTAAGGTTTATTAGAAAATAAGATTTATGTTATGTATTTTAAAAAAAGAATTATGTTTGATAAATAATAACCTACATACCAGTAATAATGTACTAAAAGGTATGCTATGTTAGATTGAAAATAGTCAAAAGAGATATGTTTAAGCTGTATCTGCAATATGTTAAATTGTGCAGATTAATAAACAATGTTCATAATTAATTATTTTAATAACTGTAGTGTTAATTAACTACTACACAAAACAATAAGTTATAGATCATGTTATTTTCATATAATTGTAGTTATGTAAAGTCAGAGGAGGAATCAAGTTTAATTTATTGAGAAAGAAAGAAATATAAAATTCTAAAATCTAGGCCATTTGGTGAAATCAGAGAACCAATATAAAATAGTATAATTCACTAATAAATCCTGTAAACTACCCAGATTTATATAAGATAACACAATTAACTACTACTAGGAATGATCCTATGAATTAAAATGACAATAAGGAAATATACCTTAACATTTTGTAAATTGTCAAAATATATAAATTAATTAATTTTAGAGAGCAATATCAAATCTACAAATTAACACAAAAAACCAGTTCAAAGGTGTAATTTGTATGTATTTAAGGAAAGGAAGAGAAATATGACTAATTAAAATTTATTATAATAGTATTAATAATATTTAAAATGGAAGGAATTTTATATAAAAACGGAAATCCAATTTTGAGCCTATATTTCCAAAGTGTGAACAAAATTTGTTAATTTCCACAAAATGTCTACAGATATGGACTATAATACATCAATTTAAAGGGAATAAGATGATTAAACTAATAATAAGATTAATAATTCATAAAAGTAAGGAATAAAATAGAAAAATTCCATATATAATGTAATATTTTCTAATGTGTATGAAATCGAAAAATGTTAACAATACTTTTTCAAGGATTAACTGGGCAAGATTTATGACCAAGTTAATTAGTCTTTTGTTGAATATCAAGCTGAATAGGTGTGTGACAAAAACGTTCTTTAAACCGAGTCGAACATGAAGCTAACGTTTTAGCCATTGAAATCAGTGAACGAGAGTTAGACAAATTAAACACTTTTTGAAACCAATACTATAAAAACATTCACGACAATAGTGAAAACAAACCTCTAACTTCACTATACGAGTGACAGTAAACGGTAAAACATTATATTACAACTGATTTACTCTACAAACCTAACCGCAGCTTGAAAACTTAACCGTAATAGTTGAACAAAATAGAAAATAAACTAACTAACGCAAGTTTACACAGAACACTTCACCAGAATACACTAAATAGATTAACAGACTTATTACACCAGTGCGGGGACATTTTAGACCTTGATGAAGGTAATTTTATAGTAATTTTCTGACTCGACGCATATACAATAGCCGAGACCAACCCAAGGAGCGGCCATCTTGAAAACGAAACCTGCCTACTACATCGCAGAGACTGACGTCACATCAGTCTTCATTGGTTCGACAAAACATTTATTCTAATATCATAACCTGAATTATTTAAATACTATTGAATAGTAATTATTGTATTTATATGTGTTAACTGTTAATGTTATACTTTCTCGTCACCCTTCTCTGACTATTAATTCTTAATCGCTCAAAGAACCTGTCTTTAATATAATATAACATAAAATTTTGTTCTGTATGACAATCGATAATTCCTGAGACAGAGTCGATAATTGCTCTCCATCGATAAAATATCGATTATTTATCTAAAATTGTCAATAAATCTTTATATTTCTATTATTTTGTATCTGTATTTATTTCACAGGGTAATTTAAGGGTATTTATAAGGCTGAAGGTATTAAGTGAAAAGAATATACTCTATTTTGAACAAGATATTGGACCAGTAAGGAAAGTCACCAATCGATTATTACCTGGAGTTAATCTATTTAACTCCAGACTTGGTGCAAATCTTCAAGAAGTGCTCGACGGTTTATAAATACTTACCTGTTATTAAAATTTTTACAGAACCCTTTAAAAAACAGATTTATCCAGTATACATACTTCTATAAACATAAACAAAATTATTTTATTGTTTGGAAATTCTAATTATTGAAATTTCCATTTTATCTTTATTCTTTTGTAACGACCGGCATACAGCGGTCTGGTGACCAAGTGGCTAGCCCAAACAGTGGGATTTGATTTGATTACAGTCATATATAGGGTCTTCTTACAAAGTGACGACGCCAACTCGGAACACTAAGGAAGACAGACACCTAGAAAGGTCGTCTGGTTACAAAGTGGCGTCCAACTTAGAGGGCTTAATAATCTAAGCTTGGCAGCGATTGATTAATAGATAGCAGAAAGATGCAGAGACGAGCTACATCGAAAAAGAGGGCGGCAGAGGCCGAGAAAGAGATGGACATGGGGGATAAGGAGGCAACACGTGTTGAAGATCTGGAAGTGTTACTACTCCAGGTGGAACATAAACAACCTGAACCACCAGAGGAACAACCTGAAGTAACCACGCAAACAGGGGAAGCCACTGTCCCAGAGAAGGAAAAAGAAAGGCCTAAGACCATCGAAGAAGATAAAATGGACAGATGGATGGAAATGTTCCGACAAATGGGTCAAGATTTGAAAAAGGGCATGGAAGAAACCAGTAAGAAAATGAATCAGGAATTAAAGGAAGACCTGCATAACAAAATGGACGAAAACAGTAAGGAAAGGAAGGAAGACAACCAGTCTTTGAAAGAAGAATTCAAATCAACTAAGGAAGAATTGGGCCGTAAGATAGAGAATACTAATAAGAGGATCGAAGAAACCAGTAAAAATTTGAGTAAGAAGATGGAAAGGAAAATGGAAGAAAACAATAAGAATTTAGAAGAGAAAATGGAAGAAACCAGTAGGAAAATAGAAAATGACAACCAACAATTAAGGGAAGAATTGAGAGAGGACAATTTACTGCTGAGAGAAGAATTAAGAGAAGCGAACCAAGAGAACATGAATAAGTTAGACGAGAGGATTGAGTTAGCCAAAGAGGAATTAAATAAAAAGATAACAGAGACCAAGAAATCAATAGTAAAGAAATTAGAACAGGAAGTTGTGGTGGTTAACCAGCAGATCCGAGAAGTAGATGAAAGATGTCGGCTAACAGAAAACGAAGTGCTGGAAGTCCGTGAGGTAATAACAAAGGAAATTACTCAGGTCCAAGAACAGCAGAAGACAAAAATAGAGGAGACCAAGAAATTTGCTCTGGAGGAAGTAAATAAAGTAAGAACCCAAGTAACAGAAAGATGCGACGGCGTGGAAGCCGCCATGGTAAATATAACTGGACAGATGCGTCAGAGCCAGGAGGAGATAGAGTCAATCAGAAACAGACCATCGGGATATCACAGTTTCCCCATGTCAGAGAACCGAGAATGGCTGAATTTCCGACAATACAAACGGAAGCCAATGGAGTTCTTGGCACGAATAGAGGAGTACATCGAGAAACACCGAGGGAACCGATGGGTCCAGAATAGAGAGATCCTTGATGAGTCGTTTCGGGAGGTGAATGACCATTGGTGGATGGCAAACCGGAGCGACATCAATAACTATGAACAGTTCAGGAGTATGTTCAAGGCCAAATACTGGTCAGAGACCACACAGAATCTCATCAGAGATAATATCTGCCACGGCCGCTACCAACCACAAGTCGGCAGCTCAATGACAGCGTATTTCCTCGGCAAAGTGTGTATGGCCAAGCACTTAGAACCAACCATACCGGAGGAATGCTTAATTAACAAGCTGTTTTATCATTATGATGAGGAAGTGATTCGCGCTAGGAGGGGCAGCCAGATAAAAACCATCCAGGCAATGACCGAACTCCTGGAGAATTATGAGAACGAAGATTACTACAGGCAGAGTCGTAGGAGAAGTGATGGGCCCGAACCAAGGACGTACCAGAATAATAACCAAGGTGCGAACCACGTAAATAATGGGTACCAAGGAGTTCGGACATACCCACGAAATAATAATTATAATAATGGAAATACTGGAAATAATACCAATTACAATGACAGTAATAGAACGGGTCCCAACCAGCAAAACCCGAATCGACCCTCTAATGGTTATCAGGGTAACCACAATCCCAACCCTGGTAACGTAAATAGTCAGAGAAGCCCCAATTATGGTAATAGTCCCTACCATAATAATGCTAATCGTGTGGGTCCCAATAATAGTAATTTTAGTAATAATAGGTTTCCTCGCCCAAGAGTGAACTTCATACGGGCCACAGATGGAAGACAGCGAGGTTTCAACCACCATAGAGGGAACAGTTACCGAAGATACGAAGAAAGGCGGAGGAGCCTAGAACGGGACCAACCGAGGTACTATCCGACGCGAAGGAGTAATAGTTTGGACAACACTGAACAGAGGTCGCACCATGAACGACCAGAAGACCATAGAACAGATCGGCAAGTAACCACCCTGAGCATCCCGAATGAGGCATCCAATAATATGGCTCAAAGAAATAATGATGCCGAGCCTTTAAACGGGCACAGGCAGTAAGAAATAACCAGAACCCATTACTGCTTCTGACTACTGGGTATGATAATGAGAATGAGTGCAATATAGTAAATAATCACAATCGTATTACCATCATCGGGTGCAACTACCTGAAGGACATCCGACAGGAGTTATTGGAAGAGGATAACAGGAGTCCCACCAATAACTTCAATAATGAGATTATACATGTGGACGCCAAGGTAGAAGGCATCCCAGCCAAGTTAATGATCGATACTGGGTCAAACGTATCAATAATAAATACGACGGAAATGGAGAGGATACAGCAAGAGTGCGGGAGAACTTTACCAACATTGCCGTTGAATAATATTGTTTTGTTGGGAGCAACCGGCCGACAAAACAAAACTATACGTAGACAAGTCTCCGCCAGTGTGATGAGCTGTGGTACAGCGATAGACATGGAATTCTTGGTGGCGAGCGGTCTGCCATTCAATATACTGGTCGGGTGTGATGTGCTTAGGAGAAATTCCGCCATCATTGACCTAAGAACTGAAACATTATCACTATATTCAAACGGACATACTTGGACGGCGAACTTGGTGGGTAGTGACCAAGTCGTTCCCGATAGTATCCATCAGCAAATCCGAAAAATCAATTACATCCAACCAACATCCATAATTGAACAGAGAATAGACGACACATCCAATGAAGATTTATGGTCGCAAAAAATCCAGGAGATCAGGGATTTCCGGAGCGGTACAACTGGAGAAGGGTTAACAACAAACCAAGCGAACAAATTAATCGATATATACAATAAATACAAATCAGTCTTTTCTGATGAGCCCGGTAAAGTGAAGAATTTCCAGTGTACTCTACAATTCCGAGACACTGTAGACTTTAACCGGAAGTCTTACCCCATTGCGCAATCACGAAAGCAGGCAGTAAGAGCTGAAATAGAGCAAATGATTAACCGTGACATTATAGAGAGTAGCCATTCCCCTTACACAAGTCCTATCGTGGCTATTCCTAAGAAAAACGGACAAGTCCGTTTATGTTTAGATGCGCGCGAGGTAAATAAGATGATCATAAATGACAGGACTTCGCCCGGTGAGATTGAGGAGATATTAAAACGATTCCACGGTACCAAATACTTCACTACCTGGGATACGGTGTGCGGATACTGGCAGGTGGAATTACATCCACAGAGTCGCCAGTATCTGGCCTTTATATTCGAAGGGCGGAACTACCAGTTTAAGAGGTTGCCCTTCGGACTGGTAAACTCTGTCGCAGTCTTTGTGCACTGCATGGATCAGATACTTGGCCAAGAAGCACTAAAATTCACCACCGTATACGTTGATGACTTGCTAGTGTCCTCAGAAACTTGGGAGGAACACTGCTACCGTGTGGAACATGTCTTACAGAAGCTAGCGGCAAACAATATTACTCTGAAGTTAGCAAAGTCTCATTTTATTGCTAAAGAGATACAATTCCTGGGCTTCATATTAAATGATAAGGGAATCTCACCGTCGGCTGAAAAAGTCGAAGCAATTCAGAACTTTCCTACACCAAAGAATCGAAGGCAGTTACAGTCGTTCCTGGGACTCTGTAACTACTACCGCAAGTTCCAGGAAAAGTACTCCGAACTGACTGCCAGATTCCAGCCGCAACTGTCATCTAAAAATAAATGGATCTGGGGTAATGAACAACAAAACATATTGACTCTCATAAAACAAAAATTTCTTAAACATATAATACTCCGTCACCCAGATTTTAACAAGCCTTTCTTTCTTAATTGCGATGCCAGTGACATCAGCCTTGGCACTACTTTATATCAAGAAGATGAGGAGGGCGAGCATCTTGTAATCTGTTTTGCCAGCAGAGCTCTGAACCAGAGTGAGAAAAACTATCATGTGACAGAGAAGGAGTTATTGAGTGTCGTGTTCGCGTGCGGAAAGTTCCGTACATATATTCTTGGTTATCCCGTTACCGTCCGGACAGACCATAAATCTATCTCGTTCCTTAAGAGATGTAAGCTGAGTCATGGAAGGTTAACGCGGTGGATACTATTGCTGCAAGAGTACGACCTGAAATGGGAGTATATCCCCGGAAGGAAGAATTTCGTCGCGGACGTATTGTCTAGAGTTGACATTGACAAGCAAACGTTCGAGGGAGAGAAGGAGAGTATTCTGAAGGTGTACCATATTCTCAGCAGCAGCGCCGGTCTACAATCAGTTCTAGAACAACTAAGCACACACCAACAAGCTGACCCGAAATTAATTAATATTATCTCAAGATTGGAAGCAGGAGATGAAACCATATCCCGATATTATACTATACATAAGGGAATCCTGTTTTCCAAACCATCATTATTTAAGGAGGAATGGAAGGTAATAATTCCAACCCATATCGAGAAAGAGGTAGTGATCAGTTATCATGTTCGATATGGGCATATGGGCGCTTTAAAGGTGGTAAAGGCCCTGGAAGAAAACTGTTATATAAAGGACATCAATCGGAAGGTACGGAGGTATATTAGAAACTGTCGCATCTCCCAACTCGTAAAAACTAATAACGAGAAAAGAGAAGGGCAGATGATTCCAATAACATCACAGTTTAAACTTGAGAAAGTATTCCTGGATATCTGCGGGCCATTTCCCCGCAGTGGAGGCCGCCACCGATACAGATATATCGTCATCATTATGGACCATTACACTAAGTTCATAAAGCTATACCCACCAAATCGGGCGACTACGAAGAAAGTTCTTAATATCCTGATCGACCAGTACTTCCCAACCGTCGGAAGACCGGTATCGATCATAACCGACCACGGAACGCAATTCAAGGGGAGGAGATGGCGGGATACACTGCTATCCATGGGGGTTCACACATACAAGACATCCGTATACCACCCAAGCAGTAACCCGGCCGAAAGAGTCTTACGAGAGGTAGGGCGCCTATTAAGAACATATTGCCATGATCAGCAGAGAAGGTGGCAAGAATACTTGGAGGCCACTGAAGAATTCCTCAACCTGGCCTACCATCCAGCAATAGGAATAACGCCATACTCCGCAATGTACGAGAGACAACCCCCTAGAGAAATTGCAGACATCTTGGAGTTCCCAAGAGAACATAAATATAAATTCAATAAAATTCAATTTTGTAATAAGGTGGCCGAAGATCAGGAGAAACGGCGGAGCAAATACAATAAATGCATGGGTAAGGTTATCCATTATACCATTGGAGAGAAGGTGTTGTTGAAGAATAGGGAATTACCCAGTTCCCTAGAAGGAATAACAAAAAAGTTATTGCTCCTGTATACTGGTCCCTATATCGTCTCAAAAGACAATAACAACAACACCTACGAAATCAAAGAAATAAGTTCAAGTAAAGTCAAGGGTGTTTTTAACCAGGCATCCATGAAGAAATTTTATGATTAAAAAAAAAATCAACTAAATTCTAAAAAATAAGTAAGTTCACCTTACATACCACGAAAATATGAAAAAACTTTATGGCTAGAATAGAAGAGAAGAAGTTTTAAAAAACATAAAATCAACTAAATTCAAAAAATAAGTAAGTTCACCTTACATACCAAGAAAATATGAAAAAACTTTATGGCTAGAATAGAAGAAAAGAAGTTTTAAAAAACATAAAAACAACTAAATTCAAAAAAATAAGTAAGTTCACCTTACATACCAAGAAAATATGAAAAAACTTTATGGCTAGAATAGAAGAGAAGAAGTTTAAAAACATAAAATAAACTAAATTCAAAAAATAAGTAAGTTCACCTTACATACCAAGAAAATATGAAAAAACTTTATGGCTAGAATAGAAGAGAAGAAGTTTAAAAACATAAAACAACTAAATTCAAAAAATAAGTAAGTTCACCTTACATACCAAGAAAATATGAAAAAAATTTATGGCTAGAATAGAAGAGAAGAAGTTTAAAAACGTAAAAACCCCAAAATTCTAAAAAGGTGTGAGCCAATCTTACATAAAGATTATTTGAAGGAAATTATTTGAAAAGAAGAATAATATAAGAAGAGTTTGAAATAAGTCAACAAAATTTTAAACATAAATGAGATCACCTTACATACCAATTATCTAAGAAAAACTTTATGGCTATAATATAATAATAAAGAAGGAGAGAATTTAAAAATAAAACCATCTAAGGTCAAAAAACAAATAATTCTAGACAGTTTAATCATGTCTAAGTTCAATATGAAGAGTAAAAACCTTTCCGTAAAATGTTGTTGAAGGAAATAAAAAAGAAAAAAATTCTTTAATACGATTTAAGTGAGTGAATAAAATAAAGTACAAAAACTTCTTTGGAATTATGAGAGAATGAAACTTTAAGTGGTATGAGGAGAAAATATGACCTCATAATGAAATAAATAAAAAAAAAAACCAGCACTTGCAAGTATAATCGCAATGACCGGAATAATGTGAAAATAATGTCAAAAATGTATGTAATTAAATGAATTAATATAAAATGATTTATAAATTAAATGACAATTATGATAATGACAGTTATAAAAAATTCTAGAAAATAGAACAAGTGGAAATTTTAAGAACCAAGAAACAGTCTAAAAATGTCACAAAGATATGCTACTACAAATAATGCAGATTATAATGAAAAAACCAGAAGGTAATAAAGAATTTATAACCAAAAGATTTATATGATAATAAAAGTATAAAAAGGTAATAATAGAAGAGCTTCCTACCATAATATCAAATGAAAGAAACATCCAGATAATAAGTCAGATGAACAACTGAGATAGAAATATTAAAATCTCTGAGAAGTATAATAAGTAATAAGTGAAGTATCCCAAAGATATTTTTTAAATAGTAACAAATGTGTACTATTCTGAATAATTTTTTTAATCTGTCTGATGATAATTCCAGCAGGATTAATATGTTTTTTGAGCAGAGATGATTTGCCTCTGTACTCAAATATGTGTGAAGTATTGGACAGCAGAGGAAAGTAGCGTACAGTGCCTCTCTGAACTGAACCAGCTCACAAAGTAGGGAACGATAGGGAGAAAATATCCCAAGGAGAAAATACTAAGAAGAAATATAAAAATGAAATAATAAATATGAAACTCAGAAGACTATTACTATCAAGGAAGATCAAGTGAGAGTGATATAAACTCAGATATAAATAAGAGAATTTTAAAATGGAAGGAAGTCCAAAATAATAACAAACTTAGAATAATTATCATAAGCAATTGTTTCAGACAAAGCAAGTATAGTCTGAAAAAATTACTTCTGGAGAAGGGCATTCTGTAGCGTGACAGAAAATCCACTACATTGTAAATCATATGAAATGATAAAATTTAATTACATCAACAAATGTTGTAATAATATTAAATGACATTTAAATAAATCAGAGGAATGAAACACAATAAGATAAAAATCCTCACTACATAATATATAAAAACCACTGTTAAAAGAAACCAAAGAAAGTATTGAAGCAACTCATCAACTCATAAATAATACCAGTACGTTACCCAGGAAGCTCAGAGCAGTAAACCAGTTACATAAGACAATATCCCGAAAAAAGAGACTCACTCAAAGAGTGGTGAATAACAAAATACTCTAAAAACAAATAGAAGAATAAAGTCAGTTCAGTGAAGAAATTCAATACTCCAAACTAAACCTCAGTCGTGATAACACCAAGTACCTTGGTTCCCAAGAATGAGGAAAGAAGAACAGAAGAGTGAAGACTAGACGAGGGACAAGAATGAAAAAAAGAAGAGGGACAAGAATGAATACCAGAAGGAAGATATGAAGAAGGACAAGAAGGAAGACAGGAGGAGAGGAAGACATAGTATGAAAGAAACACCGTAGTAAAGCCTATTATTATATAAACTACTATCAATCCCAAACCCACAAAAACTATGTCAAAGAAAGTATAACATCCCCAAAATCTTATAAAAATGTAATTATTGAGAAAACTAAAGTGTTGTATAGCGTTATAAGAAGTGCACCGGCTAAAGCTATTGTGTAATAAAGAAAATAAACTAGTCTTAACGGTCCATGATGACTAAAGGTCTGGTCTGAGATAATAAGACTCAGAATATCAGAACCAACAGTGAAAGTGAATTTGTATAAGTGTTTTTTAAAAAAATGCAATAAACTTAAAGTTGGTGATACTATAACTTAGTAGTATGCTATATCACAACTTTAAAGTCTAATAATAACCAGCATGATAAAATAATAAAATGGAAGGTTTCCAGTATTTTATTATTTTTATGTAAATCCTTATTTAAAAGACCTTTGTAAAAAAGGATGATAATAAATAGAGTATGGGAATTAATGTTTGCTGATGTGGGGAATCACAATAATAATGATTTAAACCAAAAAGGAATGATACTAATATAGTATGAATAAGTGTAACATGTTTAAATAGACTATTATTTCACAGTCCTAAAATCAATGTATTAAATAAATGTATTTGTAAGGTTTATTAGAAAATAAGATTTATGTTATGTATTTTAAAAAAAGAATTATGTTTGATAAATAATAACCTACATACCAGTAATAATGTACTAAAAGGTATGCTATGTTAGATTGAAAATAGTCAAAAGAGATATGTTTAAGCTGTATCTGCAATATGTTAAATTGTGCAGATTAATAAACAATGTTCATAATTAATTATTTTAATAACTGTAGTGTTAATTAACTACTACACAAAACAATAAGTTATAGATCATGTTATTTTCATATAATTGTAGTTATGTAAAGTCAGAGGAGGAATCAAGTTTAATTTATTGAGAAAGAAAGAAATATAAAATTCTAAAATCTAGGCCATTTGGTGAAATCAGAGAACCAATATAAAATAGTATAATTCACTAATAAATCCTGTAAACTACCCAGATTTATATAAGATAACACAATTAACTACTACTAGGAATGATCCTATGAATTAAAATGACAATAAGGAAATATACCTTAACATTTTGTAAATTGTCAAAATATATAAATTAATTAATTTTAGAGAGCAATATCAAATCTACAAATTAACACAAAAAACCAGTTCAAAGGTGTAATTTATATGTATTTAAGGAAAGGAAGAGAAATATGACTAATTAAAATTTATTATAATAGTATTAATAATATTTAAAATGGAAGGAATTTTATATAAAAACGGAAATCCAATTTTGAGCCTATATTTCCAAAGTGTGAACAAAATTTGTTAATTTCCACAAAATGTCTACAGATATGGACTATAATACATCAATTTAAAGGGAATAAGATGATTAAACTAATAATAAGATTAATAATTCATAAAAGTAAGGAATAAAATAGAAAAATTCCATATATAATGTAATATTTTCTAATGTGTATGAAATCGAAAAATGTTAACAATACTTTTTCAAGGATTAACTGGGCAAGATTTATGACCAAGTTAATTAGTCTTTTGTTGAATATCAAGCTGAATAGGTGTGTGACAAAAACGTTCTTTAAACCGAGTCGAACATGAAGCTAACGTTTTAGCCATTGAAATCAGTGAACGAGAGTTAGACAAATTAAACACTTTTTGAAACCAATACTATAAAAACATTCACGACAATAGTGAAAACAAACCTCTAACTTCACTATACGAGTGACAGTAAACGGTAAAACATTATATTACAACTGATTTACTCTACAAACCTAACCGCAGCTTGAAAACTTAACCGTAATAGTTGAACAAAATAGAAAATAAACTAACTAACGCAAGTTTACACAGAACACTTCACCAGAATACACTAAATAGATTAACAGACTTATTACACCAGTGCGGGGACATTTTAGACCTTGATGAAGGTAATTTTATAGTAATTTTCTGACTCGACGCATATACAATAGCCGAGACCAACCCAAGGAGCGGCCATCTTGAAAACGAAACCTGCCTACTACATCGCAGAGACTGACGTCACATCAGTCTTCATTGGTTCGACAAAACATTTATTCTAATATCATAACCTGAATTATTTAAATACTATTGAATAGTAATTATTGTATTTATATGTGTTAACTGTTAATGTTATACTTTCTCGTCACCCTTCTCTGACTATTAATTCTTAATCGCTCAAAGAACCTGTCTTTAATATAATATAACATAAAATTTTGTTCTGTATGACAATCGATAATTCCTGAGACAGAGTCGATAATTGCTCTCCATCGATAAAATATCGATTATTTATCTAAAATTGTCAATAAATCTTTATATTTCTATTATTTTGTATCTGTATTTATTTCACAGGGTAATTTAAGGGTATTTATAAGGCTGAAGGTATTAAGTGAAAAGAATATACTCTATTTTGAACAAGATATTGGACCAGTAAGGAAAGTCACCAATCGATTATTACCTGGAGTTAATCTATTTAACTCCAGACTTGGTGCAAATCTTCAAGAAGTGCTCGACGGTTTATAAATACTTACCTGTTATTAAAATTTTTACAGAACCCTTTAAAAAACAGATTTATCCAGTATACATACTTCTATAAACATAAACAAAATTATTTTATTGTTTGGAAATTCTAATTATTGAAATTTCCATTTTATCTTTATTCTTTTGTAACGACCGGCATACAGCGGTCTGGTGACCAAGTGGCTAGCCCAAACAGTGGGATTTGATTTGATTACAGTCATATATAGGGTCTTCTTACAAAGTGACGACGCCAACTCGGAACACTAAGGAAGACAGACACCTAGAAAGGTCGTCTGGTTACAATATTAACCTTTCAAAACAATAAATAACGAAAACTAAAGTAAACAAAAATCTTATGAATACGTCTTAGTTCACCTCGCCAACCCGTATTAAACGTAATTGAGGAGAAACTAGGTCAACTTCGCTCGAATCTCCCCCCGTTGAAGTATACTTCTAGCAGTAATGTACGTTCATTCATTTAATGGGGTTTTATTTTGTTAAACAAATTTAAAATGTGTACAGTAAACTGTACATTGTAAATGACATTCATGACTTACTGTGTTTCTGTGTACCCTACTTCAAGGAAATCACTTAGAACATGACAGTTATAAATTCAATCTCGTAACGCGTGTGGGTATCGTAACAGTTTTTCTACTTTTTATCGTAACATGATACTTTTCTATTGGCTTATTATGTGAACACTCATGCATGTTAACGCACATGCATGTATGCCCATATGTTTGTGTGTTTTTTTTTTTAGTTTGACAACCATGTCATAGAATGTATAACGATTTATTATTGGCCAAAAATATGACTACCTTTGCCAAACTGTGAATGCATAAGACCTTAATGTCAGAATGTTAAAAACATAGCTTTAACATAACATTAAGACGTTAATGACGTAAACTATAGTTTGCTTTTGTGAAAAAAGTGTGTTAGTGAAACAGTGAATGTATGTGCTCATACTGGTAAAGACACGTGCTCCAGAATTACAATGAAGTTTACCCATTCATGGATACTGTATTAAGTCATTTTTAGTCTATAGAATAGTAAGGCATTGTAGACAGATAGTTTAAACTTTAATAAAATAAAATATTATAAATTCTAATGTGGAATCCAATGGATACAATTCATAGTTCAATCTACGTGAGATCAAATGTTCTTGGTTGCTATAACTTAAACATTTTAGGAAATGATCTGCATGTTAGATTTCATATTGCAGATGTCTTACAAAAGACAATCAGATTTAAGGATTAATTTTTATGCGATGCGACATGCATCATTAGCCCATACAATATCAGTCATGTTTAATTAGAAATCAAGTTTAGCTTCGATTTAGCCTTTGAATCAAGGTCGTACTAACATCAACAAGTTCGTCAGCTCGTCAGCTTAATATAATAAGGTTCCAGGGATTACCACAACTATACAAGATCATCTACAATTGTTAGCACTTAAGTTGCCTGGATCGGAGGCTGGAGCGACAAAGGGAATCACAGTAACATATTGGGAGTGACAGGAATGCAGTTTAACGAGATACAATGTATTCGAGATCGTCACGCAACATACCCGTCTAATTACGCTTCGTCTTCGGTTTTCAACATCAGGGAAATGAAAACTATTTATTTATTATTATTATTTTCAAAAACAATATTACAACAAGACATTTAACATATTATAAACTTTAAAATACATTTTAATAATTGTGAAGACTATTAAAAGGCTCTAATACAATTTATATTACGTCTTGCAAATAGAGTAAAGATAATGGTTTTTAATTGTTTAAATGATTTCACAAATATTTTATAAGAAATCATTTTATTTAATTATCTATTAAATCAATTGTACTAAAGAACTTTGAACATTAAACATATAGGCCTAAAAAACGCATATGCGTAATTTAATCAAGAGATTAAATGAAACAAGCGCCGATGAATACGAGACTGTTACCGGTAACTTATCTAGAAAATATACTCGCGACAAAAAGTAAAGCTGTACCATGCACAAATGTGAAGTAGTAACAACATACTACGCTTAGTAAATAGGTGTTATAATAATAATATTATTAATAATTACTAAGTAACGTTCCTTAGTTTTACCCCTGAGGACACCTTATCATAGAATGGGGGGGGCCTTATCATTTGACCTAATGTTAATAATCGTTATGTTTACAAATCACGAATCACCGTCTTGAAAGGTGAGAATAAATCATTAAATGTTAGCGAGATTGATACTCGCAAATCATAGTAATACTTCTATAAAACAATCATATTCGTATTAGAATGGAACTCTTAGTTACAGTAAAGACTGTACACAACAATTCGTATTATTCAACAATAAATAATAAAAGTCAACAAGTGAATTTAATTCGGTAATCCGCAATCTATAACAGCAGCTTTATAACAGTCCACTGATAACTGGCTGTAATCGTTTATGATGTATTTCATTGACACGGACTGTAGAGTTTACCAGCGCGTGTTCGTTTTTACTAGAATCCTGTCTCTATCTGTTCAGTGAACGATTCATCAAAAGTTTTCCTTAGTCAACAACCCAGTTACAAGCTTTATACACTTTCTTTGCAACTTGACATGCGAAGCCAGATTGTAATTTCAAAATACGTTGACAGGGTAATGAAACCCTTTCATTATGCACAGATAAAAATTGAAGATACCTGCATTCATAATATATTGAACAAGCTACGCAATACAAAACAAACATCTTTTATTAAGAATTTGAATTAAACATTTTAAAAATAAAACCTACAACACTTCATAATAAGTTTACACAAATTGTCATTTGTATAGTGTGTTAGGTTTTAATATGAAACCTTGTTTAGGTTTTAATATTTTTAATGGTACAAAGTGTTCATTAAAATGCTACTAAACACAGAATATAGTAATATCCTGGAGAGTAAGGTAACATGCGCAATAGTCTTGTAAGGGCGTTTCCAAGGTCTGCTAAACTTAAATTTTGATCGTCCTACAGGTAAACGCGTCTTCGACTACGTGATTATTCTTCAAACATAGGGGCTATGGTAGAACCGTTTCCTAGATATTGTAACATAGCACACCACAGTAGCTTTCATTGAGTATATATAGCAATGTCTTGAAAGCGGTCGGCCAGCATTTATATATAATAAGGTATTCTTTTTAATCAATTAATCATGTTCAAATTAGAAATTAAGAAAAATTAAGCAAATATTAGAAAAAAGTTAATAGTCGGATTTGCAACATTTAGCAGACGACGCATGTAAACAATGTACTAGTAAATTTAAAGTAATGGAATATTTATGAAAACTGTGACCAAACTGGCATCAAGCCATGTCAAAATAAAGATAAAGAAATAAGCTGTACAATGATAGTAATAGAACCCGAATTGGAAGTGTAATAGTTGAGATATAAACGTTAGCATCATAAATTTGGTGAATATTGAATAAATACAGGTAATACCTACAAAAACGACAACAGCGTGCAAAATACAAATATGTAATGTCTATTAATAGAATTACGTCATCATGACATCATTTCGGACCAATCACGAACAATTTAGTAAGGCCTCTGGAGCGCCTAGCGGCTTTCTGGAAAAGCTATATAAATGAGGATCATTGTAAACAGAGAAGCATTTTGTCTAAATTCACTCAACCAGCAACAACAAATACAGACCAAATAATCATAAAAATTTTATAAATCAACGATAAAGAAGAAGTGTAATTCAATCTGTGCATCGACAATAGTAGTGAAACTTTAACCAGAAGTGCGTGTGAACGAACGAGGTTAGGTATCAACATAACCAAAAAGCAGTAGCTTATTCAAGAAGAAAATTAACCCGTCCAAGTGCGAAAAATCAGTGAAGTGTAAACACGATCACAGAATAAGATCGTTAAAGTGTTAACAAATTAATCATTACGATTAATCAACAGGGAGTACAGTGCTCATAATTACTTTGTTTACATTTTAGCCAATAACAGTATAGAATAATACAGAATTGTACTGACGCAAAAAAACAATAAGACTATAAGTAACTAACACTGTATCAAAGTTATTTAGAGGAATTAACAGATTCCGACGTAAGATTTCATATGTTAACGTTTTTATAACTAAACTCAATTTTATTCAGAACAAACGAACTTTTCGTTTATTAACTTTCGATAACTAAAGGTGTCTAACCTAACCACATGATATATCATAATAGCATTGTGAAATAAAGTGGCGTTCTATTCTGTAGCTTAAAAGAAGCCACCCTTGAGATAAATAACTATAATAAATAATTTATCGATCATAATTAGACTTTTCATGTTAACTAAGCTGAGCTAGATAAGGTAAAGAAACCGGACGATTTGTGATCCGTTTGTTATTTTCAAATGAATGTATTTAATTGAAGTTATTCCATAACGAATAATAAATAACCGTATGGTAAAGTAACAACACTTGTCAACAATTATTTCAACTAGTAATTTATCAGTATTACTAATTACTGAGGTGTATTTTTGGTAGTAAACAAACAAGCAGAAATTTAATGCATGATCTCGATCTAACCATTTGATAATTTATTGATTTATTAAATATCAGAATTAACTATCAATTCATTCAGAAGAATTCTTTTTATGGGACATTTCTATCGAAAACCCATATGGCGCCCAAATAAAAATTAAAAGTGTTTACAAAAAGCTTTCACAGCATTGATATACTGCTCAATCAAAAGCTTGACAGTTTATTAACCACCTGTGACCAACTGAACGTCTAGTACTACATCACAGGTACGTGAAAGTTTGATTTATGTATAATAACCTTGTCAAGACAATACACTGACATACACAGACGACACTTTTAAACAGGAGAGTGAACTAACATCAAGAGATCTACGCAATTGTTTACATTCATCAACGGATCTACAACTAAATATTTACTTATAAATAAATAAACCAAAACATCAAACTAGAATTAAACCATTAAATAAATTTATTAAACTAATTCAAAAAACACGTACGACTCAGGTGTTTTATAGAATTGACACCAGCAACGTGTGGTTTGTAAATAATAATTACTACAATCGAGTCGTTTTAAGAAGCACGTTATAAAGTGTTATGATGATAAGTATGAGTAATGATTTTATACCGCTGCTATTAGATGAAGATCCGTCCGGTCATCGTAACAAAACCTTCATTGCGGAATCTCTGAAGTGTTCCTATAAATTTCAGTAACTTTTTAAATTTCTTCGAGGACTGTATAAGTATAGACTACGCATGGCGGATATAGTGTGTAGAACAGCAGTTGCACCACGCTGGTACTTATTACTTGACGTGACACAGAGACGACTGGTGTGTCAACAATATATGACAATGAAAGTAACAGCAGGTCAGCGTCTCCATTGCCACTGAGCATGCCATATCATAGACTGAGCAAAAGTGTGTTAATAACAACGTTTATAACACGTGGTGTCAAATGAAATTTCGAATGACCACGCAATTCTACTAGTGAAAATTATAACTTCCCTTCATAAGAATTATTGTACAAACACGAAGAGTAATGAACGCAAGTTACAACCGCGTTGCATGTAATTAATACATACTCATTCTCACTTACTCTGTCACACACACACACACACACACACACACACACACACACACACACACACACACACACACACACACACACACACACACACACACACACACACACACACACACACACACACACACACACACACATCACATCACATCACATCACATCACATCACATCACATACGACAGACACACGTAAATACGAACGAGTGACTTGTGACACGACGCGTAAGAACTTGCGTGCGGGTTAAACAACATTTAGTTCACGTTTATCAGTCGCTTACGACATGCATAACATCATTATATGTTCCGTGCTTTACACCCGTCAACACTAGGTGCCTCGTATAATGAGATATTGATTTACGACAGACACGGAACACGAACTGGTATTTACTTTTGTTTAGAAAGTTATGTGGCATGTAGGATGTAACAAGACTTAGTTTAGGCTGTTCCCTCTGAGGTGTTCCTATGCAAGTGCTCCCTTATGCAAGGACAGATACTCCACACCAGTGGTCGTAAAATGTCTTCGATACAGAATATATGCTATACAAACAAGCATATTAATCAATTAAAAATACGAGAGTAATACGCAAAATACTGCAGTATGGTTGCTAATTTCCATGTGACAACGTGTACGTGTTGTAACACGTAAAACCTTTTTTAAGACTTCAACAAATAAAAATACCTCTGCTCAGCTCAACAGCCCGTTAAGGACCAAGGCATACCGCGCGGCTTTTGTGTTTAGTGTAGGGTTGCATGGCTGGTACGGGTCGCCAACTGCTAGTTGCGGTATCCACAGCCAGGAGGCGCCGCTGTTATCTCAGTCGGCTAGTCAGTTCTGCCTCACGACGCTGAACGCAGGCCGTACGGAGCCTCCGCCGGGAATTGAACAAGGGACCACGAGCGCATCAATCGCCCGCGGTAGCCACTAGACCACCTGGAGCTCACTTTAAGAAATCACCCTTAAATTACGCAAACTCTCTAAACATTAAAAATGTGTTGTGTACAAATCTTTCGTTATGAAACTAATGTTCTTAGCAGCACTGCGTACACCCTTTATAGACCTAATTTAACTAATATAGTTTGCATTTTTCACCTACATCAAATTATAACTGTAATCGCTTAAATCTATTTGCAGCTACTTTCTTAAATAAAGGTTTATTTTTATAAAAGAAAGTGCTAAATAATATTACAATAAAAACGACTAAAGCGACATAATTGTTAAAAATCAAATCCATTTAAATTGATCAAATAAAAAGTGTTTGTATATAGTAAGTACACACTAATAAAAGTGGTGAATAGTGCTGAATGCCCCCTATGTTTGATCAAAGATTGTGAATCACAGAATCAATGCTTAGCTGTTCGTCCCAGATATATTAAACCAACAAACTAATTTCAGTATCGAAAACTAATATGTCGGTAACGTATGTATACGACGGACAATTGATTTTATTAATCTCGTACATTTATATCTATACGCTCATTTTGCCCTTTAAAACCGATTTTAACTGAGATTGTGTATTGAACTTCTTCTTCTCCTTCTTCTTCTTCTTCTTCCGACTTACAGCATTAATTTTGTTGTGACCTGATAATTCCACTACTTTTTTGGTGTTCCGAAGTATCTCCTTCCCTGCGGGGGATATATAATCTTTGGCATCCTCTCAGTGTTCATTCTTTGTAAACGTTGCTCTCACTTATTCGTATAGGCTACACTTTAATTTGGCCACTTAAGCTAGCTACTTGTAATTGTTCTTTTATTTCTGTATTCCTCATTTTATATCTCCTTGTACAATCTATGATCCCTCGTAGCATTTTTATCTCTGCTGATTGCATTATTTTTTTATTTTTTCTGTGATTGTCCATATTTCGCTGCTATAAAATAAACTCGTGATAGCTAGAGTTTTATAGAATGAATATAAAAACAATAATTTATTGGACAAGGAGAATAAACGTATGACGATTTGGGCATAATATGTAGTTTGCAGGCAACTTTTTATTATAAAACAGGTAACTTTTTCTGGTAAGGGAATGTTATTCTTCCCAAACTTCTAGCAATATAAGATGTGAATAACAACTGTGTGTGTGGGGGCCGTGACTGTAGATGTCCTATAAGTGGTTTGGAAAGTTTGTGAGGATGAAAACGAATAGGCATACACGGCATTGTTCTGAAACATCAGCAGATATGCTCACTGTTTATTCAATTTGGTCGTTTCACGTAACTGGTTTATATGTTTACAGAAATATCGCTTGTTGAAGCTCCCTCCTGTAAGTTACAACCGTGTTTGTAAAACGTCAATATTATGAATTACAAAATAAGTTTACTTTAATTTGCAGTGAAAATTATAATTTAAAGATTACTTTGTATGTTTTTAAATAAATAATTCATATATTTCTAAAAAAGAGAAATCTAACTTGAAAAGATAGGAATGTGGAAAACCGTTTAATGGGGATGCTTACCCTATGTACGGCGACAACATGTAATAAAAAAAACACTTCACGTTAGATTGCAACACTGGAAAACAAAATTTTAATTAATAAACTAATTGTCTAATCATATAATTTGATTTATAAAACTATTTAGTGGCTCTAAATGATACAACATTTACTCACTATGGTCGTACTGTGGTTGTGTCGAGATATTGCAATCCTTTCACACTAATTTCGAAACAATTTGCCTGAGTTATTACGGCGCCACATAAACGAAAGATATACAACACTACTTTCCCAATGCGTTTTCTCAGCTAAGGTTCGGTTAAATAAATGCTGACTTACTTAAACGTAAGGCAAACATCTTCAGCCTATTGCGTGAAAGGCTAATGATGGTACCAATGATTACAAATATATACTAATTAGCACTCTAATTAACTATCTCCTTTAACTTCTTATGTGCAGCATGAGGCTACAACAAAGAATCGCCATCTTTCCCTGTGTCTAGCATCTTGTCCAACTCTTTTCTTGATGTTGTATTTTTGTTGTCCGCCACCATGTCACTCTATGTCTTCACGTCTCAAGCAGAAGGTGAAGGTGCACAGGTGGAACCCATGAGTCCTCAGGCATGAATGTCTGTAGCTTGTACTTCAGCTGTTTAGTCATTTTCCAAATCCCACATCTGTAGAGCAGAAAGATTTTATATTATTTAAAAAATCCACAACTTGGTTTTCATTTTCAATTGCATGGACCTCCAGATCGGACGGAGATTCGCAAAGGCTCTCTTAGCTTTGTCGATGCGGTTGCTGATATTTTATCTTGCACCTCTATCTGGGGTAGTGACGCTGCCAAGGTAACAGAACTTGCCCATTTTCTCGATAACCTTGTCCCTAGTCTGAGCTCTGCGGTGTTCAAGTTGTTGATCCGCTTCTCTTTTGTTTTGGGGGAGGGATTGATTTTCAACCTAACCTTCATGGCCTCAGCTTCCATGACCTCGAAGCTAACAGGCAAATATTATGCGCATGTCCTCTAGCCGTTGATTGATATTCCACTAAATCTCCCTCCGTTTGTTCATCGTCTGTGTCATTACCACATACAGTACCATCAGCAACAACATTGGTGAGAGAGAACAGCCTTGTTTCATAATAACAACAGCTCTACAATCGATCGTGGCACACCAGCATAGAGGGTTTTGATTTAACCGATACGGGATACAAACACTTTTCTCTTTTGAAAAATGAGTACATTTCATCATAAATAATAACTAAAGTTGACAGTCTTACTTCACTACCATTTTATCTATAAAAGTTATTATATTTATGTGATGTTAAAAAATATGTATTGTGTAATAAATATATTATTTTAAATAAACACTTAGAAGAATGAATTAAGACATTACATAACGATATAAGAGTTGTTTACTCGCTACTTTATAAGAAAATAGAAATTATTATAACACTTATGCAATGAATTAACTGTAAGGAAAATAAGAATTCCTGTTGGAATAAGCAGAGAAAAGAATTATAAATGGCGCCTGTGAGTCTGATAAGAGAGAAATAAATTTGCTTCTTCGTATCCTGAGGGGAAACTCGGAGCAAGACATTGGTCTCAGTTGAAGCTTACATCTTGGCTCAGCAATCTTTCCTCCCAATTTAGTATTATATATCTCAAATTTTAATATATTGCGTTGATGTGACCAAAATGAAAATATCATATGATTTCTCAGTAATACACTGCCATGAATTGAAATTACTATTCGTTAATACTTCAAAAAGCGTCGCTATTTGTTATACAGAAAAATTTTTCGTTACAGTCTCTAAGAATATAATCGTTTTCCATGATTCCTAAATGACTTTTAATTATAATCGTAATCATTTCAGAATAAAATAAAGCGTCTTCACCAACAAATCATTATAAGTTACTCTCATTACTTTCACTATTAAATTTAGTACAAAATATTAAAAAATTAATTAACACTAAAATAATCACTTTGCTGTAAATGTCTTTACCATTTTTTTACTTATATATGGCTTATATATTAACCAATAATAAGGTAAACTATTACCGAAATGATACCTAGTCTTTTGCACTACATCGTAAAGCAAAATAAAATTCTTTGTCAGTACATCTGGGCTTTGTTATTGGCCGCAAACGCATGCGAAAACATCATGTAATAGTATAATTTGACATCGATTGGTGGTCAGATATGTGTTTGGTAAATACGCGTGATCCTTCGTACACACTACATGCATATATGTGTATGTAGGCGTATAAATGTGAATGGCCTTAACACACATACAAGTTTACTATTTACATATATAAACAGTGTATAGAAATCGATTAGGCTATACGTTGTATGCGGGTGCAGACGTTACTTTCTTTACGACGCCAGTTAAAGCATTACAGTTTTTAACGAAACAATGAATGACTTATTATTATACACGGTTGTGTGCGTGTACACAAGCAGTTTTCATGCTGCAGTTGTTTTCAATACACAACAAACTCTCATTCAAGGCTTAGAAATGTAGCAGTCTCGACGTGTTTCTGTTCGAATGTCAGAACCGTTTGCAAACTAACAAACAAAAATCATTACAGAGTTTATACAATGAACCACTGAAGTAAAACGTTTTCACAACTTTTTTCACAAATTTTCACAAAGTAGTGTCACACTTTCTACACCATATAAGTAAAGAAACTATAGAATTTTGTAACCTTATTATACACAATTTATGGAACGAGTTATATAAAATAATAAGTATTCTATATTTTAGCTTATTTATCTAGAAACATATTGTTTCATTACTTTCCTTTTATTATTTATCTACGCTCTAGTTAGTGAAAAATAGTTTGACTTCCCTCTTTCTAAAATGTTGTGCACATCGACAAACACATATTCACATCGAGAAATAGTATAATTAGCCTACAGAATAAATACAGAATTAGAGCCACATTAAATTTATTATTAAGTTATTACTTAGATTATTAATTCTTTAGTTGATTGATTTTTATTATACGTTCTCATAAACTGTTAGGCTACAGATGTTGGTTTCACTCTTTGAGGTAAATGCTTGCGTGCAATGTTAATTGCCAGGGGTGTATACCATAAAATTAGGAAGTTTTATCTTTAGGTAACTACTACATCTGTAAAGTTTCACAATTACATTTTCGAACTATCCTAACAAAACTATAAAGCTAACACTTTATTATGTTTAATATAATTTTTTGTTTTACAATTTGTATCAAGTTGTAAAGGCTAACATATCTCCAGAATATACGTCGTAACTCGAGTCTCTATTGTTGAAAATTGTAGCAATTTTGTTTATTATCGTACAGAGAGAGCACGGACAATTTTCATCAAAAATTTGTAAATAGTGGTGAATTTTCTTTTCAAAAGTTACGATTACGTCTTTACTTTCTTTTTTTGCCATTCCTTTATATATATACACAATAATCTGTATTATGTAACTGTATTAAGAACGTGAAAAGTATATCGTGGAAATACGAGGGTTAGTTGGAAAGTTTGTAGAGCGACATCTTTAACTAGTCGTGGAACTAAAATGTTTCATGTGCTGTATTTTTTAGTATCTCATGGAAACACTTGTTAATTTCTAAGTCTGCCTGCTAATTTGTTAATTTTTTAACAGATGTTCTACATTTACATGTTACGCGTGCTTTTCAAAATGAAAAAAATAAAACAATTCATCGAATTCTTTGTTAAAATGTTCAATGGTAATGGAAATTCACAACGAAATGGTAGATGTGTTTGGAAATAATTTAAATGATTTATAAATAGGTAACAACAACTCTAGATATCATTAAACAAATGTCGTACACGGTGTTGGAAGGCCGGCGAGTGACAGGGTATAACATTTCCTTGACCATAGACTTGACTTGAACGCATGAACGTGTATATAAGTTTTAACTCAAGACGTTGGTGTGAAATAACTTTGTGAAAGGTGAGTGCCACGGTTGAAGAGTTACAGTTTCTGTGCCCCCACTACGGAAATCGTCTCAACTCTCGAAGGTCCACGTTTAAACTCCAATCTCTACTTACAGACCATTGTTTCTGAAGGCGCAGTATCTCCTAACACAATTACTGTTTCACTGTAAATATTCACTATCAAATTTGTACCACTTTAAGGTTATAAATCTGTGTACACTCTCAAGAAAAAGAAGAATGAAAAAAGCACAGAGAAAACTTTAACCATTACGCTTGAGAATGTAATACTTTGTTAAAAGTATGGAAAAATGCATTCTGAAACAAGTGCTACTGATTAATAAAATTAATGTAGATATTAATAAAACATTTACAACAAGCAAAGATGTCAAGAGGTCTGTGAAAACAAATCATATAAAAAGAAGATACGAAAACCATCAAGGTGTAGCAGATATAAACACAGAACTCAAAAAGTGAAATAATTGTATTTTTTAGATGTAGGTTATACTGGAATTAACGAAATAAAATTGTTATATTTATTATATTTTGGACCTATATACTACATGAAATACAAACATATAAAAATAATACTAAACCATTTGTAGTTATTTCCAGATCATGTGAAATTAAATTTTTGAATACCACAGCTGTTGTAACAATTTAATCAAAAACTTCTTAACTTTGTTTCGTTAATTGATTAACTGATTTTTTTAATCTTAACAGGAACCCCGTTCCAGTTCTTTACAACTCAGAGAGCATAGTCAATTGTACTCTCGAAACTGTAGTCTTTATGACAGAATTGTGTACTGTGCGACAATTTCAGTTTGGGCAAAAGAAAAATATTTATTACTCTTTTTCTCCATATACAACTCAGAAATAAATGTAGATGAGGATTTGTAAAACATGGATGGCAACGTTTACATTTTCAACGGCAAAATTTCTTCGATCTTTAACCTTTCACGTGTGTTACAAACACACACGTGGAAATACAAGAACAAATTTTTCATCTGATCAGTACATAAATGCTTTAGACGTTAAAATCGTGTTCAGTGTTGCCAACATTTATTCAACCTTTCATTACCAAATCATTTATCGTTCTTCAATTCCCACTTGTGTTTACTCATTTAGTTCTATTCACAGATATCTTTATAAATACCCATGCAATCAAAATAAAACGTTAACACTTAAGCGCATAGAATTCAATTACAATTGAATAACATGTTACATGGGAAGTATCTTGTAGGCAAGTAGGCTATACGTAAAAGAGTACAAATTATTATTCACGTATACTTACAGCATTCTGTAATTAGAATATTTTATTATGCTGAGTTGTTTTACTAAAGAGAACACACACACACACACACACACACACACACACACACACACACACACACACACACACACACACACACACACACACACACACACACACACACACACACACACACACACACACACACACACACACACACATAGTCTTCATATAATTCATAATTTGAAATTCTATTTATAATTTCATAACAGGCCTATGTTCCATTTCAATAAAAGTAACCAATCAGTTATTGTTAACAAGACGTTAACAAAGTTTTTGATGTCTATAATATTTACATTAAGATCTTTATGCTAAGTATTTTGTAAGGAGAAATGAACACATAAGTCAGACATCTAACTCATTTAAGCGCACTCGCTCCTCTTATCAATTTACCTGATAGACAAAGTACTTATATTAAGTTTCATTTGAGTTAACTGCAGTTACGGTTTTCGGGTGTTATTCACGTATACTGTTTGTTAGTTTAAGCGTTCATGACAGTTTTAACAAAGAATCTCTTTCTGTCCTTAAGTGAAGAAACCCCGTTTTCAGCATGTTTTCTCGTAGCTTACCCGAGTTTATTTTAGTCGCTGTGTCGAAAATGGTTTCAACATCCAAACAAATGTAAAGGCTCCGTCAGCGAGCTAATGTATTCCGCTAAAAAAGTTAACACTTAACAGTGCAACTCGGAGGCAGATTTATTGACATGCGTCAGCTTTTCAACTGACAATTTAAACTGTTTAGAAATTCTCCTCAAAGACTTAAACGTCTAAAACATCCCAAGTACAGAAGTTTCTATATTTATCATACATATAGAGATTCATGTTGCTCCTGTATGTATGTGTGTGTGTGTGTGTAGGAGAGACTGAAGTATCAAGACGGGAGGGGAAAGAGAGAGAGATGGCTAATTTTCAATTTTATTGTTTCATGGTAACGTTAAATATTATATTCATTTTGTTCAGTTCTTATTTTTCCGTTCTTTTTGGAAAAATTACTATCTTAGTCTAAACATTCCTCCTGTGACTTTTCGGGAAAATTTAAGACTCACAGTAGCCGATTACAAAATGAAAATTTGAAATTTTTAAAATTCCAAATGTAAGTTTAAACACATGATAGATTTCCAATCACTATATGTTAAATATTAACTTTGGAATCTAGTTAACACACTTGTCAACCTGTAGTCACAATTTTTCTTTTTTTTTTAGCTGTCAGTAGTTTAAGAATATTATTAACTATTCTACATGTAAATGTGCTCGACTGAAAACCAAGATTTAGAAGTAGTAATATTAACGTCAAACAAATCTTAAATAACAACAGCAACAGCACCAGCAACAACAACAACGACAATGATAATAGTAATAAAGATATTCTGCAAACAATTATGGAAGTTATGGATGACGGATAACCCACCAGGACATCCACGACTGTAATAGATACATTGCATACAGCAGCAGTAAAGGATTTACAGACTTCAAAGGTTTACTGTCAGCTAGACAAAACTTCGCTTTACCAGTAAAATATATTAGATAAAACAAACCTCTCTGTTCACAAACAAGGTTTTTCCAAAATGATTACTAAATACTGGGCTGTCAGGCCGTGGTCGGTTGCTATGAATTATCGACATCGTATTTAGTAAAAACTTTGGAAATATTGACGTGTAAGCTTTAGACAAAATCAAATAAGGTTTATTTCTGATATTCTCCTACCATATCCTATGCACAGATGTACGCAATTTGCTTTGTTTGAAACTTTCAGATGCAAAGACTACTCTATTATAAATAAAATACAGCACATAATACAAACAGTTGTCCTTGATGTTTGGAATAATTTGGGAAGCTCCCATCTAAAGACCTCCTTGATGGCTTGTATTCAGAACCGACGTAGGCCCACACAAATAAATCCGACGTATCTTACAAACGAAATAGTTTTTTACAGTGCTATTGTAAACAAACGTGGACTCTTTGAGTCCTTTCTGTCCTTATATAGATGCTGAAATGCTGCTTGACTTTAAGTATTTACTAGAGCAGTGGTTCTCAACCTTTTTGGGCCTGTGTCCCCTTTGCGTCCTCGAATTAGGCCACGCCCCCCTTAGACCTAATGAATTGAAGTAAAAAAGTTCTACTGTGCTATTAGGGTTAATAAATCTAACTCAAAGAATGTTTTATAATGCTTTTATTATTACAGATATAAAAAGTACTAATATTTGATTTGTTGAGAGAAAACATTTTAATTAATTAAAAGTACTTAATAGGACTACATTACAAAGTATTCTGCCCTTATTGCAGTAAAAATTTCAGGCTACATTATTTGGTTTTATTTCTTAAGAACACAATGAGAGGGCTGGCACTGTTTTTCTTTCGCAAGTTTTTGAATGTTTGGTTCCAACTGTGATAATGCACACCTCAGATCACTATCAACATCCAGCCGTGCTCGGTATTTTGATTTGATGTAAGCCAGCGTAGAAAACCCAGACTCACATAGATACGTTGATGAAAACTGCACCAACAATCTTGCAGCTTCCGTAGCAATTTGTTGGTACACAGTAAAATAGCTTAACCAAAGCTATCAACAGTCATGTTTGGGAACTCCGCTTTTGCTTGAGAATCACATTTTAGGTCGATTGCCTGCTCCTGAAGGGAATCAGGAAGCACGTCCACTTCGACTTTGAACGGATCTTGTGTCAACTGAAATTGCCAGCTATCTGAAGAAAGATCTGGAAAGTAGCGTCCAATTTCTGTTTTCAAGGATACCAAATGTTCTGAAATCAAGTTCTTGAATTCACTTTTCAAATTTAATGGAAGATTTTGTGTGTCATCAAGAAGGTCGTTAAGACGTGGGAAGGACGAAAAGTTGAGTTCTGAACTCTGAAGGCGACGTTGCCACAAAAATATTTTTTCCAGAAAACCTTTCATTGCATCATAAGTCTTCAAAATGTTTTTCTGTCCTTACAGTTTCAAATTCAAAAGGTTGATCGATTCAAAGAAGTCTGATACATACGCTAAGTGGTGGATACATTTCTCATCACTAAATTGCATGTACAGATCTTCTTCATTTGAACTCATCAAAAGATTTCAACTTCTGATTTCAGATTGAATAGCCTAGCGAGCACATTACCTTTTGAGAGCCAACGAACTTCAGTGTGGTAAAGAAGAGTGTGTTGGTCACTATTCAATTCGTAACATAAAGCCTCAAAAGTCTAGTATTCAGAGCATTAGATTTGAGAAAGTTTACAACTTAGATTACCAATTTCAAAACAGTATTAAGTGTTTCAGGCAGAGTCTTACAAGCCAAAGCTTATCTGTGTATGATACAATGAGAACCAATGATGTTAGGGTTTTAATTTTTTGCAAGCACAACAAATCCAGAACGGCATCCTGTAATGGCTTGTGCCCCATCAGTGCATATTCCAACAACATTCTCCCAAGGAAGATTATTAGCTGTCAAAAAGTTTCGGCATGCACAGAGCCGAAAAAAAATCCTCAGATTTTGTGGTTATCTGAAGAGTTTGGGAAAATAATATTTCCTCTACGAAGCGTTTTCCGTCAATATACCTACAGTAAAACAACAACTGAGAGTGCTTTGAAATGTCAGTTGTCTCACCACATTGCAGAGAAAAGAACGGAGATTTCTTTAACTTTTCTATTAAGTTTTACTTGTTTTTTAAATCTTGTGCCATTTCATCAATTCTACGTTTTACTGTGTCATTTGAGAGCGGTAATTTTGCAATTTTATTGCAACTTTCCTCTCCAAGTAAAGTACTGCATGCAGTTAGTAAACATGGTTTTATAAGTGACTAACCAATGGTATGTGGTTTCTTGTCTTTTGCTATAACCAAAGCGAGCTTGTAAGAAACTTCAACGGCCTTTTCGTTCTCCACTTGAAAACTTCCAGTTGAATCGAGTTTCATTCGTTTAAGCGAGTTTCCCTTTCCATCAAAAAACTCCCTTGGTTTGTCTTTCAAGCCGGGATGAATGGTAGTCAAATGGCATTCTAAACGCCCTGGTCGCATTGCGTCATTACTCAGAACATTGTGACAAATAACACACTGAGGTAAATGACAATCGTTCTTCTCAATGTACGTAAAGCCGAATCTTATATAGTCATCACTGTACAGTCTTTTCCTTGGTAATGATTTAGCCATGTTTAGCACTACTACGCACGACAATCACTCGCACAAACGATTGGAACACAATAACAATCATCAATCGTCTGTTTTGTGCAGTGTAGCCACCAACCGGTAGTAAAATTACCCTAGGTGTTTTTCCTAGAAACACTGTTTGTCTGCTTCCAACAGAGATCCACAGGGATCTAGCGGTATCGGGGCGAACTATTTGGGTATAGGCCAGTGTAAATAAGACGTGTGCCTGAATGCAGTTAGGAGAGAACTATTTGCAGAAGTTCCTTTTCTAAGGCCGTGCATGAGTGGTTTGTGTTTGTTACAACTTTTTATTGTTTGGCTAATTTATGTATATTTTCATTGCTTACCACGCCTCCCCCGAAATTCTCCTACGCCCCCCAGGTTGAGAACCCATGACCTAGAGTATTTAAAGATGTAATTGTTGTAAAAGGCCTACTAGATTAAAACTGTTTCTAGACTAAAAATGCGTAGGTTAGACTTGAAATAATCTTAGGATTCCGACTCTAAGCTTAAAACAAAGCCATCTCATTACTAAACGGCAAATAAAATTTTGCATAATACCAACTTACTTGTGGTGGGCATAGTAAACCAGAGGTGTCACATTACCTTCCTTGTATGCCGTCGAATCAAGTTGGCAACCTTCGACGCTTCAGAAAAGAGCTATTTAGTACTTATGGTTCCATAAAATTTTGATTAAACCCTCCATGCTACGAATTAAATACAATCCGCTACTAGGGATGCTTAATGGCAACGAGCGTCTGTGATTGTAAAACTAATACTTTGGGAGAGAGAAACCAACTGTTACAAGCTTGAACAATTTTTTATTTCCTAGACTAGATCAATAATGGTGGACCCGAGTTGCAACATTAGTTTTGTACCCTGCTTGTTCCGTTTTAATTCCCCAAGGCAACAATCCTCGCTCTACTCGTTATAACACGCACGACGTGTTCTGTAATATGCGATATGCTGTCGTGAGTACAGGCCTCGTTTTATAGAACATTAACAACACATTTTCGGTCTAAGACGTAATATTTGTTTGTACTTGTGATTAATATACTATATATATTTTCACGTTACGTAAATCTTTTTACACAATATTAACTAACTTATATTAATCATATGTAAAGTATTTGTAAAGCTTTCATCGATTGTAAATTATCGTCAATTACTAACTTTACTTAAAAAATAAATACAAAATGACTTTGAAATGAGTAATTAAAGTTATAATAAAGAATTATATGTGAAATACAACTAAGATAAAAATTGTGTAAAATAAAAATGTGTATAATTTCGAAGACACTTTCATTGTTTCAATAATATTATAATACACTTTCAATAATATGGAAGTAGTGAATTTAACAATGAAAAAATGAACCTGCCACTTGTAGAAGCAGGTAAGTTTGGGGTTTTAGTAAATTTTGTAGGGTACCTAATTGGTTCTAAACTTAAAAATAAAAACACTTGACGTGATTAGCAAATGTAAAATTTAACAATCAAATAACAAAGCAGAAAAAGAAGTATTACAAAAACACAGTGTAATAGACGCCAACAAAAAGTGTTCGTCTCCTGCTCGCCCGTATCTCGCCGCTGTTGGATGATTTCATCCGCAGCGAACAATTCGGGTTCCGCAGAGAGCATTCGACTAATCTTCTCGAAAAAGCAGCTGAAACTTCCCAAATAGTGTAAAGAAGATGTACGTGTAGGCTATATATGACAGTCTTCTTTACTGTCATCATCAGTATTTACACCGAAGATGGCAGTAAAGAAGAACGTCAAATCCATCTAATTATTAAACAATATAATCTTGTAACAAAATTAAAAAATATTATTTTATATTAATATTTATAATAATAAGAATAATTGTAAAAATTTATGGATGTGTGTCAGTGCGCCCGCGCACGCGTGTGTTTGTATGTGTTATAGAATAGCACAGAAAAATTAATATCGCCAAGACAAATATATGAAATTATGGTCTGTAAAAAATTACTTGAACAATGGATGAAGACTAAAAGTTTTACACTTGATTTAATTTACAAATCAGCCTGTTGACCAATCGCAAACAACTGTTTACTCCTTGTTTAGAGAAATCTAATTAAGTGATAATCGTAAGCATGTCATTTAAATTTTAGTTTTATCTGGTCATGGATTATTTAAGAATGTCATGATTCATTCCTAAACCCGATAAGAAAATAATCTACCATTTTATGTTCTTTTACAGCTTTTCAAGTGTGATTCATATGTTAAATTATTACAAAAAGTATATTCACACATAATGAATAGTTGCGGCATATCATGCGCTATAATACGAACTATATGACACATCACTTTCGAGATGTCCGAAGGGGAATTACATCTAACGTACAAAGTACTGCAAGGTAGACACGGTGCGACGATGTTTTGAGCAGCAATGAAAGTCACTGGTTAGGCAGGACAACCTCAGTTCCTATGCTACCGAAACTTGCAACGTGGTGCCATCGTACAGGAGAAACTAGAGTATGTATGTTATTTGACGTTTAACAGGGTTTACCCGATGAAAGAGAAGATAGCCCAATTGATGTGGGCCAACAGATAGAGATAATTAATTTTCAGGCAGAAAGAACTCGTAAAAGAACAGCGCTAGGCTGCTGGAAAGTCAGACAACAAACATACTGGCACGTACAACAAACAAGCTAAACAACGTATATCTGTTGGTATGATAAATCCAGGGCTTGATTTCAGGGAGAACGAACCGGAACGGCGGCGTTCCGGCACTTATAATTTTAGAAATCAACCATTGGATAAATCTGTTGCATGGCATTAATTGCTAGCTTACTAATGGTTGCCAAGCAACGATCAGGTTCCATAAAATGATAAGTTGCTGGGCTATAATCTTATGGACGGATAATCTACTGCATTAGACTGAACTCCAAGTCTCTGAGAGGAACGCGGGCAGAGAGAGGGAGAGAGAGAGAGAGAGAGAGAGAGAGAGAGAGAGAGAGAGAGAGAGAGAGAGAGAGCGTAGACACACGGACGCGCAGTTGGGTTAAACAATCAGCGGTTACTGAGAAATCCCGATTCACATGCATTATCAAACCTCACTCAACGCTTACTTTCCTCTCATTGAGCATTAAGCCAGATAACTGTGACGCTATG
Organism: Magicicada septendecula; assembly: GCA_034769895.1. Classification (NCBI taxonomy): domain Eukaryota; kingdom Metazoa; phylum Arthropoda; class Insecta; order Hemiptera; family Cicadidae; genus Magicicada; species Magicicada septendecula. Next base: position 282,080,145 of record CM068371.1, read on the forward strand.
TGTTGTAGAAGAATTGCCATAACTTTAATATTAATACTAATATTATTAGTATTAAAATCTAATTTTAATTTCACATAGATTATAATTTCGAAATGTAATAGATGACTTACATTTTAAAGAGGGCGAGCTAACTCCTCATCTGTTTCCTCCTCCCTGTCAGTATTGAAACTGCGATCAGAGTCACTGTCAATGCTGTGTATGTTGTCACTACTGTCACTGCTGATATTATCATTATCCGAACCTGATGTGATAATAATCTTGTCAATAACGTCTGACACTATCCCATCACTTTCCCAATAGTAGACCTCTACCTCCCCAACTTTCTTGCAGTACCCTATCCAGTCACTTTCAGTTACCGACATTATTGCTTGCTCAGTTATTTCAGTCAATTCCGTAAAATTAAGACTTCCATGACTGTTGCAATTTCGTATGTAGTTTTTAACTTTTGCCCAGGCAAGTTCAATAGGATTGAGGTCGCACATATAGGGAGGAAACCGTACAACAGTGTGACCCTTGTTTGATAAAAATTGGTCAATCTTGTTCTGCTTTTCTCAGGGCCGATGGAGTTCTATAATTTGAAAAATGTTGCTTTCTCATACCTTCATCGCAATTAATACCATTATTTCTCAGAAATTGTATCATATAAAGTTTCGTAGAATACTTTGTCGGAATCTTTTCAGGTAAAACAGAATGTAACGGCGCATTGTCCACAACTATTACTGATTCCGGCGGAATATTTGGCAATAACTTATTCTCAACCCATTTTTTAAAATTTTCATAGTTCATCTGCCCATGATAGTCACCACTAGTACTTCCAAGTTTGTACACACGTTTAGCATCTGGAATAAAGCTATTTTTATTTCCCGCATGTAAAATCATTAATCTGTTACCCGCATTGTAATTCTGTAACATACCAGAAACCCTCATTTGACTATCAAAATTTATCTACAGTTATATTACTGTCAACCCATGTTTCTTCTAAAAAAAATATGTTTCTCCCAGATTCCCGAAAGTTTAATTTGCACAAGGTACTTGTACGCATCATTAAAATTTCTGGTTTTTCAATTAACACTTTTCTTTTACTTCTAAATTCCTTCCATTTGAATCCCACACTTTTAAGCACTCGCGTTAATGATTTAGCGAGCCATGGGAAATGGATTCTTTCTTTCACGATAGGTAGGAGGTTTTTAACAGTAGGCACAACGTTTTGATTTTTATAAAAATCTTGAACAATATTTCTTACTACAACTTTATCGAAATCATCAAGAAAAAGTTTCCTTTTCTCACATGTTTTACGTTTTTCCCTGGTGTGGAGAGTTTTCCATCTGGACTGCATTTTCTTTGCTTCCTCAAGTACTTAATGAAGCTTTTCGATTTATCACAGTAATACGCAGCTTGTTTTGTTTCTTGATTAAGTGGGTATGTCAGCGAATTTTGTCGTTTTCCTTCATCACATTTTTCAATTATATTACTAATTATTTCGCAACCTTCGCTGTGAACAACGAAACTTTTTTCCTTTGTTTCGATGATCCTTGGAGACACATTGTAATCAGACAGTTACAAATAAACAAATAATAGGATAATTCACTCACTAACAGAAAGTACCAAAAGTACATTAATCCTACACGATAGTTCACAAATTCGTATTTTTAATGTTACTATAACACAACTACTTAAAAATTACTAAGTTGTAAACACAATCCCAATAATACGTAGTATTTAAACGCACTTAATACCGTAACGTTAAAAAGCGGACTCCAATAATATTACAAACTGGTTTTCATGGATGCCAGTTTGCACTGTGAACAGGGCTGATGAATCATTGGCCTTGACAAACAAACAGTACCAACACAGACACACACACAACACAATCACGCATACTTTATCCCCTCCATCAGAGACTTGGAGTTCAGTCTAATGCAGTAGAAATGATAGAAATGATCCCTGCGAACTAATCTGCTCTAGAAATTTTGTCAGTAAGGCCACTGGAAACGTTTCGAGGTTCAGTGGTAATTTTAGTGTGTATTACAGATTAACGGCTAATCGGCTGTTCTAATATAGCGTACATAAAAATATGAGTTCCAGGCATGAAAGTTCATAAAAAAGAGTCGTTGATGGAAAGTTACTATTTCGGTCTAGAAGGAACCAAACTTGACAAACCCGTATCTTTACTTTTCTAAATCAAATAAATATGAAGTAATGCTTTGCCAATGCAAAATATTTGTTATTGTCTTCTGTCCTATACCAATATGCTAAAAGTACCAGTAAGCAACAAAAAAATTGAAGAATACTCTTTCAACAGCTAAAATTACACGGTTTAAAATTTTCGCCATAAACTTGGTAGGCGAGATTATACTGCAAATATCTGTGAGCATTAAATGGAAATGGTGCTACCATACGGGTATAACAATATAGAATACTGTAATATATATGGGGATAACAAATGCACGGTGTATACCCTCAAAGTATACATCGACGGTATTATTTTTAAAAACAGAATTAACACTGCTGCACACCACTATAGAAAAATTATTCCAATTAGCGCTTCACAGCTTCATAACTTATCATCAGATCGGAAATATCAAATTACGAAAATAGATATCGGATATGTACGAAATCCGTATACGAAGTCGGATATAGATATTTCCAATCTGATGATGAGCTGTGAAGCTTGAAAGCGCTAATCGGAATAATTTTTTTACAGTGGTGTGCAACAGTGTTAATTCTGCTAGTGATTATAACCACTAACACAACTTCAATAATTAGGTATTATTTTTTTTTAAGTAGGCCTATGTGAGTGAATTTTAACAAAGTATCCGAATAGTCACTACTAAAATCATAAACGGTGATTACTAAAAAATAACTACATTTAATGTAAAATTTTATAATTTTTCCGTTTTTGGATGCCAATATGTATTTTATAAACACAATTAAAATTTAACCAGCAATTTGTGACGATTATTTTAATGTCCATACTCTTCGACAATAGTGCTGATGACTGAATCATTCATCAAATAAGTGAATTTAATTGTCCTTATAATGTGGATTGCGGAAATAAATAATAAAATATTTCACAAATGTCCAATTATACCTTCACCAATACGACAAAAATTTTATCAGTTACGTAACAATGAGTGTTAATTACGAATGTGGTAGTACGTTATGAACAAATTTGTTGCGAATAAACATCAGAAATGCAATATCAGTCATCATAAGTATCTGTTAAATGCATCGTAAGCACGCGGGTGTGTCCGAAGGCAACTACCGATGCCTACCGATGGCCAATGTAATTGCGATATTAAAACTCAAAAAGTTGGTATTCAATATACAGATAGAATGTAAAAGAGGAAACTTAAAATTTATAATAACAATTTAGTGCAAAAATTTATTATCTTAATATTAATCTGTAAAATGCAGCAGTATTAGGGTTCTGTATAATTTTCCAGTAACCTTTATCCTACGCTAAATGGTTCCGTCTTACAATTTTGAACATCGCACGTGAAGAAACTTCATTTATAAAGTTACAAATTTTATTACAAAGTGTTAAAGCTAAGTTACTGTAGTCTTCAAGAGATGTAAATTATTTCACATTATTTAAACGTATACAGACCGAACAAAATAATTAATTTTTGGTACTCCACAAATGAAAAATGAAATTAAAATTCACGGAATTATTTTAACTTTTATGAAAGGCGTTTTAAAAAATGGATGTAATTTATCAACTGGAAACCTTGAAACTGACACGCTTTTACGGGTTAAGAGATTGCGTCAGAATTAAGGCGAACTTGGGTTTACACTGTCTACATAAATTTTCTACCACGAGTCCATATGCAAAGGAAAACTTGGCTCTAACTGTACAAGCGTAGACCCTGTATTAAAATACGGCCTTGACTCTGCACGCATTACTTAATATCGCCGGGGAAAAACGTTAAGCCACACGTTTTCTCCTCAGGGCTAGGCTTTACCTTTTAACCTGTTTCGACTTTATCAGCAACGTCCGCTTCGCCGTAATTTTACTGAAAAGATTACAGTTACATCTTGAGAGAATTTAGACACACGAATGCGTCATCAGTAATAATATGATGTAGGCAGTAGGCAGTTTAATAATCCGTTTAGATAAATTTTCAAGTTACAAAAACTTAATTTTCATTTTGTTCTTATTATAATAAGAATATGTCTCTATAGGAATTATTACAATGTGCGTCGTATGCAAAATGGATCAAAATCTTAAAAATTCAATGAATCAACATTTTGTAAAATATTGTTACGAGTGTCTCACTGATCGTCTTATGGTACAGTGGAAACCAAATTCAAACACCAAAGAAGTCACTAATCACTAGCTTTAATTAATCACAAATAACAGTTTATAATCAACAAGTTATTAAATTTACATTCAATTAGGCAACTAATTAACCTAACCTAACCTAACATAACCTAATCTGAGTACGAGAATTGAATTTAGAACATATAAATTAAATGGAGTCACAGTATAGAGTTTTATTATATTGAAAGAAAGTGAACAATAAAAAGTTTACTATTACTCAGCCTATGTGTGATTTGATCCATGAATCAGCATTAGGCGGAAAACTGAGTATTTGTATTAGCTTGTAATGGCCTAGTTGCACAAATTGTTTGCTATAGATATATTATTTATTTTTAAATAACGTGAAGTAATTATGATAATATTATTATAATATCAATACAGTGAGTGTTTAAAATCTTATTGTCACTGATTAGTAAGTGTCCAATGAGCTCACTGTTAATATGTAAGGGGGAGTTAACAATGAGATGCCTTTTAAAACAAACAGACACGGTAAAAATCAATTATATTATTTTGTTTAAACACTATTGTTTTAGTGTAACTATTTCAGTCATACTGTAAATCAGGCTCCTCCACTTAGTGGATGTTAGTAATAAAAAAAAACATTACAACCCTTCAACCCTTCAGTTTCAACTGTATCACTGAGGATGCCCCATTACAAACTTAGAGCTACACACGATTTGCGAAACGTTTAGTGTATAATTTAGTAGATAAATATTGTCATTAAGAACAGTGAAAATTCTTAACGGCAATTTTAAACAATCAAACTTACGAGCGGAAGAATTAGTGTTCTTTCTACGTATTAATTTCAAAAAAAAAATCAGTGTACATCACGTGTAAGATAATTTAATTATTTAAAAATAAAAATAATTGCTTGGAAAAACTGTTACAAAAAGTCAACAGTTTAAAAGTAAAGAATCTTAAATGTAAACTGTTTCTGTTTTAATATACTTTAGTTTTTCAAATAAATTTAATTGATAAAATCCTTCGATTGAATTTGCTTACCGTTATTCGCGGAATTTAACAAATTAAATATAAAGGAAGCTGAAGCTACGTTTGACTTAAATATTGAGTTTTTGAAAGAATTCTTATAATATATTGCAACAGTACAAACAGTAATGATACTGTGCATTGCCCTAATAAATAAAATAAATAATACAAGTGAATAAATATAAATTAATAAACATGATTCAGATTGCATAAGCTGAATCGTAGTAAAAATAGGGAGTACAAAAGATTCATGCATGGAAATGCAGTTTCGACACACCTGTCGCTAGCGTTGTGTACGCGCGTATGTTGTTAGTGTGTGTGAAACCTGTCCTTTCCTGAAATGTAACCAACCCTTTTCAAGTAGAATAGTTATATGTTTATTTTTAATTATAAGAAAACTATGTACGATAGGATAAAACAAAAGACACTAAAGTGTGTAGAATTTATAGATAAATAAAATGTTAAAAAACCATACAGAGGTGACGAAAAGTGCAATTACTATACGTAAAAAATGAATAACTCTTTTTGGGAATACCATAAAGAAGTGCAATTTACGTATAGTAATCACAGCGAAAATAGTAAATTGAACCAGAGTGGGGGGAGTGACGCCTCGACAGAATCTGGCAAGTTGAAAAGTGTTCAGACAGGAATTTTTACACGACCTGACTATAAATACCAGGCCGCACTAATAAAGTTTCTTCTTCTCGATTCAACCATTACCGCAGGAAGCTATGTCAGTCGACGACACAAATTCACAGTTATCGTAAGAGTCACAAGATCAACTAGCTATACAGCCAGAGCTGCAAAATACATACGATGAGGTCTATGGACACACCGGCAGCATATGACGTGAGACGAGACGACTGTTAATCAACACACACAGAGGACACGACCGGAGGACCTGAAGCACATGCAGAGGACACGACCAGAGGACACGACCAGAAGGACACGGAGGACGTACAGATGAATAACCACGTCAAACGAGGTGATAAAAAAAAACATTTTAAAGACACTAATTAAAGTTTGAATGGAAGACATTCAACCAATATTAAAAATAATAAATGATACAAAAATGTAAAAGCAGTAAAAATTAGAATAGTATTTCTTGTATAAAATTTAGAAATTAGTAACGTAATTGATAAGAGAAATAAGTAATTTTTGAATTAACGTAATTAGTAAAGTCTTTGATGATAAAGAAACAAAAAATGCATATGCAGTAGAAAGTAGAACAAAGTAATACAAAAGAAGTTTGAATAGAAGTAAATTCATTTTTTGAAGCTAATGAATCAGCAATTGAAAAAATATGAACACACCATGAGTAAGCCGAGAGCAAAATAAACATTATAAAGTAATTACAATTAGATAATAAGAGTTGTATATAATTTATGTATGTAATTTGTTAGCAATAAGGTATGTACGAAAACTTCGTACAATCGATTGAATAATGAGTTATCGTTTAATATCCGATATAATAATTGTTGTTTAAATAAATAAATAATGGAACGATTTTAAACGTAAATAACGTATCATATTCTTATTACGATTACACCTACCTATGAATTCAATACACAATATATAAATAAATACATCAATTCGTATTGTTGTAAATTGTCTCCAGAAAGCGTGGGGCCACATAAATTGCATTATATCCAATTTAAATTAAAATTGTAACTTTGTTGTTGTTGTAATATACATTATTGCTTCTTGATTAGAAACAATCAATAAATTGGCGTTGTTTTCAATTTGAGAAATCGACTATCTGTTTATTTGTTATTTACCTGTGTCATACAAGTGTACAAGAAAACGTTTTACATATATTGGTGACCAAAGTTGTTATTAACATTGCCTACCGGGTAAGTTTATCATCATCTTCAAGGATTAAACCAAGGATGGTTTTTTCCGTTCCCAAATAGGCAAAGATTAGGAGCTGGTCACTCCAGCGCTTTCTCGGACGTCCCACACCTCCCCGTCCCCTCGGCTTATAGTTCCAGAGTTGTTTGGGGATGCGGAAGTCATTCATTCGGCAAAGATGTTTCCACCAATTCAGCCGATACTGGGCGATCCTGTCGAGTATACTCATAATGTTCAATTCCAGCCGTATATCTGTGTTTCTTCTATGATCATTTAGAGTGTACTTTGCTACGTGCCTGAGAAATCTCGTTTCAGCCGCTTGGATGCGACTGGTCTGGCGTTTCGTTAAAGTCCAATTGTCAGACCCATAAAGAAGTGTGGGAAGAGCCATCTCCTTGTAGAATTTTAGACGTGTTGCTTACTGAAGGGTTCGCCTAATGGTCCCGCACATAAGGTTGAACTTACGCAACTTATTCACAACTTCGTTGCTTGCATTATAAGACACACTTTAGCCCAGGTATTCAAAATTGCTAACTTGTTCCAGGACAGTATCATCTATAACAATTTTTGCCCGTACGGGATGAGTTCCACGAAAAGCCATCACTTTAGTCTTAAGTTAGATATTTGCAATCCAGAGTCTTTGCAGATTCGATTTAACAGATGTATACCCATCTGTAATCTATTTTCAGAGTCCGACAAAGGTAGGTAAGTTTATGCCTACCTTTATTATTTGGAAAACTAACACAACTAGTTTTTCTATTACTTAAGGTGTGACGTATCTGTAACAACACAATTGTCACTGACACTGACTTGATGAAAAAGTTCTTTTCCTAATCAGTTGCTTGTCAAATTCATTTTTGGTAAATTAACGTAAGCTTTCGCGGCCAGTGTTTAAACTGTCAAATTTTTCGGGCTGTTAGGTCGTGTTCCAGTTTGTCTATATTCACTTCCAAACACAAACGTTTCATGACGAAAACGTATTCGTTTCGCGGGTGTTTGTGATCTGTGTTCCCGCTCTACTGAAGATGTCCGTCATGGGTACGGACAAAACTTACACAGCTGGACCACGGCCTACAGCTTGACAGTACAACCTTACATTTTATTGGTAAATAAATAAAAGCTTAAGCTTTCCTTTTCTCTAGAACTGACAAGAAATTCCAATTTCTTTTGAATTCTCCCACTAATCAATTCAGTAATACAATTTTATTTTTAACGTATTTATATTAATTTTTGCGCAAAGCTAGAACTATTTTAAATCTATTCATGTTTTAAACTCTATTCATGTACCGAGTCACTTTATGGTTAATATAATTAAATTACCTTATGGTCCATCTTAGTGACACTAGCTTCTTTCGTTCAATGACGCGTTTCGGGATGAAATCCCATCTTCAGATACACAATATTAATTCAAAACGTAAATGTATACCACATTTTGTGGTTATGTCATAATTTAAAATGTTTAAAATCTTTTAAATAAAATATACAAAACGTAACAACTGAATCGCTCGGAGCGCTCGCATGCATATATTTGAGAAACATATATGCTACTCACTAAAACCAATAAAAGCTAGTGCACCATGCTTAAAAGGTCTACCCAAAGTACACAAAAAAGACACACCGATTAGACCTTTAGTAAATTTTACAACCGCTCCTAGCTATAAAGTAGCAAAAACCTTGGTAAAAATAAACAAACAACATATAAGCTTAGATAATAACCAGAGTATAAAAAGTTATAAAGATTTTATTGAAAAATTACGTCATATTAATATTAAGCCTAGTTACAAGCTAGTGTCTTTTGACATAGTGGATCTGTATACCAATGTCCCAATTGATGAAACTTTAAAATTACTCAAACAAAATTTAATAAATAATAATACTTTGGAAATAAGAAAAATTAATCAGCTAATATTAATATTAGAAATAGTACTTAATCAAAACTATTTTCGTTTGATGGTTCATACTACAAACAAAATGAGGGCCTAGCAATGGGTTCTCCACTCTCAGGTATCCTCGCTGATATTTATTTGAATCATTTAGAAAATACTAAAATTTTAAAAAACAATTATTTTGACAATAAAATAGTATATTATTCAAGATATGTGGACGACACCTTTGTTATTTTCAATGGTAACAATAGACAGATCGAGTCATTTAATAACTATTTAAATAAAATACATAAGAAAATAAAATTCACTATGGAAATTGAAGATAACAAAAATATTAATTTCCTGGATCTAACCATAACAAATAACGGTAATGACCTGAAATACAAAATATACAGAAAGCACACATGCACGGTTATACATGCTAAGTCATTTCATCCTCCAGCCCAAAAAATGGCTGCATTTAACAGCTTTATTGACAGATTACTTTGTGTTCCCCTTAATAACGAAGACTATGATCAAGAAGTAAATATAATAAAACAAATAGCTCTAAATAATGGTTGCAGGCCAGTAATAATTGATAAAATGATAATGAAACCTAAAAAACGTTTAGAAATAAAAATACCAACATTATTAACCAACATAATAAAAAACATAAAAAAATTCATTTCAGCTAATTATACTGGTTTGATGCCAAATATTTTAAAATCTGTTTTTAAAAGTAAAGGATATAATATTTCATTCAAAACGTGTAATAAGTTAAAACATTTTTTCAAAACTAAAATAAATATTCCTTTAAAAAATAAATCAGGAGTCTATAAAATAAAATGCGATAATTGTGCAGCATTCTACATCGGCCAATCCGGCAGAGATTTTTATACAAGATTTTTAGAGCATATTCCTAAAACAAATAATAATAATTCCAGTTTTGCACAACATTTAATAACAAAAGGTCATAATTATACTAGTTTCGAAAACAATTTCGTAGCATTACATACTTGCAAGAAGGGTAAATTAATGGATAGCCTAGAGGAGTTCGAATATATAAAGCTACAAAAAACGCAACAACCAAAAATAATATATTAAATGATCAAATGAACTTCGGATCTAATAACCTGTTTGACACTGCTATACGGTTGAATGATAATTATAGCCAGTCGTAAGGAAATCGCGGTACAGCGTGTATGCATGCGAGCGCTCCGAGCGATTCAGTTGTTACGTTTTGTATATTTTATTTAAAAGATTTTAAACATTTTAAATTATGACATAACCACAAAATGTGGTATACATTTACGTTTTGAATTAATATTGTGTATCTGAAGATGGGATTTCATCCCGAAACGCGTCATTGAACGAAAGAAGCTAGTGTCACTAAGGTGGACCATAAGGTAATTTAATTATATTAACTACAACTATTTGTTTATTTCTTTTAATAAAACATATGCGTAAGTCAGACAAACACAGTTTTAATAAAACATTCTTTTGTTCAGATGCACAGACAAAGTGGATCTATTAAACTCTTATTTATTACACAAGGTGCATTATTATACTGCAAATTTATTATATTTAATAATTTATTATTTTATACTGCGTTGTCATTTATTGTATTAGATTTGTTTGTTTTATGATCTGAAAATTGATTTCAATTTGGATTATATAACGAGCTATAAGAATGTACATAAATAATAAAACAAAACATATACTTTAATTTTTAAATTATAAATCTGACGTACAGATGGTCGTTAATTTTAACGAATTATTCAGTACAGGACTTTAATGACCAAGAAGTGAGATATTTTTGAATGTAACTTACAAATTCATAACAAAGAGAAATCGTGAGAAGAGACGGTGCTACAAAAGTCGTAATTTCAAAGAAATTGTTAAGAAAAACTTTAACAGCAACGGATTGGAGAAGAAAATAAACACAATTACCCTTATTTGTATTCGAAAGTGTAAATGTGTAGCGAAACACCCTAGAATGCTTAATTACTTGAAATAGAGACACATTTATTACTCTTTTTGTATATTTAAGAATCACGTTTCATTACATTAATGTTATCTAATAACCTTAATTTTATGTTTTACCTGTAACCTGATTAATCATTATAATGTGTTATCTAATTTTGAGCTAAGCAAGTGTGTATCAATTTACGTAGTTTGATTGTAACTCAATTTTAAGGATTGCTTTTCAAATTATACACGTGAATATAATTTTGTTTGAATTAAAGCAAAATACAATATTTTATTTAATTAAATGATAATTTAATTAATCCAACTGCGATGCTTGATTAGTACACATAATTGATTGAATTTTGTAAAAAGCATTCTTTATGGTTTAGAAAAATATTTGTAAAATACTCAAACCTAGACAAGGAATCAAATTAGTAATATATAACTTACCGTCTGTGACTTGCAATATGTATTTTCACTTAAAATTTACATGTTTCGGGACCTTGTCCCATCATCAGAATTTTAAAATCGTTATCTTATCCCATCATGCGATGGCATAATTGTCGTATATTTCAAAAAATATTGAAACACATTTAGATAAAACAAAATAAGAATACACATATACAAATAGCGCGCACAAGGTTTCGGGTGTACACCGTACGGCGACAGACCGCGCACTGGTTCATATCTACCTCGTATCATAACAGATGCCGCAAAGCAGTATCGTACAGGATGTTTGATTTAAAATGCAGCTGATCATTCAAAACATGAGGCTTGGTATCGGCATTATTGTATGCTTTATATATTTCCAATTCTTCGAGGGCGTTCATATAACGCCCTTTATTGCAAATGTGAAGGGGTTTTAGGTTAGTATTAAAGCCAGTATAGTTGTGATTCTCCGTGATAAGATGCTTAGCAAATTTAGATCTGATGTTTTCTAAGTTGTGAAAGTATGTAGGTGGCTTGTGTTCAGCGAATCTTTTTAGAAAATTTCGGCCCGTTTGGCCCACATAGAAGGCATCACAATCATCACATACCAATTTATAAATCCCTGTTTTAGTTTCAAGGGCTGTTGGTTCACGAACATGAAGATTATTTAAAATGTTGTTTGTAGTTTTATACGTGATAATAATATTATTAGTCTTATTTAAAATTGAAGTTAGAATTCTAGGCATAAAGGCCGTGTATGTCCGTGTTTTTTCGTTTCTTATGTTTTTTGAGGATACTATTTATTATTGTTTCTTTGTAACCATTTGTGATTGCAATGTGTTTAATGGTATTCAGTTCATCATAGTAGTCCTCATTACTGAGGGGCAATGACAGAAAGCGGTTAATCATGCTGTGGAAAGCGGCCATTTTTTGGGACAGTGGATGATACGATGTGGCATGTATAACTGTATCAGTTGCTGTAGGTTTTCTGTAAATATTAAACTGCAATTTTTATTGTTCCTAGTGATAGTCAAATCCAGAAAATTTAATTTCCCATTGTCCTCGTTCTCCAGCGTAAACTGTATATTACTATTAATACTGTTCAAATATTTGTGTAACCGGTCTATTTATCGACGTGTGCCTTTATAAATTAAAAATAATATGGAAACATTTATGAAGGCATTGGTATATGTGTATTCTTATTTTGTTTTATTTAAATGTGTTTTAATATTTTTGGAAATATACGACAATTATGCCAGCGCATGATGGGATAAGATAACGATTTTAAAATTCTGATGATGGGACAAGGTCCCGAAACATGTACATTTTAAGTGAAAATACGTCTTGCTGTAAGTCACAGACGGTAAGTTATACATTACTAATTTGATTATCAAATACGTGGCTTGGTACTTTAATCGGAAATATTCCATAAATATAAACTAGACAAGGAAGCCTCTCTAGATCATTGCCCAGCCACTCTAGTTAGTGGCAGTATTATTATCATGACAACCTTATATTTTGAAATAAGACAATTTAAACATATTTGAACTTGTATGATTTTAGTCCGATGACAATCACGATTCTAAAAATATGTAATAATCCGGGTCCAAGAGAAGGCACAAATTAAAAAAATGTCGGCTAATCCGACCTTCCGGGGATGATATTATTTAAACGTTCCAACAAAAAGCAATTAATAAACAGTACTAACAAAATTGAATTTATAACATGCTTAAGGAGACGTCTAGAATATTTGTAAGCAAGTCAAAAAAAAGGTACCGTAATAGTAATTTGAAATAAGATGAAATTTGATAAGTGAAAATGTTACAATACGAAGGAAATGATAAGGTGAAAGTTGATAAGACGATGAAGTCTGTTTTACTGTAAAGCTATCCTCAATGTACGTGAAGGCAACGTAATATTAATCAGAATTAACGTGACTTTGGTAACGTCACTTTATGAGATACATCCATTTATATTCTTTATACACGACATAGAGGCATAGTACGGCCACACTATGAAATACAGAAAAGTGGCAAGAGTATATTTCGAGAATCTAAAACTATACTACATCGGTCAAGACGTTTTTAATTACACGCTACATAGCTTTAGTGGAAATAACGAATATAATAATTAATAATTACAAATTTACGTGCTTTTCGCTTGTAAACTACTTAATTTGAAACTACTTAATTCAGTCATTTGTTAAGTCCATCTTAGTTGTATAGACACAAGTGGTGAACAAAGTAGATTGTTTTCAACTTCCCCGCATGATGACGAATATTATCAGTTTGCCTGAGAAACTGTTTGGAAACAAACAGTGCTAAACGATCGAATTCGAGGTGGATTTGATCCTATGAGACTTCGGATAGCGAAGTTGTACTAAGGTCTTCAAGGAAGCGAAGTTGACAATATACTGCAAAGTAAACATTATTAAAAACCAATCACTATCAAGTAATTTTGCCAGTGTACAATAAATTTTCGTCTCTTACACATTAAATTAATTTACGTTTGTGTTAAGCAGAGTTAAATATTTCAATAATTTCTTATCTACTTCAAATTTCTTTCATAGAGATAATGGTATTCAATAGATATGTGTGCGAGGACAAAAGTCTACGAACTTTTGTTTACAAACAGTACACTGCAGAAACATTGTACGTATATACTATTTAGGCCGTGCAACAGCGACTTTAATTAAGAGAAATGAAATAATCTGGGGACCAGCATACACAGTGAGGGAGACGTAACAGGCATAGAAGCATTAACACCAGTGTAAAACAAAAGGTTTCCTGTTTATGTAACTGTCGCAAGGGACACATTGTCCGTTAAGATATCTGTGTCGGGCTTCTTACAACTCGTCTGCGCAATTTATAGCGGGCTCCGCAGACAATTCAACTTCTCTATTTAATTGTCTGCGTCAGCACTCCACGCTGGCTGTTCTCCTATCCGATACTCAGCCACACTTGAGACTTTCACTTTAGTATTTGCAACTGATAACAATTTAACGTATTAACTTTATTTCGTCCTTATTAAACGATACGTTTACAACAATGTGCTGTGAACGCAATATAAGTACATTCTCATAAGTTAAACTAATAATTTAAGAATTTGATGGTTTATTTAATTGTCTAAGACAGCAAAAGTATATAGGTTAAACACTTTAGTAAAACACTTACGTAAAATGTATACCGATTACTAGAAACATATTTTTATAGTATTTAGAAACATATTAAAAATCATAGTATCATCATATTCGGTTTTTGCCATATTTTTACACTGGTTGTACTTTTATAAGTAGGGGCTACAGTGTATATACGGTGAGGAGTGTTCACGATAAAATAATCGTGTTATTAATCAGTATTTTATTTCTATTCCTCTGTGGTTGCGTGAGATGTATGTCAGGTGACTTTGGCGGAGCAAGAGATTTGAATAAAAACTTGAGATTTTCAACTTCACGAGAGAGCTGAGGTTTACATACATAGTTTGTAACGAATGACAAGAAGAACAAAAAAACCTATTAACCAATCTGATGTCAATGTATTATTGTCATTACTGTATAAGTATCTGTCGGCCCACTATTAAGTGAATGTTTATCAGTCATTTTCTACGATTACTCAGTCATTCTCCTTAACAAATCTTGTCTAGTTCATCGTGTACCTTCGTTGTATCGATACAGTATCGGTCATAGACAATATTGTACTCCAGCTCTGGCCGTGATAATGCGACTTCGCTATAAAGCGACAACTTAAAATGCAAGGGAACTATAACACTTTGTAACTTTTAACAGTTAATGATTGGCTACAACTATTTGTACCCAAGTATAACATAGCGTTTAACCATCTACGTTATACTTTATTTTGCAAACGGTTAATATCGTTATTGTCTTTTAAGCAACACACGTGCGTTTTTACATAATATACTACTGCGTAAATAAACGAAAACGTTCTAACGATATGAAACACTACACTGTCCGGGTGCAGCGTAATTTGATGCTCAAGAAAGAAGAAAGAAGATTGGCGAGTTCAAGGTCGCCCGCTGGAGAACGCGTTCAGGTCCATCACGCTCATTATCGTGTCCAGATCCTAAGGTATTTGTCTAGTGGCCTTGAAAATTTAATAACTCAAGACTTAAAGTTAAAAACAACAACAAAACTTAATAAAAATTATCCATTACTGTTCCTAGAACTGATAATTCAAATTTTGGACTGCTTGAATTATGACGTGTTTTTATTGGAATAAAATGAACCGTGCTGCTTCTTAACTAATTTAATAAGTATAGGGCCTATTATTAGTGCATGTACTTTTTCAAATTACGTATATTCTCTGTCATATGTTGCAGGAATATGATGAAGACAATGTAATAAAGTTAAGCAAGTGAAGACGTGCAAGATGTTCTTACATTTGGTACTACGACGTTGGAGAACCCTCACCTACTCACACGTACCAAATATTACACTGCCGTTTTCCGCTTTTCTAAATTAATAACAGACACCATAAATGTGCCACTGTGTTGCCATAATATATATTGTAACTGGTGAGAAAAGGATAATAGTTGACTAAATATTTTTTGAAGGTGCCAAATCTGCTACATTTTGAACTACATCGAGAATATCTAGTTGGCGAATTAATCATTTATGAAGTCATACTGCATTCTTAAGTAACGTAATCGCCTTATAATTGCAAAATCACATATAATTAACTGTTCTGCAATATGATACTTGAAATTCAGCTAAGAAATACACATGCTTAACCGTAGCAGGATTCCAGGGTGACGTGAGAATATGCAGGGATTACGCCACATGTGGCCAAGGGGTAGCAGGATTCCAACTGTGTGAACACAGGTTTGATCTACAAAGTGAAAAACAAACTGCCACGTGTGGTCTCTTGGTCTCCAATTTACCAACCTTCGTGATCATCGGCAATCTTCTTGAGACTAGCCAGACATTGGTTATCCTACACCATAACCATAAAAATATATTTTCTTAAATATATAAATTTTATAAATATAATTATAAATAATTTTATAAATATAATTATAAATAATTTTATAAATATAATTATAAATAATTTTATAATTATATATTCAAATTTGGTTGTACGGTATATCAACTAATTGTTTTTTTATCTATCCTGTTTATGTGTCAATCGTTTTCTGTGCATTCCTTATTGTTTGCTTGTACAACACAGTTGTGTTGTTTGTTCAGATTTATGCCACTACATAACTCATCTCAGAAGGTACACAGTAATTAAGAACTGGAACCAATTAATTTTTAACGTAAGTGTAACTTTCTTTCCTTTTTTGTTGTTAATTGTCTCAAGTATAGTCAGCTGTAAACTTATTAAAACCGCAGTTTTTAACATTTAGTTTTGTTTCTTTATCAAATATAGCAACTTATTTTTTCAATTAATTAGGCATCGACTGAGTCTGTTGTTTTCTCAGGAATAAAGTTATTTTACCTCATCTGTATGTCAATGTGGGTGTGAAACCTCATATAGGATATGTATTTTAATTTAAACAGGATTGTGTATAATTTTGTATCCTTATAGGAAACAAAATGACATTGAGGATAACATTTTAATGTAACAACCACTCAACGGTTAAACACACAATGTCTAACTGACAAACTTGATATCTAACCGAGGCACATGATAAGACTTATTTTTTACCTTTGCATTTTCATCTTATAGTTGAAGTAGTTGTAATTAGTTTTCAGTCCATAGCTGAAAATATGGTCAGTAATAAATTAAACAGTGAATTAATATTCACTTACATATGTGTATTTTTCTAGTATGTTTAGTCAGTGAGCAAAATATATTAATTTAGTTGGTACAAGTTATTTCGTTAAAATTTTGTGTACAGTAATTAACGATTGTATAAACAAAACTGACAATAACAAAATTACGGCTTTATTTGGACGTATCACAGAAACGTGTGAGCAGTATAATAACAAATTTCTACAAATTACAGACGTAAGAGAGTGACTAATTATAGAGATTTCTTACTTCGATGTGTACTTCAATTCGCTTTTAGGCTTGCCTGTGTAAACCAGAGTTACACGCCTACAATAGGTCGCTAATGAGGGGCTCCGGCATATCCATCTTAATTTGGGAATACTTGTTGAACAAGCCGCCACAAGTAGTTTTGTAGTAGTGCCTCATCCCTTCTAAATAATCTTCCATGTTTGGCGCTACTAAAACTATTCAACTAAAACTATAAATAACGTTACATTTCTAGTCTACAATCACTAAACGATTCATTTTTTAAAACCTTCAGGTTAAAAGGACAAGAGTTTTTTAACAGTTTTGACTGTAGTAGTGTTGCAATACTTATGCCTTCATACGTTTGATTCAGCCTGTGCAAACATCAAAGTTGAAATAAGTTACTAATTTTAGTATTTCTACTGACTATTATAACAAACGTATGTTTTCATAAAATTGTTGAAAATAAAAATTATGTTTATTTTTTGTTAAAATATTATGTAAAAATGTAACACGTAAAAGAAGAGATATTTAGCCAGATGTAAAAATAATTTTATGGGCCTACTATCTTATTGTCGACAGTTTTTTTCCTTATTGTAGACCTTACCGGTAGCTGTGAAAGCCGAACAGTTTATTCTAGTAAGAAACTAGAAATAGTAATAAGAAACTAGTTACCGTAATTTATTAATTAATAGTGTTCGCAAGTGAAAATTTTACGGCATCTTGTGTTTCATTTCTTACCTTGAAAAGATTAGGTACGTATATCAAAGATTTCTAAAAGATGGGCTGTGTACTGGCTAAAAAGTGACTAAATCCCATTCAGTTATCTAATTTTTCAGAACACTAAAAAACAAATTGTACATAAGTTCTTAAAAACAGATAAAACTAATATGGTCCATCAGTAAACACAAGAAACAAAACAGCAAATAATGACAATGGCGTTATAGTGGTATTCAAAATTTGAAAATTAATTATATCCGTTCCTAGAGAAGATAAAATATTTAGTAGGTCTCTGTCAGTGAGTACGATAAGTGTGTTCTAAGCCCGAAGATAGCAGCACTTTTTGCAAATAATTTCTACTTTCCAGGAGTTCTATAACATATTCTGCACCTGCGTTTTACACAGAAATTTTTTGCACAAAATATTAAACTCAGTAAACATGAAAAATGTTTAAAAAAATGCTTGAAAGAATTGTTTATATTTGTCACGATAGTAATTAATGACTCCTTGGGCACTTGGAGAAACATATTAAAACAAAGGTTGTTTTTAAAAAATATATAAGCACTTAGTACGTTTTACAGTTTTTATTTAACTTGACAGCTGTTTCAGCTTCTCAAGCTATTTTCAATGAGATCAGTGAACAACTAAACAGAGGATGTTAGGGTGGTGAACATCTGTTTAGGGCGTGTATATGTGTCCGATGATGGAGGGGGGGTTGTAGAAGCTAAGGGAAGGTCAAGTGTCTGTAAAAACTAAAATAGAATTTGAATGCAAAATATAGAAATTAACTAAACTAAATTACAGCTTTAATAAAAGGGATACACAGAATTCACCAATACACAGAATCCACCGAAGGCGATTTTAACCAATACAGCCAATTGGTTACAACACAATCACTTCATAGATACAAAAAACATAACACTACCACACAACATACAGAAAGGTAAAAATATAGATTTGTTAGAAATTCTAGAAATTAGAAAAGCAATAAAAAGTATCCCAAATTTAACAAGTAAACAAACTAAATTCTGTGTATCCCTTTTATTAAAAGCTGTTATTTAGTTTAGTTAATTTTTGTATTTTGCATTCAGATTATATTTTACTTTTTTACAGACTCTTGACCTTCCCTTAGCTTCTACAACCCCATCCACCATCTTCACACTACACACAGGTCCGGATACACGCCCTAAACAGATGTTCACCACCCTAACATCCTCTGTTTAGTTGTTCACTGATCTCTTTGACAATAGCTTGAGAAGCTGAAACAGCTGTCAGAGTTAAATACAAATTGTGAAACGTACCAAGTGTTTATACATTTTTTAAAAACCTTTGTTTATATTTGTATTTGTTACAGAAAAGCATATGTCCAAAAAATTGTTATTATAATATGAAAATTTAAGAAAATGGTAATTCGGCATTTCATGTAATAATCTCATCTATTTTATCCATCTGAACTAGTCCTTTTATAATATTTTTGTTTCAATACAAAATATGTTTCTAAAAAAACTTTACTTTTGTGAAATGTAAAGTTATATCTGAGGAATATTTTATAAGTCCTGAAGAATCAAAGTTTTGTTATTGCTTCATAGATTTGCAACACCGTTGGTCCAATTTCGCCCATGTTCAGGGACATCAAATCACAAACAAAAATATTTTTGAAAGCATATAAGCCCCCATTTCTGTTTGTTTACAAGAAGTACTCGTGTAAGACTTTTATAACAATTCACACGTTTGTTTTTAGTTCTGCTGTTACTTTTCAATAGAGAGAAATTCAGATTGATGACTGTGGCCTTATCAAACTATAAATGTGGGTTGGAAAATATAAAGTGTATTTGTAAGCGTTTAACAAAATAGAGAAAAGTCTGAAAATTGGTTTGAGTTAAGAACGAGCAAAAATTGTACTAACTTGTCGGTGGCGATAGCTTTTTTACTTTACCAAATTATTGAACTGTTGCGTTATCTTGATCTTCTTAGACTGTAAAATCGAAAGAAGAGCAAAGAAGTAGCAACACGTGCTAGTTGGCGGATCTTCAGCTAAAATATAAAATTGGTAGACACCACGTTTACACCAGCAAACGCGGGACATCAACGTGATATAGAAAGAGGAAATCAGATAAGTCTAGAAAAACAGATGAGCGTAATAAATTCAAAAGAAAAATACAGTTACAGAACGAAAAGCCCATAATATTTACAAGGTTATTGGGTAGGTCAGGAGGACAAAGATGAGCACCTCTTACCTTTTTCAATTCCGTATATAACTAATAAAAGTGGGGGCTTCCATGGTGCAATTCCTGTTTTAATCGTATTATTATCCCTTGTATAGAGAACCGAGCTCTATGATGAATACGACAGTGACTAGTGTTTTGTGAACAAAGAAATTTGTTAATTTCGAATGGCTTCGAGTATAAACGACTGCACACAGGAGAACTTCCTTATAATTTGTTCTTTCATCTAATTCCGGCATTTCAAACAAGCATATTTATATATTACTATTTTTGAACATAAACATATTATCAACAATACTGTTAGAGAAGTTCATCATTTCAATTATATTTATAATTGAACGTAAACGTTATGCATAAAATCATTTTATGCACACGTAGCTGAGCACTTAAAGTACTGTATAGGTAATAATGGAGCAATTTATTAAGGTTTCGAATTTGAACCAGAAAGGACGTTAAACAAACGTATCTGTAGTGAACAGAGTTTCATCAAAACTACACTTTCATAACGTAGTGGAGTAACGTAACGTCAAAACTAGGTCAACTGGTCCACTTCACACTGAAGCAGTTGCTCCTGCATAAATACATGTGCAACGGCTGCACTTCCCTATAGACACAACGGGTTATAAAACCTTTTATTAAATTAAAAAAAAGTTATTTATGAAATGAATGGTAACTACTCTGTTATAATTATTTTACTCAGTCGTACTCGTAAGTAAACATAATTACACTTACCTTATTTTGTTCGTTCAGTTGCACAATGCCTCTGAAAATAAAATGACAAACTTCTTTTTTCTAAGAAACAAATAGACAAAAAATAATTTTGAAATCCGCTGCGCTATGTTTAAAGCTATTTTTTTCCGTACAAAAGTTGTATGAAAGGCTTGTTATTTGTCTGTTGATGGATTTAAATCGATTCAATAAAACGTAACCACCTCATTAAAGAAATAATAATTTTAATTATTGTTTTAAACATTTCACTGTCTTTCACCGTCCTTGAAGTAAATTTTTAGATTAATAGCAAACCACTTTTTCAATGAATTTATTTTTTATTTATTTTGTAAAACGTGTTTCGGGTCTCATTTAATTCCTAATATGTTTATTATGAATCAAATCATATACTATAAAATGATTATAAGTGATTCAGACTAATAAAATGATTTTATTTAATTATATATACTAGTTAATTTTCTCTATTTCAGTGTTATCAGCTTTTAACGAAACACCGAAGAAGGGGATACAACAGGTCCCCGAAAGTAATCTGAAAAACAATTAAAACGTAATTTTTCAAACATTAACTAATACATAATTAAATAAAATTAGTATATTAGTCTTAATTATTTAAATTCAACATATGGTATACGTATTAATTCCTAATGGACATATTTTACTAGGTGTAGGTGATGATATTTCACGGTGCCGGAAAACATCAGCAATCTCAGGTTTTATTCAACATTTTAATAAAAATCAAGCTTAATTCAACAATCCTTCCACTCAGTTGCAAAACTCCGTTGTTAACAATCGTTAAAATTATTAAGCCGCATTTAAGAAGAAATAAATATTTAATATAATTAGCATTAATGACAACGCACAAATCTTACTCATGTCTTCTCCTCAAACCCAACGTTGACAGATGATCTTCCTGCACAACTAGGCCTATGCTGTTAAAAACGTCTAGAAACTAACGCTGCTACCGCCGACTGCGCTTTATACATCGTCGCCAAGGATAAGAATAACGCAATAAGATATTGGAGTCACTAGTGTTCGTCTGATTCATGTAAACATTTGGACATGTTGTCTGCAGCATGTATGTATTTGTAGCTTCTTAAGCGTCCATTGTTCTGTCGTAAGCCATCAAGGTCAGTGCACAATCAACGTTTTCCAGCGCTTGTCCTCATGACAGTTTAAAAAGTTTTTCATCTTGAAAATACCTTGCTGTGTCCACAGTCGTATATTCAATCCTCATTAGCATTCTAAAGTCTGTCTTCGAAATTATCTGATGAGACAAACCAGTATAACGCCTTGGAGTGCATGCGTTGTCCGCTAGTTTCATTCTGGACAGTGCGGTCGTGTAAACTATAAGGAGTACGTCTGGCCACTGCGTGAAAGTGTTACCAATAGTGAATAAATAAACCAGTTTTTCACCTCAAATACTACAAACGATCGTTCTACAATAGTAGAGAAACGTCTTTTATAGGTTACTATCGGTTGCCTGTCCTCCCTCACATTCAATGAATAATAGATTTGTACATGATTTGATATTCCAAGCAATAGACTTGTACAAGTTAATGAGAAAAAGGGACGAATTTTGACTATTTAATCTAGATACGATATAATCATTATTTTCCTTTTTTCTGCCATATGAAGTTGTCTAATGTTGTCGATGATGTTTTTGTTACTTAAGTGTATATAATAGATTAGAGGTTTTTTTGAGTCGCTTTGAACACTTAAAAATATTTTTTAATTTCAGGAAATGATCAACTCTTTATAAGAACACAAACTTTCACCCTCGGGGAACCTGTAACCCCTAGAGGGCGCGTCCCCAGTTGGCGGATAGGGGGATGCCCTAACCGGCTTAGGTCGGCGGGTAGGTAGGAAATAAAATACCACCCGCGGACCAACAGTTGGGGCAGAAGGAGCTCCTTAGCTGTAGAGAAAGGAGACCCTGCTAGGAGAAGGTACTCTGAAATAAAACCCTGGCCCTCCAGGTTGGGGGTTGAGCCATTAGGCTAACTCCTCAATACTCGGAAAACCATTTATTGTGAAAAAGCCTAGCAAACAGCTTCGAAAGGATCGGATAAAACAGACACGACTTAAGTTACGAAATAGGACACCGAACTTTGGTATTTGGAACGTACAAGGTCTCTCTCAGAAATTAAATGAGGTTATTTATGAAATGAACAATGCCAACATAGACATAGCTGTAGTCACAGAAACTAAGAAAAAAGGACCGGCTCTGATAACCTTAGATACTATGACCATTTTTATAGTAGGGTAGCAAAAGGAAAGAGAGCGCAAGAGGGGGTCTCTATTCTTATACGCAAACACCTAAGAAGATTCATAACTAACTGGGAAGCAGTAAACGAGAGAATTATAAAAATGAACTTAACCATCTACGGATATCGAATAACCATTCTTGGTATTTACGCAATAACAGAAGACGCGCTAATAGAGCTCAAAGACCGCTTTTTTGAACAACTGCACCAGGTAATATCCACAATCGGCAGCTCTAGAGAAATCATATTACTTGGTAATCTAGACAGTAGAGTCGGCAAACAAGAGCAGAGTAAAGTTGTAGGGAAGCACGGCGAAAACATTCTAAATGAAAATGGCTAGAAACTAATAGAAGTTTGTAAGCAAAATAATTGCGAATATTAAATAGATTTTATCCACACACAAAAATTCGTATGTACACCTGAACCCAAAACTTTAGGCAACTGAAATCAATCATTGATTATGCTATAATAAAAAAAAAAGAAATTTCAAGATGTATGGGTCTATAGGGGGGCAACATGTGGTTCGGATCACTACCTTCTCAAAATGAGAATTGCATTCCGAGAAGAAAAGAAAGTAACAAAGAACATACAAAAACAGAAAACCAGCAAGGGTCGGAAAAAGAAGTAAGATATAACTTAAATAGCCTAGACCATTACAGCGTTAGGACGTTATATGGAACTCGGTTGGACGGAAAACTGGAGAACAAGCAATTTAGTAGTGTTGAAGAACACTATATGCACATTCAAAATTGCATACACGAAGCCGTAAAGGGAGCATTGGGATGTTATGAAAAAGAAAGAAAGGCAACGCCTTACTGGTGGAATAAAGAAGTAGAATTACTAATCAAAAACAAGAAAGAGAAGTACGAAAAATTTCTAACAACCAAAACAGTTGAGGAAAAGATAACATACAAGGAGGCACAAGCAGCGGTGCGAAGAATGATAACGCAAAGGAAAAATGAAAAAATGGGATAAGCATTGCGCCCGACTGAATACTTATATAGGAGGCAAACAATGCACAGAAAGTTGAAAATTCCTAAAGTCCATAAGACGGAAAAAAAGAAAGATTTAATATCGCCAATATCTCTACAAAAATGGGACTAATATTTTAGTACCTCCTACGAGAAATCAGACCAGAATTTCAAAATAACACCGATTATGAATTCGACAACATTAGAACGACTTCCTCACCTGTAAGGTTAACCACGGAAGAGATAAAGGAAATATGTCGACATCTGAAAAATGGTAAAGCCCCCGGACCTGGCAACATCCCAGCGGCACTGCTCAAATTTGGCAAAACAAAATTATATGAACATCTTACGAAACTATTCCATAGATGCATAAATAATTAACAAGTACCGCAAGAATGGAAAGCATCTTTTGTATCAACCATTCACAAAAAAGGTAAAACAATTGAATGCGACAATTACTGTGGAATTGCAGTGACGAGTTCAATCAGTAGAGTGTATGGAAAACTTCCGAAGGAAAACATTGAACATCAATACTCGGACATGGAAGCAGAGGAACAAGCTGGTTTTCGGGCGGGAAGATCAACCATAAATCACTTATTTTGCTTGACGCAAATCATAGAAAAGGAAACTGCTGTAAATTATAGATACGTTACACGTACATGTTCTTCTACATTTATAGAAAGTTGTATTTATATTGCTAAGTTATATTATACAAATTTAGTAAAGAGATAAATGTTTCTTAAATACATCTCAAACACGTAAATACTATAAACAAAATAACTTTTATAGTAGTAGGTCTACAGGTCTAATCAATGTTAATATGAAAAAACTAGTACATAAAAAAAGAAACTAAGATTATGTAAACTACTGATTCGTGTCGTAGACTGCGCCACAAATACTATCGCACCAGAACGTCTATTATGAATTTTATTTGAAACATAAGTTTAAAAAAAAAGTACTTGGGAGCAGGATATCCGTTTATGAGTTCATCAGTATACTCCGAAGTTCACAAATGGCATGAGTGTGCTACTAAACCCAATAACATTTGCATCGGTGTAGGTATCGAAATTATCTGTAATTTAGGCTGTAGTTAACTGTGATGTATTCGCTAAAAAAAAGACAATCGTGTGATCGCCGTTACCGATAGAATAATAAATTTTGTAATAGTGAAGTTAATAACTAAAGAAGATGATGGTTGCTAGCAGCAAGATAAGGTATGGCCACAAATGTCATCTGTAGTTACGAACGTGATGTGTTGGTAGATTTATTATTCTCGGAGTATCTTGTGCGACGTATGTGCCCCACACGCACCGTGTCAACTGTCAATTTACGCGATAAAGAATTCATCCTGCGTAGCCACCGCACGCCTTTGAGTCTACACTTGTAACGATCTGAGCTAAGAGTGTTCAATATTCTGTAACAACGAACAAGATTATAATAAATTATGTGTTAAGTTAGTTACAGCTTATATTTAGATTTCGTAGACGTTAACAGAATTCTAAAAATGGTAATTGACAACAATTCTTTGGCCCATTCTTCGACATAATTCGTGATGTAACAAAAATATTCAGTATGGTAAATGCCATCGAAAACATTGTAGTCTTTTGAAAGTCAGATTGTTATAAAATATCTAAAGTCTGAAATTCCAAGTGAGTACAATCAAACGATTAAAGGAGAAAAAAGATAGACATGTTGCGCAGACGTTACTTATGTTCTGCAGTTTTCAATGCTATCTCCGTGTGATTTTAACTCATATTTTCAACTTAAAATAAATATAAGCAAAATTCAATTAAAAGCCGCCGATGAGAGTAACTTTGGCATACATAACGAATAAGTCTACATAAACAATTTGTCCCAACATATTACATAAAATAAAGTTGAAATGAGAAATAATTTTTATTGAGAAAATAAATATGAACATATAGCAACGTTACAAGTAATGTCATAAGTGAATACAACTTTGTTTATATCAAATGCAACTCTATTGTGTTTAAACCATCGGCAGGACCCTACAATTTTGTGTGTTCATTGCGTTAAGTTTGTGTTCGTTGCACAATAAACTTTTCTGTATTACTTTGAAAGCCGATTAAATATTAAAAACATTAATTCTGAATATTTCCTTTTGTAAGAAGATACAATGACATAATATTATATCTCCAATAGTGGCTGATCCCGGCCCAAGTGGGCCGAAACAGTTTAAGAAAAGTAACGTCCCGCAAGTGCGGACCGGAAGAGTTAATTTGTTCAGCCCAAGCGGGCGAAAATTATGTGTCTTGCATTAAATATTTGTCTGCTGGTCTTCCATTATGATTGAAGATGTTGTGTAGGATGTATTAAATTACATTAAGAAATAAGAGAAGTGGACTGTATACGAATAGTTTTAATAATTTGAATGATCACATTACAGCTGTAATAAATTGAAAGAAGGCTGGCTAATGCTGCATATTGAATCAATAATTAATAAATTTAGTTAAGAATGAAGTTGTGGCGCTAGTTGGCCATGATAGAAAATAGTAAGGCCTAAGGCCTACATCTAATGTCGACACTAACTTGACGGAAAGGTCCGGCGAACCGAACGCCGAGATTACTGAATGTGCACTGGTCAAAGTACGATTACGCGAACGTTGATGAGATATAAATCAGATTAGCCAACCTAGTAAAATAAAATCATCGCGCTACCGTCCATAAGCTGCCCGTCAAAAATCAAAAAAATTTTTAATACATTCTTTAATAAATTATAATACATTTACAATTCAATTTGAAATAGTGGAGTTTTAATAATTAGAATCAGCTTCAAGGCTGAGTTGAACCTTGAGTTGAGATTAGATAACGGCAATCGGCCGCTAATTTGAGATAAGCATGCAGATAGGCGACTGTAGGCCAAGGTTTGGCAAACAGCTGTTTCATGTACCACTAAGTCTGGTTAACCAATATTACTGACACAAGTGCGCAGTACGTAACATTACAAAACATGAACGAAAAATACATAATATGCAAGTCATAGAGTTAGCTTAATGCTAGCTAAGGTCCGTAGACCTGTACAGAAGTTCATTACATGAATAAAATTGTTGTTGAACATGTTACAGTTGCATGTTTCAATGTATATTCAGGAGGGCGACATGTATCGACCTAAATACGCTATTCCTGAAGTTTCAGGAATTTACAATGTATGCCAACGTGTGAGCAAGCTAGATGCTGAATGTAGCCCAGATATGACGTGTATGTCATAATTTAAATAAAGAATTGTGCATGCTTACTTACAAAAATGAATAAAATATAAGTACAATATAAATAAATTAGACAAGGCAGTTACACACGGTAGACGCTTACAATAGTTTACATCGACACAATTTATGTGAATACAACAATAATAATTGCATAATTACAAGATAAATAATTGTAATGTCAGCCAACAATACAATACTGAAATTACAGAAACAATTTAACAATTTAAGACATTCACAAAATAGTACATATTTATCAGCAACAATATAAAGAAATGAATGCATGGTTACTTGACAGCAAACATGCGAATATTATGTAATAACATTAATAAATAAGACCACCCAAAGACATGCAGTACACCCCATGAGATCAATGAAAGTGTGACATAGTATGCCACAAAAATTAACATACAATACAAATATTAAGATATCACCAGAACTGTGATACTCAGAAGCGTGCCATGACGCAAAATTGACAAAAATATTGTGACAATCCATCACAATCATGTTGACCAAATGGTCGTAATAAATAATAAGTCAATGGCGGACTAAAGCCGCATTGTGCTGTAACCATAGTGTCACATCTCGTCTCGCGCTGGCAATAGACATAATTTATGTATTGGTCTCCGCAAAACACCCGTAGGCGTGCGAATGTCCACGACGCGAACCAAATTATCTGGGCCGGGAAATGTAGCGATGATCACGCCAAATTTCCAGGCTAATGGAGGCAAGTTGTCCTCAATGAGCAAGGCTAAGTCACCAATGGAAACATTATCTTTGGCAAACTTCCACTTGTGACGCTGTTGCAGCTGGTGCAAATAATCGCGAGACCACGCCTTCCAAATGCCCTGGACAAACCTCTGAAGTAATTGCCAACGACCAAGGCGAGAAACAGGAACGTGAGAAAGGTCTGGGTCAGGAATCGCAGTTAGGGGCGCGCAGATCAAAAAATGGCCAGGTGTAAGTGGCACCGGGTCATTAACATCCGAAGAAATAGCAAATAAAGGTCGAGAGTTCAGACATGCCTCTATCTGAGACAAAACGGTTGTGAACTCTTCGAAGTTTAGTATAGATTTGCCTACCACGCGCCGCAAATGAAATTTCAAACTGTTGATGCCGCTCTCCCAAAGGCCACCGAAATGAGGTGAGGAGGGCGGAATAAATGACCATGATATCCCCTGAGAGGATGTGAATGACTTGATCGAGGTGATGGCATCCTTATCGTGCCAAAAGTTGTAAATGTCATGTAAGATGGTGCGGGCCTTCCTGAAGTTCGTGCCGTTGTCGGAGTACAGTTGACTAGGTATACCCCGACGTGCCATAAAACGACGTAAAGCAGCTATAAATGCGCTGGCAGTAAGGTCGGACACCAATTCCAGGTGAATAGCCCTAGTTGCTAAGCAAACAAACAGAGACACGTACGCCTTAGTAAGAGTTCTAGACTTCTGCCCGCCATGACGAATCATGAAGGGACCACCATAATCAACCGCGCAAAATAGAAACGGCCTTGAAGGAGTGACTCTAGGGGATGGCAAGATGCCAAGCCTCTGAACCTGCTGTGTGGCGCTAAACCTGATGCACTTGAGACACTTACGAATAATGGAACGGATGACTAGCCGGGCATTAACAATCCACCAACGTTGACGCAGTGAATGATGCACGAGCTGCGCACCAGCATGAAGCAAACGAATGTGTTCGCGTTCGATGATAAGGCGTGTGACATGCGCCGATGGGGGTAGTACGATAGGATGTTTCGAGTCGTAAGGTAACTGGGAATGCTGCAATCGTCCGCCCACGCGTATCACTCCAGTGTCGTCAAGAAACGGGTCGAGAGAGGCTAACTTGCTTCTGATGGAAACAGAAGATCCGTTCCGAAGACAACTAATTTCGCCTGGGAAGTGGGTCGATTGAGATTGCCTTATAAAGAAATTAAGAGACTGATGAATTTCCGCAGGGGTCAGATCGCCCGAAAGCCTGTCCGCAGGTGAGTGCCTAATATTTCTGATGAAACGAAAACAGTAAGCGTATACACGTGTCAGCCGGTGTAACGAGGAAAAGTCCAACGATAAGTCAACAGCCAGGGTAGACATTAGCGAACGGTTATGTGTAGTTTTCTCTTCCGCGATGACTTCCGAAGATGATGGAGTGGCCGGTACGAAAGATGGGAAAGGATTAGACTCTGACGATTGAGACAGACAGCCAGGACCGTGCCACCAAAGCGAGCAATTGCGCAAAACGTCCGGGAGACACCCCCTAGAAATAATATCAGCAGGATTGCGTCGCGAATCAATGTGATGCCAGGTACAAGTTTGCGTGCGACGCAGAATTTCAGCAACCCTATTAGCGACGTATGTTTTCCAACGCGAAGACTGCGCATGAATCCAGTAAAGAGCCACCATAGAATCGGAATGCAAATGTACATCCTCAATGAATGAATGAAGAGCAGGAATAATTTTAGACACAAGTCGCGATAATAACAAACAAGCGCAGAGCTCGATACGAGGTAATGACACTTGGCGCAAGGGAGTCACGCGAGATTTTGAACACAAAAGACGACAGGAAGCAGTAGCATCTTGATAAATGACTCGGACATACACACAACAGCCGAACCCTCTCTCGGAAGCATCCGAAAAACCATGCAACTGAACTGTAACCGCCTGATGGTTGCAACGAATAGATCGCGGGACCACTATTTTACCAATCAGACTTAATTTGTTACACAAAGAATGCCAATACGACAGTGACTGACCGGAAAGCGGTTCATCCCAACTAAGCTTACAAAGCCAGAGTCGCTGCATGAAGTGTTTATACAAAAAGACAACTGGTCCGATTAAACCCAGTGGATCATATATTCCGGCGATTATTGAAAGAATTTGCCTCTTGGATATGCTATGAAGAACCGGAGATAGGTTGACATCAAACAAAAATGAATCAGCAGTGTTGTTCCAAAGAATGCCCAGGGTACGCACATTGTCCTGTTTATTTAGGGGTCGTGAAAGGTTGTGATGACTTGCGACCGCTGTGGGTTCATTTGATGCCCATTTGTGCAACGTGAAACCATATTGAGCAAGTAACGCACCTAGGTCGGATTTCAGATTAGTCAGATCGGGGATAGTGTCAGAACCGGTAAGTAGATCGTCTACATAAAAATCGTTAGTGATGGCTAAAGCCGCTTGGGGAAAGGAAGTTTGATTGTCTCTAGCAATTTGTAAAAGGCACTGTGTGGCCAAAAAGGAGGCGCTAGCCGTGCCGTAAGTTACTGTTCGCAGCGCGAAATGCTTAAGTGGTTCGAGGGGAGAGTCACGCCACAAAATACGCTGATAGTGACAGTCCTCTTCAGCAACGCGAATCTGACGATACATTTTTTCGATGTCAGCAATCAGGACATACTTATGTGTGCGAAACCGCAACAGAATAGAGAAGAGATCTTGCTGAACATTGGGGCCTACCAATAATAGGTCATTTAACGAAAGGCCATTTGTAGTCTTGGAGGAACCATCAAAGACAACGCGCAATTTTGTGGTCAACCTAGAATGTTTAAACACGGCATGGTGAGGCAAGTAATAAATATTTGACGATCCTAAATTGATAGCGCCATGATCAATGGGTGTCATGTGCCCAAGCTTCATGTATTCCCCGATAAAGTCTGCGTAGTCGCGAGCGAGCTTGGGATCGCGCCTGAATCGACGCTCCAAGTTTAAAAACCTTGATTCGGCACTTGTGTAGGATTCTCCTAAGTGAGGATTATCAGACTTGAATGGGAGCGACACTATAAATCTACCCTCGTGGTTGCGCTGAGTGTAGCGCATAAAATGCTCTTCGCAAGCCGACTCGCCATTAGGGGTATCGCCGGGGATCGTTTCTGCCTCCCAAAATCTCTCAAGAGATTGCAGGATTTGGCTGTCATTGTTCCTTGCCAAGAACGAAACAGCAGGACCCTGGGTGTGGCAGTGCTTGGGCAGATTGCCGGCCAAAATGTAACCCAGTTTTGTCTCCTGAATGATAGGGAAGTTGGGTCCGCGTGTGTACTTATTAGCTAGTATTAAATCTAGATAAAATTGAGCCCCCAATAGTATGTCGATCTGTGAAGATATATTAAAATCTGGGTCGGCGAGAAAAATTTTATTTGGAATGTGGAACCGGTTGATGTCAAACGATATTGAAGGCAGATTATGAGTTAAGTTAGATAAGACGGCAAATTTGGCCTCGAAACTATGTCTCTGATAGCGAGACATAATACGCATAGAAACAATGTCAGTAGCGCAACACGCTGTGTTGCTTATTCCTGTAATCGGAATATTAGATCGGGTTAGTTTGAGGTGCAATCTTTTCGCAAATGATTTCGTACAAAAATTGATCTGAGACCCGGCGTCAAGAAGTGCGCGCGCCTTATGCCTATTGCCAGCCTGATCAATGACATATACAACTGCAGTGGATAAAAGTACATTGTTTTTACACTGTAATTTAAATGAGCAGTAGTTACTGCTGGCAGCTGCTGATTTCGGCACGTAATTAGCGTGCAGCAAGGTGTGGTGACCCTTTGAACAAATTTTACAAACCTGTTTACTTTTACAATTTGTTATCAAATGACCTGCTCTAAGGCAGTTAATACAACATTTATGGTTTTCCACCAATTGCCCCCGCTCAGCGGCACTTAATATGCGAAAATTATTACACATGTAAAGCGGGTGATCAGATTTACAGCACACACATGAATAATGCCTTGCCGTAGCATGATAACTCTTAAAGGTACTGCTGCCAGCAGTATTTCTTAAACTACATTTCTCAAACTTATTGTTTGGTTTTACACTAGGTTTATTGAATTGCCGTCCGGGTTCAATTGGCATAGTATTTTCTAAAAGCTGTCGGCGCAAATTCAAAAAATGAGTAAAGTCTTGAAAACTAGGCAAGTTGTCAGGGTCTATAGACTCCTTCCAACGTTTTAAAGTGATAGGGTCAAGTTTAGTGGAAAGAAATTGTATAGTAATAAACTCAAATAGGTTTACAGACAGCTTCATTGCCGCCAGCGAATTAACAGAAGACGTTATAGTATTCGTAAACTCAGCCAAGCTTTGGACTGAGTCCTTTATTGTGGACTTAACCTGAAGTAGGTTCTGTACATAATATTTTGCTAATATAAATGGATTATTGTACCTATCGGACAGCAAGTTCAACGCTATTACATAATTCTCTTGACAAATTGGTAATGATTTAATTAAGTCTAATGGTTCACACTTCACTGATGAATGCAAGTAATGCAGTTTCTGTACTGGTGTTAAATCTGATCTTGAATGCACCAGATCATTAAAAATTGAATAGAAATGTTGCCACTCAAGTATGTTGCCTGAGAAGCAGGGCAAACTTATCGGTTTTAAATGCACAGGCGTCGATAGTACAGGAGGCACAGTCTGAGTATTAACAGTGTCAAGAAGTTGTAAAATGTTTGCCTCAGTTGAGTATATCATTTCCTCAACCTCGACTCGGTCTGCCTGAGCAGTGCTCACGTCTTTACTTATAAGCTCTACCTCAGACTGTACTTCGTCGTACTTCGAGGCTAAGCTCTTAAGACTTTCTAATCTCACAGTCAAAAACTGTTTTGTGGTTAAATTAATGTCAAATGAATTTACCGCGGATTGTATCCGCACTATCGCGGACTTTAATCCGCCTCTCTTTCTGGTCAGCACCTTGAGGCCTTCCTCAGACATTCTTTTACGCACCTTATTACTGTTGCTGGTGGTACCTGGTCAGCGACGTCCCGCAGCGTCGGCTCCTTGATGATGATGGTGAACAGCTGGCAAGATGACCACCCTGAGGCACTGCAGCCGGCAGGAACTTGCTATCACGTTGCCTGAAGACGACGAGAGAAGTGGCGACGCAAATCACGCCACGGTCGCATTAGCTAACGTGCTAACCCGCCCGTGATGGCCAGAAAAAGATACAAAAGACATTAAGTGGAAATCCAGGTCCGGAGTGACCAAAAATATGGCTGATCCCGGCCCAAGTGGGCCGAAACAGTTTAAGAAAAGTAACGTCCCGCAAGTGCGGATCGGAAGAGTTAATTTGTTCAGCCCAAGCGGGCGAAAATTATGTGTCTTGCATTAAATATTTGTCTGCTGGTCTTCCATTATGATTGAAGATGTTGTGTAGGATGTATTAAATTACATTAAGAAATAAGAGAAGTGGACTGTATACGAATAGTTTTAATAATTTGAATGATCACATTACAGCTGTAATAAATTGAAAGAAGGCTGGCTAATGCTGCATATTGAATCAATAATTAATAAATTTAGTTAAGAATGAAGTTGTGGCGCTAGTTGGCCATGATAGAAAATAGTAAGGCCTAAGGCCTACATCTAATGTCGACACTAACTTGACGGAAAGGTCCGGCGAACCGAACGCCGAGATTACTAAATGTGCACTGGTCAAAGTACGATTACGCGAACGTTGATGAGATATAAATCAGATTAGCCAACCTAGTAAAATAAAATCATCGCGCTACCGTCCAAATAGATAACACAGAATAATAACATATAAACATCAAAATATAAAAGACATATAGAAAAACCAATTATAAAATAATTGTAAATTGCTTGGGTAGCTGACAAGAGTATCAACTTTGAATCATTATTAAATTTTAAGCCACAGCAAATCATCTACGAAAGTTACTAGTAATGTTTTTATTAAATAAAATTTACTTTAAGTATAAATAATTATTATTTTCTACAGAACACCTACTTTAAGTTAACTATAAAATTTAATTTTAATAAAACTTGAAACGACGTATTATTTATTTTACTTTGAATATTCATATTATTTAATTTATGTACTGGTTTTACTTCGTTAGCTCTAACTACAATCCTATATGAGTTCTTTCTTTGTTTTTAAAAATAATTTTTTGTTTGCCACCAGTATTTCTGTTGTGTTACCGTTGCGAATCAGTCATTGTGAGTGTGTGCCCATGTGTGCCTGCGCGCGTGTGCGGCTCCTAGATGTAGACGATGGCAATGACGGTGATGGTCCTGATGCTCCTTAGTCGATCGTGGTATGTTCTGTTTACATGTTCTGTTTACAGCTTGATGATGATGCTAATAATGATGCCGTTCTCTGTTGCTAATCAAGCCAACATAGTGGCCCTGTGAGTAAGTTATTAGCGTCTGTTCCTTGTTTAAAACTGTCGGAGGCATTTATAGCTTGCAATAATTCTGATATGTCAGATATCGAAATATGCCGTTTCTAGCATGTTCAATTGGTCTCTTTTCCAACAGACGTTTTGGTCTAACATGACTTTTTGTCTGTTTTTGCAATAACGGTAGAATTGATGTTTAAGCTAATATTAAATGCGCAATTTGTCACACGTTATTTACGTATAACTCTGTTGTTAATTATTTAGTAATTACGATCGTAATTAATTTTAGTTTATATAATTCCGCTTTTATTGCACTTTTTGTAATAGGTTTTACATCAATAGAAGCGTCTGTATACAATTCTTCCGATGGCATTCTCTGAATTGCAAAATGTATGCTATTTTATAAAATGCAAATTTTATTAACTAACCATCTTTAATTATTGTCATTAATTCATGTCTGAACCAGAGTTCACTAACATAAGTAAAATACATGCGTACACAGAGATCACCCTCATTCGTAACACAATGCCTGTTTCTGCCGGCAGACCATACACACGCGCGTGAATACGATACACACACATACATACACATACTGCTTAAAATAGGAAGGTGTTCACTTTTGACTTGCTTTAACCTGGAATCTGCTGTAATTATTTTTAGCAATTTCTCTGTATTAATTGTTTACAAAAATAATCCATGATTAAATATGCAAGTATACATATCGTTGCAACACACACACACACACACACACACACACACACACACACACACACACACACACACACACACACATATTGCATGGTAGCAGGTCTGTAGCTGACTGTACTTGCAGAAATAAATTTTTATTGAGTGGCTTAATACATTTATTGGTTATTCTTCTTTTTTTTTATACAAAACATATACAGTTTATTTGTGAACATTATGAATTCAAAAATGTAAATTTTTAAATATTTGACAGCAAATTAAAAAACGTATTTATTTGTTGTATATTTTATAAAAAGTTTTAGAATTTTACTTTCCTGGAATTTGCTGGGTTAAGTTGGATCAATTCTTACGATTTCGCGGGCCTGCTCCTGCTTTCACACCGCCGTTGTCTTCCTAAGGTGGGATGTCGATATCAGGGTTCCTCGTGGGCTTTGTGTCCTTCCAAGTTGCTCCTGATTCAGTCCTCGTTGACAGCCATCGGTTGTTGATGATCTCGAACGCCTTGCGTGACTTCGTAGATCTAATTCAGGCGCTTCCTCGACGATACACTCTGACTTCCCAAAGACTATGAGAGTCTGCCATATTAGAGACTGCCTATCTCACAGCTCACCCGTGCTTTTTGGGGGGAGTCTGATGAGGGTAGCGAAATCAGGCATAGCTCTCTATCCACGACTCGGTGCACAATGTAGAAACTACTCAACGGAATGTTATAAAATTTTGCATTCATATCCGGACTGTATTGTGGAATGCATCCATGTAATTTTTATTTCTCTAAGTTATTTGGTTCAAAAGATATTTTCAAAAATCTTCGCTTAAACGTGTGAGAGGAAGAGAGATAGAGATATCGTGGCCCAACTACGGCGCTCTGTCTCACTCGCACTTACAGGGCGCTAGGCGACTCACCGGTCACCGGCCGATTTCGGCGCTTGCGTGCCAGCATTAACAAATGATCATCACAGAACTGGCGAAAGTTATACATTAAGTAAGTTTTATAAATAAGTATAAGTAAATATTTTGGGGAATGAGACTTCCGAAAGAACTCAGAGAATAAAACGGATTATTAAAAATCTCAGTCCGCTGGTAAAAAAAAAACAAGTATATAGGCTAGTGAGAGACGAGAAGAAACATATGTGTATGTAAGGTAGCGGTAAACATAGAATAACTATTTACACAAAAGGCACCAAACAGACTACAAATAATATATGGATTCCAAAAACGTAATTAATATCTCAACTAATTCTAAACAAAAATGATTTTTCTGACGTGCCCGCTGGAATAGATAACATCTTCAAACATACGGTTATTTTAATAAAAAGATAAAAGATAAATGTTCACCAGCTGATATAAATGAACATTAAATAAACGTTAAAGAAATTTGTTTAACTTACTCGAAATCCTTAAATATGAATGATACTTTCTTTACGTTTAGAAGTACAAATGAAATTACTGTTTCTTGAAAGAATAACACACGTTTCTATAGCAAAACTGCAATTAACCATTAGCGTCGTTAAGGGGTTCAAGAATTACGAATTTGAACTGAGTAACGTTTATAAAAATCACGTGTTAAAACCGCTGGTCATCAAGTCATCTACAACATGTGCTAGAAGTTATAATTGACAAAAATTGTAGGTTTGATGAAACTAATAGTGTAGCTATAATAAGGGAAACAAAATAGCCTGAACTACAAAAACGATTTACTGGGTGGCTCTTTAACTGGTTTGTTTTAGAAGATGTCATTTTCTTTATAAAGAAAAAAGTCTTGAATATAAAGTTCTGAATCCAGCCGTCCTGTTCTGGGATACACTAATATGCAACATTTTTCTCCTGTCTGATACAACATCGTAACAATAGTATGCCTACACTAGGCTAGGAAACAAATACCACATTAAATCTTACTTCTCAATACAGTCCAAAATACACTGCATAATTAAAATAAGGGGAAAAAATAATAGTAATTTGCTGGTAAGTAAAGAATTCAGTTTAACTGTTGATTATTGATTAACTAAGCTAACAGTAAAGATGTAAAAATAAAATCTCTTTCTTAATCTTGTCATTGTGATGAAAATGACGTGTTTTCGTTGCAGATTAGACAAGCAGACCAGTGGGGCTGTGCGGGACGAAGGGCATGCCCGTCGCCCGCTCGTATACTGCGTCCCGAGCTTCAGATAGAGCTCCTGCCGCAGGGAGACAAGTAAGGCTTTAAATTGTTATTAAGCTCATTATGATTCTGTTTTCAAACACGTTTAATACTTTAAACTTGAATTAAAGTAATAAGTGCTATTTCATCAAGAATTATACGAAGATGTAGTCGAAGCAAGGTTTGAAGGCTTGATGATGGCATTACTTGTCAACATTAATTAAACTTTAATGTCATGGAAGACAAATAATACTTTAGTTCCTTATTATACCACGGTATTTCAAGATCTCCATCAACAGTACTCTAGTAACTTACGTAGTATAATTCCAGTAGCTTAAATTGTCAGAAAATGTCGAAAAATTAAGTCTACTTAGGAAGTATATATAAGACACATTTATGTCTTTTCAGTTATTACTTGGTGTTCTGCCCAAAGGCAGGTCTTCAAATTGTAAAGCTCTCCAAGCTGTCATATCGCATGCCAGTCTTTTCGTTTCTTCGTAACACCCTCTGATTTTAATGCTATCTATTAACTTAATTCTTCTACACCCTCTTCTTTTTTCTCCTTCTATGACACCATCCGTGGCAGTTGTAACCAAGTAGTCTTTTCTTAAACAATGACCTAACCAATTCTTTTTCCTATTTCCTATTACCTTCAGGATTCTTCTCTTTCCCCCTATTCTTCTTAAAACTTCATAATTCCTTACTTTATCAACCCACCTCACTTTTTCCATTGCTCGCCAAACCCACAACTCAAATGCTTCTAATATTTTCTCATCCTCCTTCCTCAGTGTCCATGTCTCTGCACCATATAAAGCAGCGCTCCACACATAATATTTGGCCAACCTTTTTCTTAATTTCTTATTAATTTTGCCACACACCAGTCTTTTCTTCCCATTAAATGCCTCTTACGCTATAGCAATTTTTCCTCTAATTTCACGAGTACAGGACATATCTTCACTTATCAAGCTTCCAAGATATTTAAACAACTCCACCTGTTGTATTTTGTCTTGCTCAATCTTTATGTTTTCCCTTTTTCCTCCTCTGCTAATCACCATACACATTTTTTCCTTATTAATCTTCATTCCATATTCCTCGCATACTAAATTCAAATCTCTTATCATTTAATTCATTGTTCACTATATTAAACATTTGTATATAACTACCACTACTGCTACTACATACAACCACATGTGATTAGCAAATAATGGATTCCACAGACAAAACGTACCAAATATGACATGATTTAAATGTGGTCTACACACGTGTAATATTTGCATAACATGTTAATCAACTAATACAATAATTTCACATGTATTATTTTTATTAGCTCTTGCGACAAAAGTGAACGTGTACGCAATCTATTGTGTAGTGTAGGACGTATATACACTTATCCAGCTTCCAAGATATTTAAACAACTCCACCTGTTGTATTTTGTCTTGCCGTATCTTTATCTTTTCAGTAAAGGACATTTTATTTATATATGCACACATATCAAAAACTTCTTGATAGAATGTTTAAAGGCAAAACTATGGGAAAATATTGTAAAGTTATTTTATTGACCTCATTATAGGTGTAGCATGACAGAAAATCCACATTGTTCTAATTTAAAAAATAATCATGTATAAAATAAAAATAAAATGACATCAAGGAAAACTACTATAAAAATTAATCAAGGCCACAGTAAAGTGAAATCATAGTTCGAAGAGATAAAATAAATTAAAACCAACCATGCAATATATAATAAATTATAGGAAAATAATGATAATCCAAGGTATAGAGTAATAATACCCAGGTAGTATAGGAGTATGTAAGGAAATACCCAGAATAAACCGACCTCCATAATAAAAGGACAACTTTTGGAAAAAACATATTATAAAAATAGAAACCCCCAAAAAAGATTAAATGTCCATAAGAAAAGTATAACACAACAAAATCAGAATAAATGTAAAGTAGATGTAAGTATAGGTTCTAGATGTATAATTAAAAGTGTACCAGTGCAATTTATTTTTATAATGAAAAGCAAATCTTAATGATCCCCTGTAAGTGAGATTCTTGATCTGATAAGACTAGTTAAAATGAATATAAATAAGATCAGAGAATAACAGTGGACCAGTGCAATTTATTTTTGTTATGAAAATCTATTAATGATGATCCCATGTAAGTGCTATTTTTTATCTCAGAATATTAGATAAAATGACTAAAAATAAGATAAGAGAATGCAGTAGATAGTGAAGTGAACAAGGGAAAATCCCTAAAACTAAAACAAAAACAGCAAGGGACTGTATACAAATTAATTTTAAAAAATAATTTAAATGAAAATGAAAAGACAGATGTGTTTTGTTTATGTTAGCAGTTCATTGAACTCAAGGCTTGAATGTTTGAGATTGAGTATAATTTTTTTGTTATAGAATATTTACTATGTTTTAATGGTATCAATTAATAATAAACGTTACTGTAATTAAGTAAGGGAAGTTTAATTAAAAATTATAATTAAGAATTATATGTCAGAAAGGGTATTAGCAAGCTGGAATAATAATAAACATTGTAAATGAACTAACATAAAATCTAGGCCAAATGGTAAATCTCACCAACCCTGTAATTAGTAAATAAGTAAAAGAAATTAATTAACTTGATGAAAATTATATAATGTAAATCAATCACTGTGTATTATAACTGTAACAATACTTTGTAAAGGTATTGAAGGAATGTATAAAATATTATTAGAAAAAATGCAAGTGTAATAACACTGGAATCTAAGGGGAAAACCTAAATTAAATATAATATTTAAATTAGTTAACCAAATCATAAAATTACAACGAATTAAAGAAAAATAACCATTTTTATTCAATCAATGATCTTGTTCAATGATAATTAGAACATGACAGAAATTGTAAACTATATAATGGCAGGAAGTGCAATAGGTAAAGCCTACATCCAAATATACTGTAAATATGACTTTTTGAGTTAGAAAATACTATAAAGTGTATCATGTTTAATATTAAATAACGCAGAATTAAATAAGGAAATTGGATATGTAATTAGTATTTAATAAGAATAAATAATAAGAAAAATGTAATTAATCATATAATGTAAAAGTCAATTATTTAGTTCAACATATAATTGAAGCGGAAATGCCAGATGATTAAAACAATGTCATTTTAATATTAAATCAGCCAGGACCTTTTGCATGAAGAAGAAAGAGAGTTAGTTGATTGTTACACGTTGAGATGCACACATCGGAACGAGCTCACACAAATTAATTATTTAACAAAGATAGAAGAATAATTGGATACGAACTAAACCTAGTAAAATTAAACCAGAGAAATTTAAAAATATGAGTCAACACTGAGTTCCAATGGATAAATAAACCAGATTAAACTATTTATGAAGATTGAAAAATGCAATCCCGATAATAGAAAATATAAACTATAATTCCGCATTTTATCGAGACGAAATTTGCCATAGTCAACCTTATGAACTAAATGGAACAAGAACACTTTTGAACACAAGAACAGATTGTCGAGCCGAATAACTGACCACTAATCCAGAATAACTACACGGTTACGAAGAGGAATTAATCACTACTGCTTGGATGAGGAACACCTAGAGAATAAACATTTATTTGAAGACATTCCGTTGTGAAGACGCCTACTACATAAGCAGCAAGGGAGCCGCCATGTTGGGAATACTTCGAATAGAATAACAGCTGAGATAACGTCACCTTCACCCAGCGCCGTTGGTTCGAGAAATCTAACTTATTAACATTTTCTATTAAATAATATTTTTTATTTTTAGATAATTAAGAATTTTTTATTGTAAGTGTTATACTTTTCAGCTTTGCCCTTTCTCTGACTATTTAAATAACAGCTAAAAGAACCTGTAATTTAACATTAATAATTTATATAGCGAAAGCAATCGCCCTGAGATATGAGTTTGCGAGCTGTCGATTAGCTAATCGATTCAAAATCGATTAGTTTCTATAACGTTAATAAATTCATTGAATATTATAATTTTGAGTTTTATTTATTAGTAAACATATAGATAGAAGAATTTCAGATAATATTTGACACACTGGACTCCAAGAAAAGAAGAAAATAACATCATTGAAGGAGTACACTCATTGAATAACGGAAGACCGCTAATCGATTATTACAAAACATAATCTAGTTAACGCGGAAAAAAAATTCTTGTTATTCTAAGGTAATAAATTAATTAAACTAATAATTAAATAATTAATAATTAATAAATTAATAAATCATTAAAAAAATGAATAAATAATTAAATAAGTAAATAAAAATATAATTTTTTTATTTTTCAGACAGAATTTTTTTTTTATTATAATTTTTTGTAACTCCGAAAACTCGAATTATTTTGTTTTATTACAAAACTGACGCTACCAACGTGTGGCTTATTATATGATCAAACCCATGAAACCCTATATATTTTGTTTTATTACATAGGTGTAAGGAGGGAAATATCAAAACAATATTTCAGAGCTTTGATAGTCGAGGGAAAGCGATGCTTATTTTATAATCTAATATACATTGAGGGAAAGTGATACTTATAAAGACGAAACTCAGAGTAAAAATCGAGTAATAAAGGTGTAAAGAAATTAGAAAAATGTCCTTATAAAGAAATTAAGCAACCCACATGGAGATCAGCTCCAATCCAATCCTTGGCTAGAGCACCAAATAGGAAGAAGTATAATACGCATAAATAAAATTAAAGTTTAAATAGTGTCATGATTAATTTGAAAATAATTTAATATATTTATTTTATTCTCATGTATAAATTCTATCTACTATATTTTCCGAGCACTGATTTTTATACGATTTTCTTTTGCATAGCTTTTGGAAATCTATGTACCGTGTAAAGAACAGAATTGATCGTACTTGTCCTAAATGTAAACAAAAAACATGTTACTTACTCCATGTTATTAATATAAACATTTAACACTTTTAAGTATACAATATCACTTGTCCTTATACACTCGTCACGTAATCTCAGATATTTCTTAATTGTAAAACAAATTTTTTAAATACACAAAATTAAACTAAAAAACTTGGTGTAAGTAGGCGTAAGTACGTTTAGTTAATAAACGCATACGCAGGCATAATTATAAGTATGTTTTATTGTATCATTTAAATATATGTATAATATGGTTAATAGAAAATGGTGTCATATGCGTGGTTTTCACAACAGCCGGAGAATCGAATCACGAAAAGTAGGTGGTAGAAGGATCTCGACGCTATTTACTGGGTAGAACTCCAAAAAGTAGAACAGATAAGTTTATGTAAAACATCAGTTCTAGCATACGCGATGAACAAAGGAACAGTAATGGAAACAACAAATAAATATAGGGAGTTCTTAAACAGAACTGTGAGCATACACGTTTGAAAATTTGTTTAAAAATGTGTTTACTCCACATTTTATAAATATGTTTAGATGAGTAGTATGTCACTCTTCATTAATATAAGCGTCTGTCATTTTAATATGTTTTTGAGTCAGACCGCTGACGTATTTTCCATTCATATATATATATTGCAACGGAACACAGGATGATAAGCTATGTTGTTTGTATCTAAGCACATGGATGACGAGCATTTTCATGTTCAAATTGGTTTTATGTTGCAATATATTTATATATTATAAAACAGAATAACTTTTGTATTAAATAAAATGTAGTAAAAATGAAATAATTATTCTTTAATTTTTTAGCGATGTTGAAGTAATGTAATGATGTTTTAGTTCTTTTGTACTTACGTACATGTACAGATATATTTAAACACATATTCATATACATTTCAACTGTTTTAGATGTAACAATGAATCTGCACGTAACAATATAATTTGAACATGATTTAGTTATAATATAGTTTTGGCTCCCCTAAACTGTACTACGCTAGAAAAAAACTAAATATAAATGAATGCTATAAATTAACCACAAATTATTATTATTATAAGTAATAAAGTCATGAAGCTGGTTGTCAAGAATTAATAAGTTTTCAATTGATAATAATTATTAAATATTATTAAGTCAAAATTATGTGTGGTTTTGAACACAATTATGAAATCAATGATACCAGATAAAACTCGTTGGTTAAATTTCATAGTGTAAATATTTGGTTTAGAGCTGGGACGTAGTAAACGAATTGTTTTATGCACTACAAGTTACAGACAAACTATATTAAGGACAAGAATTACAAGCTCAAGCCATGAGCTTGATAAGAAAGAAATAAATTACTTCACTTCTTATTACCTAGGTAGAATAAGAGAGCACACTGGTGCTCTCTACGATTGTGGTACGATGTATCTTACGTTCAGAATATACAGGCACAATGTGACAAGAACAATAATGTTAGAACTCTTCTCTATACCGTGCACTTAAAATACGAGTGTAGTATGGGTGCTAATATTGTCCACTCTTTTTGTGGGTAATTTGTTATACATTACTAGTGGCAATACTATAGTTATATACATTCATACTTACTCACATTTTCTTGTGTGTAGTTTTTAATATTATTATTAATAAATAGAACTTTTCTTACAAGAATATATTTTGTATTTTTTTAACATCTTACAGTGTTTTGACAGTTTAAATTATAATCATCAGCCATTAGACATTAAGAAAATGTTAAATATCAACTGTTCACAACAGCTGATTTATATGTAGACTAAATTTAATGTATGTTTTTGTATATGTATATAAAGAATGTGTTATAAAAGTAACTGTATAGTTATATATTACCAGCTGAAAGCTGAAATTTGTGAGGACTTGCTAGCTTTAGTACAGTGGAATTTCTTTCTTGTATAAAATGAACATTACGAGGTGTTTGGTTTGACATCGCTAGTGGGGAACAAATTAAAATCGGACAAGGAAGAATGAAGAAGAGAGTCAAATAAGAAGCCTGAACGAGGTAAGCAGAAGCCATAACAATTTCAAAACCTAACTAATAAGCACAGGTGAAACCTGACAAGGCAGCTGTTATGCAACTGGTGCGCATTTCATTTAACCTATGCATTAAGTGTGTGTGGTATAACGATAAATAGTGTAACGATAAGTGTGTCAGAACAAGATAAATAGTTGTTTCGCTAAAGTAAACGCATTTGTGCCAAAATAAACAAATTCCAGTTAAAACTTGAAGTTCTTGTTTTACGTTGTGTGATTACAAAACGTGTAAACAATCACAACTAAATATAAAACCAATAGCCATCCGTCTGCGAAGTTGCACATTTTGAACATTATATTTGCGTTTCATGACTTCCACGAGTTCTTTTAACGTCTAAAACCCTCCTAAATCCAATCGGATACTACTTGTAAAATCTGCATTTTATATTTAATTTACTTTGCTCTAAAGGTAATATTGCAAATTCTTAAGTACCTTTGGCGAACCCAACCCCCTTTTTCTAATAGGCGCTCATTGTCTAGAAAT
Source organism: Magicicada septendecula (assembly GCA_034769895.1). Taxonomy (NCBI): domain Eukaryota; kingdom Metazoa; phylum Arthropoda; class Insecta; order Hemiptera; family Cicadidae; genus Magicicada; species Magicicada septendecula. Next base: position 282,125,078 of record CM068371.1, read on the forward strand.
GAGAGTGCCAAATATTTGCAAACTGATGGGTCACCTACAAGTGAGTAATACCATGTATTCCGTGTACTCTTTACCGGATATAGAGACAGTTGGACATTGCAAAACATTTTGCTATGAATTAGTAAAAATAAACATGTCTCCAATTATAACACAATCCTAACTCGTAACACTCGTTATAATCTACGTACTATTACACTAAAAAATTTAGTAACTATGTACAAAAAAGTTCAGTAACCAGTAGCGTAGCTAGACTTTTTGGCGCCCGGGGCAAGAAGATCGTCGGCCGCCTCGCCTTCGCAATTAAAAGGGGATAAAAGAGCACAAATGAAGGCCCATACAGTGAACAAAGTACTTAATAAATGCAAATGCTTAGATTTTTTATATGAAAACGTCTTAAGAATATTTGTTAAGACAAAATTAAGAAATTACATATTATAAGTTTAATATTACCGGTATTCAGTTTGTATACATTTATTAATAACAAATGTAGACTATAAAAAATGTAGTAATATACAAAATTTATAACATAAAAACGTTCTAATAAAAATGTAAAATCCTTGTAGGTCTAAAGCGCATCGTCAAAACAATATCCTAAAGCAACATAAAGTTAAACAAAGAACTACATTAAAAGTAATAAAATAAATCACTTACCAATACAGGTTAATGGTTCCGTCTTCTATTAATGAACACTTAATATTTATTGTTAATATTTAATAAATATTTAAAACGAGACGTTCTAAAATGTAACATTGCTGCAAAGTCACTATAATCTAAAGACGAAGCAATGTCGTTTTTAATTGAAAGAATCGCTAGATTTGATACCCTGTCCTGAGATATTGTTGATCGTAGGTACGATTTAATCAATTTAAGTTTACTGAACTATCTTTCACAAGAAGACACAGACACTGGTAAAATAAGACAAATTTTTAAAGCTGTTTCTAATGTTTTGTAGGCTTCTAATCCCATTGAAGAAATGTATTGTAGCATGGGATAAAAGTCCATACCCTAAGGTGTAAAGTCCATTTGTTCTAGGTTAACTTTTGCCCTTTTTAATAAAAGTATGACATCTATTAAGTCACTGAACAATTCTTCACAGTTTAGATCATGTGGATACAGTTTTGCAAGCCCTGTGCACTTAATATTGATTTGGGAAAGCTGTTCCTTAAAGTGTATGTCCTCATCGTCTACGTACTCCTCAAATTTACAGAGGAACCCAAAGCCTTTTTCTAACTCTTCTATGTTAGATAAACACCTTTAAATTTCAACTGACAGTTTGTCCAAAATTTCTATTAGAGACCGTCGCATTTCTTGCTGAACGGTTAAAGCAGACTCGTCTGCATACTCCCCTGGCATCGTGCGCTTCCTTCTTATCCTTTTTGTGACACTGACACCCCATTTATTACATACCTGCTTGCCCTTAGTAATGACATTGTCACACAGCTCATTCTTCCAAACTTTTAATTTGTCCGTTAGCGTCTCCAGAAGTGTTGATGCTTGAATAAAGCTTATTCCTTTGGTCTGCAAGATTTTCTGGATTTTGTCCATAGAAGAAAGAATATCTGTCCAGAAAAAGAGGAAGGTCACTAAATTAAAGTTTTCTATCGCATTAATTATTAATGCTGCATCTTCCCTCGAATCGATTGTTTCAGTCGGTGTATCCCTCGGTTTCTCCAGTGCAACGATAACTTCATCCACCTGAGCGGATATTGTTTTCACCGCATCTGCTTTTAAACTCCACCTGGTATCACAATGTCCTTTTAGTGTAATATTTACGAAGTCTTTAAGAACACTCCACCTATGAGTGGGACAGGAAGAAAAGGTCCCAAGAAATGTCACTGCCTGAACATTTACATGAGCTGCATGAATTCAAACCAAGTTAAGTGAATGGTTGTCACAGGAAACAAACACATCAAGTGGAGTCAAATCTAATATTCTCTTTTGAACTCCTGAATGGATACCAGCCATTATTGTTTGATTGTCATACGACTGACCTCTGCAATCGCTAAGATTCAATCCGTCTCTCTTAAGTTTACTTTTAGTAAATAGCTTCTTTGATCCCCTCCGCTGTTTTTACTTCTAATGGAATAAAATCTACGAAGGCTTCTTTGATGTCAACAGAATTGCGTTTAATTTCAACAAATCTTATAATCTGAGACATATGTTCTGCATGTGCAGCATCTGATGTTGTGTCAAATTTAATACTAAAGTACTTCGCCTTCTTAAATACAGTAATAATATATTTGCACACTCTTTCTCCCAACAGGCTTATTATTCCATTTTGAATAGTTGGCGAAAGATACGATATACAACCATATTTACGAGATAATGAATCCAAATGAGATCTCTTGACAGGGTCAAATTTAGCCAAGTATTTTAACAAAGCCAGAAAGTTTCCAGGATTTGGATCGTTAGTAATTGACTCTCGATGTCCTCTCAGTGCCAGAATTTGTTGTGCAAGAGTTTGCACTGTGGGAATGACCCATTCGAGGATTTCTTTCCATGTCTTAGCTGCTTTATTAATTTTTTCCTTAAGTAGATCATCGATAAGTCTCCCTCTGGTTAAAGAATGTTCGAATTCCTTCCATTCCAAAAACGCAGAGCGATGAGCAGGATTATGATCATGATTATGATCAACAAAAGCAAAATAGGTACTTTTTATTTAGAGAAAAGCACATCCAAGTGGATTTACCTTTCGCAAGGTTTTATCAAACCAATACTTGTTTAAGGATCGTCCAGCTTCATCTTTAGGAAAATGGCTGTCCTTGTTCTGAACAGACATGTTCCTCTATTCACCATTATATCTCGGAAGGATTGAGATATCTCGCTTAGCCAAACTCCCAAATCTTGTAGAGCAGCACCGGGAAGACGGTCTAAATTTTTGGTGGTAACGTTCTGACCTTCATCGCCTGTAATTTTAAAACTGCATGAGGTAACACCATCCACGGTACTAGAACCAACTGAATCTTGTACCTGTACTTTGACACTTTCACAGTTTGAAGTATTCACGTCGTTAACTTTACTGTATTTATCAACAGCCTCGTCGCTAACAACGTCCATTTTATGATCGCAAGTTTATTCCTTGTTAAATGTAATATTTTGACAATCACAGTTCGATTTTCCTTGAATAAAAGATTTCATAAACTCTTTGGAACTTGTAGCTCTTAATCTTTTTTCACTCCTCTTCCGAAACTGGGCGCCACTGAGTTTACTTCGTTTCATATCAGCTTCAAATAAAACTCAAATAATACTAATTCAATTATAGTATTGGTATGATGACATACACGTGAAATTTTATAGATATACCCACAAGTCGCACATACCAAAAACAAACCGCACACTCAAGACACTCATAAACAACTGATAACCAACATGATCACTGAGTCGAAGCGGGAAGAATTGCACATACGTAGCCCACGTAACGTGTTTTATAGGTTATATATATTCGTATGTATACGAATAACAATAAAGAATATTTATACAAGCTAATACTGTATGATTATCAGTTCTCCTTTCCGGCACAACAACTTGCTACAAAAGGTCGCAAAAAATATTGAAGAGAAAACAAGTGAATACAAAGAGCACACGTGAATACTGATACGAAGCCTTACTGAATAAACGTGTTCTCAATCACTCGCACACAAGATAACAAAATTCATTTAAAACAACATGCACTGTTTACAAACACCGAGATAAGGAACCGCATAGACTAAACATCGCATAAACTAGACACCCGTCGCCAATTAAGGCATAATGAACACGGAGAATGAAATACTGTATTGTACAGAGAGGGACAAAGCGCCACTCTGTTACAGAGTAATTTGTTATCATAATGAACTTTAATTATGATTCTTGAGCAAAAATATACTAATACTGCTTATTTACACTTATGACAATAGAAAAGCTGTCTTGTTATGCTTCTTTTATGAAAGGAATAGTCATATCAAAGAAACAAGTTGTTTGTAGTTGTATAAACTGAAAACAATATTTGCAAGTCTATGCTCACTTTGTCACCCTCCTGGCTATGCCGACTGGGGCGGCTGCCCCTCGGCTCCCCTAGCTACGCCTCTGTCAGTAACTACACTCAAAAGTAAAAAAAGCACAGACCATAAGTGTACACAAAAGTATAATAAATTATTACCAACTAGAGCCCGTTTAATAATGATTAAAAAGTGTAAAATACAAGCGATAAAATACAGAACTACGTTGTGACACAAATCACCGTGACAGGCGTACGCTTGAAAATTCTAACTAGGCAGCACTGGCCACTCTCTGCTTGCAATTCGTTTGTGACCTTCAAACATTTCTGTTCTGGCATAGGCCTACATGTTATACATGGCGTGTAACTAGACGATCAGTAATATTTGGCAACGCTATACCCTTCAGACAAAATTTTCCAAGCTCGTAAAAATATGATTTCTACTTTACAACTACAATGCACATCACTTTAATAAGGTAACTCTCAATAATAAATTATACAACATACAAATTTTAACACATTTTAGATGTTAGTCGTATCGAATGATATCAAAATTGTTACTAAAATGTTAAATTAAATTTACAGTATTTGAATTAAATTATCGTTTCTTATTCAGCAAGCTATGCAACCTATTACGATACGCTAATAATAAAGGAGAATTTTTTTTTGAAATAATAACTTTTAAACATTATATTGTTACGACGGTCTCACGGATCGTCGTATTGTACAGGGGAAGCAAAATACAGACAAAAATGAAGTCACTAATTACAAACTTTAATTAGCCACAAATAACAATGTGAAATCAACAAGTTACTCTCATACAATAATTCAAGTTAAATTTGTCCATACGCAATAAAAATGTCAAACATTAAGATTGTATGATTCAAGTTATCCGGGCTGTTTGGCCGTGGTCCATGGTTTATTGCCAAACCAAACGTTTCAACAGCTCCAATGGCTGTCAGCCTTTACCACAATACTGTGGGCCTGACGTGAACACCCTACGTTCGGAATTTTTTTAATTTCCACTGATGATGGCAGCCATTGGAGCTGTTGAAACGTTTGGTTTGGCAATAAACCATGGACCACGGCCAAACAGCCCGGATAACTTGAATCATACAATCTTAATAGTTGACATTTTTATTGCGTATGGACAAATTTAACTTGAATCATACAACTGACACCGGACGTGAAAGCCTTAGGAATATGTTTCAACTACTGTATGAGTTCCGCACTGATCACAACACAGCAATCACTTTCCACAATCACTTTATCTGCACTGAATGAATTGCCAACTGTAGTTAACATTTAAGCTGGCCGCTGTTGCTTATGTAGGCCCCGCTGAGGTTCTAGAAATATTGTCCATCCTTTTGGCGGCGTGCCAGCATAATTTTCGTAGTTATATGCTCTTGAACAGTCTGGGAAGTACTTATTGAGCCCTTGACCGAGACGTTGCACTTGCTCAGCTAGCCGAGAAACTGCTGGAAGGATGCTCTCTACTCTTCCAGAGCGTTCGGTAATTGTAGTGACACTATTTATTTTATAAATTACTTTAGCGGCTGCATCTACTGACGCTGGCTATTTAATTTTAACAGTGAGTCATATACTCCATATAGAAGTAAAAGATCTGTGGCATCGTTATTGTGGAAACAAATGAATCTTTACACCCCTAAGTGTACAATACAGATTGAAAGCCACAATACCTTCCTCATTACCTTGTTAATTTGTAGTAAATGTATCACGTACGAGGGTCAGTTGAAAAGTTCGCGGAGCGACGTCTGTAGCTTAGTGGTGAATCTAAAATTTTTCGTGTGCTGCAAGATTTGTATTTTATGTAAATTCCTGTTAATTTCTAAATCTATCAAACAACTTATTTAATGTTTAGAAGCTGTTTAAAATTGATGTGTAATGCGTGTTTTGAAAAACGTACAAAATCAAACATCGTGGTGTGATTTTTTGTTAAAAATTGTTAGCGCCAACGGAAATTCAAAACGAAATTGCTAATGTGTCAGAACCTGCTGCGACTTCAAAACCAACGATTTGTAAGTAGGCACTTGAGTTTAAACGTGGTCGCACTGGACGCTCCAAGAATGCAAGAACTCCAAATGCGGCATCCATCTTGCACAACGCTTTTTTACACGAAGTTCTTAAGATAAAATATGACGCACATGCTCATATGAGATGCCTATGATGTCAGCAACGTCAACACCCTATGGAATATTTACAATAATGCCATTTTTGTTGCAGTTTTTGGACTTCCAATGCTGGGATCGCCTTTAGTGCTTGTACGACCACGTTTAAACTCGTGTGTGCCCCACTTACCGTTGTTTCTGAAGGCGAAGAATCTCCTAAAAATTTACAATTTTTTTTCGATTTTCCATTGGCGCTAAAACGTTTTGACAGAGAATTCATCACAACACGATGTGTATTTTAAAAACACACATGACAGGAAAGTTACAAACAGCTGGTAAAAAGTGAATAAATTGACAGATATATCTGGAAATTAATAGGTGTTCACGCGAAATGTACATCTTGCAGAATACGAAAAATTTTAGTTCTACCACTGAGCTATAGATGTCGCTCCTGGAACTTTTCAACTTACCCTCGTATATAAGGTCACGATTAGTAGTATTAAAACACCAAAAAACGCATATATCTTAAGTCAAATGCATAAAAATAAAGTGAATATTTTGTATTAGGTTAAAAATATGTAAGTATTGGTAACCTAGAAATATGATTGGATAACTACTGCAAAATCCATATAACTGTATTGTTGTACCAAGTAATAATACTGTAATGATGTAGAGAGGAAAGTTGTAATCCTTTCCTTAAGGCAATATGTCTCCTGCAAGTCTGATCCTATTTTATTCATATCTCACTCATTTTCAAAACTTTGCTTTAATATCGTATAGAAACGTCTCTTTGGTTTCCGCCGCGGAATGTAACTCTAAATATGTAATAATAAATTAATACACTTTACAAAAAAATGCACGATTTTGTTTGGTCATACATTTGTGTTGTGTTTAAAAATGTTTATTGTATTTTAGGAAAAATGCACAATTTTAGGAAATATTGTTTGAATGTTGTATTCCTCATTAAAATCCAAGCTAAATTTGCCGACTCCTAATCACGTCAGCACACTTCGCTCAAATTCTGCCAATGAAATTTAGAGTTTGTTACGTGAGAACATAATACTGTATAGTTGTAGTGTATTTGATAGTTTTCACTAGTTAAGATTATAATACAGTTCACTATATGGGAGTGTAGTGAAAACGAATGTAACACAAAGGAAAGACTGACGGCTTACATACATTTAGTATGCTATACTGTATCCACATATTACGCAGCTCCAATGTTTACGTTGTTTCTGTAGGCCTACTATATAAAACTGTTACGTACAGACAGTGTATCGCTACTGACCTTCGTCATCGACACGACACCAAACGAGTTTTACAAAACTGTATTATACAGTTATATTTAGCACAGTCAGGACGTCACATCATTATCTAGTGTAGATTAGCCGATTATGAAATTAGCTGATATTTTTATGATTTTGTAATTAAACTTTATATACGTTTTGTACACATTAAATACTTCAATAAGTTTAAAAGTGATACAGCTAATGTCACATAAGTAACTGTCTAACTAACTTGAACTTTACAGAAAAATTAGCATTTCAGTTACAATGTATTATAAAAGTTTATTCAACATAGACAGTATACAAACGTTGAGAAAATAAAATTGTATTTTTTATATCAAGATGTTAAAAAAATGAAAGAAGAAATTTAATATAAAGGCGGGAACAAAATTGTTAAATAATTTGTATGCGTTGGGATATCTGCATAGTAATATGGAAAACTTTTCTTCTGCATAAGTTGCACTATTGTTCTCTGTTTCAAACTTTTTCAATTTGCGCTTTACTAAATCTTTACAAAATTACAAGAACACGGCAAAACTGCAAGATATTACAAGTGTAAAACTTGCTAAGTAACCGAAACTTACCGCTCGGCGTCTGCACCGTTATGAATATACAATTAGCAGTAAACTGTAGCGCGAAATTAGTTGCATACTGAACTTCATAATACCATAGCGTTCATACCGTGTTTATACGGCAGTCGGTTTGCATGAAACACGTTGTTGTACCTGCTGCTTATGTAGCTGTATGCATTGTTCTTGCTGTTAAAACGTTTTTGCTCGTTAACAAGACTCCAATTTTTTGTATTTTTTCTTTGTCTTCTTCGTTATTATGAAATAACATTTGTGTCTGGAACAGTTGAATACGTGTTATTAAAGAAAACAATTGGATTACGGAATATTAAAGACCTGAAGGTGGAAGCGAATGCAAAATCCATATACTCAGATTCCTCGGATATTGTCGTAGGGAAAACTGTGGTTCTTGCGTATGCCATTTTAAAAATCAAAATTCATGTTTATCTAAAATAAATTATGATATTATCATTATGGTTCACTGGTTATCATTATACCAGTGGTATACATATATTATTATCCATAAATTTTGTTTTTACAACTTCCTGATTTTAGATTATCCATATATTGAAAAATTGTCAATATGACTGGTGACAGTAATTTGATTAACTCACTTGATTAATTAACAAGCTGTTTTTATGTGGAAGGGAATTTTCTGTCACCCTCTCTCTCCCCCTCTCACTCTATATCTCTCTCTCTCTCTCTCTTTTTGTAAATAAATAAATATATAAATAGCAACAGTACACAGGATATGAAATTCATTTATGTAAGTGGATTACTAATGCTATACAACATTTTCTAATGGCCATAGACATGTTTTAAATTGATTTTGTTCTTCCTTTGTAAAGTAGTCATAAGTTTTGAAGCAAGCTATGTTTTAAAAAGTATGTTATGTCAGAATGTTCACAATTTTATTCTCTTTTATGTAATGTGAAATATTTGTGTGTAAGTGCGCGGGTGCGCCTGTGATTTACATTTTATTTAATAACTTCCAGGAAAATTAACATTTCGTTCTGAAACTTGGAAAGAGTATTCTCATGGTTATAAGCTACATTTTCCATATAATCAGTTCTCCACACCTATAATTTTTATATGTTTGTTTTATGAAATCAATCGTCTTTCATTCTCATTAACTCATAGAAAGTAATAAAATTTGTAGATTAGATCTAGACAGGCCTTTGCAGAATCGGACAGAGTTTAAGCCTGATTTCAGTCTATCTGTGTTCTCATCTGTGACGTTGCTAAAGTTTCAACCAATCAAAGGATCTAAAACTTATTTGAGACGGACGCTTTTAGCGTACGGATGTCCCAGTTTCTTCGAAGGACTCGTTATAGAAAGACGTACTCGCTGTCACGAGTTTTTCGGGACAAGACAGGTCGTTTTCATTTAAACTTAGAAGTTGGTTGACGGTTCAAGATCTTCGAAGCCAATACCATTTATAGAACTCAAATCATTTTAAATAGATCATTACTCTAATGCTTTTCGCGTAAAGTGAAAGATTTTCCGGGTTAGGGACAAAATACCTAACGTGGTGTTTGAGTTACCGCGAAAACACTTCAAGAGACCGGAGTTTGTGTAAGCCCAATACACAAGATCTATTTAATTACCCATTACGAAAAACCCCTGAGATAATTTTTATAAACAATAACAGTTTGATAACCGCAACGCGTGTGTGTGTGAAACGTATAAGTGAACGACGCTGAGGACAACGAGCAACGAGTCGTCTGCAGCAGCTGATCGCCGGACGTCGATGGTGGTTGTAGAATTCGACAAGTAACATAGTTGTAAAACAAGCAAATAGACGCAAAATTATTGAAAGACAAATTTTAAATAAACAATTTAATATTATAAAGTAATAAGACAATAGTAAATTTTAATATTTTAATTGAATAAATTTTCCTACCTCCAGATATAGACTCTGTTGTAATAATTTCAATATTACCTATCTATGCAGTTTTAATTTGTCTATCGTTCCAATATATATATTATAACGAAACATTGTTATCAATGTTTATCGTTCTAACTGGAGTACGCATAATAAGCGTTATCTGCTACAATTGTACATTTAGAAGGGTACAGATAAGATTTTATATAGCAAACAAAACAGATAACAGTCCACCTGCATAAATATGTATAATTTTGTCGGCACATGTCAGAAGTGTTTTAAAACTTAAATAATAAAAAAAATGACAAAAGATTAAGAAGAACTAGGTTGACCAGTGAATAGTGCGGAAATGTAGCTTTATTTAGACACCAAACACATAACGAGATAGTGAGAGTGTCGTGAACTATAAGCGTTTTACTATTTCACACCTTTCGCGGTGCTAATTAAAGATCGCGTGTATACATAGCTAATAACTGTGTTCAAGACACGTCTAACAAACAACTTTGTTACCTAAATAAATAAAGGATTGGTGAGGTATTCGCCGATAGAAACTCATTTGCACACGTGGCTTTGCCCTATAAACAGTGAGCCAAAACGAGCATCTGTCTCATTCATAAAGTATTCGTTGAGTCGTACACACGGAACGATATGCTGCAGAAGACGCTTCAATGAGACCGGCAGACACCTGAGTTACTACAACTACGTACTACGGACATCAGACTATACCCGAGGCCAGAGACGCTGTGTCCATGACGATAAAGGAACGACGCCTAGCCTAGCTGTTCATACACCGCTAAGCGACGCTGACGGAGGTTTCGAGAGGAATAGCTGTACTCAACGCCGACGCCTGAGACCCGTGTATATCTGTGTAACATGAAATCATCAAAACAGGTGACCTGATATGGTTCAGGGTTCATAATAATGTTGTAAAACACAAAAAGTAAATGAAAAGCCGCTATAAGCGAAATTGAACAGTTTTAAATAATTGATAAACATTTAATTATATAGGCGGTATGACTAAAGCCTAAAGACACTTTTAAATGTTGTACTGTATATCATATAGAGACATTTATTCAAAAAGACAGAACATTTAGATAATGTGTGATTATTATAATAATATGTTAATAAGAGTGCAGAAAGACTCTAAGCAAATGTTTTCATGAGATTGTGCACTGTATAAAGAATTATATTTGATAAATTAAATGTGATAAATTAAGGGAGAGTGCAGAGAAGCTCTAAGAGTGTTATCAAGATAGTAGATGTCACAAATTTTATTGTTTCATATTAATTATTGTTGATGGCCAAGCAGGCTGAAGAGTAGAATAATTAAAAGGGAGTTACCCTTAATAAAAGTGTTTATATTAATAATAACTACCATAGAGATAACGATAACTATAACCCTTGTTATATTCATTTAAAAAGTTCGTATTTTATTTTCTCATGTATAAAGAACAGGGTTACGGATTTCATAGAATGAAATCAATTCAGTATTTCCATTTTATTAAATAATTATTTCAATATAACAAAAATGATTTTTATAAATGAATTATAATTACAGGCAGACAGTGTGAAACTGCCCATATATGTGTGTATATTTCCATGTTATATGTTTTGTGTATATACTGTGTATTGTATGTCGTATTTTCAGGAACTTATAAATGATGTACTAAGATATATGATTTTAATATGTGATTGTTAGATGTAAGCATTATAACAATATATCACTAGAGAAAATATGTGTAAAGTAATATTCAAGAAAGAATATAAATGGTGGAACCCGCCGTAAATTGTGTTAAATATTTGAAATTCTTTTTATTATTATGATTTGTTTAAAGATAAGCACCTTGAGGGTGACAATTATAATCATTGGAATGATAGACTAAAAAGGTAGTTTTCATTTATTCACAATTTATACAACTCAGCTTCCTAAAATAATTCTTTTGAAAACACATCGTCCCAACTCGTTACCTGATACCTATAAGCCCAAATCCCACACCTAATAGCCGGCAAAGCAGAAAAGTACCATATACTGCAGGTAAGTGTTGGCATGGTATACCCTAACCAGGTCCATGTAAAACTCATAATCCATAATGAAAGAAATCATAAAAAGATGTGTTGCAAAAGAAAATGTCGCTTCCAACGTGGGGCACGATTAAATAAATAAAAAAAAAAAAAAAAACATAATACGAGAAAAAATTAAAAATTAGTAAGAATTTAAATAAATATAAATTCACGTAGAACAAATATTTAGAGTTGATGTGTAATTATTATAAAACGTGCATTTATATGTTGAATGTAGCTGATAAGAACGTACAGTTAGCGTTATCAGTAGAGTAAACAAAGGGGAGCTTAGATAAATATTGTGGTTATCAGAAACTGATACTACAGGCGCCCAAGATAATGGTTGTGTGTTGATGAATAAATGACTACCAATACAGTATTTAATAATAATCCAAATAATTAATAATATACAAATTAATAATAAATATTTTAAAATCGGTTCACCAAATTAAAATTAAACATGGCACATAAACAAGAGGTCAGTTTAGCCGACATAATGAAGAAGTTAGAAGCCAGCAACGCTGAAAACGTAAAAAGGTTTGAAGAAATAAAAACTAGTGGTGCTGAAACTATGAGAAGATTGGAAGCCAGCAACGTTGAAAACGTAAAAAGGTTTGAAGAAATAAAAACTAGTGGTGCTGAAACTATGAGAAGATTGGAAGCAAGCACGTCAGAAATTCAGAAACTATACGCGTATAATGCTGAAAGTAAGGTAGAAATTATGGAACGAATGGAGACCTTAGAAGGTAAAGTTAAAGAGTCTCTAAAACAACAAGCGGTGGTGATGAATGAAAATTTCGAAGAGCAGCGAAAAAGACTACAACAAAATTTTAAATCTATGGCCGACACACTGGACCAGAAACTCGAAAAAATTACGCATCGACAAGATACCAAGATACAAGTCATCAGCGAGTTGGTGCAGAGTAATGTCAGGAAGACCATGAAAATTGAAGAAGAAACAAAAAGTCTCGCCGCAGCAGACGACACCATCAAGAAATCTATCCAACACCATGACAACAGGGTAGATCAGCTGGAAGTCAAGTTAAAAGGTGAAGTAGACCGACTTACACGAGAAGTGAGAAGACTACCAACACAAGCGTTAGTATACTCGACCGTACCTAGAGAAGAGAGACCCATTAACTATTTTAGAGGATCCAGAGGGGAAAATCCCATTGAATTTCGTATCAAATGTGAGAAAGAAATGGATAGTATTGGATCTATTCTCAGTGACAAAGATAAAATAGACTTTGTAAGCCGTTACTTAAAAGATGCAGCAGCCAGTTGGTTCACGATGGTGAATGACGATTTAAAAACGTATGAAGAATTTAAACTAGCATTCGAACGGAGGTATTGGAATGAATACATACAAATGAGAATACGAAATACACTGGAATTTGGTAAATATAATCCAGGTAAGCTGTCTGAAGATGAATACGTCATTATGTTAGTAGAGAGGAGTAAACATTTACGTCCCGCTTTAACACAAAAAGAATTAGTCATTAAGCTTGCTAATCATTTCAGCAGGAACATCCAACTAGCTATACATGTTCAGGGTATAGCTACCATTGAAGATCTATTAATACTTTTAACACAGATGGAGGGTGTAATCCGTGAACGAGACCCACCAAGAGGAGTTCAGCGAGATAACCGGAACCAAAATCAAGATAGAGGTACGTGGTATTCGCAAAGATATCGCCAAGAAGATAAAGGCAGAGAAGATAGACGTACAGACGATGAAAAATATCCGAAAAACAAAAATGTATCATATGATAGACGCCATGAAGATGGACGAACATATGAGAAGCAGGAGCAAAATAATGAAAGAGGTAATTACAAAGGAGGTTACCGATGGCCGAATTCGTCGAAACGATTTTCGAAATCATGGACATCCGATAGGAATGCAAATACGCAGGCGATTACCGGTGAGAAAAAACAGAAAGAGCCACTGAGAAACACTGATGAACGTAATAAACCGTCCACATCGAAGACTGAAAATCAATGACTACATTCTGGAGTCTGTATAGAAACACATGAAGCTAAACCACAAGATGTCAGGGTACTTAGCAACATAACATACAAACCCGAGAGAGAAGTACAAGAATTACTACGTAATCTCGCTAGAGAGCAAGATAAAGATCAGCGATTACAGAATATAAAAAATAATCCGTTACCTATAAATTATTGTGTGAAAAATGGAATTTTATTTAAGCTTATTAATTATGATTGGAAAGTTGTGCTATCTCATGACATGTTACAGCAATTAATTATGCCATGTCATCGTAGTCTAGCTCATGCATCTCCATTGAAGTGCTATTTAACTATGAAAGAAGCCTTCACCTGTAATAATATGTTCAGAAAAATTAAAATAATTGTTAGGAAATGCCATGATTGTCAAACAGCCAAACATCCGAATTTAAACACTTGCGTTGAAATGGGGAGTATCAGAACTAAGAAGAAGGGGGATATAGTTGCACTTGATTTCCTTGGACCACTCCCGCGATCAAGTCGTGGGTACCGCCATATAATTGTGACGGTAGATGTGTTTACCAAGCTAGTAAAGTTATATGCTGTACGAAGACCCACCATGAAATCTGTTCTGAACGTCATCACCCAGAAGTATATACCAAAGTATGGAAAAATGGATAAAGTGTTGACAGATCAAGGTAAGCAGTTTGGTAATAAATTATGGAAGGACGCATTGACAAGACAAGGTATAAAACCTATACTTACATCCATAAGGCATCCACAAACTAATCTTGCTGAAAGAATAAATAGAGAGTTAGGCAAGTACATGAGGTTATATTGCTACAATCAACAGAGTAAATGGCCTGACTATCTACAATTTTTCGAAGATGCAATGAATCACAATTATAGTGAAGCTACAGGATACACACCGTTAGAATTAAGTGAGAATAAAATACCTAAAAGATTCTGGCACAACATGATAAATAAACCGAAAAATTATAATGTAGATTTGCCAATTCAAATAAAAATAAACAGAGCTGAACGACAGTTATATCATCAAGCAGGTAAAAGGAGAGACTGGTATAATAGAACTCACCGATTGACAAGATTCCAGATTGGTGATAAGGTATTGATAAAGACAAATCCTGTGGGAAGTAGTATATTAAACACTTCCAAGAAATTCTTCAGATTATTCTGTGGCCCATATGAACTAAGGAGTCGTCTAGGACCACACACCTACATGGTATATGACCCAGTGAAGAAAAAGGACGTCGGAAAGTACCATGCGTCATCTCTGCGTCATTATATCCAATAATACCCATATGTGATTGTTACTTTAAGATAAGATTTTATATTCTTTCTAATAAACATGTAATATAACTGACTGTGTATGTACTAAACATAGATAAAAAAAAAAAAAAAAAAAAAAAAATGTTCTGTAAAGCACAAACAATTTTTTTAAAGCAAGTGGGGGAGTGTTATAACGAAACATTGTTATCAATGTTTATCGTTCTAACTGGAGTACGCATAATAAGCGTTATCTGCTACAATTGTACATTTAGAAGGGTACAGATAAGATTTTATATAGCAAACAAAACAGATAACAGTCCACCTGCATAAATATGTATAATTTTGTTTTGAAATTGAACAGTTTTAAATAATTGATAAACATTTAATTATATAGGCGGTATGACTAAAGCCTAAAGACACTTTTAAATGTTGTACTGTATATCATATAGAGACATTTATTCAAAAAGACAGAACATTTAGATAATGTGTGATTATTATAATAATATGTTAATAAGAGTGCAGAAAGACTCTAAGCAAATGTTTTCATGAGATTGTGCACTGTATAAAGAATTATATTTGATAAATTAAATGTGATAAATTAAGGGAGAGTGCAGAGAAGCTCTAAGAGTGTTATCAAGATAGTAGATGTCACAAATTTTATTGTTTCATATTAATTATTGTTGATGGCCAAGCAGGCTGAAGAGTAGAATAATTAAAAGGGAGTTACCCTTAATAAAAGTGTTTATATTAATAATAACTACCATAGAGATAACGATAACTATAACCCTTGTTATATTCATTTAAAAAGTTCGTATTTTATTTTCTCATGTATAAAGAACAGGGTTACGGATTTCATAGAATGAAATCAATTCAGTATTTCCATTTTATTAAATAATTATTTCAATATAACAAAAATGATTTTTATAAATGAATTATAATTACAGGCAGACAGTGTGAAACTGCCCATATATGTGTGTATATTTCCATGTTATATGTTTTGTGTATATACTGTGTATTGTATGTCGTATTTTCAGGAACTTATAAATGATGTACTAAGATATATGATTTTAATATGTGATTGTTAGATGTAAGCATTATAACAATATATCACTAGAGAAAATATGTGTAAAGTAATATTCAAGAAAGAATATAAATGGTGGAACCCGCCGTAAATTGTGTTAAATATTTGAAATTCTTTTTATTATTATGATTTGTTTAAAGATAAGCACCTTGAGGGTGACAATTATAATCATTGGAATGATAGACTAAAAAGGTAGTTTTCATTTATTCACAATTTATACAACTCAGCTTCCTAAAATAATTCTTTTGAAAACACATCGTCCCAACTCGTTACCTGATACCTATAAGCCCAAATCCCACACCTAATAGCCGGCAAAGCAGAAAAGTACCATATACTGCAGGTAAGTGTTGGCATGGTATACCCTAACCAGGTCCATGTAAAACTCATAATCCATAATGAAAGAAATCATAAAAAGATGTGTTGCAATATATATATATATATATATTGTATTAAAACAAAATATTAAATAGTATTAATGTGGTTTAAGTTCCACCTTGGAAACGCCAAATTTGTAACGTTCCGTGTGTCTTCGTTAAGCCCTCACTGTTGGGCTAGCCAATTTTGTAAAGTTACCATGTGGTTACAAATTGAAATCTGTAATAATGTTGTAAAAAATTTGAAATAGAAAAAATAATTTTATTAAAAAAAAAAATTTGGTTGTTTCTGAAAAAATATTTTTGTGTAGTTTTTATTTCCTAATATTTAAAAAATAATCGTGTTTATTGTTCGGAGTTAAAATTTCAATGGTATTATGTTTATAAGTGTAGTAATGTCACTTTCTGTAAATTACTCTATGACAATCTGATTAACTCCAGTCCTAGTCGATAGACGGCTCTCTTCTTCTTCTTCGATGCGTTCGTTATTTTTTATTGTACCGCCTTTCGGTTAGTCTGAGTCCTCGATTAACTTCTTCTTTAAGTATATTAAAGAAAAATTAAACTCAAATTGCATAAACAGAAAGTTTAATAACAAATTAATTAAAGTTGATCGATAAAAATCGATATATTACAGCAGTATCGACTCTACTCAGGGCCGGTCGATAAAAAAGTTTACATTGATTGTATATAAAAATATAGTTCTTTGAACGGTTATTTAAGAATAGCCAGAGAAGGGTAGGGACAAGAAAGTATAACACTTACAATGATAAATGTCTTAATACTAACAAATACAACGTTATAATTTTATTAATAAATAAAGTTTATATAATAATTATTTCAAACCAAATGCAGTCTAGAAATTTGCTGCCTTGCTTTGGTAAGAACGGCGACGAATCAAAATGGCCGACCGGATCATGCGCAGTGGAACGACTAACCTTGACGAAATATTTGTTTCAATAAAGATGTCCTTTCTCCGTTTAAATGGTCTCAGCAATTGTGTATAATGGTTCTGGAGTTAATTGAGTGTCACTGGTGTATTGTTTAATAGTTCACTTGGTGTAAATGTTTGTGGTTATGTCTATCTCACTTTGTCACATGTGTCGAATTTAACCGTGTTCGTTCGTCTGTAAAATTTATTGTATTGGTGTTATTTTAATTAATTAGGCGTGTGTGGTTCTGTTTATTGGTGATGCACTGTTCATAGTTTAATTTCACCGATTCACAAATAAAAAACTCAAAATAAAATTTATAAAAATTTTCACCGAACTCGGTTCAATTGTAAGACGCCATTCATAGGTTATATAAATCAACGATCTCGTTTAAGTACACTCTTCAACGGATAATAATGAACTGTTCTCATTTCCTTCGTCTCCTGAAAATCTTAGCCAATTTAATATATATTATACATTGTTTCAAATTATCTTAGCTTCCGATACATTTTATTCTAATACATTATACACGTAAAATATTTTCGTTATTAATTAACTGTATGAAATATTAAATACATATTCGGTTTCTTTATTCTATTTTGCTTATTTTGATACTAATGAATGTAGTTTTACAAAGTTTTCATTTAAAACAGTTATATTTCTTTCATTTTGGAAAGTATGTTCAAATAAGTGTTTCCTATTCTGAGCAGATAATAGCCATTTTCCCTGACATAAATATTATTCTATTGAATCTGAAAAATTGACATAATTGTCTATTTTTACTTAATTTCTTGCAATTTAGTTTATTAATTATTGTTTTTAAATATAATTCATTTATCTATGACTCCTGCTTTGATAATGCTAGTTACTACATTCCATTTTTATTTATAATTTTACTTATTTTCTGACAATATCCTGCTAAAGTATTAATTACATTGTATTACTATATGGTGGGTTTATCTTACCTAAATATTATCAGTTTAGTTGGTTTATAGGACTAGATTTTTCAATTATTCTGTAGTCTAAATTTACTATCTGGCCTAGATTTGATCTGTTGCTATTTGCAAAGTTTTTACTAATATAGTTAGTTTGTACCCTTTTCTGACCTTCTATTCTAATATAATTTATTAACAATTTGTTCCTTTACTATTATAACATTGAATATTGATTTTAAACAATTAAAATATAACACTTTTTTACTATTAAATCTGGTACTTTGAATCATACCTTTTTTGTGTACTGATTTTTGATACATTGTGTACTCATAGTAACTTAATAAAAACATTTTATAATATAGGAATGGTATCTACATACAGATATTGCATTCCTAATTTAAATTACTAACAAAAATAACATTTTATAACTTCAATACTGCTTAATACTAAATCTTATTTATATAGTTAATATATGGAACTAGGAACATAATATTTTGGTTCCATTAAATGTTTAACATCTTCTTAAAACTATTTATTTACAGTCTTATCTGTACTTCCCAATTTTAGGAATGTATTCCCCGTCACTTTGTACTAAATACAAGCTATCTGTTTATATTATTCATTCTATGGAATGTTCATATATAAACAGTGGCCTTTCATTAGAAACATTATTCCTTGCTCCTTCACCATATCACTTTGTTAACTATTATCATGATACTGTTTAAAAACACTTAAAGTTATTTATTGGCACGGCAATTCATGTACCTTTTCAAAGTTTATTTATTATAATTTAATAACTTGCACTTGTCCCTGGTTATTTATTGATATTATCACTAGTCCTTTTATAGTTTTATAATATGAAATATTTAACCATGGGGGAACTGTTGAGATTTGTTTATATAAACTGTACAATAACTTTTTTGGGTGCACTGTTACTTAATACTCTAAACACTTTTGGTTTTTATCAGTTTTACATTAGTATATGGTTTGTTGGGGTGTTATACTTTCTTTTGTGACATTTATTTATTTTTGGGGTTTTTGGTTTTCTCCCTATGGGGTTTCTATTGGGTATTGTTCGAGTTTCCCTTCCTTTATTCTAGTTGATCTTCACTGGTCTCTGATTATTCAGTATATTGGTTTATTCTATATTTCTTCTTTCTTCGTTCTTGGTTCTTCAGTACCATTTCTTTTATATTCTTTCGTTTACTCTGGTCTGTTTACTTTGTCGGTTTACTTGTTCTGGTTACCTTCATTGCCTGCTTCTATCCTACCTGGGTAATATAGTTATTTTCATTTTTAGTTTTCTGGGTTGGATATTCCATACACTTGAGTTTTATTAATGATCATTTGGTAATTGATTTATGTGGATTATTTGTCATGCTACAGATTGCTCTCTTCCAGAAGTGATTAGTTCAGATCATACTTGGTTTGTCTGAAATAATTGCTTATGATATTTTATTATAAATTATATTTCTTTACTTCATTCACATTTCTAAATTTTTTCTTCTTTATTTTTGAGCTTATCTATATTTCATTATTAACTGGAATTTTCTTGATAGTAATAGTCATCTGAGGTTCGTTATTTTTATTTTTCCATTTTTGTCTTTACTTGGTTCTTTATCCTTGGGATATTTATTCCCTAATATTCCCTAACACGTTAGCTGGGGCAGTTCAGAGGGGCACTGTAGGCTACACTACTCTGCTGGCTATACTACGTCATTTATTGATTACAGAGGCACATCATCTCTGATCAATACATAATAATACTGCTGGACGTATCTACAGACAGTTATTAATAAAAAGTACATAAGAATAGTCCACCTTATGACTATAAAAAAAATTAAATATCTTTGGATACTTCACTTCGTATTTGAACAGATCTATTAATATTTCTATCTTAGTTAATTTCTATCTCAGTTATTTTTCTCGATGGTTAGCTCTGCTGGCCTTTTATTTCTCCTTATGGTTGGAAGCTGGTTTAATATAATTATCACTTGTTATTCAGTGTAAAGTTTTTATTTATTTTAATTCTCTGTCATACTTTGACTATTATTACAATCTCCTTCTGGTCATTGGTAACATATATTTTGTATTATATTTTTGTTTTCTCTTAATTCTTATGAATCGTTCCACTAGTTTATGTTCTTGCAATTACTCTTTTAATTGTCCTTCTTATAATTGACATTTATTTTATGATCATATTTTTCTTATGGATTTATTTATACATAGTTATTTCTTTCTTTTTCAAAATTTTTATTCTGCTCTTGCTTTTTATCCAAATGCGCTCTTTAATTATTAATTCCATGTGGTTATTGTCTCTGCTTATTTTGCTTAAAAGTCTTATTAATTTTCTTTCACAATAAGTTTATTTATTTTAATTGTATCAGTGGTTTTTACTGCCATTTCTCGAAATTTTTTCAGAATTGGTTCCATATATAATTGTTTGTAATGTGAACTTACTCTTCCTTTTGAATGTTGTGGTTATTCTTCAAAATTCTTTTTCCTTTTCCTTTATATTCCATGATTTGAGTTTCGTAGATGTTTGGTAGTAAGTTGTACTTCTTTGGTTTTTTGAATTTGTTTGTATTTTACTAAATTCTTTTTCTTTTAGTTTTTTCACAAATAGTTTCATAAATATTTGGGTAGTAAGTAGTGCTTACTTGGTTTTTGAATTTTTTACATTAAAAATTCTTCTTCTTTTAATTCTAAAAGTTGTTTCATAAATATTTGGTAGTAAGTTGTGCTTACTGGGGTTTTGAATTTTTTACATTTTTACAAATTCTTTTTTCTTTTTTATTAATTCAAAAGTCGTTTCAAATATTCGTTAGTAAGTTGTGCTTACTTTGTTTTTGAATTTATTCATTATAAATTCTTCTTCTTTTTGTTTTTTCGTAAATAGTTCATAAATCATAGGTAGTAAGTTGTGCTTACATGGTTTTTGAATTTAGATATTTTATGCCCAATTCTTTTTCTTTTTATTTAATTCTAAAGTCGTTTCTTAAATATTGGGTAGTAAGTTGTGCTTACTTTGTTTTTGAATTTAGATATTTTAATCAAAATTCCTTTTCTTTTTCCATAAAGTTTTTTCTCAAAATAATTGTTTTGAAAGTTGTTCTTACATTATTTTAGAATTTATTCATTATACATTTTTCTTCTTTTTGTTTTTTCATAAATAGTTCATAAATCATAGGTAGTAAGTTGTGCTTACATGGTTTTTGAATTTAGATATTTTATGCCCAATTCTTTTTCTTTTTATTTAATTCAAAAGTCGTTTCTTAAATATTGGGTAGTAAGTTGTGCTTACTTTGATTTTGAATTTACACATCTTACACACAAAATTCAATCTTCTATACATTCAATTACTCATAATATTTTTTCATGGATATGGTTAACATATCATATTATTACCATAAATATGGTATGAACCCTCTTCTTTTCTTTACTTCAAATGTACTTTTTATTATTATTTTTCTTTTATATACCCAGGTGGAAGATTTTTATTATTTCGCACAGTTGTTCATTTTTCTTTTTCTTTTACATGGTTTTTTCCCGTCGTCGATTATCATAACATCCGTCCCTTTTGTATAGGTGTGTAGTATTAGATTTAACCGTGGTCTGTCATTTCAGTTGCTCTCATTGTCCGGATGACCATCGTCTTCATAATCGTTCCGGTACAAGTGATCTCTCTGGCCTTTGCCTTGTATTTCATTTTTCTAGCCGTTATTCCTTTGTTGGCTACAAAGCTTATTCGGCTCCCTATATCATAGTGTTTTATACACCAGTACGTCTCTGGTCCATCAATGATCAATGATACCATTGACAATCTACCATATATTTCCACCCCTGTTGTATTCCATTTACATCTGGTCACTTCCCAGTGGTAAACTACTGTTTGCTGGTAAACTATCTCTGAGATTACCCTTAATCTACTTCCATAAGTTTTGGAACTCACGATTTCTTCATGGTTGGTAATAGGGATATTATCATTAAATAAACCATGGTTCATCATCTCCATTTCTTCCTTGGTTTTCATTAATTTCCTTGGATGCCTTCTTTTCATTTCCTTTGGTTTCACTTCCATATCCTTAGCATTTTCTTTTTTCCCGTTAGTTTTCTTTTCAGGTAATACTATTACTGGTACCATTGTTTGGTATTTCTTTTCGTTCTGGTTTGCTATCATTCTTTATTTCTTTGGTCCTCTCACTTTTCTCATTCGGATCATCTAGTTTCTTATTGCTATTGTCCAGTGTCTTATCCAATTCTTCATCCAAGGATGTGATGTTTTTATCTATTTCAATCAAACCTTCCTTCAAGATTTGTCTGTATTCTTTTCTATCCTTTCTTTCCTCTTCCCTGTCTTCTTTCATTTCCTCATGCCATCGTCGGTTTTCCTCCCTTATTTCTTCTCTTAACCGTTGGTTATCCTCTCTTAACTCTTCCAACCTTTCCCCCATCGTCTCTTCCATCTTCTTATTATTTTCTCTTAATTCTTCCCTTAATTGTTGGTTGTGCCTTTCTATTTTCTTACTGGTTTCTTCAATTTTTTCTTCCATTTTCTTTTCCACCTTCTTACTGGTTTCCTCAATTCTCTTATTGGTCCTTTCGATCTTACGGCCCAATTCTTCTTTTGTGGATCGGTTGTCCTCCTTCAATTCCTCTATGTTTTTGTTCATTCCACTCAAATCTTCCTTGGTGGACTAATTATTGTCCTCCATTTTATCTTCCATCTTCTTGTTATTTTCCCTCAACTCTTCCTTCAATCGTTGGTTGTCGTTTTCTATCTTCTTCCTAGTTTCATCAATTTTTTGATTGGTGTTTTCAAATTTATTACTCAATTCTTCTTTTGTTTCTTGGTTGTCCTTCTTCAAATCTTGACTTAATTTCTTATTATTTTCTTCCATATTCTTATTGTTTTCCTTCATTGTCTCCATCATCTGTCTGAGCATTTCCTGTATGTTACTATTCTCTGCTCGTGATGGTTTCTCGGGTTGTTCTATTCGTTCCTCCCGGATCTTGATTTCCCCTGTTTGTGTGGGCATTTCCAGTTGTTCCTTTGGTTGTGCTGGTGGTTTTGGTTCCATTGGATGTAATAATGTTTCTACGTCCTCCACTGGGGTCGCCTCCTTATCCTCCATATTAAATTCTTTTTCGGCCTCCGCCGCTCTTTTCTTTGATGTGGCACGACGTTGCATCTTTCCTGTTTCTCTGGCTGGATAACCGCTGCCAAGCTGAATTAGAAACTGTGTGAGTTATTACAGCCTTTCAATCCCCAATTAGAGCCCTTTAGTCTTTAGTCAAATTTGTAATAAAACAAAATATTAAATTGTATTAATGTGCTTTAAGTTCCACCTTGGAAACGCCAAATTTGTAACGTTCCGTATGTCTTCGTTAAGCCCTCACTGTTGGGCTAGCCAATTTTGTAACGTTACCTTGTGGTTACAAATTGAAATCTGTAATAATGTTGTAAAAAATTTGAAATAGAAAAAATAATTTTATTAAAAAAAAAAAAATTTGGTTGTTTCTGAAAAAATATTTTTGTGTAGTTTTTATTTCCTAATATTTAAAAAATAATCGTGTTTATTGTTCGGAGTTAAAATTTCAATGGTATTATGTTTATAAGTGTAGTAATGTCACTTTCTGTAAATTACTCTATGACAATCTGATTAACTCCAGTCCTAGTCGATAGACGGCTCTCTTCTTCTTCTTCGATGCGTTCGTTATTTTTTATTGTACCGCCTTTCGGTTAGTCTGAGTCCTCGATTAACTTCTTCTTTAAGTATATTAAAGAAAAATTAAACTCAAATTGCATAAACAGAAAGTTTAATAACAAATTAATTAAAGTTGATCGATAAAAATCGATATATTACAGCAGTATCGACTCTACTCAGGGCCGGTGGATAAAAAAGTTTACATTGATTGTATATAAAAATATAGTTCTTTGAACGGTTATTTAAGAATAGCCAGAGAAGGGTAGGGACAAGAAAGTATAACACTTACAATGATAAATGTCTTAATACTAACAAATAAAACGTTATAATTAATAAATAAAGTTTATATAATAATTATTTCAAACCAAATGCAGTCTAGAAATTTACTGCCTTGCTTTGGTAAGAACGGCGACGAATCAAAATGGCCGACCGGATCATGCGCAGTGGAACGACTAACCTTGACGAAATATTTGTTTCAATAAAGATGTCCTTTCTCCGTTTAAATGGTCTCAGCAATTGTGTATAATGGTTCTGGAGTTAATTGAGTGTCACTGGTGTATTGTTTAATAGTTCACTTGGTGTAAATGTTTGTGGTTATGTCTACCTCACTTTGTCACATGTGTCGAATTTAACCGTGTTCGTTCGTCTGTAAAATTTATTGTATTGGTGTTATTTTAATTAATTAGGCGTGTGTGGTTCTGTTTATTGGTGATGCACTGTTCATAGTTTAATTTCACCGATTCACAAATAAAAAACTCAAAATAAAATTTTATAAAAATTTTCACCGAACTCGGTTCAATTGTAAGACGCCATTCATAGGTTATATAAATCAACGATCTCGTTTAAGTACACTCTTCAACGGATAATAATGAACTGTTCTCATTTCCTTCGTCTCCTGAAAATCTTAGCCAATTTAATATATATTATACATTGTTTCAAATTATCTTAGCTTCCGATACATTTTATTCTAATACATTATACACGTAAAATATTTTCGTTATTAATTAACTGTATGAAATATTAAATACATATTCGGTTTCTTTACTCTATTTTGCTTATTTTGATACTAATGAATGTAGTTTTACAAAATTTTCATTTAAAAAAGTTATAACATAAGTTCTACTTCCCAATTTTAGGAATGTATTCCCCGTCACTTTGTACTAAATACAAGCTATCTGTTTATATTATTCATTCTATGGAATGTTCATATATAAACAGTGGCCTTTCATTAGAAACATTATTCCTTGCTCCTTCACCATATCACTTTGTTAACTATTATCATGATACAGTTTAAAAACACTTAAAGTTATTTATTGGCACGGTAATTCATGTACCTTTTCAAAGTTTATTTATTATAATTTAATAACTTGCACTTGTCCCTGGTTATTTATTGATATTATCACTAGTCCTTTTATAGTTTTATAATATGAAATATTTAACCATGGGGGAACTGTTGAGATTTGTTTATATAAACTGTACAATAACTTTTTTGGGTGCACTGTTACTTAATACTCTAAACACTTTTGGTTTTTATCAGTTTTACATTAGTATATGGTTTGTTGGGGTGTTATACTTTCTTTTGTGACATTTATTTATTTTTGGGGTTTTTGGTTTTCTCCCTATGGGGTTTCTATTGGGTATTGTTCGAGTTTCCCTTCCTTTATTCTAGTTGATCTTCACTGGTCTCTGATTATTCAGTATATTGGTTTATTCTATATTTCTTCTTTCTTCGTTCTTGGTTCTTCAGTACCATTTCTTTTTATATTCTTTTGTTTACTCTGGTCTGTTTACTTTGTCGGTTTACTTGTTCTGGGTATCTTCATTGCCTGCTTCTATCCTACCTGGGTAATATAGTTATTTTCATTTTTAGTTTTCTGGGTTTTTAATTTGTAGTATAATTATATTAGTTGCAGATTTTTTCTTTATGCTTACTTTTCTTGTTATTATAATAATTTATAGTGCTTTTTAATTGATTTTCATTTGGATTTTTTTGGATATTCCATATACTTCAGTTTTATTAATGATCATTTGGTAATTGATTTATGTGGATTATCTGTCATGCTACAATATATATATATATATATATATATATATATATATAGTAATATTTCAGTGAATGGTGGTGGGAATAATAAAATAAATATCGATGTATGTTGATTGTGCTCTCCTGTAAGTCCCGCTGGTTGTGCTAGCTGATTTTGTAATAAAACGATATTGCAAAATATAGCTTAATTTATAATGTGTGTAGTAACGTAGCTAATATCTTCTTGTCTTCTAAGCTCTCACTGTTGATCTTCGCTTTAGTAATACAACCATACTATAATTGTAATTGTATAGTGTTCTGGTATAATATTACCCAGGATAATTTTTATGGTGTGTATGTGTAGTAGTGACGTTCCGCTCTGGGAATCGTCGATTTGGTAAAGTTCCTGGTCTTTGTTATTATCAAATAAACTCAGTGTATTTTGCTGTGGTAGCAAATTGAAATAAAATATAAATTTAAAATTTATATTTATAAAAAAAAATTTCGGAAAAAATATTTTCGGTGTATTTATGTGCTTAATATTTAGGAATAAATCGAGGTTGTTGATCGTAATTATAATTATAATAGTATGGTGTTTAATTTGGTAATAAATTTCTGTTCGGTAAATTTGTTAAAAAGATAATCCAATTAACTTCAAGTTAGGCGAAAACGGCTCTCTTCTTCTTACTCTTGAAATGTTGTAGTTTCGCATATACTGCCTTTAAAGATTATCTAGTTTTCTTGGTTAATTAATGATTATGTCCTTTTATAAGAGAAATCAACTTCAATTTACCAAAAAACAAACAAAAACGTTTATTAAACACAATAATAAAGTTGGTCGATTAATTAATCGAGGTTACAAAGCCATATCGACTCGCTCAGGGTCGGTCGATATTAGAAGTTTTACAGTTGTATTATTTAAACAGGTTCTTTGAACGGTTATTTATATAAAAAGCCAGAGAAGGTCAGGGACATGAAAGTATAACACTTACAATTCAAGAAATGTCTTAAATTTAAACAATGTAATGGTAATTATTAATAATAAAAGTTTATATATAATTTTGTTCAAACCAGAAAGCAGTCTAGTCGTCTCTAATTGCGGTGACGATCCTGGATCAAAATGGCCGCCTGACGCATGCGCGTTGATAGCTTCTAATGTAAACAAAGTACTTGTTGAGATAATATGTCCCTTCTTCGGTTAAATGTTCTTCACAATGGTATATGATCTTCTGGGGTATAGTTTATTGTCACTGGTGTATCATGGAATAGTTCACTTTGTGTAAAAATGTTGTTAAATGGGTATATCTACTGGTGTTTATGCGTGTCAGTTAACCTCGAATTTTCACTTGGTGTTTGGTGCGATTTCAGTGTTATTTCATTTAATTAGTTATATGTGATTTCGTTTATAGGTGTTATGTAGTTCATGGGTCAACTTCACCACTTCACTTTCATTAAAATAGTTAAAAAATTAGTTTTACATAAAATGATTCCGAACTTCGTTATAACATAACGGCCATTAAAGGTTGGTTCTATCAAATATTCACATGAAGTGCTCTCTTCGAGGTATAATAATGAACTGTCTGTATTTCCTTCGTCTCATGAAAATCTTAGCCTATATAATATATCTCATACATTGTTTCAATTTGTCATAACTTCCGACACACTTTAAAAATGTACATTATGCTCATAAAATAAATTCGTTATTACTTAACTGTTTGAAATATAAAATACATATTCGTTTTAACTATTCTATTCTACTTATTTTGATAGTAATTAAGTTAGTATTACAAAGTTTTATCTGAAAATTATATTTCTTATAATTTTTGGGAGGTAGGCCTAAAATTATACTTCCTGTCTTCTAAGTAAATAATAGCCATTTTCCCTAATATAATTATTATTCTATTAAATCTGAAATTTGTATAATTATCAATTCTCACTTATTTTATTGCAATTTAGTATATTAATGATGGTTTTTTAATATAATTCATTTGTATATGACTCCCCCTAGGATAGTGTCAGTGAATCTATTTCAGTTTTAATGGTATCTTATTAGACAATTAAATAATTTTACTCATATAATGACCATATCTCTAGAAAGCCTTATTTACATAGTATTTAATATGTTGAGTTTATCTTGCCTAAATATTGTCATTTTATCTGGTTTATAAGACTAGGTTTGTTAATTATTCTGCAGTTTAAATTTATTCTTTGGCCTAGATCTGATGTGTGGCTAGTTTCCAAATGTTTTATTAATGTAGTTATTTTATATCCTTCTCTGACTGGTATAACACAAATTATTGATTATATAATTAACATATAACATCTCTCTATATCAAAACTGGTGTTCTGAATAACATTGCTTAGTATATTACCTAATAACATAAATAAAAAATACTCTATAACATTGGAATGGTATCTAATTTTAGATATGTCATTCCTAAATTAAAATGAACAATAAAATAACAAATTATAACCCTAACATTTCTTATGGATAATCCTTACTTATCTAATTACTATATGTAATAGGAATCTGACATCCTGGTCACATATAATGGTTATCATCTTTTACTACTCAACATTAACAATTTGTTTTGTAATTCCCCATTTTACAAGATTTATGCCCCCTCTTTAAGTATAACCCTGGCTATCTAAGTTATATTCCATTCTATGGAATGTTCATACAGCTTTAGTAGCTTTTTATTAGTAACATTACTAATTCATTATCAAAGTAGACACTGTTCATAAAACTTAAAGTTTATTGCTTTGTACTGTAACTCATGCACCTTTTTAAAGTTTATTATTTATAATTTGATCACTTGCACTTGTCTATGGTGAATTATCAATATATTTAGTAGTCTTTCTCTAGTTTTTAACATGAAATATTCAACCATGGGGGAACTGTGAAGGTTTGTTTATACAAACTAAACAATAACTTTTTGAATGCACTAATATTTAATACTACTAACACTTTTAGTTTTTTGTCAGTTTTACAGTGATATGGTTTTTTAGGGTGTTATACTTTCTCTTTGGACATTCATTGATTTTGGGGTTTTTTGGGGGTTCTTTCCCTATGGGTTTTTTGTTTTATATGGGTCGTCTTAATTATTCTTCTTTCTTCTTTGAGTTTGGTTATTCTTCCTTCTTCCTTCTTCTGTAGTAGTAGTTTTAATTAGTTCTTCTTTCTTCTCTAGTTTTAATTATTCTTCTTTCTTCTTTCTTCAGTAGTGGTAGTTTTGGTTATTCTTCTTTCTTCAGTAATAGTAGTTTTAATTAGTCTTCTTTCTTCTGTCTTCATTAGCTTTGATTGTCCTTCTTTCTTCCTTCTTCAGTAGTAGTAGATTTGGTTGTTCTTCTTTCTTCAGTAATAGTAGTTTTAATTAGTCTTCTTTCTTCTTTCTTTGGTAGTTTTAATTATTCTTCTTTCTTCTTTCTTCAGTAGTAATAGTTTTGACTATTCTTCTTTCTTCTTTCTTCAGTAGTAGTAGTTTTAATTAGTCTTCTTTCTTCCTTGGTTTTAATTATTCTTCTTTCTTCTTTCTTCAGTAGCTTTGATTGTTCTTCTTTCTTCCTTCTTCTGTAGTGGTAGTTTTAATTAGTCTTCTTTCTTCCTTGATTTTAATTATTCTTCTTTCTTCTTTCTTCAGTAGTAATAGTTTTGACTATTCTTCTTTCTTCTTTCTTCAGTAGCAGTAGTCTTAATTAGTCTTCTTTCTTCCTTGGTTTTAATTATTCTTCTTTCTTCTTTCTTCAGTAGCTTTGATTGTTCTTCTTTCTTCCTTCTTCTGTAGTAGTAGTTTTAATTAGTCTTCTTTCTTCCTTGATTTTAATTATTCTTCTTTCTTCTTTCTTCAGTAGTTTTAATTAGTTCTTCTTTCTTCTCTAGGTTTAATTATTCTTCTTTCTTCTTTCTTCAGTAGTAATAGTTTTGACTATTCTTCTTTCTCCAGTAATAGTAGTTTTAATTAGTCTTCTTTCTTCTTTCTTTGGTAGTTTTAATTATTCTTCTTTCTTCTTTCTTCAGTAGTAATAGTTTTGACTATTCTTCTTTCTTCTTTCTTCAGTAGCAGTAGTTTTAATTAGTCTTCTTTCTTCCTTGGTTTTAATTATTCTTCTTTCTTCTTTCTTCTTTAGTTTTGGAATATTCTTCTTTCTTCTTTCTTCTTTAGTTTTGGAATATTCTTCTTTCTTCTCTAGTTTTAATTATTCTTCTTTCTTCTTTCTTCAGTAGTAGTAGTTTTAATTAGTTCTCCTTTCTTCTCTAGTTTTAATTAGTCTTCTTTCTTCTTTAGTTTTAATTATTCTTCTTTCTTCTGTCTTCAGTAGCTTTGATTGTTCTTCTTTCTTCCTTCTTCTGTAGTAGTAGTTTTAATTAGTCTTCTTTCTTCCTTGATTTTAATTATTCTTCTTTCTTCTTTCTTCAGTAGTTTTAATTAGTTCTTCTTTCTTCTCTAGTTTTAATTATTCTTCTTTCTTCTGTCTTCAGTAGCTTTGATTGTTCTTCTTTCTTCTGTCTTCAGTTGCTTTGATTGTTCCTTCTTTCTTCTTTCTTCAGTAGTTTTACGCTGTGTATGCCTTTGTTTCTTCTAGTCTGGTTTCCTTGTCGGGGTATATTAATTGCCTGCTTCTATCTTACCTGGGTAATTTTGTTGTTATCATTTTTAGTTTCCTGGGTTTTTAAATTTGTATTATATTATATTATTTGCAGAATTTTTCTTTATTTAACCTTTCTTGTGAATATATTAGTAAATAGTGCATTTTAATTAATTCTCATCTGGATATTCCATATTTTAGAGCTTTATTAATGATCATTGAGTAATGTATTTGTGTGGATTATCTGTGACGCTACAGATTGCTCTCTTCCAGAAGTGATTAGTTCAGATCATACTTAGTTTGTCTGAAGTAATTGCTTATGACATTATATTATTAATTATATTTCTTTACTTCCTTCACATTTCTAAAAATTTTTCTTCTATATTTTTGAGCTTATCTATATTTCATTATTAACTGGATTCTTACTGATAGTAATAGTCATCTGAGGTTCGTTGTTTTTTATTTTTCCATTTTCTTCTTAACTCGTTTCTTTATCCTTGGGATATTTATTCCCTAAAATTCCCTAACACGTTAGCTGGGGTAGTGTCCAGAGGGGCTCTGTAGGCTTCACACTCTGCTGGCCATACTACGTCATTTATTGATAACAGAGGCAAATCATCTCTGATCAATACATAATAATACTGCTGGACTTATCTCAGACAGTCATTTATAAAAATTATATAAGAATAGTCCACCTTATGACTATTAAAAAAAAAAAATATATCTTTGGAAATTTCACTTCGTATACGAACAGATCTATTAATATTTCTATCTTAGTTAATTTCTATCTCAGTTATTTTTCTCAATGGTTAGCTCTGCTGGCATTTTATTTCTCCTTGTGGTTGGAAGCTGGTATAATATAATTATCACTCATTATTCAGTGTAAAGTTTTTAATTCTCTGTCATTTTTTGACTGTTATCACAATCTCCTTCTGGTCATTGGTAGCATATATTTTGTATTATATTTTTGTTCTTTTCTTAATTCTTGTGAATCGTTCCACTAGTATTATGTTTTTTCAATTACTCTTTTAATTGTCTTTCTAATAACTGACATTTATTGTATGATCATCTTTTTCGTATGGATTTATTTATATATAGTTTTTCCTTTCTTTTTTCAAAATTTTATTTTTCTCTTGCTTTTTATCCAAATGCACTCCTTACTTATTAATTCCATATGTTTAATATCTCTGTTTATTTGACATAAAATTCTCATTAATTTTACTTCACAATAAGTTTATTCATTTAAATTGTATCAGTGGTTTGTACTACCATTTCTTTATTTTTGAAAGTTTTTCAGAATTGGTCCCATATATAATTGTTTGTAATGTTTTATCCAAATTCCTTTTCTTCTTGTTCATTTCTAAAAGTTGTTTTTAAGATAAGGTAGTAAGTTGTTCTTACTTCTTTTTTGAATTTTGAGATTTTTAACTCAAAATTCATTTTCCTTTTGATATTTTCCATAAAGTTTTTTCATAAACATTTGGTAGTAAGTAGTCATTACTTCATTTTTGAATTTTGGTGGTTATATTATTTCTTCCATACATTCAATTATTCATAATATTTTTTCATGGAAGCCTGGTTATATACTCCCTTTATCCTTTCTGAATCGATTTCTTTGATTTCATAGGTATTATTATTCTTCACATTGGATATTATATATGGTCCGATGTATAATAGCAATAACTTCTTCGTTATTCCTTCCAGTGTGCTGGGTAATTCTCGATTTCTTAATACAATTTTTTCTCCCTTTTCATATATTATTAATTTACCACTAGCCTTTTGATACTTATTTTGCCGTTTCAACTGGTCTTCTGCCACCTTGTTATAGAATTTAGCTTTATCAAATCTGTATACATGGTTACTGGGGAACTCGAGGATATCTGTGATCTCTCGTGGGGGTGGTTTCTCGTACATAGCAGAATATGGGGTCATCCCTATAGCTGGATGGTATGCTAAGTTGAGGAATTCCTCCGTGGCTTCTAGATAGTCTTGCCACCTTTTTTGTTGATGGTGACAATAAGTCCTGAGGATCCTCCCCACTTCTCGTAACACTCGCTCTGCCGGATTACTGCTCGGATGGTAGACCGAGGTCTTGTATGTACGAATGCCCATTGACAATAAGGTATCCCGCCATTTTCCACCCTTAAACTGGGTTCCATGATCAGTAATGATCGAAGATGGTTTACCCAGGTGTGGGATATATTGTTCAGTTAGTATCCCCAGAATTTTCCGGGTAGTCGCTCGATTAGTAGGGTATAGCTTAACATATTTGGTGAAGTGGTCCATTATGATGGTTAGGTATCGATATTGGTGTCGACCTCCACTACGGGGAAATGGTCCGCAAATGTCTAGGAAGACCTTCTCCAATTTTGCTTGGGAAGTGATTGGGATCATCACACCTTCCTTCTTCTCATTATTAGTTTTCACCAGCTGGCAGATTTTACAACTCTTTATATACATTTGGACTTTTCTATTGATGTTTTTTATATAGCAGCTCTCCTCCAGAGCTTTTATTACCTTGGAGGGCGCCCATATGCCCGTAACGTATGTGGTAATTCACTATCAATTCCTTTTCGATCTGTGTCGGAACAACTACCTTCCAGATCTCTTCCTTCAATTAGTTTTAATGAACAGTATTTGTTTATTCATCTGGTAATATTTAGCAACGGTTTCATCTCCCTCTTCTAGCCGAAGTTTGAGGTTTCTCAATTTTGGGTCCGCTTGTTGGTGGGTGCTCATGTTGGTCAATATTGTTGTTAAATCGGCTCTGGTGCTAAGAAGATGATATATTTTCAGCACGCTTTCTTTCTCCCCTTCGAAAGTTTGTTCTTCCACATTGACCCGGGATAACACATCCGCTACTATATTCTTTTTTACCAGGGATGTACTCCCATTGTAGATGGTATTCTTGAAGGGCAAGTATCCACCTCGTTAGTCTGCCATGGTTCAGTTTGCAGCTTCTTTAAGAATGAAATTGATTTATGGTCCGGTTCGGATAGTAACGGGGTATCCCAAAATGTAAGTGCGGAACTTACCGCAAGCAAATACCACGCTCAGTAATTCTTTTTCCGTCACCGTGTAATTCCTTTCGCATTGGTTCAAAGACCTGCTCGCGAAGCTAATTACTTGAGGTTGACCCTTCTCGTCCTCTTGATACAATGTCGTTCCCAGACTGATGTTGCTGGCATCGCAATTCATGAAGAACGGTAACTTAAAGTTTGGGTGGCGAAGTATTATAGTAGCCAGAAATTTGTCCTTAATTTGTTGAAAAATCCCCTCTTGTTCCTTACACCATACCCACTTGTTTTTAGATGATAATTGAGGTTGAAACCTCGCAGTTAACTCTGAATATTGTTCCTGGAACTTTCTATAATAATTGCAGAGTCCCAGGAATGACTGCAATTGCTTCCTGTTTTTGGTGCCGGAATTTCTGGATGGCTTCTACCTTTTCTGCCGATGGTGAGATTCCTTGATCGTCCAAGTTAAATCCTAAAAATTGCACTTCTCTGGCAATAAACTTGGATTTTTCCACTTCAGCGTGACGTTACTGGCAGATAATTTTTCTAGCACATGTTCCACACGGTAACAGTGTTCCTCCCACGTCTCAGATGTTATCAGTAGGTCGTCGACGTACACCGTTGTAAACTGAAGTGCTTCTTGTCCCAATATCTGGTACATGCAGGTCACAAAGATGGCAACTGAGTTTACCAATCCGAAGTGCAATCTTTTGAATTGGTAATTACGCCCCTCGAATATGAAAGCCAGATATTGGCGACTCCGTGGTTGCAACTCTACCTGCCATATCCGCACACCGTATCCCAAGTGCTGAAGTATTGGGTACCATGGAAGCGTTTCAGGATTTCCTCAATCTCACCGGGCGATGTTCTATCATTAATGATTTTCTTGTTTATTTCCCGTGCATCCAAACAAAGCCGGACTTCGCCGTTTTTCTTGGGAATTGCTACAATAGGGCTGGTGTATGGGGATTGACTAGGTTCTATAATATCGTTATTAATCATTCGATTAATTTCCGCTCTTACTGCCTCTTTTCGAGAATGTGCGATAGGGTAGGATTTCCTATTAAACTCTACTGTATCTCGGAATTGAAGGGTACATTGATAATTTCTTACCTTGCCTGGCTCATTCGGAAAATACTGAGCGGTATTTTTCATAAATTTGTATTAGCTGATTCGCTTGGAGTATTGGGTAATTTTTCTCTATTAATTCCGCTTCGGAAATCCCTTATCTCCTGTATTTTCTGGGACCATAAATCCTCGTCTGTAAGTTCATATACTATAGTGTTAGGAATGTGTTAGTATTGGTATAATTTATGCTGCGTATTTGCTGGTGGATACTGCTGGAAGGGTTATCTCATTACCGACTAAATCGGCCGTCCAGGTTAGATCTCCGGTAAAGAGTGATACCTTCTCCATTCGTAAGTCAATAATAGCCGAGTTCCTTCTCAGTACATCACATCCCACTAATATGTTGAAGGGTAATCCTGCTGCAATTAAGAAGACCATATTCATAGCTATACCCTTACTAACGACATTCAATGATACTTGTTTTCTGATTGTCTTGTTTTGGCGACCCGTGGCACCGATTAATATAATGTTATTTATAGGTAAGGTTGGCAATAGCTTACCACATTTTCCTTGGATTCTCTCCAATTCTGTAGTGTTAATTATGGATACATTCGCACCGGTATCGATCATTAGTTGTGCGAATGTTCCTTCGACTTCTGCATTAATGTATATTATTTCATTATTTATTATAGGGAGGCGAGTGTTGTCCTCCTCCAGTAATTCATTTCGAATATTTTTCAAATAATTACATCGAATGATTGTAATTTTATTGGGATTATTTACTATTGGCAATTCCTTTACATACCCAGGCGATAGAAGCAGCAAAAGGTCCTTATGGTTTATCACTGCCTCCTCCCGTTTAAATTCTCCTCATCTTGGTTATTAATAGGACCAACAGAGGTATCAGTGGGGAAACCTTGAGTAGGTTCCGGTCTTTCAGTTCTCGGTTCGTAGGTTGGTTCCCTATGTGTACGCCGCTCCGGGTCATCTAGGCTAGTACTTCGCCTTGGCAGATTATAACTAGAGTTGTCCCGTTCTCGGCTTCTGTTTCGATCTTCGTACTCGTGTACGCTGCTCCGTCGTTGCTGGTTATACCTGCGATCGTTGTTTCCTTCCGCCCGTATAAAATTTACCCGTGGTCGGGAGAATCGGTTGTTGTTGTTATTAGGATTAGGGTAACCCCTACTGTTATTGTCAAACCGCTCGTTGTTATGGTAGGATTGGTATTTCTTTGTCTATTTACGTAATTATTCGGGTAATAATTACCTCGATTACCGGAGAACCCGTTATTATTTCTGTTATTATTCGGGTTTATATTCCCGTGGTTATTATTGTTGTTGTTTCCATTCGTGGGGTGTTGATTATGATAATTCGGATTATATCTATTTCCTTGGTACCCACTGTTGACCGGTTGACTATTATTGTTTGATGACGGATTAATTCGAACTTCTGGCCGCTCATTTCTTCTTCTTCTGCTCTGCTGTAATATTCTTCATTCTCATAGTTCTCCAATAACTCCGTCATCGCCTGTATGGTCTTTATCTGACTACCTCTTCGAGCTCTTATGACCTCCTCGTCGTAATGATAAGAGAGCTTGTTCACCAGGCATTCCTCTGGTATGGCTGGTTCCAGGTGCTTGGCCAGGCACACCTTCCCAAGAAAGTACGCAGTCATGGTACTGCCAAATTGAGTTCTATATCGGCCATTGCAGATGTTGTCCCTTATTAAATTCTGGGTGGTCTCTGACCAATACTTAGACTTGAACAAACTTTTGAACTGCGGATAATCGGTTATTTCGCTCCTGTTCGCCATCCACCAATTATCTGTCATATCACGGAATGATTCGTCTAATAGTTCACGATTATTGGACCATCGATTACTTTTATGTTTGGCCATATATTCCTCGATACGGGCCAAGAACTCCATTGGCTTCCTTTTATATTGGCGAAAGTTAAGCCATTCTCTGTTCTCGTTTATTGGGATATTAGTAAAGCTGGTTGGTCGGCTCCGAATTGCTTCCATGTCCTCCTGGTTCTGTCTCACTTGACCCGTTATGTTAGTCATCGCTTCCTCCATTCCGTCACATCTTTCCGTAATTCGAGTTCGTACCTTGCTGAGTTCTTCCTGGCTTTCCTTTCGGTTTTCTTCTGCCTTCTTGCGAGTAGATTCTTCAAGATTTCTGACCTTGGTGTTCACCACTTCCTTGAACTCTTGTACCTCCACTTCCGTCATTCGACATCTTCCATCAACTTCTCTTATCTGTTGATTTATAGTTATGGTTCCGTCTTCCAGCCTTTTGGTCATAGATTTCTTATTTTCCTTGAGTTCCTGGTTCATTTCCTTTCTTAATAGCTCCATTCGTTCCTCTAATTTGTCTAAATTCTCTTGGTTAACTTCCCGTAATTCTTCTCGTAATAGTTGATTATCCTCTCTCAACTCTTCCAACCTCTCCCCCATCTTCTCTTCCATTTTCTTGTTATTTTCTCGTAATTCTTCCCTTAATTGCTGGTTGTCATCTTCTATTTTCTTGCTGGTTTCTTCCATCTTTTCTTCCAAATTCTTCTTATTTTCTTCCATTTTCCTTTCCACTTTCTTGCTGGTTTCCTCAATTCTCTTATTGGTCCTTTCGATTTTACGGCCCAATTCTTCCTTTGTTTCTTGGTTGTCCTTCTTCAATTCTTCTATGTTTTTATTTATATCACTCAAATTTTCCTTAGTGGACTGGTTATCATTCTTCAAATCTTCGAACTTTTTATTATTTTCTTCTGTAGTAGAATAAATTTTCTTGTTCAAGTTTTCCTCGGTGGAATCCATTTTCTTGCTTAATTCTTCCTTGGTTGAATCCAGTTTCTTATTTAAATCTTGACTCAACTTCTCACTGGTTGATTTGAATTCCCGGAGGATTATTTCCATCATTTTGTTCGTTGTACCTTCTTCTGTAGTCCTAGACTTGTCCACTTCCTTGTCTTGGACATGTACGTCCCCTGTTTGAGTGGGTAATTCTGGTTGTTTCTCTGGTGGTGTTGGTTGTTTATGTTCCACCCGTTCTAATATCCTTTCCACGTCCTCCACTGGGGTCGCCTCCTTATCCTCCATATCGAGTTCTTTCTCGGCCTCCGCCGCTCTCTTCTTTGATGTGGCACGACGCTGCATTTTCCCTGATTCCCTGGCTGGCTAACCGCTGCCAAGCTGAATTAGGAATTGGGTAAGTAATTACCGTAATTTCAACCCCTAATTACAGCCCTTTAGTTGGACGCCAAATTTGTAATATTTCAGTGAATGGTGGTGGGAATAATAAAATAAATATCGATGTATGTTGATTGTGCACTCCTGTAAGTCCCACTGGTTGTGCTAGCTGATTTTGTAATAAAACGATATTGCAAAATATAGCTTAATTTATAATGTGTGTAGTAACGTAGCTAATATCTTCTTGTCTTCTAAGCTCTCACTGTTGATCTTCGCTTTAGTAATACAACCATACTATAATTGTAATTGTATAGTGTTCTGGTATAATATTACCCAGGATAATTTTTATGGTGTGTATGTGTAGTAGTGACGTTCCGCTCTGGGAATCGTCGATTTGGTAAAGTTCCTGGTCTTTGTTATTATCAAATAAACTCAGTGTATTTTGCTGTGGTAGCAAATTGAAATAAAATATAAATTTAAAATTTATATTTATAAAAAAAAATTTCGGAAAAAATATTTTCGGTGTATTTATGTGCTTAATATTTAGGAATAAATCGAGGTTGTTGATCGTAATTATAATTATAATAGTATGGTGTTTAATTTGGTAATAAATTTCTGTTCGGTAAATTTGTTAAAAAGATAATCCAATTAACTTCAAGTTAGGCGAAAACGGCTCTCTTCTTCTTACTCTTGAAATGTTGTAGTTTCGCATATACTGCCTTTAAAGATTATCTAGTTTTCTTGGTTAATTAATGATTATGTCCTTTTATAAGAGAAATCAACTTCAATTTACCAAAAAACAAACAAAAACGTTTATTAAACACAATAATAAAGTTGGTCGATTAATTAATCGAGGTTACAAAGCCATATCGACTCGCTCAGGGTCGGTCGATATTAGAAGTTTTACAGTTGTATTATTTAAACAGGTTCTTTGAACGGTTATTTATATAAAAAGCCAGAGAAGGTCAGGGACATGAAAGTATAACACTTACAATTCAAGAAATGTCTTAAATTTAAACAATGTAATGGTAATTATTAATAATAAAAGTTTATATATAATTTTGTTCAAACCAGAAAGCAGTCTAGTCGTCTCTAATTGCGGTGACGATCCTGGATCAAAATGGCCGCCTGACGCATGCGCGTTGATAGCTTCTAATGTAAACAAAGTACTTGTTGAGATAATATGTCCCTTCTTCGGTTAAATGTTCTTCACAATGGTATATGATCTTCTGGGGTATAGTTTATTGTCACTGGTGTATCATGGAATAGTTCACTTTGTGTAAAAATGTTGTTAAATGGGTATATCTACTGGTGTTTATGCGTGTCAGTTAACCTCGAATTTTCACTTGGTGTTTGGTGCGATTTCAGTGTTATTTCATTTAATTAGTTATATGTGATTTCGTTTATAGGTGTTATGTAGTTCATGGGTCAACTTCACCACTTCACTTTCATTAAAATAGTTAAAAAATTAGTTTTACATAAAATGATTCCGAACTTCGTTATAACATAACGGCCATTAAAGGTTGGTTCTATCAAATATTCACATGAAGTGCTCTCTTCGAGGTATAATAATGAACTGTCTGTATTTCCTTCGTCTCATGAAAATCTTAGCCTATATAATATATCTCATACATTGTTTCAATTTGTCATAACTTCCGACACACTTTAAAAATGTACATTATGCTCATAAAATAAATTCGTTATTACTTAACTGTTTGAAATATAAAATACATATTCGTTTTAACTATTCTATTCTACTTATTTTGATAGTAATTAAGTTAGTATTACAAAGTTTTATCTGAAAATTATATTTCTTATAATTTTTGGGAGGTAGGCCTAAAATTATACTTCCTGTCTTCTAAGTAAATAATAGCCATTTTCCCTAATATAATTATTATTCTATTAAATCTGAAATTTGTATAATTATCAATTCTCACTTATTTTATTGCAATTTAGTATATTAATGATGGTTTTTTAATATAATTCATTTGTATATGACTCCCCCTAGGATAGTGTCAGTGAATCTATTTCAGTTTTAATGGTATCTTATTAGACAATTAAATAATTTTACTCATATAATGACCATATCTCTAGAAAGCCTTATTTACATAGTATTTAATATGTTGAGTTTATCTTGCCTAAATATTGTCATTTTATCTGGTTTATAAGACTAGGTTTGTTAATTATTCTGCAGTTTAAATTTATTCTTTGGCCTAGATCTGATGTGTGGCTAGTTTCCAAATGTTTTATTAATGTAGTTATTTTATATCCTTCTCTGACTGGTATAACACAAATTATTGATTATATAATTAACATATAACATCTCTCTATATCAAAACTGGTGTTCTGAATAACATTGCTTAGTATATTACCTAATAACATAAATAAAAAATACTCTATAACATTGGAATGGTATCTAATTTTAGATATGTCATTCCTAAATTAAAATGAACAATAAAATAACAAATTATAACCCTAACATTTCTTATGGATAATCCTTACTTATCTAATTACTATATGTAATAGGAATCTGACATCCTGGTCACATATAATGGTTATCATCTTTTACTACTCAACATTAACAATTTGTTTTGTAATTCCCCATTTTACAAGATTTATGCCCCCTCTTTAAGTATAACCCTGGCTATCTAAGTTATATTCCATTCTATGGAATGTTCATACAGCTTTAGTAGCTTTTTATTAGTAACATTACTAATTCATTATCAAAGTAGACACTGTTCATAAAACTTAAAGTTTATTGCTTTGTACTGTAACTCATGCACCTTTTTAAAGTTTATTATTTATAATTTGATCACTTGCACTTGTCTATGGTGAATTATCAATATATTTAGTAGTCTTTCTCTAGTTTTTAACATGAAATATTCAACCATGGGGGAACTGTGAAGGTTTGTTTATACAAACTAAACAATAACTTTTTGAATGCACTAATATTTAATACTACTAACACTTTTAGTTTTTTGTCAGTTTTACAGTGATATGGTTTTTTAGGGTGTTATACTTTCTCTTTGGACATTCATTGATTTTGGGGTTTTTTGGGGGTTCTTTCCCTATGGGTTTTTTGTTTTATATGGGTCGTCTTAATTATTCTTCTTTCTTCTTTGAGTTTGGTTATTCTTCCTTCTTCCTTCTTCTGTAGTAGTAGTTTTAATTAGTTCTTCTTTCTTCTCTAGTTTTAATTATTCTTCTTTCTTCTTTCTTCAGTAGTGGTAGTTTTGGTTATTCTTCTTTCTTCAGTAATAGTAGTTTTAATTAGTCTTCTTTCTTCTGTCTTCATTAGCTTTGATTGTCCTTCTTTCTTCCTTCTTCAGTAGTAGTAGATTTGGTTGTTCTTCTTTCTTCAGTAATAGTAGTTTTAATTAGTCTTCTTTCTTCTTTCTTTGGTAGTTTTAATTATTCTTCTTTCTTCTTTCTTCAGTAGTAATAGTTTTGACTATTCTTCTTTCTTCTTTCTTCAGTAGTAGTAGTTTTAATTAGTCTTCTTTCTTCCTTGGTTTTAATTATTCTTCTTTCTTCTTTCTTCAGTAGCTTTGATTGTTCTTCTTTCTTCCTTCTTCTGTAGTGGTAGTTTTAATTAGTCTTCTTTCTTCCTTGATTTTAATTATTCTTCTTTCTTCTTTCTTCAGTAGTAATAGTTTTGACTATTCTTCTTTCTTCTTTCTTCAGTAGCAGTAGTCTTAATTAGTCTTCTTTCTTCCTTGGTTTTAATTATTCTTCTTTCTTCTTTCTTCAGTAGCTTTGATTGTTCTTCTTTCTTCCTTCTTCTGTAGTAGTAGTTTTAATTAGTCTTCTTTCTTCCTTGATTTTAATTATTCTTCTTTCTTCTTTCTTCAGTAGTTTTAATTAGTTCTTCTTTCTTCTCTAGGTTTAATTATTCTTCTTTCTTCTTTCTTCAGTAGTAATAGTTTTGACTATTCTTCTTTCTCCAGTAATAGTAGTTTTAATTAGTCTTCTTTCTTCTTTCTTTGGTAGTTTTAATTATTCTTCTTTCTTCTTTCTTCAGTAGTAATAGTTTTGACTATTCTTCTTTCTTCTTTCTTCAGTAGCAGTAGTTTTAATTAGTCTTCTTTCTTCCTTGGTTTTAATTATTCTTCTTTCTTCTTTCTTCTTTAGTTTTGGAATATTCTTCTTTCTTCTTTCTTCTTTCTTCTTTAGTTTTGGAATATTCTTCTTTCTTCTCTAGTTTTAATTATTCTTCTTTCTTCTTTCTTCAGTAGTAGTAGTTTTAATTAGTTC
The DNA here is from genome assembly GCA_034769895.1 of Magicicada septendecula. Taxonomy (NCBI): domain Eukaryota; kingdom Metazoa; phylum Arthropoda; class Insecta; order Hemiptera; family Cicadidae; genus Magicicada; species Magicicada septendecula. The sequence goes on from CM068371.1 coordinate 282,167,408, forward strand.
TCCTTTCTTCTCTAGTTTTAATTAGTCTTCTTTCTTCTTTAGTTTTAATTATTCTTCTTTCTTCTGTCTTCAGTAGCTTTGATTGTTCTTCTTTCTTCCTTCTTCTGTAGTAGTAGTTTTAATTAGTCTTCTTTCTTCCTTGATTTTAATTATTCTTCTTTCTTCTTTCTTCAGTAGTTTTAATTAGTTCTTCTTTCTTCTCTAGTTTTAATTATTCTTCTTTCTTCTGTCTTCAGTAGCTTTGATTGTTCTTCTTTCTTCTGTCTTCAGTTGCTTTGATTGTTCCTTCTTTTTTCTTTCTTCAGTAGTTTTACGCTGTGTATGCCTTTGTTTCTTCTAGTCTGGTTTCCTTGTCGGGGTATATTAATTGCCTGCTTCTATCTTACCTGGGTAATTTTGTTGTTATCATTTTTAGTTTCCTGGGTTTTTAAATTTGTATTATATTATATTATTTGCAGAATTTTTTTTTATTTAATCTTTCTTGTGAATATATTAGTAAATAGTGCATTTTAATTAATTCTCATCTGGATATTCCATATATTAGAGCTTTATTAATGATCATTGAGTAATGTATTTGTGTGGATTATCTGTCACGCTACAATATATATATATATATATATATATATATGGTACTGCTGTTAAAATGCACACAGTAAATAATAGGGAGGTAATAAATTTTAAAATAGAAAAGATGCAGATTTTGTATTGAATGTAACATATGTTTTAAAATGTAAAAAAAAGACTTTGGGATTATCGACTCACCCAGTTAACATAGAGGTCGATTCCTATATGATATAAAACAATATTCAGTTATATGTTATGAAAAGAATATAAGAAATTGCAATGAATGTTATAAGAAGAGTAAAGAGTAATAAAATTATAATTTAATAAATAACAAATAGAATTATGAATATCAGATGTTAAAAGAAAGATGTTTAATAAGAAATAGAAAAATGATATATTTTTTAATAGGTATATGATAAACAGATGTAAAGAAATTAGGGAATTATAAAAGTGGCAATTTTGTAAATTGTTAAAAAATTGTATTGTATAGTGATGAAGGAAATGTGTAATAGTCTTCAAATATATTCAATAAGAGTAAAGTTATAAGTCTATTTTTATTTTCAATAAGAGTAACGTAAAGAGTCTAATTTTATATCAAGTAGTAACAGCATGAAGAGTATAAAATTATATCTATTAAAAGTAGCTGGAAGCGTCTAAATTCAAAAAATAACATTTGTACATAATCAAAGTTAATGTAACATGGAAAAGAAAATAAAGTAAAGAAGTTTAACTTGTGATACCAGAGTTTGATTATAATATTTAATAAATAAATAATAATACGAGAAATATAACAATATCCTTAATAGAACGACGACAGAAGAGGGAAATCCTGGACTGAAGAAGAGTATAAGTGGCCATAAAGGATAATTAAGTGTTCCGAGGAGACATCTGTGTTGCAGTAGTCCTGGAGAGCGGCATTCAGCGGGGAGATCAATAAGAAATTTGTGTGAAGGAACTGATTGCCAAGGCTAATATTGCTTTTGAAAAAAAGGTAAACAACAACCAGAAGTGAACCCGTAGCAGCTGGAAGAATTCCGAGTCGGTTAAGTTACATTAGTCTGGTATTTATTTTTTAAATTGTTAATTCTCAAAATACTACATATTAACTGAATTTGGTTTGGTTTAAAGAAAAGAAAATATTAGATACAATCGTAAATACGATCAAACAATTTAATAATCATTAACCCTGAGAGAAAGAGTTTCTTTACATGCTGGTAAAAAAAAAAAAAAAAACATAATAACAGTAGGTACATTTCTTAATTATCATACGTATAAATAATTACAACACATAAATGGCTGATCCAACGTGGAGCAGATCTTAATTACAATACCTGTAATTAATTAACCACAGTACATAAATGGCGCCCATACGTGAAAGCAAAGATTTTCTTTAAACCAGCACCAAATAACACAATTTTGTTAAATTTAATTAGCATAAAAAATTTTTTCCTTGTAATTAAATTAAGTTAAAGATTGTAAAATGGCTAACAAACCAGAGCAACGATATGAATTAAGGAGTAATAGTGCTGAAAAGGAAGAAACTGAAATGGAAATAATAGTAAGGGATGCCCAAGGGGACCAACCAAAGAAACTAAACCAACCAATGGATGCAAATGTACAGGAAATGATGAGGATTATGATGGAGCAATTCGGAAGAATAGAAGAAAATAATAACAAAAACAACGAAAATTTCAAACAAAGGAAAGAGGAATTAAATGAAAAAATGGATAGTAACAGTGAAACATTAAAGAAACAAATGAAGGAGGATATTGAAAAAATGGACAAGAAAATGGACAGTAACCAAGAAGAGTTTAAACAAATGAAGTTAGATAATGAAAATTTATTAAAACAAAATAAGGAGGAAATAAGGGAGACCATTCAACAACAAATAAATGGGGTGAATGATAAATTGGACCGCAAAAGGCTGAAATCAAGTTAATATTACAAAGTTATGAGGAAAAGAACGTTAGGCAATCCGCAAAGGTGAAATTGAATATAGAAACAATGAAAGAAATATGGAATGATGAAAACCATTCAATAGAATCCAAGATAGAAGTCATACCAAACGATCAAATCAGGGAACCAGTAAATCAGAAAATAAAAGGTAATAAAGAAATAGAAAATAAAGAAGATAAAAGTGTATCATTATATAAGGATAAACATAGCAGAAACAAAGAGAATAATAAGTTTGTGGAAAAGAAGACGAAGAAGATAGGTAAAAGACCTCCCAAGAAACAGAAAAATACACAGGAAGAATTAGATATGATTAGGAGTGGGCTGGTTAATGTACGTAATCTCCCAATCGCTAATAACAGAGAAAGAACAGAATTAAAAAATCATAATAAAAAATTAAGGAAATTTATATTTAAAATGAATACCTCAGAAAAAGAAAGGGATAATAAAATATCAACTATATCATCAATAGTCGATATACCAGTGACATATTTGGTTAACGAACTAGAGAATAAAGTGTTAAAAGCAGGCGAAGATACCATTGAAAATTTGGCAAGATAATAGGAGTGCAATACAAATGACCCATAAGAGAGAAGGTGAGTTTAAATAAGAAATTATACCCAATACCCTATACAGTAAGAGGGCATATAAAATAAGAAATCGACAAAGGATTAGTAAAAAGATAATTGAAATAAGTCAGTCAAAACACACAAGCCCGTTAGTAGTAATTCCCATGTTAGGATAAGTCCTTAATATTGTGTTTGGATGAGCGTCAAATTAATCAGATGATAATTCCTGATAAGGCGTCACCAAAGAATATAAGAATAGTTTTAAAACGTTTTAATAACGTCATTTTTTTAATAATTGTAATGCTGTACCTGGATATTGGCAAATAGAATTGAATCCAGAAAGTATAGAATATGTGAATGGTATAAGTTATCATTTCAAGAGAACACCTTTTGGGCTGGTCCATAATGTGGCCATATTTACAGAATGATTTGACTGAGTAGGGGGCAAGGACATTTTAGAAGTTATTACGGTTTATGTCGATGATTTAGTAATTGCATCAAACAGTTGGGAAGAATATTGTAATAGAATTAAGAGGGTACTTACCAGATTGGGGAAAAATATAATGACTCTCAAGTTGAATAATGTCATAGCCAGTAGGATTAAATTGTGTGGATTTGTAGTAATTAAATACCGAGATGGGAAGGTTAAAGATACATACAATTTTAATCAGATTCGACCGTATAAATAAAGTAATAATTAAAAGAAAAATAATTCTTAAATGAAGAACAAATGAAATGTATGACCCGGATTGGGAAGGTGAGGTTCGAAAGAAAGAGAATGTTTTAGTCATGTTTTTGAGTTTTTTAGCCATAAAATTAGGCACAATTGTTATTTGTATTTATTATTTTGATGTAAAACCAGTTGGTTTAATTAATGGTGTGTTAAGTCATAAATAAGTGTTTAAGATATCGTAATTCATGATAATGATGAACCATGTTTGTAATATTAATAAAAGAAAAAAACCAATTTGTTGAAAGAATTTTGTGAGGTACAAACCACTAGTCAATCAGATGTATAAATATTAAGATTAGACTATGTTGGTTATTTCAAAATTTCATCTAAAATTGTATCTGAAATTATGAAATAAGGGAAGGTATTATGTACTGCTGTTAAAATACACACAGTATATAATAGAGAGGCAATAAATTTTAAGAGAAAGGATGCAGATTTTGTATTGAATGTAACATATGTTTTAAAATGTAAACAAAAAACATTGGGATTATCGACTCACCCAGTTAAATAGAGGTCGATTCCTATATGATATAAAACAATATTTTGTTATATGTTATGAAAAGAATATAAGAAATTGGAATGAATGTTATAAGAAGAGTAAAGAGTAATAAAATTATAATTTAATAAATAACAAATAGAATTACGAATATTAGAGGTAAAAGGAAGATGTTTAATAAGAAATAGAAAAATGATATATGTTTTAATAGGTATATGATAAACAGATGTAAAGAAATTAGGGAATTATCATAGGGGCAATTTTGTAAATTGTTAAAAAATGGTATTGTATAGTGATGAAGGAAATGTATTAGTCTAATTTTATATTCGTTAAGAGTAACGTTATTAGTCTAATTTTAAATTCGTTAAGAGTAACATTATTAGTCTTCAATTAAATTGATTAAGAGTAACGTTATGAGTCTAATTTTATTTTCATTAAAAGTAGCTTGAAGAGTCCGAATTTATAAAATAACATTTGTACATCATCAAGTTAATGTAACAAGGAAAAGAAAATACAGTAAAGGAATTTAAATTGTGATACCAGAGTTTTGATTATAATATTTAATAAATAAATAATAATACGAGAAATATAACAATATCCTTAATAGAACGACGACAGAAGAGGGAAATCCTGGACTGAAGAAGAGTATAAGTGGCCACAAAGGATAATTAAGTGTTCCGAGGAGACATCTGTGTTGCAGTAGTCCTGGAGAGCGGCATTCAGCGGGGAGATCAATAAGAAATTTGTGTGAAGGAACTGATTGCCAAGGCTAATATTGCTTTTGAAAAAAAGGTAACCAACAACCAGAAGTGAACCCGTAGCAGCTGGAAGAATTCCGAGTCGGTTAAGTTACATTAGTCTGGTATTTATTTTTTAAATTGTTAATTCTCAAAATACTACATATTAACTGAATTTGGTTTGGTTTAAAGAAAAGAAAATATTAGATACAATCGTAAATACGATCAAACAATTTAATAATCATTAACCCTGAGAGAAAGAGTTTCTTTACATGCTGGTAAAAAAAAAAAAAAACATAATAACAGTAGGTACATTTCTTAATTACCATACGTATAAATAATTACAACACATAAATGGCTGATCCAACGTGGAGCAGATCTTAATTACAATACCTGTAATTAATTAACCACAGTACAATGTATATATATATATATATATATATATATATTGCAACGAATCACAGGATCATGATAGGCGGGGCAAGTTCATATATTACACAGACAATGGACATTCATATTATATTGGTAGATGGTTAAGTTTGGTTGTTATCAATTGTATTTAGTAAGGATAAGGGTTTAGTTTAGTAAAACTGTGCATTATTTATTTATTGTTATTCATGTACTGTGTTTGTGGAAATGTGCGCGCGTGCGCGAGTGGTAAACGTTTCCCGGGCGGTGCGTGAAGTATTTATCGTTGTGTTTGACATTGAACTGAACGTAGACATATGTATTGCTACAATCCCTATACATTTCTAACTATTGTTTACGTTCATGTATGATATTAGTTTGTAGGCAGTTATGCATGAGATACGTGTAGTCTGATTACCGCTATGCATGCTGTTACAAAGTAAATGCACTCTACTGCATGAATAGTGCATTGTCACTATGTAATAACTATGTGACTTCCATCCACCAATAGAATGCTGAGTGGTGGTTGGAAATTTTCTTAAGCCTGTCGTTACACAGGTAGTTCTTCTACGCCATCTACCGCGAACGGGACGTGCACTCCTTGTACAAGATTTTACCGCTTGCAAGGTGTTGTAAAGACTATTCGTTGTTAGTGAAACGGGAAGACTCAGAACTGTGTGTGTAGTACATCTGCACACACTATTGTTTTAACGCATTGTGCGTATAATTACAGGCAGTTCTTCACTGCTGCTACCGCGAACGGTACATACAATCCTTGTACAAGATTCTACCGCTTGCAAGGATCTGTTAAGACTTTTCGGGGATAGTAACGCGTGTGACGCATAACAGTTGATATTATCTATTTACACACGGTAGTATTAATATTGGGGTCTTTTGCGTTATACGACCACAAAGTATTGGCATTGACATTTTGTTCATCTTTCATTAAACTGAGTATAGTTCTCAGAATTTGCTATCTCTGTTTACTGATTAGTTAAAATGATATTCTCTCATTTACAGACTGTCGTACACTATACAAGAATAATTATAAGTTATCTTATCGCTCCACCGTCTGTCATCATTCAATCAAAAATAGGAAAGAGTGCGGAACTCGTAGGGAAATGTTAGACTCTTACCTGTGTGAGTTTATGCGGCGGAAGCGACATGCAGGCACTGACTTATTTGAACAAATTATACAGGACATCAAGGCCTTTTGGCCTCCTGAATTATAAACAATAACTTTCCAGTTCGTGAAATTAGGTTAGGTTAGGTTAGGTGTTTTTGGTGTATAAAATTTGTGTTTTTGATGAATAAAATATAAAACTACTTCAAAGTCTTCTATGCAGATCTACATCATTATTTTGGTAAGTTTTCACTATTATGATATTGTTACAAAACAGAAAAGACCCGCTGACTGCCTTTACCATTACTCGCTTTTGTTTCTATAATCAACTGGTATAAATCACTCACACACACACACACACAGAGAGGCGAGACTGGACGCAGCTTTCAACTAATCAGTAAACAGAGATAGCAAATTCTGAGAACTATACTCAGTTCAATGAAAGATGAACAAAATGCCAATGCTTTGTGGTCGTATAACGCAAAAGACCCTAATATTGTAGTACTACGTGTGTACGAAGTGAGTGTAACTGTAGCACTGTGTGAGATTTTCCGCAGTGACAGTATCATTACTTGTTACGCAATAGTAAGTTGTTCCATCAAGACGTTTCCGTGCTAGTGCAAGATTTCCTCATAGGGGGGTCTGCTGATCGCGGTAGACCTTGGTATTCGCGTGAACACTTGAAGAAGCCGGAGTGGTATAAGTTCAATATACCGTTATTTGATTAAACTCACTGTCACCTGAGGTATTACTTGGTCATAAACTCTATATTAATTCGGCGAGTAATAAGATCCGTAGGACCGTTGTGTGTGCGAAGCGTCAGATTCATCGTAGGAATTGCAGGACACCAGCCCAGCTGTTATAGGACATCAGCCCAGCTGTTATAGGACATCAGCCCAGCTGTTATAGGACATCAGCCCAGCTGTTATAGGACACCAGCCCAGCTGTTATAGGACCAGCCCAGCTGTTATAGGACACCAGCCCAGCTGTTACAGGACGCCAGCCCAGCTGTAAACGTTTCTGGGGAAACGTCTGTCATTTATAAGCCACACCTGACGAAACAACTACACCGCAAAGACCTGCCCTTCTCTTCAACAACATCATCGTGGGAGTCTTCTTATGTAACGTATCACGTCTTGCATATGAACATTATTTAACATTTTAAAAGAAAGACTCTATATCAAACATTACATTCTGTACATATCAAATATACCATATAAACTATAACTTGTGTTTGTACAATAAATAATCTTAAACCCTCCAATATAGACTTGTAATTTGAAAGACACATACTATCATATCCTATGCGCCAATAGTTTAGTAATTTGTGTTGTCGCATACAGATATTTTGGCGCTTAGCAACGTGGGGCTCGTAAATAGCGGTAATTTTACGCTATTATATATTTGTCTATGAATATAAAATTTGTTGGAAAAATCCGACGTATAAGTATAATTAACGTAATAATTGTATGTGTATTGTTCATATGAAAATCTGAGGATATAATTTTTCAATTGTGCATATTCTCTTGTATATCATATATGAACAGATTCTATCAGTATATTGGAGGTAGATTATTAGTTGTTGTATGTTAGATAAGGTATTTACATGTTGATATTTTGAACTGCTTTCTCTGTGCATATAAACTGGTTACAATACGTTCTAATCTTGTAGTGATAATAACTCTCTTTGCGTATAAATCAATAAATTTAAATTTACTAAATTTTAAATTAATTTTAATCATTATGGCGGATACTGCAGAAATCAAGAATGCTTTAGCGGCCTTATTAGCGAAGATGGAAACCATGTCCGAAGAAATGAAAGCCAATAAAGAAGAGCGGAAAGCTGATAAAGAGGAAAATAAAGCCCGTCAAGAGGAGGTGAAGATGAGTATACAGAAGCTTTCAGCAGAAGCCGAGAAAAGAAGTGCAGAAGCCGAGAAAAGAAGTAAATCGATCCATGACGAAAACAAAAGAATATATGCGGCCGTGTTGGAGCAATCAAAACAAAGCAAACAAATGATAGAAGCGGCAGAAAAGCATATTAGCGAGACCGTGGAAACTATGAGAGCGAACATTAGGCAGAAATTTTGGGAAGAAATGGACGCCGACAGAGAGGAGAGGATGGCGAAATTACAGGAAATGTCAGCTGATATTGAAGTAGATTTATCTGTTGAGAATATTGCACCTTGTGATAATTTTGAAGTACCAAATGTCCTTGTGGAACATACTCTCAAAGAAAGTAATATGGAAGTTAACCAAGATGTTACATCTGGAGGATTAACGGAGAACAGTAGCGTAGTAGATGAAATTGAAAGTGATTATACAGAAACAACCTTATTAGGGCCTAGTAGTTCATATCTCGGTAAAGTCGAGTATTTAGATTCTGCATTAAATTGTAGTGAAGATAACAGAAATGAAATTAGTAGTAACAACACTATTAGTCTGGAACATACTTCAGGTAAGTGCTGTGATGAGGTGATAGTTTATAGTGTAACAGATATAGCATGCGAGAACCGTGAACGTATGATAGAATCTGAAGCTATCATGGATGCGGACAGTGTATGCATAACACATAAAAATCCCGAACCAGTAGTAGAGCCTGGAACTAGTATGGATACTACCGGTGCAGGTATTTCTGACACATGTCGGTATGATGAGATACTTAATGAATCTATATCAGGTACTGAGGTGTTTGTGGAGGACGGAGAGGTGAATGATACGAGTGACAATAAGGTGACAACAATTATGATAAATAATAATGAACCGTCGCGTAATCAGTTTCATGTTCAAACACCACAAAATCAGCCGCAATCACAACAACATAGAAATACAACTCAGCAAATTAATACCAACTTATTAGCAACAGTTACTGAAAATGATTCAGTTGAAAAGCAGTTCAATCAATCAAGTATGAAAAATGTTAGTTATAAGAATGAAACTGTTATGTCTGGCCTATATCCTGCAGCAATTAGGTATAATTTAATGTGTAATAATGATAATAGTAATAAACATGAGGGAAACATTAGTACTGAAAATTGCACAGACCTTATTGTCGAAGCAAAAATTAATGGTTATGTTGACGAGATGTTGTTCGACAGCGGCACAGAAATATCGCTGTTGGATGAGCAGTTACGAAAGAGGTGTAAAAACCAATTTATAAAAATGCCGATTCTGCCGGTATGTCACACAAGGATAAAATCAGGAGCGGGTGAGTTGCAGATAATTGAAAAACAGGCAATTAAAACAAAATACGAACAGGGTACGGAAATAGATGCGACCGTACTTGGAGTTAGAAAACTCGGACATAATATTATATTGGAAGTCGACGAATTGAATAAACTGCCAGTTGGATTTCCAAACAATACATTACGAGGTAAAGTCGTTAGTGTAGAGCACCTTATCAGACTAGGACGCTCGAAAGATAAGATAACGAATAACTCACTAACCCCCAAGGTTCAGTTAATGGGTTGCGAGATAAAGCAAATACGACTTATATTAAACAAATTCAAATCTACATTTCCAAGTAAACGTGTGCGTTTCAAAACTGAGAAAAATTTATACAAAAAACTCAGAAATAAATGTCAGGATATAGGAGTAAGAATGTGTAGTGATTTGAATATGTCAGTTCAGGTTTAAATGTTGTATGTAAGATGACTCTGTGAATGAACAATAATCTAGTTTAGATAAGGAATGCCGTCTGTGTACTTTGTGACCCTGCATAAAATTTGGTTATCTGATGTCAGGAACATGTGTATTTGTTTTGGTTTTAAGGTTACCACGTGTCTTTGAGTGGGTGCTTCTGTCAAAGTGACAGTTGTAAATGTTAGTATTGATTTGAGGATGTTTATTTGATTTTAGTTCGAGGGTATTATTATTATTTCAGGATTAGGAAATTGTTTTGGTTATATAAAAAAAAAAAAATTTTTATTTTTGTGAGTTAACTAAAAAAAAAAAAATTTTTTTTTTATGCGGGAAGGGGTTAATCCTGCAACGAATCACAGGATCATGATAGGCGGGGCAAGTTCATATATTACACAGACAATGGACATTCATATTATATTGGTAGATGGTTAAGTTTGGTTGTTATCAATTGTATTTAGTAAGGATAAGGGTTTAGTTTAGTAAAACTGTGCATTATTTATTTATTGTTATTCATGTACTGTGTTTGTGGAAATGTGCGCGCGTGCGCGAGTGGTAAACGTTTCCCGGGCGGTGCGTGAAGTATTTATCGTTGTGTTTGACATTGAACTGAACGTAGACATATGTATTGCTACAATCCCTATACATTTCTAACTATTGTTTACGTTCATGTATGATATTAGTTTGTAGGCAGTTATGCATGAGATACGTGTAGTCTGATTACCGCTATGCATGCTGTTACAAAGTAAATGCACTCTACTGCATGAATATTGCATTGTCACTATGTAATAACCATGTGACTTCCATCCACCAATAGAATGCTGAGTGGTGGTTGGAAATTTTCTTAAGCCTGTCGTTACACAGGTAGTTCTTCTACGCCATCTACCGCGAACGGGACGTGCACTCCTTGTACAAGATTTTACCGCTTGCAAGGTGTTGTAAAGACTATTCGTTGTTAGTGAAACGGGAAGACTCAGAACTGTGTGTGTAGTACATCTGCACACACTATTGTTTTAACGCATTGTGCGTATAATTACAGGCAGTTCTTCACTGCTGCTACCGCGAACGGTACATACAATCCTTGTACAAGATTCTACCGCTTGCAAGGATCTGTTAAGACTTTTCGGGGATAGTAACGCGTGTGACGCATAACAGTTGATATTATCTATTTACACACGGTAGTATTAATATTGTAGTACTACGTGTGTACGAAGTGAGTGTAACTGTAGCACTGTGTGAGATTTTCCGCAGTGACAGTATCATTACTTGTTACGCAATAGTAAGTTGTTCCATCAAGACGTTTCCGTGCTAGTGCAAGATTTCCTCATAGGGGGGTCTGCTGATCGCGGTAGACCTTGGTATTCGCGTGAACACTTGAAGAAGCCGGAGTGGTATAAGTTCAATATACCGTTATTTGATTAAACTCACTGTCACCTGAGATATTACTTGGTCGTAAACTCTATATTAATTCGGCGAGTAATAAGATCCGTAGGACCGTTGTGTGTGCGAAGCGTCAGATTCATCGTAGGAATTGCAGGACACCAGCCCAGTTGTTATAGGACATCAGCCCAGCTGTTATAGGACATCAGCCCAGCTGTTATAGGACATCAGCCCAGCTGTTATAGGACCAGCCCAGCTGTTATAGGACACCAGCCCAGCTGTTATAGGACCAGCCCAGCTGTTATAGGACACCAGCCCAGCTGTTACAGGACGCCAGCCCAGCTGTAAACGTTTCTGGGGAAACGTCTGTCATTTATAACTACACCGCAAATACCTGCCCTTCTCTTCAACAACATCATCGTGGGAGTCTTCTTATGTAACGTATCACGTCTTGCATATGAACATTATTTAACATTTTAAAAGAAAGACTCTATATCAAACATTACATTCTGTACATATCAAATATACCATATAAACTATAACTTGTGTTTGTACAATAAATAATCTTAAACCCTCCAATATAGACTTGTAATTTGAAAGACACATACTATCATATCCTATGCGCCAATAGTTTAGTAATTTGTGTTGTCGCAATATATTACTATAATATTTATGACTAAATTTACCTCAAGATATACTTTTTTCCTTTAGGAACATGTTTCGAGAGATCTTGTTCTCCCATCTTCAGCCTTCGCCATCTTGTTTCTGGTGAAGTATTTGTGTGTTGGCTTCTGGATGTTATTGAGGTAGTTTGTTGGTCTTTGGTCCTTTAAAGTTGCATTATTGTTATTGTTGGTGATCAATTTGCCCAGCGAGATATCAAAATTATGCGTCGCGATAATACCGTACAAACCATACATGATATTCATCGTTCATATGATGCTCTGCAATATCCACTTATTTTCTGGGAAGGAGAGGATGGCTACATATTAATATCCAACAACGTAATCCTTCAACAGGTACAACCAACATTTACATTATTTACAACATTTACAATAACTACAATATTTACAACATGTAAGTAATTCTGTGTAACTAATTGTATTTTATTTACAGGTGAAGAAACTAATAAAAAAGTTAGCTGCATGAACTATTACTCATATCGATTGATGATACGGGAACAGGCAGATATACACATACTCAAATGTCGACACTTATTTCATCAGTATGTAGTGGACATGTACGCAAAAATAGAAAGCGAACGTTTGCGATACATTCGTTTTAATCAAGCACGATTGCGCACGGATGAATATATACATTTACGTGACGCTATTAACAATAACAATGATGCAAATATGAATATCAATGATCTGGGAAATATGTACATACTACCATCTTCATATACAGGTAGTCCACGTCATATTCAAGAGTACATACAAGACGCTATGGCTTATGTTCGTGCTTATGGTCGGCCTGATCTGTTCATAACGTTCACTTGCAATCCAAAATGGAAGAAATTACTAAACTGTTACTACCTGGACAAGAACCAATTGATCGTCATGATGTAACTGCAAGAGTGTTCAAACAAAAATTAAAATCTCTTATCGATTTTATTGTAAAGCATCATGTATTTGGAAAAACACGCTGCTGGATGTATTCAGTTGAGTGGCAGAAACGTGGGTTACCGCATGCACACATTTTAATTTGGTTAATTGAAAAAATTAGACAAGAAGAATTTGATACAATTATCTCTGCTGAAATACCCAATGCAAATGTTGATCCAGAATTATTTGATATCGTAACAAGAAATATGATTCATGGTCCATGTGGTTCGATAAATATGAATTATCCGTGTATGGATAATGGTAGATGTACAAAGAAATTTCCAAAAAATTTTGTCACGGAAACAATCACTGGTATAGATGGTTATCCTTTGTATCGTCGAAGATCCAGAGAAAATGGTGGACAATTGTTTATGTTGAACTTGAGAAATAATGCAGATGAGGTTGAAATCGACAATAGATGGGTGGTTCCATATTCGCCTTTATTACCTAAGACGTACAAAGCGCACATAAATGTTGAATTCTGCAGTTCAGTGAAATCAATAAAGTATATATTGTAGCGTGACAGAAAATCCACTACTTATTAATTCATATAAAATAGTAAAAATTAATTACATCACATATGTTAATATAAAATCGAATGAAATTGAATGAAATCAAAGGAATAAACAACAATAAAATAAAAATTCTCATTACATTATATAAAAACCACTGTTAAAAATCAAAGAAATTATTGAAAGCAACTCATATTATAAAATCAGAAATTTACCCAGGAAGCTAGGAGCAGTAAACAAATTAGATAACACAATATCAAGAAAAGAGAATCGGTTTAAGAGTGGCGAAACACCAAAATACCCCAAAAACAAGAAGAAGGAAGAATAAAATTTGTGATCAGGAAGTAAACAATACCCTGAAACCTTTAGCGAAGAGCAAAGTCAGTATCAGTAAATAAATTCGATGCTCCAAACTAAATATCAGTCGAGATAACACGAAGTACCTGGGTTTACCCAAGAGTGAAGAATGAAGACAAGAAGACAAGAAGAAGGAAGACCAGAAGAAAGACAAGAGTGAAGACAAGAAAGAAGATAGGAAGAAAGACAAGAAAGAAGACAAGAAGAGAGGAAGAAATAGTATGAAAGAAACACCGTTATAAAACCTATTATTAACTACCATCAACCCCAAACCCATAGAGACAATTAAAAAGGAAAGTAATAATAAGGTAGACGAGAGAATAGAGTTGGCAAAAGAAGAGTTAAATAAAAGGATAAAAGAGACGAAGAAATCCATCGGTAAAGAAGTTAGAACAGGAAGTTGTGGTTGTTAACCAGCAGATCAGGGAAGTAGACGAAAGATGTCGTTAGACAGAAAACGAAGTGCTGGAAGTCCGGGAGGTAATACATAAAGAGATTACACATGTCAAGGAACAACAGGAAACGAAACTGGAAAAAAACAAGAAATTTGCCCTGGAAGAAATGAATAAAGTGCGGACACATGTAACCGAAAGATGCGACGGCGTGGAAGCCGCTATGACGAACATCACAGGACAAGTGCGTCAGAGCCAGGAGGAGATAGAATTGATAAGGAACAGACCAACTGGTTACAATCATTTCCCAATGTCAGAAAACAGAGAATGGCTTAATTTCCGGCTGTATAAACGGAAGCCCATGGAATTCTTAGCACGCATAGAGGAATACCTAGAAAAACATAGAGGGAACCGGTGGGTCCAGAACAGGGAAATCCTAGACGAGTCGTTTCGGGAGGTGAATGACCATTGGTGGATGGCCAACCGGAGCGACATAGAAAGTTATCAGCAATTTAAGAGCCTCTTCGAGGCGAAGTACTGGTCGGAGACGACTCAAAACTTGATAAGAGATAATATATGCCACGGCCGCTACAAACCACAAGTCGGTAGTTCGATGACAGCATACTTCCTCGGCAAGGTATGTATGGCCAAGCATTTAGAACCGGCCATACCTGAGGAGTGCCTAATAAATAAGTTGTCATACCATTATGACGAAGAAGTCATTCGTGCGAGGAGAGGCAGCCAAATAAAAACAATCCAGGCAATGACAGAACTCCTCGAAAACTTCGAAAACGAAGACTACTACCGACAGAGCCGGAGAAGAAATGATGGGCCCGAACCAAGGACGTATCCGAACTACAACCAGGGTACGAACAACACCAACACTGGGTACCAAGGAGGCCGGGCATACCCGCAGAATAATAGTTTTAACAGTAATAATAACTTTAGCACTACTAATCAAAATAATAATAATAATACAAGTCCAAACCATGTGAACCCGAGTCGACCCTCTAATGGTTATCAGGGTAACAGAAATCCCTACCCTCATAACCAAAATAGTCAGAGAAGCCCCAATTATGGTAATGATCGTTACCATAATAATAATAATCGTGCGGGTCCAAATAATGGTAATCCCGTTAATAATAGGTTTCCCCGCCCACGAGTGAATTTCATACGAGCCACAGATGATCGACAGCGAAGATACAACAACAATCGAAGAAACAGCTACCGTGGATATGAAGACAGGCGGAGGAGCCTAGAACGGGACCAACCAAGGTACTATCCGACGAGAAGGAGTACTAGTTTAGACGATGCTGAACGGAGGTCTAACCACGAACGACCGGAAGACCATAGGACAGATCGACAGGGGCCCACTCTAAGCATCCCAAATGATGTTTCAACTAGTATGGCACAAAGGAACAATGATGCCGAGCCTTTAAACGGGCACAGGCAGTAATAAATCGCCAGAACCCGTTACTGCTCCTAAAAACTGGGTATAATCATAATAATGAGTGTAATAGTATATATAATAATAATCGTATCACAGTCATAGGGTGCAACTACCTAAAGGACATCCGACATGAGTTATTGGAAGAGGATAACAGTAATCCCTCCAATAACTTTAATAACGAAATAATACATGTCAACGCAGAGGTAGAAGGCATCCCAGCCAAGTTAATGATCGATACTGGTTCGAACGTATCAATCATAAGCACGACGGAGTTGGAGAGGATACAGCTAAAGTGCGGGAGAACTTTACCAACTTTGCCATTAAATAATATTATTTTGTTGGGTGCAACCGGCCGACAAAATAAAACAATACGTAGGCAAGTCCCCGCCAGTGTGATGAGCTGTGGTACAGCAATTGATATGGAATTCTTGGTGGCAAGCGGACTGCCGTTTAACATACTGGTCGGGTGTGATGTGCTCAGGAGGAATTCCGCCATCATTGATCTGAGAACTGAGAAATTGTCGCTGTTTTCCAACGGACATACTTGGACGGCGAACTTGGTGGGTAGTGACCAAGTCATTCCCCGATAGTATCCACCAGCAAATTCGCAAAATTAACTACATCCATCCAACATCTATAATTAAACAAAGAATAGACGACACCTCCAATGAAGATTTATGGTCACACAAAATCCAGGAGATCAGGGATTTCCGGAGCGGTATAACTGGCGAAAAATTAACCTTAAACCAAGCGAACAAATTAATCAACATCTATAACAAATATAAATCAGTCTTTTCTGATGAGCCCGGTAAAGTGAAAAACTTCCAGTGTACTCTACAGTTCCGAGACACAGTGGACTTTAACCGGAAGTCTTACCCCATCGCGCAATCACGAAAGCAAGCAGTAAGAGCTGAAATAGAACAAATGATTAACCGTGACATAATAGAGAGTAGCCAATCCCCATATACAAGTCCTATCGTGGCTATTCCTAAGAAAAACGGACAAGTCCGTTTGTGTTTAGATGCGCGTGAAATAAATAAAATGATCATAAATCACAGGACTTCGCCCGGTGAGATTGAGGAGATTTTAAAACGGTTCCACGGCACCAAGTACTTTAGTACCTGGGATACGGTGTGCGGGAACTGGCAGGTGGAATTACATCCACAGAGTCGCCAGTATCTGGCCTTTATATTCGAAGGGCGGAACTACCAGTTTAAGAGGTTGCCCTTCGGACTGGTAAACTCAGAGTCGCAGTCTTTGTGCACTGCATGGACCAGATACTTGGCCAAGAAGCACTACAGTTCACCACCGTATACGTTGATGACTTGCTAGTGTCCTCAGAAACTTGGGAGGAACACTGCTACCGTGTGGAACACGTATTACAGAAGCTAGCGGCAAATAATATTACGCTAAAATTAGCAAAATCTCATTTTATCGCTAAGGAAATACAATTCTTGGGTTTCATCTTGAATGATCAGGGAATCTCACCGTCGGCTGAAAAAGTCGAAGCGATTCAGAACTTTCCTACACCTAAGAATCGAAGGCAGTTACAGTCGTTCCTGGGACTCTATAATTACTACCGCAAGTTCCAGGAAAAGTACTCAGAACTGACTGCCCAATTTCAGCCGCAACTGTCATCCAAAAATAAATGGATCTGGGGTAATGAACAACAGAATATATTATCTTTAATTCAACAAAAATTCCTTGAACCCATCATACTCCGCCATCCGGATTTAGCCAACCTTTCTTTCTTAATTGCGATGCCAGTGACAGCCTCGGCACTACATTATATCAAGAGGATGAGGAGGGCGAACATCTTTTGATCTGCTTTGCCAGTAGAGCATTGAATCAATGTGAGAAAAACTACCACGTTACAGAAAAGGAATTATTGAGTGTCGTGTTCGCGTGTGGAAAGTTCCGCACGTATATTCTTGGTTATTCCGTTACCGTCCGGACAGACCATAAGTCTATCTCGTTCCTAAAGAGATGTAAGTTAAGCCATGGAAGGTTAACACGGTGAATACTATTACTGCAAGAATATGACCTTAAGTGGGAGTATATCCCCGGAAAGAAGAATGTCGTCGCGGACGTATTGTCTAGAGTAGACATTGATAAACAGACGTTCGAGGGGGAGAAGGAGAGTATTCTTAAAGTATACCATATTCTAAGCAGAAGTGCCGGTCTACAATCAATTTTGGAACACCTGAGCACACACCAACAAGCTGACCCGAAGTTAATCTCTATTCTAACAAGATTGGAAGCAGGGGATGAGACAATCTCCCAATATTATAAAATCCATAACGGAATCCTGTTTTCAAGACCATCTTTATATAAGGATGAATGGAAGGTTATCATTCCAACCCATATCGAAAAGGAGATAGTGTTTAATTGTCATGTTCGATATGGGCATATGGGCGCCTCAAAGGTAGTAAAGGCCCTGGAAGAAAGCTGCCATATCAAAGACATAAATCGGAAGGTACGAAAGTACTAAGAAACTGTCGCATTTGCCAACTCGTAAAAACCAACAACGAGAGAAGAGAAGGGCAAATGATTCCGATAACATCTCAATCGAAACTTGAGAAAGTATTCCTGGATATCTGTGGGCCATTTCCCCGCAGTGGGGGCCGCCACAGATACAAATATCTCGTCATCGTAATGGACCATTATACCAAGTTCGTAAAGCTATACCCAGCGAATCGGGCGACTACAAATAAAGTTCTCGACATCCTGACCAACCAGTATTTCCCAACCGTCGGAAAACCAGTGTCGATCATAACCGACCACGGAACACAATTCAAAGGGAGGAAATGGCGGGATACACTACTGTCAATGGGGGTTCATACCTATAAGACTTCGGTATACCACCCGAGCAGTAACCCGGCCGAAAGAGTCTTGCGAGAAGTGGGGCGCCTATTAAGAACGTATTGCCACGATCAGCAGAGGAGGTGGCAAGAATATTTGGAAGCCACTGAAGAATTCCTCAACCTGGCATACCATCCAGCCATAGGAATAACCCCCTACTCCGCCATGTACGAAAGACAACCCCCAAGGGAGATCGAGGAAATATTGGAGTTCCCAAGAGAGCATAAGTATATATTTAATAAAGTTCAATTTCATAATAAGGTGGCCGAAGATCAGGAGAAACGGCGGAATAAATACAATAAAACATGGGTAAGATTATTACTTATACCGTTGGAGAGAAGGTGTTGTTAAAGAATAGGGAATTACCCAGTTCTTTAGAAGGGATAACAAAAAAGTTATTGCTTCTGTACACTGGTCCCTATATTGTCTCTAAGAACAATAACAACAACACGTACGAAATTAAGGAGATGGGTTCCAATAAAGTTAAGGGTGTCTTTAACCAGGCATCCATGAAGAAATTTTATGAATAAATCGACAAAATTCTAAAACAAAAGTAAGAACACCTTACATACTAATTAGTTGAGAGAAATCTTGTGGAAATAATATAAAACAGAATTTAGAAATAATCCAAATTCCAAAACAATTGTAAGATCACCTTACATACCAAGCATTTGAAGAAAACTTTATAGAAGGATAAAAGGAATAGAATGAAATAATTCAAATAAATCCCAAACAAGTGTAAGATCACCTTACTAACAAAAAATTTGAAAAACTTTACGACAAGAATATAAAAGAAGAATTTTGACTCATCCAAATTTTAAAACAAAGTAAGACCACATTACTAACCAAGTATTTGAGAAAAACCATTTTGCAGAAATATAAAAAGAATTTTGAATTGGAAACAACTAAATTTAAAAAGAAAGCAAGCCCACCTTACATACAAATTATTTGAGAAAACTTTATGGAATAATATAAGAAGAATGAATTTTGAATTGTGTATAAATCAAGTTTCTAAACCAAGAGTAAGTAAAACTTACCGACCAATTATTAATAAAACACTTGGGTGAAATAAACAGAAAAGATTTAATACCATATTTATGGTAAGCATAAAATATATTTACGATGTTTATAAAGGATCATAATGGGATGAATAAAGGAAACAGACTTTAGAATTAAAACAAATAATTCTGGAAAAATATGATCATGTCTAATTTCAAAATAAAGTGTGAAAAACTTTCCATAAAGGGATACGAAAGGAAATAAACCATGTGATACGATTTGAGTGATTGAATATAATAAAATACAAAAACTTATGTGGAATTATGAGATAATAAAACTTTGAAGTGGTATGAGGAGAAATTATGACCTCATTATAAAATTAATAAAAAACATTCTTTCGAAAGGATAATAACCATGACAGGAATAATGTGAGAATAATATCAAAGATATTATATTAAACGAATTAATATAAAATGATTTATGAATTAAATGTCAATTGTGATAATGACAGTTATAGAAAGTTTTAGAAAATAGAACAAGTGGGAATAATAAAAACAGAGCAATAAAATAAAAATGTCATAAAGATACTATAAACAATGCAGATTATAATAAAAAAAACCAGAAGGTAATAAAGAATTTATAACCAAAAGCTTTATATGATAAGAAAAGTTGAAAAATGTAATAATAGAAGAGCTACCATAATATCAAATGAATGAAACATCAAGTTAAAGAGTCAGAAGAACAACTGAGATAGGAATATTAAAATCTCTGAGAAATATAATAAGTAATAAGTGAAGTATCCCAAAGATTTTTTTTTTTTATAGTAACAAATGTGTACTATTCTGAATAATTTTTTAATCTGTCTGTAGATAATTCCAGCAGTATTAATATGTTTTTTGAGCAGAGATGATTTGCCTCTGTACTCAAATATGTGTGAAGTATTGGACAGCAGAGGAAGTAGCGTACAGTGCCTCTCTGAACTGAACCAGCTCACAAAGTAGGGAACGATAGGGAGGAAATATCCCAAGGAAAAAATACTAAGAAGAAATTTGAAAATGAAATAATAAATATGAAACTCAGATGACTATTACTATCAAGGAAGATCAAGTGAGAATGAGAAGGATATTAACTCAAATATAAATAGGAGAATTTTTAAAATGGAAGGAAGTCAAGAATAATAACAAAACTACAATAATTATCATAAGCAATTGTTTCAGACAAAGCAAGTATAGTCTGAAAAAATCACTTCTGGAGAAGGGCATTCTGTAGCGTGACAGAAAATCCACTACTTATTAATTCATATAAAATAATAAAAATTAATTACACCACATATGTTAATATAAAATCGAATAAAATTGAATGAAATCAAGGGAATAAACAACAATAAAATAAAAATTCTCATTACATTATATAAAAACCACTGTTAAAAATCAAAGAAATTATTGAAAGCAACTCATATTATAAAATCAGGAATTTACCCAGGAAGCTAGGAGCAGTAAACAAATTAGATAACACAATATCAAAAAAAGAGAATCGGTTTAAGAGTGGCGAAACACCAAAATACCCCAAAAACAAGAAGAAGGAAGAATAAAATTTGTGATCAGGAAGTAAACAATACCCTGAAACCTTTAGCGAAGAGCAAAGTCAGTATCAGTAAATAACTTCGATGCTCCAAACTAAACATCAGTCGAGATAACACGAAGTACCTGGGTTTACCCAAGAGTGAAGAATGAAGACAAGAAGAAGGAAGACCAGAAGAAAGACAAGAGTGAAGACAAGAAAGAAGATAAGAAGAAAGACAAGAAAGAAGACAAGAAGAGAGGAAGAAATAGTATGAAAGAAACACCGTTATAAAACCTATTATTAAATACCATCAACCCCAAACCCACAGAGACAATTAAAAAGAAAGTATAACATCCCAAAATCCTATAAAAATGTAATTATTAAGAAATCAAAAGTGTTGTCTAGTATAATAAGAAGTGAACCAATTAAAGCTATTGTGTGATAAAGGAAATAAACAAGTCTTAACAGTCCATGATTACTAAAGGTCTGGTCTGAGATAATAAGACTCAAAATATCAGAACCACCAGTGAAAGTGAACTTGTGCAAGTGTTTTTGGAAATACAATAAACTTAAAGTTGGTGATGCTATGACTTATCAATATGCTATATAACAACTTTTATATTCAATAATACACATCATCATAAAATAATAAAATGGAAGATTTCCAATATTTTATTATTTTAATGTAACTCTGTTATTACAAGACATTTGTAAAAATGATAGTAACTAGAGTATGGGTGGACATGTTTACTGATGAAGGGGATAATAGATAATAATGGTTTAGACCAGAAAGGACTGGCATTAATTTATATTCATAGGTTTAAATTGTTTAAAATGGCTATTTGTTCACAGCCATGAACTCAATAGGTTTATAAGAATTTTTAGTAAATAAGATTTATATGTGTTTAAAATGAATTATGTTTGCCAAATAACAGCATACATACCATTAATAATGTTTCAGTAGGTATGCTGTATTAATTCAAAAAGAATTAAATGTATGTTTTCAAACCATGTCAGCAATATGTTCAATCTTAGAATGCTAAATATTGTTCAATATTATTTTTTGTATAACAGTAGTATTAATCAGATACTACACTTCACAATGGGTTTGTAAAACGTTTTATTTTCATGTAATAATAACTATGTAAAGTCAGAGGAGGAGTAGGATTAAATTTATTTGAGAAAGACAGAAATGTAAAATTCTAAACTCTAGGCCATGTGGTGAATTCACAGAAGCCATATAAACCATTTAATTCACTTATAATTCCTGTAAACTAGCAAGATTTAGGTAAGGTAAATCAGTTAACCACTACTGTGAATGATCCTATGAGTTAAAGTGATAATAAGGAAATATACCTTAAAATATTGTAAATTTTTAAAATATATAAATTAATTAATTTTAAAGAGCAATGTCAAATTCAGAGATTAACACAAAAAACCAGTTCAAAGGTTCAATTTATATGTATTTAAGGAAAAGAAGAGAAATATGACTAATTAAAATTTATTATAATAGTATTAATAACAATTAAAATGGCAGAAAAATTATATGAAGGGGGAAACCAATTTTTGAGCCTAGATTTCCAAAAAGAGAGAAATTTAGTAATTTTCACAAAATGTCAACAGATATGGACTATAATGTATCAATTTAAAAGGAATGAGATGATTAAACCAATGATAAGGTTCATAATTCATGAAGGTGATGAATAAAATAAATAAATTCCATATATAATGTAATTTTGTATCATGTGTATGGGAAATCAAAATATTTTAACAATACTTTTTTAAAGATTAACTGGGCCAGATTTTGACTAACATGAAGGAAGTTAGTTTAGTCTTTTGTTGAATATCAAGCTAAATAGTTGTGTAATATAACGTTCCTTAAAACCGTGTAGAAAATGGTACTACGGTTACCTTCTAATATCAGTGTAACGAGAGTTAAATAAATTAAACACTTTTCTAACTAAACTTACAGAAACTTTAGCGACAATAGTGAAAACTAACACCAAACTTCATTATACTAGTGATTTAGAACAGTAAAACAATATATTTGTGATAACTAATGCTACAAATCATAACAACTTTTTGAATAGTTAACCCATAGAATTGAACACAAATCAAATAACATAATTAACACAAGTATACACGGAACACTTCTTCAGAACACACCAAACAACCTATTAGACAGATTACACCAGTGCGGGGACATTTCAAACATTTATGAAGGTAATTTTGCTGTGAGATTTTAACACGACGACATTCACAATAACCTCGCCATATCTAGGAGCGGCCATCTTTGAAAATACGAATCTCTGCCTTCCACATCGCCTGACGTCATCATCTACATATGGTTTGACGATTCAACTTTTTTAAACATTATATCAGAATTATTTAAATATTGTTAAATAATAATTATTGAAATTACTTTAATTGTTAATGTTATACTTTCTCGATTACCCTTCTCTGACTATTAATATAATCGCTCCAAGGACCTTTTTTATATAATATTTGTAATAATTTTTTTTCACTGTATGAACGAATCGATTATTCCCTGAGACGGAGTCGATAATTGCTCCCAATCGATTAAAAATCGATTATTTATTAAATTTGTTAATAAATCCATTTATTTCAATTGTTTGTATCTATTATTATTTCACATGCTAATTTAAGGTTTATTTATTAATGCAACGAGACTTCAAGAAGAAGAAAATATTAATTAACAGTGAGATATTGGACCAGCACTAAACGTCATAAATCGATTGCTGACCGGAGTTAATCTGATTAACTCCAGACTTGGTTCAGATCTTCCAGAAGTGCTCAATAATTAATAAATACCTTCTTCATTATTAACATTTTTAACAGAACATTAAAACAGGATTATTTCACAATTACAGACATTGATTAAAACATAAACAAATTTTTTTTTATTGAAAATTTTTTTTTTAAATAAAATTTTTTCTCTATTATCTTTTTTTGTAAAGACCGCATACAGGGTCTAGTTACAATATGTAAATACGTAAATAAAGGCAGTGATATGGCCGTATTTACTGTTCAAAATGTTAATGAAAATGACGAAATTACGCGCTATCAAATGGGCAGATACATAAGCAGCAATGAAGCCATTTGGCGTATTCTATCATTTCCCATACATGAACGAGATCCAGCAGTTATTCACTTGGCTATACATCTTTAAAATGGACAACGTGTATTCTTCAATGAACAAAATGTATTGGAGAGAGCATTAACAGCACCAAAAACAACATTAACTGAGTTTTTTGAATTATGCAAACAGGAAAACATTTTTGGTGCATTTGCACGTACGTTACTTTATGATCAAGTTCCAACATACTGTATTTCACATTCAATAAAACATCAAAAAAATGGGAAACCAGAAAAAGAGGCACGCCAGTCAGTGGTTATCCCGGTATTTTTTCAACAAATGCATTAGGAAGATTTGTACATCCAAAACAACGAGAATGTTTTTATTTGCGCTTGCTGTTAATTAATGTCCGTGGCCCAACATCATTTGAATATTTAACGACCGTTAATGGCCAATTATATGCATCAAATCATGACGCATGCCGAGGATTGCAACTGCTTGAAGACGATACACATTGAGATTTAACATTGGCTGATGCTTCGCTTACTTCATCAGCACACCAAATACGCAATTTGTTCGCACTTTTATTAACCACATGCTTCCCAACAAAACCAGACGCTTTATGGGATAAATACAAAGATGCAATGAGCGAAGACATATTGCACCGATTGCGTACAATACAGCAAAATACCGATTTAAATTTCACGCCAGAGATTTATAATGATTCATTGGTTCTAATTGAGGACATTTGTTTGCAAATTGCTAATGAAGCGCACTTGCAAATTTAGGAATGCCTGCACCGAATCGGACAGCGAGCGATCTGTTTAATCGTGATTTGCAACGAGAGCAGTCATACAATACAGACGAATTGATTGCATATGTTAACATTAATGAACCAAAATTGACACGACAACAAAAAACGGTTTACGATACAATTATGCATGCTGTTGATGCTCAACAAGGCGGCTTCTTTTTCTTTGATGCACCAGGAGGAACTGGTAAGACATTTCTGATATCACTAATTTTGGCCAAAATACGTGCACAATGTCACATTGCCCTTGGAATTGCATCATCTGGAATTGCTGCTACTTTATTAGACGGTGGCAGGACAGCACATTGCGCCCTTAAACTGCCAATTAATATACAAACAAACGAAAACTCTGTTTGCAATATTAAAAACATTCCAGTATGGCTAAAGTCCTCCAAAGATGTTGTATCATCATCTGGGATGAATGCACAATGGCCCATAAGCATTCATTGGAAGCTTTGAATAGAACGCTCAAAGATTTAAGAGGAAATGACAGGCTATTCGTAGGTGCACTCATTTTGTTATCAGGCGATTTCCGACAAACGTTGCCAGTTATACCACGTTCGACATATGCAGACGAAATAAATGCATGCCTAAAATCTTCAAATTTATGACGAAACGTGCACACATTAAAATTAAAAACTAACATGCGTCTAATGCTTCATAATGAACCTTTGGCTGACTCATTTTCTAAACAACTACTCAATATTGGAAATGGAACAATTGTTATGGATCAACATACTCGAACAATTAATTTGCCGAATGGCTTCTGTAACATTATGAATTATTAATTAACAACATGTTCCCAAATATTCGCGAAAATATCCGTGATCATCAATGGCTCAGCGAACGTGCGATACTGGCTGCAAAAAATGTTGATGTTGACATGAATATCAAGACATGTTGCACGGCGAAACAATTTCATTTAAATCAATTGATACAGTCGTAGATGAAAACAAAACTGTACATTTTCCAACGGAATTTCTTAATTCTCTGGACTTACCAGGTTTGCCACCACACAATTTAAAAGTAAAAATTGGTTCACCGATCATTTTACTGCGCAATCTCAATGCACCACGGCTGTGTAATGGAACGAGATTAGTCGTCAAAAAATTAATGGGGAATTTAATAGAGGCAACAATTCTAAACGGAAAATTCAAGGGTGATCATGTTTTGTTGCCAAGGATACCAATGATTCCCGCTGATTCAACAATTCAATTTAAACGTTTACAGTTTCCTATCCGGCTGGCCTTTGCTATAACTATAAATAAAGCGCAGGGTCAAACAATGAATACATGCGGGTTGGATTTAGAAACCCCATGTTTTTCACACGGTCCATGATATGTTGCGTGTTCCCGTGTTGGTCGACCATCAAATTTATTTGTTTACGCCCCCCAAGGCAAAACCACAAATATCGTTCATGATTTAGCTTTACGTTAAATATAAACATTTGTTTTTTCAATTTTAATAATTTCATTTACTTTTATTTTTTCAAACACAATTATTATTGTCAAAATAAGCAAAAAATAAATTTCATGGAAAACAAATCATTTATATTATTACTCAATTAATATAAAAATACATGAAATAAATTTATTAATTTAAAGACAAATTGTTGTTTCTGGTAATAATAATGCTCCATGTATTTATCACTATGCTGCTTATAATATTCGTCTGTCACATGAAAACGTCCATCATCAGCCACCATCAACTTGCGCGAAGCCAAACATTCGTCAATAACTGCCAATTTAGATAACATTTGACGACAGTTATACTTCTACTAATTATTATTAAATTAAAAAATAAATATCTACATCATTTTTTTTGGCCTCAGCAAAATGAAAAAAAATTTAGAGGCAGGACAAAGTCTGCCGGGTCATCTAGTACTATTATATAAATATAAAATGTCTATTAACCTATTTTTAGACTCGGCAGAACGTCTCTACCCATTTTTTCTTAATCTTCTCAACTGAACACAATGTAACGGAGAAGGCGCGAGAACTAACGAACTGCTACGGAAAAACTGAAAATACATGTACCCAGTGGAGATGATTAGTCTTGTTTTTCTTCTACAGAAGATCCTGAACAAATGTTTACACGGTTTTACTTTTAAAACATTGTATTTTTAATTTCTGTAAGCCTATATAATGAAGTCACAGATGTATGAGGGTCATCTCAAAAGTAAGTTTCCCTGATTTAGGAAAAATAAAAACCATATATACAAATTAAAATGAAAAAACTACATGTTTATTCAAGAAAACATGTACTTATTCTCAAGTATAATCTCCAGCCTTGCCAATACACTTTCTGTAGCGTAAAAACAGTTTTCAATTCCTTCTTTGAACCATCGTGTGGCCAGATTTCGGAGCCAGGTGTCAACTGCCTGTTTCATTTCCGTATCCGTTTCGAAACGTTGTTCTCCCAAGTGTTCTTATGAGATGGGGGAAATCATGGAAATCACTCGGGGCCAAATCGGAATATGAGGTGAATATGAGGAATGGTCAGAAATCTCCCTTTGGAAGCACTCCAACAAATTCTGCGTCACTCGCGAGGAATGAAGACGTGCGCTGTCGTGGAGCAGAAGAACTTTATTGCTCATCAAACCTTTCCCTTTCAAGAATGATGTATGCCACTAGCGGACCATTTGAATGCTCATGCACTCAGGTCCGTACATAGAAACTAAGTGACGATGAATTTCAGCCGCTGATTTATTTTTTTTGTACCAAAAAAACCGAATGACACTACGCACTTCGCAATCGGACACACTGGTAAATGGAACGTTCATGATTTTAAACTTCGTGTTGTTGTTACGTTGCTACGGAAGGGATGAGGTTTTGGCACTACTGTCACTACACACAAATAAAAGTTCTCCAACATTCGTCAGCCTGCTTGAGCCATTTCCCTTTGGAAGAAAAAAGTGGGGAAACTTACTCTTGAGATGAATCTTGTATAAAAACGGTGTTAGTCAAACCAAATTAAAAGCACATTGAAATTGTAAATATAGTTGCTCGATTTGAACGATAAATTTGCTTGTATTTCAATTGGGATGACTGAGCATATTGTTATGAATGTGTGGTTTCATAAATTTTGTTTTCACGCCCCTGCACGTAGCAAGTGCATCTCCCCCCCCCCACCACACACACATGTTACGAATGACAGCCTCAGAAAGCAGACGTTTTACAGACATAATCAAATAAAGTTAATATTTTTAATTTATTTATTGTTACATGGAACAATAGTTATTTCAAACATGTAGCAGAGCGTGTGTATGAACAAAAACGACTAAAATAAAAATAATTTTGTTAATTTTGTTGCTTTGCTAGAGCAGGGAAAGGTTGGAAAGTACGTCAGGTTACAACAGAAGTGTAGGAGACGAGTTGAGCTGAAGTGCCAGGATCAGAAAAACAAAACTAGCAACTCTGCATTAGCGTTGCAAATTAGCTTCCTTGCACTTTTCTTTCATACAAGGTAATTTTATTTTACAGTAGAACCCAACGTTGCTTTACAATCAGTTTAATAACCAGCCTTCAGTTCATTAACTCCCCTAATGAAATTTACATAACTGTACCATAAAGTAATTAGTTATTCTACTTTGTCTTACCAGTTTGTAATTAGTTAAAAAAAGAGGAGAAAACTTAACTACTTCATTTCCAGTTTATGGATTAGCGATAAAATTACACTGGAATAACTAAGTAATAATCTAAATAAAAACTAAATAATCTTAAGTAAATAAGTCTAAAATTGGACGTTGATAGCCGTGAGAAAATATTTTTTGAGACAAAGGATGGTGTGGAAATTAGGAATATATAAAGCAAATTAACAGTATATTTAAATTAATGTGTGAAGTAAGGAAGCAACTAAAATTAATACAATAAACTCCATTCCTTGTATGGAGAAGTAGTTTACGAAATCAAGCAGGGAAGGGTGATTAAGTGAGCCTTTACACATAACTTACATTTGAGATAGCATGGCCAGCAGAATACGTAGTGGTATGCTTTTGGTTGCCATAATTATGCCAGTATGCTGTCTCAGTTACTTAGTTTTATAAAGAGAGTCGAAATATTGTACAAAAAGTAATAAGAACGTTGATTTTACGATGCTGTTCGGGAATCGAAGCTGGGGAGTTTAAGTAAGGAATCAATTTCCATTAACGTCCATATCCATTCATGAATGATAATAATAGTAATGACAGTAATAATAATAACGCTGACGATGATAATGACGATGATGATGATAATGATGATGGTGATGAACGTCGTATGTAGGATTGGTTACGGTTCGTGAGAAGGAAGATAGGGCAGTGTATAAGGAAGTAAGCCTACTACTCCTCAGCTACCTATTATTGTGTCGCAGGTGTTACCCTAGGTAGCCATTACACAGGCTAAGGTGTCGTGTAATTACTATCTACCCTAATTACTGTCTGAGTACTATCAATAACTAATTACCTGAATTCTGATTACTAACGTAAATTACCAGCAGATTATCTCCCGTCTCTGTTTGGTTAAGTAAAATATTAATCCACCTGTGAAACATCCAAATCCGAACCTAAGGATTTACAAAAAACGAATTTTTAGTCTATAAGGGCTACATTATAAGTTTGAGGTCATACAATTTTTTTTAACAATATATCAAATGTCTAAAGTATTTCATTTTCATTTCTTGTCATCCCACGTTAATCTTGTTCTGGTTGGCCTCACGTCATCACATTCTTCTGTTTTATTTTTCATCTCGTTCGGGATGATAAGCGATATATAGTTTTAAAGTACAAGTTAGGGACGTCATTTCATTTACGTGAGAAAATTAAAACCTTACATAGTCATTGCTCGTGAAAATTATTAGATATCACAAATTATTCTTAATCAAGGTAACAGAAAAACATCGCCTCGTATGTGGCAAAAGTGGTAATTGCGCTCCATTTTTTAAATGTATGCTACTTTAAATTAGAAACTAACACCTTTCGTGGATTTGTTATTTACAATAGAATTAATTATTTCACAGTTTATACAACTCTAACCGTGGTAAATGAAGATGAGTAGCTTGAATAGTAAATTGGATAATTTTGCCGATTGGCAATGAAATGGTTTACTGGTGAAATTAACTGTTTGACGATGATAAAAGGTATTTTGGTTCCTAAACGGAACAAGCCTCAGTGCAGTACTGGAACAAAGATGAGGAAATTTGCGATAAATACAAATAGATATTGAAAGAAACGAAATTAAACTAAGAATAGGTGTACTGAATACAAGCTGCTTCGTTAATAGAAGTGGAAATATTTTGTTTGGATTTTTGCGTGTTGTGAGAAATGTTGAACATTAATTGTCGTCGATATTTGGAAGTACATACGTATGTGAAAGTTGTTTCCCACAATGAAATTTATCAAGAACCACAGCAGAAATCGCCTCACGTATTCTTCTTTGCTTCACTTACTTGGATTAACAACAAATCAGTTCGATGTAGACATTCCTGTTTTAGTGACTGTAACAGATCGAGCCCAGTTTTTATATTGAAGTTTTAATGTGAGTATACAGTGTTTATTATCTTTCATACATCTTCATTATTTTACTGACATAATAATGACTGACACCGTTAAAAGTAAGTAGTAAGATACGTTAAGTGTGCAAATTACCTCTTTTTACTTATTTACAATTAAATACTGCCATTTTGTGTTTTTACAGTACTTGTCAAAATTTGATCGCTTATGGTGGGGCCAGCCGGTAGGTTCCAGATAAACTGCGGCCCTCGGGCTCTTTGAAGTTGGAAACCACTGATCTAGAGTGGTCGTTATTCTGCCACTCAACTGCAAGTGCAAAGCGTCACGTGGCCAGATGTTCTCTATCTCCTCAGCACAAAAATATAAATTTATTCACAAGGATTGTTCAAAAGTCTATTGTTTTACTACAGTGTTGAATAGTGCAGACGTTGAGTATGAATAAGGTGTAGGCCTATCGTTCGTGCATTTCAAGTTACCGTAATTTTTAAACCGCTCATACAATATGAGAGGAATATTCTTCGTATAGCTATTTATGAACAACACACACACACACACACACACGCGCGCGCGCGCGCACACACACATTTATCTTTAATACCGTTTAAGTTATATCGTTTGTCTTAAATACATTTGCTACATTGGTAGAAAACCTTATTTTTGTCAACTAATATGTAGAATATTTTGTATTTTCTTTTCCCGTATATCTGTTAACAATTATATCCATAAAAGTGTCAGCAACAAAATAATGTTTAAATTTACTCGTATTACGTTAAATTAATTAAATATTAAATAAATTCGTTAAAATTTCCTACCAATAACAATTTTAACAATGCCAAAACTAAATGAAATTTTTTATTTTCACACAGAAATTGTGATGTTTTTACTTGGATCCTTTAACATATCTATAAAAGTGGGATGAAGTAATTATTGGTGTGTATGATTTAATTCTGCACTTTATATTACAAATTACTTGGTTTGAAATGTACGCAGTTGGCTGCCACACAGTTTCAAGGTTAACTTCATACCACTATCTAGTGGCACCCCCACAATTACAAGAACAATCAATAGTCAGCTGTATACATAAAAGAGATTTACGCTTAGACATACGGGGAAAGCGTTTTACCACTTCAGCACGCTCAAATTAAATTAAGCTTACATCATTAACTTTTATATAGTAATGCGCCTTGCATTGAACATAAACTTTTAATCACTAAAAATACGACATAAATTGGCAATTTGATCTAACGTTAACAGTAGTCAAGATAATGTATGCTATTAATTATTGACTATTTCAAGTAAATATACTTCAGCACATCCTTTATACTTTACATTAAAATAGAATATTCTACAGATATTTGAAGGACCTTACTGTAATTAAGAATTTGAAATTTTATTGGAGATACTAAGTTATAAAAGACAAGAGAGAACCTAGGAAATAAGAAAATGCGATTCATCCAAACTAGATGAGGGCTCCATCTAGAAGAGGGCTATAGTTGTCATCTCTTAAAGTCTTTTCGCTTCTAATTTAAAAAATGACTACCGAGTTTTTCCCCTATTCAGTTCAGCCAATCTTCATTTTGTGTTGTTCATTTTCCAAGTGGTATCTACACATTCTTTTGGCCTGAAGAAATAGAGTTAAATAGTAAACTTTATCGAAAGGTTGAAAGGCGATGGACAAAGGTAAATAAGGAAAAACGTAAAGGAAATTTCTTATGCATAAATAGGGATTTTTTGATTTCGGGTTTTCAAGTGTTTGGATTTAAGCCTTTATAAAAAAAGAACACAAGGAGTAGGCCTAATCAAATTTTGGAAAAAAGAATATTTTGACAGTAAAGTAAAATTTTTTTATTGTATCAAAAGTGGTAAATGAACCATGAGTAATGGCAAGTTTTTGGTGAGAAGTAACAAATTATTTAATTTTTTAAACTCCACAACTCGGTCAGTTTTCTTTGGTAAAAAGTTAAGGAAATAAACTAAAGATACTTGTTTAAGGCACACAAATCATTGAGAATATTTTTGAAGTAGATAACTTTAATTTTCTAAGCTAAATTCCGTTTGTATCCCTTTCAATCTCTAGAAACTGTTAACTTCGAGCAAAATTACGTTACTCGACCTCTAAGAGAATGTCTGTGTCTATAGTTGTTTATCTAATTTTGACAGGTCTATCGTGAATTTTGACCAAATACCCTTTTCCTCTAGCACATAATTACCACATTATAGTGAAAAGTTAATCCTGATGCGACACGTTAACTTCAATAACTACCATGTAAACATGTACTTTATATCCAATGGAATTGAATATTAATATCATACATTTATAATGTATAGTATATATTTATGCCAAGTCAATAAAATAATTATTTAACTTCGTAAACTTACGTTAGTTAAACTGAAACTGTAACTGTAATCTTACTTTACTGTTTACAACAATCTAACTGAATCTTTTAACTTTAATTTATAAAACAAGCGCGTGTTTCAACGAACAGTTAAAACTGCCTATTGACTTTACTTGTAATTACTAAGTATTGTTACTTTGGATTTTATTATGTTATAAATGCGAGACTAGTACTAAAAGTCCCTAGTAAATCCATTGTAATTTACCTCATAAATTACTTTACCACTCTACCAATATATTACTTAACCCCACTTATTATGTCGAACCAGAGTCTTGGGTAACAATAACCTGTCTAACATCCCTCTATTTAAATTTTCATATTCTTTCTACAGTTAGATTGTAATACGAAATAATTATAATGTTATTTCTTGCCTTAAAAATGTTTTATACGTGCCTGTAGTTAACATTCTTATAATTCAATTATTAATCATTTAATTTTTCATAATATTTAAATACAAACGTACTATAAATAAACTAATAAATTAACAAATATTTAATTAATATAATAAATTATTAATAATTTATTTATAAAGGAGTAGATAAACCAGTAGTGTAACGCCTGGCTACTAGTCTAGCGAAGCACCATAAAATAAAAATGCCACAAGGTCTATTCAACCTGGTAGCCAAAATAAATCCTGCAGGTAGTAACGAGCTGCTGAAGCGTAGTGATGGGGCCACACTACCTTTCGTATGGTTCAAGCTGGTAGCTTGCCCTGCCTGAAACTTTTGACTACTTCAAAAAAAGGGACATTATTATTGATTTATTTACCTTTCTCTGACTGGAGCCTAATTATATATTAAATATTCAATTACATATTCTTCTTCTTCAGCGGCGCAAAAACCCATTACTGAGTCAAGGCCTCCTTTAACAGCCTCCGCCAGTTGTCCCGGTCAAGTGCAGTTGCTCTCCAGTTCCGGGTCCCAATGATATGACGCGCATCATAGTTCACACCGTCTTCCCAACGTAGTTTGGGTCTACCAACTCTCCTGGTGCCATATATCTGTTCATTTCTGCGTATTTCATTCTACCCCATTCTGATCACACGTCCAGCCCACCTGAGTCTACCAAGTTTTATAATTTTCACATTATCTGGTTCATTCAGAAGAGTGTTTAGTTCTTGGTTGGTCCTTTTCCTCCATTCACCTCCCACACATAATGGACCAAAAATGATGCGAAGGATTTTGCGTTGGTTCTTCACGAACCAGCAGGCTTGACTCAGACTTTCTAGAAATGGTACAGGTTTCAGAACCATAGGTGAGAACTGGGTGGATCAGTGTTTTATACAGCTTGATGCTCCTGGCAATTATTCTCTTCTGAAATAGGGGTATGAGACCAAAGAAATACCTATTAGCTGAGGTGATTATTTGCTTTATTTCTTCTGTTGTTTCCCCATCGGAGATAACTTGGCATCCTAAATAAACAAAGTTGTTGACGTTTTCGAAGAAATAGATGCCAATTTGGATGGGCTCTCCTTCTCTAGCTTCCTGTCCTGTGACCATGTATTTTGTCTTGCTTTCGTTTATTATGGGACCCAGCCTCCTTCAAGAGCAAAAAAGGCTTCAGTGACTGCTCGAAGGGAAATCCCGATTATATGTAGGTCATCGGCGTATCCTAGGACCTGCACCAACCTGTCCCCGGAGGAATCTATTCCAGCATCTCTCATAGTATTTAATTACATGTTAAATACTAGAATTAAATATTCAGTGAAATATTCGATTCTATATTTTTTAAATCTAAATATTAATTTTCAATAGCAGTTTAATTACTAAAATATGATACTAACAAAAAATGCTCATAATTTTTAGAATTTTACTGTTACGTGTAAGTGTTTCATTGGTTGCGAAATGTTAAACATTTATTAATCTAATTAAGTCAAAAAATAAATATTACCATTTCTCTCAAAAGTATAATTATTTAATTTTTCATTGTGAAAAGAGTCCCCCTTAACAACATTCGCATACTGTATTGATAATAGGCCTATGTTACAGTATGAACAAGAAAAAATTTAAACTACAATAAGGAGAAAAGTAACAAAACATCAATAAATGTAGTAACGTATTTTCGAGTCTTAAACAGACTCAGTACGCTAATTAATTACGTT
This sequence comes from Magicicada septendecula, assembly GCA_034769895.1. NCBI lineage: Eukaryota > Metazoa > Arthropoda > Insecta > Hemiptera > Cicadidae > Magicicada > Magicicada septendecula. The sequence continues at coordinate 282,202,642 of CM068371.1, forward strand.
AATATATAATTTAGAAGTGTGAAAACATGTTAATTTATACAAACGAGCTAAATTTCTATAAATAACTATAACATTTATTCCTGAATACATTATTGTAAGATGTTTTATCTGTAAGTAGATTAATATAATTATGGAAAGAAAACTATACTTTATTCAAATATACAGTATTATGTAAAAATTTGCTTTGGAGAAAATAAAAAAGGAGGAGTTGAAAGAAGAGTGTAATAGATAATTTATTTTGTGGAGTGTGTTAAAAAAAAAACAGAGTCGTATGTTGTCAACAATGTAGGTTTAAAGTGACAGGTCTCGCTCTTTTGAAATTTTCGGCCTACGTAGAAAATTTTATTATGTTAGCATAGTAAAGAGGCTTTCAAGGACACATACGGTAGCTCCGTGAAGTAGTCACTGACTATTCATACAAAAATTGTAATATGTAAAACTGCAAAATTTGCGCACACAACAATCCACTTACTTTTCATTAATTTTCCACTTCCTTACATTACGGCGTTACCATTTACCCGTCAAGATACTAAACTTTGCGTTTGGTGTCCATATTAATCAACAAACAAAAGTTCTGTTTACACCACGGATTTTAATTAGTCACTTAAGGAACATATTTCGACGTCCCAGATTGCCTCCTTCAATCTAAATAAGTGGAGAGCTAAAATATGTGTTCTTTAAGTGACTAATAAAATAAGTGGATAATAAAATTTATGGCTTATACCAAGACATTTTGTAGAATAGCGACAAGAAGTGACTCATGTTTGCTAAAACAATAGGCTACAGTAAATAATAGTGTTAATAATAGATGTATTTTCACCTGAGAAAAGTGTTGTCATACACGATGAATTAAAAAAGGATGGTATCAACAGGAATAAGCTTAAAGTTTGTGAAAAATTAGCATGCCTATATACTGACATATTTTAGGTACAAAAGAAACAAGTGTGAGCACAAATTTCTCCAATTTTCCAAATTCTTTGCTTTTCCTGTGAATTGACGTGATCGTTTACTGTGTACATGTCATTCTTTTCAAGTGCTTTAATATAAAACAGAGTAAGTTCTCGTGTAGGGGGGATGGACATTGAAAACTGCAACTTGGGTTTTGTTTGTAATTAAAAAAATGTCGCTGCGAATGCTCAGGAATGCTTCGCACCGTATTAAGTGAACAATGACGGGAGGTTGCTTTGTTTGTTTTGTACAGTGTGCGCGGCTGCAGTTGTACAATTGTGCTCCTTTACTGACAGAATATATTAATGAAAAAAAAGCTGTATGATAATTTAAGTGATATATGTTGATAAAATTATTTCATATTTTATTTGTTACGTTTAAAGTTTTTAATTAATTAAGTATAATAGGAGTAGTTTTTATTATTAATTAAACATTTACTAAGTCATTATTGATGAAACCTTTAGTGTCGTCTAGATTTTCATACCAGTACTTCTAGTTGCAAACACAAACTGTAATTAGACCTCCTTGTAAGTGAGACTGTAACCTATATTGGAAGTCGTTAAGTGAAACACACACGGTCTCCTGTTCTTTCAGCAATAATAGTTTTAAAATTCCAATACTTTAATGTAATATTTTATAATATTTTAGCCTGAATGTTATTATCTCAAATTTTGTTATGATGTTATACAAAATTGTGTACTATTGTGAAAGCCTCTTGTATATTTATGCACATAAAACAATGATGTACTCGAAACAATTAAAGCTGAAATTTAATTAACTTTAGTTTATTATATTTATTGTATTATTTATTATATAACTTTACCATGCTTATATTTTCTTGTGCGTTCTTAAGAAGTATGTAGTTAGCAATATTTATTATTGATATCAAAAACTGTCATAGAATTCCTGATACGCTGGGTGACTACGTGATGCTTTGTAAGTATATTTATGCGGCATAATTACGTAACAAAAATGATACAATACAAACAATTAAAAGGGTCAAGAGCACCATAACGATTTGAACGATGCAAAAGAAACTGAAGACCGAAATTTTACAAATGAAGCAAATGTGGGCATCTTCGGGCAGTATGTTGGGAGAATAAAATACAGAGAGAAGGGTGTGAACGCACAAACTGGAGAAATAAAGCTCCAGAACAGTTTCCACGTTTTATAAGACCAGAGGACTCTTGATTGTTAATGTTTGCTGAAGGTATACAACATCATTTACAGTTGACACTGACGCAGCAGTGTTCATTGTGTGCCCTGACTTAGATAGCCACAGCAAGCCTCAATTTATCTCTTGTACAATATAGAATGTGACTGGATGCCCCGTCAAAGTGTTAGGAAAGATAGACGTACTTGTACGTCTGGGTCTCCTTTAGTTTAGTTACCAAATGCTCGTTGTAGATGTTGTAGATGAAGTGATCCTTTGCACGAACATTATGAATGCCTACGAGTTTGTTATGGACTTAAGAGAGAATATTCTGACAGTTGGTCGAGACAAGATAAAGTTTTCCACTGCAGAAATGATAGGCTCAACCAACCGTTTGATCAAGCAAGTGACGGTGGTCGAAAAAGGAGTCAACAGGTGCGGAGAAGACCCCTTGGTGTTGAGTGCGGGAACGGAAGTGGAAATAGTAGGTAAAGTACTGATTTCTATGGCGACCTAAGAGGTATTAGAAAACCAAATATGGTCGTCGAGAAAAGACTCTTGCTTGTTCCTGAATTAAAGGAATCGCCCGGGAGAGATGTCACTGAAGAGGACGTTAAGCAAGAGGTCGTTGGCGAGAACCAAACAGACTGGGACCAGCGTATAACATTATTCTTAAAGACGCATGGTCATCAGTACATGATACTCCCAGCATGACTCCAGAAAAAGTGGTGTTTGGACGGGAGATTTGTCTTCCTGGGTACTTGATGTTTGGATCACCTCAGACTCAGTCCAAGAGCCGCGGAATTATTCTTTGCAACTAGATAACAAACTGCGGACAAATAGATCGTTTGATAAAAGAACGGCTGAAGATAGCCAGCGACAAAATGAAAACACGATATGACATTCGAAGCAATAGTGTGGGTTTCGAAGAAGGAGACCAGGTTTTGTCGAACAAACCAAAGCACTGTAGTTTAGGGTCACTCCCCTAAACTTCAAGTTAACTTACACGAAAATTCAAGATCGTCTACCTAGAGCACCTGGCCAAGTAGACGGACGGGACCAGTTCGGGACGAACACACTTAAGGAGGAGACAGTGCGACCGTGAGGAAATAAATAGTACTGCATCGCAGAGTGGTTACGTGGCGCCATGCACGTGTATTGGCGCAAAAGAATTACGTAACGTTCTGGATTGTTCTAGATGCTTATTCCACACGTTACTGGACTGCTTTACCGGCATTGAGGCTCGCTGTGTCACTACAATAAAGGTGACAGAAGTATAAATACTGGATTTTGGAACGGCCAAGTTCAGTTACACCTGAACCCGGGTAAATTGAAGTGATTGTTACGATTCAGTGTAAACTTTATTGTGATAATTAGTGCAAAACTGTAAGAATCGGACATTTATTGTTGTTTGTTGAACAAATTAAACTTCAGTATTGTATAAGAGTGCCTGTGCTGCTTTCGAACATTTGTTGTGTCTAATTAAATATAGTATTTAAACTGACAATCTACACAACTATTGTGGAGCCCATTTTTACTTATGGCTGCGAATGCTGGCAACTTTCAGGTAAAGAGGAAAAGATGATACACACTGTGGAAATGGACTTCTTAAAAAGAGCGTGTAATATTTCTAGAATGCAACATGTTAGGAACGAAGATATAAGAAGGAAAACAGGGCGCATATTTACAACAGCAGAAAGAATAGAATCCAGACAGCTGCTATGGTATGGTCACGTAATGAGAAGCGATGGCCAAAGAAAGCATTGACGTACACACCACAAAACAGGAGAAGAAAAGGAAGACTGATAACACAAAACACAATGGAGAACAGGAATTAGGAAAAGCATGAGGGATCGAGCTATTGAAGACGATGGCTGGAAAGATAGGGAGAAATGGCGACAGAAATGCGGGATGCGGCATAGATTGTAGGACCCCGCTAATAATAATAATAATAATAATAATAATAATAATTTAGTGACTAAGTGAGTACATCGGTGACAGTTATTCCATTTCAACTGTGCAACACGACGATCCGTGATACCGTCGTAACAATATAGGTTTACAGTTTATTATTATATCATTATATTCAATTTTGGAGAACACTTTAATTATTTGTTAGAGTAGATAGGAATTTTCTGTGACAAATATTACAAGAACGGGGAAACCCATAGCAACTTGTAAGAACTATACAAAGCCTATATAACGGAACAAGACTAGCTGTTAAAAATAATTGTAGGACATCTCAACAAAAATCTGTCAGTAAGGTGTTCGACAAGGGTGCAGTATATCACCTCCTCTTTTTAACATTTTTAATGAAGATCTAATAAGGAAATGGAAACATCTAGTGAATCCTTGTATTCTGTTATGACAAGACAGATATTTTTGAATGTGCTGTTGTTGCTGACAACGTTTTTGCAATTCAAACTACAGAATATGCTTCACAAAAGTCTGTTTTTAAGCTTCATCTGATTTTCAAACAATACAATATGAAATATCCACTATAAAAACAAACGTAACGGCATTTCGAGGCAAGGAACTAATAAGAACAAAAATAATTATTGATGATCAAATTCTAGAACAAGTAAGCCATTTTAATTATTTGGGAAATTATATTGGTTATGGTAGGAATTGTGGTATTGTTGTTAAGTTAAGTAAGTTACAGGTGATCTGTGATACAAACAACCGTATTTTTAGAAACAAGGTACGTCGAGATACAAAATTAAAGGTATATACAGTTATGGCAGTCCCTGTACTGTTCTGTGGTTGCGAATTATGGAAAACAACCAAGAAACAAGACAGTAAAATACAGGCCTCGGAAATAAGGTTCATAAGAGGAGTTAAAGTGTTCTAAACGTGGACCGTATAAATTATGAGGCCATCCGTCTCTAACTTGAAGATTACAAGTTAAAAGATTACAAATAATGGTGGAAAGAACACTTAGAAAGAATGTCAGTTTCCAGGCTGGGCAAACAATCTGGAGATACAAACCTATAAAACACAGGTGTGTGGGTAGACTTAGGAAGATAAGGCTGGAAGCCTGCGCCATGTTGTGAAGATGATGACGATGCCTTCAATTATTTTTTCCATTTTAACGACAGCCGATTGTCATACCAGAACTGTTTCTTCTGTGTATAGAAACATTCCTTACACAGACTAATGTGGCAATACCTTTTTTAATAGCCTGCTGAAGATAGTAGCAACGATTCAGCAAGTCCTGTTATCTTTAGCAGTAAAATCCCTAGTTGCCAAAATAAATTAAGATATAAAGGCAAACGCTTTAATATTATCTACTGGTTGTTTATTTGTAAAATACATTTGCACATTAATCTACGTTAAGTCATTACCCGTATGAAGTCTTTCTGACAAGGTATAATCGTTTTATTTTTTAATTATATTTTGACTTTTCGTTTCTACATACACAAATGAGTAAAGAAAAACCAAGAATTCAAATGCCGCACATAGTGTTTAATTTTACTCTCATTAAATCTTAAATGTGTACGATTGATCATGATCACAGGCTTTGAAATATATATGTATAAACACGTGACAAGAAATTTGCAATAAAAATTACCATATTGATATTTTAATATATTACCTTTCATTTTTAAGCTCTATAATTTCTCTGGTAACTCACCTGAAACAGAAACATATTGCTTGAGTAAAAGTGAAATTAAAGGGCATTCTATTTAAACAGAACTAATCATTAGATTTTGTACAATGCACATTAGGCACATAGGAAAAAACCTCTAAAGCCGCTTTGTTGTGAACAACACACATTTCCATTTAAACCATAGTTGGTCTAATTGACAGACGACTTTTCACGTTAAAATATGGCATTTCTTGTTGTTTTGTAGTTAATGATTGTTTATTTCTGAAGTCTCATTAATTGGTTTACAAAAGTGTTTGGCATACTATACTGATAGGCAAGATAGTAAACATGTTTGTTCAGTAACTGCTTTTAGGGAAAATTAAATAAAATATAAACTAATCTACATCCTGTAGTTTGCGTTTAAGGAAAAATAAAAAACTTTATTAACTTATACTTAATAAGAACATAATCCTTTAACTCTTAAGTTAACTTCTTTTGCTTAAAAACTTAACGAACATAGACTTAAATTGTATCCTGTTTGAAACTCTATACATTTTATTTCACCGAAACATGATGAGCGTGTACACGCAAAATACATGCTGAAGCGTGTGTCGGCGGTCGATCATTACAGACATTTATTGTATACACTCGTTACCTTTATATTATATATTTATTTACATTAATTTAGTGATTTTAATATAAAGTAAATTTCAACACCGAAGGTAAATATACCATTCTATATACTAGGGAAAAGCAGAACGTAACGTTAATGTAGAGTTTTTCAGTGAAGGGTTAGTGAGGATCGGTAAAAAATAACACAAATTTTAACTTATTTGTGTCGACGTTTCGACAATGTTTATTGTCATCATCAGGACCTGTGTACGAATACAAAAGAAATGTCAAACACAACAGAACAATTATTTGGGTGAACGTGTTCGTGTATGTAAGTGTGTGTGCGCTCACATAATTTAAAACTTTAAAGTTTTTAATAGGTTAAAATTTGTGTTAATTTTTACCGATCTTCACTAACCCTTCACTGAAAAATTCATTCATTGACGGTCACTACGAATTTAAGGATTTTGTTAATGTAGAGATTATCATGCAAGAGTGACAGTTTAGTTAGTCTGTTAGTCTCCGGTGGGGGATACCAGAGTTAGTTGATCTTAAAATAATATTAAAATTACAGTAACGTAATATGGCAAATGTTACGCATAAATTGGTTCCTATTTTCCAAGTGTCCGGGTACTTATCTCAGTACTGGGTTGTCTGCGCAAACATCTACATTGTATCGCAAGAAACAAACGTATCGTGAAAAAAATTTATTTATGTATCAAACCATCGATAAACACAAAATATCCCTTACTATACAACATTATTTATTATACAACTAAGTTTTATAAATATCCATTTCACGGGTAACCGTACTTTTTAATTCCAATTGACTAATTTTAAAAGAGTTTAACTTTGAGGGTGTCGTGCGTCTGAAACAACTCAAGCGTTCCACTTCTGGCGTCGTACAGTAATGCAGAATACAAAAGACTTTCAAAACCTTAATTACTTAAACTGGTTAGAAAGTATACGTGACCTGGTTGATAGACTAGGATGTCTGAAGTAAAGAAAAACTAACACGAATTTGTAACACATTGTTGAAAGAGAAAGCCTAATTCAGAGCTTTTAAAGGAAGAGCGTAAGAGAATTTAAAACTTGCTTCTAGTCGTTTAAATATCACCTTAAGTACAATGATTAAGATTAGTAAATATAAACAAAAAGTCCGTTGGAAAACAGTAAACGGGGAAAAACACGAAGATTTTAAAAACAATACTTTTAGAAATAATATTTTTAAGTAATATAATTGTGTAGTGGCGAGACTTAGAATTGCTTCCCTTTACTCTATATTTTATTAAAAAAAGGATACTATAATACAAGTTAAATTTGAAGACAAATTAATTAAATAAAGAAATTAATTAACGTTACAACAGCAATATATGAAGAGATGAAACCATAATTTATAATTTTTTTTGTTTTATTAACACAGAAATTTTAAAACTAAAAATAAAACCATAACACTTTCTTAATTTAAATACACGGTTGAACTCAATCTCAAATAAATATTTTGAGCCAATATGAAATTTAACATCAGTATGTTGTTGAAGCGCGGGGGCATACAAGCGTACGCTGCCAATATCGTATACACAGAAAGTTTTAATGTTTCTCGTTTGTCTGCCCTAAAAGCGCTGCAGTGTAGCAGGTGTACGAAAGAGAAAGCGTCGTCGACTCTTGAAATTCTGGAGCAATTAAATTTACTCTCATTTCGCAGACAAAAAACACTTTAATTAAGGTGTAGGTGGACAAACACGCTCTGTAATTAACACGAGGAAGCAAGATATTTTAAACTTATGTTTGCATGTAAATATATGACTGGATATAAAAAATGTATAAAAATAGCTATGAGATATTATCATAATTTTGTTACACAGAATGTTAAGATCAACTGGTCAACTCCGATATTACATTATTGAGTAAGTATAACTCTATTTCTTTCCATGTTATGAAAGTACGTACAGTTAGCATGCGCGAGTAAATAGTAAATATTATGATGAGAAACATAGAAATTAGTTGTAAATAGTCGAATAAACCATGGTGTGATAACGTGATGTTGGACAGTGGACAGCATAGTCTAATGCTGCACTCGGTTTGTCACACTACTGGTGAGCAGGGGAGCAAATGGTGGTGCCTTATCGAGTCCCTACGAAATAATTAACAATAATAATAATGTGGTCTGGCTTCCATACACCTACACAGTCTGGCGTCTCAACACATAATTGTAGCTGTCGGGTACTCTTACATTTACATTAGTTTACACTTATTCATATTTTTAAAATTTATTTTAGTTTTCATTATTTGAATTCTGTTGAGGCAATGAAGGGTTTGAAAACGGATGTTAGCACGGATATTATGAGTAACTGCAAGATAAAAATAACGACAATAGAAAGAAATCTAAGTTGTAGGCCTATATTCAAGTAGCATATCGGAGTCAATACAGTGTTGCATCCCGACTGCTACTATAAAGAATTAAATAAATCCGTACATTAATTACATAAAACTACAATTTTATAAAACTGGCCTAACGTTTTTCTGTAGTACTTAGGGATAAGTCGTAACATATACTCCAAAATCAAGAGTTCACATTTACGATACAATATACTTCGATTTCTTTCCTTTGTTTATGATTAAGTAAACATAATACTGTTAAACTTTTATTAATGGAAGTATAGTTTTCTATAAAATATTATTCAAATCAGTGTTTTACGGTAATGCCTACAAACGTTTTCCAACTTTTAACTCAACTTGAGATCAGCAGTGGCTGCCCGTGCTTAGGTTGCACGGTTGCACAACACCCATTAAATCCCGAATTGTATTTTAAATTATAGAATTATGAATAAAACAATAATCAATAATAGTGTTTTCAAGCTAAATCGTCGTAATTAATCACTTGGCGATAGAAAAGCGCAGATCAATAGGCTACTACAAACTGTACACGCTCTTGCCGCGGTGTATGCACCAGCTGTGCGCGCTTTGTATATGGGGAAATACAATGCTGGCTAGCCCCGGTTGTTCCTATTACAACGATGTAGGTTCGCTTGGTGTGATTAGGGACTACAAAACCTGGTTGTACGTCACGGCGGCACCAGTCTGTTTGTTGGTAAATAACACGTGGTGCGCCAGGTGGAATTTGTAAGATTGTTGTTACTTTAGTTAAGTTCATTTGTGTCGGTCGAAATTTTTGTGAAGTTCGTTGTTAGTGTCAGTTAAGTGTCAGTTAAATTCATCGTTAAATGTAAGTAATAGTACATATAAGGTGTTATAGTGTAAGATATTTATTATATTTAACTGGTAGGACACAATGAATTCTGTCGTAAACGTAACGAAAACGCTGTTCAGTTTACGTCCTATTGAGGAAAAAATTGAAATTAATAGAGTAGGTAGGCCTACACCAGTCCTTTCAAATTTTAATCAAAGTGTAAAATCAGGTATCAGAATATTTATCGTAAATTTAAAAAAGATTTATGCAGTTATGTAGTTTCGTAGTTTTGGTGTTTAGGTGTGACGCTAAAATTGCATTATTTTGCTTTCCTTGTGTATTGTTTGGAGGGGAGAAGACTTGGACATTTTATATTCAGAGAATAAAACAATTTAACACCATCCAACTCAACTGCAACCTCCAAATTGTTTAACCACCAGCCACTACTGGAGATCAGTAACACGGCAACCGCTCTAAAGTCACCTGACGGCGTAGCAACCGACCAGTTAGGAGCCGTAAAGCACTTTTATGTAATCACGTAATGTAGTAATAAAATCACATTGCATTCCAACCACACACTTAAACATAGTACAGAAAACATTGTTTTCTATCTTTTCTTCAAGCAGCAGGCGCGTAAGTTTGCAATTTTTTTCGTTCCATAGCTAATATCTTACTTCCTTTTACTGTTATCATCCCTTGATCTCATCCATGTAGTTTTGCTCGACCTTCCTCTCGTCCTACATTATTCCATCGTTCATTCATGCAATGAAGTAAAACCTCAATAATAACAAACCATAAATATTATCTCTTGCTTCCACAGATGTTTTCAGTAGTGTTATTCTTTCAATAGATCTTGCCAGAAAATTTACATTCGGTATTCTCTCTGCCTGTAAAATCATCAGCAATATTCACCAGCTCCACGTCTCAAATACCACACTCCAGCTCCAGCTCCACGCTTTATCTTTCCCACTTTCTGTAAACTCTAGGTTTCTGAGGCCATCAGAAATATGCTCTAAATGGCTTCTTGTAAATTACTTTTTCTTTTACAGAATCAATTATAGCGGCCAACAAATTTTCCTTTTGCAAAGTCTTACTAGGTTTTTATTCTTCTATGTATTATGGCCAACGTACACATGCCATCTGACGCTATAAAAAGTCTATTACTAGATATTTAAAAGCCCAGGTACTTAACAGTTCTACCTTACACTAGTTTGTTCCCTTCAAGCCGTAGTTCCTACTTTAAGCCGTATTTCTTACATTCAATCATCCCTCCTCTCTTAAACACTAAGTCATTTTTGTTTTATTCATATTTCTTTTATACTACTTTTAACGATAAGAATACCAATAACTTTTTTATTTTAGAAAGCTTTTTGTGATTCAGTTTTATATTTGTTTTGTTTTGAGGCTTATTTAACTTTTCTGTTGGTTTCTATTTAAATACATATATGAATTTTATATTTTTATTTAAAACAACCTGCCAACTTACATGAAAAACATATTACTACTTACATGTAAGATGTACATCAGACAGTTTCCATTGGCACAATTTAATAAATCCTTTTCTGGATTGTATCCAGTTATCTAATAGTTAATTGAAAGATGGAATAATTATTTTGATTTTGTAAAAGTCATGTAAGAAATCGTTCGTGTATTTTTTATATATATTTTGAAGAGTTAGTACTATTGTTTAAATAACTTGTTTCTATTGAAATATAATTTATTTAAGAAAATTTTGTTAGTGGTTATAATCACAAACAGAATTAACACTGTTGCACACCACTATAGTGTTGCATGGGAATAATTTTTCTATAGTGGTGTGCAACAGTGTTAATTATGTTTAAAATATAATTATGGGATTAAATTCAATAATTCAAAGCAACCACAATATATGACTTGTCACAATTGCATTGCTTGTCACGTTCAAGTACATTGAAGAGTTTTGAAAAATCGTACAATGATTGTGACAATGTATTACTAATAACTATAAATCGTATAGCTCTACAATTGGGATGAACTTTACACTTATAAACTTTAAAAATTTGTTTAACACCTATATAATTCAGTACACGATGAGGTAAAGAAACAATGTTTAATTGGAATGTCAGAGTAGTGAGTATTGTGTCACTGAATCTAAGAGATAATACTCAGTCATACTAGGGTTTGGTAGAAATTTAGGGGAAAAGGATAATAATTTTCTACAACTAGTAAATAATAAAATAAACAGTTTCAGTAAAATGCTTGTTATTAACATAACACTCTGCAAACGCGAATTTAGTATTTTTTAACGATGAGGGTAATAAAGTTTAAACAGAAACGAGTTGAAATCGTCGATGGAATGAAGGAAGACAAAAATTACTAGTGTCACAATGTATATTATTGCCTTCATTAAAACATGTATTATACCGATAAAGGATAAGAAAAGGGAATGAAAATGAAAGGAATTAATACATATTGCAACAGAGCTGCTAATGATTTGGTAATATTAAATTGATGAGGCCCACATTAGGAGTTGTGCCCTGTCTTCCTGTCTCAATTAAGATTTTGTTTTCCACATGAAGACTTTAATGAGGATCCCTTTTTTTGTCATTATTGCCCACAGTCTTCCCCTATTCACTCTTTTAAATGCCTTTGCAAAGTCAATGCAAATTTATGGACGTGGGCAACTGATATTATCTGTGCTTTTCTATGATTAGATTATTGTGAAGACGCAATTTAAACATGATCTCTGCCCTTCCTGAAACCATGGAGGGCCTCCGAGAGAATGGTTTGCTTATTCCATTCGGTCCGTTATTGTATTCCGTTGTGATATGATAGATACCTACAATTTGTAAGACAGACCTCTCTATAGTTAATACAGTCTACTATTGAATACAATTTCCTTTCTTGAATATGGGGACTACTTTTGCATCTTCCAATCTTTGAGAATATGACCAGTCGTCCAGCACAGATTTATAAGGTACAATAAACGATCACGCAGCAAGGCTCACGCATACTTTAAAAGCTCAAAATTTAGCCCATCAGTGCGTATGGATTTTATATTTTTTCAGCATTACAGAACAGCTACATCTTATCGTACCGAATTGTGAACAACGAAAGTTTTTACTGGCTTACTGTCGTAATAGTAGCTAAAAATTCGTTCATTGTTATTGCATGTACAAATTCACTGATGTCCACAAATACGAGTCTCCCGAGTCCACATTCGCTCATGGTTTACTTAATTTTTTTACACAACTAAAATTTATTTTTTAGACATAGTTAGCTCTATAATTTTTAAACTTCCAATAATGTTGCCATACCTCTATAAATCAATATAACTTACAACTAAAATATTTTGTTTGTAAACCCCTGCTAAGAGAACTAAATTCATATTATTTTGTTAAAGACAAATATGTGATAATTTGACAGTCATATCTTAGTTGACGATGAATTACAGTTTAATTAAGTTTGAAATTGCGAGGGCAGAGCAAATAGAGCAAGAGAGTGTATTTACAGGAACCGATCAGGTCGGTTCCTTTTTTGTTCGCGGTTTCAAATCTGTTGATTGTAGTAACAGACGTATAAGGAAAACAACAGGGAAAAGACTGTATTTCCCTAAGGGCATGATAGGACTGAAATCAAAGAAAAGTGGTAACAAGGGGAGAATATGCGAAAAAAGAACAAATATATAATATAGGCCAAACGCTCAACGAACTCGGTTTTCGATTGTGTAGCAGGTTGGAATGTAGTTATTGCTTTCAGGTAGGCCAACGTGTTACACCCCTCTTTCTCGTGGACCTTCTAAAGAAATCGTAAAAATCTTATCGTACCGAATTGTGAATGACGGGTTGTTACCCGGCTTACCGTCGCCATGATCGCTAAAATTATGCTAGACATTGAACATATTAGTTACTCTATGTTTGAATTAGGTAGTTAATATTACGGGCATTTCTAAGCTGTAATTTTTGCAAATATAACAGTTATATGCATGTTTTAAATCTATACATTTTTTTTCTTATACGCAAGTTGAAATAAGTCAATATTGATACCATCTAGTCAATAATTCCTAATTCTTACTCTAACGTGCAGACGGTTAGGTAAAGAATATAAATAAGCTTGACCCTTTTTATATATTTAAAAAGTTCAGAGGTAATAATTACACTATACTAAGTATTCAAATTTTACTTACAGCAATATGAATATACTATTATCATAAGTTCATATAACGTACAGAAACATAAGTACATGTACATGTAAACATGTGTACCTACATGTAACGTACTGTGTTCTAAATGTATCGATTTTTTCTTCTTTTCTCACAGTACGGCAGCATTAAGTAGACAGTGTGATTTACTATTAGCCTTTATTGATATCTCGTAAGACATCAACCCTTTTATGTCATTCTCAATTACACAAATTCATGAGTTTGGAAATTTAGAATTATAAACCAAATATTCGTCAAATACTGTGTCATTTTGTGTAAGTTTTAATTAATTATTAAGTAAGAAATATAACCTTCCTGACTGGTTATCTAAATATGCGGAGATATTAGTACAGTAAAGTTGTACTAACATTGTACTTGTGTGGGTAAAAATTACATTCATGAATGCTATTAATATAGGCCCTAAAGAGGCACTTTATAGTTGGCTTTTATAGTATGTTCACTGTATCTATAATCGTTTACAATCGGAAATAAACGTTATGATGTAATTTATGTTATTATGTGATCACAAGGTTATGAAATATACCTATATTTTAATTATCTGAAGCATACAAAATACGGTGTTGGATAAAATAAATAAAGTGTAGACATAATGATAAACATAAAATAATACATTTTATAATTTTAAATGTTTTATATCAAATGGCATATAGTGTGAATAGAAAAACTTTTTAAGAAAAAATATAAATGTTTAAAAGCGTGCACTTTCTTACAGTTAGAAAATATGTATGCCATATAATATTAGCACTACAAATTATTAGATGCTATGTTTTAAGAATCTGTGTACAAAACTCGGTTATTAACTCGTTCCATTATTTAACGACCTACGATATATCGATGATGATAGGCTATTAGTAAAATGCTGGTAAAATCTAAATCGCATATAACTAAAAATAAACCAATTGTATATATTGTAAAAGGTTACCATTTACAATTTTCAATATTAAAAGAACGTTAGAAATCGGTTCCTTTAATGAATTAATACAATAATAACATTGGTTGAAGTATGCGATGACATGAAACAAACATCTTAAAACGGGCTGTAAGAAAAATGTTGGTCTACGATGTCGTGAAATACTCTGTTAAAAGTGTCGGAACATATTGCGATGTTTGTGAGAACAAAATAAATTAACGAAAATAAAATAAATGTTTATTTGTATATAAATTAATGTTTATAAATGTATATAAAATAAATGTATATATATAAATGTTTTGATCCATTTAACTTTGCATACTACGTGGTAAGAGTTCATGTAAGATTCATTCAAAATTAGATTTATTGAAAACTAGGATACGCATATGTGACAACGATAACAATAGACAACCTGCTCTAAAATTCTAAAAAGAATCGTATTCAGTTCCTATTGGCCTATATAAGACCCTTTATAAGAACCGGGCTTGATAAAGCCAGTTCTTTATCAAGAACTACAATACTCGTGTATAATACTGCAGATAATAATAACGTTCGTTACAACTAGAACCAGACATAAATATGGACAATGCCAAATTGATTTTGTCAGCAGTTCAGCAGACATATGACAACACATAGTTCAAGTCTTATAAATGAAAAATGGTATAAACTTTTCCTCGTTAAAATTGTAATTGTATTTCTACAGCTATGCTGTACTTGTTGCGCGTTAATACTGCAAGAGAAATTTCAAGTTACACGATAACAATGTGTAGTTACAATATTCGGATTGTTCTTGAAGTTTAACGCTAGGCCGTTGTCCTGTGTCACAACAGCGTTTGTACTACGCGCTGCACCACCTATTCCTTCGACGCCTGACATTCCTTTTACTATTTGTTTTACAGCCTCTTTATCAGCCTTACATCATCAGTCTTCTGATACCCATACGGCATTACGCATGAATACTGTCCTACGTTTTGCTAATAATTTCAAATATTAATCAATTAATACATCAAGAAATGGATCGTGTCATATAAGATTATAGTATACTAGCTGTTGCCCGCGGCTTCGGATGCAAATATTTTACTTTTAATAAGTATTTTAATAGGGTAATTCAGGGAGAGATGCCCCACCAGGAGAGATGCCCCAGTAGGGGTATTTCGGCAGTAAAGCTGCAGAGTGCACCACAAGTCCTACAGCAGCTTCATTTGGAGGGAAGACGTCTGTGCGTGAGGTTGCCGATTCGAATTTGTGTTTTTTCGAGGAATATTCTGTGACTATGGTAAGTCTCTTCTGTTTTTCAACTCAAAGTTAATGTATCACAATACAATATCTTATTTACTTTGTAATTGCTCTTTGGTTTCTACTGATTTCTGTGTTATTACGAACAGAAAACATAACAAAGGATAATATCGGCTAACATTCTTGCCATTTTGTTTCTTTTTGCGCTGGTCAGAAGCCGGGGCATCTCTCCTTGACGCAAAGGAGAGATGCCCCATGGCGTCTCTCCTTCAAATAAAGGAGAGATGCCCCATAGCATCTCTCCTCTGTTTAAAGGAATGTTTATATTTTATAAAATTGAATCGCCTAAGATATCGTATATGTTTCAAAACTTTTAAGTGCCTATTTCTTTGTAATGTCTATACTGTTTCTGTTTTAATTATTTAGTAAAAATTATGTATTTTATGTATTTTAATTAGTTAAAATGTATTTCAACCCCAGCAACAGTAGATTATTTGTAATAACTGGAGACTATTTGTAATTAAAAAGAAAACAATTACGACTATAGTTTTGATGAACTTCTGAAAATTTAATCTGTGCATTTTACAAAACACTTTACACACACACACACACACACACACACACACACACACACACACACACACACACACACACACACACACACACACACACACACACACACACACACACACACACACACACACACACACACACACACACACACACAGAAACATTATCACGTTACAGAACTGAACTCAAAAAATTGTAATTGAATGACATCAGAATTAAACCTGCTTATTTTTATTTAATAACGTTTGTAGCAGTTTTTTAAATTAAAATCTAATTATACAGTTTTTAGCACAGTGTACAGTTAACTTGAGTTTAAGGAATGTATCACTACATAGGTTTCAGTTTTTTGACATATTATAAATTATGTGCTTATTCAAATTTTGTTTTTTTAGAATGCCCACTGAATACAAAAGGAAGATGTCAGGAGAGAGACGAGGACAATTGAGAGAGGAAAACTAAAACGAAGCAGTGAAAAAATAGAAGACGGAGACATCGGCATCAACGAAGCTGCTCGTTATTATGGTGTTCCAGCCAGGACTCTGCGACGCTGGAAAGCATCAGGTAGCCTTACCAAACTTTCTTTAGGGCCATCGTCCACTCTGGGTTTGGAGAATGAAGAAAGGTTAGTGCAACATATACAAAATCAGGATTCGCACCTGACAGAACGACTGTTCGGAGAATGGCGTTTCAATTCGCAGTAGCGCTGAAAGTTCAACATAAATTCAACCGAGAAGAAGGTCTTGCAGGATACGAATGGCTGAATTCTTTCTACGACGGAATCAAGAAATCAGATTTAGAAGTACTGAAGGCCTCTCTCTTGCTAGAGCCTAAGGGATGAGCTAGGAAGAAGTAAGTAGTTTTTTCAACATTCTGAAAGACGTATTCTATGAAAATAATTTGTATAGCAAGCCAGGAAATATTTTCAACCTAGATGAAACAGGCTGTCAGCTTAATAACGAACTAGGTAAAGTTTTAGCTAGTGAAGGTGTGATGGATGTCCATGTTTTAACTTCCGGTGAGAGGAGAGAAAATGTTTCAGTTATTGCATGTTGTAATGCTGAGGGCACCTTTCTGCCACCAGTTTTGATTTTCAAAGGCAAAAATGAAAATCCTGCCTTTCCGTTAGGACTTCCGCCTGGATCTGATGTGTACATGAATGCAAAATCATCCTACATTACATCTGAACTTTTCTTTAAGTGGCTGAAAAATCATTTCACTCCTCGTAAGCCTCCAGGTAAAGTACTACTAGTGATGGAAGGTCATTCGTCACACCACAGCTCAGTTGAGATGCTCGAATTTGCAGACGACAATGACATAGATCTTGTTTGTCTCCCAAGTCATACAACTCAGGCACTGCAACCATTACACAGGTCCTTTTTTCAACCATTTAAAATATTTTACAAAAAAGAAACTATGGCATGGGTTCAACATAACAAGAAATCCATCAAAAAGGTGCATGCCGGAACGCTGATTGGAAATGCCTGGATTAAAAGTCCCACTGCTGAAAATGCAATAAATGGATTCAGAGCTACTGGAATTTTTCATCTGAATTCTGATGCCATCCAGAACATTTTTTTAGGATTTCAAACTCATCCGTATCACCGGCATCTTTCAGCAACGTTTCGAATAATGGCTAGCATGTCTCACAAGAAACGTCTAGTCATGATGATGGACTACATCATCTTCTGGAATCAAACCATAGGGATGAATCAAGCATTAATCCAAGCACAAGTCAAACGGAGGAAGCAGTGGTATGTTCTAAAGAAACACCTACAAAACATTTGCATGGGATAAGTCCCGTCCCAGTATTAGAAAAAAAATTAGTAAAAGGAAACAATCGTCAAAAGTTTTGAACAAGCAGTTTATTAAATTGAAGAAAGCAAAAGTAAATAAAACTTTTGCAGAAGAGAAAAGCGTAAAAAAGTCTTTATTTCAAAAAACAAATCTAAATGAAAAGAAAAAATTAATTAAACCATCTACGAGGAGTGACAGTGATGAAGATCCTGGCGTAGCTTGCCTTGATTCTATTTCTTTAAGCTATGAAGAAAATAAGTGCACAGTGTTTTGAAGACAATTTCAAAACAACATCGACAGTTGCTTGGGTTCAATGCTGTGTTTGCAACATGTGGATGCAAGAACATTGTACAATTTATGAAGCTAAGTGCAATACTTGTGGTACGAAGGACAGAATACAAGAAATAATTGCAACAAAAAAGAAGGTGCCTTCAGCTCCTTATTTGCTTACTTATACATTTTTCTTTTCATGTTGATATTTGAAAAATTATTTTAGGTCAAGTTAAGGTGAAGATTAGGTTAAGGTTCCCATAAAAATTCAAAATTTTAAGTGATACTAGGCTAATGGTTGTTATAATTTACAATGTTTGTCATATTATTTTCAGGATATTAGGATTTATTCATTAATTAAAATTTTACTTTGTAAAGTCAAACTGTTAAACTTATATTTTGATTTCATTTGTTAACCTTTAGCAGGCTTAATAATATTAGGGCTTAGTGTTACCTCTGTATTAAATAAAGTTAAAAAACAACTTAAATTAATTTTGGATAAGTGATACAGTAATTTTGTAAATTTTAATTAATTACGTTGCAATATAGGCTGTTGTATATATTCTTTATAATAACAGAAATTAGTATTTGTTTTCAGTAATGAATTTGCATAACAAAACTTGTCTCAAGAAAATAATGTCACTAGAATATGATTCGTTATAGTTTGTTTAATTAAAAAGAAAAAATGAGAAAATAAACGTATTTTTCTGTATTCTTTCTTATTTATTTGCCATTTATTGGTGTGGGGCATCTATCCTGTACCACTGGGGCGTCTCACCTTGACTCTCAGGAGAGATGGCCGAATGCAGCTGTTAAGAAATATTTGTAATTTTCAGCTAAGATATTACTTACAGTAAAAGATAATTTAATATATAAAACAGGAATAATTAAGCATTGTATTTTATGTTTTACAATTATATTACAAATAAATAGGTGCAGTTTGTATGAGTTTTAAATTTGCTGGGGCATCTCTCCTGGACTTCCCCTATAATTTTAATTGTCTATGGCTATATGGCGTTCTGTCAGCTCGTATAAAAATTTTGTACTCATTAGTCAAATTCTC
The DNA here is from genome assembly GCA_034769895.1 of Magicicada septendecula. NCBI lineage: Eukaryota > Metazoa > Arthropoda > Insecta > Hemiptera > Cicadidae > Magicicada > Magicicada septendecula. The sequence continues at coordinate 282,222,178 of CM068371.1, forward strand.
TCCAAAACTGTTTTCAACACTTGTAGTATTTTAACTTGTACTAAATTATTATGTTGGTGGAACAGCCTTTGGAGATTTAAAAGTACCCGTTTATAAAGCCTTTGGAAATATTTATAAAATACCTGTTCAATCAAAAACGCTAAATTCTTTATTTTAAGTGCTGTGTTACAAGCAATGTATAACACATTAAACGTTGTGTTTTCCTCAACCATGGCTTTTATTTATTTCAGCAGTAAACTGAAAACCAAAAGCCGTTGTTACCTAACTACACAAATGAAAACAACACGTATTTTCGCTTCGCATTAAGTAATAGGACAACTTACAATTAGTATACTTCTTCTTTCCCACATCGTAAAATTTAGATACAATCGTATATTATATAAATCATGGAAAGTGTACTGCAGGAATAGATAAATGTACAGTTCCGTTGCCGCTAAATAGCTTGTGTTTATTTACTTGTTACTATGGTAATTTATTCCTTTCTTCTGTTTCATAACAAGTAGAGTCAGGAAACTAAGGAAGCAAAAGTGAAAGATTTTATTGTGACACAAAACAGCCACGGACAAAATATTGTGAGTAACCATTATTAGAAATTACGGCTGTACCACAAAAATGTCAACTACAACGATGAATGAAAACTACCAAATGAGTTTGAAGGAAAATGGCATTCAAGCGTGGTCGTTGCGACACACCGTTCGAAAAAAAGTGTTTTACAGTAAGATTAAAAATTTAACAAAATAATTCTGCAAAACGTTCGTAAAGTGAAATAAAATAAATTTACAGATGTATTGAAATTGTTCTAGTATATTATTATTGTATTAATAACACAATAAGAATTTTACTTCACTATTTTCCAATTACCTTTAAAAATCCATTTACACGATAAGCTCGGATTACATTCAGAACTATGAACTGTTTTAATTTAAAGCTATAACTCCTAAAAACTATATAAATTATGTCCGTAATTATAACTGCTTTAGAATACTATTGTAGTTAGGAATTTATGTTTAAATTGGTATTCAAATATTATTGTTCGAAGGCTTTCACGTCCGGTGTCACTTGAATTTAAACTATGTGCCGGGCTGTTTGGTCGTGGACCGAGGTTTTCATTAAAAACGAACATTAAGTATTTAATACTTAATACTTAATATTTAATACTTAAATTCATTAAGTATCACGAACACCAATTCTTTTTTTCTGATTGGCTGTTGGTGCAATTTTTATCTGTTCATGATATTTAATGAATTTATAAGTACAGGTAGCATCGCGAGACATCTTTAGCCTTAACCACAGTACGTGGTCCTAACGTACGACACTCCGCGTAAGGTTTGACTCGATACATCCACTGAAGATGGTAGCCAGTGGTGCTGCTGAAACGTTTGTTTTAATGAACACCTTTGACCACGGTCAAACAGCCCGGCAGATAGTTTAAATTCAAATGGCATTCAAATATTTACATGAAATTGTGATGATCATGATCTAATTTATTTACTTATTGGCAGACATTATGAATTACTCAGTTCGAAATGTGAATTGTATGACATTAGCTGCCACGCAGTCTCAAGGTTAACCCTTTGCCCCTATTACTGACACCCCGCTATTTTGGAAACCAATCAATAGTCAGCTGCAGGCAGCAAAAGGCTCTATGCTTTATTCATTGCCTTAAGGGAAAACGTTTTAACACTTCGTCAAGTTCTAATTAAATTAAGATTTTATTGTAGTAATAAACGGCTGTAAATAATATCTGGCCTCGACTGAATGACAATCATTCGATGAAAAAACCATAAAGCCAGTGGAATACAAGCGTACGCGAAGTGTCAATAAATTTTCGGTTTTAAATTTTAGTGATATGAAACAATATTACAACTAAGATTACTAAAGGTAGTGCTCTGAGCAAGTTGAGGTGACGTCATTGTTTACTTAAACTTTACGTCAAACGTACATAACACACATACATTAATTGTATCAATTTATTAGCGCAAATTATTCATAATTATAATACAAGTGTAAAAAATTATTATAAATATGAGGGTGTCTGCTGCATTTACAACACTTACAACGCAGTGGCGGATAAAACCTAGCCAAGAACTCAGGCAGCCTTTTCTTATCTCCTAGTATCACTGTTGTATATTACTAGTACTAGGATAAAAAAGTGTACATATAAAAACAATGGATTAAATATTACTTATGGCTTATAGGAGCCTAGACTCAGATTATTGCAAATTTACTATGCAGAATTATTTAGATTAGATATAGTCACACAGTAACATAGTCACATGAATTTGGTTATTATTGTGCGAAAATATTAGTGTTTTTGTAATCTAACAGAACATTATCGTGATTTCCGTTAAATGTAAAACATCTGTTCATTTCAGTCTTTATCATAACGCCATTAGATAATTACACACCATGCAGGCTTACAGTAGTATGAATGGAACAGCGTGTTTTACATGTACCTTGCTCAGTTTCGTAAGTGAAATGGACTGTCTTAAACCATAAACTATTACCAACTTTGTCACTACTTATTGCCACACTGCTAAATACTTCGTTCTTGACGAGGTCTTTCGGTGTCTTCACCATCTTCAGGTCTTAACGATGTCTTAGATTCAGGTATTAAGTATTAAAATTAAATTAAAGAGGTCGTTTAAGAGTTGAAGATGGTGGAAACACCGAAAGGCCTTGTCAGGAACGAAGTATTTAGCAGTGTGGCAATAAGTTGTGACAAAGTTGGTGTTAAGATGGTTGCTAATAAAACTAACAAAACAAACTATTAGCATACGCTCTGCCTCCTTTTTTGATTGGTTCCTTTGTGTAAATTTTGTCAACATCCAATGATTACACATTACTTTTGTTAGCGTTTAGAATGTTTCAAATATATGGTTTTCAAATAGAATCACAAGTCACCAAACCAAAACAACTTTAAATTTACGTTCCAATGTTATTGTTACCGTCAACTAACAACGTGTAAATAAGTTCTCACGTTTAGTTAAAATGGGGGATTAATTTGTAATAGAAACATGAAAATTATTTATGAGAAGACTTAACACTTAAGCTGCCAGCTATGTGTCAACCTTTCAAACTGAATTTATTAAAGTATTACAATTTGCAGATTTCCTAATGAACAAATACCTAAGAAAAATTAAAATAAAAGAAAATATAAAAGTGGTGTTTTAATAAACAATTTTAATTGGGTTATTACGTATAAGTAAATAAATGCAAATATTAGAAAGACAGTGTAATAATAACTTTGTTTCTGGAACCTAACTGGAATTTTAAAAATTAATTTGCATTTAATACAGTAAACGGTTTTTAAAACTAAAGAAATTATATTTTAGGACAAGAACAATGTGCTTCAGTCTACATTTAAAACAAGGGAATATTGTAAAAAAAACACACAATTTATTTACGTATTTTAGCCTATGTTACGTTATCTATATAATAGAATGTACGAAATATCAATGACGAGCCTCATATATTTGAAATTGTTCTTTATGCACAATATACCATCAATTAAAAGCAATAGAAATCAACTCAACATAGCAGCACAAATTTTAAATGTCCTTCTTTATTTAAATATATTTCACTAAACTGTATTTAAATGTTATATGAAGAATAAATTGTTCCAACTGATGTTAAAAATACAGTTCACTTAATCAACTCTGGATTGAAAGAGTAAACACACAACTTAATTTAGAGGAAAAAAGTCGTTTTATTTTAATTAAATAGTTCTCTTTTGTTGGCAGAAGTAAAGAGGAGATACTTCTAACCAAGAAAGCTAAACAAACAAAAACAAATGGTTCTCATTTTTCTTCATTATTTTTATCTCCCGTCTTAGTTTTTCTACAGTGAAGAAGAACTCATGGTTACCCGTGTGGTGGGAATAATCTCTGTGGATGGACAGTTTTATTTGCCAAGTTTTTTTCTAGTGCTTGTAGCGATGCTAGTTGACTTAAATAGATGATAGTAGTTGACTAGTAGAGATTATATTAATTTAAATAATTTGGACATAAATTAAAAAGATAGCATCATTCAGTAATTTGAGCTTTGTCTAACCCTGCGTCTAACGTACCAAAATTAGAGCACATCAAAGTACTCATATACTATTCTAGACATTAAGTGTCGGCAATTAGACCCCAAGGTCGTTAGTTGCCAGGAAACAAGTTAACTCTGTTATGTATTCAATATTATTTTAAAAACTACTTTATAAATTCATCCAAATCGTTATTCAAGTCCAAGTAATTAGGGAGAGTTGGGGCTATAGCGGACAAAGTTTTCTTATGCACTTATTTTACACATTATAATCAGAAGAACTGTAACCTATGGGTTTCATAGCTTGTTACTTTGCGTAACATAATATTACCATGTAACTGCAAAAACAATTTGTTTTACAAAATGGCGAAAATACTACAAGACACTGAATGTTTAGTGTTCCCCTTCAACCGTTGAACACATATTGGGGTAATCTCAGACCAATGCAAATTATCTGAATCACTGAAAACTATATTTTGAATTAAATTATATCACTATTAATTTGAACCTAAGAAAATTTAATAAGCTTACAAATGCAAAATCATGTTCTTGTTTTACTTACAGAATAATTATATTTACAATATAGTGGTAAAAATATTTTAGAAAAGAAATCATAAAAGTATTCCTTTGATACTGTCAAGAAAGGAGTGGACTGGAAATATATAAACTGTGTTTTTTAACATCAGCGGTCTTGAAACCAAAATACTCAACATTGTGTGGGATTTGCAGAACAAAGGAATCCGTACATATTTTTCTGCTGTATAAAAGCCAACATGGGTACCGGAGGCAATGCAACGTTGGACCATCTTGCAGAGCAAGCAACGATTGATGATGGAGCCTACAATTTTGATACTTCCGATCTATATCGCCGCTTCAAATACACCCTGACTGCTCTGTGGCAAAATTGGTACGACTCTTACCCAACTGGAATCATTTAGAAAACCATTTTCTTCTGTGTTCGACTGCACGCCTGGTTTCCCGATGCCCCGGCGAAAGGGGAAAACTACTTCAAAACTTACCAAATAGTACTAAAAATAGTTTTAAGTTTCGATAAAATTTGGTCTTTAGAGTTTATAAACTTGAAAGTTTTTCTAACGGATTTGGTTGATTTACGCACAATTCTCGTGGTACCACCTTGAACATGATGAACACTACACTAGTCTTCTATAGGGGGATCATAGTATTTCTCGTGTAGTGAAATCATTAGTCAATTTCGGCATCTATTTGCCTGGTTGTTTAATCGTTTAGACAAGTAAATCTCATGTACTATTCTCTTAACTTATTGCTGTTTTTATTTTTCTTAGCTTTTTTTTATAGGCATTCTGTGTGTGTTTTATTAATTTTTCTTGAAGCACTGCAGATATGTGTAAAATTGTTTATCAATTTTTTGATTTTTCGCATAGTTTGTAAGTTTGAAAATGCAGACATTTTTAATATGGAAGCCGAAGAGCCAGACTCATAGGGCCAAACAGTATGTTTACAGTGGTCCAACATGCACCCAACATTGTCTAAACTTTCTTCAACATATAGGCTACGGACAACCTTAACCCCTCTTGTCAACGTATCTGAATTAAATAGTCGCGTCCCAGAGCTTTTGTTTTAGGCAATTAAAAGTGAAGCCTATTGATTACACATAACTGCACAATTCTTCTTCCATTTCACAATTAAAGGTTTTTTCCTGCTGATAAAAGAGCCTTTTATTTACTGGCTCTGAGGTAGTCATGTGATTTTGATATTTTTAATTTCTGTGCCTCTTTGGTTAATGTACTTTTTCCACGCATTAAATAGCTCTAGTCAGCTTTGATGTTTCAATGTACTTATAATATTTTTTTAAATTAAATTGATAACTACAAAACATTTTTAAAAAAGTCACACACTACAATAGGGACAAGAAACAATACACAAATATGAAAACTAAATTGGACCATTAACGGTTACTTCTGTAATTGCTGACATTGCTCCGAATGGTACTGTATCCGCTAACATTCCCCAGTTTGGAATATTAACTACTACTACCCATTTTACTTTTGTTATACATTTTGTTCTTGAACAAGTACAAGTATCTTAAATGCAAAGTAAACTCCCAAAATCTTATTAAAACCGATTACTTTTTTTAACACAAACAAATTGGAGCAATATATCAACATGTTTTAACATCTACACAGGACAATGGTCTGCGAAAACGCTGACACGCACAGACAGTCTTACCAACTATAAAATTCTATTTTTACTTTATTGTATTACCCCGTGTGCGTTCAGCCCCAACGGCCTATATCATTGCACGTTCTCACAAACAAAAATATCACTCTCCAACAAATTTCATTATTCAAAGACAGAAATTGTTCATTATTCACACTATGTAAATTGGGCAGAAAGAAAAACACGTTAAAATGATTTTTTTTTATAATACCAGCATACGAATGAATAGGCTGCTTCAGTAGTAAACAAGTTAAAAATCTGTCTACTGTCTGTTAACAGCACGCTACCAAACGGGTAATTTTCGAAAATCTTATTTAAGTTATATCTTACTAAGATTGCGAATGACAAGATGTTAGTGATGGTGCGCACACCGACCTCATCTTAAAGTACACATGCGCCCTCAGTGAACAAAAATGTCTTCTTACATTGATAAAGTTTACCCGGTGGTATAATTGGCATTGTTAAAGCTTATGACTCGTAAAATCGCCATCGTTTTTGTGACTAGTAACCTGTAAACGTTTTCATGTTGTACAACTATAACTTAACTTCCACTATACCAAAAAATAAAATATATAAGCCATTTGCAAATAGAAAAGCAAATTGTAAAATAAGAAACTAAAGTCAGGCAAGAAGCTTTTCTTTTAAAACAAATATTAAAAGAAAAATACAAAATACAATAAAATATTAAAAGTCAGTAAAAAGTATGGTATCAAAGGAATGTACCTTTGAAGTGATCACCGATTATTAATCGAAACGATGTGTTGTAAAAATTAATGATTATAATTGTTACAATCGAACACTGTGTGAAGTGGTAAGCTAAATTCGAAATTTGTTTAAATTATATACTTTAATCTAGCAAGTACTGTAAACACATATCTACTTAAGTTTTTAAATCATCACTTTTGCATCGTTAGTTAGTTCCTAACGAATAACGTATGCGCCCGTAATTGTCGGTTTTATATTTCCGTTCTGTATCTTAGTTACACAATTAATCCCGCGAGTTTTATCACAGTTTAATAGGTAACTGAAAAAAATAGTTACCGAGTATATTGAGAATATAAACGCTTTCGAAATTTCCAGATATTTTCAGCTGTTAACTGATAAATATGTTACGTTAGAAAGTAGAATACATAACCAAAAACATACGAGCTCGTATGCATATTCATAAACACCAATTGAATGTATATTGTTAATAAAGATGGGCAAGGCGTTGAGTAAAGAAAACTAATACTTGTTTTAACTCATTTCAAAAATCACGTTTTGAAACATAGTTCGACGTAATGAGTAAAGTGGATGTGAGTAGGTCGTAACCGCTCTCCTAAAATTCATGGTGTACGCAAAAACTTTATTGCATTACCACGGTAAAGTGGCTTTCAAGACTGTCTCCGGCACGTCAAATACGAGTTCAATTTCAATACGTAGTTTTAATAATTATTATGTTTTTACGATCATATAAATACACTCAAATAAAAATAACAGGTCAAATTTTGTCACGAATAGAATGTAATGTTGCAAATAATTTAATTCGTGTGTGTGTGTGTGTGTGTGTGTGTGTGTGTGTGTGTGTGTGTGTGTGTTGATTAAGAATTTTTTATGGGACGATTATTTGTATCAAGTTTACAAGTGATATCATGGGAAAACCTTTGATAGATTCAATCTATTGTCAGATTACCTTAATTTTTTAAGGAAATGGCTTTAAGTAAACAGGAGTTTTCACATCTACATTATGAGCTATAAATTAAAATAAGGTTTCTCTTAATTTTTACCTTTAAATTGCGTGCGAGTTAGACCTTTTACAATTCTGTATAATCTAAATCATAACCTGCGTAATATTATTTCGTAGTGTCTTGTATGCTGGACGTGTGAAGGCATTGAATACTTTAATAACTAATATAAACTGAGGCATCGATACTATTTTCAAAAGCTTTCCGACAATATTCCTGTCACTTTGTCTCCCGTAAGCAAGAAGCATTGTTATCTCACATCCACAATCTCCATATTACGTTTGCGGAAGAGGTATAATGTTATTTCTACGTGGCATCACCTCTACCGTTTAACTGTAAGTCTGTTTGTATGCAGTACGTATGTCAGGTTATAATTTATCCATGAAGGAGGTATAGTATTGAACGTACGATGAATTATACACCCCTTTCATAATAATGATAATGGATTGGATCATTAGCGTTTATCCCAAGTATAAGGACTCGTTTCCCTATAACGGAAGTCGGAGTGGTGTGTAATCTTTGTAATTATTATTGCGTTTATGTTTTGTAATTCTGAAATTTTTATACAAACTAGGCCCATATTCCATAGTTTTTCCCCTTCAGTCATTCTTATTTCCATGTTCCATAAGGAAATGGAAGTATGGTGATGGCAAAAAAAATCGTGTTCAAGATAAGGGCTGATTCTGATTGTACTACCCTCAAAACATGAAGGAAAGTCATTTTTCGAAAAGTATCTGTGTGTGTGTCGGTGTGTAGAATTTTTTCTATGGCAAAACTGCAGCAAATTAAAACAGAATCAAATAAATTTTGCACGTGTGCCAGATTTGTAGAGGACTAAGACCTATTGATTTGGGTGAAGATACGTCAAGGGGAAGGAGTAGTTTACCTGCAACGTTTTATGTTTTAACAAGAATAAAGTACTTCATTTTGGTAAATAAAGTATCCTGAAAAAAAGTTCATAATAATCCACTGTAGATAGGTAGATGAAATATCTAAAAATAAAAATGGTAGTTGATGGGATAATTTTTTATATGTGTACTACGTTATCCGCAACTGAGAACAGTGCAGAACAACGCCTTGCGCCTGGTCTGTGGAGCGGCTACATCGACTTCCATCACAGCGCTTGAAAGCCAAACTCTGACCGAACACCCTGGAAGCCCGACGAGACAAAGCGGTCCTAAAGTTCTTTGAGAGATCTCGCAGAGTCGGTAACAGATTTTGGGAAACCTACTGCACCGCGAACGCACGGCTTAAGACACAAACCACACCTTTGGCTAAAGAGTTGGAACTCCGGCAGAAGTATCAAATAAATGCCCAAGAATGGTTGCCATTCCGAAAGGCCGAACTCGTCCGCGAAAAGCCCGAGCTGCAAGTTTACCTGTTCCTTCCCGGGATAACGGAACGCAAAGCCGACGTTTCTCAGCACCTTCTGAAGGCCACTGCCCTGGAAATGCTTACCACCAAATACCCACGAGCAGAATGGACCCATGTTTACACCGACGGCTCTGTAATGGGCGATAAAAGCGGCGCAAGGCTTTACACAACCTTTCTCGAGGGTTCCATCCCAGTGGGAAGAAACCGAACAAACTTCGACGGGGAGGTAACTGCCATCAGCGAAGCTGCAGACAAACTGCTGGGTCTTCCTGGTCTAAAGAAAATTGTTTTTCTCTCCGACTCAACGGCAGCACTACAAGCCATCACTTCTTCCCTACCGCAAGATGGCGACCTTGTCCTACTGTGCCAAGAACGCCTCTTCAAGCTGCAATCGAGATCAGAAGTCCGTCCGCAGTGGGTCCCTGGCGACTGCGACCTCGAGGGAAACGAGAGAGCTGATCAACTAGCTAAAGCAAGATGCCTTCTCCCACAAGAAGACCGGCCAGTTAGCTACCCAGCAATCTTCAGCCTCATCACGACATCCATCAGCAGAATGGTGAAGACAGCCTGGGAGGCAACCGCTGTTGGCAAAATATGGGAGCCGATTGTAAAATCCAACGCCATCCCCAACAACCTGCCAAGGGACGTCGCAGTCGCCCCGTTTAGAATGACCACCGGCCACGACTACCTCCATAGCCACCTGCACCGCATCGGCCTTGCCGACTCCCCCCTGTGCCCCTTGTGCTCCGAGGATGAGGGCACGGCCGACCACCTCACAAGCTGCAGAGCCCTGGAAGTCGTGGACGACAACTTGCGAGGACGGGCCAGGCTCTACTGGTCAGCAAGGCGTCTAATGGCCGAGCAGCCACGGACGGGCGTTGGATGAAATGAAAAAAAATGAAATGACGTTATCCGCAACAAAGAGTAGTTTTTTGTTAAAATTGCTTCTGGCCGCGGTTCAATGTTTTCTGCAAACCCAGACGTTTCGGCAGTGCAATCGACTGCCATTATCAGTGAAAATCGAGTGCGCTAATGTGAGGTGGTATACGTTAGTGACCACACTACTGTGGTTAAGGCTAGAGAAAGAAGAAGTTTCTATCGAAATATTTCATTTCGAAAATGATTTCAAATATAAATCTTAGAACATGGAAGTCATACCATACCGATGGTATGGTACTCCGTACCGATATTTTGGTCTTGATTTACAAATCGTTAAATATTACTCTGCGATTATACGTTTGCTGCACATAAAACGAAAGTATTAAATTAATTATAATATTCCGTACAACTAGACTACACTCTCTTCGTGACTTACTGACTTACCTTTCGCTTCTGCGATAAACAATTTATTTATGAAGATATATCGTCAATTATAAGGGCACAGATAATATCATCTTATGATATTTTTGACTCTCTTAATTTAAAGAATAGATGTTTTCATATTTTTAATTGCATTGTTTCGTTCAATCCATCAAATGTCAAGGAGTTGTTACCATTCACATTATCTAATGTCGGCTGTAATATTATAATAGCGACATAGGATCTAAAACAACGTGACCAAATTAAGTATGACCGTAATTCGTGTTGCCATGCAAACATAGCTACAGGCCTTTATTACAGTCACATAATATTGGAGTTTACTCAGACATGGGATTCAAAGATATCACATGAGTACAAAAACTTTTATTACGTTTAATATAGAATAATAATTATTTTCAAATAATTTTTATATTTGTTTGAATATTATTATTATTTGTTTAACAATGAATATAATCTTATTATTTGTTTTAACATGACAGTGATGGAGATCATATTTAAATCATTTAACTAGGTATGATATACCTTAAAATAAAACGTGCACCTTATCTACGTTTTATATACCACTGCCAAAGGAGTGAAAAATCTAGGACGAGCTATAGCAAACATTTAAAAATTTCAGTATATGAATGAGTATTAGGAGAATAAAATTAAACGTGGTGAAATTTTTATTACATAAAATTAAGGAATCGGCTGCCTATCTTGGCGTTACTCTCGACACAAACTTAACTAGAAGGAGAACTTAAAATAGAAAGGAAAGGAACTGGGCATAATGAAAACTGTATTGTTTATGGGAAAAATAAAATCTTCAGAATGGAATACAGTAATGATAAGCAACAGAATATTCAAATCTGTCAGGATTTGTGGCATACAGTTTTAGGTCTATGCTAATTTGCCTAACAAAAATGTTTACAATTTTCAGTATAAAGTGCTCCATAATATAGGAAATTTTTCCCCTTCGTATTACCGTGACTTTGATATGTACACTATCATATGTGTTTGTACACTATCGTAACGCTATATACCGTATGTACTAAGCAGCAAAAACTATGCGCTAATGAACTTAGTAAAAAATATAATAACATGTACATAATAAAAAAATGTTGGTAATAATGAAAAACAAAATCAGTCTGTGAATTTTAAATTTCTAAGTAGTATTTCAGATGTGGCAAAAATTATAACAAGTGTGAACTGATAATTGTTAATCAGAATTTAGATCGTATGAAACCAAATCGAGTAATCTATTTTATTATTATTATGTGGATACAAAAATCATACAAATATTTGTCACTGCCTTATCTGATGGATTTTATATTATAGTGTTTTTAAAAATAAAAGTAAACTTGAAAACAAACTAAAAATTGTGTAAAATTTACATCCACACAAGGAAATATATGTGTGGTACTTGGATGAACGCATAAACCCGATTTATAATAATTATAAGCTTTTCTGGAAATATTATTTAGAATATCCATCACAGTTATCTTGGATATGTGAATACAATAGCATATCCTGTGTAATTGATGTCCAGGAAAAACAAATGCTAAATTGATGTGATGGAAGTGATTAAACAAATGCATAATATGACTAACAGTATTTTTGATTCCCAATAAAATATGTTTACATTTTCGGAAAGAAATATTTGATTACGTTTTTTGGAGCAGGATTAGGGTGCTTAGTAAAGTTTGTGATCGTTTGTTACCTTCGGCGTCAAACAGAATTAACTTTGAGGATAGCCGTTACCATGTATTGTCGTAAAAATATTCTTACGAGGATGTATTGCTACTTACTTTGCAACAGTAAACGTATTATTAAATACCATTAACAGGGACACAATTGTATTAACACTGCTATAATACAGTCATTCTCGGGATTGATTAGCTGAATGAACGTTAACGAAGCTTTACTGCTTGTTCGCGATTGGCTAACAGAACACATTTAGTGATACGTGTAGCTCTGTAAAAGAAATAGGATACCCACGATTGAACACGTTCTAACCTGATAAATTACACAAATTATTATATTATTAGACTTTTATTTTAAAATATTAAACAACTGTGTTAACATTATTTCGACTACGATAGCGATACTACTTAATTATCGAAGCTGTAATCAGTAGAGGGGATGTAACGGCGCCGCATTCCTTACACAGCAGTGTGTCTTTGTATACGCATAAGTTGTTTGCGTTTACTATCGTCTGAACTGAGATACTTACGATAAATTCCATGTGTGATACAAATATCCAATATGCATACGCACTGCACAAAGCAAATAGTAGCAGTCGGTGAGTCAATAAATTTACAAATCAGCAATTATATAAAACAGGCACGTTACTAACATTCGTGCTGATCAATATACTGTACCATCTGTTTCTAACTAGCTCACCCACGCACGCTCCGGCCTTTCACATGAGCCGACAAAGACTCGTTTCACATTCACACGTTTCAAGTTCACATTTTTGTACGACGAGGTAACGTATACGTACTTGAGTCAACAACGTAATTGCGCGCTTCTGTGTTTCCGCCGTCACAATATATTGTGCCGCAATTACGGAACGTTCTCGAACAACGGGGAGTGCCGTTCTACACGTTCCTCGCCTGCCCAGCGGGTGCGTGTTTCTTCAAGGCCGCTCTAGAGTTTTCGAGTGCCTGTTGACGCGTATTATGGATTATTCTGGAACCCTTGTGTTACTTATATTTAAAAAACAGCAGGTGTCTTGTAATAACTTACGTTTAGGTTGGTCGAGTAGTCAAGTTATATCAAGTGGTTGTTGTGTTATAATTAGTGCAGAATTCTTTATAGTTGACATTATTATTGCGTGTGGAAAGATTTAATTTGAATTATTGTACGAGTCGTTTACAAATTTGTTATTTGTGATTAATTAAAGTTGGTAATTTGTGACTTCATTGGTGTCTGTATTTTATTTCCACTGTACCATACGACGATCAGTGAGACTGTCGTAACAATATTATAGGAAGTCGAAGTCTGTAAAACTGATTTAACTACTGTAATACATATGGAACACGTAATTACTCAAACTAACAGGAAGCGCCCCTGTATACTGCCGCCTGTAACAGATGATTGTAGATAGTTTGAGCTAATTTAAAGTTTACTCACGATGCATAAAAACTTTGACGTTTATAAGAAGTAAAACTTTCAGAAGTTCATAAAAACGTCTACAGTAAAAATAGTTGTATAATGAATAGTAGTAACAACGCGGTTTTCAGCAATAGTTCTTTAAAATAACGACAATGGAAACGATTATTTCAGCAACTTTTAGTTTACAAGTAAAACTCTGGATATATACTGAAAGAATTAACGTGCACGGATGTTTCTGAATGTTTATTAAATTTGCTTTATTAAATTTATTAAAATCAGATATAAAATAATGATACATCACTTTAAATGTTTACAGTGCTATAAACAGAATTGTAATTTCCATTCATTTTTACGTTCTGTGGCATCAAATAAATCAATCATATTAAGACAGATAATATGTAACTTTACGTATTACAAACAAATTTAATAGGTTTAGAATATAACAAATTTACGTATATATTAGAATAGGTGTACAACAAATTTATTACATTGAATACTGCCATCAATTAAAAAAACAATAAATATATTCATTTCATTTTATTATATATTTGCATATATTTACACCATCTTTTGGCTGTATGTAATCATAAACATTTCTGAAAATGATACGTAATAATATTTTACATTAAAGTGAAACATACGACATCATAAAGTCATAAAGACAAATTCTTGTCTATTCCAAGTTTTTTAATTCAATGTTTTGTCTGGAAACTGATTTGAAAAAAAAACAATACCTTTCAGAACAAGTAAAAATAGAGACTTGCGTAATTTGAACACTTTTGATTGAACAGCTAAGAACGAGGTCTTCCATGAATGGAGTTTTCAGCATTTGGTTTTCGAATTAGCAATTTATAATAGAATTGCATAAATATTCTACGAGCACAGCATAAAGATACTTTGTAATATAATTGGTTATTACAGGCGCGTTATATAACAGTGTAAAACTATATGTTTTTTTTAATTACCGGTATTTTTTAATTCTTTCTATGTACCGTTACCCTATCCACAAGAGTATGTTTACTTTAACAAACTTAAAATACCAGGGTGTCCTTAGTGGATGGTATAGTGATAGTAGAGCTTAGAATTATGGCGCCTGCGATAAAAACCAGCTCTAATCATCCCCTTATAAATGTGTCTTAACAACCTTCTATCCTAATACCTAGTAATATGTAGGATACTTAAAAACTTCCTAATAGTAGTAATATTTTACCTTTTTTATTTGGAAGTGTCTTCCATTCATCTCTATTGGATGTCGTAAATACAATCTCAGATGATATATTTTAATATTATTTAGGAGGTTACATAAAATATTTATACTTTAGTGAATTTAAAATGGCTTGAAAATACCATGTATTTGCGTGATGAGTTTTGGGAGAAGCATTCTATATTTTCTTAGCATTATGGTAGAATAATGACAATTCTTGCTCAAAGACAGGAGAGCCATAACTTTAAAACCTTTAAATTTCTATAATCTGTAAGATAAAAGCTGAATAAATGGATCATCATGAAGAACCCTTACTTAATTATCCACTAGACTGTGTACTTTCATATTTTTTTCATTTTTAATTAAACAGTTAATCGAAATGTGTTAAAAGTCACTGTTTTCTTTGCTCATCTACTGCAAGTATCGATTTTGTCTAAATGTTGTAAAAAAGTAGACTGTAGAAAATTTTTCCTGTTAGGAAGTTGTTCACCATTGTTTTCTACGCAGACTTTCAACATATTGTTACTTTTCTGTACTTTGTTTTTTGTAAACGTCCGGTATTCACCGGAACGACTAGAACAGAAGTTTGCTATACTTGACAAACAGCTGTACCAAAGACTAGTGATAAACTAACAATATAGTAAGCATGTCTACCTTATTAATTAAATTAACTGTTAGTTAACAGAATTTAAGAGCGATCTCTGTGTCCGCTTGTACAGTCTTTCTTGCTAATGTTAAACAGGTCATGCAACAGGACAATAATATATTTTACATATTTAAGTTTATTTTGTTAGTGTGTAACAAATAAATTAAATCCCACACACATTAGTTACAGGGTACATTAATTAATCCTTTATGGACACAAGACCTTAGTAGAAGATACGTAAGTAAGTAAAAATAAAAACATTACTATGTATCCAATATGGAGCACACACGCACTTACATAAACATACACAGATAAGGGAATTTGGGTGGAAAGTGAGCAACTTAGTCTTTGAAGCTAATTAAAAATGTATTTAGTCACAAATTTAAAAAAATAAAATAATAGGTTTGTCTGCTGATATGTTTTGTATCAATGTACAAAATATTTTTAAGTTTCAATAATAAATATGAAAACAAAATTAGGAAAATATAAGTTTGACAATATCTGCTCATATTCCTCCTGTATATGGTAAATATGAGCAACTCAAAATAAATTAATGAAACAGAAAAATTTATTAAAGCCAGATGTTTTCTTTGTTGTAAGATACATAATTACCAAAAGTATATAAAAAAATCATTATTTTATTTAAAAATTAGGCATAAAGCAAAAACGTCTGTAATACAAAAAGGTGTAAGTATTTAACAAGAGTTCGTAGAGAACTAAAACAATCTTCAAAAAATTACAATTCATATGAAACCTTCAGAAGTAAAAATCATTTAATTGCAATAAAAATCAAGCATAATCTATTTTTTTAATTTTAATTGACGATTAATATAAAATAATGTACAATAATGACGTACATAACAGCTCGTTATCAATTGTGTGTTAACTCACAGCTCGTTGAATCAATGTTTTTATTCTGCACGCTGTACCCACTTTCCTACTGTTATCTCCATTGAATATTGCCTAACGGGGCATGAGGCATCCTTATCCTCTTTTAATTATTTCCCGGAAAGATGCATATCTGTTGATGGAATTGTTTCAAAATTTCTTCCTTTTTTGTCTTTATTTTAAGTTCTTTAATTGAATCAGCTGACGTGAGTTCCTTAGACGTTTCTTGCTTTCTTCCCTGTGCACTTGTTACTAACTTAACTATTGGTAGTGGAAAAATTACATAAATGTCTTGTACCAACACATTTTACACAGTTTTGGAAATTATCCCGCTCATCGGCCATATTCCATAAATGAAATAAGATGCTCAAATTCCCCCGCGTATAGAGCCATAATAAAACTTAAGACGTAAGCACATTACCTGCACTGCTCACGGCCAAACACATGTCGGCCACTATCTTTTAAATAGTAGTAATATATTTGTAATTAAGTCTTAATTATTTACACTCCAAAATAACTATGGAGACAAATTCGTAATGAGTTTAAATGACCACTTAGCTTAAAATACAGTTACGAGAGAAGACAAAAAGAAGAATTTACTCGTCAATCAGACGAAGTTAAGGCGTTTATACAAGATGATATCACTGCAAAATTCGTCCTGTTACGAGGTGAGCTGAACAAACAAGTTGACAGAATATCGGAAGTTGAAAAATCTGTGCCAACCATGAAAACAAGTATGTCAAGTTTATTAGATTCTATTAAAAATTCAATAAAACAAATTAAAATAGAAGTCGAACATTTAGTAAAAGAAATACTGATGAAGATTCAAAATATCAGAGAAATCAAACTGTAGTAGGGCCAGTGTTCGCAAAGGCTCCAACGTTTGATGGAAGCATTCACTGGGCAACTTATATTCGCCAATTTGAAGCTGCCTCTTGCTTAAATAAATGGACGGAAGAAGAGAAAGGACTTTCACTAATTCTTGCTTTAAAAGGGCCTGCCGCAGAACTAATACAGAAACTGCAATCTGACAGTCAGAATGTCTATGCCGAATTAACTAAAGCTCTGGAATAACGGTACGGTGACCAGCATTTGTGCGAAGTGTACCGTGAACAACTTAAAGCGAGGCGACAGCGTTCAGGGGAGAGCCTTCAAGAGTTTGAAGCGAATGTCGACCGACTGACGAGTTTGGCTTATCCCGAAGAATCGGAGGACTTCCGGAAGTGGATTTCTCTCACTATGTTTGTTGACGGTATCAGAGATAGTCAATTACAACAAGTGTTAAGACTGGCACGGCATGATAATAAATCAGACGCTCTTGTTCATGCTCTCCGTTTTGAAGCTGCCAAGTCGGCGACCTATATTAATCAAAGTATGCCATCACGTTTTAGCCAAACGGATCCAACATCACAGTATCATCATAACGGACAGAATAAAGAGACAATTCAAGAACAACAGTTTAAGAAGTCAGCAGCGCCACAATGATATTTCGAACCAAAGAATAAAGACAGAAGACCGAAGTGGTCTTCACAGTTACCCACAGCTACATAAGACCAGTGGAAACTTGATCGTTAATGGATTTGCGGAAGGTAAACCAACATCATTTATAGTTGACACAACAGTGTCCATTTTGCGCCCTGACTCAGCAACCGCCAGCCTCTAATTAGCTCTTGTACAGTACAGACTGTGACTGGAAGCCCCGTCAAGGTGCTAGGAAAGGTAGACGTACGTGTAGCCTGGGTCTTCTCGAGTTTAGCCACAAATTGCTCGTAGCAGACATTGTCGATGAAGTGATTCTTGGCACGGACATTATGAATGCCTACGGTTTCGTTGTGGACTTGAGAGAGAATGTCCTGAAGGTTGGCCAAGAGAAGATAAAGCTTTGCATGGGTAAAATGACAAGGTCAACCAACCATTCGATTAAGCAAGTGGCATTGGCCGAAGAGGAAGTCAACAGGTCTGGTCAAGAGGAACCTTTCCTATTCCAGGCGGAAATGGAAGAAGAACCAGCAGAGGAAGTACAAATTCGTGAAACGGCAAAAGAAGTGACTGGAAAGCCAACTATGGGCGTAAAGGAAAACCCCTTGTTTGTTTGTGAGTTAATAGAGAAGCGCCCGGGGGAAAAGTTGCTGAAGATAAAGTTACGCAAGAGGTTGTTGACGAGAACTAAACAGACTTGGATCAGCCAGTGGTGTTTAGGTCATCAATACATGACGCAACGGGAGTGATTCCAGAAAAACTAGCAGTTGCGCGGAAGACTCATATTCCTGGGAACTTGATGTTCGGATCACACGAATTCGAAGGACGGGAGAGTTGTCTTTCACAAGGACGTCCACCTAGATCGCATGGCCAAGTATTATTTCAGAGACGGTTTGCCAGTTCGGGACGAACAGGCTTAAGGAGGGGACAGTGTTACGAGAAGCCTACCGAACAACTCAGAACATTCTCCACTTCCCCCTTCCAGTGTGGCAGCTGTTGCGTCAGTCAACTACGTGATTCTAGTGAGTTCCAAAAACATTTTAGATACCCATTACCCATTAAGCCGCCAGCGGCGTTCAGTTAAGGAGGGAAAGCTGTACTGTACCTCAGCGCGGCGTATATAAAGACATAGCAGTCGGGTTGTCAGAAGAGTAACGTGAGCGATTTTGGTTACTGCGGATTGAGTGTTGTCGGCGTGAAGTAGTATTGTGTTAATAATTGTGTGAACTCGATTAATAGACATTGTTATTGCGTGTGGACAAATCTAGCTGGAAATATTGTAGGAGTTAATTACGAACTGTTTAATTGTGAAAATTAAAGCTGGTGATTAGTGACTTAATTGGTGTCTTGTACTGTACTTATTTTGTTTTCCACTGTACCTACGACGATCAAGTAGACCGTCGTAACAATACGTTTGACTAACCGGAGGTGAGATCTGACGTGGCACCACTTTCAGTACTGCACAATAACAATCCAAATAGCGTAGCCAACACAAAACTATGGGGAAATAACTTTCCCTCTTTGGCAAATATGGTTAAGTATTAACTCTGCTCATATTCCCCATTATTACTCATATTACCATGAATTCCTTTATATATTTATTTATTTACATACTAATAACAGAAAACGCAGAAAATAAAAATCATGGTTTTTTAGGTAAAGTTTCCAGTCAGATCAAACATTTTTCTTGAGGGAACAGTTTTGGAACAAGTCTCTGACTTCAATTACCTGGATTTCACTATCAATATTGGGAATGACGCAGGGCAAGATATCACTATAAAAATTTCGAGTTTTCAGATGATCCGTAACGTCATACATAAAACGTTGACAAAAAGGCAAGGAAAGAGACAAAACTTAAATTTTATAAAACAATGGCAGTGCCTGTTTTACTATGTGGATGTGAAACATGGATTCCTACAAAGAAGATTAAAAACCAGATTCAAACTTCCCAAATAAAGTTTCTGAGATGAACAAACGGTTGGCCGAGACAGGATCGTTTGCGCAATGATGGTATTAGAAAAGAGTTACATGTATTCTCCATAAATGATAAAATCCAGACATATCGCAGGGAATGGTTGCAGCATCTGGACAGAATGGGGGATAGACGACTACCTAAATTTGCGTTTCGATATAGACCCTTTGGCACAAGATATGTAGGAAGACGGAAAGTGAGATGGAATGATACTCTGTGAAGACGGAAGAGGGAAAGCGCCTATTCCGTGAGGTTCAGAAGAAGAAGACATACTAATAAATTATAGAAAATTCTCATACGTCAGTAGTAAGTTTTTGTGAAAATGTAATACAATGTTCGACGCATTGACAAAGTTCGTATTTGATAGGCTTTTGGAAAAAATATGTGTATGATTTTTCGTAAAAGAAAATATCGGTTTACAAAAAAGTTTCATTCAGCAATAATTAAACATAAAATCATTAGTAACTAATTACCTCTGTGGATTAAAACTCCTAAAAACTTAATGAACGAGTTTGTTTACGTTGTTTAGAAACACTGATTAGTCCTGTAATGCCTAGTGAATCAGGCATGTGCAGTGTTTACTTCCACTGTAGAAAAAACAACCGTGGAATGTCAGTGACGTGCTTTACATTTCTGTCTAATTAATTATTTCTGCAGTAAGGAATACAACTTGTATTGTAATTTGATGACAGTTAACATTTAGGTCTGTTACTCCTTGTGTTTCCTTGCGACGGTTTGTGTGTGTCATTTTATCCTAAGTGTGTCGCAAGAATAGGTTCGTTTCGGCCTTTAATATTGTAATATGACTTATTTATGGTTAGTAACTAGACGGGTATACGTGTCTGTTCAAGCCCCGCGATGGAGTGCCATGTTGTAATAAGACGAAATGTACGGTGTATTTACTATCCGTTAATGATGTTGAGATTGCACCTAATTAATCGTCTCAAACGTTGTTTGCCACTTTGTAATATGACGAAGTTAGGTCCTATTGTAGGATCGTGTTGTCTGTTTTATTATTATTCTTAAAGTTTTGGTTTTTTATTATTAAGTTTTGTTTTATTGATTTATTCTACCCAATTCAATCTATTATTGAATCCGATATGAATAAATCGGTTCACTTACTCTTTGACGTCGTTTATTAATTTTGTTTAGATTGTTTATGTTTTTTGTTCGGTATCTTGAGTTAGTATCTGAAGAAGTTGCGTTGACTTTTCTGCCTCTAGCTGCGGTGAGTCGATCGGTACTTTCCTGTATAGACATCAACATAAACACAACATGTACTTGATACTTACTATCAGTCGTAATATGTTGAAAATATTAGATAATGTGGTTGGTGATAATCATTCAATTTGAATGTTCGCTCTGGCTTCTGGTACCAACCGTCTCTTGTTACTCACCTAAGTTGTAATTCTATTTTTCCCAATAAAGGTCAACACTTTAAATTGTTCATAAAACAATGGTTGTTTATTTAACTCAAGTAAAATGGTTTTTGTTACAATGGTATTATTTGTCTTCCTTTTTTAAAATAATTAAAATTTAACATGGACTCTTAAAATAATTATATGCTCAGGGTGGTATGACTGCATTTGGCAAGTCGATTATTTTCTGTTTGTAAATACTTAGGTTATGATGCTTTACAACATTAGTAGGTTCTTTGAGTCTGCAAGATACACTTCTGTAATAACATGCACTACTGTGATAATGAGTAGGCATAGAATAAAAATATTAATTATTGTTTTAACATAACCTAAAATATGAACGACTGTTCATTGTTTACCATTGAGGTTAGCAGCGGTTCATGTAACCTTGCTTATTTAAAATTGATTAATTGATGCTTCTTTGAGGCATTACTTATTTAGTACATCATTATAATTTATTAAATTCAGAGTTATGTTCCTGAATAATTTCCAAGATTGGATATAAATAAAACAGGTAATTCAACTTAATTCGCTACGACTAGGTTACACTCATGTGTGACTCTGAGGTCAAGTACTACAATTAAATACTAAAACATTTTTAAATTATTAATTGTCAGGGTTCCTTTTCCCTTCATTGATCATTCAATGTCTTTTCTTAAACTACTATAATTGATTCAATCAAAGAATTAAAATTGTCGTTATTAAAATCGTTTAATTTGATTATTGTTTATTTGATTTTTTCTAAGTCCCCTTCCTTATGGAATTAGGGTTATTTATCAATTAATTCAGACAAATTTGATTCGCTATTAGCGTTCTTTAATTAATGAATGATTTGATATATATAATGTAATGATCATTTGCACTGGTACTTGCCTAATCTGTTGATTCGAAGAAATAACACGTTTTTAACTTTTTATAATGAATTAATATTTTTAATTAATTTTCATAAATGCACTTCACACACTGCCTATACGCATGACATCCGTAATAGAACACTTAAAAATAGACTGCGCTGTCTTCTCGGGTTGACTTAACCTCAACTGGAAGTTTCGAGGTTAGCTTATGTAATAACAGCTGTCGGCTGTCAAACCCACTTTTTTCTGGACGTTCGGCTAACGTGGAGTATCTCACCTTGTTGATGATAGACTGGCTATAGTTACCTGGTCGGTATTCTACACTTCGTATTTTTTAATGAGCTCTGATTGGCTAATTGTATTTATTTCGTGTACACTCGGTGAGATTCGTCAAAATAGACGCTTAGCATAGCGTCAGTAGCTGGGTTCAAGATTATGATATGTCGGTTACATACCCACGCGCAAGGGCTTGTCACTTTTTAATTATTTCTTATAAGTCAAATATCTTATCTATAATTACACTGACAATATTTTTATCATTCCCATCGTTTCTATTTTTTGATTACGAGTAATTTGCATACCCTCATCATATAGTTCTGATTTGGGGTTGATAAAACCGCACTTGGTATAAATTCATAATACTTTTTAAGTTATTTAATACTTTAAATACATTGTTTTTATCCCGTTTTCATGGTGATAACATATTGTTACAGTATTATTCACTTTTCCCTTCTAGTTATATACTAATAATTATACAATATCTATTTTCATAGGTTCAAGTCCTATTCTTACTTTTACATATTTTGTTATCAATACTATTATACTAACAGTAATAGTTAATAACATTTTATTATGGCCTATTCATAATGCATTGGTCATTATCACTTCTGATAATGTCCTTTTCCTTTATCATTTGGTTTTATTACCTTAACTATAGTTTGTTAGGTGAGTTTACTATACTTTAGAAAGTTACATTTTTACATGAGTTGTAATCCTTTCAATTTATTCTCATTAATGTTTTAATATCTCTTATCATTGTTTTGATAACACTGTTATTATTGTGCAGTTATTGATTACATTCTGCATTTATACTGATAATTGCTTTGGTTTACAGTTACCAAGATTACTTGCATCTAGCTGCAACATGGTTTATTTATTATTATTGTTATTATTAGTATTTAGGTGGCTATAATCCTTGAATTCACTTATTTGAACGGTATTCTGCCTCATTCAATGTAGTTCGTCGAGTTCCTACTCTTTCATGATAAGTTTACAAGATAATTTTGTTGCATCTGGTATCCATTCTATGTCAGGCATATAGTTATGATAAATTACATCAATTTAACTTTTATATTTACTTATTACATTAACTATTGTACAATAAATATTCCTTATATTATCTATTCATGTCACATTATAATACATTTTAGTTTAACATTGGTTTAGGCTTATTTTTTTATAGTTTTAGTGAAAACTAGTTGACCAGATTACGTTATGTTATATTCTAAATATGCAACAATGGATTACTGTCAATTTTGTGTGTCTACATTATATCTGATTTATTGAACTTTATGTATTACTGGTACATTCATTGTTTATTATTAGATTACATTTTGTTTATCTTTTACAGTCTTTATTATTGGTAATTAGTGGTTATTTATTATATCAATTCCACTTTACAATCTGTCATTAGTGTTTTGGATATAGTCCTTTTTTCAAGTTTACACATCCTTTAGATAAGAGCTTATCCTATTATTATTCATTCTCTTTGTTACTTTCTATGTTCAGTAATTAACTCTTATTGAGTATTGTTTGCATTACATTGTCAAGGAAGGTATTTACTTAATAAGTTTGGGTCAGTGTCAATCTTACAGCTTAGGGGTTTAAATCATGTGGTTTATTTCACGTATACTTTCTTCTTTTATAATAATACTTTGTGACGATTTAATTGATAATAAAATCTTTAATAAATAAAAAATTAATTTACTAGCAATTAAGTAGTTTTTAAATCGCACTATTAAACCTAAAGCCCCTATACTAACTCAGAATAAGTATGAGATGTAAATGGAAAATCTAACTAAACAATTAATAAAAAATCGAATTGTAAAAAGCTATTAATATCACAGTTAACCCTTTTGCTAGTCATCATGCGTTGACCTGTTTAATTCCGGACTCAACGTGTTTAGCGAGTCGTCTGTAACTTAAGAAAATATAAAAATCATAATGTTTGTAATTAGTAATTTGAAGGCACGAGTAGTAGTTAAAATAATTCACTTAAATTATATACGTATAATTAATGTATTGTTTCTTGTAATAATAATGTCACTTTAAATAAAAATAGGAACTATATTATCGCGGAGTACTTGCCCCGCTCCGTTGTAATGTGCCAGTCGAATCGAGAAAAGAGTGACAATGCAGCCGTCAGACCGTACACACCTACGAGCGAGAGCTCTACAAAAATGCATTGGTTAATTTTAATCTTAACTGTTAACTACCCACTACTAAACGTGGCGAGCAAGTTTAATATGTAAAATGTAGAAAGTTGTGCTAAGAAATGTTATAAGTTAAACAAAAAAAAAACTAACAAGGAGTAAGCAAGATGACGTCTCCCCTCAAGAGGTAAATTCCAGTATAACTTTACATATGAAGATGTGACCTGCATAAACTTCACATGTGGACGTATACGAGCCATAAGACGCTGACTAGGACCTACGTGGATCTACACCAACTTTAACCAGAAGAACTTCAATCTCCTCAGTTAACCAGCTATCTAGTACTCGCCGAAGACACGACTCAGATGACGACGCCGACTTCCAGAATTCCCAAGAGTGACACCCCAGGACGAGGTCACCACGACTTATTGTAAAGGTGACTCGACAGCTTGCCTATCGAGAGTTAATTATATTTGAGACATAACTTACAGATGAAAGAGACTTTTCAAAGATTATAATTTTCTTTAAACTATAAATGAGACCAACTAAGAGTATACTGTAATATTGAATATCATACGTTGTAACGTTAATATGTAAATGTAAATTGTAATCTCTTTAGTAAATAATACCATTCTTCAAATGGTGAAAGAAGTCTTGCAAGCACCTAGATGAACTTAGTAATACTCAGAGGTCTTTGCTATATATTTAAAGTAAACTCGGATCCGAGGTAAAAAAGTACATGATCATTGTGATCCCTAGTTTTTCAGAATACCCTTTGAATATTTTAATCTAATTAATTATGTCATGGGATCTTTTCATATCATTTGTTAATAAAGAGAAGTCATCTTATTACACATGAAAATGAGTGCATATATCAGTGAAATACCTTCCCTTGTTTCCTAATAATTAGCTTAATTAATTTTGTTAATTGTGTTGAGTTTAATAACAGTTCGTTACAACGTAGGCAGCCCATATAATTGGCTGGTGTCAATTAGGATGGGTTCCCTGGATTTGTAACGTGGCAAAAAACATTACAACTTTTATTGGCATATATTAGTTCATTATAATTCATGTTATCTCCCTTTTTGTGTTTGATCTGGATATTTTCTTCTTCTCTTCACTGGTTTCCTTCTCTCTGTTTGTAGGTTTCTTCATGATTTTGTTATCATTGGTTTCCCTCCCAATGTTCATAGGTTTCTTCTTGATGTTGTTTTCCTTGTTTCCTTCTCACTGTTTGATTTATTGGGTAATTATGTATGTCGTCTCGTCGTTGTTAGTCCTGCTTTATCTTCTTTAGTTGCACATTTACTGGTAATTCTTTCTTCATTTTATTCACTTGTTTTAGCTTATGATACTTCCTTTATCCATGATCGTATGCTTGACCTTGTAGGTATTCTTGATTGTAGCGGCTTTCAACTTATTTGTGGTACGTTGGTGTTGGTAGTGTTATATGTACCATTACAATATATGTAAACTAATCACTTTTTTAAAATAGTTTATTCAGGTTAAAAGAAAAGTTAAGTAAAAACCAAGATAAATCATGTGGATCTTCTGAGAATGTATGTTCAAACATATTTTGAAAGCGTGAATGAAACTATCAAAACAGCCTACAAACCTCTCATACTTTACAATAAAATAGTAGAGTTCACAGAGCAAACCTTACGGTAAATGAACAGGACAAGCACGTTTGTGTATGTTCCGTATACAATACTAAAATGTATTTCATGAGTTCATAAATTTGTAACTATTAAATTTGTTTAATTTTTTATTTAGTCCCAATATCCAAAAAGGAAAAAAGAGACATATTCCCTAATGTACGTTAGTGTACTTAAGTTTTGTGTTTCGGATATCAATCGATTAATAAATAACTCATAGTTCCTGACACTATTTGAAATTATGTAGTAAATATTTTGTTCAAAACGAACTAAAATTTAGGCATGTAGCATTTCCAGGTGAGACGATAGCACTATATACAAGAAAAACGATAATAACCTTTAATGTGTTGTAAGAAAAGAAATACAGTTTTAATGCGTATTAGAAAACACATGTACAAATCACAATTTAACAGGATTTTTTCTGTTCTCTTGTCACGCAGTAAACAAGAAAGTTCTGTAAAATTATTAAATTTCTGTTTCTAAGAAAAACTAACGTGTCCTTTGATGAGCTGGAATAGGACGGTGGGAAACTTGAAATGAGTAGAAGAGCCAGGATACGTTACCGCCGCTGTTGTGAAATGGGATCCACGTGAAAGGTTGAAAGTTGACTGTGAAAGAATGAACGGACTAATGCTAGACTTAATGACTGCATACGTGTAATATTTGTGTGCGTGTGTACATTGTGCCGTGCGTGAAGCTGCACTAAAGACGCTGTAGTTCTACTGTCGCGTTTGTAGCAAGACAAACTGCGTCAGTGTATGCAGTTCAACAGCAATTAAATTTATGCTCGGTACACAAACAGAAACTATTTTAACAAGGTGTAGTCGCGCAAGCAAGACTCTCTAATTAATACGAATAGTCACAGACACGTTACCGCCTGAACGTAATTTCATCAAGAAGAGTTTGTGAAATTGTTATCGTCACAATTATTATTTTAGAACAAAAATACATATGAAAACAGTATTAACAAAATTTTTTACAGATTGTCGTTTTAATGTGTTAAGATTGTTTTGCTGGTAAACTGATGTCCAGTTTACTTTAATAGCAAACTAATAATAATAATTTAATGAAATCCGAATGAATGACAGAAATCATTATTTAGGTGTGTAGACAATAAACTATGCCGTATCATCATTTTGGTTAAGACCTTTACAATTATTGTAAATCATAATTCTCTTACTGGTTGGCTGACACACTTACGGTGATCTAAGATTGGTGAATTGTATTTTGATAAGTGCTCTTTACACAATTACTACTACTACTACAATAGTCAATACATATTTATCTTCAATTACCTCAAACATAATAAGTTATTAATAATAACTTATGTATTAATCAGATTACTGTTCACATTTCAAAACCATTTTACCAACTTGTACGGAAGAAATAATGCATCCAAGTCAAAGTTTATGTAAATTTACTTTTCCTGAACTTAACAGTGCAGAGATCAACTGAAGAAACAGGTGACTGAAGTTAATCACATAATATTTTTAAAATATCTGCTTTCACAGCAAAAAACCTTTTAAAATATGGCTTTCTACTAAATTTTAAATCTTATAGAAAAAAATGTAATTTAAATTTAAACCTTTAGAAATAATACTTACTTAAAAATGCTTAGACCAGCATCGTATAATAATTTTAATAGTAAAGTGAAATGTTAATTAAATGAGTCATTTTGCAGTTGATAGAAAAGCATTGAGTTATTATACTTTTTAACTACTTTAAGTGAGTAGCAATTTATTACACTACCATGAAGGTTACGACACCGAAAGTAATCAACTTAACTTTGCTTCAGAGAGGTAATACTAGAAAATGTGATGAAAGCATCCTTTTTAAAAGTTTGTCACACAGACACAGTTTTGTGTATAGTGTATTTCCCTCAGAGGAAATTCTTACTGATCTGTAGCGTCTCAGACCAACGGCAATTTTGGTGACTGCACTGCCGGAAACGAAATGTAATTGTTCACGCTGTCTTCATGCAATGCACAATTAAGTATTTTAATTGGTGCAGAAACATTTAGGATTACAAGTTACGTCGCATTACGAGAATAAGCAATGCTAGTTACATCATTGGCTAAACTTAGTTACATCAGTTTTATAAAAGAAATGTACACAGACGAATAACGGTTTCGTTCGGTTGATCAATTAAATCAAATTAAAATCAAGAAATTTAAAAGTAACACATGCAATTTAAAAATTTAATTATTTTATTCGTTTTCACTATTGCAGTTAAATTTTGTAACTCATGTCGTCATTAATGTATTTTAATAAGTACATACGTGTTTATTTTCAGTTACGTATCTTTCCAAATAGCTAGAAGAGATGTTTTAGAATGTAACATGTTTTCATGAATTACACTGATGGAATGCTCACTTGGCACTTGGTAGAACATTTAACTAATACTTGAATTTAATAAACAAACACTTGGTTAAGTTCTAGAGAGATTTTATTATTTTAAGTTGTACGTTTAAGTAAGTTGAAGTTACAACATTGGATTAAGTAACGAGTTGTTGTAATATTTCTTCACACAGAAGTGTATTGTATACGTTTCATTATTAGCCAGTAACAATAATGAACAACTTTGTTGTCGTCGTTCTTTATTCTCATCTGCCTCTTGTCGCCGTTCTGCTTTTTGTTGTTCCTGTGTTTGCCGTAGCAGCGCTTGAAAAGCTTCCATCATCTAAGTGGTATTCATGTTTACAGATTTATAACAATGTACACTATTCTTCTACAGTTGTCTTGAGTTTAAACTATTAAAGGTTCTATTGCACTTCGGACCCACTGTTACGACGGTCTCACTGATCGTCGTATGGTAGAGTGGAAACAAAATACAGACACCAATGAAGTCACTAATAGTCAGGTGTAATTAGTCACAATGTGAAATCAACAAGATACTCTCATACAATAATTCAAGTTAAGTTGTACACAGACAATGATAATGTCAACTATTAAGAGTTTCGCACTAATTATAACAATATATTTTTTATTTACATAAACGTTTTACTTTATTATTTTTTGTCTACTGAAAAAACCTAAATTACTTTCTTCAAGACGTGTATGAGGTCATATTTACATTAAATTTTAATTAATTTATTATATTAATTAAATATAGCTCAATTATATTATATTTCATACTTGCTGCAACAGAGTGTTATATTAGATATGTAGAATTATTAGTT
This sequence comes from Magicicada septendecula, assembly GCA_034769895.1. NCBI lineage: Eukaryota > Metazoa > Arthropoda > Insecta > Hemiptera > Cicadidae > Magicicada > Magicicada septendecula. Next base: position 282,251,647 of record CM068371.1, read on the forward strand.
TTACTTCACAAAACTTATGTAATATACATTTTTATGTTTGTTTGTTCCGCGTGAGTTATAGACTACAGCAAACAACAGACGCTATAGTACTATGTCTGTTATATAAAACTTAAATATTACTAGAACATTTTTCTTAATCCCGATATAATTTAAGACGCTTTTACACAGATTGATGTATTAAAGAAGAACGTATTATTGGATCGCTACGGTACGTGGTAATACACTCTTATAATATTGTTATTAAGGGTGGATCTGTGGGGCGTGTAACGAGAGATAAATAATGTTCAGCCATCATCCTGTCTGCTGATGCTGAAACAAACTGTGCTACATAAACGATATTACTAAGTAAATCAATAACAATAAACAACAAATTTTGAAAAACGTTTATAAACTTGAGCTGTAATAAATGGCTAGTCATTCAGTTTCAATAACAGAAAACATATGAGTAAAAATTCTTCCGCCTTCAGCATCTAATAATCGATAGCAAATTATAACTACAAAACAAACAAACAAGAATTTGCAAAACTTGTGGTTGGAAGATTTTATTGTGTGTCTTGTGCATTACTGTAAAGGGAATTGTAATAGACATTTTATGAACATTTAAACAAAACATAAATTGTGTTGACTATATACTAAATAAATATACATAGAAGTAATGTATAATTTATATAAAAAAGTAAATAATGTAAATTAAGTAAATTGATTACAACGTCATGCGATTCATAAAGTAATGAAGAATTTAGTATGAAACCTGTTAACTCTAGCAAGAATAGCAGAGATTTGTTACTATCAACACTAAGTTAAAACTAAAATCACGGAAAACATTCATACGTAGATGATTCATATACTTACACACGATCACTGCTACATTTCCTATAATCTAAGATATTACCGTGAAGCTAGCCCATCTTCTACGCCATCTAGTCCTATCTACGACGCTTTAAATATATAACCGTCAGAGATTTGCAGATTCAGGCACCCAGAAACTGTACACAGAACTGCGCTGAAACATTGAAACAGGTACTGCTCTTCGTCAGCACTAGATCCTCATGAGGTATTCTTCCCGAAAAATATAATCCATAATTCTATATTGCGCTTCAAAAATATCTGGAACAATGTGTGTGTGTGTGTGTGATAAAATACGTCCGTGTAAGTTCCGAAGAATTTAAAATCTCTAATGTTTTTAAGAAGAGATATAATACCAAAGTTGAATAATATCTTTTCCCCATATTGATTGATGACTCGTTGGGTACTTGGTGAAACATATTAACACAAAGGTTTTTAAAATATATAAACACTTGGTACGTTACATAGTTTTTTATTTAACTCTGACAGCTGTTTCAGCTTATTAGGCTATTCTCAAAGAGAATCAAGGAAAACTAAACTAAACAAAGAATGTAAGTGTGGTGAACATGTGTTTAGGCTGTATAATCGGACATGTGTGGGGTGTCAAAGATGGAGGGGGTGGAGAAACTAGTGGGAACGTCAAGAGTGTCTATAAAAACTGAGTATAATCGGAAGGCAAAATATAAAAATCAACTAAACTAAATGACAACTTTTACTAAAGAGGATACACAGAATTCAGTTTATTTGTTTGTTTAATTTTTGTTAATTTTGATTGCATTTCTAATTTCTAGAATTTCTAATATATCCATTTATTTACTTTTTTGTATGTCGTGCAGTAGTGTTATGTTTTTTGTATCTATGAAGTTATTGTGTTGTAAGCAATGATCTGTAAAACCTGTGTTGGCTGTATTAGTTAAAATCGCTTTCTTATGTTCAGAAATCCAAAGTTTCAGAGCACGGCCACATTGTCCGATATGAATATCATCGCATTCTGCACAATCTATTTTATAAACTCCATTTTTCTCTGGTATGCTTGATTTACTTTATTGTTTACTCGTAATGACAAAATATTACGTTTGTTTACTGATACCATGTTAAGACCATGCTTTTTTAACCTATTATTAATCCTATCTGTTTTAAACGGAATGTAATTTGTTAAATGAAATTTTTGTTACCCTGAACTGGCTCTATAGAATAAAATTCTTTTAAAATGATTTTCTGTTTTTTTTATTACTTAGTCTATTATTCTTTTATCATAACCGTTATTTTCTCCCTTGGTTTTTATAATATCAACTTCTTTATTAAAATTTTCTTTGGATAAAGGAACTATGAGGAGACGATTAACCATTTCATGGAAACTGCTTAATTTTATGTGTCATGATATTAGTAATTGTTTATGTATAACGATATCTGTAAAAGTAGGTTTTCTATACATGAAAACTAAGATTATTTTGTGACCAAGTAATGGTAAGATCCAAAAATTGAAACTTTTCATATTTTCTGTTTCAAGTAAAAATTGCACAGTACTATAAAAGGAATTAATATAATCTAAGAACATATGGAACTGTCTATCTGTTCCCATCCAGATACAAAATATACCGTCAATATATCTTACTCAATGAAAAACATATTTTATGTTGGGGTTATTGGATGTAAAATGCTTTCTTCCAAATATGTCATAAAGATTTCACTCAATAAAGGTGATAAAGAAGAGCCATTTATCGTTTAAGTCATTTATTGTTTATAGATTTATTATTAAACTGGAAATAATTTTGTCCTATGCAAATATTTCAGACTGAGAATAATTCATTTTTCTGGTCACTATTTAAAGTTAAAATATTTTGTATATCTGAGGAACAGATGTCTTTTCCATTAGAAGAATTAAACAGATTTATGTATTCATGTTGTAACTCCATAATAAGCATTAAATACAATATCAGACCTAAACATTTAACAGCACAAAACTAACTTAATAGATCAATGCCCAACGATGCACGTCATATTGTTTCTTGGTCTTCTTTTTCCTCGTTTTCTTCAATGGAGCTGTTTGTTGACAAGTAACAAAGAGTCGCAGATGCCATGCCCCTTGTTCTGTGCACTCTCCTCCACCTCTCTGAGTCCGTGTCCTCCTTCAGATCATCCTACATTCCCACAATCTACCTTTCTCCGTCTAAATATTTCACTCATTTATGAAGTACGCATACAATTACATCTCAATATGTGGCCTATGTACTTCACTTTCCGCCCTTGCATTGTTCAAATTCTCTTACAGCTTTCATTAACTCTATTCAGTTGCCCCATTACCGATTATTTTATCCGCCAACTTACTTTTCGTATCCTTCCCCCACCTAACTTTCAAAACACTCCAAATTCTTTAATTCTCCTTTCTTCAACTGCCGTGACTGTAAAATCCGATATCGTTTATTTATTATCACGGAATTTTAACTTTTTATATCATCATGAAATTCTTGTTTCCTGTTTTATTTTCTGTCTTTTTGATATTATAGTATTGCTGGTGAACACGAAATAGAGTAATACAACTAAATGAAATGTCAATAGTTATATTGGTTAGGTAAAGCAACGTGATGTCACATTGATCGATAACACTTAATACTTATATGTAGCAGATTCCAGAATGCCGTAACATTTTCTATAAAGGTTATATGATTAGTGACTGGTTGCCTATCTTGGTTGCAACCTGTATAGATCAACATGTTGATCAAGACATTCAATGTTTTTAGCGATTATTTTTGCATTGTGCAAATATTTGTTTAGTGTTTGTTTACGATTTTGTAAACTTTGTTAACGCTGAGGACAAATTTATTGTAAGTGTAAAGCTTTGTTATTGAATTAAGTGTTTTTGCACAAAAGTTTGTGTTAAATTATGCAATTGCTTCACTTGGTCTTGTCGATTTATTGGAACCACTGAAGTCTGATATCCACATAAAAGTATTACAGGCATCCAGAATTTCATGAAGACATAGTTTCATTGTAACTCTTGATATTTTGAGTTTCTTGCAGTATTTATGTGTTTATACACCTGGCGTATGTTTCGCAGATGTGATCTGTATTGAATTCCGTTTATACTGAAACTTCTTAACATACAGATTAAGTCTGTGATAAGGTCTCCAGGTGCACAAATATATTAATAAAAGAAATAGAAACGACACTTGCAGAATTAACTTATATTATTTTATAACATAAGTAATATAATATAAAAACATATTTAATATAATAGTGTTAAAAACATTTAACAGAATGAGAACACTGTTTTTGTTTTGTTCCACTATTTAATTTGTTCTACAATCTGGAGTATTAAGAAAGAACAACTTTTACTGCGTTAAATTCCCTTGGAGCGCTCACTTATTCTTATGGTCTGTAAATTTATGTTTAATTTACCTGCTTTCACAGGACAAGTGAATTAAACAAAACAAATCGAGCTACCTTACTGTACATAATAACTTATATTTTTCCCCTAAAACTCTGTGTTTCATTTTAAAATGTATTTCGTTGCACGCCTAAGTTCTCTATTAATCTATATAAATTTAAATTAAACCTATGGACAACTAACAATTAACAACAAATCCGTTTATCAAAAAATATTATGTCGTGTGTTCCTTTATACAGCGACATGTATTAAAGATTTCTAACACCCACCGTTGATTTTAAACAAGAAACCACATAGGAGACAAAGACACAAACAAAAACAAAATCTGAGTAAATAACAAGTTCTTAAGATTTAGGAACAAAAGAATTTACTGAGAATCTATTGGAATAATACCGTAGTTACCTATGTGTATCCTTTCCACACATAGTTTGTACTGTGTCTTGTAAGTAAATTAAAATATTATGTATAAGCGAAATAGTAGATGGGAACATTAACGCCAGTAACATGGCAAAATTAAGGGACAATTAAACTGACACGCTGATAATTTACTTATTGAATGCATCAGTTTGTGATTATAGCACGTTCGGTGCAAGTTCTTTGTAAGCAACGGCAGCACCTGTTAATGGATTAACAATTAGCCGTGATAAAGCCTATGATGTCAATACCAAACATATCTGAGCTTAAAAAGGATAAAATAATAAATATTCATCAAAACGTAATACTTATAATGAATTTACATAAAATATTATGTGTCTAAGTTGTATTTACTTAATCGTAGTGTGAAATTCTACAGCTGAAAGGTAGTCAAGCAGCGCCAGTCTGCTGGTCTTGTGGTCTGCTTTGTCATCTGATGAGTAGCAATGCTTTTATTGTAAATAACAAAATCCTGCCTTTCTCCCTCAGAGATGCAATACTTAGTATTCCCATTGTGTCTGATACAATGTTTCTACTACTTACATAGACGTCTGGCAATTTTCAGGCACAAGAATTTATCTGACACGAATAAATTTAGAAATCACCTTAAAACACCGAAAGCGTACAAGCGCTCGCTCAAACATAAGCCTGTGATCTCAGCTTGCAGTTAGGAAAGGATACATATCTTTTCACACTCAATATTGTAATCGAGACTTCTTACTTTTACTGAGGCAATTTTTTATTAAGATGTAGCTGCTAAATTAAAAATATATTTGTATATCTGAGCAGACTAACTACTCTGTGTTTCAAGAAAACGAAATAGGCCTACCAAATTAAGATTTAATCTTTATTTGAGTAGTGACAGAGAATTAATAAACAATGAAATTTTTAGACAGCTTGACGTAGCATAACATCGAAATGCGTATGTCCTTAATTTGTGTCTAGCTAATTGACCAAAGCTTGTTGAATATCATTAAAAAACATAATTAAAGACGTTTAATTAGTCGTTTATTAATTCAAGATTACTATTAAACCAAATGATCCATACGATGTTTAAACCTAACTATCGATGTTACGTGAACATTATAAGAAGGGTTGGAATTTATGATACAACGTTTCTACCACTAAACATTTTCGTGGTCATCTTCAGGTGTAATTAGCGTGTAAATTAGTCAGGAGTAAACGTGCTGTCTTACGTGGCGGTAGTTTTCCTTTAGCTGTGTTTAACTTTGTCGGTGGTGACGGTTTATTATTACTTTCTTCTAACGGCTCACGCTCGAGCAGGCTTAAGTTTATATTTAAGTTAGTTCAGGGTAATATGAGCAATGTGAGCAATATGAGCATAGTATTGTCAAAGAGGGTGAGTTATTTCTCCGTAGTTTTGTGCTGGCAACGCTATTTGGATTATTATTGTGCAGTGCTGAAAGTGGCGCCACGCTAGATGTCACCTCTGCTTAGTCGAACTTATTTTAAATTCATTAAGAATTTACCTTCGTAGTTATTCAACCATCTAAATAATTAAGATTTAATTACCAATATATTAGTGCTGTACAAAATAATTAATATTCTGCCGTAAATACAATTTAAAAGAAAGTGGACGACATATCTTTGGCCGAGAGCAATGCAGGTTATATGCTTATGTCTTAAGTTTTATTATGTCTTTACACTCAGGGGAATATGAGCACTTTAATTCACTAATGGAATATGGCCGATGAGAGGGATAATTTCCAAAGATGTGTAAAAAGTGTCTGTACAAGGCACTCGTATAATTTCTCTACTACCAATAATTAAGTGAGCAACAAGTACACAGGGAAGACAGCAAGTAACTTCTAAGGAACTCACGTCAGCTGATTCTATTAAAGAACCTAAAATAAAAAGACAAAAAAAGGAGAAATATTTAAAAAAAATTCCATTGACAGACTTGTATCTTGCTGGAAAATAATTAAAGAGTTAAGGCTGACACATGCCCTGTTTACAATGGTCAATATTCAATGAAGAAGTGGGTACAACGTGCAGAGGAAAAACATTGGTTCAACGAGCTGTGAGTTGATTATGTTTGTGGTGATTTTTTATGTGTTTACTGTGCATAGTTTTATATATATCATAAAATAAAATTAAAAAGAAAAGATTATACTTGAGTTTTATTGTAAAACAATTATTAACTGATTTTTACTTCTGAACCTCTCAATTAATTGTAATTTTTTAAAGATTGTTTTAGTGCTGTACGAAGTCTTGTTAAATATTTTCACCTTTTCGTATTACAGAAGTTTTTGCTTTATGCTTAGTTTTCAAATACAATAATGTTATTTTATATGTTTTTGATAATTATTAGAGCATTTTACAAAAAAAGAACATTCTTGTATTTCTTTAATTTATTTTGTGTTACAGCGGGAATATGAGCAGATATTGTGAAATTATACTTTCCTAATTATATTCATATTTGTTATTGAAATTTAAAAATATTCTGTACACTGATAAAAAACATATCAATAGACAAATCCATCATATTACTTTTAAAAATTTATGATTAAATAAATGTTTAGTTAGCTTCAAAGGCTAATTTGCTCATATTCACCTAATTCTCTTAATGATACTATTGTTACTTACACCTAAAAACTGCTTTACTTACATCTTAAAGCAGGTTGTTTAGTGGAGGAAACGTTGTGTGATAACTTTTATGATGGCTATTGCCTGACCTAACCTTTTGACAAATCATCCATATTCAACAACAGTGGTACACATTAGTTTGGGCTGTTACATCTACTGTAAATGTTAATCATATATAGACTACTAGGCTTCTCGTAGGACTCCGATGACAGAAAACTTGACGCTCTGACAACCAATTGTAGCCTGTATCCCTTCCGAGGTGCCATTAATTCAAAATATATTTCAAGAAACTGAGACATAAACTTGAGTCTCGTCACTGGACGTAGCTGTGCAAAACTTTTATGAATAACATAGGTTATAAATTAAACACGGAAAAAATCTGTTCTTTGGAAATAGAGTGCTTTCAGTGAATAAACTGGCTAGAATTAATTTTCCTTTCTCACACCTCCTAAAAACGTATACTCACACACCTAACATTTTCTCGTATTGAATTGTTAACAAGGTTATACAAAAACGACATTTTAAAAATTGTTAGAAACATTCTATTAGACTATAGTTTATATTTACTTATCGTCGCCACTTTTGTTCGGTCCATGCTACGTGTCTGATGTTAAAATTTACATACTGAGTTATTCTATCGTATTCGCCTACATGTTACGTATAGCACATAAGATACATTAAAAAAATATATGCCTGTATGTAGACTAATCACATATAAAAAAAATTATTTGGGCTGTTAAAATTCCCATCGGACTTTGCGTAACACAATTTTCTGTTACATGGCACTTCTTGAATCAAACACTCGATATTCAAGTATTAGACTTATTTTTATTAAATTTATGAGTTATTGCATTTAGTATGTTTTTTTAAAAGTTTAGTATGTTTGCATTTACTAAGTTTTTAAAAACGAAATGTATTTGAATTGTCATTATTAAATCTTCAGTGAAACACAAGCCACTTTTAGAATAAATCTAGTAAGTTAAATTATTATCCTCTGAAGTATAATTAAATAAACAGAATTAACACTGTTGCACGCCACTATAGAAAAATTATTCCAATTAGCGCTTTTAAGCTTCACAGCTCATCATCAGATCGGAACTAAGAAAAATGGGACTAGACAACTTCTTTATACCCCCACTTGTCCTACAGCGCGTACACAATTTATAACAATTTCGTAACTTTTACATTTCTTTCTAGTACATTCTGTGTGTTTTTGTGTGTGGCGCGCGCGCTTGTTTTGTGTGTAGATTCTTTGTTTCGTGAAAGTTACAAAATTGTGTACGCGCTGTGGGACAAGTAGGGTATAAAGAAGTTGTCTAGTCCCATTATTCTCGTACTTCCGATCTGATGATGAGCTGTGAATCTTGAAAGCGCTAATCAGAATAATTTTTCTGTAGTGGTGTGCAACAGTGTTAATACTGCTTGTGATTATAATCACTAACACAACTTTATTAATTATAATTATGTAGTGTTACTTTTAAATACTTTGCGCGTATTATTCCTGGAAAGCAAGATTGGTAGTTGAGGGTATTTTTACGATTTATGTTTAAGGTATTTATAACAAGAATATTTATAATTTAAGGTACTTTATAACAAATTAGATTTGTTTAGGAGGAAATTATCACTACAAAATTTGGACAATTTGAAAAGAGGTATGATATTCAGAAAAGAGTTAACTAGCTAACACATACGTTTATAATTTAGTACAATAAACACATAACAATATAAAAAAGAGTTACAATTAAACATAATGTTATGAAAAATGCACTTCAATTAACTGTGATTTTAGTAAAAGTAACAATAACATTTTCTTTAACCTCCGAAATTGCTTAGCATTTCCAGGCAGGGTAGGTAGGTATGAACGTCATATGGAGAAATACGTTTCAGTTGAGCCACTTGTTATTTACCGCAGGGTATTATCCCAGTTACTGTTTTCCACTCTGCTGGAAAACGCTATTTAAATAAAAATATAGTAGGCGCAGCACCTAGCAAAGAATATTAACTACGATTGCTCATTTTTAATTTTTATACTAGGACTATCTTTAAATAAAGTCACATCGTTTGCTTCATCTAATTCCCTCAGTCATTGTGATTTCACAAGTGATGATCACAATGAATGTTTCATGAGAAAATATTTAATTTCTTGATCAATTTTAAGAAAACAAATCTTATGTTGTTTCATTTTAACACAAATACTAATATTTAAAATAGTGACTAATTATTTTATGCGCTGTAATGCGTTGTGTTTATTCAGTTTTTATTTTCTATTTTATTTTATTTTCTATTTTGTTTACAGTATTTTTATTGTATCCATTTTCATAGGCAATTTGGTATTTTGTATTTATTTCTTTGTCTATTTCTTGTTTGTTTAGGGGAATTTTATATATTCTGTTAAATAGTGAATAGAATGCTGTCATTTTATGTTGTGGTGGGTGGTCAGAATGGATAGGTATAGTGGGGTTAGTAGAAGTTGGTTTTATGTATATTGCATAATGTACGTGGTTGTTGTTTCTTATGATGTTTATGTCTAAATAGTTGATTTTGTTATGTTTTTCTTTTTCTGCTTTGAATTGTATTTTTGGATGTATGTTATTGATTTTTTTTTAATATGTTATCTGCATTTGTGTTTTTGTTATTTGATACATATAGCCCATAGTCTACATATCTTATCCATATGCCATTTGGACCAAATGAATTTATAATACTTCGTATTGTTTAAATACTACGTTGTTTAAGACCTGAAGATGTCAGTAATGACGAAAAGCTTAGTCTAAATAATAAAAACAATTATAGCAGTTTAGCAATTTTATAAAAGGTTGTTTAAGACCTGAAGATGTCAGTAATGACGAAAAGCTTAGTCTAAATAATAAAAAAAATTATAGCAGTTTAGCAATTTTATAAAAGAAAAGAATTTATAATATTTTGTATTTTGGTGTCTATGTGTTGTAAGAATATTTCTGCTATTATGCTAGATAATGGAGATCCCTCTGCTAAACCTTCTTGCTGTTGATAAATTTTGCTATTAAATTAAAAGTAATTTTGTTTTAGTATTATTTGGACGCTATCTTTTATTTATATTGATTGCTTCATTTTGTTCTTTAAGTTTGTTTATTATTATTTCTATTGTTTCATCTATTATTTCATGTACACCAACATCCCAGTAGGTGAACAAGAAATAGACAAAGAAAGAAATATAATATACCAAATTGCTTATGAAAATGGATACAATAAAAATACTTTAAACAAAATAGAAAATAAAATAAAATAAAAAATAAAAACTGAAAAATTAAGAATTAATCAAAATGAACAACACATAAATAATAACAACAATGAAAAGTGGGCCACATTCACATACATAAATAATAAAATGGCAAAACTAACAAAACTATTTAAAAACACAGATATCAAAATAGCATACAAAACTAATAAAAATAATTTACAAAAACTAAATAACCAACACACAAAGATAATACAACAACCAATAGTATATACAAAATTGAATGCCAAGCTTGCAATAAATGTTACATAGGACAAACAAAAAAAAAAAACAGCTGAAAAAACGTTATTTTGAACACCTAAATGCATACAAAAAACCAAAAATATATAAATCTAATTTGGCCACACATGCACTAAACACTGGACATGAATTCCCAGACCAATATGACACTAATAAAACACATACCACACAAAGGGACCATAATGAGCATTTGGAAAATTTGACAAATGTACAAATAAAAAACACAAAACAAAATAATACCTGAACAAATACAAATCAATACAAAACATGACACAATTTTCAAAGCACTGAACATAGAAAATACACAAAATAATAATATATACACCACAATCACACACAATAATACCAATTTAAAGCACCAGAGACCAACAGGAAACCAAAGCAACAACCAGCCAACACACAAATACCTCACAAGGTTCAAAATCAGGAAGGCTGAAGATGGGAACACAAGACTTCCCGAAACATGTTCCAAATAGGGAGAAAAAATCTTGAGGTAAAGTCATTATAAAATATATATTATACACATCAAGAAACGGACTGTAGCAGAAAGCGTTTGAAAAAATATTATAATAATTACTTTGAGAATTAATATTATTATAATTATTACATATACACATTTTAAAGCATTAATAATCTTAAATTTTGCATGAATGTAAACATGCGACTACAGAAATTAACGTGTTGCTTTAAAACATCGATAAAGGTTTCGTTCAGTAAATAAGAGTAAATAAAGTCTGTTTTAAATTAATATTACACATGACCGATTCGTCAGTGGCTTTGGTATTTTGACGTCGATAAGAATGTTGGGAATTATGATGATCATAAATATTACTACTGTTATTAGTAATTGAAATACTGACCACTTCAAATTTTGCTGATAAAAATGAAAACTATTTAATATTTGTTGTAGAGAAAAGATTGTGATAAAGTGTGCAATGTTATTACTAGCAATGTAATCTCAGGAGGGAAAACTTAGAAGGGCTTTACTATAGTACCGGAATGGAGGCGAAGGCATGCCTGTATTATTTATGATAGTAGTCAGCTCTCGGATTGTATTCCATCGCACATGCATAATAAGGTTCAGAGAAACGTCGATTTATATTCATTGGATTTTCCTCTATTCGGAATGTAAGTTTTCTTAATCCTCACTTTTGTGGTTATTATGGATACAAATTGAGTAAACGTTTTCAATGAATAATCACATTTTTAAATAAACATTTTACTGAATTTAGAAACATTAAACATTAATATACATGTTGTAAAGAAGATATCTACAGTGTTTCAGAATTATAAAAATGTGTTGAGCCTATTTACGTAATTAAAGTTACTTAATTTAACCCCCAAATTGTGACTTTTCAGATCCATTTGCCAACTACAATAACGACTCCTTGCTTCATAAATATTCCGAAAATAAAATTCCTTATTCAATAATGTTTTTAAACTGTTTCTCTTTTTTTAAAAAAATAATACATTATTTTTAGGCCTGTACATTTCTGTGGCCTATCGCGTACATTAAATTAGCCAGTCTAAATTCAATTTATTTTTAATTATTAGCTTACCTGATTAATAAATACCAAAATCAAGTACAATATTGATATCTTCAGTTTGTCTATCCCTTCAAGAATTAATTTAAATTTATGTTTGTTAAAATAGAGAGTTCTTTCTGGTTAAATCCTGTAAATCACAAGTTTAATTAGTAACTTTCATCAGTAGAGTCAATAATATTTTCTACATATCAATTATAGTAATTGTAACGATTAGACATCTCCGAAACCCAAATTAGTGTTATATAAAACTTATAATTACAATAAAACATTAACAAATATAAATCATTTTGTCACTCTTCTCTAATTTGGACATAGATCATGTCACACAGATATTTATTTATTTTAAATTTTTTAAGAGAATTAAAGAAATATTTATGTATAATTTAATTTCAATTTTCAAATTGCTAGTATATCAAACTTATTAAAAATAAATAAATTCGATTTTATAATTTTAAGTCGTGTTTAATAAAGTAATGTATTTAGAAAATTTTTAGTGAAACTTAAATGGTGTATTGTAGTTACTGGTGTGTAGAATGTCCCTTTTACAGGATGGAAGAGATGGTTTGAAGTCATCGTCGCTATTACTACAGATGAAATACGTAGGAGATCGTCGTGCTGCATAGTAGTGTAGGCATTGTGTAGGGTAAAAATGTAGGAAGAAGAGAGAGTCTTCGCATTTGTACGAAATTTATATTAATTATAAAACATTTTCTGAATTGCCCTAAGAAAATCTTGTTTTAAATTTTGCAGCTTAGAGTGTGCACACTGATGTAGACGGAACAATAAATTTCTGTTCTTCTTGAAACTGGAGCACCAAAAAGGAATCGGGGACTCCTTAGAGGCAAAGAACAGTACGAATGACATCAGTATAAAGAGAGAAGTAGGTAACATAATATACTAGTGATACACTTTTCTATCATGGCATTGAGTAGAGTTAGGAAAGGTAGGCTGCCTTATGTGAGACGTGCGGGATGCAAGAAAAGCAGTGTGACCAGCGCCATGCTTTAGACACCCACTACTACTCCAGATTGTTAACCCAGGAGTTAAATTCCACAGGCTGAGTTTACCTGGGGCATAAAAAGGCAACTTGGTTTTTTGATGCGCCCAAGAATGGAACCGTAGATTACAAAGATGATGCCTTTGTATCTGTAGTATAAATAGATTATTATACACCCAAATTCTTTTAATTTAAAAAAAGGTTTTGTTTTGCTCGTAATTATGTTTTTACTCATTATCATAATTATTTTCTTGTACATACCATTTTACTACTTTTATGAGATATAATAAGTAAAGTTTTTGTAAAATAATGAATACCATGTATAGGCCTACGTTATCAAATAATAATTTACTTCTGCAAGCATATTTTTATCCCTTTATAAACTGTGCAAACGTTACTGGTAGAAGTAATCATTATTTTATAGCAAATAATATATGTATAAATTATTTAATCTACATCCTGCAAGACAAAAAAAATTTGTTTTTTAATACGTTGAAAATTTATTTTTAATGTATATTTTATCAGCTGAGTTTTGGTTAAAATCGTTTTGTTTGAGATGTCATGCCAGCTGCATGACTAAAACACATTAAGAAAATTATGGTCAAAAAGGCAAAAGTTACAATACTTGTAACAAAATTCAAAAACTTATTTATGTTATTAGTATCACACGTATCGAAAATAAGGGTCTGACGAACAAGCAGGAATAAAATGTTTAGCTACAATGAGACCATTTTAAAAATTACGTAGCAGAAAGTTTTATCTTGCATCCGGTGGCTCATTTTATTTCATTACACTTCTCTGTGTAACTCGTTCAAGGAAATAAATGTAACAAAATTTCAGGCCACAATCGTAAGTAACTCCTCCCCGCTTTCCTAACGCAATAAATAATTTCCCTTTTCTAACGTTTCCAGATTCTTGTGCAGATTTCAGAGTAGTACGGAAATGGAACTTTGGTATGATTTTATAACATGTTTTAAATGTAAAAAAAAATTATAATAATTTTATACTTTTCAAATATGCTTATATATTATTTAACTATTAATAGTAACATTTTTGTTAAACAAGAGTTAAACAAGACACACATACTAGAGATTAATATTCGACTGAAATTTAATCACCTGTGTGTGTGTGTGTGTGTGTGTGTAGCGCTTAAAAATCCGTTGTAAAGAAAATAAACAATAACATGACGCTAAATTAGTTTGTTTTCTCCATTAATCACGAGAACGAACTATGTGAGCAATCATAACAATAGAATTTTTACGTACACGGAAATTAAAATTATTTATTTACAACAGAAACAATGAGACTTTAAACAGTTATTAGTTATTACTGTTGGTTTTACGAGTAGCCAGTTTTATTTATTATAGTTGGTATTCATATTCTCAAAATTTCCCAAGATAAGTGAATCATGTCAGGAAATATTTCATTAATCATGTGACAGAGCTTAACATTTTTTAGAGAAATCCTCAAAATATAACTTTTAAGAACAATAATTTATAAAAAATAAACGAAAAATCTTTGTGACAGGAAAGCTTTTACACTTTGAAAGGATCGAATATTTTTTAACTTAGTAAACTGACAGCGACTTAGAAACGAATTACAATAGGAACTACAAGGTATTATAGGCAAGATAGACGTTCAATATTTAAAGTAACTTCCTCTATAAAACATATTCCTATTTAATAATGGTTTTTGCTATTGTTTACGTATAACTGTAGGTGCTTTCAGAGAAGAAATAATATTGGCACAGTAGGAAACAAATGAGAAATTTTTCGATAATTTGACTGTTGTATGAAAATACGGGCGCCGGCCTGTTTGCACTCGGAAAGTAACAAATACTTTCCCCGTGTTTCTTAAGGATGTAGACTATAATTATTGTAGGGTAGGGACCGAATTTAATGCAATATACAGAAATTAAATTTACGCTCATCGCGCAAACAAAAGTATGATTTTATGAGAATAAAAAAGTAATGTTAATGCACCTGGATAAACACGCTCTTTAATTAATATGAAGAGATGCATCACTGGTAACTCTATGTTCTCATTACAGAAGTTGACATTTACAACTGAGTACAGTCCTGTGGCAACGAACTGAATAATTATTATAAAATAATCTTAGTTGATTAACTACACATTTTTCTCAATGGAGGCAATATTATGACTAGTGAGTGAATCACCCAGTGGGTAAATTAGAAGTCTAATGTAACAAGGAATTAAAATAAATAAAACAGACGTAAGAACGCAATACCGAGTAATTTTACATTATTTTATTTTCAAAAATTAACATAAACTTGATACCAAATAGTGTTTATGTTATTTTGAATTGAAAAATATGTGATTGTTTTAGTAATTGTGATGGCGCTTCTGAATCAAGAGTATGATATTTAAAACTACGTAACCACGAAAGTGTACGTAGTTATATATTTAGTGTATGGATACAAAGGTGTCCACTTTGTTCTACAGATATCCTCACGGCAGGAGTGTACAGTCGAAAATATAATTCGCTGCGGAAGCAGATATACTCTCTACCATGTCTGAACACACTCATCACTGTCAAAGAAGGAGAAAACTTTTCCTTCCTACAGTTCAGTTGAACCCACACAAACGTTTGGATACCCAACGCCTGTTACCACCACTAGCTGACCAGCTATAAATAGTAATCAAGATATTGTTGATAAATCTTGTCCATAACGTACGACGATAATCAGATGGATAACAATATATATGTAGAGAAACCAACACAATTATATGTACCTATAGACAATTAGACTATATATGTGTAGCTGTTTAAATGTTCCTATGAATAAATAATCCTATACACGTACAAGTAACTGCTTTTTGAGCGTGTGCTTTTGTGTTGCGAAATCTTCTGAGTATAGGCGCATATTTCTTAAACAAACAAAATTCTACACTATAACAGGCAATGATAACAACAATAGAAATTATTAATTATTTGAATGTTGTAATAAAATAAATAAATGAGTGTGTGTTGATGATAAACTATTGTGGAGTGTGTGACTCCGATGTAATCAAGCCCCTCTGTTTGGACTAGCCAATTTGTAATAAAATAAATAAGATTGATGTGTGAATCTGTAAGTTGTAAGGTGTTTAATTGGTGTGGCTCTCGACGTCTTACTGGTCTGAAACACTTCCTTAAGTTTCCCAGCTGGTCGAGTCCCAATGGTAGCAAGACCGGTCGAGTAGCGTAAAGTTGATGAAGAAATATATATGCTCAGCTTCACCGAAAGTTTCAAAACAAAAATTATTGTTTTGAAGAAAATTAAAAAAAAAATTATGTTTATAAAAAAAAATAATAATAGAAAAAAATTTTAATTTTATTAATTAATTAATTAGGATCAATTAATTAATATAGGGCTGTGAAGTTTTAAACAGTGTAATGCTCTTCTGAAAATTTTTATTAAAGTTTTAGTATAATTTAAATAATCTATCACCACTCATAAGACTGTCTGTAAACCAATCGATATTTGTTTACCTTTCTATTTTTTAGGTTATCTTCACTTACGGGTGGTAAAGTCCTTGTAGATTATCAATTAGAATTATATTATTGGTAATTAGTATTATTGAAGAAATAAAGAACTATTAAGTATTGAAAAGTATTAATGTTTTATTAAGTAACAGCAATATTGACTCTTATCGATTAGTATCGATTCTCAGGATATCGAAAAAAGTTACAAGTATATGTTATAAAAATTATATAGGGTTCTTTAAACAGCCAGTTATTACCAAAGTCAGAGAAATCGGGCTAATATTTAAAAAGTATAACGTTACAATCAAATTAATAGTTATTAATAAACACAGACATTGAATAATAATTTGTAAATATAATAATTGTTTTCACCAAACAGCTGTGATGAACCACGAAGAGGCACTGGAATTGTCAAAGAAAGATGGCTGCCGTCAAGTCGATGAAAATGTTGCTCGTTGCTGCTGCATTCCAAATAATGTATTTTGACGCAATATTTCTGTTCTCGTGTCCGCAAATCTCTTGTTATATGTTGTGTAGTGACTGGTGTAGTGATTCTGGGTTGTATTTAGTGTATCTGTATAATTATTAGTTCAAACACTTTCTCCGATTCCGTCACTAATTTGGTTTAATGTATTATACAGTTTTCTAGTGTTTTATGGTGTTTTTCGGAGTAGATTTATATTGTTCTGTGTTATGGAGTGTTACTTGATCGTTTCTGTTATAATATGATAGTTTCAGAAGTATTTTACAAGTCACTCGCGATTTCACAATAACTCACTATACACTCGCTTTGTATGACGATTATAGGTTAGGTCATTCACGTTTTCAAAGGTATGTCATGTTAACCGTTCAACTACCAATAATTAACTAACTGTTTCCTTCAGTTTCAATTAAACTCTTAGCCCATATAATATTATCCTTAACATTGTTCAAAAATATTTTCACATCCTGTGTACATTTTACTATTTCACTATATGAATGCCTAAACTTTGGTTATTTGTCAATTTTATTCACTAGATTTGATTTAAATTAATCTTTCAGTTCATTCTGGTTATTTTCAGATTAAATAATGCCATTTTATAGTGTTTTCTGTCCAAAAAATAGTAATTTTACTTTCAGTTTGGGTATACTCTGAAGAGTCCAAAACATCAAAATTTACTTCCTGTCATTATATAAATTCAGCCATTTTATCAGTTATATTTAATATTAATAATCCTATATTGTATTAAAAGGTTCCTATTCCCTTATTTTCTGGTAATTAATTGAATTAGTTGTATTCTGAAACATTATTCTGAAATATATGACTCCCATGTCTAAATTTCTGAGTTTAGTCATTTTATTTTTATTTATAATTCTGAATATAATTTATTAAAATCTCTCTAAATGGTATGTGCAATTATATGGCATGATCTCAAGTTTATTTTGTCTAAACCCCTTTTGTTTATTTGCATTTAAATGAGCAATTTCTCTGTTTTGATGAAGTTTGGTTTCCATTCTTTTGGCCTATGATTTTTTAACAATTTTTCTTACAAAATAATTTACAAACAATATATGATGTGTGATACCCTCTCTGACTTTTACAAATAGTATTATAAATTAAACATGCTTTCAAATTACACAAAAACAATTAGTATTGGTTACAATACAAACAATAGTTAACACAAAATAAAGAACATTTTTTTTAAATAAATGGTTGTCTTCAAATCAGACATTTTGCAACAAAATTCCCATTTCCAACATGGAAATATGGTTTACAACAAAGGTTTTGTACTAACTAACATCTTAATTACTCTCTACTATTTACAAGTGGTAATTATTTTTATAGTTCTGATGTTAGTTGTTTCAGACCCAAACAAATGGCCTTATATCTAAAACATTTTTAAACATTCTTGTACTATATACATTAAAACCTTATATTTATATTCTTATTTCTAACTATTATTATAAGTAGGATTCTACAGTTTTTATACAGTCTTTTATACCTTGTCTTTGGGGAATTGTACCCTGTCATTAATAAATAAATAGTATGAACCGTTCACAAAGCACTATGAAATCTGTTTTTCTTTTTTCATGTAAAACAAAAATGTTATTTTAAACAGATTCATGTCTTATGAACAACATATTGTCACCGTACATATTTTAAGTCATTGAAAAATGCATATTTCATTGCATCCAATGTTTGTGATTGCCAAGAATGAAACACAAGGTTCATTTTTTATAATACCCAAAACTATCACTGGTTCACTTTGCACTTATATATTATGTTAATGCTAAATGGTCGTATAGTCTTATTAACATAATAAATTGGTTAGCGTTTTTTCAATGGAGATTTGTTCCATGGGTACTATATTATTGTTTCATCTTAGTTCACAGGAAACTTTTACTTTGTTCACTTCTCTCTCTTAAATTTATATACATGTGGTTTTTATTTCGTTATACTTTTGTTTTTAGATATATATTTTGGGGATATAGGGATTTGGGTGTCTTTTATAAGAGCATGACATCTTCTTCAGGATGCTGCCCTCTTCTTCTTTCTTCAGTCTTCTTTTCTCCTGCCTTCTGGGACTGGTATCTTCTCTATCTTCTTCTTGATGCCATCAGGTTTCTTGGGATCTTCTCCATCTTCTTCTTTAATTCAGAAATACACAACCTGTATTGGTTGATCTTGGCTTATTTTAGGGTTTCTATTCTATTTATTCTCCCTCGTTGTGGGTTTGGTCATATTGTGTACTGCTTTGTTATTTACTATTTTACCTTCCTGGGTTATACCTTGAAAACCCTTGGTTATGAGACTGGTCTTGGATGACTCATCACTAGTAACTCCTTTTATTTTAACTTGTATTTTCTTTATAATAATGATTTCTTTCCACAGTTGCTATGAATTAATCTATTTATATTAAACTTAATGCTTTCTTCCAACTTTAAATATTATAACTTCATTATTCTAATGATCAATTGCCATTCAATATTATGCATACATCTGTCACGCTACAGATTGCTCCCCTCCAGAAGTAATTATTTCAGACATGTTTATGGATGAAATAATTTCTTATGATAATTTCATCATTTCTTATAATTCATTTTCTTCTCCATTTTTATATCGACTTTTTTATATTAGAGTTTTATTAATTTTATATATATAATTATTTGTTTTACTACTGATCCTTTTCGGATAGTTAGTGTCTTCTGAGATATATTATAATTGTAATACATTTTCTTTCTATATCAACTTCGTGTTGTATCCTTGGGATATTAATTCCCTAACATTCCCTATCACGTGGGCTGGGGCAGATCAGAGGGGCACTGTACGCTACATCTCTGCTGGCCATACACCACTTCTATAAATTGAGTACAGGGGCATATCCATCCCTGCTCAAAAAACATAATGCTGCTGGAATTATCTTCAGTCAGTCATTGAATAAATAAATAAAAAGTAGTCTCATTTTCGACTAATAAAAATATCTTTGGATTCTCCACTTCGTAGTCTCTCAGATTATCTCACATTTTCTATCTTAATAAATCTTCATAATCATTATTATACTCATTACATATATATTTTTTCAAACTCTTAACTTGTCTGATATATTTAATTTAATTATGGTTGAATACCTTTCTTTTAATAATTCTGGTTACTGTTTACAGTGTAACTCTCTTTCTTCTCCATCTGAATTCTCTTTATACTTTCTTCTGGTTATTCATAGTATTAGCATGGTCTTTATAAATAGTCTTTCGTATTCATTATTTGAATGGTCTTAATATATTATATTTAATTTTTTAACATTGTATCTTTACATTAGATATACAGGTTGTTATTGATCATTTTATTTAAACATTTTGGTTCTTTCCTTTCTCTTAGAAAGTTATTAATCCGCCTTCGCATTCATTAACATTAATTCATTTATATCATATTTCATGTGGTATTTCTTCTCTTTGCATTTCATATAGGTCTTATTATTACCATTGGTTCAAAATCATCTTCTCTATCTGTTTGGTATGAGTTGTTCTTCTTTGCTCTTAATTAACAGTTTTCATTATCGTTTCATAGGTAATTAGTCTCTTTGCTTCCAAATTTTTTCTTTTCTTGCATACTACACTCTTTTGTGTTATTCTTCTCTACTCCTTCAAATGCTATTGTGAATGTCTAGCATTTATTCTGGATTAACGTTAATTCTCTTTTCTGAATTAATCACTGTATTTTCTTTTCAATTCAATCATAATTGACACATAATTATTTTTTGGAACTTGGTTAGTTTTAATGTAAAATTCAAACTATTCTTTTTATTTAAATGAAAAATATTTCTCATAAATCCTTGTAATATGTTGATCTTATCTTGTTTCAAAGTACTGACGTTCTGTCAACATTCAAATTCTGTTTAATTCATTTATTCCCAGAATTGTTTCATTCAGAATTGTTTATAGTACTGTGATTTTACTATTATTTCTGAATGTTTTGGTATTTCTCCAAATTCAAATTCTTCTTAATTATTTACCATAAAGTTTTCCTCATAATTCAGTGGTAGTAAGCTGTGCTTGCTTAATTTTAAATTTTTTAAATTAAGTTCAAAATTCTCTCTCTTTCTCTTTCTTCCATAAAGTTTTGTTCTAAATTATCAGGTTGTAGTAAGAAGTACTTACTCAATTTTAAATTTTTATAATTATATTTCAATTCAAAAGTCTTTCTTTTCCTTTCTTCCATAAAGTTTGTTCCAAAATTATTAGGTTGTAAGATGTACTTACATTATTTTCGAATTTTAAAAAAATATAAATTCTAAATTCCTTCTTCTTATAATTCTTCAAAATGTTCTTCTCAAAATATTAGGTTGTAAGATGTACTTACATTATTTCTGAATTTTTAAAAATATAAATTCTAAATCTCACAACTCATTCTTCATAATATTTCTTCATAGAAGCTTGATTGTACACTCCTTTGATTTTTCCTGAAACGATTTCCCTCAACTCATATGTATTGTTATGCTTATCATTTATCACAACATATGGGGTTATATTGTACTCTACACTGGCCCATATTATTTATACTTTTGTAAGTTGATCTCCACTTTTTCTTTTCTTATAAATTTTTTTTCTTTTATATACCCAGGAAGATGGACGATTTTCTTTATATCGTTCCATTGCTCATATTTTTATTTGTCATGTTCATTTTCTTAAATAGTCTTCATTCATAAAACCCAGTTTTGTTTCTATGTTTATTCTCCATATCATTTCCTTTCAATGATATTTATTCCGTCTCCTTCACCGTTGTTTTTCACCGTAGTCGGTTATCATGATCTCCGTCCCTTTTCTTGATGGTGTGTGGTATCTGTGTCAACCAGGGTCCATCATCTCAGTTGCTCTTATAAAATTTACCCTAGGGCGCGACACTTGGTTATTATTACTGTTATTATTGTTATTACTAAATTTATCATTATAGTAATTTCGGTTATGTTGGTAAGGTCTGTCATCATTATTGTTGGGATATGGATTTCTCTGACTGTATGGGATATTATTATTATGTTGGTATAAATTGTTTCTATTATATGGATAGGGGTTGTTATTCCTAACGCCGTTAAAATTACCGCTAAACTGGTCATTACTCGGCGGGTTGTTATGGCCGTCGTAATTACTGGGCTGGCTCCCTCTATCATCATATGGTATACACCAATACTTCTCTGGTCCATGTTTTGTATTACCTGACAAATATATGTGAGGATCTTCATCTGGGTTATCACTTATTATTTGTTTATCTGAAACACCATAAGCTGGTTTACCATCACATATCCACTCTGAAGGAATATATTTTAGTCTGACCGTACCCTGGAACTGTCCTAGATGGCACGCTAATGGAATACATTCTGGTGATTCACCTGTGTCATCATTACAGTCTGGTACGATATCACATTTCCATCTTTCTGAAAAACATTGTCCAGTCTTGCGCTGAAATTGGTCTGTTCCACATATGGTATTCTGTTTACCTCTGGTCCTTTCCCATTGGTACACTACTGTCTTGTGGTAAATTATTTTGGAAATTACTTCGATTCTCCTTCTATAATTCCTGGAATTCATGATGTCTTTGTCATTGGTAATTGGGATATTATTGCCATCAATTAACCCATGTTTCATCATCTCCAACTCTTCCTTCGTTTTTATTACATTTCTTGGATACATTCTCCTTTTCCTTTGTTTAATATTTTCCTGGTTTCGGTTAATTTCAACTTCAGGTACCACCATTACTTGTTCCTGCGTTTTATCATTTGGTATTTCTTCTAACTCTCTTTTGTTATCTCTTATTAATTCTTCGATTTTTAATCTGTCCTCTCTCCTTTCTTCGGCCCAATCATCCAGTTTCTTATTCATATTCCTAGTTTCCTCTCTTATTTGTTGGTACATTTCCACTATCTTGTCCCACTTCTCATCTCGTGTAAGTTCTGCCATTTTGTTTGTCGTTGTTCCCTTTTTATTATCTTTCTCTGACTTTATAGCTGCTGCCTAGCTCCAACTAGTGATTGGGCAGAATGTACTGGCCTTCCAATCGCTAATTAAAGCCCCTAAAGTTGTGCGCCAATTTATAAACAAATAAATAAATGAGTGTGTGTTGATGATAAACTATTGTGGAGTGTGTGACTCCGATGTAATCAAGCCCCTCTGTTTGGACTAGCCAATTTGTAATAAAATAAATAAGATTGATGTGTGAATCTGTAAGTTGTAAGGTGTTTAATTGGTGTGGCTCTCGACGTCTTACTGGTCTGAAACACTTCCTTAAGTTTCCCAGCTGGTCGAGTCCCAATGGTAGCAAGACCGGTCGAGTAGCGTAAAGTTGATGAAGAAATATATATGCTCAGCTTCACCGAAAGTTTCAAAACAAAAATTATTGTTTTGAAGAAAATTAAAAAAAAAAATTATGTTTATAAAAAAAAATAATAATAGAAAAAAATTTTAATTTTATTAATTAATTAATTAGGATCAATTAATTAATATAGGGCTGTGAAGTTTTAAACAGTGTAATGCTCTTCTGAAAATTTTTATTAAAGTTTTAGTATAATTTAAATAATCTATCACCACTCATAAGACTGTCTGTAAACCAATCGATATTTGTTTACCTTTCTATTTTTTAGGTTATCTTCACTTACGGGTGGTAAAGTCCTTGTAGATTATCAATTAGAATTATATTATTGGTAATTAGTATTATTGAAGAAATAAAGAACTATTAAGTATTGAAAAGTATTAATGTTTTATTAAGTAACAGCAATATTGACTCTTATCGATTAGTATCGATTCTCAGGATATCGAAAAAAGTTACAAGTATATGTTATAAAAATTATATAGGGTTCTTTAAACAGCCAGTTATTACCAAAGTCAGAGAAATCGGGCTAATATTTAAAAAGTATAACGTTACAATCAAATTAATAGTTATTAATAAACACAGACATTGAATAATAATTTGTAAATATAATAATTGTTTTCACCAAACAGCTGTGATGAACCACGAAGAGGCACTGGAATTGTCAAAGAAAGATGGCTGCCGTCAAGTCGATGAAAATGTTGCTCGTTGCTGCTGCATTCCAAATAATGTATTTTGACGCAATATTTCTGTTCTCGTGTCCGCAAATCTCTTGTTATATGTTGTGTAGTGACTGGTGTAGTGATTCTGGGTTGTATTTAGTGTATCTGTATAATTATTAGTTCAAACACTTTCTCCGATTCCGTCACTAATTTGGTTTAATGTATTATACAGTTTTCTAGTGTTTTATGGTGTTTTTCGGAGTAGATTTATATTGTTCTGTGTTATGGAGTGTTACTTGATCGTTTCTGTTATAATATGATAGTTTCAGAAGTATTTTACAAGTCACTCGCGATTTCACAATAACTCACTATACACTCGCTTTGTATGACGATTATAGGTTAGGTTATTCACGTTTTCAAAGGCATGTCATGTTAACCGTTCAACTACCAATAATTAACTAACTGTTTCCTTCAGTTTCAATTAAACTCTTAGCCCATATAATATTATCCTTAACATTGTTCAAATATTTTTCACATCCTGTATGCACTTTTACATTTTCACTATATGAATGCTTATACTTTGGTTATTTGTCAATTTTATTCACTAGATTTGATTTAAATTAATCTTTCAGTTCATTCTGGTTATTTTCAGATTAAATAATGCCATTTTATAGTGTTTTCTGTCCAAAAAATAGTAATTTTACTTTCAGTTTGGGTATACTCTGAAGAGTCCAAAACATCAAAATTTACTTCCTGTCATTATATAAATTCAGCCATTTTATCAGTTATATTTAATATTAATAATCCTATATTGTATTAAAAGGTTCCTATTCCCTTATTTTCTGGTAATTAATTGAATTAGTTGTATTCTGAAACATTATTCTGAAATATATGACTCCCATGTCTAAATTTCTGAGTTTAGTCATTTTATTTTTATTTATAATTCTGAATATAATTTATTAAAATCTCTCTAAATGGTATGTGCAATTATATGGCATGATCTCAAGTTTATTTTGTCTAAACCCCTTTTGTTTATTTGCATTTAAATGAGCAATTTCTCTGTTTTGATGAAGTTTGGTTTCCATTCTTTTGGCCTATGATTTTTTAACAATTTTTCTTACAAAATAATTTACAAACAATATATGATGTGTGATACCCTCTCTGACTTTTTACAAATAGTATTATAAATTAAACATGTTTTCAAATTACACAAAAACAATTAGTATTGGTTACAATACAAACAATAGTTAACACAAAATAAAGAACATTTTTTTAAATAAATGGTTGTCTTCAAATCAGACATTTTGCAACAAAATTCCCATTTCCAACATGGAAATATGGTTTACAACAAAGGTTTTGTACTAACTAACATCTTAATTACTCTCTACTATTTACAAGTGGTAATTATTTTTATAGTTCTGATGTTAGTTGTTTCAGACCCAAACAAATGGCCTTATATCTAAAACATTTTTAAACATTCTTGTACTATATACATTAAAACCTTATATTTATATTCTTATTTCTAACTATTATTATAAGTAGGATTCTACAGTTTTTATACAGTCTTTTATACCTTGTCTTTGGGGAATTGTACCCCGTCATTAATAAATAAATAGTATGAACCGTTCACAAAGCACTATGAAATCTGTTTTTCTTTTTTCATGTAAAACAAAAATGTTATTTTAAACAGATTCATGTCTTATGAACAACATATTGTCACCGTACATATTTTAAGTCATTGAAAAATGCATATTTCATTGCATCCAATGTTTGTGATTGCCAAGAATGAAACACAAGGTTCATTTTTTATAATACCCAAAACTATCACTGGTTCACTTTGCACTTATATATTATGTTAATGCTAAATGGTCGTATAGTCTTATTAACATAATAAATTGGTTAGCGTTTTTTCAATGGAGATTTGTTCCATGGGTACTATATTATTGTTTCATCTTAGTTCACAGGAAACTTTTACTTTGTTCACTTCTCTCTCTTAAATTTATATACATGTGGTTTTTATTTCGTTATACTTTTGTTTTTAGATATATATTTTGGGGATATAGGGATTTGGGTGTCTTTTATAAGAGCATGACATCTTCTTCAGGATGCTGCCCTCTTCTTCTTTCTTCAGTCTTCTTTTCTCCTGCCTTCTGGGACTGGTATCTTCTCTATCTTCTTCTTGATGCCATCAGGTTTCTTGGGATCTTCTCCATCTTCTTCTTTAATTCAGAAATACACAACCTGTATTGGTTGATCTTGGCTTATTTTAGGGTTTCTATTCTATTTATTCTCCCTCGTTGTGGGTTTGGTCATATTGTGTACTGCTTTGTTATTTACTATTTTACCTTCCTGGGTTATACCTTGAAAACCTTTGGTTATGAGACTGGTCTTGGATGACTCATCACTAGTAACTCCTTTTATTTTAACTTGTATTTTCTTTATAATAATGATTTCTTTCCACAGTTGCTATGAATTAATCTATTTATATTAAACTTAATGCTTTCTTCCAACTTTAAATATTATAACTTCATTATTCTAATGATCAATTGCCATTCAATATTATGCATACATCTGTCACGCTACAATGTTAATAATAATAGTAATAATAATAATAATAATATCATAAATGTCACATCCAAATCGTTGCAATGTGTTTGTTTTAAGTTATCAAGGTTATTATTTTTGTGTATTTAAAGTTTCGACTCTATTTCTCTTTCATCCGTTCATGACCCAGCGTTATGACGTGCTTGAATTATTTCGAGAAGCTTAAATTTGCGTATATTACATTTCAGTGAACAAGTTAAAATGAAGTACTGAAATAAGCAGGTTACCGCGGAAAGCTTCCATTAATGGGAAAACATATTATCGGATCCCTGCATTATTCGGTAATAACCATTAATCGCATTGTTGTGTAGAGAGCATCTGTGTTGGAGTGGGATTGGCCGGGGATAAATAATTTGCGTCCATTATCATCGTTGTTCATCCCATTAATGAGTGTTTGTTAAACCAAGTTTCACTCACACTGAATGTGTACGTATGTGTTTTAAAACGAGTAATTCGATTTTTACTTTCTTTATTTAGCATTTACTTGATTGTGAATACAAAAACGATTTTTTTATGGTAAAGGGTTGCTTGATTTACCATACAGAACGTAACCCTTTGTTACCGGTACGTTCATATTTATTTACCGAACGTAAACATCTTTTTGGTGCGAAACCTAGTTACGTCTATTGAGAATTAAAAAATAATGAAAGTAAACGAACATAGACTAAAAATTGCAACAGAGAGTATTTACGTTTGTAGTAATGTTACAAGTTAGATATCCTACCAAAAATGCCGTTACACGATACATGCTACTAAAACGTTAATTGTAAAAAGGAAAACAAGAGGACTTAAGGAACCAGTATAAAATGTTAGAGCCAGATGTATGTACAAACAATGTAGAAAATGTAATAACAGTATTACACTATAGAAAATATACATAACTTATAATAATTTATATATTATGAATACTTATTACACATTGTGAAGTATTAGACTATTTACACTAAACACTAAAAAAAGAAAATGGGTCGAAAATGAAAGCGTTTATTTTTCTCTTGTTATGATTAATTTGATTATTAGTTTATATCTATTTTTGTTTTCCATTTACTCTACGTTATCATTTCTCATCATTTCTTATTGCAGGGAACACACTATAGGTCTCCTTGTTTATTACAAATACACATTGTTTATATTCTATACATTATTTCGCCACACCCAATCTATTTTGTTCCCTTATTTTATTTTATATTAGAAACGGTGTTCATGATCTGTATGAAAATCTATGTGTAAAATATGATCTATAGAATCAGGAATTGTTCAGTAATTTGGTAAAAAATGAATCACTTTTCCTTAAAATTACATTTAATTTTAGAGAAGAAGTCAATTGTTGGTGTGATTTTTACTTTTAGTTATTTATATTAAATATATTTGTTCTCAAGATTGTTATTTGCATATTAATCTCCCAAGAATTTATTTTCTGTGAAGTTTTCAAATATTTTTATTTATAATTCCATGCTCTTTATGTTCATTCTTACACGTGTATAGCCCACTTATATATATTTAAAACGGATATATTTATCATATATGAGAAGTTACTTGAAATATTTTTTAATATCATAAAACTGTACAAAAACATTATCTATTTAAGCGTTTTAAAATTTGAAACATCTTTGTTAACAATTATTAAAAGTAAATTAAGTATAATATGATTAATGCACTTTTGTTAAGAACGACGATTGTTATCTTAAATTTTAGGTTACTTTATGTAGTGTAATTATCTTAAAACACAGAATTGTTTCAAGCTTTCTTCAAGCACGCATATCACATACTCGCGGTAATTAATACATTTTTTAATCAGATTTTAAAATTCAAGTCCTTTATTTTTTTCCAAACGATAGGCACATCAAATTCAATTGATTAATATTTTTAATAAAACTAGATAAAACTCTAGCGTGAGTGCAATCTCGAGTGTACATGATTCCGTTAATTTTATGTATATACAACATCCCTAACATAAATCCCTAACACGATTGAATACAAAAAGATACATTTCTTAGAGTTTTTAAGGTCACTGAACGCATTTTCTATTTACAGTCGATTAATTCGAAAAGCGTGCTACTTTGATCGCTTCGTATATAACAACCACTCGGCCGTAACGGGATAAGATTACTAAAATGTATCACACACAGGGTAGTCAAAGACTACATTCAGCACTATCCAGCACCTAAGCGTCCACGGATGAAAATTCTGAAAATTTAATGTTTATAAAAATAAACTGTAAATATTAATCTCGATTAATACAAACAAAATGCTTAATTTACACGACCTAAAATGTATACTTTCTCCACAGTATTGTACATGTTAAGATGAACTAACTTGAAATTTTGGATACAATACCTTTTGAAGTAGATAATTTTGCGTAGGCCTAAAAAATATACATTTCGTAAACCCCTTAATTATTATATTTAAATTTAGTGTCAAAAATTGTTAAATTACGTATTCATTTGAAATTGAATTATTACCTGTTACAACTTCTTTTATTAGGCTAAAATACCTCACAGAACTATGAACGCAGACGACCAGCAAGTAACATAATAAATCAGAGGTTTTATTTCACTGTCACAGTAGTCAGATCCTATCATAGATATTTAGATTGTTAGAACTGTGAGAATTCTTTGAAATCTTCGTATCTCTAACAGATTTTATAAGAAACATAAAATCTGTAATCTTTTCTCTATACACATGTACGAAAAACGACATTCAATTTTGTATTTTCATGTTTCCAATTCGAAGTAAATCTCCTTGTACTTTCGATAGTATATCTAAAAAATATTGCTGGTTACGCACTGACATTTATAATTGCAATGCCGTTCTCCAGATACTTCTAGGTAACCATTTAGTGCAATATTTTGTATTTCAGAACCAAAATAGTGTACTTAAATACTATTCTTTTACGTTTCAATATGTTTCTGTCGGGATAACAATTAACATATTTTTAACCAGTTAATTTTCAGTCTAATGTACATTTCACATCTGTCAACTATTGGAGCGTCAGAATAGTCCAACAGCTAGGTCTACTCGTAATTTTTATGTATACTTCCTTCTCATGTAAATAATAAGTGACATGGCTGGCAAAGAAATACCTGTCCGCGTACTTATTAGAAGCTTTTCTACTACTGAAACAAGTACTGGAGGATGAAAAAACAATAAATTATATAAAGAAGTTACGTTTGTATTGTTTAAGCAGTCATAATTATCATAGGGGGGAACAATGTAATATTATAACATTTTCCATTGCCTTAAGTGAATCCTCATAGCGTGTAACGCTGAAAACTAAACTATCATCATCAGCAACAGCAGAAGCAAAATTTACTTGCCTATTACTAAACGAATGGCTCGTCAACGAATGTTCTGAGATATCGTTTCTGAGCTACTCATGTCCGGTGCACTGTCCTACCTTAATATTAAACAGAATATTTCTCTTTTTTAAATATCACTCGTGGTCATTTCGTGTCCCTTGCTTTCTAATCTCGGAATCTTCCTACCTGTTATATTCTCGTCTACAGAAATGCCCTAACCGTCTCCGTTTAACATTATAATTCTGTAAACGATATCGTATATACTAGTTTGGATAAGTACCCAAATATTTTTTATATTCAAACCACGTTGCAGTAGGAAGCACACACCAACTGAAGTTTCATTTTTCAACCAAATAGTAATTTGTTATTTTTCACCATCGTGTTAGCCCCATTTTAAAAGGCGAAAAAATCTTTAGAATATGCAATCCCATTTCTATTGCTACTTATTATTTTACCGAAATAATTTTTTTTACAACTGTCAGAACTTTACGATTAGTTTTTCCTCCTTCCTTATTAAACACTGTTTTTCTTCTGTCTTTTTCATAATTACAGTCATATCAAATTTCTTACTTGACATCAATAATATTCTTCAATTTCCTGCAAGTCTCAGCTGTATTAAATCGTTTTTAATTTCTTTTCCCATTATAAATGTCTTAACGCACACTCCAATACTGCCGAGAACATCTTGCATACTTATTTTCTATTGGGTTTGTAGCGGCGATCTTAGAGTCTGTAGAGGTTTTTCTGTTGCAGACTTATGAAAGTTGATTTGAGTTTGTCATGTGTAGAGGAAGTTACCTTCTATATTACAACGTTGAGATAATACAATCGAATCATAAAAGATAAAGAATCAACTACTCTTAGAGGACCAAATAATTGAATTTTTTTTACTTTATTCCAGCTTTAACTTTAATTGTTATTGCTATTGCATATATTTATCAGAAGATCGCGTATTTGTTATATTTTTTCATTAGCAACAATGGAACGTACTACGTGACACTAAACACGCGGTAACCGTCGAGGCGATTCTAGACGTTTGGCGACTATCTACCGACACTCGGTAGGCGCACTGTTTTCAAGCCTGGGTTTGTAGCGAGTTCCAGGGCGCTTGTAACTACGCATTTATTTATTGGCGTGCCACAAGGAAAGTGACAGATTATTCTGGACTCTCAGCGGGGTATAAATAAGCAGCCTGCGGCCGGGAAAATTTAGTTTCAAACCAGAGATATTAGAATGAGTTTCGGAGTGTTTGTTATTATGACTTGCGGATTAGTGAAAAGTGATTATTGTGTCAATTAGTGCAAAACTGTAATAAGGCGACATTTATTATTTGGGGAACGAATACCATTACTTGTTGGTAACATAATGTTTTAGAAGATGTGTTTCATTGAGAACATTACGTGCAGTAACGAGGTCACATGTGAGATATTACAGGAACGTGAACTACAGCCTCGCTACACACACAGTTTCGTTCTTACACCATTGGACTATTGTACTTGAAGAATTGTATAAGAGCGTCTTTGTTTTTTCTAACTGTTGTTTGTTCCTAATTAAAGTTGTAATTAATAACTTCATTGATGTCAGTTATTATGGTTCTGCTGTACCGTCGTAATACTCTGGTTACACACTACAGAAGTGCAACACACGGAATAGTGAAAAACTTAGTGCAACGGATATAATTTAATCTACCGTGCTTCGTTTGTAACATAGGGGATCGTAAACTTGGGGAACGAATACCATTACTTGTTGGTAACATAATGTTTTAGAAGATGTGTTTCATTGAGAACATTACGTGCAGTAACGAGGTCACATGTGAGATATTACAGGAACGTGAACTACAGCCTCGCTACACACACAGTTTCGTTCTTACACCATTGACGAAAACTGCTAAAACCTTCTCAGCTCGGTTAAAAGTTATTTTTTATGATATTCTTATGACAGGTATTCGCTGCGTGGTTGGAAAAATTCATATGCTCTCACATCCTTTACGCATGAAGGCCCACTGAAAATTATGTTCCAATTAAATAATTCAGTGTTCCTAAGTAATTTGCACTTCGATTTCCACACTCGAACTGCAATTTGAAACGATTCGAGTCACGACTGAAACCACACTTACATATATTAAACAAGGAAATGTGAATTATAAGAATAGATTCTGCAAGTGTAATATATGAAGTTATATTACTAAGTTATATATAAAATTTAACGGATGTTTCAAAGAGATTTCTGTACCTTCAGAGGTTTCAATGTGAATTCTCATTTGAAAATTGTATTCAATATTTCAGTATTAATTCACATGGAAATCTCTGAAGACAGGTTTATATGTATACTAATAAAACTTTAAATGTTATATTTGCAGGAAAAAAATCAATTGGAGAAAGCAAGAAACTAAAATAACAAGTTATTGGAAGAAAAGATAAATAAGAATATTATTTATTTTTATTTTTTGACACATGTAGGCTATACGAACTCACAAGATGTGTAAACATTTACTAGTCGATACGCTTTATATTTCATTACACGAAATTAATCTAGATCTGAAATCGCATACGCTTGGAGCCGTTTTCTGAATCACTAATTTGTATTAGTCTTAGTGTAATAATTATTATGGCAATAATGTTTACTTGTATTTACAGTATAAGCCTCTGTTCGTTTAGCTTACTTTTGTTTTACTCTAAGATCCTTTCCGTAGTTTCGGCCAAAATTTTTTACTCGAAATCGACACATATAAATAAAATAGTGATTTCGCTTATAATGTTCAATATTATATTCATTTTGAGGAGTTAGTGATAATAATGACCTATGACATTAAATCTTTAAGTTTTTTAACCAAAGATACATACGTGAGAATTAAAAACTTTACAAATATATCAATGTAGACTGTTCTAAAAATGAATTCTGAAACAAAATTTGTTTTGCAATTAGACGAATTTTACTAATATGGAACTTAAGTTTTCTTTATAACAGGATTTCAAGTATTTAGTAAAGAGGTCTAGTGTATTCCTCGTTTTACTTAATTGGAAACCCGATATCGATTTGTTTTAATAGCGTACGAAAGGAAACTTTCACTAAAATCAAGGTTATTTAATAGAGTTACCATCCATGTGGGTTTTCCGTCCTATTTTTCATTTATGACAGGGATGTCTGTGGGGAATTCTTCTCAAGTCCGGGTTATTTTCAGTACGTTAGCTATAATATACGTAATAATATACGTTACCTATGTTATTGTATGTTTAAGAATCTTGGTTAGCATCTTTTAAATATAGTTAGTCAATACGAGTCTTTTGAGCATTATGTGTTGTACTTAAATTAAAGTAGTATCAGTTACTTTAAATTGC
This sequence comes from Magicicada septendecula, assembly GCA_034769895.1. NCBI lineage: Eukaryota > Metazoa > Arthropoda > Insecta > Hemiptera > Cicadidae > Magicicada > Magicicada septendecula. The sequence goes on from CM068371.1 coordinate 282,285,188, forward strand.
GGGTAGCTCTACTCGAGGAATTTGAAATATTTTAGCGCGGATCACCTTTTCTGGGGGGACACGACGTAAAAGGTTGGAAGTTGAAGAGAACCTGGAATATATTAGTAAAAAAAGAGTAGCTATTGCCAACTCAAAATTATTCAGTCAATATTAATTTTAAAAAAAGTCTAACCAAAAACGTTAATAAAAACAAAAACTCGTATACATTATGTATGCGGAGTACTTGAAATGCGTTTCCTAGGATTAGAAGGCGAGTTATTAAACTCGCTGAGTTTGTATTTGCTAATCCGAGTCGGAATTCAGTTACCGGTACGTCGGAAGATTTTTTTTTTTAATTTTCAATTTGTAAAATTAATTTTATAAAATGTAATTCCAAAAATTTTAAGTTAATTGGTTTTTACTACTACATTTGAGACAGAAAATATACAGAAATATCTTCTGAACAGAGGAAATAAGAAAAGTACGGACTATCATTAAAACAAAGAAAAACCAATTGTGTAGGCCTATTTTCATTTATTCCATTTAGTCTTACCCATTTATAGCTGTCTTTTACTTACAACTATTTCTTATATAATTTAAATATCGTTTATACCAGAGAAGAATTTTATAATAATTATAGTACTTGTTAGTATAGTAATTATAAAAGCACTGATAGTACATTCTTTACACACATTAAACGTGTACAATGGCGTAATACAAACGCTACTAAAAATTGTTTACAAAAACTAAATGTGTAGGTAAGATGATCGTAATAGTACTAGTCAATGCAGTGAGGTTTATTTATTTTTATTGTTATCTTCAATCGAAAGATTCTGTGTGTTGTAAATTATCGATACTGTGGTTGTCGGAGGAGAACAAAGTTAGAAAGTTTTACTTTCAACTTTAAATAAAGTATAGAAAGATAAATCCCAAGAAACTGCAAGGTGTAAAAGTTTTGGTAGTGTTGAATTAGTTACTAAGGACTTGCTGCTTAAATCATAAAAAATTCAGAAGACAGTAAACATTGTCTGGTACACTTGAATCCCTTTTAAATTTTACAGGGTGAAACATAAGGTTCTTAGTTTTCCTATTTACGCATTATAATTATCATACTCGCTATAAGCAATTGTAATTCATGAAAACAACTTATTAATGTATTCGAATAATAATAGTTAAGTAATTTATTTAATAAATACATATATACAAGTATATTAGAATACAATAAATAAAGACATAAATACTAGTGACCGAAAATAAAATTGTTCGTGGTTACACAGTAATTACTAGTATTGAATTGAGTATTATTGAATACGACATACAATATTTTCTTAAAAGTTAAATTGTTCAAATCCATATTAGTGGATTGCATTTTCCTAATTTACCTCTTAGCCATATTGTTACGACGACACGCTGAGCACAACATCCGTTCGTGGACCTGTTATGAACTGTTCAATCGTCACATCGCAATATGCAAACATAAACAGAAAGACACAATATTATGTACCTTCTAGCGGATATGAGAACATTTTCTCACAATCCGGTTACTCCCTCGATTAATGTAGAAATCTATTCTACAGTCTAACAACTTATATAACGACCTACGTAAATAAGAATTTATGACTTTTGTGTGTTGGGTGAGTTTTCCATTATCAGGAAAATATGTTTAATTGTGAGTGTAAATTACCCAGTAGCGTCTGGAATTTTTCGGGCTGTCGTATTTTCATTTGAATTTTTCGAATTCATGGAATTAATCTTAATATAGGCGGATCTCGGAGGAAAGCTTAGCCCCAAAAGTTTTTAACCAACTACTAATAAATCAAAATATGAAAAAACATATGAAAAATATTTTCATATGGACAAACATGGGATATGAACAAAACATACATATGTAACAATACAACAAAACCAAGTGAAGAATCACATAGCTAGCACGGCTCACGGTTCTTTAAGTAGCACAGTGAGGATTAATCAGTTGTCTACCATCCAGCTGTGATTATCGTGCATTCCAAGTTCCGTGCACACAAGTACCGCATGAACAGTAATAAACCATCACTTTTTAAATAGGGCCTTTCTCCCTTCCACCTCGTCACAATCGCTGAGCCAGAGAGACTCCAGATGCGTTAAAAATTTTCTACCAAGGTTCTTTTGAAAGTAGCCAGCCTATGGTTTTTATTACACCACGGATGATCTTAGATAAGCTTATACGGTATAAACACTGATAGCCACGTAGCGAGCAAGACGCAAATACTGCGAATCGTTGACGCAAGTGATTACTGCCGTATTAGTGCAAGTGCAATGCGAGTTTCGCTATTTTTGTATGCGTACAAATAATTTTAGGAAATACCTTTCTGTTACTTAATGAGTTATATACACTTATGTACAATAAACGTAATAATTTATAATACTTTCACGAATTTCACGATCAAAATGCATGCTATCTCTGCAACAGGATTAGGAATTATTTCATTAAAAAAGTAAGAACAAATGCAAATGCTTAGATCATATGCTACAATTAAACGCTTTTTGACATGAATAACATTTTATTCTGTAAGCGAATAAAAAGATGAAAATGTATGTGTAACTGTTTTTTATTTTAGTACTGTTACACATATTTACGATGGCATAAGCTTTTTCTGGTTACTTAAGCGTACTCAGATATTAACATGTCTCACACGTCTGCTCCGAAATAGTTATATAATAATGTATTTAAATTCTGTATAGTACGTTCATTATTAGAGACCTTTGCACTGCGTAATATAAGACGGTAATTATTTAATACACTGCAATATTCTTACTTCAAATCTTTTATGGTCACATCTTTTGCTGTTGGTTGATATTCAATAAACATTATGTTTAATTAGTATTAGTTTTACTAATGTAAATACAATGTACGGTAAATGTATTGCACAAATCGAATAGTATTATTTTCGTGCTTCTGTGTGTGTGTGGGAGGGTAGGAGGGAGTGTGGATGGCTACATGGTAAAAAAGAAAGAACAGAAAAGGGGAGAAAGAGAGAGAGGGAGAATGACAGTATAAGATTATAAAGGAGAGAACCCAATATAGAGATTAGAGCTTTGTGGAGAATAAATGGATTTTATCTTGATGTGTATTAGGAATGGATGAAAATTATTACAGACAATTTTAACTTACAACTGAAGAACGTTTTTTTGGTCAGTTGATCAGAACAAGGAAAATAGAACAAATACAGACACAATATGGACGGAAATGTTTAACCAGAGTTTCAACCAGAGTGACAATTCGGGCTATGGACGCAGTAGTCATTTAAAGCTTTTGACCGCATACAATAAAACAGAATAAGAGGACAATATATAACATCGTGATGCAATTGATTATAGGCCTAATCACATTTGTCAGTTTAGTGACTGGATCACCATTAATAGCAGCTTTTAGTTTAGAAAAACAATAAAAATTGTATACTGAATTCGAATGTAACGTAACATTTATTTTTCTTAAAAAGCTAGAAAGTCTGAAATTTGACTTAAAAGTTTGTTGTAAGAAAGAAGAATTCAAACGTCTAAATAAATATTTTCAACAGTAAGTATTTAGCCAGTGTCAAACTAGCTAACTCAGGCATTTATTATTTAAGAGTAACGAAGTAACTCTCCAGAATAATATGTCCCTTAAAACCGTTTATCGGCTTTACAAACCGAAGCTTTCATTACTTCTTTACTTCGATATTTTAAGAACGTTGTTATTTTAGATGGTAATTAAAAGATAACACACATGCCATATGTGTGTGTGTGTGTGTGTGTGCGTGTTTTACTAAACCTCAAACACACCTCAAAACCTCAAAACAATAAAACTAAAAACCTAAATTCGTCAATGCCCTATATAATATTTTCAAGGTGCCCTGTACCTAATAAGCGTTTTTAAAGGTTGAATTTACACTGTTTTACAGTGGAGTTAATGGGAGTTTGCAGCCCTGACGTTTGTATGTTAGTATACGATTACGGTTATATTATATGTGGTAATTGTACAAACATGAGGAGTTTATTCTTTTCACGGAATTTACTCAAGCTTTGATACATTCAGATTGACTAAATTTACAGTGCTCATCATCATAGGTTCATCTGCTGTATAGCAGGTTTTCTTTATGAACTCCTCCACTGTTCTCTGTCTTCTGCCAGCCTTTTCGTGGTAGTGTAGTTTTCTACCTTGATGTTGTCCATCAACTGTCGTCCCTTCCTTCCTCTTCTTCTTTTTCCGCTAACCATGCCTTCTAGACTGTCTTTTACAATAGAATTTCTTCTTAAACAGTGTCCTATCCAGTTCTTCTTTCTTTTCCTTACTGTTATTAATATTTCTCTTTTCTCTCCCACTCTTCTCAATACTTCCTCATTCCGTACTCTGTCTTCCCATTTAACTCCTTCCTTTCTTCTCCACATCCACATTTCAAAAGCTTCAATCCTTTTTTCATCTTCCTTCCTTAAAGTCAAAGATAGATAAATCGAATCTAGCCAACACAGTGGTTAAACTTTTTGGGTAAACTAGAAAGCCTTTCCAAAGTTTGCGTTGTTTTACGAATTATTGTGTAACCTCTAGAGTTTAACCGCTTTGATGTAACTGTTTAAATCAAGTAGAAACGGATGAAACCAGAGTCTGTTTGTAGTAGCGTATGAAGAGACAAAATATACGACACAAGAAACTAAATTCTGCTATCGGCACAGCGTGGTTGAACAAAAACGTGTAAATAAAGCCAACGTGTAACGTGTGTGACACGTTAAAATGTAATATTTTATACTGTGTAAATCGAGTTTCATTGCTTACGGATTCTGTGTACGTTTTCCCCTTACATTGTAGCCGCCCGCCACCAACAAACATACACAATCACAAAACTCAATATCGAGAGCATACACGCATGAAGGCACACGTAAAAATCGCTGTTGAATTTACACCAACATATTTTACGTTGGTTCATATTTTCTTTGCCATGCTGCCTTTCCACAATAACTCTCTCTCTCTCTCTCTCTCTCTCTCTCTCTCTCTCTCTCTCTCTCTCTCTCTCTCTCTCTCTCTCTCTCTCACTCACTCACTGTCTCTCTTTCTCTCTATCTCTCTCTACCTGTTTTTCTATCTTTTCCTTTATTATTTTTGAAATGCGACGCAGAACGCACTTAATGCGTCAGCGAAATATTTTAGAATTAAAAGTGGGGTGCTCAATACCTGTTTTTTGAAATATCAGTATGTAACAACACGAAGAAAATGATGTTTTCAAAAGCAATTTATTTTAAGAAAACAACGTTTCTAATCTACTTATGAATTCAGCATCTGAAGGTTTATGTTTTCATAAGTATGCTTTGTACAGTGTAAAACAATAATTAAAGATTTGATTAAAATTTAGTTTTCTAGTAGAATTGATTAGTATGTAAGGAGACGTGTGTCAACACAAAAACAGTTGTTAGAAATCACAAAATCAAAAGTTATGAGGAGCTACGAAATTACAAAAATATTTATAATATCGTTTACCTCTTCAGTGAATAAGCTTAAATATAGCTTTGATATATTTTATAAATGTCGATTAAAATTATGACTGCCTCCAACGTCATATTAAGTTCATACCAGAGGCAGTAGAGTAATCATACACCTCATTAATCATTACAACATTTAAATCTTCAAACCCAATTAGAAAATACAATTACAATTGGAGAATGAACCATTGTAAATAAATTACAATACTTATGAAACAAATTAAACACTGTCACCAAATTCACTAAGTATTATAAGGAACATTTCATTTTCTCCTTTATCTTTTTGTGGTTGTGAATTCCGTCATTGGATCCTCACCTCTGTCAAACTCAGTCTCCATTCTACACTGCTGCCCGCCAATTCAACAACAGGGACCTCTTTTGCACTTGCCCGTACATCGTCCCTCTATATTTGGTATTCTCCCGCATCTGTTATCTTTCCACACAATCATGAACACATGATTACTTAAAGCCATATCTCGTGGGCATCCGCGCTACTTCAACACATTGATTTCATGTAAAGCATTCGGGACGTATATATAGCAGCTGAGCAACCACACAATTCAGCTCACAGTTCTATAGCCTATATTGTTACTATAGCCTATAGTAGTTTGCATTTTTACTTTTTATTTGCATATTGATTGCTCTTTGTACAGCCCTAATAGGTGTGTTCCGTGGTATCAGGCATAAGCGATGTCAATAACCACATGGTGAATACTGCAACACAAAAATATCAAAATATTTTAGACAAATCTAAAGATTCTTTTCCTTATCCGTGTTTAAATTTTGTCGGTTATTTACATCTCCTATTCTTAAATGGTATTTTGACATACACCATGCGCATTACAAAAATGCAATGCTTTGTTTAGTAAACTGTTCATAAATACCACATTTTTATATAATATTGAAACTTTCTCTTGTGAAACTTATTTGTCTCTTTCATCGAACGCGTTTCAGCGTCGTATTCGCCTTCGTCAGCTTAGAAACAGACTGCCAGTACTTAGTAACGGTTGTTGCTTGGAAGGTATAGTGGGGGTGGTGTGTAGAGGAAGGGGATTGGCGCGGGGATCAAAATTATTGCTTGTTTTTTGTATAATTGTGTCGAAAAGTGTATGTGATTAACAACAAAAACCACAATAGACACATACGTGACATAATTATAGACACCGAAACAGCTGTACAAAACACGCATATTAATGACCAGGACCCAATACGTCACGACATAAAACGTAAGCTCCAACGCACACATATACAACCGAAAAGACACAGCAACGAGATAAAAACGCTTAACAATGTAAAACAAAAGTTGCATGAACACAACATAACAATATTAAAAGCTGATAAAGGGAACATAAACGTCATAATAGACAAACATCAACTTAACACTAAAATTAAAAATTTCTTCAACGAAAATAATATAACGGAAATAAATAAAGACCCCACACTAAAATTTCAAAAACAGATTAACAAATTTATAAACAACACAAAACATATAATCAAACCTGAAAGCACCAAATACCTAAAACAAATAAAACCTAACTCCCCTATACTAAATGCATTACCAAAAATACTCAAACCTAACATTCCCATCAGACCATTAATAAATAACACACAAGCTCCCTCCCACAAAATCGCCAAACACTTAGACAAAATAATCAGAGAAAACATTAATCTCAGTAACAACACATCTATCAAAAACAACATCGACCTAGTCAAGAAAACTGAACACATCCACATCCCACACAACTCAACACTAGCATCTTTTGATATCACCAATTTATACACCAATGTCCCAATTCAAGAAACCATACAAACACTAGAACAATTACTCAGACAAAACAACACACCTGAAACACACATACAAGAGATCATCACACTTACCAAAATAATAACTGAACAAAATTACTTTACATACAATAACGAGATATACACACAAACAGACGGTCTCCCGATGGGATCCCCCATATCAGGAATACTGGCAGAAATATATATATACACAACATAGAACAGAACCACATAATAAACAACAACAAATACACCAACAAAATCATTTACTGGCACAGGTATGTAGATGACATATTACGTTTATTCAAAGGCAACACAAGACAAGTTGAAAACTTCCACAAGTACATAAACACAATACACCACAAATTAAAATTTACACTGGAAATTGAACAAAACAATAGTATAAATTTTCTAGACCTAACAATTAACAAAACTAACAATACACACACGTACAAAATATACAGAAAACCTACCACAACTGAGATGGTTATACACAACACATCAAACCACCCAACACAACATAAACATGCGGCCTTCAACCATATGCTCCATAGACTAACTAAAATACCCTTAAGTAAACAAGATTATACTGACGAACTCAACACAATCAAATACATAGCAATGAAAAACGGTTACAACCCCAATTTAATAAACAAACTACACAAACGCATCAAAAACAAAAATAACAAAACACAAAATACCAACAACACACAACACAATAAATAGATCACACTCACATACCATAACTCCAACACACACAAACTTGCCAACACATTCAGAAAACACAAGTACAAAATAGCATTCAGAACTAACAATATCATCAAAAAACACATCAACGATACAAACACGGACATAGACAAATACAATAGAACAGGTGTATACAAATTAAATTGTAATAACTGCAATAGTTTCTACATAGGCCAGACGGGAAGATCTTTTTCATCCCGTTACTCTGAACACTTAAAGGCCCTCTCCAACAACAATATACATTCTGCGTTTGCCACACACATACACACACATAACCATAGCTACACCAACATAGATACTAATCTTGAAATATTACACCTCTTACCCAAAGGTCGAAAACTCAACACAGCTGAACAGTATGAAATATAGAAACACCACACAACACAACCAAACAACATACTAAACGACCAATTACAATATAAATCACATACACTTTTCGACACAATTATACAAAAAACAAACAATAATTTGGATCCCCGCGCCATTCCCCTTCCTCTACACACCACCCCCACTATACCTTCCAAGCAACAACCGTTACTAAGTACTGGCAGTCTGTTTCTAAGCTGACGAAGGCGAATACGACGCCGAAACGCGTTCGACGAAAGAGACAAGTAAGTTTCACAAGAGAAAGTTTCAATATTATATAAAGTGTAGTGCTGTGAAAGAAGATGATGAACAAACAAGACAACTAAATACCACATGTTCGTCCTTGAAGATTTTCTCAGAAATATATTTTACTCAGGTATGTATACGCTCACATACATAAGTTTCTTCTAACAATTTAGAATTTATGTTTTCTTTAACCACTAAATGTTAGTGTCTCATCTAATTACGTGTTTTTAAGAAAGAAAAGAAATATCAGAATAAGTAAGGCAGAAATAATAATGAAGGTAATTTGTCCAACAGATAGATTATGATACGAAACAATAGAGCTACAAAGGAAGCTTAAATCAATAACAATTGCCATGGAAACAAGATGTCTTAGAACAATAGAAAGCAACCCATGGAGTAATATTAAGTTTTAAGCTGAGTAATCTGTGTGCCCGTTCAGCCGGCGTGAGGTGTGCACCTTGTAGCCTACACGTGCGCTTAATGTTGTAGTTTCATTAATTTATTCAATGTGTGTTTTGCGTTTTAATATTTTTAATGTTTGACGATTCATCCTCAATTGAGGTTGAAGAGTATGTGTTTTACTCCTGTAGATGGGACAAGCTGTCCCGGAACATGTTGAGTTAGTATAACATCATAAGTATAAGAATTAAGCCTCTGACGGTGAGTAACGTAGTTTGTTTGAACCCATGGAGATAGAACAAGAACAGATGTTCAGATCACTTAAGTTTGAAAACATACACACAAAAATGGAAGGACAAATAAAGCGATTTGGACATGCGTATGTGTTGCATGGAAGAGAAAAGAGTCACACAAACAGTGTATAATACAAATTGCAAAGGATAAAATTCATACAGAGGATAACAGAAGACACCGAGAGAAAAGACAACAACCAGATTTCATAGCATGTTTTCAAGGCACAATATATGTTAGCCTGTATATGTAGCTTGTATCGCTGAGGTCAATGTGGCATGAAACACGATAGCCCTACACCACAAGACTAAAATAAAATATTTTGCGACGTTACAATTACAAATCATAGATTACGCATGGTTTCAGAGGGTACATCGCTGATACTCACCTGATGTCTCTTGCGAATGTCGAATAAACGTCAGTTATCGATTATATATAAGTCGTAACAAGCAGTTAAAAATAAGTCAATACTTTTCCCGTGACAGTGTAAACGAAACTTAAGTATTTTATTGGTATAGAATGAATGCAAATCCTAAAGACGCAATGTTACAGATAGCATCGCGGGACATCTTCAGCCTTTACCACAGTACTGACGATAACAACCCACGTTCAGGAGGTCTCGAATTCTTTGAATTCCACTGATTATGACAGCCAGTGGTGCTGTCGAAACTTTGGCTTGTCTTTAAACCGTAGACCACGGACAAACAGCCCGGTAAACTCTTCTAATACAACTAATATAATAATATTATTACATTTATATATTAATTTAATATATTTATATTTCCTCAGTTTTTCTTGTATATATATTAGGCTATATTATTATTAATAATAATACAACGTTTTGTACAAGAATACATTTATTATTATTTTCTGAATATTACAATGTTTCAATACTATTAACTATCATCATCAGATATTGGCTACTATATAATTTATTATAGCACAGCAAAATTCGAATAATATCTGAAAAAAGAAACGAGATAACTTAAGCTCCAAAACACATGTTCCAAGTAACATATGTTCTTCAAAAACACAAGTAATTTAAAATTGAAAACATTTCAAAACTGTCATGTTATCTCGCAATTCTTACTTGAGGAAAAGGTTGTTAAGTGCACTCCCTCCTTTGTTAAATTAGCATTGTAATGCGGTGTCCTTGAATTGTAGTTGCTAATTAGCTACAGGAAAATCCTACTTTATTTAAAATTCAAACTCAACAACGTTTTCAGTGGGGTGAATGCATGAAAGTTGAACCCACACATTTTTTTATTTTTATTGTAACCTCATGTTGTTTAGTACTCGAGAAACGTACCTTCAAAATGTACTAGAGTCCTAAACGGCGAAGATTATTCTGTATTGTTATGTTATTCCCAACACGTATATCTTACGTACAAGACGTTTTATCATGTTTTTGTTAATGTTACGTACTTTATTACCGAAACACTTATGCAGATAATAATATGATCATACAAGGAATAGTATCATTGCAAACACTTACTTTTCATTAAGTGTATCTTTATTTTGTAATCTATTGTTATATATTTCTTACAGGTTTCTATATTATGAATAGTTCTTTAAATATTAACTACTTCTGCAGTAAAATTGTTATTGTATTTGCAGAATTATTGTATTGTATTTTTTTCTTTTTGTATCGGCCGTCTAAGGACCACATGCCAATTTAAATTCTTTACTCTTTGTTCCTTTCTTTTTCTCCAATATTCTTTCATCTTTTCACTGTGTCTCTTCTTCCTGTCTTCAGTCCACTTTGAACCTGCGTTTTTCTCTCTGCTACCCTGGACTCCTTCCATTTTTAACACTTTTGCCCGAAAAACTTCTCTTTCAATTGCTTCTTCTGCGTGTATATTATTTTTTTTAAATCCTTTTGGACTTATTTAATCCAACTTGATGTTGACTTCATCCCCTACAGATATTTGAAGATTTGCTTTGTCAACCTATTGTCGCTCATAAAATAATAACTGTGCAAAAAGAAATAGTCTTCTTTTTCTCATTGTTATTGTATTGTATTATTATTATTGTATTTTAATTTAGTGACAGTGTTTAATTGTTACATAAGAATTGTAAGCAATAAGTCGTTCATACTTGGTAATTGTATTTTACAGTTGGGTTTGAAGAATAAAATGTTGTAATGATTAATTTTTCACCTAGTAGTTAATTTTACATAATTTTACTTGCAGAAGTAGTTAATATTTGAAGAAATATATATATATATATATATATATATATATATATGTTACAGTGAATATTGAAAACTAGTAAAGGTTAACAATGACTAGGGATTGTCAACATTCACTAAACTGGTCAGTGGAAGTTGATAGTCAAATTGAGCTGTCAACTCTCACTAGTAAGTGTCGGCCTTCACCAGCTGCTTGCAGAGAATGTTAAAAGTAGATCAGTTGTGTGCGTCATCGGTCTCCATCCCCACCATCTGACGACTGAAGATTGTTTCCTGCCCATTTATTGTTTTGATGCAGTTGCTGTAGGTTATTGTTCGTTGAGTTGTTGAGCTTGTGTTTTTTATTGTTCAAAGTGTGTATAGTGTGTAATTTTGTAACTATGTCTAAATCCGTGCAATTTTATGAACAACTTAAAAGTGAACGTAACTTGTCTAAAGTGAATTCTGTGTCCATGGATAGGGTTAAGTATGAATTTCGAATTAATAAGGCTAAAAGCGTAAAACCAAAACCTAATAAGGAATGGAACGATTGCATGAAAAGGTACAATATTATTGAAGTAAATGGAATCACAAAATTAATATCACCAGTTGCAGAAGAAAATAGTATCAAGTATTTTGTATATGATGAAGAACTTTTTAAGTGTTGAATGACGCTCATATTAATACTGGTCATGGTGGTCGCGACCGTATGCTAAAACATTTAAAAACTAAATACGAAAATATCATCTACAAAGATATATTCATTTATTTAAATATTTGTGAGCCTTGCTTGTAGAAGCAAAAGAGTCAGAAAAAAAGAATTTTAGTAAAGCCAATGCTATTTAAGGATTTGAATCATAGATGCCAAGTTGATTTAATTGATTTTCAATCGCAATCGGATTGTGATTATAAATTTATATTAGTATACCAAGATCACCTAACAAAATTTATTGTACTTAGACCGCTCAAGTCGGCTGATGAGGTTTGTGAAAATGTAATAGAATATGTTTACATTGTTTGGTACACCTTAAGTATTACAGTCTGATAATAGCGGGAAGTTTGTAAACAAAATTATGAATAAATCAGTTGTTTTGTGGCCTAATTTTAAAAATGTCCACGGCAAACCTAGGTACTGTGAGAGCTAAGGAAATGTCGAGAGAGCTAATCAAGACGTGGAAAACAAGCTTACGACGTGGATTCAAGATCACAAAATATCCCACTGGAGCCATGGTTTGAAATTCATTCAACTCATGAAAAATAGTGCACAGTGGTATAAAAAAATCACCATACGAAGTGATGTTTGGTTGTCCACCTGGGCACGGATTAGCTTCTTTGAACATACCTATTGAATCCTTATCTAACGTGGAATCTGAAGAGGACCTGGAAGCTGTATTTAAGCAAATTAATGTTGGCGGTGAACAGGAAACAGAAGAAACTAAGGTAGGAGAAGATGAGAGCCCTGATGTGATGAAACAAGATGAGAGCCCCGATCACTCAAATCGTGTTATTAGTGAGTGTTCTTAGTGTTGGTGTGATATGGTGTCTGTAGTTTTAGTTGATTAATACTTAAAAAGTCGTGTATACAAAAGTGGGTGTTGATACACAATATAATAAGATGTCAAAGTCACCAAATCCTCTTCTTTGTATGGTTCGTGGTCGAAGATAGGGCCCACGTCCGCTTCAGTCCTTCTCCCTGGTTCTTGGGTCTTCTATTTCATATAATGGATGTTCTTCACTTGGTGTAAAAAGTTCGTGTTATGTATCTCTATCTGTATCAATATGTCTGTAACGTGTTTTCACAGTTTATTCTTAATTATGTTAGACGTTTTACAAACGCGTCTATACGCTATGACCGTTGTTAAAGAAGTCCCATTTTATTTATCCGAAATTTCTGGTTGCTAAGGGTAAACTTGGAATCTGGTTGGTTGATTCGGATATACATTGTCATATACTTTCATTATTTCAAAATCTAAATTTGTTCAAAACCTTTAAATTAGTATAATTTTTCTGTACTGATTGGGAATTTAAAACTATTATCAGCATTATTTTGATCTTTACATTTGTGACATATAGACACTAAACATGCCTACTTTTACTTAAGAACTACAGATGTTACAATTTTGTTATTTCAATTTTTCTTAAATAACTTGAGATGTATTATTTTGTTTCTAGATTCGTTGTGTACACTATTAACCATAAATATATTTATCCTTCCACATTTGTTTTACAAAATCCCTAACATTATTATCTAAAATTTACAAAAGTTGGTTTTACCTGGCCTATGTACTGGTGTTATTTTCATCACCATGTTTAAAACCTTTAACAGTTAAATTAACTTTTAACAACCATAAAAACTGTTTAACATATAACACTATCTTAACAAAACAAAAAGATATACTATCCTATTAGTTTAATTTCATGCCCACATGGCTATGATTTTACTGAACCTTTGAACAAATAAACTGTTTTTTACTTAAACTATACAATTGTTTAACACTTAGCAATAACATCTTTTTATAGTCTACTTTGCTTTGCCAATCAATTGATCACTGTTTAACACCAGTTCAATGGTGATATAATTGTTAACATAAAAATGAAATTAACATCAGTTAATTGATATTCTCTTAAAACAACTGCTTCACCTGCTACATACAAAAAACAACATAAATACCATGATAATAAAACAACGTGATAAAACATAATAACATGCACATTTTTATAAAATAAATTATGCACTAATTAATTAGTCTTCTCTCAGTTAATTCATTAATTATTCTAAAACTGTCTATGTTATGTTTCACATTACTTGTCACTATGTTTATCGTTTACCCTTTTCACTGAACACTTAATAGTTTGTATTTATAAACATACTTATTGGTTTTTATAGGTTTTTACATTTTATTGTCATTAAAAGAACTTCACTCTTGTTATCAAATGTTACTGTGGACAAGTTATTATTTGTTGTTTTCTGGACAATCTTATGATCACTGTCTGTTACAATTAGTTGTATGGTTCAAGTATCTACAATAAGGTTTGTTATATTTTCATTACATCATTTAAATTAATCATTTACTAATATTTCTTTTACATAGTATTACATGTTTGGGCCTATTATCCCTCAATTTGTATTTTGATTATCTTGATATTATGATACATTGAATGAAACTTTTTGTTTCTTTATAGTACTGGGTCATAAGCCGTCTGTCTTTATAATTATTTATTTTGTCATTATTGAAAGTTCATGTCATAATCGGGGTTGAATGTATTTTGCATCACTTTGCCTAAATCATTAATTTTGGGTACGGTCAGTTGTATTACTAGTCAGTCTGAAATGGTTAGTCGTTCCTCTTCACGATCATCTTGGAAGATATTGTTCTCCTTGTTTAGCTTCTTATCCAAAGTCTTCATTAAATCAAGTACGATATTAAGTTGTTTCAAATGTAATGTTACAACGTGTACATTGAACACTTCAATGTTTCGGTGTGGCAAGAGCTGTTACTGTAATTAGACATGTGTTTCTTCCTTATCTATGGGGAACAAATTATACAAGATTTGCAACAAGTATAGTGATAATATAGTGAAGAGTAGTGGAACATGTGCGGCTGACTCCATTTGGATTACAAGCTGGTGACTCAGTAGCTGCTTTAACGAGAGAGAACGTAAAGACTAGCTCAGTAAGTAATGGATGTTACTACACCAATATGTTACTGAAAGGATAGGAAACATCAAAGGACGTGTGCGCCAGAAGTACACTTACCAAGTAAATGCTCACTTACATACCCGTCTTCGCGCACACGTGCTCTCAACTTACACATTTGTCACGTAACAAGGAAATTCTCGTCACTGAACACAATCGAACACAGAAGTACGTGTTTGTTAAAGTGCACAGAACGTTTTACTTGACTACAGGGTGACATACTTATGTATGTACAAGTTAAAGCTTGGAAGTATGGTTATTGATGTCCCTAGTGCAAAGTTCTATATAACGAAAGGGTAAACTAGTAAGCTCCCTGAGCTACAGAGCTCGATGTCTATTCTGAACGAAGTAAATTTATTATAACATAAATTTCAATAATAGATAATTTTTTAATTAAGATAAAAATTGCAAAATCCCAACTTGTCTGGTAATACAACAATTGTAGAGGAAACACTCATACAATAAAAATTAAAAATTCGGAATATTCGGAATTGGGTTACAGTTCGTTTCCGTCTGACACCCTGTTGGACTTTTACAATTTTTTTCAAATTTTTGTTCTCCTTTTGGGCTCTGGGTCCCTAAATTTTGAAATATATATATATAAAATTGGGTTGCTACAGCTAGTGCCGTCTCCCTTCCTTCAATCTGGCTTTCCAATTCTCCCGATGTTCCCATTGTTCTTCCTCAAGTCCTATACGTTTCATAGATTCATCCACTTCGTCCCTCCAGGATCTTCTCTGTCTTCCCCTTTTTCTCCTTCCTAATGGACTCCATTCCGTCCAATCTTTTTCTTCGATGTAGTCAATTACACTTCTTTCCGTTCCATTCTTTTTCTGATCTCCTCGTTTGTTGTTCGGTCTGCTCTCATATTCCACAGCACCTCCTCCAATATTCCATCTCCGTTGCAAGAATCTTTCTTTCATTCTTTTTGTTAATAACCCATACTTCCGCTGCATACATCATAATGCATTGGACTATGGTCTGATATATCATTTTTTTTGGTGCTTTTTCTAATCTTTTTGTCCCATTTAACACTGTGTAATTGTCTAATCCCTGTTCTAGTCTGCCCTAATCCACTTTTTATTTCCTCTTCCGTTGTGCCTTGTTTTACTCAGTGTAAATCCTAGGTACTTGAATTTGTCTGCTCCTCTAATTTTGAAATTTCCATATCCTAATATTAAAGACAATATTTAAAATTATTTTTAATTTGATGCCTTACACGAATAATTGCGATCCTTCACCCAGCTTTCAGCCCTGACGTTCAAAATTTTTGAAATTTTCAAAAATGAACATTTTTTTAGATTATGATTAAAATCTCTTTAATTTGATGCCCCACGTGCGCTTTTACGACTTTTTCCACAATATTTGCTCCATCACTATTGCCTTCCGCCTACCCTATTTTTGGAAGCGATTAATATTAAGAAGAAGAGGTCTCTGTAGAGTAAAAGTATGAACTTGCCTCCGAAGGTTTACGAAAATCGGCTGATGCGCTCATAAGTTATCGTGAGACATACTCCAAACAGGCGGACAAATAATCAAATGCTAAACGGTCGAGTCAGAACTGGGAACTCGCTTCACCCGTTCAGTGAAGAAATCTTCCTTGCTGCCACTAACATTAAACTTATAAAGTAAACATACGATCTCCCTGCTAACGCAGTAATAATAATAAGGCACGGCTGAGTGCCCCATCACTAGAGGCTTATTTCTTTGGGCTTTTATTTAGGCCCTATTTTATCAATTACGCATCTTATTTAACACATTTTGTTTCTAACCATATAAGATCTTCTGCCTATGCCCTATACAGCTCTATACCCTTCATTTCATGACTCCATGATTTCAATTCTTTGTCCTTGTTTTCCTTCTACAAACACTAAGGTGAAGAGTTTTTTCCTGCTGATCCCTGCGGTTATACGAATTTTTGTTATCCCATGTTTTACACACAGTACAGCCCCTCGAATATTTTCATATTTGCACACATTAGCACAATAGTAAAATGTTTACACACTTCTAAAAAAAATACATTGCAAGTGTTTTTTACGGTATTAATCTTTCCCAATATCATGCAAAAGAATTATGTTATGATACCTTAGTAGCATATAACTGTATATAACTTAGTCAATTTTCAAATACTGAATCACATTGATTCTAAGTCAGTGAATCTTGTTTTCAACGTTTAAGGGAGTGCTAGCATACGTATTATCTGTTTGTATTTGCAGTCAGAATACAAAGGGAATGAACAACAACGAGTGCCAGTCCTACGTCTGAAGACGCGACTGTCTAATGACATTATTTGTTTAAAAGTACAGATATTACAACTCTTTTTTACTGATATTTAGTTGGTCTACAAGACAGCTACTTATAATAAAAAACAGACTCTGATTCTGAAAATAAGGTATACGGGAAAATATAAATGGTACCTGTAATTCATATAACTGAGGCAAATATTCAACTGGTAGATATACATGAAAAGGTATTGACTGTTTCATTTCTGGGAAGCGCTAAACGACGACGTGGTCACTAAAGTTTACCGTCGCACAGGAAAACTACCTTCTGTAAAGATCTGATGTTTCTCAGAAAACAGTCTGCTATTAACAAGAAAAATGTTCATGTAGTTGTTTCTGTGAAAAGCGGCTTTGTGATAGTTAAAGCTCGGACCCAGTTGATGGCGCAACTAACGCCTAGCTAGTGGCGTTCCTTTACCAACAGTCGAAACAATACAAACAAAGCCTAGTTAAAGTAGGCCTATACAAACTTTTACTACAACTGTTTGCATACTAAGATACGATTTCAGCCGCTATATCGTGTGTAAAATTTGGGCAACAAAAATTCATAGAACTGCAGGAATAATCAGCAATAGACTGTTTCGCATTAGCGTCTATGGAAAGAGGACAAGAACAAAAACTGTTAATCATTGAATTTCAATGAAGAGGCTAAAGAATATTGTATGGAGGGATAGGGTAAGGAATAAGGTATGTGATTTATAAAACTGTAAAACCCTCATAACATAGTAGGCCTACTTACAATAATGGGGGCACTTAGCCACGCCCAATAATTATTACTGTGTAAACAGTAGCTATGTATAATTAAGCAGGCAGACTCAGGTGTTAGAGAGAAAAGTTGGTGAGCTACAAAGACAGGATTGAAGATATACAGGGATTTTAAGCAAAGTTGAAACTGCGGTGCGATTTCTCAGAATACAGCTGCTCTGAAATCCATGACTGAGATTGTTAGACAAAACATTTTACAGGGATACGCACACAATTACCAAAAATCTGATAATGCATATATGTCCTACCCGGTAATTAGTATATACAATTTAGTGTTTATTGGGTCAGTTGGAAAATAAACGAAGTTTATTATCTTATGTACTTTTAGTCAAAAAATATAATGGTACGAATAGCATACTGATAATATACTTTCAAATAACATACGTGTTGTTTTTTAAAGAAGCAAAAGTAAACAATAAGCCGCATATGAAACACACACTCTCTCTCCCTCCCGCACACACACGCGCGCGCGCGCACACACACACACACACATAAATATTTTGACGCACCTTATTAAAATGCGTGTCAAACAACAGAGAGTATATGAGTAAATCGTTTCACAAATTCTATCCTTGTTTTGCACCTCAACCGATGTTGCACAAGCGCTTAGCCCAATGGACTTCATGCCTTCCTCAACAGGGGATACTGTATACTCGGGCAAGTGTAAGTTTACATTATCGTCTTTATACTAGCTTTTATTGAAGACGACAATGAGTTGAATTTTATTTGAAACTATTCTTTCTTTTATCTTGAAGCTGGTAGTTACTGTCAGTCTGAAGATGACCTTAAAATCCTCATGTTGTCTACTTTTTCCTAAAAAAATCAGTATAGAGCTAGATTATAGAACTTTAGATTATAAACCTATTCTATAAAATAGGTTTTATAGAACTTTTATTACTTCCCCGGTTTTATTAAAAAATAATTATTTTATAGTCCCTTAGTAAACTCTGAAATATAAATATGATAACAAAGAAAACGATTGCAACCTAAAACAAACAATATTATAACATGAATTAATAAATTAACACGCTTTTTATTATTTTATTAAAATTATATGCAATATTCACTACACATTGATATAGACCAGTGGTTCCCAATCTTTTTTGTAATGGGACCCACAATCTTTCTGGAAAAATTTTCGCGACCCAGTATATATATATATATACACACTACCACTACGTTGGTACATACACACGTAAAATTATATGTAATATGAAACTGAAGTTATTATTATATGTGCAAATGCTTTGCTGAGGAAGAATTTTTAAAATGGTGAAGGGAACATTATTAAAGAAATGAAACAATATTTTGTCCAATAAGAAATTTATTTTATACAAATTAAATGGTAAACTCATTGTTGTTGAAGACATGATGATGTCAGTGATGACGAAAAGCTTAGTCGAACAATAAAAATTATAGCAGTTAGCAAATTCATAAAAGAAATAGTAAGGATGGCTGCTAATTTAAACAATACGAAGAGTAAAAGTATCAGTTCGTAAAACCTTAAACTTAAAACATTAACCCGTAACCATTACCATTTTAAATAAAGAAGCGGTAGAACTTAATTGTTACTTTTCTTTATTGGGTGAAAAATAATATCATGAAAATAATAAGACTTATGTTTTAAGAAATACTTCAAATCTAAGTGGTTATTAGTAAAATCATTTGAGAGTAATTACCTGAAACTAGACGCCAGTGCTTCAAGATGTTCCTTCATGGCGGTTGCAGTTTCCTCGTTAACTTTGATTCCATATGTTTCTAAGAAGTCATTGAGGAGTGGGAATGCATCAAAACAACTGTCTTTCACTTTACTGGACCATCTTTCAAGTTTTTTAATTGTTGCTTCTATTTTATCTTGAACATAGAACTTGTGGACATCCTTCCCTTGCAGCGATAAATTGAGGATATTGAGAGCACTGAATATGTCACCCAAATATGAAAGCCGTATTAGCCAGTTTTCGTCATTTAACATTTCCAAAAAACTGCTCACAGATTTCGCATCACTTTTGTGCTCCAACAAAAACATTCTCAGTTCATCTCGAAGCTCAAATAATCTTGATAGCACTTTCCCTCTTGACAGCCAGCGTATATCACAGTGCAGGAGAAGTGTTTTGTGCTCACTGCCCATCTCATCGCACAGTACGGCAAACAGTCTTGAATATTTAGGTAATGAAATTCACAATTTTCACTGCATCATTAAGGATTTTCTTTAGGCTTTCGGCCAGACCTTTAAGTACAAGGGCCTCTCGGTGCAGGCTACAGTGAGTCCACTGAACAGAAGGGGCAGCTGCCCTAACTTTGGCAATCAAACCTGAGTAAATGCCAGACATAGCACGGGCACCATCAGCCGTCAGTGCAACACATTTTGACCACTCTATTTCATTTTCTAGTATAAAGCCATCAAGACATTTAAAAATTTCTTCCCCCGTTGTTGTCGATGGCAAACATTTACAAAAGAGCATTTCTTCTTCTATCCTCCCATCAAATTCAAACCTAACAAAAGCTAACAGAATAGCCTTGCCAGCTACATCTGTGCTTTCATCAAGCTAAGTGAAAAGTACTAACTTTGCTTTAAAACTGTGATCATGGACTGTTTCACAAAATCTGACATTTCATCGATTCTTCTCTTTACCGTTGTGTTTGATAGGGGTATTTCACCAATTAGTTTTGTTTGCTTTTCGCTAAGTAAAGCATCAGATATTATTTTGGCCGCTGGTAAAATAATATCCTCTCCTACGGTGTGAGCTGCCCCCTTTTTGGCTATCAATAAGGATAGTCGATATGAAGCGATTGTAGTTTGCTTATTTTGTTCAACAGAAGTCGATTTTGTCATCACTGATTTTGACTTAAAAAATTCTCGTTTTTTGTTCTGGAAAAAATCGATTGGCTTACTTACGTATTCTGCATGTTTTCTTGATAAATTTCTTTCCAGTTTTGAGAGTTTATACTTTAATTAGCAAGTACTTCAAAACACACAACACACTGAGGAAGCGGGTCGTCTTCTGTGCCACAAAACACAAACCCATATTTCAAATAGTCAGCGTTGTATTTACGAAAGCAAGGTTTTGCCTTCTTCAGGAAGGAGTTCAGTTCGCTAACTTCACTAACACTGTCACCTTTAGGTGCATTACATGAAGCACTGGTACCGGATGTTGAAGGTTCGTCATAATTAGCTGAAGTCTGTCTTTTACGGCACGATCCAGTCTTAATCCACGCGTCCATAGTGAAATAAATAGAAAATAGAAATATAGTATAAAATAAAACAAGCCGCCACTATAAACACGCATAAACACACTAAACAACAAGCAAATAACGCACGATCCCACAGTCAGAGAAAGACTAAATCAACTCAAGGTTACTCATCTGACACTTGTCGCAAGTGGAAGGGGACGCGGCGTTGCCATATCGCAATTACGAACGAATCCTACGGCTGAGCGTTATTAGCCACATTGGTTTCTTGTTTAGAACGGGTTTTGTACATATATTTTGAAGTGTTAATTTCTTATAGCAGAGGAGAGGGAAAAAATTTACACGGGAGTGAATCGGTAGAATGTGACGTCATCAGAAAGGGATGTGACGAGAATCCGTAACAATTTCCCCCTCTCTGCATCCCATGTTCTTTCCCACTCTTCTTATAGCAGAGGAGAGGGAAAAATTGAATTCTTTAGCGGGGAATGTAAATTTAAATTTAGAGAATAATTAGGGACTAAAAGTATACGCGCAAATGACAAAGGAGATTACAAATAATTAATGGTAAATTTTACCAAAAGAATTTTCAAGGTTTAACAAGATATTTTGTCTCAATAATCAAAATGGCTATCAAAATTTAATTTGTTAAAAGAAAAATTTCAGTATGTTCAATTTTAAAAACGAGTTAATAATTTTTTCACATTTTGCACGAAATATTGTGCACAGAAAGTTTTTAACTTTAATAATTCCTCGTGAACAATTATTCGTGCACGGTGTTGTTGTTTATTTTTGTTAAGTGTACAAAATAAAATTAAATAATTATGCGATGAAAAACTTTCTGTGCACAATCTGTCTGTGCATGAACCCAGTTTTACCAGTAAGAAGTATATTGAAAATGTAAGATAATAAACAAAAGTGTTATTTTTAACCGACTTCGAAAAAGGAGGAGGTTCTCAATTTGACCTGTATATATTTTTTTCTGTTTGTTCGTTCATAACTCCGAAGGCATGGTATGGTTTGTGCACATGCGAATTGTACACGATATTATTGTACACTAAAAATTATGCACAAAGTTTTGTGCACAAGTACAGAAAAAAGATTTTTATTATGCACAAGAGTTTTTATATTAATTATTAATATTGCAGAATGGTCACTTATAAAGACAACATATATTATTCAGTAACCATGTTATTTAAGTTAACACTTCTGTCGGCAGTCCCACGACTGCCAGATTTTTCAGAATACAAAACTTACCTCTTGAAATACACTTTCATATTTTTTTCAGTCGGTAAGATATTTTACTTAGATATTTTAAAAGTCGTCCGGCGACCCACCTGAATAGATCCCGCGACCCACTAGTGGGTCGCGACCCACAGTTTGGGAACCACTGATATAGACGATTCCGTAATTGAAATATCGAAAATTAGTGCAGGTGCGGATATTGGGAAGTATCCTTCGTCTCACTTCCAACGATCTAGAATTTTATACCAAGTTCTTAGTACATCCCCGTTAGAAATTATTGGTTGATGAAAAAATTCGAATTTTAGGTGTACGACCACGCAATTTTGTTTGTCTAAAACTGTATGGAAGTACTATCTACCGCCCATAAAGAAAATCAATCATAAGTGGCAAACATATTACCCACCCACTAAGCAAATAAACTTTTCACGTCTTAGTACCCAGTTAAAAAGCATGTGGAACACACGAAAAAAGGGAAAACCCATAAGATTGTATTTTAAATGTTGTGTCTTCTCTAAGAACACATAATATTAACTTGAAGGGGTTTATACAAAGTAATTACAGTATTATGACATCTATGTTAAATTAGTTGTGTATAATTTCGTCTAACTCTGAGCAAATGTTAATTGAACTCTGAGCTCGTTAAGTGAACTGGAAATTCAGTAACCTAACATCTGTACAACGAGCGAGTAGAGTTGAATGTAAGTAATCTAGGAGGAAAGTATAGTGTTTCCATCATTATTTATAATTAAGGAGATACTTTAGGCACAGACACTTTTTATGTAAGTCGCTACTCCGAGGAGAAAACTGTAGCCTAATGGAAGACACTGATTAATCGTTTCGTTTCCTCCGCAATAAAGTACTGGCAACATCCTTACCTGTCTGTTAAGTAGAAAATCCGGATACTATAAATAAATTTTAATCAAATGATTTTTACCAAATGACATATACACCAATACATAACAGTACAGTATCCATAATTTCAGTTAAGTTGTATGTGTGTGTGTGCGCGCGCGAGCGCGTATGACAGCATAGTACAAACTCTATATCCACCTCCACACATTTATTGCCAAAATATAGTCACGACAATCTGTTTAATGATTGTTTCTCGATGGACATGAATAATACGTAATATTCACATCCTTTACTATGAAAAATTTTGTAATAATAGTTTATAAAATGTTTCAAGCTGCAGTTAATTTCTATGTTGCTAAAACTTCCTCACTGCAAACTTTGCCTGATCAAAACTCGTAGGCCTACCTGGTTTTATAAATCTTATCAAGGGATCTCCCTTTGTTTAGGTTAATTGTCATGTTTATTTTCAATAAACGCCGTTGTTGTAAATGTTACTTATTTTAAATGCATGTTACACACAAGTGCATGTCCCAAATAAGGGGAAAAACATCTTGAGGTAAAGTACTTATAAATTTTAAATATATTATATATGCATCAAGAAACAGATTGTAGCAAAAAGTGTTTGAATGATTAAAAAAATTATTAAGCAAATTATACTAAAAATTAAGCAAAATTATATTAAACCAAAATTAGGATATGCTAACGACATGGGGTTTGCAGAAGAAATCAGTAAATATACAATTGTTAAAAAAGATGCTAGTGTGAACAAAACGTCAAATATTCTGATGTTTGTGATTTGAATACGCAAGCAGTTTTTTGCGAATTAAAACTGAAGGGCCGCGATTACCACTATGTGGAGCGAACGCTAGTGTGGCTGCAAGTGAAATATTACAGGAACACGAACGCTGACACTTTAAGCCTTTCGGCCGACAGTCTGACCCCGAGGGGATTTTGTTCGTCTACTAGCGTAAATAGAAACGCAGGACCTCGTTTAGTAATGTGGTTTTACTCTCTACACTCATGAAATGTCCAATCTCTCGTACACTTTTTCTAACAATTCGATACTTCTATAACAAAATAGAGTCTAATATTTTGTATTATTAATGCTCCCACATCTACATTACACACGTTAAACGTTCATACGTTCTCAAAGTTTATCTATTGAAAGAATTCGTACGCTAAGTTAAATAAATGTAAATTCCCACGTTGAGTTTATGTATTTTGAAGGTAGCAGCACTAATCTGTTGCGCTATGTTCCTATTTTAATTGGTCACATTATAGCATGCGTTAATATTTACAAAATGGAACTCTTATTAAAAGTTATGTCGGAGACAGAAATATATGTAGTGTAAGTTTTTATGTAGCTTGTAATATAGGCTTATATAGTGTACCCTAGGTAGACAGCTACAAAACTGCATTAAACAAAACTGTTTGCTTAAATGTCGCGTAAACTTAGGCCTAACAAGAAAATCAATTTGATCGAAACCAGAAGAGTTTGGAAAGCTGCGGAGAGAAGCAAAGTCACAGAAGCGTTATTTTTATAGTGGAGCGGAACAGGGCAGTACAGCCCAATACAGAATAAACTTAGACTGTACTACTTTGTTGCCACTCCACTGAATATGGCCGCGGTTGGTGCGGCCGAAACGTCTGGCGTTTCAAAATACAGTATGTGAATATTGGACCACGGCCTAATAGTGCGGTTAACATTCCATTGCTCCTTTAATCCATGAGATTTCTATCTGGACAAATCCTTACTGAATATTGTAACGCAACTATCTTTTGTCATAACATCACTTAATTGTCTTCAATAAGTTTAATAGTATCTTGTACTTCCGTTAAAAACGAATTACAAAAAAAAACACCACAAAGAAACTTACAAACAACCGTATCTCAAACAAATGCCGCATAACAGCGTTGAACGTGTTTGTTCACCTAGAAGTTTGAGAAGGAAAATCGAGGTTATTGCATTAGTGGTTGGACGAGAACCCGCGATCACTCGCAACAAACAGTTGTGTCTCTATGTCACGTATACAACTGTGCGTGTTTCCGTTGTAGTGAGGACACACAAATACACATGCACCTGCATGTCTATGGGAAGGGGATGACAAAACGTTTACATGCACCTCACATACAATAGCCCCTTTGTAAGTTGGCTATAAGTGATTACTAGAATTTACCGCCGCGAGTTCTTTTTGGCAAGTTGCTGCATGCAGTCGTGATTGTCACAGTTTGACACTGTGCGGACAGCTTTAAAGTTAAAGTAAATTCGTAGTTTAGAGTTAAATTATGGTTTTTAATGGATACTGAACTACAAGGCTACTTGTTATGAATAATTGTTTATTTGGCCACAAAACTATTCAAGTGTGATAATACGTACTTGACTATTTTAAAGAGAAAATCGTAAGCGATAAAGGTGCGTTGATGTATTTTAATGTATCTTTTGCTTGATAATTTTTATAATGGTTATTACACTTTCAAAGCGTGAGGCGGAACAGTGGGGGCAAATAATTTGCATCCATTATCGACGCTTCTGCTTCTACTAAAGCGATCTTAATTATGCAAAACGTAATTACAGCGAGTGCCATTATCAGCGGCACGTATGCACTTTACTTATGCAGCAGGATTAGTGGGCTCAGTGCACATACGTTACACGCTGCAATAACTATACTCATTTTCTCTTCTACTTTACGAAGTTTTATTGCAGTTGAGATCTCTGTTCGAGACGCGTTGTTCGCTACATTCGCAGATCGATTGTAGATTACATAAAAAATCAATAACGCGACAAGAAATATGGTTCTTATAATTAAAGAACATTGTAATTATTTATAAACGATAATGAAGGTTTAAGAGTCGGGGAACAGAACTAAAATATTTTCAGCTGTGGAAAATTAGTTCTGACAATTTACCATTCTTTATTTTTACTGTCAAATTTTTATAATAAAAATATTTTCCCTCTTCCTTATCGTAGCCGCTTACTAAATAAATTTTACGGTATTACAACGTAAAACTCAGCCTACATTCTTTAACTGAATTAACTATAAGTATGGGAAACCATATTACCGGTATATAACGTTCCTGTAAATTAAGACAGACATTGAGTTTGGTTGGTAGTTCAACTAGATGCAAAGCTACAATCTCGAGTCTTTCCATATTAACAGGAAAGCAAAGGGTGAATAGCTAAAGTGACAGAACGAGAGGAAGAGGGTATGAGTGATATGTTATCGTAACAAGACATGATAATATATTAGTTTTAGCAAATGTACTTAATGTTTAATAGTGTAGGTACAATCACCTGATTAAAATACCAACTCTAACCTCTACTCAGATTCAGGCAGGCTAGCACTAGTTTAGCTTAATTTCATAATCAGAACAAATATGTTATAAAGACATGCATATTATAAATTTCTACAAATAAACTGTAAAAAAAAATAAATTATCAAGTAGGAACCAGAAGGCTACTTGTTCTCGTTGGATCAGATCATAACATGACGGCTTATACCATGTCATAAACTTTTAAAATCGTTGCATTACCTGTTCGTATATTCGTAAAGTATCTATGTCACAGTGTGCATTATAAGTATTAACATTTTTAAATATCGTCGTACAAAACTGAGGCACCGGTGTAACATAAAATTCGGGAATGTTTGGTAACATCGTAGTAACTCGTTTTGAATTTTCAGTAAAATAATATTTAATATTTACTTATCATGCCACTGGTAGAGTTATAAACATTCCCTTAAATTATTCAGGGTAAAAGCAATCTTAATGTGCATAATATTGATGGGTAATATAAAAATGCATACCATTATTATGTTTATTCCTCAAGCACCTTCACGTAAAAAATTATAAATCAAAAATCCATATTAAATTAAGTAGTAAAGTTAAAATGATATCATTTACCTTCTCTAAATTTACAAACTAAAAAAAAGTAATAAGAAAACTGTCATGTCAAATAGCTAAAGTTTTTTAAAGGTGTTTACGGATTTAATGAGTTTCCAGAAAAATTTTTGAAACGAATTATTTGACAAATCCTGGAATTTGAACAATACTTCCTCTCGATTATTATCTCTGGTTTTTAAGTTTCATGATTGTTTTTCCACAAATGTAATAAAAACAATAATGAAATATGATACGATATTTGTAATATATATTCAATGTTAGAAATAAACTTTTTACAATTTCATAAATCATAGTACGAAAACTGAACAAATAAAACTCAAAATTTACGGTACACGTAAAGTATAAGGAGTTTTCAACTTATGACTAAACAAGTTACTGAGATTATAGAATTTATAATAACAACAATAATGTCTAATATCTAAACTAAATACAAAATAAGCTTTAAAGAATATACAATGTTAGATTTAAGTCAGAGTGATTGTATGAACAAAGGAGAGGAAAAACGTACGTGCGCGAAGTGGTATAAGACGGGCGTAGAAGAGTGCATTAGTAGGATACGCCGCAGACGGCATAAAAGAAAAAGACTAAACAGAAATAAAAGTAAAGTATAACAAAAATTCTGCGGTCTCACTGAGTAGGAAAATGTAGGCAGTGATGAATGAGAAATTTAGAAGGACAGAGGGAGAATAATGCACAGAGAAGGGTTAAGGCGTGGTGCTCTAAATACACCCAACGAGTGTTAGGCCGTAGTAATGTCGAGTTATTTGTTGAGATGGCCGTGGTTTTCTGCAAACAGCCCCCATTGGAGAACAGCGAACTTTCTTCACATTAGCATTGCAAAGTAGCTTTTACATAGTCAGTCCCCTTGAATACGGAATGCACTTGAATGAAAGTAAAATTGAACCTTTGTTTGGAAGGTTCTACCCTAAGATTATTTAAAACCTTTTCAGTACTAAAATATTCCTTTGCCCTTTTCAAAAAATGTACGAAACCAAAAGAAATGAATATATTAATTGTTATTGTGTTACCAGTACTAAATTCACGTCGTGACATCGTTATGGTAGACTAGTACTCAAAGTTTACAATTAATAAACGATTGAAAAAATTAAACATTATACATCAGCCTATTAATGAGATCAAAAGGAAAAAACCGTGCGTATAGTTATAATAAAACTCTATATTTAACTAAAGTTAACTGCAAGTAGGTTTCACCTGACGCACATTTCACAGAAATTATTCTGTCTCTTCAGAGTTTTGTTTGAATTGTAATAAATTGTAAATGAAATGTTTCGCTTACAATACAGCTATAAACTCAACGAGTTACTTACAAAGGAATAATTAACTAAAATTATGCAATACGCTTACGTATAAGCCTATTATTAAAAAAAACATTTAAAAGTATTAGATAAATTATTAAGTTTTTAAATAAACGAGTATTTTTGGCTAAATATGGAGTATCCTCTCTATTTTATGCTGTGCTAAGCTTAGGATAAATCCAATGAGACATTTGTTGAAATTATAGGTAAAAATTACATGCGTCGAGCTAATGTAAAAAATTATGAGTAAACCCAAAATTCTATAGAGAAAAAATTGTACAAGTAACTTTCAACATAATGTGGTTATGTTTTAACATAAGTAAAATGCCTTAACTTCAACATCTGAAGAGCAAGTGTCACTGTTTTGAGAGCTTTTCCAGTACTATCTGCTCTTATTAAAAGATTAGCTGAAAAGGATTAGGCCTTGAAATTTGTTGCTTTAATCAGTTTTTTAATATAATATAAAACGTAAACATTTATAAGTAAAAACTAAACCTTAGTAGTCTGAATTAACGGTATTGTTTCCAAGTTAACGACCAAAGCAATTTACAATCAAAATCACATATTGCCGTTCATAAAAAAAAATAAACAGCTACTTGGAGGCTTAAAAGATAGAACAATCAATGTGTTGTTCATATGTAAGCCATATATATATTTGACAGATAAAAATGTAACAGACTTATGATAACAATAGTTTCTTCAATCATTTTTCTTCTGAGATGAGTAAGAGTATAAAGAAATAGAAATTGTATTGTTTAGAAGGTAAAAATACAAATATTATAATTACATTTTTGAAAATGTAAGGGAGGAATAATTTTGTCTCTCTATGTGGAATACCTATATGTTCGTAAACTACTAAACGGTGAGATTGCAAAATTTCCGGAAAGTTCCAAACCTCTCTTAATACGATACAGTTTATGACAGAAAGAGTACTATGGTAATGCCGTGACAATTGTACTAACTTCAGCTTGTCTTACGCGACTTTTCCACATGTGATTTACCCGTACTCACAAAAAATATTATATGTATTTAAGACAAATGTCTTCAGGAGTGCTATAGAGGCGTTGAAGAAAGTATAGGATAAGTGCAAACATGCGCAAAGAGACTATTATAATTTTCAAGATTAGTATAAATAGGCATGCGGCTGAAATAAGATTTCTCAGGCACGTAGTAGGGTATACTCTCCATGATCATAGAAGGAACACAGATATACGGCAGGAATTGAATATTATGGGTATACTCGACAGGATCGCCCAGTATCGGCTGAATTGGTGGGAACATCTTTGCCGAATGGATGACTGCCGCATCCCCAAACAACTTTGGAAATATAAACCGAGGGGACGAAGAGGTGTGGGACGTCCGAGGAAGCGCTGGAGTGACCAGCTCTAATCTTTTCCTATTTGAGACCGGAACAAACCATTTTTGGTTTAATACGTGAAGATGATGATGATATGGTGATTATAAATGGGCTATGAACAATTGTAAAGAACAATTATTACTATTAAAGAATAGGTCTATATACTTTCACTTTTGTAAGACAAATTTGTGAGCTGCCCGTTACAATATAATATGTAAACCAGCTAACCTTGTTCGTTTCTTCTAAACTGAAGTTTAATTGGCGAAGGAAATTATTGCTATCTTATCGTGTCTATCCAAGTGTAGGTTTATATGTACAAGAGTGGCTGATGTAGCAACAGCATAGATTAAATTTAGAGAATCAGAAAATCATCGCTACATCACAATTTTCCAGCAAAAATTGAATGAACTGTGAATACCGTACATATGACTTGATCATTTTGTAAACACTTTTAACATAGAAAACGAAGTGTGTCAACCCGTGATTATTTACGTACGTCATCATTTAGGAGAATGTGTCTTAGAAGATTCCAGCAAGGTAAGTGAACGTGCAACAAAAGCATTCAACTGAAATAGCAGATTATAAGTTTTAAATCAATTACATCAGAATTATTATAATATTGCTTAATGTACCTTTCAATATAAATCAGAGCTTTTATGACCTTTCTTAGTATTTACGTAATTATAAAATTGAGTTTTAAACTAAAAAGTCCAGTTATTAGTGCAAGAAAATAATATATTCGAACTGTCATTGGACTTTAATGTGCTTCAAGAAAATGTAGTACCTGTTCGTCAGGTAAAAAAATAAGATTGATATTACTTTGTAAAACCCATATTCACAGTCATTTTTGCTGTAAACAGATTTTGGGTAACCAAGAGTTATTTTGGCACTTGATTGTTGATTGTTGGCACTGTATTGTGACTGTACTGTTCTAAATTGGTTGCACTGTATTAATTTTGTTGCAGTATGTTTTAGTATACTATAATTTAAAATGAAAAAACACGCTGAATACTTTTAAATCCTAAAAAAATTTTCAAATCTATTAAATAATTGTGAAAACCTTTTTTACTAACTGACAATTCTTTTACCCTGTTTTTGTCCTCCTCATATATAAAATAACTGAGATTTACTAACGTAACCAGTAAGATTTAAATATTTTCTTAATTAAACTTTAACAAATTAGATTTAAACATTATTAATACAGTTATGGTATAGTATGATCGTCAGACGGTGAGCAAAGTCCAGGGCGACATTCTGCATGGCTAAAGTCACCTTTTCGTGAGGCTTTAGCGACAATTTCCTTACCCGCCCAATGGAGTCCACAAGGGTGCCGGGATGTTGACGGTTACAGAAGCCTTGGGTAAGGGTGTAGGTGAGTCTGAGATATTGAAAGGGTTCGAGAATATCTAAGAAACGAAGGGGCCTCCCCCGCACAGATAAGTGCCCAGGAGAACGCATCCACTCGGCGTTCCACATGGAATCCCACACACTTCCGCACTGACAGGTCCATACGCTCAAGGAACGCAGAGGCTGCCTCCAGCATGTGTCTCATGGACTCCTCGGGCGAGGAGAATAGAACCATGCCATCAGCATAAACCATAGCGGCAAGCCGGCCGGGGCCAGCTCAAAGCGGTCCTCCGATGCTGGGATATGTCTCAATAAAAGATCTAAAACCAGGTTGAAAAGCAAATGAGACAAATTGATCCACCCGCTTTACATCCCGGCGGATGTATACATCAACCACAAAGAGGCCGAGGCGGGTAGTCCTCCCGTTATATAGTTTTACGATTCCGCAAATGAGCGGAGGCACGCCTTGACAGAGCAGTGCCATTTATATAGCTTCATTCGTCACGGTATCAAAGGCCTTAGCAACGTCGAGAAGAACCCCGACAAGCTTGGCCTTTTGGATGATTGATGAGATGGATGAGTTTGTCAAGCACAACACAGTTTGTGAAATCGATTAACCTAGTCTCAACTAGCCCACTAAAAAGACAAGCCAACTGAGGAGCAATCGTGATTGGCCGCCTGTTCTCAGGGCGACTCCAAATACTTTTCCGCTTGGGAATGAGGATGATGCGGTGCCGTTACCACGAGAAGGGATAGGCCCTCCTCCCCGAAGAGGTCTACGTTGAAAAGGGTTATCAGAACCTCGGCAACGCCTCGGTACAGCATTAAAGGGCCCTTCGTAACGCCATCCGGATTGGCGCCACATACCCCTTGAGGCGCCTAATTTTACCCTTCACCCTTCACGTTTATTTATGTTCTTTTCAAAATCATTATAATGATCTAGTAAGGAATATGGTTTTTTTACGGAACAAAATTGTAATTATGAAAGTAGAGATCATAAGAGTGCATTTTAATTCGATACTGTACGATACAAATTACTTTGGTTAACATAATTTACGTTCATTTGTAATTATGATTATTTTAACAGTACGAAACACTGGCAGTTCTCACATGTGCAATAATTGAGTTAAACGATTCTGCATGCAGAAATCAATACAATGGAATTAAGCACAACTGCGGAGTTAATTCCACCTCAGCGCTACCTTTCAACACAATCTCACCCTCCTCTATAATTTCCAGAACGCTAGTACAATCATCTTTCCAGTCCGTAATGTATACTGAATTACAGTTGAAATTTTTATTACAGATTCATAAATATACCAAAGATGTAATAACAACGTTTTTGACAGGGACAAACTATTAACAAAGTAATTAAAACCAAAACCATAGCGAGTAGAAAAAAAAGTGAAATCACTCTGGGTGCGCGCTATAGTCGTGAATATGGCTAGCGGTGAACACGTTAAATTTCGGCGCTGCGATCACATGTTGTACTTGAGGCGCTAAGCCTATTAGCTACGTGTAAAAAAGAGCTGTGTTTTATGTGTTGTTAAAAGTGTGTTTGTACGTCTTATTACTTATATCGTGTTCTATTGCAATCAATTATAAGTTTGAATGATTTACAAACATTCTGCGTAATAAACGTGGGACAATATATAGTAAAAATGGTCAAAATGCATGAATGATTATAGTAATGATTTGTATGTGTATTTTTTCATATACGGGTAGTTTTTAGTTTCAGTTAAGAGTTCGTGTAAAACATTTATGTAGTAGTGCAGTTATATAGACGTTTTGTGTTAAAATATGTAATAGAAATGCCGTCCTGTTTTGTACCTGGATGTAGGTATGGATATGGTAAAGATTCCTACAGAGGAAATCATTTCTTTAGACCTCCCAGGGATGATCAGTTTGCAAAGTGGATGAGGGCAATTCTCAGGAAGGACAAATGTCTTACACATAAATCTTATGCGGTACGCGGTACGTCATATCTTTCCGAATTTACGTACATATTTGACAAAGCCTATAAAACTCCAAAAGTCACCCGCAAGAAGGTAAATACAGCAAATACAAAACAGGCCAAGAAAAAAATTCGACAAACTGTTCTGTGACAGAAACAGTGAGTTCAGACCACCCCCATACTAGAATAGACCAAGACGATCAATTGGACGAACAAAACCAATTCATGTTGCTGAAACGGAAAATACAAAATCTAACTCGTACTTTGATACGAACTAAGAATAATCTGCGTTGTGAGAAAACAAAAGTTACTATATTAGAAAAGAAACTTGCCAGGAAGGAATGTGACTCGTATGAAAGAGAGATGAAGAATTTAAGTAAAAAAGAGAACATGATTGTAGATTAAAGAGTCTAATTTGTCAAATACCAAAGGATTGAGGTACTGTAATGAGCTAATACTGGAAAGTTTCCTGCTTAAAATCAAATCTCCAAAGGAATACAGACATTGCTTGCAACATGATTTATTGCCACTTCCGTCGGAAAGCCACCTGAAAAGACTGTGTGAAGGTTTGAAATGCTCATACGGGGTAAAAACCAACGCTGTAAATGCCATATCAGAGTTTGTGCGAGAAGAAACTGATGAAAACAGATGTCTCGGAGTAGTAATATTCGACGTGAAGCTAAGGGAGGAAATTCAGTTTAATGCAACCTCTTTAAAAGTTGGTGGCTTTGTAGATTTTTGTGATTATACACCTACGGACATGAAAACGTCTCTGGCGAACCATGGTATTCATGTTTGCGTCTCTGTCATTCAACTGGGTACAGCCTGTAGCAGTGTACGCAAGCAGGAATGCAACCCCGGATGATATTCTGGTAAATTCTGATATACGTTATCTTGCAGTTAGAGCAGCCAGGTGTAAGAATAATTGGAGTTACATCAGATCATAATAAATCTAATAAAAAGGCGTGGACGAACTTAGCAATCTGTGGGAAAAGAGGTAATAATAAATGTAATATCGTCCTCCTAACCTGGTACTGTGTGGACAAAAATAAAAGAATGCGGAACTATCAAAGAAACATCTCATTTAACCCACTCTTCAAATGCTGTTTATCATATACTGTTTGCAAGCAGAAACATCTGTTACATTAAAACTTAGTTCACGAAACAGTACGTAGGGGGGGGGATATTTTTTATGAATGTTTGGATGAAATCAAACAAATTAATGTGCCCGCATCGGACAGCGTAGGATGTTGCCGTGAACACACACTAGACAATGTAGGCAGTGCCGACAATGGAATGTTTCCAGTGCCGATTCTTTTTCCGTACGAAGGACATGCGTAGAGAAATTACCGGTACAAAATCGACTAAATCTTCTCGGAAATTTTCGAAGATTTTGAACTGCTGATATCCTAGGATGAGTACATAGTTTAAATCTTATATCCTTTTGTATTTGTACGCATTGCAGTGAATCGTAAATAGCATTTTAATTGTTACAACATGTAAAAACATTTCACGACAGTTTCAAATAAGTAGATTGTGTTTGTATTAAAACTCATCTGCGTGGTTCACGCTCGCGTACACAACAACTGGCGATGCTAGCGCTACGCTGCGGCGAACCACAGTAACTAGCTAAGTGATCTCACTTTCTCTTCTACTCGCTATGCCAAAACGTTTCTCCCTTTCTACTATGTGGCATCCTCACTGGTAAAGCTAAGAATGAACAATGGTTTGACAAGTCTCTTTATTTGTTCTTCGTTCATCTCTCAAGTAGGCGGGTCCATTTTACAATATCTACTTGCACATGCACAACTTTCCATATCATGTTTTCAATATCATATTTTAGTGGAATATCACTAAAGCATGATAAAGTGTCAGCAGAATAAAGTGTTGTTATGAAACGTTCCGACCACGCAATTCTACTAGCAAAACTATATCAAGAATGTGTTTCACAGTTACTGGCAGTGTTTAAATTGCGCATTTATATTTAAATACTTTCATAATAAATTTTGACTATTACACGCGGTTTTTATTTTAGCTTTAAAATTAATTCATTGTATCTTATCTTGAAAATCTTTCTTCTTCTTCTTCTTCAACGGCGCGACAACACATTACTGAGTCAAGGCCTCCTTTAACAGCCTCCGACTGTTGTCCCGGTCAAGTGCAGTTGCTCTCCAGTGCGGGTCCCAAGGATATGGCGCATCATAATTCACACCGTCTTCCCAACGTAGTTTGGGTCTACCAACTCACCTGGTGTCATAGATCTGTTCACTTCTGCGTATTTCATTCTCCCCCATTCTGATCACATGTACAGCCCACCAGAGCTACCAAGATGTATAGCTTTTACAATACCTGGTTCATTCAGAAGAGTCTACAGTTCTTGGTTGGTCCTTTTCCTCCATTCACCTCTCACACACATTGGACCAAAAATACTGCGGAGGATTTTCGTTCATGAACCAGCAGGCTTGACTCAGATTTTCTAGAAATGGTCCAGGTCTCAGAACCATAGGTGAGAACTGGGCGGATCAGTGTTTTATACAGAAGCAGTAAAAACCCATAATTGCAGACAGAAACAAATAGGATGCGATTGTTTCTCAGTGATTAAAAAAATTATGACTACATAGGTTTACAAATGCTCCAGTGATCTTTTGTTCCATTTCCTACATTATTCCGTTAATATTCCACATCTCACTTGTTAATTTCTGCCTAACTGGCGTCAGCAAGTAACGGTGACGTAGGAGACTTCTACGTTAATAGGCATCGGTGATAGTTTTCCTTCAAAGAATGTTGTAATTACGAAAACTGTATAATTTGTCATTTAACAAAAGTTTTAGACATCATTCTACTTACTGACATTATATATTGACTAAAAACGTTCTTTACGCTTGACTTGTTAGAATTCACAATCTTGTATATTTGAAACACTCATACGTAAATATCACTTCCCTAAGAGGTATTACAACATATCGGTATGGAGAACCATACATGACTTCCATGTTCTAAGATTTATATTTAAAATCATTTTCCAAATGAAATATTTCCATTGAAACTACTTCTTTCTTCAACATTAACCACAGTAGTGTGGTCACTAACGTACACCACCTCACGTTAGTGCACTCGATTTTCACTGATGATGACGGTCGATGGCACTGCTGAATCGTCTGGTTTTGTAGAAAACATTGGACCACGGCCAAATAGCCCGGAAGGAACTTTAACTATAAACTACTTCCTTGTTGCCGACAACGTAGTTCACATATAAAAAATTATCCCCTCCGCTTTCAACTATCATTTTCATTTATAGGAAATTACCCCCTCCCCTTTCAACTACCATTTTCATTTATAGATATTTCATCTACCTTTCTACAGTAGTGGGTTACTATGACCTTCTTTTCAGGATATTTTATTTATCAAAATTAAGTACCTTACTCTTGTTAATACATAAAACGTTGCAGGTAAACTACCCCTTCCCTTTAACCGTTTTTCACCAGAATCAATAGGCCTCGAGTCCTCTACAACTCAGGCATAGAAGTAAAAATTATTTGATTCTGGTTGAATTTTCGGCAGTTATGGTTCGCCATAGAAAAATTCTATACACAGACACACACACACACACACACACACACACACACACACACACACATTTCGGAAAATGACTTTTCTCCATGTCCTGAGGGTAGGACAATCAGCATCAGCCCTTATCATGAGCACGATTTTTTCGCCTTCACCATACTTTCATTTCCTTATGGAACATGGAAGTAAAATTTCTCCATGAATTTAATTAACTTTTAGTTTTTTGCTTAAGAAACTGCAGATGACATTATTGTTTCAGTCAACAATTTTAATAGTCTATTAAATTAAAAATTTTTTGATTCTTTATTCGGTCTACATGAAACGTCTTCATGTCTTCAGTTACTGCGATTCGGAGTGTTCACAGTGTCTACTAACGGCTACACATTTTTCTATACTATAATTTGTGGTAATATTCTGTCACCAATGTTTTCACGTGTCATTTACAGTTAACCTGTTCATGAATTATTTTCAGTTCTTAATAATTCAGGCTATTATAATTTACTGTTAGGTATGTAAATGTCATGTTTTATTTTGATGCTCAAAAGATTTTTCTAGTGTTCTCTGTGTTAACATTCTTGTAACTTTGCAAAATAAATAGGCCTAAGTAGACAAATAGATACGAAACGATCTTCTCATAACCTCTGTGCATTTCTTAATTTTTAATTGTTAGTTATACAGGGCTATAAACAAGTAGGCCTAATTTTATATTTTAGTAGGCAAATTTATCTATTATATTAAGAATATAATATATTATATAATATACTGATTGCGATTATAAGTTTTAGTACAATGTTGGTGCAAATTATTTCAGAAATGTATAGACATACATTTTTACATACGTTTAGTAATATATGTTATTGC
This sequence comes from Magicicada septendecula, assembly GCA_034769895.1. NCBI lineage: Eukaryota > Metazoa > Arthropoda > Insecta > Hemiptera > Cicadidae > Magicicada > Magicicada septendecula. Next base: position 282,322,987 of record CM068371.1, read on the forward strand.
TTCTACAAAATATCGTTCACTGTATCGCTGTTGCAATAGAAAAATAATTGAATAGTTTCGTATTTGTATTCCTGGTAACATTCCAGAATCAATTGCAGTAGTCTTTGCCTTTGCAGCATTGCGGTATTAAAAGACATCCTTTGAAATGGATGACTGAAACAACTCTAGCAATTCTCGTCCGTCTCTATTACAATCTACATTCGTCACTGTTGGACGCATTCAAGTCAAAAAGAAGTAGAGCAGAAAACGTATTTGATCTAGTACGGAACGTTTTACTTCGGTGAACGCGACAAACATATTTTACAGTACAATAGTATGAAGCGCGTAAATTGTTTTAAACATTATAATAGACTATTAATGTTTTAGATGATTGGTTTGACTCCTGATACATCTATCGAGGGTACACAGTTATTACTAAAAAGTTAATTGATAATAACACTATATTAAAATAATTTGTATCTGGTTAAGATAATTTTTTTTTTAATTTAGGTTGCACTGTAACGCGTCTTGTTATTTAACGACAGTAAAGTAGAATTGTTTTGACGTCGCTTGCAAGTGAGTTGTGTTTTTAACTCATACTGATAGTAGAACAATTACAGTTTAAAACAATTAAATGTTTACATACTTTTGACATCCTACTTTCAAATAATACTTTTGACAGCGTAAAGTGTCTGTGTTTTACTTTAAAAAATATATATATATATATGAGAATATTATTTATCGACCATGTTGATTATGGTTTCAAGTTGATATCGGGTTTCGGTCTAATAAAAATGCAGTTTTTATGTGACGTTCCGAAATTTATTTTATGTCATATTCATGCCTACAATGTAGAATATAAAGTAATATAATTGTAATAAGAGTTATAATTATAACATATAAATTGTATGATATTAACAGTGGCGTTGTTTTGTATAGAATAACTAATAGTACTAACGTATATTGTATATACGTATATACATATATATATATATAACATTTATATACGTATAAAATGTAATATTTATTACTATTTTACAATCAAGATATATTCTTTCCTTACTTGGAAAATGTTTCGGGAATTAGATATTTTTCCCATCCTCAGCCATCTTAGTTATTGATCTTGTCGAATATTTATGTTCGGGGTGGTTGTTGCTGTGCGTTCCTGTTGGTTTCTGGTAGTTTAAAATGGTATTATTGTGTGTGGGTGTGGTTTATATATTTATTTTTTGCGTGTTCCAATGTTAAGTATTTTAAAAATTGTGTCGTGTTTCGTGTTGATTTGTATTTGTTCAGGTAGGGCTATTAAATTGTCTTGTGTTTCTGTTTATACATTTGTAAATTTTCCCATATATTTATTATTGTGCCCTTGTGAGGTATATGTTTAATTAGTATCATGTTGATTATTTCTGGGAATTCGTGTCCTGTATATATTGCATTAGTGGCCAAAATGGATTTACACATTTCTGTTTTTTGTATGCGTTTAAGTGTTCAAAGTAACGTTTTATCAACTGTTTTTTCGGCTATGTAACTGTTTCTTTTATATATATATATATATATATATTGTATATAAACTGGATTTTCGTCTTTTATTAGTTAATTTGTAATCCAACTATCTCGTTACTGTTAATTCGGTTTACTATATATTTTTGTAAATGAGTATAGCTGTTGGTGTTTATTCCTCGCATGTATGTTAATTATATTTATTTGTTGGTTTGTTTAGGTTTCTGATTTCATTCATCGATTTTTCTATGATTCGGTGAATAAAATTATTCGCTATCTGCCTCAGACGTTTGAATAACATGGTTGTATGTAGAAAAAATTCTTTAATAAGTACCTTCGATTACCATCTCGAACGTACCGATTGAGGTTATTTCTATTTTCGTAGTTATCTTCGGAATTACCACACACGCTGACGTCTTCTTGGTCTTCGCTCGTTCAGTGAGAATCCTATTAATTTAATACCTTCGATAAATAAAACACGTGGAATTGTATTTGATAATAATAAAGTTCAATATTTATTTTATTCACGTTTTTGGAAAAAATTATGTATTCGATATTAACAATATATCGATAGATCGATTCTGTCTCAGGGTTCGATTTCTTAATTTTTTAAATTAATATTATAATGTCAAGTTCTTGTGACTGCTATGCAAGGTTCATTTACATTAAAAGGAAAAAAAGGAGTACATTACAGTACAAATATAGTAATACTTATCATCTAACACAACAGAAATAATGGTAATTAAAATTTAAAATACATTTACTAGAAATCCTTTAATTTAGTCTAATGCCGCAAAGCATCATGGGCTTGAAGAATTGACGAAGGCAATATGGCGTCTATTTGGTCTGCTGTTAATCGTGTGAAATGGTTACCCACTGTTTTTATTAATAAAATAAATGTCACTAAGTGTTCACGGTTTATTACTTATATTTTCTTTGTGCAATAATGTTTTTATCGGTTGCAAATGTTGGGTCGTTCTTAGTGTTGATAGTGATAAATCGTAGATTGGATATTACCTGTAGGTTAGTTGAACTTGTACAGATATTCACTGTTTTATTATTCAGTTTTATTTTATTCTTCTTTCTTGTTAGTTGTTCCGTTCTTATTTATATCTTCATTTTAAATATTATTTTTAATTCATTTTGTATATTATTTTTTCATTAATTCAGTAAATTTTCTTCCTTCTCAGATTAGATTCCCTTATATAAATTTTGTCATTTTTGTATGTGCACTGAACTCAACCGAACTCTCTCGTGTCTAACAATAAGGCGTTTTGTTAATTTCTTCTTATTTCACTTAGTTGACCAGAAATTACTATGATCCTTATTGGTCCATTTTGTGAAGTTTAGGTGTCACATGACACCGGTTATAAAAAATATATTATTTTTATATTTTACACCCAAATTACTCCTTAATTATTACATAATCAGACTTAATATAATTTAAATGCTGTTTTTTCTGGTAAAATTATGAACAATTTAGTACCACGCATGACCTCTATTGGTAACTTAATAACTAGTTTTGGGGATTTTACTTTTACAAAACAGAACATTTTAGAATTATGGATGCCTGATTGATATGACATTTTGGGAAATTATTATTTGAACTTATTTATTCCTTGCTTTCTAGTAATATTAACTCCTTCAAAACTAAACAAAACTCTTAACTAAAAATCATGTCTTACTGACTACAACTTCACCTAATGCTAAATAACAACACACTTTTAAACAATTGTGTGTGTGATTAACAAATAACAATATTATATCTGTGTTTACAGTCCATTTTGAATCTGTCTTTATTCGTCTTTGATCTTCATCCTTATTATATTGTCTGTGGGATGGTTATTGATTATTCTCACTGTTTTTTACTTTGAGACTGTTGTATTTTTTTATTTTACCTCGAATCACTTTACCTCTTATTCTTAATTACATTTAGTGAACTAGTTACTATTCATTTGTTACATATTATTTACTCTAAAGTTGTACTGTACTCTTTGTTTTATTATTATTTTCTTTATTTACTGCTCCTAATCTATCTGGGTATTGTCTAACTAGTATAGTTGTTGGTCATAATCATGTCAGTTATTGGGTTTGGTGTGTTAATTTGGTCTACACCTTCCTTTCTATTTGGGACTTCAATTTTACTTGATAGTAATAATACTGCTACTCTGTAATCTAATACTGCTAATAGTAGTAATCTGTGCTACTCTTCATGGTTTATTATTTGTCTTTAAAAGTACAGATTTTGGTCTTGTTACAACATGTGTGTGTGTGTGTGTGTGTGTGTGTGTGTGTGTGTGTGTGTGTGTGTGTGTGTGTGTGTGTGTGTGTGTGTGTGTGTGTGTGTGTGTGTGAGATTCTAAAAAGTCAGTAACAAACAATTTACTGTTTATATATATGACAATAGAGAGAAAGAGAGAGAGAGAGAGAGAGAGAGAGAGAGAGAGAGTGAGAGAGAGAGTCTTTCTTGTCATCTTGTACTAAGTCTTTTTAAGCAGCGTCGGGTCAATCTGGGCTGTGCCGATTGTGCGAAGACACAATAATCCGCAATGGTAGACGAGTCCTGAAAGCAAAATTGAAGGCCAGAAAGTCAGTGTTCCGAAAGCAATTAGAGCATCAAGTGTCTGTAAGAAGCTTTCGAACACATTTGACATGGCTAAGAGGAGACCGATGGGCCGGAGGTTGTCGGTATATAGGGCCTACTCCTTCCTTCCAGTCATTGTTACTGTGGTCATCTTTTGAAGTCAAGTCAGTTTGAGAACCGCCTTGTCCAGCGGTTAGGAAAATAAATTTTTGTTCATGATGGTAATATTCCGAGACACCCTTCGCTCTAACCGGATGTGCCGGAACATCTAGCGAGGGCGAGGATGCAAGAACGATGCTTTATCCCCGTTAACACAGACAACTTTCTATTCAAGCGACTCTAGACATCCTTCCTTCAATCCGTAGTTTGATGCAGCTTGGCGGTCGTTCTATTAAAGACTATGTGAACATAAGAAGTGATGTACACGACATGCAGATAAAATGGCTACTCTCCTTCCTTCGGTCGCGATTCCTTTGCCAGCACTTCCGGAAGAAATTTTCTTTCCGAGCAGAGATGAGTACCTCTGTGAGGCATGCACTACTAATCATCCGTGAGATTGTGACTTCATCTAGAGGAAACATATACTGCAGAGGTCACTTGTCGGACAAGACGACAGCGTCGTCAATTTGGCTGACAGTTTCGAGTGAACCGATTTCTGACAAACGGCGACAGAACTGTAACAGATAACGGGAATACTCGATGACTTTTCTGGCCTCTCCCACGAGTGGTATATTTGTTCCTTAGTCTCATCTTTTTATTTTTCCTGGTAAGTTGTAATGACTGCTCTGGCAGACTCGCGTTTGGCACTGTTTTTGTGGTTGCCCTTCCTTCTGTTGTTGGTGTTTAGATAGGGACAAGAAGAATCTAAGGTAACTGTATGTATCATTTCTGGACTACCGTTTGCAGTATGACCGTTTATCGTCAAACGCTTCAGCGATTTTACTTTCATGTTCCATAAGGAAATGGAAGCATGGTGATGGCGAAAAAAATCGTGTTGGAGATAAAAACTGATTCTGACTGTACTACCCTCAAAACATGAAGAAAAGTCATTTTCCGAAAATTGTCTGTGCGTCTATGTGTAGAATGTTTCTATGGCAAACAATAACTGCCGCAAATTCAAACAGAATCAAATAATGTTTTGCATGTGTGCCTGAGTTGTAGAGGACTCAAGGCGTATTGATTTTGGTGAAGATAGGTTATGGGCAAGGGGTAGTTTACCTGCAACGTTTTATGTTTTAAGAAGAGTAAAGTACTTAATTTTATAAATAAAGTATCCTGAAAAGAAGGTCATAACAATCCACTGTAGAAAGGTAGAAGAAATCTCTATAAATGAAAAGGGTAGTTGATGGGGGAGGGGATAATATTTTATATGTGTACTACGTTATCGGCAACAAAGAATAAGGTAGGCTATATACACATGTATATGGGAAAATACAAATACATAATAAATCGCGGGTTAGCTAAGACTAAACTTTCACATCGACTTTATTGCCGTCAATCAAATTTAATGCCATGCACTAGAATCATGTCAGTTATTGGGTTTGGTGTGTTAATTTGGTCTACACCTTCCTTTCTATTTGGGACTTCAATTTTACTTGATAGTAATAATACTGCTTGTTTCTATATCTGTGCTACTCTTCATGGTTTATTATTTGACTTTAAAAGTACAGATTTTGGTCTTGTTACAACATGTGTGTGTGTGTGTGTGTGTGTGTGTGTGTGTGTGTGTGAAATTCTAAAAAGTCAGTAACAAACAATTTACTGTTTATATATATGACAATAGAGAGAAAGAGAGAGAGAGAGAGATTTGATTATATCTGTCAATCCTTGGGAAGAGTCAGAATTCGGTGATATGCCTTAAAACTAATTCTCTTTCGTAGAATATTCAATTTCGGTAATTTTCTTTAGCTAGTATCTGGAATGCTATATGTTGGTGAAGTATTATTTATGAGATAGTGTGAATACTATTAAAACTAAAAGTTGACAATGAGGTGAAATTGTTTAAGCCTTTGTAAGGTGTAAACGAACCGTCCGAAAATAAATAATTATTTTCATTATTTGTCGCTCCATGTAATGTTTGAAAATTCATTGAACATGGAATCAAACCCAAGTTAAAGTTGTTCATAAAAGGACAGATACTGTGAACTGTAAAGTAATTTGTCCGCTCACGTACAAACACACGAAAACATACATAAAACGAATATATGACATATTTATACAGCTAGAATCGGGCAGGGAACATAAAGGAAAGTTAGTAAAAGGAAATGGTTAATTGTAAAAGAATTTTTTGTTTAATTAATAAACTGTATAAAACACAAGTATATTTTTATAAAAACATATTTACAATTATTTAATATGCTTAATAAAATTAACTTCATTCACACAGTTATTATTATTCAAATAAGTTATTTAAAAACGCGTTTTTTCTCAATCATCACGTTACGGTTAATAGAATGTTTTGTTTTGCAAACAGTACTGCTGTAATGCACAAATTATTTTTCCAACGCAACAACTAGCAATAATAACAAAAAAATTTGCAAATAAATATGTGTTCGTGAATATGTATTTACACACTCACACATGTTTGTATCTGAAGTTAACATATGAAATACGGAAAAATAAACATTATGTACAGGTAAAACTAAAATATTTTCTGTCGTATATGAGTGTTTCATAAAATGCAAACAAATACATGTGTAGCGAAGCAGAAAATTGTAATATTTCATCTTGACATATGTATAATTTATAACTGAATTAATTTTTAATTTATATTTTGCTAGGAAACCAAAGCTCTGTAAACGTAACTGGCAAATTTAATTAAATAAAACACAGGAATGCAAAAAATAAAATAATTTTTTCTGCACAGTGGAGAACAAAAGTCTTAACGTCTTTCTACAGGAATAGAAATGGCTGTAAGCGCTTTGTGATACTGCAGTAAAACAAAACTCCCCAGGATTAGGTGTTATTGTTTCTGGAACAATGGAATCCTAAAATGCGCGCCGCGTTTGTTTTCTCCCTTTCACAGACACAAAACTATGGCTTTGTGAGTGTGTGTGTGTGCCTCTCACGCGTGCAGTACAAGGGGCTTATCAGTTGAGTGTACATTCAGTGTACGTAATACTTTGTATTTAATTAGTTGTCCAAGAAAATTATTTTGATTTTTAACTTTTGTGAAGAAAATTAAAGTTAACTTTCACTGTAAATTGATTTTCCTTACACATAACACAGATGTACTTTCAACTTGTACAAATAAATAGTTACGCCCTCCAACACACACACACAAACACAATGTGTATCCTAATCCTCTTATAAGAATTAACTTATCGATTTAAAGTTTTATAGCTAGATATAGTTACAATAGCTTGAACAGAAAATTGTCTTACATGTTCAAAATTTTTAAATAATCTTCTTAAAAAACGATTTTGCTTTTAGTCGTAGTAACAAAAGGTAACAAACAAACCGATCATAGTACATTTAACCGATTAAGAAGGTAAGTATATAAATTGAATCTATTTTGAATTTCTTTTTGGTCCTTCCAGGCTTAAGACTTAACGTCTGTTTTTCGGCTTAAACATTTTGTCTTCCATCTACAATACTTCTTTCCCCTTCTTAACGATATTTCATAGTCAGCTTCGGTATTCTTTCCACGATCATTTTTACAATAGGAGCTTTCCATTTCTCCTCCTATCCGTTTGCAAGTTTCGCCGTTGGTTGTAAATCCAAATCTTCATGTAATGTTTCATTTCTAATCCTATCTTTCCTAGTCTATCCCTTGACGGACTTCAGAAATTTCAACATCGGTATTTCCATCTTCCTAGTATTCTTTGTACTTAGTGTCCAGCATTCCGTATAATACAGTGGGCATCGCCACGACTTTGTAGAATTTTATTTGCGTTTCTGTGATAGTTTCTCTCTTAATTTCCTACTTATGGTGCCACACATTTGTCTGCTATATATTTGTCATACATTTGTCTGGTATCGTGATGCAATTGGTGTCACTCTCTTCTTCACAAAGAAATATCACAATCAAAGTACATAAAATGAGATACTTATTCTATTTTAACTGAGTGCCTAAGAGAACTGTCGTTCTCATCGATTAACTTTATTAAAAGACCAGTAAATATTCTCAGGTTATGATCTGCACCTAGCGCTTACGGTTTGTGTATTGGTTTCTGAAGTCATTGCTCGTTACTTTAATTATAACCTGATCATGTGCGTAGAACGACGACGTGCAGAGGGTCTAAGGGCTTCACTTTCGCACCAAGCGTCCATTTGTCTTTCTACACTTTCGTAAGATCTTCTGCATAAATATTAAATACGGTACTACTGTCCTACTTTTTGATTGATGAAGACCTCTGTAGTTACTACTTTCCCGGTGTCTATAACTATTTGGGTGTCTACATATTTCTTATAGTGTTTTAATTAGATGTCTTATTTTCCATTAGTTTCCACAGCTTTTCCTGCTGATACAATTAAAGACTTCCTAAAAAATTTATAAAATCCAGGTGTGTCTCTAGTTTAAATTATCTAGTTTTTTGTGTTTTCTGTCATAAGGTAAAAAGATTCTACTACAGTATATTCCCCTTCTAAAGCCAGCCTGATCTTCAATCAGAATACTTGCAGAGATGTTACGAAGGAATCCATTTACAATTTTGCTACCTATTTTGTTAGTTGTACTCATTAAACTAATGCACCTCTAGACTCCTGTGTTACTGAATGGCCCATTTTTAACAAAGAAATGAATTTTGCTAATTTTGAATGGTCTAAACTTTTTCCACTTATCCAACGCATGTTACACATATGAAGGATCCTAAACTCTAACATCATTCCCCCATATTTAATGACCTCTGCTTTTATACTATCCAAGCCAAGTACAGTATAATGGATACTATATTGTCGGCTGAATTTTGTCTATTTGTGCATGCTATTTTTAAATATACAGCTAAAAGTAAACAATAGACTATAAAAACGGAGCACGCCATTCTATTAACTCATATATAGAAAAAACTACGTAGGGTCTAAATGATTTAATGTGAAAATGATCAATTTGTCAATAACTTACGAAATACGTAACTTCTGGTTAGCACTTGTTTTACATTTATTAAGACTTTTCACACATATTAATGAAACTTTTATTTACTGAACAATTATTTACAATTTTAAATAAATATTTGGCATCTACTTTTTTTCTCGTTATCTTTTAGTGTAACAAACTGTTCTACCAGTTACACTCCGTACTCATACAAACTACGGACGACGAATATGAAAGACCTGTCATCAGGAATCTTACTCTCAACACCGTTTGCTGTATATTAATTTTCGTTACATTCAATTCGCAGTCTCAGAAAGTAGGTCGTCACCCGTAAACTTCGCCTAATGCTGTGTCCCATAAGGGTACGTGACTTCCGGGCTGTAAAGCAAAACGTCTATTTGCCTTATCATAGTCGGCACGTAATAGCTTTCTGATGTGGCAATGGCGCTTGCGAAGCTGTACTTACAGGGACGTCATGATACTGTTTGACGTTAGAAGAGATAAGAATGAATTTACTACCTCGTAGATTTATATTTATTAACTATAATTGTTTAGATAATTTTCTTTGAATGTGGTGATTTTAAATTCTACAATTTTGTATATACAAAAACAAATAATAAAGGAATGGTGAGGAAAAGTATTTCTGCATAAAAATTATACACGAGACTATGATACTAAGATTATTCATGGTAAGATACAATTGTTTAAACGGCATTGATTTTCATTCTTAGCCTAAAGATTTGAAAGATGCTCAGGTAGACGAGTACCTCTGTACAATTTTACGTTAGGAAAAGTTGGAAAAAGGTAATACCGTTGATGAATTTCTAATTTCTAAAATGAATAAATTTACAACTTTACATTGATGCGTAGATTTCATAATTAAGTACAACGGTTATCGGATTTATTACAATCGCATACGTACATACTGGTATAATGTATACATGCATAAACCTATATTCGCACATATAATGTCATCTCCCCGCACACGCACGCACGCACACGCACACACACACACACACACACACACCTTATACACACATTTATTAACACATAAAATATGTATCTATAAATTACATATTTTGTTCAAATTTAGTTTATTCAGATAACTATAAATAAATTTACATAACGTTACTTACTTACTATTTGTAATTTCATATAATTATTATTATCATTTCTGATCTTCACATTTCTCGGTCGTTTGACAAATATTCTCGAAGCCCCAGTCTCACATATATCTTTGCATTTTCTGCGTTTGCCAATTTCCTACCATTGGTTTGCCAATTCAACACTACTTTTCGTTTATTAAACACAAGGTCGCTTTTGGCGCATTCGTCTGTCTTGCGTGCACTACCAATACGTAATTCCCACATTTTCTTATATCCGTCCGTCTATTATAATATTAACTATTACGTAGAAAAGTATATCTCACATTAAGCGTACCATTTTAGAATCGCAAATGTTTAAAAATATCTCTTTAGGAGTGGCTCGTTTAATTATAATAGGCATGATAATATGAATGAATTGTTGATTTGGATTGTATTTTACTTTGTGTTGCAACCGAAGTTTGTGTACTCCAACATATTATACCTGTTGAAGACTTTTAAAAATAAAAAAGCTTTCAAAATAAAAAAGGAATCAATAGAGGAAATCTCGAGTAGTCTGGATTACAAAGCGACGGAAGAGTCATTTAGGTATGAACAAAATTTCTACCCTTAATTTAGAAACTATATTTTCAAAGTTGACAGTGATGGAAAACGTAGGTTGAACATAGTGAAATGGAGGTGTTCATCGTTAACTTTTAATTTGCAAAAAAGCTACGTTTCGTCTATACTAGAAATCGAAATCAGTCTGCAGACAAATATTTCTAAAACATAATAATAATAATAATACTGATTTTTTTAAGCAGTAGGGGAAAATGCACTTACGCATGAGGTTGGGGCTCCCATCTCCAGATGACTACATACTAAACTCCTCCTCCGATGATCGAGCACCACTGATGATGAGACCGTTTATCACACCACTTCAGACTAGGCTATTTTCCTGCGACCAGTGGGCTACCCCATCTTTGTTGTTCTACCTATAAGCGGTCTAAATCTCACTTTTTTGTCCGAAGGATGCCATCTGCGTAATGTGCTACCCGGTTCCAAATGATCTCCCCTCTTCGCATGGCTCCGATGATATTATATGGAGCTACCATCCCTATGTCCGCAACCACAGACACTCTTCCGTGGCCCACCTATCACAGTTGAAGCAGCAGTACTCCCCGTTAACCTCTATACCCTCTAAATAATAACAATGATAGACCAAGTGATAATAAATATTAGTACAAGTTGGGGATCGAAAAATTATTATTACTGTTATTATTATTATATTAATAATATTATTATAATTGTCATTATTACTACAAAATCCTTTTGGTATCGTCTAAATGGTTTCGGAGATTTTTCTGTATAGTTTTACAGAAATATGAAAACTTAAGCAAATTACATAAACTCTATAGGCCTACATATTAATCCTTTATTTAGTAATGACCGTTGATCAATAAATTTTAATGATGGAAAGTTTAGCGAGGATCGGATAATAAGTATAACACAAATTTTATATTATTTGTGTCGACGTGTAGACAATATTTATTTCATTATCAGGACAATTGTTGAGTTGTCAATATGCCAAACACACAACAACAATTGTTCTGATGATGACAACAAATATTATAGGAACGTCGACAATATAAAATTTGTGTTATACTTATTGACCGAACCTCGCTAAACATTCCATCGTTAAAAAAATTAGATATTACATAACATAGGCTTATCAGTACAACGATAGACAAACTCACGTGAATCTCACGAAGTCCTAACTATACGTTAGTACCTAGGTAAGCAGGACGATTCGCATTCACCTAATACCTGATTTTGATGACACTGAACGCCCACTTTAGACGACCCCACCCCCCCACACAAAGACTAAAAAAGCACATTGTGCGTTCAGGTTCTTTTCTGTGAATTATGCAGTGTTTTCTCTCTTTCTGATGGGAGTGTTCTGATCATTTAGGCCTACTTGACAACTGGATTCGTCGAGGTAAAAGATTCTTATGTGTAGTTTTCATAGTGATAGCTTAGTATTTACGTACTTTTAGTTTTTATGTTTTAACATTATTTGCCTAAAGACGGCAATCAATTTTTAGTGAACGAAATGTTGAATTTTAGAAATTAAATCCATGATGTTTTACAAAATTCAAATTTCAATATTTTGTTGATAAATTGGCCTACTTTATACTTAAGACATGAATAACTCTGATTTACTGCTAAACTTGGTCAAGATAGACAAAAAATGCACACAGTTGTATACGATGCTGAAAAAAAACATGACTATACATTATATACTATACTTACCCAGGAATGTTCTTATAGGGCCTACACTACTATGAATTACTAATGTTTGGAAGTTACTAAAATACATAAATTTTATTTTTTATTATACGAGAACGCTCCCTTTAGTAATGATATGTTGTAGTAAAATTACAAACTATATATAGTTTGCATATAGCATATATATATATATATATATATATATATATAGTATATATTGCATAGTGGATGATAGCAAATAGTTATATTGGAATTCAGTGTCTCAGGGTGCTTGGAACTATTCTTTAATGTATCAGTTAATATATTAGCCGATGTTATAAGTATAACAACTTGACTCGTTTTCACAGTTAAGTCTTTTGTATGTCCAGTGTTAAACAATATATCAAGTGAACATTTTTCATCAACGTATATTCTTACAGACGAACACACACACTCACGCATATGCATAATAGCAGTTTCTATTATACAGTGTTTTTATAACTTGCAGCCCAATATATTAGCCTTTAAGTAGAGGTACAAATAGAATTTAACATAAACACAATGGAAATTTATATTCATTGTGTTTTATCTATATATAATTACATGTATATAATTACGTATAAAAACATGGGTATGTAAGGATGTTACTTGTACTTTTTTAAAAAGGCTAAAGTCAATGCACATGCAGAATTAACTGCCGATAGGCGCACAAACTACTGTAAAAAAAAGTATCTCCCTAACATGTACGGTAAGTCGTACCAAAAGTAGGGAGCACCAACAGTAACTGTATACGTCGAAAAAATAAGAAAGAGAGATAGAAGTAAGATAACAAACACTTTTTAAATAGGTAACATTGAAATCGTGTGTATACGATATAACACTTTACGGACATGCTATCCGTGTAACATTAGTCATTAGTCAATAAAACAGACTGTAACGAATAAATAGGCTAATTACATCGTGTCTTGGGTTTCTAACTTCTCACTATCTGCTGTTACCAATCTAGTTTTAATACGTTTAGAACATCTTGTGATAATCACCGAAATCCTATGTAATCTTATGCATCACTCATGAAACATTTACTTCGTCAGTATTAATAATCTGATTTATTGTTTATCTAAAATTGTACAAAAACTTTAAAGCAAATGTTTATTTATTGTTGAAGTTACAATCCGGGCTACTTTGGTCCGCGCTCTACTAAAGTTATTATTCTGAAAGATGTTGTTCTCAGACGTTTCGGCTTCACCACTAGGCCATCTTCAGTGGTAAACGGTTGTAACACAACTGACACGACAATCGTCAGTAACTACACTACTGTTACAAAGAATACTTGCCACAACACCGTGTCAGTTGTGTTAGAACCGTTTACCACTGAAGATGGTCTGCAGAGGTGAGGCCGAAACGTCTAAGAATAACATCTTTCAGAATAATAACTTTAGTAGACCACGGCCCAACAACTAAGTGGTTTCAGCAATACAATTGTTTCATTTTAATTTTGATATGACAGTATTACAGTCATTTATGAAATGCTCTGAGCTTAAAACTGATATTCGGATTGTAATAATCAATTTCCAATTTTTTAATTAAAAATTTATAATTTTAAATTAATTGTTTAATATTCGTGAATAATAAATAAACTAGGAAAATTATTTAAATATTATATACTGTGTTTTCTAGACATTTTAAATTATCTGTCATCAGAAATGTGAAATAAGATTTTTGTAAACATCCTTAAAAAGGCAACAGTAAAGAATAGTGAAATGCAATGCTTTATAGTATAGAAAATTAGATAAATAATATTACATATATATTTTTTGTTAGATATACGTTTATGTATGTTACTCTGAATAGTTCGAAATGTTATTAGAATTTCAATCAATAGCTTTACATAAATAGCATAAATTCAGTACCATAACGTATTTTAAGTTAAATAATATTTGACAAATTCCACAACTGCAACATTTTCCTTATTGTTGTTTAAAAGCTACTATTTTAGTTAGTATTAAGTGTGAGTAAAAACAAGCAGCAACACTAAAACATTAAACATTTGTTAATTTCTGCTTTTTAAAATTTCTTTAAAAAATAATGCAACCACTAACAATCAATTATACTTTCCATAAGCGCTTTCAAGCCTCTAGGCTCATCTTCAGATGGAACACAAGCCGAGAGGCTTGAAAGCGCTTGCGGGAAGTACAGCTGCGTATTAGTGGTTGCAATACTGGTTTAGTAAAAATTAGACTTAACCACTAAATTGTGTTTATCTTTAAAAAATAATGCTATACCATCTATAGTGATACATTGTATATACCTACATTATATGCATATACATAGTTCTTAAACACCTTTAAGAAGGTAATTATTTGAATGGTATATGATTATCGTCAGCCAAATACAAGGTTTAAAGGCCATTCAATTTTATGATCATGTTTCAGCGTTTTTACATGATTATGTTTCAAATTTATAAAAGTAAATTTATATAAAATATACATTAGGCCTACCATTAAATATAAAAGATTAGTTTTAAAATTATGTTTTGAAATAAAAGCATTCAAATGTTTACTATATTATAATGGTAATGATGATGATGATCATTACTATTATTATAACAAAATTATTAACATTTTTGCCACACGAACCAACGATTTTTTTCATATTAATTAGTAGGTATTTCTAAGTAAATTAGTTTAGTAATGAAGATCTCTCTTGTTCATATCTGAAGATTGCATATCTGAAAAAAGTATTTCCAGTGCCTATTCACTAATTCACATTATTTCTTTTAATGTAAAAGATATTTTTAAAAAGTGTGTCATATACAAGGAAAACGCTGAAATTGTAATGTCAGCGCGAATGATACTAACAGATCAACTAGTAAATACGAGGTGTTAAGAAGCACAAAGCAGTACATACCGTAAAGAGAGAACGCAGTAGCAGCTGTAAAGATCGCGGTAATGGGTGCACTCGCGAACCAACCCTTAACGCACAAAGAATGAAACTGACAGCAGAGTTTACAGTTTTGTGCGTTGGCGTCGCTGTTGCTATAGCGACACCTAACGTTACGTCACTCGCTAGGGGTTGAGTCACCCCCTTCACAAGTAAGGGCGAAACACTGTTCGAAAAGTAAAGTTAAGGTAAGTCAAATGCAATGACAAAAGTATTTTGAAACTGTAAAGGAGCGGACTTGTCTTCCAATCTGTCTTATAATAATGAAATTTAATATAATGGAAGTTCACTTAATAAACTCAGTAAAACTAATAATACGCTTGTTACAAACAGGAGATTTGGTAAAACTTGTTATTTCCTAGCACGTAGACATATATTATTCCTTTCAGTCAAATTAATAATAAACCTTTATACGTTCAAGCAAAAGGAAAAAAACAAATTACATAATTTTATAATCTACTAAAAGTTCTGAAACGTTTGACAGTCATAAATAGAACGTTTGACTGTCTATGTTGTAAGTAGATTAATAGTAAATACGCAGGACACAGGCCAAGAAACAATTAACATTTTTTTTCCAGTGGCTATAATCCATCTTTGAAAGTTTCCCATTTTTCTGTTTAAAATATTCCAGCCCAGCAACTGTCTTGGATAAAAAATAGGGAAAACAATATAAATAAATCAGTGTACAAAAGAAATACTGGAGGTTCGAGGTGACGGTACATTTATTTTGTGGCTAAGATGGATACGGTGTACCAGTAATTTCTTTAACAGGAAATATCGTATATATATTCATTTCCCGAAGTTATGTGTAATTATATTCTGCAAATACCATTAATGGAATATTTATCAAATTAAAATAATGAATTTTATACCGACATAGTTTTATTCACTAATTTAATTTAGTGGTTACGATTGTAAAAACGGAGTCATGTTACTAACCTGCTCTAACACTGATATTTTCAACTTTTCAATGATATTATCTATTGTAAGGTTTTGATGAAAATAATAAACATTACTTTGAACTACACAAAATAATTCAAAAAATAAATCAATTGAGTCAAGTAATTTTTCTTTAGTTATTGCTATTAAAGACGGATTGATAACCATCATCATTACCTTCAATCAATACCAACAACAATACCTCTTTACCTCAATACCCATAACAAACAATAATAAAAGTAAAGTTTGTCGTGGGACTCACGCCAGAAGTGAGAACTTCAGTGTCGAGTGGCGAGTGAACTGATTCAACGTGTAAAAGGTTGCTCATGTATTTGGAGTAAGAGATATTATGCTATAAAAAATTAACTTCAAATAAGAGTAAACGGATAATTAATTAAGAAATGGCATAGTCTCGAACTATGTTTATATGTATTTTATGATCATAAATCGATATTTACAAACAAAATTAAATAGAATAATTCACACGTCGCATTATTTCCTGTATAGTCTACATACATATGGAAACAGTATATAACAAATAATTGTTTTCAGTCTAACAATATGATTTTCGTAATATTTAGTTAAAAAGTAAAATGTGATATGTGCCGTGTAAAAATTAAATTTTCTCAAATTTTAAAATAGCTAAATTACTAACTCGAATTTTGAAACATAAAAATACTTTCAGACAAACACAATATAGCAAGAAGAACGGAACTCAAGGATCATCTAAAAAATCTACAAATTAAACAAATATACAAAATTATACTATTTCGACATTTAAAAAATGTATCCAAACACTCTCAGTGACGAGACTATAAATATTATAATAAAAAATAAGTGTCACTGATTTTAAATTGTTTTTTATGAATTTAACAATAAATTGGAAACATGTGTAAATATATTACGCTAATAATGAACTAAGAACGAATTATAAGAAAAGGATTTCATAATTATTCGGCTCTATTCTACGCATGTGAGTACATTTTCTTGTAATATGAATACAATTATTTTTTGTATTTACGTTATTCTTGAAATAGTATTTAAACATTTAGAGTATGTTCACATTCTTTAAAATATTATGCTTTGCTCAAAGCACACATATTTGTGGCAGTAGGGAAATTTAAGGTAGCTATTTTAATAAAAAAAGGTTTAAGTGACCTGGCATCGCTGCTTTTTCGTTTCAGCTATTTGTGACGCGTTGCATCAGTTTACTGCTGTAGGAGCGCAAGGTGTACGACGGTGAGCCGGGCACCATATATGAAGTTCTAACTTAAAAAACGAATTGACAATTATTATGCTCTTTTTTGTTTACCTGAAAAAATTGAACACTATAAATTCGTTATAGGCAATTAAAATAGAGTAAGAAAAAGGACAATTTAAACAAAATACAGACCAATTTTTACTTCCGTGTTCCATAAGGGACTGGAAGTATGGTGGATGACGAAAAAAACGTGTTCGAGATAAGGGCTGATTCTGATTGTACTACCCTCAAAACATGAAGAAAAATCATTTTCCGAAAAGTATCTGTGTGTACATCTGTGTGTAGAATTTTATATAGCGAACGATAACTGCCGCAAATTCAAACAGAATCAAATAATGTTTTGCATATGTCCCTAAGTTGTAGAGGACTCAAGGCCTATTGATTTTAGTGAAGATTCGTTAAGGGGAAAGGCTACTTTACCTGGAACGTTTTATGTTTTAACAAGAGTAAAGTATTTAATTTTGATAAAGTATCCTGAAAAGAAGGTCATAACAATCCCCTATAGAAGGGTGGATGAAATATCTATAAGTGAAAAGGGTAGTTGAAGGGGTAGGGGTAATTTTCTATAAATGAAAATGATAGTTGAAGAGGGAGGGGATAGTTTTTTATATGTGCGCTACGTTATCGGCAACAAAGAAGTAGTTTGTTGTTAAATTCCTTTCCGGGCTGATTGGCTGCCGTGGTCCAGGGTTTTCTGCAAAACCAGACGTTTCGGCAGTCCCATCAACTTCTACCATCAGTTAAAATCGAGTGCGCTAACGTGAGGTGGTATACGTTAGTGACCACAGTACTGTGGCTAAGGCTGAAAGAAGAAGTAGTTTCTATGGAAATATTTAATTTCAAAAATTATTTTAAATATAAATCTTTAAACGTGGAAGTCATGTATGGTGCTCGTTACTGATATTTATTATAGACACACAAAGAAATTATTTGATTACATACATGAAACCACTATTTTGTAGCAATTATGTTAAAATAGTAGATTTATCTTCATACTACATGATCACATTTTTTGCCACGCCATCATATTTTATTTTGTTGTAAAATTTAGTTAATGGATTTTCATAATATTACATAATTTTGTAGTTTAATTTTACTATTTTAGTTTTGAAAATGTAATTATTTTATGTAGTATTGGATTATTGTAAATATTTTATGGTAATACTGTGTTATGTGTATAACGTGCTACATAATTACTGTAAAATGCGTACGTGCTGTACGTAATAATTGTCAGCTGGTATAAGTGTGATGTAGCTGCTACACATAGTTTATTAGTTTATTTTAACAAATGTTGCGGAAGTCACTGTATAACAAAGTAACGTGAGTATATGAGTCAGACTGAGCCTAACCTTCCAGGATGGCATCACAATGATGGCAAAATTTTGTTGCTTATTAAAAGTAAACCTTAAATTATGTCTGATTTTACCTAAAGCCACAGAAGCCTAGAGTTTAAGATACTATTAATATAGACATACAATTTTACATATAACAGAATTTGTACACTTATAAATACCAGTCTTAACTGTCAAATGATTAGGTTCCTTTAAAAATTAATATGTGCAGGTTTTGTTAGCATGTCCCTTCGAGAAGTACTACTATAAGCTACAACTTTCAATCTAAATGCTATTTTTAATAATTTACTTATATACTGTATACGATCTACAGTTCAAAAGAAACAACTTTTATGAAAAACGGCAAATTCTGAATAATATGAAATTTTTATTACACATAACATAATTCTTATACTACGGTCATAATTTAAGAGTTGAATAATTCCAAAATAAGAACGAAATAAGAACGATACTTAAAACTAAAATTGTGATACAATTTTGCAAAATTTTATGTTGTTTGATGCATTAGGTTTAAATTATGTGTCTTCAATTTTTACCATGACGTATCAACACGGACAAGATAATTATCAAATTTACTAAGATTCTCAGCAGTTTCGATATATTGAAAACTTGTCAATTTTGCATAAGCAAAAGTATTTAAAATATAAATTTATATGATACTAACGTTGTGTATAATACGTTTATTTTGGAAATAACTTGCCATGAGATTGATATGCAGTCAATCACACAAAGTTTTTACAGTCGTTTAGTACAATCGCATGTACGCGTACTTCATACACTGATTGGCGGGTAGCTAAGGAAAGACAATATTTCTTTGTGTCTTTTCCCATCAAGCCACACACACAGAGCCATGCTTTACGAAAAAAGATGATGACATTCTTTACTTTTTGTACAATGTTTGTCTAAAATAACAACCTCTTTTTATTATAAAGAAGTGTTAGTCTATTCATAAATGTTTTGGAGGATTTTCACTAACATTAACATTAACAATATTAATGGAGGATCTACATTATAATTAACTATATTCATGCAGAAACTCAAGAACATTTGACATAGGTGATCTGATGAAATTTTTTTTCAAGCAATGTCACCTCTTGTGCCCATCATATATAAAGTCCCTTTGTGTTCTTGTGCCCTTTATGTATAAAGGACTTGCATTTCAAGTAGAGAAGATGAAACTAAAAACGGTAAATTAACGTTTTCACCAGTATTGTATGATATTTTAAAATTGGTTTTGTTTATTTAATGTGCTGCTGTGACACATGTGAGAGAAGCAATAGAACAATTTGTTTTCACAGTGAGTGCCGTTACCATATAGTTTTAAAAACACACAGCCAGCCATTCCAGAGTTTGACGCTGTATTGTAAATAACATGCCCTAGTTTAATTGTCTACAGTGGAAACTGCACTACACACGTAGAGATTTAGGTGCACATTTGACACTAGTGGTTATAACAGTACAGAAATTGATCAATATACTTTGACTGTTTGCATGAACATTTATATACTATAATTCCACTTCAACTACAAACATCAGTGCTTGATGTTTCTTGCGTATTATCGTCAAGTTTTATAAAATTAGTTACAATATTGTCGTTGTATTGTTAAGGTATAACATTGAAATATGAAATGAAATAATGTTTTACATTTTTAAAAGACCTGGAAGAAGTAGTGAAGGATGGAAAAGATAACATTTTTGTTCCTCCTTTTGTATTTAACATTACACTGTTTTTTTTCAAACTTTTATGATTTTCTAGCTTCTTAATTTTTATTAACTATTTTGGTTTATTACCTTCTATTTTACTATTTGATAAAGTTATGCAATTTTATCGAAAATTAATGTATTCTCTATAAGTAATCTTCATCTTTATTTCTTACTTATTTTCTTTGCTGCAACCCTAAATTTATTTCGACCTAGATTCTTCAGTACCGTACTTATAAAATTATATTTCCAGTTTTGTTAGTTTTATTAGTAGCCATCTTAACACCAACTTTGTCACTGTGTGACGATTTAAAAAAATGTTTAAATAGCACAAATTAAATTTTTGTTCTTATAACAAGTAAGAGTATTATCCACCCCTTATCTGTACCTAGATTCCTGTATCAACGTGCAAATTGTCCAGTACGAACACGCAAAGTACGATATTATTAAGCGAAAAATAATAATTCCGTTAATTAAATAAAAGACGTACTAATAAAAAAGGGAAACTCCTAATTCATAACCTAAAGGTAGCATAAAGTGTTAATAGTTAATTAATGAATAATTAATACTACTAAAGGAACGAACTACTTTCTCAGCGCGTAAAACCGCGCCAGCTTACAAACTCCTCGCCGCTAAACAATGCCCCATTCGCCGGAGAAACTTCAACATGTAAGGATGTCGCAAATGTGTTGTCAAGTTACACGTAGGTGTATACCGCTCAAATACTATACAATCACGTTAGTAGTTATTTTGATTTAACCCAACGTAGCGTTGGGAAATAATAAATAAAAAATAGTAATGTAGTGCGTGAAGAAATATGGGTAATATGTAATATAAAAAAAAGAACTTAGCCGACACATCTCTTAACAAACAGTAAGTGGTAAGATATTTTCCTTACCATATTTTAGTGCTGCTAAAGTAAGAACTATTAAAATGTAAAATGTGAACAACCGACTCCAGAAGAAGAAAATTACAACAACCGTATGAACTTCTAGTACCAGAATCCAATCGTCATGAACTAGACTACCTTTCGGAAACAATCAACCAAATGGAGCATCAAGAAGAACATTGTATCACACCCAAGAAGACGACTGAAGAAGACCATCACGGACCCCACAGCAAACTCATGTTCTATTCAGGTGATATTAAATCATAACATTTGTGATAATTTGTTTCAACAAAAAGTAACAAAAGAACTGTAAAGAACTTTTGATAACTTAAAGATTAACATATAAATATTTGTAATCTCTGTAATGATATAGTAATAACATTACGATGTTTAGAGGTAAAGTAATTCTAAAATTTACACCAAACTATTCTTTAAATAATTTGGTTGAAGTTGTGATAAATTAAAATATTGCAAAGTTGAGACCCGGATCCGTGGTACTTGAAACAGAGATATGGTTTTGAGATAAAAGGAGTAAGAAGTAAAAATTTAAAAAATATTTAATGCAGAATTTATTAGAAACCTTCTTTTAAAAGTAAAGTAAAGTATGAGATATAAATATGACAATAAAGAGATGTTTTTGCTAACACCCAGCGAGTGAATAAAATTATGCAATCCTTGACTAATTCCTGAAATATAATTTGTTGGTAAGTAAAGTTTACTAACAACGGCAGCTAGTTTAATTAACAGGTAACAATTGAACTGGTTCCCGATTTTTGTAATGTCTTGACAAGGGAGACGTTATAACTGCTTATTGCCACACTGCTAAATACTTGTGTATAAAATTATATTTTTAGACTCAAATGGAAGGCTCTCATAACTCCATGTTTCTCCTTATGTCTGATGAGTTCTTTTGCTATTTTTCTTTAATATATGTTCTGACACCATCCTCTTCTAAACAATAACTTGTAATATTTATTAATTAAACTTTTTAACTTTACTTCTACGAGGAATAGGCCTACTTAACATTTAATTGAGGCATTCATTTTCCATGTGAAATTTAACAAAGTACACTCTTTCTTGCACCTACATCGACTTTTTACATACACTCTCAACCCTCTCGACTTTCCTTTTTAGAATAAAATTTACATTACATTTGTCCATGTAAAATATAATATTACATATTATATTTGTAGAAGTACCATTTTATTTGTAGTAATCTTCATTACAATATTCTACTTAGCAAAACAAAAACCAGTCGTCTTAATAGAGTAGACATTCCTTTGCAATTGTCGATATATAATTAAGTTTCACGTTTTGATACGTCTTTAGAGCACTATACTACCTGACACCGAAAGTATCTCTGCGCCAACTTGAAGGTTATATGTATATAAATATTATATCTCAGTCAGGTTTTTTCATTATTAATCTTCATCACTCCAACTTTTGTCGTACTTTTTTGCTGAACTGCTATCTGCTCTTTTGGGCTGAACGATGTCTTTCGCTGTCACTTCCATTATCAAGTCCAAAACGAGTTGATAGGTTTTGAACGTTAACGGTAATTACACGGAACGGCCTCGTACAGAAACTAGCAGTTTAGTGACAGACAACAAAATAGAAATAAACAACTCGTTTCTCCATGACTAAAATATAATCGACTGTTTGTATTAATTATGTGTATATTAGCTGGAAAACGTAAATATTCTTACTGATTGCCTTTAAAACAGTAGAAATAAAATAAGTGAAAACCAGATGATTTGTTACTTACAACTTTAATGCAAGTACTAATTAACAGAAACATGCCAATAAACAATCGTATATAATAATTTTTTACTAACACCCACTGCTGTAACAAATAAGTATATATTACATTGTAGCAATAAATAAGTACAAGTTACTGAATAATAAGAAGTACAAATTTTGGAAGCTGAAGACACAATTCAAAATTATCACATTAGACTAAATCACCGATACAAACGCCCTGATTGGCAAATCATAATAACAACTAACAACACGTCTCAGCGCTTTGCTTCGCAATACACAACTCACTAGCCGGCCGCTTCAGGAACACTACTTTTGTACTCAACCTGTGTACGTGCCAAGATTGACCTGCAACGACTATATCTTGAGCCACCACGGAATAATCTACCTATGCATTTGGAATAATAACCAAATAATAGAATATTCTGAAAAATGCGTTGGAAAGACCGAAAGCGTGCAAATGCACTGTATAATCCGGCAGCTCACACAACGCGCGGTAAGCTTCTAGTAAGCCGAACATATTTCCTTTATGTAAAATAACAACAAGCTGCAAGCATTATTACTTTATTACTTGACATTGCTAGGATTTTCGCCACCTAATCCGTACTGGAGAATACTTATGTTAATGTATGTTACTAAATGTTTCATTTTTTTTCAATAATTTGTTACTTCACTTTGAAGTTCTTGTAAGTAAATTATTAAAAATTGTTCCTTTTGTTACAAATGTTTGGTTACTTAGGCTTTATATTTTAAAAATATTCAAATAAAGTCAAACGCTTGGTAATTTCACGACTTATTCTTAAGCTCAGAATTGTTTCAGCCGATTAGGTCGTTCTCAAAGAGCTGGTAAGAATAGCTTTATATTTTATTCTTGTTATAGTTTCTGTCCTCTATGGACAGCAGGTGTTATGTATTCGAGGTGTAATCAAAAAGTGTCAGGATTAAATTTTGTTTAAAAAAATATAAACAGTTACAGATTTATAAATTTGTCTCCTTCATAATTTAGAAATTAGTTCTCTTCAAAACGCACTTTTTTCAACGCTTTTCCAACTGCTCGAAGCATATCTTAAAGTCATTTTCTATAAGATACTTAAATTTTCTCAACGCATTTTCTTTTATGTCTTCTGTATCTTGAAATCATCACCTCTTCAATGGATTTTTTTAAATTCGAAAAGAGAAAAAAGTCACAGGGAGTTCCGGTAAATATGGAGAAGGGTGAAGCTGGGTACTGTTGTGTTTAGCAAGACAATGGTGAACAGCATGTGACGTGTGGGCAGGTGCATTGTAGTGTGAAGCTATCATTCACAACTCAGATGCAACAGTGACCTCAACCGCCTCAGAACAGAAATGTAGTTTTATATAACATAGTATTCCAAAGAAACAGAATCCAGTATAGTGACAGCTACTTTTCTACAATAGTATGCCTCCTAGGTATTCATTTACATAGGACAAGAAGATAAAAAGATATACAAATAATGTATGCTCAGAAGAAGGCTTTTACAAAAACTCTTGTTCGGAGTACATTTTACAAAAAAAAACTTTGAACCAAAGTGTCTGTTCCTAAATAATATATTGTTACGACATCACAGAACAATCTACATGTTTGTCTAATGTGCCAGAAGAATCTCGATGTAACGCGTGTGGCGTAAGTGCTTGTCGACGCATTTTCGAGAGGTTTCTCGAAGGCGCCAGCCGCGCGGACTGTGTCAAGGCCGCAGTTAATTACGTAGTTCACACGAGCGCTAAGACGCAATTAGGAACATTCTGGTCTGTGAGCGCAGGTATAAATACATGGCGGCAGCGGCCTTAAGTTTCAGTATAGTGGCGATATATTTACATTGCGGTTCGAGAGTTATTCTCGGGCGATATTACTGTGCGCGTTCAAGTGGTTATTAGTAAAACGTGTTTTATAATCGGACGGTATATTGTAATACAGTTGTGTTTTAATATTAGTTAACATTTATTTGCATGTGAACAATTTTTATTTGATTTGTTATAAGAGACTGTGTTGTTAATTACGAACTGTTTAACTGTGAAAATTAAAGCTGGTGTTTAGTGACTTAATTGGTGTCTTGTACTTATTTGGTTTTCCACTGTACCTACGACGATTAAGTAGACAGTCGTAACAATATTTATCCTGTAGGAAAACTGTTTGAGAAAGATAGGAGGCGTCAATGGAAGAGATAATATTGGATTGTTTGCGAATAATGATGTGAGTGTGAAGGTGCAGTACACTTTATAGAATAGAGAAGTCAGGATTTCCTGATTGCAAGAATAAGACCTTTAGATAATAAAAACAGATTGTTATGAATATAACATTTTAAAAATTATAAATAAATTAAAGGAAAATTTCAATATTCCTTTTATGGTGTCATATTCCAAAAAATAATTTTATATGAGACAGACAAAAACAAAAATACACAAGCTTTTATTATAGTCTACAATTAGATACATTTAAATAGTCTTAAATGTATCAGTAAGTACAATAAATTCAAATGATTTTATTTATTCAAATAGTAGAAATTTATTAAATGTTATCAATCACGTTACAACAAGAAACTGCTAAAGACAAAGGAAATATTCCGGTTTCCTTGGCATTGTTTAGCGTTGACAATATTAAACCTTGGTGGTTTATTACAATATTAAACGCACATTTATTTTTATGAAAATAAACAAATTTAATTTCCTCCTACATTTAAACTTGTAGTTTTAATCATAATAATTTTAAATCAAAGGTGTGACTTTCACTTGCTGTGAAGTTATGGATCATTGCCAGACGATTTAATAAGTCTTAAACATATTGAGACTTCTTTTGAATCTGCTTCTATAGAGATACAAATTCTCTAGAATCAAGTTTGCATTTTATAATGCTCTTGACGATGGTATCAATGATGACAAAAATTTCAGAGCAACTGTTAATCATAAGATTATTTGAAACGTATTTAGGTTCGGCTCTTTATCCTCGGTGTCAGGAAAGAAGGCGCGACCTACTGCGTAAAATTTAGTCTAGCCATAACGCATTTGTGTGCAGGATACACTACCGATGCTAACGCAAGTCGCACGTATGCAAATTTGCGTTATGCAAATAAATACATTTGCGTTATATATGTAATTAATTATTTATAAAAAAATTATGCGCATGTGTTGTGCGGTTGGAGCTACTGAGCATTTGTGATTCCGCAAATAAGCGAATTTTACGGTTGGAGACTCGCTGTTAGAGAGCAAGTACTGCATGTAATACCAATACACCTGTGCTTTTTAAAAGTCAGATTTAACTCTGATTTTAAAAAAATAAGAAAACCAAGTGCCTTATTCAGGTTATTAACAATTTATTGTATCAGAACTCCAAATACTGAGTTTGGTCACAATTTAACCGTGAGAGTAAATATCAGATTCGTGTTATGCGGTTTAATAAATTTCACTAAATGGTCGGCAGAAGCAGTATAAAGGTGACGATTTATTGAAAATAAGTGCCCTATATACGGACACGAATGGGACTGCAGGGAGCTATAAAGCAGGCAGCAACTTCGCATACAGATTTGCTTTGCTTGTTAAGTGGGAATTCTCTGCGCATCGAATACAAACTGCAGCTTTGTTACATTTGTTTAAGCACTCTATATTTAAGTGCATTTAAAAGTAAATACTGCGTTTCTATATAAGGTTTAAACATATCCGTAATAAATAAAACAAACTTTAATGAATTGCTGTGAGCAGTTGTACTTCATCAGATTTTGCTATCAGTTCAACAGTTGATGTCATTACTGATCCACCAACACTTCATCATCATCATCTAAAGGCCATGCCTTGTCCAGTTATTCAAGTCTCTCTCTCTCTCTCTCTCTCTCTCTCTATATATATATATATATATATATATATATATATATATATAATTATTATTATTATTCTGGCTGTACAATGTTTACACGTTTTCCGGAACCAAAGATTACAGAAGTGATTGAATTCTCATCTTCCACTGTCGCTTGCCCATCCAAAGATCTTCAATTTGTCGTTCCCTCAATATAGTCTGAATTTCTTCTATCCAAGTGATAGGTGGTCTTCCTCTTTTCGTTCTTCCTGGTGAGGTCCATTCCATAACTCTCCTTGGCAATCTTTCCTGTGCCATTCTTTTCGTGTGTCAATCATTGTAATTGTTTTGTTTGGATATAATAAGCAATTGAATTTTTCACATTCATTATTTCCTTAATGACTTCGTTTCTAATTTTCTCACGTCTGGATACTTTTGCCGAACGTCTCCAAAAGTCCATCTCTGCTGTCACTAATTTTGTTCTTGTGTTTTATTAGTAATTAAAACTTCTGACCTGTAAGTCATGATACTTCTAACAATGGTGTTAGAAGTCTCTCTTTAAATCGCAGAACGATAAGAAGTTCATTTTCTGTCCCATGTCATTGAAGAACACTGCTCTTGGTCGTTGTGTCTTGGTGTGTGTTGGTTTTCTCCCAACACCTTTCCGTCAAAAATGTTAATTAATAATTGACTACCACCAACACATAGTAGTCCAAATTATATTGATTTGTTTAGTAGTAGTATACATGTCTATAGTAGGGAAATGTTGTAGAATATAACAAGTAATGTTGTGGGTGTTATAAATATTATAAAAATTTATTACGTTTTCTATCGATAAAATCACTGGACATGATTTAACGTAATGTAATGGAAATACTATTTGTTTGGAATAATTAGCTGTTAATTTGTAAAAAAATAATTACTAAGTTAATAATGACGACAGTGATTCGTTTATATGAGGTCAGTCATGAGGTTTGTTTACGAAATGGTATTGAATTACGAAATGATGTTTTTCTTTATTTGGAACATGTTTCAGGACACTTAGTGTTCCCAGCCTCAGCCTTCTTAATTTTGAATCTTGTGGAGTCCTTGTGTTTTAGTTGGTTGTTGTTATGGTTTCCTGTTGGTTTTTTGGTATTTTAAATTGGTATTATTGTGTGTGATTGTGGTGTATATATTAGTATTTTGTGTATTTTCGATGTTGAGTGATTTGAAAATTGTGTCATGTGTTGTATTGATTTGTATTTGCTCAGGTATTAGTTTGTTTTGTGTTCTCTGTTAGTATATTTGTAAATTTTCCAAAATGTTTATTATGGTGCCTTTGTGTGGTATGTGTTTCATTAGTGTCGTGTTGTCTGGGCATTCATGTCCAATGTTTATTGCATGTGTGGCTAAATTAGATGTACAGTATATATTTCTAGTTTTTTGTATGCGTTTAGATGTTCAAAATAACGTTTTTTCAGTAGTTTTTTTGTTTGTCCTATGTAAAATTTATTGCAATCTTGACATTCAGGAATTGTATTTGCAAATTGCTTATGAAAATGGAATCAATAAAAATACTGTAAACAAAATAGAAAATAAAATCAAATATAAAATAAAAACTGAACAATTAAGGATTAATCAAAATGAACAACACATAAATAATAACAACAATAAAAAATGGGCCACATTCACATACATAAATAACAAATTGACAAAGCTAACAATACTATTTAAAAGCACAGACATTAGAATAGCATACAAAACTAATAAAAATAATTTACAAAACTAAATAACCCACACAACAAAGATAATACATCAACCAATGGTATATACAAAATTGAATGCCAAGTTGCAATATATTTATAAATATTTAAACACTCTTTGCTACAGTCTATTTCTTGATGCATATATAATTTATTTAATATTTATAAATTCTTTACCTCAAGATATTTTATTCCCTTATTTGGTACATGTCTAGGTAAGCATATTGTTCCCATCCTCAGCCTTCCTGATTTTATATATTGTGGAGTATTTGTGTTTTGGTTGGTTGTTGTTATGGTTTCCTGATGGTTTTTGGTATTTTATACTGGTTTTATTGTGTGTGTTTCTAGTGTATATATTAGCTTTTGGAGTATTTTCGATGTTGAGTGATTTGAAAATTGTGTCATGTATTGTATTGATTTGTATTTGTTCAGGAATTAGTCTGTTTTGTGTTTTTTGCCTGAACAAATTCAAATCAACACAAAAATGACACAATTATAATATTAATAAAATAAAATTTTCTAATGTGCTTGCTCCCACTTTTCAGTTAAAAAAGTGAATGATGGACACAAAGACAGTCAATCGCTGGTACAAGACATAAATTCATGCTAGGGATGTATTATTAAAACTCTGCTAACACCAACTCTAAATGTAAACTGCTGCCTTCAACCGTTCTAGAACAGCTTTAATTAAGGATATGCAAAACTTTTCGAGTCTTAATTTTTCCTTCATCTGTCTTCGTTTTTAAATTTTAAAGTCAACGTCTATGCTATGGAGAAGCCATGTAGTGACACACAGTCTGGACTTTAGTAGGTTTTATGATACTAAATACTGCTTTAAAATTTATAAGAAAATTTATTTTATTCACTTGTGTACATTTTTTAAAGTACTTCAAAGACAGCAATACCACACAATGTAGTATATTGTAATTTTACGTATCTAAAATTACATAAAACATTTTTAATTTTATAGATTTACAAATAAAAAGCATGTACACAGACAAGCAAGAATTTTTTTCAAGTTTTAGAACAAAAAAATATGTACTGTATGATTTTAGTAAATTCTACAAAAACACTGCATAGATTCTGCAATTTCGTCAGTGTTATAATTAATTTGTGAACTGACAAGCAAGATGAAAAGTTTTAAATGTGGATTCGTTATTTTAGGAAAGTACTGTTCCTTAATTGTATTAGTAATTGAATAACAAACCTACAAGAGTAGCACACTGTTAAATTATTTAAATCTGTAGTATTAAAATTAGTATTAATATATTTGTAGTCCCAACTAGTATTAGGGACGATTAAAAAGAAAACGAATATAACACTAAGGTTGACTGGTTAGATGTGAAATAACTTCTTTATATCTAATTTTAAGTGAAGAATGATGATGAATTATTTTCAATTATTTTTAATGAATTTTGGGGGGAGAGTGAATTACGTCTTGAATACAAAATTTTAGAGGATCGGCAAATATATTAAATTATTTAATCTACTGGAAACCAGGAAATCTAGTTTCAAAAGAGATGTTTCATGCAATGCAGATGTTAAAGTTTAATATATTTTTTTTAATTTACAATACTGTTGGACAGCGTTGCTTGATCTTGCAATCGAATGGATTGAGATGAATTCGTCTAATAGAAAACGTTACAAAAAGTGTAATTTTACCTATAAAAGATGTTGTAAATCTAAACAGTAGTGAACAAGAGAATTTATATCATGTAAATGTAGGTTTATCTTATTCAGAAATCCTACTGGTCTCTTGTAAGTGCAGTTACCAACTCTACTCATAACATTTTAAAATTAAACATTCATTTTAGCAGTTTGGTTACCGGATATTTATTACAATTTACTAAAAGTTTACATCACGAAACAAGCGTCAATTAAACAAAATTCTTATTTTGTGTAACCGCTTGCATTTATTGACACGAGTGCCGCAGGTGGCCACAACTGTTTTACGCAGTTAATTTGTTTGTGTGTTCAGACACAAAAGTTCTGAGTTGCCAATAAAACATTATGCACCATGCATTTGATGCAATAAGGAGTAATGCATTATGATCCACTCTGTATGTTGGTAACAGTACTCTACTATATCTATTAGGCACATAATACTAAGTTGTACCTTTTGCATTTAATTGGCCTCCTTTTAAAGAAAATAGTTGTTACTTTTATTTTCATTCTGAAACTATTATGTATTCTAACCTTCTGTAGCAAAGAAACATTTCACTGATGGCAGCATATTGTAATTCTAATGTATTGAAAGGAATTCATTATGAACATATTGAATTTGAATTTATGTAGAACATGAAATGTACGAAAGTAAAAGACTGTGTGTGATTAAATTAGTCAAAAGAGAAATACAAAATCATTGTAGGTAATAAAATTGTGACAAATATTTACACTTAAAGTATCTATTCAGAGCAAATACTGTAGAATATAACAGGTGTAGCGAGTATCAGAGGAACACAAAGCATCGTTATCTTACAGTGGCGCGCTGTGGTCCATATAGAAAATGAAAAGAAAACATTAGTTGTGAAAGAATTGTGTGAGTGCTGTGTAAAGTAAAAAAGCTTCTACGTGAAACTTCACTTTGCCACACTTTCTCTCATGTTTCTAAACAGAACAATGGAGCACGTAAATACGATTATTTTAAACATAATGGATTATTTTCATTTTGTGTATAAACGCGATGCTTAAAAGAATCAGACACTTAAAAGAAAAGTAACCACCACTCTCAGTATCAGTGAAATTCACTGTGATTTAGTGTAGTTGTAAATCAAACACAAAAATCGGTGCGGATAGCGGTGCTGTGTTATTTGAGTTGGCGAGTTAAATTCTGCTGTGTAACAATTTTTTCAGAATGCAATTCTGCCGTGAAACTCTGAAATGAAGTTTCTTAGATCTGTAAAAGTTTGCATACGATTCTACAGAATTATGAATATTTAATTAATTAAGTTGTGTTAATGGTTATAATCACAAACAAAATTAACACTGTTGCAGACTACTATATAACAACTATTCCGATTAGCGTTTTCAAGCTTCACAGCTCATCACCAGTTCGGAACTAACAATAATAGAACTAGACAACTTTTTTGTACCCCCACTTTCCCTACAGCGCGTACACATTTCCATAACCAATCTTTAAGTTAAACGCCCTTTTCTGGCTTTTACTAACTAGCGAGTTAAGCTAGTTACACCCACTATCTTTTACTTCTTTATTATGTTATAAAATCTTTCTTCATTTTCAAATTTAGTTTTAGTATTCATTAAATTGTCTAACCCTTTCTTTCTTTCTTTCAATATTTCTAACTCCTCTCTAAGTCTTCTTTCAACTCTATTACTTACTACTTATAAAGTTTCATAGTTTTCTAGATGATTAACAAATTAATTTTTTTCTTCTACGAAATGTCTTGCATATAGCGAATTTATTGTTTTATTACCATCTCCACGTTTATCGTCAGATAGCCTGAAGAATGCAACAAAGTGCACCTAGGTGAGACAGGACGAAATTTGAATGCAGGTCGGCGCAAGCGGCAGTCTTGTTAAGGTAGGCGGGTGGGCTTTAGCCAGTAACAACTCGACAGCTACTCGCACAACACCCTGCACCCCCCTCTCAACACTGTAAGTGGTTAAGTGTAGACTGGCTTCTCTCTGATTGTGGTGTGGTGCGTGCTGTATGCTACGCGGCTACACGGAGCAACAGACAATGGTTCTCATGTTTGAAGCAAGACAATGATGATTGATTTATTAGGTCTACTTTAAATCTAAAGTACGAGAATAAAAAAAATCTCGTATTTATTCTTAATGACATATAAGACATAGCCGCGTTTTGTGTTCGACGCGTCGGAATTTCCCACTTAACAAGGAAACCAAATCTACATGCGTAGTTGGTGCCAGCATTACAGCTCCCTGCAGTCCCATTCGTGTGCGTATGTAGGGCACTTATTTTCAATAAATTCTCACTGCTATAGTAATTCTGCCGGCCGTTTAGTAAAATTTATTAAACCTCAAAATACCAAACTGATGTTCACTCGTTTCCCTAAACTATGACGATAAAGAGAATTATTGGAGTACTGCAGTCGTAACCTGTTAAAAGAGTAAATAAGGCACTAAAATTATTTTTATATGGAAATATAAAACTGCACTTTAAAACATATATTCTTTTTTACTTTTCCTTTACATTATTTCTTATGTGGGAGCACTCCATTAACTTCAAAAATAGCTAACAAATAACGAAACCATAATCATTAAATAACACAATGAGACAAATCAGATGAAGTATTATGAACGGATAAAACATCGAGAAAAATAAGAATATAAAGCGACAGTAATCGCTTAAAATATTTCTTGTATTACCTATGCACATGCAAAAGGAAAAGAAATTTGTTGCGCCACTCAGATGTTAGAAGACGTAAGAGACAAGAGATCGGAGAATGGCGTGTTGAGACCTTCAAGCGGTATGCGTACGGCACCATCTTTACCCACTGACACCAGGAAAGTAAAAAACAAATTGTGTTATATAATAACTTATATGCTTTATGAATTTTAAAGACATTGAAAGACCAGTTTACGACCGGTGTTGAAACTGGTCTTTTATATGGTGTTGAAAACATTTTAATATAATTTACAGATGTAATTTCAACAAGAATTATAATTTTCATTTTGTTAATTTTATTTCAACAATGTATTCGTAAAGAAAGAAAAATTAGTTCTATTTTCTATCTATTAAATGATGTTAAAAAAATCGAATTATGTTATTTGATAACAAAGTGTTATGTTATTCGATAATACGCTTATAATCTACATTCTTAAAATTCAATTTAACATTGAAGAAAAAGATAAAACAAACGAGAACATCATTTATCTAAAACAAAATTAATCTAAATTATTCTAAAATAAAATCTAAAATTAGTCTAAAAATTAAGGAAAATGGTATTCATATATATACATTTAATTATTTAGTTATGTTAATTACACGCAAAAAAAAATTAATTTGTGTGCAGGTCATAACCTATTACATTGGTATTACCTTATCTAGGCCTAAAGACCACAGTTTGTACCATTAACTACAATTATTTTTGCTCGTATTAAATCACTTTCCCTAAATATATTACCTTTGTGTTTGAGCCAGATCTTTATAAACTATAATGTTTTTCAGTGTATGAAAGTACAGGCCCCTTAAACCGTAAAGAATTATATGAGCGCTCTCTCTCTCTCTCTCTCTCTCTCTCTCTCTCTCTCTCTCTCTCTCTCTCTCTCTCTCTCTCTCTCTCTATCTCTCTCTCTCTCTCTCTCTCTCTCTCTCTCTCTCTCTCTCTCTCTCCCTGTCTTCTGTAATCTATAACTGTAAGGAAATAGGAAACAAGCGTGACGCTTTGTGCGCGTTGTGCGAGCAATAGGATTACGCTTCAACTCCCACGTTCTCTAACTTTCAAGATGAAACTTTCAGACAGACTGTGGTCGAGCATTCTACCGGAATCCAGGTCAATTTTGCCACGTACTGCTCCACACAGGCGAAGAATAAAAGCGTTGTTCTGGTAGTGGTTGCGTTGAGTTGTCAATTTGCCGATTCCGAATTGAAGCGATAGGATGTGTTGTGGCATGCAATTCGTTGAGCGTAATAGTGTTTATGTAAAGCGACAATCATGAATTATTTTGTACGGACTTCTGTAATTGGTGACATGTATTATTTATTGAGACAGTAATTATTGGGTGATATTTATTGTTTGTTATACATTTGTAAACCTGAGTTATTCTTGTATTGCTTATAAACGACTTTGTTTATTGGCACTCTTCTTAAAGTTGTAGAGTAATGAGTTCTCTGATGTTCAATTATTTTATTTTCACTGTTCATAAAACGACGCTCCCTAGGAGACCGTCGTAACATTGGTTAGCAGAACTTCTCTGGTTTTATTGTGAGACATTTTCCAATTTATGAATATCTTCTTACTCCTATGTTGTTCATGATTTGCCTTCAAAAATTTAGCCCAGGTCTTGCCGGTGGATGTCACTCTGTACTGTCCCACGTATATATAACATTCTTTCAAACTACATAGTAAATTTTTAAACAATTCAACTAGTCAATTCCCTATTGGCTCAGCTTCGTTAAGCCACGCCCCTACTACTTGCTACAAAAGGTTTGTTAGTCCTCTTGATAATGTTGAAATATTAAAAGTAGAAAGTAATTTAAATAAAAGGAGGTTATATGAAGAGTTAGAAATTTTAAAGGTAAAAAAGAACAGTAATATACTAATGAATATACAAACATAATTTAGTAATGAAGAAATATTGAAGAGTGAAATACGTGTATTTCTTCAGGGGTTAGGTAAGTTGACAAAGCTGGGTTGAGAATCAAAAAAGGTAATAGAGGGAGGGACAAAGCTTTACCAAGTAGGAGGGCGTGGCTTAACGGAGGTGAGCCAATATGAAATTGACTAGTGTAATTGTTTACAAATTGATTTGCCGTGAAGGCAGATTCACGGGTATATATAGTCTGGCCGCGATTCGATGATTGAGCATTGTGTAAGGTGGGAGAAGCATGGCCGGGTACTACGGAAGGCTAAGTGGGGGTAAACCAAACGGCTAGTACACATGTTTCACCCTACCTCGCTTACAAGCGGCCGCGTGGTGGGGGAGAGCAGCCTCGATCATCCAGTCGTGGCCAGACAGTATACGGGTTCCAGCGGGATATTTTTGTCGTGGTTTAGGACTTGAAAATGGTGTAAACGCTGAAAGGCCTCGTCCAGAACATGACATTTAGCAATTTATCAAATAAGCACGACGAAGTTGGAATAATAAAGTACCGGTATTATTTTAACTGAGAAAGGTATTTCAGGACAAACGGTTTCACTGATTTACTAGCATTGCCTTTATTGTTTTAATGGAATGTGTAGTTGCACTGGTTATCTTTATTTTCAGCACATTATAACGTACACTATAATTCCTTCCACTCCTCGACTAGACAAAAGAGACTCGCATGTGTCGTCCTTGATTCGTAATCTGTTATTCAAACTTACGTTCCAGTGTTTTCAGTTTGATATGGAACTCCTGCTTCACAAGCTGCAGCATGTCTACTGTAGTTTTTACATTGTTTATTTTATGCAAATATACAATGTTTGATATCTTTTTATATCTTAAATATTTATTATAATGACATAACAAATATTGTAAAGTTAATTATAGGTAGTAAAGTAAGATATGTTAAACGTGTAAGATGCCTACGTTTACTTATTTAAAATTAAATACGGCCTCATTTGTGTTTACGTTATTTATCGAAAATTGTATGTGGTGCGGCCAACCGGTTGGCTCCTGTGTGACCCTGAGGCGCTTTGAAGTTGGAAACTACTGATCCACGTTAAACACGTTGTTACACCTACTAGTAATTTTTATTGTTCCAAATCTTAACTAGTTTCTTCTAAAACAACTAACTTCACGGCTAATTTATTTTATATGCGGTTATATAGCCTACTACTCTTAATAGAATTTTCGATATCTGACACTTGGAGTCCAACACTTTTTTGTCTCATTTTTGTCCAATTAATGTGGTAGTTTTCGTAAAGTCTTGTTGTGGAATGCATTTTAATTTTTATATGTACAAACAGGTCTGTAATGCCGTATATTATAGGTCTACAGTATTATTTAGTGTAAGGTAAACAGCAACATTGTTTAATGTACTAGTAGTAAGCAAAAAACAACATCCCTTGTTGGTTTAAAATGTTCGTACGCTTTCTGTCAAACTGTTTGACTTAAAAATAAGTATGTGTAGTATAAAAAAAATTAAAGCTCATCGTGATCTAACGTAGGTTAACATACGGTTTCGACAACGGCAATGATAGTAATCTTCAGTGGCATAATGGTTCTAGCTGCAAATTGTTGATTCCCCTACCAGGAACTAATGGCGGACTACGGCTCTTGTGTCATTGGATATTCAAGTACACACACAGGGACCAGAACTAGTAAGTTACTAACGATGGCCCTAGTTGTTATATCTGATGAATGCGACTTTGAAGCACCATTTTACAGATCAGAAAGTATGATTTTTAATTTAGCGTGCATGTTTACAATGGTTTCCAAGTTACTAGTATCAATAGACAACCTAACCTTCCCCAGGCACCTTGTGATTTCTTCTTTATATTCACGATGCGTTTCAAAGCATATTCTTCATCATCAGATCTTAAAATGTCCCTTGCAGGAGGTCATCGTCGGTTGAAATTCAATAGCATTTGCATTATGCACACGTCAATAGGTGCGCACCTGCTGGCGCGTGTGCTATTTAGTTTTAACCGATGACGACCTCCTACGGCGCGGCGGATATCTTAAGGTCTGAAGATTGAAGAATATGCTTTGCAACGCGTCATTAATATAAAAAAGTAGTCACAAGGCTGATCAAAAAACGTTAGTTTGCCTATGATTTTTAATGTAAAGACTTCCAAAAGCTTACAGATATTAACTTTTATATAATAGAAAAATAAAAGGCACGATGCAGACAATACGTGCAAGTAACACACACCGTTACTAAACTTTACACCAAGAGTTATGGCCTCCAGATACAAGCTGCACGAATCACAAGAGTTAGGCTCCTGCAAAGTATTTATGGTTTATTTAACCATTTGTTCGTTGATGGATACGAACAAACAATCAACTAATCAAACTTATATAAATGTGGAAAGAGAGCTTGAATAAGCATAGACGAAACATCTCAAGAAAACGTCTCAAGAACGATGGAAAAGTCTAGAAATATGTCGGGGCGCAGTACTAACGTTTGCTTTGGACTTTTCCTATTTTCACAAATTTATTGACTACCCTGACTATACTCTTTAAATTTAAGTGTCCTTAAATTAATGCAATCAAGTTATGGTTTATATTGTGACAAAGTGTGTTAGAAAGTATCGCACAAGTTTAATGTGGTACCTGACATATAACGCCGTGGGTTTAAGTATAGTGATTAAACAGCCGTATATTGCACATACGTATTCTCTGAATGCGAGAAGTGGGACAGCAATGTGAGGCTTCACTCTCCAATATATTTTCAAATGTATAGTCGTGCTTTCTTCACTTCCTATAGCTGCACCTAAATTGCATTTCAAACAGACAGGCATGCTTAGTGCGAAATGCCTTTCGTGACTTTTGCATCCATATTATACCCTTTAGTCTACAATAATAGGTTATGCAATAAAAATTTTAAAATTCCTCAGGTATTTGTGTATTTATTCCTAGATTCGTTTTTAGTGTAGCTAGATTTCAATTTTTCGTTGTAGCTAAACGTTTGTTAAGCTCCCCTCTTCGCACCGTTCTTACTATAGATTTTACTTGTACTAATTTTACTTCTTATATTTATAGGCTAACCTCTATGCCTGACTCTCTATAATATACATCCTTAACTACCGTACAGAACCGTGAGAAGAACAATTCTTTGCAAAAATGTTGTTATTTACGAAAAATTTACAGCTGAAATGATCTACGTCCTAAAAATAATGTAATTTAGGGAATTTAGGTTATTCTGAACGATTTCTAAATGTAAAGGTCTTTGGAGGTCTACATACATGTAGTTACAGAACTAATTTGTGTAAAAATATTTACGAATATATTAATAAATTATATATCAGATGATATACTAATATAAATATTTTATTAATTGTACTACGTACGATTTCAATGTTGAGTTACGTAAATATATGTGGTCAGATGAATCTAAGGGATCACATATTTTTTTTATTATAATAAAGAATTAATGTGAGTAAAGAATTGAAATTGGCATGTGGTCCCTAGATGGTCGATACGGAAAAAGAAGAATTAATGTTACTCTAACGCCTGAAAAAAACACACGGAGTAACGAAAATTCCTGGTAGACGTAATTAAATGTACGTCTTTAAAGAAACATTGTGACAATTACCCGCCAGAACCCAACCCTACGCCCGAGTCTACTATATCTTGATCTCGTGGCGGGCGGGCAACATCTGTCACACTTTAGCTGGCTAACAGGGCACTGGTAGGGAGTTAAACAAGGTTGTGTATACCGCTCAAAAAATTCACTGTAACCACGATGGAACCGATCGAGCCAATGGATGAATCCCTATACGCTAGTGAATCGCGAAAGATGGCCTTAGGGCACCCGGACTCACTCTGTTGCATTTAATTAATCCTAGCCGTGCTACTCGAGGGTTCTGCCGCCGTTGTCTATTTATTTTCCCGGTACTCGTGGCACCGGAACGTCAGTCTCCTTTAGTAATAACCCTGGGGTGAGGGATCCTCTAAAAACCCTCATCATATACATTCTCTTCTTTGTAGGGTGAAAAACCGAATCAATTATTCTAATAGTAGTAGAGAAATGCATTTGGCAACGTCTGAAACTGTTAAAGGGGCTTAATTCCCTGATTGTAAAGAGAACAGAAAGTAACTTTACAAAGGTAAGCCCTTTTCTCATTGTTAAATCTATAACATCATATACTGGTTCTCAAATCAAAGAGATAAAGAAGGCTGCGGTCAGCCTTATGGTTGAAAGGCAATCAGATGACCAAACAAAGCGGCTCTCAACACTGAAACGGATTGGTGACATCGATGTTGAAGTGATTCTTATGGAACACTGAACATCATGAAAGGCGTAGAGATTTGGTCAATTGCTCTGAGGACAAAACAGTCACAGAACTGTTCTCTCAGAGCCTCATAGCTTTTTGGAGGTTGACAGTGAAAAGGGATGGACAAACGTTTTCATCTGTCGCACACGTTTGACATTCAACCGAACAACATTACCAGTGAAAATTAAAGGTGGTGGACGAGAAAACCCTTGGTGCTTCGGGGACGAGCTCTGGATCAGATCTCGGCTCGCCAGGGACCTCACTGAATTTGGGGACCTGACAGAACCGAGGAAGAAAAAGGAAAAAGAAAAAGAAGGATGGCCAATGGACAAGCCAGGACCTGCGTACTAGCAATTCTTATGTGGAATATGAATGGCTGTGTCTCGCATTACGTTGAACTTACGATTATACTGACTAGACGCACACCCATCTATGTGTACATACAGAAGACACACTTGACACCAGCAGAGAATTGTAGCATCACAGGGTACGAGAGGTTCAATTCTGATTTTGAACCCAATATTAGAGCTAGAGTTGGTGTCACTATCTTTTTTAGCAATAATATCGCACTAGGAAGGTGCCCTCTGTCGCGCCTTTGCAGGCAGTAGCCATAAACGTACTTCAACCGCTAAAAATGACAGTTACACGACGCCCGAAGCAGTTGGCAGACCTGGAACACCTAATTGAGCAGCTCCGACTCCCATGCTCTTATTGAGAGATTTTAATGCTAACAATCTTACATGGGGCTGTGCGTCTATGAACAGAGTAGGCTCTAGTTAGGAAGAATTCCTACTTATAAATTAATTGGTCTTCTTAAATTCCGGTGACGGCACGTATTTCAGCAGGTTCAGTGGTACATTCTTGGCCATTGATGCAGCTCGACTGTTGCTCCGCGTCTCTCGTGGAGAGTTCTTCCTTGATCTTCATGAAGGTGAGCACTTTCCTTTGGTCGTTACGACTAGCGTCCCAAAGAGCTATGTGCGCGTGCCAAGGAGGTGGTGTACGGACAGTGCAAACTGGCCTGGCTTTGCCGAAGATTTAAGTCCTGTCGACGTCGAACAGGAACACCACGGAAGCGGCTGAGAAACACATTCCGCAGGCCGTGGTTCTGTACGAAGGAAACCAGTGACGTGGTGGAATGCAGAAGTTAAGCAAGCGATTATAGAAAAGCGGAGAGCTTTCAACAGATTTAACGGGTGCCTAGTTTAGACAATCTGATCCCTTACAAGCGCCTTAGATTCGCATTTCGGCAATATATTCTGGCTGCGAATAATTTCAGGTGGGAGATTTTTGTATCCGGCATCACGCGGTCGACCCCAGTAGCGGAGATCTGATGGTCGGTGCGGGCAATCAGTGGTTCATCGGTGTACAAACCTTCGACAAAGAGCAAAGAGCATTAAATAAGATTACAGAAAACGCCGAAAATGTGGGGTTTTGTTTCTCAGTAGCGAAGATAACTTGCGTTCATTTCTGTCGCAAACGAGTGAGACGCTCAATATTATAACCTACCTCTTGCGTCGTCTTCGTGGTACGTATACCTCTGTAAAATATAACAGTGAGTTTGAGTGTCTATTGTGTATGTGTTTCTTACCACTTCGTCCTCGTACGGCGGTGTAACTCACGATGTTTGGGTCCGTAGCGAACATACTGGTGACCAGGTATCGTGGTTCCCGATCTGAGGTTCAAACGTAGTGGATAATCCCCGGGTGGCGCCAAATTGTTTGTATAAAACAATTAAAATTGTCTCCTTATCAATATTTTATTTGAACGATGCAACGAATTCAATCCGTCCCGCCTTTTCTCAATTTTTGTTAATCGAGTTAGCAGTTACAGTATTCACTACTTGCGCGCTAGGCGTCGCATCAGAAACATTCGCTATACATGATAATTTAAACATACACTTTTCTAATGAAAATAAAACACAATTTAACACACACAGTATGGATTTATTATTAATTTGAAGTTAATATTTTATAGACACAAGTTGTAATTAATTTTTTA
The DNA here is from genome assembly GCA_034769895.1 of Magicicada septendecula. Classification (NCBI taxonomy): domain Eukaryota; kingdom Metazoa; phylum Arthropoda; class Insecta; order Hemiptera; family Cicadidae; genus Magicicada; species Magicicada septendecula. Next base: position 282,364,394 of record CM068371.1, read on the forward strand.
TATACAATTCTGCACCGGATAATTCTTTAAGACTCTACTCAAGGGTTAACCAATCGATTTTGAATACATATAAACAGCATGGCTTTCTCTGACGCCAATCAACAAATATTTCGATCGATGGTTGTGAGATCTTTTGGCCACGTTAAAAGGTTCAGATGCAATTACAATATTAAAAATACACAACCTTATAATGTTTTTTCTTAAGTATGGTAATGTGTAATGGTAATTGTTTTGTTTGAGTGTCGTACAAGTGGTTTAAAAGTCGTACATCAATATGAGGTTAGTTCTATAGTTTAACAAATTTTCAGTGTCTTAATATTACGATTTAATCCTTGCAAGAGAATAAAAGTGATTCAGTGGTATTCAACATATATTGAGAAATATTCAAAGTGCGTTTATTTTTGGAAGTTGAAATAATTTAATTGATACTTAACAGCGTTGTAGTACGGAATTACTCTGTAGGTCGGGAAGGAATGTTGGTGGCATCAATATAATTCATTTGTTCTTTATTCAAGCTTCGGCATCTTTTTCAAAGTTGTTTGGATTTATTTAGATATTTCGCCTTCAATTAAACGTTTTCTCCATCTGGTAAAGGTGTTCGGTATTCATCAGACTTTTTTACGATCAATTTCTATACATTATTTTACTTTTAAGATGTTTTAAATATGAAAATGTGTTGTACAGAATTTTCGCTTCTGGTTTTGGTGAGCGTCACTTTTCGAGTAATTGTATTCAACGGTAATTACCTCGTCAAACGGTCGTTTCCATGGTTACATCATTAATTTCATTGGGCGAGCTCGATATGAATACATTGTTATCAATATTTGAATTCCTTTCATATCTTCCCATATCTTCGGACTTCCTTCCTCCTCTTATCTTCCTTCTTAGTTATTATCGATTTGCACTGTCATTTATATTTTCTCACAAAGATTATTTTGGCATCCCACAATATTGGGTTTTTTCAAGTTTTCTAAGTTTACAATTAATTACATACTTACTAATTACATTTCTCTGTTTACATAATTCCTTAATTTAATATTTGGTTTTTAATAATAACTACCATTCATACTTGGTGAATTAGTCACCTTGGATTTGTCCATTACATGGTGATTTTTATACAATCAGTAATTGTTTATGTTTGACCGTTAGGCCTGTTTCACATTTAAGTAGCCATTACTGGATTTTTATGGCTTCATACACAATATACTTCATTTATCCCTAAATTGTTATTTTGCATTTATAATTAGGTTCAATGTCTCTGGATGTGTTTGAATTTAGTCTTTTTGTGATCTTTGTTTGTAACAACTGTGTTATTCAATATTACTGGCTAATTATTTGCTATTCATTTCCAATATAACATATAACATCTAGGTCTATGGTCTGTATGACTCTTACAGCCATATCCAATTCATAAACAATAGTTTATACAATTCATTATTTCTTATTTGTTGTTCTGGTGCTAAACAATCTCACCTCTATTGAACTTTTTTCATTAAACCCCCCTTATAACATGGGTATTTACTTAATGTTAATACAGACTTATTTTCTAATGCTTTTTGCTCTCCCTTCCATGTTAACACCATCTTATTACTTTTCCTTGTGAAACACACCTTTAAACTTTTACAATACATTCTTAAGTTATAACAATACTATTTCCTAGTCATCACAGTGAATATCACTACATAGTGTTCATTATTTACTGAATCAATGTTCTATTCTAAATATTATTCATTGTAACTTTGTTAAATGTTATTGTTCACTCTTAAAACTTAACCGTAGGTATTTTACTAAGTCTTTATCTTAGCCTACTCTCCTCCTACTATTTTTATGATAGACAATATTTGTATTTATTTCTCACTTGCACTTTCTTAAATTATTTAGTGTTCATTATAATTTACTTAGTGTTTCTTTAGTATTATATCACTCTAGGATAAATCACCTTCACTAGTTCAACTTCCATTTATTTCTCATCATTTTATTCTCTTTCTCTACACACTATCTATATAAAATTATTAATATTATGTCTTTCTTTGTTAAAAAATTACATATATCCCTAATTCTTTGGTTAGTGTACTTTTATCTATTGTTTTCTATTACTGACTATTTATAATCGTCATTCAATCAATACTAACATTCATTAATAGTTTCGGTTCTTAACCGATTTCATTTTCTTTATTATTTTGGATTACATTACTTCTCCCTTCTCTATTTTTTATTCCTTGTTTGGTTTTCTTGACGTGTTTCATTTTGTTTTCTTCCTCGTGGGTTTGTTCTCTCTTGGTTTTCATTCTTCTTCTCCTTCATTTGTCTTGTTTCCTTTATTTTGGTTTCTCAACTGGCCAATCTCTGGGGTTGTGTCAGTGTCGTTTGTCTGTCAGTCTATTATTTGAGTTCCTTTATTAATCACTTTTGGTTTATTACTCCTTCTCCTTCCATGTTAATTACCTTTTATATATATTTTACTCTCCACATTATTTATTTATTCAAATATAGTATTATTTAGCATTTTTTATACATACTTATTGTTATCAAAATTGATCTGAATTTGGCGATGTTATATAATGCCCTTCCACCAAAATTGATCATTTTATAAAACGTGATTCCAAGTTTGATGAAATTATCAATCGCATTGTTTCATTTTCTTCTTAAACTCTCGTGCTTCTCACTCGATTTTTTATAAGTAGAGGGAAAGTGAGCGTACGGAAACACTACCGGGTTCCAGTTCATGACGTCATAGAGGCACTGGCAGCTGGTGTCCGAGCTATCCATGTGAGTCACTGTTTTGTGTGTGTGTGGGTGTGTGTGTGTGTGTGTGTGTGTGACTGAAACACTTCCGTGTTCCAGTTCATGACGTCACACAGAGGCCCTAGTCGCTGGCGTCCGCATGGCTAAAACCTGTTTCAAGACGTCACGGAGGCCGTGGTTTCTGCATGTCTAAAATTTGGTAGCCGAAAACAATGTGTAGCGGATGAGGGTACCCGGAATTCGGCGGTTGCCGAGGGCCCGGGCGTACAGAGGCGATGTCATCGGGTACCGTTACGCGAAATTTTGGGGGCATCGGGTACCGTTACCCGAAATGTTTAAATCAACGGATGGGGGTACCCGAAAGTGGGGTACGCCCTAACCGGGTTCCAGTTCATGACATCACACAGAGGCCCTGGCAGCTGGTGTCCGAATGTTAAAACACTTCCCCGACCGGCCTGGTTTATTTTGATGTAACAAAATAATCGTTCTCTCTCTCTGTAGCGTATGGGATGTACCCGAAATTTTTAATGTCAGAATTTTGGTACCCTAAATGATTAAAACAACGGATGGGGGTACCCGAAATTTGTGGGTACGCCCACATGACGCATGTATAAAACACTGGTTATGACGAAACAGGAGGCTATACAGCTGGGTTCCGACAGGTGTTGGTTTCCACAAAATAAATTTTGGCTCCTTGGGGTTTGAACCTGGATCTGCGGTTCGCAAAACCATATATTGTATTATTATATATGAGTATATTGTGTTATTATAAAACAGATGCATCCATTTGAATATTGTTTAGAAAAATACATATTCCAATTATGCATTACTAAAATTGTGTAATTGTATAAATATATTTTACTCTGTGTACCTGCAAAATTGTAACAAAGTAGTCAAACAGGTCTGGTTGAATCGCTGTGTGTTGGTACAAACAGATTATTCTCTCTCTCTCTCTCTCTTTCTCTTTAGAGATAGACGCATCTGAACTCTATAAACCGGTTTTCTTCGCATGCTGGCGCATACCGCAATCCAGCTGTGTCTCTCTTTATCAATAAGTTGGCTGCATCTCAACTATAAAAACTTGTTATCTTCGCTGGCGTATACCTTATTCAAGTATGATAGGAATAACTGTTTTGTATAAAGGTATAATAATAAAATAACAAAGGTTACGGTTTATATATAAGTTTTAATAATATCGAAAGCTTTTACAAACAAATCATAAGCTATAATTTTCTTTCTCTCTCTACACACACATGTTCTATATTCACAAGACAAGACAATTATAATTGAGCAAAACATACGCGCGCTCTCTGTATACATAACTAAACAAAATAAACACTTTATCTCTCTCTCTCTCTATATATATATATATTTACATAATTATACAAAATAATCTTTTTTCTCTCTCGCTTTCTCTCTCTTTTGCAGCCTTGAAGGTTCTCTCTCTCTCTCTCTCTCTCTCTCGCTCTCGCTCTCTCTCTCTACACACACACACACACACACACACACACACACATAATTAACAAAATAATAATTACATTTACTACAACCAAAACAAGCCTTATATGTCTCACAATAATATTAATAATAATAATAATTAATAACATACAATATTACAATGTTGATGTGTAATATGTTAATAATAACATACTAAATGTAGACACACATCAAATGATAATTACTATGGTGTTAACTACATGTGTAAAATGGTACACCAAAACCTTGAATTCAACTCTTTTTAGTATTTTAGATAATAACAGAGGTAACAACGCTTATAAAGCGCACATCCAGTGGAATTATGCCTTAACCAATTACATTTTTTTTCGTCAAAATAATTTTTTAAAACAATTGTTCATCAGAGTGTAAATTCTCTCCACTCACAAGCACTCAGAATGTTACAGTAGTCACCATATGGTGGTGAACGACATACATCTCCCTCGCATTCGCACAAACACATAACATCGAAACAAGGTTTCTGTAACTATGAGAGAAATCTTTTAAAAAATTTAATTACACATAAAAATTTAACTAACACTTTAATGATTGTTTATCTCAACTTTTTATGTTATAAACCACATACGTTTTTTAATAATTAAAAACAGAATATAATTTCCTACAATTAATAATACTTGATAAAATACAAAAGAATGTAGACACATCAAATAATAGTTAGTGTGGTATTAAAAAAAACATGTATTCTGAATTAAAGTCATTTTGATATTTAGATAACAACAGTCATTTAGATAACAACAGACGCGACAACGGTTACGAAGCGGACATCCGCTAGAGTCATGCCTTGACAACTCATATTTTTTTACCAGCGAGGTATACGCTGTACCAGTAAAATTATACATCATATAGTACATCTGATTAACTAGCTTTGTTTTAGCAATTAGCAAATCTTTTATTTGAAGATATTCAATATTATGGTTGTTACAATAACTAATTGATGTTTTGAAGAGTTTGAAAAACTCATTACGAATAAATACTTTCTTTTTGTAAATATTCTTTTCGTTTCGTATTGATATCCATCTACTCAGTGTCTTACGATTATTTCTAAAATTATAATCGAATTTAATCATGTCGCATTGACAATATAATCTATTATTACCATTTATTTCTCTGTTTAAAAGTTTTTCAACAATATTAGATCCAAGCAACACCTTGTTCTTTCTCTGAAAATGAACAGTTAACATTAAAAAACGACAAAAAAAATAGAGAAGTCTATACAACAGTTAAAGACATTTTACTATTAATGTTATTATTACTACTATTATTATAATTGATCAAGCCTGTTCTCGTTTATTTGGTCTGGAAGAAAAAGAGAAACATTAATAAATAACCACTTCTGTATAAGTAATTATTAGTGGTACTGAAATATCATACTCACATAATCAATATCCAACTGCACGCTCACTTTCTCGTTCGCCAGCGGAGTGTGTGAGGTTACGCATAGTGATAGGACACAAGGCTTCACAGCTTTCAATTGCTCCTCTGTAAATACGTCACACCATCTTTTAGGTAGGTATACATAGAACAGTTTATCCTCCGGCTGAGGACAGGCTCCGGTATCTACCACAACTGACTCCCCGAATTTCGTTTTCACAAATTTCATGTGAATTATATGATACTTTACTCCTAAAGAAAGACTTGACAAGTCTCTTTTTGGTAAAAAATTTTCAACTGTCTTCGCGTTCGCAACGATTCCTTCCATGGCGAGTACTGATGACTGCACAGGGAAACACTGGCGTATTTATTCTGTTTCCCCCGACCACGTTCCTTCCTTCTAAAGCGTCATCTCCTTCGGTCACGACCGGACGACGACACCCTACCCCGCACCCCGCACCTCTACAGCAACGGTAACGGCTACAATTTTGCTTACTACCCCACCCCGCGTAGTCTCGGGCCACCATCTGCTTTCGGTCACGACCGGACGATGACATCCTACCCCGCACCCCCACACCGCACCCAGAGCCTCGCCACCACCCCGCACCTCGCCTACATATTTTTTTCAATTACTTTGTCTGTCGCTCCGCAACGAGCGGGTTTACCCCCCACCCCGCACCCCACCAACCGCAATCGAGTCCGTCGGTCACGGTCACCCGTACCCCGCACACCCACCCCGCACCCAGAGCCTCACCACCACCCTGCACCTCGCCTACATATTTTGTTCAATTACTTTGTCTGTCGCTCCGCAACGAACGGGTTTACCCCCACCCCGCACCCCCAACCGCAATCGAGTCCGTCAGCGACAACCTAGCTTCCTACCCCGCACCCCACCCCGCGTCGTCTCGTACCACCATCTGCTTTCGGTCACGACCGGTCGTACAACCCAGCCCCCCGTACCCCGCACCCTATATCCCGCGGGAGGCGACTCAACGAGCGCGCTTCGGTCAAGGTCGCCGGCATCCTGTACCCCGCACCTCGCCCACCTCTCGGTCACGGACACCGGCTGCAACCTAGCTCCCTACCCCGCACCCCGCACCGCATCGGTCACGGACGTCGGCTTCCTACACCGCACTCCCCACCCCACCTGCCCTCCGCAACGCGCGTCATCGGTCACGACCGGACGATGACATCCTAGCCTCCACCCCCACCCCACACCTCTACCCCGCACCACCAGCACACACCGCATCGGTCACGACAACCCCGCACGTCGCCTACCCCGCACCCCACCCCGCGCAGATGCTCCTCGCGAGCGGAGCGCGGCGACAGCGTTACCGGTCACCGAACTGTCTATATAGGGAACCGACGACGCGAAGCCGGCCTCAGTCCTTTCACAATGGCCAGCAGCAGCAGCAGCGAACATCGTGCTATCAATGGTAATGTAATTACTATAAAATTTATGATACTTGACAATACACTAAACACACAAACAGTATTATTAGATTACAAACACACGGTTGTTGATAAGATTTGTAGCGAAGCCGTAGAATTAAATAATTATATAAAGTGGTATTTAGCAGTTCGTGTATCTTTTAAAAAATTAATAAACACCGAAAATATTTATTCTAATGCGGTATTTAGATCACGTACAGAACTTAAGTCACAGGATGACGATATCGATGAACAGTATTCGATAGCTAGCGAGAAAATAATGGAATCCGTTGACAAATTCACGCGTGACGGAAGCGGGTGGGTCGAAAACGGTGTCGAGTCGGTGGAATTAAATATTACAAAATACAATCCTCTTGTGGGGTCGAGCTTTCTACCTACACCATCAAAATTGTCAAACAGTAAGAAAGGAATTATCAATATAAAAAATGTAGACGATGAACAGTGTTTCTTGTGGTCTGTGCCCGCCGGTATACACCCGATCGCGTGTAACCCGCATTGCGTTAGCCATTACCTTCCGTACTAAGAAGAAATAAACATGAAGGACATTCCTTATCCCGTCGCACTCAATAAGATAAACGGTTCGAAAAATTAAACAAAAACATATCCGTTAACGTTTTTGGCTATGAAGGCGAGGTATATCCTTTATGTATCACTGAACATCGCGGTAGAAAGTACCACGTAAACCTACTGCTACTGTCCGACGCGAACAATACACACTACTGCCTCATACGGAACCTTTCGCGTACACAAAACGAAACGGCACCTCGTTTTACTGCATCTACTGTCTACACAGATTTTCGGACAATAAAGATACTAACGCGGCGCGAAAACGAGTTTAAGAACACGAACGCAACTGTTCTCAGCACGGAGTACAGAAAGTAAAACTTCCTGATGAGAACAAAAAGTGGATGTATTTTAAAAACTTTTCACTTTGTCACCGCGTACCTTATACGGTATACGCTGACTTCGAATCGTTTATTGTTCCGACCACCGGTAAAAACGTGGCACATCATATACCAGCCAGTTTCTGCTATGTGATAGTTGACTGGATGGGAAAAGCCGTCAAGGAACCTGTAATATACCGCGGTAAAGACGTGGTGGACACGTTCCTTCGTGTGCTTTTAGCCGACGTTCAACGACTCGATAGAAAGTTTAATAAACCGATCGAAATGACAGCGGCCGATGAACGGTCATTCCGAAACGCTACGGACTGTCATCTGTGCAAGAAGGCGTTAACGGATGACACGGTTCGAAACCATTGCCACATAACGGGAAACTATTTAGGCGCTGCTCAGAATGCGTGTAATATAAATTACAAAATACCAACACACGTTCCGGTTTTTTCCATAATTTAAGTGGCTATGACTCGCATCATTTGATGCAAGGTTTCGAAAGTACAAGGAAGATGAAATAACGTGTATCGCTACTACAAGCGAACGTTACATCTCCGTTACACTCGGCCAGCTCCGGTTTCTCGATTCTCTGCGGTTCATGAACGCGTCACTTGAAAAACTCGTCTCCAACTTATCCGCGGATAAATTTAAAATCCTTAATCAATTTTACACGCGTAATGTTTATTTACTGTTGCGTAAAGGTGTGTACCCTTACGAATACGTTACGAACGATTCAAAATTTGACGAGAGGCAGTTACCGGACCGCGAACATTTTTACAACGGGTTGACAGAGTCGGATATAAACGAAGAATATTACGCGCACGCTCAAGCGGTTTGGTCGGCTTTCGACATGCAAACGTTCGGTGATTATCATGACCTTTATTTAAAAACGGATGTACTACTGCTTGCTGATGTATTTGAAAACTTTCGAAACATGAGCTTGCAGTACTACGAACTCGATCCGTGTAACGTTTTTACCACCGCCGGTTTAGCGTGGAACGCGATGTTAAAAATGACAGGGGTCAGGTTAGAGTTACTCCGCGATATAGACGTACACCTGTACATCGAAAAAGGTATACGAGGCGGGTTAGCTGCAATTTATAATCGGTACGCCAAGGCCAACAACCCGTACATTCCCGATTATGACGCAAGCAAGCCGCACAACTTTTTACTGTACCTCGATTGTACCAACCTGTACGGAACAGCTATGACACAGCATTTACCACTGTCCCGTTTTTGATGGTTGGAACGTACACAGATCGATACGTTGAACGTGCACGCGTTACGTGACGATGGTGACACCGGTTATATCCTGGAAGTCGATCTGGGGTATCCACATTACCTACACGACTTACACAGTGACTACCCTTTAGCACCCGAAAAACGTACTATTACGGACAGTATGCTTTCGCATGAAGCTGTTCAAAGACTTTGTGTGTAGTAATGGTAAGGTAGAGAAACTGATAACGCCCCTCGAGCACAAGACAAAATACATTGTTCGTTACAGAACATTGAAACTCTACCTCGAACTAGGAATGGAGTTGAAAGCGATTCACCGTGTGTTAGCATTCACACAGTGCGTATGGTTGAAACCTTTCATCGATTTTAATACGGAGCGAGGAAAGGAAGCCAGAAACACCTTTGAAAAAGACTTTTTTAAGTTAATAAATAACGTGCCGTACGGAAAATCGTTGGAAAACGTACGGAAGCGAATCGATTTCAAGTTAGTTCAAAACGAGAAGAAACTTTACAAACTAACCGCTAACCCCATGCTACAACATTTTTTCATCTATAACGAGGACCTGGTAGGTCTCACGATGAAAAAAACGTCCATTACACTGAACCGACCTTTGTACGTTGGGTTCAGTGTATTGGATATTAGTAAGCTGATCATGTATCGGTTCCATTACGGATTCACGATGAATACGTACGGCTCACGTGCACGTCTATGTATGACGGACACTGACTCTCTGTTGTACGACATTCGCACCGACGATGTGTACAAAGACATGGAGGAGCATCTCGAACTCTTTGTTTGACACGTCGGAGTACCCTAAGACACATCCGTGCTATAGTGAAACAAACAAGAAAAAGTTGGGTACGTTTAAAGACGAAACAAATGGAATACCGATACTTGAATTTGTCGGGTTGCGCGCAAAATGTTACTCATTCGTTACGGCAAACGATAAAGAGAAAAAGGTAGCGAAAGGTGTGCCACGTTCCGCGATAGCTACACAGTTGAAACATCAACTTTATAAGCAATGTGTAAAGACCACTTCTCGAACTTATACTACGACGCAGACTATCCAAAGCGAAAGACATAACATATACACAAGAAAGCTTACAAAATTATCGCTGTCACCGTACGATGACAAACGATATGTCTTGGATGACGGTGAAACAACACTGGCGTGCGGTCATTATAAACTCTGTCAACCCAGACGCGAGATAATTCAGCAAGCGAGAAAATCCGTTATAAATTATGCGTTCGATATACGTTGATATAAGACTCGCTTGCAGGAGCAACACACTGTCAGTAGCGACGATGAAGTCGGTGAAGTTCAGTGAAAACGTAACGGTATATCTCGTACCAAAATTTTGCGATTCGCGATTCGGGTGGCGATATGGAAAACGTACGCAAAACTATTGGAAAGGAATTGCACAGACCGGTGAGATGGAACTTTCCCAGACGTGCGGTGGAGGTGAAGGGGTTACACAATCTGTACCAAGCGGATTTGGTGGAAATGATTCCGCATGCCAAGTTGAACAAGAGGTACAAATATCTAATGACAGTAATAAACGCATTTAGCAAGTATGCATATGCGATTCCCTTAAAAACTTAATCGGGTGTTGAAGTAGCACAGGCTCTCGAACCAATAATTGTAAAAAATAAAATGAAATACCTGCAAACGGATAAGGGGAAAGAGTACTTTAACACTACCGTACAATCTTTACTAAAGAGATTCAACGTCAAACACTATTCAACGTATAGAGAGAAGAAAGCGTCCATCGTAGAGCGATTTAATCGTACGTTGAAAACGAACATGTACCGCGCGTTCAGCGAGCAAGGGCATTATCGGTGGTTGTCGCTTTTGCCTAAACTGGTGATGGAATACAACGACAGAGTGCATAGAACTATAGAGATGAAGCCGCGACAAGTCGACAAGAGCAACGAGCGAATTGTGTTGGAACGAATAAGAAAAAATACCGTACCGCGGAAAGTGAGCAAGAAACATAAGTTTAAAATTGGCGATCGAGTGCGTATCAGTAAATACAAAATCACATTCGCTAAAGGTTATACACCAAACTGGACGAACGAGATATATACAGTGCACAGAGTTCAGCCAACCGTACCGGTTACGTACTTGTTGAAAGATCACACGGGTGACGTTGTGGAAGGTGGGTTTTATGAACAAGAATTGAGTAAACCAGCGTTGGTGATGTGTATCTTGTTGAGAAAATATTACAACGTAAAGGTGATCGCGTGCGAGTTCGCTGGCTCGGCTTTGACGGTAAACACGATTCGTGGATACATAAAAAGGATCTGATATAATAACATTACCACAGTATTTAACCGAACGTAAACGAGTTAAGATGAATATTGAACAACAATCTTTAAAGTTAAATGTTAAGAACGTAGACTCTGCTAAGTACAACGGTGAAGTTGCATATAATAAACACAGTCCACTGTTTCCAAACACAGTTCGATGTATCGTGTGCGGCGGGTCATGTAGCGGGAAGTCAAACGTTGCCTTTAACATGTTATTCGATTCAAACGGACTGCGATTTCAGAACCTGTACGTGTTCTCCAAATCGTTATTTCAACCAAAATATCGTATGTTGGAAGACGTTTTTAATGCTCTCGCTGACGAAGGAATGACGTACTTCACATACAGTGAAAACGATGAAGTACCACCTCCGCACGAAATTGTACCTAATTCAATCATGTTGTTCAATGATGTGGTATGTGAACGGCAGAATAACATACGAAAATATTTCGCTATGGGACGGCATAGCGGTGTGGACACTTTGTACCTTTGTCAGACGTACAGTCTGGTGCCAAAGCAACTGGTACGTGATAATACCAATTTCTTAGTTTTGTTCAGACAAGATTATCTCAATTTACACCACGTTTACAACTATCACGTTAACACAGACATGAAATACGAAGAGTTCAAAGCGATGTGCGACGAAGCGTGGAAGGATCGTTACGGATTCTTAGTCATCAACAAGGACTCACCGATAAACGCGGGCAGATACAGAGTGGGTTTCGATCGTTTTATACAGAAATAGAATAGTTTTTGCGAGAAAGTCATCAGTGTCAAGATGGATGACAAGCAATTGACACAAGAAATCGATGCAATTAGCGATACCATAAGGCAAAAGTATCGTGCGTTGAAACATGACCTCAGAGAGAGCGATAAAGCGTTAACGAGAACGTACAAACCTCTTTTGGAACCGTTAACCCAGATTTCGGAAAAGTTGAATGTCTCCGGTGATAAAATTAAAAAAAAATAAAAGTTGAAAATGAAGATACGAAGACAGCTGTTGAGATGACACCACCACCATCACAACCTCGATTCCTTAGAACGGAAGTGTCAGCACAAACTCCTGATGTCGAAACACCGAACGTGACTCTTGAAGAGTTTTTAGCAACACCCGAAGGTCGACACGAAGCACAAGAATACGTTGAACAGTCTGTCGAAGGTCCGCTCGCGAGGAAATACTTACTACTCGCTTTATCTGATGATCGAGAAAAAAAGATGGATCATACGTACGGTGTCCGTAACGTTGCAGACAAATGGATGGTAGGAAATTCGGTGTTGGAGATCAATGAAGATGACAGCTTCTACTTAGCTGGAAAACGATACAGGGGTACACCGGGTCTCTACGAACTTATGTTTATGAAAGAACCCGACAAGAGCGTCTACGATGAAAACGATTTAGCAGCGTACAAATCTGTACTGTCGGACACTAACGCACATAAACATTATCATTTACCCGGTGCTAAAATAAATACAAACAAAGGTGTAAAGTACAGAGAGATAATCGCCCGATTGTTCCCACCCCGCAGCGGACGTGGTATCGATTACGTACACTGGAACGATCCCAACAAACTGGTTGAACGGTTGAGACTGCTGGTAAGTTCAAAACGCGCCGGTCACACCGGACACGACAACGAAATCATCTCCGTTGTGGAGGAATTACGTGAAGCCAACATTATCGTATAAATTTTATGAACGTCGGTGTAACAACTCATTGTTGTCAACACTGTCGACATGTGCGGCTTAGATTTGACACCTGACTTTGAAGTCGAAAACGAGAGACTGAAAAGGTTTACATTATGGCCTGTGCATTTCATCAGTCCGACCGCTATGGTTGCTGCAGGCTTTCATTACACAAATGAAATTGACAGGGTTCGATGTTCATTTTGCGGTATAGAAATCTTTCGTTGGAAAGAGTGTGACGATCCGATTGTGTTACACACGCGATGGTCACCACAGTGTCGTTACTTAAAACGGTTAGCACATCATTTGTAGCGTGCAGTCGTACAATGGTTGTGGACTAGTTCGGGAGACATCAAAGCGCCGTGAGCGTGCGACGAGAAACAAAAAGACAATTACGCGATACTGTAGGATTTAAGATTATTCGAATGATGGGCATATAGATGTTGAAAACAAAAAGATCCGCAATCTGAACGAACCGGATGCAGCAAAGGATGCTGTATCCCTGACTTATATGCAAACACATTGTCTGCTACTCGATGATGAACGTAAAAGCGTGGACGTTAAAGGGTGTAGATTGAAAAATGTTGATACTCCTGTAGACGTCAAAGACGTAGTCAACAAATATTACGTTGATGACAACTGTATACAACACTCGAGTCAAGAGAGAGGTGAGGTCATCGATGCACGAGATCGATGGGTAATCAACGTTCGAAGTCCGGAACAAGCGACCGATGAGGTCAACAAAAACTACGTAGACTCGAACGTACTTAAAAAAGTATCGAACAGCTATTTGTTTGGGCAGAGCTGGTTGTCGGGAGTGAGTTCACCGATTTTTGCAGATGACGCGGTTAACGTAAAATACATGTTGCAGAACACCGTTAGCTTGGGCGAAGATGGTGTTTTTAAAGCAGCGAAAAAGAGAATAACAGATGTAGCGGATGGTTTTGCGGAAAGCGATGCTGTTAACGTACAGCAATTAAATGACCTGAGACGATACGTAAAGAGCGAGATGTATAAAGTCGTTAAAACATTTCAGTATCAACTGGACGACTACTTATTGAAATTGTCTAAGCCACGTAGTTCAGAAGACAAGTGGACACTCGACACGAAGGAAATAAATAGGTTAATAGATGAATACGATAAAAACACAGAAGAGAAAGACTGGAGATCGGTTTACGATGAACAACAATATTAAGAGCAAAAAGGGGTCGGGCGTCGGAAACGTGCTTAAAAACGTTGTACCGTCCGTTGTTTCGTCAGTTATCAATCGAGCGGTGGACGCACTACCTGTCGAACTACATCTGCCGGGTAACAGATTCTGTAAACCGGGCACGAAACTTGAAGAAAGATTAGCGCGTGGTGATCGTGGAATCAACCAATTAGACGAAGCCTGTCGCGAACACGACATCGCATACGCTCAATACAAAGACAACGAAAGTAGACGTATTGCAGATCGTAAACTCGCGGAAAAAGCGTGGGGACGGGTAAAGGCGTTGGATTCGGGTATTAGCGAACGAGCTTATGCGACAGCAGTTGCAGCGACTATGAAAGCAAAATCAGCAATAGGAAGCGGTCGACGTCGTAAAAATAAAAAGAATGTGAGTAGTCGTGGTCGTGGTGCTGGTGGTAGGATGAAGAAGAGGAGGAAGAGAGAACTGTCCGAACCGCTAGGAAAAAGAAGAGAACTGCGACCGGATTGTATCTACGTCCGTACCGAAAAAACTAATTCACATACCGCTCCGCCCGTTGTCCGAAGATGAATTACGTGTATACGCAAAAAAGCTAAACATACCGTATTTTAGAGGTGTTTACATGCGCAACGCATTACCGGATACAGCGCCGTGGAAGGACGAAAGCATCATCGTAAATTTGGACGACGAGAGCGGACCGGGAACCCACTGGGTATGTTACAAGAAGCGTGGAAATCGAGTACACTATTTTGACGGGTTCGGTAATTTACATCCACCTCTCGAGCTGATGCAATATTTTGGTGATAGAGCCGACGTTCGTTACAACTATGAACGGAAGCAACCTCCTAACACGGTCATCTGCGGTCATTTATGTTTAGACTTTTTATCGTCTTCTGATCAGTAAACTTCAGCATGTCGTCGCTAACGGTCACCGTGACAGGTACCGACGCTGCGAATCTCGTGTGTAACTTTTTCCCACCTCTCGAGTTGTACGGTGAATGGTACGTTGGACTATTGGATTTTACATCGTATAATTCAATACCAAACGTTACTGAAGGAAAAAATAATGCATTTCCAGTAAAAATTTCCAAGGGTCAGTGGTCCGTCATCAAGTTGCCTACCGGCACCTACGAAATCAGTGATATCGAAACGTATCTGCAGAAACAGTTAGGCGAGAGAACAATCAGTTTACGTCCAAACAACAACACATTAAAGTGTGAAATTTACTGTAAGCATGTCATCGACTTTTCGCATACACCGAATACCATTGCAAGTATGTTAGGATTCAAGGAGAATCAGCAGCTGGAAGCGTATAAAACACACGAGTCAAACGTACCCGTCGACATAATCAAAGTTAACACCGTTCACGTACGGAGTAATATCGTACAGGGTACGTACAAGGACGGCCAGGACCAGCACACGTTGCATTCGTTTTATCCGACCGTGGCACCAGGTTTCAAAATAGTTGAAACACCGACAAACGTAATATACTTACCGGTAAACGTACAACGCGTTGACAACATAATTTTGTCTCTCGTTGATCAGGACGGGGACTTAGTCGATTTTTGGGGTGAAGTTATCACGATACGACTGCATCTGAAAATATGGGATTGTATTTCGGACAAACGTCACCTGTAAAAAGGGAGTGTGTACGAAAGAAACATGGTAGTCGGTGTTCAACGTTGAAGCGATTGACATCAAGGAACAAGCGTTTCTTACTTCCACTTGGATTCAAATTATACGATTAAAATAATGTCGGGTGAAATTCTAGCTATCGAACGAGGAGCGGCTTTCGATAACAGAATCGTTGAGTTCGAATATCGTACGCACGCACCGTATGCTTTCACCCGATACGGTAACAACGATGAAATACGTATACCCATCCAACAACAGGATGTTTTCACTTTACCGGCGGAGAGTTTTCTGTACATCGAAGGAACATTGACCAAGGTTAACGCTACCGACACAGCGTTGAACGTAAAATTAATCAACAATGCAATGGCTTTCTTGTTTGAGGAGATCCGTTACGAAGTTTGCGGTGTGGAAGTGGATCGTACGAAAAACGTTGGAATTACGAGCACTGTGAAAATTGTTACTATCGAGCAATGAGCATGAAAGAAAGCATCTAATCAATGCAGGATGGGTGACGACAACCGACGAGTCGTTGACATTACACGAGAATACCGGTGATTTTACGTTTTGTCTTCCGTTGAAAATGCTACTCGGTTTCAACGAAGACTATACACGCATCATGCTGAACTTTAAGCAAGAATTAATTCTGTTGCGTACCTCTACCGATCAGAACGCAATGGTGCTAAAAGAATCAGGTGCAACTGCAAACAGTAATCTCGTAATAAACAAAGTACACTGGAAGATGCCCTATGTGCGCGTGTCAAACAAGTACCGAATACCGCGATTGGAGCACATCGAGGAGGATCATGAACTGGTGATGCCGTTCCGCAGTTGGGAATTGCACGAGTATCCCGTTCTACCGACGACAAATCGACATTCGTGGACCTTGAAGACATCGTCACATTTGGAAAACCACGGTATGTGATACTGATATTTCAGACGGACAGAAAGAACAATATAGCGAAAAACGCGTCGGAATTTGATCACTGCAATTTAACGAATGTCAAGCTATTTCTGAACGATAAATGCTATCCGTACGATAACCTGAACCAGGATATCGAAAAAAAACGTTACGCACTGTTCTACGACATGTATACACGTTTCCAAAAGTCATACTATGACCGTCGCAACAGAACGCCTCTTTTGTCACCTAATGAATTTATAACGAAAGCACCGTTGTTTGTCATCGATTGTTCCAGACAAGAAGAACCAATCAAGTCGTCTGCCGTTGATGTGCGTTTAGAATTTGAATCTAGTAACAATTTTCCGGATAAAACCACCGCTTACGCTTTGATTATTCACGATAGGATAGTACAGTACACAGCGTTGTCAAATACTGTTCATCGTTTGTCATGAAAACTTGTTCTCCCCTCTACCAGTTTATAAAGATAGGTGTTACCGATCTCTAGCTTGCAACAACCTCAGTCCATTTCAACGATGGAAGGTGACTGTGACAGCAGCAGCAGCCATTGTGAGTATAACGTTTACTTGTCTCTTGCATATCCGATCAACTCGTACTCTAAGTTCGTTACCGTCGGGCTGTTTAAAGAGCTCAACTATGAACCGGGTGTTTTGTTTACAAACGGGAAAAAGAAACGTATATTACTTGATTTTTCTGAGTGGAGTTACTTGATGATTTTTCGTGAACAGTTACTATCCAGTATGTTATTGCACGAAAAAGGTGAAAACCGTGAAAATAAAAAGAGTGTGATGATCAGTCATCACTTTGGGAAAACGTTTGTTCGGATTAACGGTAGTAAGAACGAAAAATTTGTTTTCACAGAACCCGAGTGGATGTGTTTTGGTTATTTATTAACCGTACTAAAGAAATATCTTATTCGCTTGTTTTATGATCAAGATCACTTCAAATCGTACATTAATCAAGTAGTAGCCAAGGGGTGTTATGTACCACCATCCTTCTTTTTCCCCTCGTTTTTTCGATTGGATAGCAGTCGTCACGACCAACAGCTAACATTTGATCGTCTTTACGATGAACTGGTGTTGGAAGGAAAAGTAGAGGGGGAATTTCAAAAAATTAACGTACTCGATGCGGACATGTGTCACTCGGAAAAATGCACTTGAATAGGACGGTTATTGCCGAGTTTGAAGCGCTTCGCGGTGACAAAAATTAATATGAAATCAAAGAGTTCGTTACAGTTGACCTAACAACCGGACGTTTTGTTATCATGTTGTTCGCTCCACCATACGAAAGTGCACGACTGCACCAGAAATTCCGAAAAATCAATGACTGGTTGGAAACACATTATCACAGGATACGATGGAACGATGGTAATGTACCGTACAAGAATATGGTACGCATCGTTGCAGACATTTTTTCAGATTATCCTGTTGTCTATACAAAAGGGTTTGAGAAGGCAAATTTCTTACGACAGTTGTATCACCATGGTGAGGTGATTGACTTAAACGATATTCAAGCACCTGTAGTTCCTAGATTATTTGTACCCATCATACAATGTCCTGATCCTCATCGTCAACCCGTTACCACTCCCCCCTTACACTGTGCATTGCGCAAAGCTTTGTTTTATGCAGAATGGTTGCGGCAACGATATACAATATAGTCGGTTGTGAACATGTTTTCATCATGGTGTTGGTGTGAATGCTACGTGGCAGAAATGTCCATAAACGTAGAATTAGGTACCGTAGTGTGTGCGTGTGTGCTAACCTTGACTACGTCACTGTCACGGTAGAAATACTCATAAACGTAGTCCTGGGAGTTCGAGACGGGTCACTGGCACGGTAGGTATACCTGTAAACTCGTCAAGAACCAGTATGGGTGTGAAAATTGCTCATTACGGTACAGCAAATGTGAATACGCATCATGTATGAACAACATATTCACCCGATTAAAAAATAAAAAAATAAAATAAAAAAGTAAATAAAAAAATATGTACTGCTTTTACACATTGGCTTAGCATTGCATAGTGTATCTTTATTATTATCTACCACTGTACTAGTCAATAGTACAGCGATAGATAACGTGGAGTAGGCCTGCTTTACGAATCTGTAAAGTTGGGGAAACCACGTTAAAAAAAGCGTAGCAGGCTCTCATTCACCTCCCTCAGGCTGCTAGGAAGAGGATGAGAGGTAAAAAAATAAAAGTATAACGAAATGTTTATTTATTTAATAATAAATAATCTTATATTGTGCTTTTATGATTTTACACATAGGACGACAGTAGATATCACTCGTCCACCTCATGGTTACAAGTAAGAGACGAGAGGTATAAGTACAGAAATAATTACAGTTAAGCGATAACGGCCCCTTGGTGTAGTGGATGCACACCGGTTTGGTGTACCGAAGGTCCCGGGTTCAAATCCCGGAGGGGCCATAATTTATTTTTATGTACAAATTAATATCCAATGACATACCATTGTTACAGTCGAAAACATGCGTCATACATGTGGTCGTACATTTCGGTGTTAAAATTTCGGACACCAAAAATTTCAGGTAACCCCATCCGTTGATTTAAACATTTCGGGTACTAAATTTCAGACACCAAAAATTTCAGGTACCCCCATCCGTTGTTTTAATCATTTCGGGTGTCAAGTTTCAGACATCACGCCCTTTACGTCGTCGTCGAACCAGCTATCATATCCACCCAGCCTCCTGTTTCGTCATAACCAGTGTTTTATACATGCGTCATGTGGGCGTACCCACAAATTTCGGGTACCCCCATCCGTTGTTTTAATCATTTAGGGTACCAAAATTCTGACATTACAAATTTCGGGTACCTCCCATACGCTGCAGAGAGAGAACGATTATTTTGTTACATCAAAATAAACCAGACCGGTCGGGGAAGTGTTTTAACATTCGGACACCAGCTGCCAGGGCCTCTGTGTGATGTCATGAACTGGAACCCGGTTAGGGCGTACCCACCTTTCGGGTACCCCCATCCGTTGATTTAAACATTTCGGGTAACGGTACCCGATGCCCCCAAAATTTCGCGTAACGGTACCCGATGACATCGCCTCTGTGCGTCCGGGCCCTCGGCAACCGCCGAATTCCGGGTACCCCCATCCGCTACACATTGTTTTCGGCTACCAAATTTTGGACATGCAGAAACCACGGCCTCCGTGACGTCTTGAAACAGGTTTTAGCCATGCGGACGCCAGCGACTAGGGCCTCTGTATGACGTCATGAACTGGAACACGGAAGTGTTTCAGTTACACATACACACGCACACAAAACAGTGACGTCACATGGACAGCTCGGACACAAGCTGCCAGTGCCTCTATGACGTCATGAACTGGAACCCGGTAGTGTTTTCGTTCGCAATCCGGTAGTGTTTTCATACGCTCACTTTTCCTCTACTTTTATATTTAATTCTGTATCTTTTATTTCCTTTCTTCTGATTCTTTTCTTCTTCATTCTCTCTTATTACGAACTGGCTTATTGATTTTTTATTATAAATTATTCCCTGTAAATCTTATTTTCCCTAACTATCCTTACTTTGTAGTTGCAATCGATTCGGATGGGCTCTATTGGCTTACCTAACTCCGTCGTTCCAAACTACTCTTATTCTGAGATCAGGGGAACATCATCCATGCTCAGTGAAATGATTTCTGGACTTATTCAACAGTCAATCTCAATTAATGAATCTTAAATACAGTCATCTCGTGACTCGACATAATAATAATAATCATAACATTTGTTGGGAATCTTTTACCTTTGTATTTCATTATTGCTCAGTTCGGGTCATACATTTTTTCATCTTTCCTTATAGATACTACTTGATAATACTTGAAGCATTGCTTTTTATTGATACAATTCACATTTTTATTCAATTTTAATTACTTTTTGTTTCATCTCAATTCATATTACAACTCTTAGAATGTTTATTTTATTTATTTCGTTTTTTGATCATTGGTTTGTTTAATCTTACTTCCCATCTCTTTCTAAATAGTAGTGGACGTTGATCATTTTGATTTATATATTTTTTCATAACTTTTTAAATATCATAGTAAGTTAGTGTTTCTTACTAGTTAGGAATTTTTGTAGTTTATTCCATTATAGTATGTTTTGCTTTTTTGTGCCTCATATTTTGGCTAAAGATTATTGTAACTTAATCCATTCTGTTAGGAATGTTTTGTAACTTCACTCCCTTATTATTAATTTTTATTAAAAGATTATAGTAAGTTAGTGTTTCTTACTTTGTGTGGATTCTTGGTAATTTTATTTCTCCATTTTAGGATTGGTCTAAAATATTCTCGAAATATCTGTGTAAGCTGTCCTTACGGAACTTTTTTGAATTTTGAAATTCATTTTTTATATATATTCTTTCTTTATTATTTATCAGCAAACTTACTTGTTTGTATTTTTATTCTTTCTTTTTATTCCAACTAACTTGGTTGGCTTTTTCAATTTGAATTCCTTTCAGTTAAGTTTGACCGTCATAGTATTTTTTAATCGATGCTTGATTATATACCCCCTTTATTTTCTGAGTGGTGGGGTTGGTGATTTCATTATGTGTTATTACCCTTGTCTTGTGTGATAGTGTACGGCCCTACATATAGCAATAGTAACTTTTTCGTAATGCCTTCTATGGAGCTGGGTAATTCCCTGTTCTTTATTAATACACTCTCTCCTATCTGGTACTTGATCGTATGTGGATGGTTCTTAGAGTATTTATTTTTCTGCTGCTCTACTTTCTCAGCAATTTTGTTATAAATTCTTCTCTTTTTAAATTGGTATTCGGTATTGGTGGAAAATTTAATTAAATCGTTTATCTCTCTAGGTGGTGGTCGTTAAAACATCATTGAGTATGGTGTGGTTTCAGTGAAGTTGTGGTAAGCCAGATTTATAAAATATTCAGTGGACTTTAGGTAATTGTGCCACTCATTTTGTTTGTTATGGCAGTAGGTCCTCAGAATTCGACCCACTTCTCTAAGCACCCTCTCAGCTGGGTTACTGCTGGGATGATAAACGGATGTTTTGTATGTTTTAATACCATGTTCCCAGAGTTTACTTTTCCACAGATTTCCTTTAAATTGGGTCCCATGATCGGTTATTATGGCCATAGGTTTTCCCACTTCTGGTACAAAGTTGTTCAATACAATTTCAATAGTTTTCTTGGTAGTAGCACGGTTAATAGAATATAATTTGGTATATTTGGTGAAGTGATCGAATATGATGATTATGAATTTAAATCGGTGTCTTCCTCCATTGCGAGGGAATGGACCACAAATATCAAGAAATACTCTCTCTAATTTTTGGCTTGATATTATGGGTATCATCATACCCTCCTTTTTAGCATTGTTGCATTTCACCATTTGACAGATGTGACATTTTTGTATGGTTTGGCTTACCTTTCGATAGATACTCTTATATACACTTGCTCCTCTAGTGCCTTTACTACTTTCATGGCACCCATATGGCCGTACCGGATGTGGTAGTCCATGATTATTTGTCCTTCTATTATAGATGGGATTACTAGTTTCCATTCTCCAACGCTAGGGTTATTTTTGATGAATAATAAGTTGTCGTGTACTTTATAATACTGTGCAATGGGTTCTTCTTCCTTCAGTATTCCTTCTCTGATACTCACTATCTTTGGGTCCACATTTTGCTGTTTGCTTATTTCCAGCGTTATCTTTTCCAGATCTGTTCTATCCTTAATGACGTTATATACTTTGACTAGCAGTTCTTTCTCTCCCTCGAATGTTTGTTGCTGGATGTTGATACGTGATAATATGTCAGCAGCAGTATTTTTCTTTCCTGGTATGTATTCCCAGTTAATATGGTATTCCTGCAGTAGTAATATCCATCGGGTTAGTCTTCCATGACTAAGCTTGCATTGTTTAAGGAAAGATATGGATCGATGGTCACTTCTCACGGTTACGTTGTACCCTAAAATGTATGTCCTGAATTTGTCGCAGGCGAATACAACACTATGTAATTCCTTTTCCGTGACGTGGTAGTTCCTTTCACATGCATTTAAGGTTCTACTTGCAAAGCTTAAGACCATATGTTGCCCCTTATCATCTTCTTGATACAAGACAGCACCGACACTCATGTCGCTCGCATCACAATTTATGAAAAATGGCTTTTGGAAATCCGGATGGTGTAGCATGACGGTGTCTAAAAATTTTTCTTTTATTTGTTCAAATACCTTGTCTTGGTCGGCTCCCCATGTCCATTTATTTTTTGCAGATAACTGTTTTTGAAATTATGCTGTCAGCTTGGAATAATGGTCCTGAAATTTCCGATAATAATTGCATATTCCAAGGAAAGACTGTAGCTGTTTTTTATTTTTAGGTGTTGGGAATCGTTGTATTGCTTCAACCTTCTCTGCTGAAGGGGTGATACCTTCTTCTGTCAGATTAAAACCTAAAAATTGTACCTTGCTGGCTATGAATTTTGATTTATCCAGCTTAAGGGTAATATGGTTATCTGATAATTTTTTCAAAACTGTCTCCACTCTATTACAGTGTTCTTGCCAATTTGATGAGGTGATCAACAAGTCATCTACATATACGGTAGTAAAGTTAAGTACCTCTTGTCCCAATATCTGATCCATACACTGGACGAATACAGCAACCGAGTTAATTAGTCCTAATGGCAGTTTTTTGAATTGGTAGTTTCTCCCATCGAACAGAAAAGCTAAGTATTTTCTACTGTTCGGCTGTAGCTCTACCTGCCAGTATCCGCAGACTGTATCCCATGCACTGATGTATTTCGTGCCATGGAAATTCTTAAGGATCTCTTCAATTTCGCTTGGGGACGTTCTATCATTTACTATCATCTTGTTGATTTCTCTAGCATCAAGGCATATTCTTACCTTTCCGTCCTTCTTTGGTATCGCCACTATCGGACTTGTGTATGGGGATTGGCTTAATTCTATTATATCCTCTTCCATCATCCGGTTGATCTCTGCCTTCACTGCATTTCTTTGAGAGTATGCGATAGGATATGATTTTTTCTTAAAATCAACGGGCTCCTAGAATATGATTTGGTATTGATAATCTTTTACCTTTCCCGGGGCATCAGAAAAAATGTGTCGATATTGATTGTAAATTTTTATTAGATCCTCTGCCTGGTGAGCACTAATCTGTTGATCTCGTACTTCTCTTTGGAATTGTCTGATCTCCTCCAACTTGTTTGACCATATCTCTTCATCCTCCCATTCATTCATTATTTTTACCTGTGCTTGTTGACAGTAATTATTCTGTAATATGGTATAACAGTGGTTTATTGAAGGTAAGTTAACACCCTTCACTATACTTGTTGTCCATATTCCATTTTCCGTGTTTAATGACACTTCTCCCTGCTTTAGATTAATTATGGCAGAATATTGTCGGAGTATGTCACATCCCACAAGTATGGAGAATGGTAGGCCACTGGCAACAAGAAAAGACATAGTGAATGTTATGCCTTCACCTTTAAGTTCCAGGGACACCTGTTTCCGGACAGTTTTGTTTTGTCTGCCGGTAGCACCGATAATTGTTACGTTATTTATTGGTAGAGTTGGTATAGGTGTACTACTTTCTTGTTGTAGTTTGTTTAACTCTATTTGGTCAATTAAAGATATGTTGGATCCAGTATCGATCATTAATGTTGATATTACTCCATTGATTTGGGCATTTACGTACACTATCTCACTGTTTCAGCTGGGCATTGGTTGATTACTTTCTTCCACCAATTCAACCCTTATATTTTTTAGATAATTCGTTTGTATTATAGTGATTATATTTTTCGTCGTCGTGCATTCCCCAAGAGATTGGTCCAGTTTTCACCAGTGTGGCTGTCCACAGTTTTCACTGGCCTTAGGCGTTTAAATGAGGGTTGGCCTCATTGTCCCTAACTTCATTATTGTTTACTGGTTGGTTAGCGTTTGGCTCCTGTCGGTTGTTCCGGTCATCTACGCTGTTCCTGTGATCT
The DNA here is from genome assembly GCA_034769895.1 of Magicicada septendecula. Lineage (NCBI taxonomy): Eukaryota > Metazoa > Arthropoda > Insecta > Hemiptera > Cicadidae > Magicicada > Magicicada septendecula. The sequence continues at coordinate 282,389,318 of CM068371.1, forward strand.
TCGAATGGGTGGCTTCTTGTATCGGGTACCTGGTTAAAGTACGTTCGCCGATAGTTAGATGGGGGATAGTTTCTTCCTGGACTCCGTTGTCTTTGTCACCTCATGTATTTTACCTGTGGTCGGTATCCTTGATAATTGTTATGGTTATTGTTTCCAGGGGGATAATAGTTGTTGTAACCATTCGATGGGTATTTACCCCTGTAGTTGTTCCGTAGGTTGTTATTATTATTGTTTCCATTTCTGTTGACATTTCTGGGCACGTTATTGCCCCGTGGGTTCCCTTGATAATTATTAGGGTTGTTTAACGGTGGCTTATTATCCCCTTGTTGGTTTGGTGATACTTGTCCATCATTTATTCTATTATTCCTGAAACCAGGCACTCTATTTTTTCTGTACTGCCACTCGTGCTCCAATAAGCTAGCCATGTCTTGAATGGTCTTTACCTGGCTGTACATCCGTGCTTTTTGGATGGTGTCGTCGTAGTGGTAAGGCAACTGTATTACAAGACACTCTTCTGGTATACGTGGTTCCAAATTCCTGCCCATGTAGATTTTTCCCAAGAAGTAGGAGGTGAGGGATTGTCCACTTTGATTTTCATACCTCCCGTTGCTTAGGTTATTGCGGACCATGTTCTGAGTCGATTCAGACCAGTATTTAGCCTTGAACTGGGTCTTAAATTCTTGAATACTTTGGATGTCTGGTCTGGTGGCAGTCCACCAGTTGTCGTAAGTCTCCTTGAACATTTCGTCCAGCATTCCTCTTATTGTTGTCCACGGGTCTCTCGATTTTTGATGATTAACTCTTCCACCCTCTTCAAGAATTCAATAGGGTTCCTTTTATAATTACGGAAGTTAATAGTATCTCTGTTGTCCGTGTTCATGACATGGTTATTGTTACATGGTCGGTCACGCCAGGCGTCCACTTCCTCCCGTAATGACTCTTCTATTCTGTGCATTTCGTCAATCCTTTGTTGGTTTTTGTCTACTTTGCTGTCTATTTTATTTAAATTGCTGTAAACTCCTTCCATTCGTTCCCCCAAGTCTGTTCGTACAGCTGCTACCTCCTTCTGGTTTTCTTCCCGGACTTGATGTATGTCCTGGTCCATCTGGGTACATCTTCTGACTGTTTCTTCATGACCTTCCTCAATTTTCCTTTTATTTTCTTCTTCGAGATGGTTAATTTTATTGAGCACTTCCTCACGGACTTCAGAAATATTTTTGTTGGTTCTCTCTAGCTTCTCCAACGTTTCCTCTAGTTTTTCATTGGTTTCAGTGATCTGTTGCATGGTTTCTTCTCGATACTCCCTTAATTGTTGAATCACCTGCTGTTTCATCTCTTCCTTGGTTATTTCGTTGATTTCCTTCAGCTGTTGTTGGAGGGTTCCATTATTTTGGTTAATGGTTTGTCTCAATTCTTCCTTCCGCTTCTGAAAATTGTCCTCCTGTTTCTTAAAATGTTTACTGGTTTCTCTCTTCATTCCGTCGAATTTATTGTTCATCTCCTTCAAACTCTCCTCGTTCTTGTCGAATTTATTGTTCATCTGTTTCAAACTCTCTTCATTCTTGTTTAATTTTCCATTAATCAACTCCCATAATTGTCGTAAATCCATGCCTCCTCTGGCTTCCTCCCTGTCACCCGCCTGTAGTTCAATTTCTCCGTCTTGGGTTGGTTCTGTTGTGGTTATTGCTGTCTCCACTTCTTCAATCGGTGTTCCATCCTCTTCTACCCCTCTATTTTCTTCCATTTCCTTCTCCTTCGCCAACTTTTTCGATAAACATCTTGTGTGCATCCTGATCTCCTTTCGTGACCGCCGCTAGAACTTCGTAACTTCCTTTTTTCAAGCTCCACCGGTTGGTCGCCAATTTATAACCTACCTCTTGCGTCGTCTTCGTGGTACGTATACCTCTGTAAAATATAACAGTGTGTTTGAGTATCTATTGTGTATGTGTTTCTTACCACTTCGTCCTCGTACGGCGGTGTAACTCACGATGTTTGGGTCCGTAGCGAACGTACTGGTGACCAGGTATCGTGGTTCCCGATCTGAGGTTCAAACGTAGTGGATAATCCCCGGGTGGCGCCAAATTGTTTGTATAAAACAATTAAAATTGTCTCCTTATCAATATTTTATTTGAACGATGCGACGAATTCAATCCGTCCCGCCTTTTCTCAATTTTTGTTAATCCAGGTAGCAGTTACAGTATTCACTACTTGCGCGCTAGGCGTCGCATCAGAAACATTCGCTATACATGATAATTTAAACATACACTTTTCTAATGAAAATAAAACACAATTTAACACACACAGTATGAATTTATTATTAATTTGAAGTTAATATTTTATAGACACAAGTTGTAATTAATTTTTTATATACAATTCTGCACCGGATAATTCTTTAAGACTCTACTCAAGGGTTAACCAATCGATTTTGAATACATATAAACAGCATGGCTTTCTCTGACGCCAATCAACAAATATTTCGATCGATGGTTGTGAGATCTTTTGGCCACGTTAAAAGGTTCAGATGCAATTACAATATTAAAAATACACAACCTTATAATGTTTTTTCTTAAGTATGGTAATGTGTAATGGTAATTGTTTTGTTTGAGTGTCGTACAAGTGGTTTAAAAGTCGTACATCAATATGAGGTTAGTTCTATAGTTTAACAAATTTTCAGTGTCTTAATATTACGATTTAATCCTTGCAAGAGAATAAAAGTGATTCAGTGGTATTCAACATATATTGAGAAATATTCAAAGTGCGTTTATTTTTGGAAGTTGAAATAATTTAATTGATACTTAACAGCGTTGTAGTACGGAATTACTCTGTAGGTCGGGAAGGAATGTTGGTGGCATCAATATAATTCATTTGTTCTTTATTCAAGCTTCGGCATCTTTTTCAAAGTTGTTTGGATTTATTTAGATATTTCGCCTTCAATTAAACGTTTTCTCCATCTGGTAAAGGTGTTCGGTATTCATCAGACTTTTTTACGATCAATTTCTATACATTATTTTACTTTTAAGATGTTTTAAATATGAAAATGTGTTGTACAGAATTTTCGCTTCTGGTTTTGGTGAGCGTCACTTTTCGAGTAATTGTATTCAACGGTAATTACCTCGTCAAACGGTCGTTTCCATGGTTACATCATTAATTTCATTGGGCGAGCTCGATATGAATACATTGTTATCAATATTTGAATTCCTTTCATATCTTCCCATATCTTCGGACTTCCTTCCTCCTCTTATCTTCCTTCTTAGTTATTATCGATTTGCACTGTCATTTATATTTTCTCACAAAGATTATTTTGGTATCCCACAATATTGGGTTTTTTCAAGTTTTCTAAGTTTACAATTAATTACATACTTACTAATTACATTTCTCTGTTTACATAATTCCTTAATTTAATATTTGGTTTTTAATAATAACTACCATTCATACTTGGTGAATTAGTCACCTTGGATTTGTCCATTACATGGTGATTTTTATACAATCAGTAATTGTTTATGTTTGACCGTTAGGCCTGTTTCACATTTAAGTAGCCATTACTGGATTTTTATGGCTTCATACACAATATACTTCATTTATCCCTAAATTGTTATTTTGCATTTATAATTAGGTTCAATGTCTCTGGATGTGTTTGAATTTAGTCTTTTTGTGATCTTTGTTTGTAACAACTGTGTTATTCAATATTACTGGCTAATTATTTGCTATTCATTTCCAATATAACATATAACATCTAGGTCTATGGTCTGTATGACTCTTACAGCCATATCAAATTCATAAACAATAGTTTATACAATTCATTATTTCTTATTTGTTGTTCTGGTGCTAAACAATCTCACCTCTATTGAACTTTTTCATTAAACTCCCCTTATAACATGGGTATTTACCTAATGTTAATACAGACTTATTTTCTAATGCTTTTTGCTCTCCCTTCCATGTTAACACCATCTTATTACTTTTCCTTGTGAAACACACCTTTAAACTTTTACAATACATTCTTAAGTTATAACAATACTATTTCCTAGTCATCACAGTGAATATCACTACTTAGTGTTCATTATTTACTGAATCAATGTTCTATTCTAAATATTATTCATTGTAACTTTGTTAAATGTTATTGTTCACTCTTAAAACTTAAACATAGGTTATTTTACTAAGTCTTTATCTTAGCCTACTCTCCTCTTACTATTTTTATGATAGATAATATTTGTATTTATTTCTCACTTGCACTTTCTTAAATTATTTAGTGTTCATTATAATTTACTTAGTGTTTCTTTAGTATTAAATCACTCTAGGATAAATCACCTTCACTAGTTCAACTTCATTTATTTCTCATCATTTTATTCTCTTTCTCTACACACTATATATATATATATATATATATAAAATTATTAATATTATGTCTTTCTTTGTTAACCAATTATATATATCCCTAACTCTTTGGTTAGTGTACATTTATCTATTGTTTTCTATTACTGACTATTTATAATCGTCATTCAATCAATACTAACATTCATTAATAGTTTCGGTTCTTAACCGATTTCATTTTCTTTATTATTTTGGATTACATTACTTCTCCCTTCTCTATTTTTTATTCCTTGTTTGGTTTTCTTGACGTGTTTCATTTTGTTTTCTTCCTCGTGGGTTTGTTCTCTCTTGGTTTTCATTCTTCTTCTCCTTCATTCGTCTTGTTTCCTTTATTTTGGTTTCTCAACTGCCCAATCTCTGGGGTTGGGTCAATGTCGTTTGTCTGTCAGTCTATTATTTGAGTTTCTTTATTAATCACTTTTGGTTTATTACTCCTTCTCCTTCCATGTTAATTACCTTTTATATATATTTTACTCTCCACATTATTTATTTATTCAAATATAGTATTATTTAACATTTTCTATACATACTTATTGTTATCAAAATTGATCTGAATTTGGCGATGTTATAATATGTATCTTTTAGCTCTAGCCCAACTGCCCAACTACCCTAATAAATACATTTAGTTAGCCTTTATTGCGATGAAAGAATGACGTCACTATACCTTAGACGTCATACGTTGCTACTGAGATATGCTTTAAAGATTCGTAACTCATCCAAACCACAAGGCGTTCACAGGGATCAGACGGGCACATCTGTACATGCTGGGTTGCACGTCCACTCGATCGACTAGTGTTTGCGTGTTGAAGCTATTCCACCAGTACAATGTTCCAGCCGAGCACATACATCCAATTATACCATCTGAAGTACCACCTTAACTGTTAGGAAACCACAGTGTTGTTTGGATTTAACCAATGGATAGAAGTCAGCAGTACACCCCGTTGCTTGGGAGCTTTGATTCCATTCAGTGATTGTCGGCTGAAAAGATCACGTCGTGCTTTATACTGACGGATCGGAGACAGCATACGGAGTGGGAAGCGTGTTTGTGGTTTATGGCCCCTCTTACTCATTGGCATTGCCGAGGAGAGCGAATGTGTACACAGCTGAGTTACTTGCCGTTTGGCATGCTATTCGGTATTGTGAACATTGAGGCCTGAGGTGTTTCGCCATCTGCACAGACTCGCTGAGTTTCATCATGTAGGGCTTAAGACCTAAGTTGTCGAGCACAAAACTGAAAATTAAAAATTATAACTGTCTGAGTTGATTAAACTGAATATTATTTTCCAAAATTTCTGAACCATCACGGAATATTTATATCTAAGTAAATTGTGTAAAATTTGTAGCGTCCTGTACGTAGCTATGCAGCATAAACTATTCTGATTTATACGAATATGTCACAACTTTACGTCAATATTAAGTAATACTTTTCCTTAACTTACTTTTATAAAAAGTAGACGTTGCTCTGCTCTGAATAGAAATACCAAGTGCTGCTGACAGCTGTGAAACACGTCGCTAACTGCTGTACAATACAATTTCTGCTCACGACACTCAGCAACATCTTGCAATTAATTGCATTCGTTGGAAAATATCAACGCACAAATTTCAATTTCTGCGTATGAAGGTATAATACTTCAATTTTTTCAATGCCTACTGTAATTTTTTTTATGTTTGTGTCACAAACTTGTTTTTATAAATTGAATTCTAAACTGTAAATTACAAACATTCACTACTATACTTTAATCAATGTAAAAATGGGTATCAAAACGCAAAATATATTTTTCGACTTAACGAAACATTTGGTAACTTAAAAATTTAATTTTTACATTACCGTAATTTTGTATTGGAAACAGAAAGGTGTAAGCATAACTGATACACTTCTTACTAAGATGTAAGTCACTAAACTGAAGGTTTAGTGATGTGTATCCTAAGAGCACATTGTACAATTTGTTGTAGATTACTCGTACGCAACTTCTTTTACCAATTAAAGTCACTTACGTAAGGCAGGAACGCTATACTATATGAAACATAATGATTCTGGATGCATACCGGTTAACATTAAACCTAGAAGCTATCCAACAATAGTGGGGTTATATCTATCTCAAACGGTAAACTATCCTTTACTGTCACACGATGATACAGTCTTTACCTCAGTGGCATCGCCCATAATACCTTTGCCCCCATAACATATTTTGCCTCCATGAAATTTGTTTGTATCACGACTTCTACAGACATTTTTATTCAAACTGTTTTAAATCTAGTTCAATAATCACATGTGAAACGTTCTTCGTTCTTTCTCTTTACCCTGAGATGCGATTATTATATTATAATATTTTATATAATACATTGAATTTTTAAACATTGCTTTCTTTGTACAGTGTACGTATATATGTGTGTATTAAAACATGATTATAACATTTTTCTCTTGACCTTTGTTGTTAACTTAAACAATACTTTACATAGGCCTACACGTTTTATCAGTTAAGTATTGATTTCCTGAGTAAATATGACATATAGCGTCTTTCGTTTATCTGGAAGTTAGATGTTATTTCATACAAACAAAAAACAAATCGCTTATATTATGCAATGCACAGTTTTTATTATTTTAAAATAACAGCTCTGTAAAAGAAGACTGTCACTTTAATTTAAAAACGAGTAATTGATTATAACAACCATACACAACGAACTCTTATGTACTTTCCAGGCTGGTAGTCTGTAAAGTTTAATCTTGCGACAAGTGGATTTGATACAATCAGTAAACTACTGCAATGAAAACATGAATCACGCAGAAAGCTTTAAAAAAATCACGCTACAATTAAAATGGAAAATGAGCTCACATTTACTAAACCATATTGTTACGACCGTCTCACGAATCATCAGAATAAATGAGACCAAGGAGCTTGGTAATTGCAGTCTTTAATAAGATATAAGCAGTAGTTATAAATTAACAAAGACGCACTTATACAATAATTCAAGTTAAATTTGTCCTATATACAACAATAAATATCAATTTTATTACAGTTTATCACATATTAACAATATTATCACCACTTTCCACTAAATCGCAAAAATAACTCTCCGTACTAAATTTGCCAGGTGTAACTCAACTGGCCTTTTTTTTATTTTTGAAATCTAGGGCAAGCTTCCCTTCACCCGAATGGAACGATGTGAGGAGTCGCACGCTAGTGCGGCCCGGGAGGCGGTGAAAGTGGGGAAACTCTGGACGCGGTAAGAGTAGTGCGCGGATGTGTGTTTATGTAGTGTGCAGAGCCAAATGGGTGATGGAAATGGCTGATAAAAGTGCCATAAAATTTTAACATAAAGACAGCCAAGACGGGGTCGTGTAACGCAGAACGCCAAAGCTGGAAGGAGGCGTCAGTGAGGCGTCACGATAAGGCGGGGGACAAAAAGGAAAGGGCTAACGACCGGGTATGTAGATAGGGAAATATAAGACGTTATGTGATCAAGAAGGATGCCAGGTGGAGTATGTTTGTAAATGGGATTTAAATAGTTTCGTTTCTTTGTCGGCGAGGGTTTCTGGGAGGAGATCTATGAAAAAACGGTTTATGAGAAGGAAGGTCTGCGGGAGTTACGGGTAGTTCTGTTAATGGAGGTAGCTATGGATTGGAAGGGAATGCGTTGCTTTGCTGTTTGGGAATATTTCCAGTTAAGCTTGTATATGAAGGAGTTAAGGTTGGGGAAGAGTTTGTTGAGGGCATACAGCGAGTTATTGCTGGTTTTGGTACGGGAGGTCTGAGATAGATAAGTCGATGGGCTCGCCGTTCAGTGATTTTGTAGAGATTGAGGCGGGCAGGATCGGAGGTTAGAAGGGTTGGATGGGCGTAAGTCATGATAAGAGGAAGACAGGCTGTGTAGGTACGGCGGAGTAATCCGCTAGAGCAACGATCGTTCTGCTGAGAACTCTATGAGATCGGATTCGTTGGCCGGCTAAGTCTGAGGTCCTTTTGATATTAAAAAATATATTTTCTAGTCAATTGAAAATGGGTGCTCTATTGTAAATAACAATTTATTTTACTTAAAGTAAAGATTATTTTATACAAATAATGTTAGTATACTTTCAATTTAATTTAATAAATGTAATATACTATTTTTGTAATTGATCTTTTATGATTTAAAAATTTTAATAATGATTTAAAGTTGACCCTTTTCAAACACCCAAGCAATTTAAATAATTTTGTAATTTGTTTTCATAAGTGTTTTTTGTTTTCATGTTTACATGCTATTATTGTGTGTTTTACATAAGAGACATAGTATGTTGTCATAGTATATTCTTATAAAAAGAAATATTCGGAATTCACATTTTTTTATTTTTTATGTTTAATTAACTTTTAACGTAATAACTAATATATTTATTTATTCATTTTAATATTTTAATTAGCTAGTTCATGCCATCAACGTCTCATTCCTGTATAAGGAACGTTTATTGTCTAAGAATTATACTTAATGGAATGAACACACAAAATCCTATGACCTAGACGGTGGTTCATACAATAGAGTTGGGTTGGTATAAACACAGAATTGTAACCATAATATTATTATTTGTAATATTACAATAGTTTTCTAAGAACTTTAAATATGCAGACGCATAGTCCGCATGCACAAGTTGCAGAAATTACGTCAGGAGTTAGTTACCCCGTCTATTAATATATTTCTTAATCAAAGAAAGGAGAAACAAAAATGATTTGATTTAATATTACCTAAAGTATATGTACGCGTATGGTGTGTACGTGGAAAACAGACGTGGAAAATGTGGCGTAATTAATATGAAATGTAAGTGTACAACCACTGCTGCTAGATTTGTCGTTGTTGGGGACAACTACAGATCGTCAGACCAAAACATTATTGCGGCATGGCTTTCTCTTGGCTTCACAACAGTCACACTTGGGTCCTGTGATACATTTCAAACGTAATCCGCTTGCCCTACGTCGTTAAGTTTAATGGTAATTTGACTGTTTATTTACTGAGTTATTTTCGTACTACTCGTATTACAGTCTTATTGTTAATTATAATGCATAATAACAGCCATCTTCACAATATTTACAATGCTGCTCGTAAGGAAAGTATTTAAATCGGTAACTAGAAATAGGTACAAACTGCTTTTTATTTTATTGTATTTTGTATTTTATTTTATTTAAAGAATCACAAGCAGTATAGCAACAGATCGTGTTTAATTAAAAATTAGTATAATTACATGTGCTACAATTAAGTGAGAACTAACAGCAGAAACATAACCACGAATTCAATTGATTTGAAGTCATATTGTAAAACACTGCTACGAAAGTCAATTACGTGTCACTCATTACCGAGGCTGTTCTAAACCGCACCGATCGGCGAACTTTGTTCAAAGCCACACGTTGACACAGTTTCCAGTGGAGTCCGGAACGCTTGTAACACACACATTTTTCTCGCCACGTCATCCGGAAAGTGAAGGATTATTCTGGAATCTCTGCGGGGTGTAAATATAAGCATCCAGCGACAGACAGTTCAGTTGAACTTGGTAATTTTACAAGTGCGGTTTGCAATGATTTTTGCGGTTTATTGAGTAGTAATTATTGTGTTAATTAGTGCAAAACTATAATAAGGTGACATATATTGTTGAAAAAAATTTAACTTTTATTATTGTAGGCCTATAAAAGTGCTTTCTTGGTTTATAACTGCTGTTTGTGTTTAATTAAAGTTTATAATTAGTGACTTCATTGCTGTCAGTTATTCTGTTTCTACTGAACAACACGATGATCGGTGTGACCGTCGTAACAATACTATAAAAACATGAACATTTAAATACGCGAATGCATTTGCACAAGCCAACTAAAATATTAGCTATGAAAATAAGATACAAATGAGCTAATACTGAGCAGTAATTATGCTAATTTAATGCAAATTTGTTTTACTTTAATAACACGTTCCTTATTAACCATGTTATATTAACATTATTAACGAGAAATGATTCTTCCATCCTATGATGTAGGATTCACCACAGTGGTAAAATGCAGCCACATCACAGAATGGGCTAATCGTTTGGCATTAAAATAATGTCAATAAGACGGGTTATCACACAACAAATTGTAATTAAACATTGCAATCAGCTAAGATTTCGGGTACAAAATAATTTTTCAGATTACAGAATAATTTAAAAAACTTTTTTATAATCTGAAGAGACAAAAAATGAATTACTTTTACTTAAGTGCAATCCCTCTTTTTAATACTTAATTTTAATGATCTATTGTTCACTTTGGTGCAAAAATGAAAACAACTTAATACGAACAGATTGTGAAACAAATTAAATTGATCGTAATGATAATCGGAATTTTGACTAAAGACAGGCAATTGTTAATTATTGTTCTGAATTTTGTTGAACATAAAAAATAATTGTGTAAATTTTGTAGTAAAATTAATTGAGTTTTTAACGTTTCACTGCAGCACCATCGAATCAGCAGCATTGGAAGTCTAACCGAAAAAATCCTAGGGAAAACTTATCTGTGCAAAAGAATTTGCTAAGTTAAAATTTTCATACACATTTCTTACACTATGTTATGTCATACTTTCGAATAAATTTAAACTAATTGGTCGATATAAAAAGGAGAAAAAGGTTATACAGGCTGAGAAAGTAAGGGAAACGGGAGGCCCGCTAACTTACTGACGTAGATGCAAACATACATATTTTATAAACAACAATGGCAGTAAAGTAGCCTCTACTGTAGAATGGATCTTGCGTTCGAAAACAGAATCACACACACGCTAACATATGTGCTGAACAAAAATTATTCCACAGTCTACCGCTATATTTTCTTAATTTAACGAATATTTTGTACACTGATGGAACGGTCGCTCTGCACCGGGTAGAACATTTTTTAATGCTTGATTTTGTTTTTACTACGCAATCACTATAAAACATATGATTATGTATTAGTTTAACCTTGCTTCAACTAATAGTTGCTTAGTTTGTGACGTACTTCAAAAATTACAATTCTTGTTATAACAGCAGATGATGAAAGTGAAAGATGTGCACGGTAGGCCCTTATTCGACAACCTTATGCAAATGAAACAAAATATAATAACAGACACAAATTATTATTGGGAATATGGAATATGAATTTTTTGTGAATCCCTATTAAAATTGTGGGGCTCTTTGAAGATCGCTTTTTCTTGAATCACTGAGACACCTGAGGGAATAATGCCACAATCTAAAACGAAGTAAATACGTATTACTGTTACACAAGTCGTCAGGGAATGTGATACGATTGGTTTTTATAAATTTTCACCTACTCGTTTCCCTATGTCGAGGATTTAAGTATATTTTGTTTATGATCAACAGCAACAATCACTTGACTGATTAAATTTACTAATCGCATTTTTATCAAAATGTTACTTGGCACTAAGTTTAGAGCACAAAATAGAGACAACAAAAAAAAACTAGCAGCTCTGTGCCATTTTTTATAATTAGTAACCAAGACGCATAATCTCCACAATCCCAGAATTGTTTTAAGGAGCCACAGAATGTATTCCTACTTTGTCTAGTTTTCTACTTAATACGCCCCATTTCTGTAAATATAACGCCTTGACAGGCATACAAAATCGATTTCAATCAATATTTTCAATCGTTTAATTGAATGTTTCAATGTCTCACCTAACAGGATGTGTGTGTGTGTGTGTGTGTGCGTGCGCGCGCGCGAGAGAGAGAGAGAGAGAGAAAGAACATGCAGATGCGTGTGTGTGTGAAAAATTGTTGAATTTGTCGAAATTGCATTCACTTAAGATAGTCGAATAAAGCCTAACATTAAACCATTAAACCTACCATGCACACGTTTCATCGTTTACTTTTATCGTCTGCTGTTGTAACAAGAATTGAGATTTTTGAAGCACATCGCAAATTGTTGACTGTTGAAAAATTGTTAGTTTATTATGCATCCATAAGTTTGTTCTGATGAGAGCTTAATGGACAAATGGGTTCGGTGCTTGACTTTATATCGATCATTCAGTAAAGACGGCGCGTTTCTGAGCCCCCAGGTGTAACCAGCCTGTACACAGATAAAGCGTAGTTCTGGCCGCGAATTCTACCTTGCATGCGGTAGGTTTTATTTGTCAAATTCTCTGTATCACAATTCTTAGCTACTTTTTGTTACATGTTTATAACATTAATATAAAAATGTATTTTCTAACGTAGACTTAATAGTGTTGAAATACTATATTGTTTCAGAATATGTTTTACAGAAGCTATGACTGTTATTGCTTGGTAAATTCTATACAATGAAGAGAGGGTTGTAGAGACGATTACCTGATAAATTGTTTACTATGCAAGGAAGCAGTTTTTTCTGTAGCAAAATTCTTTTATGATGGCAAACATAATGTTACTAATATATCAAGAATTAAATCATCACTTAAGTCAGCTGAAAATCCCGGTTTTATGTATGAAAATATGCGTGCAATGAATTTAAGTTACAAATAAAGAGTCTTATAAAATATGAAAATTTTCTCACATACGCTGTAGTAGAGTCTCATTATATTTAAAATACTAATACAAAAGATAACAAAAGAAGAATGTCTGTTAGCATAATTATAAAGTGGTATAATTGTTACAAACTTTACTGATGTATAAAACTTTTGTTTCTGTTCATTTTGTAGACTACTCTACACACTGCTAACATTGAACTAAATTCAGTCTCTTACGATTCCTGCTCTTGTTTTCAACAAATTTGACATTTTAGAATTGTGCAATTCGTCGTAACTATAAAAAATGTTGGAAACAATAGTTTATGGACACGAGTATATTATGTATATAAACTACGGAAAAACTAAACGTATTTTTTATTAAGTTGTGCATTTCAAATTATGGAAAACATTTTTGGCAGCTGTTTTCTATGTAAACAGTTTTGAATGGTCTAATCTATGTTACTCACAGTATACTACAATAACATTTATATTAATACGAATGAAAGGTGTCCGGCAGGAGCAGATGCCAATAACCTCCAGATGATTTGAATTTGGAAGAATATTTCATTACGTGTTGAGCAATAAATTATCTGCTATGAGTTTCTGCTCTGCAGTGTATCCTACTGATCTTATGGTCAACTGATCTGATCCTATCTGTTTACGTAAATACTTCATTTTACAGTGGAATTACGGTGCAACGTAGTTAGTATAAAATAGCGAAAGCCAAGATCGCAGGCGAATCTTCTGTCTCAGTATCAACTATCAACATTATTTCCTTGATATAGATATATTTATACTTTGTAACAGATTTCCAATTACTGATGAAAAATACCCTCCCTCCCAAACACACACATTCGCGCTAGCTAATTCGTAAAGTAAGTAAATTAGTTAACAGGGGCATGGAAAAGACGGGGATAATGTAAATGAAGTTAATTGCTATCAGCTATTGTTAGTCTACATTTTTATGAAACGGAACAAAAAGTTTATGTTCTCGTACCTCCATTCATGGTGTATTTAAATTAAGAGATATAATCATATGTACGATTGCTCTCCTCTAGAAGAGCTCTTAAATTTTATTGCTTCTTTAAACTAAATGGACAATTTGACGTCAGTATAGGCTAACTCGTTCTTTTTTAGCGTACAAAAAAGTGAAGGCTTCTGATAGTTGTTCTTTGCTTTGCTTCACCTTAATTGATCATTAATACTATGTTAATTACTATCTTCAGAAGTATTGTCAAGAAAAAAAGAATAATCGAATATTTACTTCAGAATACAAATTGCTATGCGTATATATGTAAGTTGTTTCAAGAATAGTATTTAGCCTACTGAGACGTTAACAGTCAGATAGTTGTGACACAATCGGGAAAAATGTAATCTACCACTTTAACTGTATGGTAAAATTTAAAAATCTCATTTCTGTGATCAGATGTTTGCTAAGCTATTTTCCTCTAGTTTTAATCTTACGAATTATCTCTTTATCTTTCTTATTCATTTCCTGGTTTCTTTCCACTTACTTTGAATCTTTCCATATATTGTCTTCTTTTCCTTTGCAGCCTTATTAACTTTATTTACCTCTTTATGTCCATATTCTACAATCTGCTCATAACTTGAGGCGCGCTATGAGACTTCGAAGAAACATATAGGCCTACTTTAAAAACGTATATATTTTGAAATAAAACTTATAGTTTTACCTTATTTCCTTTCCATCTTGCGACTTCGTTATATGTCATACACGACATGTTTCGGGAAACATGTTGCCATCTTCAGGTTTAAAACCTTTTCGTTCTCACATGAAGAACTTGTCAACGTAAATAAAAACTTTTACTAACATCATTAAAAACACACTACATTAATAACGTACCGCGCGAAGAATCAGTGCGCACTGTTCGGGTTCATAATCGCAACTGTTGATTTCTCATTCGTCTATAATCTGATAAACATGTTGTAATGCAGTATCGTACAAGCTGTTCGAGTTAAACGACAATTGATCGTTGAGCACTAGGTTTTTTTGTGTTATCGATGCTTTGTAGATTTCGAATTCTTCTAAAGCGCTCATAATTCGCCCTTTTTTGCAAATATGTAACGGTTTCAAATTTTTTGCGCAACTAGTGTATCTGTGGTTATAATTAATCAAATGTAACGCGAAGTTGGAGGTAGTATATCTAATGCTGCCCTTCGGTATGTGTTCACGAAATCTATCTTTAAAATTTCTCCCTGTCTGGCCAATGTATAACATGTCACAATCATCGCACACAATTTTATACACACCCGAGTTATTTTCAAGTTTTGAATGTTTATTATGTCTGAAGAAATTCCGCAAGTTATTCGTGATTTTAAAAAATACATTAATGTTTAGTTTTTTAAATAAGTTTTTTATAATGTGTGGAAGAAGATTAGTATATTCAGTCGCGATGAAAGCGTTCTCTTTATTATTAGATGTAATCAATTTATTTGCTTTGGATTTGTGTTTACGAATTAGTTTGTCTATAATTGTGTCTTTATATCCATTCCTTACGGCAATGAATTTGACAGTATTTATCTCTTCCTTCAGGTCTTTTTGGCTTAGTGGGAATGACAATAATCTGTGTACGAAAAAACTAAATAATCTTATTTAAAAATGTTTTACATTGGCCAGACAGGGAGAAATTTTAAAGATAGATTTCGTGAACACATACCGAAGGGCAGCATTAGATATACTACCTCCAACTTCGCGTTACATTTGATTAATAATAACCACAGATACACTAGTTGCGCCAAAAATTTGAAACCGTTACATATTTGCAACAAAGGGCGAATTATGAGCGCTTTAGAAGAATTTGAAATCTACAAAGCATCGATAACACAAAAAAACCTAGTGTTCAACGATCAATTGTCGTTTAACTCGAACAGCTTGTACGATACTGCATTACAACATGTTTATCAGATTATAGACGTATGAGAAATCAACAGTTGCGATTATGAACCCGAACAGTGCGCACTGATTCTTCGCGCGGTACGTTATTAATGTAGTGTGTTTTTAATTATGTTAGTAAAAGTTTTTATTTACGTTAACAAGTTCTTCATGTGAGAACGAAAAGTTTTTAAACCTGAAGATGGGAACATGTTTCCCGAAACATGTCGTGTATGACATATAACGAAGTCGCAAGATGGAAAGGAAATAAGGTAAAACTATAAGTTTTATTTCAATAACGCGACTTGGAGACCATAATCACAAATTATGTATATACGTATTTTCTTCTAACAGCAACAGAAGTCTTAAAATTAATTTGAATTAAAATAAATCTAATAAGTAAAATACAAAATAAATCAAAATAAATATGATAAATAAATTAAATTAAAACAAACTGTATGTTAGAGGTATGCTAAATGCCCTAAAATTGCTTTTTTGCAGAGATGGCAGTTGAAGTAGGTAAGTTTATAAGCATAAAATTCTTAAGCGGAAAACCGCACGAAAATAGTATAATAGGAACCGGGAAAACTGGAAATACAAGGAAATCTCATAAAAAGTAAATCCCTAAACGAAAGAAGAAACAATCCCAAAATGAAAAAGAACTTAAAAATGGTTTGGTGTGGTTACCTTGGCAAAGGTGGTTGAAGCCCACACGTATTCCAGTTATTTGAAAGTGATCTGCCAAATGTGAATGATAACTAGAGCTCTGCTCCGCTGAAAAAAAAAAAACAAATAACCTGACAGCTAGTTACATATTTCAGAATTTAACCATGTTTAATGAAGATACACCACAACATCTGAGACTTATTATTGAATAAGAAAAATAAAAATTGTATGTTAAATCAGAAAATCATTAGTACCACAGGATAGCGTACGACGACCAAATTTTGTAAATACGAATAGTCCCACGATATATGAGTAATAAATTTTTTGTAACTTTAATACACTACTTTGTCCCTAGGAAAATTTGGTCACAACAGACTGTTTCACTAAATTACTTGAAAAAAAAACAATAATTAAATTTTGTATTCCTGTTGCACCAAGAATACGTACCTGATATTTCTTTCAACCAGAACATTTAAGGTTTTCACCGTTTGCACGCCATTCCAAAGTCGTCTGTTGTTAAGCATTATTTCAGGTACTTCCAGGGTTCATTAAACATCAAGTTGCTTAAGAGTGCATAGAGATTTAGAATATTTGTCACATTAGTTTCTTAAGTAACATTTTTCTTTGCTCGTGTGTGTGTGTGCGCGCGCTCGTATCGTGTAGATTAAACATTTAAGTGAGTAAATGATAGATTATCACTAGTCTGAAGACCTGAAGAAGTAAAGAGTTCACCATTACCGCTCCCTGTAGGTTGGAGAGACGTTATATATAAATATTTAATTATTTATTTACATGTTTAATACCTGCTTAAAGAGAACTTTAAAATAATCAGTGGCGAACTGAGGAAGAAGCATTGGTAGAATAGGAAAGACTACTGTTAATTCTGAGAATGATAAATATTGTTACGATGGTCTCACTGATCGTCGCATGCCAAGTTGAAACAAAGTACAGACACCAATGAAGTCATTAATTTCCAGCTTTAATTTGTCACAAATAACAATGTGAAATCAACAAGCTACTCTCATAAAATAATTTAATTTAAATTTGTCCACACGCAATAATAATGTCAACTATAATGAATTTCGAACTAATTATAAAACAGTAATCACTTTTCACAATCACTTGACCCACACTGAATGAATTGCCAACTGTAACTAACTCACTAAACGGGCCGTTATTGCTTATTTCTAGCACTCAGATGTTCCAGAATAATTTTGCATGGCAGCATAACTTGCGTAATTAACAAGCACCCGGACAGTCTAGAGGGTACTTTACTATGTGGCCTTGAACGACAGGCTGCACCTGCTGTAATTGTCGCAACAATGTGTAATCTTTTCAGAATGCTTGATTGTTAAACGTCACAAATAGCAACATAATTGATGTAGTCGCCTTTTTGTATAAATACGTATCTGTCATTATGATAAAGATAACACAACACAACCCTACATGTATGTCACAGGAGAATACCAGTATCTAAAGCATATTAATAATTTACTCACTTTTTAATGGAATAACAGAGTAGAGATCGTTATGGGTCATTCGAAATAATCATTTTTGCGTTTATGTTGTAGTACCTAGTTATGGTTCTAAATAAATTCGTGATAATTATTTTATAACAATACACTATATCATCCATACTTTTGTAGATGTTTTGATTGTTCAAATCATCAACAACTTCAGAATTTTGTTGTAGTAAGTCTAACTTTAATTTTTGAGGTTTTGAATCATAAAAAGTATATTAAAAGAATATATCTGTTTATATATACATATATCTTTATTACAAACAAAAGAATGTAGTGAATATAAATAATTATAATAAATAATTAGGAAAAGTAAGTCTCCGAAAAATATTTGGCAAATTATTGAAAACAATATATATTTTCATTATTATGGTTTTCTCTCGTGTATGTCTCTTGCGTCTAAAAAATATATTACACTGAAGAGTGCTGCAAATTTAATTAGATTTGCCTAACACAATATTGCTGTTACATAATATGCTGAGAAAATAAGAACAATAAAAGTCAGGATATATTTGAAACGAGATTTATTTCCCTTGAAATTTCTATTGTGCTTGATAATAACTCAATTGTGTAATACTTTGTAGTTTGTTACTGCGGTAGACAGGGACACGGTTATCTATATAAGCGTTTTATCTGCGATTGAATACTGAAACCAGCAGACATTGTGTCGTTAGCACGGCTTGAGTCGCTAGAAACGTTTGTTCGTTTATAAATATTGACAAGGCTCTGTGTACGTGTTCAGTACTCTAGAATACAATGTCTGTATTGATAATTTATCATCGTTGAAGTCGAGTGACTGAGAAGATATTTGCGAGCGGGTGAAATCGACCAAGAAGATTGCAAGAAGTGGTTATTGATGAAATTTTTGTAATTCATAATTGAAATGGAATTTTTTGACTCTGTTCCAAACTTGGCTTCGGGACTAACACTCTATTTGACAATTTGCGTATCGACTGTTTTGTGCGAACGAAGTTTTTCTAAACTTAAGTTAATTAAAAGTTATCTCCGTTCTACTATCAGCCAGTCGAGGCTTTCAAATTTGGCTATTATTTTAACCGAGCACAAAACAGCTGATAAAATTAGTTTTGCTAATGTAGTTAGTAAATTTGCCGAAACCACATTACAAAGACAAAAAATGTAAGATTTCTAAAATCATAGAGAAATACTGATTTGATGTATGTATTTACAATGAATTATGCGTTAACCAAATCTCAAATTACTGAAGTTAGTGAAGTATTTTAAAATCGGAATGTGTATTTTGATTACTGAAGATCCTATTTGTTCTTAAAAGTTTACAAATATTCAGCAACAGAGCATTGATTCTCATAATAATTTTAGCATAGTTTGAAGTGTAGTTCAGTATCTGTAAGTGGCATGTGCTAGTAAAGTTTAATACGTAAGAAAATATGCATAGGCTACCACGACTAGAGTTAATATTGTGTTTGTGTAGTTACTGTATTATTAAATATTGCACTTGCATTGTTGAAAGAAAAGCTAACTTCATGTTGAAAATAAAGACATTATATTCTGTTATTAGTTTACTCAAATCTGAGTACCCTTTATATGATAATGTTTTGCCGTTTTGTGGGGGGGGGGGAAGGTATCATTATGGGAAGGTGACAAATCTGAGCTCCGCACCGGGTATCAAATAGCCTAGGTACGCCGCTGGTCGGCGCTCGTTTATACCTCTTTAAGACTCGTCGCGTCTCTCTTATTGCGTCTTTCATAAGGTGTCCTGCCTCGGTACCAGTAGCCAGGATGAACGACTTCGGTCCGCGGATACGATCCGTAGCTGCCGAAGTGATAACACTGTAAGACTGTGTACGTCGTTTTCTACATTTCCATAGAGAGATGTGCAGTCAGCCTTGAAGAATGTCTAATCAGCACGGTTAACACGCCATCATTTCAGTGTTGCTTATAACGCTCTTTGGCGTTCGAGTTGTTATCAGCACTCGTGAAGGTCAAGCAGACTCCATGGCAGACGTGGAGCATGGTCGGACTACAGATCAATAGGTCGGTAGCCGAGAAAGTACCACCCAATTTTAAAATGTGTTCGCTTTTGTGTTTATGTTTAAAAAGACAAGCGCGTTCTTCAGAATAGGTCTTCAGTATGCTCTCCATGCTGGATGTTGAAGAATCAGTCGCTACGGATAGTGCTTAAGTCCTGGCTTCCCTTTCGGCCAGCCTTCTTCTCCCTTTTCTACTGATTGACAAGTTGCGCCAGGTCACCCAGGTCGGTGAGATCACAGGTACAGGCAATTGAGCAGAACCCCGATCCGGAGCTCATCTCCTGGTCTTCGGTGATATATTTTGTCCCCGCTTTCGGTTTTATAAAGTCCTTCTTAGTATATTTTAAAGGACGCCAGGTTTGGTTTGGAGGACGGGGGGATTGACGACGGTTTCCCTTCGCCGTCTTGCCGCAGTGGAGGTGGCCGCAGCCGCAGCACTGGCTTTGCGCTCGCCCATCTTGGCGGACTAAGAATGGCTCTCCTGGCATTCTCGTCCCTACTGTCCCTTTGCTCTGTTTGGATGTCTGTCTCAATCGCACTATCTTTTTGAACTCCTGGTTTTCTAATATACTTTAGCAAAATACGCTCAAGAAACTGGGTTACTGCAGATAATTTTTTTACAATAAGGGCTGGTGATACTGTTGATTTTACAGCTTGTGCTTAACTTATTTTGTCCCGGTTAACTGGGAATACAAGTTTCTTCGGATTGAGGTAGCTGAGTTTTTTAGTGTACAAGCTGCTATCCTGAATTGGTGCTTCCTGGTTATAAAAGGGACAACTGCGGGATCTCGATGAATACTGAACTGTCACTATGAACCGATTTCCCACAGAAACATGTCTTAACGCGAGCACATCTTGATACAGTGTGCTCGAAACGCAAGTACTGAAAACTGCATTGCTCTCACACTCTATGAATGTCTACTCTAACTTTTTCTGTCAAAGTTGTCTTGTTGAAGGTTAGAATGTGGGATTCAGATGGGAGCGTCTGTCCATTCCTTCCTACCGTTAGTCTTCGACATGCGATGACGCCTTGTGGGTCGAGCTGAGTCATAATTTCTTCCTCTGTGCAGTTAAGTAGGTCCGTGCACGCTACCACCTCCTTTATAGTGTTCAGGGGGGTATGTAGTACGACTTCTCCATCTATGTCCCCTGTGTTTTGCAGCTTAAATAGCCTCGAATCCTGTTGATTATTTAATGTTTCAACGAGTAATCCACCTGCTAGAGTTAGCGTGAAATACTACAATTGTAACGACCTATTAGCGTAGCAATTGGTTTGAGTATGCACTCAAGTGGGTCCGGAAATCAGGCAACTGCAAATACACTGCACGTAAACTGAAAGATACGTTTACGACAATGTACGGTGTACTACTTAACCATGAAAATTATAAAATAAAAATAATTACCATTTTTAAAATAGAAGAATGTATTAAGCAAGAAATGATGAATCAAAGGTAATTTTGAAAATTTGCAATTAGAGTAAAACGGCTACTGAAAGAACAAGAAATAAGCCGATGTATTTAGAAAAAAACAGTACCACTGGAATTATCCATGTATCCAATTATCCGAAAGACGTACGTGAATAATGACAGGTGACCCAGTGATGGAAAATGGAGAAAATTTGACCTCCAACTAGTATATGAAATAGAAAGAGGACGTAGTAGCTGGAAGAATATAACTTCCTTTATGCGTTCATTACAGTTTCCTACTGTAAAAAAAATTAAAGAAATTTGTTAATGGATCTATTTGAGAATAACCATCTAATTCTATTTGACTTGAGCATCTTAGTATTCGCCATTGTTGTCACTGATGAACCCATAATATCTAGTAGTTTGTGAACTGTAACTGCCAGACTTGTGATTCTGGGTAAGGCAGTAGTATGAGTAGATTTGAGTTCCACCAACAAGAGCAAATTGAAGGCATTTCTGATGAAGCTACTATTGTCAGAAACTCCTTAGAGTTTATAGCGGACTTTATGAAAATATTCTTAGGGTTAGCACGTATAACTGGGATGTAAGAAACATTAAATATAATAAATTTTTACACCATTGGCGATGGCCGGAGAATAAATAATTGCACATGTAATTTTGTAATGTAATTTTTTTAAATTTTGACAGAAGAGATAACGCGTTTCTCTCGTGGACATTTCATTCACAAAAATTAATAGTAAAGTTTTCTCAAATAAATCTGAAGCATTAGCTTCCCATTTCTCCCAGGAACGTAAAAAAAGTTTACTCAAACAGTAAGATTTATCTTAAATTAAACCTTTCTTTTTTAATTTATATTGATTAAATTTTATAATAAAAATATAAAGGTTGTCTTGAGTTTCAGTAACAAAAACTGTTGCACTTAAATAGCTTTATAACTTACTATACTGTGACAAGGTCTTGTAATTTTAAGTAGGAGTTTATTCAGTGTTGCAGACAAATATTAAATATTTATGTAACACATTACTACTTCTTTTGTATTTAATGCGACTTTAGTTATTTTGGTTTTTACAATAAAATGTTTTTACGCTTTTCGTGAGTAGACACTATATTTCTCCTTTTTCTGTTACAGAACCCACCTCCGGTTGAAATAAACCATTTCACACTGGCAGTGTTTGATAAATACCTTTGGAAGTTATAGAAAAACAAGTATTGGGTGAAAAGTAATGTGTATGTGTTGTAAACTGTGTCGGGCGTTACCTCCGCGCACTTTTGTTACTTACTCTGTTGACTGGATCCTCTGCAGTGATGTAGTCCTGTAACACAACTTAAAACTATGCTTTTTGTGGGCGCCACTTGGAAACGTTTGTTCCAAGAAAAAATTAAATGTGATTGATAAAATTTTTAAATCTACGAAAAAATTTAAACAAGTCAGTTTAGCTTTGAAAAATCAGTTAAGTTTAATGATTCTTTTAAAACAACAAACAAATCGTCTGAAGGACTAACATTCATAAAAAGAAAAAATTATAATTGCAGAAAAAAAAATTTTACAAGTTATTATTATTGACAATTTTTTATATATATCCAATCAAGTATCGGCTAGTATTTCAGATTCTGACTCAGTTGAAAAGCATGAGTTTAATATGTGAAAAAATCTTTACTCTCAGGACGTGACTCCTTTGAACTACCAAGACATATCAATTAGATGCCTTACAAGAAAAAACTAAGTGATTTGAAGGTGTATGTGTGGCGTGTAAAGTACAACTGTGTGATAAATGTAACCAGGTAACAAATGACTTTAATTTTGGTAACTCACGTTCCGATGGTCGTTTATTCTCTCACTGGACACTTCCTTCGGGTAGTTTCTCAATCTCGCCTCTTCGGGTGTACACTGAATCTATTTAAAGTCAAATTTTGCGATCATTACTTTTTCCGCACTTTTTGTCAAAACGTTTGGCAGTAAAATCTCGTTCAAACGCCGCCACTACGAATCATCTGTTTAGCGTTGATTCAGAAATCTGCCACCGCAGCGCTGATTCCCATGCAGTGTTGAGGAAGGCTTAGTGTATTGTTTGTTACGTTCGGGGGAATTATTTGTCACGTTAGTCAGTCAATGCGAACACAGCAGAATTCGTTCTCTATTTAAATGTTTGGTCCCTCCTGGGCCGTCGACGTTCTGGCTGCGTAATTTCTATTAAAATTTGCCGTATCGCTGCTCTATTTCAGCGATACTTTTTGGCGTAGACTCTAGTTGAGGTTAAGTCAGTCGGTTATGTCTATGTACGGGAAAAGCCTTCCTGCCGTGTCTTGTCGATTTCTCGCCTCTTTGGTTTCGCCTTAGCTGCGTTGATCAGTGTTGTGTGAGATGCATCAGTTCTGGAGTTCAATCTTCAAGTGTTTTTGGGTCGAATTTGGTCTCGCTTTTATACAAAATCAGGTAGACTGTTTTCATCGACTTCCGGTATATTTGTGTAAAAATTCTTTCTAGATTGTTCGAGAATAAACGAAATGGAATGTCATAGAACAATTTTCACTTCCGTAGAAGCTTTTAGAACGAATTTCTTATTCTTCATACAAAGGATATTTCAAAATTTACACTGGTATTTATCAAACAGTTTCACATTAGTACTTACAATTTGTATGCCATTAATGTATTTAAATTCCTTGTTTTTTACTGAATCTAGCGATACTAAGTATGATTGGTATCTAATTAACTTAAGTCTAATAAACAATACAATATACAACCCTCACCTTGAGTTGTTGTCATTGAAAACTCAATTTTTATAACAAAAATTGTTGTGGAGTTACAAAGTTCCTTCCACAAGCTGAACATCTATTACTACTACTTTCCTACAACAAAATAAACAAATTTTAACATCAATAAAACACAAATAAATACAATTTTATATGGCCTCTGCTCATGGCCTAGATTCTTGTCAGTTTTCTAATACAATGATTAGTCTTTTTCTTTAATATATATATTATTTCACCACTATACACACAGAGTTTATTATTTTGTCTATCTTTTGTGATACCTGGTTACTTTGTACATATATTATATTTATCACAAGATGACAGCATCATTGATTGGTCTTGAGATGTCATTTTTTATGGTGTGACAAATCTCACTCTAATTAGTTAAATTCTTTTAGAATTGACTTTACTTTCAACTGAGTTTGTTTCTTATTAAGGTATTCTGATGTATTGTACCTTTCTATCTTATTTTTGTTAGTATTATGAAAGTATTTAGCCAGATCTGATTATTTTTGTACTGGATGATTGGCTTCAGCCATACATGGTATAAGTAAATATTTTGCTGACTTGACTATTACAATGTTAAAGTTGGTCAGGTATATTAGTATAGTTGCTTTATATCATATTACAGCTTTCTAATACAGTTTGGTTGCATTTTGGCACCATTAAATTCATAAATTATACAATATTAGATGCCTATTACATGTTTTTAGTTAACACTGTTTTTGGCTATTTTGACTGCTTTTTATTCATTTGATAGCTTCCTTTATTTAAGATAAATTGTTCACTATTGTCTTCCTGACAATTACATATAGTTTTTATTTAAATCTGATAATAATTAATTTTTTCATGAAATCTTTGTGTATGGTCTCAAATCTAACACATTAATATTTTTTTGTCATTGCAAATATACAATTTTTATTTTAATTTAAACTCTTTCTAATAATGTATTTAAGTCATTTAATACATTTATTTTATTTACATCACATAATATAATAATGGATCATGTCCATTTATTCACAAAAAATAGTTTTTAATACTATATTCATAGTTATAAAACTTAATAATTATTGACTTTATTATGGTGGATTCTGACATTACTTCTCTCTCTTATAGTGTCTTATGGTTTTTTCACTCTTATTCACTTTAATAATATATATGGGGTTTTGTCTTAGTCATAGTTTGGTCGTTTTTTCAAGTTGATAGAAATAATTATTATACAAAATTACACAATTTTTTGGGACTACTTGGGTTCGATACTGTTCACTTCACTTTCCTCTTATGCTAACTTACTATATAAATGATTTCTTTTTATGGAACGTTCTGTGACGTTACAAAGTCTTTGAACGTTTCACGTCCGTCCAGATTTGTTTGCTCCGTTATGATGTTATTACGGATTTTATATTTTTGCATCTAAGCTTAATAGTAAACTTATTTTGTATCTCTTTTCCCAGTGTTTATAACTTCAACATGTTTTTATTTATGTCTCCGTATTATTGGACGTGATAACCCTAAAATAATATGTGTACTCATGGGAAAGTGTAAAAGAGGAAATAATAAAAACCAGTATATAAGACATTTTAAAAACAAGTGTATATACACATATAGTATAGAGAGGGGTATATTGCAATGAGTAGAATATGCATATAAATTATTACTGGGATTCAAGGCATATGATAGCATGTCGAAATGATTGTGTACGAATGATAGCATACAATTTGTGTACGCAAATACTGCAGGTTTGGACATTAAGAGTCATACAGGTTAAGCGATAAGAGTCATGTTCAAATTGTTAGTTTTAAGTGTTTGTAGACAGTAAAAAAAACTGTTAGTATTGTGAAATGGTGCGAAAAAATGCGTAGGCGTGCAGTGAGTACGCGTGTGCGAGAATATTTAATTATTTTACGGGATGATGATAAAAAACATTTAAAATTATGTAACTTTTCAGAAGTTTAATTAAGAAAGTTGGGTTAGTGGTTATAATCACAAACAGACAAACAGAATTATCACTGTTGCACACCACTATAGAAAAATTATTCCGATTAGCGCTTTCAAGCTTCTCAGCTCATCGTTCAATTAAGCTCATCGTCAGGACGATCAACTGAGAAGCTTGAAAGCGCTACTCGGAATAATTTTTCTATAGTGGTGTGCAACAGTGATAATTCTGTTTATATAACTTTTGTTATAAGTTGAATTTTCAGACGAGTTTTGAACCAAAGAACGCCTAATAAAAAGATTATAGAATGTCAGTAATTGTTAGTAATTTAAAGAACTTTTATTGCCCATTAGATAATTTGTAAGCCATCAATACTGTTTTCTTTGGACAGGCCGTACATTGCTTTTGAACAATCTTATGCAAGAATAAATTTATCTTGGCTTCAGACGCAGAGAAGGAATACGAATTAACCAATCAGCGTACGAGAAATAGGGAAAATGTTCAGTCGGATTCTGATTTCTTGTCATACAGACAGTATCTCTCTGAACTTGAAAGCGTGTGGACGTATTGTATTAGTTTAGACTAATACAATAGATATTATACCATATCGACCACAAGTTAGACAGTTCACTAGTTGTTGATATCGTAAATTTTTAAATAGTGCTAATCCGGTAAAATAGAAGATGTCCGAATAGGGATTAAAGAGACTTGAAGCCTGCTGGATGTGCGTGTGTAAGCCCAATCCACAAAAATTACGGTAAAAATAATATGGAGGTGAAAAATTAATTAACTGCAATTTACAGAATCGTTTAACCCGAGAATGACCCTGAATGCCAGACACCAGAAATAGTCAACGAGTATGTATCCAGAGCGAAGCAATCTGTACTTGTATCCAGAGTGAACGACCCACAGCGGGAACCAGCCCGGATCATCAACATCTCGGCAATCTACATTCGTCATAAAAGGGAAGTGATTTTCTTTTTTGTATAAACTTTCATAAACATATGATACAATAGAGACAAAGAAACTTATAAATAAAGATTTGATGTATTAGATTACAAGATATACAAATTATTTTAATATGTAGTCAGGTCAACAGAGACACATTAATTAGTTTATTCTTTTTCATAAACTGTATTAAATCAATATAGTGAAATTTTTTTGGATATCGTTAATACTGTAAGTACATCTGACAGCATTCTGATTCACGATTTACCGACTACTTATTCTATGCGACACCTGTACATCGGAATATATAGGTGTATACAAAGATGGCCATCGAATAAGTGGATTCGCCCTACCGTATTCACATTTATGGGTTTAAAAGTTTCTTCGTTATAGGGTAAGTTATGCACGAAGTGAGACGCTGCAGCAGACGCTGACTATAAAGTGACGCTGCTCGTTACTTATGCAGGCAGTCAGCGTTACGCCTAATTGCGAAACTTAGTGAGTATAAGAATGCTGTCTGCGTAATTAAGACTTGAAACTGGAGTTACTACTAACTTGTACTGCTAAAAAACGGCATAAATTATATGTAGACGTATTTTCTGAGCAAATGTGGACTTTTTGTCATTTGATGTTTACTTAAAAATCGGCGTATACGTTATACGTTAAAATCATTAATTCATGTCATACAAACTTGGTAAACAAATAAATACTTTTAACCCAATTGCATCTTCATCACCTTTGTACAACAAAACGCAAGGGATGGTCGAGATGTAAATAAATCAATTGTAGGCAAAATATATTTTTTGCATTTTGTTGTGAGAATAACGTCTTGATGGTATTGTAATAAACTTTTTACAGTGTTTGACAACGTTTGTAATAGCACGGCATCCGTACTTGACATCATCCGGCACAGTAATACTACAAATTTTAATACAATATATTTAATTTACTCTTTCAACTAGTCGACTTCTTTGCGCTGCAAACCTTAAAACGTCCATTGGCGTGAGGCCCCAAGGCAACTTTTTGCCGAATCCATGTATTTCGGTGAATTGGAATCAAGTAAAACAGTTCACTACCCAAATTATAAAGACACCAGTTGGAAAGACCGTCCGGATCCCGTGGAGTCGCCACTGTTTCGCCGTTTCCGGCTACTTACAGTTTGCCACTCCTCGGTATCCATTGCGCTCGTCCCAGCCGACAACGTCTCGGGTTCGGCTGGTAAAGGTTGCGCTAGAGCGCCAGGAGGGATTTCGTGGCCCTTAGAAGGACCGACGGGAACGTTAGGTGCAGCCATCGGCGAGGTTAACCTACGCCTATGCTGGAGAGACACTAGAGATCCTAGTCAGGTAGTGTAATATGTTACTTAACAACTTACAACACTTACCAGGCAACAGTCAGCAGCGGAGAACACCAAAACACTACTAACACCACAACACACGAGTTCACCACTGCCCGCACAATTGTAATACACAGCACTAACTAATTTAAACACATGTAAAAGTTTGAATGTGAAATACTCAATATTAACGAAGTTATGGCGCTCCAGATAAGCTGGAGCCAGCGCAGCACAATGGAAAATTCCTCTATCGTGAAAGTAACGAACGCAGCCTACCGTGGCAATGCTCAATACTCCGTTGCAATTGGAATATTCACACGCAAAAACAAATACGAGACCAATTATATTATGGTAAGTATCAAGGTAAGATACACTCACCGTTGAAGAATAAGTCGTAGTTCAACTGATTGAAAGGAGTAATCACGAAAGACCCACATTTACACAACACGAATTGGTACTTAAATTAAACATCACTTTCACTGAGATAGTAGATTAGCCATTTACACATAAGGAATTAAAACGATTGAATATTTATTAATTTTTCTCGCACAATCGGAGCAAATAGTCAACAACTCACACACTAACCGACCCGAACTGCGAGAGAGAAGTGTAAAGGTTGTACAGAGAGAAGGGAATTACTGTGAAGAAGGAAAAACTAAGTGTTGTAATGCAGCTGACCCTCGGAATGCAGGTAAGGAGGGAGAACACCGCAAAATAAGGGAAGGAAGTAGCGACACAACAGTACACAAGAGTACAATGATCATTGTTATGGACAGGAACAAGTGTAATGCTAGTGTGTCTTTAAACACAACAATACAACAATAGAAAACAGGATGTACGTATGTTTGGATAAAGGGAAAGAATGTTGTCGCCCACCACAAAGGGGAATGTTTCTTACATATCGTTAAGAAATATTTACTTTTATAATGAGTTTTAAAAACCAATTGTAATGTAGATAATAAGATGTAATTGTAATTATAAAGTACACATATATATTTGTGTAAATAAAATTTGAACAACAGTCAAATTTTATTTAAACCCACCTGGGGAATATATGCAACAATACATATTGCAACGATACAGCCATATGCTGTATTGGGCATTGATTTAAATAAATATAAAATTTATAGTATTATTATAAGTTAGGGGTAAATGGACAGGTCTGAGATTGTAAAAGTATTTCATTGTTATATTAGGGGAGAAATTAACCTGTTTCGACAGGCAAGGAACACCTGCTCGATTGTATGTGTTACGCGTGTATCTTGTGTGTGTTAGTAATGCATGTACAGACAAGAATCTCAGCTACCCTCCCCAAGTAATTACTAAAATATTTACAAGTAATTACTTTAATTATTTGTGTGAAAACTAATTAGTGTATAAAAAAACAAAAGGCACCAAAGTGTGTGTAAATTTTATAGTTATCCCCAGTGAGAAAATGACGGTAATTGGACACACTACGCGAAGTCAGTGCGAAATAAACGTGCCAGAAATACGCAAATTGCAATAAGACGCTCAAATTAATACAGTGAGTGCTTAATCAAATTAGCTATGATTTGTGCTATCTCGATTCCGTGCAAAACATTGCCATGTGCAAAAAATAGCAAATATATAAAAAGGTTAGGGAGTGGGGGCTAACATGTGATCTGCAGGTCTCGACAAGATGATTTCGGAACCAACAGGTGCGGAATCTCGAGAGGGTATAATTTAAGGGTTCGACTGAAAATCCTTCTCTTCATTTCAAGACACAGTTGCAGTCGGACATGCTGTCCGTCGGCAGAACAGTTTTATTTTATTATAAGTCTCATTGGTGAACGAATAAAGACTTTCAGTAATTATGTTGACAATATTTCGGGAAGCGTAAAGTACCGGGACCGTTTAAGTCTACAAAGAGTATCTACGGAGAAGCTACAAGAGCGACGAGGGATGCTGGACGTTAGGAGATGTTTTTTGACGCCTAACCGACGATTGAGACCCACCTTGCAGCAGATAGCAATTCTCTGAGACGGACTACACACTGCTGAAGAACGACGTTGGACTCTGGACATATCCAGAACCACGCCAAGCCAGGAGTAACGGGAAACCAACTCTGGACAAAGCTGGACCCCGTCAATAAGTCGTAAGATCATCAAAACTCGAGGTGACAAGCATAATGCATTTATAAATGATTTTTTTTTTAAGAGCTCATAAAGACTATATACAGAGACAATAAATTAAAACAAACAAAAAAGTTTATAATTAGAAATAATATATTAGAATCTTAGATAAATGTTTAGTCCTAAGAATGAGCGATCGCATATAAAGAAATAAGAAAAAAAAGAGTTTAAATTTGAGATAGTATATTTTTGTTTATCAAAGTAAATAATTAAATTGATTTGATATTTCCATTTGTAGAAAAGGATAATTTAAATTTTGAATATAAAACAAATGCCAGTCTAAAAGTAATTAATATAATTTTAAATTTAATTTTTAAACATTGGTATAGACTGAGCAAGTTAAGGTCAGATCTGAATTAAAAGAATTCAATTCAAATTACAATTTTAATTTTATTTGTAAATCAAATTGAACGAATGTCTAGATTAAGATTATTAACATGTCTAGATGTAAGAGTGTTTCAAATGTGTGTAACACCGTATAGTTTAAGAGGTAAACACTTAATAATGAGTGATATCTTGATCGAAGATTATTAACGATGTTTTATTATTTATAAGGCTTGATAAAACAATAAATATGAATTTTTATATACTCATAAATCTAATACTCTTATTTTAGTTACACCTGCTATTGTTATAATTACTTACAACCTGCATATATAATTGTGTTTTATATAATTTTGTTGCCCGTTAACTTGGGGCTCGACACGCTTACATTTAATAATATGTATGGCTGTAATTTATTTGCATATTTTTGCCCAGGGCGGTATGTTTGTAAATATTTAGCATAGAAAGTACATAATGAATAGTTTTTAACAATATTATGCAGGCTCAGAATTGTCAGATAGCGTACCCCTGCCCTGTGTGTTTGTGTGTGTGAACGCAAGCTAAGACAGGAAAAGTATACAGGTATTGCGCATGGCTGTAGTCAGGTTTTAACCGGATAAAAATAAAATAATAAATACGTTTTAAACCTGTGAACGAAGACTTACCAAAATTATAAAGACACCATTACATTAAGGAATTTTTAACGAATATGGTGATATAAAAATTGTTGCAAAATGTGCAATAATAAAGAGGCTGGGTAATTTAATGTTAATTACTAGTGTAATTAAATATTAATTAATAAGTGTGTTATATGTGAGTGGCCAGGAAAAAATTACGCAAACTATGATATCACTCGTGCTACGAGTATGTTTACGAAATCGCGAAAATGAACCAAAAAGTGATTTGTAATTAAAAGGACGCTTTGCACGAAGTGACAATATCTAACAGGTCGAAAACAGTCCTGGACCTGTCAGATCGCCGTCCAGTATAAATACCACCGGCAATTTTGGGGTGGTCTCAGACTCAAGAAAGTTCACACAACGTCACGCGACCGGTCTGCCGATCCGTCAGGACCACACACACTTTACCACATACACCAAGACATTTGGAGGAACTCTGGACCATTACAAACAACAATCCGTAGAGACAGAGAACGCAGCATCAGAATCATCATCATCATCATCATCATCAAATTCTCAGGATTCAGGACACACGCGCGCGCGCGCGCGCGCGCGCAACGGTGACGTTGGCAGTACGCAGGTGATGAATAAACTATTATATTTTGTTTGTGAAAAGAACTTTCAAAAAGAAAATTATACATGAACAATAAAGACTTAAAGTTTGAAATTTAAATATTAGTTAAAGTAAATAATTTGATTGAATAAAAAAAAATGCTAATCTTCTGTTATATGTTAAAATCTGGATGTGTCAGTAGAACTAAATAATAGGTTCAAAGTAAATATTATTACTTTATTTTTGTTTATAGCAACAAGTAATTTTATTCTTGAGTTTAATACTATTTTTGTTTGTATATGAGTTGCTATTATTATTAAAATTTGGAGTAAAGTCAGACACACTGAAATAAAACGGGTTTAGATAATTTGTTTAACATGTCTGTTTTATGGTTATTTATTTTTAGTATATCATGAACAGCAGAGAAGGTTATATGGTACTTTATGTAAACTTATAAA
Source organism: Magicicada septendecula (assembly GCA_034769895.1). Lineage (NCBI taxonomy): Eukaryota > Metazoa > Arthropoda > Insecta > Hemiptera > Cicadidae > Magicicada > Magicicada septendecula. The sequence continues at coordinate 282,421,785 of CM068371.1, forward strand.
AGAGAATATTTTATTTATCAAAGATTTGAAATTTTAATATTTTCAATTGACATTAATAAATCATGGAATGATTATTTTGAAACAGTTTTAATTAATTATTTCATGTCAACAACATCTCACTCCTCTTTGAAAATTATTCAATTATTGTGCAACTACATATACTTGACGCAACGAGAATACAAAAAAAAATCCTGCGACCTGGTCGGTGTAATACACTTCATAGTTGCGTTGAGTACACGGTAATGTATTTGTATAATTTTGAAATACGTGTAACGTTGCAATATATATATAGCAACGATACGTTTTGTATAAGTCTATGTACAACACCTGACTGAGGTATGATAACATACGAACGCACGTATGAGGTATATAAGATGTAAATAATAAAAATAATGTAATAATTAAACGTTAGATATAAGAGATAATAAAAGAAAGAAAAGTAGTATTTAATTTTAAATAAATAAATATTGTAAGTGAGCCTGCATATGGTATTAAAAGCTTCGTTTGTTTTCGTAGCGAAGGGGAGAAACCGACACGCGCCGACCGGCAAGGGTGACGTCAGAGCGACATGCCGCCGCTTGAGTATCAGTCTGCGTGTGTGTGCTAGTGTACGTGTGTAAATGAGAGACAGGTTGAATTATGCATACGAGGGTGGAAGATTTTACACAGTTTTTTAAATACTGAACGAAAACCAGAAGTCACACGAATCAGCGACATATGTAAAAACATAGCTAGCGCCTGGCACTATAATTGAAGACTAATTGGTCAATGATCGAAGGAACCGTTCAGCCACCGTGTGAAATTTTGCCATAACTGCCATAATTTACACACCTTAACATTCATAGTTTGCATAAAAAAGGTTTAATAATATGCCTAACGATTGATGAAATAAGATTTACAAAAAAGTGTGCGCTTCATAGAAAGACGCGTAGGTTGAAATTAGCAATTATTTCGACGCGCGGACCTGTTCAATTTTGTTAAAACAGTTTCCAACAGGAATGGAACGACGACAGAAAAATGAAACCCCAGCGAGCGACACACTCTTTCTCAGATGAACTCAGAAAACTACGTGAAATCCACGCATCTTGCAACCGCAAATTTTACAAAGTCAAGTAATATTTTAAACAGTATTACATAACTTGCAGTTCGATGGAACCGCCAGTACGTCGGTGAGAGTAATAGTGAAACACGAGTTATTTTAAAAGACTATAACTATCGAATCTACGAGAAGTCGTAACGTCGATGAACTTCAAGAAGTAACATAGAACGTCAAGACATCCACGAGTGACAAGATAAGAAGAGGAGAGGAACCAGAGCAGAATACAAGAGGACGCAGGGACATCCACATGCAGCTACATCCAGCCGTACATAATCACGACCAGAGGTCCACGTCAGAACTCAGCATCCGTGGACGGTGAGAGGAATTTCAACGACGCAGAGACAGAGAAGGTGATACCGAAGAGAATCAACAAACTCGAGAGTCCAGATGACGGTAACGACAAAGTTAAATGGTTGCAGAAAAATGCTGGTGAAGTCAGACATTTATTCAATATTATAAATGACCCTGGGGTCTATCGAAAGAAGCTCTAGATTCCATATACAAGTTTACAAAAACATTAGTATATTTTTATTTTCCAGAATGAGTAATAAATAAGTTCAAAGAATAATTGAACAGAGCATATAAGTTAAATTTATTAATCTCATAAATAAATGGTCAATATAGAACCATATTTTATTATATTTTATATTTTATTAGAGAATTAAATTCAAGTATGAGAGTTATTTAAATTGATGATTTTTAATTAATTGAGACATTAATAAGGTAATTAATAAAAGTAATAAAATATTCTCTATTTGTATTTTAAATAATTGTTTAATTAATTAATTGTTTTATTAAGTGGTATATAATAAAAACCACACTTGCAAAGACAAGATAAATAGTCAATTTCAGACGTGTGACTCACGTATTATATTAATATATGTGTTATGTATTATATGTCTTTGTAAATATTTCAGGTCATATATGTTTTATTTGGTGTATAGTATGTCTTAGAATATAAGAGATAAATTTTTAAACACGTTATAATTACATTATATTCGTATCGAATATAAGGGTTTAAATAGTAATTAACCTACACAAAATAATAAATAATATGATAATTTGAATTTTTTAAATAATAAATCAAATGAATATGATTTTATTAACACAGTCGTACTAATTTCATAACCAATACTAAATCCTCTGTACTCTTTACTTGTACTAAAATTGTATAACGATATTCACGTGCTTATCCACACACTCATTCAACGACCAAAGCCTGCGACCCAGCCGGGAAACATCAAGGCAGATACTGCAGAAGAAGAGTATACCTTCGAGACCTGGGTTAGTGCGCATAAATGAGTAAGAGCATATGTGGAAAACTAAGTGTCTAAAAATAACGTTGTAATAAATATATTGTAATGTCACAAAACGTTCCATAAAGAAAATAAGTGCAAAAGTAAATTATCATAAGAGGAAGGTGAAATGAACAGTATCGAACCCAAGTAATCCAAAAAATTTAGTAATATTGTCCAATAGTTAATATCAATAATATGTAAAAACGACGAAGACTTTGACCAAGACTCAAACCACATATATTGTTTAAGTGAAGAACAGAATAAAACTGATATTGTATAATAAGAGAAACAAATAATCTCAGAAATGACCAAAATGTGGTCATGAAATGTTAGAAATGTAACTCTGAATAGAGCATAAAAACCAATTTATTGTGAAATAATAGACAAGATCTATTCCAATACTTTATAATATATATATAAAATAGATGTATCAAATGATTTAAACACATCATTAAATAAGATGTAAATTAAAATAAAATATATGTATATTTGTAACAGAAAATCAAAGGTTTTGAGTGGAGACCAATCACTCAGATGTATGTGAAAATTAATTATTATAAAATTAAGAAAAGAACTAGATGTAAATGTCAATTAGACAAAGACAAACAAAATACTTCAAATAGAGAAATCTGTAAATTGATTAGAAGTCAATGAAAATAGCCAAAAAGGGTGTTAAACTGAAAACATGTGGTGAACATGTAAAATTTATGACTTTAAAGTTATCAAAATGCAACAAACGTGTATTTTAAAGTTGATCCACAAGATAAAGTAACTATACCTATAAATATGACCACCTAAAATACTTTAACAGTCAAGTTATAAAACTAGTTACATAGAACATACTAGGCTGAGATAAAAAAACAGTCACAAAATTAGCCATATTTGACAAATTAATTGTTTAATATTAGAAAAAATATAGAAAAAGATACAATTCTATAATGTACAATGGAAAAATACTTGCTCAATTGAAGACAAGCTTAATTCATAGAGAATTTTTAAATATAAAAGTGAAATTTGTCACACATGTCATACACAATGATGTAGAAGGAAAAAAGTTACACTATAACTAGTAACAAAAATATTAACAAAAGTTTCCAACCATAATTAAAATGAATATATCAGACGAGCTAAAAGTTAGAAGAATATATATAATGAGAATAATAAATAGTAAGAAGAATAATTGAGATAGAAAATGTGAGATAATCTGAGAAACAACGAAGTAAAGAATCCAAAGATATTAAAAAAAAAAAAAAAAAAAGGCATAAAGTGGACTATTCTTAGATAATTTTTATTCGATGACTGACTGTAGATAATTCCAGCAGCATTATGTTTTTGAGCAGAGATGAATTTGCCTCTGGACTCAATTTGAAGTGATGTATGGCCAGCAGAGTAGTGAAGCCTACAGTGCCCCTCTGGACTGCCCCAGCTCACACGTTAGGGAACGTTAGGGAATTAATATTCCAGGGATAAAACACGAAGTTTATAAGAAAAGTAAATATATAATAATAATAATAATATATCTCAGAAGACACTAACTATCCAAGAAAGATCAAAAGTCAGATAAGTGACTATATAAAATTTATTAAGCTCAAATATGAAAAAGTCGATATATAAATGGAAAGGAAAATGAAAAATGAAAAAATAATAAAATTGTCATAAGCAATTAATTCATCCATAATCAAGTCTGAAATAATCACTTCTGGAGGAGAGCAATCTGTAACATGACAGATAAGCCCATAAAAATGAATGGTATAATGATCATAAAAATAAGCTAATAACATTGTTAAATCCGAGAAAGCAAAATAAATAAATTAATTAAGAACCACCGTGAAGTACAATCATTGATTAAAATAAAAGTTCTTGTAAAATAAATGTTACAAGGAGTGATGAATCATCAAAACCAATTTAAAAGCTAAATATGAGAAAACAGGTAATACCCAGGTAGGATAGGAGTAGGTAAGGAAGAAACCCAGAAAATGACTAAACCCACCACAAGAAAAGTAAATATGTTGTAAGAAACAAGAAGAGTAGGTGAGGAAGAAAATCAAAACCTGATGACATCCACAAGAAGATGAAGAAAATAATTTTATAAGAAACCAGAAGCAGAGGAGGAATCAATGAAGAAACAAGAGCAAGACAGCATCCACAAGAAGAAGGAATGCTCTTATAAAAAAAACCCAAACCCCTAAATAAATATAATAATAATAAATCAAAGTATAACAAAAGATCAAAGGTAAAAACCACATGTACCATAGATGTAAACCAGAAAGTGTATAGAGTAAGAATTGAAAGTGAACCAATGTGAGATAATAATAATAACACCAAAAAACAAATCTTCATTATAATCTATAAATAGATTTCTTGATTCTAGTAAAACTATATAACTATTTCGAATTAGAATCAAGGAATAAAAAGAGAAAGTGCAAGTTTTAGTGTTATAGAAAATAAACCTTATATTTAAATATTGGTGTTCAGAAACTGAGTAGATGATGAAATACTACAACTTTAAAGTGATTTAATTTGTGTTCATGAATAATAAATAGAGTATTATCATGACCTATAATACATGTGTTTTTTATAAATAACTGCCACTCTTTTTAGAATAACATTCATTAGAATGAATAAAATAAAACAGAGCAGGCCATAATAACAGTGAAGTGACAAGGTATCATTACCCCAAAAAACCCAAAAACAGATAAAAACTGATATTCAAACCTAGTTTAAGAAATATAGAATAAGATTATAATAATTATGTTTGTTTGTATAGAAAAGGTGTTAGAAACAATTAAGTTTAAATGTCAGAAGCTATCATTCCTTATTTATAATATTTCTTGTGTATTTTATCAATCAATAAGTATACAATGTCTGAGTTGAGAAGACAGATATTAATTTGATTCATATGTTATGTATTAATGGTATGAACCATATACTAATTGATATTTTTGTTTACAATAAGAAAATGTTAATTTGAGTTATACGTTATTTGTTAATAGTATGAACCATATACTAATTGTTAACTTGTTAAAATAAGAAAATGTCAATCTATGTCACAATAGCAATGAAAGTCAGAGAGGGTATAAATCAATATGTATTATTTTAAAAACTTTGTATGTAAAACTATTAGAAATCTAGGCCAAATGTTAAAAACTAAAAACAGCATCAAATTTGATTAAATAAGTATAGAATTACAATTAAACTGAAGGAATTTACATAAGGTATATCAGTAATAAAGTCATGTAATTAGAAATATAAGTAAGGAAGATTTTGTAAAATTATATCCAGAATTATTGTTAAAAATGGAAATGTAAGAACTCAAAATTTGGAGAGGGGAGTCATATATTACTGAATAATATTTTAAAACATAACCGATTAAGCTAATTGCAAGAAATTAAGGGAAGATAAACCTTTTATTACAATCTGAAATTTAATATAATCAATAATATAACTTATAATATGGCTTCATTTAAAAGACAAGGACAGGAAGTTGGATTTTAAAAATTACATTACAAAATGAAGAAACAAAAATACCATTTTTGATTAAAAACTTAATAAAACTACATTATTTGGTATCAAATTACGCAGAATGAACTGAAGAAGAAGATTAAGTAGTTACTAGCTAATAAATTTGAAGAATAACAAAAATATAATCAGTTATATAATGTAACTTTATCACATCCAAAGGATGCAATAGAAATTTGGAACAATGCATTGAATAATATTGTCTTGGCTAAGACTTTGGCCAAGGAAGGAGGAAGTAAATTAGTTGATTATTGAACGTTGAATGATACACTTGATACGTGTGCTTAAAACCTTTAACCTATTTGCTACAACCGTAATGGCGAACGTTTACGAAGCCTAAAAGTGACGAACGGGAGTTTCAACAAAAAACATTTTTTAAACGGAGACCGAGTGAAATAAACACCTACAGACATTCAACTAACACAATACAGAACAGAACACCAGTGATTACAAATTTAAAACCATTAAAACAGTAAAAACACTTAACCATAAAAGTGCGAAAATACGCCTAACCGACAAAAGTGAATTTGACTTAATTCTACACTATGTTTCCGAGTACAACACCAAAACTGAACCAGAGACACTCCACCAACACAGGAAGGAAGAATTGCAGCCACCAGGACGAAAATTCATAAGGAAAGCATCTTTACTTAAACTTTGAATCAGCGAGGTGAGACCGGCTTCCAGCTATACACGAGAGGCAGCCATCATTGATTACCCACAATACAACTCAACACAGCCTTCGCAACGGGTTGGTTTGAAAACGACTTGCTTACCATTTTATATTAAATATTAAATCTGTATTTTTAATCTTTAATGTGATATATTTGTACTGTTATACTTGATAAACTTAACCCTTATTTCTCTGACTTACCATAAAATAACTGCTAAAAGAATCCTGACATAAATAATTGTACGATAAAACAACACCCTGAGAATCGATTGACAAATGGATAAAGAGTCAAAAGATATTGAATTGTTAATAACATTTCTTATTTATTTCATACTTACACAGTTATTTCATTCCTAGAATATAAATAATATAACAATTAAATCTAATAGAAGTAGCAACCAGGATCTCACCACGAAGAAGGAAGTTAACCTCCAAATAAGAAAAGTAAACAAATCGATTGTTCTTGGAGACGAATCTATCAAGTGGCGAGAGAATTTAAAAATACCGAAAAGTCAATAGGACAATTAAAACAATAAATAAACTTTTCTGAACACCACAAAACATAATTAATTAATTGTTTTAAATTAATTATATTATAAAAAAAAATTTTAATAAACAAAATTTTTTTTTACACGAACATTATTTTTAAATCTAAACACGAAATATATAAATGTAATACATACAAAGTTTCGTTACAAATTGGCGCTCAACTGAAGGGCTTTAACTAGCGATTGACAGGCCACTACAATTTGCCCAATCCCTAATTGGAGCTTGGCAGCAGCTATACAGTTAGAGAAAAGGGAAAATGCAACGACGAGCAACCTCGAAGAAACGGGCGGCGGAGGCCGAAAAGGAAATAGAAATTGATATGGAAGACAAAGATACGACGCCGGTGGAAGATGTAGAAAGTTTATTACCCCCAATTAAACATAAACAACCCGCACCACCAGAGGAACATCCCGAGAAACCCTCACAAACAGAGAACACGACAATACAGGAAATGTTCAGAGTAATGATGGAAATGAAAGAAGAATTGAATAAGAAAATGGAGTCCACACAGGAAGAAATCAAATCCACAAAAGAAGAAAATAGTAAGGAAAGGAAAGAAGACAACCGGTCCTTGAAGGAAGAATTGAGTGGAATGAATAAGAACATGGAGGAGAATAGTAAGTTTTTAGAAGATCTGAAGGAAGACAACCAGTCCCTGAGTAAGAAAATTGATGAAACAAATAAGAAGATGGAAGAAGAAATGGGAAAGAAGTTAGAAGAATTGAAGGAGGACAACCAGTTTTTGAAGGAAGAATTCATAATAACCAAAGAAGAATTGAGTAATAAAATTGAAAGCACCAATAAGAGAATTGAAGAAAATAGTAAGAAGATGGAAGAGAAGATTGAGGAAAATAGTAGGAAGATGGAAGACGACAACCAACAATTGAAAGAAGAATTAAGGGAAAACAACAAGAAGATGGAAGAGAAGATGGAAGAATTAAGAGAGGATAACCAACTACTAAGAGAAGAATTAAGGGAGGTTAACCAGGAAAATCTGGACAAGTTAGACGAAAGGCTGGAGGTGTTAAGAGAAGAAATGAGCAAGGAACTCAACGTTAATAAGAAATCTATAAACAAAAAATTGGAAGAAGAAACCATAATGATAAATCAACAAATCATGGAAATTGACGGAAAATGTAACCAAACCGAGAAGGAAGTACAGGAGTTCAAGGAAGTGGTAAACATCAAGTTTACTAATATTGAAGAGGATAGTCGCAAGAAAGTGGAAGAACAACGGAAGAAAACTCAGGAAGAATTCGGGAGAGTACGGAGCCAAGTCGCGGAAAGGTGTGACGGGATGGAAGAGGCAATGACCAATATCACGGGTCAGGTACGGCAGAGCCAAGAAGAAATGGAGGTTTTGAGGAGTCGACCCACTAATTTTACCGGGATACCCACCAATGAGAACCGAGAATGGTTGAGCTTCCGGCAATACAAGAGGAAACCTATGGAGTTCCTGGCCCGGATAGAAGAATACTTCGCCAAGCATAGAGGGAGTCGATGGAACAATAACCGGGAAATATTAGACGAGTCATTCAGGGAGATGACAGATAACTGGTGGATGGCGAACCGTAGCGAGATTGAGGACTACCAACAGTTCAGGAAACTGTTTAAGGCTAAATACTGGTCAGAAAGAACCCAGAACCTGATCAGGGATAATATTTGCCATGGACGGTACAGGGCCCAAATAGGCGGCACCATGACAGCCTATTTCCTAGGGAAGGTGTGCCTGGCAAAACACCTAGAGCCGGCAATACCCGAAGAATGTCTAGTGAACAAGCTATCGTATCACTATGACGAGGATATTATCAGAGCGAGGAGAGGTAGCCAGATTAAAACGGTGCAGGCAATGACTGAGTTGTTAGAGAGCTACGAAAACGAAGAATACTACCGTCAAAGTAGGAGGAGGAATGATTGACCGGAGGGGAGAACTAACCAGTACCCCAGTAATGGTAATAACTATCCAGGAAACCGCAACCAGCAAAATAACTACAACTACAACAATAACCCGCCGCACAATAACAATAACTTTAACGGCAACCAAAACGGTAATAGAAATAATAACCAATACCCTAATAACCGTAATAATTTTTATCAACCCCCTAACAACCCATATAGTTAGAGAAACCCCTACCCCGGTAATAATGAACGGTATTACCAGAATAATAGAAATTACAGTAATAACTATAATAATAATAATAATAGAGTTTCCCGTCCTAGAGTTAATGTTATAAGAGCCGAAGATCGAGGGCCGAGAAGACTCAACCGTCAACGGAGGAATATTTTCCATGATGGAGATCGCCGACGAAGAAGCGAAGAACGGGACGGTCCGAGGAATGAACAAAGAAGAATAAGTACCAGCCTGGAGGATCCTGGCCGACAGCAAAACAGAGAAATAACATTCGAACAGGATACAGAGCGGCAGGAAATGACTCAGGGTTTCCAAAACGACGCCTCGGTCAATCCGAGCGCTAACGATGACAACAATAATTTAAACGGGAGGAGGCAGTGATAAACCATCACGACCCGTTACTGCTCTTAACTCCTGGGTATATAAACGAGTTGCAAGAGGCAACCGAGTTAAAAAGCATCACCATCATAAGTAACAATTACTTAAAGAACATTAGAACGGAACTATTGGAGGAAAACGAAACTAGCCTCGATAGTCAAAACAATGAGATATTGTATATAAAAGCGGAAGTGGAAGGAATCCCCGCTAAAATCATGATTGATACCGGTGCGAATATTTCTATAATAAATGTGAACGAACTGGAAAGAATCCAGAAAGAGTGTGGTAAAACTTTGCATATGCTACCAGTAAACAATATTGTCTTAATAGGTGCAACTGGCCGCCAGAACAAAACTATTCGAAAACAAGTTTCCGTAAATGTCGTTAGCCGTGGTATAGCTTTAGATATGGTATTTTTGATCGCCACCGGATTGCCATTTAATATATTGGTAGGTTGCGATATTTTAAGAAGGTACTCCGCCATTATCGACTTTAACCAAGAGAAGGTATCACTATTTCCAGACGGAATAACATGGACAGCAGATTTGGTAGGAGGCGCGAATATACTTCCCAATACAATACACCAACAACTTCGCAAAATAAATTTTGTAGAGAACAGATCCATTCATAAACCAATAATATACAATAATGGAGTAGAGGATTTATGTTCAGTGAAGATACAAGAAATACGAGACTTCCAGTGCGGAACCAACCACGAAAAAATACCCATACACCAAGCAAATCGTTTAATAAGGGTATACGGAAGATACAAATCCGTATTTTCAGATGAACCAGGTAAAGTCAAGAACTACCAGTGTAAGCTTGAGTTTAAGGAAAACGTGGAATTTAACCGGAGGTCATACCCAATCGCGCATTCACTGAAGGAGGCCGTGAGAACAGAAATTAATAAGATGATCAGCAGTGACATAATTGAGATTAGTCAATCTCCATACACTAGTCCAATCATTGCTGTTCCCAAGAAAGACGGACAAGTCCGACTCTGTTTGGATGCGCGCGAGCTAAATAAAACTACTGTCAATGACCGAACATCACCCGGTGAAATAGAGGGAATCCTAAAACGATTTCACGGCACCAAGTTTATCAGCACATGGGACACTGTATGTGGTTACTAGCAAGTGGAGTTGCATCCACAAAGTCGTCAGTACGTGGCTTCATTTTCGAAGGGCGCAATTACCAGTTCAAGAAATTGCCCTTCGGACTTGTAAATTCTGTAGCCATCTTTGTGGCCTGTATGGACCAAATACTTGGACAAGAAGCACTCCAATTTACTACAGTCTATGTGGACGATTCGCTCATTACTTCGGAGACCTGGGAGGAACACTGTTACCGAGTAGAACATGTACTCGAGAAGTTAGCGCAGGATAATATAACACTGAAATTGGAGAAATCCAAGTTCATTGCGCGAGAAGTACAGTTCTTAGGTTTCAACGTGGACGATAGAGGTATTACCCCGTCAGCAGAAAAAGTGGAGGCAATTCAGAAGTTCCCTAAACCAAAGAACAGGAAACAGTTACAATCTTTCCTCGGACTCTGTAACTATTACAGAAAGTTCCAGCACAATTATTCCGAGCTGACAGCCAAGTTTCAACCACAATTATCTGCAAAAAACAAATGGATCTGGGGTGAAGAACAGGATATTACCTTCCAACTGATTAAAGAAAAGTTTTTAGAGAGTGTCATACTTCGTCACCCAGATTTTAAGAAACCTTTCTTTTAGAACTGTGATGCTATCGACATCAGCTTAGGAACCACATTATATCAGGAAGATGAGGAGGGTCACCATCTGGTGATAAGCTTTGCTAGTCGTACCCTGAATCACTGCGAAAAGAATTATAATGTGACCGAGAAAGAATTGCTTAGCGTGGTATTCGCATGTAGCAAATTCCGGACATATATTCTCGGGTATCCAGTCACCGTCCGCACTGATCATAAATCCATCTCATTTCTACGTAGGTGCAAATTGAGTCACGGCCGATTGGCTAGATGGGTACTCGCCCTACAAGAATACAATTTACAATGGGAGTATATTCCGGGGAAAAAGAATGTGGTAGCCGATGTATTGTCACGGATCAATTTGGAAGACCAGACCTTCGAGGGTGAGAAGGAGAGCTTAGTCAAAATTTACAACTTAATGAAAACCAGATCTGACTTAGAAGCTGTATTGATAAACATCCGTATCCACCAACAGTCTGACCCTAAACTAAAAAACATAGTTAATTGATTGGAAGCAGGCGATGAAACCATTTCTAGATACTACCATGTGAATAAAGGTATATTCGTCAAAACAGCCTTGAATGAAGAAACATGGAAGGTGATTATTCCGAACCAAATCGAGAAGGAGATTATAATCGATTACCATGTAAGGTATGGCCATATGGGAGGCTTAAAGTGATACAGGCTTTAGATGAGAATTGTAAGATAAAGAACATCAACCGAAAGGTAAGAAATTACATGAAATCGTGTAATATTTGCCAGTGCGTTAAAATTAACAACGAAAAGAAAGAAGGTATAATGATACCGATAACATCGAAAGCGAAACTGGAAAAAGTATTTTTAGACATCTGCGGGCCATTTCCCCGTAGTGGTGGTCGACACCGGTACAAATACCTATTCATGATAATGGACCATTATACAAAATACGTAAAGCTATATCCGGTAAATCGGGTAACCACAGTAAAAGTTCTTGCAGTCATAACAGAGTTGTATGTGCCAGAGATAGGTAAACCATCTTCAATCATTACCGACCATGGTACTCAGTTTAAAGGAAGAAGGTGGCGGGACACATTATTATCACTTGGGATTAAAACATATAAGACGTCAGTCTACCACGCTAGTAGTAATCCAGCTGAAAGGGTACTGAGAGAAGTGGGTAGAATCTTGCGAACGTACTGTCACGACCAACAGAAAAAGCGGCAAGAGTACTTAGCAGCAATAGAGAAATCCTTAAATTTCGCCCACCATCCAGCTATAGGAATTACCCCTTACTCCGCCATGTATGAGAAACCAACCCCCCGAGAGATTGAACAAATAATAGAGTTCCCAACGAACGATGGTCGTAAGTTTGACCAGGTGAAGTTCTATAACAAGGTGGCCGAAGACCAAGAGAAACGGCAAGCCAAATATCAAAAGGCACAAGGACGAATTAAAACTTATAAAGAGGGTGAAAAGGTTCTGTTATAAAATCGAGAACTACCCAGCACCCTAGAAGGGATAACAAAAAAGCTATTGTTACTATATACTGGACCATATATCGTCGTAAAAAATAATAATAATAATACATACGAACTGAAAGAAATAGTTTCCGGAAGAGTTAAAGGACTGTACAATCAAGCCTCCATAAAAAAGTATTATGAAGAATGAATATAATAATAAATAATAAAAATTCTAAAAACCAAGTAAGCACATCTCACTACCAAATATTTATGAAACGACTTTTGAACTAAAGAAAAAGAAAAAGAATTTTGAAAAATAACAAAAAATTCTAAAAACCAAGTAAGCACATCTTACTACCAAATATTTATGAAACGACTTTTGAACTAAAGAAAAAGGAAAAAATTTTGAAAAATAATAAAAATTACAAAATACAAGTAAGAACAACTTACGCAACTAATTTGAAAGAAAATATTGTGACTAAATAAAAGGAGATGAATTTTGATAAAACCATCAAAATTTTAAAACATAATAAGATCAAGATTTATGAAAAATGTTATGGATTTAAATTAAAAAGAAGAATATGAATTCTGTATAAAACTAACAAAGTTTAAAAATAAATATGATCCACTTACAAATAAATTTAGAAGAAAATAATATGATTAATTAAGGAAAAGAATTAAAATTATAATCCAGAATAAATGTGAATATCTAACATTTGAAGGAGTAGAGAAGAAAAACAAAAAAGAGTGTGATATACAAGAGAAGGCAATCATTTGGAAACAAAGAGAAGAATCTGTTATTATAAGCAAATTATAAAAAATCTAAAAAAAAAACAATAATATAATGAGAACGACCTATGACTAACTACTTATGAAACAATAATGGAAACAGGTAATCAAGAAAGATGATTGTGATATTACTCAGTTCTGAAGAAACAAAGAAGAACAACTCATACCTAACATATGGAGAAGATGATTTTGAAAAAATAATAATCATAAGACACATATGAAACGCAAAGAGAAGAAGTACCACATGAAATATAATATAAATAAATTAATTTTAATGAATGCAAAGGCGGATTAATGACTTTCTGAGAAAAAAGAAAGAAAAATATAATTAAATAATATGATCACAATAACAACCTGAATATAATTATAAAGATACAAATTGAAAAAATTAACTAACATAAAAATAAGACCGTTCAAATAATTGATAAGAACCAAAGAGAAAATACATATAAAAAAGTATGCTATCATGTAAATAACCAGAAGACAATATAATGAGAATTCAGATGTAGAAGGAAAAAAGTTACAGTATAACTAGTAACAAAAATATTAACAAAAGTTTCCAACCATAATTAAAATGAATATATTAGACGAGCTAAAAGTTAGAAGAATATATATAATAAGAATAATAAATAGTAAGAAGAATAATTGAGATAGAAAATGTGAGATAATCTGAGAAACAACGAAGTGAAGAATCCAAAGATATTTAAAAAAAAAGAAATAGCCATAAAGTGGACTATTCTTAGAAAATTTTTATTCGATGACTGACTGTAGATAATTCCAGCAGCATTATGTTTTTGAGCAGAGATGAATTTGCCTCTGGACTCAGTTTGAAGTGATGTATGGCCAGCAGATTAGTGAAGCCTACAGTGCCCCTCTGGACTGCCCCAGCTCACACGTTAGGGAACGTTAGGGAATTAATATCCCAGGGATAAAACACGACGTTTATAAGAAAAGTAAATATATAATAATAATAATAATATATCTCAGAAGACACTAACTATCCAAGAAGGATCAAAAGTCAGATAAGTGACTATATAAAATTTATTAAGCTTAAATATGAAAAAGTCGATATATAAATGGAAAGGAAAATGAAAAATGAAAAAATAATAAAATTGTGGTAAGCAATTATTTCATCCATAATCAAGTCTGAAATAATCACTTCTGGAGGAGAGCAATCAGTAACATGACAGATAAGCCCATAAAAATGAATGGTATAATGATCATAAAAATAAGCTAATAACATTGTTAAATCCGAGAAAGCAAAATAAATAAATTAATTAAGAACCACCGTGAAGTACAATCATTGATTAAAATAAAAGTTCTTGTAAAATAAATGTTACAAGGAGTGATGAATCATCAAAACCAATTTAAAAGCTAAATATGAGAAAACAGGTAATACCCAGGTAGGATAGGAGTAAGCAAGGAAGAAACCCAGAAAATGACTAAACCCACCACAAGAAAAGTAAATATGTTGTAAGAAACAAGAAGAGTAGGTGAGGAAGAAAATCAAAACCTGATGACATCCACAAGAAGATGAAGAAAATAATTTTATAAGAAACCAGAAGCAGAGGAGGAATCAATGAAGAAACAAGAGCAAGACAGCATCCACAAGAAGAAGGAATGCTCTTATAAAAAAAACCCAAACCCCTAAATAAATATAATAATAATAAATCAAAGTATAACAAAAGATCAAAGGTAAAAACCACATGTACCATAGATGTAAACCAGAAAGTGTATAGAGTAAGAATTGAAAGTGAACCAATGTGAGATAATAATAATAACACCAAAATCAAATCTTCATTATAATCTATAAATAGATTTCTTGATTCTAGTAAAACTATATAACTATTTCGAATTAGAATCAAGGCATAAAAAGAGAAAGTGCAAGTTTTAGTGTTATAGAAAATAAACCTTATATTCAAATATTGGTGTTCACAAACTAAGTAGATGATGAAATACTACAACTTTAAAGTGATTTAATTTGTGTTCATGAATAATAAATAGAGTATTATCATGACCTATAATACATGTGTTTTTTATAAATAACTACCACCCTTTTTAGAATAACATTCATTAGAATGAATAAAATTAAACAGAGCAGGCCATAATAACAGTGAAGTGACAAGGTATCATTACCCCAAAAAACCCAAAAACAGATAAAAACTGATATTCAAACATAGCTTAAGAAATATAGAATAAGATTATAATAATTATGTTTGTTTGTATAGAATAAGGTGTTAGAAACAATTAAGTTTAAATGTCAGAAGCTATCATTCCTTATTTATAATATTTCTTGTGTATTTTATCAATCAATAAGTATACAATGTCTGAGTTGAGAAGACAAATATTAATTTGATTCATATGTTATGTATTAATGGTATGAACCATATACTAATTGTTATTTTTGTTTACAATAAGAAAATGTTAATTTGAGTTATACGTTATTTGTTAATAGTATGAACCATATACTAATTGTTAACTTGTTAAAATAAGAAAATGTCAATCTATGTCACAATAGCAATGAAAGTCAGAGAGGGTATAAATCAATATGTATTATTTTAAAAACTTTGTATGTAAAACTATTAGAAATCTAGGCCAAATGTTAAAAACTAAAAACAGCATCAAATTTGATTAAATAAGTATAGAATTACAATTAAACTGAAGGAATTTACATAAGGTATATCAGTAATAAAGTCATGTAATTAGAAATATAAGTAAGGAAGATTTTGTAAAATTATATCCAGAATTATTGTTAAAAATGGAAATGTAAGAACTCAAAATTTGGAGAGGGGAGTCATATATTACTGAATAATATTTTAAAACATAACCGATTAAGCTAATTGCAAGAAATTAAGGGAAGATAAACCTTTTATTACAATCTGAAATTTAATATAATCAATAATATAACTTATAATATGGCTTCATTTAAAAGACAAGGACAGGAAGTTGGATTTTAAAAATTACATTACAAAATGAAGATACAAAAATACCATTTTTGATTAAAACTTAATAAAACTACATTATTTGGTATCAAATTACGCAGAATGAACTGAAGAAGAAGATTAAGTAGTTACTAGCTAATAAATTTGAAGAATAACAAAAATATAATCAGCTATATAATGTAACCTTATCACATCCACAGGATGCAATAGAAATTTGGAACAATGCATTGAATAATATTGTCTTGGCTAAGACTTTGGCCAAGGAAGGAGGAAGTAAATTAGTTGATTATTGAACGTTGAATGATACACTTGATACGTGTGCTTAAAACCTTTAACCTACTTGCTACAACCGTAATGGCGAACGTTTACGAAGCCTAAAAGTGACGAACGGGAGTTTCAACAAAAAACATTTTTTATACGGAGACCGAGTGAAATAAACACCTACAGACATTCAACTAACACAATACAGAACAGAACACCAGTGATTACAAATTTAAAACCATTAAAACAGTAAAAACACTTAACCATAAAAGTGCGAAAATACGCCTAACCGACAAAAGTGAATTTGACTTAATTCTACACTATGTTTCCGAGTACAACACCAAAACTGAACCAGAGACACTCCACCAACACAAGAAGGAAGAATTGCAGCCACCAGGACGAAAATTCATAAGGAAAGCATCTTTATTTAAACTTTGAATCAGCGAGGTGAGACCGGCTTCCAGCTATACACGAGAGGCAGCCATCATTGATTACCCACAATACAACTCAACACAGCCTTCGCAACGGGTTGGTTTGAAAACGACTTGCTTACCATTTTATATTAAATTTTAAATCTGTATTTTTAATCTTTAATGTGATATATTTGTACTGTTATACTTGATAAACTTAACCCTTATTTCTCTGATTTACCATAAAATAACTGCTAAAAGAATCCTGACATAAATAATTGTACGATAAAACAGCACCCTGAGAATCGATTGACAAATGGATAAAGAGTCAAAAGATATTGAATTATTAATAAAATTTCTTATTTATTTCATACTTACACAGTTTTTTCATTCCTAGAATATAAATAATATAATAATTAAATCTAATAGAAGTAACAACCAGGATCTCATCAATATATATATAGCAACAGATCAAACTTTATTATTCTAATAAGGATATTGTGAGTGTGCAGAAATCGATACAAGTCTATTATGGAGGAGATGAAATATTATTTATTATATACAAATATTGTTTATAAAGATGTATAATTTTTTTTTAAATTTTCATGTATTGATAGTATATTAAATTGTTTGTATTGTTCGATTAATATAAATCGCTTTTACTTGTTTGCTGCAACGTCCTCCTCTCGTCTCGTCGGTCCCGTCTCGTCGTCCTCTTCTACAGCTTCACTCCTTCCTGGTGTCCTCTTCGTCTCGTCGTCCTTGTACAGCAAGCGGCTCCAGTGGCGATATTTCAGAGTCTCGTAGTTATGTTTAACTGCTTCCACGATATCTTGTAGTGTCTTTAAGTTCCCTATGCGGATATCTTAACTTACACGACACAGCACTGTATTTTATTTAAAATTTTATTTACTTATTTATCCTCTTGGTTCTTACCGCAAAACTTCGTTAAGAATTACAAGGTTTATAGTTTACTTTATATAAAATATTCCTCTATTCCTTCTTGGTTCTTACCGCAAAACTTCGTTAAGAATTTTAAGCTTTATGGTTTATTTTATATAAGATATTTTTACGTTTGTAAGAGAATAACTCTCTTACTCGGGGCACAACTTCCCCTAGCAACGTCGACAGACAGACTGTGTCCAACCTAACTCTGCAACGTATGAATCTCATTGAATTTGGTGTAATTTGATAGGCCAAGCCCAAGTCACATGATTGATGGAACAACCAGATATACAAATTTCATGAAAAACTTTGTATAATTTTGCATATTCCTGCATGGAAATTATCTACAATTATTATTACCCTATCATTGATAAGAGTTACACTTGAGTTTGATTTACTTAAAAAATTATATTTCTAAAATAGTTACAAACCTCAGGGTATACACAAGTCGTAGCTATTTACTTAAATAATTCCTTTTCAAATTTTCATGTAAATCGGTTAACTACCACTGCCCCAATAGCGATCGCAGGTTATCACCCCCGCACACGCGCACCAATTCATACAAAAAATACATGACAATATGGTACATTTTTTTATGAAGAGTTTGGTGTAACCTATATGCTTATCAATTCTTAAATACAAAACTTATGACTAAAAAACAAAATATTACATAAAACAAATTTAAACAAGAATATGCTCGTCATTCATGTACTCTGATATAAACAGCATATCTTATCATCCTGTGTTCTGTTGCAGGATTAACCCCTCCACGTGTAAAAAAAAAATTTTTTATATGGAATACAACAATTTTTTAAAAAAAAAAACCTAAATTGACATAATTTCTTCCCAATAATCATAATCATCTAAATAATAACATAATAACTTCAAAAATCAAAATAACTGAATAGCTTCTATCAAACAACATTTCCCCAACTGTCACTTTGACAGCTCTAATTGTAAACAAACAAAAGCACATGGCTGCTTATCACCAAACATTCCTGAACACTGATAAGGATGTCAATCTCAGACGTCATTCGGCTATATCTACAGTTCAACCATACAATTTTCAACATGATTACAATTATTCTTATTTTACACATAATTTTATAGAATTTCCTACCAGTCATTCTACTTATATTCTGGCATTCTAGTTTAATTATTTGTATTATCCTTCTATTATTTTTAATTTATCGCACAGACTCATGCCGCGCAACCTTTCTCGTTTTTTGATTGCTCTACGCTTGCATTTGTTTTGGTAATTGCCGATACATTTCTTTGATTTAATTTTTAAAGGTTTATATGTAATGCCAATTGTATTACTCAGGCTACACATAACATAATCTCCTTTGTACAATATGAACTCATTGTTTGATTGAAATTTCTCTGCTATCATCTCAAACACTATTTTCATCAAGTTTTTACAGTGATCAGTATCTAAGTGCACTTTAAAATTTTTTAATGTCTCGGATTTGTCTGCATACACATTCATAAAAGACGAACACACAGTGCTGTACAGCGAATCTCTGACTGTATAAATAACACCTGCATTACGTTTCATATGTGGCTGAAAACATTCAGACAGTTCTGATCTTCTGTCCGAATTAACCTTATCTGTGTGCTTTTCCTCAAATGCACCAGCTTCAGGAATAAAACTACTTTGTTTACCCAAGTATTCATCAAATATCTTATTTAAATATTCATTTTTACAATTGTATGGACTTCTCAAGTGTTTATACATTTTATTACTGACTGATAAAACATTACCAGAATGGATCTGTATCTTACAGACACGGAACAGCAAATAAAATTTATTCTTTTTAAATACTCCACCGTTTACCCTTTGATCATACCAATCTGGATAGATGTGAACCAACACTTTGATAAGGTTTTCCCTATTTCTCATTTCATATTTATTTAAAATATTATTTAAATGCTTTCGTTGACCATCCGTTATCTCCTTATCAGGCGCACCACCCTTAGCTGCTATTTTATCTAAGCGATTAACAGCTGGCTTCTGTACGTCGACGGGACTATACCGGTCAACCGCATTGTCACATTCACTTCCCTGATTAAGGGAATAATTCAACTTAATTTTGGCTTCAGATTCCCAGCTGTGAGATTTATTCCTTTCTAAGGCGGTCTTACTACTACTATAAATTAATTCTAATTTATCAGCTATACGTTTTTAGTTGCATTATAAACTATCACCTCATCACAGCAATTACCTAAAGTATGTTCTGGACTAATAGTGTTGTTACTTCTAATGTCACTTTCGTTATCTTTACTAATTTTTGATGCAGAATCTAGATACTTGACTTTACCGAGAGATGAGTTACTAGGCCCTAATTGGGTTGTTTCTGTATAATCACTTTCAATTTCATCTACTATGCTACTATTCTCCATTAATCCTCCAGTTGTAACACCTTGGTTACCTTTCATATTACTTTCTTTGAGAGTATGTTCCACAAGAACATTTGGTACTTCAAATTTATCTCCAGGTACAATATTCTCAACAGTTAAGTCTACTTCAGTATCAGCTGACATTTCCTGCAGTTTCGCCATCCTCTCCTTTTTATCAGCGTCCATTTCTTCCCAAAATTTCTGCCTAATGGCTATCATCTCCTCATCCCTGGCTTTACTTTCCTCCGAAATTTTCTGCAGACTCGCATGACAGGCTTTATTTTCCTATGACATTTTCTGCAGATTAGATTTACTTTCTTCGGACAGCTTTTGCATATTTGCTTTATTTTCTTCGGACAGCTTTTGTATATTTGCCAATAATGCCGCCAATGTATTTTTTAATTCTAATGATTCGGCCATATAGATTATTTATTTTTATAAATTTAATAAAATATTATAGTTTTATTTATAGTAACGGCAATATTTTTTTATACATATTATTTCTAATAACGTCCGTTTATGTTATTTATTATTATAATTCAGTCTCTCAATCAAATGCAAACACTTAATCTAACACTGATAACAATAATAATTCAACCTCCATACAGATAATAACTCTATTGTTCAAATATCTGATAAGAGAGAGTATTCAAACTTTTATCTACACTCCCTGATAACATAGAACAGCACATATAAATAGTTCAATGAATTTAGTCTCTACACACTCAAATAAATATTTCTTCTTTTTTAAAATTAATTCAATAATCGAGCTCAACGTTGGCAAGCGCCAAATATCCTTATGCAACAGATCAAAGTTTATTATTCTAATAAGGATATTGTGAGTGTGTAGAAATCGATACAAGTCTATTATGGAGGAGATGCAATATTATTTATTATATACAAATATTGTTTATAAAGATGTATAATTTTTTTTTTAATTTTCATGTATTGATAGTATATTAAATTGTTTGTATTGTTCGATTAATATAAATCGCTTTTACTTGTTTGCTGCAACGTCCTCCTCTCGTCTCGTCGGTCCCGTCTCGTCGTCCTCTTCTACAGCTTCACTCCTTCCTGGTGTCCTCTTCGTCTCGTCGTCCTTGTACAGCAAGCGGCTCCAGTGGCGATATTTCAGAGTCTCGTAGTTATGTTTAACTGCTTCCACGATATCTTGTAGTGTCTTTAAGTTCCCTATGCGGATATCTTAACTTACACGACACAGCACTGTATTTTATTTAAAATTTTATTTACTTATTTATCCTCTTGGTTCTTACCGCAAAACTTCGTTAAGAATTACAAGGTTTATAGTTTACTTTATATAAAATATTCCTCTATTCCTTCTTGGTTCTTACCGCAAAACTTCGTTAAGAATTTTAAGGTTTATGGTTTATTTTATATAAGATATTTTTACGTTTGTAAGAGAATAACTCTCTTACCCGGGGCACAAGTTCCCCTAGCAACGTCGACAGACAGACTGTGTCCAACCTAACTCTGCAACGTATGAATCTCACTGAATTTGGTGTAATTTGATAGGCCAAGCCCAAGTCACATGATTGATGGAACAACCAGATATACAAATTTCATGAAAAACTTTGTATAATTTTGCATATTCCTGCATGGAAATTATCTACAATTATTATTACCCTATCATTGATAAGAGTTACACTTGAGTTTTGCTTTACTTAAAAATCATATTTATAAAATAGTTACAAACCTCAGAGTATACACAAATCGAAGCTATTTACTTAAATAATTCCTTGTCAAATTTTCATGTAAATCGGTTAACTACCACTGCCGCAATAGCGATCGCAGGTTATCACCCCCGCACACGCGCACCAATTCATACAAAAATTACATGGCAATATGGTACATTTTTTTATGAAGAGTTTGGTGTAACCTATATGCTTATCAATTTTTAAATACAAAACTTATGACTAAAAAACAAAATATTACACAAAACAAATTTAAACAAGAATATGCTCGTCATTCATGTACTCTGATATAAACAGCATATCTTATCATCCTGTGTTCTGTTGTAATATATATATATATATGTATATATATATATATATATATATATATATATTACAACGATACGTTTAGTATAAGTATATGTATCAACCCCTGACTGAGGTATGATAACGTGCTTTCATATACACGTATGAACATGTAAGATGTACATAATAAAAATAGTATAATAAATATACGTCAGGTATAAGAAAGAATGTAATAAATATAAGTAGTATGTATTTTAAATAAATCAAATACTGTACTTAAGCATGCATATGAAAACGCATAGCTTAGTTGTTTTTTTAAATGTAACGAAAGGGAGCAATTGACACGCGCTAACTCGCAGAGGTGACGTCAGAACGACATGCGGTCGCATGTGTATCAGTCTGCGTGTGTGTGTATGTGTACATGTGTAAATAACAGACAGGTTAAATTATGCAAACGAGGGTGGGAGATTTCACACAGTTTTTTAAGGATTGTACGTGAACCATAAGTCACACGAATCAGCGACATATGTGAATACATAGCTGACGCCTGGCGCTTCAATTTGACGTTAAGTGGTCATTAATCGTGGGAACGGTTCAGACACCGTGTGAAATTTTGCCATAACTGCTATAATTTACACAGCGTAACAGTCATAATTTACATAAATAAGGTTTAATATTATACCGAACGATTGGTTTAATAATATTTATAAAAAAGTGTGCGCTTCATAGAAAAACGCGTAGGTTGACGATTTAACCGACGCGCCGGCCTGTTCAATGTTGTCAAAACAGTTTCCAACAGGAATTCTAACGAGGCAGTAGTATAAAACCCCAGCGAGCGACACAGTCTTTCTCAGATCAAGTTTATTTAGTACGGGGAATCCACGCATCTTGACACCGTAAAATTTACAAAGTTGTAGTAATGTTTTAAACGGTAGTAAACTGAAGTGCGATGAAACCGGCAGTACGTCGGTGCAGTTAGTAAAGAACTCGAGTGATTTGAAACAGACAATATAAATGAATCTACGAGATTTGAAACTACATAAATGAATCTACGAGAGTTGTAACTACATAGAACTTCTAGACAGCTACGAGGGACAAGAAAGAAGAGGACGAGGAACTAGACAAGAAGACGAGAGGACGCAGGGATAGCACATGCAGCTACATCCAGCCGTATGTCATCACGACTAGAGGTCCACGTCAAAACTCAGCATCCAGGAGACGGAGGGAGAAATTCAACGATGCAGAGACAGAAGAGCTGATACCGAAGAGGATCAACAAACTCGAGAGTCCAGATGACGGTAACAACAAAATTAAATGGGTGCAGAAAAATGCAGGTGAAGTCGAACATTTATTTAATATTATAAATAACCTTGAGGTCTATCGCCAAAAGCTCTAGTTTCCATATTCAAGTTTACAAGAACGTTAATATATTTTTAGATTTGAATAATGAATAAATAATTGTTCAAAATATAATTGAGTATAACTATAGTAATCTCTTAAATAAATGGTCAAGCAAGAACCATATTATTTTATTATACTTTGTAAGTGACTAAATGAGTAATTTTAAATATGAGAATTACATAATTAGAAGATTGTTAATTAATTGAGACATTAAAGATAAAATCAAATAACATAATAAATGTTCTCTATTAATATTTTAATTAATATTTTAATTAATTGAAAGTTTTATTTAAGTGGTATATATTGAAAAGCACGCTTGTAAAGACAAGATCAATATTTAAATGTTATACGTATTAATCACCTTCATATAATATTTATATGTGTTATATGTATATGTCTGTGTACTATTTTAGGTCATATATAATTTGTGTATATGTATACTATTTCTTAGAAATATAAGAAATAAGAGTTAAACACATTATGAGTACATTATATTCAGATTGAATATAAGGGTTCATATAATAAGTAACCTGCATTAAACATTTAAATAACATGAGAATTAGAATTTAATTTTTGAATGAACCAAATGAATATATTTTTCATAAAACAGTCGTACTAATTTCACAACCAGTACTCAATCCTCTGTACTCTTTACTTGTAAATTAAAACTTATAACGTTATTCACGTGCTTATCCACACTCAACCAACGACCAAAGCCTGCGACCCAGCCGGGGAACATCAAGGTAAATACTGCTGAAGAAGAGTATACCTCCGAGACGTGGGTAAGCGCGCGCATACGAGTAATAGCGTATGTGTAAAAATAAGTGTTGTATTAATAACGTTGTAATATATATATATATATATATATATATATATATATATTATATAGCAACGTTACAAGTATTATAAAATGAATAACTTCTGTTCATATAGCCAAAGCAACTGTATAGTGTTAAACACCGGCTACGTCGTAGGATTCGTGTGTTCGTTGCGTTAAGGCGTATATGTGGTTGCACAATAAACGTATTTTTAAAAAGTGGAGTGAGACGTTGATGACATAAAATGATTAATTTAAACATAGTAAAAGACTTAATTAACGGTTTATTAAATATTACAACAACAAAATTTAATTTTAAAATTTGAAATTAGGAAATTCAAAAAAATTTTTTATAAGGTTACACTCTGAAAACATAACATATCTTTGATATTCACCACACACTAATAACATATAATCAGAATGATCACTGTTGCACACCACTATATAAAAATTATCCCGATTAGCGCTTTCAAGCTTCACAGCCCATCGTCAGATCGGAATAGACACAGAGGGTAAGTTTAAAAGGAAGCACACACACACACACACACACACACACACACACACACACACACCACTGAAACACAAGGAATTTGCTAGAAAAATATGTAACTGTACAGATGGTGGGACAGGGTTTAGGGGGTGGGGAAGGGTCATTTATATTATAGCTTGTTGTGTGTGAGCGGGGTGGGGGAGAGGGGTGAAGGGTTTGTTTTTACATATTTCCTGTCTATTCCGATCTGACGATGGGCTGTGAAGCTTGAAAGCGCTAATCGGGATAATTTTTATATAGTGGTGTGCAACAGTGATCATTCTGATTGTGATTTCAACCACTAACACAAATTTCTTCATTAATAACATATACTCTTAAATATCTAAACATATATGGTGAACAAATTATAGAATCATTTTATATTGCATGGGTGCCTGGTTTTGAATCATTATTAAAATTTTGATCTCATAGGAACTCATCTAAAAAAAATGCTATTAACTTTATCAATTAAAAATTGAATTGTTGCTATTAATATTTTAATAAAATAACGTTTACTTTAAGAATATTTATGATTTATAATGACACACCCAATCTTTAAAATTATTGTTTTTAACATCAATTTACAATTACGTCTTTTACTCTGAATATTTACATTTAAGTCTTTAAGTCTTTACATTACTTTATCTCCCATTCTATTGTTTATGAGTTCTTTGTTTAATTACAAAAAAATATAATTGTTCATTTGTCACCTGCGTATTGTCGAAGTTACCGTTGCGTGTGTACGTGTGTGTGTGTGAGTGCGCGCGCGCGCGTCTCCTGAAGATGACAATAACGATGATGATGATGATAATGATGATGATGCATCTATAGCCTGTTCTATAGCCTGTTGTTGATGGTGGTTCTGTGTCCCTCCATCGATTGTGGTGTATTGCAGATGACGGTGATGATGATGGACGTTTTAAATTGGACGAGTCCACATGTAAAGATATCTTGAGTCTGACCCTCGTCGAAAATTACCGGAGGTATTTATAGTGGACGGCAAACTGACATGTCAGATATTGTTTTTGACATGTTAAATTTTGTCAATTTGAGTGTAGCGTTCTTTTTTTACTTATCACTTTATAGTAAGTTTTCGCGATCACCTAAACTTTATCTTTAGGGGAGTGGTTGCATTGTCCTTGTAATTTTTCCCTCGTCATTTACATATAACACACTCGTTAATTACTAGTTAATTATGGTAGTAATTAACATTAATTTTTTATGACGTCTTTATTATTGCACTTTTTTGCAATAATTTTGCACGTTCGAATGTCCTTATTCTAATGGTGTTTTTAGAATGTGATATGTCTCTGGTAGCAGGTAAAAACGTATTTATTCATTTATTTTAATCATGTCAATACCTGATCTCACAATAAAACCAACAACTCATACGTCTCTCCTAACGTAGAACAATACATGTCCGTGCAGGTTCACACACACACACACACACACACACACACACACACACACACACACACACACACACAAACGCTGTAAACAATTGCGTCGGGAGGTGTATACGCCCAAACGGGTTCCTCTCACGCACAAAATATTTAAAACTATTCGTCGTATTCTTCTTACACTAATTATTTACAAATTACTGCCCTGGTTAAATATGTATTGTTGCAATATATACAAATTCAGTAAGTTGTAGGCAGTCAAAAAGTGAATATATTTTTAGGAACAATATGCAGACTACATTTTTTTTCAAAGTAATACAAATTCTTATGGCTTATTAACGACAAGATTTGTGTGAGTCGCATAAGACATTTTTTTAAAGTCGGTCAACAAGATTTAATTTTTTCCATGTATTTTGGCATTCTGTTACATACGAACATGAAGAAAAATTTATTTAGCTTGACGCGTGTTTTACTTTAGTCTTATTAACAAAAAACACTTTTGTTATTTAAATAAATGCAATTGACAAGTTGATCCTAATTTGATTTACATTTCAAATAGCGGTAACAATATATTCCTTTTCTTAATTTTTTATTATTAACATTTGTAGAGAGATAGTATAATTTATTTTAATTAGTTATCTTAGATTTGTTCACTCTAGTTATCTTACTTACTTTTTTTTGTTTTTAAAGAAATAATTTGATGTATGATAACAAAAAGTGTAATAAGACGGGATCTAGTAGTAATTACTTCATAAAATTTGAAACTAGTTTAAAGTGGCAATTAAATGGATATCCACGGTGAGACAATATTTGGCACAAATACCGCAAAGGTAATATGGAAATTCCAAAATCGACATTATTGTATGTTTCACAGGAACTATTAATGATATCATTTTATATTAAACCGTAAATTTCCTCTATTATGTTCCGTAAAGTCTTCAGAATAGGCACTTCCATGTCTTGGAATATAATACATTTTCAGTGCTATAAAAGTTTCTAACATATGTAGTACATTTGTACAGACAGTGCTGGAGAAGTGAATATTATGGAGACAAATGTGGCCATGTAGATTAAACGTAACATAAGTCTATATTATTTAGATTTATTTTTATAACGATTGTGCTGTTAATATCTATGTAATGTTATGGATAAATATAGATAATGTTGCAAAGAGAAATATATGGTATGAAAATTTACTTTAAATTAATTAACATTGATTAAACAATTTTAACTTGTTATTCTGAATTTTACTTACAAATTAGTGTGTTTATCAAATACACATTAATTAAACTTAATCGTTTTGAATATTAGCATTTAAACAGTTTTTAGTCTTTAAAAGGATTTCTAAATTTAATAATGTGAATAATATTGGCAATTTAATATAATTTTGACTACCCTGGTAAGCACACTGAATGAACGATGTCCGACAGCCTTGTTGTATGCCTGTAGAATGTAGATTGTCGGATTTCTAAATGCTGTAACTATTAGTGTGGTGGGTTAGGTATACGCCAAATTCGGTATACTATTGAAGTGTTTTCTATAAAGTCTCTGCAAACAATCTTTAAGTCTCACGAAAAGTACTATGCTTTAAACTGACAATACAGCATTTTACAATGGTGCTGCGAAAATTATGTAACGCTATAGAAAAGCAAAGCTGATGGCGTCATTTTACTCGGTTCTCGGCTAGCTGAGTAAGTGCAGCATCTCGGTCAAGGCCGTGGACTCAAGTAGACTCGGACACGCCTTGTGTTAGCCGTGAGTTCGAGCACTTATAACTACGCAAATTATGCCGACACGCCGCCAAATGAGTGGAAAATTATTCTGGAACTTCTGTGAGGTATATATAAGGGTCTACGGCCGGCTTAGTTACATCTGGCACTATTGTATAGTGCGGATCAAGTGATTGTTGCGAATTAGTGGAACATGATTACTGTGTTAATTAATGCGGTACTGTAATAAGGTGACATTAATATTGCGTATGGGCAAACTTAACTTGAATTATTGTATGAGAGTACCTTTTTGATTGAAAATTGTTACTTGTGACTAATTAGTGTTAATTGTTACAGCCGGTAATTAGTGACTTCATTGGTGTCTGTATTTTGTTTCCACTAAACAACACGACGATCCGTCAGACCGCCGTAACAATATTTTACGCAGTTTGCACGTTACATCTCCGCGTTCGGTAGCATATCATCTTATTCTGATATTTCCTATCCGTTTCGGATGTTGGATATCATACAGACTATTTTAACGTTCTGTACTGCTCCACGGAATAAGTCAGTTGTATTCACGCCAAACCAGGTCCTTAAATTTGTCAGCCATGAGATTCTCGGTCGCCCAACTTCCCTCTTTCCAAGCACTTTTCCCTGTAGTATGGACTGCAGTAAGTAAAATCTCTGTTCATTTCTCATGAGATGTCCCAGATACTGAAGCTTTCTTATCTTCTCTGTGTTAAAAACTTCCCTTTCTTTCTACA
The DNA here is from genome assembly GCA_034769895.1 of Magicicada septendecula. Classification (NCBI taxonomy): domain Eukaryota; kingdom Metazoa; phylum Arthropoda; class Insecta; order Hemiptera; family Cicadidae; genus Magicicada; species Magicicada septendecula. The sequence goes on from CM068371.1 coordinate 282,450,972, forward strand.
TCTTTCTAAGAACTACAAAATTAAATGTATGTGCTGTCCTCACATATACTGAATGCTCAGTATTCTACGGTAAAGCCACATTTCGAAAGATTCCAATTTTTTAGTTGTGGCTTCAGTCAAAGTCCAAGATTCTACACCGTAGAAGAGGACCGAGAATACGTTCTCTTGAAATAGTATTTAAAAATTTATGGTATGTTTACATTCTTTAAAATATTACGCTTTGCTTAAAGCACGCACATTTGTATATATGCACGCACGGGGAAATTTAGGTTATCTATAAATAAAAAAAAAAATGTTTAAGTGACCTGGCATCGCTGTTTTTTCGTTTCACCAATTTTTGACGCGTTGCATTAGTTTTCTGCTGTAGGAGCGCAAGGTGTAGGAGGGTGAGCCGGGCACCATGTATGAAGTTCTCACTTAACAAAGGAATTGACAATTATTATGCTCTTTTTTGTTTACCTGAAAAATTGTAAATTATAAATTATTTCCAGGCAATTAAAATAGAGTAAGAAAAAGGACAATTTAAACAAAATACAGACCAATTGTTAGTTCCATGTTCCATAAGGATATGGAAGTAAGGTGATGGCGAAAAAATCGTGTTCGGGATAAGGGCTGATTCTGATTGTACTGCCCTCGAAACATAAAGAAAAGTCATTTTTTGAAAAGTGTGTGTGTGTCTATGTGTAGATTTTTTTCTATAGCGAACGATAAATGCCGCAAATTCAAACAAAATCAAATACTTTATTGCATACATGCCTGAATTGTAGGGTACTCAAGGCCTGTTGATTTTGGTGAAGATAGGTTAAGGAAAAGGGGTAGTTTACCAGCAACGTTTTATGTTTTAACAAAAGTAATTTTTTATATGAGGAACAATAACTGTTCTCAATTTAAATATTATCAAACAATTTTTTTCCATATGTGCCCGAGTTGTAGAGGACTCAAGATCTATTGATTTTGGTGAAGATCGGTTAAGAGGAAGAGGTAGTTTACCTGCAACATTTTATGTTTTAAGAGTAAACTACTTAAATTTGATAAATAAAGTATCCTGAAAAGAATGTCATAATAATTCACTGTAGAAAGGTAGATGAAATATCTATAAATGAAAAGGGTACTTGAAGGGGGAAGGGGTAATTGTCTATAAAATAAAATGATACATGAAGGGGGAGGGGATTTTTTTTATGTGTACTACATTATCGGCAACAAAGAAGCAGTTTTTTGTTAAAATTCCTTCCAGGCCGTTTGGCCGTGGTCTAATGTTTTATGCTACCCAGACGTTTCGGCAGTGGCATCGACTGCCGTCATCAGTGAAAATCGAGTGCGCTAACGTTAGGTGGTATATGTTAGTGGCCACAGTACTGTAGTTAAGGGTGAAGAAAGAAGTAGTTTCTATAGAAATATTTCATTTCGAAAATGTTTTTACATATAAATCTTAGAACATGGAATTTATGTATGGTTCTCCATACCGATATTTATTTTAGACACACAAAGAAATTATTTGATTATATACATGAAACCGCTACTTTGTAGCAACTATGTTAAAATAGTATTCTAATCTTCACACTCCATGATCACATTTTTGGCCAAGACATCATATTTTATTTTATTGTAAAATTTAGTTGAAACAAATTTTAGATTTTCGTAATAGTGTTACACAGTTTTGTAGTTTAATTTTACTATTTTAGTTTTGAAAACGTAATTATTTATTTAGTATTAGATTATCTTAAATATTTTATGGTAATAAATATTTTATGTGTATAACGTGCTATATGATTTTTACAAATTATATATATATATATATATATATATACATTTTACAAACCGAACATTATTTATCTTTTTACTGTACCTAATGCTTAGAGTAGTGTTGTATAGGTACTGCATTAGGATCGTAACATTATATCAAAGTACTAAATAACTAAAATTGTTAATGAATAAATTATTACTCACGACTTTAGTAATAGGTAATAGATAAAAACAGTCATAACACTCGAGAAATCGTTAAAATATCGTACACAATCGTATAATCGTAAAATCGTATACATTACTCATTACTGCAATAAATAAAAGAGTCACAAACTACAAATGTCTGCTTAAATACTTAATAATTAATATTTGAATTATTAAAGTTGTTTTAGCGGTTTTAATCACAAACAGAAATAACACTGTTGCACACCACTATAGACATTTTTTTCCGATTAGCGCTTTCAAGCTTCACAGCTCATCATCAGATGGGAAAATGTTGAAATATGATCGGAGATATTTCCGATCTGATGATGTGCTGTGAAGCTTAAAAGCGATAATCGGAAGATTTTTCTATAGTGGTGTGCAACAGTGTTATTTCTGTTTGTAATTAACACTTTATCAAAGTAATTCAAAACCACACAGAAACTGAAAAACTCAAGCTGACACGTATTATTGCTTTGATTAGAAATAGACAAATAATTCTCTAACGTAAGTTGCTGTATTTATAGTCGGGAGTAAGTGCGGAATAATGTTACTAGAGTGTTCCATGATGTTACATATCGCCGGAGGATAATGCTTACCATATGGAGGTGCAACGTTGCGTACTCTTGCTGCTCATACAGTGCAAAGCATCACGCAAACCGCACATGATTCTTATATATCTACAACGAAAAGATACCATTATTATTTTCTTCTTCTGATAGTTCCTATCCGTTTCGGATGTTGGATATCATACAAACCAGGACCTTAAATTTGTCAGCTATGAGATTCTCGGTCGCCCAACTCCTCTCTTTCCAAGTACTTTTCCCTGTAGTATGGACTGCAATAAGTAAAATCTCTGTTCATTTCTCATGAGATGTCCCAGATATTGAAGCTTTCTTATCTTCACTGTGTTAATAATTTCCATTTCTTTTTTCATCTTTCTGAGAACTTCAACATTAGTTACATCTGCTGTACATGAAATACTCAGTATTCTACGGTAAAGCCACATTTCTAAAGATTCAGTAGCATATAATTTCAGTAAATTCACGTTTTCTCCCATTGACTGTTTCTAGAGAGAGACCAATGTGTCACGCGGAGCATTTGTAGACCTCGACTTAAATGCTAAACCTCTAACTGACCAATTGTTTACTCTTTCTTTACAGATATCTAATTTACGTGAGGGAATCACAAGCAATTGCGTAATTGCGATTACATTTTTATCATGAGTTAAGAAAGTTACGGATTTTTCTGAACTTGCAGAGCAAACGATATACGTTTTTATGTCTTTTTATAGCGTTTAAAATATGATTCATACAGTAAATTGTTAAAAAACATATATTCACACTTATTTATTTGCGGCAAGTCGCTTTTTATAATGCGACCTTTAGTTTCATAAATGTCCTACATCAAAATCTTAGCTATTAAGGACGCTGTCATGTTTTTTCCAAATAGTATTATGCGAGACACGCGTACGCGTACTAGACTACCGTAATCTAATCTTATGTTGATTACTCACATTTTTATTTACTTTTCCATTCAAAGTCACGGTACTTGTTACTTACAATTTGGAGTCTAAAGTACTCTAAAAGATTCCTTACAAGCTACAATGCAGTGTGCTACATACAATTCTACATATTATATATATATATATATATATATATATATATATACATATATATATTCTTTTATTACCTTCATTTAGCTTGCTCAGTTGAATCAGACGTTTGTATAACAATGTTAAGGTAACTTATTTAGTGAACAAAGAACGCTAAACCTAGAACATGTCGTTTAAAAAATGTAAACACTAAGACATTAAACATTGCAGTTTACAAGACACGTTTTACAAGAGAATATGGTCATCTGTAACGGAATTTAGTACAGACGAGAAACATATACAAGTGCCAAAGATTAAACTGGTGGAACATTATGTGAAAGGTTTTACACTGCACATATCACAACAGTTAATACATAGGCCTACTGGTAGTAAAGATTTGTTACAAATTTATCTTTTAGCCACAATTTTACAATCATCAGTACTTTTATATAAATCTAAAATAATTTTATTTAGAAATATTTAAAATAGTTGTTGAAGAATGAGGCCGATGAGTGCGATCTTCAACAATTTTAATAATAAACATGTAATAATTGTTTGTGCGAATAAGAGTTTATTTATTTATATTGAATTTTAAAGTAAATGTGAACAGCTAAGACTTTGCGTAATAACAAACTATGCTTTCATGTAGATCGTAATACTAGAGACAAAATATTTGTTGTAAGCTATAGAGTTTAATATTCTACTACGCTTACTTTGGCTGAAGTTTTTGATTTGACGTACTTCCTGCTCTTTTATGTTTGCAAATTAAAGTAGGTAAAATATTCCTACTCAGCTTGACCTAACTAGTTTTACATAACAGGATTCTGTTCTTTTGTCATTTCGTCATAAATACCTTTAATGCATTTCATTTTCGTATATAATAATTTAGCCTACGTTAAGAATAAATGAGATTAATAACAAAACTGATATGTAATTTTTAGTCAGTTCATACCTGCCACATTAGCGCAGTATCAAAAATATCCCTCTTTACGTTTGACAATAGATGCTCTTTGCGTTTTACGTTGCCGTAAAAATATTCAGAACACAGCTAAGTTACTTACTTTTCTTATTGTCTAACAATTTTCCTTAATCTCTCTGCTTTTAATGACGAACTTCACATAATAAATGTATACATTGATTGCATTAATTAACGCAAATGCATTATTAAATTTAAATGTATCCATTAATTATGGTGTCCTTAATGTAAACACAATCACATTACTCTGCGTTTTATTACCAACACGTATTAATGCTTGATTTCTGTACTACTGTGTAATACTTACCACGAGTGTTAGGTGTAGCGTATATAATATACGTTAGGTATAGGGGTATAGTACACGTCTATACTGGCGTAATTATAATAGATAACTATGTTTTCTCTAATTGTAGTGACGTCTTTACTACAGTTCTTCAAGGTTTTCTGGCACAAACCCATCCCTGTATCTACGCGCCGCATACGTCGCAGGGAACCGTCCAACAGACAATGAACATGACGGAGGACCAAAACCTACATAGTGAATTGAGAAGGAAAGTGGAAACAATAAACGTTATTACTAAAGGGAAAGCTAAGATTGTGTTCTTAGAGAACTCTCAATTAAAAATTCTTCTTCTTATTATTCCAATCCTCTTCTACCTCAAGGTGTAGAGGTTGAGCAAAGATCTCGCCACCTTGGCCAGGGACAGGATCTCGTCTCTGCATCGCCAGGGCTTTGGCTTCATTCCACTGCACTACCAGCCTCTGCAGAAAGCACCTCACATTTTCCCAAGTCACTCTTCTCCGGCCCCTGTGTCTACTCCCAGCAACTCTTGCCTGATACAGTTGTTTTGGAGAGAGTATAGATGTTTTTCAGTTAGACCCCAGGTTTCAGTCCCATACGTAAGAACTGCCACATAAGTGCCTTTGAAAATGGTCATCTTAATTTTCTTCGAAATTTAATAGCGTATATTAAGTAAAACCATATGTAGGTGTAGCGATCTTCAATTCTGAAAGAAAATCAAATACCAAAAACCATCGATTTTATTATTAGTTGCATTAATCGCCTTAATCTAATTTACAATTGACCCTATTTTTTCATTCTTAAATACAGCAATCCACTACAATCTGCTTACAATTTTGTATTACGTCTATGATAATTGTAATCACTACCAGTCATTAACTCACGACTACTCACCAATTATCAACTTGGTGTGTGGATTCAAATATCTTCATGCAATTATCGGTCAACGTGAGATGTAATAGGCTAGTCCGCGTAATGCAGTTGAGCTGACTTTGTATTTCTAGTCATTTCCATACGATGCTTCCATCAGGTTAAATGTCTTACAACTTCTATTCTAGCCGCCGATAAATATTTTCACTGTTAAAGTAATAAATAACGTAAAATTATCCTTTTGAAGCACTTTATTCAGTTTTGATAAAAATGTAGGAAAAGATTTTGTAAACGATTTAAAACATTATTTTTCACTATGTTCCGTTACCTTATTTCGCTTTCTACGTTACCATAATGGTATTTACTTGTGCTATGTCGCGCCTGTACCACGTACGAAAAATGTTCCAACATGTAAGAAACTCATGTAGAAGTTTTTTTAGCTCACATCATACCGCCAATGATAAAGTTTGAAGGTGAGGTGTGGAGGCCGCAAAAGTTTATAAAGCACCAAACACGCTCTCCCATGCTCTCCCTCGCTTCCACAGCAAAACTTTTTAATTACTCTACACATACTGGTCAACACCTCAACTCTCTGACGAGCAACCTCCCTCGCTCTATTGCTTTCACAGCCCTTGTCTACTCATATTTGAGTTATAATTCCACAAAGGTAATATTAATTTCACATGAAACGAAAAATATATTGTAATGGTACATATGACACTACCTACACCAACGTACCAAAAATAATTTGAAAGCCACTACTATTAAGAATACCTACAAGGTCAAGCATACCACCATGGATAAAAAAGAGAAAGTATCATAAGTTAAACCAAGTGAAATATAATAAAGAAGGAATTACTAGTAAATGTACGAATAAATAAAATAAAGAAGACTAACGACGAGACGACTTACATACCTTACCCAATAGATCAGTGAGAAAGATCAGACAATAACAATACAAGAAGTAAGAAGAATCAGTGAGAAGGACACAATGGAAACAACAAGAAGAATCAGTGAGAAGGAAACAAGAATAACTACTTCAAGAAAGAAAAAGAAGAAACAGTGGGAAGGAAACCCATAGAAGACAACACGGAGAAGAAACTTATCAAAACAATGAGAAAGAAACAAGTGAAAACAACACCATGTATAAACTAACTAAGAGTGAGAGAGAGATCAGTGAAGAGAAGAAGAAAGATATCCAGATCAGACACAAAAAGGGAAATAAAATAAAATATAATGAACTAACATAAACCTATGAAAGAATTATTAAAAAAGAAGAAAGAAGAAATGGAATAAACAACATGATATAAATCCTTAAGCTGTAAGGTAAAATCAACATTGGCCCAAACTGATTTAATGAATACATTCCTTGTCCATGTAAAATAAACTGTAATCAATAAAGATTAATTATTATACATAAAGAATAACAAAGAGAATGAATAGTAATAGGATAAGTTCTTAGCTAAATGATGTGTAGACATAAAAAGAAGACTATCTCCAAAATATAAATAACCAGATGTACAGTGGAATTGATGTTAGAAAAAACCACTAATTATCAGTAATTAAGACAATAAAAGATAAACAAAAGGTACTATAATAACTAACAACAAATGTACCAGCATTAAATGAAAGCAACTCAATCAAATATAATGCAGAAATACAAACTAACAGCAATCCAGTGTTGTATACCTAGTATGTAACATAACCTAATCTGGGCCACCAGTTTTGACTAAAACTGAAGAAAAACAAAGCCAAAACAATACTAAACTAAAATGTATTATAATGAGAAGTAACTAGAGAATATAAGGAACGTTTTGTATACAATATATAATGTAATAAGTAAATATAAAAGCTGTATTAATGTAATTCAATATAACTATATGCTTGTTATAGCAAAGATGCCTGATGCAACAAAATTATGTTGCAAACTTATTATAAAAGAGTATGAACTCAACTAACAACATTGAGTGAGGCAGAATACTATTCAATTGAGTAAATTCAAGGATTCTGGATACCTAAATAACAATAATAATAACAAAACTATGTTAACAACTAGCTGCAACTAATCTTAATAACATCTAAACCAAGGTAATAACCAGTATAAATGCAGAATGAACTACTGCACAATCAGAACAATGCTATCAAAACTATAATAAGAGTCATTTAAACAACAATGAGAATAATATGAAAGGAGTACTAATCATGTAATAAAGTAACTCCATGAAGTATAGTAAACATACTTAACAAACCATAGTTAAGGTAATAAAACCAGGATATAAGGAAAAAGGACGCTATCAGTAGTGACAACAACCAATGCAGTATGCATAGGCCATAATAGAATGTAATTAAATGTTAATAAGTATAATATAATTAATAAACAAAATGTATAACATTAGGCATGGGACTTGAACCTATGAAAATAGACATTGTGTAATTATTTGTAAATAATCTTAAGGGAAAAGTGAATAATACGATAAGGATACGTTATCACCATCAAAATATGGGATAAAAACAATGTATTTAAAGTATTTAAGAGCTTAATGAACATTGTGTATTTATACTAAGTGCGATTTCAGCAACCCCAAATCTGAACTATATGATGAGGGTATGCAAAATACTCGTCATTAAAAAATAGAAACGATAGGGATAATAAAAATAACGTCAGTGCAGTTATAAATAAGACATTGACTTATAAACACAATTGAGAAGTGCTGAGCCCTTGCGCGTGGGTCGGTGAACCAGAAATTCATAATCTTGGAACCAGCCTCCTGACGCGACTCTAAGCGTCTGTTTTAACGAAGCCCACCGAGTGTAAACGAATTAAAAACTATTAACCAATCAGAACCTATAAAAAATACGAAGTGAAGAATTCCGACAGATGAACCAGAGACAGTATTTCACCAGCAACGAGAGCGACTACACGCAAGTCGATCGTCCAGAAAAACGTGCTTTTGACAGCGAACAGCTGTAAACACACTCACTAACCTCAAACTTTGAGTGGAGGTTAGGACAACAGAAGAAGACAGTGCAGTATATTTTCAAGTGAACTAATACGGAGTATATGCGTATAGGAGTGAGTGCAGTGCATTTATTAAAATTAATTAATTAATTAAAGAATATTAATTAATTACAAAAGTTGTGAAAAAGTGTTAATTCTTCGAACGACCAGTTACGCAAGTATCAATGCAAATAACAATTATACTATACTTGTCAAGTAATTAATAAGTTAAAGAACGATAGTAGCGAATCGAATTAATTTGAATTAATCGATAAATTGTCCGAATTCCAAAAGGAAGGGAACTTAGAAAAGTCAGATAAACAATGATAAAATTGAACGATTTCAATAACGACAATTGTAATTATTTGTATGATTCAAATGTATTAGCATAAGAAAAGACATTGAATGATCAATGAAGGGAAAATGAACCCTGACCATTAAGAATTTAAGAATGTTTTATATTTTATTTTAATAATCGGACTTAGAGTTACACAAGAGTGTAACCTAAATGTACCAAATGAATTTAATTTACCTTTTGTTAGTTACATCCAATCTAGGAGAGTATTCAGAACCATGATACTGAATTTAAACAATTATTATCACATATTAAATCACTAAAGCAGCAAAGAAACTTAATCAACAAATTTTAAATAGACCAGGTTACATGAACCTGTATTAACCTCAATGATTAACAATGAACAGTTGTTCCTATTTTATATTATATTAAATTAACAATCAATGATTTTATGATTTATCTACTTATTATTACAGTAGTACTTTTTTATTATATATGTGTATTTCGCAGACTCAAAGAACCTACTACAATTTTTATAAAACATTATAACCTATTTGTTTACTAATGAAAAATATTCGACTTGCCAAATGCAGTCATACAATCCTGAGATTTTCAATGTTTTAGAGTCCATGTTCTATTTTAATTGTTTTACAAAAGGAAGATAAACCATTTCACTGTATCAAATATTAATTTTTCTTGAGTTGAATAAACAACCATTGTTTTATGAACATTTAAAAGTGTTGAATGTATTTTATTGTAAACAATAGAAATACAGCTTAGTGAGAAACCAGAGACGGTTGGTCAAGCAGTCAAAAGCGGACATTTAAATGGAATGATTTTTACCAACCGCACCACCCAATACATTGCTACACATTATAACTCATAGTAAATATCATGTCTATGTTATGTTTATGTTAGAGTATAGGTAGGACATTACTGATCAACTCACCATAGCTGATGATAGAAGAGTCAACGGAACTTCCAGAGAATCGAACTCAAGAAAGTGAATTTAAAAACAATTTTAAACCATATAAACCAAATTAACTAAACGACGATAAAAAGAGTAAGTGAACCGATTTATTCACTACCGGATTCAATAATAGATTGAATTGGGTGGAATAAATCACTAAGACAGAACTTAATAATAAAAACGAGCTTTCAACAATAAATATAAAGCAAACAACCAGACCCTATAATAAATATAATACAGACGATTCTAGCCCTTCTACAATATTTGCAGTAATGTTTTTTAAGTCGACAGCAAAGTATTTATTGGGTTTCACAAAATTTTTATATTTACTACTAGGTCTTTAAAGATTCAAACCTTTAAAGAATTGGTGTAACCTATTACCTTATTAATTTTGTATATTGATTAAAATTGAAAGCATCTCTTATTAAAAGTCATTTTAAGTGTAATAATTATATAAAATGAAGTTGTAACTAACTGAAACGTACAATAATACATAAAACTAAACATACAATTAAGTTTTTTACAAGTGAATAATAATAGACGTTCACAAATGTTAGTAATCATTCATTAAAATAATTAAAACTTTTAACGTATTGTTGTAATATATATCGATCAAGCAATTTATGTAAGAACATTTAAAATTTTGCTTAAGCGCTGACAAATCACCTACAAACGCAAGCCTGAATCCAAACACAAAATTTATTACATGCTAATGTTACGTAAGTAACAGTATGATATTGTAAAACATCGGTGTTTTTTGAAGTGTAAAATGAAAATACAAATACATTATAATTTTTAGTAGTTTAAGACTAATGCTGCGATGAAAATATAAATATTTTTAACATTTAAACGTAGGCTGTTTGGTCAATTACAAGAACAGCAAGAAACGAATTGCATGTGGATTAAACTCAAGACATGGTTATTAAATAAAACATTTTTGATATCTAACGATAACTATTTAGAAATAGTAGTAACCCCAAGAAATTAAACAAATTTTCAAAAATCATTAGTGAATCATAAGATAAAACTTGAGCAATTTTAAGAAAAAAATAAAGAGGAATTCCTAGATTGCACGTGCACATTGCAGGCTAAATTTAACCCAGTATTTCAGATAAAATTACATCATAGTTAACAATTTAATTTTATATTGAAGATATAAAGACTTTTATAAAATAAATTACTATTGGAAATGTTTATGTATACTAGTAATGGTTGCGGTTATATTAGGTCATTACATTTCACAAACACGTATGTCATATTACGGTGCTCAATATTACAGAAAGTATAAATTTAATTTAAATCAACCGTATTCTAAGTCGTCTCATTTAAGTAGGGAAAATTAGTAAAAATTAATATGTTAAATTTTAAAGCAATAAATAAAAAATAAATTTAAGGAAACTTTAAATGGTTTCAAAGATTGATACATACATGGCTAAAACAAATCCACATGATTATACTAGTAAAAATTGTCTGCTAAATACCACTTTCCAAGTACTACAAAAAGGCACAAGCTATTTAACTAAATTAGTAATTCATAATAAAATGAACAACAGCTTACGAGTAGGCTCTCTGTAGTATATATTTAAGAGGAAAGTCATACATAAATCAATCGAAGTTAATACACTTGCTTATAATTAATTCATTTGCTTCATAGACTTTGTGAAACCATTTAATCGCGTCCAACTTTAATATTTTTTACACAATCCGAACAATCGACAAATTTCTTTAGATATAATGGGGTAAATTAAAAAAATATTTTAGCCAGAAATAAAATTACTGTTAAGCAAAACAACGGATATTAAACACCATGCAGCAACCATATTTACACACCCATGCAGAATTGAATAAGAGAAAATGACTTTTTGATCTAATTCATTAATGTTTAATATAAAAATTAGGGAAATGACAAAAAAGTTAAGGTTAAAAAGTCTGCTACATGAGATAAGAGATAACGTGATAAGAAATTCTATGTGACGCCATTTTTTTTCTGACAATACCGATGACAATACCGTTGTGTTAGTTTAATACAACTGCAAAATTTGAACATAATGAATTTAACGCTGTTACATCTCATCAGAAACTGAAAGCTATGACGATCTGTAGAAACTACATAAGATACAACTCAGAAGTCTATAATAATATAATTGAATACATTTCAAAATTCAAAAAGGATGGCATAAATATCCTATCTATGGATGTTTCAAGGGAAAGGTACTAAACCAAACAAATAAACAAGAAAAATTGTAGTCTGAAGGGAACCGTTTGAAAAGCAAATACTGCAGTAGATGCAAATCTGAGAATATTCAAATAGATTATAAAAGGATTATACAGCCAGTTACCCGTAGTTCATACTCAGCAGAAGCCAAGTAAATAAAGCAAGACGTCTTTTGTAAAAACGTGAAAATAGTGTTATGAGAGCAACAGCAAATAATTGTTAAGGGACTTGTCAGTAGTAACAAAAATTGGAACATTTGAAAGTACGCCTAATATTATTTTGGATTCAATATAGAAAAGAAGAATAAGCCGTATTGGGAGACTCTTGAACTCATCAAGAGAAAATTTTCCGGTTGGGGAAAGGAGCATAGGTCTATCAAAGCGTAAAGGGAAGGATGGTCCTGAACTGGCAGTATAACGCAGAAGAAGAAAAACAAGGAAAAATATAGAACAGTGTTTAGATAAAATCATATAAATTACTTGTGAAGCAGTATTCGACAATAATATCATTACATTCCTACAGACCAAATGTGTGTTACGAGCAATATATTGCTCGTATGAGCAATATTCTAGATATACCTTATTATGTGCCTTTGAAAAATCTTAGTATTATATTTTCTAATCCTCTACAACTCTGCTACAGTTACTTTCTTTAAAGTGGAAAGATTTCTCCACTTCGTCTGATTTAGGTCGGTCTGTTTCTTCTACCAGTCTTTCATAACCAATAGTAATTCTTTCTCTTCATGAATGTGGATCGCTTTCTCCAACTTAATCAATTATTTCTTTTGTGTTCTGCCATTTACACATAAACGTTTAAAGGTTCATCTTCCGAAGTCAACCCGACCGTTTCTGCTTTAGTCAATATAAGTTGCATAATCAGAAACTTAAACGCTTCTGTCATCCCACCTTTGCAGATTTGTTACAAGGACAGATTAATCGATGAGTCTGTAGAAACTAGTATCTTCATTACAAAAGAAAAAAATAATTTTTAATGTTCAAACATATGACAAGAGTGGAAAGTACATAAACTGGTAGATAATATTTGTGTTTTTATTGGGGTTGAGAAATTTACTGGCGATGACCAGTGTGTCTCCAGTTATGTACACACACGCGCGCGCGCACACACACAACGATCTGTCTCATAGACTAGAAAACACATGAGACATCGTTTATCACTGCAGCACTGACATACTCATCTCAAGTTTTTCTCTTTCATTGTTGTACATGGATTTAGGACGTGCTAGATTCTATACACTTTATAAACTACATAAAACGTTAGCCGCCACACAAGATTTAAACTTTATTCTGCTATACATTTCGTTACATTATACATCACTTAAATTAAAGTAAACAGTTTAACTGATAACGTTATAATATTTGTAGAGTTAACGATTTGTATAATTAAGCCTAAATAGTTACAATCCCAGAAAGCTGGTTATCCGAATTAATTGGGATGGAGTGTAGTTCGGATATACGAAAATCCGGATAGCCCTATTTGACAACACGCAAAAATTAAAATACAGTACCTGTTTAAACTTTGTACTGGTTTATCAGCTGTACGCGGTCTACCGCCGCAACACGGCACGCGCGGATGACGTCACGCGCTTATCAAACGCTGCAGCCGGCTACAGGCAAGTTTAGTTTAGTTTCTAACAAGGCTCCGAGCGCAACTCTCGTAAAACACTTCTCTTCCAGACGCGGCTTCTGCATATTTTTTGGCATGCATTCATAAGATTTCGTTTAATTCAATTACCTGCGTCCATCTACAATGGACCACGATTGCATTCAAAATTAATTTTCGGGCGTTATTGCCACAAATGCATCCGCACGTGCCGATCGTAACTAACAATCCAAAATTTTAAATAAACGCATGTTCAATATCTTCAATACAGTCCATTTCTTTCTAACATACAATCCAGCCTTTCCCGCTTAGCGTTTTTGGAATAACTCACGATTATTCAAGAGCTTCCAAACCGCAACATTTTGGTCCATCCGGGCAGGATTTCATATTTTTGGGCCCAAAAACGACATCATTTTGGCCACCGGGCAGGATTTCATATGTTTGGCCCAAAAACGAAAACGTTTTTGGTCACCACGGGACGGATTGCTCATGTTTGGGTCCACAAGCGACAGCATTTCTTATACGCATCATTTCTGGACAAACCGATCTGAATTTAATCACGCCCTACGGGCATCATTCTCGTCCTGAGCGACACCATTGTTCTGAATCACGTCGCAGTCATCTCGACAAGATTCGGCCAAGCAGTAGACCAGAGACGACGGGACAATGCAGGACAACATTTGCGAGGTCATCAAAAAAGATTCCACAGCTTTAATTGATGGAGGGTACAACATGAGGCGTCGGCTGACCAGCAGAGACAGGAGGTGTAGCAGCTCCAAACGGGATCGAAGCCAGCTTCATCACGAATGGATCGACGGCCACGTGACTATAAACTTTACTTATATTTGACGTTTAATAATATTTCACTTTAGTGGTTATTTTTTAACACATTTGTATAAACAAACACCTCATTACACAATACAAATTAATAAATGGTTGGCAGCTCATTATCAGTTAAAACTTTAAAGATAAAGATATACTTTGTTACCATTTAGATTCATAATTTCAATAATTTAACTGCCAACAAAGCTTGATTAGTTAGACAGAGTAAGTTTATGTTCAAAACAACGATCGCTAGCTACCGAAACGTATTTAAACTCATTTAAAATTAAGTTTGTGGTTCACATGCTCTATGCTCAATTTCTTTCTAAATATTTTTCCTTTTATTATTTTAAATTATAATAATGGCCGATGTAAGGGCTCTAATAAAAAAACGAGGCACAATTAAGGCCTCAATATCCCGAGTAAATATCTTCGCGGATAACTTCGATTTGTTAAACAGCGATCCTCATGCGCTGAAAATAAAACTGCGTCATTTGATGGAATTATCCACCAAATATGACGAGATTCAGACACAAATCGAAGCGGAGGAAGCGGACGTTGCTTTAACGAGTGATAGAGTACAAACAGAGGACGATCTCTGTACTATAGAATGTAAATTGCAACACCTGCTGGAGCAAGCTGAGCATATGAACCAAAAACCAGTAATTAATGCTGAAGGTAAACAGCCTAAAACACCCCCCATTCAATTGGAACCAATAAAATTACCACGGTTTGAGGGTAGTATTGTTGAGTGGGAACATTATTACCATATTTTTCTTGAATTAATTCATGTCAGAGCAGATCTGACGGATATACAGAAACTTCACTATTTGCACACGTCATTACATGGCGAGGCGCTTAACGTAATAAAATCGTTGCCCATCACTCATGAGAATTACGCGGTGGCTATCGATCTGTTGAGGAATAGATATGACAGTAAGCTAAGCGAACTTTTGCACAATGGAGTTCGCCCGCAGAATGGGCCTCCAATTGGTTAAATCGCAACTGCCCATCACGGGTATAAACAACTCGCTTTCCCAGGCTGACTTCAGTACTAATGTAAGGCTACATTCACGCTATAAACCCTTCACGTTAAACGTACATTGTGCCGTATTACCCAGTATAACTAATAATTTACCGGCGGAGTCGTTCAATCTTGCCTCTTTGAATTTACCCAAGCGCATATTCTTGGCGGATCCTCATCTACATTGCTCGGCGCAAGTCGATATATTAATCGGCGCTCAATATTTTCTCCAATTAATTGAACCTATGAAATTTACGCGCGAACCACACTTTCCTATAATTCAGGGAACCAAGTTAGGATTTATTTTGGCCGGTGACTTACCATTCAACGTCGATATAACTAAAACGGTTTCTTCCTTTATGGTTTGTAAGGATCATAATCAGATTTCCTCGCAACTAAAAGAATTTTGGAAGTTGGAGGAGACCTCTAGTCGCGAAGGCCGATCTGAGGACTCGCCGTGTGAAAGGCATTTCGTGGAAACCACTAGCCGTAACCGCGATGGGAGATTCGTGGTATCCCTGCCCCGCAGATCTGATAAATTTCATTTGGGAGATTCTCTCCGCGGAGCCATACGCAGATTCCAATCGTTAGAGTTCAAGTTCAAGCAGAACCCTATCCTTTATAAGGATTATAGAGAGTTCATGAGTGACTATATAAAACTTGGCCACATGTCGCCGCTTAATGAATACGATCTGTCGCTTGACAGGTCAGAGATCTTTTATCTGCCCCATCACGCAGTCTTCAAAGACTCTAGCTTAACCACTAAATTGCGCGTGGTATTTGACGCCTCCGCTAAAACCACCAATAATTTGTCCCTTAACGATACTTTAATGGTCGGTCCTACGATCCAGCAGGATCTGTTTTCGATAATGGTTCGGTTCCGTACCCACCGATACGTACTTATTGCGGACATAGAAAAGATGTATCGCCAGATCATTGTTAATACCAAGGATTCAAACCTGCAACGCATCGTTTGGCGTGATGCGCCGCACAAGGAATTGCGACATTACGCGCTAAGGACGGTTACATACGGCACTGCTAGTGCCTCCTTCCTTGCTACACGTTGTCTGGCTCAGATAGCCTACGAAAATGAACACGACTACCCTACAACTGCTAAGGCCATAGCAAATGACTTCTACGTAGACGATCTCATAACGGGTTCGGATGATCCGAACGGCTTAGCTGAAATGAAATGCGAGATCGTGAGGTTGTTGAGTAGGTATGGTTTTTCGTTACATAAATGGTTCTCTAACAACCATAAGATTATGACCCTTCGCGCCCAAGTAACCCGTGACTTCAGCAAAGGCCAAAACGTGCGTACATTGGGAATCCAATGGAACGTTGAAAGGGATAACTTTTTATACACCGTTAGGGGTGATGATAATTCAACCGTTTTCAACAAGCGAAGCGTGTTGTCGATCATCGCCGGGATCTATGATCCTTTAGGATTGATCGCTCCCATCACATTTTACTGCAAGCATTTCGTGCAACAGTTGTGGTTGGCGGGCACAGATTGGGACGAACCCCTATCTGGATCATTGGCCAATCAATGGTTGGATTATACGCTCAATTAGTCTCCGACACTCATTTTGAGATTACGAGGTCGGTTAATAGTTCGAACAATTGCCCAATTATTTCATTACAGCTGCACGGATTCGCCGACGCTTCGGCTAAAGGTTACGCGTGTTGCATTTATGTGCGGGCGGTCTATTCGAACGGCGCCATATCATCAAACTTGTTGTGTGCTAAATCTAGGGTCGCTCCGCTGAAACAGATAACGCTACCACGACTTGAACTTTGTGCTTGTTTATTGTTGGCTCAATTAACGTCCAAGGTTTTAAACGCCATCGATTACAATTTTGACGGACTATATCTTTATTCGGATTCGATGATAGCGTTGTACTGGATACATCAGCAATCTTCCCGCTGGAAGGTATTTGTGGCCAACCGTGTCGCGGAAATACAGCGTCTTGTTAGCAGCAGGGGAATTTGGCGTCATGTAGAATCAAATGACAACCCTGCCGACGTTTTATCGCGCGGTTGCCTCCCTCGTAGTTTGCACTGTCATACTCAATGGTGGCATGGTCCCCCCTGGTTAGCTCATGATTCGGCTTCACGGCCGGTCAGCGCGCTCGACATTAATACTCCCTGTACTTTTCCCGACCTTGAGGAGGAACGTCGCAAGCAGGTTCAAACCTCACTAATTGCCGCGTCCTCAACACATAGTTATGTTGAAAATTATTCATCACTTACGAGGCTTATTCGCGTCTTCGCGTCTTCGCATATTGCCGCCGATTTTTTCGCAATTCTAGGCTCGCGGTGGTTGATAGAGACACGTCCTTTTTGTCGGCTCAAGAATTGTCTGACACGCTCTTGATTTTTGTCCGGCAATCTCGGAAGTTGCATTTCGACGTAGAAGTTATGGAACTTGAGGCACACCGGTGCCTTCCTCGCAGTAGTAAAATTCTTGCTCTTAACGCATTCCTGGATGAATCAGGCATTTTAAGAGTGGGTGGACGCTTGCAATTCTCCCCACTTAGCTATGAGAGTAAACACCAAATAATTTTGCACCCGCACTCTCATCTCACGAGATTAATAATTGAACACGAACACGTCCGTTTGTTGCACGCTGGAGTGCAATCAACTCAAGCTTCGCTTAGGCGAAAGTATTGGATCATACACGACAAATCCTATATCCGCTCAGCGATACATAAGTGTGTCACTTGTTTTCGTTTCCGGGCTAAAGGCGCGAATCAACTACTAGGTCAGTTACCCCCTTCAAGAGTCACGCCTTCAAGGCCATTCTCACAGTCGGCCGTGGATTACGCCGGTCCTGTACTTTTGCTTATTTGACTTTGTATTTCTAGTCATTTCCATACGATGCTTCCATCAGGTTAAATGTCTTACAACTTCTATTCTAGCCGCCGATAAATATTTTCACTGTTAAAGTAATAAATAACGTAAAATTATCCTTTTGAAGCACTTTATTCAGTCTTGATAAAAATGTAAGAAAAGATTTTGTAAACGATTTAAAACATTATTTTTCACTATGTTCCGTTACCTTATTTCGCTTTCTACGTTACCATAATGGTATTTACTTGTGCTATGTCGCGCCTGTACCACGTACGAAAAATGTTCCAACATGTAAGAAACTCATGTAGAAGTTTTTTTAGCTCACATCATACCGCCAATGATAAAGTTTGAAGGTGAGGTGTGGAGGCCGCAAAAGTTTATAAAGCACCAAACACGCTCTCCCATGCTCTCCCTCGCTTCCACAGCAAAACTTTTTAATTACTCTACACATACTGGTCAACACCTCAACTCTCTGACGAGCAACCTCCCTCGCTCTATTGCTTTCACAGCCCTTGTCTACTCATATTTGAGTTATAATTCCACAAAGGTAATATTAATTTCACATGAAACGAAAAATATATTGTAATGGTACATATGACACTACCTACACCAACGTACCAAAAATAATTTGAAAGCCACTACTATTAAGAATACCTACAAGGTCAAGCATACCACCATGGATAAAAAAGAGAAAGTATCATAAGTTAAACCAAGTGAAATATAATAAAGAAGGAATTACTAGTAAATGTACGAATAAATAAAATAAAGAAGACTAACGACGAGACGACTTACATACCTTACCCAATAGATCAGTGAGAAAGATCAGACAATAACAATACAAGAAGTAAGAAGAATCAGTGAGAAGGACACAATGGAAACAACAAGAAGAATCAGTGAGAAGGAAACAAGAATAACTACTTCAAGAAAGAAAAAGAAGAAACAGTGGGAAGGAAACCCATAGAAGACAACACGGAGAAGAAACTTATCAAAACAATGAGAAAGAAACAAGTGAAAACAACACCATGTATAAACTAACTAAGAGTGAGAGAGAGATCAGTGAAGAGAAGAAGAAAGATATCCAGATCAGACACAAAAAGGGAAATAAAATGAAATATAATGAACTAACATAAACCTATGAAAGAATTATTAAAAAAGAAGAAAGAAGAAATGGAATAAACAACATGATATAAATCCTTAAGCTGTAAGGTAAAATCAACATTGGCCCAAACTGATTTAATGAATACATTCCTTGTCCATGTAAAATAAACTGTAATCAATAAAGATTAATTATTATACATAAAGAATAACAAAGAGAATGAATAGTAATAGGATAAGTTCTTAGCTAAATGATGTGTAGACATAAAAAGAAGACTATCTCCAAAATATAAATAACCAGATGTACAGTGGAATTGATGTTAGAAAAAACCACTAATTATCAGTAATTAAGACAATAAAAGATAAACAAAAGGTACTATAATAACTAACAACAAATGTACCAGCATTAAATGAAAGCAACTCAATCAAATATAATGCAGAAATACAAACTAACAGCAATCCAGTGTTGTATACCTAGTATGTAACATAACCTAATCTGGGCCACCAGTTTTGGCTAAAACTGAAGAAAAACAAAGCCAAAACAATACTAAACTAAAATGTATTATAATGAGAAGTAACTAGAGAATATAAGGAACGTTTTGTATACAATATATAATGTAATAAGTAAATATAAAAGCTGTATTAATGTAATTCAATATAACTATATGCTTGTTATAGCAAAGATGCCTGATGCAACAAAATTATGTTGTAAACTTATTATAAAAGAGTATGAACTCAACTAACAACATTGAGTGAGGCAGAATACTATTCAATTGAGTAAATTCAAGGATTCTGGATACCTAAATAACAATAATAATAACAAAACTATGTTAACAACTAGCTGCAACTAATCTTAATAACATCTAAACCAAGGTAATAACCAGTATAAATGCAGAATGAACTACTGCACAATCAGAACAATGCTATCAAAACTATAATAAGAGTCATTTAAACAACAATGAGAATAATATGAAAGGAGTACTAATCATGTAATAAAGTAACTCCATGAAGTATAGTAAACATACTTAACAAACCATAGTTAAGGTAATAAAACCAGGATATAAGGAAAAAGGACGCTATCAGTAGTGACAACAACCAATGCAGTATGCATAGGCCATAATAGAATGTAATTAAATGTTAATAAGTATAATATAATTAATAAACAAAATGTATAACATTAGGCATGGGACTTGAACCTATGAAAATAGACATTGTGTAATTATTTGTAAATAATCTTAAGGGAAAAGTGAATAATACGATAAGGATACGTTATCACCATCAAAATATGGGATAAAAACAATGTATTTAAAGTATTTAAGAGCTTAATGAACATTGTGTATTTATACTAAGTGCGATTTCAGCAACCCCAAATCTGAACTATATAATGAGGGTATGCAAAATACTCGTCATTAAAAAATAGAAACGATAGGGATAATAAAAATAACGTCAGTGCAGTTATAAATAAGACATTGACTTATAAACACAATTGAGAAGTGCTGAGCCCTTGCGCGTGGGTCGGTGAACCAGAAATTCATAATCTTGGAACCAGCCTCCTGACGCGACTCTAAGCGTCTGTTTTAACGAAGCCCACCGAGTGTAAACGAATTAAAAACTATTAACCAATCAGAACCTATAAAAAATACGAAGTGAAGAATTCCGACAGATGAACCAGAGACAGTATTTCACCAGCAACGAGAGCGACTACACGCAAGTCGATCGTCCAGAAAAACGTGCTTTTGACAGCGAACAGCTGTAAACACACTCACTAACCTCAAACTTTGAGTGGAGGTTAGGACAACAGAAGAAGACAGTGCAGTATATTTTCAAGTGAACTAATACGGAGTATATGCGTATAGGAGTGAGTGCAGTGCATTTATTAAAATTAATTAATTAATTAAAGAATATTAATTAATTACAAAAGTTGTGAAAAAGTGTTAATTCTTCGAACGACCAGTTACGCAAGTATCAATGCAAATAACAATTATACTATACTTGTCAAGTAATTAATAAGTTAAAGAACGATAGTAGCGAATCGAATTAATTTGAATTAATCGATAAATTGTCCGAATTCCAAAAGGAAGGGAACTTAGAAAAGTCAGATAAACAATGATAAAATTGAACGATTTCAATAACGACAATTGTAATTATTTGTATGACTCAAATGTATTAGCATAAGAAAAGACATTGAATGATCAATGAAGGGAAAATGAACCCTGACCATTAAGAATTTAAGAATGTTTTATATTTTATTTTAATAATCGGACTTAGAGTTACACAAGAGTGTAACCTAAATGTACCAAATGAATTTAATTTACCTTTTGTTAGTTACATCCAATCTAGGAGAGTATTCAGAACCATGATACTGAATTTAAACAATTATTATCACATATTAAATCACTAAAGCAGCAAAGAAACTTAATCAACAAATTTTAAACAGACCAGGTTACATGAACCTGTATTAACCTCAATGATTAACAATGAACAGTTGTTCCTATTTTATATTATATTAAATTAACAATCAATGATTTTATGATTTATCTACTTATTATTACAGTAGTACTTTTTTATTATATATGTGTATTTCGCAGACTCAAAGAACCTACTACAATTTTTATAAAACATTATAACCTATTTGTTTACTAATGAAAAATATTCGACTTGCCAAATGCAGTCATACAATCCTGAGATTTTCAATGTTTTAGAGTCCATGTTCTATTTTAATTGTTTTACAAAAGGAAGATAAACCATTTCACTGTATCAAATATTAATTTTTCTTGAGTTGAATAAACAACCATTGTTTTATGAACATTTAAAAGTGTTGAATGTATTTTATTGTAAACAATAGAAATACAGCTTAGTGAGAAACCAGAGACGGTTGGTACAAGCAGTCAAAAGCGGACATTTAAATGGAATGATTTTTACCAACCGCACCACCCAATACATTGCTACACATTATAACTCATAGTAAATATCATGTCTATGTTATGTTTATGTTAGAGTATAGGTAGGACATTACTGATCAACTCACCATAGCTGATGATAGAAGAGTCAACGGAACTTCCAGAGAATCGAACTCAAGAAAGTGAATTTAAAAACAATTTTAAACCATATAAACCAAATTAACTAAACGACGATAAAAAGAGTAAGTGAACCGATTTATTCACTACCGGATTCAATAATAGATTGAATTGGGTGGAATAAATCACTAAGACAGAACTTAATAATAAAAACGAGCTTTCAACAATAAATATAAAGCAAACAACCAGACCCTATAATAAATATAATACAGACGATTCTAGCCCTTCTACAATATTTGCAGTAATGTTTTTTAAGTCGACAGCAAAGTATTTATTGGGTTTCACAAAATTTTTATATTTACTACTAGGTCTTTAAAGATTCAAACCTTTAAAGAATTGGTGTAACCTATTACCTTATTAATTTTGTATATTGATTAAAATTGAAAGAATCTCTTATTAATTTTGTATATTGATTAAAATTGAAAGCATCTCTTATTAAAAGTCATTTTAAGTGTAATAATTATATAAAGTGAAGTTGTAACTAACTGAAACGTACAATAATACATAAAACTAAACATACAATTAAGTTTTTTACAAGTGAATAATAATAGACGTTCACAAATGTTAGTAATCATTCATTAAAATAATTAAAACTTTTAACGTATTGTTGTAATATATATCGATCAAGCAATTTATGTAAGAACATTTAAAATTTTGCTTAAGCGCTGACAAATCACCTACAAACGCAAGCCTGAATCCAAACACAAAATTTATTACATGCTAATGTTACGTAAGTAACAGTATGATATTGTAAAACATCGGTGTTTTTTGAAGTGTAAAATGAAAATACAAATACATTTTAATTTTTAGTAGTTTAAGACTAATGCTGCGATGAAAATATAAATATTTTTAACATTTAAACGTAGGCTGTTTGGTCAATTACAAGAACAGCAAGAAACGAATTGCATGTGGATTAAACTCAAGACATGGTTATTAAATAAAACGTTTTTGATATCTAACGATAACTATTTAGAAATAGTAGTAACCCCAAGAAATTAAACAAATTTTCAAAAATCATTAGTGAATCATAAGATAAAACTTGAGCAATTTTAAGAAAAAAATAAAGAGGAATTCCTAGATTGCACGTGCACATTGCAGGCTAAATTTAACCCAGTATTTCAGATAAAATTACATCATAGTTAACAATTTAATTTTATATTGAAGATATAAAGACTTTTATAAAATAAATTACTATTGGAAATGTTTACGTATACTAGTAATGGTTGCGGTTATATTAGGTCATTACATTTCACAAACACGTATGTCATATTACGGTGCTCAATATTACAGAAAGTATAAATTTAATTTAAATCAACCGTATTCTAAGTCGTCTCATTTAAGTAGGGAAAATTAGTAAAAATTAATATGTTAAATTTTAAAGCAATAAATAAAAAATAAATTTAAGGAAACTTTAAATGGTTTCAAAGATTGATACATAAATGGCTAAAACAAATCCACATGATTATACTAGTAAAAATTGTCTGCTAAATACCACTTTCCAAGTACTACAAAAAGGCACAAGCTATTTAACTAAATTAGTAATTCATAATAAAATGAACAACAGCTTACGAGTAGGCTCTCTGTAGTATATATTTAAGAGGAAAGTCATACATAAATCAATCGAAGTTAATACACTTGCTTATAATTAATTCATTTGCTTCATAGACTTTGTGAAACCATTTAATCGCGTCCAACTTTAATATTTTTTACACAATCCGAACAATCGACAAATTTCTTTAGATATAATGGGGTAAATTAAAAAAATATTTTAGCCAGAAATAAAATTACTGTTAAGCAAAACAACGAATATTAAACACCATGCAGCAACCATATTTACACACCCATGCAGAATTGAATAAGAGAAAATGACTTTTTGATCTAATTCATTAATGTTTAATATAAAAATTTGGGAAATGACAAAAAAAGTTAAGGTTAAAAAGTCTGCTACATGAGATAAGAGATAACGTGATAAGAAATTCTATGTGACGCCATTTTTTTTCTGACAATACCGATGACAATACCGTTGTGTTAGTTTAATACAACTGCAAAATTTGAACATAATGAATTTAACGCTGTTACATCTCATCAGAAACTGAAAGCTATGACGATCTGTAGAAACTACATAAGATACAACTCAGAAGTCTATAATAATATAATTGAATACATTTCAAAATTCAAAAAGGATGGCATAAATATCCTATCTATGGATGTTTCAAGGGAAAGGTACTAAACCAAACAAATAAACAAGAAAAATTGTAGTCTGAAGGGAACCGTTTGAAAAGCAAATACTGCAGTAGATGCAAATCTGAGAATATTCAAATAGATTATAAAAGGATTATACAGCCAGTTACCCGTAGTTCATACTCAGCAGAAGCCAAGTAAATAAAGCAAGACGTCTTTTGTAAAAACGTGAAAATAGTGTTATGAGAGCAACAGCAAATAATTGTTAAGGGACTTGTCAGTAGTAACAAAAATTGGAACATTTGAAAGTACGCCTAATATTATTTTGGATTCAATATAGAAAAGAAGAATAAGCCGTATTGGGAGACTCTTGAACTCATCAAGAGAAAATTTTCCGGTTGGGGAAAGGAGCATAGGTCTATCAAAGCGTAAAGGGAAGGATGGTCCTGAACTGGCAGTATAACGCAGAAGAAGAAAAACAAGGAAAAATATAGAACAGTGTTTAGATAAAATCATATAAATTACTTGTGAAGCAGTATTCGACAATAATATCATTACATTCCTACAGACCAAATGTGTGTTACGAGCAATATATTGCTCGTATGAGCAATATTCTAGATATACCTTATTATGTGCCTTTGAAAAATCTTAGTATTATATTTTCTAATCCTCTACAACTCTGCTACAGTTACTTTCTTTAAAGTGGAAAGATTTCTCCACTTCGTCTGATTTAGGTCTGTCTGTTTCTTCTACCAGTCTTTCATAACCAATAGTAATTCTTTCTCTTCATGAATGTGGATCGCTTTCTCCAACTTAATCAATTATTTCTTTTGTGTTCTGCCATTTACACATAAACGTTTAAAGGTTCATCTTCCGAAGTCAACCCGACCGTTTCTGCTTTAGTCAATATAAGTTGCTTAATCAGAAACTTAAACGCTTCTGTCATCCCACCTTTGCAGATTTGTTACAAGGACAGATTAATCGATGAGTCTGTAGAAACTAGTATCTTCATTACAAAAGAAAAAAATAATTTTTAATGTTCAAACATATGACAAGAGTGGAAAGTACATAAACTGGTAGATAATATTTGTGTTTTTATTGGGGTTGAGAAATTTACTGGCGATGACCAGTGTGTCTCCAGTTATGTACACACACGCGCGCGCGCACACACACAACGATCTGTCTCATAGACTAGAAAACACATGAGACATCGTTTATCACTGCAGCACTGACATACTCATCTCAAGTTTTTCTCTTTCATTGTTGTACATGGATTTAGGACGTGCTAGATTCTATACACTTTATAAACTACATAAAACGTTAGCCGCCACACAAGATTTAAACTTTATTCTGCTATACATTTCGTTACATTATACATCACTTAAATTAAAGTAAACAGTTTAACTGATAACGTTATAATATTTGTAGAGTTAACGATTTGTATAATTAAGCCTAAATAGTTACAATCCCAGAAAGCTGGTTATCCGAATTAATTGGGATGGAGTGTAGTTCGGATATACGAAAATCCGGATAGCCCTATTTGACAACACGCAAAAATTAAAATACAGTACCTGTTTAAACTTTGTACTGGTTTATCAGCTGTACGCGGTCTTCCGCCGCAACACGGCACGCGCGGATGACGTCACGCGCTTATCAAACGCTGCAGCCGGCTACAGGCAAGTTTAGTTTAGTTTCTAACAAGGCTCCGAGCGCAACTCTCGTAAAACACTTCTCTTCCAGACGCGGCTTCTGCATATTTTTTGGCATGCATTCATAAGATTTCGTTTAATTCAATTACCTGCGTCCATCTACAATGGACCACGATTGCATTCAAAATTAATTTTCGGGCGTTATTGCCACAAATGCATCCGCACGTGCCGATCGTAACTAACAATCCAAATTTTTAAATAAACGCATGTTCAATATCTTCAATACAGTCCATTTCTTTCTAACATACAATCCAGCCTTTCCCGCTTAGCGTTTTTGGAATAACTTACGATTATTCAAGAGCTTCCAAACCGCAACATTTTGGTCCATCCGGGCAGGATTTCATATTTTTGGGCCCAAAAACGACATCATTTTGGCCACCGGGGAGGATTTCATATGTTTGGCCCAAAAACGAAAACGTTTTTGGTCACCACGGGACGGATTGCTCATGTTTGGGTCCACAAGCGACAGCATTTCTTATACGCATCATTTCTGGACAAACCGATCTGAATTTAATCACGCCCTACGGGCATCATTCTCGTCCTGAGCGACACCATTGTTCTGAATCACGTCGCAGTCATCTCGACAAGATTCGGCCAAGCAGTAGACCAGAGACGACGGGACAAAGCAGGACAACATTTGCGAGGTCATCAAAAAAGATTCCACAGCTTTAATTGATGGAGGGTACAACATGAGGCGTCGGCTGACCAGCAGAGACAGGAGGTGTAGCAGCTCCAAACGGGATCGAAGCCATCTTCATCACGAATGGATCGACGGCCACGTGACTATAAACTTTACTTATATTTGACGTTTAATAATATTTCACTTTAGTGGTTATTTTTTAACACATTTGTATAAACAAACACCTCATTACACAATACAAATTAATAAATGGTTGGCAGCTCATTATCAGTTAAAACTTTAAAGATAAAGATATACTTTGTTACCATTTAACTATCTATTTTCTCATTGGTTTGTTTGTTTTGTTCCTCCTGTTTCCTAAAGTTCTCCTTATTTTCCTCATTGGTTTGTTTGTTTTGTTCCTTCAAAGTTTCGTTTTGTTTCTTTGAACTTTCCTCCTGTTTCCTAAAATTTTCCTTAATTTCCTCATTATTTAGTTTATTGCTTTCCTTAATACTAATAATGGCCGATGTAAGGGCTCTAATAAAAAAACGAGGCACAATTAAGGCCTCAATATCCCGAGTAAATATCTTCGCGGATAACTTCGATTTGTTAAACAGCGATCCTCATGCGCTGAAAATAAAACTGCGTCATTTGATGGAATTATCCACCAAATATGACGAGATTCAGACACAAATCGAAGCGGAGGAAGCGGACGTTGCTTTAACGAGTGATAGAGTACAAACGGAGGACGATCTCTGTACTATAGAATGTAAATTGCAACACCTGCTGGAGCAAGCTGAGCATATGAACCAAAAACCAGTAATTAATGCTGAAGGTAAACAGCCTAAAACACCCCCCATTCAATTGGAACCAATAAAATTACCACGGTTTGAGGGTAGTATTGTTGAGTGGCAACATTATTACCATATTTTTCTTGAATTAATTCATGTCAGAGCAGATCTGACGGATATACAGAAACTTCACTATTTGCACACGTCATTACATGGCGAGGCGCTTAACGTAATAAAATCGTTGCCCATCACTCATGAGAATTACGCGGTGGCTATCGATCTGTTGAGGAATAGATATGACAGTAAGCTAAGCGAACTTTTGCACAATGGAGTTCGCCCGCAGAATGGGCCTCCAATTGGTTAAATCGCAACTGCCCATCACGGGTATAAACAACTCGCTTTCCCAGGCTGACTTCAGTACTAATGTAAGGCTACATTCACGCTATAAACCCTTCACGTTAAACGTACATTGTGCCGTATTACCCAGTATAACTAATAATTTACCGGCGGAGTCGTTCAATCTTGCCTCTTTGAATTTACCCAAGCGCATATTCTTGGCGGATCCTCATCTACATTGCTCGGCGCAAGTCGATATATTAATCGGCGCTCAATATTTTCTCCAATTAATTGAACCTATGAAATTTACGCGCGAACCGCACTTTCCTATAATTCAGGGAACCAAGTTAGGATTTATTTTGGCCGGTGACTTACCATTCAACGTCGATATAACTAAAACGGTTTCTTCCTTTATGGTTTGTAAGGATCATAATCAGATTTCCTCGCAACTAAAAGAATTTTGGAAGTTGGAGGAGACCTCTAGTCGCGAAGGCCGATCTGAGGACTCGCCGTGTGAAAGGCATTTCGTGGAAACCACTAGCCGTAACCGCGATGGGAGATTCGTGGTATCCCTGCCCCGCAGATCTGATAAATTTCATTTGGGAGATTCTCTCCGCGGAGCCATACGCAGATTCCAATCGTTAGAGTTCAAGTTCAAGCAGAACCCTATCCTTTATAAGGATTATAGAGAGTTCATGAGTGACTATATAAAACTTGGCCACATGTCGCCGCTTAATGAATACGATCTGTCGCTTGACAGGTCAGAGATCTTTTATCTGCCCCATCACGCAGTCTTCAAAGACTCTAGCTTAACCACTAAATTGCGCGTGGTATTTGACGCCTCCGCTAAAACCACCAATAATTTGTCCCTTAACGATACTTTAATGGTCGGTCCTACGATCCAGCAGGATCTGTTTTCGATAATGGTTCGGTTCCGTACCCACCGATACGTACTTATTGCGGACATAGAAAAGATGTATCGCCAGATCATTGTTAATACCAAGGATTCAAACCTGCAACGCATCGTTTGGCGTGATGCGCCGCACAAGGAATTGCGACATTACGCGCTAAGGACGGTTACATACGGCACTGCTAGTGCCTCCTTCCTTGCTACACGTTGTCTGGCTCAGATAGCCTACGAAAATGAACACGACTACCCTACAACTGCTAAGGCCATAGCAAATGACTTCTACGTAGACGATCTCATAACGGGTTCGGATGATCCGAACGGCTTAGCTGAAATGAAATGCGAGATCGTGAGGTTGTTGAGTAGGTATGGTTTTTCGTTACATAAATGGTTCTCTAACAACCATAAGATTATGACCCTTCGCGCCCAAGTAACCCGTGACTTCAGCAAAGGCCAAAACGTGCGTACATTGGGAATCCAATGGAACGTTGAAAGGGATAACTTTTTATACACCGTTAGGGGTGATGATAATTCAACCGTTTTCAACAAGCGAAGCGTGTTGTCGATCATCGCCGGGATCTATGATCCTTTAGGATTGATCGCTCCCATCACATTTTACTGCAAGCATTTCGTGCAACAGTTGTGGTTGGCGGGCACAGATTGGGACGAACCCCTATCTGGATCATTGGCCAATCAATGGTTGGATTATACGCTCAATTAGTCTCCGACACTCATTTTGAGATTACGAGGTCGGTTAATAGTTCGAACAATTACCCAATTAGTTCATTACAGCTGCACGGATTCGCCGACGCTTCGGCTAAAGGTTACGCGTGTTGCATTTATGTGCGGGCGGTCTATTCGAACGGCGCCATATCATCAAACTTGTTGTGTGCTAAATCTAGGGTCGCTCCGCTGAAACAGATAACGCTACCACGACTTGAACTTTGTGCTTGTTTATTGTTGGCTCAATTAACGTCCAAGGTTTTAAACGCCATCGATTACAATTTTGACGGACTATATCTTTATTCGGATTCGATGATAGCGTTGTACTGGATACATCAGCAATCTTCCCGCTGGAAGGTATTTGTGGCCAACCGTGTCGCGGAAATACAGCGTCTTGTTAGCAGCAGGGGAATTTGGCGTCATGTAGAATCAAATGACAACCCTGCCGACGTTTTATCGCGCGGTTGCCTCCCTCGTAGTTTGCACTGTCATACTCAATGGTGGCATGGTCCCCCCTGGTTAGCTCATGATTCGGCTTCACGGCCGGTCAGCGCGCTCGACATTAATACTCCCTGTACTTTTCCCGACCTTGAGGAGGAACGTCGCAAGCAGGTTCAAACCTCACTAATTGCCGCGTCCTCAACACATAGTTATGTTGAAAATTATTCATCACTTACGAGGCTTATTCGCGTCTTCGCGTCTTCGCATATTGCCGCCGATTTTTTCGCAATTCTAGGCTCGCGGTGGTTGATAGAGACACGTCCTTTTTGTAGGCTCAAGAATTGTCTGACACGCTCTTGATTTTTGTCCGGCAATCTCGGAAGTTGCATTTCGACGTAGAAGTTATGGAACTTGAGGCACACCGGTGCCTTCCTCGCAGTAGTAAAATTCTTGCTCTTAACGCATTCCTGGATGAATCAGGCATTTTAAGAGTGGGTGGACGCTTGCAATTCTCCCCACTTAGCTATGAGAGTAAACACCAAATAATTTTGCACCCGCACTCTCATCTCACGAGATTAATAATTGAACACGAAC
Organism: Magicicada septendecula; assembly: GCA_034769895.1. Lineage (NCBI taxonomy): Eukaryota > Metazoa > Arthropoda > Insecta > Hemiptera > Cicadidae > Magicicada > Magicicada septendecula. The sequence continues at coordinate 282,481,930 of CM068371.1, forward strand.
ACGTCCGTTTGTTGCACGCTGGAGTGCAATCAACTCAAGCTTCGCTTAGGCGAAAGTATTGGATCATACACGACAAATCCTATATCCGCTCAGCGATACATAAGTGTGTCACTTGTTTTCGTTTCCGGGCTAAAGGCGCGAATCAACTACTAGGTCAGTTACCCCCTTCAAGAGTCACGCCTTCAAGGCCATTCTCACAGTCGGCCGTGGATTACGCCGGTCCTGTACTTTTGCTTATTTGACTTTGTATTTCTAGTCATTTCCATACGATGCTTCCATCAGGTTAAATGTCTTACAACTTCTATTCTAGCCGCCGATAAATATTTTCACTGTTAAAGTAATAAATAACGTAAAATTATCCTTTTGAAGCACTTTATTCAGTTTTGATAAAAATGTAAGAAAAGATTTTGTAAACGATTTAAAACATTATTTTTCACTATGTTCCGTTACCTTATTTCGCTTTCTACGTTACCATAATGGTATTTACTTGTGCTATGTCGCGCCTGTACCACGTACGAAAAATGTTCCAACATGTAAGAAACTCATGTAGAAGTTTTTTTAGCTCACATCATACCGCCAATGATAAAGTTTGAAGGTGAGGTGTGGAGGCCGCAAAAGTTTATAAAGCACCAAACACGCTCTCCCATGCTCTCCCTCGCTTCCACAGCAAAACTTTTTAATTACTCTACACATACTGGTCAACACCTCAACTCTCTGACGAGCAACCTCCCTCGCTCTATTGCTTTCACAGCCCTTGTCTACTCATATTTGAGTTATAATTCCACAAAGGTAATATTAATTTCACATGAAACGAAAAATATATTGTAATGGTACATATGACACTACCTACACCAACGTACCAAAAATAATTTGAAAGCCACTACTATTAAGAATACCTACAAGGTCAAGCATACCACCATGGATAAAAAAGAGAAAGTATCATAAGTTAAACCAAGTGAAATATAATAAAGAAGGAATTACTAGTAAATGTACGAATAAATAAAATAAAGAAGACTAACGACGAGACGACTTACATACCTTACCCAATAGATCAGTGAGAAAGATCAGACAATAACAATACAAGAAGTAAGAAGAATCAGTGAGAAGGACACAATGGAAACAACAAGAAGAATCAGTGAGAAGGAAACAAGAATAACTACTTCAAGAAAGAAAAAGAAGAAACAGTGGGAAGGAAACCCATAGAAGACAACACGGAGAAGAAACTTATCAAAACAATGAGAAAGAAACAAGTGAAAACAACACCATGTATAAACTAACTAAGAGTGAGAGAGAGATCAGTGAAGAGAAGAAGAAAGATATCCAGATCAGACACAAAAAGGGAAATAAAATGAAATATAATGAACTAACATAAACCTATGAAAGAATTATTAAAAAAGAAGAAAGAAGAAATGGAATAAACAACATGATATAAATCCTTAAGCTGTAAGGTAAAATCAACATTGGCCCAAACTGATTTAATGAATACATTCCTTGTCCATGTAAAATAAACTGTAATCAATAAAGATTAATTATTATACATAAAGAATAACAAAGAGAATGAATAGTAATAGGATAAGTTCTTAGCTAAATGATGTGTAGACATAAAAAGAAGACTATCTCCAAAATATAAATAACCAGATGTACAGTGGAATTGATGTTAGAAAAAACCACTAATTATCAGTAATTAAGACAATAAAAGATAAACAAAAGGTACTATAATAACTAACAACAAATGTACCAGCATTAAATGAAAGCAACTCAATCAAATATAATGCAGAAATACAAACTAACAGCAATCCAGTGTTGTATACCTAGTATGTAACATAACCTAATCTGGGCCACCAGTTTTGACTAAAACTGAAGAAAAACAAAGCCAAAACAATACTAAACTAAAATGTATTATAATGAGAAGTAACTAGAGAATATAAGGAACGTTTTGTATACAATATATAATGTAATAAGTAAATATAAAAGCTGTATTAATGTAATTCAATATAACTATATGCTTGTTATAGCAAAGATGCCTGATGCAACAAAATTATGTTGTAAACTTATTATAAAAGAGTATGAACTCAACTAACAACATTGAGTGAGGCAGAATACTATTCAATTGAGTAAATTCAAGGATTCTGGATACCTAAATAACAATAATAATAACAAAACTATGTTAACAACTAGCTGCAACTAATCTTAATAACATCTAAACCAAGGTAATAACCAGTATAAATGCAGAATGAACTACTGCACAATCAGAACAATGCTATCAAAACTATAATAAGAGTCATTTAAACAACAATGAGAATAATATGAAAGGAGTACTAATCATGTAATAAAGTAACTCCATGAAGTATAGTAAACATACTTAACAAACCATAGTTAAGGTAATAAAACCAGGATATAAGGAAAAAGGACGCTATCAGTAGTGACAACAACCAATGCAGTATGCATAGGCCATAATAGAATGTAATTAAATGTTAATAAGTATAATATAATTAATAAACAAAATGTATAACATTAGGCATGGGACTTGAACCTATGAAAATAGACATTGTGTAATTATTTGTAAATAATCTTAAGGGAAAAGTGAATAATACGATAAGGATACGTTATCACCATCAAAATATGGGATAAAAACAATGTATTTAAAGTATTTAAGAGCTTAATGAACATTGTGTATTTATACTAAGTGCGATTTCAGCAACCCCAAATCTGAACTATATAATGAGGGTATGCAAAATACTCGTCATTAAAAAATAGAAACGATAGGGATAATAAAAATAACGTCAGTGCAGTTATAAATAAGACATTGACTTATAAACACAATTGAGAAGTGCTGAGCCCTTGCGCGTGGGTCGGTGAACCAGAAATTCATAATCTTGGAACCAGCCTCCTGACGCGACTCTAAGCGTCTGTTTTAACGAAGCCCACCGAGTGTAAACGAATTAAAAACTATTAACCAATCAGAACCTATAAAAAATACGAAGTGAAGAATTCCGACAGATGAACCAGAGACAGTATTTCACCAGCAACGAGAGCGACTACACGCAAGTCGATCGTCCAGAAAAACGTGCTTTTGACAGCGAACAGCTGTAAACACACTCACTAACCTCAAACTTTGAGTGGAGGTTAGGACAACAGAAGAAGACAGTGCAGTATATTTTCAAGTGAACTAATACGGAGTATATGCGTATAGGAGTGAGTGCAGTGCATTTATTAAAATTAATTAATTAATTAAAGAATATTAATTAATTACAAAAGTTGTGAAAAAGTGTTAATTCTTCGAACGACCAGTTACGCAAGTATCAATGCAAATAACAATTATACTATACTTGTCAAGTAATTAATAAGTTAAAGAACGATAGTAGCGAATCGAATTAATTTGAATTAATCGATAAATTGTCCGAATTCCAAAAGGAAGGGAACTTAGAAAAGTCAGATAAACAATGATAAAATTGAACGATTTCAATAACGACAATTGTAATTATTTGTATGACTCAAATGTATTAGCATAAGAAAAGACATTGAATGATCAATGAAGGGAAAATGAACCCTGACCATTAAGAATTTAAGAATGTTTTATATTTTATTTTAATAATCGGACTTAGAGTTACACAAGAGTGTAACCTAAATGTACCAAATGAATTTAATTTACCTTTTGTTAGTTACATCCAATCTAGGAGAGTATTCAGAACCATGATACTGAATTTAAACAATTATTATCACATATTAAATCACTAAAGCAGCAAAGAAACTTAATCAACAAATTTTAAACAGACCAGGTTACATGAACCTGTATTAACCTCAATGATTAACAATGAACAGTTGTTCCTATTTTATATTATATTAAATTAACAATCAATGATTTTATGATTTATCTACTTATTATTACAGTAGTACTTTTTTATTATATATGTGTATTTCGCAGACTCAAAGAACCTACTACAATTTTTATAAAACATTATAACCTATTTGTTTACTAATGAAAAATATTCGACTTGCCAAATGCAGTCATACAATCCTGAGATTTTCAATGTTTTAGAGTCCATGTTCTATTTTAATTGTTTTACAAAAGGAAGATAAACCATTTCACTGTATCAAATATTAATTTTTCTTGAGTTGAATAAACAACCATTGTTTTATGAACATTTAAAAGTGTTGAATGTATTTTATTGTAAACAATAGAAATACAGCTTAGTGAGAAACCAGAGACGGTTGGTACAAGCAGTCAAAAGCGGACATTTAAATGGAATGATTTTTACCAACCGCACCACCCAATACATTGCTACACATTATAACTCATAGTAAATATCATGTCTATGTTATGTTTATGTTAGAGTATAGGTAGGACATTACTGATCAACTCACCATAGCTGATGATAGAAGAGTCAACGGAACTTCCAGAGAATCGAACTCAAGAAAGTGAATTTAAAAACAATTTTAAACCATATAAACCAAATTAACTAAACGACGATAAAAAGAGTAAGTGAACCGATTTATTCACTACCGGATTCAATAATAGATTGAATTGGGTGGAATAAATCACTAAGACAGAACTTAATAATAAAAACGAGCTTTCAACAATAAATATAAAGCAAACAACCAGACCCTATAATAAATATAATACAGACGATTCTAGCCCTTCTACAATATTTGCAGTAATGTTTTTTAAGTCGACAGCAAACTATTTATTGGGTTTCACAAAATTTTTATATTTACTACTAGGTCTTTAAAGATTCAAACCTTTAAAGAATTGGTGTAACCTATTACCTTATTAATTTTGTATATTGATTAAAATTGAAAGCATCTCTTATTAAAAGTCATTTTAAGTGTAATAATTATATAAAGTGAAGTTGTAACTAACTGAAACGTACAATAATACATAAAACTAAACATACAATTAAGTTTTTTACAAGTGAATAATAATAGACGTTCACAAATGTTAGTAATCATTCATTAAAATAATTAAAACTTTTAACGTATTGTTGTAATATATATCGATCAAGCAATTTATGTAAGAACATTTAAAATTTTGCTTAAGCGCTGACAAATCACCTACAAACGCAAGCCTGAATCCAAACACAAAATTTATTACATGCTAATGTTACGTAAGTAACAGTATGATATTGTAAAACATCGGTGTTTTTTGAAGTGTAAAATGAAAATACAAATACATTTTAATTTTTAGTAGTTTAAGACTAATGCTGCGATGAAAATATAAATATTTTTAACATTTAAACGTAGGCTGTTTGGTCAATTACAAGAACAGCAAGAAACGAATTGCATGTGGATTAAACTCAAGACATGGTTATTAAATAAAACGTTTTTGATATCTAACGATAACTATTTAGAAATAGTAGTAACCCCAAGAAATTAAACAAATTTTCAAAAATCATTAGTGAATCATAAGATAAAACTTGAGCAATTTTAAGAAAAAAATAAAGAGGAATTCCTAGATTGCACGTGCACATTGCAGGCTAAATTTAACCCAGTATTTCAGATAAAATTACATCATAGTTAACAATTTAATTTTATATTGAAGATATAAAGACTTTTATAAAATAAATTACTATTGGAAATGTTTACGTATACTAGTAATGGTTGCGGTTATATTAGGTCATTACATTTCACAAACACGTATGTCATATTACGGTGCTCAATATTACAGAAAGTATAAATTTAATTTAAATCAACCGTATTCTAAGTCGTCTCATTTAAGTAGGGAAAATTAGTAAAAATTAATATGTTAAATTTTAAAGCAATAAATAAAAAATAAATTTAAGGAAACTTTAAATGGTTTCAAAGATTGATACATACATGGCTAAAACAAATCCACATGATTATACTAGTAAAAATTGTCTGCTAAATACCACTTTCCAAGTACTACAAAAAGGCACAAGCTATTTAACTAAATTAGTAATTCATAATAAAATGAACAACAGCTTACGAGTAGGCTCTCTGTAGTATATATTTAAGAGGAAAGTCATACATAAATCAATCGAAGTTAATACACTTGCTTATAATTAATTCATTTGCTTCATAGACTTTGTGAAACCATTTAATCGCGTCCAACTTTAATATTTTTTACACAATCCGAACAATCGACAAATTTCTTTAGATATAATGGGGTAAATTAAAAAAATATTTTAGCCAGAAATAAAATTACTGTTAAGCAAAACAACGAATATTAAACACCATGCAGCAACCATATTTACACACCCATGCAGAATTGAATAAGAGAAAATGACTTTTTGATCTAATTCATTAATGTTTAATATAAAAATTTGGGAAATGACAAAAAAAGTTAAGGTTAAAAAGTCTGCTACATGAGATAAGAGATAACGTGATAAGAAATTCTATGTGACGCCATTTTTTTTCTGACAATACCGATGACAATACCGTTGTGTTAGTTTAATACAACTGCAAAATTTGAACATAATGAATTTAACGCTGTTACATCTCATCAGAAACTGAAAGCTATGACGATCTGTAGAAACTACATAAGATACAACTCAGAAGTCTATAATAATATAATTGAATACATTTCAAAATTCAAAAAGGATGGCATAAATATCCTATCTATGGATGTTTCAAGGGAAAGGTACTAAACCAAACAAATAAACAAGAAAAATTGTAGTCTGAAGGGAACCGTTTGAAAAGCAAATACTGCAGTAGATGCAAATCTGAGAATATTCAAATAGATTATAAAAGGATTATACAGCCAGTTACCCGTAGTTCATACTCAGCAGAAGCCAAGTAAATAAAGCAAGACGTCTTTTGTAAAAACGTGAAAATAGTGTTATGAGAGCAACAGCAAATAATTGTTAAGGGACTTGTCAGTAGTAACAAAAATTGGAACATTTGAAAGTACGCCTAATATTATTTTGGATTCAATATAGAAAAGAAGAATAAGCCGTATTGGGAGACTCTTGAACTCATCAAGAGAAAATTTTCCGGTTGGGGAAAGGAGCATAGGTCTATCAAAGCGTAAAGGGAAGGATGGTCCTGAACTGGCAGTATAACGCAGAAGAAGAAAAACAAGGAAAAATATAGAACAGTGTTTAGATAAAATCATATAAATTACTTGTGAAGCAGTATTCGACAATAATATCATTACATTCCTACAGACCAAATGTGTGTTACGAGCAATATATTGCTCGTATGAGCAATATTCTAGATATACCTTATTATGTGCCTTTGAAAAATCTTAGTATTATATTTTCTAATCCTCTACAACTCTGCTACAGTTACTTTCTTTAAAGTGGAAAGATTTCTCCACTTCGTCTGATTTAGGTCGGTCTGTTTCTTCTACCAGTCTTTCATAACCAATAGTAATTCTTTCTCTTCATGAATGTGGATCGCTTTCTCCAACTTAATCAATTATTTCTTTTGTGTTCTGCCATTTACACATAAACGTTTAAAGGTTCATCTTCCGAAGTCAACCCGACCGTTTCTGCTTTAGTCAATATAAGTTGCTTAATCAGAAACTTAAACGCTTCTGTCATCCCACCTTTGCAGATTTGTTACAAGGACAGATTAATCGATGAGTCTGTAGAAACTAGTATCTTCATTACAAAAGAAAAAAATAATTTTTAATGTTCAAACATATGACAAGAGTGGAAAGTACATAAACTGGTAGATAATATTTGTGTTTTTATTGGGGTTGAGAAATTTACTGGCGATGACCAGTGTGTCTCCAGTTATGTACACACACGCGCGCGCGCACACACACAACGATCTGTCTCATAGACTAGAAAACACATGAGACATCGTTTATCACTGCAGCACTGACATACTCATCTCAAGTTTTTCTCTTTCATTGTTGTACATGGATTTAGGACGTGCTAGATTCTATACACTTTATAAACTACATAAAACGTTAGCCGCCACACAAGATTTAAACTTTATTCTGCTATACATTTCGTTACATTATACATCACTTAAATTAAAGTAAACAGTTTAACTGATAACGTTATAATATTTGTAGAGTTAACGATTTGTATAATTAAGCCTAAATAGTTACAATCCCAGAAAGCTGGTTATCCGAATTAATTGGGATGGAGTGTAGTTCGGATATACGAAAATCCGGATAGCCCTATTTGACAACACGCAAAAATTAAAATACAGTACCTGTTTAAACTTTGTACTGGTTTATCAGCTGTACGCGGTCTTCCGCCGCAACACGGCACGCGCGGATGACGTCACGCGCTTATCAAACGCTGCAGCCGGCTACAGGCAAGTTTAGTTTAGTTTCTAACAAGGCTCCGAGCGCAACTCTCGTAAAACACTTCTCTTCCAGACGCGGCTTCTGCATATTTTTTGGCATGCATTCATAAGATTTCGTTTAATTCAATTACCTGCGTCCATCTACAATGGACCACGATTGCATTCAAAATTAATTTTCGGGCGTTATTGCCACAAATGCATCCGCACGTGCCGATCGTAACTAACAATCCAAATTTTTAAATAAACGCATGTTCAATATCTTCAATACAGTCCATTTCTTTCTAACATACAATCCAGCCTTTCCCGCTTAGCGTTTTTGGAATAACTTACGATTATTCAAGAGCTTCCAAACCGCAACATTTTGGTCCATCCGGGCAGGATTTCATATTTTTGGGCCCAAAAACGACATCATTTTGGCCACCGGGGAGGATTTCATATGTTTGGCCCAAAAACGAAAACGTTTTTGGTCACCACGGGACGGATTGCTCATGTTTGGGTCCACAAGCGACAGCATTTCTTATACGCATCATTTCTGGACAAACCGATCTGAATTTAATCACGCCCTACGGGCATCATTCTCGTCCTGAGCGACACCATTGTTCTGAATCACGTCGCAGTCATCTCGACAAGATTCGGCCAAGCAGTAGACCAGAGACGACGGGACAAAGCAGGACAACATTTGCGAGGTCATCAAAAAAGATTCCACAGCTTTAATTGATGGAGGGTACAACATGAGGCGTCGGCTGACCAGCAGAGACAGGAGGTGTAGCAGCTCCAAACGGGATCGAAGCCATCTTCATCACGAATGGATCGACGGCCACGTGACTATAAACTTTACTTATATTTGACGTTTAATAATATTTCACTTTAGTGGTTATTTTTTAACACATTTGTATAAACAAACACCTCATTACACAATACAAATTAATAAATGGTTGGCAGCTCATTATCAGTTAAAACTTTAAAGATAAAGATATACTTTGTTACCATTTAGATTCATAATTTCAATAATTTAACTGCCAACAAAGCTTGATTAGTTAGACAGAGTAAGTTTATGTTCAAAATAACGATCGCTAGCTACCGAAACGAATTTAAACTCATTTAAAATTAAGTTTGTGGTTCACATGCTCTATGCTCAATTTCTTTCTAAATATTTTTCCTTTTATTATTTTAAATTATAATAATGGCCGATGTAAGGGCTCTAATAAAAAAACGAGGCACAATTAAGGCCTCAATATCCCGAGTAAATATCTTCGCGGATAACTTCGATTTGTTAAACAGCGATCCTCATGCGCTGAAAATAAAACTGCGTCATTTGATGGAATTATCCACCAAATATGACGAGATTCAGACACAAATCGAAGCGGAGGAAGCGGACGTTGCTTTAACGAGTGATAGAGTACAAACGGAGGACGATCTCTGTACTATAGAATGTAAATTGCAACACCTGCTGGAGCAAGCTGAGCATATGAACCAAAAACCAGTAATTAATGCTGAAGGTAAACAGCCTAAAACACCCCCCATTCAATTGGAACCAATAAAATTACCACGGTTTGAGGGTAGTATTGTTGAGTGGCAACATTATTACCATATTTTTCTTGAATTAATTCATGTCAGAGCAGATCTGACGGATATACAGAAACTTCACTATTTGCACACGTCATTACATGGCGAGGCGCTTAACGTAATAAAATCGTTGCCCATCACTCATGAGAATTACGCGGTGGCTATCGATCTGTTGAGGAATAGATATGACAGTAAGCTAAGCGAACTTTTGCACAATGGAGTTCGCCCGCAGAATGGGCCTCCAATTGGTTAAATCGCAACTGCCCATCACGGGTATAAACAACTCGCTTTCCCAGGCTGACTTCAGTACTAATGTAAGGCTACATTCACGCTATAAACCCTTCACGTTAAACGTACATTGTGCCGTATTACCCAGTATAACTAATAATTTACCGGCGGAGTCGTTCAATCTTGCCTCTTTGAATTTACCCAAGCGCATATTCTTGGCGGATCCTCATCTACATTGCTCGGCGCAAGTCGATATATTAATCGGCGCTCAATATTTTCTCCAATTAATTGAACCTATGAAATTTACGCGCGAACCGCACTTTCCTATAATTCAGGGAACCAAGTTAGGATTTATTTTGGCCGGTGACTTACCATTCAACGTCGATATAACTAAAACGGTTTCTTCCTTTATGGTTTGTAAGGATCATAATCAGATTTCCTCGCAACTAAAAGAATTTTGGAAGTTGGAGGAGACCTCTAGTCGCGAAGGCCGATCTGAGGACTCGCCGTGTGAAAGGCATTTCGTGGAAACCACTAGCCGTAACCGCGATGGGAGATTCGTGGTATCCCTGCCCCGCAGATCTGATAAATTTCATTTGGGAGATTCTCTCCGCGGAGCCATACGCAGATTCCAATCGTTAGAGTTCAAGTTCAAGCAGAACCCTATCCTTTATAAGGATTATAGAGAGTTCATGAGTGACTATATAAAACTTGGCCACATGTCGCCGCTTAATGAATACGATCTGTCGCTTGACAGGTCAGAGATCTTTTATCTGCCCCATCACGCAGTCTTCAAAGACTCTAGCTTAACCACTAAATTGCGCGTGGTATTTGACGCCTCCGCTAAAACCACCAATAATTTGTCCCTTAACGATACTTTAATGGTCGGTCCTACGATCCAGCAGGATCTGTTTTCGATAATGGTTCGGTTCCGTACCCACCGATACGTACTTATTGCGGACATAGAAAAGATGTATCGCCAGATCATTGTTAATACCAAGGATTCAAACCTGCAACGCATCGTTTGGCGTGATGCGCCGCACAAGGAATTGCGACATTACGCGCTAAGGACGGTTACATACGGCACTGCTAGTGCCTCCTTCCTTGCTACACGTTGTCTGGCTCAGATAGCCTACGAAAATGAACACGACTACCCTACAACTGCTAAGGCCATAGCAAATGACTTCTACGTAGACGATCTCATAACGGGTTCGGATGATCCGAACGGCTTAGCTGAAATGAAATGCGAGATCGTGAGGTTGTTGAGTAGGTATGGTTTTTCGTTACATAAATGGTTCTCTAACAACCATAAGATTATGACCCTTCGCGCCCAAGTAACCCGTGACTTCAGCAAAGGCCAAAACGTGCGTACATTGGGAATCCAATGGAACGTTGAAAGGGATAACTTTTTATACACCGTTAGGGGTGATGATAATTCAACCGTTTTCAACAAGCGAAGCGTGTTGTCGATCATCGCCGGGATCTATGATCCTTTAGGATTGATCGCTCCCATCACATTTTACTGCAAGCATTTCGTGCAACAGTTGTGGTTGGCGGGCACAGATTGGGACGAACCCCTATCTGGATCATTGGCCAATCAATGGTTGGATTATACGCTCAATTAGTCTCCGACACTCATTTTGAGATTACGAGGTCGGTTAATAGTTCGAACAATTGCCCAATTATTTCATTACAGCTGCACGGATTCGCCGACGCTTCGGCTAAAGGTTACGCGTGTTGCATTTATGTGCGGGCGGTCTATTCGAACGGCGCCATATCATCAAACTTGTTGTGTGCTAAATCTAGGGTCGCTCCGCTGAAACAGATAACGCTACCACGACTTGAACTTTGTGCTTGTTTATTGTTGGCTCAATTAACGTCCAAGGTTTTAAACGCCATCGATTACAATTTTGACGGACTATATCTTTATTCGGATTCGATGATAGCGTTGTACTGGATACATCAGCAATCTTCCCGCTGGAAGGTATTTGTGGCCAACCGTGTCGCGGAAATACAGCGTCTTGTTAGCAGCAGGGGAATTTGGCGTCATGTAGAATCAAATGACAACCCTGCCGACGTTTTATCGCGCGGTTGCCTCCCTCGTAGTTTGCACTGTCATACTCAATGGTGGCATGGTCCCCCCTGGTTAGCTCATGATTCGGCTTCACGGCCGGTCAGCGCGCTCGACATTAATACTCCCTGTACTTTTCCCGACCTTGAGGAGGAACGTCGCAAGCAGGTTCAAACCTCACTAATTGCCGCGTCCTCAACACATAGTTATGTTGAAAATTATTCATCACTTACGAGGCTTATTCGCGTCTTCGCGTCTTCGCATATTGCCGCCGATTTTTTCGCAATTCTAGGCTCGCGGTGGTTGATAGAGACACGTCCTTTTTGTAGGCTCAAGAATTGTCTGACACGCTCTTGATTTTTGTCCGGCAATCTCGGAAGTTGCATTTCGACGTAGAAGTTATGGAACTTGAGGCACACCGGTGCCTTCCTCGCAGTAGTAAAATTCTTGCTCTTAACGCATTCCTGGATGAATCAGGCATTTTAAGAGTGGGTGGACGCTTGCAATTCTCCCCACTTAGCTATGAGAGTAAACACCAAATAATTTTGCACCCGCACTCTCATCTCACGAGATTAATAATTGAACACGAACACGTCCGTTTGTTGCACGCTGGAGTGCAATCAACTCAAGCTTCGCTTAGGCGAAAGTATTGGATCATACACGACAAATCCTATATCCGCTCAGCGATACATAAGTGTGTCACTTGTTTTCGTTTCCGGGCTAAAGGCGCGAATCAACTACTAGGTCAGTTACCCCCTTCAAGAGTCACGCCTTCAAGGCCATTCTCACAGTCGGCCGTGGATTACGCCGGTCCTGTACTTTTGCGCCATGGCGGGCAGCGCTCTAAGTCCACGACCAAGGCATACATCGCGCTATTTATACGCATGTGTACTAGGGCCATCCATTTAGAATTGGTGTCGGATCTCACTTCCAACGCCTTTATAGCGGCTTTAAAAAGGTTCATATCGCGCAGAGGTATTCCCACGCAAATATTTTCGGATAATGGCACGAATTTTCGTCGTGCCAACCACACGTTGCATGATTGGTACAAATTTTTAACCTCCAAGGAAGTTGAGCAATCTTCTCTGGAGTTTTGCGGTCTCCACGGCATCAAATGGTCCTTTATCCCCCCTTCAGCCCCTCATTTCGGTGATTTGTGGGAAAGTGGTGTAAGGAGTGTTAAATTCCATTTACGTCGCGTAATAGGCGGTACGATCTTGAATTTTGAGGAATATTCTACTCTTCTTTCTCAAATTGAGGCTTGCCTTAATTCACGCCCGTTATGCGCGGTGTCCGACGATGCTAGAGACCCTGAACCCTTAACACCTGCTCATTTTTTGGTCGGTGCTCCACTGACGGCACTTCCGGAACCCGACTATACCCAAGGCAATAATAGTCATTTGGGCAGATGGCTTCTGCTCCAAAAATTTACGCAGACCATCTGGAAACGGTGGTCTAGGGATTATCTGCACCAGCTGCAGCAGCGCAATTAAGGAATTTGAATGTCGGACAGCTTGTCTTCATTGTGGATGACAATTCCCCCCCTCTAGAATGGAAGCGTGGGGTAATTACCAATGTTTTTCCGGGTCAAGATTCCTTAGTACGCGTCGCAGAAGTTCGCACCGCGCTAGGTATCTTAGCCTGGACCACGCCCGGGACATTCCCCGGGGCGAGCATACAAGTCAATTGTATCATAAGCATTGTAATATTGTTTACGTGCCGCTAGCTATTACTGCAATAGTCACTGTGTTTCATATGTACTATCAATTATTATGGATGTTGTGTATTGTCAATATGTTTGTGTGATTCAAATTCTGAGAACCACAAGTGTTATTTATAGTGCCAATTATTCTATATATGTATTGTATTTTCTAAGGGTCACATATTATGAAATTTATTGGGGTTGTTGTGTCAATATCATGGGGAAATTATTGTATTTTTTATGGTGTTATCACTTGTTATTGTAATGCTTGGCAAATATCAAGGGGTATTATTTGGGAAAGATCAATATCTACTTACTTATTGTATTATTGTACGTATTGTGCTACTATTATGTTTTGAGTAATTTTAACGTCAGTAAGCCCTTGCTATTGGCATAAGGGTCAATTTATTGTATGCCTGGTGATTGTTATTTGAATTCATATTATGTTTATTATGTTATTACACTGTGGCCAATACGCCAACTATTGTATCGCTTTCGACATGTAAGTCTAATTATTATATTATTCAATTTAACCTTTAATGTACAAAATCGGCCCGATTTTGGCGGGCAGTATGTTTAAACTTTGTACTGGTTTATCAGCTGTACGCGGTCTACCGCCGCAACACGGCACGCGCGGATGACGTCACGCGCTTATCAAACGCTGCAGCCGGCTACAGGCAAGTTTAGTTTAGTTTCTAACAAGGCTCCGAGCGCAACTCTCGTAAAACACTTCTCTTCCAGACGCGGCTTCTGCATATTTTTTGGCATGCATTCATAAGATTTCGTTTAATTCAATTACCTGCGTCCATCTACAATGGACCACGATTGCATTCAAAATTAATTTTCGGGCGTTATTGCCACAAATGCATCCGCACGTGCCGATCGTAACTAACAATCCAAATTTTTAAATAAACGCATGTTCAATATCTTCAATACAGTCCATTTCTTTCTAACATACAATCCAGCCTTTCCCGCTTAGCGTTTTTGGAATAACTCACGATTATTCAAGAGCTTCCAAACCGCAACAGTACCATATGGAATGGTTAGCAGACTATTTGGAATGGGCTGCTTACGGTGTTTAAAATATACTAAGGTGGAAAATTGCAGTTTCTTTAACAAGTTTATTCAAAGTACCCAGTATTTAAACTACGTACTTCACAGCTAGCTTTAAATCGCTTTAAGCCTCGTAATGTTTTATTCATAGCGCATGCTTTCTCCCACAGTAGGTCTAAAGGTCCTGATATTGGTTCGCCTGAATTACGTCTGTAAATGAACCATAAATAACTAGCATCTTAAAATAATTGTTTCTGTGTTATTATATTTTGCGTCTTGTTCATAAACTTTCACGGTACTAATTACATTCGGTTTAGTATAAAATGAGATGATACATAATGCAGTGATGATTAATTACAACTTCCAAAATTCTAAATATTTATTTTTTACCGTCGTTTGTTCATTTCCTATCTCAACGCTCAAGAATCATCTTTTAATTTCAAAAACAGTTAAATAAATAATCTGCTTTTTATTCGTAATATGAAGTGATAATACAGAAAATAATTTACGAGAGCTGAATCGCTTAATAAGAAAATAATTTCAGCGTGCAGTAACATATATATCATGATTGCGAATTTTCTTTTAAGTGATTTCAGATGGTTGCAGGTTGGAATATTTAATGTGAAGCTCGGACGAACTCGAATAACTGACGCTCTGCAGTATCTGAAAGGTGACCATTGAAATATGGTTGTTGTAATTATATACGATATTCATCTAAGTCTGAATGTATGCATGAAATTCTGAACAATTAATAAATACCCAAAAATCTTTATAATGATTCCACTCTTATTTAATTCATGAGATGTATAGTTATTGACATTTATTACTGAATGAAACTTGTAATACTATAGTGATACGACAATATAACTGATCGTCGTACGGTACAGTGGAAAACAAAATACAGACACCAATGAAGTCACAATAACCAGCTTTGATGAGTCACAAATAACAATTTGAAATCAACAACATAATCCCGTACAGGAATTCTAGTTTTCCCACACGCAATATACATGCCAACTATTACAGTTCCACACTATCACTTCGCCACAATACTTCGAAACGCACTTCAATAAATCGCCACTTATGACTGACTTACTAAGCAGCAGCTGTTACCTATTTATAGCATGCAGAGTTCCAGACTAATGTTCCATAATATGAGTCCTTAACAAGCACTCTAAAACCAGGGGCGGCTCATTCCTAGGGCGCTAAGGCGCGCGTCCCCCAGTTTAAATCATACCATTAAACAATCCATTATCACTACTCGCGGAAAGTCATTACATATTTCTTTAATACTTCAGACAAGAAAATGTTTTCGTGTTGAATAATAGCAGAAATGTTTTTGGAACAGCATGCATCACACGGCGCTATACATTTGCTCCCATTTCCCCCACTCTGTCCAAAGTTGAATGAACTTGTAAGCTTACAGGCGGCGTTTACACTGTCACCCGGTGCGACTGCTGCCGCGCCACGTTCAGCAGAAAGTGGCGTGATCACTCAGTAGGTCTACAACTAATCGTAGACTACTGATAATATGAGATTTGCTCTTTTTAGTGTTTATAGTTTCTTTGGTGTGTTTAATTCAGTGCGGGCATTTGTTAGAGTTTAGGTTTTGAGTTTGTGTGTTTTTTAATAGCTTCACGAATAATTTAGGGACATATTGTAGTGTCGAATTATTAGGTTTTACTATTTCTTTTATGAAATTGCTAAACTGCTACAATTTTTATTGTTCAGACAAAGCTTTTCGTCATTACTGATATCATCAGGTCTTAAAAACCGTCTGTCAACTGTACGTTGTAGGCTTTTATACTTTGGGCCCCTCCCCTTATGTCATCGCCCCCTCCTATTGGTTCTAGCTGCTGCCGCTCTTCACGGGAACTTTGTCTACATTTTTCGTTGCATTTTACTAACGTCCGTCAAATTGTTTTAAGAATCTTCCGTTAATTTCTTCATGTAATATTTTACTTTCTAACTTATACCTGTTTCGTAATCTTTTATTACACTTCGTAAATTTTAGTGTATTCTTCTTATTGTTTTAATTTTATTTATTGTTTACTATATTTAAAATATTTCTTCATTTGTACATTCACCTTTATATAATTTACTAAGGTCTTGCATATAGTGAGTTCGTTGTTTTAACGGCTATCGCTCTTCACGGGAACTTTGTCTATATTTTCCGTTAGGCATTTTTCCAATATCCGTCACTTATATATTATGAATCTCCCGTTATTTTCTTCATATTACTACTTTATTTTCTTGACTTATAATTTTTTGTAACCTTTTACATTTCGTCATTTTTAGTGTGTTATTCTTATTATTTTAATTTATTATTGTTTATTATTTAATATATAATAAAATATTTCTTGATTTGTAAAATCCACTTTTATATTCATTAATTTATTCTTATCTTCTTTTTTAATTTTAAGTATTTTTAGTACTTCTATTAGTTTCCTTTTTTTCGGATTGTTTTCTATTTTGATTATTTCCATATTTTCATTTGGATTTATGAATTTATGGCCTGATTCATTGAAATGTCTTGCATATAGTGAGTTCGTTGTTCTAACCCCTTCTCCTTTTGCATGTTCATTCATTCGAATTTTAAATTTTCTTCCAGTTTCGCCCAGATATATCTTATTATATTCCCCACATTTTAATTTGTATACGCCGCTTTTTTCTGTTAATGGAATTTCTTCTGTTTTAGCATTTTTTATATATTCGAATACATTTTTCGTTTTCTTTATTCCTATCTGTATTTCGTATTTTTCTAAGCATTTTTGTAACATTTATGTTTGATATCCTATGTATGTTATTGCTCCTTTATATTTTTTTCTTCATTTGTTTTTTCTTTTTTGTTCTTTTCTATTTCTTTATTTTCCTCTATTTTCTTAACTATTCTATTAATTATTTTAGGGTTGTAATTATTATTTTTTGCTATTTGTTGTATTTTCTTTAATTCTTTTTGTTTGAGTTCTTCATTTTCTATATAATTTATAGCTCTATAGCAAAATGAATTTAATGCTGCCATTTTATAATGACTGGATGATATGATTCTTGTGGAATTATTAAATCTGAGTATGTTTCTTTCCTAAATATATCGAATTTGAGTTTGTTATCTTCAATTTTTATATTGATATCCAGGAAATTAATTTCTAATCCTCCAATTTCTTCTTGAAATTTTATTGTTTTTTCTATGTTATTTAATTCTTCCGTAAATTTTTTAAATTCATTTATTTCACCTTCCCAAACTATTAGTATGTCATCTACATACCTGAAACTTGTACAAGGACGCTCTCGCCTTTTTCGAAAGGGTTCCATCGCTAACATATTATAATAATTTGTTCCTTATCTTATATTTCAAAACAAAACTTTTTCTGCATCGTTCAGTGTTTTTTTTTTTTTTTTTTTTTTTTTTTTTTGAAAATCTAGTAGGCCCACCGGCTGCTTTCAGCTACTGCAAAATTCTTATAGACTTATTGCGCTGCAAAAATTGAAAGGTAAGTAACTTATCGACATTAGTATGAGACTCAAAAAAAGTAGGTAACCGCATGAGATATCACTAAATTGTTTGTAGAGGGGACTTCAGTAAAAATAATTATGCAGACCGGAAATCTGTGCAAAAGTATTTAAAAACAATCACATTAATCGTGATTTTAGTGTAGTTTTAAAAAGGTTATGCAAGAATCATTGGATCAAATTGATTTTACTTTATTCCACACTAGACCATGTTTCTGACAATGGTTTTTTTGAGGTAGCATAACACTAAATACCCTCAAGAGGTTTTGACGGTAACGAATGAGGACATAAAAATGGGTTTGTTAGAGAGTAGAGGAACAATGGATACTTCGGAGAACAAGCTCGTCTAGATGTCATTGTTCTATACTTCATTCAGAAGTCACAAGACACAATGGGGGAGATAAGGAACCAACACTGCGTATATAGGTTTTTCTCTTTTATGTACTGCGCAAATTGAAAATTTCGTCACCAAAAAATTGAAGTTACGGGATTATAAATTTTAAACCTTTATTGTTTTGTAAGATTTATTATATCTATATTTATGAACAGATTAGTAATTTGTTCCTTAGCGTTGTTTATAAAAGTGAATATAACCTACTTCTGTACGTTAAAAGCAAATCCTAATTTCATTTACAATGCATCTAATTGTATTGTAATGAAAACAAACTCTTTTCGACTCATGCAACTGAGTTTTCAGATTTACCAAAGAAGTCGCTGAGAAGGATGTCAGCCTCGCCTTACTTTTTTAATAATCTGTATATATATATATATAAAACTCAAAGTCTGAGGATTTATGGGTACTGAATACAAATCCACACTGTTACACCGATTACCACAAACTTTTGCACGGGTAACCTTTGACACAAGGCAAAAAATACTGTCTAACTTGGAATTTGATGTGTTGCCCGGTTCGCACGATTTAGGTTCTTTTAATTATGCCTTTTCGTTGACGCGTATAAAGATGTCAAAAACACCACGGAGACCAGCATTAATTACCAAAGTGACAAGTAAATAAAAAATGATATTTAGCGGCATCGGAACTCAACCGTTCCTGCAGTTTTTAATGTTTTTAATATGCGATATATTTTGTAATTTTGTATACAGATAGGTCTATATATTTTGTAATTGTCTTAAACGATTATAAAATTTATGTTTATGCGAATTTCTGATGATGCAATGAATAGGTAATGAAATATATTTATACTATTACTAAAGATATCAACAACACCATGGAGACCAGAGTTAATTACCGTAGTAACAATAAATAAACAATAGCTGTTCAGCGGAATCGGAACTGTACATTTATCCATTCCTGCAGTACATTTTCGATGTGTTATATATAATATGCGAGTGTATCGATATTTTACGATGTGGTCTTCGATGGGAAAGGGGTAAGGCAACAAAAAATAGTTTTGCTGCAACTTGAACACAGATTTATAGATTACTGCAACTTAACTTACAATTTTAAAATTAAAGCAGTAAATGCAAAGACACAAAAAGTTAAAAAGATTATTTTAATGGAAGTCATTTTATATCAAGACATGAAAGGGTCCATAAAAAAACGTTGGAAGAACCCAACGAACTTTTTTATATTTGAAAGGGTGAGGAACGTTTTTAACCATGCCATCAGAACGGTTAAGAAATCCTTAAGTGATAAATGATTTATTTCTTTGTAGCTTCCCTTCTAAAGCTACCCGTATGGTGAAAATAAGTGTCATAAACACACAGATTACACTAGTCCGTGATAGAATCGATAGAAAGCAGACATTCTGGTATAAAGTACCATGTTCTTAGGCTTGAAGAAATTTTTCTGTAGGCTACAGATCGTATTTCGGAGGTTGCAAAGCATAAAGGTAACTTTAGAGCTAGTCCACCTGCAACTATTATAACGTTACAAAAAGTAGCCCACAAATAAAGAAGAAATTACCATTTAATAAAAAAGTGAGTTGCAACACTAAAGGAATAAAGAAGGTCAAAGTATGAAGGAATTAATGAACAAAAATATTAAAATATAGCACAATAATAACTTAAAACCAAGACAAGGACGGAGACGATGACAAAACCCAAGTGATTGGCAAAGGGAAGGATAGAAATAAATAACTTTGTGACCATATCACAACCCCTTGTCAATCAATAATAAAATAGTAAATGTAATTATGATAGTACACAGCTATGTTATTAGTGTGAGTAGTCCCATGTAAGACTACCAAGACATAAATGTAAATTAAGTAATGTTAAATAATATTGTTATTAGAATACGAAGGGAACAAACCCCTTATATAATACATACCCAATGTTAATGATAAGGTGAGTGGTGTGGTTAGATCCAAGTGAAGAAAAGAAAGAAAAACAGCGAATAATATAATATTAAAGTGAATAACAGAACCAAGAAAAATATACTAACTGAAAGTCAGCAGTAGTAATAATGTGTAGAATGAATAATAATTAATGCTTGAGTAAAAAATGATGAATGCAAACTGTGAATAAACTAATGCATAATAGGCCTACACAAATGGAATAGGTAGAATTAAAGTTCATGTGTTAAAATACGAAAATAATAGTTAAGTAATAGTTATAGTTATCTGTTTGTGTTAAAAAGAATATATAGAAGGGTAAAAAAGCATGTTTAATAAATAATAGTTAATGAGCATAGGGAGATAGGAAATGTATTAGAAAATAGCATGTGCATAGTATGTTAGAAAGAATAGTATAATGTTTTGAAAATGATTATAAATCATTAAATGTTCCATGTTAATTTATTGTAGTTATGGTTAAAATAGTTTTGTTTCATGAAATTCTACAAATATGTTATAATAACTGTATAAGGAAAGTTAGGTGATATAGCCCTAAGGAGCCTATAGGAAGGAGGCAGTAATTTGTAAAATTTGATATAATAGCAGTAATAAGTAAGGACCAAAATGTAGGGAATACTATTAAAATTGATAATATAAATTTAAGGACACCTAATGTATATAAAAAGAAACCAGTTATAAAATAATTAATATAAAAAAACAAAACTGTTAAATTAGTAAATCAGTAAATACGGAACCAAAACCAGTCATGTTTGGTTTCTAATTGAATTATAAAAGAAATGCAATCCAATAATGTTACTATCAAAGAAATTCAAAGTTGTATAAGAAAGTTATGCTAATTTAAAAATATTTATTAATTTTGTAAAAACTTTTTTTATGGACTTTTTCTTGTGAAACTTACTGTTTTTCGTTGAACGCGTTTCGGCGTACGTATTCGCCTTCTTCAGTTTTGAGCCAGACTGCCATCATTTAGTAACGGTTGTTGTGTGGAAGATGTAGTGGGGTTGGTGTGTGGAGGAAGGGGATTGGCGCGGGGATTCGCCACAACAACCGTTACTAAATGATGGCAGTCTGGCTCAAAGC
Organism: Magicicada septendecula; assembly: GCA_034769895.1. NCBI lineage: Eukaryota > Metazoa > Arthropoda > Insecta > Hemiptera > Cicadidae > Magicicada > Magicicada septendecula. Next base: position 282,503,678 of record CM068371.1, read on the forward strand.
TGAAGAAGGCGAATACGTACGCCGAAACGCGTTCAACGAAAAACAGTAAGTTTCACAAGAAAAAGTTCATTTTTAGATAAGTGTTAGTGCTGTGAAAGAAGAAATGAATAATCAAGACAAATATAATTTAAGTATGTTTTATGTGAAGTTTTGTACTTTCTAAAGATCTGTTATTAACTTTCTTGCAATCACAAGAACCCAATTGAATTAAAATAATTAAAATAAAACATAACGTTTTAATCAACTACACCCTGTATACTAAGAGAACACTATTGCCAATTGCTGAGCTAGTAAAGAACAAGAAAAGGAGCAAAATATATATTATAAACATATTTCATGTTGTTTAAAAAAAAAGAAATTAATAAAAAACACTACAGAAATAATATAGTATTGACTATTATCAATTGTGTATTTAATTTATGTTAACCTTACAGACAATTTATTCCTTAATATAGCCAAGGTGAAAATTTTGTTTTACAAAAAAAAAATTGAGGTTGGTAACCCTAAATTTTTGGAATGAATTCAAATCAACTACAAGACACAGGTGAGTTGGATTAATTTAAAATAAGAGAAAAGGAGAAATAGGTAAGAAGAATCATTTTAATTGTTTTGGAAATAAAACAATTTGGCGCCTTAAAAACAGGAAACAAACCAAATACAACACATCAATAAAATAAAGTAAGGTAATAGGTTGGCGAAGCAGGGTGAGGCTTCAACGAGTACGACTCCAGTACGTAACACTGTTTATTTTTCACTTAACTTTTACGATATGTTCTTATAGATCACTCGTTCACCCTGTGCGCTGACTAGCACTTTCACTGTGATCGTTCAAAATCTCCGTCGGCAGATCATTCTTAGCGCTTTTATTTAACTTATCGCCTTCAGTAATGTGTTCCAAACGTTTCGAACACATTATAGCAAAAATATAGTTTACAAGATAGCAAATTTTCACTAGGTAATTAACAGAACTCAAATAGAATACGCAATACTGAAAGCGTTTCCTACCAATTGTTTCAATTCGTCGAAAATTATGATATTATGTGCAAATTAGAACCTGACACATGCCACCGCCGATTTGTAAAATTAAATTTACGTCTGTAAATGGGAAAACGTTGGATTTATAAAACCACGTAAAAGCGACTTTTCTATTATAAAATTGCGATAGATGTAAGTCTATTATAATAGATTCCATCTATACTGCGTTTATTGTGAAATTTATGAAAAGCTGACGTGAAGCACCCAACTACGTACCTGTCACATGGAGTAGGCTTAATTGAGTCAGCCGATGACGTTCAGATTTAAAAAAGGTTTTTAGTAAGCTAAAGTCAATAATAATTTACGAGTTTTTGAAACTGTTGCTTTTGCTTCTTAGTGACTTAGAACAGAGAGGTACGTTTTATTATAGAGTAAAACGCTCGGGTTGGTAAACGAGCTTATCGAATAATTGCTTATAATTAAATACTGAAGCCACAGAAGGTAGGAATTTTCGTTTCTGGGTGCAACGATACAACATGGATGATATTAAGGGCTATGAAAACCAACAAAACCAAGAGCTTTTACACATCAACGAAAATGCTGCTATCGGAGAAGAGATGTACCAACTTTTTAGAGGAAGACAAATAGAAATTGTCGACACAGTCCTAAACTCATGTACTAATGAACTGCCTGGTCCCAGATGTTACTTTATTGATAGTTCTGGTGGTACCAACAAAAATTTTGTTTATAAATGCCTGTATTACATATTAACTGATAATGTCAAGTGCATGGCGTTTACTGGGATAGCGTCTATTCTTCTACTTAATGGGCGAACGTCTAACAAGGCTTTTGGACTTAAGGTTGTATTTTTACTGAATTCTATCGAATTTTTCTTTTAAAATTATTTAAATAATAAACCAATAAAATTTTATTTTTTGTTGTAGGTGCCATTAAATTCTGATTCAATTTCAAATATTGAACCTGGATCTTCTAAGGCTAAAGAGCTAGCCAAAATTAATGTCTTCCTGATCGATGAAGCACCCCTGTTACATAAATATGGTTTACACAATATGGATCAACTACTTCGTTCTATAGGAAATTCTAATATACCCTTTGATGGAAAGATTGTTGTCTTTGGAGGAGATTTCCGGTAATGTTTGCCCGTTCAAACTCGTGCTAACCGCAGTGAGTTGGCAGACCTTTCGATTAAGAAAACCAGTCTTTGGTGTCATTTTAACTTCTTTTCACTGACAGAAAATATGCACGTGGATCCAGAGCAAAGAGACTTTGCTGAATATTTATTAAAAGTTGGCAATGGAGATTTGTCAGTAAATGGTATGGATGAGATTGAACTACCAGAGGATATTCTTTCAAACGGCAATCTTATTGAAGAAGAATACGGAGACTGTCCGTCTAATAACAGATATGAAGATATAAAGGACAGGGCTATACCAGCACCATTAAATAAAGATGTTAATAAAATTAATGCAGAAATTATTGAAAAGCATCCTGGAGAGTACAAGGTTTACAAAAGTTACGATTCTGTCAAAGATCAACCAGAAGGAGGTCTCGAATTTACTTCTGAATTCCTGAATTCCGTCGAAATGGCTGATCTACCACCAAATGAACTGAAACTTAAAAAAATACAATAATAATGCTCTTGCGAAACTTGGATGTCTCCGAAGGACTATGCAGTGGAACAAGGTGAATAGTTACCGAGTTGTGTAACAATATTATTAAATCAAAGATTATCACTGGAGAGAATGCAGGCCGAGAAGTCCATATCCCAAGAATCCTATTAGATTCTAGTAAAAATCAACTTGGATGTACTATGCAACGGCATCAGTTCCCCGTAAGACCTGCTTTTGCTATGACCATTGTAAGAAGACCCTGTATGCCGGTCGTTACAAAAGAATAAAAAGTATATGGAAAATTCAATAAAAATAGAATTTTCAAACAATAAAATAATTTTGTTATGTTAATTGATGTGTTGAAATGATAAATACATCTGTTCTAAAAAGGTTCTGTAAAATTTTAATAACAGGTAGGTATTTATTGACCGTGGAACACTTCTTGAAGATTTATACCAAGTCTGGAGTTAAATAGATTAACTCCAGGTAATAATCGATTGGTGATTTTTCTGACGGGTCCAATATCTTGTTCAGATAGAATATATTCTTCTTACTTAAGTCCTTCAGCCTTATAAATACCCTTAAATTACCCTGTGAAATAAGTAACAGTTACAAAATAATGGAAATATAAAGATTTATTGACAATTTTAAATAAATAATCGATATTTTATCGATGGAGAGCAATTATCGACTCTGTCTCGGGAATTATCGATTGTGTCATACAGAACAAAATTTTATGTTATATTATATTAAAAGACAGGTACTTTGAGCGATTAGAATTAATAGTCAGAGAAAGGTGACGAGAAAGTATAACACTAACAATTAAAAATAAATACAATAATTACTATTCAATAGTATTTAAATAATTTCAGTATATATTATTTGAATATAAATGTTTTGTCAAACCAATGAAGACTGACGTCACTGCGATATGGTTAGCAGACTTAGTTTTCAAGATGGCCGCTACTCGAGTTGGTCTTGGTTACTGCATATGCGTCGTGTCAGAAAATTACTATAAAATTACCTTCATCAAGGTCTAAAATGTCCCCGCACTGGTGTAATATGTCTGTTAATCTGTTTGGTGTATTCTGGTGAAGTGTTCTGTGGAAACTTGTGTTAGTTAGTTTATTTTCTATGTGTTCAACTTCTGCGGTTAAGTTTTCACGCTATGGTTAGGAATTTCAGAATGAATCAGTTTAATTATAATGTTTTATTTGTTTTTATCACTCGTATTATAGAGTTAAGTGTTTGTTTTCACTATTGTCGTGAATGTATTAACAGCTTTAGCTTTAAAATGTGTCTAAACCGTCTAACTCTCGTTCACTTATTTCAATGGCTAAACGCTAGTACCATTTTTCTCGATTTAAAGAAACGTTCTTTACACAACTGTCCAGCTTGATATTCAACAAAAGACTAATTAACTTGGTCATAAATCTGGCCCAGTTAATCTTTGAAAAAGTATTGTTAACATTTTTCGACTTCCCATACATATGATAAAATATTACATTATGTATGGAATTTATCTATTTTATTCCTTACTTTTATGAATTATTAACCTTATTATTGGTTTAATCATCTCATTCCCTTTAAATTGATGTATTATAGTCCATATCTGTAGACATTTTGTGGAAATTAACAAATTTCTTTACTTTATGGAAATATAGGCTCAAAATTGGATTTCCGTCTTTATACAAAATTCCCTCCATTTTAAATATTATTAATACTATTATAATAAGTTTTAATTATTCATATTCCTCTTCCTTTCCTTAAATACATATAAATTACACCTTTGAACTGGTTTTTTGTGTTAATCTGTAAATTTGACATTGCTCTTTACAATTAATTAATTTCTATATTTTGAAAATTTACAAAATGTTAAGGTATATTTCCTTATTATCATTTTAATTCATAGGATCATTCCTAGTAGTGGTTAATTGAGTTATCTTATATAAATCTTGGTAGTTTACAGGATTTATAAGTGAATTATACTAGTTTATATTGGTTCTGTGATTTCACCAAATGGCCTAGATTTTATAATTTTATATTTCTTTCTTTCTGGAATAATTTAAACTTAATTCCTCCTCTGACTTTACATAATTACAATTATATGAAAATAACATGGTTTATAACTTATTGTGTGGTGTAGTAGTTAATTAACACTACAGTTATTAAAATAATTAATTATGAACATTATTTAGCAATCTGCACAATTTAACATATTGCAGATATGGTTTGAACATATACCTTTTAACTATTTTTGAACTAACATAGCATACCAATTAGAACATTATTACTGGTATGTAGGTTATTATTTATCAAACATAATTCTTTTTAAAACACATAACATAAATCTTATTTTCTAATAAACCTTACAAATACATTTATCAACACATTGATTTTAGGACTGTGAATAAACAGTCTATTTAAACATTTTACACTTATTAATACTATATTAATACCAGTCCTTTCTGGTTTAAACCATTATTATTGTGATCCCCTACATCAGTAAACATTAACTCCCATACTCTATTTATTATCATTTTTTACAAATGTCTTGTAAATAAAGATTTACCTTAAAATAATAAAATATTGGAAATGTTCCATTCTATTATTTTATTATGCTGTTTATTATCAGATATCAAAGTTGTGATATAGCATACTACTAAGTTATAGTATCACCAACTTTAAGTTTATTGCATTTTTTTAAAAAACACTTACACAAATTCACTTTCACTGTTGGTTCTGATATTTTGAGTCTTATTATCTCAGATCAGACCTTTAGTAATCATGGACCGTTAAGACTAGTTTATTTTCTTTATTACACAATAGCTTTAGTCGGTGCACTTCTTATAACGCTATACAGCACTTTACTTTTCTCAATAATTACATTTTATAGGATCTTGGGTATGTTATACTTTCTTTTGCATAGTTTTTTGTGGGTTTGGGGTTGATAGTAGTTTATATAATAATAGGTTTTACAACGGTGTTTCTTTCATACTATTTCTTCCTCTCCTCCTGTCTTCTTTCTTGTCCTTCTTCGTATCTTCCTTCTGGTCTTCATTCTTGTCCCTCTTCTAGTCTTCACTCTTGTCCCTCGTCTAGTCTTCACTCTTCTGTTCTTCCTTCCTCATTCTTGGGTAAACCAAGGTACTTGGTGTTATCACGACTGAGGTTTAGTTTGGAGTATTTAATTTATTCACTGAACTGACTTTATTCTTCTATACAGGTTTCAGGGTATTGTTTTCTTCCTGTTCACAAACTTTATTCTTCCCTCTTCTTGTTTTTGGGGTATTTTGGTATTCACCACTCTTTAATTGAATCTCTTTTTTCCTGATATGGTCTTATATAACTGGTTTACTGCTCTGAGCTTCCTGGGTAACTTACTGATATTATACAATGAGTTGATGAGTTGCTTCAATACTTTCTTTGGTTTCTTTTAACAGTGGTTTTTATATATTAAGTAATGAGGATTTTTATCTTATTGTGGTTCATTCCTCTGATTTATTTAAATGTCATTCAATATTATTATAACATTTGTTGGTGTAATTAAACGTTATGATTTCACATGACTTAAAATGTAGTGGATTTTCTGTCACGCTACAGAATGCCCTTCTCCAGAAGTAATATTTTCAGACTAGACTTGCTTTGTCTGAAACAATTGCTTATGATAATTATTCAAGTTTTTGTTATTATTTTGGACTTCCTTCCATTTAAAAATTTTCTTAATTATATTTGAGTTTATATCATCCTCACTTGATCTTCCTTGATAGTAATAGTCATCTGAGTTTCATATTTATTATTTCATTTTTATATTTCTTCTTAGTATTTTCTCCTTGGGATATTTCCTCCCTATCGTTCCCTACTTTGTGAGCTGGTTCAGTTCAGAGAGGCACTGTACGCTACTTTCCTCTGCTGTCCAATACTTCACACATATTTGAGTACAGAGGCAAATCATCTCTGCTCAAAAAACATATTAATCCTGCTGGAATTATCATCAGACAGATTAAAAAAATTATTCAGAATAGTACACATTTGTTACTATTTAAAAAATATCTTTGGGATACTTCACTTATTACTTATTATACTTCTCAGAGATTTTAATGTTTCTATCTCAGTTGTTCTTCTGACTCATTATCTGGATGTTTCTTTCATTTGATATTATGGTAGGAAGCTCTTCTATTATTACATTTTTCAACTTTTCTTATCATATAAATCTTTTGGTTATAAATTCTTTATTACCTTCTGGTTTTTTCATTATAATCTGCATTATTTATAGTAGCATATCTTTATGAAATTTTTTAGACTGTTTCATCGTTCTTAAAATTTCCACTTGTTCTATTTTCTAGAATTTTTATAACTGTCATTATCATAATTGTCATTTAATTCATAAATCATTTTATATTAATTCGTTTAATTACATAAATCTTTGACATTATTTTCACATTATTCCTGTCATTGTTATTATACTTGTGAATGATGGTTTTTTTATTAATTTCATTATGAGGTCATAATTTCTCCTCATACCACTTTAAAGTTTCATTCTCTCATAATTCCAAAGAAGTTTTTGTACTTTATTGTATTCAATCACTCAAATCGTATTAAAGAAATTTTTCTTTTTTATTTCCTTTAGCATCATTTTATTGAAAGGTTTTTACTCTTCATATTGAACTTAGACATGATTATGCTGTCTAGAATTATTTGTTTTAATTCTAAATCTGTCTCCTTTTACTCATCCCATTACGATCCTTTGTTACCATGGTAATTATTTTCCATGCTTACCATTAATGTGGTATGACATCTCTTCTGTTTATCTCACAAAGTGTTTTATTAATAATGGGTGGGTAAGTTGTACTTATACTTGGTTTGGAAACTTGATTTATACTTAATTCAAAATTCACTCTTCTTATATTATTCCATACAATTTTTCAAATAATTTGTATGTAAGGTGGGCTTATATGTGTTTTGGCTGGTTTTGTTTCTCCAAACTCTCTTGGTATTATTGTCAAAATGTTTCTCTTCAAATAAATATTTAGTAAGATTGGCTTACCAGTGTTTTAGAATTTTGAGAAATTTTACATTCAAAATTCTGTTTTATATATCTTCTTCCAAAATGTTTCTTCTCAAATAAATTGTATGTAATGGGTTTACATTGTGTTTTGAATTTTGGGGTTTTTAAATTCTAAACTCTTTTTCTATCATTGCCATCAAATTTCCTTCAAATATATTTTTTATTTTATGTAAGATGGGCTTACCTTTGTTTTAGAATTTGACTGTGTAGTCCAAACTCTTCTTATATCATTCTTCTTTTCAAATAATTTCCTTCAAATAAATTGTATATAATTGGCTTATATTGTGTTTAGAATTTAGAGGTTTCTAATTCTAATTCTTCTTCTATTACTGCCACATAGACCTTTCATAAATGACTGTAATAGTTTTCATAATTATATGGTAAACATATCATATTAGTTTCATAAATATTGTATGACTCTTTTCTTGTCTTTATTCCAACGTATTTCTTATTATTATTATTTTTTTTTTCTTTATACCCAGGTGGATGCTTTTTATTTTAGTGCATTGTTGCTCATAGTTCCTTTATAAGGTGTAGTTTCTTAATTAATTTATTTCTTAAATTCCCTTTTTGGTTCTTTGTCCCTTCTTCTTATCATTTTTCCTCAGTGGTAATTATTTTCATCTTTTTTGTGGTGGTTTTGCCGTTGTCGGTTATCATGACATCCATCCCTTTTACCACCTCATTATGTATCCGTATGGATCCTTATCAGATCCAAACTTATCAATGTTAATCTTGGAGTAATCATTCTCCTTCCTTTCCTTTTTAGGTTTTTGACTACCTTCTGCTTTGATATGGTTGACTTGAGCTACTCGGGGTCCTCCGTCGTTTTTTGGTTCGTTATGCAGTATTTTGTGACTAGGATATTCCCCGACTACTACCCAATTTTCATTCTCACTGTTATCTCGGTTAGGTCCGACCGGAGTGTTGGTCGGTAAACCTTGAGTGGTTGCTGTCCGCTCCGTATAAGGGTTAGATGGTTGATTTCGGTTCATGTTCCGTTCAGGTTCATCTAAGCTGTTACTCCTTCGTGCCGGATAGTACCTTGGTTGGTCCCGTTCTAGGCTTCTCCAACGATCCTCCTCCTCATGGAAACTGTTACGCCGCTGATAGTAGTTTCTTCGTTGACGATTGTCTTCAGCCCGTATAAAGTTCACTCTAGGGCGAGGAAACCTATTATTATTAAAATTACCATTATTGGGACCCGTACGATTGGTATTATTATGGTAAGGACTATTACCATAATTGGGGCTTCTCTGACTATTTACGTTATCAGGGTAGGGATTGCGGTTACCCTGATAACCATTAGAGGGTCGATTCGGGTTTTGATAATTTGGACCCGTATTATTATTATCATTGTAATTATTATTGTTCCCATTATTATATTGTCTTATATTCCAATATGTCTCTGGTCCATATGCTGTATGACCTGAAAAATATCTGTGAGGGTCTTCATCTGGTTAATAAAATATTTGCTTCTCTGAAGCCCCATAATCTGGTTCTCCGTCACATATCCATCCTGAAGGTATACATTTTTGTGTAATTGTATACTGGAACTGTCCTGGATGGCACACTAATGGAACACACTCTGGTGATTCACCAGTGCCATCGTCACAGTCTGATAAGATGTTATATTTCCATCTTTCTGAAATACACTGTTTAGTTCCGCACTGGAACTGATCTAGTCCACATGTAGTATTCCGTTTACTTCTGGTCCTTCCCCATTGGTAGACTACTGTTTTGTGGTAAATTATTTCTGAGATTACCTTGAATCTCCTTCCGAAATTTCTGTAACTACTGATTTCTTCATGGTCGGTAATTGGAATATTATTGACATCCATTAAACCATGGTTCATCATTTCTATTTCTTCCTTGGTTTTCCTTAATTTCCTTGGAAGCATTGTCCTCCTTTCCCTTGGTTCTACTTCCATATCTGTAGTATTTTCTTTATTCCCGTTAGTTTTCTTCTCAGGCAATACTACAACTGGATCCTCTGTTTTGTCATTTGGTATTTCTTCTGGTTCTGGTTGGCTATCTTCCTGCGTTTTATTATTTATTACTTCTTCTGATTCTGGTTGGCTATCATTTTTTATTTCTTCGGTCTTCTCCTTTCTTAATTCTTCTCCCTTTAATCTGCCCTCTCTAATTTCTTTAATGTGCTCATCCATCTTCTCATTCCTGGATGTGTTGGTTTTATGTATTTCGTCTAGTTTGGATCCGAGGTTCTTATTCATTTCCCTTAAGGATCGGTTGTTGTCATCCATTTTCTTGCTTAAATTTTCCACCAAGGATTGATTTAACTGTTTGTGCTTGTCCACTATTTGTTGGAACATTTCTTTTATCTTATCCATCATCTCCATTTCTTTTGGTGTAAATTCTGCCATTTTGATTTATATCGTTGTTGCCCTTCTTCCTGACTGGATAACCACTGCCAGGCTTATCTATTCAAGCCCCCTAAGTTGGACGCCACATTGTAAGAAGACCCTGTATGCCGGTCGTTACAAAAGAATAAAATGTATATGGAAAATTCAATAAAAATAGAATTTTCAAACAATAAAATAATTTTGTTATGTTAATTGATGTGTTGAAATGATAAATACATCTGTTCTAAAAAGGTTCTGTAAAATTTTAATAACAGGTAGGTATTTATTGACCGTCGAACACTTCTTGAAGATTTATACCAAGTCTGGAGTTAAATAGATTAACTCCAGGTAATAATCGATTGGTGATTTTTCTGACGGGTCCAATATCTTGTTCAGATAGAATATATTCTTCTTACTTAAGTCCTTCAGCCTTATAAATACCCTTAAATTACCCTGTGAAATAAGTAACAGTTACAAAATAATGGAAATATAAAGATTTATTGACAATTTTAAATAAATAATCGATATTTTATCGATGGAGAGCAATTATCGACTCTGTCTCGGGAATTATCGATTATGTCATACAGAACAAAATTGTATGTTATATTATATTAAAAGACAGGTTCTTTGAGCGATTAGAATTAATAGTCAGAGAAGGGTGACGAGAAAGTATAACACTAACAATTAAAAATAAATACAATAATTACTATTCAATAGTATTTAAATAATTTCAGTATATATTATTTGAATATAAATGTTTTGTCGAACCAATGAAGACTGACGTCACTGCGATATGGTTAGCAGACTCCGTTTTCAAGATGGCCGCTACTCGAGTTGGACTAAGTTACAGCATATGCGTCGTGTCAGAAAATCACAATAAAATTCCCTTTATTAAGGTTTAAAATGTCCCCGCACTGGTGTAATATGTCTGTTAATCTATTTGGTGTATTCTGGTGAAGTGTTCTGTGTAAACTTGTGTTAGTTAGTTTATTTTCTATGTGTTCAACTTCTGCGGTTAAGTCCTCAAGTTATGGTTAGGAATTTCAGAATGAATCAGTTTAATTATAATGTTTTATTTGTTTTTATCACTCGTATTATAGAGTTAAGTGTTTGTTTTCACTATTGTCGTGAATGTATTAACAGCTTTAGCTTTAAAATGTGTCTAAACCGTCTAACTCTCGTTCACTTATTTCAATGGCTAAACGCTAGTACCATTTTTCTCGATTTAAAGAAACGTTCTTTACACAACTGTCCAGCTTGATATTCAACAAAAGACTAATTAACTTGGTCATAAATCTGGCCCAGTTAATCTTTGAAAAAGTATTGTTAACATTTTTCGACTTCCCATACATATGATAAAATATTACATTATGTATGGAATTTATCTATTTTATTCCTTACTTTTATGAATTATTAACCTTATTATTGGTTTAATCATCTCATTTCCTTTAAATTGATGTATTATAGTCCATATCTGTAGACATTTTGTGGAAATTAACAAATTTCTTTACTTTATGGAAATATAGGCTCAAAATTGGATTTCCGTCTTTATACAAAATTCCCTCCATTTTAAATATTATTAGTACTATTATAATAAGTTTTAATTATTCATATTCCTCTTCCTTTCCTTAAATACATATAAATTACACCTTTGAACTGGTTTTTTGTGTTAATCTGTAAATTTGACATTGCTCTTTACAATTAATTAATTTCTATATTTTGAAAATTTACAAAATGTTAAGGTATATTTCCTTATTATCATTTTAATTCATAGGATCATTCCTAGTAGTGGTTAATTGAGTTATCTTATATAAATCTTGGTAGTTTACAGGATTTATAAGTGAATTATACTAGTTTATATTGGTTCTGTGATTTCACCAAATGGCCTAGATTTTATAATTTTATATTTCTTTCTTTCTGGAATAATTTAAACTTAATTCCTCCTCTGACTTTACATAATTACAATTATATGAAAATAACATGGTTTATAACTTATTGTGTGGTGTAGTAGTTAATTAACACTACAGTTATTAAAATAATTAATTATGAACATTATTTAGCAATCTGCACAATTTAACATATTGCAGATATGGTTTGAACATATACCTTTTAACTATTTTTGAACTAACATAGCATACCAATTAGAACATTATTACTGGTATGTAGGTTATTATTTATCAAACATAATTCTTTTTAAAACACATAACATAAATCTTATTTTCTAATAAACCTTACAAATACATTTATCAACACATTGATTTTAGGACTGTGAATAAACAGTCTATTTAAACATTTTACACTTATTAATACTATATTAATACCAGTCCTTTCTGGTTTAAACCATTATTATTGTGATCCCCTACATCAGTAAACATTAACTCCCATACTCTATTTATTATCATTTTTTACAAATGTCTTGTAAATAAAGATTTACCTTAAAATAATAAAATATTGGAAATGTTCCATTCTATTATTTTATTATGCTGTTTATTATCAGATATCAAAGTTGTGATATAGCATACTACTAAGTTATAGTATCACCAACTTTAAGTTTATTGCATTTTTTTAAAAAACACTTACACAAATTCACTTTCACTGTTGGTTCTGATATTTTGAGTCTTATTATCTCAGATCAGACCTTTAGTAATCATGGACCGTTAAGACTAGTTTATTTTCTTTATTACACAATAGCTTTAGTCGGTGCACTTCTTATAACGCTATACAGCACTTTACTTTTCTCAATAATTACATTTTATAGGATCTTGGGTATGTTATACTTTCTTTTGCATAGTTTTTTGTGGGTTTGGGGTTGATAGTAGTTTATATAATAATAGGTTTTACAACGGTGTTTCTTTCATACTATTTCTTCCTCTCCTCCTGTCTTCTTTCTTGTCCTTCTTCGTATCTTCCTTCTGGTCTTCATTCTTGTCCCTCTTCTAGTCTTCACTCTTGTCCCTCGTCTAGTCTTCACTCTTCTGTTCTTCCTTCCTCATTCTTGGGTAAACCAAGGTACTTGGTGTTATCACGACTGAGGTTTAGTTTGGAGTATTTAATTTATTCACTGAACTGACTTTATTCTTCTATACAGGTTTCAGGGTATTGTTTTCTTCCTGTTCACAAACTTTATTCTTCCCTCTTCTTGTTTTTGGGGTATTTTGGTATTCACCACTCTTTAATTGAATCTCTTTTTTCCTGATATGGTCTTATATAACTGGTTTACTGCTCTGAGCTTCCTGGGTAACTTACTGATATTATACAATGAGTTGATGAGTTGCTTCAATACTTTCTTTGGTTTCTTTTAACAGTGGTTTTTATATATTAAGTAATGAGGATTTTTATCTTATTGTGGTTCATTCCTCTGATTTATTTAAATGTCATTCAATATTATTATAACATTTGTTGGTGTAATTAAACGTTATGATTTCACATGACTTAAAATGTAGTGGATTTTCTGTCACGCTACACCTTTCACAAAGCTCAAGGACAAACATTTTAATTCGTTGGTATCTACTTACTTATATTGTAACGTCACGAGACGTCCCATAAATAAAAACACCATAAGAATTAAAATAACAAATAAACGATATAAAATAATAAAGGACCAACTTATATAAATCACATAATTAGTGTAAGTAAAAGCCAAACAGGGTTAATACAGCAAACTAACAACTGTTATTAAAATATCGATTATTGACAAAACCAATAAACAGGACTTAAACTTTGACCATAACGACACCCCATAGATTGTAGAAGTGAAGTGTAAAAAAGAAACCCATAGTAATAACTGATATTAAGAAATAACCTTTGTAAGTGACCAAATGTATGTCACAATGATTCAAGAATCAGCTCAGAATAGGGCCATAAAATCATTAAAAGAATAAACATTAACATTTTCAATATAATAAAATCTCCTTTAAAAGAAAATAAAAGAAAATTAAAATATAAAATACAGCCAGAAGATTAGTATTTTACTTTTGATTACAAATGGCGCTCAACTATTGGGGATTGAATTAGGAGGAATATTGGACTACAATCCTTAGAAAAAATATAAAAATAATAATAAATTCCTAACTTGCGCAGGCAACTATACAAGTACAGAAATTCCCACAAAAGGTCGTTCAAAAAAAGGTTGGCACAGGACCCAGAGACAGAAGAAGGGGAGCAGGAACGAGAAACAGAAACAATCCATGACACCGAAATGGAGCAACAGGCGGGTGACAAAGAGGATGCCCAAGGGGACCAACCACATAAACCCACCCAAAAAGAAAACATAATCGTGCAGGAAATGTTGAGAATTATAACCGAAAAGAATAGAAAAATGAATGAAAATTTTAAGAAACAGATGGAAGATGTTAAGCAAACAAACAATGAAAAATTTGACAGTATGAAGGAAGATAATAAACAAACTAATGAGAGAAATGAGGAAAATAACAGACAAATAAAAGAAAAATTGGACAAGAATCAAGAAGAACTCAATGAAAAATTTAAGAAACAGGAGGAAAACTTTGACAGAATGTTGGAAGATAATAACACTTTCATGAAACCTTTATGAAACAAATGAACAAAGGGTTTGACCGGAGAGACGAAAGTCTAAAGCAAACGAAGGAAAATAAAGAAGAAACAAGTTACCTGAAAATAAAAATAACAGAAACAAAGACAATAGTAAACACATAGAAATCAACACTAAAGGTGTAAATAGTTACGAAAACGGAAGCGGGAAGAATAATACGTCCCAAGAAAATAAAAACTACACGGGAAATATTAGAGATGATTAAAGGTGGATTAATTAAAGTACTTAACTTTCCAATTAATGAACAAAGGGAGTTAATTAAGTTTAAAGACTATAGAAAAAACTTAATAACCATGTCAAAAGTAAATCACCATAAAATAATGAATAAAAACTTAAATAATATTTGGTAAGTAATCCAGAGGACAGAGGGAATTAAACAGTATTAAATACCAGTGACTATTTTATGTTAGAAGAGTTACAATACCTGTTAGTTAAAAAGGAATTAACTATGATGGGAGACCGTGACTTAAATGAAGGTTTTGTAGCAGCCAAGTGGAAGAGCCGGATGATAAGGAGATTATCAACGACAGAAATAATTCTGAACACCCTAGTAATCCGAAGAAGAGGAGTAACTTAGTTTCTGGACCATGGTTAAACCAAGTAATAATCAACCAGTGGAAAAAGGGACTGATTTTCTGGGTACCGACCAAGCAAACCAGTTGAAAAAAGGAAACAAAGAAATAATATTAATTCAGACAGAGATAAATAAACGGAAAAATAGATAGTACTAAAGAAAGTACTAATGAGAGGTTGAAACAAATCAATGAAATAATTGAAAAAATTAATAAGGATTTGAGCCAAACCGTAAATGAACAAAATCAAAAACTGAAGGAGACTATTAATGAGCAACGGGAAAAGATAGATGAGAAATTTGAAAGGAATAATGAGAACTTAAAACAAATTAATGAGATGATCGAAAATATCTATGAAACAATTAGTCAAAGGGTCGATAAAACAGATGAGGAACTCCGGGTGTTCAGGGAACAACTACTCAAGTAAGTAACATGGAGAATAAACAACAACGATAACAGGAATAGAACCAGGAGGGGGAATATTGATGACAGATGGGATAGAAAAAAATAAATAAAATAAATATAATAAATAACAACAGAAATAATGCAGGGAGAATAAATAATAACCAGTACAGGGACTAAGGCGTATAAATAAAAGAATTTTGAAAGGAAGTATAACAATATATACACTGCAATATATAAAATAGTAAAGGTAAGAGCTATTGGTAGACAAAATAAAATGATTAGATGTGTCAAGTAGAGGCAACCTAAATTCGACGGTGTTTGTGGTGACTCAAGAGTTATCATTTTAGGAAGTGATAGAGTGTAGGATGTTACGGCGCCACTCAGAAGTCATAAATATGGGCAGGAGCCAAAGAGCACTGTACCATGCACTGGGGGAATGATCGAGTGAGGATAACAGGCCGCAAATGTGCAACTCATATTAGATATTCATTCACCGTGCCATGTAGAGTTAGGGAGGAATTATAGCACCAGTTGGAAGATAAGCCCACATATAAGATGAAACCAGAAGGTAAAAGAAGTTTATGCAATTAAAAACTACCAGTATGAGCTAGAAAACCACTATATAAGGAAGGCAGTAGTTTAACAAATACCAAATATAGAAAAACAAGTAGGAATTTATCAAACAAAGGATTTTAATTATAAATGATCGTATTACACCCCTGTAAAGGTTAACAAGAAACGATAACCCATGAAGTAATCAGTCCCACGAAAACTGTCAAATTCCTGCCACTACAATGGAGCAACGACAAGAGAAAAAATCTTTTTAAATAAATCAGAAATAAAAAAGTTCTATGACTAAACCTAAACCGGTAAGGGGCTTAACAGCGTATTTTCCCTAAACCCTGTTTAACAAAAATAATCATGTTTGGTGGGGAGGCATATGTAACGTCACGAGACGTCCCATAAATAAAAACACCATAAGAATTAAAATAACAAATAAACGATATAAAATAATAAAGGACCAACTCATATAAATCACATAATTAGTGTAAGTAAAAGCCAAACAGGGTTAATACAGCAACAACTGTTATTAAAATATGGATTATTGACAAAACCAATAAACAGGACCATAACGACACCCCATAGATTGTAGAAGTGAAGTGTAAAAACGAAACCGATAGTAATAACTGGTATTAAGAAATAACCTTTGTAAGTGACCAAATTTATGTCACAATGATTCAAGAATCAGCTCAGAATAGGGCATAAAAAAAGGATTGTTACAGAGTTATTAATCAAGTTTAAACCAATGTATGGTTGAATATATCAACTAGAATTACCAAATGGCTTAGATCCATAATTAGAATCATAAAAAATTGTAAACAAATATTAGAAAATTGCAATGACAAATATGTAATGGGCATGTGACAAACTCCCAGAATAATAAAACAATCAATTATCACAAAACAAGAAGATAATGATATCTAAATGTCAAGTAGATAAAGACGAACGTTTTATGTCAAATGAAGGAACTTTTAAAATACCTAAAAGTCAAAGAAAATATTAAAAAACCATGTCAAAAGAGTTGCAGGTACTAGGCATCTAAAATGATTTAAATTATTAATAAGATATTGTCAAAATGCAACCAAATTCCTTTTAAAAGTTGCACAAGAGTGTAAAGTCAATAGACCTAGAGATATCATTAGATAATAAACCAGAATGTATTAGATATATCAGAATTACCTGGACCATAGTGTGGACCTGTCCAGACATACATTGTAAATGGGTCATAATTAAAATATTTGATGTTTAAAACCCTAAACTATGGGCAAATAAGATGTAAATAAATGAAATCAAACTAGAAATAACCTGCTCAGTTGATAATAATATCAATTCAATAAGAATTATGGAAAAAATAAAGGTATTATTGACCAAACCAAAATGACCAGCCCAGATGAGTAAAAAATGATGCTACCATAGAATGCTCTTAAAATACTGTATATTATGAAACAGGAGGTGGTCATAATAATAAACCAAAGCCTAAGCTAAAATTGAACACCAAGAACAACCTATTTCATAATATAATAATGCTACAAATTAATAATAACTAATGTAAAAATTGTTAGGCCTAAGCCAAGGTCATTATTTATTCACCATTATTCTTATATTATGTTATTGTAAAGATATTAATTTTGTTGTATAATTACTCACATTATGTATCCATGTTTTAGTAAGGTGTAAGACACCTAATTATAAAAATTAGGTGGACAATGATGAATTATTGTAAATCGTCACAAGGTAAGATTATAAACTTTGTGTATTTTCCTAAAGTTAACCTATTCGAAACCAGGCTTAACTAGTACCAAATTAATCACTTGATCGCAAGGAATTCAATAATAATAGTCAAATTTACATTGTAAGTAGTCCTGTAAAGTTATCTGAAAAAAAAACAGAATCAAATAGGGAATTTCTAAAATTTAATCCAAAAGGAAGAAGAAGAAGCAGACGCTATGGAAGCTTTGGCGGAAATGAAAATTGTTCTATGATGTTCGATAAAACACATTCTAGAAAATTCACGAACAAATGTTTCGTCAAAACAACGGAAGTACGTACTAAATTAACAGAAATATGACGTAATAAGCGTCAGGTAATGCAATGCATTTGGCGAGAGTATATAAACGGCATCAACACAGGCCATCATCCCAGTTTTTTCTAAAATTTCAATCAAAGCGCACCAACGCAGATCGACTCTACAAATTTTCAACCATATTACACAAAGAAGAAGTATTATTAAACCAAGTGCGTGATAATTAACCAAAGTAAACTTTTTTAACGACGAGTGATAAAGTAATCCACGACAACGAACTTGCAGAAGAAAAATAGATTCGACTACCAGCGACGAAGCACATTTGTGGTTAGGACGCCAAGTTCACCGCAACACGTGAAGATTATCAACGAAGAATAAAATTTTATCAAATCAGTGAAGTGAATTGTGGAGTGTTAGTGAGCCATTTATTTAATATTAAATAAATTAAATTAAAGGCAGTGAAAGAAAATAATTTCAACGGACACTGTAAGTTTTTAACCAAATATTTAAATAACGATCTGGTATATTTTTGAGAATAACTAACTACATGTACACTGTACTTCAAAACATAATAAGGAAACAATCTTGGTAATTAAAGAACTTTGACGTTTCAGTAACCAAAACATATTCATAATAATAAATCGAGTGACAATCCGTCAGTCACATACGAAGATTGTTCACTTATAAAGTTAATACTAGTTTAAGAAATTTTGTAAGGCATCATTTTAATAAATCTTGGAAGTTGAAAGAATTCACGACCTTGTGATATTGTAAGGTAATTAAACTCAACCGATCAACTGAGCAGATTTTTAGCCGATGGTATAATTAAGGGTTATCTAGAATATTGAACATTGTAATTTATTGAACCAATTTTTAAAAGTTTACTAACAGTCCTTCAGACAATTTTGAATTTTAATAAATTGAAATTTTATATAATTACAACTCAACTTGTTTTCATTCATAGAAAATTATTTACGAAATTAAGAATCGATTATTTTTTCATAATTAGATTTAACTTGAGTTGATTCTTTTTTCCTGGACCAGTGTTCAGGTGGCGCCCAGATTTAGCATAAGTTGTGTTATTGTATTACAGAAAACAGCAATTACAGGACTCAAGGTCAGTATATTTAAACAAAAAAATAACATAATCCAAATAAAACCCCAAAGGTAGGTACCCCTTAAACTCCCTTGGTAACGAGTTGATTCTTCCCACAGGACATTTATCACCTGTGGTTGAAGGCAGCGAGTGCCATAAAATATAAACAGAATAAATATTAATTTTTTTAATATAATAAAAAACTCCTAATAAATATTTCAATAATTAAAGAAAAATATAAATAATTAAATTACAGCCAGACTTCATTTTTAATTATTACAATATCTGTTTTTATGCATGGGATGTTGTACGTAGCATTTTCTAGAGTAAAAAGACGAAACAGCTTAAAAGTTCTTTTGCCACCAGAAAATCCTCACTATACACGAAATGTTGTATGGAAAGAAATACTAAATACTAGAAGACTGGAAATACTAGAAAACTTTACTATAACTTTCCAATAATTTTGTATTATTTTTGTATTATAGGCCTACTGTATTTTGTATTATTCTATTTACTTGTATTTTTGTATATACGTATAATACAATTGCTATTATTTTAAATGTTTATAAAATAATATTTCTGTTTATGTTTACAAATTTCTGATTATGTTTACAAATACTAGACAATTTAATGTACAAAAAAAATCTGTATATATATATATATATAAATAAAAACCGAGCAAAGCTCGGTCCCCCGATATTTACAACTACACGTAGGACTGTGGGCATTCAAGTCTCTTAACAGGCTGATCGAGGAGTCCTTTAGACCTTGTGCTGGTCATGTAGCATCTGGCAGGTATAAGCAGCAGATTGTCATCCTCATTAGCCTACTACTTACAGGGGGCTATGCCTTGCAGGATGTATGTTTTCTAAGAATAAGAGCATTAGCCTCCCCTAGCTCTCATGTTTGGTGCAACATCACACCGAAAGGCCTCAAATTGCATGATATTAAATTGTTCTTCTAGCCTCAGATGTGTCACCTGAAGGCATGAACACACACACACACACACACACACACACACACACACACACACATCGGTGTATGTCCGACGAGTGCTACTTTTAGGTCGCAATAACGAGAATTACAAATATTGATCTTCCACGGAAGGCTGTTCTGCATGCTTAATATTAAAAAATCAGTTGATACAGACAGTGGCTACAAGTCTTGGCTTCCTTTTTGGCTAGTCTTTCTTTTAATGTCGTATATTGCAAAGTTTTGTCAAAACACGGTGAGGTCACTAGCGCCTGCAATAGAGGTGAACACTGAACCAGTGGTCGCTCATCTCCAAGTCGTCAGAGATATTTCTAGTACTCGATTACGATTTTTACAATTCCTCCCTGGTGTATCTGGGAGGCCTGATGGACTTGGAGGTGTCTGTAGCAGACTTGGGATTAACGATTAAATTAATCGTTAAAAATTTTTTCCGACTTTTTAATTTAATCGTTAAATTTTGAAATGTTTAACTTTAATCATTAATCGTTAATTTTTGTGTGTTAACGATTAAAAAATTAACTAGATTTTTTTTCTTTTTTGCTTTCTCTTCCCAAGTGGTACAGTAGCCAAAATAGTTGTTGAAGTCAATGAGGGAGAAAGATTGTTCTAAGTATTCCTAATCCTTAGGCAGACAATAGAATTGTTGACCTCCATGGCACCGTTAGGTTTTCTTTGTCTCTTTGTTTTCAACGTACGGGTGGCAAGGATGGTTTTCTGTCTTTTGTTGACTTATTTTCATGACTATACCAGAGAAGTAGATAACAAATAACTTCTGTTTTCACGTCTGAAACACTTAGAATACAGTGTTGCTAACGTACGTTTTAATAACAGGCTGAGATCTAAAACGAAATTGCTTTGCATGTGCTGAATATTGCAAGTGGTCATTTGGTGACACGAACCGGCAACATTTTATCAGCTGCTAAGTGAGCGCGTCTTAAACGTTTAGCAATGATTGGCTAGTTCAAAGAATGCCAAATTTCACCCTTCCTACTACCCAGACATCACAAATGAGGTTAATTTAAACAGTTTATCGTTCACTGTCCGTTCTCATGTGCTTTTTGTCATTTTAACATTGAATATGTTTATAAGGACGTATCGCACATTTGCGGCCGATCGCTGGTGCGTGATTGAAAATGGGAACCGGTGAGTTTCCATAGAAACTACTTCTTTGTTGTCAATAACGTAGTACACATATAAAACTTCGCTTATGAATGTAGTCGACATTTAACTTATAATCTGTACATTGGTAAATGAAGAATGAATTCATTGATTGGTGAATGAAGAATGAATTCATTGATTGGTGAATGAACATAAATATTTTTTAGATTTACTGAAGCATTTTCAAAGCCCTTCTCTGTGCATTGCATTTGTGCAATGCCTGTAAATTTTTATATTTGTGCAGTCAGAGTAGTGGAAATTGTTATTGTTGTGTTTCTACAGTTTGGTGTTGATTGTTTTGTAAATAGAGTAGCTTATGTTACGTACCAGTATTTTTTTCACGAATTTATTATTCGTACCGTTTATTTTTATGTTAATATGGCATCGTCACATTTGTTACAAATTTCTAGATTTTATGAACATACTGAGTAAGTAAACGGTCTTAAATTAACTTTTAACTGGTTGATGTGCGTGCCCAAGGTAAAATATATATTAAACTTCGCTGACTGTGGTGTCTAATTTGAGGAGACACATAAAGATAAGTAGATTAATGTATATATATTATATATATATATAGTAACAATTAGACTCCTTGTACGTACTCTGAAAGTCTTACTATGTTGCCGTCAACTTATAACGTATCTCACGTTGACGATGACTGTCGCGAACGCACTAATAACCAGTACCGAAGTGTATCGTTCTTCTCCTTACCTGTCCTTAATTGAATGTACTTACTTCCCGATAGGCGCCAAATTGTTTTACAGAAAACAATTAAAAGTTTCGATCTGTGTCGTCTTCCTTTCTATGATAATAAATTCAACTTACTCACATAGACTGTCGTGAATTCAAATCCCGCGTCGTCCGACGTGTTGCCAACCTATAATTCTGGTAAAAATTTTCTTCACTGCTAAAGTACATAAATATTAAGTCATCTATTAAATAAAACAAAGAACGGTTATCAATGTTCAGTACTAATTTATTATTTAAGTACAAAATGTTGTCGTCATAAAAAGGTTTGCTCCGACTATAAATAAATTAAAACTCAGCGGTTGGCTATGTTGACTGGGCAGTTTGACTAAAACAGCATGGATGCTGACATTAATTTTTTACACAATTCATTCAGCCAAAGAGTTCTTTTGATTACGAAAAATAAACAAGATGTTATTAAAGTACACAACCTTACATCAATATTACTTAAATACTATGCAGGTTTACATACAATTCGGTTCTTAGTGTTTAAAAAGTGTGTCAACCTTTTAGGCCTCGCACTTAGGTTATACTACGGTTCACATACAGTTTTAATAAATATTTTCAATTAATCCTTGAAAGAATTTAGTATACCAAGTTCGGAGTGAGAGTTATTGTGTTGTGAAAATTTAACTATTTTTGTTCGGAATTACTGATAATTCATTTATACTTAACAAAACCTTGTCGTTTCTTGTGATGAGTCACAGGTAATCCTTCCAGATTGTGTTGATATATTAATTAGTTCTTCATTATTTGGGTTTCCTCTTTTTTCTGGTTTCTATTTTATTTATTCAAAGTTTTTATTAATTTTAATTATTGAAATTTGTTTTATAGTTTCATCCTGGGTTTAATGGATCAAGGTTCAACTTCTAGTATTCGTATTAGTTTAATTTTGATTGCATTTCCCTCTTTTTTAACTTTCATTTGGGTCGATTTCAGTTTGGCATCCGTCTCTCTTGTTCGTTAATAATGGACTGATACAATTTATTAACGGTTCGTATCTAACAAGGTTTCGTTGTTTTGGTAACCAGCTCCTATCTTATTGGTTGAAAACATTTGTACTCATTGTTATACATCTTGGGTTTTGGCTCAAAATGAATAAATATTTCATAATTGCTATTATTCCTTGGTGTTATTACCAATGTGTGAGATATTATCATCAATGTCTCTATTTTCTTTCAAAGATTAATTTGATATCCCACAATGCTAGGCTTGATTATCCATTAATGTTTTGACCAATTTACTAATGTTATTTTATTACATAATTCATTTAATTTTTCTGTTTATTCTATTTTTGACATTATATTATGGTTATATAATTGAAATTAATAAATTACTTGGTCTTAATTTTCAAATACAGTGGTTAATTGCTTACAAATTGCTTTTCTGAATTTTGACAGTTAGGCATTTTAAGCTGTAAATGTCTAGAATTTCTTATTTTACACTATTTAAACATTATTTATTACTTTCATATTTTCTGCTTACTGTCACTTAGTCATTGTTTACTTTTGAATTACTTTGGGCCATTTTACAATAAGTGAATTTTATTATAATTTTACAAAATCATTCCTTGTCTAATATTCTTTTTTCTATCTTTACAATGATGAGTAATATTGGGATTGTTAAACTTATACAATTGCTTGCTTATACCTTCTACTATCTCTTACACACTTTTATATCACTTAATCCTACTATGATAACATATAACATTAAAAATGGTTTATGGTCTGTTATGATCCAGCCATATTCCTTCTTATAAAACACAACTCTTTTAAGAAACTAATAACAACTTTGGTGCATGGTGTCTTCACACCATTTACTATATTATGATTACCATCCTTGTGACTAATTTGGTACCATAGGATGTTTTCCTCTTATTGAGCTCATAATTGATGTGTTTCTTAATTGCTAACACAATGAAATTGGTTGACATTCATATTTGGTTGTCTAACATTTTTCTGAATATTTAATCTGATTTTTAAGTTTAATAAAAGAATTTCTTGAACTAATTATAACAATGTTGTTTTTAACTTGAGCTTATTTCCTAATAAAACTTATCTTTTAATCTTATAAACTTATCTAACATAATCCTTATAACATAGGTTCTATACACTACTAATGCTTCTTATTGGTTGTCTATCAACATTTTGATTATTGTTTATGGTTTATTACCATTGTTCATTTCTTTTATTAAGATTATTAATTGTTTGTCTTAACTCCTTCCTATCCTTTCTATCACTTTCACTGCTTATCATTAACACTTCCTACCTACCTCTCACTGTTGGTTTATATTATTTTTTAAAACCTAATTTCAAAATCAGCTTTTTTAACATCTTATGTTAATTTTCTATATCTCAGTAATGTTATTTTTAACACACATAATATACTAACTCACAATGTTAGTACTAAAACTTTGTATGAATTTAGTTTATTGGGCTATTGACATTAGTCCTTTCCATTCCTTCATCCAGTTTTTACAATTTTAGTTTATCCTACCCTTTCTTGGTAGTATTTCTATCATAATTATATACTAACAATTGGTTTACTTGTTTATTTCTGGTAGTGTACTTCCTTTTACATAACTTCTATAATACTTGTTACTAAATTTGATATACTATTTGTATTTTTTATTAGTTTACATTTGTTTATTTTATAGTCTTTATCTGGCCAATCACTGGGGTTGGGTCATAGTCATTTGTCTGTCAGTCTAGTCTATTTACTCCTTTATTATTTTTGTCTACTATTTTTCTTTTACTTTCTCATTACCATTGTATATTTTTGATCATTATTCTCTTAATTAGTTTACTTTTCTTCAGCTATATTATATTTGTGGATACCCTATAGGGTCTGAGTTCTGCAACGTTATAATATATATATATATATATATATATATATATATATATATATTACAACGCCGCCTTTTATCTAACAATTTTATCTAATATTTTTAATGATAGATAAAACGTTACTTACCCGTGATATTACTTTTCCTGGGCGCCAGAACAAATCCCAGATACAAATGACACGGTTCCAGCTTAGCTCAGAGCATAGAGACACAATTTCTCAGGATTCGTTCAGTGATTGTGGATTCAAGGGGAATCGTTACAAATAACACTTTAAAATTGGCTTGAGTATGTTTAATTAACGTTTTAATTATTTTTAACTTCTTGAAAATGTTAATTGTAGGACTTATTGCTACCTAACTCTTATAATTAATGAGTGTCTGTGAAAAGTAAAGATTAAGACGTTCAAACGACCTATTGCTCTTATCTGGTTTAATTAAGAGATTGATCTCTCCCAAACCAGTGCTAAAGAAAAGGTCTACAATAATTTGTACGTCCAATACTACACCTCACTTTCCATTCTACACTCGTATTCTATGTTATGACTAACCTTACACATTAAATACAAAGTGTGTGATTCTTAGTGTCTTTTAAAAATTGTTTATTGCTTATTTCATTGATCAATGAATCTATTTCTTACTGTTTGATGCATCGACCGAAGATAGGAATCCGTAGAGGTCCTCCTTTCGATGGTTTCGCCCAGAAGAAATGATGTTGATCAATCCGGTAGAAAGATGCTCTGGCAATTACAGCTGCTATAGCACACTGTTGCTCAGGTCACTTCACGGCTGATTAATTAATTAATTAATTAATTAAATTAATAAATGTTGTTTTACACAGCGAGAGTGATTGAACGGTACTAGTTCATCTTCACTGCGGACTACTTCTCGAATTCCGCACTTAAATACAACTTGCGTGATTGAAAAATTTCTGCACGTAATTTATACACGTCTAGCGCATTGAAGATTCGATCGAAGAGTAACGCTACCCCTCGGTTTGAGTTGGCGTCTGTTTTAAATACAGGCTTCTGATTGGTTGTTCAAATAAATCATAGGTTTTTCCAGTCTCGACAATCTCGAACAGGTCGAGCAAACACCCCATGACAGGTTTGAAACGGCAGAGAATTTCTAGTCAAAATCGTACTTCCTGTGTTTGCAAATTGATTGATTTCAGGTATTTGCAAATGTGTTTTCAAAGATCTGACCACAGAATATTGTTGCTTAGGTCTTTATCTGTGTGTGTGTGTGTGTGTGTGTGTGTGTGTGTGTGTGTGAAAGCACCTAATTCCTACGTAGCATAATTCTCTTGTTATTCCTTTTGGCGTTCGTCTTCCGTATAACTTCTTCAATTGTTAATTATATTAACTGAGATTGCGGCTACTTATAAAGCTTTACTTGCTGAATACAATGTTGTTTTCAGAATTGCCCTATATTTATTAGTTTGGAAGTTATTGCAGGTTGAACTGATAATTTGAATTGAGTAAAATTTCATGTTCGTACCAGTAGCGGACGTCGCTGTTGCGAGGTTAGAGTGAGATGGCTGCGATTGTACGCTCTCTCTCTTGCTTACGCTGCTATACTCGTACAGTCTAACACTTTCATATAACGCTCAGATAGGACGCTATTATGAATCGTTATAATATATATATATATATACATATATAAAACTCAAAGTCTAAAGATTTATTTGTATTGAATACAAATTCACACCGTTACACCGTTTGCCACCAAATTTCGCACAGATAACCTTTGACACAAAGCAAAACGCACTATTGAAATTTGATATTCTCCCCCTTTGCACGATTTAGGCCCTTCTAATTATGCCCTTTTATTGACGTGTATAAAGACGTTAACAGTACCATGGAGACTAGCATGAATTACCATAGTAATAATAAAATAAACAAATGCTGTTTAGCGGCATCGGAACTGTATCTTTATAACTTCCTGCATTACATTTTTCGATGTTTTAAATATGCGATTGTATCGATATATTACGATGTGAAAAAATAGTAGTATGCTACTACTACTACTACTACTACTACTACTACTACTACTACTACTACTACTACTACTACTACTACTACTACCACAGAAGAAGAAGAAGAAAATCGATATTTTAACTGGCCTTGACACCGTTGACCCATTCAAAACTTGCATGGCGTTCGTGTCTTTCGTTGATTTTTTAAATCAACATTAGTGTACAGAGTACGTACGTTGACTACTATAAGTTAGCAGACCTACCTGCGTAGTGCGTAGTTGTTGATTAATCTGATTGACACCGAGTCGTTGTCCGATTTTAACTATCGCTATTAGTTGTTTCCTCAGTTCAGCAACTTTGCGTGAGCGTTTGTAAAACAACTCGTAATTTCTCCTGCTGAGTTCGCTTTTTATTTCTCTTTCTTTTCTAAGAAAGCCGTCAATTAAAATTTGCGGCCAATTAATTTTTTCAGTCGATGCAAGTCGAATGATTTATCTATCAAGAAATTCTAAATAAATCGATATGTTTAATTAATCAAAATCTGAAGTATCATTGTTTTTCTTCCGATACCCACACCATTGTAAGTCATACAAAAACAAAATATTCTTCACATTTTTTGCGATCGGAATTTGATATCTGCTTTATTTTGCTTTATTTAGTCAGTGACCGCCTGTGGTCTAACCCAAGATAAATGGAATGTGGAAAAATATTCTGCTCTACAGCGCACAATAAAGAGTAGTGTATTAAGTAGATTTAGAGCTCAGGCGATTTGGATTTTTCTGTTTGGAAGGTTACCCGAAGAGTCTTAACGTTTCCCGGTGACCCAGGCTTCGCGGAGACGCTTAACTAATACGTCCCACTGGCATTCGATTCGCTTCACAAATGCCTTTATTTTCGCCTTTCGGCATCTTTACATTCACAACGTTGTGCATTCTGAGTTCACCTCGTATGTACCCTTTCCTCAGCCTTTCCAACAAAGTACATTTCCACTTTCCGTAATTAGTGTTAGAGATGGTGGTTTGGGGGAGGGGAGAGAGAGTGAGAGGGAGGGGTGGGGGAGAGGGGGGAATAAAGAGGGAGGGAGGGAGAGTGAGATAGACAGACAGACAGAGACACAGAGTGAGAGAGACGAGAGGAGAAAGGTGTAAAGCTACAGTAGTAAAAACCATGGGATTATTATTGGGGGTGGCTACTGATAACGTACTTGAAAATAATGAACGAGTATACTCAGATAGGATTGACTTTTTCAATCCGCCTTGACTTATTTTTAATATATAGATGACGCGTTTCAAAGCATATGCTTCAACATCATATCATAAAATATCACTCGTAGGTTGTCATCGGTTAACAATCCTTTGGACTGTATACGCATCAGTAGGTGCGCAACTATTCACGTTTGGTCGACACATTGAGTATAATTATTATTACATAGGCAGTTTAATGAAAGGTGATCAAAATGTGTAGATTTAGTGTAAAAACACCCGAAAGTGTTTAGCACAAACTATTCTAGTTTTTTTATATTATATTATAGTTTAGCACAAAATTTTTACATTATAGCAGCCCTCGGCACTCATTCTGTATTTCACAGTTAAAACTCTGCTACTCATTAATACTGTTACGACGGTCTACTTTATCGTTATAGGTACAGTGGAAACAAAATACAAGACAGCAATTAAGTCACTAATCACCAGCTTTAATTTTCACAGTTAAACAGTTCGTAATTAACAACACAGTCTCTTACAACAAATTGTTCACACGCAATAAAATGTCCACTAATATTAAACACAATTGTGTTACAATTGTCCCGCCCGATTATTAAACACTTCACTAATAACTACTTGAACGCACACAGTAATATCGCCAGATAATCACATGTAATCGCCCGACAATAAACTCGGACCACACTGTAAATATATCGCGACTATAACTGGAAACTAAGGCCGCTGCAGCCATGTATTTATGTCTCCACTCACAGACCAGAACGTTCCAAACTACGTCTTAGAGCCAGTGTGTGCTACGTAATTAATTGCGGCCTTGACACAGTCCGCGCGGCTGGCGGCTTCGAGAAAAGTTTCGCGAATGCGTTGAGAGTCACGTACACCACCGCATTACATTCTAAATCCCTCTGGAACGTTCGATAAACACGTAGATAGTTCTGTGATGTCGTAACACTGCCCCCTCCTTAAGCCTGTTTGTCCCGAACTGGCAACTCGTCTCTGAAATAGTACTTAGCCCGGCGATCTATGTGGACGACCTTGAACCTTCGCTGTCCTTCCTATTGAATCCGATAAACAACATCGTTGATTCTTTTTTTCACAGTATAGGGCCCTTCCCAGTTAGTCTGCAACTTAGGTGAGCGACCACGACGGCACTTTGGGTTGAACAACCAGACCTGATCTCCTTCTTGGAAACCCACACTATTGCTGCGAATGTCATACCGAGTTTTCATTTTATCACTGGCAATTTTCAGCCGTCCTCTTATCAAGCGATTCGTTTCTCGCTGTTGGTTTTTTAACAGTGCGAGGCATAGTTCTGTGGCTCTTGGGACTGAGTCTCAGGTGATCCGAACATCAAGTCCCCAGGAAGACGAATCTCCCGCCCAAACACCAATTTTGCTGGAGTCATGCCTGTTCTATCATGTACTGATGATCTATACACCACTGGCTGATCCAGGTTTGTTTGGTTCTCGTCAACAACCTCTTGCGTAACCTCATCTTCAGCCACTTAGCCCTCGGGCGCTTCTATCAGCTCAGGAACAAGCATGAGTTTTGTCTCGACACCCATAATTGGCTTTCCAATCACTTCTTTTGTCGTTACACTTATTTGTATTTCCTCTGCTAGTTCTTCCTCCATTTCCGCTTGCAATAGGGAAGGTTCCTCTTGACCAGACCTGTTGACTTTTTTTTCTACTAATGCCACTCGCTTAATCGAATGGTTGGTAGACCCTGTCATTTTAGCCATGCAAAGCTTTATCTTCTCTTGGCCAACTTTCAGGACATTCTCTCTTAAGTCCACAACGAATCCGTAGGCATTCATAATGTCCGTGCCAAGAATCGCTTCATCGACAATGTCTGCAACGAGCATTTGGTGGGTAAACTCGTGAAGACCCAGGCGTACACGTACGTCTACCTTTCCTAGCACCTTGACGGGGCTTCCAGTCACAGTCTGTATTGTACAACAGCTAATTTGATGCCGTCGGTTGCTGATTAAGTCAGCGCGCACAATAGACAATGTTGCGCCCGTGTCAACTGTAAATTATGTTGGTTTACCTTCCGCAAACCCATTGACAATCAAGCTTTACTTCTCCAATGGGTGCGATCACTCACTTCTCTCGGTATCTTCTTCTCCCAACAGTCTACCTGTAGATGTCCACGTTTTCCACAGTAGTAACATTTTGGTTTCTGTCTTTATCCCATCGTTCAAATCGTTGCGACTCTCTTGAATTTCTGAATTGTTTGTCCAACAACATTGTTTTTCTGCACCCACCGTAACGGCAATGTGATACAGGGATCTTCTGACTGCAATGTGATGGTATAAACCCATTAATATAGTGGGATGCTGACTTGGGAGCTTCAAACTCTAGGACATGAACAAGAGCTTCTGAGCTATTTCGGTGTCTTGCCATTCATAACACTTGCTGAAGTTCACAATCTCTGATGAACTTCACAGTCTGCACCGCAAACCTCAATCAAAAATCTTCTGGTGCTTCAGGATAGGTCAATCTAATCAGTCTGTCGATACTTGCATCAAACACTTGAAGACTCTCCCCGGAGTGCTGCCGTCTTGTTCTCAACTGAGAGTAGTACACATCTCACAAATGTTTATCACGATACCGTAATTCCAGAGCTTTTATCAATTCAGCATAGGTGTTCTGGCTGTCAGGTGGCACTTTCTGTAGTAGTTCTGCCACAGGTCCTTTTAATGTGAGAATGAGTGAAACAGCCTTGTCTTCCTCTGTCCAATTATTTGCGCATGGAGCAGCTTCGAATTGGCGTAAATACGTCGTCCCAATGCGTGCTTCTATCAAAGGTTGGGGCCTTGACATGAACTGTCCCAACCGCAGGCGAGGTGACCTTCTCTATTGACTTATTTTCTGTGTCTTTCTCTGTCTTTATTATTGGTACAGTCTGTTCAGAAATTTGTTTTGGTTGTATTTTCATGAACTGCTCAACTTCACTTTTAATTTGTTTTCTTATGTTTGCCATTGAGTTTTCTACTGCACATATTTTTGTTGACATAGCTTCTTCCACACTCAAGACAGATTTTTCTACTTCAGCCATTTTATTTGACATGGATTCTTCTACGTCAGATATTATGGTAATTTGATTGTTAAGCTCACCTCGTAACTCACCTACGTCACCACGTAGGAGACCCAATTCTGCGGTAGTATCTGCTTTTGCTCTTGAATTAACACTTTGATGTCTTCTGTTTCGCGTTTCCGTTCCTCTGCCTGTCATCCTTCCAACTCGAGCAACAGTGCTTTTTGTCTTTCTTCAGTTTCCAGCAGTAGAGTTTCCTGTCTCTCTTGCGCTTTCTCATCCTGTCGTTTTTCTCTTACTTGTCTTCGTTCCTCTTTTGTCTCTTCCCGTTTCTGCCTCAGCAGCCTCTTGGAAAGCTTCTATCATCTGACTGGCATCCATTGTTTACCGATTAATTACGAATTTACACTCGTCTTGTACTAAGTGTCCACTGTTTCCACTGTTAACCGTTCTATCCCAGTTCTGACACCACTGTTACGACGGTCTACTTGACCGTCGTAGGTACATTGGAAACAAAATACAAGGCACCAATTGAGTCACTAATCTGACAATTCTAAAACGAACCTGGAGTTATGGCATTCAGCTATGGGTATCAGCACGTTATTCATATGTTGAGTTACTACAGCATTTTCAAAAAAAAAATTACTGTGGTCAATGGCGAGTACCTCATGGCACGTGCCAAACTACGTCATACAGAAGAATCTCATGGTGCCTTCTTATCGAGAAGAAATTAAACATCATTACACGAAGTACATAAACAGTATAACAGAGCATCCCGACGAGCTGGCAAAAACGGTGTTGTCTGTCGTGGGACACATGAGACAATTGAAACACTTCAGACAAACGGTCATATCAAATAGACTTCATTGACTTCATTTTATATTAGTATAACGGTAGTGTGCTCGGTGGATCACGTTGCATATAACGCGTTAGTCACGTTCACTAACACGTTTTGGTTAATGTTACTATGTGTTCTGTAACACACTAAAAAATAAAATAAAGCTACACAAAATGTTAGTAAATTGTTTTTTTATTAATCAAGAAACACTTTTGTACAAACATTTACAACTTGATAAAATAGAAATCTATAGCGGAATACTATTGATTGATCAAAAGGGAGTGAAATGTAAGTAGACGCAACGTGTAGAGAATTTAAACGTGGTACGAAGAATCGATGTCCTAAATTAAGGAAGAAGTGGAGATGATCTATATAGACTTTCTATTGATTAAGTATTCTTGTTAAGAGTTGCAGGTGAGACCATCAGGCGCTATGAAGACCGGATTACGAATGCATAGTTAAACTGTATTAACAAAGAAACAGAACAAATTCCATACTTAAATTTGTTAGTTTATTAGAACATAATGCTTGTAACGTGTACTTGATGTATCTAAACTATGAACGCGGCAGCAACTACGTGGTACAGGTTAAAGTATAGTGTAATGGGTAAACTTAGCACATTAAGTATCCAACATGTTACTAACGCTTGTAATTAGTTTGTATCATAAAGCGAGGGAAGTAGTTAGAGTATCTGTGTATTAAGAACACCGATGGCATTATGCTAGCTTTACGTTAAGTGATGCAATTTTACGTACTGACGAGTACCACTATACATAGTTTAGACAATGGAAACGTTTTAAAAGAATACAAAACTCTCCAAAATTGACTAACGATTTTTACTAAACGTGATTCATTCGGTTTATAGTGAAAACCTATTCGGCATTGTGTGTGTGTGTGTGTGAATTTGCGCGTGCATGCGCATACACACGCGCATACAGATACGTGCACACACACGTTCTGTGTGTGGCGGGCGGGGGTGTGCTCTCTTCTGAATTTCAGCAACCTGTTTTATTTTCGTTGCTGTTTTTTTGTATTTGACTACGAGTACATTCCTTCTTCTTCATTCCTTTCTCTAAGTTTAGCAATTATTCTGATATCATTTTCAGCAATGTGTATTATCACGTAAGACACATGACCTTGAAGACATCTGAAAATATGTTAAAACGTAGATTGAAGAATAGATAAGGAAAAGCAGACAAATCTGAAAGCAACATAACACACACATATACACAAAAGTGCAAAATACTACTCACTTTCTATATATCTGCAACCCTATGATCTAATAAGACGAAATAAACTAGGGATTGAAACCCAATATAAAGAACTTTTGGAATTCGAGTATTCAGTTCTTTAACATCTAAAGACCTTATACGAATATTTAAATCAGAAAAAATTTCAACCTGAACATGAGAGTCCTATTTTTTTTTTTTTTTTAATTTAAAATTTGAAAGCATCTTGGCGTCAAAAAGTAGTAGCCGCTGGTAAATGCTACTCTGCTATAGCAAATTAAAAATTTTATAGAAGTAATCATAGTCAGTTTATATTTTACTGTTTTTTCAGGTTAGCCTTGTTCATACATACTGGTATTAGTATATTGGAAATTTTGGTGCTGGATAGACTAATATTGTCTCACGCGGTGTGCTGTTTCAGATGTAGCATACAGTGTAGTCGCACCATGCTTCGTCCGCCCGCCGTCTCACTATAAACCGCCCTCTAAAGCTAATGTTTATATCTGTCACTATGCAATCATTTTGTTAATTTTTGTTTGTTTGTTGCTACTTAACAAGTGGTCGAGAGTCGTTGTACGTTGAAAAAGAATGAATAGGTTTATCATTGCTTTTTATTTTTTCATTAAAGTAATTTCTTGTTGTAGGCCTAAAACAACATTTATTCACATAGTGTAGCTAAAATTTATGCCTTAGGTTTTACCTAATACAACTGATACAGCATCGATGAAAAATACTTTTCTACAATTAGTAATGTCATTGTCAAAATGCTACTAGTTTATAGTAGTAGATGGTGCTAGAACCCTACGTAATTAAAATTTACTTCACGATAATTTTTACATATTGTAACTGTGCACAGGAAGCAACCAAAGAATACTAGTTCTATCACGTACATACATTTTCCGGTATGGTACAGGCTAAGTACGTGCTATTAAATTAAATCAAACCAATTTATCGTGCTATATGGAGTGGAGGCGATGGTACTAAATGCAGCATTCTCAGTAAGTTATACGCATTTTATGTGAGTCACCAGCCGCTGTTATTAAAAAAGCGACAGAAGTTGTTTTAAAGAGAATGTAAATCTCAATATATGCTATGATTTGCAATGTACAACCTCGTAAAATTGTACAGTTTTTTACTGTCATGCTTAACTCTGCTAAAGTTAAGTAACTCATTGCAATATTAGGGAAGTTCATTGGAGTACGTTAAATTAAGTAGCAAAGACTAACTAGCAAACATTAAGTAGCAAAGAGTGGTAAATAATAGCACAGAAAATGAGTTCCAAAACGTTATCTCCCAAGGGAAACGCAATACTTTGAATATACACATTATTTAACGTATTTTGCAAATTTAGTCAAAACAATATCTTGAGTAATAAGTGAAACAGAGTCTAAACGAGACCGTGACACTGTATGACTAACTGGGATTGATTTATGCAGAAGTAAAAGAGTTTGTTTTACGCGCGCGCGCGCGCGCGTGTGTGTGTGCGTGTCGTAGACCTTATATATACGTGCAAGTAATAAATAATGTAAATTCTATTATTAAATTTTAATAAGTATCTCTTTGAATCATTAATTTCTATTTATTGTCAATTTTTGGAAATTTTAGATGTTGAGAAACCATAGACGAATCGTATTTTCTGTTATATTAGACAGATTGTGAGGTATTTGAACGTAAAACAAAATATACATAATATAACTTAGGTAAACTAAGTTTTGATTTGAAAAAACTAGTAGGTTTTTGTTGGGATTGAAAATAAAAACTGATTGATGACTTTTATTTACATGTAATAAAAGTTGTGTTGCGTAAACATTTCTTCAGGCATCATCATCCAATTAAGCAAATAAAGGCAGAAAAACCCCACCCGCACTGTGTTAACATCAAGGATATCCAGCGTCTACGAGTATATAGTAGACTACAGTGAATCAAGTGAGAAAGATTTCATAAAGTGTTAAAAAAGCAGAACATTAAATACAAAAATGTTTTACACTTGACATGTCAGTGTATTTTTGTAAATGAATAATGAATATAGGGATTCAGGTATGAGTCTGAAATTAGGAAGCTTTTTACTTTACGTTTAGAGCAAAATCTTCATCAGTTTAAAAGGCAGCAAGTGCAGTGAACCAGTGTAGTCTACCTAGAGCTGTTGCCCGGGAAGGCTGCGTTACTTTGTATGGCATTTTTGCTTGTGAATTTCACCGTTATTAGTATATTT
This sequence comes from Magicicada septendecula, assembly GCA_034769895.1. Taxonomy (NCBI): domain Eukaryota; kingdom Metazoa; phylum Arthropoda; class Insecta; order Hemiptera; family Cicadidae; genus Magicicada; species Magicicada septendecula. Next base: position 282,539,198 of record CM068371.1, read on the forward strand.
ATCAAAGTGATTTCTTCACCACATCATCATCAGTGTTCATCATCATCATTGTGCTACAGTTTATCAGTGTATTGTGTCGTGCGCGAGTGTTTTTGTGATTCGTGGCAGTGCGCGTCTGGTGTTCGTGTTCTTTGTCTGCTATTGTAGTGATTCAGTGCTGGTGAAAGTCACTCTTTCCTAGCCCTTTTTTGTGTCTTCGACGTTCATTTCGGTTAATCCCGAGATGGCGTCGAACGCAACGCCCGTTCCTTTGCCGGCACCGCTGGTAACCTTAATGGAAACCTGCGGTACCGGTTCTCAATCTACCCCGCTACCTTCCCATACAGTTAGTGAAAGTGATAGTGAAAGTGATTGTGCCTCGATGTGTAGTGTGGGGACCGGGGGAAGGTGAATTTTTGCTTGTGGAGGACAAGTCTGCCAAACGCAAGCGAAAAATTTGTTGCCAGCCCGCCACCGGCCGCTCCAACACATCGGGTATCCAGTCCTGGTAACCGCGCCAGCCATCCTACTCAGTCAACCTCTCAATCTGTGCCCAAACCAAAAATTCCTCCGATTGTCATTCCCGACAATCGCAATTATAGGGAAATTCTCCGTTCCCTGCAGAATCTGCTTCCTTCGGCCAAACTCGAGGCCAGGTGCCAAGGCGCCTCGCTTCGAATTGCGGTCACTACAGTCCCGGACTTCCGATCGGTACAACAGTTTCTCACCGATCGGAAGATTTCCTTCCATACTTCCGCGCTTCCTTCTGAGCGCGAAATCAAAATAGTTCTCTCGGGACTTCCTTCCTGGACCGCCCCAGATACCATCAGGTAGGAGCTTGTCGCCCTAGGCTATTCGCCGACGGCGGTAAGTGTACTGCATGTTGGCAAGGGGGAAGATCGCCGACCCGTGAATAGTTTCCTCGTGAAATTAGTCAAAGTAGGCCAATTCGAGGAGGTCTATGGCCTCCAAAACTTCCTGCACCTTCGGGTGCAAGTCCAGACCTTCGACCGGGGGCCAGGCCCCTCGCAGTGTTTTAACTGTCAGAGGTTTGGTCACTCCAGCTTGTTCTGCAACAACCCTCCGCGTTTCGTGCGATGTACTGAGCCTCATCGTGGGTGTGATAAGCCCAAGACGGGGTTCACGGCCATTTGCTGCAACTGCGGCGGGGACCATCCGGCTAGTTATAGAGGATGTAAAGAATTTATATCGGCCATGAAGCTGCAGCGGACTCCTGCTCGCCCTGGCGCGCAGGCAGGTCGTTTGCAGGTCCCCTCCCTAACCGCAGAGAGGCCTTTCCACCTTTCTCCGGAGCATCATCTCAGGCCCCGGCAGCAGTTCCGGCTGCTCCCAGGGCCCCAGGTCCGCCTGCAGTCGTCGTTTCGGCGCCGCCTGCAGTCCCCTCTGTCCCGGCGCCTGCCGGAGCGCCCGGACCTTCATACGCGGCTGTGGCCGCTACATCTGTCCCGCCTTCCACTCCACTCCTCGGAGCTCTAAAACGAAGCGCACTCGTCGCCGTCAGCGACAAGTTCCACAGGACTTGCCTACACAGCCTCAGCGGGCCCCGCCCGCCCCCCAGTCATCAAACTAAGCTCCCAACTGAGCAGACCTCACGTCCGTCCCCGAGCCCTGCGCCATCTACGACACCGGCTGAGGCCAGCCAGGTCCGTCTTCCAGAATCTCGGGAAACTTCCCGGGCCCCGGTGGACCCCCTGACTGCCTGGGCTGAAACTTTGGTAAATAACATCAGGTCTGCTCCAGATACAACAACGGTTCTCGCCCTGGTGTTTCAATCATTGTCTACCCTCTTTCCTCTCCTTCCTTTGAATAGCTAGGAGTCTTAGGATCGTTGGGTGGAATGCCCATGGGGTAGTCCCTCGACGGTCTGAACTGATGACTTTCGTAACGGAGTACGACGCTGATGTCCTCCTTTGCGAGACTCATCTGACTCGCTACCATACCTTCAACCTGCCATCTTACATCTGTTTTCTTCAGGATCGTCCCCAACGGCCTGGCTGTCGCCCCTCGGGGGGGGGGGGGGGACACCCGTCTTAGTCCACAGGCGGATATCCCACAGGCCACTACCCTCTTTAGATAAATCTCTTGTTGAAGGTTGTGCGGTGGCGATAGACGCTGGCGGATCGGAGTTGCGCGTTGTTGCGGCGTATCTCCGGGCCGGCCTGCGGATACCTCCACCGCCCGAGGAGTGGGACGCTCTCCTCGATCATCCCCTACCAACCATTGTAGCCGGCGACTTGAATGCCAAGCATCCCTGGAACAGCAGAGTAGCCAACGCCTACGGAAAATCTCTGTATCGGTTCGTCTCCGACGACCCGGTACTTAAAGTCATTGGCCCAGAAGACCCTACTCACTTCCCCTTTTGCGGTCATCGACCGGACGTCCTTGACATTGTCATAGCCAAGGACGTGACCCATCACATCCAGGTCTCGTCAGTGTCGGATCTCTCATCCGATCACAATCCCCTTTTTATAACTGCCCGTGAGATGTCGGCCTCACCCCGACCTCCCGCTCAGATTGTTAGGAGAGTCAACTGGCGCTCCTGCCATGATGAGCTCTCACGGCGGTTTCCATCACTCCTCGCGGACCCGATCGTCACTTGTGACGATTTGGATCTCCGACCCACTCATCTTCAGGAGTTGGTCCAAGGTGTCATGGATCGACACACTTATGCTCTCGAGGTGAACCATCCACGCTCGACCCTACTACCGGAAGCTCTCCACGCCATCTGGTTACGGCGCAAGCTCCGCCGCAGATGGCAAAGAACCCGTGATCCCGGCGTCAAAAGGCGCTTTCAGGTTCAGTTCTTTACGTCCAGCAGCTACTGCGGGACGTAAACTCTGATCGATGGGACTCATATCTTGAGTCTCTTGAAGTCGGCCACGCCTCCGTCTGGAGAGCGGCGAGTAGACTGACGCGCGAGAAGAGAACTCGCAACTCACTTGAAACTCCGAACGGGGTTGTATCTTCGTCAGAAGGCAAGGCTGAAATCTTCGCCTTGAAGACGAAGACGAAGTCGAGGCTTATCTCGGCAGTCCGATCACCTCCGAACCCGAACTCACTTCGGTGGAAGAGGTTACGGACAGACTTTTAGAGCTTCGGCCCCGGAAGAGCCCTGGACCGTACGGTGTTACTAACACCGCCCTACAGAAACTTCCGGACCGGTGAGTTTGCTTCCTGGTCGATTTGTTCAATGCCTGCTTCCGATTCGCCTACTTTGCTAAGTAATGGCGTTCGGCTACGGTCACGATGATCCCAAAGCCGGGCAAAGACCCCAAGTTTGCCGAGAACCTCCGGCCTATCAGCCTGCTGTCGTCCACATCGAAAGTCTTCAAACGACTAGTCCAGCGGCGACTAGCGGATCACCTTCAACGGCTCAATATTCTGGTCCCCGAGCAATTCGGTTTTCGTGCTGGGCACTCCACGACGCATCAACTGATGCGCTTCGTGGGGAACGTGGCCGAGGCCGGTTGCTCGCGGGAGCAGACCGTCGCCGTTTTTCTTGATGTCGAGAAGGCTTTCGATCGTGTTTGGCATCCAGGCCTTCTATACAAACTTACGGAGATTCTGCTTCCGGATGCTACATTCATCTGATGCTAGCTTTCTTCGGAACAGAACCTTTTGCGTGAGAGTAGGTAACACCCTTTCTTCGGCAAGGGCTATTAGGTCTGGTGTACCTCAGGAAAACGTCTTGGGCCCCCTGCTTTTCTCTGTGTATATCAATGACGTGCCCAAGTTGCCTGGCACCAGGTTGGCCATGTTCGTCGACGACACGGCGCTGTATGCCGTCGATCGTCGAGCTGAGCCGGCAGTTATCTGGCTCCAGGAACAATTGGACGAGTACGTTGAGTGGGCAGAGAGATGGAGGGTTGCCATCAACGTGGTCTAGAGCACAGCAGTACACACTCTGCACATGTAGCCCGCAAGACCGCCAATCGTCTATATCAACTCCGTCCCGTATTATCCAGCAACGCCATGACCCGCCGCCTAGGGAAGCTTATCGTCTCAACCTATGTGTTGCCGGTGGTTACCTACGAGATATCCGTTTGGGACTACTTGGCCAAGACCCTTAAGCAAAAGCTTCAGTATCTCCTTGACCGAGGAATGCGCTGGGCGTGTAAAGCCCACAACCTGACATCTAACAAAACCATCCGTGACTCACTGCGTGTCCGTTCCCTGGACGCCATTATACGGACACTGTCCCGCAAATTCTATCGCCGCTCCGCCCGGTTCAGGGCAACCACCTCATTAGCACCCACGGTCGCTGCCAATCTGTGCCAGGAGAATTTTGGACCCGGCCACGGCGTACTCTTCTTACCCTTAATTAACTAACACATAATTGACTCCCACGGCCGGTAGCAGGGACCCCTTAATCCAGACCCCAATTATCGTCCCTGCGGCAGCAGCTCTATTTGAAGCTCGGGACGCAGCATACGAGTGGGCGATGGGCATGCCCTTCGTCTCACACAGCCCCAGGGCAATAATCTACTGCTGTCTATTACTACAGGGCCCCTTTGTCTGTCTACTACTAAGATTAGAGTCCAATCTCACAAGACAGATATTTCAACACGCAATATGCGAATAACACAAAAAATAATTTGCTAGCAAAAAAAAAAAATTATTATAATTTGTAAACTATGTAAAATTATTCGACAAGAACATAACAAATTTAAAAATTTTCATATTCGTCAAAACCCAAATCGAATTTAATACATATTTCTTTCTTTTTGGTCTAGACCTTCAAAAATCAATATATCACCTGCACTTTATAAATGTATTCACTCTACCATATCTGCTACTTACTACACAAGTTTTTATAAACCTAATTAATTTGTTACTTTTAAACTAATTAATTTATAAACCTAATTAATTAAATCCTATATTAATTAAACTTAATTAATTACGTGTTTCAATTAATTTGTTATTTAAAAATCATGACTAAAAGCAAGAGTGCTAAATAAGAAATCTATATTTTGATTTATTTTCTTTATATTCAATGAGGTTTGAGAACAAACCTCCATGATAATCAACAATGGTGGTTTTTCAGAAGTGCATTTTCTATATCCTCCATTTTACTGGTAGAATCTATGAAAAGTTTTGACAATACTGCTGGAGATCAAGAAACTAGAAAAACAGTCTTTCCGCTCTAGCAGATTTTGCGTTGGCAGTATCTTTAACATCAAACAAGTAATAGATAAAGACTGGCACGTAATCTTAAAACTAATCTGATTTACGTCGATCTGAATAAAGTCTGTGGTAATATCTCTTCTTCCAAAATGTGGCAGGCTAGATATAATCAAAACATAAATTGCAGTTATATTCATGCTATAAATATAGTTATTACGAAAATACTAATTGAGTAAAACTTAATAATGTAATATCATCTAAATTTTAAATTAGCGGGGTTTAAGGTAATGATGCTAGTTGACTCCTGTTTCCTTCAAAATATACTTGAGCGAGTGATTCAAAAAACCTAGAGGAAAAATGGATTAGGCGTTAGTAATGACATTGTAAGTGTAGGCTTGCAAACAAAATTTTACAAGAAAAGTATATAAGGGGAATAGGGAGATCTAACAGATGGAAACCGGAGCCTTAGTTAAGAGCTGGCAGAAAGACTGTGAGAGAAAGAACTTGTGTGTGGCCTTAGAAGCATACAGTAAATAGTATGCTGCTAAGGCAATTAATCCATTTGAGTACAATGGAAGTTACAGAATTTGCATCTTATTAGATTAAAAATACATTCCCTTAAAATGTCATATTACATAGGGGTTAGTCAGAATGCATACATAACATTCTCTGCACCTAGACGATGCAGGTGCATGCAGGTGAATTGTTTAGACAACACGAGCGGTGTTTGATAAGTCCGTCCAAAGTCAAGAGGTGGCGCTAATAATACAATTTTAGTTTCCCGCATCTCTGATAGGAGCGTACACCGCGTTTCACTCACGCACATTTATAATTCTATTGTTGCTAATCCTTTGAATTGATCAAGTATTGTGACTTGCAATAAATGGATGAAAGAAAATTTCGTGTGGTGATTACTTTTTGAAAGGCAAAACCTTACAGGAAACTAAATCCAAGCTGGGCAAATATTATAGTCTCAGTTCCATCGATTAGAACAGTTTAAAAATGGTTTGGTTATTTTCGTAGCGGTCACATGGACCACAAATAACGCTGAACGTTCCGGACGGCCTGTAGAAGTTACAACTGCAGAATATATTGAAAAAATCCATGATATGGTCATGGAGGACAGAAGATTGAAAGTGCGTGAAACTGTCCGCAAGATGGGTGCCGCGATTTCTCACAATCGATTAAAACCGTGGTAAAATAAACATTTCTAAGCAGGGTTTGGAGCTGTTTCAACTAATCGAGAAGAATTTTTGCGCCGTTTCGTAACGGATGATGAAATCTGGATACATCGCTACCAACCTGAAACCTAGGAACAGGTAAAAGAGTGAGTTGCAGTAGAACTTGTTCCAAAAAGCGAAAACCTTTCCATCAGCAGGTAAAATGATGGCCACTGTCTTTTGGGATGCTCGTGGCATAACCTTAGTTGACTTTCTGGAGAAGGGTAAAACGATAACTGGGCAATATTATGCATCTCTGCTGGATTGTCTAAATGAGAAAATAAAGAAAAACGACCACATTTAACGACAAAAAGGTACTTTTTTATCAAGACATTGTATCAGCTCACTCTTCTGCGATTGTGACAGCAATAAATTGTTTGAATTACGCTATGAAATTCTTCGCACCGTCCCTCTCCTATTCACCACACTTAGCACCATTGGATTATTATCTTTTCAAAATTTGAAGAAGTGGCTTGCTGGAAAGAGATTTACGGGAAATGACGAAGTTATTGCAGAAACATCTGCGTATTTTGAAGACTTGGATAAATCATACTATAAGGATGGGATCGAAAAGCTTGAGTATTGTTGGATTAAGTGTATAGAATTGAATGCAGATTATGTTGAGAAATAAAAAAAATGTTTCGTAATGAGAAAATGAAAACTGTGTTTTCTTTATTTTTGCACCGACTTATCAAACACCCCTCATAATATTGAATGACGCAAGTAGTAATGGACAAACTAAACATAGAATAAACTCTCTTAATTGGCTTTTGAGTATTCTTTGCGACTAAATATTATAATTTTTTTTAATGAATTAACACTCAGTCTTATCGGTTCCTGCTTGTTTTACTCTGTTCAATACGAAAGGGAGGTTATAAATATTATCACTCAAGATAAAGGTGTTTTCGCCGTATCCACGGTGTCATCAGCTCTTTATTCACTTTCATACCAAACTGCTGTTCATGAAGAGTTTCCTTGGACACTCTCTTTGAATAAAGATTACGTAGCAAAGGTGAAAGAATACAGCCGTCTCACACCACGATAAATAATACGAATAATAATACATCTGACACATTTTTATCGTCAGACTCCATTGCAACTTAATCACAGAATATAAAATAAGATTATTATTATTATCATTTTACACTGAGATACAATGAGCATTTTTGTAAAATGGCCGAATATTATTTCCACCTACTATCTAAAAATCACATTTTTATACGCAGATACACAAACACTTTGTCTTTGCCATTCATTGAATAAAATGTAATTAGTTGTCTTGGGCTAATTTCGTTTTACGGTCGGAAATGCGAAAGGCAAAAGTTTATCATTCCCAGTACTTGGAAGACAATACGTCTGCAAAGATCTTTCTTTGACTTTCCTCGCCTTAAAGTTACCTCCATGTAACTATTATCCTGAAGAATTTATGTTTCCAAACCCACTATATTTCCTCTTTAAAAACTATCATAACTCGTCGATTTTGTTCTGCTTACATTTCTCATAAACAATAGAGCTTATTACGAATGCGAACTGCACCAATTCGTGGTTCTCTCCGAATGTACGTTTGTCGTTAAATTACAGACAAATTATAAACCTTAAATATTTAATAAACGTTGCTGCAGTGAAAAGGTATTTTTAATTTTATTTGGACTTCTGTTGTTTGCAACCAGTGACATATATGAGAGCTATAATGTACGCCCTCGGGCGTAGACAAACCCTTTTATTTATTGTTTTCTCTTTGTACAAACCATTCACGCACTTTTTGTCCTGCTCCGTACTTCCATTGTCCTACTCAATGTGTAACATTTAACGAATTTTTTTTACACACGATTGGAAGTAATAATCATCTTTTTTTGACACTTTTTTCATTTGTACGTAATCAAGAGATAATACAATTGAAATGTTAAAGCTCGTTATTTGGATTTTAAAATGTGATGTTTGGTGAACGTTACTCTAACTGGACAAATACTTTTACTCTTACATTCATTAAGTTTTTTGACACTATAATAACGCGGGCACGCGTGGATGTACGCGCGTGTGTATTCCGGTTTAATTTCATAATACCACTAGTACCTATATTTTTAACGGTTATTTAAAGTAAACCAAAGATAATTATATGATAATTATTATTTATATAAAGTTAATCTGAGGTTACTAAATATAATATTTCTTCATAAGTTATTTAAGGATATATTAGGTGTATTTACAAATATATTCATAACGCATTAAGAACATGTTGAGAATATATTAGAAGTATGATTTTAGTGGACAAAGAAAATTTACTGCTGACAGGGTTTTACTTAGGCAAATGTACATACGCTTAAACCTTAGTTGGTACTTTATCAGTGGGTTAATGCGTTGGGTGCTGTTACGTGTGGATTGCCACTCAAGGAGTTGTTGCACACTTCGATACTGTTGACGTGTCGTGTAGCTTCACTTCACGTTGACTGCTATTATTTAATCCTGCAATCTACAATGAAGAATTTTATAGAATCATGAACAAATCGTATTCTGGTCGTTAAAAACAACATGTGTAGAGACTGGACGTCTGTGTTTAACAATGCCAATTTGTAATTAAGCTGTCCTTGTTTACAAAATGATTTCCATTTACGCGTATTTATTACGTTCATATATTCCAAATATCAAAAAAAGTTTAAGAATCATTCTCCTACTTCTAAAGACCAAATAAGAAAACACTTTCCTTCTGATGAAGTAACAAATGGTAAAAATCGTTGAGGCACATTAGAAATTGTGCCTTATGACATTGTTCATATCGTTGTTCATATGACACTGAAATAATTTATTAGTTACCGTCTGTAAAAAAAAATGGGAAAAGATTTATTTGTATAATCGTTGCGTTTACTTCTAAATTTCCATTCACAGCAAGCGAACTCACTCGCGATACTTACATATGAGCAACAGTGACAGAGCCACTACTTATGGGGGTTCAGCTTGACGTACTGTGAACAGGTGTGTGTGTGTGTGTGTGCGTGCGTGCGCGCGCGCGCGCGCGCGCGCGCGCGTGTGTGTGTGTGTGTGTGTGTGTGTGTGTGTGTGTGACAGAGAGAGAGAGATACGTTTGTGCAAAAATGTGTGCACCTGCAATATCCAAGTTGTGATTCCTACTAGACTTAATTACATGGTGAGCACTTTTATATCAGCTAAGTTACGTAATTAGGCGTAATGCTTACTGCACACACAGCATCCGACCAGTGGCATTTACAGTCAACATCTATCGTGAGATAATGGAATCCGTCTTACTTGTCTATAACCTATAACGAAGAAACTTGTTAAATAAATAAATGTTAGTAAGATCAATCTGGCTACTTTACCTTATTCAAGTCCTTTAAAAAAAATGTTATGAAAGAATGTGAAGCTGAATTTACTCGACATACTAAATTACTAATCAATATACTGTGAATACTTTGTAAGTTTTCTTATTACAACAACACTTGTAAAATATCGGTATGGAGAACCATACATGACTTCCATGTTCTAAGATTTATATTTAAAATCATTTACGAAATGAAATGTTTCCATAGAAACTACTTCTTTCCACTTATTGCTTCAGCCTTAACTACAGTACTGTGGTCACTAACGTATACCACCACACGTTATTGCACTCGATTTTCACTGATGATGGCAGTCGACGGCACTGCCGAAACGTCTGGTTTTGCAAAAAACATTGGACTACGGCCGAACAGCCCGGGAAGGAATTTTAACAAAAAACTACTACTTTGTTGCCGATAACGTAGTACACATATAAAAATTATCCCTCCCACTTCAACTATAATTTTCATTTATAGAAAATTACCCCCACCGCGTTCAACTAGCCTCTTCATTTATAGATATTTCATCTACGTTTCTACAGTGGATTATTATGAGCATCTTATCAGGATACTTTATTTATCAAAATTAAGTACTTTACTCTTGTTAAAACATAAAATTTTGCGAGTACACTACCCCTTTCTCTTAACCGATCTTCACCAAAATCAATAGATCTTCAGTCCTCTACAATTCAGGGATGCATGCAAAAAAATATTTGATTCTGTTTAAATGTGCGGCAGTTATCGTTCGTCATGAAAACATTTCTCTTGTTACAACATAAAATGTTGCAGGTAAACTTCCCCTTTCCCTTAACCGATCTTCACCAGAATCAACAGACATTGAGTTCTCCATAATTAAAAAAGGTATGCAAAAGAGTAGTTGATTCTGTTTGAATTTACGGCAGTTATCGTTCGTCATAGAAAAAATTACGATTGTTAAAACATAAAATGTTGCAGGTAAACTACCCTATTCCCTTAACCGATCTTTACCAAAAACAAAAAGTCTTGAGAACTCTACAATTCAGGGCTGTATGCAAAACATTATTTGATTTTGTTTGAATTTGCGGCTGTTATCGTTTGCCATAGAAAAAATAACCCTTGATATAAAAGCGTTGCCGGTAAACTACCCCTTTCCCTTTACCGATCGTCACCAAAAACAATAAGTCTTGAGTACTCTACAAATCAGGGCTGTATGCAAAAAAGTATTTGATTCTGTTTGAATTTGCGGCTGTTATCGTTTGCCATAGAAAATACCCTTGTTAAAACATAAAACGTTGCCGGTAAACTACCCCTTTCCCTTAACCGATCTTCACCAAAAACAACAGGTCTTAAGAACTCTACAAATTAGGGGTGTATGCAAATAATCATTTGATTCTGTTTGAATTTGCGGCTGTTATCGTATGCCATAAAAAATACCCTTGTTAAAACATAAAACGTTGCAGGTAATCTACCCTTTCCCTTAACCGATCTTCACCAAAAACAACAGGTCTTGAGAACTCTACAATTCAGGGCTGTATACAAAACATTATTTGATTCTGTTTGAATTTGCGGTACCCTTGATTTAAAAAAACGTTGCAGGTAAACTACCCCTTTCCCTTAACCGATCTTCACCAAAAACAATAGGTCTTGAATACTCTACAGGTCAGGGCTGTATGCAAAACATTATTTGATTCTGTTTGAATTTGCGGCTGTTATCGTTTGCCATATAAAAAAATCTACAGATAGACACATAGACACTTTTTGAAAAACGACTTTTCTCATGTTTTGAGTGTAGTAAAATCAGAATCTGCAGTAATCTCGAACACGATTTTTTTTGCCATCACCATACTTCCATTTCATTAAGGAACATGGAAGTAAAAATTAAGGTAATTTAAATGTATTCATAATATATTTTAATCAAAAGTGAGTCTAATTAGCGATAAATCGTTTGTGATCAGTTGTTTTCGAATATTTTCTAATTAGTGAATATATTTTGTGTTCATAAATTTAATAAAAAATTTTAATTCTTGGATTTCGTTGTCCATGACGTGTCCATTACTTAACTAAATATAATTATTTCACTAAGACTCGGAACACAAAACTTTTTATGGTTAAAAACGTAACGTTTTTACCCATAACAAGTTTTGTGTTCTGAGTCGTAGTGAAATAATTATATTTAAAGAATTTTAATCACCCAGATTTACCATTAAACTTTTTAAATTGGACCACCTATTTTTAATACCAAAAATACCAGTGACATTAAAAAAGAAGTCATTGATGTCTTCTATCGTCTCTGCATCTCATAAAAGTCTGCAACTTCTTGTCTCCACTTTACAACTACCTCATGTAAATACTACATCAGTGATACTGTTGCTCCTGCTGTCTGCAGCATCGTATGTTTAGCTATTATACTTTAAACATTTTCATTAAACCGACTGTTAACCCATTAGCGTTACGAACGTCTTCACCAAGAATAGCTTCATCTACAATATCCTGCTGGTCAAACACCAGTCGACCCTGAATAAATGTTTCACTAGCTTTACCAGCACTTCCACGATTTATTCCGTAAGAATCCGTAAAATAAAAACACTTCAAATTTTCTAAATATTGTTTAATGTATCAGAGATCTCAATTGATACGTATTTCTTTATTAATAAAACCATACGTAATCAAATATCTCTGGACTAAGGAATCCGTGTGTAGTACAGAAATCCTTCACCCAGTATGTGTGTTGACTCTTCACTCTGCATTGCGGTGTACCGATGACCAGGCTGAAGATGGCCACATTTTCTATATACAAGTCACTTAGGCTTTTCCCATGGTTTGATTGTCATTACTCTACTTCACTTTTAGCTCTCCTGAATTAGCTGTTCACTATATGTACTGCAACAGTAGTGAGTTACTTAATGAAATTGGTATGACATAAGGAAGTTGGTTTATGTGACATAATGGAATCGGTTTGGTTGTTCTAGATGAACTACAACTTGTCAGTTTGGAGCTTAGTTTGTCAGTTGCAGAGCAAACTCTCTACTTAAATTACAGCGGTATACTGTTGCAACGTGTATATTAGACCTACAGCTATTCAGATCACAAGAGGTGCTAACAAAAATAAAAGTCTTAATTTAGTCTAATAAAAACCCAAAGAGTTTGCAGATGCTAACAGGAGGTCCACTCTATTATGCACTCAGTAATGACATCACAGCTGTACGTAGTATGTAGGCCTAAGCACCTCACTGGAGCCGATACTGTGGAAAGTAGCAGGTGTTAATGATTGTAACAGGAACACAATGGGTGTTTTACCTTAGAATGGCTGAAAAGGGCTCATGTAGAAAATGAAAGGAAAATATCGGCTTCCTAAATTAAATTCTAAGCGTCGTGTGAAGTGTAGAGTATTCTTCTTAGACTATAAAACTTACATAACACCGTTCTACTCTCGAGAAGCGGTAAAGCGCATGTCCAGTTACTTAGGTTTAAGAAACCTTTTTGTTTTACTACACAATTTCATAAAATATCAATAAACTACATAAATTTGTATAGTATATCTTACTTCTTTAATTAATTTATTTGATGGAGTTTTATCTGATCCGGTTGCATTATTAATATTTAATACAATCATGAGTTCAATTCATCTTTAGTTAGTTCAGAAAGATATATGGGATTTGGTAAATATTAATGGTTTCCTTTTTTAAAATTCGTAATTTTGGAAACTAGTATAAACAATTTTTAGAAAATTCTATTAATTTAATTAACATTGATATAAAAATTTGAATGTGTAATATGTTATGTTATGTTATGTGCGTTATGTGTAATGCGTTATGTTGTGTGTTATGTGTAATGTGTTATTTGAATGTATAACAGTAGGTTTATTCACGGTCTTATTGTGATAGATGTCTCTGTTATGGGTTACAGAGTTCCTTACATAGACAGAGAAGTCATGTCTTGTTCAGAAACTTGCGGAAGAGTGTACCGAGTCCATTGGCGACATCCGTCAAAAGAGTTTGTGACAGTGATGACGCTGAGTGTTTCAATCAGAAGAATAATGACTTTAGGAATTATGTTACGACGAAACTGGAGTGATCCTTTTACAAGGACATCTAATCATTTTATATACGTGTATGTACATAAATTCATGTTATTTGTTGTTTATTTTATATGTGTGTGGTACATCTATCTTTCTTCTGTGTTGTTAAAGTTCCCATGAATTACGTCCCAGTTAGGTAGAGTCCCATATACTAAGGTATTCATACTGTTGTATGCGCTCACTTCACAATACAGTCATTCTGCTTCCATGCTTCAAGGAGTTTGGGATGGCTATAAGGAGAGATGTGGATTTGTTTAAAATTTAAAAATTTAAATAAAATTTCCTAATGTCTTTTGAATTTATAATTGTATAAATACTTGTACACTAGTTCTTGCTTAAAACGATAATGTGATAATTTAGCTATCTCTAAATATTCCTTTCTTCTAAACAATTTTTTGCCTATCTAGTTAATGTCTTAATTATAGCCTTTCTAGTTAATTTATAGCAAGCCTGCTTTTATTTAAAAACTATTAAGAGGTTTACAAACTTTAGAATCATTACATTTGCTATTACCGGAGTCAGGGACCTTACAATTAAAAATTAAGTTAACTTTACGATTATCTGAAGTGTGGCCATTCTACTTTCTTCTTTCTTAAAAACGAAGTGTCTATTTTTTGTGTTTTGTAGGAAAATAATGTTGTGAATAGGTAGGTAGGCCGGGTGTAAATGTTTTTGTGTAAATAAGTTTACAATCGTAAACAGTAAGAATATAGTAGATGTACAAAATTATTCCTGATAATAACTGTTCATAAAACTGTTAGTAAATGTTGTAACATAGCACAACTGCTGCTAATACGACTCCGTAAGCGGCTATAACTGTCTTCTTAATAGTTTTTCAAAGATAGATAAGAATATACCTCAGAAAGAAGAATTTAATTCTTCTTAATTATTTAAAATTCACATCATAATTATTGGTATAATAGACAGTGATTGTCAGGTGTATGCGGCAGTGTGTCTCACTAAATTCGATGGAGGACTAAATTAGCGGCAACAAGGCAAACTGTTATACGCAACATTACCTCTAATACAAACATTTACACATTTGTTTTCAAAGAAGAAACAGTTGTACATTTGTACATTTTTTCTTTGTGTCTTAAAAGGTTAACCTTTCTGGTGAGATCAGAAATTATGAAAATTGTAATACGTTATTGTAAAAAACGTATCCTGACTTAGTCATAGTAGATATGATGTGCGTGTTTTTTGTAATCTAGCCAAAAACGTTTGTAAAAATTATGTTTATAATTTATTTTGTCACAGGAATTCTAAACATTTACAGAGTTTAGTTGAATTACTTTCTCTTGTAATTTATACAGACTGGAGACTGCATGCATAGAATTTGTATACGCAGGTGCAGCTAAAAAAGTATTAGATTATTTTCACCATGCCAGTTTAATTAGGAATAATGAAAGATGTTAAACTTACAAAATAATTAATTAAAATCTATACGCATGCAAAATATGAGAAAATTTTAATATGTAATAAAAGATACAATGCAATGTGGTAAGGCGCGTTTATTTTAACGCCTACTATTACAGCAATGGAAAGAGCAAAATCAAATAATATAAAGTAAATTTAAACAATTATCTAATGACCATTAACAATTGATACAGGGAAGATTGACAATAATAACTTATTCAGAATGGAGCAAAATAGTCATGGGTACGCTGAGGTGACGTATATCATCGTGCTAGGTAGTGTTACATAGGAGAGACACTATGCTTTCCTTCTACCCATTTAATTACATTAGTTTCCTCTGTTCTTATTTCATTACGGTGAGAAAGTTGCTCCAAGTGTCCTGCAAGAACCAAATGGGAAGTTTATTGGTTTTTAATCAAGTCTTCAAATAAGCGTATATTCCCATTATCTCTAAGCCTGTAACTTTAATTTTAGTAAAACATTATTCAGCAATTTACTCTTAATATGCTTTACAATCTCATAGGTATAGAACGTCTCTCAAAATAATAAAACAAAAATAATAATGTCACGCTTGATTCATCAACTCGGTCAGTGCATCAAGGTGCAGACAAAGATAGTAATCTACTAAGTTTATTTGATCCATTATCACACTGTTCTGTTCACTGCAAGTTGATGATTTCACATAATTTCCGTTCGTTCCAGAATTACTGGAAGGTTTGTTTGAAACAACGTAATAATTCTCATTAGTCGAATTACAACAACTAGTCACTAAGTACACCACATTTTCAAAGTAAACATCTGTAATCGTACAGCGAGCTGTTTGTCTGACCTAATAAGTCTTATAGAAGGAGCTTATGATTAAACAAAATTGAACCTACTTTGCACTTAACGAAGTCGATGGATTTTTAACACCAAAGTTTGAACACACCGGCCGCGGGCATAGGGCACCTGCGGGAATGTGCGTGCGCGCGTGTTTCTGTAAAATGTTGGATATGTGTTAGTTTTTTACGTGTTAATCGTGTCATTAGGCCGTGGTGGAATATAAACACTTTCTGAAACGCCAGAGTTTCGGCCGCACTCATGGCGACCATGCCCGGTGTTTCAGAACAGTTTAATATTGCACCACGGTTTAATAGCCCGGTTAACGTGTTTAACAACTGTGACAACTAACTTGAGAGTTTACATTCATTTAGTGGCTATGTATTCTTCAGTCGCGACAACTAATCATGTTGTGTCAGAGGAATGTTAGCAGACGAACACAAACTAACCACTCTACAAAAAACTTATTAGCAAAACGCTTTGCATTTGCCATAAAACATATTTTACTGCCAAACTAATGTACATATGAAATTTTGTTTAAGTAATGTCTAATGTAATTTAAGTATTAATTTTAAATAAACAATAATGAAAATTTAAATAAAAACATACAATTACATAACGGAAAAGTTACAAAATATGCGAGAAAATTACTAAGTAAACTATGCAATAAATAACAAAGGATGTCTAAAAAAATAACCACAGCAACACACTTAGTATATTCAGTGTATAACAGCCTGATTAGCAAGTTGGTGTAACTGACTGGCAATATCGATATTATTTCTTAAGTCTTAAAATAACATTATTTCATCATATCATAATTCTGGACTGATATTCTATTACAGGCCCTACACATAAATACATTATTTATTCCCATTTTTATTCATACTTTCATCCTACACAACATATAATTTTATGAAATCCTAATTTCAGATATTACCTTGCATACACGTGTGTATTTTGTATAACAAAGAAATTTGTAAGAAGAAAAGCTGAACAGCATATGAGGAAAGTGTATGGCCAGCAGTATGGAGAGTCCTTTGTATGCAGTTCTAAGGTATGGATTGCCGTGGGTTAATCTACGAGCTTACAAATGGTCATACTGTTATAACAACTTGAAATGAAGAACACAAACATTCAGACACAGGTAAGTACAAAGCAGATTTATTTAATATCAGTTTCAATTGTCAAGTGTCCCTATATTCTCTATAAAAAATAAAATTTATAAAACAATAAGCGTAAAGTAATTTGAAAATTTTTAAAGTACACAAAATTTGTCTCCAATCAATTCTGTCTATATAATATACTATGTGTCAATAACTACGTAATTTGCACTTTTAAAATTTTAGCTAAAGAAAGTAAGAAACAAGGAAAGTAATTGCAAATCAAAAGTTTTTTAAGAATTTGTCGTAAACAATGGCGAAAACTTGGATCGTATTATTTGTATCAGCTACCTGCAGTTCTAAAGTCCATGTGTACCGATACTCACAAATTATCACACTGACATGCTGCCACAGTTTGCACAATATTACATATGTGTTCTCGATTTAGAAATGTGTGCTTTGAAATTCTTCTGAATAACAAGAATTATCCTTAAACGCCTTTTTTTAAAACGAAATTCGTTTTAATTCTGTACTTAATTAAAATTTGGAGACGAATAAGGACATGGTTACCATGTTAATTATAATTAATAATGAACTAACAAATTGTTGTATTAAAAAAAAACAAGTAGGAATAAGGAGAAACTAACAAACATTTTAAAAACACAAAACAGGATGAATGACGGTTAAAAACTCACTAAATGCCGACAAAATGTGTGAATAACGGTAATGCTAACCCTATTGCAGTAAGGTGATAATATAATACTAATATTATGAAATATACTACGTAACATAATAATAAATCTGTATTGACAAAAATAGAGAACAATGTGTTTAATTTAAATGTACCTTTAATATATACCTTAAATATAAATACTTGTTGTAAGGCATAACCACTAACCTTAAGCAATAATTTATGGTTCTGTAACTTTCTTGTTGCTTAATTTACAACAGGGGTTTCTTACATTTTCCATGTTAACGTTCTTGTTAAAAATTGCCCTTTTATGAATTATTTTGTTATTTAGTCCTTTCATTCTTCTGCATGTGCATGAACATAACAAGTTCAGATCTTCGGCAAATTCATCAGTGACACAATATCTAGACGTCAAAATGTTTACAAATTCTTTTACCACACTAACGCAACTTACTGAGTCTGTTTCTGTGAAGTCTTTTAAATTCTCCGTAAACATGACAATAATTTACAATTATTTGCAGTTTTATGTAAGCGCCTCTCGGTAATGTTGAAAATCAATCGTTTTTCCAAATCTATGTGATCAGCTTTTTCACGTGCTATAAATATTGTTATAACATTTTTATAAAATTAACCTAATATAAACTACCCTTACTTATAATAGCCTAACCTGCCTAATCCTTATTACGTCACAGTACCCTAACTTGCCTACAATATATTCCGGTTCTTATGATTTCATAACTATTCCTAAAAAGAATAAGGGATTCCATTCTGCGCAAATTGTATTTGGAAGAGGATGATTATAAAACCGGCCAAGACCACTTATGAATAAAAAATAATTTTTCAAAATGTCGTTGCTACATTCAGATGATAAAACATAACTATGGCTTCACAATGCAAATTTACATTATATGTAGCTTTATAAACTACAAATTGAAATGAAAAATGCAGTTTGAAACGGCTCGATTTGCCAGAGACTCGCATATGAAAGCGTAAATAATAAAGTAGGCCCTACATTCAAACAAAGTTTTGCTCTTTGGGTCTTACGCCAATTGTACATTTTAGCTTGTTGGGGAAGTTATTAATGAAGAGTGTCAAAACTATAATTTATTTTCATGAAGCTATCAACACTATTGCCACTACCGGTGGGAAAAATAAATGGAGGTCGCTATAGTTCTTGAGACCAATTCAGTCTCTGTTCTCACGTTCTACCATTCGGTATATTTTAATAAAAGTCCTATAATAAAAATCCTATAATCAAAATCGGATATGCGTTTTTCTTGTTAATTGGGTTTACTGAAATATGTTGACTTCTTTTTGTTAGCAGGTTGACATCCTTAGTCTAAAAAAAAAGTGATGGACGTCACATAAACTGCCACAAAAGCAGCGATTTTTAATGCTAGTGTTTCCATGTGTTATACCAAATGCGTTTTGTCTTTGTGCTATTTAAGCCACAAAGAATATGCTCGAACTCGAAATTCTGCCGACTTAGTGATTTTACCTGCTTAGAAAAATAACTCTGTTAAGTTTGATCAAACTAATAATATGTAGGCTGTTTCTCCTCTCCTCTGCATTACGAATAATCTGTATTTTAAACATCATCATAACAAGTACCATGTTTCACTTTTATTTTGTCAAAACGTCTTTTTTAAAATTGTCCAAAATAACACATTGCCTTTTATTAAGTATGTACTGACTTTAAAAAAGTTGTGTATGGAAAAGTGTGTTTTTTGTAGACACAAAACTTAACGAGGCAGTAATTAAGAATTTCTCTTAAAAACAAGTAACCCGTTGAATTGTGGTTTATTTATTTGTTCAGAAGATTTTCTTCTCAACACGTATTGTTGTTGGCATGTAAGCAATAGCTCATCGGTTTTATATATACTAAAACTACTATTACTATACCTTCATATAGACGTTTATTTTTATTCGATTAATAGACTTGTCTTATAATTTTGATTTATTATTCTTTTTCCAGTTATTACAAGACAAACACTGTAAATGAAAATGTTAAATAGAAGTGTTACTGTCTGTTAATTTTCTTGAATTACAATGAGCCAATTTTGTTTTAGAGAAAGCTGGTAATGTGTAAACTGCCATGTTGAACATGGATTTTCTTTTAAAACATGTTTTATAGAATGATCAACAATCCCAATTACAAATCTCATTCAAAATTACATGATAAAAGTGTTCAGAATACATTCTTGCTCTTCTAGAATTAATGTTATTATTTCTCTCACAAAGACTATAATAAATAATTTTGTTACACTGTCTTCGTACGACGTTTACGTTTGGGAATATATGAAAGAAAGTACTGTGCTTTGTGATAGTCACTGAGCTAATCAGCTGGGACAGAAGCAAATGCACGGTTTAAATTATGTCATAGTGTGCTGAGTATCCTAACAGTAATTCCTATCGTGAATAGTAACTCTAAGGACCGCGATTTTCCTTATTGCCAGTCGTACGTATTAAGTTTTAACTTTTTTTAAATTACGGTTTGGGAACGCTAATAACTTTGGTGCTTGCTATTTGTATAGAATGATTGGTGGATTAAATTTTATTTTTAATTAGAATTCTCACAGAATTGAATCTGTGTGTTATTCACACATGTACAAGTTTAGTTATTCTCTACGTTTTGGGTGTCGAACGCATAATTTGTGGTGTTTGTGTGTCTGTGTGTGTGCGCGCGCGTGCGATGTACATGAAAACACCGTTATAAACAGTTCAAATGTTATTAGAGCCTTGGCGTAACGTGTTAAACAAGAGCGATACCGTACACGGTATAATTTTAGAATTAGCAACGTTCGTCATGACTAAGGTTAACTCGTCACTTCGGTCACTCTCACGGATACAATAAAGCAGTGGTAATGTTAGCTCATATACAGTAACTGTGTACCGACAGTATTGTTTAATTAACAGCAATTATAGTACGTTATTACCTCGTGTTCGTTCATACTAACCAATATTAATTATTTTACACTGTAACTCATTATTAAAATGTTTATTTCAGTTCATAACTGCGACAACAGCGAACATACATCGTAAAGTTCCATTTATTACATAGCAGCTTGTCGCGAAATCATAACAGTGGTGTATTAATGTGTTCACATTTGAAGTACAATATGTAACAAGTAAACCTGCTATGTTGAATCAGATAGTATGAGACGTTCCTCAAATATTAACTAATTCTGCAAGTAAAATTATTATTGTATTTTCTCCTGACCCAGGTTTCGCTGATCACATCAGTACCATCAGAGGGATATGAATGAATTAAACTAATTTATAAACATGTTAATTATAATTAATTATGTGATTTATATTATTAACTTACAATTAATATAATATATTAATAATAACAAACTAATTCATTTATAGTCCTCCGATGATACTGATGTGATCAGTGAAACGTGCGTCAAGGAAAATACAATAATAATTTTCTTTCAGAATTAGTTAATATTTGAAGAACATTTGATACTATAGAAAGCAAGAAATATTTAAGAGTTACAAAATAAAGATGAATCAGAATAATAAACTATTGTACAGAAACGAAAGTGAAAAAGAGAAACCACAATAACTGGTGGCGTGTCGTAAGTACTTCGATCATATTTGCCTTACGAATTTGTCAGATGCCTATAAGTAATCTGGTGTACAACAAAAAATATTTTTGTCACTCACGGAAGAATACTTATATGGAAAAATAATTTTTACGATGAAATAAAATACAGACTTCCTTTTGTATGTCCTGTAAAGTTTTACATAATAGATAAACTAAATTTAAATATGAACTATGTTTTCTTGCATTAAAAGGCTATTTTATATAACCTAAAAGAAACAGACACTCTTGAATAGTTTGTGCCCAGTACTGACCAGCTAGCGTATTGAGGCTCCGTGTTTGACCTGTTAGTGTTCCCCATGGTTTAAACTTTTGTTGAGTCATTCTCCACGTTGACGTAGACAGAATCTACCTTTTCAGAAACGAAATCCAAATCCGTCTTCAACGAGAAGATATTTAGTAATATACTGCATTCCATATCTTTAATCGGTTAATCAAAACTAGGAGGCCAGTTACTGTAAACTTATCTTAATGTCCCTGATAACCTTACAAACGTTTTACGAGCCACCACTTGGTTCTATGGTTCTATGTCTCAACGTTGTTTACTAAAAAGAAAAAAATATAAAATTTGTTCTACAGACTTTTGCTATCCAATATTTTTTTTTAATGTCTCAACTTTAGTTTTAGAGAGAATTAGTAAAGGGCTCTTGTATTTATCAATGTTCTGGGTGGTCTGATGCTACATTCCATTCCCCCGGTAAGGCTCTTCAACATAATCATATGACCAAAAAATTTGAAGAATTGTAGGAAGTTTCCATTATGATAAGGAAATAATAGGCGTTTGCCCTCCTTTTTCTCTTTTTGTGTTCTTCCTGCCCGCCTACCGTGCACAATACAAATACCAAAGACGACACGTAGAAATTATTTTGATCCCTATAGGATCAATACTCACGTTGGTCCATCTGTAGGCATACTACTATAGTCCTATGTCAGTTGGGAAATAAATATTAGACAATGGAAAAATTTTACTTCACACGACATTACTAGTGTGATATAAATGTTAGTTAAAAAATATTTATGACCAATTAGTCAGTTATTCATAAAAAATGTGAAAACTGTTGTTTGAAACAAAATGTTATTTGATTTGTAATAAGGCAATGAATAATCTGATACGGTACATAATTAGCGTATTATATTTAAGACATTTAAGTTATGTGACGTTTTCGCAAACAGGAAAATGTAAACATAGGCCTAATCTAAAATATGCAAGATATATATAACGGTAATGTTTACCGAACTAATACTTATCAACGATAGTCCTTTTATGCAGTTTGCATAGTTTCAGAACAATCACTGCCATTACTAAATTATGTTTTTGAGAAGAATAAAAAATGAGGTTTGACAGTGAGATAGTTAAAAGTTGGAAAACAATTTGTGTGACAAAAGAAGGCAAAAAAATTAAATCATAAACACAATTTTTTGTTTTAAATTAAATTTTTGCAAGAAGACTGATATCTTCTTATTCATTCAAGGTATTTTGTACTTAGAATTTTAATTAGTAGATTTGAGAATCGTGTTTTGTAACTCAATATTTTTAATATTACTTTAGAGCGTGTGTCTGTTTCGGTATTGATAACGAAGGCTGTATTGCTCAATACGAGGCCATTTTGTGAGAACGAGTCTATGTGAACTAACGTAGCAGTACAATAATGTACGCTGCTATTTGTCGCCTGTCAACAGCTGAACAAACATTGACTCCCACCGGCTACGGTTATTGCAACTGTCCCACACATAACACTTTGCCGGTGAGATGACCTGTGTACAGTAGGTTCACATAGGTAGCCTATTTATTTTTCTCAACAAAATTTGAAACCTTATTTTATCTACACAGAATTAATTTACTCTTATTTATTAAATTCCACTACACTCTGAGTTGAGACAGAAACATTATGGATGAACATATTGCACATTACTCAATTAAGCTCTAGCCATGTACAATCTTTATGGAACATAGTATTGTCACACGCCATTGATTCACAACGTTATTTTAGAAATAAATTCAGGCATAGCCTATACTTTATCGAAACTTATTCTAATCGACCATATAAAAAGTTGCTTCCATTTTGCTACAGTGAAAATATTTTATGCCAAAAAAAACAAAGTCCGGAATTTTAAAAATATTTTATTAGGAGTCATCGTAATACCTATTCCAGAGTAATTTATTGTTAAAACGTTTAGGCAATAGTGGCGGTGTCCATTAATTAACATTCCAAATGTATCCGCTGTATTAGCGGAAGTCATATTCGGTGGGTTTGAACTTTTTTCACAGTCAGGTTTACAATCGGCGTCTACTCATCTCCATGTAACTAATTATTATTAGTGACAGTATGGTTTGGGATAATATATTACAACGCTTACGTTTTTAGTGTGAGTGTAATCGTAATGAATAACATCGTAAAATTGTTTAAATTCATTTAAGCATTTGTTAATAAAATTTCTTATTTGTGTTACGAATCAAAATCATTATTATTTGCACGTCTAATTATTACACATAAGTAATACTCTTATACTACACATAGACATATTATACACCTTATATTCTAATACATCGTTATAATTTTTATATTGTTCTCAGCTAGCTCATTTGTGTTATACTGATTAGATTATCTAATCTTCTAATCATCTAATCTCTTATTAATTTATTGCATTCTAATAGAATACTCTAATGACTTTATCTATTATAAATTTCAAATTATAGCTTCTGCGTTACTGATTATCGTTAAGCATTCTTAAAGATTACCTTAACTATTATACACAAATATTTACAGTTATAATAATTTATTGATTCATATTTGAATTTAATTGTCTCTTTTTTTCTTTGTTACTTATTGTCTTTTGATTAACTCGCGGTTTTCAAGTGCATGGTTATTTGTCACCTTAATTGTTGTGGTACCTCGCAGCGTGTCCTCTTCGGTCCTGGATACTGGATGCTCCTTTGTCGTCCTGAATTCCTGGAGTCTTGGAGTCTTGGAGTCCTGGTCCTTCGTCCGTCGGATTCTCGTACTCTGGATTAATGCGTGTACTTTGCTGCTCCCTCATCTCCCGTCATGGCCTCAGGTTGCAAGTCCTCACACGAACTGTTGAGTAGTCGTGAAGTCCCTGACTGCTGCTGTTGAGATATAAGTGTTGTTGTTTCTAAGTAGAGTCTCTGACTGCAACAGTAGTCAATCAGGAAAGAGTTGCACTCTTGAAGCAGAGCCTCCGGCGCATCAGTGGTCGAACAAGGAAGAGTTGTCGTCCGGCAGAGCCTCCGGCTGGCAAGATGATTGGACGAGAAAGAGAATGATGTTAGCGCGTCCCTTGTATTTATACCCAGGGCGCCAAAATCATGTCTCGACAATATTCTGCATGTTTGAAATTGTGGAGAGCGTCACTTCTAACCCACGATTCTTGTCACATTTAATTTGCTCGTCTTGCGAATTGCGAAGTTTTTGCACATTACCCGATATTCAATCTGTCGGTAATTTATATTTGTTCATCATGCACAAACCGTTTTTTTTATCTTAATTAACATAAGTACTATTTATTTTTAATCTCCTATAATTACACTTTTATCCGTTTTTCACTATTTTTTATACACACCTTTGTCTAATTTTTATACATATTTTGGTGTACTTGGTTTTGTGCTATTATGCACACAACTATTACAAATAAAATAAATGCAAATAATTTATAGCGTTCCTGAAGGGTGGCGCTTTTCAGGAATGGACAGGTCGCACACATACACGTAACATACGCGTGTACACAGAGCCAGAGCAGTTGGCGTGATTCACTTGTTCTAACATGAAAATTTGTTTGTTCATATTGCAAGCTCAACTATTATTATTAACAAAATGCATTATTTATTTATTCTAATTAATTATTTTAATTACTTCGTGCAATGCACAGTAACCTATACATTTGTGCTGTTGCAATATTGCAACAGTACACAGGATATGAAGTTCATTTAAGTGGAATACTAATACTATATAACATTTTCTGATGGCCATAGACATGTTTTAAATTGATTTTCTTCTTGGAAAGTAATAAAATTTGTAGATTAAATCTAGACATGCCTAGAATCAGAATCAGAGTTTAAGCCTGATTTCAGTCTATCTGTGTTCTCATATGTGACGTTGCTAGATTTTCCTCCAATCAGAAGGTCTAAAATTTATTTGAGACGAACGCTTTCAGTTCAGTTTCTTCTTAGGACTTGCCATAGCAACACGTACACGCTGTCACGAGTTTTTCGGGACAAGACAGGTCGTTTCCCTTTAAACTTAGAAGTTGGTTCACGGTTCGAGGTCTTTGAAATCATTACCACTTAGAGAACTCAAATAAAAAATAGATCATTCTAGTGCTTCCCCGCGTACAGTAGAAGATTTCCGCTAGGGGCGAAAGATCTGCCGAGATATTTTGATAGTTAAGCGAGAACATTTCAAGAAACCGAGGTTTGTGTAAGATCAATACACGATCTATTTTACCCAGTTAAAATTCCTGAGATTAAGTAAATTTAAATTGTAAACATTAACAGTTCATATCGTAGTTGCGTGTGTGCAAAGACGTAAATTGTCAACATAAATATTTCAGAGTTAGTGAGCTTCGGTCGGTCGACGTGCAGTCGAGCAGCGGTCCAGTCGAACAGCGTGCGGAGCGTCGAGAGGCTACGCAAACAGTGGAATTCAACGCAACAAGTAACATATATGTAAAACCAGCAAATAGACTCAATTACTGAAAGACAAATTTTTAATAAACAATTTTATATTATAAAGTAATAAGACAATAGTAAATTTTAATGTTTTCATTTAATAAATTTTCCTACCTCCAGATATAGACTCTGTTGTAATAATTTCAATATAACCTATCTATGCAGATTTAATTTGTATCGTTGCAATATGTTACATGAGTATCATATGAATCGAAGAGAAAGCAAGGTGTTGACGATGTGGAGAAGCCCAAAGAATACTACAGAGTTGCAAGTAGATTAACACATGAAGAAATGGAATACGTTAGTTGGATGATTTTACGCTCATGAAAGGAACAGTGACAAACTCATGTAAAGAACACATAGAGACCGATTCCAAACTTTATAAACCTGACACATGTGCTAGCGTAGTGAACCATATACTCAGAGCTAAGCAGCTGATTATTGTAGCGGGATGTAGAATTCGTACTTGGGTTGTGACAATAACTTTCGATGTAAAGACCACCGAAAGACCAACAGCGATATATGGCTATGAGTACTAGACATTGAAAAGGTACAAAGAACCATAATTACAAGTAATATTTATAGTGAAAAGTAGATTACATATAGCCTATGTGAGACGAATAAAGGCAAAAATGTACTTCACTTCTTCAGTAAGACAAACATATTTATATAATACTAAAATCAAGAAAATTAAAATGGTTAGTTTATAAGAAGAAAATGGCTGAGGGAAGGGCAGTTAAAAAGTAACCAGCAAAAAACGAGAGGGAAATTCTCTGAGTGAGTTGGTGAGATATTGTCATGACCACTGGCGGCTGGTGTTATGGTTTCAGCGTTCCACATCCACCAATATAGAATAACTAAACTATAAAATTATATACGAAAATATTAAGCAGCTAAAAGTGTCATACATTTCAACGGAGAGCGAATCAGATTCTACGCGGTAATGTTCGCGTACAATTCAAATGTGGCACGCACAATGTGGTGGTTGTAGGCCGCTTGCAACTTGAGTATATGGCAGAGCTTACTACACAAACATATGGGAGGACGTGCGCTACTCTTCACAATTGCCCCTATGTTTCCAACGTACGCTTGGTGGTTGCAAAGTTTCTGCAACGCTCCACTAGTACCGTTGTAGCGCAACTTTGTGTATGAAATCAACAGACCCTTCTTGATTTATAAGTTGTGTCAAGTTTACTGTTTACGTTGGTTTAAGATAAACATTATCCGTTGTTTGAGGTTATAAAATTATAGTAATAATTTATTATTATCAAACTGTGATTATGATAGTTCAATGTCTTTTAACTCCTCTCCCATCCACTCAACCAACTACTGCAACCACCAAAATTTTGAACCACCAGCCGCCACTGATACCAATCCCAGAATTGGGAAAGAAAAATGTTGAAGATGGGAAAGTAGACAAAAATAGACAAGGGTAATAATGAATAGCCTTATCTTTAATTTCAAACATAATTTTATAATAAACATTGTAATAAACTTAGCGCTCAGTATCATCTACTCGTAAATACATGAAACATTTATTGCAGATAAAATTAATGCACTTAAGGTATAGAATACGTTAGTAACAAGTACGTGTCTGTTTAAACATCTTTCTTAGTAGCAACCTTAAGCAAAATGTTAAATATTTATAACTGCCGGGAAAATTTAGTGTACAAAATATGTTCTCTAAAGCAATTTTTTAAATTGAAGTTTACTTTTCCCGTCTAGCCCTAGTCCCCTAACTCAAATAAGAGGAAAAAATGGAGAAAATAGGAAGAGAGAAAGGACGTTGTTTGAGACAGTTAAGGTGTGAGTACAGTAATTATAAAGTTTTTCTGTTGCAGCGTTATACATCTTTGTCGGTGCCTTCTAAATTTTACAGCATCCAGACCTCTTGGCTTCACTACTTTGGTATGATGCGTGTTAAATATCTCACACTTATTGTACTTATGAACATCTTTCGGTTAGTTGGACAACTGCGAAACCTTTTGGAAGACTTACTGCAGAACTCATTTTCTCTTACAGTACCGACCAAGATAAGACCAACATTTATGATATTTATTTATGATAAGAACAACATTTTGCTTTCACAGTGACACTCCATATAATAATGTAAAACGATTTTTATAATTATTTTGCAATTTATGTGTCTTCTATTTTATCAGAGGCCAGCTTTTTTGCTTTCGTTAATTTATTGTCGCCCGGACAAAAACATTAAATTTTCGACTATCTATCCTTTTTGTACGACTGTAATAAGAAAACTGTGACCCTATATGCGATATCCACAACACATCTGGTTACTGATATTCGGTATTTACAGTGTAGATTCCTTTGTTTCAAATTGGGTTCATTTCACAGTTTTCAACTGTCCTCATAATTAAACGAGTACCGTCATACCTCACGGACGGTTACCTACGTAATACAAAAACAGATCATCTGAAAGGAATGGTAACATAGGGGAGTGAAAAAGTTTTTATATCTCAAACATTTATGACACACACGTACATAAGAAATAAGACAGGAATAAAAAGTACAACCAGTAACGAAACTATAGCGAAAAACTATAAAAAAAGATGAAAAGAGCATGTTATGCGCATGTCTCCAGAAAGAATTCCAAAAAAAATCCTAAATTATAAGCAAACCGGAAGAAGAAATGTTGGCAGACCGAGACGGAGATGGTGAAGCCGGAACAGGCACTCTGTCTAATCCTGGACAGATAGATGATGATGATGATCTCGAAAATTTGACTTTAGATTTCTAAACATTTGCGAAGGTACACTTATTACGGATGAAGTCTTTTGCTGATAACTCCTGACGGATTTATTTTCAATTAATATTGTCGTTTTTATAAAGAGACCTTCTCTATTGTTGCCTAAGTTTAGTGGTAGTCATGACTTTCAGGTACACAATACCTCTAACACATAACAGTGAGTAAGACTGTTCTACACGTTCGAATGTGTTCTACACGTTCGAACTGAACACACTGGTGAATTCTTACATATTTGTTTTACATACGTAAACCCTAAATTTAAACTAGCTAAACTCATAACTCCAGGAACAGAATCATTACACTTACCTATATTAACAACCACATTGAAAACATAGCCGCAAATTTAAATAGCAGATTACAACATTGCGTACAGAACCAAAAACAAACAGAACACACACTGTTAAAAACAAAACACACAGACATTTAAACAAATTTGATTTACCTAAAATTTACAAAGTATACTGCTTATAATGGAATAAATTCTACATTCAAACTGGACACAGCAAATGTAATCATTTCACGACTTACCTACTATTACTTTCACTTCACTGTACTTACGAATTATATTACACTTACACTTAACCACTTTTGCAGAGCACCTAAATCAAACACATTACAAGTACAGAAACATTAACATAAACAACAGCATGGAAATCCTTCACGTAAGCATAAACATGTTTCCGATGTGATTATGAGCTGAAAAGGCTGGAAAGCGCTAATTGATAATTGTCTTTATAGTGGTGTGTAACGGGTTTATTTCTGCTTGTAAACACAAAAGGTCGAAAACTAGACACACTTGAACAACTAAACACACACACACACACACACACACACACACACACACACACACACACACACACACACACACACACACACACACACACACACACACACACACACACACACACACACACACACACACACACACACACACACATGTGGAAACGTCATTCTAAATGAATAGACATAGTTTAAGTCAGGTATATGTTCTGACACCTCTCTCTCTCTCTCTCTCTCTCTCTCTCTCTCTCTCTCTCTCTCTCACACACACACACACACACACACACATCATCTGTCAACAAAATCAAAAGCTGTCAATAACGGAACTAACAGCGCTCCTGGCGGACGGCTCTGAGAAAGCTCACAACGAGCAATTTAACTAAGTGTTCTTTTCATCTACATTACTAAAAGAATAATTTAGAACACTGTGTAGTAACAAACATTTTAATCATAACAACGGGCATAGAATATATTTACGATGATTGTAGGGATAGTCGTCATCAAAGCGAGGCATAAATTATAATTTAACATGAGAGAATTCGTTACTCAGAACTTTAGCAATAGTTTTGTAAACAAAAACACTAATTTTACAAACTTACACTTGTCCAAGACACAATACCGTAAGACATAATAAAACACCAATTTAAAATATCCGCATAAATAATGAGGAATTTACGCTTTTCACTAAATCGGTGACAAATAACTCGGAGCCAGGAAAAGTCACGACTATTAACAAACCCCTTTATCACTTCAGGTTTGCAAATCGCAACTATAACTAAGATCACCCTTTATCGCTTCGATTTCAGTCTCAAACTAACTGCGTCGAGCCGATGTTTCTTTATTTATAGCTGACAGAAATACACGTATGTACGCTACTACGTACAGAAATGCTGTAGTATATAGTATAATAGTACGCTATTACTCGTACTATGCTGTAGAGTCGTTACAATAAAGGAGATGCGTGACAGCTCCAGAAACAACGAAACAATTCCACGTTACATAAACGTGTCCAACATTACAACGGTACTACGCCTGTCGCCAATAATACACGTATGTACGCTATTACGTACAGAAATGTTGTAGTATATAGTAAAATAGTACGCTATTACTCGTACTATGCTGTAGAGTCGTTGCAATAAAGGAGATGCGTGACAGCTCCAGAAACAACGAAACAATTCCAAGTTACATAAACGTGTCCAACATTACAACGGTACTACGCCTGTCGCCAATAATACAGTATGTGCGCTATTACGTACAGAAATGTTGTAGTATATAGTATAATAGTACGCTATTACTCGTACTATGCTGTAGAGTCGTTGCAATAAAGGAGATGCGTGACAGCTCCAGAAACAACGAAACAATTCCACGTTTCTCCAAATGCAGAAAAAATGCGTCAAAATTGTAATCATTGAGAGGTAGATGTACTTGTATACGACTGTTGTAAGAGTAGTAAGAAAACGATTTCGATGTTACATGTAATTATGGTTCCCTGCGTATACGATAGGAGACACAAGAAGACAAACATAATGCTGGATGCTGTCTCATTGCAAATACGTTTTCATCATATCGTAATTCTAGAAACTTTTTCCAAATTATTTCACTATCTTAGCCTATATTTTAATGCTGGCTCCGATCAGCTGACTTTGATAGGTAAAGTAATTGTCTCACAGTCAGATTATATTTTAACCGTGGCGCGAATCACACCTAAACACCTGGAAAACGCATCATTATTTTTTATGTCACGATCATTCCATTAAAAACAACCTGCAAATTAGTCTCATCCTTCTACAACACTGGTAAGAACTGTATATTTATCGATGGACATCAGAATAGACTCACAACTGAGCAGAACGTTAATCAGATGCAGGTGCAAGGGTATCTTTTTAGTCTTTAACAACTACAAGCTACATCACATCTACAAGCTTGTTTTTCACATTTACCTTCAGGCTTCCATAAGCATCAAGATAAGACTCTGTAGGACCGAGGTGTTTGGAGGCAATTAGTCGGGGAGGCCAAGGTTCATCGTGGGTTGCAGCGCCAGAGGAATGTTAAGCTACGTTGTTACTAAGGCATGGTGCCCAGTTCGAAGAATGAACGTTAACAGTAGTTGTTCTGTAGTGTAACAAGTCATTTCTATTTAGGGTATAAATTTTGCCTTTTTGTGTATAACAAAGCACAGCAAAAATAAACGATTTAACAGTGGCGGCTCGCGACTTCCACGAGAAGTAAAGCAGAATCGCTACCAGGTCACGTTAAATAGAAAATTCTCATTAACGAATCCTCAGTTCTATTGCTATTTAAAAGTTTTTGAGAGATACAGAAATTAATGTTAAATGACTTTTATTGCAGCACATCAAACAGAACATCCGTGGCTCCAAATATGCCGTTAAAGACGACAACCAAAACCGTAAATTCAAAATAATTAAATTTATTAAGAAGCCATCATTATGCCTAATTGATGTTTGATTGTACTTTGAATCGATCACAATTTTTACTGAATAGTCTACTTCTTTTAATAAATGCTATTTGTTATGTATATAATAGGTTTACTCAAAATTTTAGAATTAGACGTCCATCGCGTAATAACGGAAGTAGGTATTCGTCACCCAACGACTGTACCGAACTGTGGTAAAAAGAAGGTAAACCGCTAACGTTGCAAAAATTATCTGACACTTTGAAATGCTGTTGCAACTTTGTTGTAGCACTAAATTGAAACTACAGTATGCGCCATGCAATGAACAAAAACTGCTTGTGGCGCTACTTCTTTGAATTTCGCCTGATGATAGTTTAATTCTCTTGACATAACGCTTGCATCGTCAAAACACTGGACAATAAGATTTGATGTAAAGTCAAATTTTACGAGAGACCTTGACACAACGTTAAACAATGTATAAGCAGTCCGACTGGAATTAACATCATTGATTCCCAAAACTTTTTCCACCAGCTTTCCTCCGGGAGTAACGTATCTAATTATAATGCTATATTGAGATTTTTGGACAGTGTCTGTGAAAATTATCTACTTGAACAAAAATATATACAATCTCCTATTTTCTTTTTGTCATGCTCGCCAATATACTGTGAAATACAGTCAATTATTTTACTTTGAGTAGTCTTAGAACTGCCGGCAAAGACGGGTGAGATTGTTTATTATTTTAGATATTATAAAAATATTTATAAAAGTGTATGTATCGAAACACAACCAAAACGATATCATTCAAAGATACGAGTATCCACGAAAAATACAACCTAATCTAAAAGTACCTTTTACTTAGAAAATTTAATTTGATTATGCTCTACAAATTTTAAATTAAATTCAAGAAGATATGAATCGTTAGATTACACATAAATATTTATATAATATTATGACATTAGTAACACTGAGTGAAACATGGTACGTCTGCGGACTGCAATGTATTACAGTAGTCTGCTTAGTATCAAAAGTAAACATTGGAGTAGCGGTCCAACAGTACTGTTGCAGTAGCGGTTTGTACACAATACGGTTCGCTATTCGCACGACTGTCATTTATTGTTTCGCATGCTGTAATATCGAGCTGCTCCGATACGTACGTAGGACAGCGGATTAAAGCATGAAACTCGCGAATACCATGTTTCTGTATAAAAATTAAACGGATATCAAAATGCAAATGCGTCTCAAAGTAACTTAGAAAATTGCATTACATTTTACAGAAAGTAACAAGGTCAACGGTTTTATTGTTACTGAAGTAATAGCAAGTGTTTGGCCCCTTGTTTATCCGTTTATTCAGGTATCAATATCATGTGTATTTATATAACTTATTTTACGTACAAAGTTTGTCTTTGAAGGAAATAAGATTGATTTTTCTACAACGTTTTTGACAAGCATGACCACTTCACACCTTTATTGTTTGTTTATATTCATAGAGATTTTCAATTTCTTAACTTTACCAGATTTAAATGCGCTATAGTTTGTGTGATTGCTTTATCTAACATCACACAAATAGAGGTCAACCACAGTAAATTTCCTTATGCCGTCAAAGATTATGTCAGATTTCAAGAGAGTGCAGCAGAAGCATTTAACAAGTTAACAAGTTAAAACACGCTGACGGAGATGAAGGAATCTTGGATAGAGGTTTATGTTGCACAAACCAACTTTGAATGTCTGTGAGACTGTAAAGTTGAACGCTTTCCTGGACAACCAAGTACAACACGATCTGATGAAAGCTATCCAAAGTGAAAGTTTTCATCAACTCTGTTGGTAATTTGATGCTGAAATTGATCGGTCATGAACTAAATTTAAATCTCAGATTGTTCGTGAAAGTTTGGTGCACAATTGGAGTCCGACAAAGACTATTGGATTTCTGAAGGCTTCATCTGACTTACTATGAACAAGAGTTTTGCCCCTTATTTTATTCCGTACTAAAATTTTCTGTTTCAAAAAATCAAAACCAACTCCGGAACCGTTATTTTGAAAATGTTTACACAGGTTTCAACAGTAACGATTGAACTAACTTTCCGATTCTAGTCAGGATGAAACAATATCAGGACATTATGAGTTTACATGTTCTCAAAGGAAAGTTTCAAAATTTGGTGGAATCTATGTAGAGAACAAGCAACTTTTAAAAGTAGCCATATTATACCGTCTATTTTGATACAAAACAAAATATTATTGAGAATTTTTCAGTCAGCACGGCCTGACTAAAATTATTTTATTCCTGCTGCTTAGATGCGTATTATATTAATGCGTAGTATTTTCTGTAATGCAGAAAAATGTTGGTTAAAACATTATCTTTGTACCCACCAACTATGTTATCAATGAAAAAAATACTCGTCACAGCTCATCGTAATTTAAAACTTTAAATATCCATGTATACTTTATTTACTTTATTTATTTATCCTATACATTTAACAATATATTCAAAGTTTGTGTTAGTGTAGTCCTTGAATGGCGTTTTCTTTAGTTAGCTAGTGTTGGTTGTATTCATGTGCCAACATTAATATTATATGCTATATGTTATTAACGATTAAACAAATAAACTTCATCTTGTAAGCGACCATTAAAACAATGTCACACTTCGCGATAACGCTCTTTCAGCATTGCAATTGCTCAGAAGTAAATTCAGAACATTGGTGGCAACGGAACAGTGATAACAACTGTCAGAGTGGTCTTATCACTTTGTTTTGTAGAATAGGAGCTGTCATCTGTTGTTTCAACTACTTAATGACAATTCATTTTTATATTTCGTTCTTTAGAGTTTTGAAAGTTTTAAAGTGATTCTATAATTGATTAAATACAAAAATTATTTAATGCTACGTTGTATAAAAAGTAATTTAAATTAAACTAATATGTCCAACTTTTTATACAGTGTTCTGACTACATAGTTTTGGTAGTGAGAATATTATTTCAATTGAATTTTTTCAGTTGTCAAATATAAGTTCGTTCTCTTGCAGCAAAGTCCGTCAATAGCCTATATGTTATTCATAAAAATTATATTAAGTCAGTATATTAATTATATTAAGTAAGAAGTATAATTTTGGCGTTCGGATCGTTTACTCTTGCACAATATTTATGTTTCCCTAATTCCGAAATACTGACTGGCTTAAAATAAAAGATTTAAAGAATTCAAGAAAATTGATTTTTGCAAACAACTACCGAGTAAAAAATGCATATTGCCATCATAACTAACACAATCTTTATCAAAATTTTCTGTTATTACAGTTAATTACACAAGGTAATATTATTTCAGAACTAATCTAGGTTGTCTTATAAATACATAAGTTTATTTATAGTATCTACTTATGTTGAGCAAATTACAGAAAGAAACGGACACAAAAAGTAAGCGGTTTTAAAATATAGTTACATAAATATAGTAGCAGTTTTAAAATGTAGTATAGTTCAAAAATATATTGAACTCTTTGTTTGCTAAATATTTCTGAATAAAATTACTCTATCCTCCCTAAGATACGTATTTTTTGGTTTACACAAATAACAATATTATTTATTGCTTGTAAAGCACTGAATTAAATATTTTGTTAATATACTCTAAGGTTCTTGTTGGTTACTTCTGAAACTAATACTAAAATATTGATAAATAGTTATAAGAAATACTTATTTTAATACCAAAACATAATACAAAATACTGGTACAAAGCAGATGAGAGAAAGTTTCCACCTTTCCTCTTGCTGCTACCTTGTAAGGACATAAAACCAGTGGCTATTTACGTGGGGGGGGGGGTCCGGACCTTCCCAGCTGGTAAAAGTTGATGAATTATGTTAATGTCTTAATTTTTAGACTATTTTATTATTTGTTTCAGCTGTGTACGGTAATATGCGCTTGGTAACTTATTTTCTAACTATACAAACTTGTTTATTACACAGCACTTGCGTATCCATTTAAAATATGAAATATAGGAAAAGTAATTCACTCAATAAGTATCTTGTAAACAATGTTTCTGTAACGTGTATTCTTATTGTCTTTCGATACCATTTACGTTAATGGGATTGATTTCAGTATGTTAGGATGTTATCACACGTTTTTCAATCACTTTAAAGATAGTAATATTGAGTAGTCTTAATTTGTTTTTCCTTTTGCATGAACCCGACTCGACCCCCTCCCCTGTTAGGTTAAATAATAGATACGCCACAGCATTGAACGTATAAATATATGGCAAATGAAATGTTTAAAAACATGAAGAACATGTTATACAAAGCGTTAATGTCATTTTGACAATAAAATTCAGACCAGAAAAAGACAACATAGTATCGACGAAAGAATACATCGAAATTTCTTTCAAAACATTTACAGCCAAGCCAAACTAGAAGGAACAGTAGTAATTGAGAACAACATTTACTGGTCAATTTCAACAAGCTTTATTAAAGCAAAAAGTTTAAATTGTTGAACTGCGTAAATTCGGAAGGTTTCATAATAATATTTATTAAGGTAGGCGTACGTTGTGTCCCCATTAGCGCATAATTATTGTTGCAAAAGCTAAAGTCTAATTAGCGATAATCATATTAACAATGCTACTAAATACTGTTTTGGCTAGACACAGTGAAATAGTTAACGCTGGTTTCAATATTAAACGTGCTCACACAGTACAAGCGGATTATTGTTGAAATATATCAGCAAAATATTATTACTCGAAGCCGAGAGAGAGAGAGAGAGAGAGAGAGAGAGAGAGAGAGAGAGAGAGAGAGAGAGAGAGAGAGAGAGAGAGAGAGAGAGAGAGAGAGAGAGAGAGCTATCCTAGAAACCACAAATATATCAGTGCTAGCTTGTTAATAGTGTTAATAAATTTGATAGAGGTACAGATTGAGTTACATAGTAATCTATGTTGTAATGATCACAGACTGGCAATTCTATCTACCGTCTCAAGATTACCTAAAATAAAACAATAAGCAATAATTATTTTTTAAGTATGATTCATTCACCTTGGTTAGGATCCAATATCCATCTCAGTTACAGTGTCCGAGTCTATTCAATCTATACATTACCCAAACGTTTGTACATTCCAAGCCGTATTTCAATGTCTGGATAATGAGCGGCAATGACGAGTGCAGTACTGTTTTCAAACTTCACGTTTAAATCAGTTTTTAATACAAAAACGGGCTGACAATCTTAATGTTAAGGTATTCATTTACAATCCAATAGCTTGGCATCTTTTCAGGCATGTAAATCACGTGTAACCAAACTGCAAATTCTCACTTAGACAATTTAAAATAAAACACCGAATTGATGGTGTGACTTGGCCGTGACACCTGTGTAATGAAGGGGTATGTAACGATAAGTAATTATATGTATTTGTTGTAAGGTAAAGTCACTTTACCTTACGGATATAAGATTACAGTCGAAATTAAGTTATATTTTTTTTATAGCAGCTGAAGACAATTACAGATTGCTACTGGTCCGAATATGGTATATTAACATTTATAAATGGTCACTGTCCGATCATAATGTTAGATAACAAAGGTCGTACTAAATAGTAACCTATTATCAAAGGTTAGGTTTAAAGGATACGACTACTTTCCTCTACATAGATAGTAAATAAGAACGTTTGAAACAACTGTCACGAATGTTTTAAAATTTCGAGTAATTAGTTCACGTAAAACTACGATGTACTTCATTGTTTATGTTAACTATATTACAAAAAAACCGTTCTCGTGACTTTTGGTTTTGGTGGATATGCTACGACGGGATGAATGACAATTACGTAACGCTGTAGATAATTGGAGACTGCTTACCTCACGTTACTCGAGTAGCCTACTGCTAGCGATCGCCACGTTACGTTCAAGGTCAGTTGGACATAAATTGTTGCCGGTGTTTTTAGGTTAGAAGTACAATAACTTTGTTAAATGCATAAAAGTTAAAAACAAAACTTGTAAAGAATTTAATTATGAGAAAAATGGTGTAAATAAAGTCAATAAAAATCAACAAAAAATTCCAATTGTTTCCAATTTTCCAAAATTTGTTTTTAGGTAAAGATTTTTCTGTTTTACGTCGGATATCATGAAACTTATGGGAGATACAGTTCTGCGACCTGTTTTATTCGATTTTTCAGGTCAAAAACCATAAGAAACAACAGAATTCGCCCCTTCCAAGAATTTCAGAAAGTCTTCATTTACCCGGGGGAACCGAAACCCGGCCGAAATCTTTCCCTAGCCGTAACTCGCTTACAAAGCGTTTCCGGACATATGTTTATATGAACTATGAACTTTTTTTCTTCTTTTACACTATAGAACCATTTCTCAAATTATTTCCCTCTCCTCCCGGGACACCCTGTATATGTGTACAACGTTATCGGCAACAAAGAAGTAGTTTTTGTTAAAATTCCTTCCCGGGATATTTGGCCGTAGTCCAATGTTTTCTACAAAACCAGACGTTTCGGCAATGTCATCGACTGCCATCATCAGTGAAAATCGAGTGCGATAACGTGAGGTGGTATACGTTAGTGACCACAGTACTGTGGTTAAGGCTGAAGCAGTAAGTAGAAAGAAGTAGTTTCTATGGTAATATTTCATTTCGAAAATGATTTTAAATATAAATCTTAGAATATGGAAGTCATGTATGGTTCTCCATACCGATATTTATTTGTTTTCTTCAAGATATTTTCTATTTTATGGAGCAGGAAGCAATTAGTTTTTAACTTCTTTACTTGTATACTTGGCTATTCTTATTATGAATGTGCTTCACTTGTTAGTTTCTTCTGTATTTTAAGTATTATATTACTATCTTGTTTTAACATTATTATTATTTCTTTCTTAGTGACGCTTTCCACTTAATGACTTAAGAAGGAAATAATTTTTTTAGTGTTTTACCAATTATTGCATTGTTGATATTAAGTGTTTTCTTCTTCTTACTTGCCTTGGGTTTAAGTTATACTTTATAAATTTAATTTCTTACTTTATACAGTAATTTAAATACGTTTTTTCTCAGCGATTTACATTATTTTGGTGTTTTACAATTACGAGTGGATAATAAAATTTATTATAATATCTCACAAAAAGCTTGTGATCACTTGATTAGGCATATGTTGTTTTAATTCTATGTTTTAACAGTTACTTTAACATTTAATAAATTATAATTTACCTAATGTGCTTATTTTGTCAGGGCTTATGTACTATTGAAATTACAGCAATACATATTGCAATTTTATATTACAATGGACATTCTAATTGTATCTGGAATGTAGCAAACAATATTTCCATATGATAGCATATAAAGAAAAAATATGATTAAGTAGAGGTTGCAGGTTTGAACACTGTAAAGTAGCTGATAAGGAACGTTGTGAAAATTGTTAGTTTTAAGTATTTTTAGGCTAGTAAAGCAACTTTAAGTGCAGTGAAATGGTGTATAATGATACTTAGCCGTAAGTGTAGGCCTAGTGCGCATGTGCGATGGTACGTAATTATTTTATGGTATATTCTTAAAAAGCAAGTAAAGTTGAATAACTATATAAATATGGGAAATTTTAATTTTAACTCACTTAGCCGTGAGTTAAGCAGTCCCTAATTAGGCAGTCTCTCGCAGTCTGTCATAGTCTCACATATCACTCGGAAGTCTGCGGTAGCAAATTCAAGCTCCAGCCAGTCCTTGGGAAGTCAGAGTGCATCGTTGAGGGAGCAACTGAATTATCACCACGAAGTCAGGAACGGCGTTCGAGAGCTTCAACGACCTATGGTTGTTAACGAGGACTGAATCAGGAGGAGCTTGGACGGACGTGACGCCCACGAGGAAACACTGAGATCAACGTCGCACTTTAGGAGGACAACGGCCGGTCCGGACTGATCCAACTTAACCCAGGAAATCCAGAGAAGTAAAATTATTATAAAACTCTTTATAAAATACAAAACAAGTAAAGCCTCTTTTTAATTGATAACTGTCAAATAATCAAAATTTACATTTTTCAAACTCATACTTTTTAATTTTATATACATAAACTGTATATGGTTTTTATAAAAAAGAATAACCAATAAAAATATTAATTCACCATATCAAAATTGGAGACTGCAAGTGCAGTCAACTTCAAACCTGTCTCCCTGTAATATGTAAAACACCTCTGCATGTTTCAATGAAACAAGGTAACTGTAGAAAATAAAGAAAAATTATTAAGTCTGACATACAACTGTGATCATTCTTGTAATACGCGTAGTACACGAATACTGTAACAGTCATGTAGTTTTCATTTTGTTAGGAAACGTAACATTCAATTTTGCTTAAAAAAATTAACCCTGAACATTCACTAAAACATGCTAATATGGTAACACCACTTAACTTTTCAATATTGATTGTACTGAATCAACATTATCTGGTCATTGCTTCTTTGTGTATTGTATAGACTACATGTTATACTTAAGCTAATGAAATAGCCAACACCATTTATTTCAGATTATTACATATCATCAAATGCCATAATTTATTTTTTTGGGAGGGGGACAAGCAATTGTATGAACTGTACAGTTTTCAGTATTAATTACTATTATTCTGATGACGATTAATTTTCGTCTTATTACTATTATTATTATTATTATTATTGTTATGTTATTATTATTATTATTATTATCAGTATTATTATTGTATATGTCATTATTTTGCAATCAGTATTTGATTTTTACTACCTCTGTCTGTTGTAAATTTGAGGTGTTCAGGTTTTACACATTTTATTGTTACCATCGTCATAGTTTTGTTATTTCTTTTTGTTAGAAACAGGATTGAATTTAGATAGATAAACTCTGGCTAAACAAGACCCAATAAAACTTTTTTAAGATTTAACAAATGCATTTATTCCGGTACATTTAAAACCAATTGTTTGGAAAGAATTTGTCTGTTTTCCATAAAGTGTACTTTCTGTTGCTTTTGCTAACCTAAGTTTCCTGGCTAAGAATAACAGAAATGAGTCTCCTATATCTGCCTTTAAAGCCTGGGTTATTTCACTTCTAACCTTCGAGACTAGTACTTAAATTCCCTACAGCTTTCAATATTGTTTCTACTGCAGGTGACAATCAAGTGATACATTTTTCCAATCACTGACGAACGTATAACAAAATAATAAACACTAGAACCACTGAACACTTCAAATCTTTTAACTCTCGAGTTCAAGACTAGGCGGTGACCATTACTCTAACATAATTTATTTTTTTAGATACATTTGTTATTAAACTTTAGATCAGACAGAAATTCGCACAAGTTAACAGTAATTGTGTACTGTGTTTCAATGTTAACAGTGTTGTATAACGATCTGGTATCTATGTCAAATTTAGGATTTTCTGATAAAATTCACATTCCTTTGTATGGAGTTATCAATCCAGACACAACCTGTTTTGTTGATTTTGAACCCGAACACCTCCATATCAACCTGCAATAATAAAATGTGCAGTGTTTATAAGCGGCATATTGGATCTTATTTTGTTGAGAATAATCATAAAATACTGACGCGCCAACCAAGATAGTAATCCTGACGCGCCAAGTAAAAAACCTCGCTTTTCTGAATTAAGTAGTTCCTGAAGATGGGACACTTGAAACACAATTGCATGCAATGAAGCACATTATATGAGATTCACTTCATTTAGTACTTGCAAATTTTGGGAACCACGAATTTTTGGTTCCTTTACATTCAACCAGTATTAGGCCTATATCACCTGACCTAGTACACTAAAGAGATATATTTTTGGAGTTTCACATAATTTAAGAATTATTTGAAACTATTGTGACGTTACAAACACGTTTGAGAATCTGTATAAGTGTCACAAGAACTATTTGAAAAGCAATAGCAATCACACCTACGATGTTTTAATTTTTTTTTTTTTTTTGTCAGTGAAAAGTGATGGCATGTAACAGTCAGTAGATATATGTTCTGTTTGTATTTTTATGTCAAATAAACCTTTGTTTTAAAACACTCTCCGTTATGTTTCTTTAAGTGGATAAAATAAATGTATCACGTTAAAGTTTCATCTCATATTCTACGATTAGATAGTATTAAACAGATTCATGTAGAACACTACATACATGAAGATCAACACATGTAATTGATCAACACTCTTTGTATAGGCTAAAAAACGATATCTGTTACGTCTTCGACGCTCTCGAAAATTCTTGAGTTGGTCTTACAACGTGAGGCTGGTAAGATATGAAATAACGTAATGGACTGTACTTTTTGAATTAACTGTTTATTTAAATTTATGTGAAAATGATTGCATGGGCCGTGCAGTGTAGCTTGGCATACGTTGCCAAAGTAGGGAACGAATTAAGTACTGAAAAGCATAAGAATAAATTGAAGTGTAATATTCCGATTTGAAAGAATTACATAGCCGCGGCGATGAAGGCTGTTGTCCGTTCAGAGTTTAACAGTTAACTAACTTGACTGCGACGAGCGTAATGGGACACGCTGGTAGCAGTTTAGCGGGGGGGGATGACGTCACTGCACGAGCCCGCTGTTTACATATGCAGTTATTAAAAGGTACAAAGTTTAACATACTGCCCGCACAAAATCGGGCGATTTTGCAGTTTGAATTATTATATGATTAGTGCATCATAAGTGTCAAGACATAATAATACATGATAATATGAAAATAAAAAGACATAATAATTGACATTACATAATAATAGAATAATGACACCCAAAAATTCAATAATACATAATAATATGATAATACGAAAGACATAATAATTGACATTACATAATAATAGAATAATAACCCCAAAATTCAATAACACATAATAATATGATAATACGAAAGACTTAATAATTGACATTACATAATAATAGAATAATGACACCCAAAAATTCAATAACACATAATAATATGATAGTACGAAAGACATAATAATTGACAGTAGATAATAATAGAATAACAACACCCAAAATTCAATAATACATAATAATATGATAATACGAAAGACATAATAATACAATAATAAAAAGACATAATAATAATAATAATATAATAAGAATAACAAATGGAAAGCATGCGATCGCCCGGGGTATGTCCCGGGCATGAAGCACGAGAATCCGATAAAAGTTTAAGTCAATAGTACATGTCATTTGAACGTTGTAGTGGGATTAATCTGAGGCCACTGGAAGTGGGTATAATTTGTGAATGGGCCTACGTAGGATGCCGTTTGCGGTGCGAACATCCGCTACGCGCACTAGGGAATCCTGACCCAAATGGACCTGAGTGACTACACCGCGTTTCCACTGCAGGGGGGGGAATTATCTTCCAAAATAAGGACGAGTTGTCCGGGAGCCAAATTTTTTGACTGGAGACGCCATCTGTTGCGTTGTTGCAACTGGTGCAAATAATC
Source organism: Magicicada septendecula (assembly GCA_034769895.1). Classification (NCBI taxonomy): domain Eukaryota; kingdom Metazoa; phylum Arthropoda; class Insecta; order Hemiptera; family Cicadidae; genus Magicicada; species Magicicada septendecula. Next base: position 282,582,572 of record CM068371.1, read on the forward strand.
CCTTGACCACCTCTTCCATATAGAGTGGGTGAATCTTTGCAGCAGCCGCCCAAACGACTAATTTTGACTTCGGAATAGTCAGGTTCCGGGAGTGAAGTGAGTAGAGAACCAACCAAGAAGTGCGCTGGAGTCAAAGGCTCGGGATCCCTAGAGTCATTTGAGATGGCGAACAAGGGGCGTGAGTTGAGGCAGGACTCTATTTGAGTTAAAATGGTGTAATATTCTTCAAAAGTGAGAATGGTTCTGCCGACAACACGCCGCTAATGAAATTTGACGCTCTTGACTCCATTCTCCCACAGGCCACCGAAATAAAGTGCTGACGGGGGAATAAAGGACCATTTGATTCCTTGGGCACTGGTGAAGTCCTGGGTAGTCTGTTCAAATTCGTTTGATTGGAGAAGTTTGTATAAGTAGCGAAGTGTACTGCTAGCACGACGAAAATTTGTACCATTGTCAGAAAATATCTGTGAAGGGATGCCTCTTCGAGCTATAAAACGTCTTAAGGCTGCTATGAAAGCGTCTGAGGTGAGATCTGAAACTAATTCAAGGTGAATGGCCTTAGTGGCTGTGCATATAAATAGAGAAATATAAGCCTTTGAAATCGATTTGGAACGCTGCCCGCCCTGACGTATAAATAAGGACCGGCGTAGTCGACTGCACATTGAGAAAATGGCTTGGCAGGAGTAACTCGGGAAGAGGCCAATTGTCCTAATAATTGGTTTGAGCCCCTTGCACGGAATCGAAAACAAGTGATGCATTTGTGTATTGCTGAACGTATGTACTATTTATCATTGATTATCCAGTATTTCTGACGTAGAGAGTACTGCGTCAATTGTACCCCTGCATGGAGTAGACGAAGATGCTCGCCTTCTATGATTAGTTTACTGAGATGAGAATGCGGGTGGAGTATGATTTGGTGTTGGCTATCATAGGTGAGCTGGGAGTGCTGAAGGCGTCCGCCCACGCGTAATATCCCCGTGTTGTCCAGAAAGGGGTTAAGTGAAAGAATTTTGCTATTATTAGGGATAGAACGTTGTGCCTCAAGTTCCTTGATTTCGATTTTAAAGTGCGATCGCTGGGACTGACGAATAAAAATCAAAAGTGTGGCATGTAGCTCATGGGAAGTTAAAAAAGAAGTGTTTCTGTCAGCTATGGGAAGTGTAGAGTTCCGAATGAATCGAAGGCAGTAAGAAAATACACGAAGAAGTTTTGAAAGCGAAGAGTAGTTTTCAAAGTAATTAGGCGTAGATGAAGTGGCAACCAGCGTGGTTTGGACTTGTTTACGTTTTTCTTGATCAAGATCGGGATGAGTGTAGGGTGAATGGGGATCGAAAGCACTGGTGGGCCATGATGATGACTCATTGGACAACCAGGATGGACCATACCACCATTGTGGGTGACAGTGTAAAAAACGGGGTAGACAACCATGCAATAGGATGTCAGCATAGTTGTCATGACACCATTTAGTTGTCAGACATGATGCCAGGTACCCTTTGCAGTGAGTCGCTGTATCTCCGCAACGCGGTTGGAGACAAATACTTTCCATCTGGAAGACTGCTGGTGAATCCAGTGTAAGGCGATCATCGAGTCGGAGTAAAAATACAATTCGTCAAATTTATAACTCACAGCGTTTGCAACCTTGGAAACCAACTGAGCCAATAAGAGACAGGCGCAAAGTTCCAGTCGGGGTAATGTTACCTGCTTTAAGGGGGCGACTCTAGATTTAGAGCATAATAAGTTTGCTGAAATGCTGTGGTTTGAATACACCGTTCGCACATAAATGCAGCACGCGTAACCCTTTACTGAAGCGTCGGCAAACCCATGGTGCTGAAATGAAATGATTTGGGAATTATTTAAATTCTTTACGGATCTTGGAATCTTAAAATAAGTGTCCGATATCAACTGAGCATAAAGTTCTACCCATTTATTAGATAATGAGTCTGACAGGGGGTCGTCCCAACTTGTTCCTGTTAACCACAGTATCTGCATGAAATGCTTGCACCAAAATGTAACCGGGCCAATAAGTCCTAATGGGTCGTAAATTCCGGCGATAACGGATAATACCCTTCTCTTGTTAAATACCTCCACTTCGAAATTTCTTTGAAAACTATATATGAAAATATCATCGTTAATGTCCCATTTAATACCCAAAGTACGTATAGTTTGATTCTTGTTAAAGTCAAGGGAAGAGTTGGCGTGTGAAGTTATAATGGTTTGATCATTGGAAAACCACTTGTGTAAAGTAAACCCGTATTGACTTAATAACTTTGTAATGTCGGACTTCATTTGTGATAAAATGTGTGCGTTATCTGAGCCGGTGATCGTCCACATAGAAATTGTTTGCGATAGCAGAACAGGCTATAGGGTGTTGAGTTATGTTTTCTGGGCTATATGTAACAAACATCTTGTGGCCAGAAATGAAGCGCTTGCAGTCCCATATGTGACTGTCCTCAAGGCGTAGTGTTGAAGTTCCCTATGGGGGGCGTCGCGCCAAACAATTCGTTGCAAATTAGAATCTCTGGGAGTAACTAAAATTTGACGGTACATTTTTTCAATGTCCGAAATGAGGACGTATCGGTGCGTTCGAAACGGAGACATAACCCGAAAAAAGATCCTGCTGGACCGTGGGACCAACCATCAATATGTCGTTTAAGGACAAATTATTTGTTGTTTTGGCAGAGCCGTCGAAAACAACTCGCAAATTTGGTGGTTATACTAGATCCCTTAAAAACTGAATGGTGCGGTAAGTAGAAGGTGTCTGACTTACTGACTGACAAATCGTAAGAATGAAGCAAAGACATGTGACCCAGAGTTAAATATTCCTGCATGAATTTACTATAGTCTTTATGAAGAGCAGGGTTCTGCTTGAACTTAAGTTCCAGTGATTGAAATCTGCGAATAGATCCGGGAAGAGAATCGCCCAAATGAGAGTTGTATCCCCTGCGAGGTAGGGACACCACAAATCTACCACTATTATTGCGGAAAGTGTTAGCGATAAAATGACTTTCGCATTCTGAGTCCTCAACTAAGGGAGTACGGACTGTATCGTCCTCCAATTGCCAGAAGTCTTTTAATTGCGATGAAATGGCATTGTTATCTTCGCACGCTATAAATGATGAAACAGGTTTTGTCATGTCGACATTAAAAGGCAGGTTACCAGCGACGATGAATCCCAATTTTGTCTCCTGCATTATGGGAAAGTGTGGGCTGCGGATGAATTTGATAGGTTCAATCAATTGTAAATAGTACTGGGCACCAAGTAATATGTCGATTTGTGAAGAAAAGTTTAGTTGCGAGTCAGCTAAGAATATGTTTTTTGGTATATTTAGGGATGAAATATTAAACGATTCTGCAGGGAGATTATTTGTAATACTGGGAAGCACAGCGCAATGCACGTACAGATTGAAATCTGTACACATCCGCGTACGTCGCTGTGTTTGTAGAACATATACATAAATGTATTTTAGTGTCACTTTTAATGTATTAACGAAGTCATAACCGACGAATTTTTATTTTTACTCTCTGATGATGGATTAAATTAATCCGAAACGCGTAAGAAGACAGAAACCAAGCGGTCACATAGACGGATTAAGGTAAAACTTTTAAAAATTTAATTATAGATTGAAATCCTTGTAACGGGAATTCAGCTTACCCTTGTACTACAGTCAGCTTGACATAGGGAATTGTTTATACCAGTGATGGGTAGTTGAGACTTGGTTAATTTTAGACCCATGCGGCGTGCGAAACTCATGGTACAGAAGTTTGCTTGAGATCCTGAATCTAATAGAATTCTTACTGGATGCTTCCTACCGGCTTGGTCCGTTGTCATGCATGCAGCGGTGGATAACAGAAGAGATTTATTTGTTTGTAATTTGAGGGAAAATTGATTGTTGCCCCTGTTTGAAGTGTTACTGCCTGATATGTGAATCATTGTATGATGTCGTTTAAAACATGTCCTACAAGAAAATTTGGAAGGACAGTGTGAGGGCTCATGGCCTGGACGCATGCAATTTAAACAAAGTTTGTATTTGAGTACAATGTTCTTTCGCTCAAAGGGAGATGTAGCCACGAATTGTGGGCATTCAGACAGTCTATGTTTACCGCGACACAGCTGACAAATGTTATTGTTGATATTAGTATGAAATGTTGACCTAGTGAGCTCAACGGGTTTAATAGTCTTACGATAGGGAATCTTATCGCTAACTTGTGTTCTGTTTGCTCAACTGGTTGATGCGCCAACGTTTTGCATTAATTGCCTTCTACCATTTAAAAATTGAATGAAATTGTTGAAATTAGGGAATCGCTCGTCGGATAGACTTTCCTTCCATAGTCGACATGTCTGGTTATCGAGTTTCTGAGTTAAATATTGAACAAAAATAATTTCCAAAGTATTTACAGGTAAACTCAATGAATTAAAAACGTTTATATTTGCGGTGATTTCGTCAATAAATTTTGAAATGCCAACCACGGACTCTTGCTGAATGGACTTCATGCCCAAGACATTCCCTACATGATACGCTGAGACAATTAATTTACTATCATACCTAGTGAACCCTGTCACTTACCGATGTGAAATCAGATTCATCAGCCTCAATTTGGTTCTGAATTTCATCATACTTCGCGGACAACTCCATCGAGTGACGAAGTTTTATTTTTAAAGCATGGTGATCATTTATTTTGAGATCGAAATTGTCCGCGAAGGTGTTTATACGGGATATAGAGGCTTTAATTGTGCCACGTTTTTTAATCAAAGCGTTCACATCAGTCATGATTGAACTGCAAGCTGTGATCCGAAATCGATTAATAAATGCAGAACAGGTGAACAATTTATATAATTTGAGTATTTTATCAAATTCTGATATAATGCGGCAGCCAGTGAGTGGCATATATCTAATTCCTTATTATAATATGTACTTATTTTTAAAACATAGTTATATGAAAATATTTGAAAATATGACTCATTTAAAAATAAAAATATAAATATAGCTTCATTCCATTATTTAAGTTTCTGACTGATTTCTTGTAAAATTGTATAAGTGAAAATTTATGTGAAAATACAGGTCTATAGTCACTTGAAACTGATTTCTGTTTATATAAAAATTATTTTGCAAATATTACTCATTTTTACTGTATATAAAATTATATAAGTGAGAAACTAGGAGAAATACAAGTTCATACTCACTTGAATTATGAGAGTCCCCTGCAGGTTTAAGATGGCTCCGTTGCCTGTCGTTTCCTTGGCGATCCTGTCCGGCTGGCCTTGGATTGGTGGCTCAAGTCTTGTTTCCGCTTGTCGGGTGATGTTTGAAGTTGTAGCTCTCTGTGCAGGCTTGAAGTTCTGATTTTCACTGATGAATGACAAGTGACGATGAATTGGAATATCTTGCGGTCTTAGAAATGATGTCCTGTAGAAACTTGTACGGCCAAGTATGAAGTTTTTTTTTTGAAAGTAATGAATGTATGCTCACGGCCAGCAATTTTACGTTTAAGAAGATTCGGGATTGACCAAAATGTTATTTGGGCCTATTAAATGAAATATAGATCCGGCCCGGAGGACCTAATGTTACGTCTTCGACGCTCTCGAAATTTCTTGAGTTGGTCTTACAACGTGAGGCTGGTAAGATATGAAATAACGTAATGGACTGTATTTTTTGAATTAACTGTTTATTTAAATTTATGTGAAAATGATTGCATGGCCCGTGCAGTGTAGCGTGGCATACATTGCCAAAGTAGGAACGAATTAAGTACTGAAAAGCATAAAAATAAATTGAAATGTAATATTCCGATTTGAAAGAATCGCCGCGGCGATGAAGGCTGTTGTTCGTTCAGAGTTTAACAGTTAACTAATTGACTGCGACGAGCGTAATGGGACACGCTGGTAGCAGTTTAGCGGGGGGGATGACGTAACTGCACCAGCCCGCTGTTTACATATGCAGTTATTAAAAGGTACAAAGTTTAACAATATCATAATAAATGTACATAATTGTAACATCTATAAATACATTAGATTTCGTAAAGAAAGAACTTAAATTATAAATATTATGGGTTAAGGCTTTCACTATAATATTATTGTCTAAATATAACTGCTAGCTTAATTACTAAGGTAAATATTAAAGACAGATACACAGAATTTACATAAGAAGAAAATGCTCTGAATAAACATTATTTCTGGTAGCTAAGTCCACCTAATTTTGTTTATGTTTTTGTTTTAAATGGACAATTAATCTAGTCGGAATTACTGCATTACAACCAGCATGTTTGTCACCAAATCAAATGTTTACTATGTAGAATTAACATTGTACTAAAGCCAGACAGACACACACTCACGTAAACTGTTATACTGCTGATTCGCTTTCAAGATTTACAGTATGTTAGCCGTAGGCTGTATCATACTACATTTTTCAATGGACCAGATAGTGAATTCTTATTTTGTGTAAATTGAGTACAAGAGTTAATTAGACGTAACACTGATTGCGGGAACACCTGTCGCAACAAGCTGATTCAGTAGGTAACTTTGTGTGGTGTGAGCTTTGCACTGATGACGTTTGCACATTTTTCTAATAATATATAAAGCGTGTAAAGTTGAATGCTTTTTTTCAAGTCTTCTAAACTTAGTAAGTGAATGGTTCATAGACTGTTGCAATAATTAATCACATATAATGTTTTAAACGTTTATAAAAGTTTTATCATTTTAATAATTCCATTATTTAATTAAAAATTTATATGACAAAATGAAAATACAACAATTTCACTTGTACGTTTAACGTTACTATCGTTATATGTACTGTTCACATTAAGTTAAAACTAGGGATGGCAACTATATATCGATATGTTTAAATATATCGATATATTTTAGATATATCTATATATGTGGGTACGATATATCGTAGATATATCGATATATATTTTACCGATATATCGGTTCAGACATCAACTTAACAAAATAACACGTTAACAGTGTTAACACACGGATTCGTGGCCGTAGGCCTTTCGTGAGATCACGCTCACGCAGACTCCCTAGGACTCTACGGCCTCGCACCTACACTGGCACTGCCTACAGGTCACAACTCACACCACACCGTCGTCAGTCGTCACCATCACTCGTCCGTCGACCGTCACACGCAACGCTTTAGTCCGTTGTTTACGTGTTAACCTGTTAACGTCTTTATTCCGGCTTTCGAGTTTCGACGTTTTATCCATTAAAAATGCCTCCGAAAAGTGTTGTATGGATGTTTTTGAGAAGTCTGGTGGGGTAGATAATCTCGTTGCCATTTGCAAAACGTGTGGTAAAAAGTTGAAAACATCGGGGAATACCACTAACATGGTCGCCCATTTAAAGCAAAAACATCCCGTTTTGGTTAATGAGATGAAATCGACATCTTCATCCTTAACGCCCACTTCGCTACCGCAAGAAATCGAGAAACCAAGAATAGGTTTTCCGGTAATTTATTAAACAGTACTACACATTGCAAATTGGAAGTATGTAATTACCTTTTTTATAGAAATGTTAGCGAATTACAATTTTTTATTAAAATTATCGCCTAAAATACAAATTCAAGGAAATTGCCAGAATATTCGAGAATAATTTAATTTGAATTCATAAAACCATTATTTCCTGAATTTGTATTTACATTATCATTTCATTTCCTTATTTCCGTATTCGATGCAACTATTATTGTGTTTACCAAATAAGGTAGTTACTGTAAACACTAGTTCGCCGTTTATTATTTACGCTGAGTATAATCTTATTAATATAATCCCTGACTTTTGACTTTAACACAAGAGCTATTATATTCTTAAATTAACGGAAAATGACTTTGTAAATATTACGAACTAAACTCCCTGTTAAATTTATGATTTTTTTCCGTGTACATATTACTGTAGGTCTGTAGTCTGTACCTAACCTACATGGCTACATACAGATACAGTTCCTAATTCCTATAGAAACATAGTTTTAGTAAAAACAAAATAATAATATTGATGACGATGAAAATTAATTTCAAAAAATTAATGCTTTTTCTGTTTCTCTGGCTATTAGAGTACAAGTTCTTCCCGCGAAGATAAGGAGAAAGAGGATGACGTTTTAGACACGACCGCGAGCACTTTGGGTTTGGACTCCTCTACTACTACTACCTCTACGTCTCAAGACGAACACAAAGAACTTCAAACTCAAGAAACTCAAAGCAGCAACATCAGCAAAACCAAAGTGCCATCGACATCAATAGTTCAACCGACAATAGCCAAATTGTTTAAGTCAGAGTCTTCATTTGCAGGTTAATAATTATGTACTCACCTGTTTGTGTTTCCTTGTTCTATTTTCATTGCATACCTATGCTATGTATGTATATGAGGTAGAGCTGATTGATTTTTTTGCTTTCACAAGGAGGATATCAGAACACCAAAATAACTGAGGCCATACTTCAATTTATATACAAAGACAACCTGCCATTTTCAGCAGTGGAAGGATGTGGCTTTCTAAAAATAATGAAGACTGTTTCCCCAAGGTACAAGGTGCCGACAAGAAATACAATTAAGATATTATTTGAAAAAAAAATATGACGTAGTTAGCTTAGCTTTTAAAAATGTATTAACAAATCTCAGACATTTATCTTTAACGACTGACATATGGACTGATTTTCAAATGCGTAGTTTTTTGGGTGTGACGGTTCATTTCATTTATAATCAAAAAGTATTGCTTTAGGAGTAATTCATCTAGAGGAATCTCACACGTCCAGATTTATTTCTGAACGTTTGCAATCCCTTTCAAATCAATGGGAAATCACTAATGACAAAATAGTTGCTGTTGTTACTGACAATGGCGCCAATATTGCCAAAGCAATAACAGATACTTTTTCCACTGATTGCCACATAAGATGTTTTGCCCATACGTTAAATTTAGTGTGTGAAAATGCGTTGAAAAATACTGAGGGGCTTAATGATTTAATTACAAAAGTCAGATCCATTGTGGTTTGGATTAAACGATCTACCAAGGCAAGTGATGAGCTGCGAAAGTATTTTAAGAAACAGGAAGTTCCGGAGGGAAACATTAAGAAAATGATCCTTGATATTAAAACCAGATGGAACTCCACATATTATATGTTATGCAGATTTGTGGAGATGCTCCCTGCAGTTCGCTACACATCACTTGTCTTGGTAGATTCGCCTACTATGACAAGCGCGGTTGAGGTAGAGACCTTAAAAGAAATAATTGAATCGCTTATTTTTGTAGGGCCTCTTGTCACAAAATACAAATTTACGGTAAACAAAGAAAAACTGTTTATTTCTTAAACATCTTTAAAAAAATGAAACTTAAATTTTTACTACGATTTTAGATATCCTCAGAACTCTCAATTTTTTTTTCGAAATTTTGTCTTAACATTTGAACCTTTTTTTCATTTTTTGAAAGTCGCTGACATGAGGCATTTCATAAACAAAGGTGAAAAAAATTATAATACAGTTGATTTTCTCAAAGTAAATTAAAAAAGTTAGGTTAAAAAAGAACATGTTTTATTTACACTATTTTTTATTGAAACAAACTGTATTTAAAATACATATACAGTACATATATAAATATATACATTTTTTATCAGTCAAAATAGCAATACAATTTTTTTGTCTCTAATTCTTTAGTTTTCCGTTTTGGAAGTAAAACAAATCAGACTGTTACCGTAATAAAAGTTAATATTTTAAATCAGTATGCCTAGGTTTATTATTTGAAAAATAAAAAATATAATAATATGTAACTACAAAGATAAAAGTAAACTTCTTCTGGTTCTTACATTTTCTTTCAGTCCTTCTTTTTAGTCGGCCACTGTAATAACTCATTGTAAAACCAGCTATGTTCACTTGGTACGTAATGCAACACCTTTTTCAAGTCATTAACCTTTTCTTCGCGGATTGGCCTTTTTTCTTCGTATGCTCTTTGCGTTGGTAAACTGACCAAATCTGATTTGCAGGAAATAAGCTGGAACGTTTTCCTCTGGATTCCATCAATGAAGTCAGATGCTGAGGCTTCTCCTTTTCTTGAGTTTTCAAGGATAAATTCATGGTATACTGATACAGTAAGAAACTCCCTTTTTCCTTTCTTTTCTTTCTTACTTTTTTCAGAAGCTGTAGTTTTTTTGTAAAATTGGGGCCACCACTTTTGGAAATCCAAAATATCTTCTGTTTGAACAAGATCAACCATAAATTTCCCTTGTTTTGTTGGGGACAAAATCATAGATGCAACTTCTTTTACAGTGTAGTACCTGTCTTGTTTCCTCAATTTCCTTTTAACTAGACCAAAATCCCTGTCACAGGGTAAATAAGAGTGGCCTCTGATTGGTAGCCTGTAGACTACTTTTTTAAATCTACCACTGTCAGTAAGAGACATTAAGAATCTTATCATAGCATGATCCTTGTACTGCCCGGCACAGTTGTCACTGTACAGGTAGAGTTCATCAACAGTAGAGGGAACATTGTCATTGATGTATCTCAATAAAAAGGTGCATACTTCATTACTCCCCTTTTGTGCAACCTCCTCGTGATACAAATAGAAAGTTGCAGTCTCGTTCTTGGCATTATGTACTCCAAAAGGAAGAACGGACAGTTGTCTGAGATAGTACATCTCTTGAACAGGGATTGTTGGTAGCGAGATGTTTTGCATGTAGTCAAAACATACAAGGAGTGCATTTTCATGGGTGGTACAGTACACTTTAGTATTACGCGAACTGTTATACAATTTATTACTCCTACTTTTATGGACAAGGAGCTGTGCAGCTGCTACTCTTTTTGCAGTATCATTGAGCTGTGGGTTTTTAAGTCTTACACTGAGCTGCTCACACTCACAGCACGTATCTATTTGAGGCCTACCAAAACGATAATTGAAATGTTCCTTGTACATTTTATAATAATAACTGTATTTACAATCAGAATCAGTTACACTGTATTTTTCTTTGAACAAAGAATGCATCATTTTAATGTCAAGCTTTGCGTCTAAGTACTTGATTTCCTTGGAAGCATAGTGACTAGTCTTCACAGGAAATGAATTAATATGATCCTTAATCATGTCTGTAAAGTCCTTTGGAAAAGTCTTGCGATTGTTTTGCTGTCCCCTGAGATCTCTAGGGCTCTTACCCATCAATAATAGCTCTTTTAGCCTTCGAACTCTTTTTTCACCAATACCATGCAGACTTAAAAACGCTTTTTTACATACCTTAATTCTTCATTTTCCCACTATTACAAAAAAAATTAAAATGAACTTGCATGATCCACAGAGTGACTGGGCCTGGGTTGCATTTCAGCTTCCCCATTATCTTCTGTAGGCCTAAGCCTAGACCGTTTGGTCTTCACAGGAAGTGCTTCTATTAAGGACTGAAAAAACTGATCTTGTTCGTCTTTGCTGTTAAAATCTCCACTTTTGTGTAGGATTTCAATTTGGTCATTTTCAGTTATTTTATTGAAACACTTCAGTCTGCACCTGAAAAAAACCAAAAAAAAACTAAAATTAGCCTACTATATGAAAGCAGAGAATATTATTTTAAGTTACTAGTTTTGGAACAGCAAAAAAACGCAAGACTTTTCCTTTTAAGAATCAGACCAAATACCAATCTATTTCAAAGATAGAGAGCCTAGATATAAGTGATGTTATAAAAGCCTAATTATTAAACTCTTTATTACACCTTCAGACAGTAGACTCCTGTCAAACATCGACTATTTAAGTAGACCATTAATCTACTTACGTGCAAGGCATTCCTGTTTTCCGGGCTTCCACAATGTTTCCTTTATAGTTAACATACTCATATCCATGAATTCTTCCTTTCTTTATTCGATTGACTTTGTAGCTCATAGGCCTACGAACACCTTTCTTACGCTTTTTACATACTTCTAAATCACCTTCATTAGCACTTTCACCCTCACTATCTGACATTGTTCACTTCACTAAGACAACAGAACACTTTTAACAAAATATTTCACATAAAACTAAAATGAAACTTGCTTTGCACAATCACAGTGTAAATGTAAACATAACCTCCGTGCTGAGAATGCTCAGAAAAGTGTGACAGAAAACAAATGTGACCAACACAACAGAACTAAACTAACAAAAAACAGCTGGTTCCCAGTGCAGCCATAACACTTTTAGTTATGAAAAGCCTCTTGTCCGAGACAAGAGGCCTTTCTTAAATAAACGCATATTTCATATGGTCTAATGACAGTATTGAAGCAATGGGACAAGAGACCTTTCATATACAAACAATGTATGGAAGCATTAAGATTCCATTTTCACACAAAAGTGGATTTATTAAAAAATGTGACAAGAGGCCTTTCATAAATAAGCGATTCAATTAAGATTTTACACCCTATTGAGAAAATGACTATTGAGTTTAGTGGTGAGAAATACACCACTTTAAGCAAAGTTATACCAATGCTGAAGTGCTCATTGGAAATCTATGCCAACATGATAGTCACCATGATAGTCATTGGTATAACTTTGAAAAACAATGTATTAAAAGAAATGGACAAACGTTTTTCTAAAGGGGAAGACAATTTTTTGGGGCTTTTTCCACAGTGTTGGACCCAAGATTTAAAAACATTCACCTACAGGACCCGATGGCAACAGAAAAACTATTTAGTCATTTAAGAAATTTAATTAGCAAAATTCAAGAAACTGACTCACACTGAAGATCTGATTCAGATGCCGGCAGCTCCGAACCTGCCACGATAGATTTGTGGGCACATCATAAAAATGTCGCCCACAAATCTAAAAAAAAAGACAAGGCTGATGAAATTACCCAATATTTGGATATGTCAGTCGCAAGCTTAAACCAGGACCCATTAATAATTTGGAAAGATATGAAAAACGTATATCCCAATCTGTTTAAACTGGCTGAAAAGTTTTTACCATTCCGGCCACTTCGATGCCTTCGGAGAGGCTATTTTCCAAAGCTGGGGCCACGGCTACTCTGAACAGAAATAGGCTAAGCCCAAAAATGTTGGGAAAATTATTGTTTTTGGGGTCTTTACCAGAAGAATTTGAAAATATTTAAAATTAAAACGAATAAACGATATATTATGTTAACAAGGGCATTATTCTAATGTAGGTGTAGACAATGTAATAATTATTTTAATTGTAAATTTTCTAAATAACAATTATTTTGGAGCATTTATTTATTTTTACAAATCCTTTTTCCAATTAATTTTAACATAAATATCTCTTTTATAATCCTAGAACAAGAACTACGATTAAATTAACCACTCAAAAACAGAAATAATAGGTATAATTCCGATATTATTGTCATTGTTTATAAAAATCATAGATATATCGGTAATTGTCGATATATCGACATATTTTCACCGATATCGAAGGCATCGATATATTGTACAACATTGCCATCCCTAGTTAAAACTAAATAATATGTAGCCTACCTTTAACAATATTTCTCACAGCACGTAATGAATGCTGTACATTATTGTAGTGAATAGTAGAAATTATTGCATCGTATTAGTAGCCTATTAGTATTACTTTTGGTATTATGAAGTCGAATGACGACAATTGCGTCTTTAGTGTTAATTACATGCTCGTTATCAGCATTGTTAATAATTTGTTTTGTTAAACTCAATCAATGTGGACTGTTTGATTTCCTACAAGTACACTTGTTCTTCCCGTTTATTATAGAACGAACACTCTTCTTTATTAATTAACGAACAATTTTATAAAAGTAGCAACCGACCAGTTAAACAACTAAACAGTTACTAGCCCCCTACAAGAATTAACTTTAAACAGCTCATTTGTCATGTATGTTCAAAAATATACTTTCAAAATAATTTACGAAATGTACAAAACAACCAGAGATGTAGACTGTTATTGCATAGTCATTATTATTGGAGTCAGAAAGAACCGCATACTATAAGTTGAGGTAGTAGGTTTCCATTTATTATATGGAATTGTCAGTCTATAAATGGTAACTTACTGTTACCCTAAAATAATAAAAACATTTGTTTTGACGATAGCAAGGAAATAAAGCTGATACCTATGAATACATGACATTAAGAGAGTGTCTTTCCACGAATGCTTATTCTAAAAACGTAAATTTTGTTTAAAGAATTAACATTTTTGAAACTGCCAATTATTGAAAATTTAAAGGGTCAGTTTATATATTTTGACTTTTATAACACACGCCCTGTTAGCGCTTCGTGATTCTATAGGAAAACAAAGGAGATGGAACACGATCCTGTTGTATTGGTTTTTTTTTTAATAAACATTGTCCTCATTTTTAAATCACTGATTTATATCTGGTTAACTTACTTTAACAAATTCCCTTAATTAAGATCTGATTTTAAAATGTAATGACAAATAATAACCTTATAATTACACAAAAGGGTTAAAGCTTGTGCTTGAATAATTACAAATGTCTAAACGAGACAGTACCGAAATCATTGTTTACATTAAATAATAACACAAAATGAGATTTCTAGCAACTTAAGTAATAATAGTAAACAAATTAACTACTATCAAAATAGACTTTGAAAATTTTAAATAATAACTGTTATGATGAACAAATTGCAGCGTGTATTAAAGTTTTATAATATAAGGGTTTGCAGCATATACAGTAAACGTGACAGTAACCTGGTATTACGTTGTGTGTGTTACAATCTTATGATTGTTTATGGTAAGCGGTGAGCAATATAGTGATACTATTGTACAGTATTGTGGTTATAGCCCAGACAAGGTTGGTGGACTAGTATAATCTTATGAATGTCTCGTAAAGTTACGGCAACGTTATCGACTTTATTATAGAACTAATCTGTCCGTTTGTCATTGGCTTGTTATTAAAGCTACTGTTGAAAATTCAGATATGCGTAAAACTAAACAATATTTTTTTTACAGTAATGTAGTAGGCCTACTTACATTATAATAGAACAAAATTGATTTCATTAACTAAAAAATCTAGATTGTAACATTAAGGTAGATATAATTTAAATACTTTTATAAATTGACGTAGTAAAATTTTTTGACAATCAATTTTTGTATGTTCATTCTATATAATAGCAGACTATTAACTTAAAGTAATGTAAATCTGTTAGTTTACATTTCGTTTTCCGGATCTGTATTTTACCTAACAATCTAATTGAACGTTATAGTCATAATTCGTAATAATAAGTTATTAAGGAAGGCTGTAATTCCAAGCAGTAGGAACTATATAATTGTTATAGGAGAGTACTATGTTTGTTCGGTTAATAGCATATTTAATACATTTTACAAGAAGTCAACCATTGCTCTGTATGCTCTGAAAAAATACATAATGTTAATATTAATATAATGTTAATTTTAATATTTATTTTCCAACATAAATATATTCATAAATATACATATACATATAAAGACCCTGAGTGTGTCACCGATCACCGTCTTCTACTTGAGGTCTGCTATTTTCCACATCGACGACAATATCGACTAAATTATAATCAAGGCGGACGAGCAGCAGAAATAACTGATCTCAACGACAGATTTAAACAACTGTACAATTCCTCAAACTCACTTAGTTACAAGTTGGGTTTAAGTTAGAGATCGGTATAAATCTCATGGTCATCTGAAAAAACAGATATCTACTACAGTATAGTAAATATAATTAATGAATTAACTTTAGAAGTTCTTAGAAAAAGAAGATCAAATAGACAGAATAACTATCGTCCTTGGTGGAGGGATGAATTAGGAGAGCTTATCCACAGCGATAAGCAAGCGTATGAGAAACGGTTAATGACAGGTGATACAGAAAACAGGAAACAATACACAAGAATGAATAGAGAAGTCAAAATATTGGCTTCTACTATCACATCTGGTAGTGATAGGAATCAAGAAATAAAGTCTAGAATGGGCAAGAAAAAGCACCTATTAGGCAGGTAATTACATAGGGTAATAACGTAAGGATTAATAAAGCCATAGTACAGAGCATAGGGCAAAATTGAGGGAGGTAAATAAAAGAAATGAGTTCAGAATGAGAGGTATGGAGATGGATTATTGGAGACGACGTTGTATACGAACTAGATTGAAAAGAACAAAGGAAATACGGTGAAATATGGTATTGGAATAGACACTACCCAACGAACAGAAGGAAAAATGGAAGATCTAGACATCTCTGGAGAAAAAATTTAGAATACGCCATGAGTGCAAGAAAATAGTGTCGATCTCGACGGAAGCTAGGATGCGAGAAGCGGGGACAACAGCAACAAAATTGCTAAAGGAAGATGACGCTAGAAGAAAAATTGGTAGATGTAAGACTTTGTTAACTGCATTTTATACAAGAAGCCTACTTGTTTAGTAGGTTAATGTAGTAGTGACTTTCTAAGGTACAAATGGTTGGTATTCGGCACGAAGTTCATTGATGACTGGTAAATTTCCATTGTTCAGGGAAATAAAAATAAAAATACCGTTAATAATTATGATATTTTAGTGATACGACATTATTGTTTTTAGCACGTAAGGAACTGATGTTTAGGCGTTTAGCATATGACTTTGTAATATTATAAAATCATAGCCTATATATATTGCAACGTTACAAGTATTATACACAATTACACAAATACATTAATATGTACTCGACGCAACTATAAAGTGTATATATACCGGGGCAGGTCGCAGGATTTTTTTTTCTCGTTGCGTCAAGTATGTAGTTGCACAAAAATTAAATAATTTTTAAAGAGGAGTGAGATGTTGTTGACATGAAATAATTAATTAAAACCGTTTCAAAAAAATAATCATTCTATGTTTTATTAACTAATAGAAAAATATTCAAATATTAAAATTTCAAATATTAGACAAATAAATATTCACTTTTATAAGCTTCACAAATAAAATGTAACCTGCTATGCTATTCATAACATATAAAAAATAAACAAGCATATAATCTTACTAGCTATACAAACATGTTAAACAAGTTACTTAAATTCTTTTTATTTTTGTTTGTTGAAATTAACTCAAATTTTAAATAATAATAAATAGCAACTCATTTACAAACAAAATAATATTAAGACTCAAGAATAAATTTAGCGTTATTATAAACAAAATAAAAATTATATAACATTTACTTCCAATCTATTATTTATTTCTACTGACACACCCATAATTTTTACATACAGCAAAAGATTGGTATTTCTTTTCTAAATTTTCTTGTTAAATTAAATTCTCTTATTTAACTACTATTTAACTTTAAACTTTAATTATTTACTATTCATAGTTATGTTCTTTTTAAGAGCTCTTTTCACAATAAAAAAATATAATTGTTTGTTATCACCTGCGTACATCTGCCGTTACCGTTGCGTGCGCGCGCGTGTGTGTGCGTGCGCGTCCAGAATCCTGTATTTTTTGATGCTGATGATGATGATGATGATGATGCTGATGCTGTGATCTCTGTCTCTACGGGTTGTTGTTGGTGATGCTCCAGAGTTCCTCCTTACGTCTTGGCGTGTGTGGTACAGTGGGTGTGTCCTGTTCGATCTGCAAACGGCAGCGTGACGTTGCGTGAAGATTTGTTAAGTCTGAGTGTGTGATCGCCCAAAATTGCCAGTGGTATTTATACTGGACAGCGATCTGACAGGTCCAGGACTGTTTTCGACATGTCAGATATTGTCCGTTCGTGCAACGTGTCCTTTTAATTACAATCACTTTTTGGTTCATTATCGCGATTACGTAAACATACTCGTAGCATGAGCGATATCATTGCGTAATTTTTTTCTGGTCACTCACATTATACCACACATATTAATTACTATTTAATTACACTAGTCATTAATATTAAAATAATGGCGTGTTTATTATTGCACATTTTGCAATCATTTTTATATCACCATATTCATTAAAAATTCCTTAATGTAATGGTGTTTTTATAATTGGGGTAAGTCTTTGTTCACAGGTTTAAAACGTATTAATTAGTTTATTTTAACCCTGTTAAAACCTGATTACAGCCGTAGCATCACACCATATTTTCGTGTCGTAGCTTGCATTACACACACAAACACACGAAAGCTGTAACTTACGCTACCAAAGCAGGTGCCACTTTCGACAGGCCAGAGCCTGTATTTTCCCCCACAAAATTGTTTAAAACTGTTCGTCTTATTCTTTTTACACTAATTAAAATACAAACATACCGCCCTGGGCAAATATGCAAATATATGTATTGTTGCAATATATATTGGAACAATACATATATTTGCATATTTGTACAGGGCGGTATGTTTTATATTGTAATTATTATAAATAGAATAAGGAACAGTTTTATACAATTTTGTGCAGGAATTGACAATATCTAACCTGTCGAGAGGGACGCCTGCTGTGGTAGCGTAAGTTACAGCGTGTGTGTGTTTGTGTGTGTGAGCACGCTACGACATGAAAATATGGGGTGATGCGAACGACTTATTGTTTTGTCTGTAATCATGTCTTAACAGGATTATAATAAACTAATTACCTGTGTTACACCTGTAAGCAAAGACTTACGCCAATTATAAAAACACCATTGCATTAAGGAATTTTTAACTAATGCAGTGATAGAAAAATATTGCAGACATTTGCAATATTAAAGACGCTAAGTAATTAATGTTAATTACGGGTGTAATTAAAGAGTAATTAACATGTGTGTTATATGTGCGTTAACATAAAAAAATTACACAAACAATGATATCGCGCATGCTACAAGTGTGTTTACGAAATCGCTAAAATGGACAAAAAGTGATTCGTAATTAAAAGGACGCTTTGCATGACAGTTACAATTTCTAACATGTCAAGAGCAATCCTGGACATGTCAGATTGAGTCCAGTATAAATACGACCGACAATTTTTGGGGCATTCTCAAACTCAAGAAATCTACAGACGACGTTACGCTGCCCGTTGCCGATCGACTGAACACACTACCACACTCACACAAGACGTATGGAGGAACTCAGGAGCAACAACAACAACGCATAGAGACAGAGAACACATCATTATCATCATCATCATCATCATAAAATTCTCAGGATTCAGGACGCGCGCGCGCGCACACACACACACACACACACGCACACGCACACGCACACGCACACGCACACACAACGGTAACGGCAGCAGTATGCAGGTGATGACTAAATATTTATAATTTTGTTGTGAAAAGAACTTTCAGAAAGACAATTTTACATGAACAGTAAGACTTAAAAATTTTAAATGTAAATAATAGTTAAAGTCAATAATTTAATTTTATAAGAAAATTTTAAAGTTACTGGTACTAAATATTTTGTTATATGTTAAAAATTTGGGTGTGTCAATAGAGTTAAATAATAGTTTGAAAGTAAATGTAATTAGTTTATTTTGTCTATAGCAACTAGTAATTTTATGCTTAAGTTTAATATTATTTTTGTTTCTTTTTAAATGAGTTGCTATTAGCATTTGAAGATTGAATCAAAGTCAGACACAAAAAAAATATTGTTTAGTTTTTAGATGTTATGAACAGCCTAATATGTGTGAAACTTAAAAAAATTGGATATTTGATCTATCTAATTTTTGAATTTTTAATATTGGAATATTTTTCTATTAATGAATAAACCTTAGGATGATTTTTTTTTAATGGTTTTAAATAATTATTTCATGTCAACAACATCTCACTCCTCTTTAAAATTTATTTAATTATTGTGCAACTACATATACTTGACGCAACGAGAAACAAAAATGCTGCGACCTGGCCGATGTACTACACTTAGTAGTTGCGTTGAGTACATGGTTCTGTATTTGTGTGAATTTATGAAATAATCATAACGTTGCAATGAAATAATCATAACGTTGCAATACATATAGGGGCCTATATATATATATATATATATATATATATATAATTGTTTGCAGATTCTTATTAAGCTACGTTTTATGGTAACGGCTCTCTCTTCTTTTGTTTCATATAAAACATGACGTTATTCAGTTAAAATAGAATACGAAGGTAATGTAAATTAAAAACTTTTGATATTTTACTGGCCAAAAATATGGTATCGCTATATAATACCTTTAGATTATAGTGAATAAATACTAAAAACCTGAGTTTGAAATACTCTTGATTTTTGTGCTCGACTTTAACATACATTTTACAGTGATAGTGTAAGGCAAGACGAAAGGGTATAGAGACTCATCTGATGTTGAATAGAATTTATTAAACATTTGATTCACTGGCGTTGATAGAGTCAATTATGTTTGTTTTTTAATAGTTAATTAAAAACTGATGTGGTAATCAAGACACAAGAAAACATTCACGTACCTTGAAATATTGGAATAAAAACAATGTCATATCTTCCTTATGAATCTGTTCAAATATCGTTAGGCTTGATTTTATGAAGGAACATTCGCTTAGAAAACCACGTTGTTTTCCTAGTACTAAGAGCAATTTAAAGTTATTGAATTACAAATTTACCGCGTACACAGTAACGAGTCTGTAAAATAAATTCGTTATTTCATGATTAGTTTAATTAGGCTGACGGGAACAGTTTGTGTTACCTTAAGAAGACGCTCCTACATGGTAAGACTGAGCAAACAAACATTACGTAAACTTCAAAGCAAGGGACTGCAGTAGAATAGTAAACTTTACAGTTTGCGAAAAGCGTTTCACCTCTAGCGTTTGAACTAGATTCGTTCGCATAATAAGATAATCTGATACGACAAGTTTTTAATTTTTCACATTTTTTCAACTTTGAGTAACATGTCTGTCGGTATCCAGGTCACTTATAATGACAAATAATAAATAAATATATTTACCTATTTTTTCCTGTCTCGTGACCACAATATAACGCAATTAATTATAATTGACGCGTTTCGAGACTATGTCTCGTCATCAGAATATTAAAATTTATCACTCATTGAGATCGTTAAAAATTTTTAAAAACATTAAAATACAAAATCGAAACCAAATCATATAAGCATTATGTGAAGCGAGTGCGCACTCGATGAAAGCAACCGCTTAATATTTTAAGGGACAATCTGATGAAATGCAACAAATTAAAAACTCAAGCAATAGATGAATTAATAAACCTACTTAAAGTTATTTTAAACCAAAATTATTTTGAATTTGACAACAGATTTTACAGTCAATGCGATGGTTTGGCAATGGGCTCACCGCTGTCGGGCCTTTTGGCAGATATTTATTTAAATCATTACGAAAACACACACTTGTTTTCTAACAATATTCATAAGAAAAACAATCATGTTCTACGCACGATATGTGGATGATACTTTCATAATATACAAGGGCACATTACGTCAAATAGAAAACTTTAAAAATCATTTAAATAATATCAATAAACACATTCAATTTACACATGCAACTGAAATAGATAACAAACTGAATTTTCTTGACTTGACTATCACCAAATGTGATGATAAATTGAAATATAGTATATATAGGAAAACGGACTACCACAGATGTAACAATACCGGCTGACTCACACCACCCATTCTCGCAGAAAATGGCGGCTTATAATTATTTCATACACAGATTGTTAACGACACCTCTTAATGAAAATGATTTTAGAAGTGAATTAAATATTATAAAACACATTGCTGTTGCCAAATGGTTACACATCTTCCATGGTTGATAACCTCCTTAAAAGCATAAGCGTAAATTGTCAAAACCACGAGTAATACAAGATAAGGAACCAACCTTTATTTCAACAACCTACACCAGTATTATGCCCAAAATTTTATCAAAAGTATTAAATAATAACAATAGAACTGTAACATTTAAAACCAATAACAATCTGTTTAATAGGCTTTGTAATAGAACCAGTACACCTTTGGAAATGAAAACAGGTGTTTATAAGCTTTCTTGTAATGACTGCGAATGTTTTTATATCGGTCAGACAGGGAGAGGTTTTATAAACGTTTCGTTGAGCACACTCCTAAGCATAATGTAAAGGACTTGACAACACAATCTTATATAAAGTCTAACTATGCTCGTCATCTTATACAGGAGAACCATAATTATACAAGTTTTGACACCAATTTGAAACCCATACATGTCTGTGGTAAAGGCGCTTATTTAAATGCACGTGAAGAATTTGAAATATATAAAGCACATAATGACAAATACTACCGTAAATTCATATTAAACGACCACTTACATTTCAAGTCGAATCCATTGTATGACACAGCATTAAAATTTATCTGTAACTGATAACATTCAGTGTCCGGCCGGCTTTCATCGAGTGCGCACTCGCTTCACATAATGCTTATATGATTTGGTTTCGATTTTGTATTTTAATGTTTTTAAAAATTTTTAACGATCTCAATGAGTGATAAATTTTAATATTCTGATGACGAGACATAGTCTCGAAACGCGTCAATTATAATTAATTGCGTTATATTGTGGTCACGAGACAGGAAAAATAGGTAAATATATTTATTTATTATTTTTTTAACGACTTTGCACGTTAAAAAGAAATATTTATTCAAACGTAAATGCTTTGACAAATTTACAAAAATATTTTGACGACTACTATAACATCCCGTTCAATATTTAATTTAAAACATTAGCAGGCTATTAACTACAAAATAATTACTTGAGATTGAATTAGTTATGACCTAACTAGCACGGCAGAACAAGTTAGTGTCATAATTATGAGTGTACAAGTTCTAGGTTTACGTATTAAATAGCGTACCTAATCTAAAATTTGCTAAATATTTATTAAAAGTTTACTAGTTACTTATTACTTATAATAAGTTTGATAGTTACTTAAGGCTCGTTAATTTTTTACTTAAGGAGCATTCTTATTTAGAATAATGTTGTTTTCGTTTGTTAATAATTGTTTTTGATTGTTCAAGTTTATATTTTAATTTGTAACATTAATATCTGAACGAATGTTATTATATTCCTAATGATTTGAGTTTTTGAGGTAAAGCAAACATAATTATTATAAAAATAATTTGCAATTATTAAGGTCAATTAGAGAACAAGTAAATAAATAAAAATTAGGTATATATACATACAGACATAATGGAGCTTTTATTTAATTACATTTATCTTGTTACGGTAAGTGAAAAGTCCTTCAAGTACAAGCAGCCATAAAAAGTTTATCAAATCTTTTACAGAGACAAACAAAACCATTTATATTAATTATCGGCAATGCAAGTGGCAATGCAAGTAGACTAGTCTTGGTAAATGATATTTCAACTCTTTCAAAGTAGACGTCAACTAGCTCGGAGTACACATCGACAAGAAACTTACCTGGAGAAAACACATCACAGACAAAAGAAGAGAACGGGACTGCATACTGACAAGGTACTTTTGGATGCTTGGACCAAATTTGGGCATTGCGTTACTTTCTCTACAAGGTACCACTCATCTCTGATCTCTGTGTGAACGTATGGCATTCAATTCTGAGCCTGAGTAGAGACTTGAAATACCGAGATCGTGCACACATTCCAGGCTAACCGATTGGGAACGGTATATCAACAACAAAATGTTTCACACAGTTCTCAGATTTCCTCGGGTGAATGACGTTACACAAGTCAACACCAGACTAAGCGTTTATCCATTCTATTCGTTAAGTGCCTTGATGCTACTGACGACGACAGCGGAAAGTTAAAATAAAATTAATGTTAAATATGGTTAGTATCTAACCAGGACCCATTTGTGTGTGATAAATCTTTATATGTCAGTTACTGTCATTTGCCATTGTATGTATTAGACTTCACTCATGAGCCAGTGTAAATGTGCAAAAATAAAACTAAAAAATGTATTGACAATGATTACGAAATCCTGTTTTTTAGTTCTTACCCTTATGTCACAGTCTGTATAGGCACACACACTGTCCAGACAATGTCCAGTCAAATGCAGCGGACACTTCAGCATCACGCTTCAAGTCTCACGATTATAGGTTTGATGGGTAGTAAGTAGACACACACACACACACACACACACACACACACACACACACACACACACACACACACACACACACACACACACACACACACACACACACACACACACAGAGAAGAAGAGGAAAATAACATAAAGACAAACCGATATAATTATAATCAAAACAAATTCTTTCGTCTGAACGCTGTTGAGCATGGTAGTAAAATGAGCATTATAATATTATTTTATAAGTTGTTAATGTACGACTGTATGAAATAAAATTATGACTGTAAATATTTAAGTAGTCTATCTATAACGGTACCGACTTTAATGGCGTAAACCGACAACAGGCGTGTTCTACAAACCATGGAATGTGTGTTTATTTGAATAAACTAACGTCTTTATACAAAGCGTTTTCATACTTCAGTATCCATATGTGATAATGGAGTGTGTTATATTGTGTCACCGGCTCAGTGAAATAGACGCTGTTATTGTGAACCATTGGTGTGTATGTACGTATGTGTGTGTGCGCGAGTAACGCCTTCATTACAGCAGCCTCACTAACGACACGCTGTAACCATTACTACTGTGGTTTGTTGACCTGCATGTGAGCAGTATGTATGCAGTACTTGTATCTGGTAATTTGGCATTCCCATCTTGCGTCTTGCACCCCCCCCCCGCCGCTCAAACATACATTACCCATATGATAGGCCTACTCGTTTAATCACATGCACCTGGACAATCAATTGTTCAGAAAGCTTCAGTGGAGTATCTAGAATTTGGCTTTGGGAGCGGGGACTGGGGATGAGATGGCTTTATAGGAAACACAAAATCTTAAGAGTAATCAACATTACTATCTTTAAAGTTGCTGAAAAACGTCTGATCCCCCCCCCCCATAAGAGTCCCATTAAAGTAAACGGCAACAACACAATAAAAATACGCGTTATTGAAACACTGTTTACAAGATATTTAATGACTGAATTGATTTTCTAATATTTCATATTTCAAACGTATACACTGATGCTGTGTGTACACTTAAAAAATAATTACTATTATATTAGCGTACACAGCTTTAAAAAAAAAATAAATAAAACAGCCTAAACATGAAAAGATTAGCAAACTCAACTTTTTCGACCCTCGGAGAGGGGTTCGGTCCCGTCGCCCCCCCCTTAATACGACCCTGGATACACAAAGGAACTTATAAGTTTGCAGTATATGGTTATTTTCTGAGGAAAACAACACTCAAACTAATGTGACTTGCACTAGTGATAAAAATCATGTACTAGTTTCTTTAGTGACCGCAAAGAACATGTTAATTAAAGTTAAAAATATAGCTTCATTGTCAATATTATCATAAAAACAAATTGTTTGTTTAATATAATAATACCTGTAATACGATAACGAATTTTCAATTAATTAAATTTGAAATTACTGCATACTTTGTAACGTACATTTTTTGCTAAGGTCCACCAATAATACGTGCGACACAAAAAAGCACTCGTTATTGGTATTGCAAATACGTACACGTATTCTCCGTTGGTAACTATCGTGAACATATGTCTGTTTAGAAACTATAATGACTCTTTTTTTTGTCTCACTGTGGGAAACGTATTGTTACGTAATACGGAACGTTCTACAAGTACCTCGGCTATCCCAGCAGAGCTCAGCTGTAATGTGTGTGGGCGTACATATTGCTGCTACTTTGAGATGAAAGACAATTACGTGACACTTATCATGCGTCAACAAACGAGGGTATTACAGACCATACCGGTCGGAGCACTGTGTTCAAGACCAGACAGTTTGCACGGTTTCTAGTGGATTCTAGGGCGCCTGTAATAAGCAGTTTGCTCGACACGTCATCTAAAAAGTGGCAGATTTTTCTGACATTTCAGCGGGGTATAAATATAAGCATCCAGCGAACGGACAGTCAGTTTACTTCGGGCGATTACTCAGTGCGTTTAAGTGGCGATTTATTCAAGTGAAGTTCGAAGTATTGTGGCAAAGTGTAATTGTGTTATAATTGTGCGGGACTCTATTAGATTAGATTATTATTGCGTAAGGACAAATTTAATTTGAATTATTGTACAAATATAATCTTGTTGATTACAAACTGTTAATGGTGATAATTAAAGCTGGTTATTAGTAACTTCATTGGTGTCTTGTACTTTGTTTCCCACTGTACCATACGACGATCAGTTAGACCGTCGTAACAGTATCTTTTCCTATCTGTCTCGTTAATATCAAACTGTGTGTGCCATTGTTAAACATACGGTTTGTATTCCGACATCAGTTGTGTCGTCATAAAAATATAATGCAATCTTAACTGTGAAATTGTTTCTATTTCCACTCTCAAAATGTAACATTTAACGAAACATTCGTAGTAAAAATTTGAAATTAAATTTAAAGAAAAAGTACAACTTTATCAAAACTATCGTAACTTACCTTCTCTTTATAACTTTTATGAGTTTAACAACTTTCCGCATTACAGAGTAAGACAGACTTCATTAGCGCAAAGCAGACTCAGACCATTAAGTGAGATTACTGGGAATAGTTGTGCCGGCTGTCAGCGTTACGTCTAATTACGTCTGGTATGTAAGTTAGCCAAAACAAGAAATTCACCGTCTACGTTATTGCGAAGTGCATCATGAGTCGGCGTACAGCTAACTTACTGCTGCGGGTCAGACATTATAGTGACTACTTAATTTAAAACATATATAATTAAATAACGCTTACATAAAGCACTACTACGATTTGCACAGCGGTGATCTGTGGAAGTACCAAAACTGAATCGAAACAAAAACTCTACCTTTTGTACGATTACATAAAAGTTAAAATTACATTTTATAACTTAATAATTGAGACCCAAATTATTTAAATAAAAATTGTTCGATTTAAAAATATAAGTGGAAAAATGCTTTAATTTACACAAACAATACAAAACCTTGGTGGTTCTGAAAATTATATTACAGATTTTTTTACCTTCAAATACAGTAACTATACGTTCAAATACAGACGAAATTTACAAATAGACTCGTATTAAATTTAATAAACTAACGAAACTTTTTGACTGAGTAAGGATGTGAGTAGAAGTAAATATAAATATGTTATGAGCAAATGTAGTAATATAAGTGAATGCAAACACGTTTGATTGAATTGTCCTGTGCACATTAGCAGCCTGTAAGATGTTTCACACAAACAACAGTCCATACTGGACTATACGTAATGTAGAATGTTGACTAAAATAGAAAACATAATATTTTATTTTAATATATTACATCCGTTATTTACACAATAAAATATTTGCTACATACAACATTCCATATATAAAAAAACATTAGCAGTAATTTATAAATTAACTATATAGTAGTTCATTGTGAACCACTATTAATCAATTGTGGTTACGTACTATAATTAAAGTATGTACTAGCTTTATCAAAGAGCTTATCCTATTAGCTTAAGCTATAAGGAAAGGCAGATATTCAAATTATGTTAAAGCCGAAAGTAGCTAGTAAACACTTACGAAATCAGATAATATCTCTGGAATAGCTAATATCTCAGACCAAATACGAAATACAAAAGTAATTGTACATTGCGATCATTGAGTACACGGTTGTTTCAAGCCGTACAGAACCGTAAAGATAAATTAAACTTTTATGAAGAATGACGAAGTAGACGGGGGTCGTCAGTAGAAAGTCAGTTCCTTAGAAAACATCGAAAAGAAATTAATTTAATTACAGCATACACTTTTATATAAATAATTATTAATTTAATAACTAGGCCTACCTTGAACAAAAAGGAGTTTACCTTGTTCAGATTTTCCACTTAAATTAAATATTCAAGAAACTCTAAACCTAATGGGTTAACAACAAACATTTGAAAGTTTTATAATTTTATGAATATATTAAGGATAATGATCAAATTGAGATTTCAGATGTCCAAATACAGAACCGATGTCAGAAAATTTAAAGTCAAAATAGTGGATTAAAAATGTAGGTAACAACTTAAAAAATTTCTGAAAATTTGTGTTGGTCTGTGTAAAGCCTAGTATAGGTTTTAGAGGTTGCTGGATACAATTTTGATAGTAGATAAATTTAAGATAGTCGGGTTAGATGGTTAGATGGGAACGTGGCTATAACTAATACGAGAAATAAAATCCGAAATAAAGAAAAATGGTGGCATTTATACAATTTGTTGGAGCAGCAGTTCCATTACAAAATTCTGAAAATTATATGATGCTACAAAAGTACAGACATTTAAATAAACTAGATAAAGCAAGATGACTTTAAGAATATTAGAATAAATACCACCTGATAAAGGAATAAAGGAACAACAATTTTAATGTGGTAAACCTAAATGAAAGGAGGTGGAATTAAAAAACAATGACTGAATTAATAGGAAGTTGTAGACAAATTCATTATAGAGACGCTGTGGGAAACGTATAATAGAGATAAAAGCCACAAAAAAGAATTAATTTATCGGTAGTGAATTTATGGAACTAACAACCGTAGATTTCGTTTCTTGTGCTATCTCTGTTTATAATACTATCGTGATCTATAAATTTTGTACACAATTTGTAATATTAATTGTTTCCTCTTTTAGATGGTTAGGGACGTGTGAGTTGGGAAGGAAGGCCTGCCCTGAAAGCAGTGTAAAACATGATTTGGTTTGTTACAGATTAAATTGACATTTATGCGATCCAAATGTTATATTCTGGCCAACTAAAGAAATCAATTAAAAGTGCATTTCATTTTGTTCTACCATTTCGTGTTATCTCTGCTTTTCTACGTACGCTTGCTTGTTGTAGATTGTTTTTACGGTATAATATTAACTTAATGCACCATTAAACAAACCTTATGGTCTAACTGGGCCAAAATTTCCCTTGGTACACAGCTCTCAAATATGCCTAGCATCTCTACAGTCCATCGTTATCGTCATCATCATGACCTACAGACAATTGCTTAGTATGAAGCAAGAAAGACTGACATACAAAATATTCGTCTAATTCAATAAAAATCCCAAAACAGAAATATGTTGTTTACAAAAGTAAAAACGATCTCAACAATCTCATAGAAATGTACCTTATCAAATACGATAATTTAGATAGAGTAACTTTAGGATAATTGTAAAAGAATTTGGAGGACTTCAGGAAAAAGAGAAGCGACACAAACAAAAACTATCTGGATTGAAAAAAAGAAAATAGAACACAGTGATAAGACGAAAGAATGTTGGAAGGAAAGAAAAGCAAGGAATGAAGGAAAATCATATAGGCTAGAAGTTGTCTCATGTGTCCCATAGCCAGCGAAAATCAAAGAAAGAAGCAGAAGGAGCTTTAGACAACACAAAACTTACTTGCTTTTCGTTATTTTTTGCTTTGCTTTACTTGCTATCTCATTTTTGTATTACTGAACACACATAATGAAAAATCCACATCTGAACAATGTATATTGTATTTGCACTGTATACTATAACAATTTTACGTTATGTGATGAATAAGTAACAGTTTTCTAAGCTAGAGAAACTTAGACAACATAAACGATGGTAAACATCACTAACAAATAACACAAACCTAAACATAATTTAGTTTCTTTCTTTCTCCCTTTCTCTCTCCCCCTCACTAACACACTCTACTTCTTTCCTTTCTCTCATTCTTTTTTATTCTCTCGATCCTTCTATTTCTCGTCTGTATTTGTGGTACAGACGTATTGAACTCCATAGCGAGTTGTGACACCAGTAGTTACAAGCAAATATATTTTTGTCAAGAGGATTATGATCCACTCCTTATTGCTTGTTATGGCCTACCCGTTGTATCGTAATTACTAAAAGTTAATTAATAATGAGTTCACGAAAAATAAAGATGAAGATACGTAAAATGAACACACTTATCAGCAGCAGTTGTAATTGGTGATGTAAAAATTAAATTATGTCGGACTTGTAACACATGAATGATTATTAGACATTAAATGATTGATTAGACATTTTCTGACAAAAAGAAATCCATGAGAAGCGATTTTGAATCAAACGTTGTTGAGCGTAATCGTCATTACATATTTATAAAATAATATTTTTAAATACAATTCATAATACATTGATTCACATTGAAAAATTATTATTATTATATATTTAAGGTATGTGTAATGAATTATTTTTATGTTACATAAATTATCGACTTAAGTTTACACTACACTGTGAGTATAAGCTTAGCCTATACTTTACTAATAATGAGTAATTTACTTATTGTCATGTAAATTATTAATTTAGAATTCAATTTATTAAGTCAGCATACAATTACAGTTCATTCATAGTACGTTTGCTAACTAATGAACAGTATACTCGAAATAAGGAAGTGTTCCTAACGACTAAATTCTATCAGAGATGTCAGCAAGAATTCAGATGAACACTTGTAAAGAATTCACACCGTGTCTAATATTAACAAAAGTTATTTTACGTTTCTCATATGCTTTTAATAGAAAGTTCGAACTATTCAATTTAAACTGTAGCTCAATTTAAATTATTTCTATTCAGTGAATCACAATCAAATACGAAACTTTCTGTTTAATTTTTCCTTTAATATTCTCGTTCTTGTTTGATTTTTACTCACCTCCATAATGCTGAGAGCTTGTTTTACTAAAAACATTAAGACAGTTAAGTTCCGCACTTTAATAATCTTAATTCTCATTTATTCGTATTTTCCTCCTCACCGTAAAGGAAACACACCTACATTCAACCGTTGTTTTAATCTCTTAGCTAAAAAAGTAATTTCTTACGTAAGTAACAAGGCAGGATGAACACAAACGGAAGTACACAATGTTGTTTCAGGTAACATAACACTTTAATTACATTTGTTAATGCAAATTTAATGATTCTTTTGGCGTTTAAAGTTGGTCGCTACATCTGCAATTAACGCTGATTAAGCTGTAAGACAACTGCCAACACAAAAGTGATAATTGTTTTTTAAATACACTCACCACAACTCGTGCGTTCTTTACCTTTGCGGAAAAGCGACTTCCTTTAAAATATATTATTGGTAAGTATTATTATTTAAAAATATATTATTGGTAAGTATTATTATTTGAAAATATATTATTGCGTGCTAGTTTGTATGTATACAATCGCTTGCGCATTCGTTACGAGAAATCATTGTTCAATAAGGTTTTCCGGTGTAATTTAATTTAATACAACTTTTATTATTGTTAGCACTAGCTAGGTATTTAATACATTTTAAACGAGCTTTATTTATGAGTTGTTAATTAATAATCATTTTTCCCTTCAAATTATATTAATTCTTATTTTTGTTTGTCAATAAATATAGTCCAATCGGTAAGACTCAGTTTTAAATAAGATGTATATATACTTGTGTTATCTTCTTAACCTAGTTTTGTAATGCAGCTAATAAATAGTTGTATTTTGTATCTTGACTTAATATAAATTACAATTATATAATTTAATTAGTATTTAGCTTTGCTTTTGGATAACTTCATTTCGATGTGACGTCTTCAATATACTTGTTAAGATTAAACATGTATACAAGTTTTCTTATTTATGCATATATTATTCATAATCTGTGAATAATTTCATACATTTTACACCTCGAAACATGGTTTAATGTTAAAGCATTTAAAATTTCTTAAAATGACGCGTAAATTTCTTTTTAATGTAGTTTCTATTGGTTGTGATAGTTGAATGACTTGTTGTGCTATGGACATTATTATGGCTAATTAAAATTTTAAAAAATAAGACTACAATTGGTGACAATAGATTGTTGGTTGTATAAGTACGATATTTGATAGCGAAGGATATAAATGATTTACTACACGCACAAATAACAGCGACAAACTGCTTCAGCAGCGTAGACATACAGTCACAGCTTGCAATCACAAGAAAAACCTGCGCCCACATAAACCAACGCACACACGTTCTGTCATAAAACCAGTGTCACCTTCCGGTACAATAAAATGTATTCCAACAAGCTGCGTAAAAATCACACTGTCACGAGATTACTAAACTCTTCACGGCTGAACGCTTGTTTCAAACTCAAATACGAAGCATATAAATGTCTATTACATTTTTCTACCCACAATTATCATTACATATTTAATATAAATAATGTGTTAACCTTGTACTTATATTTACAGTTGGCTTATGCCACAGTTTCTAGTATTCATTGTTTTATGAATTATTTAATTATGTTATTTGTTTTTATTAACAGTGATGCACTTGCAAACCATTGTATTATCTCTTATAAACGAATTCACAATTCAATCAACAGACCTTCGACACCTCACTGTACTATAAAAATTAATTAGAAATATTATTTATCTTACGCATTATTTATTGTAAAATAAAACCTCACGGGTTATTGCAAAAACCGTTGTAACAAACGAGTCTGCAAAAAGTGTAGCCGGACGTTTTTAAAATATGTGTGTGCGAGTGAATTATAAACGTGGAGAGAAATCCAATGGCATTTATGAATCCAACCTTTACATGCCACAGAAAACTTATGAAAGTGTAACTGAAATTTTAAAAAGATAGTTTAAGGTACTTTAAGATACTTGAGATAAAAATCAGTGACTTCTGATATATTTAATATAACCTTACTTAACGTTAAACTTGAATAAAATTTTTGTAGATAAGCTACAGAAAAAAACATGCTTCTCAGCAGCTAGGGGATCTTTCCCCTTTGTATACTGTAGCGGATCTTAGTTACTACGAAAAAATATTGTTTTTAACAAAAATTTATTTGAAAAACATTTAATTTTTCGTTTTGCATAATAAGTGGCTTTTTACAATTCAAGCCACTGACACTGTAGAAGAAAAGAACAAACATCCAATTAAGCTAACGTAAACTAAGAAATATTATGAGCGTGCTTGTTTATATACACTTGCTTGCAAGCACTTGTCTACCTCTGTATTGCGTTGTGGATTACATAAGTTATTATACTTCAGGTTCGACTATATATTTGTACAGCATGTTTTTCATTGAGACATGGATAGCCTTGAGAATCTTAGGATGTTAGCGAACAATTCTTGGGCTGACAGCAATAATTCGTTATTGACCAATAATAAAAAAACAGCAAAAGTAAGTGAGAATTTTATCACAATGTTGGGCATTAAGAACCATACCGAAGTTAAAATAATATAAACTAAATGTTTACCAATATAGTATTTGAAACAGACAGAGGTTGGCTTTACCATTTCATTTCGCTTCCGCTTGTGTGTTCTTTATCTGGTGATGTCTACTCGCAAATTTCCCGTCTCGTTAAATGTTGGCGTCCTTGTTAATTTGTAAGCTATAGCTTATTATTTAAGAATATTTTAAAATATAAATTTTGTGCAAGCAAACAACGTGACTTTATAACTTACAGAGATTTAATTTTGATTTCTATAACTCTACCACCTATAGGCCTAATGATGTTTCTAAAAAATTACAAATACGAGAAAATTTTAAAATAATTTGATATTCAATTAAACTAAACTTGAACTTGAAGTATTAATGTTGCAGACTAAAAAACGAAAACACTTAATAAAATAAAATATAAGTTATTGTATGTATTTTAGATTCTAGAAGTATAATTTTGCCCGACCATTATAATCATGTTCTGTTAATGCTGATGACAAATCAATCTTTTGTTGCTTCAAACTATAAGAAAAAAATTAAGTAGATGTATGTTTGAGTAACATTACCAAATAATAATGTTAATATTATATTTTTTATAATTAAATTTTTTAATTAAATTAATTTTTACAGCATCCAAAAATTATGTAAGCAAAAATATAATAACACAGGCCAACATAATTTTCATCACAGTGAGTCTAGTAGGTACATTATTCAGAATTAGTAATCTAGTAATTAGTCATTCTAGTAATCCTGAATTCAGAAATTTAATTAGAATTTTTCATCATACACAGATTATGTGTGGTAGTTACTTTTTCAGAATTGGATTTTAATATCTTTTTGGCCTGGGATTGGAATCCGTGCAATTTATTCATGCTTTGACGTGTTCAGACGTGTTAAGAATGTGGTCCTGTCGTGTAACGAGGTAGTCAGTACTGAACTGACTGTGAGCCTGATAGCACAATATTTTACTTCCATTTTCTTTAAACGTGTATTGTGTATGGTGTAGTGTGTTTGCGTGTATTGTGTAGTATAGTGTTTTGTTTGTTTCAATTATGCAAGAAAGTGCATCATCCAGACAATTTCTGCTACGTTGAGGTGAATTAACCTTCAAGTATCAGAGGTAAAATTTCACGTCATTTGTAAAAAGTCTTATGCACTTTACTTCGGCTGACAAGTTGTTGATTTTGATAAGATCTGCCCCCCCCCCCCATATACGCTGTGTGTCATGTTGGCTTCGTTGGGTGCTCACTAGATGGAAAAATGGAACACATCATATGCTGTTTGCAATTCCCATGATCTTGGGGGTATCCAAGAACCATTTAATCGACTGCTATTTTTGTTCAACTAACATTAAAGGAATCACATCAATAACGAAATACACAGTTAAGTATCAAAATTTTCCATCTGCAATGATGTCTGTGTTACACAGTGAAGAGCTCCCTGTACCAATATAAGTAGACATGATCTTAAGTGATAACTGATTCTGACCTATATCATAGTGAAAAAAGTACCAAACGATTTTTAAAGTGATCCTGCATTTATGTACTTGAAATTAAAATTTCCCAGTGTCAGTAATGCTACGCTGAAAGAAGGGATTTGTATAGGGCCATAAATAGCATCACTAATTGATGATAAATAGTTTGAAGGACTGTAAATAAACTGGAAAAAGCACCCTGGTAGTTATTCAAAGATGTCTGTTACAATTTTTTTGGAAATCATAAAGCAGAAGAATTTCGTGATATACTGGCTGGTCTTGTGAATTCATACGAAGCTATGGGATGCAACTTGCCTTTAAAAATGTTCTTCTTGAACTCTCATTTAAACTTCTTTTCAGAAAGTCTTGGGGCTGTCGCGATGAGCACGGTGAGCGTTTCCATCAGCAGATTTCTACAATGCAAAAGAGGTACCTAATGGCCGTTCCACATTTAAGTTACAGCATTGGTTATATGGGCTACACTGTAGGGTGTTTCATTTTGTAAGGCAAAATATAAAATGTAAAATGTTTGCAGACTTTGCTTACGCCCCGAGTCTCAGTGATGTAAAAGATATATATGCCAAATTTTAAGAAGATTGGATAATATTTAGAGGTTGCACACTTTGATCAGTTTTGTAAAAGTAGGCAAAAAATACGATTTTTCAATGTTAATTACTTTTATTGGAAAAACTAGAAATCACAAACTTAAAATAATATTAAAACTAGACACTAAGATTGATAGGTAGTATCATAGGCAAAACATGTGTTATATTAATCAAGTTTGAACGATGCAATCCCTTCTTTTGTTCGGTTGGTGACTACTTTTCTGTGATGCTCGACTACCCTCAACAAGAATTATTTTTGTTGTTCGTCCCTGACCGATTCGTTAAACTTTTTTATCAGAGCAATTCCTCTTTCTGCGGTATCATTGACCACCTTAAAAGCGTTCACATGGCTTCTTAGAGAATCACTGCAGTATTCTGTCACGTCGTGGATCCCAAACAATTCAAAGAACGTCTTTGTTTTATTAGTAACGAAATGGCTCAGGTCTTTTCCTTCAAAAACAAGGTTTTTACCCTCTAATCGTTTCATTTCCTTTTTATTTGCAGGTTTGGTTTCTAAATTCTTAGTCATATTTTCCTTAACAGCCTGAGTAATACGTTCGTCCAAAAAAGCAAATCCTACGTTTGTTTCTGACAGATACCAAAAGTGTCTCTTAGCAACTGCGAGAGCACTTTTTTTGACGTCTGCATCTGGGTAAGTGCTCAGAAGCTGTAGCATATCCAAATCATTCTTTGGAGCCCATCGACTTACAATTGCCTCGTGCCAAAAGCGAACATATATGAGGCTGACAAAATGTGCAACCCGTTTCATTCCTTTCAATTCTCGTTGAGGAATATTCAACTGTTTAGTGAAGAGGAGAATTTTAATTGCATATATTGCCTTTGCCATCCACCTTGCTTGATGCAGAGCCCCTGGGATCCTGAAATTGAAGTCGTTTTTAGACCAACCTCCTAGGTACAGGAGTGAGGTTTGTAATAACTCTTTGTAGTCTTCTCTTGGATGACTTCCGTCTTTTAGGACATTTTGGATGTAGTTAACCATTTTCACTCGTTGATCTTCTAGAAAGCCTTGAACGGGACTTTCTTCATCCAGCATTGTCGTATATGACTTCTTACCAAGTGAAGCCCACAGACTTTGAAACTTCAGAAAAATCTGGATGTCAGGACCACTTGATGGTATGCCATAACACTCCTCAAACACTCCTTTCAATATTACTTCATGGGTGTGATGACGGCAAGCCAACCACAACAATGTTCGTCCAAATTCCCTTTCAATTCTGGTACATGCCCCTTGGATCAGTCCTCTATTAGATGCTGTAGTATCAAAAGATATACCGGTGATATTGTCACGTAGCCCAAATCGGTCCACTTCCCGAATAACTACTTCAGCCATCTGCTCACCAGTGCCTTTCAGGGCAACAGGTACGCCAAGCAAATGCTCAACTCAAAATCTTTGCCAGTCACTAGAACTGCAACTCTATCTTCCAAAGTTCCAAAGGTCAGGGACGAACAACAAAAACAATTCTTGTTGAGGGTAGTCGAGCATCACAGAAAAGTCGTCACCAAGCGAACAAAAGAAGGGATTGCATCGTTCAAAGTTGATTAATATAACACATGTTTTGCCTATGATACTACCTATTAATTGTAGTGTCTAGTTTTAATATTATTTTAAGTTTGTGATTTCTAGTTTTTCCAATAAAAGTAATTAACATTGAAAAATCGTATTTTTTCCCTACTTTTACAAAACTGATCAAAGCGTGCAACCTCTAAATATTATCCAATCTTCTTGAAATTTGGCATATATATATTTACATCACTGAGACTCGGGGCGTAAGCAAAGTCATATGAAAATCACATCTTTGGAAAAATGAAACACCTACTACACTGTTGCCGGGTTCGTATGTGGAAATGCCTATTCGGTGCATTGAAGGCGTTCGAAATCTATTTCTCCCTAACAGCGACGTCGATTTGCTGCTACTTGGAGTGAATTTTATCATTGAAGGAATACACATTATTCCACAGTTTTATTAGTGTTTTAATTATGATGTAAATACTTACGTGTTAACAGTTAACGTGAGCAGTATCACCCAGTTCTGTGTATGAAAATAACATGACGTTAATTACCAAAAAAAAGCTTCACTTTACCTATAATCGGGAGTGTGTTTATAATATTTAATGAAAAAGAGGTGTTAAACAATCAATATAAAATATCATGTAACTAAGCAAGGACAAAACATTTGTATTACGGGAAAAGCAATTATCTAAATTAATAACTGTGAATTGTAAACGTGTAAAATATTGTACTATTAAAAAAATACGTGACGTTGAAAGTAATATAAAATGTATACTATATACTATATGATTACACACACGCGCGCGCGGATACACGCCAGGGTGTAATGTAAAAGGTGTCCTCACTATACAGATTCGAATTTTTTGTGTTATTACAATAAAAAAATTCGTATACACACAGGTCCGGAAACTTTATTTTCAATCTGGGCACCATTTTGTACTTTTTAAAGAAAACTTTATATATCAAGGGGTAACAGAGATATCTTAATGAAGTTTGGTACATACATTAATTAATGTATGTTTACATTAATGGAAGTTAATGAATTAAAAAATATTCCTATTTTCATAATTAGGACTACGGTTCCTTCAGTATAAGAAAAATTTATTTAAAGTTATTACTACTTACTTTTTAAAACTGCCTCACTAATAGTAGATTATAACAAAGTAAGGGCTTGGTTTTTAGCGAAATTAGAATGAATAACTTCTAACAAATTTAAAAACACTTGTGTGATGGGGTTTTTTCTGCCCAGTAATGATTATCATGGACATTAATAATTCCATTTCATGTAAGACTTCTTCATCAGTGAATATATCAAAGACTAAATAAGTGCGGATCAATTGCAGTTTCGTGTAGGAAAGTAAACAAAACCCCCGTCTCTGTTCATAGTCAACATTTTCAAGGTCTTATAGCCTACGCTATGTAGATAGTACTGCTCTAATCTTTTGTGGAGATTCATCTCTAATAAAATATGGAACAGTAGCTGAATGGAATTTTGACAAGTTTCCATGTCATACACAAGCAGTGGAGCGGTGTGTGAAGGTGGGTGACAGAAGCGTTACAAAAATCGTTATTGCCAAGTCCAGAGATGGGTTCATCAGAACAGCGGTTCCTTCACGATCCAACATGTTTTTAGCACAAATCGGAGTTTAAAATAGCAAGTAACAAAAAGGATGAGTAAAAGGCTATTGACATAATGCCATAGCTCGTAACAATTATAATTAACTGTTTTATGTCAAAGAGTAAAATTTCCAATTTTAATGTTAAAAATGCGTTTTTCAGGTGCAATATGCGACCAATAAAAGTTGAAATATCTATTCTTTTAAAATTTATTTATCTTCCCTGTGGTATGCTTTAGTTATCTAAACCTGTAGGCATTTGACTTCAATAGAAAAGGTTTCGTTTTTTAAGTTACGAAAAATTGTTAAAATTGATCCGTTTTTATGATTTTCGGGGTGATGCGCGACCGGAAGATATTAACCGATTTTTTGTTTCTATTTTTTTATTTTACTTATGTGTCCTAGGGGCAAGTTTTACGCGGTATAGCGAATCGAAAAAAAAATAAAAATATTTTTCGGACCACCCTAATTTCTATCGCGTCTTTAGATATGAAGTTTTCTTTAAAAACACAAAATGGCGGAGAGAAGGAGGAAAGTGAGACTTTTTCGGCCTAGGGTTAATAGGAACTTTTTTTATTATACTGGCGCATAGAATTCGAGTATGTATAGTGAGGGCACCTTTTACATTGCATCCTGTCTACACACACACACACACACACACACACACACACACACACACACACACACACACACACACACACACACACACACACACACACACACACACACACACACACACACACACACAATGCTTTAGTAATATAATGTAAAATATGAAATATAAAAGTAATGTTAGGAATC
Source organism: Magicicada septendecula (assembly GCA_034769895.1). Taxonomy (NCBI): domain Eukaryota; kingdom Metazoa; phylum Arthropoda; class Insecta; order Hemiptera; family Cicadidae; genus Magicicada; species Magicicada septendecula. The sequence goes on from CM068371.1 coordinate 282,621,557, forward strand.
GAAATTTAAAACCAAATTGAAATCTTTAGTACACATAATATCGCAACATCCACATAGTACTGTAGTCTACTACTAATACACAACAATTTTTAAGGCACAATATTTTGTTTAGTATACTTATATATACTACAAAAAGAAGGTGTTAATGAAAAATAGAAATGTAAACATTTGCGTTAGGTATTGTTTGTTTGCGATTAAGCTCGTTTATGTTCCACCACACACAATGGATTGTTTAGTGAATTGTGAAACTTACGTTTTTAGTCAACGTTTTGGGTAAGAGAAATAGCTGTATCCCATGGACACGAAATTTGTATATGTAAGCTGGATATGAAATTTGTATAAACGTTTTTGTTACTAATCCAAACAGTCCGTAAGCAAGACGAGTTAACGTGAAATAACGTGGCGACAAGACTTGGCGCGCGTCTCTCGAAGCGTCCGCTTTAATGATTACAAATAATTATATACACGGTCCAAATCACCTTAAGTTGAATATTTGAATTTGAATTAAAATTAACTTTAGACTATTTACTACAACTTTTACGTCTATACTATAGATGTATAACTCAAGAAATAAAAAATTTCCTCACAGACTGAAAATTGTAATACACACGCTGTAAGTAAACCCGGTTACGGTGTATTGTTTGGGGTTCTGGGGAGCTAACTTCCCGTTTAGTTTTGTTTAATATTTGTAAAAACTTTTGTTTAGGGTTGTATTATTATTGACTTATTCGGTTCAATTCAACCTAGCGTTGAATCCCACTTGATAAGTCAGGTTGATGCACAAGAAATTATTTATCGAAGTATTTTTACTTCGTTTAGTTTATTCACACAGAAGTTCTTCCGTTGACTCGTTGAAGCGGTGATATAGTTTCCGTGCTGAAAACACAAACAATTTGCACTAATAAACACTTACTTGGTGAGTCTTGTCGAACTCGCAGGGTCGCTCTCTCAATCCAGTATATACGGACTTACCGTTTTTGTATTCGCCGCTGCTTGTTGAGTTGACCAATCAAATTCATTCACCTGTTTTCTACTAGTCTATTGAAATAAACTGACTGACTCTGTTTCTTATGTCAACAAATATTTTATTCAAATCAGGTGCTCGTTTTGAATGAGCAGAAGTATTATTTATAATTGGGTTCAGAATAATAATAAGCATGAGACTTTCAGTTCTACAAAAATTTGCCTCAGGGTGGCAGAACTGTTTACAAATTTAATGTATCTAATTGTTTGTTGGTTAATATTAGTTTAATACCTTCGTGAATTCTTTGAGCTAACAGAAAACCAAGTCATCGAATAGAACTCTCATCGATTGTTATTAAATACTTTGATGTTGACTATAATTCAGTCACTTATAATTAATACATAAAATAATAACCATGTGTCTAATCTGGACATTACAGGTTAGTAGAATTATTAAATTCAATTGATAAGAAATGTTTGAAACAAAGTTAATTAATGCCAAAATAAATCTTGATAATACAATTAAAATGAACAATGAAATTATATATTTTGAAACAGTGTTATTTGGTTAAACATCTGATTCATTATTTAGTGTTATATAAGTATAATTGCATGGCTGTCAGTAACCATATATCCTGGCAACCTTGGTTATTATTCACAATAAAAGTAACATTGAAATATTATAATATTAGGTTCCTTTCCTAAATCATAGAATAAAAATATAGAAATATTATATTAACTTTCGTTAATAATTCAATCATTTGACAAGCCTCAGTCATTGGCAATTGTTGGTTAAATTAATTAATATATCATAGTTGACAACTGTCATTAAGTGTGGTTAATTCACACAAAAAATTACTATACTTAGAGATTCATTGTAAGTTTAATAAATTCACAAAATAAAATAATCAAATTTCTGAGGATTGTCATTTGTTGTTCAGTCATAGTTACAAATACATCTTAACCTATGTTCATTGTTATTAAATGTTTCGATAATATCGTTCTTCATGATTTGATTGAAATGGTAATAATCACTTATACTCCCTTTTATTTTATAATTTTAATCCCGGAATTGCTCTGGATTATACAATGAGCAACCCTTATTACGCACTGTTACACTTCACACTCTGATACTAATGTATATTCGTTATCTCAATTTTTAGGTTAGGTCACTCTGTTTACTTAGGTGACGCGCACACATTAAGAGATCAGCTGACTTTTTCTCTTGCCGGACGACATCTCCTCGCTTCAAATGTTGGTTAAAAAGTGACCAGAACGCAGGCCGCGCTCTGCCGTTCCGTTCAGTAAACGTCCAAAATTTGGTTTAATCCGTGGATGTGATTGGTGGGCGCTCTTTAATTTGGTGCACATACCCCCTCGGCGTTTTATTTCAATTGGTGAAGTCGTCGTGGGTCTTTGGTTTCGAGATTATGAATGTTTTTCTCAATTTGACACAAATTCTTTATAATTGTAATAACTTTGTTAATATGTCTCCGATTTTAAATCTGAGCGTATCACTGGATTCGTAACACTTGGCTCTATTTTTTGAGTCCACTCATGGTGTGCTTTGGTCCATTATTAAGGAAGTTAATGTTTGTGATTAGTACCGTTCACTATACACTATTATTTTATATTTAATTCTTTATTATCACTATATAATGGCACTCATACCCACTTGAGGGCATGCTTTCCAAGTTCACTTACACTCCTTAGTTGCTATTTACTTAGATTTATTTATAAAATACATTTCTTATGCTACTGTCATCTTAGCCTAGGTTCTTACATTTGTATATACATATCTTAACTATTAGAAAGTGTTTGTCTACTTTCTATTTGTTTCCAGTTGATGATAACAAAGGGTTACAACTACTGGTTACCTTTGTTAGCTGGAAAATAAGTAATTTTGGTCATTTCTGGTTAATTAAGTGGTCTCTATTTTTCATCATGAGATGCCTACTTAATGTTATTCTTTTTTGGTATTTGAGTTCTTTCTGTTATTATCTTTTAGTTACAATAGATGATTAATAACATTATCTTAGTACTGGACTTGGTGTGTTTAATACACTAGACTTTTCTATATTGCAGTTGGTTAAATAATACTAGTTACACCTGGTGTCACATGACAGGTGCACTTAATACAATTTTAATATATTGTATTCTGTCTTATAATCTTTGTACACTAGTACAGTAGTGGTATTACACTCTAATTGTGGTATTGACATCAACATTTCGTTTCTATTCGTTTTTGTAATGTGATTTTATACAAGTTTTATATAGTGAATTCCATTTTAGTGGGTTTTGGTTCACTTTCTTTGTTTATTTTCTTATTTAAAGTTTATTTTGGGTATCTGATTTTGTTACCTATGGAACGATTGTTATTTCTACTTGCTTTTACATATAGTACATTCTGGTTTGGGTAGGTTTTTCCTACTGTTAATTATGAATTCAGGTGAATATTACCTACATCATAGGTTATGTTATTTGGTCATTGGTGCTAACAATGTGTATGTTAGTTTGACACACATTGGTATTCTTTTAACCTTATTTTTTACATGTTTGGTTTTAATAATGATAACTAATAACCTTTTATTTATTCTCTTGCTTTTTATACATGATTGTCAGACTATTTGACTAGTGTTTGCTGATATTCTGAGACAAGTTAATACTCCTTTTGTTACATTGGTGCTGTTCATATCTTGTTACTATGCTTTATTTTACAGCTTTTAATCAATAAGTATTATTGTTATTTTCATTCCTCGTATAACATTTCTTGTCTTATTCATTTATAACATTATTTATAGCATACTGGTCATCTCAGTTAGTCAGTTTTCTGTCTATCTCTTCAATCTGCAGGTTGATTAGTTATTACACATACGGGTAGATGTTGATTTATAGTTGACTGGCTCTTGGAATGTTTATGCCATGGTTGTTGGATGTCCTTCTCGTAGTAGGTTTCTTCTTTGATTCTTCGTTCTTCTTTCTTCTTTCTTGTGTTGTTTGGTTCTTCACTGACCGAAAACTATTGGGTGGTTGCTTCTGGTGGTACAATCATTGTGTGGTGCAATTTTTCTTCACTATAATGTCATTTCATTTGTATTTTCCATCAGTTTATTGACTCTTATGGCTGTGAGTTTATATTTGGTGATAGGTAGCTCATGTAGCGTTGAGCTTGGTATTTTAGACAAATTATTTGGCTTGTCTCTTTGACTCAATATCTGACATGTGTAATCATTTTATATCAGTGAAATCTTAGGGTTCACATGTCATGTTACATATTGTCCCCCCTCGAAAATAGATCATTTGGATTAATTCCTTTACGGGATTTGAGAAATTATCTATCATATTGTTTCATAATCATTCTGAGCTTCCGTCCTTCATATCTTGTTTCTTTTCATCTCATACTTTAATACATTGTTATGTTCGATTTGATCCACTATCTTCTTTCTTGTTAGTTTTTTCCCTGTAGTATTTAATTCCCTATCATTTCCCTAACATGGTAGTTGGCACAGTCCAGGGGCACTTTTGGCTTCCATGCTCTGCTGTCCACCCTACATTTTTCTGAGACCAGAGGAACATCATATCTGCTCAGTTAAATTGTTGTTGGAGCTTTTCTCTACAAATCAACATAAAAATTCAAAGTAGTCATTGTGCGACTAATAAAAACAATTCAGGGTAATTCACTTAATTATTGTTCAGATTTGATAATATTCTACATTCTTTTTTATACTTTTCATCTTATTCTCTGTGCCCTACTGGAAACAATATTGTTGTTAGATTTTTTGTTTCTTATTTATTTATTTTCTCTTTGATTGATCTCCCTCTTTCTATTTTCTGTTTATCAATAGTATTATTGTTATTAATACTTGTTTGATTTCAGATTTCATGTCTGGTCATATTTATCATGCCTTCACGTTTTGTGTAATTACTTGTTTTTTTAATACCTGAGTATTTTTCTCATCACCTTTGTTTTGGTTCTGACTGGTATTATTAGTACAATCATTTTGCTTTTATTGGTCACCACTTACTGGTTAACATTATAGTCTTATTGGTTTTCGCTATACTACTTGCATTCCTTTATATATCCTTCTCTCTTATTATATTCACTTTGGTGTTATTCCTCTCTTCTCCTTCAAGTATCTGGTACTCACACTTATTCTGGACGTTAATTAATTTCTTTTTGTTTGATATTAATATTAGGAAGTGGCATAGTGTGTTTGGTTTGTTTATTTGGTTTATCGATCATACAATTATCTCTGTCATTTCAACTCTCTTGGTTGTGGACTTATTATATTATTATCCTCATCGTTTCCATTCCTTGTTAAATCCTTCTTCTTTTAATATTCGACGCTTCGTTGTTTTGCTTCTCTTCTCCTTCAAAGGTTTGATTTTTAACCTTTATTCTGGATGATTATTAATTTCTTTTTTGTTTGAGATTAACATTAGGATTTTTAGAGCGTCTTAAAGAGTATTAGGCTTATACATGGTTGTTTATTCACAATTGTATATTTTCATGGAGGATTGGTTGTATGTTCCCTCCTTCCTTTGTGTCTGGGTTTCCATGAGTTCATAGGTATTATTACCATTCTTCTTGGTGACAGTATAGGGTCCTGTGTATAGCAATAATAGCTTCTTCGCTATGCCCTCTACCGTACTGGGAGCTCCCCTCCCTATTTTTGAGTAATACTTGGTACTCTATGGGCTTGGGTTGGTGTTCTTGGTACTTCCTCCTCCTCTTCTCTGTTCGTTCTAGTATTTTGTTGTAGAACTTAATTCCATCGAATTTATATTCTTCGCCTCGAGGAAAGTTAACAATTTCAGCTATTTCCCTTGGTGGAGGTCTTCCAAACATTGCTGTGTATGGGGTGTCATCAATTGCTTGGTGGTATGATCCAAGGGTATCCTCTTGACTACGACTCCTCCTGGTGTCGTTTCTGGGGATTCGTCTGTCGTCGTAACTGCGACTTCTTTGTGGACTATGGTATCGGTTTGAATACCTCACATATGCGCGTCTTCCCCCTCCGTAATTTCCAGCATGTACATAGTTCACTCTTCTGTACGGTCTGTTCTTCTGATTAAAATCATTGTTTGGGTTACGGTTGTTGTAACCCGAATTATTCGTTCTGTTTGGCTGATAGTTCGGACTATTTGGCCGGCCGTTAAAATTATTGTTACCGCTCGGTCGGTTGTTATTATTATTGACGTTGTTGTTATTATTCTGGTTTATTATTCTGGTTTGGGTTCGGCCGAAAGAACTGTCCTCTATTATCGTGGTTATTGTTTCGATCAACAAAGTTAGGGCGGTAATTTCCACGATTGTTGTTGCCATTAGCCTGGTTTGCTGGGTCGTTGTACCGGTCGTTCCCTTGTCGACTTTTGCGGTAGTACCCCTCGTGTTCATACCCTTCCAGTAAAGCCGCCATCGGTGTATGGTTTCCACTTGTCCGGTGAGTCTGGCACTGGCGATGCCTCCTTCGTAGTGAAACGCTAACTTGGTGACTAGACTTTCTTCGGGGATGCGTGGCTCCAAATTTCTCGCCAGGCAAACTTTTCCTAGGAAGTAGGCCGTTAGTTTCCTCTACCTGTTTCATACCTTCCGTAGAAAAATATTGTCCCGTACAATATTTTGGGTACTCTCGGACCAATATTTCGCTTTAAATAGCTCCTTAAATTCGGCGTAACTCTGGATATCGTGTCGGGTCGCCGTCCACCAATTGCCATTAATCTCCTTAAAATACTCGTCAATTTGGCATCTGATAATTGGCCATCTTGTCTCTCGATTTCTACTTAGCGTTTCGTCGATTCGGGCGAGGAATTCCATGGGGTTTCGCTTGTATGCCCTAAAGTTCATGGCTTCCCTGTTGTCAGCGTGTTGGAACGTTGGCACTACTGATGGTCGGTTCCCGATATTCTCGATCTCCTCCCGTATTCTTGGGATTTCCCGTCTCTGTATATCCTCAATTCTCTCGTGGTTATTGTCGACCCGTGTTTGGATAGTATTCACGGTCGTTTCGATACTCGTGCATCGCTCTTCAGTCTTTTGTCGTACGGTTGTGATCTGGAGCTGACAAGTTTCCTCCAGGCTGTTCACCCGAACATTAATACCTTCTTTTGTTCGCTGCAGTTCATCGCTGGCCTGCTTCCACTTCTAATTTATTTCAGCCATTTCCTTTCTGACTTCTGTCATCTCCTCCTCGATTTTCTCATTCAGAGTTTCCATATTTCTTTGGCTGGCTTGTTTCAGCTCAGCTATTTTTTCGCTTAATTCCCCCTTCAACGATTCGTTATTTTTCTGACTGTCTGCTTTTAATTCCTCCTTCATCGATTCCAAGTTCTTTTGGTTATCCGCTTTTAATTCCTTATTGCTGTCCTCTATTTTTCCGCTTAACTCCTGTATTAAACTCTCCATGTTTTTGTTAATTGTTCGAGTATCTTCTTTTCCGTCGTTTATTTGCTGGCTTATTTGCGCTAACATTCTCATCATGGTTTCTCGGAACTTTTCCTCCTCGGTTTGTACGGGTCGGTTCGGTTCCGTGGGGGGTGGTATCTCTTCGACGTCTTCCACCGGCGTCGCCTCCTTTTCGACCATAATGATTTTTGGATCCGCGTCCGCTGCGCGTTTCTTGGACGTTGACCTCTTCTGGTACATGTTCTATTCTTTCCGGTACTGTAGCTGCTTGCTTGAAATCAGGTAAATTGATTTTAATTGTTTTTATTTATTATTAAATGTCCTAATTCGAAGGCTCTTACGTTTGGCGCCAATCTGTAAGTATACGATTCGTTTGGGGTTCTGGGGAGCTAACTTCCCGTTTAGTTTTGTTTAATATTTGTAAAAACTTTTGTTTAGGGTTGTACTATTATTGACTTATTCGGTTCAATTCAACCTAGCGTTGAATCCAACTTGATAAGTCCGGTTGATGAACAAGAAATTATTTATCGAAGTATTTTTACTTCGTTTAGTTTATTCACACAGAAGTTCTTCCGTTGACTTGTTGAAGCGGTGATATAGTTTCCGTGCTGAAAACACAAACAATTTGCACTAATAAACACTTACTTGGTGAGTCTTGTCGAACTCGCAGGGTCGCTCTCTCAATCCAGTATATACGGACTTACCGTTTTTGTATTCGCCGCTGCTTGTTGAGTTGACCAATCAAATTCATTCACCTGTTTTCTACTAGTCTATTGAAATAAACTGACTGACTCTGTTTCTTATGTAACAAATATTTTATTCAAATCAGGTGCTCGTTTTGAATGAGCAGAAGTATTATTTATAATTGGGTTCAGAATAATAATAAGCATGAGACTTTCAGTTCTACAAAAATTTGCCTCAAGGTGGCAGAACTGTTTACAAATTTAATGTATCTAATTGTTTGTTGGTTAATATTAGTTTAATACCTTCGTCAATTCTTTGAGCTAACAGAAAACCAAGTCATCGAATAGAACTCTCATCGATTGTTATTAAATACTTTGATGTTGACTATAATTCAGTCACTTATAATTAATACATAAAATAATAACCATGTGTCTAATCTGGACATTACAGGTTAGTAGAATTATTAAATTCAATTGATAAGAAATGTTTGAAACAAAGTTAATTAATGCCAAAATAAATCTTGATAATACAATTAAAATGAACAATGAAATTATATATTTTGAAACAGTGTTATTTGGTTAAACATCTGATTCATTATTTAGTGTTATATAAGTATAATTGCATGGCTGTCAGTAACCATATATCCTGGCAACCTTGGTTATTATTCACAATAAAAGTAACATTGAAATATTATAATATTAGGTTCCTTTCCTAAATCATAGAATAAAAATATAGAAATATTATATTAACTTTCGTTAATAATTCAATCATTTGACAAGCCTCAGTCATTGGCAATTGTTGGTTAAATTAATTAATATATCATAGTTGACAACTGTCATTAAGTGTGGTTAATTCACACAAAAAATTACTATACTTAGAGATTCATTGTAAGTTTAATAAATTCACAAAATAAAATAATCAAATTTCTGAGGATTGTCATTTGTTGTTCAGTCATAGTTACAAATACATCTTAACCTATGTTCATTGTTATTAAATGTTTCGTTAATATCGTTTTTCATGATTTGATTGAAATGGTAATAATCACTTATACTCCCTTTTATTTTATAATCTTAATCCCGGAATTGCTCTGGATTATACACTGAGCAATCCTTATCACGCACTGTTACACTTCACACTCTGATACTAATGTATATTCGTTATCACAATTTTTGGTTAGGTCACTCTGTTTACTTAGGTGACGCGCACACATTAAGAGATCAGCTGACTTTTTCTCTCGCCGGACGACATCTCCTCGCTTCAAATGTTGGTTAAAAAGTGACCAGAACGCAGGCCGCGCTCTGCCGTTCCGTTCAGTAAACGTCCAAAATTTGGTTTAATCCGTGGATGTGATTGGTGGGCGCTCTTTAATTTGGTGCACATACCCCCTCGGCGTTTTATTTCAATTGGTGAAGTCGTCGTGGGTCTTTGGTTTCGAGATTATGAATGTTTTTCTCAATTTGACACAAATTCTTTATAATTGTAATAACTTTGTTAATATGTCTCCGATTTTAAATCTGAGCGTATCACTGGATTCGTAACACTTGGCTCTATTTTTTGAGTCCACTCATGGTGTGCTTTGGTCCATTATTAAGGAAGTTAATGTTTGTGATTAGTACCGTTCACTATACACTATTATTTTATATTTAATTCTTTATTATCACTATATAATGGCACTCATACCCACTTGAGGGCATGCTTTCCAAGTTCACTTACACTCCTTAGTTGCTATTTACTTAGATTTATTTATAAAATACATTTCTTATGCTACTGTCATCTTAGCCTAGGTTCTTACATTTGTATATACATATCTTAACTATTAGAAAGTGTTTGTCTACTTTCTATTTGTTTCCAGTTGATGATAACAAAGGGTTACAACTACTGGTTACCTTTGTTAGCTGGAAAATAAGTAATTTTGGTCATTTCTGGTTAATTAAGTGGTCTCTATTTTTCATCATGAGATGCCTACTCAATGTTATTCTTTTTTGGTATTTGAGTTCTTTCTGTTATTATCTTTTAGTTACAATAGATGATTAATAACATTATCTTAGTACTGGACTTGGTGTGTTTAATACACTAGACTTTTCTATATTGCAGTTGGTTAAATAATACTAGTTACACCTGGTGTCACATGACAGGTGCACTTAATACAATTTTAATATATTGTATTCTGTCTTATAATCTTTGTACACTAGTACAGTAGTGGTATTACACTCTAATTGTGGTATTGACATCAACATTTCGTTTCTACTCGTTTTTGTAATGTGATTTTATACAAGTTTTATATAGGGAATTCCATTTTAGTGGGTTTTGGTTCATTTTCTTTGTTTATTTTCTTATTTAAAGTTTATTTTGGGTATCTGATTTTGTTACCTATGGAACGATTGTTATTTCTACTTGCTTTTACATATAGTACATTCTGGTTTGGGTAGGTTTTTCCTACTGTTAATTATGAATTCAGGTGAATATTACCTACATCATAGGTTATGTTATTTGGTCATTGGTGCTAACAATGTGTATGTTAGTTTGACACACATTGGTATTCTTTTAACCTTATTTTTTACATGTTTGGTTTTAATAATGATAACTAATAACCTTTTATTTATTCTCTTGCTTTTTATACATGATTGTCAGACTATTTGACTAGTGTTTGCTGATATTCTGAGACAAGTTAATACTCCTTTTGTTACATTGGTGCTGTGCATATCTTGTTACTATTCTTTATTTTACAGCTTCTAATCGATAAGTATTATTGTTATTTTCATTCCTCGTATAACATTTCTTGTCTTATTAATTTATAACATTATTTATAGCATACTGGTCATCTCAGTTAGTCAGTTTTCTGTCTATCTCTTCAATCTGCAGGTTGATCAGTTATTACACATACGGGTAGATGTTGATTTATAGTTGACTGGCTCTTGGAATCTTTATGCCATGGTTGTTGGATGTCCTTCTCGTAGTAGGTTTCTTCTTTGATTCTTTGATTCGTTTGGTTTCTTCTTCTTTCTTCTTTCTTCTTTGGTTCTTCTTTCTGATTTGATTCTTCTTTCTTCTTTCTTCTTTCTTGTGTTGTTTGGTTCTTTACTGACCGAAAACTATTGGGTGGTACAATCATTGTGTGGTGCAATTTTTCTTCACTATAATGTCATTTCATTTGTATTTACCATCAGTTTATTGACTCTTATGGCTGTGAGTTTATATTTGGTGATAGGTAGCTCATGTAGCGTTGAGCTTTGCATTTTAGACAATTTATTTGGCTTGTCTCTTTGACTCAATATCTGACATGTGTAATCATTTTATATCAGTGAAATCTTAGGGCTCATATTTCATGTTACAACGCGGACGACAATAATTAATAATAAAGATATAAAAATCAGTAAAAATTTTATTTATTGCACTTTGGCTTTTAAAATGTGTTCATAACAAAGGAAATTTACTGTAAATAAAACGTGGTTAAAATTAACTCTATAAATTTAATAATAGGGCAACAGTCACTGGTTGATTGGAACGCTGCTATAACTTCTACAAGTAAAAAAAAATTATAAAATATTTTTTTATGAAGAAGGTAACTGTGTTACACAGATACAATTTATACAGAAATGTGTAGCACATCATATAGATCATCAAGAAAATTTAAAACTATTTGGCGAATAGTCTCCTAGCAGACTGGACCAAGAAGACATATCCCAGATGCAAAATATGCCCGGAAATCATCTACCATTTCCTAGGTAAGCCACAATGAGGTATGTACGAGTATTTATCGTTTTTAATTATATAGTTACTAATTTTATAAAATTTTAAGCGAGTAAGAAAAAGAAATCTTGCTGACAGAAAAAAATGAAAGTATAATTAAATTTAGAATGAAAAATACTTCTAGATTCAGTTGCTTTTGTTCTTGTGAAAGAAAAAAGTTCATTTTGAAGACTAGTGTAATGAAAGAGACTTATCCGTATTTGGCAAATGTTGGATAATTTTGATTTGGTTAATGCAGCCGTTTCCTCAGTTAAACTCTCTTTATAACACCATAAAAAATACAAACATGAAATGCTAGTGAATAATAAATGGTCTTTCCGTAATTTGAATCTGTGATGTGAGACGCCAGTGTGGTTTGATAACTTGTAACGTCCCATTAGAGAAATCACGCTCCAGATGACAAACTTCAATTTTACCCCTATCCTCAACTTTAACTTCATAACTTTTACATCTGACCTGCTACGTGTTTCCAAATTGAGCTGCGTTAGTATTTCCACTTTTTGAATTTCCCTAACGGAGAATGAACTGACAAAACAGAATCTAAAAAGAGATAATTTTACTTGTGTGCTCGCATGTGGGAATATGCCTAATTAAGAAATCAATAAAATAATTTTTAAAAGTAACCAAAAATATTTTACAGCATGTGAAAGAAAATAGCATAACTAAATAGTACAGTAAAAAATGGCTTCATTTATTTTGAGATAAAAATATAGTGCTGGGGTGGGGTATATAAAATGGAGAGATCAAGGGAAATAAAGCATTAGGAAATGTCATGGAATTATTTTTATAATTAAAAAGAGGGTACATTAAATATACAATTATGTTCTTCTTCTATGGCGTCTCCATTTTTCCTGTCCTGGGCGATTGATGTCACCGTTTTTTTTGTTAAAGTAAAGTATCAAGATCCCTTGCCATTGCGTCAATCCAGCGATGCTTGGGTCTTTCAACAGGCCTTCTATCCTTGATTTGACTAAATACTGTAGTACCGTCCTAGGTATTCGGTTGCCTTCCATTATAATGATGTGTCCTGCGCAATGCAATCTATGCAGTCGGATGCTGATGGCCAGATCACTGTCTTTATACAGCTTGTATAGTTCCTCATTGTGACGTATTCTCCATATCCCATTGATTTTAATTGGTCCATATATTCTCCTCAAAATTCTCCTTTCAAAGGTATCGACTATGTTAGTGGCTTGTTTGTTCAGAGTCCAAGTTTCGCTGCCATATGTTATCCTTGTCTTGAATATAGTTGTCAACGAAGCATATGCTCTATTGCGGGCTGTTTTCTTTTCCTTATTTCATTTATTTTATCAGTATGTTCTGAAGTCCAACATCCCAAATATTTAAACCGATTAACTACGAGGGTAGGGTGAAAAGTTTCGGGCCTAACACAGAGATAACGCCACTATCTTCATTACTTTGATCGTGTTGCATGATTCCATCCTTTGTAGTCTGAATTTAGATATTTCAAATGAATTAGTTGTTTAGTGTTAGTCTGACAGTATATCACAGTAAGCGCCACAAACATCGTCTTAACAGTGGGCAGTTTGGAAATTAACATGGGTTGGACAAACACGAATGATAACCCAAGCGTTGGACGTCCCACCAAATTGACTACGGCAGAAAAAAATATTACTTAAAAATTTTACTTTTTTTACATTCTTTACACTTTTCTAATTTACAAATGTTACATTCTTTCGGGGCATACTTAAAACAATGGACATCAAATTAGTTGAAGTATACAAGAATCACCCTAACTTATTAACGTTTATGAGTTTAAAAAGTTCCTTTATTATAAGTTATACCCGAAGTAAGACAGGCTTCAACAGCTACCGGCAGACGTTAACTGTAAAGTAACGCTGCTTGGTATGTTGCATAATCAACAGTTGCAACTGAAAATTTACTAAACACGCGAATTCTACGTGTAAACATATTTTGTGCACAAGCGTTTTTACTAGTTGATGTTTACTTAGAAATCAATGTATGTAGCCCTACATTAAAATCACTAACTCATGGGTTACAGATTTGGTTAGCATATTACTCCATTACAGACAACGGTAAATTTGTCGATACGCTAACCTAAAGAAGAACTGATTTTAAGGTCAACTTTACACGAGAGCATTTTTTTAAACAATATAAACATTTCTCTTTGCAACGAGGTTTTCCAACATTCCTCAAATTAACTCAATAAGATTGAGTTCCGAGTGGTACACAGGTAAGCAAGAAATCGTCTGTCGAGTGGATTCATTAAATTATCTGGTATAAATTTATTATCTTAACTCTTACTAAGTTTATTAGTGCAAATACGCCTGGCTCACCATGCTACTGTAATGCCGGATTTACAGCCGCAAAAGAACTTCTTGCAGCCTTGTTTTTTTTTAGAGTTAGATTTGCCGTCTTTCCATTCTACAGGATTGTGGTATAGCTCAATATCCACAACTACAATTTAAATACTCAATAAATTTGATACTTACTGAGATTTGACTAACCTTACGAAATTTCCGGATTTTATTTGATTGTGTTAATCCCAAAATTTTACTCCCATCTGGCAAGTTGAAAGAGCATTAGAATTCAAGTTCATGTCGTCTCCAGAGTGAATAGCAAACGTTGTTTCTCCTTTTGAAATCTTTTCTTATAGTCGTGGTTTCTATTATCATACCAACCTTTACTGGTTACTCGTATAAACAAAAATGTAGGCTTACAATTTTTCTAAAAAACACGATTGTATGTTGTTTCTCATTCCCTAATTACGTAAGCTTGCGCACCCAGTACGTAATAGGTAATTTTGCAGTTATTTAGCTCTTAGTTTTTGTTAATAATTTTTTGTTATTTTCAATTTCCTTTCATGCCAGTCATAATGATTTCAATATTTGTCTTACACATGATACGCTCCTTCTATATATCACACTTTTTTTTTAATTTTTCACACATTTATTTGAGAGATTCGAAGATTTTTTGCAGTTTTATAAAAGTCATGAACCGTTTCCCACACAATGCACTTATCAAACTCATCGAATTATATTACTCGTTTTTATCTCACATTTTTCAGAAGTATGAAACGAATACTCACCGTGTGTTGTGAATTTCAAGTTTTTTTCTTTCGCGGATGCGACCACCAAAGGGATTAGTTCTCTCAATGAACGTTCCATTAGTAACATCACTAGAACTACGCCACTCCTCCAGCACTTACGCGCTACGGTATTTCGCCAACTTTATGTGAACTTTATAAATTTATGTACGCAAGCTTTATGTGATTATACAATTAAAAAACTTCTTCTCGTATAAGAAACTTTTCCCTCGACTTAATTTAGGACGAAATTCTGAAGTACATTCCAAATTCAGTATTAAAAATGTTGAAATGTTAACAAAAAATAATATAATAATTTAAAGTAAAATTTGAAGAGCTAAGATCTCGTAATCACAAACTGTGATTTCATGTAGCTCATGACACTAGAGATGAAATATTAAGCTTTATAATATTCTTCGGCAATTACTCGGACTGAAGTTTTATGATTCAACATACTTTCTGTTCATTTACGCTTATTAGTCAAGTTGATTAAAGATGAGGTAAGTATTCCCATTGTGCTTGACCTAATTAATTTTACAGAACATGGTTTTCTAATTGTTTTACTTTATAGTTATACCAGATACGTAAAAATGTGTGTACTTTCTTAAGCAAATGGGAACTACAACAAAAACAAAAAAATATTTCACTATGTTACATAAGATATTTTTTCAAAAAATATAAATGTTTCCGATTCTTCTAAACTCTAAACGTGTAGTAAACATAGTATACCAGACGTTAACACCTTTCATTATTATTTTCTTACATTATTTTCTTTATCGAGCTTTTAATGTTTTAGATTCATCTGTAAACTTTGTAAATTATAAAAAGTTACATTACGTATGTATAAAAAGGATTTCTTTGGTTATATTAAATTTTATGCATACGTTGTACAGTAGAAATATATCGGATAAATCGTTTAAATGTATCTTGTATACACAGAGTTATAAATTGGTGGGACCTGTATATTGTAATTCAAAAATAATTTGTCGTTTAAAATGAGATTGTTAGCTGAAAAAGGATTTCAACTGTAGGCTTACTTATGCTTACACGGCTACTAATGGTATTCACCATTACACCCATTTGTGCTACAATTAGAAAGCAAGCTTAATATTTTTTATTTTCTAAGTTATTAATAAACATCAACTATAATATAACTTCTTATAGAACAGCAGTTGCCAACCTCGGCTTTGCGTATCCTGGAAGTAGGCGGGTAACCGTTCAGGATCATCTTACACAAGAATAAAGCATATCCTTTATTCTAAACACGCCTACCCATACCCCATCGACCAAGTCTGGTTTGAGAATTATACACCTTTCATTGTAAAAGGTAAAAGTTTTCATTTCCCTGAAGTGTTTAAATAGGCGATTATAGCACCTATTACTCTTTGCCGTTACAGCACTCTAACAGCGTACATGGAAATATGTATATATATATATATATATATATATATATATATATAAGGAATAAAACAAAACGCGCGCGCGCGCGCGTGTGTGTGTGTGTGTGTGTGTTTTCACGAACCCAAAAACACAATTCTTATAACACAATATCAACAAAACAATAATTAAATGTATGTAAGAACAAAAGAAGAAAATTTCAATTCAAAATGATCGTTGTTGCCTAGTAGTCATTATGTTGCTTTTGGAGAAAAGTCGTGAAATAATTTTGCTTTAATTAAAAATTTGAGAATGATTTAAAATAAGAATTGCAGCAATTCATACTGGGTACAATTTACTCTATTATCAGTCAAGGTACGTGTAATTTGTCTTGAAAATAATCTAGTGTATGTATCAGACATAACTTACGAAAACCCTTAAATCATTATGTCAGTCTACAAGTACATAAACACAATTCAAAGACTGAGATTCTGCCGCATGCAAATTAAAAGGTTTCGGTTATAATTTCAAAAAGTTGTTTACATGCACTTTAAGGAAATGTTGTTTGCGTGCACTTTAAGGAAATGTTGTTTTCGCTGCCTTCTGTACTGTCGTTGATGCTAACTATACTAACTAATATAACTAACTAATATATATTTGTATTTGGTTGAATTTCTGTTACCGTATTTTCTTCTTAGTACCATTATTAACCGTTCTCAAATTTAGATATTGTATATTTTAAAAATATAACGTTGTAAGTTACTTTTAAAATCACTTTTACATTCACAAGTTTTACATAAGTTGCTTTTGAATCAAAAGATCAAACAAATAAAACACAATATTTTTGTTAATTTTACATGAAAACATTTCTTAAATATTGACGCAAGATTGTAAATTTATTCAAACAAAATTTTTGTGTATGTAGTTAGCACAACGTCAAGTCATTGTATTCTATATTGCAGTTAACACACTACAAGAATGAGTAATGTGTGAATTTGTTACAAAAATACTAAACTCGCCAAAGATATACTAAAATAAGCCTCAACGATCATGTAAACCTCTCCTGGCCTCTTATCAGATCTGCTGAGTCAAAAATTCCGCTCAAAATAGATATAAATATGTTTTCGCATATAGCAGTTTACTCTACGTGTAAGAGAAACGAGTTCAACTATATTGTCTATTTTTAATAAAATTTATATCTACCAAAATGGCGCAATATTAAAAGTTATCCTCCTTTTATCTTTGTCGTGAAGAATTGTTCTTTGGTGTTTTATATTTTACGTTTATATAAAAATATTAAGCTTGTAGCCAGCATATCAAGGTGTTAGCTGTTCCCAATTTGTTAACAATTTCCCCGTAATTTTCCCGTTTTTCGAGATGAACGTTACATCTGTATATGATTATACTAATGTAAGTGTATCTACATTGTCTTTTCCTTAAGGTATTCATCACAAACTATATTCATCACTATAATATAGCTGCGTGCGATTTCAGGAACATAATCAAAGCATCAATCTCACTCACCTGACACTGTAATGTACAGTTACCACACAGTTGGGTACTGGAAACATCATGTGGTAAAACACATATATACATACAAGATACGCAAGAGACATGCAAGGTACACTATCAGTAAAAATATGGGCAGAAATGTAGACGGAGAACACCCCAACTTTTAAAATTAGAATATGAGACCTTACAAAGTTACTCGTAAGAATCAAAAAGTTAAATATTAGTAAGCATGTGTGAATATTAATAATGTTTGTAAATATACTAAAATAAAAAATATTTATAATTGGTTTAGTACTTAAACCTATAATTATTAAACTTTTATTACAAAATATTTTACAAATATGATTTATGTACTACAGTCTAGCATCTTTATGCAACTTGTCAAATGGATTGTACATGATTTAAATACTTTTGTAAATATAAGAGAAAAAAATCATCTAGTCTTAATTACTAGTCTAATTATTCAGCTTAAAGACATATTGTAATGAAACGGCGTCGTCGTACCCCTTTTTATTTATAATTTTTTAATTATTTTATAAAGTGTTTATCATGTAATCTTTAGTTATGATCTGTTTTAATTCATTCAGTAGCACTGTAGAATAATCTTGACGTTTCGTCGCAATTCTGTCGATCTAAATTGTAGTTGTAATTTAGTAATGTTGTTTTGAATAGTTTATAAAACAATCACAATTTGTACGTACCTTTGATGTAGAACTGGTAGCGTCTATCTGTCTGAAAGGGTTATACAATTTGTCGTGGTATGTCATAAAACAATTGATAATTCAAAACAGTCGATTTGCACTGTTTAAAGTTAAGTGAGATTAATTTTAATTTTATTCGGGCGCCATATGGAATCTGTGTTGTTGTTTCATAAAATTATTTTTAAAATGAATAAAAGAAATAATTTAAGTTAATGTTTCTAAATTATTCACTTCAATTTAATATTAATCAGATTTAATCTAATGATTATTCTCTTGTTGTTTATTTTTAAATTTAAATATAGTTCGCGCTTCACACGTCCATGCTGCCAACCTAACTGTTTGAGTGGGTTGAGAATACAACTCTTTAAAAACAAGACAAAATAATTCAAAATGACTTCAATAAGTTTTCACACTGTTTTTTAATTGATATATGTTTTTTATATATATATGTTGTTTGTATATGTTTTTTATTACTCACTTTATGCTTTTCTAATTATATAAATACAACTAAACAATTATTTTCTGATTACAATAGACCTGGTTTACTTCTCTGTTTACCCAGCAGGTTGGCAATATTGACGCTGTTAAAAATGATTTTACTCAAAAATTTCTTAAAACTCAAGGGTGAATCCTTTGGATCTACAGAATAAAACTAACATGCCTCGAATTACGATGCTTTACAATTATTTGATTAGTAGGTTAGACACCATTAAAAACTTAGAATTAATAACAGTGTTCGTTTGACTTTTACGAATTTTGAGTTTATTTACGGTTAGCTAATATCGTCATTCCTTGAATGGAAATTAAATAATTCCTTTTTAAAAAGGTGTTCACAACAATTATTTGTTATTGTATGGTGAAGCAGTACATAGGTGTATACACTATTAATTATATTTAACAATAATAATATAATAATCGAACTCTGTTCAATTATGTTTTACACTTTACTCCCTGTTTAATAATTCTTAAATGTTAGTGACCGTCAATCAATGAATGTTTTAGTGGATAGTTAGTGAGGATCGGTCAATAATACAAATTGTAGCTATTTTGCGTCGACGTTTCGACAATATTTATTGTCATCTTCAGGACCTGTGTATGAAATACAATAGAAATATCAAACATAACGAAACAATTAAATATTTGGGTGAACGTGTTGGTGATGTGAGTGTGTGCGTGCGTATGTATGTATCATTTTATATGATATGAGAGAACTTATGTATTTTATAGTATGAGAGAACTTAATTTATACAGTATTACAATTTAAATTACTAAATGTAATGTTATTTTAATTAATTAAACAAACAGTAATCAACAATTGGATATTAGATTGGTACATAAATTGTTTATACCTATAACAGTCAACATATAGCAAAGTAATATATTACCTATAACTAAACAGATTAAGGGATGTTCACTACGTAATTATTAAAAGTTATTTTTACCATATTTCACTCCTACTGGTGTTAACAAACAATCATAATTTAGAAACATACAATTTACACAATACTGTAAAACATTACGACTTAAATTAGATAGTTGACAAAGGTTACAATCACAAGTTTCTGGTAAATTTTACTAACAGGTAAACTTGGATAATAATTGTAATCATATTATAAAATATAGTCAAGAGTACTATAGAATAATGTAATTTATGTATGTGTCCACAATCACCCTTCTCTCTCACCCATTCTCCCCCTGCCAGTCTTTCTCACAGCCTCTCGCTCTAACCTGAAATCGATCTATCACTCACTATCACCCCACTCATTCTCTCTCTTCTACATCACACTCACTGTCTCCCTTCTTCCCTCTCTCACTCTTCTACCCTTCGCTCTCTCTCTCTCTCTCTCTCTCTCTCTCTCTCTCTCTCTCTCTCTCTCTCTCTCTCTCTCTCTCTCTCTCTCTTTATAAACTCCCCCACATATGAAACATCAAAATGGCTAGCAAATATTCTAAAAATTGCGTCTTCTGAAAAGTACAACATTAAACATTAGTGATAGCTTTACCTTTGTTGAAACTATAAAGAAACACACAATCCCTCCCAATCATGTTTTAATTTCACTAGATGTTTCCTCCCTATTCACTAATGTAAATTTCCAAACAGTGATCAACATTTTAAATAAAAATTGGAACAGCATCTCCACACATACAACATTAGATAAGGATAGTTTCCTTAAACTTCTGTCCCATTGTTGCAATAATGGTTATTTCACATTTAAGGGACAATTGTTTAAACAAACATATGGCACTGCTATGGGTAGCAGTCTCGGGCCCATCTTAGCTGACATTACCATGAACCAGTTTCTTGACACAGTTATCCCTACGCTGCCATTTAAACTCCCCTTCTTATATAAATACGTGGACGATATTATAACATGTATTCCATATGACCAACATGACACTATCTTATCTCTGTTCAATTCCAAACTAATGGGCGTTGAACGAATACAGTTCACAATAGAGCAACAGAATAGTTCCATTTCATTTCTTGATACCAAGGTTATTAGACAGACAGATGGTACTATAGTCACTGATTGGTTCATAAACCCCACGGACTCCGGTAGATATCTGCATTTTACTTCCAACCATCCCATACATCTAAAAACTAACTTAATCCACTCGGTACATAAGAGAGCCACCGGTCTAAGTGATCAATCATTTCATGAAAAAAACACTGAATTAGTATTTAAGATTTTCAAAAACAATGGTTACCCAGACCACATAATCAAACAGGTAATTCATAAACATCGCGCAAATAAGCTGAGCCCCAATTTTACATCTGCCCAATCTAATACACCTGAGCCTAACGCCGGCTCGTATTTTTCTACAACTTATGTTAAAGGGCTTTCTGAAAAACTTAAAAAATGCCTATCAAAAATTCAAAAAACTTTAGCATTCAAAAACTAACATACTGTTCGATCTCTCTTCTCAAGCCTCAAAGACCCGACAACCAAAGACAAACGATCTATGTCGTATACATTATCCAATGCAAATGTTCAGCCACATACACTGGTATTACGTCCCAATATTTACATAAGAGAATTTATCATCATAGGTATTTTTTCCATAAAAAAACCCATAATGATAACCCCAACGCTTTAGCATCTCACCATTTAAACACCGGCCATGAATTTGACTTCCACAACACCCAAATTAAATATTACGAAAATAATTATTTCAAAAGATGCGTACTGGAAATGATTCAAATCCATCACTCCATTAATTTTCTCACTGATACTCAAAACCTCTCGTCCAGTTATGCTCAACTTATACACACCGTCAAAACATGAATTTGAAGAAATAATCACTAGTCTCCCTACAGGATGTGTTGGTCATTTTAATGGCCAGCTTGTCGTCAGATATTAATTAGTGTCACACTCCCCCCTAGTGCAAATCTTTCTCAACTGTCTTCCGAACACATGTTACTTAATTTCCTACAAATGTACAAGGGTCGTCTGTTCTGCTTTATAATAAGGTGTTGGTCAGGGAAAATTTACAGTTGTGTGTTTGGCGTCAGCAACAATTGTAAGTGTCTCACTGATCATATTATTTAGTATTAGCTAAGAAACATATAACATTTCTTATAGACACATATTCGATCAATTTTAAACTCAGTACAGTGGGCACCTCCGTTGTGCATAATTTACACTTAGATGACAAAAAGAAGAGAATAAAATAGTGTTATATTTATGTATGGATTCTCGAATGTGTAGTTGGCTTGTGAGGTTGTGTGTGTGTGCTGTGTGTGTGTATGTGTAGTGCTAGCGTGTGTGTATGTACACGTCTACGTGTTAGATTTGTGTTATATATCTGTTTAGAATAGAGTGAGAGAGAGACAGAGCGCCCGAGAGGTTAACGTGAGTGAGAAGGTGCAGTATGAGTCAGTAAGATACAAGACTGAGAGATAGAGAGAGAGAAAGAGAGAGAGAGAGACATACAGACAGACAGACAGATAGAGAGTGAGAGAGAAAGAGAGAGAGTGAGAGAGAGTGAGAGAGAGTGAGAGAGAGTGAGAGAGTGAATGAAGAGAGATAATTTGAGGGAGAGGGAGAGAGAGAGAGAAAGAGAGAGAGAGAGAGAGAGAGAGAGTGAATGAAGAGAGATAATGAGAGGGAGAGAGAGGGAGAGAGCGAGCGAAGGGTGGAAGAGTGAGAGAGGAAGAAGGGAGACAGTGAGTGTGATGTAGAAGAGAGAGAGAGTGAGTGGGGTGATAGTAAGTGATAGATCGATTTCAGGTTAGAGCGAGAGGCTGTGAGAAGGACTGGCAGGGGGAGAATGGGTGAGAGAGAAGGGTGATTGTGGACACATACATAAATTACATTATTCTATAGTACTCTTGACTATATTTTATAATATGATTACAATTATTATCCAAGTTTACCTGTTAGTAAAATTTACCAGAAACTTTTGACTGTAACCTTTGTCAACTATCTAATTTAAGTCGTAATGTTTTACAGTATTGTGTAAATTGTATGTTTCTAAATTATGATTGTTTGTTAACACCAGTAGGGAGTGAAACATGGTAAAAATAACTTTTAATAATTACGTAGTGAACATCCCTTAATCTGTTTAGTTATAGGTAATATATTACTTTGCTATATGTTGACTGTTGTAGGTATAAACAATTTATGTACCAATCTAATATCCAATTGTTGATTACTGTTTGCTTAATTAATTAAAATAACATTACATTTAGTAATTTAAATTGTAATACTGTATAAATTAAGTTCTCTCATACTATAATTTGCTCGTTTTCTTAAAGATAATTTGAAGATGTAAACAAACTATCATAAATCTTCACATATAAAATGATACATACATACGCACGCACACACTCACATCACCAACACGTTCACCCAAATATTTAATTGTTTCGTTATGTTTGATATTTCTATTGTATTTCATACACAGGTCCTGAAGATGACAATAAATATTGTCGAAACGTCGACGCAAAATAGCTAAAATTTGTATTATTGACCGATCCTCACTAACCATCCACGAAAACATTCTGTTTAATAATCTTTATTGATTATTTTTAATTCACCTTCGATCTTAATTCACTGATCGTAAAACTTTCACTGTTCGCGAAGAACGATTAATACTTGTTGATGTGTTGATTTTGGTTACAATCACTCCTAACCTCGTTCTAACTGAATCGCACTTCTGGTTTATTAATACTGATATTGTAGTAATTCACTGTTTATCGTTGTTTAATTAAATGATACTATAATTATCTTGTTGATTCATCCTCTTCGTTCACTTTTTTAAATATTATTATGTATATAAACTTTCACGTATGAACTTATTTTTCTTTATCACTTCCCCATACGTTTCAAGGTGATGTGCCTCTTCCTCAGTGGGAGTAAATGCTGAATGTCGTTTTACAGAATAACCGTTATGGACTATAGGTGTGTGTCGTGGGGGTTGACTACCAAGAAGAATTAAACACAATCAAATATATAGCAGTCAAAAATGGATACAACCCCGAATTAATAAATAAACTACACAAACGCATCCTAAACACAAAAAGTAAAACACATCAGACCAACAGCACACAACCCAGTAAATACATAACACTTACATACTACAATTCCAATACACACAAAATTGCAAACACATTTAGGAAACACAATTATAAAGTAGCCTACAGAACCAACAACACCATTAGGAAACACATAAATAATACTAACAAAGACACAGACACATACAGCAAAACAGGGGTTTATAAATTAAATTGTAATGATTGTCACCAATTCTACATCGGCCAGGCGGGAAGATCTTTTCCCTCCAGATTTTCAGAACATTTAAAAGCCCTCTCCACAAACTACATACATTCCACATTTGCCACACATTTACAAAACGAAAACCACAGTTACACAAACATAGAACACAACATGGAAATATTACACTACTTACCTAAAAGTAGAAAACTAAACACAGCTGAACAATTTGAAATATAGAGATATCACACACTACAACCCAATAACATATTAAATGAACAATTACATTATAGAGCTCATACACTATTCGATACATTGATCCAAACACACAATTTGAACCTCAGCGCCAATTCCATCCCACCATCAACCCCCACCACACACACCTATAGTCCATAACGGTTATTCTGTAAAATGACATTCAGTATTTACTCCCACTGAGGAAGAGGCACATCACCTTGAAACGTATGGGGAAGTGATAAAGAAAAGTAAGTTCATACGTGAAACTGTATATACATAATAATAAATGATATTACTGTTTACTGTACACTTTCTTCGCTATTACTGTTTAAGTTTCTTCGCTGCTATTATACAATAATTATTTCTTGTTGGTTAAAATTTTGATGTGGAGTAACGTGGCTCTTCCTTCTGAATTCGTCGAGATAAAATTAAAAATCCCCCGCTGCCTTGCACGTTTTCCTTATATAGTCGCCTCAGATTCTGGTCAGCCATGACAGTTAATTTTTGCATCTAATTTTCTGATTGATGCAAAATTACGTCATTATGCGGTCATTCTAAAAATAACTTTTACATAATCGCTTTCAGCGTGTGTTTTTCATTGTTGTTAGTATTACCACTCAATTTCCAAAATTCACAAATTTTGTGTTATTTACATCAGTTTCTCTTTTATTCTAATTACAAAGTTTAATCTATTATTAGCATCGTATTGCTCGTTTCCTGCTGGTTATTTTGAGATTAATAGCGGCCAGTTTTGATACATTTTTAATTAATATCATCCATCTTATTGATGGCCTATCTTAAAACATAGCTTTATTATGAGCGTCTTCTGCTACAATTTGCAGTTTCTTTTGCTGTGTGTCTTTTAATAATTAATGAACAATTATTTTTAACAACATTAGATAAAATTATAATACTTAATTTAACATAGTATTCTAAAAATTGCTGTATTCAGCTGAACATTAATAATTCTTATAACCCATTTTCATTCTTACCATTAAATGGCCTGGTTATTATATCTTTAAACATTCAAAATTAAACTTACTTCCTCTAATCATTCTAAATTAACTATTTTGTGATATTACACCTTTTAATTGATTGTTATTTACTATATTTCTGTACTCAGTATAGTATGGTATCTCTATTACATCTGATTCTCAGTTTCATAATCTTATTTACTATTATTTACTTACATGATTATTTCATATTGTTTTCTATAATTACAACAGTTCTTTCTGTATGTGTTGTGTATAGTTTGTTATGAGTCATATTATTTATTAGGTCTTTATTTCTTTATTTAATATAGACATTTTGCCATTTGTCATGATTTTCTGATAAACCCTGTGCTTGTTATTCCACAATAATATTGTTAATTGGCATATTGTCCCTAGTCATTATTCTGATCTTTTACTACATTATTTCTCATACATTGAGTTACTTTGATTCATCTTAGGTCATTCCCTTACTCTTCACAATTCATAATTAGTTCACCTTACATTCTAATACAAAGACCTTACCTTACCTTACATTATTTTTACAAAATTAACAGGCTTATAAAATTCTAAGTACAAAAATTTCTTTACATATCTGGTTTCATTAGACATCATTTATAATTAGAACATACACAATTTATGCTTTCAGTATCTTTAATCATTAATTATTATGCCTTAGCATACCTCTTTTTCAAGGTTAAGTTATACCATTGTTGATTATACTTTGTTAATCTCATTCTACCTGTTCAATTATCATATCTTATCAATTAATTCATTTACTATTTATTATTATCAACATGATACTTCAATTTATTTCTTATGCTATTTATACCTAAGCTATTCTTTTTCAATTGCTCAGCTAATATGCTGTTTACTTTACTTTAATATATTTTAAAATATAAATTATTCTACCTTTCATTTATTTATGGTTTTTTACTTGGTTTATCTGTTATTTATTTATTCTCACTCAACTAATCTATTGGGGAACTGGTATTTGTCAACGTCTCAGTCTATTTGTCAGTTTATTTTGTGTTGTCTTAGAATGCTGTTTGTAGATTTACTACTTTACATGATTTGCTTCTCTTCATTGCTTATACGCTTTATTTGTGTAATTTTTCCTGTTTTGTTAACGACTTGTTATCATCACTTCTTACTCCTCAGCTAGTTTATTACTTCTCTTTGGGTTTATTTGTATGGAACAGTTTGTACTGTTACAATATGTAATTAACCAGATTACAACAATTACAACAATGGTTGTATTACAACAATACACTATACACTATAGAAACTATTTACAATTCTGTAATACGTCTGTGCTAACTGATAGGTCTGTATCACTACTAGTCGTTAAGACACAACACTAACAAATTATCAACTTGTAGTTTGCAGTCAACAGTCTTCATTCCTACACCAGTCAACATGCTTTGTAGAGGTTTAAGAAGACACCAATCCACTTAAACACAGTTTGACAGCTTTTAATCATTTCCATGCAATTTTTCCACCAGATTAAATAACCGATAATTTTTTTATATACATCAGATATTCTTTGGATAACCACAAATGTTTTCGTGTATATATACAATTTTCCTTTTCAGGTCGTTTATTTACCGATGATGTAAGGAAAAACGTTTTAATCTATTCTAAAATTACCTTCTAGTGTGAATTTTTCTGTATTTCGTTTTCTGCGTTGACATAACTGTATTATACAAGTTTACTCGTGCTATTTCTCGTCATTTCAACGTATTAAGAATATTCCAATAAGCAAAAAGTCATGTACAATACTTAATTTACATCAAGTCACTAATAATAAAGTATGAAGGTGAGGTGTGGAGACTGAATCAAACACGTTTGGAAAGTTCAAAAAGCACCAAACACCCTCTCACACGTTCCCCCGCGCTTTTACCACCAAAACTCTTTAATTACTCTACTCATACTGCTCGACACCTCAACTTTCTGACGAGCAACTTTTCCTCTCTCTATGTCTTTCACCACTCTTGAGTTAGAATCCTACAAATTAAATATTAATTTTACGCAAAACAACAAATATACTACAGATAATATTTTTAAATAAGTTTCATATATTCTATTTTCTACAACTTTATCATAGTTACTACTAACTTTACAGAATTGGTTTAAGTAGGCCTACCAACTTATTATTTTAGTGTATTGAGCAACACTTAAAAGTACATTTTTAGTAAACACTATTTTAAGTTTAACAATTATGTAAAACGCAACTAAAACCGAAACGTGCAGCCATATACATAAATTACATTACAATTTGACTTTAATATAGGCCTACTTGGAAAAACAAAATTTATTTTTCCAATGAAGAGGAGTTAATAATATACATACAAAAATTAAAGGGATTATAAATTAAAGTAAATAAACTTTTTAACATTTTTTTGTAATCTGATCATCCAGGCAATCCATACAAAGAATTTCACAATTTTAGTTTAGCCCTTTAAAAATGAAACCTTAATGTATAAACAGGCTTGGGAATCCACGAGCAAAATTTGTTAACGGTATGTGTTATCAGTAGCGTGGTATGAATGCACGCCTGAATGCCTTAGATTCCCTGCTTTAAAATTTATAAATTGTATAAACCTAATACAAATATCTTCTCGGAGTAATGAGAACTGCATTCGCGGAAGACGCGTCGTGATGCGTTGTGATGACAACGGTTTCAACGTACGCCGGGTCACCTGTGACAGCGGTAGTTTTACTGCTGTTGTTACAAAGAATATGTTATTATTACGAAGTAATGTTGTTACTGACATTGTATACAAGTTCAACGTGTCCGAAATCGACTTTCCTTTATGTATGCAGTGTGGTACATATGGTAGCGTTAAATTTTAGAATGGTAGCCTTTCAATAAGGTGAAATATTATATAAGAAACAAAGAGTTGAGTGGTTTTTGTGTACGTTTTAAAAAGTGTACAATGAGTATCTAATGAAAGATTATGCTAACAAAGTGTTTAGCATAACTAATGATAGATAGCTATATTTAGATAAAATATTTACTTTTTAAAGACTACTGCTTTGTGTTATTTAGCATACGAACAAAGATTCTAGCTAAAACTTAATAATCGAAAACTGACTTTGCCAGTAAATAAAATAAGCAAAAACCGAACACGAACAGGAAGATTTCATAGGATCAGATGTTTCTTTAACTGACTGTCAGGGCGTGTGGATAAAAATAAGATATTTCCCTTCTTATGCGCGCACCATACCCATTTAAAATTTACTTTACACCACTGAGAATTACGTAGGTAACTCTGTTTTATTGTAAAAAAAATAATTTGCAGTATACAAAGGAAATACAAAAAATATCGTTTTTTGGTCGTGTAAGAATAATATTAGGAAGAGTTTTTAAATGCTTTTAATATTTAAACTTTCATATTTGTTAATCATAACGAAAGTAATAAAACAGTGTATGTATGTTAAAAACAAGTAAGATAAATTTATTAAATAGAAATATTTTTGATATCCAGTGAAAATTTAAACAGATAAACAATACACACTAAATAATCAAAAGATAAAACGTAATTAACTTAAATAACAGACGATATGAAATTCCTTGATTGCATATGCACACCGCAAGATTAACGTTAGCTCAGTACTTCACATGTAATTAGATTATTTTAAACTACTAATTTTATGTTGAATATATGAAATACGTTATGATAAAGTAAATTATAACTAAAGATGTTTACAAATCCTCGTAACGATTGGGATTATCTTATGGCATTGGATTGACTAAATATTACAGGTATAATACTGTGATACTCAATAACAGGGCCATTTTAAATTTATTTCAATAAATTTAAATTGACCATAGTTTAAGGTGCTTTATTTAAATTAAGGAAATAAGTAATAACTAATAACTAAAATTGTTAAATAGTAAATGAAAAACCTTCTGTGATAGTTCTTAGAATTCTGATAATCTAAGTGTAACGTCTTTTGTTTGCTAGCATTTTGAAATGATTTACAAAACATTTTATCAATAATTATAAGGTACACACAGGATATGTCGGTAAATGTGTAATTCAAATAGAAGAAAAATATATACAATTTAAGAAAATCAGTTTTATATTATCAAGTTATGTTTTCATGTATTTGATTTACATATTTTTGTTATCAGTTTCCACGTCATCAATATTTCTTAGTTATAAGCTACTCCATTCACGAGAGAATTTTCTAAAAATATAACAAATTTTTGTAATGATTGAAATAAATAAAATATGACTTTGATTCAAGTTGTTTTGATGGTTCATCCTCTTCATTCACAGCACTTAATATTAGTGATTAACTCTACTTTCACTTGTGAAAACTTCCACTTCGTGAAGTTTTCACAAGTGAAAGTACAGTTAATCACTAACATTGATTCTAGTTTATCGGAGCTATTTTTTGTAAAGTGGCATTGATAGTATTTCCGTACCATGTCATCGGAATCATTTGGATTATATATTATACACACACATTCACACACACACACACACACACACACACACACACACACACACACACACACACACACACACACACACACACACACACACAATCCAAACATCTACTAACGACTCCGCATCCCAGCAGTCACTCTTCTATCCTCACAAACTGTGATTTCAGTTTTCCTGAAGGAGGTCTGTTAAACACGTAGACACTTCTATCATCCTAGCTGTGCATATTATAACGTTTTCTTGGAAAAGCTATTATAATTATCTTTTAAATTATAATGAACCCACTATGAATCCATAGTGGACAGTCTTAGCAGCCTTTTTATGTCTGTTAGGAGACCAGACTAAATAATATTAAAGATATTAAACAGGTTAGTTACCATCTAAAGTGCCTGTATTGCCCAGAAACTGAGGACGATGCCAGTCATACACTCTTCGTTTGCGACAGATGGGAGCAACATAAAAGATCGTTGCAAGAAGATATTAGCCAGGATATCTCCCCGTATAACATCGTTGAAGCTGTGCTTCAACGGGAGGATACGTGGAACTGTGGCACGCTTCTTCGGGCGAAGAAGATAGATTTGGATAATGCAATATAGACCAATAACAAGTCAGATGTGAGCCCTAAGGCTAAAGAACAACAGGCTTAGCCCGAAGTAGTGTGTCAGACAGTTCCAGGTTAGGAACTAACCGAAACTATCCTAACGTCCTAGACGAGGAAAGGGAGGTGGGTTTTTAGTGGGTCGGGTATAATACCCAAACCCACAAAACCGGGAAGTGGGCACCCTTTTGGCCATTTGACAAGTAAATTTTTCCACCTGCCCTCGTAAAAAATAATAATAACGTAAATAAAATTCTATAGAAATTAACATCTCTACTGAATAAAATTTATTTTTTTAAATTTCGAAATATATGATGTACGGTATATAAACTGTCAAAGAAGTATATGTGTTGCGGATAAAATCTTTATTGGTGTTGAGAAAACGTTAGTAGCTAAAACGAATGTATGTCCTGTTAAGTCACACACAGCTATCTAACAACGTTCAGACACGTTAACTGGAAAACACACGGAAATCGTTTATCACTGCAACAATGGCATACTCGTCTCACAGTTTGTCTCTTCCCTTACTGCGAATGCACTCAAGTGTATTAGTTCCTATACGCTTTGTAAACTGTAGGTAAAACGTCAGTCGCCACACACGCTTTGATGTGTACTCTACCACATATTTCCGTTACATGTGCACCATTCTAATGTAAGCAAAACGTAGTTTTCCTGATACCGTTATGGTTTTTGTACGTATAACTATATTATATTAACAAACTTAATTAACTATGTACAACATATTCATTAAAATACTTTTTTCTCATTTATTTGGGGTATTCGTATAGTCTGGATTTGTGTAGCAAATCCTGTTAAGCGGTGACCGCAATTTTTAAACGTCCTATAATTCCTGAAATTCATGGAATGTATAAATTAGCGACGCCAAATAAAATAGTTTAACTGCCTATCCTGCTGCATCAGTGCTTTTATGTCTTCTGCTTCAAGCTTCCGTACCTTTGCCTCCCACTTACGTTTCTCCTCTTGTCGTTCCTCCGACTCGAGCAACAGGGTTTTCTGCTGTTCATGTGTTTCCACCAAGACTACTTTCTGTCGTTCTTGTGTTTCCAGCAAGAATACTTACTGTCGTTTTCTGCGTACAAAATAAAAACTAATAATAAATTAGAAAATAAAATTGATGAAACTCACAAAACAAATACAAAAACCTACATCTAAAAATTACAAATAATATTAAATATTTAATCTTTACTTATTACGGAAACATAACTCAAAGACTAACTAAACTTTTTAAAGATACAAAATTAAAAATATATCACAGATAATAAAGGTTATAATAAAATAAACCTAATACAAAATCCAGCGTTGACAATAATAATGAAATACACAAAACTAATTTGTACTAGAGATCGCAATAAATTTAACGTAGGCCAAATGAAAAAACGACTAGCCGATAGATTCCTTGAACACCGCAAATCGTTTTAAAGTCGAATATATATAAATCTAATTTAACCACACACTGTCTAAATAATAAATTTTAATTTCCAGATATTAATATTGTACGCAACAGAACATTCTCGAACAATGGAGTTCTACGCGTTTCTCGGCTATCCCAGCAGAGCCAAGCTGTAATGTTTATGTGGGTACATATTGCTGGTACTTTGAGATGAAAGAGAATTACTTGACACTTATCATGCGTCAACGATCGACTCTATACCAGACCGCACCGGTCGGCGCACTGTGTTCAAGGCCAGACATTTTGCATTTCAGACATGGATTTGAGAACGACTGTAATAGGCAATTCTTCAACACGCCATCCAAAAAGTGACAGATTACCCTGACATCTCTCAATGGGGTATAAATATAAGCATCCAGCGACGGTCACGTCAGTCAGTTAGGATCCGCGATCATCTAGAAAGGCTGGACGTGCTGATCCCCGAACAGTTCGGCTTTTGTGAAATGCACTCCTCGACTCATCAACTGATGAGACTCGCGGAGTGCATTACCGAAGCTGGTTGCCAGGGCAAACAGTCGACCGCGTTCTTCCTGGACGTAGAGAAAGCCTTCGACCGCGTGTGGCACGAAGTTGTCCTGTACAAACTCACGGACGTTTTCCCAGATTGCTACGTTCACTTGATCGGCAGCTTTCTGCGAGACCGTAGCTTCCGAGTGAGAATAGACTACGTTCTCTCTTTGGAGAGGCGTATTACCTCTGGTGTCCCTCAGGGCAGCGTACTTGGACCTCTCCTGTTCTTGGTGTTTGCCAATGAGACCCCCCAAGTGGCTGGAGTAAGGTTGCCTCTGTTCGCGGGCGACATTGCGGCTTTTACCTCAGAGCCGAACTCAAACTTTGCGGCCGTCAAACTCCAGCGCCAACTCGACGCGAATGTCGGGTGGGCCGAGGATTGGAGAGTTGTCGTTAACGCTACTAAGAGCGCAGCGGTAATATTCTTGCGACGGCGTAAGCGGCCTTGGCCGCTTAAAGTAGGCCCCATCGAGTTGCCCTAGACCAATAACGACAGGTACCTCGGGCTTCATGTTGATACCCGATTCACCTGGCGAAACCATGCCCAATACATCCGATAACGCGCCTCAGCGCAACTCAGCAGACTTTGGCCCGTGCTATCTAATCCAGCGATGCCCCCCCCCCATATAGGTAAGCTCATCGTCAACACGTACGTGTTGCCCGTGATTATGCTTGTTCTGTATGGGGATATCTTATACGCTGTAATAAATCGACGCTCCAGTGCGTGCTTCACCGGGACTGAAGCTCGCGTGGAAAGTCCCTCAGAGGTTCTCTTCTCGAGCTTTGAGGAGAGGATTAGGTGTCCGATCTTTTGACGACACCTTGAGATGCATGGCGCGTAGATTCTGTGGAAGGGCTGCCCGTGATACCCACAATCCGCGCAACTCCCAATCGTCGATCACGTTAATCAGTTTACGTCGGGCGATTATTCAGTGCGTTCAGGTGGTTATTAGTGAAAAGCGATTATTGTGCGGGACTATTAGTTGACATTATTATTGCGTGTGGATAAATTTAACTGAATTATCGAACGAGAATAATCTTGTTGAATAACTTGATGATGTTACATTGTAATTGTGTTAAATTAAAACTGTTTATCAGTTACTTAATTGATGTCTTTATTTTGTTTTTCAACTGTACCATACGACGATCAGGGAAAACGTCGTAACAATAATTAAAATACAAAAAATATACAAAGGTAACAAAATGAATATACAGGAAAATGTCAATTTATACAAACGCAATAATATTTATAATACGTTAATGAAACAAAAAATACAAATAACAACAAAATAAATTGATTTATTTAAAATTATAAATTTATTACAAAAGAGAAAATATAACATTAAGTATTTTAATATAACTATCAAATCAGCTGACTACACCAACAAATATTGGTAAATCAAAAATATATTTATAAATAAAACAGACTATTCGTTAATTTACATTATAATCAAAACAAAATTGATTATTCTTTAAGTCACATTGATCCTTCTGATGATACAGATTGTTCTGTGAATCGTGGTTAGGTTTTTATATACACTGGTAAAAATTAAAATATTATACTTGTATAAGTAATCTATACTTAAATAATATATGTACACATATTTGCATACACAACCGTAATAATATTTTTTAACCTATATAAGTACTGTAATGCAATGATAGAAATTGTTGTAAGCAGTTTTAAATATTGGTAAACCGGAATGGACCTATTTTTAAACACTTGACATGTAGCCAAGAGGGTGGGAAGCTGTTGCATGTGTGTGTGTGTGTGTGTGTTCTTCCTGCCAATACCTGATTTCTACCAGACAGGAAAGTCTTTGTTTATGAATGACGTATTTTCTTTGTGTTGTGATTCTGGTTACTACTAGGACATGAATAAATGCTTATATATAAAGGTTCCTTATATAATCATTTCTTACCCAGTCCCTCCGTGATGCTCCTAGAACTGATCGTAAAAATCTCATTTCACTAGCCTGATCCGGCTTTGGGTCTTTGCGTTCAGTGTCCAAGACTCACTGCCATAAAGACCGCACGGCACTCCCATCACTTTATAAAATTTTTAAATAGTATCTCTTCTAACCATTCCATTCAGTGTTCATCTTTTCGTTTCACACATGTCATTAAACTTGTCTACTATTTTGTCCACATCTATCTCACCAACAAGTTACATCCAAGGATCCTGAAAGAATGTACTTGCTTAATTAGTTGATCATTCAGTACTAGTTTACACATTACACTAAAGCAACCTTTAAAAGCCATGGACTTAGTTTTGATAACACAAATTTCCAGACCATACATCCTGATTATCTGCTGCAATGCATATAATCCCTCTGCATGTTTTACCACACTATGACAACTAAATGTGCTGTCTTTAAAAACGTATTCTATTTAAACCATTTGGAGGTAATTAGTGTTTAATATTTAATTACATTATTTTTATTCACTCTGAAATATGGAGTGATGGTTTTGGTTATTTCTTTTAAATTCAGTGTTTCTTATAGTTTTGGTGTTTCAAATTAAATCACTTTAGTATTTACCTAGTTATTAGTATATACTTTTCTTTATGAATTTGTACTTATTTGTAACAATTTACGATGTTTTCGACTACGCAAGCTTTATCTTAGTCAGTTGTTACGTTAGCATTTCTAAATGTTACTTTGTTCCTGCTTTGAATATTAATTAAACCATTTACTCTTAGACGTTACTGTCTCTATGTATAGGCCTACTCCTTGAAGTTCTTACTAGAGTGACATTCTTGTGGAAATATGCGTACTTTGCCAATAAACGTACCTGCAATAATTTTGGATATTTCTATTATGCGATAGTCAGTATCGATATATAGTGAATGTCGCATACAGCTTAGTAAAGTAATAGAAAGCGTGTTAATTTATTGGTTTCTCTCGGAGATGTTTGTTTTTTGTTGTAATAGATTTTCAATGTCAAAAACTTTTTATGTAGAGCGTTTATAAAAATATGGTATTTTTTTTTAATCTGCACCTACAGGAGCAAATGCTGGTGTTCTTAGGTTAACAATCAAACAAAGAGAACTCATGGAAATAAATCTGCAAAATAATACTCGCTTACCCCCCCCCCAAAAAAAAAAAAATTCAACTGGGAATAAGGCGGAGTACCCAATACATTATTTCTGGGTTACTATATCTCCCTGTATGTGACAGAACTCGCGTTTTGCTTTGAACAGTGTCTTTACACATGTATTTTTTGTCGCCGAAATCTGTTTGTGTATGTCGCTTATCCCGCACTATGATTACACGGTTTTCAGAACGTTTGTGTGTACCTTGTATACGGTACAACACAATCCGTAAAGAAATGTAGGTAAGGTAAGGCTCATTAGGTTAGGTTTAAATATAATTTTATAATAATAAAATATGAGCAACATTTTAAGCGTAGGTCCAGCAAGTGTTTGAATGAAGAAGAAGAACAAGAAGAAAACGCATCAATGTCACAACAATGCTTTTAGTTGAGTTTGTTTTAGATTGCGTTTGTTTACGCGTGCTGAGATTGTCGCCAACTCTTAATCTCTTCAGTTTACGGCGAGCAGCCGCGGAGAGTGGTTGTGTACACCGGTTAATAAGTGAATTGTGTTGTGCTGTGAGATAACGTTTATTACTATCCAAGTGAGTATAAACAGAGTACACTGTAGATAGTAGCCACGTGTGCAATATCATTAGAAGGGCATAAAACTGGTAGAGTCTTGTGGACTACACGCACGCGTGCCTCCAACGTAGACAATGCCTAATTCTATTGAAAGTAATCAATCACAGCCCACTGAACAACAGAAACTTAGTTATGCGAATGCTACACAAAAAGAAGTTTTCCCAACCAAGGATCAAGCCATAGTATTAGAGCCAATCGAAGGTATACCAATCAACGACTACATATTATAAGAATGACAAGTGATTGGTGTTATTGTTTTATTATTTTTCGTCACACGTTGGATTCGTCAATTTATAACTTATGAGATCGGTCTTTTCGGGTGTTACACTCCGCGCACTTATAATTACGAATTGCCTGTTTCTCTTCGTAGATGTAGTCCTGCAAACACAACTTATGCTAAT
Organism: Magicicada septendecula; assembly: GCA_034769895.1. Taxonomy (NCBI): domain Eukaryota; kingdom Metazoa; phylum Arthropoda; class Insecta; order Hemiptera; family Cicadidae; genus Magicicada; species Magicicada septendecula. The sequence continues at coordinate 282,658,078 of CM068371.1, forward strand.
ATGTGTGTGTGGGCGCCACTTGGATACTTAGTCCAAGAAATTATTATTATTAAAACTGATTTTTTTTTTGTTAAATTTGTTATAGAAAAAATGTAAACAAGACAATTTGAGTTTCAAATAACATATGTTTAATGACTTTTCTTTCATAAATATCGTCTGAAGGACTAACAGTAAAATTATGTAAAATTGTAGAGTTAAAAAAATTATTGACAATATTTTATTAAGTATTGGCTAATAATTATTTTATTGCTCAGTTGAATTGCATGAATTTAATCTTTGAAAAAACTTTATACTCAGGACGTGACTCCTTTGAACTATCAAAACAAATCAGTGGGATGCTTTACAAAATTGGTGTGAATTGAAAGTGTTTGATATATATAGTACAATTGTGTGACAAAGATACCAGGTAAAAGGGTTTTAATTTTGGACAACTCACGTTCCGGTGGGCAAGTATTTCCTTCACTGGACACTGTTCTTGGGGACGACTCCAATCTTGCGCCTCTTCGTATTTACGTTTCCTCACTCACTTGTAACTATTTAAAAGTCAAATTACGATTTGAAAACTCCGCACCAAAATTTAAATAAAATCGTACTGTTTCTATGCTTTAAATCGTTGCCGGCGAAAAACAGCTGACTGCGTTCCGTGACCTCGCTATACTGCCGTCTCAGCGCTAGTTACAAACTCGATGTAGGCTTGCGTTAGTAACTTGTTTGGGGTTTTGTCAAAGTCTGTTTATGTCGCTAATACCAGCAAAATTTGATTTTTCTCTATTAAAATCGGTCCTTTTCAGGGCCGCTGGATATTTGGCTGTGTACGTTCTATTAGAATTGGCGTGCTGTTGCTCTATTCAACATGCACGTTAGCGATTTAGCGATATACTCCTTTGCAGGTTAAGTATGTCTTTCGTCTGGTACGGGGAAAAGCCTTTTCTGAGTTTTCGGGTTGGATTCCTCTTCTTCAAGTTCGTCTTGGATTAGATGTTCGAATTCGTGTGTGAAGTGTCTCTCGTGGTTTCAAAGCATAAAGTCCTCTTGGGTCGATTTTGGTCTCGCTTATATACTCTTTATAAGGTGCATTGTTTTAATTTTTATTCATGACTTCCGGTATTTTTTAGTAAAATTTTTTTCTGGAACGTTCGAGAATATGCAAATAGAACATCATGGAACAAATTCTACTTCCGTAGAAGCTTTAGAACAAAAACTTCTTTTTCTTCATACTAAAGGATTTTACTGAAATTATTCTGGTATTTGTCAAACAATTTTACAGAACTACTTACAATCTGTATATCATTATTATTTTTAGATTCTCTGCTTTCAACTGATTAAAATGATACCATTCATGGTTGGTTTTAAATAAACTAAATCTAATAAATTCACATAAAATACATATCCTTACCTTGTAGCATGTATACAAAATTCTAGTTTTCTTATTAATAAAATGTTATTAAGGTCCTCGGCTCTTACTATAACATTAACAAAAAGCATAATTAGTTGTACATAACAAAACAAACAAATATTAATGCACATAACATATAATTATTTTCATTTTTCTGTAGGCATAACATATGGTGTCACTGTTATTTATTATATTTTGTCTTTTCTGGTATTATTTCTGGGATTTTTTGGGTATTCACTTAGAGTTTGTTACATTGTTTATCTTTGGGAATACCTGGTTTTTCCTAATACATTTTAATTTTATTGTAATCTTAATTAGGATCTCACTGTCTTTGTACAGATGAGCTATTTCATGTGTGTGACAAATTTCACTTTTATATTCAAAAATTCTTTATGAATCAAGCTTGCCTTCAATTGAGCAAGTATTTTTCCATTGTACATTATAGAATTATATCTTTTTCCTATATTCTTTCTAATATTAAACAATTAATCTGTCAAATATGACTAATTTTGTGACTGTTTTTTGAGCTCAGCCTAGTATGGTATAGGTAACTAGTTTTATAACTTGACTGTTAAGGTGTTTTAGGTGGTCATATTTATAGGTATAGTTACTTTATATTGTGGTTCAACTTTAAAATACAAGTTTGTTGCATTTTGATAACTTTAAAGTCATAAATTATACAATTTTACATGTTCACTACATGTTTTCAGTTTAACACTGTTTTTGGTTATTTTCATTGACTTCTAATCAATTTATAGCTTTCTCTATTTGAAGTATTTTGTTTGTCTTTGTCTAATTGATATTTACATCTAGTTTTTTTCTTAATTTTATAATAATTAATTTTCACATACATCTGAGCGATTGGTCTCAACTCTAAAACTTTGATTTTCTGTTACAAAATGACATCTTTTTATTTTAATTTATATCCTTTTTAATTATGTGTTTAAATCATTTGATACATCTATTTTATATATATTATAAAGTATTGGAATAGATCTTGTCTATTATTTCACAATAAATTGGTTTTTATGCTCTATTCAGAGTTACATTTTTAACATGTCATGACCTCATTTTGGTCATTTCTGAGATTATTTGTTTCTCTTATTATACAATATCAGTTTTATTCTATTCTTCACTTAAACAATATATGGGGTTTGAGTCTTGGTCAAAGTCTTCGTCGTTTTTACATATTATTGATATTAACTATTGGACAATATTACTAAATTTTTCGATTACTTGGGTTCGATACTGTTCATTTCACCTTCTTCTTATGATAATTTACTTTTGCAATTATTTTCTTTATGAAACGTTTTGTGACGTTACATATGCCTCCTCGTTAAAATTGATAATTTGGGAAAACCTTTCTTCAGTTTTGATGAAATTATCATTTTTATATAAACCTTTTATTAGCTTCATTATTATTTCATTCTTTTATATTATAATTAGATTCTTGTACTACTCCTTTAATATATTAATCCATCTCATTATCCATGTCTCAATCCTTATCGTAGCTCCTGTTCCTTTCCTTTACCTTGTTGTTAATTATTTAATCTTTGATACATTATAACTCCCTAACAATTCCCTAACTTTTATAGCGGGTTCGGAGTAAGAGGGGCCCCATTGGCAATCCATTCTCCGCCGTTCCCTAACTATAACCACTGAAATCAGAGGAAACACATCTCTGTCCAGAAAATATAAGACGTACTTATAAATTGCACCTTCGCAACAAATAATAATAATAATAAAATTCATTTAAAATACAATATTCAAAGATCATAGGCTCCTAACATAAATTCTCTTTCTTAATCTGTTCTTATTATTTCTCGATTACAGCAATATATTGTTCTCCACAGGTAAAATTATCTTTTAAAATTATTCGATTTCAATAATAAATTAGTTATATTTATAACTTCGTCATCACCTCCTTATGTAACACTGTTTCCCTTTTTTTTTTCAATTATCATTTCCTTTTAGTATCAATTATATGACAGTATGTCTCCTCCTTAGTAATACCAATTGTTATTTGATTGTTCAATATTTTATTTAATTAATTTGAATAACATAGTAAATTATGTCTTTTCCTCCTTTCCTTCTCTCCTTCTATAAGTACGGGTAAGTTGGTAAATTAACGTTGACTTGGCTGTTGGAAATAAATTTATATTATATATATATTTTTGCCTTTGGTGGAAGGTGTCCTTCTCGTATTTATGTTTATTAATAATATTCTATTCCTTTCTCTCCTTCTCTAAGTACGGGTAAGTTGGTAAATTTACGTTGACTTGACTGTTGGAAATAAATTTATATTTTATATATATTTTTGCCTTTTGGTGGAAGGTGTTCTTCTCGTATTTATATTTATTAATAATATAATATTCTCTTCCTTTCTCTCCTTCTCTAAGTACAGGTAAGTTGGTAAATTAACGTTGACTTGTATTTTTTATTCATAATACCTTCTTAACGACGCCTGATTATATGTACTGTTTATTTTATTATTGATAGTGTCTGTTACCTCGTATGTATTGTTTTCTTTATCTTTCGTAATTATAAAAGGTCCTGTATATAAAAGTAATAATTTTTTAGTTATACCTTGTATAGTACTGGGCAATTCTCTATTCCGGATTAACACCTTTTCTCCTACCTTATACTTAATTGCCTTTGGTTGGGATTGAAAATATTTCTTTCGTTGTTGTTCTGTTTTTTCTAATATTCTATTATAAAATTTGGTTCCATCAAAGTGATATTCTGGTGCGTTGGGAAAACTAATAATCTCCTTTATTTCCCGGGGTGGGGGTCTTTCGAACATAACTGTGTACGGTGATGCCTCTATTGTATTATGATAGGATACATTGAGAAAGTCCTCTGTTGTCGCTAAGTATTCGTGCCATCTCTTCTGTTCATCATGGCAGTAGGTCCTCAACAACCGTCCTACTTCCCTCAACACTCTCTCGGCTGGATTACTATTTGGGTGATACACGGATGCCTTATAGTTTTTATTCCGTGTTCTATAAGATTCTCTTTCCATACCTTCCCTTTCAATTGGGTACCGTGGTCTGTAATTATAGAATGTGGCTTGCCTACTTCCATTATATACCTTTCTATTATAATTTCTATAATTTTCTTTGTCGTAGCCCTAGTTATCGGATAAAGCTTAGTATATTTGCTGAAATGGTCAAAAATAATTACAATGAATTTATACCTGTGCCTTCCACTGCTTCGTGGAAATGGTCCACAGATATCAAGAAATACCTTTTCTAATTTTTCGGTGGATGTTATGGGTATCATAACCCTTCCTTTCTCTCGTTATTACATTTTACCTTCTGACAAATATCACATGACTATACCGCCTGTTGCACCTTTTTATTAATTCCTTTGATGTATACCTGTTCTTCCAACGCTTTCCTTACCTTGAGGGCACCCATGTGTCCGTATCTATCGTGATAATCAATAATTAGTGGCCTTTCTATCCCTGGTGGGATTACTAACTTCCAATTCTCTTGGTGTGGGGTGTTCCTTATAAACAAAGTATCATCGTGTATACAGTAATATTTATCTACAAATTTATCGCCTTCCAGTACCCTTTTCCAAATATTCCCTAATTTTGGGTCAGCCTCTTGTTGTGCCTTCACATCTTTTACAATATTTCTCAAATCCTCCCTGCTTTTAATGATATGATATACCTTCGCTATTTGTTCTTTTTCGCCGTCAAATGTCTGGTTTTGTAAATTGATGTGGGATAGCACGTCGGCTGCTATGTTTTGCTTGCCTGGTATATACTCCCACGTGATATTATATTCCTGTAGGGCCAAAACCCATCTCGTCAGCCTCCCATGATTTAACTTGCAATGTTTTAAAAACGATATTGACTTGTGATCACTCCTAACCGTGATGGGGTATCCTAATATATATGTTCAAAAATTACCGCATGGGAAAACTACACTCAATAACTCTTTTCCTGTGGTATTGTAGTTTCGTTCGCAACTGTTCAGCACGCGGCTGGCGAAGCTAATCACTAAATGGTTTCCGTCCTGATCTTCCTGATATAAGGCAGCACCTAAGCTTACATTACTGGCATCGCAGTTTAGATAAAATGGTTTCGTAAAGTCGGGGTGATGTAACATAACCGCTTCTAAAAATTTCTCCTTTATTAGATTGAGCACTCCATCTTGCTCTGGTCCCCACGTCCATTTGTCTTTTGTTGATAACTGCTTTTGAAACCTGGCAGTTAGTTTCGAATAATTGGACCGAAACTTCCTGTAATAATTACAGATTCCTAAAAATGATTGAAGCTGTTTCCTGTTTTTTGGGGTGGGGAACTACTGTATTGCCTCTACTTTCTCTTTGGATGGAGTAATCTCGTGCTCGGTTAAATTAAAACCTAAAAATTTTACCTCGTTTGCAATAAACTGGGACTTATCTAATTTGATGGTAATATTATTCTCGGATAGCTTCTCTAATACCTGTTCAACCCTATTGCAATGGTCATCCCAATTAGCTGAAGTTACCAGTAAATCGTCGACGTATACTGTCGTAAATTTCAGCACTTCCTGTCCCAATATCCTGTCCATTATTTTTACAAATACCACCACTGAATTAACTAAACCAAAGGGTAATCGCTTGAATTGATAGTTTCTGCCTTCAAATATGAATGCCATATATTTCCTACTATATGGGTGGAGTTCTACTTGCCAGTAGCCGCATACTGTATCCCGTGAACTTATATATTTTGTCCCGTGAATCTTTTTTAGTATTTCTTCTATCTCCCCAGAGGATGTGCGGTCGTTAACAATCATCTTGTTAATCTCCCTATCATCGAGGCATATTCGCACCTGTCCATTCTTTTTTGGCACAGCTATGATTGGGCTAGTATAGGGCGAATGACTATATTCAATTATGTCGTCCTCTATATTCAATTATGTCATCCTGTTCAGTTCCTCCCTAACTTCATTTTTTAGTGAGTAAGCAATCGGATATGACTTTTTATTGAACTCTACAGGGGTTTTAAATTTAATGGTGCATTGATAATTTTTGACCTTGCCCGGAGTACTTGAAAAGATATGTCGGTAATTATTATACACTGTAATCAATCGTTCGGCCTGTGCTTCGCTAATCTGACCCTTTGTTTTTGACCTTTGGAATTCCCTTATTTCTTCCAATTTCTCTAACCATAATTCTGGGTTATCCTCCTGATATAAGGGCATGTTTAGTGGTCGATCGGCACAATAATAATGATTTACAATGGCCTGATAATGTGCATTACTTGGGCTATTTCCTTGGGTATCAATTAACTTAGTGGTCCAAAATCCCTCTTTCGTCCTTAGCGTTATCACCTTGCTATCTAAATTTATTATTGCTTTATATGGCCTAAGTATATCACATCCTATCAAAATACTCATTGGTAAATTGTTCGCTACTAATAGTCCTATTGGCAACGTTATACCATTACTGGTCATCTCTAATGACACCTGCTTTTTTATAGACTTATTCTGCCTCCCCGTCGCTCCGACTAGTATAATATTATTTATAGGCAGAGTGGGTATGGGTAGATTACCATTCTGTTTAATTCTTTCTAACTCCACACTATCTATTAACGATACGTTCGATCCTGTATCAATTAGTAAGTTGGCATCTATTCCATTTATATCTGCCTTAATCTGTACTATTCCATTATTCCCATTATTATTATTGTCAATTATATTATCTCTCTCTTCTAACAATTCCTCCCTAATATCTTTGAGATAATTATTTGTTCTCAATGTCACTGTCCCATCTTTGTCATGTCTATTTTCTCGTCCAGTTACCCCATAATATTGGATCAGTGAAGGGCTGTCCTCCTTTTTCACTGCCGCGTCTAGTTTAAATGAGTGTTTGTCTCATTTGCCCGGTCTCCCGGAACATTGGGTTGCTGACTTGTCTGTGGTTCCTGTCTGACCTCTGGGTTACCACTAATAGGTCTGCTATTTGTTGCATTATTTTGATTACCTGTTTGTGTTTGCTGTGGGTAATACACATAAGTTGGTAAATTATGTTGGTACGGTCGTTGGCTATTGGCCCCCGCATAGTTTACCTGGGGTCTGTACTCCTGATTCCTTCTATCACCTCCTCCTTGATTGCCTCCGTTCCGATAATTATTTCCTTGGTTATAATTATTTCCCCGATAATTATTTCCTTGATAGCTATTTCTATGATAGTTATTTTCTGGGTAATTATTTCGATTTGGTCCCGGATTATTACGGTTATTCGGGCTCTGATTATTATTGCGGTTATTTACTGGGATGTTATTGTTATGGTTGTTTGGATTGAAACTACTACCATTTCCGCTTCCATTCCGATTTGGCCCGTTGTTACTACTGTAATAGTCTACCTTACGACTGGGGGGTTAGTAATCTTGAAACTTTCCCGCAGGCTCGCAGTTCTCTAATAACTTCGCTAAGTCAGTGATTTTACTGAGTTGCTGGTATAATTGCGCGTCTTTAATACCGTAGCTATAGTGTCCAACCAGTTGTCTTACCAAGCATTCTTCTGGGATTGGCGGTATTAATTTACGAGCTAAACATATTTTTCCCAGGAAATATGATGTTGGGGATTGTCCCTTGGATGCGTCGTATTTCCCGTAAAATATATCCATTCTTACCTTGTTTTGTGCCGTTTCTGACCAATATTTTTCCTTGAATTGGCGTTTGAACTCATTCAGGTTCGTTATCTCGGGTCGTATTGCTATCCACCAATTATCCCTTGTATTCCGGAATGTTTCGTCTAACATTTCCCGTATTCTATCCCATCTTGTTTCCCTATTTCTCTCTATGAAATCTTCAATCCTTTCTAAAAATTCCATAGGGTTTCGGCGATAATTTTGGAAATTAATTACCTCCCTATTTTCGCTATGACACGTATGGGTACTCAAGATCGGTGTGTCCCTTAGCGCTTCTAACCTCTCCTGCAGGTTTTTCTCCCTTTGATCAATTTCCTGTATATTATTTTTATTGGTTCTTATTTGTTCGTCTAACCTATTAGCTATATCGTATGTTCTTTGTATCCTTTCGCTAACGTCTTTCCGGACTTTTCCTACCTCCTTCATAATTTCGTCCTGGTTTTGCCTGACCTTATTATCGAGAGTTTGAACACTTTGTTTCGTTTCTACAGTTCGTTCCTCCATGGTTTCAAAACGGGTATCATTTCCTTCCTGCAATCTTTCTAATTGTTTTGCCATTGTTTCGACCCTTCTGTCACTGTCGACTTTATTATCGTCGATTTTTTGGTTCACCGTCTCATAATTTCAACTGATTTCCTTTTTCAGGGACTCTATACTTTTTTATTTTCCTCCTGAAATACCTCCAGCTTTTTTCCATTATCGTTGATTTTATTCGTTATATATTTCCTTAAAGATTCTATCTTTTTATCTAATTCCTCCTTATCTTCCTGTCTGTTTTTATTATTATCCTCCTTATCTTCCTGTCTATCTCTCCTCAGGGAATCTATACTTTTGTTATTTTCCTCTTTAGGGATTCTATACTTCCTTTTATTTCTGCCTTGTCTTCCTGTCTATTTTTATTATTATCCTCCTTCAGGGATTCTATTAAAGTCTCCGTTTTTTCATTACTGTTATTAGTATTTTTGTTTATCGTTTCTTCCATTCTTTGGAACATCATCATTATTACATTCATGTCGATGCTCCCTGTTGATTTTTCCGGTTCGGGTTTCTCTGTTTCATCCCTTTTTTGTGTGGGTTTATCTGTTTGGTCCCCCATTTGTATGGGTCTTTCTCCCGCTTGTTCCTCTGGTTCATCTCCCGTTTGCATGGGTTTTTCAATTTCTGGTGAGAGCGGCTCTATTTCTATCTCCTCAACTTGGACTGCCTCCCCATCTTCCACACTTGATTCGGGTTATATGTTTTTCTTCCCCTTCTTTCCTTTTGGTTGTGGCATCTTGATTTGTTGTTAGCTGCCGGGCTTGTTCCTTTCCTTTTAAGCCTCACTAGTTGGGCTGCTAATTTATAACAATGAGAAGTGATTGGTGTTATTGTTTTATTATTTTTCGTCTCACGTTGGATTCGTCAATTTATAACTTATGAGATCGGTCTTGTCGGGTGTTACACTCCGCGCACTTATAATTACGAATTGCCTGTTTCTCTTCGTAGATGTAGTCCTGCAAACACAACTTATGCTAATATGTGTGTGTGGGCGCCACTTGGATACTTAGTCCAAGAAATTATTATTATTAAAACTGATTTTTTTTTTGTTAAATTTGTTATAGAAAAAATGTAAACAAGACAATTTGAGTTTCAAATAACATATGTTTAATGACTTTTCTTTCATAAATATCGTCTGAAGGACTAACAGTAAAATTATGTAAAATTGTAGAGTTAAAAAAATTATTGACAATATTTTATTAAGTATCGGCTAATAATTATTTTATTGCTCAGTTGAATTGCATGAATTTAATCTTTGAAAAAACTTTATACTCAGGACGTGACTCCTTTGAACTATCAAAACAAATCAGTGGGATGCTTTACAAAATTGGTGTGAATTGAAAGTGTTTGATATATATAGTACAATTGTGTGACAAAGATACCAGGTAAAAGGGTTTTAATTTTGGACAACTCACGTTCCGGTGGGCAAGTATTTCCTTCACTGGACACTGTTCTTGGGAACGACTCCAATCTTGCGCCTCTTCGTATTTACGTTTCCTCACTCACTTGTAACTATTTAAAAGTCAAATTACTATTTGAAAACTCCGCACCAAAATTTAAATAAAATCGTACTGTTTCTATGCTTTAAATCGTTGCCGGCGAAAAACAGCTGACTGCGTTCCGTGACCTCGCTATACTGCCGTCTCAGCGCTAGTTACAAACTCGATGTAGGCTTGCGTTAGTAACTTGTTTGGGGTTTTGTCAAAGTCTGTTTATGTCGCTAATACCAGCAAAATTTGATTTTTCTCTATTAAAATGGTCCTTTTCAGGGCCGCTGGATATTTGGCTGTGTACGTTCTATTAGAATTGGCGTGCTGTTGCTCTATTCAACATGCACGTTAGCGATTTAGCGATATACTCCTTTGCAGGGTAAGTATGTCTTTCGTCTGGTACGGGGAAAAGCCTTTTCTGAGTTTTCGGGTTGGATTCCTCTTCTTCAAGTTCGCCTTGGATTAGATGTTCGAATTCGTGTGTGAAGTGTCTCTCGTGGTTTCAAAGCATAAAGTCCTCTTGGGTCATTGCATTGCATTATGGATGCGGGGTGGCTTTGCACCCGTGGCTTGATTGCAGCATCTGGATCGTGTCCAATGGCTGCCAGAAGTAAACATAGTGCTGGTACATGTCGACTGGTAACCTAGAACTGGAAAAGGAAACCGCCAACCAGTTAACTGAGAAGGCGGGGGAGTATAACTGTTATTTGTTTAATGCACTGCCGCTGGTACCGATTCGAGCAACAGATGTTGCCCGTTTCAAGTCCAGTCAGCAGACGCCCTGAGGGCGTCGGTCGCTCCCCGCGAGGCGGAGAGCCTCCGTGCCAGTGAATGATGACAGCGACAAGCAGCCGGCTCAGCGTGCGAGGAGGTGGACAGGAAGGAGAGAAGGACAGTTTGGTGAAATACTCTGGTCTAGGACTGATGATTACTTGTTTATATTTAATTTAAAGAGGATGGCGTTATGGCGGGTCATCAAGAAGCGCCCGAGGGCGCTTGACCCGAATGGGCGGTGGTGGTTCTGATGCACTGATGATTCGTAGGTACGGGAAGGTGGAGGTCGAGGCTTTAGCAAAGAGAGTTAGAGCCAGCGACCGGACAAAGGAAGTCAAGGTAGGAACACGGAGACCCCTTCGAATCACGTCGTTCCTTACAAACCAAGGGGACCCCGTCAAGGATCGGAGTGTTCGGGACTGGAAAGCTTCCAGCCTACATCTGTTGGTGGTGGATAAAAGAGACCACCAGGCGGGTGCCGCATAGGTCAATACAGACCTGAGAAATAGTAGATAGATGGTAAGTTTCGTGCGCATGGCCAGGCGGCTGCGACACGAGAGGAAAGGAGATAATTTGGCTCGGACGCCGCGAGCCTTGGCAAGGGTTTCCGTCACGTGGGCGTTGAAGCAAAGGCGACGATCTAGCCGAACGCCTAAATACTTCACCGATTCTTTGTAGGCGATGGGTCTCCCTGCTAGGGAGAGGGGCTGGCATCGGGAGATGGACTTACGGGTGAAACAGATCGCCTCGGATTTCTCCGTGTTGATCGTCACCCGCCATTTCCGTAGCCAGTCCGGAAGCTGGTTCAACTGACGCTGCAGCTTTGTACTCGCCAATCGCGGGGACAGGGAGCTGCAGTGATACATAGCATCGTCAGCTAACAAAGACAACGTGACTCCGGGCAAGACAGGCAGGTCGTTCGTGTACACAAGGTACAGAACGGGGCCGAGGACAGATCCCTGAGGTACGCCGGCGGCGACGGGTCGAACTGTAGAACAGGACCCGTCGACGCTCACCCTGAAGGTTCGGTCGCTGAGATACGACCGGAGGAAAAACACTATGGTCGATGGTAGAGGGGAATTGGCAAGTTTGAAGAGAAGACCTTCGTGCCAGACTTTATCGAAGGCCTTGCTCACGTCCAGCAGTGCGGCGGCCGTAGCCGCTCGCCTGTTGGTGGCGTCAGAGAGTTGCGTTACCACGCGGACTAGTTGAAGCGTGGTCGAGTGCTCTCTGCGAAACACGAACTGTTCGCTGCGGATGAAACCATCTAGCAGCGGCGAGATGCGAGCCAGCAGGAGACGCTCGAACACCTTCGAGATGACTTGTCACTGTTATTTATTATATTTTGTCTTTTCTGGTATTATTTCTGGGATTTTTTGGGTATTCACTTAGAGTTTGTTACATTGTTTATCTTTGGGAATACCTGGTTTTTCCTAATACATTTTAATTTTATTGTAATCTTAATTAGGATCTCACTGTCTTTGTACAGATGAGCTATTTCATGTGTGTGACAAATTTCACTTTTATATTCAAAAATTCTTTATGAATCAAGCTTGCCTTCAATTGAGCAAGTATTTTTCCATTGTACATTATAGAATTATATCTTTTTCCTATATTCTTTCTAATATTAAACAATTAATCTGTCAAATATGTCTAATTTTGTGACTGTTTTTTGAGCTCAGCCTAGTATGGTATAGGTAACTAGTTTTATAACTCGACTGTTAAGGTGTTTTAGGTGGTCATATTTATAGGTATAGTTACTTTATATTGTGGTTCAACTTTAAAATACAAGTTTGTTACATTTTAATAACTTTAAAGTCATACAATTTTACATGTTCACTACATGTTTTCAGTTTAACACTGTTTTTTGGTTATTTTCATTGACTTCTAATCAATTTATAGCTTTCTCTATTTGAAGTATTTTGTTTATCTTTGTCTAATTGACATTTACATCTAGCTTTTTCTTAGTTTTATAATATTTAATTTTCACATACATCTGAGTGAAAGGTCTCAACTCTAAAACTTTGATTTTCTGTTAAAAAATTACATCTTTTTATTTTAATTTATATCCTTTTTAATTATGTGTTTAAATCATTTGATACATCTATTTTATATCTCTATATAATAACCGGCTTTGTCCTGACTGAGAGAGAATCATGGTAGAGCAAAAACTACTGAAGATAATAAATCTCAAAATTTGATGGTATATTCTTATGGGGTCGTAGATGCTCACTAAGAAACGGTTTTAAAAACTTTCACTCCTAAGGGGCACCCCCCCCACCATTTTATGTATGTTCCACATCACCTCCTAAACCACTCTACCGATTTCAACCAAACTTGGCACAAATATTTTACGCGACGGGAGAACTAACATAGGATAGGTATTTTTTTCGATGGGTCCTTTGGGGTCTTCCACATCTCCATATATAAGCGGCTTTGTCCTGACTGAGAGAGAATCAACGTAGAGCAAAAACTACTGAAGATAATGATCTCAAAATTTGAAGGTATATTCTCATGGGGTCGTAGATGCTCACTAAGAAACGGTTTTAAAAACTTTCACTCCTAAGGGGCAACCCCCCCCACCATTGTATGTATGTTCCACATCTCCTCCTAAACCACTGGACCGATTTCAACCAAACCTGGCACAAATATTTTACGCGACGGGAGAACCAACATAGAAGACGTGCTTTTTTCGATGGGGTCCTTTGGGGGGTTCTTCGGGGTCTTTTACATCTCCTCCTAAATCACTGGACCGATTTCAACCAAACTTGGCACAAATATTTTACGCGACGGGAGAACCAACATAGGATAGGTGTTTTTTTCGATGGGGTCCTTTGGGGTCTTCCACATCTCCTCCTAAACCACTGGACCGATTTCAACCAAGCTTGGCACAAATATTTTACGCGACGGGAGAACCAACATAGGATAGATATTTTTTTCGATGGGTCCTTTGGGGGTTCTTTGGGGTCTTCCACATCTCCTCCTAAACAACTGGACCGATTTCAATCAAACTTGGCACAAATATTTTGTGCGACGGGAGAACCAACATAGGAGAGGTTCTTTTTTCGATGGGGTCCTTGGGGGGGTTCTTTGGGGTCTTCTACATCTCCTCCTATATCACTGGACCGATTTCAACCAAACTTGGCACAAAAAAATAGTTTACGCAACGGGAGAACCAACATAGGATAGGTGTTTTTTCGATGGTGTCCTTTGGGGGTCTTCCACATCTCCTCCTAAACCAGTGGACCGATTTCAACCAAACTTGGCACAAATATTTTACGCAATGGGAGAACCAACATAGGATAGGTGTTTTCTTCGATGGGGTCCTTTGGGGTCTTCCGCATCTCCTCCTACACCACTGGACCGATTTCAACCAAACTTGGCACAAATATTTTACGCGACGGGAGAACCAACATAGGATAGGTATTTTTTTCGATGGGGTCCTCTGTGGGTCCTTTGGGGTCTTCCACAACTCCTCCTAAACCACTGGACCTATTTCAACCAAACTTGGCACAAATATTTTACGCAACGGCAGAACCAACACAGGACAGGTTTTTTTTTCGATACGATCCTCTGGGGGGTCCTTTGGGTCTTAAAAAACTATTAGATCTGGTTACTATGGCAACCCAATAGAATGGATTCTGGTTACCATAGCATCGGTGGAAATCTCCCGTGTAGGAAATAGCGCGGGAGTCGTCCGACGGGCCTTCCCCGGAACGATACCTCTGAAACCTTCTGGTTTCACGATATCTCTGAAACCACTGAATGGATATCAATGAAACTTTGAACATAGCTTCATCATAGGTCTTAGGTGCTCACTAAGAATCCTTACGCAACAACATACTTACAATTAAGCCTCTTCTAACCAAATACAAGAGACTGATTTTATCAAATGTGTGTCCTGTTATTCCCCACAACGTCCTCGAGGACGAACTTAAGAAACATGATATACGGTTGGGATCGATCGGCAACTTCATTTCTGAGAGCAGGTGTCTCTGGACCGGGCTTCTCCCACGTCATAAGCTTCCGAAGGCAAATTTACATTCACCCTGAAGACGTTTCTAAAGTACCTCCATCAATAAGAATTAATTATGAAGACACAGTTTACTGGATTTACCCCTCAACAGATATGATATCATGTTTTCTCTGCAGGCAATTAGGACATTTGGCAAAAAATTGTAACAACAATGTACACAAGACAAACAAATTAGAAGCGGAACAGCATACTAAACTTAATAAAAACATTCCGAATTACAATACCATACCGGAACAAAGTTTTCCCTCATTAAAAAATCCTGTAAGAACTGTTAACCCATCATTAGAAACAAGTAAAAAACTAAACACGAAGAGAAATTCCCTAGAAATACAACAAAACTTACGCTTTCATTAACAACATCAAGTGCTGAAGAAAATCCCGCCGAAAATTCGAAAATTCACTCTGGTTGCCCAGAAAATAAAATAATAACTATAACCCGTAACAAGAAACAAAAACAAATAGTACCAACATCTTCTGATTGTGCAAGTCTTGATCCTCTAGACAATCAGCTTCAACTGCTAAAAAGCTTACTTACGAGTGAAAATAATCCATATATTCTAAACTACAATCAGCTCAAGATATTTCTCGAAAGAGCTAAGGGAAAATCTGACTTACATGAATTAACACTTGAATTCACTGAGAACATCCCAGCAATAATTTCCTTACTCAAAGCCACTTACCAGCTTCTTTCGGAAAGGAAAATCAAAAGTAATTTTACGAGAATTATAAACAAACTTTCAATAGGCATCAATAAGGAATCTGAAAGTGACGCATCGTTTTCAAGTGGTGATGAAACTACTCCCCCCACTTCAATTCTACAAAAAATCAACACTGCTTCCCATACCTCATGAAACAACCTATCTTACAATGGAATATGAACGGGTACTATCCACAAAAACAAACCTTGGAACTGATTATCAAAAAAGTTTCTTCTGGCGTTATCTGCCTACAGGAAACCAATTTTAAAGAGAGTTACCATGCAAAAACAAAAAATTACTCAGCTACTTTCAAAAACAGAACCAACTCTCAACACGCTAGTGGTGGAGTCGCCATATATATTAGGAGCAAACTCAGCAAAACAAACGTCCAAATAAATACTGATATTGAGGCGGTAGCTGTGTCTGTATTAATCCCTATCGATTTGTTGACGATTTGTAATGTTTATTTACCAAACTGGTACAATTTCTCTGACAATGACATAATGGGTATTGTAAATCAACTACTGAAACCTTTTCTGATAGTAGGGGATTTTAATAGTTATAGCTTTATCTGGGGTTCTTACAAAAGAGATAAGCGCGGAAGGGTCATCGAGAAAATAATACAAAACACAAACCTTGTAATACTGAACAAAAATCATTATTCTCACTTAAATATGTCGTACAACAAATTTAGCTCGATTGACCTCGCACTTTGCAGCCCTTCCATAGCCCATATACTCAGCTGGACAGTCTCTTGTGATCTCTATGCCAGTGATCACTTTCCTATTTTCTTGGAAATGCATCATAGAGGCCCTAGCCTAATATAACAGCGTAAATGGAAATTCAGTAAAGCCAATTGGGAAAAATACCGAAACATAATCACGGAGCACTTAAGCGCTCTTTGTGCAGACAAACCAGAAAATTTAACAGTTAACAACAAAGTTAACAGAAGCTTTATGCTTCACGATCTTCCAGCCTAAGGACATGATTACTTTAATCCTAATTTTTCTCACCATCACCATCTCGTGGCCGGTGTATGAAATAAATACCTGTCTCCGACACTTTTTGTCTCTTCTAAAGTTTTTCAGGCGTCTTGATGGCATGCCACATAACAACGTACCTCATACTTCCAAACGTTTCTGTCTTTTGCGTCTATTTAAAATTGTTTTGACTAAAATATTACGTTTAAATAGTTCGTGATATTTTCGATCTGATAATGATCTGTGAAGCTTAAACGCGCTAATTGGAATAAACTTTCTATAGTGTTAAGTCTGTTTGTGATATAACAACTCACACTACTTTATTAAATAAAATTATCCTTTTTATTTTAAATTTGCAAGTTAAACATAATAGTTAATTTTAATTATTACATACAGTAAAATCTTGCCGATATTTTTCCTTCCTTATGCCACTATTTTATTAAAATTAAAATTAAACATTTTTTTTGTTACAAACAATCGTCAACAAAATTATTAAAAACGTTGGTCTAGTTGTAAATATTTCAAAAAAGCACCGGACAATAAAGGGATGTAATTTATACATTTTAGTTTTTTTTTATTTTAGCAATTTTATTTTCCCATACAAAATTAACATCGCCAATGGCGGTCTCACCAAAAGCGAAACCCACAACCCAAGTTCAATGGCCGTGCGGGACGAAGGGCTTGCCCGTCGCCCGCTCAAATACTACGTCCCGAGCTTCAAATAGAGCTCCTGCCGCAGGGTCGACTGATAGGTCTGGATTTAGGGTGTGGCCTGCTACCGGCCGTGGGGTTTCAATTAATTACTTAATTGAGGGTGAGTGTAAGCCGAGGCCGGGTCCAAGATTCTCCTGGCACAGATTGGTAGTGACCGAGGCCGCTAATCAGGTGGTTGCCCTGGAATCGGGCGGAGTAGCGATTAAATTTTCGGGACAGTGTCCGTACAGTGGCGTTCAGGGAACGGACACGCAGGGAGTCACGGATCGTTTTGTTAGATGTTAGGTAGTGGGCTTTACACGCCCAGCGCAATCTTCGGTCAAGGAGAGACTGAAGCTTTCGCTTGTGGGTCTTGGCCAAGTAGCCCCAAACGGGTATCGCGAGGTAACCATCGGCACCACATAGATGGAGACGATAAGCTTCCCTAGGCGGCGGGTCATGGCGTTGCTGCATAACACGGGACGGAGTTGATAGAGACGATTGGCGGTCTTTCGGGCTACTTGTGCAGAGTGTGTCCGCCAGTTAAGACGTCGGTCGAGGTGAACCCCGAGGTACTTGACCTCTCGAGACAAGGGCAACAGAATACCGCCTACGTAGATTCTGTCTGGGAGCCTTAAGTTTCTGGAGAAGACTACTGCTGTGCTCTTGGCCGCGTTGATGGGAATCAACTTACTCGTCCAATTGTTTCTGGGAAAAGCGAAACCCATTCCCCGACGGAACGTATTGTCTTGTTATTCTCAATATCTTGTATTGTGTATGTTCTCGTTCTCTTTGTCTTGTTGTCCTTCTTATCATTTATATTATTATTATATTTTCATTTTTATTATTATTGTTTATTTTTACAGCTATGAAATGAATTTCAATACGAAATGACTGAAAGCTTCATATTAGATACTTCTCGTAAAGCAACAGAGTTCATGTATTGTGCTACTTATTAAATACATTGTGCATAGCTACCATAATTTTTTTAATGTCTCAGCATATGTTACAGTTAACGCACATAACACGAAGGTTCTGACTGAAAATTTCCTTAAATATAGTCTTGAAAATGCATGTTAATTTTATATTAAATGCTACAGCCTTAGTATACAATGCTGCAACAAATGTTTAGTAAATGGATGTACAGATAATATGTGTAAAGAGAATAACAGATTATCTAGTCTCTGAAACTTCCTTTCTTCTCTGAAAATAACTCGTGTGCCAAGTACATTGACAGACAGATTTGTGATAGCTCCAACAAAAGCTTTTCTGTGTCAGACACAGACGTACGTCGATAATACTGCTCGGTTCTATTTTACTGATTTGACTGATGCTAGAAGAAACGCTTTTTATAATTCTCAACATAATACAACATGTCCGTGTTTGTGATATTATTTGTATGCAGAATTAAAAATATTTTGATAAGGCTAACTAAGACACGAGCGTACACACACACACACACACCAAAGTAAGTAATAAACTAATGTAGATATTGTAATGTAACATAAAATATCATATGAAAGCCAGAGCAAATTAAATTAAAAAGGGAATTCTTTCTGCTCAATATAAGAAACTAATCATGCAAAAAATAGTATATCATAGATAACATATTAAACTATAGTAAACATCATTAATGTGATTTATCAACATTATACAGTGTACAAAGTATTAATCTAACTAAACAACTGTAAGTTTGGGTTGAATTAAGTATCCAAAATAATAACAGTGTTATGTAATTGTATAAATACCTAATAACACTGAGCCATTTGAAATATTGGAATATAAATATTAAAATGTCATTGAGCAATACATTGATGTTAAATTACATCGGATAAAACATACCCGACATGTAATACATTACATACATTGGGTTTTGATGTTAAATACATTGTAAAACAGTTTTGTAAAAGTAGACAACAAATTTCAATAGTTATGTAATATTGTTTTATGTTATTGGACATAAACTGAGACTAAATAAATTGTATAAAAATTAAGTAATAAGCAAACATATTGTAAATTAGCTAGAATGGTAACTTTAGACCTATGGTGAAGAATATAAAATGTAAAATTAAACCAGATTGGGAAACAAATAATTTGTAGTCTATAGGCTAAATAAAGCCATGAAAGTTATGTAAAAGGTTTTTTTCTAAACATAAGATGTAGTTCAACCGTTAAAAATAATGTAATACGAAAAAATACAAAAAGCTTAATGTTAGGCCTATAAATGTCATCAACATTTTGTTTTAACCAAAATTGCATGGGAAATTCAGATCTAGAATTAGATTTTTGATTAAGGGTCGAGATATATAATATCTCGGAATTTTGGGGAAAATGTTATTTTTGAGACGTTTGTTGGGCATAATGATTAAAGGAGATTTAAGTTTTAACCAATCACATTAATAAAGTGACATGACGCTTTCTGTAGGTAAAAAAATTAAGTTTTAATTGTTGTATAGGTCTTGTCCTGAATAGGCGTATTTAATTATACTCTTATTCCAAACAAAGAAATAAAAGCAAAAATTACAGAAAACACATAAAATTAAATGAATTAATGAAGAAAAATTAAGTATTAACCAAAATGAGAATACGAAGAATTAATTCTATATCGCAATTACCTATTTTACATTAAATAAGGTTTCGAAGAATTACGGTGTCTGAAGCCACGTATTAACAAGATCTAACCACATATTTATTTTGAAAAATTATTTAAATATTCTAATAACGGAATAACTAAACATTTAACAGAACTGTATTTTACGCCATAACCTCAACCCTTAAAACACTAAATCACACAACACTTTGTGAAAAAATAAGAACAGTGACGATTAGTGTTGAACATAATAAGGTGAACACTTAATATTATTCAAAGGACATATTGTTTTCACTGTATATAGACTAAATAGTGAAAATATTTGAAATCTTAACCAAAAAACGTCATACTAGGGATTAGTGTAAACAGACCGCAGCGAACCCAGCTCCTAGTGGCGGTAACGTGAACTAGCTTAAGCCATAGGTGTGTGTGTGTGTGTGTGTGTGTGTGTGTGTGTGTGTGTGTGTGTGTGTGTGTGTGTGTGTGTGTGTGTGTGGGGCCGAGCGTCGTTGGACTTCCAGATAACAGGCGCTACTCTCGGAACACACGACGTTCACGCGTGACGATTTTACAAAGAAAAGATATGGTTTACCAGACTGGGGTTACATAGTCCTGGCAATACAAACCTGTCGGAGATTGATTAAACTCTCCAGGGCTTATCAACCAATTGTTACAACAAGCTTGACGCCACTTTAACAACATAAACAATTATTTGTCAATTTTGGCAATTCGCAACACTTTTCACTTAATGGGAGCGTTTTTAATACTCCGTAATTATTTGTATATCGGAGTAATCAAATAATTACATCTCATTTTATACTTGCATGAATTTGCACTATCGCGAGTCGACGGAGGCGTAAAATTTTCCACAACCCCATGATATACCATGTTTTCGCGGTGCGGTGACTTGTTTACGACAAAAGGAAGTGTGTTTATGATTTCCTTTACAGAAGTAGTTTTACGCACACATGGGTGTTAAATGTGTAGGCCCATCTCGCCCTGTATGCCAAACTTTGTCTTTCCATTGACTCTCCTTATCTTTAAGTTTAAAACTACATTTGACATTTTGCCACCCACTTTCTCAGATTTGCAATATATATATATTGGTACATTTTGAAACTGAAAATTCACTAATACTGTTTTCACTTGTAATTACTACCACGTACAAATCTCTGAGTACGTTGTACAAGTTACCAAGTGTTTGCTGAACGTACTGAGTTACCAAAGAAAGTAATGAAACATCTTCATTTTTAATTAAGTTAATGCAATTAATAGGTTACATTAACGTAAGTTAAATAGGTGTTCGTGGAGGGAAAAATTGTTACGAGTTTGACATTTATATAAATCTTATATATTTACATACACACATGTGCGCGCACATGTGTGATTACTAAACCGTCCTTTTCGCTCCGACTTTATAAAACAGGTACCGTTGACAGGAACCTAACGAAGACGTAATAGCCAACAAGGCAATAACTTTCCATGGCATTTGGTAATATTCTAAAGGGGATGTAATTTTACCATCCATTATGCTTGTTACACTACATTGCTATGTGATGGGTCAACAACATCACGCTCTGTAAACATGTTCTGTTACTCATTATGCTGTCAATGTTACCAGTGGTATAGGTTACGATTCAGGGAACAGTGGTGTCTAAACTTGCTGAGTGATTCCATTAACTGACACGTAACGCACTGACGTGCTTCAGTGGGTACAGAAAATAATATTAAGCTTCTGCAGTGACACTGTCAACGTTAATATATAACTTTATAAAATACTGGATGTCATAAAAGCTGTAACACAGTCATTTATCCTTTAGCAGCAGATATAGCTACAACAAAGTTTAGAGATGAAAGTCATTTCATAGTAAGCCTATGTTAGTTTCATTAGTTATATAGTCCCTTACGTAAATAATAAGAGTATTCTTTAATATTTTTATTAGCATAAAGTATAAGTACAACATTAAAAACTTTTATATGACTCGATGAACACTAATATATATTATTTTCATTAGTTTATGATACCTGTTATGTCTGACTTTTCCGTAATCCATTATCGTTTTTTTTTTCGGCACATCGTTACTAGCAAATGATAGGTTATGAAACTGTATACAGTCCAGTTATTATACACGAGAATACAATCTGACGTTACTTCACTGAACCTAATCGGTTTTCACCAATAACTTTAATACACCATGGTAGTTAAAGTTCAGTTAAATAATATAATATTTTAATTGGTCGTTTTCCTATTACATTTCTATATCAGATTCCTATATTACCCTATTTATATATTTGTACTTCCTCTACACTTGATAAGGAAATTCGTGTACTGTAAAACGTTGTTACGTTACGGCTCCAATGGACTTTGTAGTTGGTTGTGATGCAATTTACTATGGCCGCAATGCATTTGGTAAAGAGCATAACAAACAAAGGAACCGGAGTTGATACAAAAATGAGAATTCCCAGTAACTAACTTTTGACTTTACTTTGTTGCTCTTGTTCTGACCAGATTACCTAAACTGCTAGAGTTTTACGATTTATGGGAAATCGTAAAGATCAAAAATAAAAGATTTTGATATTTACTATTTTTACGATTTGAAATGGATTTTAAAAATCTTGGAGCATTCCGAATTTAAAGGGGAATTGCAAACATCATTTTACAAAGTACCACATACCTCACGACTTTACCTAGAAGTTGTATAGTTTAGCTTGTTTTGTTGAAACATGATTTCTAATGACGGCTTACATTATCAATTTACAATGAGATAGCTTTAATTTTAGATAAATGTGATTTTGTAAACAAAAGTTAGATTTTCAAATATTTTTTGTTGTTACCCTTGTGCCTTGACTTGTTTTGATCCTTGTGATACTTTTTTACAATATCTAAATCGAAGGGACTTGATTAGAACAGAATAAATGAAAGAAATGGATTTTACAGAACAAATACAGTGGCAGTACAAAGTGCGTTTAATGTGGAACAGAATAATAATTCAGGTGTAAGCAGTGAAATTACTGTATCAGCGATATAACAACTCCGTAACCAACGTACAACTTTTAGAATCTTTAACATGTTAAAGTATTTTATATACTTTCAAATTTAGAGGGCCACAAGTTTCAAACGGTTGTTAAAAATTTATACATTCACACGCACAAACCATTTTATATTCATTTTAATAAAATTTAATACTCTAAATACTGTTTAAATATTTTGTGGTTATCTATGACATATAATTTTTTTGCACTTATGGCCGTCCACAACAAAAAATATATTCAAGAACTGAATTGTGTTTTTAATGAAAACAGCCATAAATGCTGTCAAAATATTTCACATTATCTGTTATTATCATAATTTTCTTAAGTATAGCTGTTAAAATTTATTTTTATTATTTTTAAACATCTTTAATAACTAAAACACAGTATACATCATTTGTTACAGGAAACATGATTATAAACTAGGCTACACAAAGTAATAAACAAAACATTTTAACTAATAATCAAGTTTAGCTGTTTGTCAGTACACTTGTCACTAACATTTTCATATTTAATGCACATAAGTGAGTAGTAACAAAATTGTAATAGTAACAAATGAAACTAATATTATCATGATAACAAAATGGCTTAAAAAATAGAGCTTAAAATAGTTTATTATATACACAATTACTATAACACAATCAAGTGTGTTAATTTTATTACTAATAGGCCTGTATTCTTTTAATAACAATACACTAACAATGCACACAGTATATATTTTTGAATATAATAACACACGCGATTCCTCTGTTGGCTATTACGTTTTTGTATGATCACTGCCGTAGTCTTTATATTCGGTTCAATATTACTGACTGTATATAATAAAACTTGGGATTACCTGGTTAGATTCATTAATATTGCTTCTCGTTGTGGGCGCCAATTTGTAATAGTTAATAATATATATTGTGTTGTATTTGTCTTTACCTACTGGTAATCGTTTGGTTAATTAATGGTTTAATAAATAACCATTAAACTAATCAAACCATTAAACTAGTTAGTTAGTTAGTAGGTTAGTTATTAAACTAATAATTAACTATTCACCATAATTAACTAATAATTATTATTAAATCATTTTGTGGTTACTTCTTCTCCGGTTGGGTAATACGATTCACTAAGATCAATTATAAATTAAATAGGTTGGTCAGTTTATTAAAGTAATTATAATAATGCCCTTGTGCTCACTGGCATGTAACTAGATGGTTCTAAATTTCTTTTATTTTTATTTTTAATTACTTGAGATATTAAAGTTGGTATTAATGAATATTGGTAAGTTTTATCTAATCTATTCTCTTTATCTTATTAGAGTTCACTGACCTAGTTAAATCGTTTAAATAACCCGGCTTGTTCCAACATAAGTGCTGCCAACTTATTCTTCTGGATTTGAAGTAAACACTAATGTTCAAAGTTGATTATAAAATGTTAATTATTATAAAATAATACGTCTTACGGTACATCATTAATTCTTTTCACTTTTTCTTTTATTTTATTTTAAAATTGTATTCTTCTGCCATTAAAATGAAAAACATTTTTCATAATATAAGTAACCAGGCTTGTTGTATTGATAGCTCAACAGTTGGTAGCATGAGTTCAAAAATCTCAGAGACGTAGGCTATTGTTTACGTTTTGAAAATATAACCCTTGTGAGTTCTTTTGACCACAATAATTAACAAAAAATGCCTTTTTTGAAGAAGAAAACATTACAATATAAAATTAAATATAATATTATAAAACCATAAAGTAAAATCTAAAGTGACGAACCGTTCGTACTTTCGGACCGTGTCCGATATTGGTGTTAACCAGTTTGGCTAAATTATTTAGTTAAACATTGAATACAAAAACAAAATTCAATAATTAAACATGAAATAATATTAATAATGTTAGTGTTTATCTACAGTGATAATATAAACAAAGTTCACAAGTGTCTATTACAAGTTACTATGGGATCGTGATCATTAATTATTAAGTTCGTTATAAATTCTCAAAATACACTATACTTTCCTTTTCTTTATATTTTCTTTATAATTCACTGTTATTAATTATTCTCTGTAATGTCCTTCAACGATTAAAACTACTTCACTACGCTTGAGGTTCACTGTTGGGTTACGTTCCCATTTGTAGTTAAGACCGTGGTTTGTTTACACTGCACATAACCTCATTTAGGATCGAGACTTTGGGGACAAGACTATTTACTTTTTTCGTGTCACAGAGGAGGCGTTCTTTACTGTATGATGACCGGCAAAAGACTGATGCGTTAGCGTTGCATTATGGGTTAATTCACCTGACCGGTGAAGGATTCTGATAGGTGGAATTATTAAACATTTTCGTTTTTAATCACAAAAATTCCGTTTTCAGGTTGATGCTCACCAACAGACGCCAAGTTAAGCGTCCCTTTTTTGATCAAAATTATTTAAAAAATCTTAAAATTGACATATCTCTCCTATGCTAATTAGAAGTACTACCATTAAACAGCATTTTTTATGCTGATCATTTTGAGACCTTTCTGTTCAGTAATAATAAAAATAACAATTTTTACAGATTGATTTAGTACAGTATTCTCTATAAAATATTAATTTTTCTGTTCCATCACTTAATTCTTAGTTGTATAATTGGTTTTACCTTAACATTATATGGTTTAACAATAGCAATTTTTTATAATAATTATAAACATCAATTTATTATAAAAACCTAGTATTGCCATCTAGGCCTAATCATGTCCATGCTCATTGGGACATTAATTCCTTTCTCAAACCAAAATTACTTAATTCTACTACAAAGTAACCACTCTTAATTATCACTTATGATCTACTTGAACCTTTACAATATATTTTATACTTCACTACAAGCTTTTGTCCTTGTACTGTCCATTATAACCTTCCACATTAACTGTATGAAGTGTTTGTCAAAGTTGACAACTTATTATTTACAATACGCCTGGTCTATTATTGACCTTTCTCATTATTACTTTCTTACTCTACTAACATACATTATTTTATAGTCTATACTATATGATTTAACAGGTTTTATTTACATAAATTTTTATCATTTTTCCTACCCAGTACATGTAGGCTTTTGTCTCATCAGTTTCTTACTATTTACATTATTTAGTTCCTAAACATCAATAGTTAATTATAATTGTCTTATTTATTATTCTGTTTGTTGTTCATACTTTTTATCATAAAATTATTTACTTTACAATCTTTTTTATTTCTTTGTCTTGCTTTAACATACAAATATGGTGCATAACCTAACTTACATCCTAACTCTTTTATATACAATTAAAACTTATTATTCACTTGTTTTATACTAATCATTCTCTGAATTGTTTTTGTGACTTGATTCACACTCAGATATAATTATTCTCTGACTATATAGTTCTTTTACTTCAAATTTTATCTAGTTTATAAATTTTCCTGATTGGTAAGCCATTTAAGTTCTGCTGTATAGGCTTTCACCTATTTTTTACAATATTACATATGCATTTATTATTAAGTTCCAGATAATCAAATTTGGTATTTTGGTCTTATTATTTTATTTCATATACACCTTAGTTTTACTATTTAACACATATTTTACATTATACAGATTCCTTACTTAATTTTTATTGTTCCTCATGATTATGATAAGATAATTATTTTGGTTATAGTATATTCTTTATGTAGAGGGAAACATCACGTTACAGTATGTAAATTATTTAAATCCTTACATAATGTAGAATAAACTTACACGTCACGTTCATCTGAATCTACTTTTTTTTAATCTGATGGCATAATGGCTAGATTTTTTTAATAATTCCACTTCGACAAAGAGATATTAAATCTCGTTTCTTAGCATCAGTTATTCCTGGTGGAGAGGTATATGCACAATTCAATTTTGGTAATGAAAGCCTACTTCTTGTATTTTATCGTGTTTATATTTTTTTATAATCTCTTCCGAAGCGTGTTTTGTAGAAAAATTGTATAGGTGTTTTTCTATACTCCGATTTTACTTATGTCCAGCCAAGAAATTTTCTCATTATTTTCGCTTACTTATCCCGAAAAATTATGAAAGATTTTTGAATTCTATGAAGTCTGGTGTATCCATTTCTGTCACTTTAAAGGGTTGCCTTTCTTTGTAGCCGTTCTATTATGGTTACCCATTGTGCAGGTACTTAAATAAGTCCACTTTTTAGGACAAGCTTTTTTTGTTTTTCTATTAATGACTGCAAATGGTCTCCCTCATTCTGGGTGTGACCAGTTACTAAACTTTATGTGTAATGTTTAAAATATTGTAAGCAGAGACTGCATACAATAAGGAATAAGGAATATTGTATTAATTTTTTCGTTGTCCTTCACAGTTGACGGAGTGAAAAACAACCATCTCACATTTGCATTCAATTTGTAAAAACTAAAAAAGACATGAACCGGTTTTAGTTCATGTCTTTTGCCAGCACCCTCATGCCAAACATAGTAATGTTCTGTACTTCTCCCGAATTGTAAACAGTAAAATTCAGAACTTACAGCCACTATTTATAAAGAGCAGAAATGTCACCACAAGGAGTTGGGAGGACTGTGTGTAAATCATAACATGCTGTGACAAGTACCTCTTTTCCTTTCCAAGCGCTGCATCTTCTGCCTTTTCTTCTCTGCTTAATTCAACTTCTTTATGACGATTTTTACACTTAAATTGCAGAAATTCTCTTTCATATGAATTTTTCCATTTCTCATAGAATGAGTACTGCTCTTTTTTTAGGGACAAAAAACTGTTGAATTATGTCAAACAAATGTTGCTATATGCTCAGTAATTTTCATATCCAGTATTCTTGCTTGTTCCTGATGCTCCTGTACATAATCTCTGTGCAGATCTGCTAATGTTTTTCCACCACTAATACAGTCTCTACTTGTTTGTTTCCTCAGGTAATGAAACTCGATTCGTGGTATAGAATTAATATCTTTTCGAATGCCCTTCCTTAACTGTGGACTCTAGTGTAGGTTGGTTGTTGTGTTTGCCGCACATATCATTTTTGACAAGTCCATCTGTTGTCTTTTTGATAATATTCTTCATCATTTTGTCTCCTACATTTATTGTATCAATGAAGAATTTTGTACAAACACGGTAATTTTCTCCATCTAATTTATAGTAGTACTCATAATTTATACTTTTCTTAGTGCCTTCTATAACTCTCCGATATTGAGGATTTGATCTGTTTGTACAAGATAGATACAAGGTAGCTAACTATATATGGTCGTTGTTTGTTAATATCTCCAAGGTTTCAAAACGTCTTAAAAATCTGAGTTTAATAGTCGTCTTGAATTTGCTTACATTTATAACGGCAATTCTCATGGCAACCTTTTCTCATTACACTTTCTTGTACATGGTTACCCTTAGATTCTATGTATGCCTCACCTTTACTCCTTTCCAGTTTGGCTGTATTTCACTTCCATTCACTTTTCCTTAGTTTTCATTTTCGCCCGCTTGTCTTCTGATCAGTTCGTACTTGGTTAGGTAACATTTGAAACACGGCTGTTTCAGAACCTCATTTCTTTTATTTAACTTTGCCTGAATCAGCAAAGTTATATTTGAAAATACTCTTTAAAACTCAACACAGATCCAACAAAATAATCTGTAACTTACTCATATGATATACTAATGAAGTGTGAAAGCTATAGAAAAAGGTGGGGAAGGGACCATGTGCTGCCAGCTTAAGATACTGAAACTATGATACTCTCATATATGGCCACATTTGCAGTTATGGCCATCATCATTTAGAACCTTCCTAAATATAGTTTATTCTTATAATGCAATACAGTCGTAAGTGGCATTTGGCTGTATTGCTTTAAAATGTGTGTTCCATATTTTCAACAGCATAAATACACATTTTTATAACAACTGTATCCTTGATGATAGCACTTATGGTCTTATTGTATTTAATACAGGTCTCTCTAATTTGTTAACATTGTGCTATAATTCAATTTCCAAATTTTTTCCACTTATGGCCCTCTTGCATTCAGTGTGCAATATTATTTTTGTTTATTATTTGTTTCCTTTTATCCTTCACATGCATATTTTTTGAAATAATTTCTCATGATAGTGATATTGACGTTTTCAAGTATTCTTAGTAATCTAGAAAATAAATATCAACATACCAATATAGAAATAAATTCTACAATAGTTAGTACTGGAGGACATTTTCAAAATGTGTGTACAAAGCGACAATCTAAAATGAATAATGATCTCTTACCTTGGAGAACGGATTCCTGAAAAGCGCTTGGGAAAGTGCAGATGGACAAGACTTGGTCTTGCAGCTGATAGTTCCCCAAAGTAAAGTGCAGTCTGTTTAAAGGAGATGCGTGATGGAACATCTGGAGGTCATCTTGGCATTAATAAACCACTTGACAAAATACGGAAGCGATTCTATTGGCTTCGTCTTCGCCATGGCGTAGAGGAGTGGTGCCGGACATGTAAAATATGTGCTGCAAGCAAGGGCCTACAAACCATAGGCAGAGGGAAAATAAAACAATATAACGTTGGACTGCCATTCGAGAGAATTTCCATAGACATTGATGGACCTTTCCCAATTACTGACGATGGAAACCGGTATACCATGGTTATAGGTGACTGTTTTACTAAGTGGGTGGTAGCTTATGCAATTCCAAATCAGGAGGTTACCACTGTGGTAAAGACATTAGTTCACAGCTTCTGTTGCCGTTATGGGGTTCCTATGGAAATCCATACGGATCAAGGAAGGAATTTTGAGTCAGGAGTGTTTAAAGAATTATGCCGTCTACTCGGAATACGAAAGACCAGGACAAGTCCCTCTCCATCATAAGTCGGACGGATCAACAAGAAGGACGGCGAAAATTCAATGTTGACCACCTAGATCGCCTGGCCAAGTATTACGGTTTCCCAGTTCAGGACGAACAGGCTCAATGAGAGGGCAGTGTTTTGCAATTACAAAACGTTCTCGAACAATGCAGAGTGTCATTCTATACGTTTCCCGGCTGCACTAAAGTACGCTCTAGAGTTTTCGAGTCTCTGTTGACGCGTATTATGATATATTCTGGAACACTTGTGCTACTTATTTTATTTAAACAACGACAGCTGGCTTTGTCAGTTAGTTTATGTTGAGCGATTTATCAAGTGATATCAAGTGGTTGCTGTATTATAATTAGTGCGGAACTCTTTATAGTTAACATTATTATTGCGTGTGAACGAAATTAAGTTGAATTTAAATTGCAACAATACATATATTTGCATATTTGCCCAGGGCGGTATGTTTGTAAATATTTAGCATACAAAAATATATGATGAACAGTTTTTA
Organism: Magicicada septendecula; assembly: GCA_034769895.1. NCBI lineage: Eukaryota > Metazoa > Arthropoda > Insecta > Hemiptera > Cicadidae > Magicicada > Magicicada septendecula. Next base: position 282,688,248 of record CM068371.1, read on the forward strand.
ACAATATTATGCAGGATAAGAATTGTCAGAAAGAGTACACCTGCCCCCGCGAGTGAATACAGCCCTTGTGTGTTTGTGTGTGTGAACGCAAGCTACGACAGGCAAAAGTCTACGATAGGGTGATGCGGACGAATTCTCTGTAATCATGTTTTAAGGGGACCATGTACCCGCCTATCTTCCCCATGTTAAATTAATCAACTTTATGTACCTTTTTCTCAAAACCTGTTCAAGGTACAAACTTGAGGTTTGGTCAGCATATTCTGGGAAGGTATTTTAACCATCTGAACCAAAAAAATTACGTTTTATTATCTCACATTTATTTAATTAATTTTTTGAAAAATTGTCTAAATATTTTAATTTTTTTAAAGAGTTAATAATTTTTTATAATTTTTCGGTTACTTTCTTCTTCTGCTTTTGAGGTTCAGTAGATACACTGTAATTAGCCCTACAACTTAAAAAAAGAATCGTGTTTCTATCTTTTACAGAAGCTGAGAAAAAGGTACATAAATATGGTAAAAAGTCATTTTTTTAGAAAACTTACTTTATTGTCAATGTTACCATAGTTACACAACAAAGCTACATTTAAAATAGTCCTGCGCCGTACTGTGGGTCTTCCTCATTTTCTTCTGATTTCTTCTTGTTTTCTTGCCTTTTTATTTTACCTTCTACCTTACTTTGCTCTGTCATTTTCTTATCAGCTTCTTTTACTCTCCTCTCATCGATTCGTCTCAACCGTGCCCGACAAGACTCACTTACTTTCAGTCCCAGTTTCCCCATCACAGTACATTTGCTGTAAGCTCCGCTGTTGAAAGCAAGCACTGCTTCATACACTCCCACTTTAATTGTATTTATCCCAACATAAATTGTCTTTGGTAACCTTTTCAAATTAGGGCATTGAACGATTCATTCGGGTTTTGTATTTTACCAAAAAGGCACTTGCTCAGTAAAGTTTCATTGCTTAGGTCCCTGAATATGTTTTATTTTATGAAGCTCAGGTAAAGGCAGTGAATGCTCATGTTTGTATTCCTCACCTGTAATAATGACAGAGTAGCCAACCTAACCTATAACACAAAAAATTCCCTTTTGTATGTGAAAAAAAAAACAAATATATTAAAAGTTTCCAAGCCTGAAAATGCAAGCGCTCAACACAAAATTGTGTACTTTTTAATTATTTATTTTTGTAACTTTTATTTCTCATAGGTAAACAAATTTTATATCATTTTTTCATAATTAACTGTAGTTTCTGAAAATTTGAAAAACAGAAAAAGTGAAAGTTTTAAAAAATTTTGGGTACATGGTCCCCTTAACCGGATAAAAATAAACTATTTAATACGTTTTAAACCTGTGAACAAAGACTTACCCCAAATATAAAAACACCATTACAATAAGGAATTTTTAACGAATATAGTGATGTAAAAGTATTGCAGAAATTCGTAATAATAAAGAAGTCAGGTAATTTAATGTTAATTACTAGTGTAATTAAATAGTAATTAATAATTGTGTTATATGTGAGTGACCAGGAAAAAATTACGCAAACGATGATATGGCTCGTGCTACGAGGATGTTTACGAAATCGCGAAAAATGAAACAAAAAGTGATTTGTAATTAACAGGACGCTTTGCACGAAGTGACAATATCTAACAGGTCGAAAACAGTCATGGACTAGTCAGATTGCCGTCCAGTATAAATACCACCGGCAATTTTGGGGCGGTCTCAGAGACTCAAGAAATCTCACACAACGTCACGTTGCTGGTCAGCCGACCGATCGACATCTTTACCACACACACCAAGACTTATGGAGGAACTCTGGACCATCACAAACAACAACCCGTAGAGACAGAGAACACAGCATTAGCATAATCATCATCATCATCAAATTCTCAGGATTCAGGACACACACACACGTAACGGTAACGTCGGCAATACGCAGTTGATGAATAAACAATTATATTTTTGTTCGTGAAAAGAACTCTCAAAAAGAAACTTATATATGAACATTAAAGACTTAAAGTTTTAAATTTAAATAATACTTAAAGAAAATAATTTAATTTAACAAGAACATTTAAAAATACTAATCTTTTGCTATATATTAAAATTTGGGTGTGTCAATAGAAATAAATAATAGGTTGGAAGTAAATGTTATATTGTTTTATTTTGTTTATAGTAACAATTAATTTTATTCTTGAGAGTGAATGTTATTTCTGTTTGTATATGAGTTGCTATTATTTAAAATGTGAGTCAAAGTCAGACACACTGAAATAAAAAGATTTACATAATTTGTTTAACATGTCTGTTTAGCTAGTAATATTATATGGTTGTTTATTTTATATGTCATGGACAGCATAGAAGATTACATTGTATTTGTGTAAACTTATAAAAGAAAATATTTTTATTAATCTAAAATTCGAATATTTTAATGTTTGCATATTTTATATTAATATTAATAAATCATATAATGATTATTATGAAGCGCTTTTAATTAATTATTTCATGTCAACAACATCTCACTGTTCTTTGAAAATTATTTAATTTTTGTGCAACTACGTATACTTGACGCAACGAGAATTAAAAAATCCTACGCCCTGGCCGGTGTAATACACTTCATTGTTGCGTTAAGTACATGGTAATGTATTTGTGTGAATTTTTGAAATACGTGTAACGTTGCATAATAAATTGGCGTCCCCAATGTGTGGCTCGATATATGTTAATTATTGTATATGTTTATAATTAATAAGTGTATTATTATTATTGTTATTAATATTATTGTATTGTAATTGTAATATTGTTGTGTATTTCACAACTGGCGCTCAACAAAACTGAAAGAGGAGATAAATTATTGGTATGAGATAATTTATAATAATAATAAACGTAAATATATAATATTAAATAAAAACCAATAGAGTCACGGTTTACCAATGATAATAAAAAATAATAAAACGAATTTAAATTTAATTCTAATACAACGAAATGTCTACACCGCAGAAAGGAGTTGATATTGAGGCTATGTTTAGAAGTCTCCAGGAACAAATTCAAAAAAAAATTGAACAAATGCTAAAGAATAATGATGAATTAAAAATAATAGGGAGGAAGTTAAAGCTTAATTAGCGAAAAATAAAGACGAAGTTAAAGCCGAATTTAAAGCTGAATTAGCGAAAAATAAAGATGAAGTTAAAGCCGAATTTAAAGCTGAATTCAATAACCTTAAAGAACAGTTGACTACAAAATTCGAAGAAACTATTACCAAAATAGAAGTATTACAAGCTAGAGTAGTACAGTCACTAAACGAACAAGCTTTAAATATGGAGAATATAAAGAACAGAAAGCAGAATGGTCGAAAGAATTAAAAGATAGTGTGAAACAATTAGCTGAACACTGGAATGAGAAGTTTATAGTATCAAAGCGGGAGCAGGATATGATGATAAAAGCAGTCAGTGAACAAGTCCATAAAATCATCAATAAGACACAGGAGTTGGAAGCCAGAACAATAAAGTTGGAAAATGCCGTAGTAGAGTCTCAAAAATCCACCAAGGACTACTCAGGTGAAATGAACACACTTGAGGAAGATCTACGTGGAGAAGTAGAACCTCTGAGAACGGAGATCAAGAGACGACAGGCACAGATGATGATGTATCCAACACAGATAGAGGAACGGACCAAACTATTATTCAAAGGTTTGAAAACAGAAAACCCAGTTGAATTTTTATTAAATTGTGAACGGAAAATGGAATTATTAGGTAACACTATAACTGATAAAGATAAAATTGACTTTGATAGAAATCATTTTCAAGATTGTGCTGCACGATGGTATACCATTGTCAGAGATAATTTAACTACATATGAACAATTTAAAGAATCGTTTGAAGGCCGCTATTGGAATATTCACACACAAAGACAAATACTAGACCAATTAGAATATGGTAAATATCAACATAATGGTAGACTTATCTTAAAGGAGTATGTCATACAAATCGTGGAAAGTAATAAACATTTAAGACCCACATTTACACAACACGAATTGGTACTTAAATTAGAACATCACTTTTACAGAGATATCAGATTAGCCATTTACACACAAGGAATTAAAACTATTGAAGAATTGTTAATTTTACTCGCACAATCCGAACACATGTTCCACACCGAGTACAGAAATTAAACTAATTTTATACAGAGAGAAGAGAATTGTTGTGAAGATAAAAATACAACTGACCCTCCGGATGCTGGAAAGGGCGGAGAAGTGAGAGAGAGAGAGAGAGAAACAAAACTTTGTAGTATTTTTAATTTAACTGATTCTCTTAAATATTTATAGAGGGGGAAACCAGGAGACAGAGAGAGAGAGAGAGAGAGAGAGAGAGAGAGAGAACGAGAGAGAGGTTCAGGGAGAAAAACACCTTACACCTTACGCATGGCAGGAAAGGGAACAAGGTAGCGGCATAACTGTACACAAAGAGTACAATAATCATTGTTATATGCACAGGAACAAGTGTAATGCCAGTGTGTCGATACGTATAATAATGGAACACAGGAAAGCAGGATGTGAACAGCTGCTATGTTTGTATAGGTAAGGGGGAAAGAATTTTGTCGTCCAGCACAAAGGGGTTTGTTCGTAGAGATCGACAAGAAATATTTACTTTTATAAGGAGTTTTTAAAAACCAATTGTAATGTAGATAATAAGATGTAATTGTAATTATAAAATACATATATATATATATGTGTAAATAAAATTTGATCAACAGTCAAATTTTATTTAAACCCACCCGGGGAATATATGAAACAATACATATATTTGCATATTTGCCCAGGGCGGTATGTTTGTAAATATTTAGCATAGAAAAATATATGGTGAACAGTTTTTAACAATATTATGCAGGATAAGAATTGTCAGAAAGCGTGCACCCGCGAGTGAATAGAGCACTTGTGTGTTTGTGTGCCGCAAGCTACGACAGGCAAGAATCTACAATGGGGTGATGCGTACGAATTCTCTGTAATCAGGTTTTAACCGTGTTGCGGTTTGGAAGCTCTTGAAGAATCGCGAGTTATTCCAAAGACGCTAATAAGGAAGGCTGGATTGTTTGTTAGAAAGAAGTGGACTGTATTTAAGATATTGAACATGCGTTTATTGAATAATTTGGTTTGTTAGTTACGATCGGCACGTGCGGATGCATTTTGAGGCGATAATGCCCGAAATCAACTTTGAATGAAATCGTGGTCCATGGTTGATGGACGCAGGTAGACGATTAAAGTTGAATGTTATAAATGTATGCTGAATAATAGCCAAAAGCCGCGGCTGTAAGAGAAGTGTTTAACGAGAGTTGCGCTCGGAATTGTGTTATAAACTGAACTAATGCTGGCTTGCAGTCGGCTAGGCTGGCCGGTTGCAAGGTTTGATAACGCGTGACGTCATCCGCGCGTGCCGTGCAATGTTAGTAGACTGCTTACAGCTGATAAAACAGTACAAAGTTTAAACATACTGCCCGCCAAAATCGGGACGATTTTGTACATTAACGGTTAAATTGAACAATATAATAATTAGACTTACATGTCGTAAGCGATACAATAATTGGCGCACTGGCCAGAGAGCATAGACATAATAAACATAATATACTTAAAGACTTATACATAAAATTTGTAGAAAACAAAAATCATTAATCTAGCACAAAGCTTAAGTCAAAACAAAACAATTTCTGTGCTAGAAAAGGTACAACAAATAAAAAATCGTGATAAAAATGAACCTTTACATAACTGAACATGATCTCTCTTAAAGCATAACATGTGGATAAAAAATACATATATTTAAACCTTGACAAACGTAAATAATAATTTTAAATTATATAAGAGAAACCATCTTGATCACTGCTTCATATATAGTAATAGAAATAATAGAAACATAATGTTATCATAATCGTATCAAAGTTCAATGGTACATGACATTGAAAAATACAATACACATATAGAATAATTGACACTATAACTGACAATAACATAATTGACAATATGTTAACAAACATATTAACAATACACACCATCCATAATAACTGATAGTGCATATGAGACACAGTCACTATTTCTGTAATAGCTTAACAATGTTACAATGCTTATGATACAATTGACTTGTATGCTCGCCCCGGGTAATGTCCCGGGCGTGTTCCATGTAATGTGACACGCACACACTCACACACACACACACACACACACACACACACACACACACACACACACACCTCGTATGTCTCGTATGGCACGCATACGATTAGCTTGTTGCCACCGGAAGGGGGCATAATTTGTGGATGGGTCGGCGTAAGATACCTAGCGCGGTGCGTACTTCTGCGACGCGTACTAAGGAATCTTGACCCGGAAAAACATTGGTAATTACCCCACGCTTCCATTCTAGAGGGGGGGAATTGTCATCCAAAATAAGGACAAGTTGTCCGAGCTTCAAATTTTTAAATGGGGTGCGCCATTTATTGCGCTGCTGCAGCTGGTGCAGATAATCCCTAGACACACACACACACACACACATGGACACACACCCACACACACACACACACACACACACATACACACACACATGTGAATAGAGCGATATATGCCTTGGTCGTGGACTTAGAGCGCTGCCCGCCATGGCGCAAAAACACCGGACCTGCGTAATCCACGGCCGACTGTGAGAATGGCCTTGACGGCGTGACCCTAGAAGAGGGTAATTGACCGAGTAATTGATTCGCGCCTTTAGCCCGGAAAAGAAAACAAGTGACACACTTATGTATCACTGAACGGATATAGGACTTATCGTGTATGATCCAATACTTAAGCCTAAGCGAAGCTTGAGTTGATTGCACTCCAGCGTGCAACAAACGGATGTGTTCGTATTCAATTATTAATCTCGTGAGATGAGAGTGCGGGTGTAAAATTATTTGGTGTTTAGTCTCGTAGCTAAGTGGGGAGAATTGCAAGCGTCCACCCACTCTTAAAATGCCTGATTTATCCAGGAATGGGTTGAGAGCAAGAATTTTACTACTGCGTGGAAGGCACCGGTGTGCCTCAAGTTCCCTAACCTCTACGTCGAAATGCAACTTCTGAGATTGCCGGACAAAAACCAAGAGCGTGTCAGACAATTCTTGAGCCGACAAAAAGGACGTGTCTCTATCAACCACCGCGAGCCTAGAATTGCGAAGAAATCGACGGCAGTATGCGAAGACGCGAATAAGCCTCGTAAGAGATGAATAGTTTTCAATGTAACTATGTGTTGAGGACGCGACAATTAGTGAGGTTTGAGCCTGCTTGCGACGTTCCTCTTCAATGTCGGGAAAGGTACAGGGAGTATTAATGTCGAACGCGCTGACCGGCCATGAGGCCGCATCACGAGCCAACCAGGAGGGACCATGCCACCATTGAACATGACAGTGCAGACTACGAGGGAGGCAACCGCGCGATAAAACGTCGGCAGGGTTGTCATTCGATACTACATGACGCCAAGTTCCCCTGCTGCTAACAAGACGCTGTATTTCTGCGACACGGTTAGCCACAAATACCTTCCAGCGGGAAGATTGCTGATGTATCCAGTACAACGCTATCATCGAATCCGAATAAAGATATAATCCGTCAAAATTGTAATCGACGGCATTTAAAACCTTGGACGTTAATTGAGCCAACAATAAACAAGCACAAAGTTCAAGTCTAGGAAGCGTTATCTGTTTCAGCGGAGCGACCCTAGATTTAGCACACAACAAGTTTGATGATATGGCGCCGTTCGAATAGACCGCCCGCACATAAATGCAACACGCGTAACCTTTAACCGAAGCGTCGGCGAATCCGTGCAGCTGCAATGAACTAACTGGGTAACTGTTCGAACTCTTAACCGACCTCGTAATCTCAAAATGGGTGTCAGAAACTAATTGGGCGTATAATTCCGACCATTGATCGGCTAGTGACCCGGACAAGGGTTCGTCCCAATCAGTGCCCGCCAACCACAACTGCTGCACAAAATGCTTGCAGCAAAATGTGATGGGAGCAATTAGACCTAGTGGATCATAGATCCCGGCAATGATTGACAACACGCTTCTCTTGTTGAGAACGGTTAAATTGTCATCACCCCTAACGGTGTACAAAAAGTTATCCCCCTGAACATTCCACTGTATGCCCAAGGTACGCACGTTCTGACCCTTGCTGAAGTCACGGGTTACTTGGGCGCGAAGAGTCATAATCTTATGGTGGTTAGAGAACCATTTGTGTAACGAAAAACCATACCTCCTCAACAACTTCTCGATCTCGCCTTTCATTTCAGCTAAGCTGTTCGGATCATCCGAACCCGTTATGAGATCGTCTACGTAAAAGTCATTTGCTATGGCCTTAGCAGCGGTAGGGTAGTCGGCTTTATTTTCATATGCTATTTGAGCCAGACAGCGCGTAGCAAGGAAGGAGGCACTAGCAGTGCCATATGTAACCGTCCTTAACGCGTAATGTCGCAATTCCTTATGCGGTGCATCACGCCAAACAATGCGTTGCAAGTTTGAATCCTTAGGATTAACAATGATCTGGCGATACATCTTTTCAATGTCCGCAATAAGTACGTATCGGTGGGTGCGGAACCGAACCATTATCGAAAACAGATCCTGCTGGATCGTAGGACCGACCATTAAAGTGTCGTTAAGGGACAAATTATTGGTGGTTTTAGCGGATGCGTCAAATACCACGCGCAATTTAGTGGTTAAGCTAGAGTCTTTGAAGACTGCGTGATGGGGCAGATAAAAGATCTCTGACCTGTCAAGCGACAGATCGTATTCATTAAGCGGCGACATGTGGCCAAGTCTTAAGTAGTCATTCATGAACTCACTATAATCCTTATAAAGGGTAGGGTTCTGCTTGAATTTGAATTCTAACGATTGGAATCTGCGTATTGCTCCGCGGAGAGAATCTCCCAAATACGATTTATCAGATCTGCGGGGCAGGGCTACCACGAATCTCCCGTCGCGATTGCGGCTAGTGTTTTCCACGAAATGCCTTTCACACGGTGAGTCCTCAGATCGGGCTTCGCGACTAGAGATCTCCTCCAACTTCCAAAATTCCTTTAGTTGCGAGGAAACCTGATTATCATCCTTACAGACCATAAATGAAGAAACCGTTTTAGTCACATCGACGTTGAATGGTAAGTCACCGGCCAAAATAAATCCTAACTTGGTTTCCTGAATTATAGGAAAGTGTGGTCCGCGCGTATATTTCACAGGTTCAATTAATTGTAGAAAATATTGAGCGCCGATTAATATATCGACTTGCGATGAGCAATGTAGGTGAGGATCCGCCAGGAATATGCGCTTGGGTAAATTTAAAGAGGTAAGATTGAAGGACTCCGCCGGTAAATTATTAGTTATACTGGGTAATACGGCACAATGTACGTTTAACGTGAAGGGTTTATAGCGTGAATGTAGCCTTACGTTAGTACTGAAGTCAGCCTGGGAAAGCGAGTTGTTTATACCCGTGATGGGCAATTGCGATTTAACTAATTGGAGGCCCAACCTGCGGGCGAAATCCATTGTGCAAAAGTTCGCTTGAGAACCGGAATCCAGTAATATCCTAACGGGAAATTTTTTGCCGACCTTATTGTATGTCATACAGACGGCGGTAGATAACAATACCGATTTATTGGTCTGTGATTTCAGTGAGCACTGGTTGTTAACAGAAGTTACGTCCCTGTTGGGGACATGAATCATGGTGTGGTGACGCCTAGAAAATTTTTTACATGCGAATTTGGAGGGACATTTTGAACCCTCGTGTCCCGAACGGAGACAGTTTAAGCAAAGTTTGTTTTTTAGTAACGCATTTTTTCTATCAGGGATAGACAGCGATATAAATTGTGGGCAATCGCTAAGTCTATGTCCACCGTTACATAGCCTGCATAAATTATTTCTAATATGTGAGTGGAATGCGCCCTTTGGAGCGCTTATCTGTTTAACTGCTTTGCGATAAGGAGACTTATCGCTTTTGTTCAACCTGCTCGTTGGGGTAGTCACGCTATCGATATTTTGCAGTAGTTTCCTACGTGAATTTAAAAAATTTATAAAACTATTAAAATCAGGGAGTTTATGCTCCGATAAACTCTCTTTCCACAAACGTAAAGTGTAACTGTCAAGTTTTTTGGCTAGATAATTTACGACAATAATTTCAAACGTGTTGACTGGCAGTTTGAGATTATTTAAAGCGTTTATATTTCCAGAGATTTGATCAATAAATTGCGATATGCTACCTTGGGATTCCTGCTGGACTAATGGTACGTCTAGTACATTCCACACGTGGTGAGCGGAGACAATCAGCTTACTATCATATCTATTCCTCAACAGATCGATAGCCACCGCGTAATTCTCATGTGTTATGGGCAATGATTTTATTACGTTAAGCGCCTCGCCATGTAATGACGAGTGCAAATAATGAAGCTTCTGTATATCTGTCAGGTCTGTTCTGACATGAATTAGTTCCATAAAAATATGGTAATAATGTTGCCATTCCACAATACTACCCTCGAACCGTGGTAATTTTATTGGTTCCAATTGAATGGGGGTTGTTTTAGGCTGTTTACCATCAGTATTAATTAGTGGTTTTTGGTTCAAGTGCTCAGATTGCTCCAACAAGTGTTGCAATTTACATTCTATAGCACAGAGATCGTCCTCCGTTTGCACTCTATCACTTGTTGACGCAACGTCTGCTTCCTCAGCCTCGATTTGTGACTGTATCTCGTCATATTTGGTGGATAATTCCATCAAATGACGCAGTTTTATTTTGAGCGCATGAGGATCGCTGTTTAACAAATCAAAATTATCCGCGAAGGTATTTATTCGGGATATTGAGGCCTTAATTGTACCTCGTTTTTTTATCAGAGCCCTTACATCGGCCATTATTACAGTTTGAGATAAAAAAGGGAAAGATATTTAGAAACAATTGAGCATCGAGCATGTGAACCACAAACTTAAATTTGAATGAGTTTAAATACGTTTGGTAGCTAGCGATCGTTGGTTTGAACATAAACTTACTCTCTCTAACTAATCAAACTCGTTGGCAGTTAAATTATTGAAATTATAAATCTAAATGATTACAAAGTATAGCTTTATCTTTAAAGTTCTGACTGATAATGAGCTGCCAACCATCTATTAATTTATATTGTGTAATAAGTTAATTGTTTATATAAATATGTCAAAAAATACACACTGGGTGAAATATTATTAAAAATAAATCAAATATAGGTAAAGTTTATAGTCACGTGGCCGTCGATCCATTCGTGATGAAGCTGGCTTCGATCCCGTTTGGAGCTGCTACACCTCCTGTCTCTGCCGGTCAGCCGTTGCCTCATGTTGTACCCTCCATCAATTAAAGCTGTGGAATCTCGAAAATGTTGTCCTGTTTCGTCCCGTCGTCTCTGGTCTACTGCTTGGCTGAATCTTGTCGAGATGACTGCGACGTGCTTCACGATAATGGTGTCGCTCAGGACGAAAATGATGCCCGTCTGTCGTGATTAACTTCAGATTGGTTTTTCCAGAAATGATGTACATAAATAAATGCTGTCGCCTGTGTACTCAGGTATGAGAAATCTTTGCCGTTGGGACCAAAAATGATGTAGTTTGTTTTGGCCTGAAAATATGAAATCCTGCCTGATTGGACCAAAAATGATGTCGTTTTTGGCCTGAAATGTGATATCCGGTCCGGTGGGACCAAAAATGTTGCGGTTTGGAAGCTCTTGAAGAATCGCGAGTTATTCCAAAGACGCTAATAAGGAAGGCTGGATTGTTTGTTAGAAAGAAGTGGACTGTATTTAAGATATTGAACATGCGTTTATTGAATAATTTGGTTTGTTAGTTACGATCGGCACGTGCGGATGCATTTTGAGGCGATAATGCCCGAAATCAACTTTGAATGAAATCGTGGTCCATGGTTGATGGACGCAGGTAGACGATTAAAGTTGAATGTTATAAATGTATGCTGAATAATAGCCAAAAGCCGCGGCTGTAAGAGAAGTGTTTAACGAGAGTTGCGCTCGGAATCGTGTTATAAACTGAACTAATGCTGGCTTGCAGTCGGCTAGGCTGGCCGGTTGCAAGGTTTGATAACGCGTGACGTCATCCGCGCGTGCCGTGCAATGTTAGTAGACTGCTTACAGCTGATAAAACAGTACAAAGTTTAAACAACCGGATAAAAATAAACTAATTAATACGTTTTAAACCTGTGAACAAAGACTTACCCCAATTATAAAAACACCATTACATTAAGGAATTTTTAATGAATATAGTGATGTAAAAGTATTGCAGAAATTCGTAATAATAAAGACGCCAGGTAATTTAATGTTAATTACTAGTGTAATTAAATAGTAATTAATAAGTGTGTTATATGTGAGTGATCGGGAAAAATTTACGCAAACGATGATATGGCTTGTGCTACGAGGATGTTTACGAAATCGCGAAAATGAACCAAAAAGTGATTTGTAATTAACAGGACACTTTGCACGAAGTGACAATATCTAACAGGTCGAAAACAGTCCTGGACTTGTCAGATTGCCGTCCAGTAAAAATACCACCGGCAATTTTGGGGCGGTCTCGGAGATCTTCACACAACGTCACGCTGCTGGTCTGCCGATCGATCAGGACATCTTTACCACACACACCAAGACTTATGGAGGAACTCTGGACCATCACAAACAACAACCCGTAGAGACAGAGAACAGCATCGACATAATCATCATCATCAAATTCTCAGGATTCAGGACACATACACACGCGCGCGCGCGCAGCGGTAACGTCGCCAATACGCAGGTGATGAATAAACAATTATATTTTTTTGTTTGTGAAAAGAACTCTCAAAAAGAAACTTATATATGAACAGTAAAGACTTAAAGTTTTAAATTTAAATAGTAGTTAAAGAAAATAATTTAATTTAACAAGAAAATTAAAAAATACACTGAAATAAAAAGGTTTACATAATTTGTTTAACATGTCTGTTTAGCTAGTAAGATTATATGTTTATTTATTTTATATGTCATGAACAGCGTAGAAGGTTACATTGTATTTGTGTAAACTTGTAAAAAAAATATTTTTATTTATCTAAGATTCGAATTTTTTAATATTTGCATATTTTCTATTAATATTAATAAATCATAGAATGATTATTTTGAAGCGGTTTTAATTAATTATTTCATGTCAACAACATCTCACTCCTCTTTGAAAATTATTTAATTATTGTGCAACTACGTATACTTGACGCAACGAGAATAAAAATATCCTACGACCTGGCCGGTGTAATATACTTCATAGTTGCGTTGAGTACATGGTTATGTATTTGTGTGAATTTTTAAAATACTGTAACGTTGCAATATATACATATATATATATATATATATATATATACTCTAGATGGAAATTACTATTACAAATATTGTTTAGAAAAAACGTCCGGAGACGCAAGTCTAGTTATATAAATACTTTGTTTTGTCTGTGCTGCTGGATGCGAGTTAAACGTGAACGTCAACAATGGTAAAGGATCAAGGTTTCCGAAGGTTGGAGGTGGAATTTTTCAAAAGATTTAAAGGATGTAATAAGTGGATGGAATAAGTAATGCAGCAACAATTAATTTTAATCTTGAAAGTGAATATTATTTCTGAGTAGATGTGAGTAGATCACCATGAGTAGATCGTAGAGCCACTAGAAGAGAAAGTGCAGAAGTATAAGTCGAATTGGGAAGAACATCTCACCAGAATGGATGATTTACATCACCAGTTTGAATTTATACCCCATACCAAGAATGTTGCGAAGTTATTAGCCTGAGAGACGTTATAGTGTGGGACGTCTGTTGAAGCAGATTAGGTCCACTGTACTAAGCCGAAAAAGAACAAGACGACGAATACAACTAAGTTAATTTGACTGTTAAACGTTTCAAAGAAATGATTTCTGTGTTATCAGAGACTGAATGTTTTAAGGAGTAGTGAATTTACTTTTATAATTATTATGTACAGCGGAAAATAATCATTTTAATAATTATAATACCATACAAGTTTGTATTATAAAGCCTATAATGATGATAATGATAATGATTTCATTTTACCGTGTCCCCAAACCAAATCAAATATCATGTAAGTCTTCTTGCAGTTTTAAGAATTGTGTAAATCTTCTTGTTTACATAATTAGATTCAGAAATACTTTTTAGCAGTAAACCTTAAATTATAGAAGTTCAGTTTACAATTCTTCTTAATGTATACCACTATTATAAAGAGGTAAGGTTTGTTTGTTTCATTGTCCCAGCTAAACTCAGAAACTACTAATCCGATTTAAAAAACATTTCATCATCGTGTTCATTGAAGTCTGAAGATGGCTTTAGATGTAAATTTGAATTGACTATTTTCAAGAACAGTCCAAGTCCAGTTTTAAAAGGGCCCATGTTTTGTAATTTCTTTGTTAATTTGCATGTAGTGAAATTTTTTACTAACGACAAACTTTTGTTCTATAGAAGATACCTAAATGATGTCCGCGAGTAAAATTTAGAAAAGATTCCATATTTTATTTTGGCTTTTGTTTGAATGAAATTTTCATTTTGGTTTTAAAAATACTGGGGGTTTATGTAAAACATTTGATACGCATACAGTAGTGTTACTGACATTTCTAATTTTATTAATTTTTAATAAACGTGTTCAGTAGTGTTAGTGACGTCTCTAATTTTCTTAATTATTATTTATTTTCAAACAGCAATTCTTATTGCTGTAGCTACTGCAGTATTTGTTTTTCACGCTGCTATTCTCCAGACACTTTAAAATCTCTACACGATGATTATTTAAATCTTGTTTATTCTATCCTAGGTCTCCATGTTATTTCTTTCCCTGTACATCTTTAATTCTCCGTTTTGTCTTCAAAATTTATTCATTAATTGCACTGTTCGTTTCACATTCGTTAACCGTTAATTTTTATACGGTTAATAGCAGTTTTTTCTTATAATAATAGTATAGATAGTAGTGGATTTTCTATAAAACTTGCTGCGATTGGCACAGCGAAGCCGAATTAGATATTTCATGTGACACACAAAAATAAGTCATTCATACAATGAACTTACTTTTACGTATTTGTTTTTACAAGAATATAATAACCGTATAAACAACCGTGTTTGTGTGCGTGTGTGTGTGTGTGTGTGTGTGTGTATGTGTAAGCCTATGGTGTTAATAAATTTTAAAATTTGCATTCAATGAGATTATGCCATAATAAGTCGAAAAACTTGTGTCCACTGATCTGTAAGTAATCTCGGCCTGCTAAGTCAAATTGGTGAAATCTGTTTCACATATTATAGACAAAATATAGCTTACTATGTGAAAACGTGTAGAGGAAGAATATACTGTTACTTATAACTGTCCTTTTTCAGGTCATACTCGACAGCGTATACCAAATTGCAAACGCAACTGCTCCGCAAGAAGGGTATGCCTGTCGCTGTGAGAAAGGGTCCGTACAGATCTCCCGCTGACAGTGCATGCTGTGGCCACTAGAACACTAGCTTATTAAAAGAAAAAAACATATTTCTTCTAATTTAGAAGTCATCAGCCTTTCATTTACTTGCAGCTTTACTGAAAAATAACAGTTTGTATACGTTTGCCTCGTTAACTTGGTAATTAACAAACCCCTAAATTAAATTCTATACCAACACTTGGTGCCTTTTAAAATTGTAAGTAATGAATGAAACATATTCCTTTATTTAAAACATATTCCTTTAAACGAAACATATTTCCTTTATCTCAAAAAATTTAGGTCATTTTACACAGAAGGCGTTACCTAATTTTTGATGGGTACTGTGTAACAAATAACAGCCTAAGAATAACTATAGCTATTGATCTAAAATTATTAACAATGATCATGGAAAAAATTATATAGATTGTAATAAAATAAATAAGATTGATTTGTGTTGATGATATAAGAGATTATGGAGTATGTGACTCCGATGTAATCAAGTCCAATGTAATATGTTGTATTGTAATGTGTTTAATTGGTGTGTAATTGGTGTGGCTCTCGACGTCTTACTGGCCTGAAACACTTCCTTAAGTTTCCCAGCTGGTCGAGTCTCAATGGTAGCAAGACCGGTCGAGTAGCGTAAAGTTGATGAAGGAATATATATATTCGGCTTCGCCGAAAGTTTCAAAACAAAAAAATATTGTTTTGAAGGAAAATTAAAAAAAAATTATGTTTATAAAAAAAAATAATTTAAAAAAAAAATTTTAATTTTATTAATTAATTAATTAGGATCAATTAATTAATATAGGGCTGTGAAGTTTTAAACAGTGTAATGCTCTTCTGAAAATTTTTATTAAAGTTTTAGTATAATTTAAATAATCTATCACCACTCATAAGACTGTCTGTAAACCAATCGATACTTGTTTACCTTTTTATTTTTTAGGTTATCTTCACTTACGGGGGGTAAAGTCCTTGTAGATTATCAATTAGAATTATATTATTGGTAATTAATATTATTGAAGAAATAAAGAACTATTAAGTATTGAAAAGTATTAATGTTTTATTAAGTAACAGCAATATTGACTCTTATCGATTAGTATCGATTCTCAGGATATCGAAAAAAGTTACAAGTATATGTTATAAAAATTATATAGGGTTCTTTAAACAGCCAGTTATTACCAAAGTCAGAGAAATCGGGCTAATATTTAAAAAGTATAACGTTACAATCAAATTAATAGTTATTAATAAACACAGACATTGAATAATAAATTGTAAATATAATAATTGTTTTCACCAAACAGCTGTGCTGAACCAAGAAGAGGCACTGGAATTGTCAAAGCAAATGGCCGCCGTCAAGTCGATGAAAATGTTGCTCGTTGCTGCTGCATTCCAAATAATGTATTTTGACGCAATATTTCTGTTCTCGTGTCCGCAAATCTCTTGTTATATGTTGTGTAGTGACTGGTGTAGTGATTCTGGGTTGTATTTAGTGTATCTGTATAATTATTAGTTCAAACACTTTCTCCGATTCCGTCACTAATTTGGTTTAATGTATTATACAGTTTTCTAGTGTTTTATGGTGTTTTTCGGAGTAGATTTATATTGTTCTGTGTTATGGAGTGTTACTTGATCGTTTCTGTTATAATATGATAGTTTCAGAAGTATTTTACAAGTCACTCGCGATTTCACAATAACTCACTATACACTCGCTTGTATGACGATTATAGGTTAGGTTATCCACGTTATTAAACGTATGTCATGTTAACCGTTCAACTACCAATAATTAACTAACTGTTTCCTTCAGTTTCAATTAAACTCTTAGCCCATATAATATTATCCTTAACATTGTTCAAATATTTTTCACATCCTGTATGCACTTTTACATTTTCACTATATGAATGCCTATACTTTGGTTATTTGTCAATTTTATTCACTAGATTCGATTTAAATTAATCTTTCAGTTCATTCTGGTTATTTTCAGATTAAACAATGCCATTTTATAGTGTTTTCTGTCCAAAAAATAGTAATTTCACTTTCAGTTTGGTATACTGTGAAGAGTCAAAACATCAAAATTTACTTCCTGTCATTATATAAATTCAGCCATTTTATCAGTTATATTTAATATTAATAATCCTATATTGTATCAAAAGGTTCATATTCCCTTATTTTCTGGTAATTAATTGAATTAGTTGTATTCTGAAACATTATTCTGAAATATATGACTCCCATGTCTAAATTTCTGAGTTTAGTCATTTTATTTTTATTTATAATTCTGAATATAATTTATTAAAATCTCTCTAAATGGTATGTGCAATTATATGGCATGATCTCAAGTTTATTTTGTCTAAACCCCTTTTTTTTATTTGCTTTTAAATGAGTAATTTCTCTGTTTTGATGAAGTTTGGTTTCCATTCTTTTGGCCTATGATTTTTTAACAATTTTTCTTACAAAATAATTTACAAACAATATATGATGTGTGATACCCTCTCTGACTTTTACAAATAGTATTATAAATTAAACATGTTTTTAAATTACACAAAAACAATTAGTATTGGTTACAATACAAACAATAGTTAAAACAAATAAAGAATTTTTTTTTTTTTTTTAAATAAATGGTTGTCTTCAAGTCAGACATTTTGCAACACAATCCTTATTTCTAAACATGGAAATATGGCTTACAAAAAAGGTTTTTTACTAACTAACATTTTAATTACTCTCTACTATTTACAAGTGGTAACTATTTTTATAGTTCTGATGTTAGTTGTTTCAGACCCAAACAAATGGCCTTATATCTAATACATTTTTAAACATTCTTGTACTATATACATAAAAAACCTTATATTTATATTCTTATTTCTAACTATTATTATAAGTAGGATTCTACAGTTTTTATACCGTCTTTTACATTGTCTTTGGGGAATTGTACTCTGTCATTAACAAATAAATAGTATTAATTGTTCAAAAGGTATTATGAACTCTGTTTTTCTTTTTTCATGTAAAACAAAATGTTATTTTAAACAGATTCATGTCTTATGAACAACATATTGTCACCGTACACATTTTAAGTAATTGAAAAATGCATATTTCATTGCATCCAATGTTTGTGATTGCCAAGAATGAAACACAAGGTTCATTTTTTATAATACCCAAAACTATCACTGGTTCACTTTGCACTTATATATTATGTTAATGCTAAATGGTCGTATAGTCTTATTAACATAATAAATTGGTTAGCGTTTTTTCAATGGAGATTTGTTCCATGGGTACTATATTATTGTTTCATCTTAGGTCACAGGAAACTTTTACTTTATACACTCCTCTCTCTTAAATTTATATACATGTGGTTTTTATTTCGTTATACTTTTATTTTTAGATATTTATTTTGGGGATATAGGGATTTGGGTGTCTTTTATAAAAGCATGACGTCTTCTTCAGGATGCTGCCCTCTTCTTCTTTCTTCAGTCTTCTTTTCTCCTGCCTTCTGGGACTGGTATCTTCTCCATCTGCTTCTTGTTGCCATCAGGTTTCTTGGGATCTTCTCCATCTTCTTCTTTATTACAGAAATACACCACCTGTATTGGTTGATCTTGGCTTATTTTAGGGTTTCTATTCTATTTATTCTCCCTCGTTGTGGGTTTGGTCATATTGTGTACTGCTTTGTTATTTACTATTTTACCTTCCTGGGTTATACCTTGAAAACCTTTGGTTATGAGACTGGTTTTGGATGACTCATCACTAGTAACTCCTTTTACTTTAACTTGTATTTTCTTTATAATAATGATTTCTTTCCACAGTTGCTATGAATTAATCTTTTTATATTAAACTTAGTGCTTTCTTCCAAATTTAAATATTATAACTTCATTATTCTAATGATCAATTGCCATTCAATATTATGCATACATCTGTCACGCTACAGATTGCTCTCCTCCAGAAGTAATTATTTCAGACATTTTTATGGATGAAATAATTTCTTATGATAATTTCATCATTTCTTATAATTCATTTTCTTCTCCATTTTTATATCGACTTTTTTATATTAGAGTTTTATTAATTTTATATATATAATTATTTGTTTTACTACTGATCCTTTTCGGATAGTTAGTGTCTTCTGAGGTATATTATAATTGTAATACATTTTCTTTTTATATCAACTTCGTGTTGTATCCTTGGGATATTAATTCCCTAACATTCCCTATCACGTGGGCTGGGGCAGATCAGAGGGGCACTGTACGCTACTTCTCTGCTGGCCATACACCACTTCTATAAATTGAGTACAGGGGCATATCCATCCCTGCTCAAAAAACATAATGCTGCTGGAATTATCTTCAGTCAGTCATCGAATAAATAAATAAAAAGTAGTCTCATTTTCGACTAATAAAAATATCTTTGGATTCTCCACTTCGTAGTCTCTCAGATTATCTCACATTTTCTATCTTAATAAATCTTCATAATCATTATTATACTCATTACATATATATTTTTCCAAAACTCTTAACTTGTCTGATATATTTAATTTAATTATGGTTGAAAACCTTTCTTTTAATAATTCTGGTTACTGTTTATAGTGTAACTCTCTTTCTTCTTCATCTGAATTCTCTTTATACTTTCTTCTGGTTATTCATAGTATTAGCATGGTCTCTATATATAGTCTTTCTTATTCATTATTTGAATGGTCTTATTATATTATATTTAATTTTTTAACATTGTATCTTTACATTAGATATACAGGTTGTTATATTGATCATTTTATTTAAACATTTTGGTTGTTTCCTTTCTCTTAGAAAGTTTTTAATCCACCTTCCCATTCATTAACATTAATTCATTTATATCATATTTCATGTGGTATTTCTTCTCTTTGCATTTCATATAGGTCTTATTATTATCATTGGTTCAAAATCATCTTCTCCATCTGTTTGGTATGAGTTGTTCTTCTTTGCTCTTAATTAACTGTTTTCATTATCGTTTCATAGGTAATTAGTCTCTTTGCTTCCAAATTTTTTCCTTCTCTGGCACATTACACTCTTTTTTGTTAGTCTTCTCTACTCCTTCAAATGCTATTGTGAATGTCTAGCATTTATTCTGGATTAACGTTAACTCTCTTTTCTGAATTAATCACTTTATTTTCTTCTCAATTCAATCATAATTGACACATAATTATTTTTTGGAACTTGGTTAGTTTTAATGTAAAATTCAAACTATTCCTTTTATTTAATTGAAAAATATTTCTCATAAATCCTTGTAATATGTTGATCTTATCTTGTTTCAAAGTACTGACGTTCTATCAACATTCAAATTCTGTTTAATTCATTTATTCCCAGAATTGTTTCATTCAGAATTGTTTATAGTATTGTGATTTTACCATTATTTCTGAATGTTTTGGTATTTCTCCAAATTCAAATTCTTCTTAATTATTTACCATAAAGTTTTCTCATAAACTTAGTTATAGTAAGTTGGTCTTACTTCATTTTTAAATTTTTTGTATATTAACTTCAAAATTCCTTTCTTCTTAATTCTTCAAAAATGTTTTTCTCTAAATATTAGGTTGTAAGGTGTACTTACATTATTTCCGAATTTTTAAAAATATAAATTCTAAATTCCTTCTTCTTATAATTCTCCAGAATGTTCTTCTCAAAATATTAGGTTGTAAGATGTACTTACATTATTTTTGAATTTCTAAAATTAAATTAAAAATTCTTTTTCTTTTAATTCTCCAAAATGTTCTTTTCAAAATATTAGGTTGTGAGATGTACTTACAATATTTTAAGATTTTTTTAAATAAAAATTCTAAATTCCTTCTAAAACTCACAACTCATTCTTCATAATATTTCTTCATAGAAGCTTGATTGTACACTCCTTTGATTTTTCCTGAAACGATTTCCTTCAACTCATATGTATTGTTCTGTTTATCATTTACCACAACATATGGGGTTATATTGTACTCTACACTGGCCCATATTATTTATATTTTAATAAGTTGATCTTCACTTTTTCTTTTCTCATAAATTTTTTTTATATACCCAGGAAGATGGACGATTTTCTTTATGTCGTTCCATTGCTCATATTCTTATTGGTCATGTTCATTTTCTTACATAGTCTTCACTCATAAAACCCAGTTTTGTTTCTATGTTTATTCTTCGTATCATTTCCTTTCAATGATATTTATTTCGTCTCCTTCAACGTTGTTTTTCGCCGTAGTCGGTTATCATGATCCGTCCCTTTTCTTGATGTCGTGTGGTATTTGTGTCAACCAGGGTCCATCATCTCAGTTGCTCTTATAAAATTTACCCTAGGGCGCGACACTCGGTTATTATTACTGTTATTATTGTTATTACTAAATTTATCATGATAGTAATTTCGGTTAGGTTGGTAAGGTCTGTTACCATTATTGTTGGGATATGGATTTCTCTGACTGTATGGGACATTATTATGTTGGTAAAAATTGTTTCTATTATTTGGGTAAGGGTTATTATTCCTCACTCCGTTAAAATTACCGTTAAACTGGTTATTACGCGGCTGGTTGTTAGGGCTGTCGTAATTACTGGGCTGGCTCCCTCTATCATCATATTGTATACACCAATACTTTTCTGGTCCATGTTTTGTGTTACCTGACAAATATCTGTGAGGATCTTCATCTGGGTTATCACTTATTATTTGTTTATCAGAAACACCATAAGCTGGTTTACCATCACATATCCACTCTGAAGGAATATATTTTAGTCTAACCGTACCCTGGAACTGTCCTAGATGGCACGTTAATGGAATACATTCTGGTGATTCATCTGTGTCATCATTACAGTCTGGTACGATATCACATTTCCATCTTTCTGTAATACACTGTCCAGTCCTGCGCTGAAACTGATCTGGACCACATGTTGTATTCTGTTTACCTCTGGTCCTTTCCCATTGGTACACTACTGTCTTGTGGTAAATTATTTTGGAAATTACTTCGATTCTCCTCCTATAATTCCTGGAATTCATGATGTCTTTGTCATAGGTAATTGGGATGTTATTGCCATCAATTAACCCATGTTTCATCATCTCCAACTCTTCCTTCGTTTTTATTACATTTCTTGGATACATTTTCCTTTTCCTTGGTTTAATATCTTCCTGGTTTCGGTTAGTTTCAATTTCAGGTACTACCATTACTTGTTCCCGTTTTATATCATTTGGTATTTCTTCTAACTCTCTTTTGTTATCTCTTATTAATTCTTCCTCCCACAGTTTATTATTCTTGATGATAATTTCCACCCTTTTATTGTTATTCTCTATCATCTGTTTTAGAGTACTTGTTCTTACTTCTCTCCACTTTTTCGTGACCTCCTTTAGTGCTTCAGTCTTTCGTTTTATTTTTTCCTGTAGCTCTTCCCTTCTTTGTTGTCTTCTTAGTTTTGACTCCTCTTTCTTAATCTGTTTACGCTCCCTTCTTATTTCTTTTCTCCATCGTTTCATTTGTCCATTCAATGATGCCGCGATTATTTGTACCCTTTTCTCGTTTGGTATTTCTTCTTTTTCTGGTTTGTTTTCATTTTTTATTTCTTCGGTCTTCTCTTTTCTCAATTCTTCGCTTTTTAATCCGTCCTCTCTCCTTTCTTCGGCCCAATCATCCAGTTTCTTATGCATACTCCTGGTTCCCTCTCTTATCTCTTCCATATTTTCCATAATTGTCCTAAACATTTCCATTATTTTCTCCATCTTTACGTCTTCTATTGTTTTGGGTTTCTCCTGGATATTAACCTCTTCTGTCTGTGTGGGTATCTCCGGTTGTTCAGTTTGTTTGGACAACACCGATGGTAATACCTCTTCCGCCTCTACTGGCGTCGCCTCCTTGTTGTCCATGTCAACTTCTATTTCTTTCTCGGCCTCCGCCGCCCGTTTCTTAGATGTTGCACATCGTTGCATTTTCCCTCGAAATTCTCTGCCTTTGTAGCTGTTGCCTAGCTCCAACTAGTGATTGGGCAGAATGTATTGGCCTTCCAATCGCTAATTAAAGCCCCTAAAGTTGTGCGCCAATTTGTAATAAAATAAATAAGATTGATTTGTGTTGATGATATAAGAGATTATGGAGTATGTGACTCCGATGTAATCAAGTCCAATGTAATATGTTGTATTGTAATGTGTTTAATTGGTGTGTAATTGGTGTGGCTCTCGACGTCTTACTGGCCTGAAACACTTCCTTAAGTTTCCCAGCTGGTCGAGTCTCAATGGTAGCAAGACCGGTCGAGTAGCGTAAAGTTGATGAAGGAATATATATATTCGGCTTCGCCGAAAGTTTCAAAACAAAAAAATATTGTTTTGAAGGAAAATTAAAAAAAAAATTATGTTTATAAAAAAAAATAATTTAAAAAAAAATTTTAATTTTATTAATTAATTAATTAGGATCAATTAATTAATATAGGGCTGTGAAGTTTTAAACAGTGTAATGCTCTTCTGAAAATTTTTATTAAAGTTTTAGTATAATTTAAATAATCTATCACCACTCATAAGACTGTCTGTAAACCAATCGATACTTGTTTACCTTTTTATTTTTTAGGTTATCTTCACTTACGGGGGGTAAAGTCCTTGTAGATTATCAATTAGAATTATATTATTGGTAATTAATATTATTGAAGAAATAAAGAACTATTAAGTATTGAAAAGTATTAATGTTTTATTAAGTAACAGCAATATTGACTCTTATCGATTAGTATCGATTCTCAGGATATCGAAAAAAGTTACAAGTATATGTTATAAAAATTATATAGGGTTCTTTAAACAGCCAGTTATTACCAAAGTCAGAGAAATCGGGCTAATATTTAAAAAGTATAACGTTACAATCAAATTAATAGTTATTAATAAACACAGACATTGAATAATAAATTGTAAATATAATAATTGTTTTCACCAAACAGCTGTGCTGAACCAAGAAGAGGCACTGGAATTGTCAAAGCAAATGGCCGCCGTCAAGTCGATGAAAATGTTGCTCGTTGCTGCTGCATTCCAAATAATGTATTTTGACGCAATATTTCTGTTCTCGTGTCCGCAAATCTCTTGTTATATGTTGTGTAGTGACTGGTGTAGTGATTCTGGGTTGTATTTAGTGTATCTGTATAATTATTAGTTCAAACACTTTCTCCGATTCCGTCACTAATTTGGTTTAATGTATTATACAGTTTTCTAGTGTTTTATGGTGTTTTTCGGAGTAGATTTATATTGTTCTGTGTTATGGAGTGTTACTTGATCGTTTCTGTTATAATATGATAGTTTCAGAAGTATTTTACAAGTCACTCGCGATTTCACAATAACTCACTATACACTCGCTTGTATGACGATTATAGGTTAGGTTATCCACGTTATTAAACGTATGTCATGTTAACCGTTCAACTACCAATAATTAACTAACTGTTTCCTTCAGTTTCAATTAAACTCTTAGCCCATATAATATTATCCTTAACATTGTTCAAATATTTTTCACATCCTGTATGCACTTTTACATTTTCACTATATGAATGCCTATACTTTGGTTATTGTCAATTTTATTCACTAGATTCGATTTAAATTAATCTTTCAGTTCATTCTGGTTATTTTCAGATTAAATAATGCCATTTTATAGTGTTTTCTGTCCAAAAAATAGTAATTTCACTTTCAGTTTGGTATACTGTGAAGAGTCAAAACATCAAAATTTACTTCCTGTCATTATATAAATTCAGCCATTTTATCAGTTATATTTAATATTAATAATCCTATATTGTATCAAAAGGTTCATATTCCCTTATTTTCTGGTAATTAATTGAATTAGTTGTATTCTGAAACATTATTCTGAAATATATGACTCCCATGTCTAAATTTCTGAGTTTAGTCATTTTATTTTTATTTATAATTCTGAATATAATTTATTAAAATCTCTCTAAATGGTATGTGCAATTATATGGCATGATCTCAAGTTTATTTTGTCTAAACCCCTTTTTTTTTATTTGCTTTTAAATGAGTAATTTCTCTGTTTTGATGAAGTTTGGTTTCCATTCTTTTGGCCTATGATTTTTTAACAATTTTTCTTACAAAATAATTTACAAACAATATATGATGTGTGATACCCTCTCTGACTTTTACAAATAGTATTATAAATTAAACATGTTTTTAAATTACACAAAAACAATTAGTATTGGTTACAATACAAACAATAGTTAAAACAAATAAAGAATTTTTTTTTTTTTTTTAAATAAATGGTTGTCTTCAAGTCAGACATTTTGCAACACAATCCTTATTTCTAAACATGGAAATATGGCTTACAAAAAAGGTTTTTTACTAACTAACATTTTAATTACTCTCTACTATTTACAAGTGGTAACTATTTTTATAGTTCTGATGTTAGTTGTTTCAGACCCAAACAAATGGCCTTATATCTAATACATTTTTAAACATTCTTGTACTATATACATAAAAAACCTTATATTTATATTCTTATTTCTAACTATTATTATAAGTAGGATTCTACAGTTTTTATACCGTCTTTTACATTGTCTTTGGGGAATTGTACCCTGTCATTAACAAATAAATAGTATTAATTGTGCAAAAGGTATTATGAACTCTGTTTTTATTTTTTCATGTAAAACAAAATGTTATTTTAAACAGATTCATGTCTTATGAACAACATATTGTCACCGTACACATTTTAAGTCATTGAAAAATGCATATTTCATTGCATCCAATGTTTGTGATTGCCAAGAATGAAACACAAGGTTCATTTTTTATAATACCCAAAACTATCACTGGTTCACTTTGCACTTATATATTATGTTAATGCTAAATGGTCGTATAGTCTTATTAACATAATAAATTGGTTAGCGTTTTTTCAATGGAGATTTGTTCCATGGGTACTATATTATTGTTTCATCTTAGTTCACAGGAAACTTTTACTTTATACACTCCTCTCTCTTAAATTTATATACATGTGGTTTTTATTTCGTTATACTTTTATTTTTAGATATTTATTTTGGGGATATAGGGATTTGGGTGTCTTTTATAAAAGCATGACGTCTTCTTCAGGATGCTGCCCTCTTCTTCTTTCTTCAGTCTTCTTTTCTCCTGCCTTCTGGGACTGGTATCTTCTCCATCTTCTTCTTGTTGCCATCAGGTTTCTTGGGATCTTCTCCATCTTCTTCTTTATTACAGAAATACACCACCTGTATTGGTTGATCTTGGCTTATTTTAGGGTTTCTATTCTATTTATTCTCCTTCGTTGTGGGTTTGGTCATATTGTGTACTGCTTTGTTATTTACTATTTTACCTTCCTGGGTTATACCTTGAAAACCTTTGGTTATGAGACTGGTTTTGGATGACTCATCACTAGTAACTCCTTTTACTTTAACTTGTATTTTCTTTATAATAATGATTTCTTTCCACAGTTGCTATGAATTAATCTTTTTATATTAAACTTAGTGCTTTCTTCCAAATTTAAATATTATAACTTCATTATTCTAATGATCAATTGCCATTCAATATTATGCATACATCTGTCACGCTACAAGATCTACATTTAAAATACGTCAAGGCGTATAGGCCTATATCTTCACCGGTTGTGTTGGGTTAAGTACTGCACGAGCATATAATAACCGTATACACACACGCATATATGTGTGTCCGTGTATGTGTGTGTGGATATATAGATATATGGTATTAATAATTTATTAAACTAGTCCCGATGGTATTATTTCATAATTAGTCGCAAACATTGTGTCTACTAATCTCGGCTTGCTGAAATTGTACAATATCGAATAGGTGAAATCGGAAATTTTGGTATGAGAAGAGTTACTCGTTACTAGAAACCAGACACACTTGAAATCATACGTTTATATGGTCAATTCCATCGAAAAAATGAATTGCAATGAGACATTATTACAGTTTACAGACAAGTTTAAAAGATGTCCAGGTACAATATATTAAACGATTTGCTAGTGTACTACTAATAAAATTTAACTATATATGGTAATAAACGTGATTTTAAAATAAATATTAATTGTTAATATCAAACTTCTAGAAGGCCAGCAGAATCATGTCCAGTTGAGCTCATTCTCCAAAGCATCCGATATTATTTACCAAAATGTACGCTTTGTTGAACAGATACTTACAGCCTACTCTAACTCTAAAGAAAGTCCATAGCTATCTCCCAATCGTTACGTCGACTCCTTGTTATCTAGATGTTATTTAGTACGATGGCATCTTGATAAAACATTCTCACATAAGTGTTGTATTGTGCCAAGAAACGTGCAATAAGTTGAATCCAACCATTTTTGCATACAAAGCTAGAAATATGCTCAAAATCTGATTAACATATTTATTTTTATTTTACAGCTCTCTGAAGTGACTTTTAAAAAGAATTTGTGGCAACATATAATGTGATGACTTCCTTCTTTTCTTCGTCTACTATTTGTTGTTGTCAAAAGTAAGTAACTGCGTTTCAATTTGGCAGTACCTCAAGTCTACAAAAATATTCAAGAGGACATTTATTTACCGAAAGGCAAGCTACAATAAGTGTAGAAAATTAAAAGTTTTCTGTTGAAATATAAGATAAGGAAAACAAATTAATAAAAATACATTATTACAAGTTTTGGTGTCAGAAACTAGAGGTTTCGTGAATTAAAGTACGATTATGTCATTTAGAAAGTGCGGTCGGATATTCAACAGCTGTTCAGGAATTTATACACACAGACTATATGAATATAGAATATACATTATGGCAGTGGCATTTTAATGATCATCACCCAGATACAACATAGCGTCAGTTAAGCGAACCTGAAATATCCAAATCATCAAACATCGATATTCTAAACACGATGTAATTACATAATGTTGTACGCGTGACGCATACAACCTATTTCCCGATTAATCGTTTAACGATTACCTTAATTAATTAATATATTATTAGTTCATATTAGGCAGCGGAGTTGAAGTTTATGAGGAGTAATCTGAGCGGTAACATACTTGACAGAAAAAAGAATGTGAATATAAGATGGAACTGAGGGTCGACTTATTGTTGGAACAGCTAAAGAGCAACGGAAGAAGGTGGTGTGAACATTTGTGAAGAATAGCGAGTGACATGATTCCAGTGGAATATAGATAGGTGGGGATGTAGGACTGCCGAGAGCGAAGTGGTTCAGGATGAGCCTTATACTTGAGGTTGATGACGGCGACGATGACGATGATGATGATGATGATGATGATGATGTGATGCGTTCATATTATGTAAACTAGACTATTTTTGATCATTTTTATGAAATTTATAGATAATTTTTGAGCCTTTAACATGTAATTAACAAACGATCGAATCAATTTGTGACATTAAAAAGGTTTAATGAAGAAAGCTGTGTTAGTGGTTATAATCACAAACAGAATTATCACTGTTGCACACCACTATTGAAAAATTATTCCGATTAGCGTTTTCAAGCTTCTCAGCTCATCGTCAGATAGGAATCGGAATTCCAATCTGACGATGAGCTGAGAAACTTGAAAGCGCTAATCGGAATAATTTTTCTATAGTGGTGTGCAACAGTGATAATTCTGTTTATTAAAAAGGTTCTCATCAATAGTATTGGAGGCTGAAATGAAATTATCAAAATGTTATAGGCCTATATGAATTTTTGTAACTTAATAAGATATGTGGCACATTTTATATTTAACCGAATATAATCAGTGCTATAGGAGTTTAGGTATAAAAAATAACAGTAATGTGATATCAAAATAAAAAAATAACTTAAAAACCTTAAATTTCTGGGTATTTATGGTGAATTCAGAAATGTAATTTTGTCGAACCAATATCATGACCGTAGTACATGAGAAAGCACGTGTTTCAAGAAAGACTGGCGGGCTTTAAGCGACTTAAAGCCAACTATGTGCTGCGTTGTTTAAAAGCTATGCACTTGAAATACAGTTATTAAAAAGTTACTGTATTCCCCACCTTACTGTATGAAGTCCACTCCATATTGTAGTATATTGTATTACAAATTTTTTGTGTACCTTATATCCAACTTTTCATATACCCTCGCTCCCAATTAACGTGGATAACCAACATTCTACTTTAATTATTTACGTTTAATTATGTTTATCTATATATTAATACGTGAAGAGAAAACTTTGTACCCCTTTTTAAGCATATTGCGCGCACAGAGGAGTATGAGATTTGGCATAGTTAAAGTTTATATGGAGAAGGAGTGCAGAAAGCTAATAATTATAAATCTACAAGTATCTCAACGGTATCAGTAAATCAGTAAAACGTAATTTATATAAATTAAAATTCTGCGTATATAACGGAAATACGTGGTAGAGTAAACTTCAAAGCGTGTGTTACGACTGACGTTTTACCTATAGTTTATAAAGTGTAAAGGAATCTAGTGACACTTGAATGCATCACAGTAATGGAAGACACATACTACGAGATGAGTATGTTCGTATTGCAGTGATTAACGATGTCCCTGTTTTCCATTCAATGTGTCTAAACATTGTTAGGACGCGCGCGCGTGTGTGTACGCAAGCACGCACTCATATGTGTTACAATAGAAGACACGTTCGCCGTTGCCACTAAATTTTCTCAACACTAATAAACGCTTTATCAGAAACACAAATACTTCTCCCAAATTTTGTATACATCCTGGTAATATTATCGTCTGTTTCGAAATTGAAACAAATACATTTTTAAAAATAAAGATAGACCTTTTAGTGCTAGAATATTTATCTGTAAATCTGTGCTCGTAATAAACGTTAAGAGTCCGTAAAAATCTGTAGAGGGGATTTATAAAATAATTATGTACTTTGGCGAAAGTAAGATTATATTCTGCAAATCTAGGACGAGAGAAGCGTAAACGTCTTTGTTACGCATGGTATTGACTATGAATACTTAAGGAGTTGGTGAAGCTCAACTTCAGAAGATGAACCTTAGGAGATGGATGCGACGACGAAATTGATGTAGAGAACGATTAATTGATCTAGAAAACAATAGTTGTCGTGGAGATATATATATATATATATATATATATATATACTTGTTGTGAGTTCGCGAAAAGCTGTAATTTTGAGTTGAAAGAAGCGACAATAGGAGACGTTTATGAAGAGAAAGCATAAATGTCAATTAAGTTAGGTGCAGAAAGAACATTGATCAGAAGCAGACGGATAGAAAATATGAAGTGGACTAGAGAGAGTACTACTCAGGATGTTACGAAGGCACACAATAAGATACCACGAGAAAAGAATTTTTGCGAGATTGATGTTGGCAAGTAACAGTATCCGATATTACTCTCTGATACGGTTTAATAAATATATTATTTTATCTAAACTCGATTTTGTGTTTTATTCTTCTTCTTCCGTCTTACGGTGTTTGTTCGACGGCTTCCTTCCGTTAGTTCTTTAGTAGGCCTATGCTCCTTTCACAAATCGGAAATTTGGTTATGGCTCTCTTCATTATTCTCCAATTTGTCAGCACATTGTTTTTTTTTCTACTTTAAAACCAAATATTGAGCCAGCTTTTATATGTCCCTTATTTTTTTCTTACATTTGGGTCATTCCTTAAACATTTACTTCCTGTTGTCTCAACACGTTACCTTTACATTTCCAAAAGACGTCCTGCATTGTGTTTTTGTTTGATACAAGGTAACTGGCCTGATAATCGATTTCAGTATGCTTACTTACTTTTTAATTTACTCTTAAATGTTTATTTTCCTGACGGTTTTCTTTAGATATCGTATAATTTTCTAGTTTATTTATTCGGACAAATACCTGCACCTGTTCCACAACGAGTATATTTATACCGAAATGTTGTATATTTAATAAAATGTTGTTAACTTTCTCAATTATATGATTATATACAACTGTGTTGCATCTTAAGCAATTTGTACACTGTCAGAACTATCTGTAATGAGATATAATCATGGTAAACTCATTATGTTAAATTTTGCAATGATGTTAAGTTGATAAATTGTGCGCTGTACGGCATCTGCACTCTTAGCAACAAAAACCGTGGCATCACATATAATGTTTACTTTCTCATCTCTCATAATGTAAAGTTTTTAATAGTAACTCTTTTATCATTTCTTTTGTTTTTATATTAAGCAATAATAATAAATGGGCTCAATGAGTTACCTTCTGTAATTCTTTGCTGCTTGGGTATTTCAATATTTAATATTCCTTGTTTCTTAGCAGTAATTTATTACCTGCTTAGATAAACATTTTCAATTACCATTACTATATGCAGAGGAACTTGTCGTTTTTACAAAATATGTGAAATATCTTAAAGCTGGATGCGATCAAATGCTTTCACAACGTCTACAAAGTAAATGAATACTGAACTCTACAATTCATTTCACTTCTGAAAACTTGTCTCGTAACAATAATTTATTCAAGAACTCCTCACTACTTGTCTTATGCAGAAGAACACCTACTCCTAAACCATGTTGTTTATCCTTTAGGCATATGTGTTACTAATTTAGTTAATTTATTCTTAACAATTTTTGCTATTACTTTCAAAGTGGTATTGTGCAGTTTTCACTGAATCAGTATGTGGATTTGTGTTAAACGTAATGTACGTTTTTCTTTTTAATCCTTTCATTTTTTCTTAAATTTATTTTCTATTTATGATTTAAAAATTTAACCTTTTTTGTTACTTAACTTGAAGGAGGGTCATCGTAGTTTCTTAACTTTATTTGGAATATGATCAATTTAAATTTATAGTTCGTAATATTGAACACATGTTGTTGTATCTGTATTTAAGCATAATAATAGAATTAGTTACCGTTGGATGTCAACAAAATAATATTTCTATTATTACGACGATCGCAAGGATCGCCGTTTTTAAGACTGGAGTAAATAACACAACGCCAGAAAGTTCGTTATTCACTAAAAATGTTAATCAACGAAAGCACATATATATAACAATTTTTGAGAGTTAGAATTGCTCAACAGACAATACCGCAAATAGTAACATAAGTTATCAGTTACACGTAACTACATTTGATACTGAAAAATAACACTTCATACAAAAACTGTGTCAAACAAGTCGTACGGAATCACAAGTCATAAAAAGTCTTTGTCGCTGCACTTGATATCTCACAACAACAACTGGCCGGCCGATTTCAAAGCACGTGTGTCGTAATACTTTACAAGATAGTCCTGGATGTAAAATACGGTTCTGACTGATTGACCAGGCTCTAGAAGACGTCAAAAAAGCCTACAGTCTTCAGAACGCGTCGTTAGCCGACCAGTAAATACCGCTGCCAGGCCTAGGACCCAGAGATCACGCCAGTTCCCTACGCAAGACTAATAAATTTGCTTTATGTTTAGTCAATACGAAATGTTCTGTTGCTAGCATTTAAGTAAATTATATACGTTTAAATGTTGAAAACATTTATAATTCATTCTTACTTCCAGCTTTACATTATTAAAAATTCATATTTATTTGTATTTCCTTTGCGTATTTTAAGCTATTTTTCACAATAAAACACCGTTACGTACTGAGTTACGCGATTAAGCATGGTCAGAGCTTGGAATGGATAAGAACATAATTAAAAATGGTATTTGTATGAACTGACAAATTTTGATATGTGGATTCCAATGTGTGTTTGTACGTGCTACTTTTGTTTTGGCTGAATAAATTTTTATTTTGTTTATTGCCTGGTTGATACAAGTCACAATAAAATATTGAAAACGTTTTAGGTACTGTAATTTATGAGATATTAAATATTCTTACTTAATACCGTTATAACAACGCAGAAAGTGAAATAAAGTTTTAAAGAATTGTTTCTGGTATGGCTTGTAATCTTTTGTCACCCATTTATAACAGTTGCAGTTGCGTTTAAATGGACTAGTTCCTACGTAGACCATTACGCCTGTTACAGTGCAAGTTGACTGGTACCGGAGTGACGACATTTGAATGCCTTATATTAACAACATATTATTAACTTACATTAAGTGAATATTACTTACGTCAACGAATGTTCAACTTATATTAACAATAAATTGATAATATGTTAGTGATTGTCAGTTAATGACCTGTAGTGATATCTTCAGTCAGCACTGACGTATCACAAAAATTGTGAACAGTAATTAGTGGATTGTTGCATCTACTAATTAATTGTAATAATTGGGTTAATTTAAGTTTATATAATCTGATTAATAAAATCAGCACTGTTTCTGATTCCATTTTATTTCATTGTCTACAATCGTTAAAACCACAAATAAACCACGTGATATTACAAGTAACTTACATAACGGTCACGTTACATGACATGGTAAAATGTTACACTATGGTACAGAAATCACATTTTCATAACATTTTCTAACAAAAACTAATAATGGTGGCTTCAGACAACTATAAACTCCAAACAATAATTATAAATGTTATTTATTTTATTACATTCACAAATATTTGTCTCTATGCTAATCTATTTATTAGATTACATTTAAAAGTAACTATGTGGAACTACATTTTCTAATTTGAAAGTTTGTATTTATCAGATTATTCAGTAGTTTATTTCTCTAAATTACTATAAACCTTTTTTAGTGATATTAACGACTGTATTTATTACTATTGGTATGCATGTCAGCTGATTTTATACATGAATGTTTTCGTACCTCAGGTTTGATGAGTGTACATTTTTGTATCATGTCAGGGATCCTGAAGCTTTAGTATCATTTCTGAAGTCGCATGCAAACATTACTGATATAAAATTCACACTAAAAAACTGGAAGATTCTGGTAAAAATCAGTAGTCAATACCAAAAAAAATAGCCTACTTTTAACCTTTGTCTTTATGCTGGATACTTTTACGACAACGTAAAATAAAATAAAACACTAAACAACAATCGTTAGAGATGAACTTAAAAGTGAGATAATTTTGTATACTGCGCCATTATGATATATATGAATTGTTTTAAAACGAGATATTAGTTTTGTTTGTTAGAGTGCTAAATTGTTGCTTAATTTTTTACTTCTGACAGGTACACTAAATTATTATATGCAAAATTAAAATGCACTAATAAAGTTTATGCTTCCTGTATTGTGAGTGACTTTTAATACTTGGAGATACAAAGCTGAGTTATAATTTTAAGTTGAGTTAAAACATTTTTTTTAATGTTCAATAATAACAGTACGCAGAGGAAAAAATGATTAAAATTAAATCAAAAAATATAATAAACCCAAAGAAAGGACAGAAGGCGCCAGAAGCAGAATTTCTTTTAACCACAGTGATATAACTTTAAAGATATACCATCCCTTTCCATCTGCGCTGCCGAATCTCGTGCCATGTAGCCTGAAGTCTGCAGAGGGAATACAAATAAATATGAATTTTCAGTAATGTAGGACTAACAGTGAATAAATGAAATGTAAATGAAAGTGAAAGAATTAAATATATATGTTTTTAATAATTAAACATCTTTGCATCGTACGTACGTAGGCCTACTTGAACATCGATACGATGAATTAAGGATTTTGGGACACTACGTTACTCTCTGTTTTGAATAATTTCTATAATAATGCTTTCCGACTTTTAAGTTCCCACACGGTAGTTCCACAAATGTGTCTCACTGTCAGGAGCGTGTGATTTCCATAGTCATATCTGTTACTGTCCATACAGATAGCTGCTGTTCTAGGTAACCATTACACTATTCTTGGCTTATTATTTACAGTTTAGTCCATGTTACTACCATCTCTTCAAGTAAAATAAGCTTCTCATTTAAAGTTTTACTCTAATTTTAGATTTATACAAACGCTTTTGAAATACAAAATTTTGTATTTAAATATGAACGGTAATTAAATTTAATGTTAAAAAAAGTTACTAGAATTTAATAGCTAACCGTACACAACTGTATCACACAAACGGATTATGTTGAAATATAACATCAGATCAATGTTCGATCAGCACAAGCCAAGTAGAGATAATTTTACCCTAATACGCGTAATTAACAGTAATAACATAACTGTATTAAAGATTGTACACTTTGACCGACAGTAATGACTTTATGCTACCAAGATACTACACACAACTAGTAATAAATATCTACTGTATATTATTATAATACTTATATAGTAATATACACGTTTCTGCAAAATGATGTAGATGCCAATTAACAGCAATTATTTTGAATTAAATTTCGTAACTTTTATCTTACATATACATTTATTTATTATTTTGTTGTTAGAATGTTTTAAGTAAACTTATACTGTGATTGTAGCTCGCACGCGCGCGCGCACACACACACATACACACATTTTGTACCGTACTGTTGTAAATACGGTTATATTCTGCGTTTTATCTTCCAGTACATATAAAAATTGGAAGTGGCAGGAGCAGGAGAGCCATGGCATGGTGTAACGCCATGGTGGTAGTGATGGTTCTGGTCGCGATGTTGCTTCCGGTATAGGGGCAAGGTGGAGGAATGGAGAGTGCAGTTCCTCAGGCTACACAACAGAGATAGCAGTGGAACACTGTCGGCCTCACGACTTTGATGGGTTGTCAGTCATCTTATACTCGAATTTGTCATTAATTTGAACTTAGCCTTGAGAAGGTTACCTTTGCCTTAGATGCTCGTTTTAGTTTCATTTTCGAAGCTGGTTCGTTTTTCTTCTGCTGCGGCGCCCACAGCAGCTGTACTAGGAGACAAAGGTCGGCCTGTTCGGTTGCAGGTCGAGAGCCTGCATTCAAATGCGGTGGTGTTTACGAGCTGCTGTTGGTAAACCAGGCAGACCCGGTCTTTGGCGGGGGGGGGGGCGTGGAATGAAGCTCAGAATAACAAGCTTGTTTCATTTGAAGTGTAGGTGGTACCATAGAAAAGACTGTAAATGATAAAAAGCAAGAATGTTATAACGGTAACCTAGCGTGGCAGCTATGTGTATGTTGTGAGTTGACAATAGAAAAGTGGATACTAAAGCGGGACACATTTTGTTATGTGTGTTTATATTTATGAATCTTTACGAATCTTTATGAATTTTTACCGTACGTGAGGTAGGTGGAAATCGTTACTAGGGTGGTGCAACAAAGGAGATAACGCAGTATACGCATGTGTGCAACCCGCTCACAAAGTGTGAAAAGCTCCTCAGAGTAGGTATCTTTGGTACATTTCACTTTCGCATATGACAGTTTAGCCTACGTGTAAGAATAAACTAGATGAATCTGAGAAAAAAGTAATATCGGGGTATAGAAGTGGTCTACTATCCATACTAGTAGTAAGTTCTGTATGCTCTTCGGTCTTTTGAACTAAAATTAGCCTGATAATACCAAGATAATAATATTTCATTCAAATTATGTAACTTTCAATTTTTTTGTTCTGATTTGTTCTGGAGAAAAAATTAAGCAGGCAGTCGGTCAGACAAGTGTTAATAACGATGACAGGAATGTGTTGCAGCTATAGATGATGATAGTCTCAATTGTTTACATAAGCATATAATGTGTATTTTTAATATTAGTAAAATTTAACATTACATTATCACGTTTTCCATTGAATCTGCAGTATTCTGAAATTCTATAACAGCTATGGGACAATGGGCAATAGTCAAACACAATAAAAAACAAACGGTACATTTGAATGTCCTCCAAGATAACGTGAAGCAGATCCTAACGTGTACAGAAATGTCTGAATACTAAAACGCAAAACGTATAGACGTAATAACAATTCGTTTAAATATTTAAACTTTTGATGTCGTTTTTTAATTACGACAGTAATCCCATGAATCATCTTAATCATCGTAATCGTTGCATTTCTCACCTTGATGTCTCCATTTTATACACTTCTCACAACACAATCTTTATTGCCTAGTGAAAATAAGTGAAGTCATTTTTTTCTGTAATTTTCAGTTGTCCTTAATTTTACATACTGGAACTGACTTTTGTCTACTTTGAAGAATTATTTGCATAGTTATTGTATTATAGTTACTAGTTATTAGTTAGACACACGTACACATGCACAGCCACAAGTAAGACTACCTCTTTTCAGATTATTACTTCCATATTCCTTAAGGAATGGAAGTATGGTGATGGCAAAATATCGGTATGGAGAACCATACATGACTTCCATATTCTAAGATTTATATTTAAAATCATTTTCAGCCAAACAGCCAGGGGAGGAATTTTAACAAAAAAATACTTCTTTGTTGCCAATAACGTAGTACACATATAAAAAAATGATCCCGTCCCCCTTCAACTATAATTTTGATTTATAGAAAATTACCCCCAGCCCGTTCAACTAGCCTCTTCATTTATAGATATTTCATCTACGTTTCTACAGTGGATTATTAAGATCTTATCAGGATACTTTATCAAAATTAAGTACTTTACTCATGTTACAACAAAAAATGTTTCAGGTAAACTGCCCTTTCCCCGTAACCGATCTTCACCAAAATCAACAGACATTGAGTTCTCTATAGCTCAGGCACATATGTAAAAAATTATTTGATTCTGTTTGAATTTACGGCAGTTATGGTTCGTCATATAAAAAATTACCCATGTTAAAACATAAAACATGAGATTTATAAAACATATCTAAGATTTATATTTAAAATCATTTTTGAAATAAAATATTTTCATAGAACCTACTAACGCTGGAGAAATCTGAGGAGCCAATCAGAGTTGGGCCTACCTGTCACTCTGCTGAATTTGGTGGAAAGCCCTGTCACTGTCGTCAAAGTATCAGCCTTGACAGGGTCCTCTCTGCAAAATGGGAGAGGCTTGAGATGGAGTGAGTGACATGGTCACCACCTCAATGAAGAACCCATTGTTTTATAAAAATATATTTAAATTTTGAAAACTGAAAATTCTTTTCTTGTTGTAAATATTTATATTTTATAATCAAAATGACTTTATTTTTGTTACCTGGCAACAAAATTATTTTATTTTCAACAATTACCATTGTTTCAAAAAGTTTAAATAAATTTTCAAGTACTTTACTCTTGTCGAAACGTAAAAGGTTGCAGGTAAACTACCCCTTCCCCTTAACCGATCTTCACCAAAATCTAAAGGCCTTGAGTCCCCTACAATTCACTGACGTATGCAAAAAATTATTTGATTCTGTTTGAATTTGCGGCTGTTATCGTTTGCCATAGAAAATACGCTTGATAAAAAACGTTGCAGGTAAACTACCCCTTCCCCTCAACCGATCTTCACCAAAAACAACAGGTTTTGAGTACTCTACAAATCAGGGCAGTATGCAGAAAATTATTTGATTCTGGTTGAATTTGCGGCTGTTATCGTTTGCCATAGAAAATACCCTTGTTAAAAAACGTTGTAGATAAACTACCCCTTTCCCTTAACCGATCTTCACCAAAAACAATAGGTCTTGAGAACTCTACAATTTAGGGCTGTATGCAAATAATCTTTTGATTCTGTTTGAATTTGCGGCTGTTATCGTTTGCCATAGGAAATACCCTTGTTAAAACATAAAACGTTACAGGTAAACTACCCCTTTCCCTTAACCGATCTTCACCAAAAACAATAGGACTTGAGAACTCTACAATTCAGGGCTGTATGCGAAACATTATTTGATTCTGTTTGAATTTGCGGCTGTTATCGTTTGCCATAGAAAAAAATCTACACACAGACACACAGACAGACACACAGACACACACACAGACACTTTTCGGAAAACGACTTTTTTTCATGTTTTGAGTGTAGTAGAATCAGAATCTGCAATAATCTCGAACACGATTTTTTTTGCCATCACCATACTTCCATTCCTTAAGGAATATGGAAGTAAAAAAATCGTGTTCGAGATTATTGCAGATTCTGATTGTACTACACTCAAAACATTTAAAAAAGTCGTTTTCCGAAAAGTGTCTGTGTGTGTGTCTGTCTGTCTATCTGTGTGTCTGGGTGTCTGTGTGTAGATTTTTTTTCTATGGCAAACGATAACTGCCGCAAATTCAAACAGAATCAAATAATTTTTTGCATACAGCCCTGATTTGTAGAGTACTCACGACTTATTGTTTTTGGTGAAGATCGGTTGAGGGAAAAGGGTAGTTTACCGGCAACGGTTTTTTTTATCAAGGGAAATTTTTTTTTGGCAAACGATAACAGCCGCACATTCAAACAGAATTAAATAATGTTTCTTATACGTCCCTGCATTGTAGAGTTCTCAAGACCTATTGTTTTTGGTGAAGATCGGTTAAGGGAAACGGGTAGTTTACCTGTAACGTTTTATGTTTTAACAAGGGTATTTCCTATGGCAAACGATAACAGCCGCAAATTCAAACAGAATCAAAAGATTATTTGCATACAGCCCTAAATTGTAGAGTTCTCAAGACCTATTGTTTTTGGTGAAGATCGGTTGAGGGAAAGGGGTAGTTTACCTGTAACGTTTTTTTAACAAGGGTATTTTCTATGGCAAACGATAACAGCCGCAAATTCAAACAGAATCACATAATGTTTTGCATACAGCCCTGATTTGTAGAGTACTCAAGACCTATTGTTTTTGGTGAAGATCGGTTAAGGGAAAGGGGTAGTTTACCTGTAACGTTTTATGTTTTAACAAGGGTATTTCCTATGGCAAACAATAACAGCCGCAAATTCAACCAGAATCAAAAGATTATTTGCATACAGCCCT
Organism: Magicicada septendecula; assembly: GCA_034769895.1. Classification (NCBI taxonomy): domain Eukaryota; kingdom Metazoa; phylum Arthropoda; class Insecta; order Hemiptera; family Cicadidae; genus Magicicada; species Magicicada septendecula. The sequence continues at coordinate 282,728,249 of CM068371.1, forward strand.
AAATTGTAGAGTTCTCAAGACCTATTGTTTTTGGTGAAGATCGGTTGAGGGAAAGGGGTAGTTTACCTGTAACGTTTTATGTTTTAACAAGGGTATTTCCTATGGCAAACGATAACAGCCGCAAATTCAAACAGAATCAAATAATTTTTTCCATACGTCTCTGAATTGTAGAGGTCTCAAGGACTTTCGATTTTGGTGAAGATCGGTTAAGGGGAAGGGGTAGTTTACCTGCAACCTTTTACGTTTTAACAAGAGTAAAGTATTTGAAAATTTATTTAAACTTTTTGAAACAATGGTAATTGTTAAAAATAAAATAATTTTGTTGCCAGGCAATAAAATTATAATTTTTTCATTTTAATGTAATATAATATTCTTCATTTAATACGGCAATAAAAAGGCAGGTAAACACACACACACACACACACACACACACACACACACAATTCACGTTATTTCTGGCCTCACTCATGTTTATTTTCTTACATTTGCACGCTTTTTAAATGGAAAGTGCCGAAACCCACACCAACATAACGCGTGCAAGCCGAAAAAATGGACATCAATTTGCTTACTGGCGAAGCTAGTAGTTAATGAATGGGTAGGCAAAAATTTTATCTTAAATTTTTTTTAAGGAATCACTAAAAGGACGGTGGTTCAAATCGGACGCTGAGGTAGAGTTTGCTGTAACCGAATGGTTCCACAAACAGCCGTAAGAATTTTACTAGCAGGGAATCTACAGGTTAGTGCAACAGTGGAACTCATGGCCTAATGTTATTGGAGACTTCTTTTAAAATCGTTGAATAAAAAATGCTTTACGGCTCTATACGTGTTTCTATTGAACAATCCTTGTATTAGTCATACACAATAATACAACTGATTAAACTTCAAATTTTTAAATTTGATTAGTTTCTATATATATGTTTAATGTTACAAATAATTCAAATAACAATCTTGATCATCTGTTAGTTCAGCGGAATAACAGTGACACTTTTAATAACCGCATAAAATAAACACTTAGAAACAACACAGGCGCTTTAACTTAACTGTTTGGACCACAGAAGTGAGGCATGCCTCAACGCTCTATGTGTACAGCGCGGGACAATCCCCCCTCCCTACACTTCCCTATCACACCACTACATTGCTTACATACGATGTATACAAAAAACGCTGAGGCAAGTTCAGGTTGCCTCATTCGCTTTAAACGAACTATGCCGAATCTCACCTGTCACCATCTAGCGGTCGCTCAATAAAGCACGTTTCGGTTTAGTAAATTTGACAGTCACAGTAACAATGTATAATCTTTACGTTATGTAGTTCATACGTATTTATAATTGTTATTCTACATAATTTTTTAGGGTAGGCATTGCCTCAATTGCCTCCATGTAACTTCGCCACTGATATATATGTGTACAACGTTATCGGCAACAAAGAAGTAGTTTTTGTTAAAATTCCTTCCCGGGATATTTGGCCGTAGTCCAATGTTTTCTACAAAACCAGACATTTCGGCAATGCCATCGACTTCCATCATCAGTGAAAATCGAGTGCGATAACGTGAGGTGGTATACGTTAGTGACCACAGTACTGTGGTTAAGGCTGAAGCAGTAAGTAGATAGAAGTAGTTTCTATAGTAATATTTCATTTAGAAAATGATTTTAAATATAAATCTTAGAATATGGAAGTCATGTATGGTTCTCCATACCGACATTTATCTTAGTTCTACGTGTTTACAAATTTAGAAAACCCCCAACACTTACAAATGTGTCTCAGTTATTATTTCATTTTATTCCCCGTTAGAGACAATTCAACAAATAAAGATACTAACGAAGCTTGATTTGGAAACACATAACAGCGTAGTTGGAAACGTTGTGTGATTAAAGTTATTTGTAGAGATAAAACTGAAGTTCATCATCTGCAGCGTGGAATTGCCAGTTTTCTACAACTTTCTCTAATGGGGTGTTACAAGTTACCAAACCAAGCCATATTGGCGTCTCACGTGACCCTTTTCAATTACGGAAAGATATTTCTTTATCCAGTTACCCTTATATGAGTCTGTGGCTGTGTGTGTGTGTGCGCTCGCTCGCTCGCGCGTGTGTTTATTTTACATGGCATTAAAAACTCTTTAACTGAGCTACCGATTTCATTAAACCAAATCAATGTTGTCAAAATAACATGGCAAATAACTTGTCCAGTATGTGTCCAAAACTTGTCAAATCGTTGTTTATTTGCTTTTGTAAGTTTTTGATGCTATAAATTTTATTTAATTTAAAATTTTTCTTTGTTGAAAATGTTAACAAAGATCCACTAAATTATACATTGCTACTGACAAGCATATTTTTTCTGTAGTGTATCTCAAAATTTTATTCGAGATTAAGATTACGGAAGATTATGTTAAATATGCCACTGGTTCCAAGTTTGTCAGTTAATCTTAAACTGTTTTTACTCTTACAGTGTTATCAATTTTATTTTTTTTTAATAGCTGGATTTATATCTCGTTCGATGTTCGTGTATGTTTATTATTTACAGGTCTCCAATAAAACTACCGTCGACACTTCATGCAAACACTATTATTGCAAGGCATTGTACAGTACCCCTAGTTAAGACAAATAATATCTGAGATAGAATATTTCAAATCAATTTCAGCGGAGCAATATCAATTGCCGTTTCATCGAATTATGAATTCGTTAATAAAAGATAATAGAATTTTTTACAAGTAAACTCCTCTCCAAATAAAATTAATTAATTCAAAAAATTTTAGACATTAAAAGGTATAAAATTAGTTAATATTTACACTAATGCAGGAATATCAGATTATTTCTATTAAATTTGTGATTCCAATTATAGATGGAAAAGCTATATATAAATATAAATTTGTTTGCTATATATTCGGCTGACAAACAGGAAGTCAGCCGTGAAGTGTTGGCTAAAATTGTAACGCTGAGACCTGTTACGCAACTTGTTGGATAAACTTTTATTGTACCAGAAGGTGACACTGGTTTTATGACAGAGCGTATGTGTGCGTTCGGTTTATGTGGGCGCAGGCTTTTCCCGTGATTGCAAGCTGTGACTTTATGGTTCCGTTTTCACCCACTGCTCAAGAGGCTTGTCGCTGTTACTTATGCACGTAATACAAAGTAACTACGAGATTTTTGAATGCGGATCTTTTAAATCTTATACTGATATGTATAGTTTTTTGCCACCACCAATCTTGTATCACAAATTTTTAGTACCATTCCCTAAATTATTACCAATAATGTTCGTAACACATCAAAGCATTCAAATTCCACAGCAAACAGTAACGACAATAAAAAAAAAATCTGTACCTCTGTCGACTTAACAGAATTTAAACCTGCTTCACGACATACAAAATAGTTACAAATTATGAATAAAATACGCATAAATAATAAAATGTGCAAATATCTAATATTAACAGGTAGGCCTACATTGAACACATCACATCGAAATTACGTTTTACAGAGACAAAACGGATTAAGAATTAAATTACGTAATAGTAAATGAGACGAAGGCATTACACAAAACACAACTATGTATTACCCGCATTAAAAACTGCATCAAAATATAACTTGAGATATGCAGATTGCGTGTACTTATATAATGTTGACAATAAAGGTTAATTTGACATTTTAACCAAAGTATTTACTCATCGCGGTCACTACAGAAACTAGTACTACATGACTTTAACACTACTTTTGAGTTTTGTTACATGATACAGAAATTTTAGTTACAACTTTTATTGAGCTTACATATGATACATTTTTTAGAGGAATGTTTAGCCTGCACACACCAATAATGAATAAAACAGGGACAGAAGACACTACAGTGGAACACATTGCAGTATATGTCTGGTATGAACTTTAAAAAGTATATACCTAAAAGTACATGTATGTTGAAGTCTGTAGATTTTAGTGCTTCTGATTGTGAAATTTTATCAATCTGTTTGGTATTATTGAGGAAGCTATGATAAACAATTGGTCAGAGGGCAGAGTCTTACTAGACAGGGCCTTAGACAGACTCTAGGTTGAGCGAATCTGAAATAAGTAAGATATTTGTAGACCTATAAGTTATGTTCCTGAAATCTTCGATATATCGTTAAAAAGATTGAGTTTCAGGATCACAGTCCCACAGTCAGTTATCACTCATAAAGAGGAGAATATAAATTTGAAACACTTTGAAATCTGATTTAACCTTAAAGTATGTCTCTCTGTCTCTGTCTGTCTGTCTGTCTGTCTGTCTGTCTCTCTCTCTCTCTCTCTCTCTCTCTCTCTCTCTCTCTCTCTCTCTCTCTCTCTCTCTCTCTCTCTCTCTGCCTGCCTGCCTGCCTGCCTGCCTGCCTGTCTGTCTGTCTGTCTGTCTGTCTGTCTGTCTGTCCTGTCTCTCTCTCTCTCTCTCTCTCTCTCTCTCTCTCTCTCTCTCTCTCTCTCTCTCTCTCTCTCTCTCTCTCTCTCTCTCTCTCTCTCTCTCTCTCTCTCTCTCTCTCTCTCTAACCGTATGTTTGAAAAAGAGAGAGAGTGAGAGAGAGAGAGATTTGTGACTTTCGATATCATTTGAAAATTTGAAAGTCGATTGTCTAGATCGAATGGCATAGGTGGTAATCGTTTGGTGTTTGTATGCGTATTTTGTCACACTGCGCATCAGATTGGAACAAGACCACATAGTTGAATAGGTGTTATTTTTGCATAAACGTCGCTTTATTCTTTTTGTATACTCCGAATGCATCCAAGATCTTTTTTGCTTTAGTATGTGGGTCATATAATTTTACATATTCATGTAATTATGATTATGACAATTAGGCCTATAATACATTAGAGACTGCGAAGTAGGTTTGCATTAAATTTAATACAATGGTACTTTGGTACCATTCATAAAACCCGTATTCAGTGTATCTTCTGGTCTGACCAGAATAAAATGATTGCAGTCGTCACCATTGATTTTATAGACACCATAGAGTCTCCGTGTATTTTATATCTTCCGATATAAAACTGTTACGACATCATAGAACAATCTACGTGTTTATCGAATATTCCAGAGGGATCCGGAATATAATGCGTGTGGCGTACGTGCTTCTCGATGCATTTGCTAGACGGTGTCAGAATTCGCTCGGCCGCTCGCACTGTGTCAAGGCAGCAATCAATTACGTCGTAGTTTAGTGGTAATACGTAGTATGTGGAATCGTCTAGATTTTCGACGGGCTATAAATACAATTACTCAGGGACGCTCAGTTCTGTTATTGTCGGGCGATTACAAGCGATATTACTGTGTGCGTTCAAGTGGATATTAGAGTGAAGTGCTGTGTTTTATAATCGGGTGGTATATTGTAATACAATTTTGTTTTAATATTAGTTGACAATGTATTGCGTGTGAACAATTTTTATTTGATTTGTTGTAAGAGACAGTGTTGTTAATTACGAACTGTTTAACTGTGAAAATTAAAGCTGGTAATTAGTGACTTAATTGGTGTCTTGTATTTTGTTTTCCACTGTAGCTACGATGATCAAGTAGACCGTCGTAACAATACGTTTTCAATGTTATTGTTGACACTGAATGGAATTGCAAGTTTGTGTTTCATGAAATGATTTTTTTTTTACAGTCGGGTAACAAATTCGTGTACTCCGCTTATAAATATTTGTTATTGTTATTATATAGCTTGACTTTAAGTTTAATTTTGATTTTATAATTTAAAAAATGTCAATCAGTTATTGTTTGTGCAATTATATCACTACACATTAATTTCTATTATTATTATACGTCCTTAAGTTAAAAAACCAAACATTAATATCATGGATTTAATAATCTAAAGAAAGTAACGAATTGCCTACACTAGAAATTAATAGTCGTCTTGAAGAAAATTAATTAAACAACACAAGAATCAAAATTACATAAACAATAACATATCACTCTAATGGCAAAGAGTCGTGAGAGTGAAAAGGCGACATTCACGTGAGCTATTAAAAGCTACACATACCCAATGTAACAAGAACGCGTTGCCTTGCAGAAAGTAAAAATGCGACATTCGCATGAGCTATCAAAAGCTACACATACCCAATGTAACAAGAACGCGTTGCCTTGCACAAAGTGAAAAGGCGACATTCGCATGAGCTATCAAAAGCTACACATACCCAATGTAACAAGAACGCGTTGCCTTGCAGAAAGTGAAAAGGCGACATTCGCATGAGCTATCAAAAGCTACACATACCCAATGTAACAAGAACGCGTTGCCTTGCAGAAAGTGAAAAGGCGACATTCGCATGAGCTATCAAAAGCTACACATACCCAATGTAACAAGAACGCGTTGCCTTACAGAAAGTGAAAAGGCGACATTCGCATGAGCTATCAAAAGCTACACATACCCAATGTAACAAGAACGCGTTGCCTTGCAGATAGTGAAAGGCGACATTCGCATGAGCTATGAAAAGCTACACATACCCAATGTAACAAGAACGCGTTGCCTTGCAGAAAGTGAAAAGGCGACATTCGCATGAGCTATGAAAAGCTACACATACCCAATGTAAGAAGAACGCGTTGCCTTGCAGAAAGTGATAAGGCGACATTCGCATGAGCTACCAAAAGCTGCACATACCCAATGTAACAAGAACGCGTTGCCTTGCAGAAAGTGAAAAGGCGACATTCGTATGAGCTATCAAAAGCTACACATACCCAATGTAAGAAGAACGCGTTGCCTTGCAGAAAGTAAAAACGCGACATTCGCATGAGCTATCAAAAGCTACACATACCCAATGTAACAAGAACGCGTTGCCTTGCAGAAAGTAAAAATGCGACATTCGCATGAGCTATCAAAAGCTACACATACCCAATGTAACAAGAACGCGTTGCCTTGCAGAAAGTGAAAAGGCGACATTCGCATGAGCTATGAAAAGCTACACATACCCAATGTAACAAGAACGCGTTGCCTTGCAGAAAGTGAAAAGGCGACATTCGCATGAGCTATGAAAAGCTACACATACCCAATGTAACAAGAACGCGTTGCCTTGCAGAAAGTGAAAAGGCGACATTCGCATGAGCTATCAAAAGCTACACATACCCAATGTAAGAAGAACGCGTTGCCTTGCAGAAAGTGAAAAGGCGACATTCGCATGAGCTATCAAAAGCTACACATACCCAATGTAACAAGAACGCGTTGCCTTGCAGAAAGTGAAAAGGCGACATTCGTATGAGCTATCAAAAGCTATATATGCCCAATGTAAGAAGAACGCGTTGCCTTGCAGAATGTGAAAATGCGACATTCGCATGAGCTATCAAAAGCTACACATACCCAATGTAACAAGAACGCGTTGCCTTGCAGAAAGTGAAAAGGCGACATTCGCATGAGCTATTAAAAGATACACATACCCAATGTAACAAGAACGCGTTGCGTTGCAGAAAGTGAAAAGGCGACACTCGCATGAGCTATCAAAAGCTACACATACCCAATGTAACAAGAACGCGTTGCCTTGCAGAAAGTGAAAAGGCGACATTCGCATGAGCTATCAAAACTGCACATACCCAATCTAACAAGAACGCGTTGGCTTGCAGAAAGTGAAAAGGCGACATTCGCATGAGCTATTAAAAGCTACATATACCCAATGTAACAAGAACGCGTTGACTTGCAGAAAGTGAAAAGGCGACATTCGCATGAGCTATCAAAAGCTACACATACCCAATGTAAGAAGAACGCGTTGCCTTGCAGAAAGTAAAAATGCGACATTCGCATGAGCTATCAAAACTACACATACCCAATGTAAGAAGAACGCGTTGCCTTGCAGAAAGTGAAAATGCGACATTCGCATGAGCTATCAAAAGCTACACATACCCAATGTAACAAGAACGCGCTGCCTTGCAGAAAGTGAAAAGGCGACATTCGCATGAGCTATCAAATGCTACACATACCCAATGTAGCACGAACGCGTTGCCTTGCAGAAAGTGAAAATGCGACATTCTCATGAGCTATCAAAACTACACATACCCAATGTAAGAAGAACGCGTTGCCTTGCAGAAAGTGAAAAGGCGACATTCGCATGAGCTATCATAAGCTACACATACCCAATGTAACAAGAACGCGTTGCCTTGCAGAACCTGGCTGTCAAGTACAGAGCAATGTACTGTCACTAAAAAACAGAAATATACACTCAAACGCAGTGTACAAATCATAAAAACGATGAGCAGTGCAATATCCTTTCTCAATGTTATCGCTTAAAATTTTAATTTTTTTCAGTTACATTAGATGGATTAGCGTTTACGTAAATGCCACATCTGTACCTTAAGACTGTCTTCAGCCTCTCGTATATTCTCAGACTAGTCCCTATTCTTTATCTGACCCTTCTGCCTTTCAGAGTCGTGTTGTAGGGAGCCTCCGTCCATCGTGTAAATTTATTCCTGTCCATGCACATACCGTTCATGTGTTTAAGATATAATTAAAGATACATGTAAAAACCCACTCATAAGATGCTGCTACTTCTATAGCAGCAACACAATATTCTAACATTATATCTTTAAATGCTCACAACTCACCAGGCGTGAGTTAACAGTTAGTGTTAACCACAACGTAATGTGTGAATACACTAAAATGTCTATGGAATAGACTATAGTTTTATACTTACATTATCGATAACAGGATGGAAGATTCATCCTTACTCATAACACGCTATACAAAACATTGAAAACATAATACAAATTCAAGACAATAAGAAAAATTCTCTAAACAGCGGTTGCTACTCAATATCTAATGTCTTGGAAGTGAGCCATGAACGTTAACAAAAAGGAAATAAAAACAAAAGCAAAATAAGAACAAAATCGACTTTCTGTACTTGGAGAGTGAACGCGTGGTATTATTTTTAACATTCTCCCATCTTCTTTACTACGAAAGCGTTATTGTTATCCGAAATTAGATAGCTACAGATTCATAATTGTCAAATACTATTTCCTGGAGGATATCAATTATATTAAAAATTGGAAAGACGTAACAAGCGATGCTATATAATTGCAAGTACTTTGTGACAGGACACTCTTATTTAATCGGAATTACGTATTCGTTAATTAAATGTATGCAAAAGTAACATAATTAATTTAACATAATTTAACCTCTAATCTCTTCCCACGGCCATGTCCCAATCACTCGATGTGTGACTGATATGTCGTTCTTAGTTTTCCTCTTGGTCTCTGATCCACCGGCTTTACTTTAAGGTACTGTTTTTTCTTGCCTCACCTGCCCTACTGGCATGTCCAAACCACTTTAATTGTCTCACCTCCAGCACATCTATTTTTAATGGGACCTCTCCTTGTTTTTTCACTGTTAGCACGAGAAAACCATGCCTGCTGATGTTATTCTACTTTCGATTGGGTGACAAAAGTTCCAATCCAAAAGTTCCAAGACAAAAGTTCCAATTCGAAAGTTCCAATTTTTATTTTTCCAATTGCACAAAGTTCCATTACTATAAAGTTTCAAAAGTACAAAATTTCCAAATAAATTTAAAAATGTAAATAATAGCCTATTGCTTTCAGGTAATCTATGATTGTATCATTTTCAACGTATTCTTGATGTCGCTGAACAATGTTGAAAATTCTTTCTTCAAAATTTCGTCGACAAGCTGACGTTGGATTTTTATTTTTTATCCTAGATTGAGTTGTCTTATTCTGTGTCACCTTGTTCACGTTGTAGCTCGTTCAGAAAATTATATAAGCTTGGATGGCACCGTCCAACCACTTCCTGAAAGCGACTATGTCACCCATCAGATGAATTATTGGTTCGTGCCATTCTTTGAAGAACAGCAACATATTGATTCCACAGTTCTGGGGCATAACGTATAGAAATCGCTCTCCTTCTACCTCTGACTGGCCTACCACGTACATATGTCACTTCGAAATATTCGGCTGCTGGAAGAAAATTCTCTGGAACCTCATCAATGAAAATATCGAAAGTTTCGCCTACTTTCTCAGTAGCGACAAAAGCTAAAGCACACATCATTTGAGTTACTTTTTTAATGGTCTTGTCATTCTCATCGTTATATTGTTCCTGCAAACCTTTGGATTGTACTCGACGAAAAACGCTTTGACATAGATGAAATAAACGCGCGCGAACATTTCCGATGTGAGTTTGAGCCGCATTAATGATGGCCAATTGGAAATCGGACATTACAGTTTATGGCAAAGAAACTTGGATTCCAAACTGGCGTGCTGCAAATATAGTAACCTGAAATACCTTTGAGTATGTTATTTCTTCTTTGGTTTCCAGAAGAGCGTATACGAAAGGCAGTGCTACTGTTCGTTCTACTCCTTGATGTACTTGCAAAAGAGAACCCATAATAACGAATAATTGGAAAAAGATTGACGGAACCGTCTTGAAGGTTCCATCCACAAACCATATACGAGAAGTCGTATATACAAAATAGTAATGAAAAACAATTATTTGAAATTGGAGCATAAACTTTTTGGAACTTTTGTCTTGGCACTTTTGGATCGGAACTTATGTCCTATTTCCCTGCTTTCATATTTATTAAAGGTAGTCCAACTTTCTAACTTTCTGTGCACTACATTATTGTTAGTAAGCATTCTTAACTAGTTAATTATGTAAATTCTAACTATTAAAAATATCAAATTTAAGATATTAAATTAAACCGACACATTATAATTTGTTTATTCAAACGATTTAGCATCATTATTTGTGACAAGAGTTTATGCTTGTTACATCATCTTCAGTCAAAATCTTATCTCCAATTGTATTAATTTATCGGCTTTTGTATATTCATATGTACTAAATTAAATGGAGCTCTACTAATTAATTTTTTCTGCACAAATTAATTGAAGTTACTTTAAAACAATAATGTCAACTTAACCGGCCCTTAAACTGTACCGAAAATGACTGATTGGAAAAATGGGACTGTTGCTAATTGATATGTTATTTAAAGTCTGTTGTATATAATCATAACTTAAAATTTGAATAAGAAAATTTTGTCAGTATTGAATACTTTCTTTAAAATAAATATTTATTTGTAAAGACAGATCTACAGCCTGTTTCTTTCTTTTTATATGTTACTGTCTTTAGCTATGTTAAAGGGTACTGAGAATTGAGTACGTCTACGTATGGACACGAAAAACCAGAATTTTTTTTTTATAAATCTTATTCTGAAGATCTGGCTTTGCTTGAATATTTTTACTTTCCATTTTCCAAAGTAAAGGAATATCTGTATTAATTCAAATTTTGTATCAACTTGTAAAGGTTAATTAGTACAGAATCTACATTTTCTCTGAAATTTTCTTCAAATATGTGTAATACAATATTGTTAGAACATAAAATATATGTATCCAGTTACAACATATAGCTATATGATGAATGTGGAATGCCAATTACTACAAGATTTCCAGAAAGCGATAACAATTCCCATTACGGCTAAACTATGTGTACAATAGCGCACACGTAGTCTCCAGTCGCACTCTTTAAAGTTACTGATCAAAATTATATACAACCAGATTTAGAATAAAACAATTTGTCAGAGTGTCGGTTTGATTTTAGGAGCAAATGTAGGACAAGAGAAGCAATTTTAGGATGAGATTAATGAAAACGTTTACGCCGTACATAGACCTGTATTTATATTTTTTTAGGCCTAGGGAAAACAATAAATATAGTTGTGTGGTAAATACTCTTTTACATTTTTAAAAATATCAAAATTGCAGGGACTGGAGAGTAACTCACATACAACCTCTATAAAAACCAAAGAATTAGAATTCAATATACCGTAATCATTACTGATGAAGCAAAATTAATGAGGGGAGTGAGACACGGATGTCCTGTTTCCCCTCTACTGTTTAATGTATGTATAGACCAAGTTATGAGTAAATGTAAATAGGAATGTCGTAAGGGCTTAGAATATGAGGAAATATATTTGTATATTTATTTGTCATTTGTATATTTGTATGAAAATCCTCTTTTCTCATTTATTTGTCGCAGGATAGAGCGTCGTGGTTGGCTGAATCACGAAGCGATTCGCAACGGATGAAAGGGGAGTCTCTAGGGACCCATCGCATGGGAAGGCACACTTTCAGCGAGTCCTTACACTTCCGCCAACCCAGTAAGAGTTCCGAGAAGCTGACGCCTGGCGATGCGAGAGAGTGGAGGAAAAGACGTCGCCCACAAAAGGCGGCGCTTGGCACACCTAAAGTGGACGCAACCCCCGATCCATCTGTCGGTATGCAGCGGCACGGAGTCTGAGAGTTGTGGGAATTCTGGTTAAGGTTAGAAAGGTCAGCGATGTGGGCAGAAGGGCTCATTGAGCTTATGGGGAGTCGTTGAGTCGTGGGCGTCTGCGTTTCACATGAGGCGACGGAGCGGCTGAGTACTGAGGCGACGTAGGTGCGGTTGAAGAATTTGTACGCAAGAGATCGTACAAACTCGTCAAGCAAAGGAATCTTCAACCCTCGCCTGATAGCATCATTCCTGACAAACCAGAGAGAGTCGGAGATGTAGCGGAGGGTCTAGGACTGGAAAGCTTCCATGCGGTTGACAAGGTCGAGTTGTAGCAGGGACCAAAATCCGGGCGCTGCGTACGTGAGGGTGGCTCTGAGAAAGAGTTAATAGGTGGAGAGCTTACTGCGCACCAGTACTCTGGCCCTCCATTGAAGAGAAGGAGAAAAGTTTGGCTTTGACGCCGAGGGCTCGCTGGAGTACTTTGGTCATGTGGACTCTGAAGCATAGGCGTCGATCAAGAGTGAGGCCGAAGTACTTCACAGTACGTGTCCAAGCAATGGGGCTCCTGTTCAGGGAGAGGGTCTGGCGTCGGGAAGTGAGCTGACGGGAGAAAGCAATCGCCTCGTATTTCTCTGGCCGGAAGAAGGGCGAGCTGACGTTGTTCACGTCAGTGGCAAATCGAATGTTTGCCGAGCTGTAGTGGTACATTGCGTCATTCACATAATATAGTGAGACAGCTTCTCCAGGCTGGATGGCAGGTCGTTCGTATACACGAGGTACAGAACGGGGCCTAGTACAGATCTTGGAGGACGCCTGCAGCGATGGGTCGGACAGATGAGTACAAACGTCGACCATATACTAAAGGAGCAATCGGCAAGATACGATCGCATCAGATGAATGAAATAGTTTTTTGCTGGGAGAGATGACATAGCTAGTTTGTAGAGAAATCATTTGTGGCAGACTCTCTCGAAGGTCTTACTGTCATCCAAAAGCACTGCCACAGTAGACAGATATTTGTTTTCGGTGTCTGTAAGCTGAGTTATAACCCTGACGAGCTGAAGGGTCGTCGAGTGTTACCTGCAGAAACCGAACTGCTCTGCCGGTTAAAACTATCCAGCAGGGGGCAATCCGACCATGCAAAAGCCGCACGAACATCTTCGAGGTGACTGGCAGGAGTGAGACGGGCCGATGGTTTTCCGGGTTCATACGCAGTTTGCGTCGGGGCGTAGGGGTCATGATGATCTTTGCTCTTTTCCACATGCTGGGGAAACTATGGAGCCGGAGACATACATTAAACGGTTCGTGAAAGAGAGATAGGGGACTTGTTGGGACATTGTGTAAGGCCATGGCTATACAATCCTCGCCGGGTGCCCGCTTGGGGCGAAGTCGACGAATGGTCGATTCAACTTCGGCTCGATCAAACGGGTCGGTGAAGTCTCATGGAGGACGGGAAAAGTAAACAGAAAGTAAGTAAGTCTGCAACCGTTGCCGAGTGGCCGGGGTTGCAGACGTCTCTGTGAACAATGAATGAGGTCCTCCGTGGACCTCAGCCTTGCCCTCCGCGGAATACACAATACCATTTGGAGATTGCAGGAGATATCGAGTCCTCTTTTTGTCGGTTAGTCGGCTCGCAGGCTACCAGACAGGGTCGGGAGACTCGAGATACGACGATCAACAGTGGCATCAACCAGGAGCTGTTTGATGTGGGCGGATTATTATGTCCGGCGCAGTTCGCGCCATTAATACAAAATTTTAAAGGAGTACAAGAATCAATAAAAAGGGAAACGTAAGTTATGGTTACAGACAGAGATATTATAAAGCTTGATATACGAATCGATGGTAGATTTTTTTTTTTTTTTTTTTTTTTTTTTTTGTTGCCCGGGTAGGCTGTGTCACTTTGTATGGCAATTTTGCAAGTGAATTTCACCGTTGTTTATATTTCTATCAAAGTGATTTCTTCACCACATCATCATCAGTGTTCATCATCATCATTGTGCTTCAATTTACCAGTGTATTGTGTCGTGCGCGTATGTTTTTGTGATTCGTGTGCAGTGCGCGTCTGGTGTTCGTGTTCTTTGTCTGTCAGTGTAGTGATTCAGTGCTGGTGAAAGTCACTCTTTCCTAGCCCTTTTTTGCGTCTTCGACGTTCATTTCGGTTAATCCAGAGATGGCGTCGAACGCAACGCCCGTTCCTTTACCGACACCGCTGGTAACCTTAATGGAAACTTGCGGTACCGGTCCTCAATCTACCCCGCTACCTTCCCATACAATCAGTGCAAGTGAAAGTGAAAGTGATGATTGTGCGTTGATGTGTAGTGTGGGGACGGGGGACGGTGAATTTTCGCTTGTGGAGGGCAAGTCTGCCAAACGCAAGCGAAAATTAGTCGCCAGCCCGCCACCGGCCGCTCCTACGCGTCGGGTATCTAGTCATGGTAACAGCGCCAGCCATCCGACTCAGTCTACCTCTCAAACTGTGCCTAAGCCAAAAATTCCTCCGATTGTCAGTGGTCCAGTGGTCCAGTGGTGCACGGAGCAGCAGCTAGTCGTGCTCCGGTGGTCGCAGTGTACGGGTGATACCCGATGACTGCATGTTGCCTTGCTGTTACCTTGGCTAGCGATCTCGCGCTTTCAAAGGAATGGAACCTCCATCAATTTTATTTTGGAGGGACAGGATGTTACGATTTTACTTGGACCCTGGGACCTCGAAGAGACCCGTGACGGCAGAATGGGGGAGACGTCGAAGACTTTTCGCGTGAGAAGCAGGAATTACCCCCCCACAACGGGTAGGGCGCCCCTAGCCGCTCAGGAAAAGTCGCCGAGGGCTGCCAGGCGGCGATGTCGGCGCACGGGAGAGAGCGTATGAGGAGGCAGCGTCCACCAGAGGCGGCACTAGGCACACCTAGGGCGAGCGCAGACCCCCTCTAGTCTGTCGCCGAGCGCCAGCACGGACAAGAGAAAGAAGTAAGGAGGAGGAGCGTGAAAATACTCAAGGTCGGGGGGATTGGGCAGATGTTCTGTAAATGCTTATGGGGGGTCGTCGAGCAATGCTCGGGGGCGTTTGTGTCGTCTAGGTGGTGGGCCGACATCTGTGCTTAGTCGACGGATGTGAGGATGGGTCGAGACATAGGCTCGGGAGATGAGTTTGAGGGCTAGGGACCGAACGAATTCGGTAAGTGAAGGAACCTTCAACCCTCGCCTGATGGCATCATTTCTGACAAACCAGGGAGAGTTGGAGATGTAGCGGAGGGTTCGGGATTGGAAAGCTTCCAAACGGGCGACAGCGGATGGGCTGAGTAGTACCCAAAAGGCGGGGGCTGCGTAAGTCAGGATTGCCCTAAGAAAGAGCAAGTAGATGGTGGAGTTTAGTGCGCACAGGCACTGAACCCCGATGAGAGAGAAAGGGAAATAGTTTGGCTCTGACGCCTCTGGCGCGCTGGAGACTCAGAGAGACATGAGGTGCAAAGCTTAGGCGTCGGTCAAGAGTGACGCCCAAGTACTTTACAGTCCGTTTCCACTCGATTGTGCTCCCTTCAAGGGAGAGGGACTGGCAGCGGGAAGTTAATTTATGAGAAAAGGCGATAGCCTCGGATTTCTCCGCATTGACCGCCATCCTCCACTTCCTTAGCCAGTCCGGAAGTACGGCGAGCTGACGTTGCACCAGGCCAGCCGCGAAATCAAGACTCGCTGAGCTGGCGTGGTACATAGCGTCATCCGCATAGAGCGAGAGAGTGACTCCAGGCTGAACAGGCGGGTCGTTCGTGTACACGAGGTACAGAACGGGGCCAAGGACAGATCCCTGAGGTACGCCTGCGGCGACTGGTCGGACGGATGAGTACGACCATTCGACGCATACCCTAAAGATACGATCGCACAAGTACGATCGGAGAAAATGAACGAATGAGGCAGGGAGGGGGGAGTGGGCCAGTTTGTAGAGAAGGCCTTCGTGCCAGACTCGATCGAAGGCCTTACTCACGTCGAGCAATACAGCGACGGAGGACAGATGTTTGTTGTAGGCGTCCGTCAAATGGGTAACAACCCGGACGAGTTGAAGGGTCGTCGAGTGCTCCCTGCGAAAGCCGAACTGCTCCTGCCGAATGAAACCATCCAGCAGAGGCGCGTACCGACCGTGCAGGAGGCGCTCGAGTACCTTCGATATGACTGGCAACAGTGAGATGGGTCGATGGTTTGAGGGGTCAATACGCAGCTTGCGAGGCTTGGGGATCATGATGATTTTCGCACGCTTCCACAGGCTGGGGAAGTAATGAAGCCGGAGACATCCATTGAACAGCTCGTGGACCAAGTTGATGAGGCTAGGGGGAGTGTGTTGTAGCGCCGCCGCTCCGATACGATCATCGCCGGGCGCCCTCTTAGGGCGAAGTCGACCAATAGCCGAGACAACATCGGCCCGGTCGAACGGGTCAGGGATGTCAGCTGGAGGGCGGGAAAAATATCCAGATAGGAAGTCTGCGACCTCGCCCGAGTGGACGGGGTCGCAGACGCCTCCGTGGACGGTGAATTGCTCCTCCATGGTTGCGGCAAAGACTTCAGCTTTGCCGGCCGCGGAGTACACAATGCCGTCCGGTGATCTGAGGGGATGGCGGGTCCTTTTGTCGCCATTAAGTCGACTCGAGCCTGCCAGACAGACTCGGGCCGGACTTCAAGAGACTCGAGGTACGAGTCCCAACGATGTGCAGTGGCATCAAGCAGAAGCTGCTTGACAAGGTCAGATTGGGCGTTTAGCCTGCGTTTGATAGCAGGATCCCGGGTTTGTTGCCATCTCCGGCGGAGTTGGCGCCGAGTTTGGATGGCGAGGAGCACCTCTTCAGGAAGTTGAGACCGGCGATTTGTCTCTGGGACAAGATAGGTGTGTGTGTCCATAGCGGACGTAACGACTTCTTGAAGATAGTCGGCCATACGGTCCGCATCAGCCGTAGAGCCGTAGCGATGGGGGCCGGGGGGTCAGATGGCACTGTTCGTTGGAGTTCGTCATGATAGGAGCGCCAGTTGACTCTCCGTGGACGAGAGGGGGGTTGGAGAGGTGTGTCCAACAGGGGACGAACAGCTCCGATTGTCATTCCCGACAATCGCAATTATAGGGAAATTCTCCGTTCCCTGCAGAATCTGCTTCCTTCGGCCAAACTCGAGGCCAGGTGCCAAGGCGCCTCGCTTCGAATTGCGGCCACAACAGTCCCGGACTTCCGATCGGTCCAACAGTTTCTCACCGATCGGAAGATCTCCTTTCATACTTTCGCGCTTCCTTCAGAGCGCGAAATTAAAGTAGTTCTCTCAGGACACTCTTCCTAGACCGCCCCCGATACCATCAGGCAGGAGCTTGTCGCTTGAGGCTATTCGCCGACGGCGGTAAGTGTACTGCATGCTGGCAAGGGGGAAGAGCGCCGTCCTGTGAATAGTTTTCTAGTGAAACTACTCAAAGTAGGCCAGTTCGAGGAGGTCTATGGCCTCCAAAACTTCCTTCGGGTGCAAGTTCGTACTTTTGACCCGCGGCCAGGCCCCTCGGAGTGTTTTAACAGTCAGAGGTTTGGCCACTCCAGCTTATTCTGTAACCACCCTCCGCGTTGCGTGCGGTGTACTGAGCCTCATCGTGGGTGTGATAAGCCCAAGACGGGGTTCACGGCCATTTGCTGCAACTGCGGCGGGGACCATCCGGCTAGTTATAGAGGATGTAGGGAATTTATATCAGCCATGAAGCTGCAGCGGACTCCTGCTCGCCCTGGCGCGCAGCCAGGCCGTGTTGCCGGTCCCCTCCCTAACCGCAGACAGGCCTTCCCACCTCTCTCCGGAGCATCATCTCAGGCCCCGGAAGCAGTTCCGGCTGCTCCCAGGGCCCCAGTTCCGTCTGCAGTCGACGTTTCGGCGCCGCCTGCAGTCCCTTCAGTCCCGGCGCCTGCCGGAGCGCCCGGTCCCACATACGCGGCTGTGGCCGCTATATCAGTCACGCCTTCCGCTCCTCGGAGCTCTAAACCGAAGCGCACTCGTCGCTGTCAGCGACAAGTTCCACAGGCATTGCCTGTCAAACCTCAGCGGGCCCCGCCCGCCCCCAGCCATCAACCTAAGCTCCCAACTGAGCAGACCTCACGTACGTCCCCGAGCCCTGCGCCATCTGCAACACCGGCCGAGGCCAGCCAGGTCCGTCTTCCGGAATCTCGGGAATCTTCCCGGGCCCCGGTGGACCCCCTGACTGCCTGGGCTGAAACTTTGGTAAATAATATCAGGTCTGCTCAAGATACAACCACGGTTCTCGCCCTGGTGTTTCAATCACTGTCTACCCTCTTTCCTCTTCTTCCTTTGAATGGCTAGGTGTCTCAGGATCGTTGCGTGGAATGCCCATGGGGTAGTCCCTCGACGATCTGAACTGATGACTTTCGTAACGGAGTACGACGCTGATGTCGTCCTCCTTTGCGAGACTCATCTGGCTCGCTACCATACCTTCAACCTGCCATCTTACATCTGTTTTCGTCAGGATCGTCGCCAGCGGCCTGGCTGTCGCCCCTCGGGGGGGGACAGCCGTCTTAGTCCACAGGCGGATATCCCACAGGCCACTACCCCCTTCAGATACATCTCTTGTTGAAGGTTGTGCGGTGGCGATAGACGCTGGCGGATCGGAGTTGCGCGTTGCTGCGGCGTATCTCCGGCCCGGCCTGCGGCTACCTCCACCGCCCGAGGAGTGGGACGCTCTCCTCGATCATCCCCTACCAACCATTGTAGCCGGCGACTTAAATGCCAAGCATCCCTCCTGGAACAGCAGAGTAGCCAACGCCTACGGGAAATCTCTGTATTGGTTCGTCTCCGACGACCCGGTACTTCAAGTCATCGGCCCAGAAGACCCTACTCACTTCCCCTTTTCCGGTCATCGACCGGACGTCCTTGACTTTGTCATAGCCAAGGACGTGACCCATCACATCCAGGTCTCGTCAGTGTCGGATCTCTCATCCGATCACAATCCCCTTTTTATAACTGCCCGTGAGCTGTCGGTCTCACCCCGACCTCCCGCTCAGATTGTTAGGAGAGTCAACTGGCGCTGCTCCTACCATGATGAGCTCTCACGGCGGTTACCATCACTCCCCGCGGACCCGATCGTCACTTGTGACGATTTGGATCTCCGAGCCACTCATCTTCAGGAGTTGGTCTAAGGTGTCATGGATCGACACACCTATGCTCTCGAGGTGAACCATCCACGCTCGGCCCTACCACCGGAAGCTCTCCACGCCATCTGGTTACGGCGCAAGCTCCGCCGCAGATGGCAAAGAACCCGTGATCCCGGCATCAAAAGGCGCTTTCAGGGCCAGTTCTTTACATCCAGCAGCTACTGCGGGACGTAAACTCTGATCGATGGGACTCATATCTTGAGTCTCTTAAAGTCGACCACGCCTCCGTCTGGAGAGCGGCGAGTAGACTGACCCGCGAGAAGAGAACTCGCAACCCACTTGAAACTCCGAACGGGGTTGTATCTTCATCAGAAGGCAAGGCCGAGGCCTTCGCCGACTGCATGGAGGTGCAATTTACTGTTCACCAAGGCGTCTCGGACCCTGCCCACTCGACAGAAGTCCGTGACTTCCTATCTGGACATTTTTCAAGCCCTCCCGACGTCCCAGCCCTCCCGTTCGACAGGGATGAACTAGTTTCATCTATCTGCCGACTAAATCGCCGTCGCGCCCCCGGTCCTGACCGGATCGGGGCCGCTGCTCTACAAAATCTCCCGGCCTCAGGCGTTGACCTCGTTCTTGAGCTGTTTAACTCCTGTCTCCGGCTACAGTACTTTCCCCGCCTGTGGAAATCAGCCAACATCGTAATGATTCCGAAGCCTCGCAAGCCGCGCATGCTTCCTGAAAGCTATCGACCAATCTCTCTCTTGCCAGTCATCTCGAAGGTGTTCGAGCGTCTCCTGCTGGCTCGCATCTCGCCGCTGCTAGATGGTTTCATCCGCAGCGAACAGTTCGTGTTTCGCAGAGAGCACTCGACCACGCTTCAACTAGTCCGCGTGGTAACGCAACTCTCTGACGCCACCAACAGGCGAGCGGCTACGGCCGCCGCACTGCTGGACGTGACCAAGGCCTTCGATAAAGTCTGGCACGAAGGTCTTCTCTTCAAACTTGCCAATTCCCCTCTACCATCGCCCACAGTGTTTTTCCTCCGGTCGTATCTCAGCGACCGACCCTTCAGGGTGGGCGTCGACGGGTCCTGTTCTACAGTTCGACCCGTCGCCGCCGGCGTACCGCAGGGATCTGTCCTCGGCCCCGTTCTGTACCTTGTGTACACGAACGACCTGCCTGTCTTGCCCGGAGCCACGTTGTCTTTGTTCGCTGACGATGCTATGTAGCTCCCTGTCCCCGCGCTTTGCGAGTACAAAGCTGCAGCGTCAGTTGAACCAGCTTCCGGACTGGCTACGGAAATGGCGGGTGACGATCAACGCGGAGAAATCCGAGGCGATCTGCTTCACCCGTAAGTCCATCTCCCGATGCCAGCCCCTCTCCCTAGCAAGGAGACCCATCGCCTACAAAGAATCGGTGAAGTATTTAGGCGTTCGGCTAGATCGTCGCCTTTGCTTCAAAGCCCACGTGACGGAAACCCTTGCCAAGGCTCACGGCGTCCGAGCCAAATTATCTCCTTTCCTCTCGTGTCGCAGCCGCCTGGCCATGCGCACGAAACTTACACTCTATCTACTATTTCTCAGGTCTGTATTGACCTATGAGGCACCCGCCTGGTGGTCTCTTTTATCCACCACCAACAGATGTAGGCTGGAAGCTTTCCAGTCCCGAACACTCCGATCCTTGACGGGGTCCCCTTGGTTTGTAAGGAACGACGTGATTCAAAGGGGTCTCCGTGTTCCTACCTTGACTTCCTTTGTCCGGTAGCTGGCTCTAACTCTCTTTGCTAAAGCCTCGACCTCCACCTTCCCGTACCTACGAAGGGTAAGCATCAGTGCATCAGAACCACCACCACCCACTCGGGTCAAGCGCCCACGGGCGCTTCTTGACGACCCCCCATAACGCCATCCTCTTTACATTAAATAAAAACAAACTGTAATCATCAGCTACCTCCTAGCACGCTGAGCCGGCTGCTTGCCGCTGTCATCAATCACTGGCACGGAGGCTCTCCGCCTCGCGGGGAGCGACCGACGCCCTCAGAGCGTCTGCTGACTGGACTTGAAACGGGCAACATCTGTTGCTCGAATCGGTACCAGCGGCAGTGCACCAAACACATAAAGTTATACTCCCCCGCCCTCACAGTTAACTGGTTGGCGGTTTCCTTTTCCAGTTTTAGGTAACCAGTCGACATTGTACCAGTACTATGTTTACTTCTGGCAGCCATTGGACACGTTCCAGATGCTGCAATCAAGCCACGGGTGCAAAGACACCCCGCATCCATAATGCAATCGATGGTAGACGTCCGGTCATAGATCGGATCGTCCAGACTTCACTTCAGCTGCTCGATCTGGAAGGACCTGCTCTCTTGGACCAGCTCTCTCTGGACGACTTCCGAAGCTTTGTCGCTGTTTACAGCTGCTGCCCTGCTGCCTTCGAATTGCCGAGGACAGACATTCTACATCTGCTGCCCTGCTTGCTGAACATCAACAGGCCTTAGAAGACAGAAGACTACAACTCAGCTGGCTGGTGAACTGAGTAGCCAGCACAACAGCTGAGTTCGCCGGACCTTCTAAGGGCCACCAGCCAAGTGACCCTTTTCAGGACCACCAGCTGCCGTTGAAGAGGACGCATTTCCAGCCTGCCAGAGCTTAAGGTTGGGCAGCGCATCTAGCCCGCTGACGCTCAGGCTCTTAGGTAGCGCTGCCTAGGACGATACTTGCGAGCCCCCACCAGTGGTAAGCGAGCTTGGATATCGCCTAGGTAAAGAGGCCGGTGGACACCTCTCTTGGTAAGGATAGGTATCTAACGAAGCCGGTCATTAGCCCAGCTCATAGAAAGCCTGAGCGTTCCAGTAGTCCCGCTTGCGATCCGGCTCGGGCCGGACCCTAGGTCCCTGGTTACCGCCGGAGGCAGCCTGACTACCTCTGGTCGGCGAACCTCCCGCTCGTTGGCGGAAATGCCCGGTTCGGGCGCGTCAACGAGCACGCAGTCGCTCGCCTCCTCCATACCCCACACGAGCGATTCGCCGTGTTCTCCGGCTATGGATATGGACCAAGTTGTCGATCCCCGGACGGTTCCGCTGCCCGGTGACGAGACCGACGCTTTCGTGGCGGTTGGGCCACGGGGGCGCCCGGTTAAGAAACCGAGGCGGAATCGGTCCTCCTCAACCTCTTCCTCGGCGTCCGCCATGAAAGTTGTCCCCGCCGATGGCGAATCCGGCTCGGGGCCGACTGTGCCCGGCGCTGCCCAAGAACCGCCGGCCACTCGTCGCATCCCTCCCGTGTTCGATCACGGCGTGAACAACGTCACCGGTTTTTACCGGCGACTGATAGTGGCTCCCGGACTTTCCCCGGCCAGCGTTGACTTGAAGCTCCTTGGGGGCGACACCGTCAAGATCGCGGTCCGAGGAGTGGACGAGTACCGCAGCGTCATGGCGTTCGTTGAATCCGCCGACCTCCAGTACCATACCTTCACCCCGAAACACGTGAAGCGTCTGTCCTTCGTGCTCAGAGGCTTAGACGTGGACTCTCCTCTCGAGGAAATCCTCGATGAGCTGCGCGAGCTGGGCTATCCGGTTCGCGCGGTACATCGGGTATTTGCTCCTGCCGGACCAAGGCGTCCAATTCCCCTGGTTCGCATCATGGACGAGAACAGCGAGGCAGGCGCAAGCCTACTCTCTCTTACGCGGCTTTTTGGTTTCCGCGTAAAAGTGGAAAGAAGCCGCGCTCCCGGGGCTCTGCCTCAGTGCTACAAGTGCCAACGCTTCGGGCATCACTCAGAGACCTGTTCTAATGCTCCGGCGTGCGTGAGGTGTTCTTTACCTCACGCCAGTAAACACTGTGACGCACCAGCTTTTAAAAGGTGCATCAACTGCGGCGGAAGCCACCCCGCCAACTACCGGGCATGTCCGGTGTTTCAGCGGGAGCTCGAGCGGCGAAAGCCGAAAGGGCGCCTGCCACAACCGAGGCATCCGGAAGCTGGTTCTAGACCTGCAACCGAGCAACCAGGCCCTTCGCCTCCTGCTACGGCTGCCGTGTCTTTCGCCGCAGTTGCTAACAAGCAACGAAAACGTAGCAAAGGCCCGAAGTAGACACCTGTGGTACAGGCATCTCCAACTCAGGCTCCTCCCCAGGCCCCTGTCCCGCCTATGGCGAAAAAGCGCCGTAACCTCGCGGCATCTAAACAAAGTGAGACAGACCAGCCATTGTCAATCATCTCGGTTGTGGAGCCTGAGAATTCTCAACCCTCCACAGCACCGGAGAATCCTGCCCCTGCTTTAGAAGCAGCCTCGCCTGACCTCCCGCCCCCGCGATACCCTAATGCAGGCAAAAAGAAGCGGCATCGTAAGCCCCGTGGCGCTCGCTCCCGGGCTCCTGCCAACCCGGCCGCACAGTCCGGACAGCCTGCGCAGCGCGTGAAGACCGACGTTATCGCATCTGTCCCTCTTCGTAGCACCTCCGCTAGAGGCGCTACACCTGGCCCTAAGAAACCCCTGGCTTCCACCAATCCCCCGATTGATAAGCCTCGGCGCTCTTATGCGCACACAGTCTCTGGGCAATCTGCCTCGAAAACCGATCCAGACGACTATCAGGTCGTCAATGACTTCCTTGCGGAATTTGACCTCCGCAAAGTTGCCCAGACCTTCAGGTCCATCCGCTCCCGCTTGGAGACTGCCGATACAACCGAGAGATTCATGCTCTTGGTGGAAGCCGCCACTTGTGTAGGTTTTCTATGAGTCGGGTCCTCAAACGTGATCTCTCAATTCTTTCCTGGAACGCCAACGGGTTGTCCAACAAGATCCAGGGACTCCAAGAATTACTGGCCCGACTCAAACCCGATGTAGTCCTTCTCAATGAGACCCACTTGACCCCTGCGAGTCGGTTACGAATGGCCAACTATGTGTGCTATCGAAACGACAGACCGGGCACTGCTGGTGGCGGTACTGCCGTCGCGGTGAGGCTCAATCTCGAGCATCACCGAGTCGTCTTGCCTGCAATGACTCACCTCGAAGGCACCGCTGTGGAGTTGTTAAACACTCTAGGCGGCGTACAGATGGTCGCGGCGTATAAACCGCCGCAAAAAGAGCTCCTTCACCCCGATCTAGCTGTCGCGTTCGATGCACACAGGAGGGTCATCATGGCCGGCGACCTGAACTGTAAACATCGCGATTGGAACAGTCGCTTGACTGCCCCAAACGGGAAACGTTTACGCAGGTTTGTCGATTCTCGCAGGATAACAGTGATTGGGCCTACCCAACCTACGTTCTACCCCTCACAACGCAACGCGGCTCCCGATGTCTTGGACATAGCGGTGATCCAAGGAATTGACTGTCCGGTCCATGTGTCCGCACTAACGGAACTATCGTCCGATCATCTCCCCATCTTGATACACGTCGCTACCCAGCACGTCGTACGCAGAGATGTCAGGAAGGTGGTAGAATGGGACCGCTATGGCCCGGCGTTAAGTCGCCGATTGCCAGAGGCGGGACCACTCGAAACCGTCCGCCAAGTCGACGAGGCAGTTGCCGCGTTTGACGAGGCTGTCGTATCTGCGATCGACGCGTCTTCCTGGATGAAGCCTGGCGTCACGCCCCACTGGCAGCGGATCCCAGAGGAGACGAGTGCTCTCGCTTGCGAGAGAAATCGCCTCCGGAGACGCTGGCAGCGGACCCGTGATCCGGCCGACAAGGCAGCGTACAACCGGGCGACCGGCATTTTACGTCGTGAAATGCAGGCCTACCGGAGACGCTGTTGGGAACTTGCCGTGGCCCAAGCAGGGGACGGATCGGACGAAAGTAGCCCTTAACGGATACCTTCGGCGTTGGTAGGGAAGAGGCGCCGGCCTCGCATCCCGGCCATTGCTGGACCTTTCGGTCAAATCCTGGCTCGCCCGGAGGCGAAGGCCGAGTACTTGGGCGCGTGTTTTGAGCGACAGTTCGCACCTAACCCGCCCATGGACTGGGACTTCGACGAAGAAGTCGAGAACGAAGTGGAAGACTTTCTGTCTCTTCCGATCACTACGGAGCCCGAACCCAATACTAGGGAAGAGGTCACAGATCGGCTCGTTGAACTCGTGCCGAGAAAAGCTCCTGGCCCGGACGCCGTCTCAAACGCCGCTCTTACTCGACTCCCGGAGCGAGGAGTACTTTTCTTGGTCGCGCTGTTCAACGCGTGTCTTAGACTGGCCTATTTTCCCCAGAAACGGCGTAAGGCGACGGTCATAGTGATCCCGAAGCAGGGAAAGGACGCTTCCCGTCCCGGCAACCTCCGGCCCATTAGTCTACTGTCAGCCACGTCAAAGGTTCTCGAACGTCTCGTACAACGGAGAGTACTAGACCATCTACGAAATTTCGATGTACTGGTCCCCGAACAGTTCGGCTTCCGTGTGGGGCATTCCACCACTCATCAGCTGATGAAACTGGTGGAATACATCACGGGCGCCGGGTGTCGGAAAGAGCAGACTGTCGCCTGTTTCCTAGATGTGGAAAAGGCCTTTGATAGTGTCTGGCACGACGGGCTCTTGTTCAAGCTCCGGGAAGTCCAGCTCCCAGATTGCTACCTTCGCTTGATTGCTAGCTTTCTGACGGAGAGGACTTTCTGCGTGCGAATAGACGACCATGTCTCTTCCGAGAGACGCATTACAGCCGGGGTGCCTCAAGTTAGCGTGCTGGGGCCTCTCCTGTTCTCCGTGTATGTCAACGACGCACCCAGACAGCCTGGAGTCCAGATGGCTCTGTTTGCCGATCGGAACGCAGACTTTGCTATCCCACGAGTTCAGCGCGCACTCGATGCGTATTCGACGTGGACGGAAAGCTGGAAAGTTGCCGTCAACGAAACCAAGAGCTCCGCGGTGCTATTCACAAAGCGCCGGAAAGAACCACGAGGCCGAGTGAGACTCGGTAGAACGTACTTGCCCTGGTCGAGAGAAGTAAAGTACCTCGGTGTCCACCTTGATCGTCGGCTCACCTGGCGTGCCCACGCTGAGACGATGCGAAAGAAAGCGTCCGCTCGTCTCACGCAACTGTTTCCGATACTTGCCAACAAGGCTATGACCCGCAAGCTGGGTAAACTGATCGTCAACGCGTATCTGTTGCCGATCATTACCTACGCTCTTCCCGTCTGGGGTTACCTCGCAACCGTTCATAAAAGAAAGTTGCAAAGCGTTCTCGATAGAGGTCTTCGGCTAGCGGCCAAAGTCCCCTATCGGTTTTCTTCTCGTCTGCTGAGAAGAGGGCTCGGTGTCCGCTCCTTGGATGACACCGCAAGGCGACTTGCACGTAAATTTTACGTCCGAGCTGTGAGGACCCAGACAAACCCACTCGTAGCTGGCGTTGGCAGGTACCGAACACGTCCAAGTGAATCTTGGAAACGGCCTCGACAAATACTGTACTAGTCGACCTAGTACGAGCATGTCGTTGTAGCGACCATTAAAAATTAAATAAATTTATTCCGTCTGGACAGGACCACTAGGCAGTGTTGCAGAGTTAAAACTCATTCCGTGTTGTAGAGTTTACAAGTAAAACTCTGTTTTTTGTCAGACTGCGGCATTACAATTAGTTTTGTTATAAATTTTTAAGTAATTGTAATCTTAATTTTTGTCAAAACGCAGACGCACGTTAACAGCACACAATTTAAGATTATAATGTTTATTTACCATCATTCCCACCATTGCTTATATGAAAGAATTTGATTAAATAATTTACTCTTAAACCGGGTTGTCTTTTATCCTCCTTTCTGTCTTTGTGTGAGCGTGTTTCTACTTGCTACCCATCGAGTTACATTCAACAAATCTATAGGTTTGAGACTCCAAGGGTCATAATGTGCCCTTCTGTGACTGAGTTGAGTATTCTCTCTGTAGAGATTATATAAGTCTGTTTCCCAAGATATTTAGGGAAGAGTGTGAAGCATTTTGTTGCTAATCTGACATTCAGAATTTGTTAATCTGAAATGTCTGGGATGATCTCGGTATTCAAACCTTTGCTCAAGCCCAAGTTGGATGCTTTAACTGTTACCTTCAGGACTGTATTTCATCATACAACGGTTAATTAGGTCTAAGCATTCAGAAGTATTTCTCAGTTTGCAATCTTGTTCTCTTCTTTTCGCTGTGATGTATTTTCTCCATATAGGCCCTAACTTTCTTCTGGAAGCGTACTTTTGGATAGAAAAAGTTGTTTACTGTGATGGTTGGAGTCCCAGTGAGACTTACTGTAAAGGTGACATAAGGCGATTTAGATGCATTTACGTATACCGACCACCCTTAGAGCTAACATGCGTAGGTTTTATGCTTGCAGCGGTTTGGTCGAGATTCTTGTGCGATGACACAAATGCAGTGTCGTCCGTAAAATAGCTATGGTGGTCTTGCTGTGAACAAGTGGTATCGAATAGGCCCAAAATTCCTACCCTGAGGAACTCCAGTCATAATTTTACAGACCTTAAAGCTGGTTTATTTAATACGGCTTATGAGAAGATATATTATTATTAAGAAGAAAACAATTATGAATAAATGTTTTCACTCGAAACTTAACTTTGATATCGGTATCGTTTTAATCTTGCATCTTCACATGAACCAACTGAAGAATTTCTTTTTGTTAAATACAGTCAAGAATTTAACACTTCAATATCAAAATATTCCTAAAATCAGCGTATAGTGATTCTACGAGTTTTGAAATCCACGCTTAATTTTAACAAAAAATGAAGGAATGCTATGTTTAGAAATGTACTGACAATTCCTATGCTTTTTAATGTTTTTATTATAATGAACTGGAGTAGTAAATTTTCTTTAATTTTTAAATCCGTTTAATTTATAACAAACATGTAAGTTGAGTTCAGGTGGTAAGCCTGCATTAGTGGCTGGCGGTTGTAGATGGGGTTTCTTTATCAGTACCGATAAAAATAAGTCTTTTCATCTACGATTGCAATGGATATAATAAACTGTATATAGCTCATGGCTAAAGTTAAATTCTGAAGTGAATTTCCGTTTACATCAGTTATCATTTGTTTAAACTTTGATTGTTTTGCATGTTTGTGCGTGGGTGTGTTGCGTGTGAACGAAGGTGTCCAAATGTGTTAATATAATGGCATATTACTGAGACAACCAACTCACATAAAAGCAACAAAATCTGCATGTACAATAATATCTGCAAATCTCAACTCAGCGGCCACCGTATGTTGTATAAAACTTGCCGGTTAATGGGTCTACACGCCAATGTAAACGTCAGTTTACACGAAATTTACAAATTTATGGTTCCCGATAGCACAATGTATCCTGGCGACCGTCTCACACCATAGAGTTTGGTATGTTGTACAAGTACAGTATTCAAGCATTGCAAATGTTATCGCGTTGCCTGTTTGAACATAAGTTTACACTGGCACAAAGAAAACGTTTTACGACTGGTGGAGTGGCGACTGTACTATTACAACACGTGCTCACATAATGGTGGGAATTTTGTCGACGTAGTGGAAATTTTATCTCTGTCACTTTCTTGCTATGTGGGTGGTACTTTACAGAGCCTTACGCACCTCAGGGCAGCGTCTTAGATCTCCTGCCTTTCTCGGTCTACATCAGTAACGTGCCCAAGCAGCCTGAAGTCCCATTGACCAAGTTCACCGACCATAGCTCTGAAATTACCTCAGTTTAGTTCCCGAATCAGCTGGATGAATACGTTGAATGGGCCGTCAAATGAAGGGTCTTCATTAATGCGACCAAGAGGAAGGCTGTAGTGCTTCCTCGCCGACTGTACTATTCTTGCTTCTCGGGCGTGTAGTAGGCTATCTCTGGCTCCATATTTACAGACGTCTCAGTTGGAGAATTTATTCCGTGTTAGTAGCCCATAAAACAGTCCGTCGTCTACCCTCCACATGATCTGTTGCTTAGGCAAAACCGTCCTCACCACGTATGTGATGCCGATGGTTAGCTACACGCATCCAGTATTTGGGAATACTTATCTAAAATCCACAAACGAAAACGTCAGTCTTTCTTGAGCCGAGGTTTTTGCTAGGCCCCCCAAAGCCCAGTTTCCCTGAATGGCACCACCCGGGCACTCTCCCGGAAATTCTACAGACTCGGCGCACGTTTCTAAGGCAAGACACTAATTAATGCCTCGGCGAACAGTCACACTGAATTAAACGTAGTCTTATCGCCACCCCAAGAACGTACGAGTCTATGTGTGTTTGCCTTCAGGGAAAAGGAGCTTTTATGAAGTTTGGAACACTGGAGATTCCAGCTTGACAGCCCCTGGGTTGCCCCAGTAGATTACCTCGCTTATTACTACAATTTAGCTACACTGTGAGGGCACTATGTAGCGGATTTTCTTTGTTAACCAAAACGCTCATACAAACGCGAAAATGTACAAATTTAAACTAACGCGTATAATAAAATACATGTAAACCGCATGTAAGGTGTTACCAACCTATACCAGTCGTTGTTAGCTTTTAAGTATAAAGCACTTTATTTTCACTAAAGACGAAAACACTTTGTAGCCATAAAGGATCGTCAATGTTTAGTAATTAAAGAAGAAAACGTAGGTATTGTTATGATAAAAAATATCTACGTTTAAAAGTCAAAATTACGAAGAATAAAAATATGAGAACCATATAGAGGGGGCAGTGTATGCATCATGTATGCGTAACTGTCAACAGTGTACTTCATTTGCATACATTTTAACACTAAGCTATTACAGCTTATAGTGGAGACAGAATGTAGAAAACCATGCAAAAATACAACGGCTTAAAGCAGGTAAAACACTGGTTTTTTAGAACATCAAATATAGAAATCAATTTGATCTGTCCAACATGTTTTACCCTAACACACAAATATCACTGAAAAATGGAATGAAAGTAAATTTTGTATAAACTCCCATGGCCGAACCATTACTGGAATACTAAAAGAGAAAAATCCTTAATGTGCCTTCAAACCGGCCGTTTTTTGTTTACTTGTAGTACGATAGGTGGGAAAACCATTGGTTTGGCTTCTTGATCGCTATTGATAACGCTACTCCTTTCAAAAGCAGTTTATTCTTTTCTTTCCTTTAGTAGGTTCTTCTGTTACTTTAGCCATAGAGTTTTTTCAGTATTCTAGCTTAATAGACATATCCCGTAGATATGTCCTAACAATAGAATTTCGTGTCACTCTGTTTATACTGACTGATATGCCGTTACAAGGTTTGTTACACTTTCTGTAAAAAGTAGTTGATGTACTGTAAATATGCTTTCTTCAAAGTCTCATCAATTAAAATTAAAAATTTGATATGACTTTCATGAAGCATTTGAACAGAAATCATAAAAATAAAAAAGGAATAAAAAACAAAAAAATCTAAACTCCGTAACAGTAAACAGCATATGTTGCCGAGTACTGAAACAAATGGTCTCCAGCTTTAAGGGCTGTTAGTTTTAATAAAGCGGGAGTAGACACAACGCTGTGTCCGTAGTTTAATGTGCCGACTGCTAACGTACTGCCCACACACACACTTGCACTCGCACGCGTGCTCGCCTTTGGACACATTTTATGAAGATCTGTAACCATTTGCAAATTTTAGAATATAAATAAATATTAGACGAAAGACTTAAGCGGTAACTGTTAGTACGATTAGGTATATTAATAGGATCGCTTTTCCTTCAGGTTTTGAAGTTGTCAAATTTGACATCACTAACACTATTTCCAATGTCACTACTACTTGCTTACTACTATTAATACTAATACTGATTCCTAAATTAAGAACTGCTATTACTCACGATCCGGTTATCTACTGTCCAAAATTTTGACAAAATTGTCCAATATTGATTATTGCTAAAAATCGCATTTAATCATTGGAGAGCGGATTGGTAAAATCTTTCTCTTCCTCTCTATATCAAAATTTCCTTTTATTTTATTGCTGGTAACTACTGATTTTTAATTGTTTTAATAGAATGAGCAGAAGGAAATTAAAGCATATTGACGCCACGAAATTGGAGCATGTTGTTTTGGGAAAGTGAGTTATCAGAAAATAAACTTGAGCCTTAGACTGAGGTCGACATTCAAAACAACATGTAACTTTACACATTAGCCTTTATACGTTGTCTGATAATAGGAACTTTATTCGTATCAGAACAGTAGTAAGGTGTTGAGTCCAATCAACCGGAAAATGCTATATAGAGCTATGAAGGAGTTGAATATACCATCTAAGTTGGTGCGTATGGTTGGAGTAGTTATGTCCAATTCTAAGTGCCAAATCAGAATACAATCAAATCTATCTAACTCCTTAAAAACATTGAATGGGTTGAAACAAGATGCCTTAGCGTGTCTGTTGTTCAACATAGCTCTAGAAAAGGTCATCAGGGATTCAGGAATTCAAATTAACGGACACATATTTCACAAGGAGGTACAGCTTCTGGCCTATGCCGATGACATTGACGTCATAAGTAGGTCTGAATCTGGCTTAAAGGAAGCCCTTCAGGAACTGGAGATGTCCGCTAAGGCTATGGGCTTGGTTATAAACCAAAGCAAAACCAAATATATGGTTGTAGGTGCCAACACTCGTACCCTGTCCCTGCGCATTAATGATTATGAATTTGAAAAGGTTTAGGGTTTTCCATATCTCGGGTCATATGTGGACTCTGGAAATGACTCCTCTAGAGACATTGAAAAACGGATATTATCTGCTAATAGGTGTTACTACGGACTGGTGAAACATTTTAAGTCAAAATTAATAAGTAAAGATACAAAACCCACCCTATACAAGACCTTGATCAGACCAGTCCTGATGTATGGCTCGGAATGCTGGGTGCTAAAAAAACTAGATGAGCAGAAACTATCCGTTTTTGAGAGGAGGGTACTGAGGAGAATCTATGGCGCTGTGAAGGAAAACGACATTTGGAGGCGACTGCATAATCGAGAGTTGTACGAAAGGTTTAAAGATCTTCCGATCGTGCAACTCGTACAAATTAACAGATTGCGTTGGGCTGGTCATGTGCAGAGAATGGCGGAGGATAGAATCCCAAAAAGAGTGATGAATTATTTGCCGATGGGAAGTAGAAGGAAAGGAAGACCACGTACAAGATGGCTGGACCAGGTTGGTAAGGGGGCAGTGAGGCTGGGTGCAGCAAACTGGCGGACATTGGCCGGGAGTAGAGACCAGTGGGGAAGATTTCTTTTGGAGGCCAGGGCCCGGACTGGGCTGTAGCGCCGAGGATGTATGTATGTATGTATGTATGTAAGGTGTTGTAGGCCTACACTGGACACTCAGGTCTTTCAACAGGGGCTTTCAACCACCACTCACAGGTAAGAAAGATTCATTTTATTTTATATTATTTTGTAGAATACTCTTATATTTCTATTCTTGTATGTTGTACCTAATGATTGTATGACTTATGTTCTTATTAAAATTTTTTCTTAACCGCAGTTATGTATACATTGTTTTATGTTGTTTAGCATCTGAGGACGATCACAGATTTCAGGGATCGAAACATCAAGCGACAAAAAAAGTTACGATGATAGCAATCCGGATAGAGGGTTTACCCGTAATAATGGAAGTGTTAAATGTTACCGCATTACAGGTACCCTGGATAAAACATCAGTATTATTTCAGTGGTTTATATATAATACTATGCGTCCTTATCACGACAATGTAGGCCTATGTATTAAAATCTTCAGTTTTTACTAGTCAGCAGATTTTTACCGGCATTTACGTAAATTAGTAATTTTCTTCAGAGCACATCTTGAAACGCATTGTGGTCTTGGGTTTGAAATTACGACTTATATGTACCTGTCAATAGGGGCGTTAAAGAACAGCCAATGTGTAACACTAAACGTAATGAATACTTAGCCTCACACGCTTTGCTACTCTGGATGTTGCTTACATAGGACAGACCTTCTTGTTGTAAATTTATTTAAGGTTTTGATTTTTATAAAAAAATAAATTTATTGTTAAAGTGGAAATGAACGTTATTTAATCTTACAATTATAGAAACTTTATAAGTTAATTAAAACAAGTACAAATAGTACACACACACATAAGAATATATATTGTAATAAGACGTTTTTATCTCCCGTGTTATTTTGCCACACGTTGGATGCGTCAATTTGTAATAAGACTCGGTCGTTCACTGCTAAAGTGTAAGAGTGTAATGCGTACTCTCAAGATCTTAACAAATCGTCGTCGCTCTTAAACGTACCTCACGCAGACTGCGTCCGTCGCGAACGTACGAATAACCAGTACCGAAATCCTTACCTGTCCTAATTTTGTATATTTAATTCCCTAAAGGCGCCAAATTGTTTTTCAGAAAACAATTAAAAGGTTCAAAATTATTTTATCTCCTGTACGGTGATGATTAATTCGAATTACCTCGCAGACTGGCGGGAACTCGAATTTCGCTTGTCTTTGGACGTGTTTCCAACATAAAATTTGGGCAAAGAATTCTATTCTCCGCTACAGAACACAACATACATAATACATTATTTAAATAAACAAGGACAGCTAGTAAAGATTCGTACTTATTTATTTGATTTGATAATTCACTAATTTTTAATAATTGTTGTACAATTGATATTATTATAATAAAGTTTAACCTCGGCAACAAATTAATTTTCACTCAGCAGAGAGCAAAGGTGGCAGCGCAGTATTAGATTGACGCCACAATGGCTGTCGTGTGTACTTATTTACACAAGTTAATTTGCCAAAGAGTTCTTTTGGTTACGAAAAGAGTTAAAACAAGATGTTAAATAAAGTACACCACCTTACAATTGTGGTACTTAAATACTAAAAAGGTTTACATTAAATTCAACTCTGTTGTTTAAAAGTGTGTGTCAGTTTTATAGGTTTCGGACATAGGTTATCTTACAGTTACTTAATGTGTTAATAAATATGATTCATTAATCCTTGAAAGAATTTGGTGTTCAAAGTTCAGAGTGAGAGTTATATACTGTGAAAAAAGTTAATCGGTTTTAGTTCGTAATTGCTTATAATTTAATTTATACTTAACAAAACCATGTTGATAGTGTTATGGATCGTCAAGGTTTCTTCACTGTTGTGTTAGTTCATTCATTTAATTTCAAAGATAGGGTTGCCGTCTCCTTCTGGCGGCTGTTTCTTTTATTCAATTTTTTATTTAATTATTAATTTTGAAATTTCGTTTATTGTTCCTCCTTGCGTTGCTGGAACTATGGTTGACTTCTGGCATTCAATTTACTTTCATTTCCTTTTGATTTTCTTCGTTATTTGCCTTTAAAAGGTCCGCATCTATATAGCGTCTATACCTCTGGATAGTTAATAATGGAACTCCCGTTACATAACGGTCAAAATTATAATAACGTTCTGTTATTATGGCAACCGCCTATACTCTGATTGGTTAAGTACATTTGATACTATTGTTATAAATCCTGGGTTTCTGGTCAAAATGAATAAATATTTTATAATGGTTATTTTTCTTTGATTATATTTCCAATGCTTGAAATATTAACAGAGATGTCCCTATTTTCTTTCAAAGATCAATTTGACATCTCACAAGGCTGGTCTAGGTCATGTATTAATGTTTTTGGACAAAATTGCTAATACTATGTTATTTCATATTTTACTTATTTATACAGTTTATCACCATTCTGACATGTTATTTTTGTTAGTTAATTGTAATTACATAATTTACTTGGTCTTATTATTCAAATACAATATTCAATTGTTTACAATTGGTTTTCTGAAGTTAGACAACTATGTCATTTATAGGCCTAAACTGTAACATCTTAGAATTTCTTATTTTGCTCTATTTGAACATTATTTATTAAGTACATATGGTCTGCTTATTTTTATTTCCCACTTATTGGCTTTTGAATTACTTCGGAACTGTTTTACAATCTATTAGTGTTATTATACTTTTACAAAATTATTTCTTATCTGATATTTTTCTTTCTATTTATATAATAGTTATTAACTTGTTGTTTGTTAAGTTCATGTCATTGCTAGTTTTATACCTACTCCCATTTCTCACACACCTATTTAACACTTAAATCTATTAACAAAACATAATATAGAAATAACTTAATGGTCTGTATATTGTTCAGCCATATTCCTTCTTATTAAGCACAATTATTATATTGTATGTCATTACTTAAAATGATCATACTACTCATCTCTTTATACTTTCATTACTTACATAAAAAATACAAACATATTACTGTAAAGTTATGCCTTCTTGGTTTATACTCCTTTAAACACTAAACAAACAAATTAATTTTCTTTAAATTAACAAAATAACAATTTTGGTGAGTATTGTATCGACACCATCTATCTATAAAGATAATCATTCTAGTGATCCTTTTAGTAATAGAATATGTTTTTCTATTTCTTACACCCACAACTACTCTGTTTCTTACAGGCTAACACAATTAACTTATTTGCCTATTCATCATTTGATTATGGTTTTGGTTTGTTACACTTGGTTACTATTCTTTTTCCTTAAGATTACAAGTTGTTCATTTTAATATTCTCATCACTTCACTGTTTATTGTTATCACTCCCTACCTATCTCTCACTCTTGGTTTCAATGATATTTTAGATATACATTTATAATTATTCTTTAACATTTTGTGCCTTACTTTCTTATTATAATAAGTTTCTTAACAACATACTTTATTTAATAATCATTGTCTTACTTATTTTTTATGGTTAGTGTACTTTCTTTATTATTGTTTTTTATTCATGGTTATTTATATATTTTCTTTACTCATTTGTGTCTCTTATCATTGATTTGTCTTCTTAATTTCTGTAAATCTTTTCTAATCTTATTGTCTTTATCTGGCCAATCTCTAGGGTTGGGTCATAGTTATTTGTTTGTCAGTCTAGTCTATTCTTTTAATGATTATTCTTGTTTGCAATTCTTCTTTCTTCTTTCTTGGCTTCATTTTATATTTTTTCTTCATTATTATTTATTAAATTATTTTACCTGTTATCATTTCTCTAATACTTATGGATACCCTATATGATCTGATTTCTGCAACGTTATAATATTAATCAAAATAGGTAAGGTAGAAAGGATGTTTCGATCAGCGATGAAACCTACGGAAGCGTTAGTGTAGAGTCTACCGTAGAAAGAATGCGTTAAAATTTCGTATTTCCATCTACACTGAATAGTATTACTTTCTTGGAGTAACTTTTAGAAAAAATGAGAGGATATAAGAAGGAGAAGTAATGTAAGACGGAGGAAAGGTATGGGAGGCGAAATGTTACGCTGCCCTGCAACGCCGTTGACTCAAAATATGCATGTTTTATGAACAACAATGGCAATATCTTAGCCGCTGTACTCAGATGACTGTTATTTACAAAGATAACATGAAATGAAAGTACGATCTGTAAGTGAATATGTGGGATTTCGCTTACAGCTATAAAAATGATCTGATAATTCCATGTTTCTGAAGAGATGAGCGTACATGTAAAATACTTAATTCAATTTAAACGGCTTTTGATTTAGTTCAGTGATTTGACTTTTCACACGGTCTGATAAGATCAATGTCATTATATCAAAGTTCCATACAGGTGTTATATACGTAGGCATACTTTTTAATATATTAGTAGAATTTAATAACTACGATCTATTC
The DNA here is from genome assembly GCA_034769895.1 of Magicicada septendecula. Lineage (NCBI taxonomy): Eukaryota > Metazoa > Arthropoda > Insecta > Hemiptera > Cicadidae > Magicicada > Magicicada septendecula. The sequence continues at coordinate 282,765,104 of CM068371.1, forward strand.
TTTCGATATGTTTCCTCTTATCTCTAGGTGGGCAACGCTGTCTGCTGTAAATAATGAACCTCTTTCAGTTAACAATATTCAAGTTAAAATATTCTCATGAGCAAAACAAAACAATTATTAACAAACATAAATAATATTATTTGAAATTAAAAACATAAACAAACTCCGCCTAACAAACTTCTCAGTAACTAACACTTATTCTTACTAGACTTGTATATCTGATAAGTAACACGTATGTTTTTCATAACAAAAGTTTATATTAAAGTCCTGCATTTCACTTATTAAATATAAAATTGATCGTATTTGCTAGTGAATAATATTTCTTGTGTATAAAATTGATATTACTGAATTACTAATATTTCTGAATTCTTTTAAATAGGGTCACAGAAGTTTTATCAGTGGTGAAATATGTTAGGTTTGATTTAATAGTCTGTGTTTAACTGTTATCTTGTATGTTATTTTTGCTTATTATTTAGTTCGTTAAGATTTAATAGCTTTTACTTTATATTCAGTAAAATTCTTTTCCGTTTCAAATTTAAACATTTTTTAATTTTGCAAAATTCGTGTTTACACAGATTTTTTAATAATTTCTTCTAACGTTTTTATGTTTTCCCACTTACTTCTTTTAATTTATTAAGCAGTAACACTTTTATGTCTTCATTCGTTGACACACAGATAAAAAGTAACTTGTCTTATCCATACATCACTATTGTTGTCTTAGTTTGACTTCTTCTTCCCCTCTTCCCACAATTTTACACATTACATTTGTTATATTCGCCTAAAATTAATTATTGCATTACTTAAAATTTTATTTGAGTCTGAAGAGTATTTTTTTAAACTCAGCCTTACATAATAGTCACATTTTAATACATTTTGTGCAGTCTTACAAAATTATTTCTATCGTATCGTTCTTACTAGCAATAGACCTTCACTGTGTCAGTTCACATATTTAAAATGTATTATAATATCATTTTGCTTAATTATCTTGGTTTCTCAATTAGTTGGTTATTGTCATTGTTTTATCTATAACTTTTATTTAATCAGATTTTTTAATAACAGACATTGCCATTTACTGCTGTTGTTCCACTCCTAAACATTAAGTATTTAAAATATGGCACACTTCCACGTACTGATGATTTTACAGCGCTATGTTACATAAAATTTCAGTGTATCTGTCATTCTCACGTCGTAATAATATGTACCCTAGGTATTTGTTGAAGAATAAGTTTTGATAAATGTTTTAATAAATACAGTAAATAAAGAGTGTCACAGAGACAGCAAGTACCTTACTCTTTGGAGATATCGTTAAAAGAACAGACGAGGGACTTTCAAGCTAACTTAATTCCCCCTGTTGTGCGCCCTGGAATGACTTCTGTGGCAGGCGGGTGCATATCCCCACACGGTAAAGGCATAGGTAATAACAGGTAACACGTATGTGTTGACTATGATTTTACCAAACCGGGAGTAGGGAACGTAGTTTACGGAGTTCCGCCGAAGAACATTGACGTTCTAGATTCGAGGTGAAGCCCGAGGTACTTGACAACAGGCAATTCAACGGAGCCTACGTTTAGCAGACGGGACCGTTTTAGTCGTTGCGAGAACATTACCGCGGTGGTCTTAGCGTTGACGTCAACTTCAACTATCGACCCATTCTACGTACGCATCGACTTGACGCTGGAGCTTGATAGCCGTAAAATTTTCGTTATGTTCGGTAGCAAAAGTTCCGTATCGTCCGCAGATAGAGACAGCTATACACCAGCCACCTGGGGCGCACCTTTGAAAACGTGGAAAATAGGAGAGTCCAAAAATAACCGTTACAGCTCTGGGAAATCCCCAGACATTAAGATCTTCGGGTGGACCATCCATCTGTGCTACAGCCAGCTACCAGCAAGATCTACAGAAAGCCAAAATATCGCGACACAATCTACTGGTCGCTCCGTTAAACACATCCCTTTTTTCCTGCTCGGACTGTTGAAGGAGTGCAGTAGCTTGATTTTACGGTTGGTGAAGATTTAGCCGAATCATTTTGTTTCTATCTGCTTTTGGGAAACGAGACTTCAGTAGCGATAGCAGAGGGGGTGACAGGCACACAAAGACCGGACAGTCATTTCAAGTCTAGACGGATCTGCAGTCGCCCTTCTCCACAAGCCATTAGTGGCAATGGCTTCCGAGAACCAAAAAAAACTCAAAAACTCTATAGCCGGTATACCAAGGCCACCTCGTAACCCTCGTCCTGTAGTTCGTGTAGGATGGCCTGCGGTTGGGATTCAATATCGTGGGGTTGAATGCCAAGGCCATACATTATACTCGATCAAGTGAGTAGGCCTGAGTATGGAACTGGAACGGATTTCGTTCCAGCCATTGGGTCACTACCAAGTGTTCTGTTGTACTACGGCAGTTAGGTTAGTGAGGAGCTTTAGTAATGCCTTCTCCGCTATTGCAACAGCCTTACGAAGCCGGTGAGAACAGCCTACTACACTGCCTACTTTCGTTACAAACATCGGTGGAATCCGTCCTCCTATGGCTAGACTCAAACTCAGCGGAGTCACGCGGTTCCGACGACCTCGTCACCGACGTCAGTGATGAATCTGAGAGACCAGATTGGTTTACCAATGGGCCTAACTTCCAAATACTACTCGGTTTCCGGTGGGACCGAGGTTTCCATGATCAGGGAGTAGGCTTCCTATTATGGTATCTGGCCGAATGGCCGCTTGGCGGCCTTGTAGCCAGTATATTGGGACGGTGAGGTCTTTGGTAATGTTTAAACGTTCCGTGTATGATTCTGCTTGAGTTTAGGAGGATTGTCCATGCAGACTATAGAAGGTCCCGTTTGGCTAGAGTTGCCCTTTGGGTCTTCAACAGCTGGAGGCCGACACTCCAAGAGTTCCAATAGCATCTCTATTTGTTTGCCATAAACTCGAACTCCCCGGATTCCTCTGAGCAACGCTACCAACCCCCCTCTGAGTGCGACAGGTCCCAGTCAGGTGTTTCTCCTTGTTGGTTTCTTGCTCCTCGCATGTCCTTCGCTAAGTCATCGACGTTGTCGTCTTCTGAAGCAGCGTGGTGGTATTTCATCTATCTCCTCGCTATATTCGTATTGAATTGCCTATTCATAACAGTAGACGTTGAGATGGGTCCTTTCTTGCGTCGATTTTCTTCTTGTGATGTGATCGTTATGAAGTTTAGATGCAGAATTTGTCTCTCGAGCAACTAAAACGGCACGTCGTCTTTATTATCTCGCCACCTCTGCAGCACCTCTGCACCATGACCCGCTGGCTAGGCAAAATTGTCTCCACGCATGTAATTATACGCGCTCCCAGTCTGCTTATAATCGCGATGAAATTAATGTATCTATAATTATGTCATAGGACATTGATCCTAATGAAGTGAGAAGTGAGATGTAATGATGATATCGCTATCGTAAGTAATAACTTCAAACAAATTCTAAAAAGCTTATGATGGAAACCGGTCTCGGTCACTTGCAATGAAACAATGTTTTTACCTATTCTTACACGGTCATTTGCGCCCGCACTTTCACTCACTGACCGAATCTGTCATTTAGGAAGGAGGAAACCTTGCTATTCTGAATTTTGATGAAATTTCAAATCTGCAACTTTTTATTTGTCGTAGGAACCTCTTTCTGCCAATATTTTTTTACGTTAAGTTAGGTTATGTTATGTTAGGTCAGGTTAGGTTAGGTTAGGCTAGGAATGAATAGAATTATATAGGTAATTTATGTATAATAATAATAATAATAAAAATAATAATATGAAAATGCAATTGATAGCAATTGACTGGTTTCAAATTTCTACCTCGGTTGGAACTGATCGGGTTTTACACGATTGTGTCGCAACTGACCACGCTCCTATGAAACAACGTTTCATGTTTATTTTATTACGGTTCGTAAGGAAACTCAATAACGTTTCCCCGGCTTACACACACACTCGTGCGCGCACACGCAAACACACACACACACACACACACACACACAAACACAGGAAAATTTATATCCATAATTATGATTGAAACTTGTTCTGCCGAGCTATGTTAATTCAAAAGCCATTCAAACACAAGTAATTAGTTTATAATTAATAGTTTGCTAATATTTTTAATAATATATTAACACGTATGCAGCAGAAGTATGGGTTATTAACAAAAAGAATGAAAGGAAGATTCTTGCAACAGAGATGCAATATTGGAGGAGGTGTTGTGGAATAACGAGAGCAGACCGAATAACAAACGAGGAGGTCAGAAGAAGAATGGAAACGGAAAGAAGTGTAATTGACTACATCGAACAAAAAAGATTGGTGTGGTACGGTCATGTCCGGAGATCCCAAAATAGGTGGATCAACAAAGTGACGGAATGGAGTCCATTAGGAAGGAGAAAAGGGGGAAGACCGAGAAGAACTTGGAGTGACGAAGTAGATGAATCCATGCAACGTATAGGACTTGAGGAAGGACCATGGGAACATCGGGTGAATTGAAAGCCAGGTTGAAGGAAGGGAGACGGCACTAACTGTAGCAACCCTATTAGATATATATATTGCGACAACACAAATTACTAAACTATTGGCGCATAGGATATGGTAGTATGTGTATCTTAAAGCACAAGTCTATATTGGAGGGTTTAAGATTATTTATTGCACAAGACAAATGTAATTGTTTATATGGTATATTTGATAAGTATAATAATGGTAGTGTTTGATATATAGTCTTATAAAGTGTTAATCACTGTTCATTCACATGATGTGATACATTACATAAGTGATGATTCCCACGATGATGTTGCTGAAAAGAAGGGGGGGGGGGCTTTGCTGCGTTGTTGAGTCGTCCGGCGTGGCTTATTGATGATAGACGGTTCACCTTGGAAACGCTTTCAGCTGAGCTGGTGTCCTGTAGTCCCAAAGATGACCCTGACGCTTCGCACACCACAACGGTTCTATGGATCTTACTATTGGTTAAATTTCATATAGAGTTTATAACTTACAAGTATCTCAGTTAACAGTGAGTTTTATATATAACAACGGTATATTAAGCTTATACCACTCCGGACTCTTCAAGTGTTCACGCGAATCACAGGGTCTACCGCGATCAGCAGACCTCCCTATGCGGAAATCTTCCACTAACGCGGAAACTTCTTGATGCTAAAATTTACTATTACGTAATTATTAAATTTTACTGGCACTGCAGAAATCTCATACAGTGGCACAGTTCACACTCACTTATTACACACGTAATGCTTTAGTAATAATGCCGCGTGTAAAGAGGTAATATTCAACTGTTCTGAGTCTTCGCATGCGTTAATACCGCCGAATAGTCTTTACAGATTCTTGCAAGCGGAAAAATCTTGAACAAGAATTTCACGTCCAAATCGCGATAACTGGCAGAGAAGAACTGACGTAATTAAGCACGCTATGTTTTAATAATAATACTGTGTGTAGATGTAATACAAGAATAGTTCTGAGTCTTCACACGCGTTACTACCGCCGAATAGTCTTTACAGATTCTTGCAAGCGGAAAATCTTGAACAAGAATTGCACGTCCCGATCGCGATAGCTGGCTGAGAAGAACTAACTGTGTAACAACAGGCTTAAGAAAATTTCCGACTGCCTTCCAGCATTTAATTGGTGGAAGGAAGTCACATGGTTACATACAACATGACATCCAACTTTTCATGCCGTAAAGTGCATCAATTTTGCAAGAGCATGCATAGCTGGTAATCACAGAATACCCTTTTCTCATGCATAACTGCATATTTTAATAAAATCATATTTGAATGTCAACAATAGACAGGAATATATAGGGACTGTAGCTAATACATTAGTCTATGTTCAGTTCAGTGTCATAACACAACGATAATTAATTCATGCACAGCCGGGGAAACGTTTATCACTCACGCGCGCGCGCACATTTCCACAGACATAGTACATGAATAAACAACAAATAAATAGTACACAGTTTTACTAAACCTAATTCCTTATCCTTACTAAAATACAACTGATATCACAACCAAATCTAACAAACTACCAATTTAAACATGAATGTTCATAGTCTGTGTATTATACAAGCCTGCCCTGCTTATCAGGATCCTGTGTTTCATTGTAGGATTAACCCCTTCCCGCATAAAAAATTTTTTTTTTTTTTTTTTTTTAGTTGACTAACAACTAAAAATTGTTTTGGTTAGTTTGATATAACCAAAACAATTCCTAATCCTAATAATAATACTAATACCCTCAAACATAAAATCAAATAAATATCCTCATAGCAATACTAACATTTCACAACTGTCACCTTGACAGAAACAACAAACCAAAGACACGTGGTAACCTTTAAACCAAAACAAATACACATGTTCTTGACAAGCAGATAGCAAATTACGCAGGGTCACAAGGTACAACAGACTGCATTCCTTATCTTTACTAGATTATCGCTCATTCACAGAATTACCCTACATACAACATTTATACCTGAACTGACATATTTAAATAGCTACACATTCTTACACCCCTATATCCTGACATTTACTTATGGTGATGTATGGATACTTCGTATAATACTTTCTCAACGAGGAAGCATGAAATTTACCAATCGCACGGTTGGTATTGGGGTTGGTTAATATAAATGTATTTTTTCCAACCTGCTCCGATAGGGTATAGGGACCATTATAAAGCCTAAAAAACTTCGCGGCTGTGTTGTCCTCCCTTCTTCCAACATTCAACGCTCGCAAAAGCACTCTCTCCCCAGTCTTGAAACTCACCAGCTTATGTTCAGCATTAAACTTTTCCGTGCGCTCCTCTGCGCACTTTTTAATGCGCGCCTCGCCTCGAGTTTCTTTATTTCGACTGGTATTGGCACATTCTGGGTCGATATCCTTTCAATGTGCCTTTCCCAGACCCGTCCTGGCATCGCCCCGGTTTGGAGTTCATTTGGGGTATATCCAGTAGTTGAATTATAATTCCCATTTATGGCCGATTCAAAAAATTCCAGGAATTCCGGCCATTTACTCTGGTTAGTATTACAATATGTCCGGAATAACCGTCCCAACTCCTAGTTGACGCGTTCGGCCAGGTTACCTTGCGGTCTCCGGATCGCCGTCAGGACAGTCTGAACACCGTGTTTCTCGAGCTCGGAGTGCCACTTGGTGTTAGTAAACTGCTTACCCTGATCCGATAGTATTTTCCTGATGTGTCCATTTTTCGGCATGTATTTATTTAGTACAATGTTTACGACCGCCGATGTTGTCGGTCTACCGATAGCGTACAGGCTGACATGCTTGGTGAAAGCATCCGTAAAAACCACAAGGTTCTTCATTCCACGCGCCGCCCGCGGAAGTGGACCTAAAAAGTCAATGCAGACAAGGTCATTTTTATTTCTTGCCACAATGTTACCCATTTCTACCTGGGTATGTTGGTTTGGATACTTCGCTGTTTGGCAGGCGTGGCATGTGCGGAGTATGGCCTTTATTTTCCTGGCCATATTGAGCCACACAAAATCCTCCCGCATTGCCAGGTAACATTTATAAGGCCCCGCATGGGCCAGGCTCCAATGACACATCCAGGTGAGGTCTTCCACCATCGCGTCAGGCACCATGATCTTCCAACCACCATTAACAATCTTATACAACACATTTTTATATATTCTGTATCTGGAGTTTTCTTGGATCCGGATCGCGTCACTGATCTGGTTCAATTTGGTGTCCCGTTGCTGTTCCGTACCAATATTTTTTAACTTATTCTTAAGACTGTCCTCTATTTTATATTTGACAGCCAGAATTTGTACTTCTTGGTTACTTGAAGTATGACGCTCTTCCATCACCGGAGGGTATCGGCTTAACGTGTCCGCCGTTTTGTTCTCGCTGGCCTTGCAGTACTTAATCGTGAAGTCATACTCCTGGATGGCCATGATCCAACGGGATATGCGAGCATTAGCCAACTTGCAGCGCAGCATGAACGATAAGGCCTGGTTGTCCGAAAGGATTTCGAAATGTTGCCCAACTAGGTAATAACGAAACTTGCTGATGCAGTATACAATGGCCAATATTTCCTTCTCCGAGGTGCAGTAGTTGCGTTCGGCCCCTTTTAGTGACCTACTGCTGTGAGCGATTACTTTGTGCTCACCCTTCTCATTCCGTTGGTAGAGTACACCCCCGATGGCATAATCTGAGGCGTCGCAATTTAAGACATACGTGCCCTCCTTCTCAGGATGGAATACGTGAAGGTTTCTGCTGTACAAGTTTTTGGTCGCATTGAAGGCATGCTCATGACGCTCCTCCCATCTCCATTTAGTACCCTTATGTAGCAGTTCCAATAACGGCTCAATTGTTCCAGAATATTCTGGAGTAAAACGTCGGAAATAACCCGTCAGCCCGAGAAACGCTCTGATATTCTTAGGTTTTGTGGGGTTTGGGAACTCCATGATTGCACGTATTTTTTCAGGATCCGTTGTTATACCCTCCGCTGAAATTATATGTCCTAAAAATTTAATCTGTGATTTTCCAAACTCGCACTTTTCAAGGTTGAGGGTCAGGTTAGCGTCTTTTAATTTCCGAAATACAATCTTGAGATGTTCGATATGTTCCTCAAAAGATTTAGATATAATCAAAATATCATCGACAAATATGCTAACAAAATCTTCCACCTCGGGACCCAAAGCTAATTCCAAACACCTGATCATGGCCGCTAAACTTGTAACTAATCCAAAGGGAACTACTTTGAACTGGTAGCATTTATTGCGATACAGAAATGCTGTGTACTTTCTTGATTCTTTAGCAAGGGGGATCTGCCAGAATCCACTTTTTAGATCGAGGCGGGACATGTATTTAACCCCTTGGCATTTAATGAACAGGTTCTCCGCATTCGGAGCACAGTCGTAGCATTTTTTGGTAACGGTGTTAAGATTTCTCATGTCGAGACATAATCTAATGTCGTTATTCTTTTTCTTGACAACAACCATAGGGTTCAGAAAGTTGCTATCTGTGCGTTCTATCACGCCACTCTCCAGCATGTTCCTGACTTCAGCATCAACCTGTTGTTGATAGTGTAGGGGGATGGGGTAAGTCTTCCGCACAAATTTATTCTCATCAGTGACTTGAATGTTGTGCTCATATACGTTTGTTGTGGTAGGTTTATTTGAAAATACCGACCCGAATTTATCAAGCACACGTTGAAGTTTATCTTGCTCGCTGCCCGTTATTTGCCTACTGTGTGTCAGCAAGTTCTGCGTCATCTTATCAGCTTGTTGAACAGCTGGTCGGGCTAATGTATACGGCTCACATACGGACCCCGTCTTACCCCTCCTACGTCCTAATCTGATATTGTGTCGACTATTATTAACCATACATTTCAACATTTTGTTAGGGAAATCAATGGTCGCGTGCAGTTTATTTAATGCGTCCACTCCCAAAATAATATCATACACAAGTTTTTTAATAATAAGTACCGTGATTTCTATTTCTACTCCCTGAATGGATATTGTTATGAGTGCTTGTCTGTCAACCATCTGTAACTCACCCGTCGCTGATTTTATAATTTTGTGATTTACTGGCAGAATCGGAATTTTTTTAAAGTGTTTTTTGTGCCTCTCTAGGAACCGCTCGTCCATTAACGAGATTTCTGCGCCGCTGTCGAACAAAACCTCACCGACACACCCGTTAATTTTCGCATTGACAATGAGGTCAGTGTCATTTTCAATACTAATATTTTCCTCACATTCATTATTATTATCATTGCAAACTAAACTATCTCTAATTTCTGCAGGATATAGGCCAGACACCACAAATTTATTCTTGCAACTAACATTTTTCACACTCGATTGATTGAACTGCTTTTTACTGTTATAACGGGTTTTTGAAATGTCACTTATATTTTTATGTGTACTAGTTACTTTGTTGCACGGACTCACGCCGTGCAGCCTTACACGTTTTTTGACTGCTCTACATCTGAATCATTTTCCGTCACTACTGCTACCTTGTTGGTATTAAATTTCTGATTTGTATTTCTATTTGGCATTTTACGTTGTTGTTGCGGTGATTGTGATTGCTTTGTTTGAGGTTGATATTGAAAATTTTTACGCGGTGTTTCATTATTGTTACTACCGTTACTCGGATTGTCAATACCTTCCCATTTTGTGAGCAATATGAGTAGCTCTTCTAAAGATTTTACTCCTTGCGTAATGACGGCAACCTGTATGCCACGTCCAAAATGGTGTGCAAGTTTATTTACTATGTCCGGTTCAGTTAAGTTAGGCTCTAGGTACTTAGCCCTTGATATTAACTGAATCACATACGATTCTTTGGAACCTTTGGTACTGGAATATTTCCCAAACTCCAGCTGCCCACGGATCTTCCTCTGGACCTCCTCGTTCCAGTATCTAGCCCTGAAATGCTTTACCAGGGCTTCATACGTGCTGATCTTATCCTGGACGACAGCGAACCACTCCGCCGCAGTACACTTAAGTCGTCGCACTATGAAATTAATTTTATCGGCCTCACTTAAATTGTCACCAATCGTTTCCAGATCCCGTTGGCAAACCTTAATGAAGTTCATGGGGTTTTCATTTTTACGTCCAAAGAACTTTAGCTGCGAATTGACGTCATCCAAGGTCTTATAGACATATTTGGTACAACTAAGCTGTGACGAGGTATTTTGCAGCCGTGACATTTGATGTTGCAGCTCTTGGATTCGCAGGTCTTGCTCGGCCACTAATTCATTTACCGTGGATGTGCGTTGTATTACTTTCTCTTCAATTCCAGAGAGTTTCGCTTCACATTTACTAACACGTGAATTATTAGCTTCCAAACTCGCCTCTATGTTAGCTTTCATAGCTTCTACTGTTTCGCTAATTCGCTTTTCCGCCGCATCTAACATTTGTTTACTTCGTTTGGATTGTTCCTGCACGGCCGCGTATAATTTTTTGTTCTCGTCATGGAGCGATTTGCTTTGTTTCTCGGCTTCTACTTTACTGGCTTTATTTTCTTCTGAGAGTTGCTGTATACCGGCTTTATTTTCTTCTGAAATTTTCTGTATACCGGCTTTATTTTCTTCTGAAATTTTCTGTATACTCGCTACTAAGGCAGCTAACGTATTCTTTAATTCTGCTATATCCGCCATATTGATCAAAATTTAATTTAAAATTTTAATAAACTTTAACTCTACTGATTGATACGCTAAAAAAAATTATTATTACTACAAGATTATTAACGTAGTGTAACCAGTTTATACGCACACAGTAAGCAGTTCAATATATCAAAATGTAAACAAACCTTATCTAATACACAAAACAACTAATAATCTACCTCCAATATACTGATAAAATTGTTCATATATGACACACAAGAGAATATGCACAATTGATAAATTATATCCTCAGCTTTTCATATGAACCATACACACACAAATATTACATTAATTACAATAATACGTCGGATGTTACCAACAAATTTTATACTCTTAGACATATATAGAATAGCGTAAAATTACCGCTATTGTACGGGCCCCACGTTGCTAAGCGCCAAATATCACTATGCGACAACACAAATTACTAAACTATTGGCGCATAGGATATGGTAGTATGTGTATCTTAAAGCACAAGTCTATATTGGAGGGTTTAAGATTATTTATTGCACAAGACAAATATAATTGTTTATATGGTATACGTATTTGATAAGTATAATAATGGTAGTGTTTGATATATAGTCTTATAAAGTGTTAATCACTGTTCATACACATGATGTGATACATTACATAAGTGATGATTCCCACGATGATGTTGCTGAAAAGAAAGGGGGGGGGCTTTGCTGCGTTGTTGAGTCGTCCGGCGTAGCTTATTGATGATAGACGGTTCACCCTGGAAACGCTTTCAGCTGGGCTGGTGTCCTGTAGTTCCAAAGATGACCCTGACGCTTCGGGATGACCACCACAACGGTTCTATGGATCTTACTATTGGTTAAATTTCATATAGAGTTTATAACTTACAAGTATCTCAGTTAACAGTGAGTTTTATATATAACAACGGTATATTAAGCTTATACCACTCCGGACTCTTCAAGTGTTCACGCGAATCACAGGGTCTACCGCGATCAGCAGACCTCCCTATGCGGAAATCTTCCACTAACGCGGAAACTTCTTGATGCTAAAATTTACTATTACGTAATTATTAAATTTTACTGGCACTGCAGAAATCTCATACAGTGGCACAGTTCACACTCACTTATTACACACGTAATGCTTTAGTAATAATGCCGCGTGTAAAGAGGTAATATTCAACTGTTCTGAGTCTTCGCATGCGTTAATACCGCCGAATAGTCTTTACAGATTCTTGCAAGCGGAAAATCTTGAACAAGAATTTCACGTCCCGATCGCGATAGCTGGCTGAGAAGAACTAACTGTGTAACAACAGGCTTAAGAAAATTTCCGGCTGCCTTCCAGCATTTAATTGGTGGAAGGAAGTCACATGGTTACATACAACATGACATCCAACTTTTCATGCCGTAAAGTGCATCAATTTTGCAAGAGCATGCATAGCTGGTAATCACAGAATACCCTTTTCTCATGCATAACTGCATACTTTAATAAAATCATATTTGAATGTCAACAATAGACAGGAATATATAGGGACTGTAGCTAATACATTAGTCTATGTTCAGTTCAGTGTCATAACACAACGATAATTAATTCATGCACAGCCGGGGAAACGTTTATCACTCACGCGCGCGCGCACATTTCCACAGACATAGTACATGAATAAACAACAAATAAATAGTACACAGTTTTACTAAACCTAATTCCTTATCCTTACTAAAATACTTTGCTTGATATCACAACCAAATCTAGCAAACTACCAATTTAAACATGAATGTTCATAGTCTGTGTATTATACAAGCCTGCCCTGCTTATCAGGATCCTGTGTTTCATTGCAATATATATATATATAATATTATATATATATTATATTATATATATATATATATTCAATCACTTTCTGCTACAGTTCCTTTCTTGATATATATAAAGTAATTTAAAATTTATGTTTATATTACCTCAAGATGTTATATTTTTCCTATTCGGAACATGTTTCGAGAGCTCCCGTGCTCTCATCTTCAGCCTTCGCGATCTTGCATACTTCTGGTGAAGTATTTGTGTGTCGGCTGGATACTATTAAGGTTTCTTGTTGGTGTCTGGTCTTTTAAAGTTGTATTATTGTGTGTGATTGTGGTATATGTATTTGTATTTTGTGTATTTTCGATGTTGAGTGCTTTGAATATTGTGTCATGTTTTGTATTGATTTGTATTTGTTCAGGTATTAGTTTGTTTTGTGTTTTATGTTAGTATATTTGTAGATTTTCCCAAATGTTCATTATGGTGCCTTTGTGTGGTATATATTTTATTAGTGTCACATTGGTTATGTCTGGGATTTCATGTCCTGTGTTTATTGCGTGTGTGGTTAAATTGGATTTATATATTTCTGGTTTTTTGTATGCGTTTAGGTGTTCAAAATAACGTTTTTTCAGCTGTTTTTTTGTTTGTCCTATGTAACATTTATTGCAATCTTGGCATTCAATTTTGTATATACCGTTAGTTGTTGTATTATCTTTGTTGTGTGGGCTATTTAGATTTTGTAAATTATTTTTATTCGTTTTGTATGCTATTTTTATATCTGTGTTTTTAAATAGTTTTGTTAGCTTTGTCATTTTATTATTTATGTATGTGACTGTGCCCCATTTTTTTTTTTTTGTTATTATTTATGTGTTGTTCATTTTGATTAATTCTTAATTGTTCAGTTTTTTTATATTTGATTTTATTTTCTATTTTGTTTACAGTATTTTTATTGTATCCATTTTCATAACCAATTTGGTATATTATATTTCTTTCTTTGTCAGTTTCTTGTTTGTTTCGGGGAATTTTGTACATTCTGTTAAATAGTGAATAGAATGCTGCCATTTTATGTTGTGGTGGGTGGTCAGAATGGTTAGGTATAATGATGTTAGTGGAACTTGGTTTTCTGTATATTGCATATTGTATGTGGTTGTTGTTTTTTGTGATAGTTATGGCTAAATAGTTGATTTTGTTATGGTTTTATTTTTCTTCTGTGAATTGTATTTTTGGATGTATGTTATTGATTTGTTTTAATATGTTATCTGCATTTGTATTTTTGTTACTTGATACATATAGCCCATCATCTACATATCTTATCCAAATGCCATTTGGATCAAAGGATTTTATAATGTTTTGTATTTTTGTGTCTATGTGTTGTAGGAATATTTCTGCTATTATGCTTGATAATGGTGACCTTATTCAATTGCTAAACCTTCTAGCTGTTGATAAATTTTGTTATTAAATTCAAAGTAATTTTGTTTTAATATTAGTTGGAGGCTATTTTTTATTTCTGTTACATATTGTTTGTCTTCATTTTGTTCTTTAAGTTTGTTTATTATTATGTCTATTGTTTCTTCTACTGGGATGTTGGTGTACATGTTTGTGATATTATATGATGTGAAAAATGTATTTTCATTTATATTTATTATTTTTAATTTGTCTATTAATTCGTATGTATTTTTTATGTTATATTGGTTATTTGTTAGATAGTTACTTTTCAGTTTTTGTGCTATTATTTTTGCTATTTTGTATGTAGGAGCTTTTTTGAAGTTGATTAATGGACGTATTGGGTTGTTTAATTAGTGTATTTTTATTAGGCTATTCATTTTAGGTGGTTCTGGATTATTATTTATATACTTATCTGTGTTTTTATTGTTGAAAATGTTTTTAGTTGTTTTTATTAATTTTATTGTTTGTTTAAGATATTTTTCTGTTGGGTCTTTATTTAGTTGTATACACTTATTATTGTTGATGAAGTCTTCGGTTTTTTTGATGTAGTCTGCTTTTTCAATGATTACTGTTGCTTGACTTTTGTCTGTTTTTAGTTAATATTAAATTATTGTTCTTTACTTTATTTTTAATTTCTTTTATTGTTTTATTGTCTTTCTTTTGTTTATATTTGTTTTTAATTTCACTAGTGATTATTTTTTTAATTATATGTGCTGCATCTGTTCTTTTTTCTTCTTGTATATTGTCTTTTATTAGGTTAATGGCAAATTCTGTTTCTACTATTAAATTTTCTAGATTTTTGTTTGCGTTTTAAGTTAGGTTATTTTTTGACATATTGTTTAAATATTCTGTTTCTTTTTTTGTTAAATTCTGTATTGCTGAGGTTAATGGTTCGAGAGTAAAATGTGTGTTTATTTTTGTTTTTTTGTTCTTGATTTTCGTTTTATTGTTTTAATGTGTTGAGTTTTTTGTTGATTGTAATAGTCTTTTTGTTTTTTTTCAAATCTTATTTTATTTTCTATGTTATTGTATTTATTATTCCAAGTGATTGGATGTAATAAACTTGTTAGCTCTAAGTGTAGTTTGTATATGTCTAGTGTTATGTTATTTTTCTTACTGTATAATTGATTAATTTCGTTTTGTATCCATAATCTTTGTGCTTGTATTATTGTTTTTTGTTGTTTGTGTTTATGTTAATGTATTTAGGTGTTAATTTATGTTTTTGGGATTGTCTATTGAAGTATATATTCATGTTTGTGTTCATTAGTTGTTTTTTCGTCTCTGAAATTTATTTAATAATTTTGTAATGTGGTTATATGGAGTTGTGGTTATGTTGTTTGTGTACATGTTAATGTATATTTATGTGAGAGATAAATTGTTACATATTTATTTTCCGTTATTTGGTTGTTGATTTCACTTAATATTGATGTTCACTTCACTATTTTTTCACAATACACTTTTGTTTTTGAATTTGTTTGATAACCTCACTTTTCGTTTTTTTTCCCTGTAGGCTTATTTATCTTGTATGGTTTTATTGATTCGATCACTTTCTGACAGTAAGAACTCGAAACTGACAAAGAAAGAAATATAATATACCAAATTGGTTATGAAAATGGATACAATAAAAATACTGTAAACAAAATAGAAAATCAAATCAAATAGAAAATAAAAACTGAACAATTAAGAATTAATCAAAATGAACAACACATAAATAATAACAACAACAACAAAATGGGGCACATTCACATACATAAATAATAAAATGACAAAGCTAACAAAACTATTTAAAAACACAGATATAAAAATAGCATACAAAACCAATAAAAATAATTTACAAAAAACTAAATAGCCCACACAACAAAGATAATACAACAACTAACAGTATATACAAAATTGAATGCAAGGTTGCAATAAATGTTACATAGGACAAACAAAAAAACAGCTGAAAAAACGTTATTTTGAACACCTAAACGCATACAAAAAACCAGAAACATATAAATCCAATTTAGCCACACACGCAATAAACACAGGACATGAATTCCCAGACATAACCAATGTGACACTAATAAAACATATACCACACAAAGGCACCATAATGAACATTTGGGAAAATTTACAAATATTATAACGTTACAGAAATCAGACCTTATAGGGTATCCACAAGTATTAGATAAATGATAACAGGTAAAATAATTTAATGAATAATAATGAAAAAATATAAAATGGAATTAAGAAAGAAAAAAGGAGAATTGTAAACAAGAATAATAAATAAATGAATACACTAGACTGACAAACAAATGACTATGACCCAACCCCAGAGATTAGCCAGATAAAGACAATAAGATGAGAAAAGACAAATTAATAATAAAAGGCACAAATGAGTAAAGCAAATATAATAAATAACCATGAATAAAACAATAATAAAGAAAGTACACTAACCATAAGAAATAAGTAATACAATTATTAGTAGATAAAGTATGTTGTTAAGAACAACAACACATTATAAATGTGTGTTTAAAATATCATTGAAACCAAGAGTGAGAGATAGGTAGGGAGTGATAACCATAAATAGTAAAAGTGATGTGATAAGTGAGGAATAATAATAACTAATCAAACAGGCAGGACTGTGGAAATTAATGAGTTCAGTCAGTGCAAATTTAAGTGGACTCAACCGAAAAGATTAAAAAACAATGTTGGAATAACAATGATAATAATTCCTAATTATGCTTTTCCATGAGTAAGGGGATTGCCAATTTTGGTATTAGTTACCAAAGATCCCTATGTCTTTGTAACAGTTAATGTGGATGCAAAGAGACATCAAAAACAATAAGATACGTTACTTATTCAGTCAGAAAGAAATAAATTAAATTGTGTTGAAGAGACTGAACTGAGGAAAATAAGATTAATGTATGGTAAACAGTTTTGTTAGTTTAAAGAAAATTAGTGTATTTGTTTAATGTTCATAGGAGTATAAACCAACAAAGATGATCATAAAGTCAATATTAATGAAGAAGAAGATAGAGAGGATGGTGAAGTTGCAGAAGAAAATATAACGATGCATGAATTAGAAGTCATTGTACTGGTATCCGCGTCGCAATTATTATAATTAAAATTTTTTACCTTAATCCGTCACTGTGACCGCTTGGTTTCTGTCTTCTAACGCGTTTCGGATTAGATTTAATCCACCATCAGAGTAAAAATTCGTCAGTTGACTTCGTTAAAACATTAAAACATTAAAAAGACACTAAAATACATCTATGTATATGTCGTGCAAACACAGCGACGTACGCGGATGTGAGTGCGCACTCGACACCGGTTGACGACGTACTGCACAGTTTATTTACGTTATCATGTTATCTATTGTTGTGTTGGGGCGTGTACTCTATGGTTATATTATCTATAATCTTATCATATATTGTATGTGATTTAAATGCCAACTGTTCGTTTAGTATATTATTAGGATTATTTCTGAAGGCCCGGTAAATTTCAAACTCTTCTACTGCATCCATATATCTTCCCTTTTTGCAAATGTGTAGGGGTTTGCAATTTGCCTCAAAATTTGTGTAATTATGATTTAATGAAACGAGATGTTTAGCGTAATTTGATTTATTTGTATTTGAAATGCTCGTGGGTAAGTGTTCTTTATATCTTTCGAAAAAACCTCTGCCAGTCTGACCAATGTAATGCATGTCGCAGTCATCACATATCATCTTGTATACGCCCGTTCTTTTTTCAATTGATGTTCGTGTGGCATTATTTAACATTTTTTGGATGTTGTTATTTGTTCTAAATGTGATATGGATGTTATGTTTTTTAAATGTATTTCTAATGAGCATTGAGAAGTTATTAGTATAATCAACCGCCCTATATATTACGTCCATCGTGACACGGTGAGGGTTGTCAATTCTGCGTTTGTGTCTAAGCATCAAGTGTTCAACTAATGAGCTGCGGTAACCGTTTGCAATTGCAATGTGTTTAATTATATCTATTTCTTCCTTGTGGGTTGTTGGATCTAAAGGTACACTGTATAGTCTGTGTATCAGACTGTTGAACGCGGCCATTTTTTGTGAGTGCGAGTGGAACGAATCGGCATGGATGACACCATCAGTTGTGGTGGGTTTTCTGTATATCCTGTACTGAAATTTATTATTGTGTTTCATAAAAGTTAAATCCAAAAAATTTATTGCGTGGTTTGACTCTATTTCGAAGGAGAACTGTATGTCTTTGGCGATGTTATTCATGTAATGTAACAGCATGTTTGCCTGTCTCGTTGTCCCGTCGAAGATAACATATGTGTCACCTACATATCTTTTATAAAATATAATGTTACTTTGTCATTTATTATGTGATGATAGCAAATATGTATTTTCGAAGTTAATCAGGAAAATGTCAGCCATCAAACCGGATAAGGGTGAACCCATTGCAAGACCCTCCTCTTGAATAAAAATTGTGTTATTGAATGTGAAATAATTTTGTTTCAATATTACGTCTAGTAAAAGTAACAATTCTGTTACTTCTTGTAGATTTAACTTTCCTGTTCTTATTAAATTATCTTTTAGAATGTCCAAGGTTGTCTGTACTGGGACGCTTGTTCTAACGTCACAGAACGTTCCATAAAGGAAACCATTTACATAGCAATTTATCATAAGAGGAGAGTGAGGTGGACAGTATCGAACCCAAGTAGTCCTAAAAAATTGTGTAATTTTGTCTAATAATTATTACTACTGACATGAAAAAACGACCAGACTGTGACTAAGACACAAACCCCATATATATTATTAAAGTGAATAACAGTGAAAAAATTATAAGATACTATGAGAGAGACAAATAATATCAGGATCAACCAAAATGAAGTCATTAATTATTGAGTTTAGTAACTCTGAATAGAGTATAAAGAACTATTTATTGTGAATGAATGGACATGATCCATTATTATATTATGTAATGTAAATAAAATAAATGTATTAAATGACTTAAATACATTATTAGAAAGAATCTAAGTTAAAATAAAAATTATATAATTGTTATGACAAAAAATATTAATGTGTTGGATTTGAGACCAAACACTCAGATTTCATGTAAAAATTAATTATTATCAATTTGAAATAAAAACTATATGTAATTGTCAAGCAGACAAAAGTGAACAATTTATCTTAGATAAAGAAAGCTGTCAAATGAATAAAAGTCAGTCAAAATAGCCAAAAACAGTATTAACTAAAAACATGTGGTAGACATACAATATTGTGTGATTTATGGATTTAATGTTGCCAAAATGCAACCAAATTGCATTAGAAAGTTGAAATATAATATAAAGCGACTATACTAATATATTTGACTAACTTTAACATTGCAATAGTCGAGTTAGCAAAATATTTACCTATACCATGTATGGCTGGATCCAATCAACCAGTACAAAAAATAGTCATATCTGGCTAAATATTTACAAAATGTTGACAAAAATAAAAGAGAATGGTACAATACTTCAGTATACTGTAACAGCGGACAGACTCAGTTAAAAATAAGATCAATTATGAAAGAATTTAACTTATAAGAGTGAGATTTGTCACACTATGAAAAAGGACATCTCAAGACAAACCAATATGATGCTATGTTATCCTGTAATAAAGATAATATATGTAAAGAGTAACCAGGTATCACAAAAGACAGACAATATAATAAACTCTGAGTGTACACTAGTGAAATACTATATATGTTAAAGAAAGAGACTAATTATTGTGTCATAACATTGACAACAACATAGGCCATGGGCATGGGCCATGTAAAATTGAAATTATCTGTGTATTATATATGTTAAAATTTGTTTGTTTTGTTATAGGAAGATAGTAATATTGTGTGTTCATATTGTGGAAGAAACATAATAGTTTCACAACAATTTTTTGTTCTAAAAAATTGAATTTCATTGACAACAACCCAAGGTGAGAGTTGTATATTGTGTTACTTATTAGAGTTAATTTATTTAAAAACCAATCATAATTAATATCACTAGATTCAGTTGAAAACAGAGAATCTAAATGTAATAATGGCATGCAAATTGTGAGTACTAATGTAAAACTGTTTGATAAATACCAGAGTAATTTTTGAAATATCCTTAGTGTGAAGAATAAGAAATTTGTTCTAAAAGCTTCGACGAAAATTAAATTTGTTCCATGATGTTCCATTTCTTAATTCTCGAACAATCTAGAAGGAATTTTTACACAAATATACCGGAAGTTCATGATCTCAATCAGCCTGACTTAGTATAAAAGAGAGACCAAATTCGACCCAAAAACACTTGAAGCTTGAACTCCAGAACAGATGCATCACCCACGACACTGATCAACGCAGCTAAGGCGAAACCGAGAGGCGAGAAATCGACACAAGACACGAAGAAAGGCTTTTCCCGTACATTGACAAACAGACTGACTTAACCTCTACAAGAATCTACGCCAATGTGTTGCTGAAATAGAGCAGCAACACGGCAAATTTTAATAGAAATTACGCAGCCAGAACGTCAACGGCCCAGGAGGGACCAAAACTTTAAATAGAGAACCAATTCTGCTGTGTTCGCATAGACAAACTGACTTGACAATAACTCCCTTAACGTAAACAAACAAACACAAAGCCTTTCTCGATACTGCAAGGGTATCAGCGCTGTGACGGCCAATTTGGTAACCAACGCGGAGCAGCTGATTTGTAACGGCGGGGTTTGAACGAAAATCTACTGCCAAACTGTTTCACAAAAAGTGCGGAAATCGTAAATGATCGCAATTTTGACTTAAAATAAATTCAGTGCACACATGAAGAGGCGAGATTGAAAAACTACCCGAGAGGAGTGTCCAGTGCGAGATTAATTAACCAGTGGAACGTGAGTTACCAAAATTAAAGTCATTTTTTTTTTTACCTGGTTACATTTGTCACACAGTTGTACTACACATGCCACACACACCTTCAAATCACTTAATTTTTCTTGTAAGGCATCTTATTGATATGTCTTGGTAGTTCAAAGGAGTCACTTCATGAGAGTAAAGATTTTTTCACGTATTAAACTCATGCTTTTCAACTGAGTAAATAAAAATTTGAAAATACTAGCCGATACTTGATTGGATAAATAAAATAGTCAATAATAATAATAATAACTTATGAATTTTTTCTTTTGTAACTCTGCAATTTTATAATTTTTTTATGAATGTTAGTCCTTCAGACGATTTGTTTGTTTTTGAAGAATCATTAAACTTACCTTATTTTTTTCAAGCTAAACTGACTTGTTTATATTTTTTCATAGAAGTAAGATTTAAAAATTTTAATTTCTTTAATAATCACATTTCTTTCTTGGAACAAACGATTCCAAGTGGCGCCCACAAAAAACATAGTATTAAGTTGTGTTGCAGGACTACATCACCGCAGAGGATCCAGTCAACATCAAGTAACAAAAAGTGCGTGGAGGTAACGCCCGACATCATACAACACGAACAACACTTTTACACTATTTTTTCTTTTTGTTATAAATTGACGACTCCGACGTGAGGTTGTTGAAGAAGGCATTACGACCCCACAATCCCTTACTACACTATTTCTATTTGTTATAAATTGGCAGCCCAACTAGTGAGGCTTGAAAAAACGGAACAAGCCCGGCAACTACCAACAGATCAAAATGCCACAACCAAAGGGAAAAAAGGTGAAGAAGAATGTGGAACCCGAGTTAAGTGTGGAAGACGGAGAGACAGTACAGGTCGAGGAAACGGAATTAGAACCGCCCACACTAGAAACGGAGAGACCGATACAAACGGCAGATGAAATAGAGGAACAAACGGGAGAAGAACCCATACAAATGGTAGAACAAAGAGAGAAACCCGAACCAGAAAAAATAACAGGGAGCGTTGACGCTAATGTAATAATGATAATGTTCCAAACGTTAAACGAAAATATGAAAAAAAATGAAAAGAATAGACAGGAAGACAAGGCGGAAATAATAGAATCCATGAATAAAAATAGACTGGAAGATAAGGAGAAATTAGACAAAAACATAGAATCTTTAAGGGAGTATATAAATGATAATGGGAAAAAGATGGAGCTATTTCAGGAGGAGAATAAAAAATACATAGAGTCCCTGAAAAAAGAAATTAGCATAAAGTACGAAACGGTAAACAAAAAGATCGATGATAATAAAATCGAAAGTGACTGGAAGGTCGAAAACATGGAGAAACAGTTGGAAAGATTACAGGAGGGAAATAATACCCGTTTCGAAAATATAGAGGAACAAATAGTAGAGACCAAACAAGACGTTAGAAATCTCGAAAACAAGGTAAGGCAGAACCAAGACGCCATCATGCAGGAGGTGGGAGAAGTCCAGAAAGACGTTAGCGAGAGGATGCAGAGAACATATGACATCGCTAACAGGCTGGACGAGCAAATAAATACTAACAAAAATAGCATACAGGAAATGGACCAGAGAGAGAAAAACCTGCAGGAAAGATTAGAGGCGCTGAGAGACACACCTATATTAAATACTCATACGTGTCATGGTGAAAACAGGGAAGTAATCAACTTCCAAAATTATCGACGAAACCCAATGGAATTTTTAGAGAGAATGGAGGAGTTTATTGGGAGAAATAGAGAAACAAGGTGGGACAGGATAAGGGAGATGCTAGACGAGACGTTTAAAAACACTAGGGATAACTGGTGGATAGCGGTACGACCCGAAATCACGAATTTAGCCGCGTTTAAACGCCAGTTCAAGGAGAAGTATTGGTCGGAGACTGCACAAAACAGGGTAAGAATGGACATATTCTATGGCAAATACGACGCGTCCAATGGACAGTCCCCGACGTCTTATTTCCTTGGAAAGGTATGTTTAGCACGGAAGTTGATACCGCCGATCCCAGAAGAATGTTTGGTAAGGCAATTAGCTGGACATTACAGCTATGGTATCAAAGATGCCCAATTGTACCAACAGCTCAGTAAAATAGCCGATCTAGCCAAATTATTCGAAAATTGTGAATCCACTGGAAGGTTCCAGGATTACCAACCCCCCAATCGTAAGGTAGAATACAATAGCAACAATAACGGACCAAACCGGAATGGAGGTGGAAACGGTAACAACCTAAACACAAATAATCAGAACAATAATACCCCACCAAATGGCCGAAATAATAACGCTCAGTGTCCAAATAACCGCAACTATCCGGGACCAAACAGAAATAATTACCCCGAGAATAATTACGGTAGGAACTTCCACCAGGGAAACAGTTATCGCGGGAATAACTATAGGGGAAATAATTATGGTCAACGTAATGGTTATCGTAACGGGGGAAACCAAGGAGGTGATAGGAGAAACCAAAATGAATATAGGCCCCAGGTAAACTATACAATGGCCAATAACCGACGACCATATCCACCCAATGTACCCACTTACATGTTTTACCCACAACAGGCGCCAGGTAACCCGGGTAATACATCGAATAGCCCACCTATTAATGGTAATCCCGAGGTCAGGGAGGAAACACAGACGGGTCAGCAACCCAATGTTCCGGGAGACCGGGCCAATGAGACCGTGGCTCATTTAAACTAAATGCGGCAGTGGAAAAGGAAAACCGCCCTACACTGAACCAATATTATGGGGTGACAAGTTACAAACATAGACAGGACAAAGACGGGACTATGACATTAAGAATAAATAATTATCTTAAGGATATTAGAGAAGAGTTATTAGAAGAGAGTGACAATATCGTTAAAAACCATAACAAAGGGAATAATGATATCGTACAAATCAAGGCAAATATCAATGGCATAGGAGCAATATTACTCATTGACACGGGGTCAAATGTATCACTTGTCGATAGTGTACAGTTAGAGAGGATCAAACAAAACAGTAATTTACCCACACTATAACCTCTTCTTTAGAGTTATAACGGAGGGAACCCAAAATAATTGGTTCTGCCAATTATTTCAGGCTGCCTTATTCGAGACGAGCTGAAATTTAAATCAGAACAACACACAGTAAGACATACAAGGAATCAGGGAAGGTGAAACGGTTGATTTATATACTCAGTATATGTGTGTAACAAGGAGACTTGCTTTATTAAACATTTGAAATATAACATTTACTCCAAAGAACAGATCCCATGACGTTATTAATTAAATTAGTAAAATTAAGTGAAATGTTTTATTTAGAATATGGGATCACAACAAATTTATCTAGCTATACCCCCGGATCCGGGTAACCATTGGTATTTAGTCTCTAATCTTTTAATTATATTTAATTCAAAATTGTTATCTTGCAAGACTTTTACCTTTTTGCTTCATATATCTTCCATTAGAAGAATGGTATTAATAACACTACGTTACGTTAATATCTAAACTGTTACAATTGAATGATATTGAATAGTTACAATTAAATTCTCAAATTTAAGTTTTTTATATTCTTATAAAATCAATCGTCTCTGTAAGTCTCTTAAATAGAGTATTGTGTTACAAAAAATATTATCATTATTCCTCGATAGACGTGCTATCGAGTCACCTCTATATTTTGGATGTAGTAATCGCCTCCATGTGGTTCCGTCTTGGGAGTCCTAAAACGTCGTCCTCGTCTTGGTCTGGTCTCTGTTGTTCATGGCTTAATACGTCTGCAGGATAGGTAGAGTCTTCTACACAGATACTCGTTGATTCTCAGATGTCTCGAACTGCATCATCGGTAGGGTATACTAGAGTTCTCATTTAGATGGTCCATGACCACAGGTCAGATGTTGAAAAGATTCGTCCATCGGTGAAGATTGCAGTCATCGTTTTTTCTTTATTAACACTCGTCGTTTGTAGTTACAACTTTCTTCTTGTTACAAAGTTTTTGGAATTTTCTTTTTGTTAACGTTACATGTTACACTTTTTGTAACGGTTAGTAAAATACAAAATAATAATTAATTAATCCACACTAACAACAAATTGTATAACTTTTGAACAGAGCATTTTGCTCGTGCGTCTGCACAGCTGGGCGTCGTCATAGCAAGAGAGCGATTTTTCGTCCGCTACCCTCGTACATGACGAGAGAGAGTGGGGTGTTTATTCCGCGAGCATATATGGTTCCTGTTTTCTCTTTAAATAAACTTTTTATTTATACAAACTATCGCTAGATAAAAATACATCATTTAAATTAATTGTTTTAGTTACTATCTGTGTCTACAGATACTTTAATTATTAACATTAGTTTACTCTATTATTTTTAATTACAGTAGACTCGGAAAACAGGTCGAGTCCGGTATCAACAGGTAGGCGCTTGATAGCAAGCAAAGGGTTAAATACGAACATAATAATTATTTACAATATGCCTTTTCTTTATGAATACTTTGCCCTTATTAATTACTTCTTCCATTCACACTTAGTACCTACATGTTTTTATTATTATTATTGTGAGATTTAAATGGTTAATTGTACGCAACCTTAATTAATTAAATTTTTTTTTTATTCTGTAAATGTCACAATTTAAATCGTCACATACTCCGCCTCCTTACCAACACAGACTCCTAAAATTTTGGTCAGCTAAGTACCGAGAGTATGCTTGGGGAGTTCCGTGTGAAATTTCTCTCACCCGTTTCTGGCTGTATATAATTACTAGCAGCATAAGTCATTCTTGACTGGCTGTTTCTTACCATCTATACATATACTTCATGTTTTACACGCTAATTCTATTACTACATAAAATTTACATTATAAAGTATTTTCAACATTCTACATTTCCTTAACTCTACTACTTATTACTACACTACCGGATTTTTCCTTTTCTTTCGAGAGAGTTTTTCTTCGTTATAGAATTTACTCTTTAATTACTCCATTACCTTTATTGGATGTCAGCCGACTTCTTGCTTTGTTCTACTTTCGATGAAGAGGATTCAAGGTTGATCAGGCCTCGTACCTACTTATACGACGAGGTAGCCAAAGGTTACTCAAGTACTTTTGCGGTTGAGTACTAAACATTGTTTTCACATTTACTTATTTAATTAACTGGCACTCTACTATTTTCTTCTTCAAGATAACGTTTTGTCTGTGAAATATGTGTCCTTCGCACATATTTTTGAGTAGAGGGTTCGTACAGGGTCACAGTTACCGGAGTTAAGTATTTGTGAATTTGATAAGGACCGCACCATCTGTAAGATAGCTTGGAAGTTGTCTTATCGACTGCACTACTCGTTGGGTGCGTGTTATACATAACTAAATCTCCGATTTGGTATTTTACTTTATTATTCTTATCCTTTTGCTCATAATATTTCCTTGACTTCGCTAAGTTTGTTCGTAAATTAGCGCGCGCTTCGTTCCATATCTTTCTAATATTTTTATCCCTAATTTCAAGGGGTAACAATTCATGTATTTTCCACTTTGTGGATAATGGGTGATTAGGTTTATACTTGAACAACAATTCGAATGGGGTAGACTTATGTCCTTCATGATATGCCGAATTAAAGGCGAATTGTATCCAGGATAGGTTCTGGTCCCACGAAGTATGGTCGTTAGCATGGTAGGCAATTAAAGCAGATTTTAGGTTTCGCAAATACCTCTCAGCTATATTACCTTGCGGACGATACTCGGTAGTGGTAATGTGGTTTATACCTAGTTTGAAACACATGTTCCTGAATTCCTTGGACTTAAACTGTGGTCCGTTATCCGACACTAGATGGACTGGAATACCGAAATCTTTGAATAATCTATTCTGTAAAATGCTTACTGTTGTCGTAGCTAAGCTCGCCGCATGGGGTACATCCAGACGAACTTACTAAACGAATCTACGCAAATTAGTAACATAGTATTTCCTGACTTGGAACGCGGTAGGGTCCAGAAAAGTCTAAATAAATTTTGGAAAATGGGGGTGGCAGGAATCTCAGATATTAACTGACTTATTTGGCTGTTTCTCGCTGGTTTGCTGAGTGCACACAACTTACACCTTTTTACAAAGTTAGCTATCTCACTGTTCATATTTTCCCAGTGATATTCTCTCCGAATCCGATGTATGGTTTTATTTATTCCCATATGTGCTCCAATGGTGGAAGAGTGACAATATTCCATTAGCATAGGTTTAATAATATCCGGGGCGATGATACGCAAATATTTTCCGTTAGCTATTCTACAACATAATACTTTCTTATTTAATAGGTATTTTTCAGACTTGTTTCCTTTTTCAAGTTGTTTGATGATCGGTCTCTAACGTGGGTCTTGTTGTTGGTAATGGGCTAAATCCGTAATGCAAGAGGAAATTCGGTAATTAACGCATTAATAATAGGTGTCTCTCTACTCTTGTTTTCGTAATTATTACTACTAGGCTGGAACATACGTGACAGGGTATCGGCAACTACGTTTTGGGTGCCTCTAATACGTTGTACTTTGAATTTAAAACAATTTAATCTCAATACCCATCTTCCGATTCGACCTAATTGTTTTGGGTGGTTTAGTAGCCAGGATAAAGCTTGATTATCTGTTTCTAGCAAAAACTCTTTATGTTCTAAAAATGGTTTGAACTTCTCAAACGCAAAAACGATAGCTAAGCATTCTAATTCGTATGCGGAGTATTTCTTTTCTTGGTCCGTCAGGGTGCGTGAAGCGTAACTAATTGGTAATCGAGAGTTATCTACTTCCTGATAAATTACTGCACCTAGGGCTACACTTGAACTGTCGGTTTGCACAATAAACGGTTTACTAAAATCGGCTAATTGTAGTACGGGGGGTGATATGATGCTTTCCTTTAATTTCTCAAATGCGGTTTGGCGTTGCTCATTCCACTCAAATTTTACTCCCTTCTTTCTTAAAGTATTTAGTGGTGCTGCGATTTCGGCTAGATGTGGGATATACTTGTGGAAATAATTTATCATTCCTAAAAATCGAGCAATTCCTTTCGCATCCCGCGGTGGTAAAAATTCTCTGATAGCACGGGTTCGCTCTGGGTCTATGCTTACCTTTCCGTTGGCTTTTACGATGTGACCTAAAAAGGAGAATTGTGTCACAGCAAAATTTACTTTACTGGGGTTTACAGTTAATCCAGCTTTCTCTAATCGTGATAATACTTCACGTATATGTGCAAGATGTTGTTCCATTGACTCGCTGTAAATAACAATATCGTCTAGGTAGTGGTACACATATTTAAACTTTATGTCGTGAAATAATTTTTCTAACAATCTGCTACATACAGAACTACCTTGGGAAATACCAAAAGGTACCCTAGTAAATTGGTATAGGTTGAAAGGCACTTCAAAAGCGGTGAGACGTTTCGATTCTTCTGAAAGTGGTATCTGATGAAAAGCCTGATTCAAATCCATAATGGTAAAAATTTTTGCTTTCGTAAAATAATGAAAAGCATTGTGGATGTCGGGAAGTGGAATGGATTCAAATTCTATTCGTTTATTTAGTTGTCTATAGTCTACAACTAATCTATGTTTATCGTTGCTTTTGGGTACTAAAAACGCAGGGGATGAATAAGATGAAGTAGAGGGTTCGATGACTCCTTGTTCTAATAGTTTATTAATTTGGTTCCTCATTACTTCCATTTTTGGCGGTGATAACTTGTATGGGGCTAAACGTATTACTTTATTATCGCTCAAATTTATCTTATACTCTATCAGATCCGTCAGTCCTAACTTGGGGGTGAGCACATTGGAGAATTGATTTATTAACTTTTGTATGTTACGTCTATCTTTACTTTCCAGATGACCTAATTCACATTCGTGATGCTTTAGATGAGAAGAAGTAGTGCTTGTACTTTCTCTGTTATTTGAATTATCCTCTAAGTTATATTTCCGTGAACGATCGAATCCAAAGTAAAATTTCTTATCATGAATATTTAGAATTATTCCTGTTTTACTGATAAAATCGGCTCCCAATATTAACTCGGGTCCTAATTCGTCGCTTACTAACATTGGAAAATACCACGTCAAATGTTTTATTTTAACTTTACACGTGATGATAAGTTTTATTATTAAGTTTTGTTTGTTAGCGGTTGAGCATTTAATGTTTACAGATTGACTGCGTTTGACTAAATTATGTTTAAATAACTTATTGGCGAGGTCATGACTAATTAAACTTCGCGTTGATCCGGAATCAATTAAACCAAGGGTGGATGTTACACCAAGGTCAACTTGTACATAAGGTAATTGACACTTACTGAAATTACACTTATTAATAGCGTTACATTTATCTATAAATTTTTTTACATAGGGGTCTAGTTTTCTTTTGTTATTATTATTATTTTGTTTTATTTTGTTGACTCTCAGGGGTTTACCTTTTTTTACGATGCTGCGGAAGACACACAGGGTTTTGGATCTCCCTGCCTTACATGTTTTTTTGGATAATGAGTTTTTTGATTATACCTTTTTTGTTTACAGTATCTACTGAGATGTCCAGATTTTCCGCAGTTATAACACACATATTCTTTACGTTGTGTCTTACTGGTTTCCTGGAGTGGTTGAGCCTCCTGGGACTTACCATGGCCATTGGTTGATCTTCGAAATGGTCTTCTTTCTTGTATACTTCTTGCGTCAGATACTAAGGCATGCATTTCTTTTCTATTTTGTGTAGTGGATATCGATGCATGTCTGTGCTGATCTGCGTACCAAACATTGGAAGAATGAATACTACATTGTTCAAAGTCCGCGAACGTAAGGGGTCTACTTATTAGTGCTAAACGGGAGCGTTCATCAGGAGACAAGCCTACTAGGATCGTATCGACCAATTGTTTTTCAGTCCAGTCGACTTGTAGTATACGTGAAGATTCTCGGATATCCGCAATATAGTGGGCCAGTCTTTCGCGAGCTCCTTGTACTCTAAGTACAGTACTTCTTTTGATATCCTCATAAATTCCAGTGGGGTAAAATATTTGATTATATTCGTATGAAGATCTTCTACTGAAAGACTTGAGTTTAATGTTTCTAGTACACGATCTCGTAATGGTGGTTTACATTTGGGTAATATTACTTGCAGTATTTGCCGATCGTTTAATTGTTGTAAATCTTTTATTTGCAGCAGGTATTTTATAAAAGTTAACAGTATCGTTATACTTAACCCATCGGTGTAAGGAATCTCATTAATTATTTTCTCTACTGGGTGGGAAATCTTTCCGTAGAGTTCAACATTCAAATTTACGTTTTGTATTTCCTTCGAAGAATTAGTGGTCGCATTTTGACCAGCACGAGTACGCTGAACTGTAGGTGGTGGGGGTTCTTCTACATTAGGGGATTGAACAGGGGAGATATATAATTTTTGTAAGTCTTGCTCAATTTCCTCCATTCTCGATTCATCTGACTTTCGACGTAAGTCGTTAATAATTATAGGTAATTGGCGTAATGCCTCGTCTGCAAATTTCTGCACATCGGCGGGGACGACGGTGACGTCGGGCCAGCTTAATAAATTATTTAATCGGCGGGTTAAATGTTCTATACGTTGAGTAACGCGCAAAAGTTCCGTGGGTGATTTCTTGTCCTTAAGGTTCTGAGATAATACTATCAGTTCCCGATATTTCGCATAACAGGTTTCTCGTTCGCCGTCATAATCGAGTTCACGCAATTTATCTAACTGCGAGGTTGTCTCTGATCCGGTTTGGCGTAATGATTTTCGTAATTCAGACACGGTTACATTCACGTGTTTTAGACCTCGTAAAAGTGCTTCGTAGCATAGCTCATCTTTTACTAATAAATCAGGATTACATTCAGCCATTTTCGTAAAGTGGCAAGAACTAATTATTCTACGATTAGTATTTACTACTATACAACGCTATATCATTTTACACAAACATAACAATATGAATAAATCGTATTCTTACACGTTTATTAATAAACAATTAAAATGAGATGACAAAGGTTGTCATTTTACATAGAAAGAGAGAGAGAGAAATCTCACACAGTCTTACAGATGCTTACGGCAAAATATTCCCCCTTCGGTTATCAACACATGAACAGACACGCTTCAAATAACAATACACCACACAAGAAGGGTGACCGATTGTTCTCACTCTAACTGGGGAGACCGACTACGATAATATTAAACAATCGCCAACAGGAAATTTACATGTCCGAGATTGTCGTGAATGGGGGTTGTTTATGAATGGGACTTTTAACAAGTACCTACATGGTTTGTTTACATTGGATTATATGTTACTCTTACTTTACACATATCATATTTACTAATAAAATTATCTATACTATATTACTATAATATTAATTATTATTTTATCTTATTTAAATTTCTGAGACATATTAAAATACACGAGTAAATAAATCAACAGCTTATGAATAGGGACAAAATTACTGTTTAGCGACACAAGTCACAAAAATTTTTTTTGTTATTAGTAGCAAAATTTAAACAAATTAGCAGAGTGGCGCATCTTATAACCTCTTCTTTAGAGTTATAACGGAGGGAACCCAAAATAATTGGTTCTGCCAATTATTTCAGGCTGCCTTATTCGAGACGAGCTGAAATTTAAATCAGAACAACACACAGTAAGACATACAAGGAATCAGGGAAGGTGAAACGGTTGATTTATATACTCAGTATATGTGTGTAACAAGGAGACTTGCTTTATTAAACATTTGAAATATAACATTTACTCCAAAGAACAGATCCCATGACGTTATTAATTAAATTAGTAAAATTAAGTGAAATGTTTTATTTAGAATATGGGATCACAACAAATTTATCTAGCTATACCCCCGGATCCGGGTAACCATTGGTATTTAGTCTCTAATCTTTTAATTATATTTAATTCAAAATTGTTATCTTGCAAGACTTTTACCTTTTTGCTTCATATATCTTCCATTAGAAGAATGGTATTAATAACACTACGTTACGTTAATATCTAAACTGTTACAATTGAATGATATTGAATAGTTACTATTAAATTCTCAAATTTAAGTTTTTTATATTCTTATAAAATCAATCGTCTCTGTAAGTCTCTTAAATAGAGTATTGTGTTACAAAAAATATTATCATTATTCCTCGATAGACGTGCTATCGAGTCACCTCTATATTTTGGATGTAGTAATCGCCTCCATGTGGTTCCGTCTTTGGAGTCCTAAAACGTCGTCCTCGTCTTGGTCTGGTCTCTGTTGTTCATGGCTTAATACGTCTGCAGGATAGGTAGAGTCTTCTACACAGATACTCGTTGATTCTCAGATGTCTCGAACTGCATCATCGGTAGGGTATACTAGAGTTCTCATTTAGATGGTCCATGACCACAGGTCAGATGTTGAAAAGATTCGTCCATCGGTGAAGATTGCAGTCATCGTTTTTTCTTTATTAACACTCGTCGTTTGTAGTTACAACTTTCTTCTTGTTACAAAGTTTTTGGAATTTTCTTTTTGTTAACGTTACATGTTACACTTTTTGTAACGGTTAGTAAAATACAAAATAATAATTAATTAATCCACACTAACAACAAATTGTATAACTTTTGAACAAAGCATTTTGCTCGTGCGTCTGCACAGCTGGGCGTCGTCATAGCAAGAGAGCGATTTTTCGTCCGCTACCCTCGTACATGACGAGAGAGAGTGGGGTGTTTATTCCGCGAGCATATATGGTTCCTGTTTTCTCTTTAAATAAACTTTTTATTTATACAAACTATCGCTAGATAAAAATACATCATTTAAATTAATTGTTTTAGTTACTATCTGTGTCTACAGATACTTTAATTATTAACATTAGTTTACTCTATTATTTTTAATTACAGTAGACTCGGAAAACAGGTCGAGTCCGGTATCAACAGGTAGGCGCTTGATAGCAAGCAAAGGGTTAAATACGAACATAATAATTATTTACAATATGCCTTTTCTTTATGAATACTTTGCCCTTATTAATTACTTCTTCCATTCACACTTAGTACCTACATGTTTTTATTATTATTATTGTGAGATTTAAATTGTTAATTGTACGCAACCTTAATTAATTAAATTTTTTTTTTATTCTGTAAATGTCACAATTTAAATCGTCACATACTCCGCCTCCTTACCAACACAGACTCCTAAAATTTTGGTCAGCTAAGTACCGAGAGTATGCTTGGGGAGTTCCGTGTGAAATTTCTCTCACCCGTTTCTGGCTGTATATAATTACTAGCAGCATAAGTCATTCTTGACTGGCTTTTTCTTACCGTCTATACATATACTTCATGTTTTACACGCTAATTCTATTACTACATAAAATTTACATTATAAAGTATTTTCAACATTCTACATTTCCTTAACTCTACTAGTTATTACTACTACCGGATTTTTCCTTTTTCTTTCGAGAGAGTTTTTCTTCGTTATAGAATTTACTCTTTAATTACTCCATTACTTTTATTGGATGTCAGCCGACTTCTTGCTTTGTTCTACTTTCGATGAAGAGGATTCAAGGTTGATCAGGCCTCGTACCTACTTATACGACGAGGTAGCCAAAGGTTACTCAAGTACTTTTGCGGTTGAGTACTAAACATTGTTTTCACATTTACTTATTTAATTAACTGGCACTCTACTATTTTCTTCTTCAAGATAACGTTTTGTCTGTGAAATATGTGTCCTTCGCACATATTTTTGAGTAGAGGGTTCGTACAGGGTCACAGTTACCGGAGTTAAGTATTTGTGAATTTGATAAGGACCGCACCATCTGTAAGATAGCTTGGAAGTTGTCTTATCGACTGCACTACTCGTTGGGTGCGTGTTATACATAACTAAATCTCCGATTTGGTATTTTACTTTATTATTCTTATCCTTTTGCTCATAATATTTCCTTGACTTCGCTAAGTTTGTTCGTAAATTAGCGCGCGCTTCGTTCCATATCTTTCTAATATTTTTATCCCTAATTTCAAGGGGTAACAATTCATGTATTTTCCACTTTGTGGATAATGGGTGATTAGGTTTATACTTGAACAACAATTCGAATGGGGTAGACTTATGTCCTTCATGATATGCCGAATTAAAGGCGAATTGTATCCAGGATAGGTTCTGGTCCCACGAAGTATGGTCGTTAGCATGGTAGGCAATTAAAGCAGATTTTAGGTTTCGCAAATACCTCTCAGCTATATTACCTTGCGGACGATACTCGGTAGTGGTAATGTGGTTTATACCTAGTTTGAAACACATGTTCCTGAATTCCTTGGACTTAAACTGTGGTCCGTTATCCGACACTAGATGGACTGGAATACCGAAATCTTTGAATAATCTATTCTGTAAAATGCTTACTGTTGTCGTAGCTAAAGCTCGCCGCATGGGGTACATCCAGACGAACTTACTAAACGAATCTACGCAAATTAGTAACATAGTATTTCCTGACTTGGAACGCGGGTAGGGTCCAGAAAAGTCTAAATAAATTTTGGAAAATGGGGTGGCAGGAATCTCAGATATTAACTGACTTATTTGGCTGTTTCTCGCTGGTTTGCTGAGTGCACACAACTTACACCTTTTTACAAAGTTAGCTATCTCACTGTTCATATTTTCCCAGTGATATTCTCTCCGAATCCGATGTATGGTTTTATTTATTCCCATATGTGCTCCAATGGTGGAAGAGTGACAATATTCCATTAGCATAGGTTTAATAATATCCGGGGCGATGATACGCAAATATTTTCCGTTAGCTATTCTACAACATAATACTTTCTTATTTAATAGGTATTTTTCAGACTTGTTTCCTTTTTCAAGTTGTTTGATGATCGGTCTCTAACGTGGGTCTTGTTGTTGGTAATGGGCTAAATCCGTAAATGCAAGAGGAAATTCGGTAATTAACGCATTAATAATAGGTGTCTCTCTACTCTTGTTTTCGTAATTATTACTACTAGGCTGGAACATACGTGACAGGGTATCGGCAACTACGTTTTGGGTGCCTCTAATACGTTGTACTTTGAATTTAAAACAATTTAATCTCAATACCCATCTTCCGATTCGACCTAATTGTTTTGGGTGGTTTAGTAGCCAGGATAAAGCTTGATTATCTGTTTCTAGCAAAAACTCTTTATGTTCTAAAAATGGTTTGAACTTCTCAAACGCAAAAACGATAGCTAAGCATTCTAATTCGTATGCGGAGTATTTCTTTTCTTGGTCCGTCAGGGTGCGTGAAGCGTAACTAATTGGTAATCGAGAGTTATCTACTTCCTGATAAATTACTGCACCTAGGGCTACACTTGAACTGTCGGTTTGCACAATAAACGGTTTACTAAAATCGGCTAATTGTAGTACGGGGGGTGATATGATGCTTTCCTTTAATTTCTCAAATGCGGTTTGGCGTTGCTCATTCCACTCAAATTTTACTCCCTTCTTTCTTAAAGTATTTAGTGGTGCTGCGATTTCGGCTAGATGTGGGATATACTTGTGGAAATAATTTATCATTCCTAAAAATCGAGCAATTCCTTTCGCATCCCGCGGTGGTAAAAATTCTCTGATAGCACGGGTTCGCTCTGGGTCTATGCTTACCTTTCCGTTGGCTTTTACGATGTGACCTAAAAAGGAGAATTGTGTCACAGCAAAATTTACTTTACTGGGGTTTACAGTTAATCCAGCTTTCTCTAATCGTGATAATACTTCACGTATATGTGCAAGATGTTGTTCCATTGACTCGCTGTAAATAAGAATATCGTCTAGGTAGTGGTACACATATTTAAACTTTATGTCGTGAAATAATTTTTCTAACAATCTGCTACATACAGAAC
Organism: Magicicada septendecula; assembly: GCA_034769895.1. NCBI lineage: Eukaryota > Metazoa > Arthropoda > Insecta > Hemiptera > Cicadidae > Magicicada > Magicicada septendecula. Next base: position 282,801,059 of record CM068371.1, read on the forward strand.
TACCTTGGGAAATACCAAAAGGTACCCTAGTAAATTGGTATAGGTTGAAAGGCACTTCAAAAGCGGTGAGACGTTTCGATTCTTCTGAAAGTGATATCTGATGAAAAGCCTGATTCAAATCCATAATGGTAAAAATTTTTGCTTTCGTAAAATAATGAAAAGCACTGTGGATGTCGGGAAGTGGAATGGATTCAAATTCTATTCGTTTATTTAGTTGTCTATAGTCTACAACTAATCTATGTTTATCGTTGCTTTTGGGTACTAAAAACGCAGGGGATGAATAAGATGAAGTAGAGGGTTCGATGACTCCTTGTTCTAATAGTTTATTAATTTGGTTCCTCATTACTTCCATTTTTGGCGGTGATAACTTGTATGGGGCTAAACGTATTACTTTATTATCGCTCAAATTTATCTTATACTCTATCAGATCCGTCAGTCCTAACTTGGGGGTGAGCACATTGGAGAATTGATTTATTAACTTTTGTATGTTACGTCTATCTTTACTTTCCAGATGACCTAATTCACATTCGTGATGCTTTAGATGAGAAGAAGTAGTGCTTGTACTTTCTCTGTTATTTGAATTATCCTCTAAGTTATATTTCCGTGAACGATCGAATCCAAAGTAAAATTTCTTATCATGAATATTTAGAATTATTCCTGTTTTACTGATAAAATCGGCTCCCAATATTAACTCGGGTCCTAATTCGTCGCTTACTAACATTGGAAAATACCACGTCAAATGTTTTATTTTAACTTTACACGTGATGATAAGTTTTATTATTAAGTTTTGTTTGTTAGCGGTTGAGCATTTAATGTTTACAGATTGACTGCGTTTGACTAAATTATGTTTAAATAACTTATTGGCGAGGTCATGACTAATTAAACTTCGCGTTGATCCGGAATCAATTAAACCAAGGGTGGATGTTACACCAAGGTCAACTTGTACATAAGGTAATTGACACTTACTGAAATTACACTTATTAATAGCGTTACATTTATCTATAAATTTTTTTACATAGGGGTCTAGTTTTCTTTTGTTATTATTATTATTTTGTTTTATTTTGTTGACTCTCAGGGGTTTACCTTTTTTACGATGCTGCGGAAGACACACAGGGTTTTGGATCTCCCTGCCTTACATGTTTTTTTGGATAATGAGTTTTTTGATTATACCTTTTTTGTTTACAGTATCTACTGAGATGTCCAGATTTTCCGCAGTTATAACACACATATTCTTTACGTTGTGTCTTACTGGTTTCCTGGAGTGGTTGAGCCTCCTGGGACTTACCATGGCCATTGGTTGATCTTCGAAATGGTCTTCTTTCTTGTATACTTCTTGCGTCAGATACTAAGGCATGCATTTCTTTTCTATTTTGTGTAGTGGATATCGATGCATGTCTGTGCTGATCTGCGTACCAAACATTGGAAGAATGAATACTACATTGTTCAAAGTCCGCGAACGTAAGGGGTCTACTTATTAGTGCTAAACGGGAGCGTTCATCAGGAGACAAGCCTACTAGGATCGTATCGACCAATTGTTTTTCAGTCCAGTCGACTTGTAGTATACGTGAAGATTCTCGGATATCCGCAATATAGTGGGCCAGTCTTTCGCGAGCTCCTTGTACTCTAAGTACAGTACTTCTTTTGATATCCTCATAAATTCCAGTGGGGTAAAATATTTGATTATATTCGTATGAAGATCTTCTACTGAAAGACTTGAGTTTAATGTTTCTAGTACACGATCTCGTAATGGTGGTTTACATTTGGGTAATATTACTTGCAGTATTTGCCGATCGTTTAATTGTTGTAAATCTTTTATTTGCAGCAGGTATTTTATAAAAGTTAACAGTATCGTTATACTTAACCCATCGGTGTAAGGAATCTCATTAATTATTTTCTCTACTGGGTGGGAAATCTTTCCGTAGAGTTCAACATTCAAATTTACGTTTTGTATTTCCTTCGAAGAATTAGTGGTCGCATTTTGACCAGCACGAGTACGCTGAACTGTAGGTGGTGGGGGTTCTTCTACATTAGGGGATTGAACAGGGGAGATATATAATTTTTGTAAGTCTTGCTCAATTTCCTCCATTCTCGATTCATCTGACTTTCGACGTAAGTCGTTAATAATTATAGGTAATTGGCGTAATGCCTCGTCTGCAAATTTCTGCACATCGGCGGGGACGACGGTGACGTCGGGCCAGCTTAATAAATTATTTAATCGGCGGGTTAAATGTTCTATACGTTGAGTAACGCGCAAAAGTTCCGTGGGTGATTTCTTGTCCTTAAGGTTCTGAGATAATACTATCAGTTCCCGATATTTCGCATAACAGGTTTCTCGTTCGCCGTCATAATCGAGTTCACGCAATTTATCTAACTGCGAGGTTGTCTCTGATCCGGTTTGGCGTAATGATTTTCGTAATTCAGACACGGTTACATTCACGTGTTTTAGACCTCGTAAAAGTGCTTCGTAGCATAGCTCATCTTTTACTAATAAATCAGGATTACATTCAGCCATTTTCGTAAAGTGGCAAGAACTAATTATTCTACGATTAGTATTTACTACTATACAACGCTATATCATTTTACACAAACATAACAATATGAATAAATCGTATTCTTACACGTTTATTAATAAACAATTAAAATGAGATGACAAAGGTTGTCATTTTACATAGAAAGAGAGAGAGAGAAATCTCACACAGTCTTACAGATGCTTACGGCAAAATATTCCCCCTTCGGTTATCAACACATGAACAGACACGCTTCAAATAACAATACACCACACAAGAAGGGTGACCGATTGTTCTCACTCTAACTGGGGAGACCGACTACGATAATATTAAACAATCGCCAACAGGAAATTTACATGTCCGAGATTGTCGTGAATGGGGGTTGTTTATGAATGGGACTTTTAACAAGTACCTACATGGTTTGTTTACATTGGATTATATGTTACTCTTACTTTACACATATCATATTTACTAATAAAATTATCTATACTATATTACTATAATATTAATTATTATTTTATCTTATTTAAATTTCTGAGACATATTAAAATACACGAGTAAATAAATCAACAGCTTATGAATAGGGACACAATTACTGTTTAGCGACACAAGTCACAAAAATTTTTTTTGTTATTAGTAGCAAAATTTAAACAAATTAGCAGAGTGGCGCATCTTATAACCTCTTCTTTAGAGTTATAACGGAGGGAACCCAAAATAATTGGTTCTGCCAATTATTTCAGGCTGCCTTATTCGAGACGAGCTGAAATTTAAATCAGAACAACACACAGTAAGACATACAAGGAATCAGGGAAGGTGAAACGGTTGATTTATATACTCAGTATATGTGTGTAACAAGGAGACTTGCTTTATTAAACATTTGAAATATAACATTTACTCCAAAGAACAGATCCCATGACGTTATTAATTAAATTAGTAAAATTAAGTGAAATGTTTTATTTAGAATATGGGATCACAACAAATTTATCTAGCTATACCCCCGGATCCGGGTAACCATTGGTATTTAGTCTCTAATCTTTTAATTATATTTAATTCAAAATTGTTATCTTGCAAGACTTTTACCTTTTTGCTTCATATATCTTCCATTAGAAGAATGGTATTAATAACACTACGTTACGTTAATATCTAAACTGTTACAATTGAATGATATTGAATAGTTACTATTAAATTCTCAAATTTAAGTTTTTTATATTCTTATAAAATCAATCGTCTCTGTAAGTCTCTTAAATAGAGTATTGTGTTACAAAAAATATTATCATTATTCCTCGATAGACGTGCTATCGAGTCACCTCTATATTTTGGATGTAGTAATCGCCTCCATGTGGTTCCGTCTTTGGAGTCCTAAAACGTCGTCCTCGTCTTGGTCTGGTCTCTGTTGTTCATGGCTTAATACGTCTGCAGGATAGGTAGAGTCTTCTACACAGATACTCGTTGATTCTCAGATGTCTCGAACTGCATCATCGGTAGGGTATACTAGAGTTCTCATTTAGATGGTCCATGACCACAGGTCAGATGTTGAAAAGATTCGTCCATCGGTGAAGATTGCAGTCATCGTTTTTTCTTTATTAACACTCGTCGTTTGTAGTTACAACTTTCTTCTTGTTACAAAGTTTTTGGAATTTTCTTTTTGTTAACGTTACATGTTACACTTTTTGTAACGGTTAGTAAAATACAAAATAATAATTAATTAATCCACACTAACAACAAATTGTATAACTTTTGAACAAAGCATTTTGCTCGTGCGTCTGCACAGCTGGGCGTCGTCATAGCAAGAGAGCGATTTTTCGTCCGCTACCCTCGTACATGACGAGAGAGAGTGGGGTGTTTATTCCGCGAGCATATATGGTTCCTGTTTTCTCTTTAAATAAACTTTTTATTTATACAAACTATCGCTAGATAAAAATACATCATTTAAATTAATTGTTTTAGTTACTATCTGTGTCTACAGATACTTTAATTATTAACATTAGTTTACTCTATTATTTTTAATTACAGTAGACTCGGAAAACAGGTCGAGTCCGGTATCAACAGGTAGGCGCTTGATAGCAAGCAAAGGGTTAAATACGAACATAATAATTATTTACAATATGCCTTTTCTTTATGAATACTTTGCCCTTATTAATTACTTCTTCCATTCACACTTAGTACCTACATGTTTTTATTATTATTATTGTGAGATTTAAATTGTTAATTGTACGCAACCTTAATTAATTAAATTTTTTTTTTATTCTGTAAATGTCACAATTTAAATCGTCACATACTCCGCCTCCTTACCAACACAGACTCCTAAAATTTTGGTCAGCTAAGTACCGAGAGTATGCTTGGGGAGTTCCGTGTGAAATTTCTCTCACCCGTTTCTGGCTGTATATAATTACTAGCAGCATAAGTCATTCTTGACTGGCTTTTTCTTACCGTCTATACATATACTTCATGTTTTACACGCTAATTCTATTACTACATAAAATTTACATTATAAAGTATTTTCAACATTCTACATTTCCTTAACTCTACTAGTTATTACTACTACCGGATTTTTCCTTTTTCTTTCGAGAGAGTTTTTCTTCGTTATAGAATTTACTCTTTAATTACTCCATTACTTTTATTGGATGTCAGCCGACTTCTTGCTTTGTTCTACTTTCGATGAAGAGGATTCAAGGTTGATCAGGCCTCGTACCTACTTATACGACGAGGTAGCCAAAGGTTACTCAAGTACTTTTGCGGTTGAGTACTAAACATTGTTTTCACATTTACTTATTTAATTAACTGGCACTCTACTATTTTCTTCTTCAAGATAACGTTTTGTCTGTGAAATATGTGTCCTTCGCACATATTTTTGAGTAGAGGGTTCGTACAGGGTCACAGTTACCGGAGTTAAGTATTTGTGAATTTGATAAGGACCGCACCATCTGTAAGATAGCTTGGAAGTTGTCTTATCGACTGCACTACTCGTTGGGTGCGTGTTATACATAACTAAATCTCCGATTTGGTATTTTACTTTATTATTCTTATCCTTTTGCTCATAATATTTCCTTGACTTCGCTAAGTTTGTTCGTAAATTAGCGCGCGCTTCGTTCCATATCTTTCTAATATTTTTATCCCTAATTTCAAGGGGTAACAATTCATGTATTTTCCACTTTGTGGATAATGGGTGATTAGGTTTATACTTGAACAACAATTCGAATGGGGTAGACTTATGTCCTTCATGATATGCCGAATTAAAGGCGAATTGTATCCAGGATAGGTTCTGGTCCCACGAAGTATGGTCGTTAGCATGGTAGGCAATTAAAGCAGATTTTAGGTTTCGCAAATACCTCTCAGCTATATTACCTTGCGGACGATACTCGGTAGTGGTAATGTGGTTTATACCTAGTTTGAAACACATGTTCCTGAATTCCTTGGACTTAAACTGTGGTCCGTTATCCGACACTAGATGGACTGGAATACCGAAATCTTTGAATAATCTATTCTGTAAAATGCTTACTGTTGTCGTAGCTAAAGCTCGCCGCATGGGGTACATCCAGACGAACTTACTAAACGAATCTACGCAAATTAGTAACATAGTATTTCCTGACTTGGAACGCGGGTAGGGTCCAGAAAAGTCTAAATAAATTTTGGAAAATGGGGTGGCAGGAATCTCAGATATTAACTGACTTATTTGGCTGTTTCTCGCTGGTTTGCTGAGTGCACACAACTTACACCTTTTTACAAAGTTAGCTATCTCACTGTTCATATTTTCCCAGTGATATTCTCTCCGAATCCGATGTATGGTTTTATTTATTCCCATATGTGCTCCAATGGTGGAAGAGTGACAATATTCCATTAGCATAGGTTTAATAATATCCGGGGCGATGATACGCAAATATTTTCCGTTAGCTATTCTACAACATAATACTTTCTTATTTAATAGGTATTTTTCAGACTTGTTTCCTTTTTCAAGTTGTTTGATGATCGGTCTCTAACGTGGGTCTTGTTGTTGGTAATGGGCTAAATCCGTAAATGCAAGAGGAAATTCGGTAATTAACGCATTAATAATAGGTGTCTCTCTACTCTTGTTTTCGTAATTATTACTACTAGGCTGGAACATACGTGACAGGGTATCGGCAACTACGTTTTGGGTGCCTCTAATACGTTGTACTTTGAATTTAAAACAATTTAATCTCAATACCCATCTTCCGATTCGACCTAATTGTTTTGGGTGGTTTAGTAGCCAGGATAAAGCTTGATTATCTGTTTCTAGCAAAAACTCTTTATGTTCTAAAAATGGTTTGAACTTCTCAAACGCAAAAACGATAGCTAAGCATTCTAATTCGTATGCGGAGTATTTCTTTTCTTGGTCCGTCAGGGTGCGTGAAGCGTAACTAATTGGTAATCGAGAGTTATCTACTTCCTGATAAATTACTGCACCTAGGGCTACACTTGAACTGTCGGTTTGCACAATAAACGGTTTACTAAAATCGGCTAATTGTAGTACGGGGGGTGATATGATGCTTTCCTTTAATTTCTCAAATGCGGTTTGGCGTTGCTCATTCCACTCAAATTTTACTCCCTTCTTTCTTAAAGTATTTAGTGGTGCTGCGATTTCGGCTAGATGTGGGATATACTTGTGGAAATAATTTATCATTCCTAAAAATCGAGCAATTCCTTTCGCATCCCGCGGTGGTAAAAATTCTCTGATAGCACGGGTTCGCTCTGGGTCTATGCTTACCTTTCCGTTGGCTTTTACGATGTGACCTAAAAAGGAGAATTGTGTCACAGCAAAATTTACTTTACTGGGGTTTACAGTTAATCCAGCTTTCTCTAATCGTGATAATACTTCACGTATATGTGCAAGATGTTGTTCCATTGACTCGCTGTAAATAAGAATATCGTCTAGGTAGTGGTACACATATTTAAACTTTATGTCGTGAAATAATTTTTCTAACAATCTGCTACATACAGAACTACCTTGGGAAATACCAAAAGGTACCCTAGTAAATTGGTATAGGTTGAAAGGCACTTCAAAAGCGGTGAGACGTTTCGATTCTTCTGAAAGTGGTATCTGATGAAAAGCCTGATTCAAATCCATAATGGTAAAAATTTTTGCTTTCGTAAAATAATGAAAAGCACTGTGGATGTCGGGAAGTGGAATGGATTCAAATTCTATTCGTTTATTTAGTTGTCTATAGTCTACAACTAATCTATGTTTATCGTTGCTTTTGGGTACTAAAAACGCAGGGGATGAATAAGATGAAGTAGAGGGTTCGATGACTCCTTGTTCTAATAGTTTATTAATTTGGTTCCTCATTACTTCCATTTTTGGCGGTGATAACTTGTATGGGGCTAAACGTATTACTTTATTATCGCTCAAATTTATCTTATACTCTATCAGATCCGTCAGTCCTAACTTGGGGGTGAGCACATTGGAGAATTGATTTATTAACTTTTGTATGTTACGTCTATCTTTACTTTCCAGATGACCTAATTCACATTCGTGATGCTTTAGATGAGAAGAAGTAGTGCTTGTACTTTCTCTGTTATTTGAATTATCCTCTAAGTTATATTTCCGTGAACGATCGAATCCAAAGTAAAATTTCTTATCATGAATATTTAGAATTATTCCTGTTTTACTGATAAAATCGGCTCCCAATATTAACTCGGGTCCTAATTCGTCGCTTACTAACATTGGAAAATACCACGTCAAATGTTTTATTTTAACTTTACACGTGATGATAAGTTTTATTATTAAGTTTTGTTTGTTAGCGGTTGAGCATTTAATGTTTACAGATTGACTGCGTTTGACTAAATTATGTTTAAATAACTTATTGGCGAGGTCATGACTAATTAAACTTCGCGTTGATCCGGAATCAATTAAACCAAGGGTGGATGTTACACCAAGGTCAACTTGTACATAAGGTAATTGACACTTACTGAAATTACACTTATTAATAGCGTTACATTTATCTATAAATTTTTTTACATAGGGGTCTAGTTTTCTTTTGTTATTATTATTATTTTGTTTTATTTTGTTGACTCTCAGGGGTTTACCTTTTTTACGATGCTGCGGAAGACACACAGGGTTTTGGATCTCCCTGCCTTACATGTTTTTTTGGATAATGAGTTTTTTGATTATACCTTTTTTGTTTACAGTATCTACTGAGATGTCCAGATTTTCCGCAGTTATAACACACATATTCTTTACGTTGTGTCTTACTGGTTTCCTGGAGTGGTTGAGCCTCCTGGGACTTACCATGGCCATTGGTTGATCTTCGAAATGGTCTTCTTTCTTGTATACTTCTTGCGTCAGATACTAAGGCATGCATTTCTTTTCTATTTTGTGTAGTGGATATCGATGCATGTCTGTGCTGATCTGCGTACCAAACATTGGAAGAATGAATACTACATTGTTCAAAGTCCGCGAACGTAAGGGGTCTACTTATTAGTGCTAAACGGGAGCGTTCATCAGGAGACAAGCCTACTAGGATCGTATCGACCAATTGTTTTTCAGTCCAGTCGACTTGTAGTATACGTGAAGATTCTCGGATATCCGCAATATAGTGGGCCAGTCTTTCGCGAGCTCCTTGTACTCTAAGTACAGTACTTCTTTTGATATCCTCATAAATTCCAGTGGGGATAAAATATTTGATTATATTCGTATGAAGATCTTCTACTGAAAGACTTGAGTTTAATGTTTCTAGTACACGATCTCGTAATGGTGGTTTACATTTGGGTAATATTACTTGCAGTATTTGCCGATCGTTTAATTGTTGTAAATCTTTTATTTGCAGCAGGTATTTTATAAAAGTTAACAGTATCGTTATACTTAACCCATCGGTGTAAGGAATCTCATTAATTATTTTCTCTACTGGGTGGGAAATCTTTCCGTAGAGTTCAACATTCAAATTTACGTTTTGTATTTCCTTCGAAGAATTAGTGGTCGCATTTTGACTAGCACGAGTACGCTGAACTGTAGGTGGTGGGGGTTCTTCTACATTAGGGGATTGAACAGGGGAGATATATAATTTTTGTAAGTCTTGCTCACTTTCCTCCATTCTCGATTCATCTGACTTTCGACGTAAGTCGTTAATAATTATAGGTAATTGGCGTAATGCCTCGTCTGCAAATTTCTGCACATCGGCGGGGACGACGGTGACGTCGGGCCAGCTTAATATATTATTTAATCGGCGGGTTAAATGTTCTATACGTTGAGTAACGCGCAAAAGTTCCGTGGGTGATTTCTTGTCCTTAAGGTTCTGAGATAATACTATCAGTTCCCGATATTTCGCATAACAGGTTTCTCGTTCGCCGTCATAATCGAGTTCACGCAATTTATCTAACTGCGAGGTTGTCTCTGATCCGGTTTGGCGTAATGATTTTCGTAATTCAGACACGGTTACATTCACGTGTTTTAGACCTCGTAAAAGTGCTTCGTAGCATAGCTCATCTTTTACTAATAAATCAGGATTAAATTCAGCCATTTTCGTAAAGTGGCAAGAACTAATTATTCTACGATTAGTATTTACTACTATACAACGCTATATCATTTTACACAAACATAACAATATGAATAAATCGTATTCTTACACGTTTATTAATAAACAATTAAAATGAGATGACAAAGGTTGTCATTTTACATAGAAAGAGAGAGAGAGAAATCTCACACAGTCTTACAGATGCTTACGGCAAAATATTCCCCCTTCGGTTATCAACACATGAACAGACACGCTTCAAATAACAATACACCACACAAGAAGGGTGACCGATTGTTCTCACTCTAACTGGGGAGACCGACTACGATAATATTAAACAATCGCCAACAGGAAATTTACATGTCCGAGATTGTCGTGAATGGGGGTTGTTTATGAATGGGACTTTTAACAAGTACCTACATGGTTTGTTTACATTGGATTATATGTTACTCTTACTTTACACATATCATATTTACTAATAAAATTATCTATACTATATTACTTTAATATTAATTATTATTTTATCTTATTTAAATTTCTGAGACATATTAAAATACACGAGTAAATAAATCAACAGCTTATGAATAGGGACACAATTACTGTTTAGCAACACAAGTCACAAAAATTTTTTTTGTTATTAGTAGCAAAATTTAAACAAATTAGCAGAGTGGCGCATCTTATAACCTCTTCTTTAGAGTTATAACGGAGGGAACCCAAAATAATTGGTTCTGCCAATTATTTCAGGCTGCCTTATTCGAGACGAGCTGAAATTTAAATCAGAACAACACACAGTAAGACATACAAGGAATCAGGGAAGGTGAAACGGTTGATTTATATACTCAGTATATGTGTGTAACAAGGAGACTTGCTTTATTAAACATTTGAAATATAACATTTACTCCAAAGAACAGATCCCATGACGTTATTAATTAAATTAGTAAAATTAAGTGAAATGTTTTATTTAGAATATGGGATCACAACAAATTTATCTAGCTATACCCCCGGATCCGGGTAACCATTGGTATTTAGTCTCTAATCTTTTAATTATATTTAATTCAAAATTGTTATCTTGCAAGACTTTTACCTTTTTGCTTCATATATCTTCCATTAGAAGAATGGTATTAATAACACTACGTTACGTTAATATCTAAACTGTTACAATTGAATGATATTGAATAGTTACAATTAAATTCTCAAATTTAAGTTTTTTATATTCTTATAAAATCAATCGTCTCTGTAAGTCTCTTAAATAGAGTATTGTGTTACAAAAAATATTATCATTATTCCTCGATAGACGTGCTATCGAGTCACCTCTATATTTTGGATGTAGTAATCGCCTCCATGTGGTTCCGTCTTGGGAGTCCTAAAACGTCGTCCTCGTCTTGGTCTGGTCTCTGTTGTTCATGGCTTAATACGTCTGCAGGATAGGTAGAGTCTTCTACACAGATACTCGTTGATTCTCAGATGTCTCGAACTGCATCATCGGTAGGGTATACTAGAGTTCTCATTTAGATGGTCCATGACCACAGGTCAGATGTTGAAAAGATTCGTCCATCGGTGAAGATTGCAGTCATCGTTTTTTCTTTATTAACACTCGTCGTTTGTAGTTACAACTTTCTTCTTGTTACAAAGTTTTTGGAATTTTCTTTTTGCTAACGTTACATGTTACACTTTTTGTAACGGTTAGTAAAATACAAAATAATAATTAATTAATCCACACTAACAACAAATTGTATAACTTTTGAACAGAGCATTTTGCTCGTGCGTCTGCACAGCTGGGCGTCGTCATAGCAAGAGAGCGATTTTTCGTCCGCTACCCTCGTACATGACGAGAGAGAGTGGGGTGTTTATTCCGCGAGCATATATAGTTCCTGTTTTCTCTTTAAATAAACTTTTTATTTATACAAACTATCGCTAGATAAAAATACATCATTTAAATTAATTGTTTTAGTTACTATCTGTGTCTACAGATACTTTAATTATTAACATTAGTTTACTCTATTATTTTTAATTACAGTAGACTCGGAAAACAGGTCGAGTCCGGTATCAACAGGTAGGCGCTTGATAGCAAGCAAAGGGTTAAATACGAACATAATAATTATTTACAATATGCCTTTTCTTTATGAATACTTTGCCCTTATTAATTACTTCTTCCATTCACACTTAGTACCTACATGTTTTTATTATTATTATTGTGAGATTTAAATGGTTAATTGTACGCAACCTTAATTAATTAAATTTTTTTTTTATTCTGTAAATGTCACAATTTAAATCGTCACAATACCCACCCTGCCTATAAATAACATCATTTTAGTCGGAGCAACGGGGAGGCAAAACAAATCAATAAAGAAACAGGTGTCATTAGAGATGACTAGTAATGGGGTAACGATACCAATAGGGTTATTAGTGGCGAATAATTTACCCATGAGTATCCTAATAGGCTGCGATATACTTAGGCCATATAATGCAGTAATAGATTTGGAAGGTAATGTGATAACTTTAAAAACTAACAAGGGAATTTGGACCAATAATTTAATCGATGTCCAAGGAGATGGTACAGACAACACACCTTATCAAGCGATAGTGAACCATTATTATTGTGCCGATCGACCAATAAACATGCCTTTATATCAGGAGGAAAACCCAGAGTTGTGGTTAGAAAAATTAGAAGAAATACGGGATTTCCAAAGGACGAAAGCAAGGGGCCTGATCAGCGAAACACAGGCGGAACAATTAATCAAGGTATACAGCAAATATAAACACATATTCTCAAACGCTCCAGGTAAAGCCAGAGATTATCAATGCACCATAAAATTCAAAACTCCGGTGGAATTTAACAGGAAATCGTACCCGATCGCCTACTCGCTAAAGAACGAAGTCAGGGAGGAATTGAACAGAATGATAGAGGACGACATAATTGAGTATAGTCATTCGCCCTTTACCAGCCCAATCATAGCTGTGCCAAAAAAGAACGGAAAAGTACGTATATGTCTCGATGCTAGGGAGATTAACAAGATGATTGTTAACGACCGCACATCACCTGGGGAGATAGAGGAGATATTGAAAAAGTTTCACGGAACAAAGTATATAAGTTCATGGGATACCGTATGCGGCTACTGGCAGGTAGAACTCCACCCTGATAGTAGAAAATATATGGCGTTCATATTCGAGGGCAGAAACTATTAGTTTAAGCGGTTACCCTTTGGTTTAATGAATTCTGTGGCGGTGTTTGTAAAGATAATGGACAGAAAATTGGGGCAGGACGTACTGAAGTTTACGACAGTATATGTCGACGATCTACTGGTAACTTCAGCGAATTGGGACGACCATTGTAATAGGGTTGAACAGGTGTTAGAGAAACTATCAGAGAATAATATCACCCTCAAATTAGACAAGTCCCAATTCATTGCGAATGAGGTGAAATTTTTAGGCTTTAATTTAACAGAACAGGGGATTACTCCATCCAAAGAGAAGGTAGAGGCCATACAGAAATTCCCCACCCCAAAGAACAGGAAACAGCTGCAGTCATTTTTAGGAATCTGTAACTATTACAGGAAGTTTCGGTCCAATTACTCAGAACTAACTGCCAGGTTCCAAAAGCAGTTATCAGCTAAAGACAAATGGACTTGGGGACCAGAGCAAGATGGAGTGCTCAATCTCATAAAGGAAAAGTTTTTAGAAACAGTAATGTTGCATCATCCCGACTTTACAAAACCATTTTTTCTAAACTGCGATGCCAGTAACGTGAGTTTAGGTGCAGCCCTATATCAGGAAGATCAGGACGGTAACCATTTAGTAATTAGCTTTGCTAGCCGCGTGCTGAACAGTTGCGAACGAAACTACAATACTACCGAAAAAGAATTGTTGAGTGTAGTTTTCGCATGCGGTAAATTTAGGACATATATATTAGGGTACCCCATAACAGTTAGAAGCGACCACATATATATATCATTTTTAAAGCATTGTAAGCTGAACCACGGAAGGCTGACGAGATGGGTTTTGGCCTTGCAAGAATATAATATCACATGGGAATATATACCCGGCAAACAGAACGTAGCAGCCGACGTCCTATCTCGCGTCAATATACCAGACCAAACCTTTGACGGCGAAAAGGAACAATTAGCAAAAGTATACCATATTATTAAGAGCAGGGAAGATTTAAAAGATATTTTAAACGATATAACGTCACAACAAGAGGCCGATCCAAAATTAGGAGATATTAGAGAAAGGGTACAGGAAGGCGATGAGGTCATAAACAGATTTTACTGTATACACAACGACACTTTGTTTGTAAGGAATACCCCGCACCAAGAGAATTGGAAGTTAGTAATCCCACCAGCAATAGAGAGACCGCTAATAATTGACTATCACGATAGGTACGGACATATATGGGTGCCCTCAAAGTAAGGAAGGCATTGGAAGAGCAAACATACATCAAAGGGATGAATAAGAAAGTGCAACTGGCGATACGGTCGTGCGATATTTGTCAAAAAGTAAAGTGTGATAACGAGAGAAAAGAAGGGGTCATGATACCCATAACATCCACCGAAAAATTGGAAAAGGTATTTCTCGATATCTGTGGACCATTTCCACGCAGCGGTGGGAGACACCGGTATAAATTTATCGTAATCATCTTCGACCATTTTAGCAAATATACCAAGCTATACCCAATAACTAGGGCAACGACCAGGAAAATAATAGACATCATAATAGAGAGATATATAATGGAGGTAGGCCGACCGTATTCTATAATTACGGACCACGGTACTCAGTTTAGGGGAAAATTTTGGAAGGAAAACCTGGGAGAACACGGAATAAAAACGTTCAAGACGTCTGTATATCACCCGAATAGTAACCCAGCCGAGAGAGTGTTAAGGGAAGTAGGACGGTTACTGAGAACATACTGCCATAACGAACAGAAAACATGGCATGAATACGTAGCATCAACCGAGGATTTTCTCAATTTCTCATATCACAATACCATCGAGGTGTCGCCATACAAAGTTATGTTCGAAAGACCCCCACCACGAGAGATAAAAGAGATTATTAGTTTTCCCGACGAACCCGCATACCAATTTGAAAGAACCAAATTTTATAACAAGGTGTTAGAAAAAACGGAACAGCAGCGGAAAAAATATGTCAAATCACAGCCCAAGGCAATTAAATATGAGGTAGGAGAAAAGGTGTTAGTTAAAAATAGAGAATTGCCCAGTGCTATACAAGGCATAACGAGGAAATTGCTACTCTTATATACAGGACCTTTCACGATCACCAGAGACAATAAAAACAATACCTACGAGGTAACTGACACGGCTAGTAACAAAGTAAAAGGTACGTATAACCAAACATCATTGAAAAAGTACCATGATTAAAAATCACAAGTCAAATACTCAATCAGTGAGCAAGTACCATGACCAAAAACCCAAGTCAAATACAGTATCATTGAGAAGGTACCTTGACTGTTTAGTCAACAGTTAACGTACTCATGTATTCATGTTAACGTGAATTTTCTAACTTACCCATAATTAGAAAGGAGGTAGAGATTATTAAGTAAATATAATTATTATTGTATAGAGATTATTATTAATAAATATTACGAGATGGACACTTTCCACCATAGGCAAGATTTATTTCCAATAGCCATGTCAACGTATATTTACCAGCTTACCCGTACTTAGAGAAGGAGAGAGATTATTATTAATAAATATTACGAGATGGACACATTCCACCATGGCAAGATTTATTTCCAATAGCCATGTCAACGTATATTTACCAGCTTACCCGTACTTAGAGAAGGAGAGAGATTATTATTAATAAATATTACGAGATGGACACATAGTAAAGGAGAAAAGAAGGAGAAATACTGTCATATATTTGATACTAAATGGAAATGATAAATGAAAAAAAAAGGGAAAACAGTGAGTTACATAAGGAGGTAATGATGAATGAATATAGTTATTAAAATTAACATTGAATGATTTTAAACGATAATTTTACCTGCGGAGAACGATATATTAATATAATTGTGAATTAATCAGAAGAGTTTAAGAAAGGGAATTTATGTGTAGGAGCCTATGATCTTTGAATATTGTATTTTTTTATTATTTGTTGCGAAGGTGCAATTATTATTTTCTGGACAGGGATGTGTTGCCTCTGATTTCAGTAGTTATAGATAGGGAAGGGCAGAGAATGTATGCCATAGCGAGCCACTCTGACTCCCAACCCTCTATGAAAGTTAGGGAATTGATAGGGAATTATATCAAAGATTAATTAAGTAACATCAAGGTAAAAAGGAAAGGAATAGGTGATACGACAAAGAACGAACTAGGAATATTGAGTTGGATTAATATATTAAAGGAGTAGTACAGGAATTTAATTATAAGATAAAAGAATGAAATATAAAGAAGCTAATAAAAGGTTAATATAGAGATGATAATTTCATCAAAACCAAAGATATGTTTTTCAAAAATTATCAATTTTAACGGAGAGGCATATGTAACGTCACAGAACGTTCCATAAAGGAAACCATTTACATAGCAATTTATCATAAGAGGAGAGTGAGGTGGACAGTATCGAACCCAAGTAGTCCTAAAAAATTGTGTAATTTTGTCTAATAATTATTACTACTGACATGAAAAAACGACCAGACTGTGACTAAGACACAAACCCCATATATATTATTAAAGTGAATAACAGTGAAAAAACCATAAGATACTATGAGAGAGACAAATAATATCAGGATCAACCAAAATGAAGTCATTAATTATTGAGTTTAGTAACTCTGAATAGAGTATAAAGAACTATTTATTGTGAATGAATGGACATGATCCATTATTATATTATGTAATGTAAATAAAATAAATGTATTAAATGACTTAAATACATTATTAGAAAGAATCTAAGTTAAAATAAAAATTATATAATTGTAATGACAAAAAATATTAATGTGTTGGATTTGAGACCAAACACTCAGATTTCATGTAAAAATTAATTATTATCAATTTGAAATAAAAACTATATGTAATTGTCAAGCAGACAAAAGTGAACAATTTATCTTAGATAAAGAAAGCTGTCAAATGAATAAAAGTCAGTCAAAATAGCCAAAAACAGTATTAACTAAAAACATGTGGTAGACATACAATATTGTGTGATTTATGGATTTAATGTTGCCAAAATGCAACCAAATTGCATTAGAAAGTTGAAATATAATATAAAGCGACTATACTAATATATGTGACTAACTTTAACATTGCAATAGTCGAGTTAGCAAAATATTTACCTATACCATGTATGGCTGGATCCAATCAACCAGTACAAAAAATAGTCATATCTGGCTAAATATTTACAAAATGTTGACAAAAATAAAAGAGAATGGTACAATACTTCAGTATACTGTAAAAACGGACAGACTCAGTTAAAAATAAGATCAATTATGAAAGAATTTAACTTATAAGAGTGAGATTTGTCACACTATGAAAAAGGACATCTCAAGACCAACCAATATGATGCTATGTTATCCTGTAATAAAGATAATATATGTAAAGAGTAACCAGGTATCACAAAAGACAGACAATATAATAAACTCTGAGTGTACACTAGTGAAATACTATATATGTTAAAGAAAGAGACTAATTATTGTGTCATAACATTGACAACAACATAGGCCATGGGCATGGGCCATGTAAAATTGAAATTATCTGTGTATTATATATGTTAAAATTTGTTTGTTTTGTTATAGGAAGATAGTAATATTGTGTGTTCATATTGTGGAAGAAACATAATAGTTTCACAACAATTTTTTGTTCTAAAAAATTGAATTTCATTGACAACAACCCAAGGTGAGAGTTGTATATTGTGTTACTTATTAGAGTTAATTTATTTAAAAACCAATCATAATTAATATCACTAGATTCAGTTGAAAACAGAGAATCTAAATGTAATAATGGCATGCAAATTGTGAGTACTAATGTAAAACTGTTTGATAAATACCAGAGTAATTTTTGAAATATCCTTAGTGTGAAGAATAAGAAATTTGTTCTAAAAGCTTCGACGAAAATTAAATTTGTTCCATGATGTTCCATTTCTTAATTCTCGAACAATCTAGAAGGAATTTTTACACAAATATACCGGAAGTTCATGATCTCAATCAGCCTGACTTAGTATAAAAGAGAGACCAAATTCGACCCAAAAACACTTGAAGCTTGAACTCCAGAACAGATGCATCACCCACGACACTGATCAACGCAGCTAAGGCGAAACCGAGAGGCGAGAAATCGACACAAGACACGAAGAAAGGCTTTTCCCATACATTGACAAACAGACTGACTTAACCTCTACAAGAATCTACGCCAATGTGTTGCTGAAATAGAGCAGCAACACGGCAAATTTTAATAGAAATTACGCAGCCAGAACGTCAACGGCCCAGGAGGGACCAAAACTTTAAATAGAGAACCAATTCTGCTGTGTTCGCATAGACAAACTGACTTGACAATAACGCCCTTAACGTAAACAAACAAACACAAAGCCTTTCTCGATACTGCAAGGGTATCAGCGCTGTGACGGCCAATTTGGTAACCAACGCGGAGCAGCTGATTTGTAACGGCGGGGTTTGAACGAAAATCTACTGCCAAACTGTTTCACAAAAAGTGCGGAAATCGTAAATGATCGCAATTTTGACTTAAAATAAATTCAGTGCACACATGAAGAGGCGAGATTGAAAAACTACCCGAGAGGAGTGTCCAGTGCGAGATTAATTAACCAGTGGAACGTGAGTTACCAAAATTAAAGTCATTTTTTTTTTTTTTACCTGGTTACATTTGTCACACATTTGTACTACACATGCCACACACACCTTCAAATCACTTATTTTTTCATGTAAGGCATCTTATTGATATGTCTTGGTAGTTCAAAGGAGTCACTTCCTGAGAGTAAAGATTTTTTCACGTATCCCACAACGAAATATATAAAATATATCAACCAAACGATTAATAAATGCACACACCTTTTCGATGAAACTACACGCCGCCAGTTGAAACCCATAACCGCACATGCACCCATGTTCAACGGTTTACCTAAGATCCATAAACCAGGTATACCGATAAGACCTCTCGTTAATTACACAACAGCCCCTGGTTATAAATTATCCAAGAAATTGGTCCAATTAATAAAAAATAACATAACCATAGACAACAATCATTCTATAAAAAATAGCATTGAATTAATAAAACTAACTAAAGACCTTAACATTAGTAGTCAGCATACGTTAATCTCCTTTGACATAGTAAACCTCTATACAAGCGTCCCAGTACAGACAACCTTGGACATTCTAAAAGATAATTTAATAAGAACAGGAAAGTTAAATCTACAAGAAGTAACAGAATTGTTACTTTTACTAGACGTAATATTGAAACAAAATTATTTCACATTCAATAACACAATTTTTATTCAAGAGGAGGGTCTTGCAATGGGTTCACCCTTATCCGGTTTGTTGGCTGACATTTTCCTGAATAACTTCGAAAATACATATTTGCTATCATCACATAATAAATGGCAACGTAACATTACATTTTATAAAAGATATGTAGATGACACATTTGTTATCTTCGACGGGACAACGAGACAGGCAAACATGCTGTTACATTACATGAATAACATCGCCAAAAACATACAGTTCACACTCGAAATAGAGTCAAACAACGCAATACATTTTTTGGATTTAACGTTTATGAAACACAATAATAAATTTCAATACAGGATATACAGAAAACCCACCATAACTGATGGTGTCATACATGCCGATTCGTTCCACCCGCACTCACAAAAAATGGCCGCGTTCAACAGTCTGATACACAGACTATACAGTGTACCTGTAGATCCAACAAACCACAAGGAAGAAATAGATATAATTAAACACAATTCAATTGCAAACGGTTACCGCAGCTCATTAGTTGAACACTTGATGCTTAGACACAAACGCAGAATTGACAACCCTCACCGTGTCACGATGGACGTAGTATATAGGGCGGTTGATTATACTAATAACTGCTCAATGCTCATTAGAAATACATTTAAAAAACATAACATCCATATCACATTTAGAACAAATAACAATATCCAAAAAATGTTAAATAATGCCACACGAACATCAATTGAAAAAAGAACGGGGGTATACAAGATGATATGTGATGACTGCGACATGCATTACATTGGTCAGACTGGCAGAGGTTTTTTCGAAAGATATAAAGAACACTTACCCACGAGCATTTCAAATACAAATAAATCAAATTACGCTAAACATCTCGTTTCATTAAATCATAATTACACAAATTTTGAGGCAAATTGCAAACCCCTACACATTTGCAAAAAGGGAAGATATATGGATGCAGTAGAAGAGTTTCAAATTTACCGGGCCTTCAGAAATAATCCTAATAATATACTAAACGAACAGTTGGCATTTAAATCACATACAATATATGATAAGATTATAGATAATATAACCATAGAGTACACGCCCCAACACAACAATAGATAACATGATAACGTAAATAAACTGTGCAGTACGTCGTCAACCGGTGTCGAGTGCGCACTCACATCCGCGTACGTCGCTGTGTTTGCACGACATATACATAGATGTATTTTAGTGTCTTTTTAATGTTTTAATGTTTTAACGAAGTCAACTGACGAATTTTTACTCTGATTATGGATTAAATCTAATCCGAAACGCGTTAGAAGACAGAAACCAGGCGGTCACAGTGACGGATTAAGGTAAAAAATTTAAATTATGAATTAGAAGTAGTGATTAAAGAATTTAAAAGTGGGAGATCACCTGGAACAGAAAAATTACAGCAGAAATGATAAAGAATATGGGGAAAAAGGGGAAAGAAATACTTTTAGAAATTATCAATAAAGCGTGGACGAGTGTAGACATTACCAAGAGAATTGGAGGAAGCATTGATAGTTCCTATTTTTAAGAAAGGTAACGCAAGAGATTGCAATAATTATATGGGCATCAATCTGTTAAATACAATTGTTAAGGTTTATCAACAGATAATTAATAATAAATTGGTCCCAATTTTAGAAAATAGTTTGGAGGAATCGCAGAGTGGCTTTAGATCAGGGAGAAGTGTGCAGGATCACATTTTTACTCTGCAACAGGTAGCGGAGAAGTCGATACAACAAGATAAATTGGTATGTTTGGCTTTTATTGATCTTGAGAAGGCTTTCGATAGTGTGCCTAGAACAAAAATATGGGAAAGTTTAAAAAATAGAGGAATAAGGAGTAAAATAATTAAGGTAGTACAGAGGTTATACAAAAATAATGTTAATTACGTAATTGGTAAAAATATGAGGTCGTTAGGATTTACAACAAACTATGGATTAAGACAAGGAGGTCGACTGAGTCCGACATTGTTCAACTTGTATATGGACGACATTATTAAGAAATGTTCACTGAAGGTTAAGAAAATGCATGTTGGATACAGGAACTTGCAAAGTATAGAAGTAGCAGAAGGGGCTTTTGCGGATGATGTAGTGCTAATGGCTACAAGTGAAAGGGCGTTACAGGGTAATTTGAATATATGGAATGAAGTTCTCCAGGAAAAAGGGATGAAAATAAATAAGACCAAAACAAAGGTAATGGTAATGAGGGAGAAAATAATAAATATAGAGATTGGAGGAGTGAAGTCAAATAATGTTGGACAAGTCAAACAATTCAAATATCTAGGGGTTATAATAGACAGTAATGGGAAACAAGAAGCCGCATTAAATGAAAGAATTGAAAAGGCAATAAAAGTATACTATGCATTAAACAGTAGATTTATAAATAAGAAGGAGCTATCAAGAAAAACGAAAATGAGTGTGTATAAAACAGTATATAGACCGGTTTTAACATACGGCTGTGAGACGTGGGTGCTACCCAAAGGCAAAAAAGTAAAATCCAGGCGGCAGAAATGAAATATCTTAGGAGAGTAGTGGGAGTAACAAGGAAGAACAGAGTTAGGAATACACAAATAAGAGAGGATCTGGAAGTGATATCGATTCTGGATTTTATTGAACAGAGACAACTATGCTGGTGGGGACACATGCAGAGAATGGATAGTGATAGAATGGTGAAACAGATTTGGGAGGCAAAATCAGGGGGGAGAAAGAAGAGAGGAAGTCCGCGACTGACTTGGGATGGAATGATGGGAAACATTTTGAGAGAAAGAGGCTTGGGCTGGAGGGAAGCGAAGACATTGTCAATGGATAGAGTAAGATGGAAAAAATTTGTATATAGAGTGTAGTTGATGTACTTATCATATATTGATGTAACCCGACACCAATATGGTATAAGGGTATTTTGATAATAAATAAATAAAAGGAGTATAAACCAAGAAGGCATAACTTTAAGGTAATATGTTTGTAGTTTTTATGTAAGTAATAATATTATAAAGAGATGAGGAGTATGTTAATTTCAAGTAATAACATACAATATAACAATTGTAAATAATAAGAAGAAATATGGCTGAACAATAGACAGACCATTAAATTATTTCTATATTATGTTTTGTTAATAGATTTAAGTGTTAAATAGGTGTGTGAGAAATGGGAGTAGGAATAAACTAGCAATGATATAAACTTAACAAGCAACAAATTAATCAATATTATATAAATAGAAAAGAAAAAATATCAGATAAGAAATAATTTTAAATAAAAGTATAATAACACTAATAGATGGTAAAACAATTTCAAAGTAATTCAAAAGCCAATAAGTGCGAAATGAAAATAAGCAGAACATATGTACTTAATAAATAATGTTGAAATAGAGCAAAATAAGAAATTCTAAGATGTTACAGTTTAGGCCTATAAATGACATAGCTGTCTAACTTCAGAAAACCAATTGTAAACAATTGAATATTGTATTTGAATAATAAGACCAAGTAATTTATGTGATTACCATTAACTAACAATAACAATATGTCAGAATTGTAATAAACAATATAAATAAGGGAAATATGTAATAACATAGTATTAGCGATTTTGTCCAAAAACATTAATACATGACATAGACCAGCCTTGTGAGATGTCAAATTGATCTTTGAAAGAAAATAGGGACATCTATATTAATATTTCAAGCATTGGTAATATCACCAAGGAACAATAACCATTATAAAATATTTATTCATTTTGAACAGAAACCCAGGATTTGTAACAATAGGTTCAAATGTATTTAACCAATCAGAGTAAAGGCGGTTGCCATAACAACAAAACCTTATTATAATTTTGACCGTTATGTAACGGGAGTTCCATTATTAACTATTCAGCAGTATAGACACTATATTGATGCGGCCCTATTAAAGGCTAATAACGAAGAAAATCAGATATAAATGAAAGTAAATTGAACACAAGAAGTCAACCATAGTTCCAGGAACTCAAGGAGGAACAATAAACAATATATTAAAATTAAGAAATAAAGAAAAATTGAATAAAAAGAAACAGACGCCAGAAGGTGACGGGCAACCATATCATTGAAAATAAAAGAATGTACTATCACAACTTTGAAGAAATCCGGACGTCCCATAACCCAAACAACATGGTTTTGTTAAGTATAAATTAAATTATCAATAATTACGAACTAAAACTGACTAACTTTTTCACAATATATAACTCTCACTCTGAACTTTGAACATCAAATTCTTTCAAGGATTAATAGATCATATTTATTAATACTGTATGTAGCTGTAAGATAACCTATGTCCGAAACCTATAAAACTGACACACACTTTTAAACACCAAGAGTTGAATTTCATGTAAACCTTTTTAGTAGATAAGTACCACAAATGTAAGGTGGTGTACTTTATTTAACATCTTGTTTTAAATCTTTTCGTAACCCAAAGAACTCATTGGCAAATTAACTTGTGTAAATAAATACGCACGCCAGCCATTGTGGCGTCACACGACTGCTGCACTGCCACCTTTGCTCTCCGCTGAGTGAAAATTAATTTGTTGCCGAGGCTAAACTTTATTATAATACTATCTATTGTATAACAGTTATCAAAAATTAGTGAATTTTAGAATCAAATAAATAAGTACGAATCATTACTAACTGTCCTTTGTTTTTATTGAAATTGTATTATATAGTTTGTGTTCTTTAGTGGAGAATAGGATTCTTTGCCAAACATTTATGTTGGCAATACGTCGAAGAAACAAGCGAAATTCGAGTTCCCGCCAGTCTGTGAGGTAATTTGAATTCATCATCACCGTACAAGAGACAAACTAATTGGTATTTTTAATTGTTTTATGAAAAACAATTTGGCGCCGTTCGGGAAATAAATATATAAAATAAGGACAGGTAAGGATACCGCTACTGGTTATTCGTGCGTTCGCGATGAACGTAGTCTGCGTGAGATACGTTTAAAAGCGACAACGACTTGGTAAGACCTTGAGAGCACTCAGAATACTTTTACACTTTTACAAATTTGACGGAAACTGCTCGTTACAATATACAAACATAAAACACAAAACAAACTAATACCTGAACAAATATAAATCAATACAAAACATGACACAATATTCAAAGCACTCAACATCGAAAATACACAAAATACAAATACATATACCACAATCACACACAATAATACAACTTTAAAAGACCAGAGACCAACAAGAAACCTTAATAGTATCCAGCCAACACACAAATGCTTTACCAGACGCAAGATCGCGAAGGCTGAAGATGAGAGCACGGGAGCTCTCGAAACATGTTCCGAATAGGAAAAATATAACATCTTGAGGTAATATAAACATAAATTTTAAATTACTATATATATATATATAAACAAAATGTTAGAATCATCGTTAAAAGTCTGTAAATTTGCCAAGGTTTTAGATTTGATTAAGTATTTATTTTTAAATATGCAGTAAACTTTAAAGTAAAATGTGAGTAATTTTAGAACTCGTAACAACAAACTATTATAACATTATTATCTAGTTGATGATGAGCCACCCTGTTGAGTAGCACAAATATTTATAACGTTACAAATTTTCAATGGGTGTAATCGTAATAATAATAACAACGTAAAATTGTTTAAAATAATTAAAAACATTTATTTATTAAAATCTCCCAATAAATTTCGAATTAAAACTTCATTATTATTGCATGTGTATTGGTATTCGCAGTACCCATACTTACTGATTACATACACGTAATATCGCATATTCCATACAAACATAAATTACTCTTATAATTATAAATACATTTGATTATTAATAATATGGCTCTCGACTTGCTCAGTATATTATGAGTAATTTATTATATTCTGAAATCTTTCTTGTTTTTATATAATTATTATTGTTATTGCATATGCGTTTGTCATTTATATTAATTACTTTTAATCTTTCTATTCTTTCAAAGTTACATTTAAATATGTTCAATAAATTATCAGTCCATGAATTATGCTTTCATAATTCAACAATTTAAATTTGAACATTTTCAATAAATTATCAATTCAAAAATTATGCTATAATTGCTATACAAGAACATTTACATTTAGAAGTTATAAATTACACTTTTATAAATTATTGTCATTCTTTTTAAAATGTTTATTCGCCTTTGATTAGGTCTTTTGTTATGAGGAATACATGGCTTTCTTTCACCTTAATTGTAGCGGTTCCTCAGCGTACCCTCTTCTGGTCCTGAGTCCTTTGTTGGTGAATCCTGCGTAGTCGTGAAGTCCTGGATCCTTTCCTCGTCCTCCGGGTCCTCTCTGAAGTCCGATGACTCGTCCTCTGCCATGTAGTGTGCTGCTCCCTCGTCCTCCGTAATAGTCTCTGGCTGCAGCGGTGGTGTCACGAAGGTGATGATGCTGTCAAGCATCGCCTCCGGCTGCCGCTGTAGTCGCAAAGTAGTTGTTGTTGTGCAGAGCCTCCGGCTGCCTCCGTGGTCGAACGAAAAAGGAATAAGGCTGATGTGCCTCGCGTATTTATAGTCTAGGGCGCAATGTTCATGTTTCGACAATTCTCTTAAGGAATAGGTTTGTCGTGGCGTCCTTTTAAAAACACGATTATTCACACAGTTTTTTCACTTGTCTTCGCAACATGCGAAGTCTTTTGCAAATTACCCGATATTCATTTCGTCGGTAATTTTTATGTGTACAACTGTGTTTAAACCGTTTCTCGTTATCTTAATTATTATGGGTTTTATTTATGTTTATTTTCACTGTATTCGCACTTTTTATTATTTTCGCACCATCTTTCATACACACGTGCGTCTTTATACTTTACACACTGTGGCATATTTGGTTTTGGGATATATCATATACACTTATCACCATTTGAACAATTCATATATTTCTTAGCGTTTATTTAGTGGTGACGCTTTACAGGAATCAACTGGCCTCACACACACACACGCGTAAGATACACGTGTACACACAGACGAAGCTGTGTGGCGTGACCCACCTGTTCAAGCATGCAATTTGTTGTCCCCTTTTACAGCTTCCAAACTGAATTATTATTATTATTACTAACAATATGGGTTATTTATTTAAATTATATTAATTGTCTTACCTAATTGTGCAATGCACAGTACCCTATACATTTTTACTGTTGCACTATATTAGTATGCGAACGTATCTAGATAATGGCACCTGAGACGAAACGCTTGCCGTAAACTGTGAAGTTCAATATTCTACTGCAATTCTTTGCCTGGAAGATTATGATTTGAGATAATCTCTGTTCAGTATTACGATGCAGGAGCTCTCCTTAAGGTAACATAAACTATTCCCGTCAGCCCAGTTAAACTATTCATGGAGTATCATATTTCGATGACAGCCTCTTGTTACTATGCAGAGCGACCAATTAGGTCCGGGCAATAGAACTGTATAATATATAAAATTTTAACTTTTCTTAGCACTTGGATATAATAGTCTACCTCTAGCTGTTGCCAGAGAAGGCTGTGTTTGACGCTTTGTTACCAGTAGAATTTTCCGTTGTACTTTCGTTTCCTGAGCCTGGCTCCAACCAATCTGACGGCTTATAATTCAGTTATTAGTGGTTCTATTTCGTTCAAACTTTGTAAATAAGTGTACTACAGTGTGATAAATTTAGTCCTGGCAGCTCTACAACTTGTGTTTAATCAGTCCAATGCACGTGGCACGTAGCGTTTGTGTGACCGTGCTGATAATCTGGTGCTCGGTGAGTAACGAATATTACTTTGTAACTCCTGAGCTTCAGGACTGCTCAGAAACTTCTTACCGATGTTTTCATTCCCTACCACACCTACGCTTTGCCGGAGGAGAGGGAATTGAAAGTGGAAATGATCGACATCACCGCCAATGTCCCCATTGAGACAATCAAGCAAGCCTTAAACTACAAGGCGTATTCTGTGGCGTCAGTCCCGAAACGCCTTCCTGGTCAAGATCGGCAAGGTAAGAAACTACCAAGCAATTTACACAACTGAATTCCCTTTTACCAGCGGGTAAAAGTGAAATCGTTTAAGTCCCGACCCGGTCCGAAGCAGTGCTATAACTGCCAGGGGAACGGACACAGTTCATTATTCTGCCACATGGCCACATGATGTGTGCGTGGCGGTGACGGTCACCAGAAGACAACTGTCCTCGTGATAGTGACGCAACCATCACGTGCGTAAGCTGTGGAAAGGGCCATCCGGCGAGCTCTAAATCCAGATCTAAAGGGCAACAGGCAGCTTTGAAAAACCTCTACGTTCCATAAACTGTCTACAACTGTTCCTATCAGACGACCACTTGCTCCCGCATCTACCGCGTTGACGGCCCCTACTACGACTGCCCCTATAGCCGCTGCAGCCGCCCTAGCCAACCCTACATCCGCTGGAGATACAATATTCATCTTAGATACAATAACTAGCTTCGTTTTATTAACACTGATGTCTAGACCATATCTACGGCTGGTTTCTGTCACTCTATTTATTAGTTGTTCCAGCTCCTCTAAGCTATCTGCGAATATGACGGTATCATCCGCAGAACGTATGTTACTTGTTCTTTCACCGTTCAGAAATAGTCGCACATTACATTCATCTAAAGCTTCTCTAAAAATACCTTCCGAGTAGATGTTGAAAATAAATAGATGTCGTGATAATAAGAAAGTCAATTTATGTAATCTAATAGCTTTAATGTTTCATTAATGGGCCGTTCCAAAACTGCTCATTCTCCAAACGGAATTCACATTTATAGGTATAATAAACTATCGTACGATGACAGTCGATATGATTAGGCCTACTTCAAATCGACATCATCCTTATTTATGTCATAAGTTCAAAATAATATTTTTCTGATTGGCAGTCAGTTAAATTCATGGGTTGCCAGTTCCACTTAAATAATGGACTCATGCTGTGACATTTTACAGAATTCTTTCCCGTCAAACACCAAGAATACAGTCTATGCCATAAGAGTCATATCTAGCCGTTGTACAATTATTTCGTAAACTAAATTATCAGTAGATATTTAAAAATACATGCCATAACCATTATGCCAAAAATGTACAATTATTTTGTAAATTATATCATAAGTGGATATCATACATGCCATAACCGTTATGCAAAAATACAAATTTATTTCTGTTTGATAGATATTTTTTTATAAATTATTTTCCATTAAATGATTTTGTATGCTCGACAAAAAACGTGCTACGAAGAAAAGTATTTGTAACCAATCAAACAGTGATATTAAGTCCTGATAGTCAGCATTATTTAATTGGCACTAAAATCGTATTTGTGTCAGTTTTCTTCATCTTCATAATACAGACGAAACAATTAAGTAAAAGTATATTTACTTCCTATTGTAAGAATTCTAGCTGAAAGTAAACGCAAGTAATATATAGTTGTATCTAAATGGTAGTACAGTATATAAAAGGAATACTAACGTCGGATATACCGGAATTCGTCAAATTTTTCACATTTATATTTCATCATTAAAATTTTTCATTAAAATAAAAGGATTATTTAATATTAATTAATTCTTTTTTGCATTTCACGTTGTACTGATGTAACAGTCAATAAAAATTGACTCACTTTCTGAATTTAGGTGAGGGTTGAAAGGAAAAATACCGCTATTAAACTACTTAATTCTATGTCCATTAACTTAACATTTTCTATTATTTACAGCAAAAACTGCCACAGTTGCCACAGTTATTCCTGCAGTCAGTGTTACGTCTTATTAAGTCTCGTGCGCAATTTAGGCAAGAAGATGAAGAATACACTATCTGCGTCACTTCAAAAATACACCACTACACAGCAAGCGGCTAACGTTAAGTCCTGTAAGATAATTATCACAAAAACATACCTATACATGTACATATGTATACCTTGCTTTTTACTACGAGATTGATTGTACTTAGTAAGCATTTAGTGTGGACGGTAAGTAAGCTGGTTGTGTTGCAATAATTCCGATTAGAATAACTGATCATTTAAAACAAAAACAAAAAGAAAATTAGGAGAACTTCGATATCAGAAAGTAATGTTTATTTGCAGCTATTACTTCTTATGTATTTTCTCTGTATTTTCTTTAATATTTGACTTTACAATTATGAATAACAATAATATTAAAACAGTAATATTGTAGCTTGTATCAATAAAAAGTATCTGAATTTGAATTTTTTATGAAGAAATTTAATAAAGTTATATATATTAAAGTTATGGAGATTTATTATGACATTGTCTTCTATATAAATAGTTACAAGTGCTCGAATAGTCTGGATGCTACGTGAATGGACGGCCTTGACACAGTTGTTGCACGCTGGGCTAGTCGATAAACGTGTAGAATGACGCTATCGACTTTTCGAGGGCATTACGTAATTATAGTAGCAATATTCAAATTTTAGTAACAACTCTGAAACCAAAACTCAGTAAAAGCTACAAACATGAAGTCTATTGGGCTACTACTTTATGATATTTAATTAGGTTTATTTCTCAAGCCAAAAATTCAATAATACTTATTACTAAATATTGTTTTCTATAAATTTAAGAATATTTTGTCATTTTATTTCCTCTTATGTGAAAACCGTTACAACGTCAGGTTAGTATTTAGACTATATTAATTCTTGTCGCTTTCCCCAACTACTCAAGGTTTACTAGATAAATGTGTTTGGTCAGTTAAAATGTAGGATAGATGTAGAAGGATATAAGAAAGCAAAGCCAGCATTTTAAAACTGTGTTACGTTGACAACTTACAACGCTCATAAATATAAAATATCGAATGTAGTAAATGGTACGTATAAACAGATGATTGATTATAATGCACTTACGCACAACACAAATTAAGTGGAAATCTATTACAAATCTTTATTCATCCATCATTTCTTGATAAGTGACTGAGTTTTTTCAGGATCATTACATATCGAATTATAATTACTTCGGCAAGTAGGTTGTACTATATTTTATAGTTTTAATTATTCCGACGCACGCTTAATCGGATTGTATCTGTATCTTCAGAGGTTTCTAAATCATTTAAAAACCTCTGTACATACATATACAATCTGTTAAAAGTACGTCAGGTTAATTGAAATGCAAAAATAGTACAATCTATTTGCTCCAGTAATTATATTTTTATAATATCTTTACTTCAGTCAAAATTACCTCGCTGAAAATGTATCTTATAGTTTATGATTATTAATTTGTAGAATTAAATAATTTATTAAAATATAATTAGGTACTAACACGAGTCATTGTTTATTAAAAAGTACTAACATGAGTCATTGTTTATTAAAAAGTCTAAAGTAAGTAAGTAAGATGGAGGCTACAAGTGAAGAGACGTGCAGTAACAGTAGACAGGCTACTAAAAGGAGCAAGTTTTAATTTATTCACTTTGCTGTCCGCTTTGATGAATTACGGTAACTCGCCTCTCTCACTGAATAATTGTGTTTTATTCAAATTCGCTTTTATTATGGGACACAAAAATAAATTATGAAAGTATGTTCTAAGGAAATAAATAATGTGGAAAAAGCAAAATTGCAATTTTAAGAATCTCTTCTGTTCTTAATATTGTAATATAACCGTGTTTGTTGGTTTTGCTGGGGTGCTATCTTCCCGTTTATTTTTGTTTAGATTTCAATAACTTTTAGTTTAGTTTATTATTTTTATTGATTTATTTATTTCAATTCAATCTAGCATTGAATCCAACGTAAATAAATCCGGTTAATGCACTGGAAATTAGTTAGCGAAGTAGTTTTCAACCTCGGTTAATTTATTTGAAAATTGTTGTTCTTCCGTCGTCTTGACGAAATGGTGACGTAGGTTCCTCACTGAAAGCATAAATATTTTGCAAGAAAAATCACTTACTTGCGGTGAGTCTTGCCGATCTTGCAGGGTCGATGTAGCAATCTAATCTGTAGATTGACTTACCGTATTTAAATCCGCCGCTGCGTATCGAGCTATCCAATGGGAGTCGTGCACCTGTTCTGAAATCTATTCTATGAAATGAACTAACTGACTCCGTGGTTTGTTCGTATAAAATAATAATTTATTCAGTTTAATATGCTCTTCAATGATCTAAGGTATCATTAATTATTTCAATTCAAATTAAATAACATGAGTTGCTTGTTTTATAAAAATTTGTCTCAGGGTGGTAGAACTGATTTACAATATCAGTGTATGGCTAAATGCTTTTTGGTTAAAATTATTTAATCCACATGTGTGTGTGTGTGTGTGTGTGTGTGTGTGTGTGTGTGTGTGGGTTCTTTTAACTGGCAGAATACCAACTTATTGAATAGAACTCTTACTCTACCGTTATTAGGCAGTTTGAAAATGATTGCAGTTCAATCATCACTTAATAATTAACATTCAAAATTATAACCATGCCTGCTTTGGACATTCCAGGTTAACAAAATTATTAAACTCAATCGACAATAAATGATTTAAAGAACGTTTGTTAACGTTAAAATAACTCTTGATAAAACATTTAAAAAGTGAAAAATAAAATAATATGTTGAAACAGTGTTATTGAATGGAACATCTGAATCATTATTGGACTCTACTAAAAGGTAATTGCATAGTTGCAAGTATTCATGTAGCTTGACAACCTTAGTTTCTTATCCATAGTAAACATAAACATTTAAATAGTTATAGTAGTAGACTCTTCCTAAATTACAAAACATAAATAACATTGAAAGTTTTCATTAACTTTCGTTAATTGTTCACCCAGTTGATAATTCTCAATCATTTGTGAATGATGGTTGTTTGACCTATGTTTAATAAATAACAACTTTAATTAGGTGTGGTTATGTCGCACTAAGTATTCATACATAATAATTGATTGATTGTTTGAAAAATTCTTAAAAATAGAATATTCAAAACAATTTGAGGATTGCCTTTAATACTGTTGAATGAATAATATTGATAATACACCTTAACCTATATGCTTTATTTACACGCATTATTGGAATGCGGTTCGATTATATCGTTTCTCAAATTTTTAATTAAATATGTAAAATCACTGTACTCCCTTCATATTTTAAATTAAATCCCGGAATTGTTCTGGATTATACACTGAGCAATCCTTGTTAAGCACTGTTATACTTAAAACACCTTCGATACCAAAGTATTTATGTTAGCACAAATTGAGGTTAGGTTGCCTTGTTTACAACAGTGACGCGCACAAATCATATGCACAGCTGTTTCTTTACGCTGACGATCAGCCGTCTACCTTCCTCTGAAGTTGATTATAAAATGTCGGGAACACGCATCTCATTCTGCCGTTCCGTCTTGTGATCGTTGAAAATTTTGCTAATTTCTTGGATCTGATTGGTTAACGATCTTTAATTTGATGCACATACCCCCTTCGCGCATTATATTAATTGTTGTTTTTAGCGTGGGGTGTTTGGTGTGGAGATTATAAACATTTGCTCGATTTGACACAAATATCTTATACTTTTAATAACTTTTTTATTACAGCATAGATCTGAAATCTAAGCGTTTCACTGTATTGGTAACACTCGGCTCTTTATTTTGAGTCCACTCATGGTGTGCTTTGGTCCATTATTAAGGGAGTTAATGTTTGAGATTATCACATTTCACTATTCACTACAATTCTATTTATTCTTAGATTCTATTCAATGGCACTCATACCTACTTGTGGGCATCCTTTCCAAGTCTTCTCACACTTTTTACTTACTTGTTACTTAAATCTACTGACAAAACATATTGCTTATGTTAACATTGCCTTAGCCTATGTGTCTGTTACTTGTATTTACATATTATTTTTAATCAAAGGTATTTGGGTACCTTCTGTATGACCCAAGTTGTAAACAATAAGTGGTTTCAACTACTGTGAGTCTTTGTTAGTGGGAATCTATTGTTATTCCTTGGTATTTCTGTTATTAATGTAAGGTCTATATTGCACTATGAGGTGCACATTTATTTTTATTCTTATTTGGTATTCTTTTGTCCTTTCATATTATTATTTAGTTAGAATAGTTTAACAATAGTAGTATCTTGATAATGAGTCTAGTGTTTTTAATACATTAGCCTGTTCCTTAGCGTATAGCATTGGATAACAGTAATTACACCTGGTGTCACATGACAGGTGTTATTAATTATTCTTATTATACATTATTTCCTTGCTTATAATACTCTTATACTATTACAATAGTGGTATTATATCTTACTTGTGGTATAGGTGTTAGTCTGTTACTTCTATTTGGCATTACCCTGTGGTTTTGTTTAGGTTTCATATAGTGAATCTCATTTTGGCTGGTTTTGGTTCACTTCATTTACTTAAATTCTTATATAAAACTCATTTTTGGTATCTTATATTGGTATGTGTAGAAAGCTTATTATTTCTACTTGGTTTAAGGTACAAAACATTTTAGTTTTGGTAAGTTTTCCCTACTAATAAATATGAACTTAGGTGAACAGTACCTGTATCTTAGGTTATGTGGTTTCCTTATTTGTAGCAACAATGCATGTGTTAAGTTAATAAAAATTTACATTTTTTTTAACTTTATTTTTTCAAGTCTAGTTTTATTAATGATAACTGGTAATTTATTAGTCATTTCTTTTTCTTATCTTACATGATTGTTTGATTATTTGACTAACATTTCTTATTATTATGAGACAATTTTAATACTCCTTTACATTACATTTATCCTGTGCATAACATGTCATTTTGCTTGTATTTACAGCTTCTTTTAAATTAACAGTATTGTTACTTCCATTCTTTTTATAATATAGGATGTCCTACTCATTTACAATATCATCAGTTGTATATTGGTCATCTCATTTAGTCAGTTGTTGTCTATCTCTTCAATCTGTAAGTTTTCCAGTTATTGTTTATACGGGTAAGATGTTAGTCTATAGTTGACTGGCTCTTGGAATCTATATTTTATGCCATGGTTGTTAGGTGTCTTCCTCGTAGTATGTTTCTTCCTAGTTTCCATTTGTTCCTTACTGACCGAAAACTATTGGGTTGTTGTTCCTGTGTTACAATCATTATTTGTTGCATCTTCTTTCTTCTTATAATTTTATTACATTTTTAGTTACCATTAGTTTTATTAACTCTTGTGTTGTGAGTTTATTCTTGTTGATGAGTTGCTCATGTAGTTTCATTCTTGGCATTTTAGATTAAACACTGGGTGTGCCTCCTTGACTCAATTATTCTGACAGGTGCTAATATTTTGGGTTACTGAAATATTGGGCTCATATGTCTCGTTACAATATACAAATCGAATACCTATAAATGTATATATTAGGTGAACATGATTTCAATAGTATGTACAGTATTTAAAAATTAATTTCAATAGTTTAATCGATTCAGGTATTGTACGTATATAATATCAGTACTTACCTAGAACCAAAAAAATAATAATTTTTTAAATAATCAATAACATTTGTCGTGTTAGCCTACTTAAGAATCACAAAAATAACGTAAAAAGTGATATAGGCCAAATTAAGGTAATTAAATTCAGGTATTTTTATTCTGAATGTAATTCACAAGACCAGAACACGAGAATACAATAATTAATAAATTAATTATACCCTTGCACTATATAAGCTTAAGTTATATGTATTCTGAGCAATCTTTTCCTCAGAAGCACAACTAAAATATAAGAATGATTTATGTTTGTAAATTTTAAAAATTGTAAGCTTTCTTATTTTTGTTGTCAATAATAATAACTGTGTAAACAGTTACTGCTAAATGTTAACTATTATTTAAATCACTAACTACTAATAAGCTAATCACTATGATAAACTTAAGAAAAAGATTTATTGATTATTTACAAAATGTGTAGTAATTTGAAAATTTTATTACAAAGTATTTAATAATAACAATAATTGTTCCAATATTTTGTATTTAATTATTAATTTCCGTCAAAATAACTGTAAATTAATAATCAATTTCCGAAAATTAGTTTGTTGGGTACGTAATTTCTCGTTATGTATCTTCAACTATTTCTACGTTACCGAAGACCGTAACGTATCATTTTATCGAGGACTTAATAAAAACTAAAAATCTTACAATGAGGACTATTGATTACAAAAACTACCCGAAAATATGAAAATAGAGTGATGTAAAACTTGCCAGCATATCTTTTCAGGTATAGCCTATAACTGTCTACGGACCGTTTCCACGTTAAGATAAACTGCATGTATCAAGTTTACTTATTGCTCTCTAAGTTTGTGGAGATTTTAAATTAGGAATTAAACAATTAAAACAATTTAAGATTTAGAAATTGAAGGAAGACAGTGAGACGTCATTACAGTTTGTGCACTCGTGGCATTATGTTAACAACTCATAGCGCAGGTTTTGCATTCCTTACTTTGTGTGTCTTCTAGTTTGTAATTAGGTAGTCACTCAGTAGACTTCCTGAAAAACTGTCTAAATAACCACACACTGTCACGTATAGTGTTATGGAGCACTTTGTACATGATATTGGTGAATTTTGCTGAAACTTATAAAGATAGCAAGACTAAAAACAATTTATTTCAGTGAATGATTTCTTTTTATTTTACTTCTCGTTTGGAAATTCGGCAATTAACAAAAAGCATAGTCGGTTTCAGACTGTTAATATTTTCAGCTGAAAAATGAAAATGTTAACTCTCTCCTGTTTTTTATTTTTATTAAGAAAACGAAAAATATTAGTTTTTTGTATCAAAAGAAGCTAAGTAATTTTGAGGCTTCGAACGTGCACAAAAATTGGAATTTTTCTCAAAAGAATGGTTTCTTTTCAAGTAAATCTGTTGCAATTTTTATTTTTATTTGGTTCTTTAATCAAAGTATGCACTAATCAAAACATTTTCGAAACATTACTAAGGTATTAATAAATCCTGTGATTTAAGTAAGATGTGTTGCTTGTTTGTTGATGTGACATAAAAACACATGTTTGTTTTTCTCGTCACACGTGAGTCGTAGGTAATGGATCTACAACAAAGTCCCAATTAAATCATTGTTTCTTTTATTAATTATTCTTAGATACGACAATGACACTTTAAAAGGTGGCTGTAATGAATTATAGACATTACAATTTAAATGACGAACTTTTGCCCTAACAGAAAATTTATAGGAGCGTCTTTCGGCCACCCAAACAATCGGCAGCTATCTTCAGCCAATACTTGTAGGCCTATAAAGTGTTGGTACAAATGCATTTACACTAGCGAGGTCTTGCTGCAGTGTTTTGTTGACCTGGCACTCGCTGCAAGTGTTAGTGTGAATTGTGCTTGTGTTGTTTTGTAAGTGTTCCTCATAGTAGGAATTTATTTGTATTATATATTATGGTCATTCGATTATATACTATGCAAATATCCGTTATTTTTTTTTACTCTCTATCTGTCGTTGATAGAGTATTGTTTATCACTTATATTTATATTGTATTAGTTTATAGTTAGCCTCCCGTTGCTTAGGTGGCCGAAACGTCACTCTTGTAAAATTATTTTTTGACGGTAAATTCCATAATTTAGATTCTAATGACTGTAGATAATGGTCGCCTTGTTTTTGTTTTAATGGGACGCGTTGCGTCATCGCATACGATGTAATCACAGACTGTGTTTTGCTTCTGATTACAGTATATCCATTTATGGGTATGAAATTATTGATTAACCATAATTTTTTCAGAATTTGGAAAGGCTCTCAAACATGCTGTCTCAAGTATTTACTAATAAGTTTAATATGCGTATAATGTGTCACCTAGGCCTGAAATATTTTGCAGCTAAAACTGGTTTCCTTCACGAATAATAATTTCATTTTTTTTTATGCTCAGTAACTAATTAAGAAAAAACATTACGTTTGGTTAGATAATTTTATAAGTACTTTGCTTACAGTTATATGCTTCCTTGTAAAGAACTCCACTTATATGTTTCTGTTACTATAAGGAGAGTAATATTTTCATCTGATTACTTCACTGATAAAGTAATCTGTGTTTTACTCGTTAAATTGTACAAACAAAATATAAAAATTAACGTACAAAATTAACGTTAAAATAATATTAAGACTATGACAAAATGCAATTGCGAATTCATTAAGTAAATTCAGATGTAGGTTTGTTTGTAGATAATGCCAATATTTTACATGTTGAAATGTGCAGTAATATAGAATGTACTAATTTTAGTGATAACAGAATTATTTTTTGAAATAGCATTGTTATAACGTATTTAGACCTATATCTGATCCAAGATAGATGCATGTGGGTGCGACAAGTAAAACAGTAAATAATTTGACCAAGTAGACAACTCTGTGAATTTTTCCCTGTTTACTGTTATAATGAAAAATACGACTGCCCTTCTTGACGTTACTGTACCCCAGAGACTCACACTGACCGGCCAAATACACAAACAGAACAGTTGCATCTTATGACAGAACGGCACTTTAATGTACAAAGCCTGACAAGATAGTGTAACAGTGTTCTCTGCTATCCAAGATGACTGGAATGCACTTGGAAATATATTATAATTTCTGCTAAATATCTCTAAGTGAAAGTGAGAGGAAATGACTATTCTTGACATTCTTCGTTTATTATTATTGTCTCTTAAAAAGTCCAGTAAATGAAGGAGGGATAATAATAATAATAATAATAATAATAATAATAATAATAATAATAATAACATTATTAACGCAAATATAACTATATGTTTATTAAATACATACATTTTGTAACTCACTAATGTATACACTCTGATAAGAAAACAAATCAATGTTTCTTTTTATGCTCGCGTTTAATAGTAGGCACTTTCTCTATCTTTTCTGTTTTCA
Organism: Magicicada septendecula; assembly: GCA_034769895.1. Taxonomy (NCBI): domain Eukaryota; kingdom Metazoa; phylum Arthropoda; class Insecta; order Hemiptera; family Cicadidae; genus Magicicada; species Magicicada septendecula. The sequence goes on from CM068371.1 coordinate 282,839,216, forward strand.
TTCCGTAAGAAGGTTGCTTCAAGTAGTCATATGACTCATATTGGATACAGGATAGTGTAATGCAGAATACTACTGTAAGTATAGTTTGTTTTGTTGCTGTTTTGATTTACGCAGAAATGGAGCACAGCATACTATGAAAGATAAGCGTTTCACACGATATGAAGACTCCCCATATAATCGGACAATTTCTATAAGAACTTTAACCGTTATAATCGGTATTATTACAGTTAACACGAATAATTGCAAGATAATGTTTGAACGTCTTTTATGTTCGTTTTGATAATGTTTGAACGCCTACCATTTTTGTTTTACTGCCATTCTTAATAGGCCCTAACGCTCAAATATTTACGTTCATGGAATGCAACTAACAATAAATTAAAAAACTGAACGAGAGATCTCAGTTTCAACTCAAATGTTTGCAATTTCTGTCTGCCTGTTTGAGGAATGCCTTGAAAACAAATAACTTGAAAACGTATCAATCGAGTTTCGTTAAACTTAGCCTACACATCCAAAGATTTAACACGACATCCATCACGGAGAGTACCCTTCAGTAGAACATAATTGTGCTTCAGTGGTAATGGTTGTGCTTTTCATTATTGCGAACTGAAGATGTACACCGATGTGTGTGTGCCTGCAGGAAAAACATCTGTGGCCACAACAACTCTGTAATATGGGGAGTCCTTATACGCTAAACATCAAAACTAGGAGATGCATTTCTATATTTGGTAGGAACACATATCCTTCCAGGGATCTCATATGCTACGCTCTGTTAGCAGTAAACAATTTGCTACAGGCACTAAAGACGGCAATCTGCGCATTTCTTTACCAGATTTCACATGGCCAGCAGAAGATCTTCATGATTTAATTGAACGGCTACCATATCCTTTACTCCTCTTGGAGGAATTCAGCGCCTACAATCCCACAAGTGGTCTCATAGAATGATCATGGCTGGAATAAAAACTGAAAATTTATAGCTGAACAACGCGCTTGTTTTTTTTAAAAACCAACGCGATCATACATCTTCATGTTGGACGTGGAACCTTCTCGGCTACCGATCTTTTGACCTTAACCCGATTTGCTGGTCAATAATGATTTTGTTAAATGCTCAATTTTTGCTAATTCTCATATATTTTGGAAACTGATTCTGAATATGCAGTCAGAATTTTGCCCGTTTTATTTTCAGTAAGTACCACGCATGAACTGTATATGCATAGAATTTTGTGAACTTAAATAATATCAACTAAATAGCTTTGGTTTATTTATTACAGCAACTAAATCGATACGTCAAATGTAATGGTTGGGTTAATGAATAGTCATCATTATTGTTATTTACACACTACCCAAGACAAAAAAAAAGAATGTATGATTCATCTTTCCTATTTTCTTCTTAATGTAAATATTTCATCCCTTAGTCATAACATATTGTTTATCATTTTATTTCTGTAGACTGGTGACTCATAGCTGTAAATTTCTCAGAGAAGAAATATAACTGCACTGATAAAAAAAAGTCATATGAACTGTATTTTGGATGTAAATTAGATGATCAGGACAAATCGTGGGCTCCTCGTATTTGCTGTGCTTCATGTGTAACGCTGTTGACTGTTTAGCTAGATGGATCTCGACACATGGCATGTGCAATTCCAATGATTTGGAGAGAACCGAAGGATCACACCATGGACTGTTATTTTTGTATAAAAAAATATCTGGGGTAACAGCTAAGACTAGACGTAATGTTAAATATCCCGATATACCCTCTGCTGTTAGGCCAGTGCCACACTACTCTTATCGTTAAGGCAGATACAGGGAATACACTCGTTGTTACGGACACTAACTCGTACACAGCAAAAGTAGGCCTACATGATTTTATTTCTAATAACAATATTAGATTGTTGAACTATGATCCTATTGATATGTGTCAAAAATATAAGCAACAGTATTAATAAGTGTGTCAACTTTTTAATAAAGCCACGTGGGGTTATTTTAAATATATTAATGCAAAACCTCCGGAGCTCACTAGCTTTCCCAAAGTATACAAAAGTAATATACCTATCAGGCTACTTGTTAAGTTTAACACAACTCCAGGTTTTCGAACAGTAAAACAACTTTTCGTCCGAATAATTAAATTTGCATTTAAATAACAACGAGACACTGGGTTCATTTGGGTTCATTAATACAGTTAAGTCCGTCCACCCAACTACAAATTACCACCCTTTCATATAGTAAATCTGTATGCCAATATTTTAATAAAAGAAACATTACAGATCCTAGGTGACAACTTATCTTAAAATAGTAATATGGGTGCTCAGATGATAAATGAGTTAATTAATCTGCTTGGGGTTATTTTGAAACAAAATTATTTTACCTACAATAACCCAAATTTTCATTCAAGATGATGCTCTAGCCATGGGTTCCCTCCTCGCTGGATTGTTGTTTGATATTTATTTAAACTTTTATGAAAACTCTAGTTTGCCTAATAACTATGTATGCAAAGATAGCATATTATTTTATTCAAATTATGCAGATGAAACATTTATAATTTTTAATTGAACCCTGAGGCAGATTGAGGCATTTAAAAACCGTTTAAACAGCGTCAATAAAAACATCCAGTTTTATCAGAAACTGCTTTATCAGACAGAGACGAACAATCGCTAAGTGGTTGACCAAACATGAATATATGCGCACTTACTGACGCGTAGGCCTATATAGTGCAAGTGACATTGGTTTTTTAACAGATAACGACCTCCTACGTGGGATATTTTATTATGTGATAATGAAGCACATGCTTTGAAATGCGTCACCCATATACAAAAAAGAAGTCACAAGGCGGATTGAAAAAGGATAGTTTGTCTATTCATACAAGTGATTTGGATACATTTGTAAAAATTGTAACATGACGTATGAGCCCTAAGATTTCAGTGAAACAAAATGCTTACACATGTCAATTATTGAGTCAAAGAGACAAGCCAAATAATTTGTCTAAAATGCCAAGCTTAAAGCTACATGAGCTACCTATCACCAAATATAAACTCACAGCCATAAGAGTCAATAAACTGATGGTAAATACAAATGAAATGACATTATAGTGAAGAGAAAATGCACCACACAATGATTGTACCACAGGAAGCAACCACCCAATAGTTTTTGGTCAGTGAAGAACCAAACAAAAGAAGAAAGAAGAAAGAAGAAAGAAGAAAAAAGAAAGAAGAAAGAAGAAAGAAGAAAGAAGAAAGAAGAAAGAAGAAAGAAGAAAGAAGAAAGAAGAAAGAAGAAAGAAGAAAGAAGAAAGAAGAAAGAAGAAAGAAGAAGAAGAAAGAAGAAAGAAGAAAGAAGAAAGAAGAAAGAAGAAAGAAGAAAGAATAAAGAAGAAAGAAGAAAGAAGAATCAGTGAAGAACCAAACAAAACAAGAAACAAGAACGAGGATATACAGAGACGGGAAATCCCAAGAATACGGGAGGAGATCGAGAATATAGGAAACCGACCAGCAGTAGTGCCAACGTTCCAACACGCTGACAACAGGGAAGCCATGAACTTTAGAGCATACAAGCGAAACCCCATGGAATTCCTCGCTCGAATCGACGAAACATTAAGTAGAAACCGAGAGACAAGATGGCCAATTATCAGAGGCCAAATCGACGAGTACTTTAAGGAAATTAATGACAATTGGTGGACGGCGACTCGACACGATATCCAGAGTTACGCCGAATTTAAGGAGATATTTAAAAAGCGAAGTATTGGTCCGAGAGTACCCAAAATATTGTACGGGACAATATTTGCTATGACAGGTACGAAACAGGCAGAGGATCGACACTGACGGCCTACTTCCTAGGAAAAGTTTGCCTGGCGAGAAATTTGGAGCCACGGATCCCCGAAGAAAGTCTAGTCACCAAGTTAGCGTTTCACTACGAAGGAGGCATCGCTAGGGCCAGACTTACTGGACAAGTGAAAACCATACAAGCGATGGCGGCTTTACTGGAAGGGTATGAACACGAGGGGTACTACCGCAAAAGTCGACAAGGGAACGACAGGTACAACGATCCAGCGAACCAGGCTAATGGCAACAACAATCGTGGAAATTACCGCCCTAACTTTGTTGATCGGAACAATAACCACGACAACAGAGGACAGTTCTTTTGGCCGAGCCCAAACCAGAATAATAACAACAACGTCAATAATAAAACAACCGACCAAACGGTAACAATAATTTTAACAGCCGGCCAAATGGTCCGAACTATCCGCCAAACAGAACGAATAATTCGGGTTACAACAACCGTAACTCAAACAATGATTTCAATCAGCAGAACCGTACAGAAGAGTGAACTATGTACATGCTGGAAATTACGGAGGGGGAAGACGCCCATATGCGAGGTATTCAAACCGATGCAGTAGTCCTCAAAGAAGTCGCAGTTACGACAACAGACGCATCCCCAGAAACGACACCAGGAGGAGTCGTAGTCAAGAGGACTATCGGCGACCCAGCTATGAAGAGAACCACCCTCAATCCGGGAATAGACCTCAAGACGACGAACGAAGAAGTTCGCAAGACCAACGGCAGGTAGAAGCCGAAACACCTTTAAACTAGAAGCGGCGGTGAGAACACAAAACGGACCTTCACTGAACCGAACTATTGGGTACAATCATGTGGTAAACCAGAGGATAACAAACAATACCATTACAATCATTACGACAAACTTTCTCAAAAATATACGTGAAGAATTATTAGAAGAAAACAGTCACGAAACGAAACACCGTAACACCGAGATTGCTTACGTAAGCACCGAAATTAACGGAGTGCACGTCAAAGTGATGATAGACACCGGTGCGAATGTGTCATTAATCGATAACATCGAACTCAGTAGAATACAGGAAATGGGTAATAAAACAATACCTACACTACCTGTCAATAATATAGTGTTGATCGGAGCAACAGGGCGTCAAAACAAGACCGTCCGCAAACAAGTCATGCTAGAATTAAATAGTAACGGCAAGACCATAACTATGGAATTTTTGGTAGCGCATGGACTACCCTTCACTACGTTAATTGGCTGCGACATGCTGAGAAAATATTCGGTAATCATAGACATGAGCCGAGCCAAAGTGACACTTGATTCAAACTGTATAAACTGGACGACAAAGCTAATAGAAAGTGAGAGTGCCATTTCAGACCGGACAGTTTACAATATACAAGAAATAAGGAACCATAGATGGCATATGCCGAGTAACCATGTATTTTATCAAAATGACGATGATCAATTATGGAGGGAAAAACTCCAAGAAATATATACATTTAAGCATGACAAGACAAGTGCACAGATAACCGACAATCAAGTAGAGACACTGATCGGCATTTACAATGAATACCGACACGTATTCTCCGACTCGCCTGGTAAAATAAAGAATTACCAATGCACGATAAGATTCAAAGAACCGGTAAACTTTAACCGAAAATCTTATCCCATCGCCCATTCCCTAAAAAAGTCAGTGCGTGATGAAATCAATAATCTATTAAGAGAAGACATAATCGAACCCAGTCAGTCCCCATATACCAGCCCAATATTAGCAGTGCCAAAGAAGAACGGGAAGGTGCGAATCTGTCTGGACGCACGGGAAATAAATAAGACAATTATCAACGACCGTACATCCCCGGGTGAAATAGAAGAGATTCTCAAGAAATTCCATGGCACGCGATTTATAAGCACTTGGGATACAGTCTGCGGGTATTGGCAGGTGGAATTACACCCAAACAGCCGCCAATACATGGCATTCATATTCGAGGGTCGCAACTACCATTTCAAGAGGCTACCTTTCGGACTAGTCAATTCCGTAGCCGTGTTCGTGAAGTGTATGGACACAGTGTTGGGTCAAGAAGCACTCCAATTCACAACCATTTACGTGGATGACTTGTTAATAACGTCAGCAAACTGGGAAGAGCATTGCCGGAGAGTGAAACATGTACTACAGAAACTATCCGAGAACAATATCACCCTAAAATTAGAGAAGTCAAAATTTATAGCAGACGAAGTGCAGTTCTTCGGTTTTAAACTATCCGAACATGGGATTACACCAGCTAAAGACAAGATCGAAGCGATACAGAAATTCCCAACCCCGAAGAACAAAAAACAACTGCAGTCATTCTTAGGGATTTGCAACTATTATCGGAAGTTCAAAGAAAATTACTCTGAACTGACGGCACGATTTGCAAACCAATTATCATCAAAAAATAAGTGGACATGGGGGCCTGACCAAGACACAATACTACAGTTAATCAAAACTAAGTTTCTCAACACAATCATGCTACACCATCGTGATTTTACAAAACCTTTCTACATGAATTGCGACGCTAGCGACGTCAGTCTAGGGTCCGTATTATATCAGGAGGACGACGAAAAGAACCATCTAGTAATCAGCTTCGCCGGCCGAATACTCAATAGCTGCGAGGGCAATTACAATGTAACAGAGAAGTATTTACTAAGCGTTGTTTTGCATGCCACAAGTATCGGACATACATTTTGGGATACCCTATAACGGTTCGCACGGACCACAAGTCAATCTCTTTCTTAAAAAACTGCAAGCTAAACCATGGCAGACTAACGAGATGGAGCCTGCTACTCCAAGAATATAATATAAGTTGGGAATACATCCCAGGAAAGAAGAACATTGCAGCAGATACACTATCCCGAATAAACGTGGAGAATCAGAAATTCGAAGGAGAGAAAGAGACTGTAGTCAAGTTATATAATATCGTTGCAAGCAGATCCGACTTAGAGGATATTGTGCAGAGAATCGGCCAACACCAAAAACAAGATGGCAAAACGATTAAAATTCTGCAACGACTAGCAGAGCAAGATGAACAAATCACATCCTTCTATTGCTTATACCAAAACATACTATTCATAAAAACCAAGTTTGGATACAATACCTGGAAAATAGTGGTACCCAGATCCATAGAAAAAGAATTGATTCTCAATTACCACATACGATACGGACACATGGGAGCCGTAAAAGTTGTCAAGGCACTCGAAGAACACACATACATAAAAGATATGAACAGACGAGTGAGAAATAGTATCAAATGTTGTCACATCTGCCAACTTGTCAAGCATAATAATGACAGAAAAGAAGGAATGATGATACCCATTACGTCATCATCCAAACTAGAGAAAGACTTCATAGACATATGTGGTCCCTTTCCAAGAAGCGGAGGTAGGCACCAATATAAATTCCTGATCATAATATTTGACCAATACACTAAATATACCAAATTGTATGCAATCAACTGTGCAACAACACAGAAAATATTGGGAATTATCATACAACACTACCTACCCGAAGTAGGAAGACCAAAGTCAATAATTAGTGACCACGGGACACAGTTTCGAGGGAAAAAATGGAAGGAAACGTTGCTGAACCAATGTATTAAATCATACATGATGGATGCAATGGAAACCCAGACCCAAAGGAGGAAGGGAACCTACAACCAATCCTCCATGAAAATATACAATTGTAAATAAACAACCATGTATAAGATTAATACTCTTTAAAACACTCTAAAGCTCCTAATATTAATTTCAAGCAAAAATGAAATTTATTATCGTCCAGAATAAATGTCACAGATCAGACATTTGAAGGAGAAGAGGAGCAAAACAACGAAGTGTCGAATAATATTAAAAGGAGAAGGATACAGTATGGAATGGAAATGATAAAGATGATAATATAATAAATCCACAACCGAGAGAGTTAAAATGACAAAGATAACTGTATGATCGATAAACCAATGAGAGCAAACCAAACACACTATGCTACTTCCTAATATTAATTTCAAACAAAAAAGAAATTAATTTATCATCCAGAATAAGTGTGAGTATCAGACACTTGAAGGAGAAGAGAGGAAGAACACCAAAGTGAATATAATAAGAGAGAAGGATATATAAAGGAATGAAATTAGTACAAAGAAAAACAATAAGACTATAATGTTAACCAGTAAATGGTGAGCAATCAAAGCAAAATGATTGTAAAAATAATACCAGTCAGAACCAAAACAAAGGTGATGAGAAAAATACTCAAGTATTACAAAAACAAGTAATTACACAAAACTTGAAGGCATGATAAATATGAACAGACATGAAATCTGAAATCAAACAAGTATTAATAACAATAATGCAATTAGCAAACAGAAAATAGAAAGATGGAGATCAATCAAAGAGAAAATAAATAAATAAGAAACAAAAAATCTAACAACAGTATTGTTTCCAGTAGAGCACAGAGAATATAAGATGAAAAGTATAAAAAAGAATAAAGAATATTATCAAATCTGAACAATAATTGAATGAATTACCCTGAATATTTTTATTAGTCGCACAACGTCTACTTTGAATTTTATGTTGATTTGTAGAGAGAAGCTCCAACAACAATTTAACTGGGCAGAGATGATGTTCCTCTGGTCTCAGAAAAATGTAGGGTGGACAGCAGAGCATGGAAGCCAAAAGTGCCCCTCTGGACTGTGCCAACTACCATGTTAGGGAAATGATAGGGAATTAAATACTACAGAGAAAAAGCTAACAAGAAAGAAGATAGTGGATCAGATCGAAGATAACAATGTATTAAAATATGAGATGAAAAGAAACAAGATATGAAAGACGGAAGCTCAAAATAATTATGAAACAATATGATAGATAATTTCTCAAATCCCGTAAAGGAATTATTCCAAATGATCTATTTTAGAGGGGAGACAATATGTAACATGACGTATGAGCCCTAAGATTTCAGTGGAACAAAATGCTTACACATGTCAATTATTGAGTCAAAGAGACAAGCCAAATAATTTGTCTAAAATGCCATGCTCAACGCTACATGAGCTACCTATCACCAAATATAAACTCACAGCCATAAGAGTCAATAAACTGATGGTAAATACAAATGAAATGACATTATAGTGAAGAGAAAATACACCACCCAATGATTGTACCACAGGAAGCAACCACCCAATAGTTTTCGGTCAGTGCAGAACCAAAAAAATAAGAAAGAAGAAATAAGAATCAGTGAAGAACCAAACAAAACAACAAAGAAGAAAAAAGAATCAGTGAAGAACCAAACAAAACAAAAAACAAGAACGAAGAAAGAAGAAAGAAGAATCAGTGAAGAACCAAACAACACAAGAAAGAAGAAAGAAGAAAGATGAATCAAAGAAGAAAGAAGAAAGAAGAAGAAGGAAGAATGAGCGAAGAAACCTACTGCGAGAAGGACATCCAACAACCATGGCATATAGATTCCAAGAGCCAGTCAACTATAAATCAACATCTACCTGTATGTGTAATAACTAATCAACCTACAGATTGAAGAGATAGACAGAAAACTGACTAATTGAGATGACCAGTATACTATAAATAATGTTATAAATGAATAAGACAAGAAATGTTATACAAGGAATGAAAATAACGATAATACTTATTGATTAGATGCTGTAAAATAAAGCATAATAACAAGATATGCACAGCACCAATGTAACAAAAGAAGTATTAATTTGTCTCAGAATATCAGCAAACATTAGTCAAATAGTCTGACAATCATGTATAAAAAGCAAGAGAGTAACTAAAGGGTTATCAGTTATCATTACTAAAACCAAACATGTAAAAAATAAGGTTAAAGAATACCAATGTGTGTCAAACTAACATACACATTGTTGGCACAAATGACAAAATAACATAACCTATGATGTAAGTAATATTCACCTGAATTCACAACTAGCAGTAGGAAAAACCTATCCAGACCAGAATGTTTTATATGTAAAAACAAGTAGAAATAACAATCTTTTTATAGGTTCCAAAATAAGATACCCAAAATAAACTTTAAATAAGAATATAAATAAAAAAGAAAGTGAACCAAAACCCACCAAATGGAATTCACTATATAAAACTTGTATAAAATCATATTATAAAATCGAATAGAAACGAAACGTTGATGTCAATACCACAAATAGAGTGTAATATCACTACTGAGTTAGTGTACAAAGATTATAAGAAAGAATATAATATATTACAATTGTATTTAAGTGCACCTGTCATGTGACACCAGGTGTAACTAGTATTGTTTAACCAAATGCAATATGGAAAAGTCTAGTGTATTAAACACACCAAGTCCATTACAAAGACAATATTATTACTCACCTATTGTAACTAAAAGATAATAACAAAGGAACTTAAATACCAAATAAGAATAACATTAAGTAGGCATCCCATGATGATAAATAGAGAACACTTAAAAAACCAGAAATTACCAGAAAATACTTAATTTTCCAGTTAACAAAGGTGATCAGTAGTTGTAATCCTTTGTTATCATCAACTGGAAACACATAGAAAGTAAACAAACACATTCTAATAGGTAAAATATGTATATACAAATGTAAGAACCTAGACTAAGATGATAGTAGCATAAGAAATGTATTTTGTAAATAAATTTAAGCAAATAGCAACTAAGGAGTGTAAGTGAACTTGGAAGGCATGCCCTCAAGTGGGTATGAGTGCCATTATATAGTGATAATAAATATAAAATAATAGTGTATAGTGAATGGTGCTAATCACAAACATTAACTTCCTTAATAATGGACCAAAGCACACCATGAGTAGACTCAAAATAAAGAGCCAAGTGTTACGAATCCAGTGATACGCTCAGATTTAAAATCGAAGCCATATTAACAAAGTTATTACAATTATAAAGAATTCGTGTCAAATTGAGAAAAACATTCATAATCTTGACACCAAAGACCCACGCCGGCTTCAACAACTGAATTAAAACGCCGAGGGGGTATGTGCACCAAATTAAAGATCGCCAACCAATCAAATCTACGGATTTAACCAAATTTTGGACGTTTACTGAACGGAACGGCAGAGCGAGGCTTGCGTTCTGCTCACTTTTTAATCAACTTTGGAAGCGATAAGATGCCGACAGTCGAGAGAAAAAGTCAGCTGATCTATTAATGTGTGCGCGTCACCGATGTAAACAGAGTGACCTAACCTAAAATTGTGATAGCGAATATATTTTAGTATCAGAGTGTGAAGTGTAACAGTGCGTAATAAGGATTGCTCAGTGTATAATCCAGAGCAATTCCGGGATTAAAGATATAAAATAAAAGGGAGTATAAGTGATTATTACCATTTTAATCAAATAAAGAAAAACGATATAATCGAAACATTTACTAACAATGAACATAGGTTAAGATGTATTTGTAACAGTAACTACTCAACAACAATGACAATCCTCAGAGATTTGATTACTCTAATTTTGTGAATTTATTAAACTTGCAATTAATTTCTATGTATAATTATTTTTGTGTGAATTAACCACATTTAACGACAGTTGTCAACTATTATATATCAGTTAATTTAACCAACAATTGCCAATGACTGAGGCTTGTCAAATGATTGATTTATTAACGAAAGTTAATATAATATTTCAATGTTTTTATGTTTTATGATTTAGGAAAAAAACCTACTATTATAATATTTCAATGTTATTTCTTGTTGTGAATGATAACCAAGGTTGCTAGGATATATGGGTACTTACAGACATGCAATTATATTTATATAACACTAAACCATGAATCAGATGTTTCACCAAATGACACTGTTCCAAAATATATAATATCATTGTTCATTTTATTTGTCTTGTCAAGAATTATTTTGACATTAAATAATTTTCTTTCAAGCATTTCTTATCAATTGAATTTAATAATTCTACTAACCTGTAATGTCCAGAATAGACACATAGTTATTATTTTTGTGTATTAATTATAAGTGACTGAACTGTAGTCAACATCAAAGTATTTGATAACAATTGATGATAGTTCTATTCGATGATTTGGTATTCTGTCAGCTCAAAGAATTCACGAAGGTATTAAACTAATGTTAACCAACAAACATTTAGACACATTAAATTTGTAAACAGTTCTGCCACCCTGAGGCAAATTTTTATAAAACTAAAAGTCTCATGCTTATTATTCTGAATCCAATTATAAACAATACTTCTGCTCATTCAGAACGAGCACTTGATGAATAAAATATTTGTTGACATAAGAAAACAGAATCAGTCAGTTTATTTCAGTAGACTAGTTGAAAACAGGTGAAGGAATTTGATTGGTCAACTCAACAAGCAGCGGAGAGTACAAACACGGTAAGTCGGTATATATTGGATTGAGATAGCGACCCTGCGAGTTCGACAAGACTCACCAAGTAAGTGTTTATTAGTGCAAAATATTTGTGTTTTCACCACGGAAACTATACCACCGCTTCAACGAGTCAACAGAAGAAAATCCGTGTGAATAAACTAACCGAAGTAAAAATACTTCGATAAATAATTTCTTGTGCATCAACCGGACTTATTCAAGTTAGATTCAACGCTAGGTTGAATTGAACCGGATAAGTAAATAATAATACAACACTAAACAAAAGTTTTTACAAATATTAAACAAAACTAAACGGGAAGTTGGCTCCCCAGAACCCCAAACGACGTTTTATTACAGATTGTCGCATACAACGTGAGGCGTAAAAACAGAACCCCAAAAGCGGTTTTATTACAAATTGGCGCCCAACGTGGGGCTTCGAATTAGGACAATTAATAATAAATAAAAACAATTAAAATCAGTTTACCTAATTTCAAGCAAGCAGCTACAGTACCGGAAGGAATAGAACATGTACCAGAAGAGGTCAACGTCTAAGAAACGCGCAGCGGACGCGGATCCAAAAATCAATATGGACGAAAAGGAGGCGACGCCGGTGGAAGACGTCGAAGAGATACCACCTCCCATGGAACCGAACCGAGGACGAAAAGTACCGAGAAACCATGATGAGAATGTTAGCGCAAATAGGCCAGCAAATAAACGACGGAAAATAAGATACTCGAACAATTAACAAAAACATGGAGAGTTTAAAGCAGGAGTTAAGCGGAAAAATAGATAACAGCAACAAGGATTTGAAGGAAGACTTAAGCGAAAAAATCAATGACACCAAAAAGAAAATGGATGACACGAACAAGAAAATCGATGAGCTGAAACAAGACAGCCAAAGAAATATGGAAACTCTGAACGAAAAAATCGAAGAGGAGATGACCGAAGTCAGAAAGGAACTGGCTGAAATAAATGAGAAGTGGAAGCAGACCAGCGACGGACTACAGCGAACTAAAGAAGATATTAATGTTCGGGTAAACAGCTTGGAGGAAGCTCATCAGATCCAGATCACAGCCGTGCAACAAAAACTGAAGAGCGATGCACGGGTATCGAAACGACCGTGAATACTATCCAAAACGGGTCGACAGTAATCACGATCGAATCGAGGATATACAGAGACGGGAAATCCCAAGAATACGGGAGGAGATCGAGAATATAGGAAACCGACCAGCAGTAGTGCCAACGTTCCAACACGCTGACAACAGGGAAGCCATGAACTTTAGAGCATACAAGCGAAACCCCATGGAATTCCTCGCTCGAATCGACGAAACATTAAGTAGAAACCGAGAGACAAGATGGCCAATTATCAGAGGCCAAATCGACGAGTACTTTAAAGAAATTAATGACAATTGGTGGACGGCGACTCGACACGATATCCCGAGTTACGCCGAATTTAAGGAGCTATTTAAAGCGAAATATTGGTCCGAGAGTACCCAAAATATTGTACGGGACAATATTTGCTATGACAGGTACGAAACAGGCAGAGGATCGACACTGACGGCCTACTTCCTAGGAAAAGTTTGCCTGGCGAGAAATTTGGAGCCACGGATCCCCGAAGAAAGTCTAGTCACCAAGTTAGCGTTTCACTACGAAGGAGGCATCGCTAGGGCCAGACTTACTGGACAAGTGAAAACCATACAAGCGATGGTGGCTTTACTGGAAGGGTATGAACACGAGGGGTACTACCGCAAAAGTCGACAAGGGAACGACAGGTACAACGATCCAGCGAACCAGGCTAATGGCAACAACAATCGTGGAAATTACCGCCCTAACTTTGTTGATCGGAACAATAACCACGACAACAGAGGACAGTTCTTTTGGCCGAGCCCAAACCAGAATAATAACAACAACGTCAATAATAAAACAACCGACCAAACGGTAACAATAATTTTAACAGCCGGCCAAATGGTCCGAACTATCCGCCAAACAGAACGAATAATTCGGGTTACAACAACCGTAACTCAAACAATGATTTCAATCAGCAGAACCGTACAGAAGAGTGAACTATGTACATGCTGGAAATTACGGAGGGGGAAGACGCCCATATGCGAGGTATTCAAACCGATACAGTAGCCCTCAAAGAAGTCGCAGTTACGACAACAGACGCATCCCCAGAAACGACACCAGGAGGAGTCGTAGTCAAGAGGACTATCGGCGACCCAGCTATGAAGAGAACCACCCTCAATCCGGGAATAGACCTCAAGACGACGAACGAAGAAGTTCGCAAGACCAACGGCAGGTAGAAGCCGAAACACCTTTAAACTAGAAGCGGCGGTGAGAACACAAAACGGACCTTCACTGAACCGAACTATTGGGTACAATCATGTGGTAAACCAGAGGATAACAAACAATACCATTACAATCATTACGACAAACTTTCTCAAAAATATACGTGAAGAATTATTAGAAGAAAACAGTCACGAAACGAAACACCGTAACACCGAGATTGCTTACGTAAGCACCGAAATTAACGGAGTGCACGTCAAAGTGATGATAGACACCGGTGCGAATGTGTCATTAATCGATAACATCGAACTCAGTAGAATACAGGAAATGGGTAATGAAACAATACCTACACTACCTGTCAATAATATAGTGTTGATCGGAGCAACATGGGGTCAAAACAAGACCGTCCGCAAACAAGCCATGCTAGAATTAAATAGTAACGGCAAGACCATAACTATGGAATTTTTGGTAGCGCATGGACTACCCTTCACTACGTTAATTGGCTGCGACATGCTGAGAAAATATTCGGTAATCATAGACATGAGCCGATCCAAAGTGACTCTAGATTCAAACTGAATAAAGTGGACGACAAAGCTAATAGAAAGTGAGAGTGCCATTTCAGACCGGACGGTTTACAATATACAAGAAATAAGGAACCATAGATGGCATATGCCGAGTAACCATGTATTTTATCAAAATGACGATGATCAATTATGGAGGGAAAAACTCCAAGAAATATATACATTTAAGCATGACAAGACAAGTGCACAGATAACCGACAATCAAGTAGAGACACTGATCGGCATTTACAATGAATACCGACACGTATTCTCCGACTCGCCTGGTAAAGTAAAGAATTACCAATGCACGATAAGATTCAAAGAACCGGTAAACTTTAAGCGAAAATCTTATCCCATCGCCCATTCCCTAAAAGAGGCAGTGCGTGATAAAATCAATAATCTATTAAGAGAAGACATAATCGAACCCAGTCAGTCCCCTTATACCAGCCCAATATTAGCAGTGCCAAAGAAGAACGGGAAGGTGCGAATCTGTCTGGACGCACGGGAAATAAATAAGACAATTATCAACGACCGTACATCCCCGGGTGAAATAGAAGAGATTCTCAAGAAATTCCATGGCACGCGATTTATAAGCACTTGGGATACAGTCTGCGGGTATTGGCAGGTGGAATTACACCCAAACAGCCGCCAATACATGGCATTCATATTCGAGGGTCGCAACTACCATTTTAAGAGGCTACCTTTCGGACTAGTCAATTCCGTAGCCGTGTTCGTCAAGTGTATGGACACAGTGTTGGGTCAAGAAGCACTCCAATTCACAACCATTTACGTGGATGACTTGTTAATAACGTCAGCAAACTGGGAAGAGCATTGCCGGAGAGTGAAACATGTACTACAGAAACTATCCGAGAACAATATCACCCTAAAATTAGAGAAGTCAAAATTTATAGCAGACGAAGTGCAGTTCTTCGGTTTCAAACTATCCGAACATGGGATTACACCAGCTAAAGACAAGATCGAAGCGATACAGAAATTCCCAACCCCGAAGAACAAAAAACAACTGCAGTCATTCTTAGGGATTTGCAACTATTATCGGAAGTTCAAAGAAAATTACTCTGAACTGACGGCACGATTTGCAAACCAATTATCATCAAAAAATAAGTGGACATGGGGGCCTGACCAAGACACAATACTACAGTTAATCAAAACTAAGTTTCTCAACACAATCATGCTACACCATCGTGATTTTACAAAACCTTTCTACATGAATTGCGACGCTAGCGACGTCAGTCTAGGGTCCGTATTATATCAGGAGGACGACAAAAAGAACCATCTAGTAATCAGCTTCGCCAGCCGAATACTCAATAGCTGCGAGCGCAATTACAATGTAACAGAGAAGTATTTACTAAGCGTTGTTTTGCATGCCACAAGTATCGGACATACATTTTGGGATACCCTATAACGGTTCGCACGGACCACAAGTCAATCTCTTTCTTAAAAAACTGCAAGCTAAACCATGGCAGACTTACGAGATGGAGCCTGCTACTCCAAGAATATAATATAAGTTGGGAATACATCCCAGGAAAGAAGAACATTGCAGCAGATACACTATCCCGAATAAACGTGGAGAATCAGAAATTCGAAGGAGAGAAAGAGACTGTAGTCAAGTTATATAATATCGTTGCAAGCAGATCCGACTTAGAGGATATTGTGCAGAGAATCGGCCAACACCAAAAACAAGATGGCAAAACTATTAAAATTCTGCAACGACTAGCAGAGCAAGATGAACAAATCACATCCTTCTATTGCTTATACCAAAACGTACTACTCATAAAAACCAAGTTTGGATACAATACCTGGAAAATAGTGGTACCCAGATCCATAGAAAAAGAATTGATTCTCAATTACCACATACGATACGGACACATGGGAGCCGTAAAAGTTGTCAAGGCACTCGAAGAACACACATACATAAAAGATATGAACAGACGAGTGAGAAATAGTATCAAATGTTGTCACATCTGCCAACTTGTCAAGCATAATAATGACAGAAAAGAAGGGATGATGATACCCATTACGTCATCATCCAAACTAGAGAAAGACTTCATAGACATATGTGGTCCCTTTCCAAGAAGCGGAGGTAGGCACCAATACAAATTCCTGATCATAATATTTGACCAATACACTAAATATACCAAATTGTATGCAATCAACTGTGCAACAACACAGAAAATATTGGGAATTATCATACAACTCTACCTACCCGAAATAGGAAGACCAAAGTCAATAATTAGTGACCACGGGACACAGTTTCGAGGGAAAAAATGGAAGGAAACGCTGCTGAACCAATGTATTAAATCATACAAAACGTCGCTTTACCATCCGAGCAGCAACCCAGCTGAAAGAGTATTGAAAGAAGTAGGGAGAATACTCCGAACCTACTGTCACAACCAGCAGAGAAGGTGGTCAGAATACCTGTCAAGTGCAGAAGAATACATAAACCTATCATACCACCAAGCAATTGATGACACCCCTTACACAGCAATGTTTGGAAGACCTCCACCAAGGGAGATAGCTGAAATTATTAACTTTCCTCAAGGCGAAGAATATAAATTCGATGGAATTAAGTTCTACAACAAAATACTAGAACGAACAGAGAAGAGGAGGAGGAAGTATCAAGAACACCGACCCAAGCCCATAGAATACAACGTAGGAGACCAAGTACTACTCAAGAATAGGGAGCTGCCCAGTACAGTAGAGGGCATAGCGAAGAAGCTATTATTGCTATACACAGGGCCCTATACTATTACAAAGAAGAATAGTAATAATACCTATGAACTCATGGAAACCCAGACCCAAAGGAGGAAGGGAACCTACAACCAATCCTCCATGAAAATATACAATTGTAAATAAACAACCATGTATAAGATTAATACTCTTTAAAACACTCTAAAGCTCCTAATATTAATTTCAAGCAAAAATGAAATTTATTATCGTCCAGAATAAATGTCACAGATCAGACATTTGAAGGAGAAGAGGAGCAAAACAACGAAGTGTCGAATAATATTAAAAGGAGAAGGATACAGTATGGAATGGAAATGATAAAGATGATAATATAATAAATCCACAACCGAGAGAGTTAAAATGACAAAGATAACTGTATGATCGATAAACCAATGAGAGCAAACCAAACACACTATGCTACTTCCTAATATTAATTTCAAACAAAAAAGAAATTAATTTATCATCCAGAATAAGTGTGAGTATCAGACACTTGAAGGAGAAGAGAGGAAGAACACCAAAGTGAATATAATAAGAGAGAAGGATATATAAAGGAATGAAATTAGTACAAAGAAAAACAATAAGACTATAATGTTAACCAGTAAATGGTGACCAATCAAAGCAAAATGATTGTAAAAATAATACCAGTCAGAACCAAAACAAAGGCGATGAGAAAAATACTCAAGTATTACAAAAACAAGTAATTACACAAAACTTGAAGGCATGATAAATATGAACAGACATGAAATCTGAAATCAAACAAGTATTAATAACAATAATGCAATTAGCAAACAGAAAATAGAAAGATGGAGATCAATCAAAGAGAAAATAAATAAATAAGAAACAAAAAATCTAACAACAGTATTGTTTCCAGTAGAGCTCAGAAAATAAGATGAAAAGTATAAAAAAGAATAAAGAATATTATCAAATCTGAACAATAATTCAATGAATTACCCTGAATATTTTTATTAGTCGCACAATGACTACTTTGAATTTTATGTTGATTTGTAGAGAGAAGCTCCAACAACAATTTAACTGAGCAGAGATGATGTTCCTCTGGTCTCAGAAAAATGTAGGGTGGACAGCAGAGCATGGAAGCCAAAAGTGCCCCTCTGGACTGTGCCAACTACCATTAGGGAAATGATAGCGACTTAAATACTACAGGGAAAAAACTAACAAGAATGAAGATAGTGGATCAGATCGAAGATAACAATGTATTAAAATATGAGATGAAAAGAAACAAGATATGAAAGACGGAAGCTCAGAATAATTATGAAACAATATGATAGATAATTTCTCAAATCCCGTAAAGGAATTATTCCAAATGATCTATTTTAGAGGGGAGACAATATGTAACATGACGTATGAGCCCTAAGATTTCAGTGAAACAAAATGCTTACACATGTCAATTATTGAGTCAAAGAGACAAGCCAAATAATTAGTCTCAAATGCCAAGCTCAACGCTACATGAGCTACCTATCACCAAATATAAACTAACAGCCATAAGAGTCAATAAACTGATGGTAAATACAAATGAAATGACATTATAGTGAAGAGAAAATGCACCACACAATGATTGTACCACAGGAAGCAACCACTCAATAGTTTTCGGTCAGTGAAGAACCAAACAAAACAAGAAAGAAGAAAGAAGAATCAGTGAAGAACCAACAAAACAACAAAGAAGAAAGAAGAATCAGTGAAGAACCAAACAAAACAAGAAAGAAGAACGAAGAAAGAAGAATCAGTGAAGAACCAAACAACACAAGGAAGAAGAAAGAAGAAAGAAGAAGAAGAAGGAAGAATGAGCGAAGAAACCTACTACGAGAAGGACATCCAACAACCATGGCATATAGATTCCAAGAGCCAATCAACTATAAATCAACATCTACCTGTATGTGTAATAACTAATCAACCTACAGATTGAAGAGATAGACAGAAAACTGACTAATTGAAATGACCAGTATACTATAAATAATGTTATAAATGAATAAGACAAGAAATGTTATACAAGGAATGAAAATAACGATAATACTTATTGATTAGAAGCTGTAAAATAAAGCATAGTAACAAGATATGCACAGCACCAATGTAACAAAAGAAGTATTAATTTGTCTCAGAATATCAGCAAACATTAGTCAAATAGTCTGACAATCATGTATAAAAAGCAAGAGAGTAACTAAAGGGTTATCAGTTATCATTATTAAAACCAAACATTTAAAAAATAAGGTTAAAAGAATACCAATGTGTGTGAAACTAACATACACATTGTTGGCACAAATGACAAAATAACATAACCTATGATGTAAGTAATATTCACCTGAATTCACAACTAGCAGTAGGAAAAACCTATCCAGACCAGAATGTTTTATATGTAAAAACAAGTAGAAATAACAATCTTTCTATAGGTACCAAAATAAGATACCCAAAATAAACTTTAAATAAGAATATAAATAAAAAAGAAAGTAAACCAAAACCCACCAAATGGAATTCACTATATAAAACTTGTATAAAATCATATTATAAAACCGAATAGAAACGAAACGTTGATGTCAATACCACAAATAGAGTGTAATATCACTACTGTGTTAGTGTACAAAGATTATAAGAACGAATATAATATATTACAATTGTATTTAAGTGCACCTGTCATGTGACACCAGGTGTAACTAGTATTGTTTAACCAAATGCAATATGGAAAAGTCTAGTGTATTAAACACACCAAGTCCATTACAAAGACAATATTATTACTCACCTATTGTAACTAAAAGATAATAACAAAGGAACTTAAATACCAAATAAGAATAACATTAAGTAGGCATCCCATGATGATAAATAGAGACCACTTAAAAAACCAGAAATTACCAGAAAATACTTAATTTTCCAGTTAACAAAGGTGATCAGTAGTTGTAATCCTTTGTTATCATCAACTGGAAAAACATAGAAAGTAAACAAACACTTTCTAATAGGTAAACTATGTATATACAAATGTAAGAACCTAGACTAAGATGATAGTAGCATAAGAAATGTATTTTGTAAATAAATTTAAGCAAATAGCAACTAAGGAGTGTAAGTGAACTTGGAAGGCATACCCTCAAGTGGGTATGAGTGCCATTATATAGTGATAATAAATATAAAATAATAGTGTATAGTGAATGGTGCTAATCACAAACATTAACTTCCTTAATAATGGACCAAAGCACACCATGAGTAGACTCAAAATAAAGAGCCAAGTGTTACGAATCCAGTGATACGCTCAGATTTAAAATCGAAGCCATATTAACAAAGTTATTACAATTATATAGAATTCGTGTCAAATTGAGAAAAACATTCATAATCTTGACACCAAAGACCCACGCCGGCTTCAACAACTGAATTAAAACGCCGAGGGGGTATGTGCACCAAATTAAAGATCGCCAACCAATCAAATCTACGGATTTAACCAAATTTTGGACGTTTACTGAACGGAACGGCAGAGCGAGGCTTGCGTTCTGCTCACTTTTTAATCAACTTTGGAAGCGATAAGATGCCGACAGTCGAGAGAAAAGTCAGCTGATCTATTAATGTGTGCGCGTCACCGATGTAAACAGAGTGACCTAACCTAAAATTGTGATAGCGAATATACTTTAGTATCAGAGTGTGAAATGTAACAGTGCGTAATAAGGATTGCTCAGTGTATAATCCAGAGCAATTCCGGGATTAAAGTTATAAAATAAAAGGGAGTATAAGTGATTATTACCATTTTAATCAAATAATGAAAAACGATATAATCGAAACATTTACTAACAATGAACATAGGTTAAGATGTATTTGTAACAGTAACTACTCAACAACAATGACAATCCTCAGAGATTTGATTATTCTAATTTTGTGAATTTATTAAACTTGCAATTAATTTCTATGTATAATTATTTTTGTGTGAATTAACCACATTTAACGACAGTTGTCAACTATTATATATCAGTTAATTTAACCAACAATTGCCAATGACTGAGGCTTGTCAAATTAAATTACAGCTGAAATTATTAACTTTCCTCAAGGCGAAGAATATAAATTCGATGGAATTAAGTTCTACAACAAAATACTAGAACGAACAGAGAAAAGAACAAATCTATTTAGAAACAGCCCCCGACTGCATTGAAAATTAAAATTGAAGAGCAAAATTTTATCAGCAATATTTTTTATAATTGTAGTCTTCATATGATGCATTGATATATATTCAACATCGAAAAGTAATTTAAATCTAATAAAATTACTATGCGTTTAATCATTCATAACATTTTCGTTAAATCTGATCAAAGCTGAATTTCAATACCTTGTTTTTGGCTTTTTAAATCGACTTTATTTAGATTTTGTGATTTTTACTAAATATTATTTTTATTTAGTTTTTTTATTTAGTGTTTTTATCAATTTATTTTTTATTTATTCATTTTTTTTTTGGCAGTCGTGTTTTTTAATTTTTTAAATCATTTTTTTTATTTTATATAAATGTATTCAAAGTATGAAATAACTAATACGTTAACATCTCCCCTCACCGGTATACTGATTTCTTGTAATACACATATATTTAAGTTCCTACAGCCATTTTGTCGGTCCTATGTAATGCTTGAAATTAAATATTACGATCGTTATAATTACGTAATTAATGTTACAGTAATATTATTACTTCTACGTACTAACATGTTAAGAGTATACAAGTTTTCAAAACAGTAATATACGTAATATTGCAATATGTGGATTATGTAATGTATCAATTTTCGCTTGAAGCCTGTCTTCATTCATTGCGTTTTATTAATTAGGATTTGATTCACGCGAAAGTTTAAAAATACAGCTCAGTTTTTGAAGTAGCCGTTGAAATAGTTAAATCTGTAATACTTTCGTGACTTATTATAAATGTAACGTCCAACGTGAAAGCAATTGTACTAGTACGCTCCCTGAGATGCAGAATTCACACACTATTTTGAACAAGGAACACTTACTATTTACATGAACTTTGATATTACATAATTTTTCAACTATAGGGAAAATTGGAAAAATTCCGATTATTGTAGTATTTTGTTAGTAATAATAACAATTGTAGAGCACACAATCAAACTTTAAAACTTTCCGATTTGATTTACAATTCCTTTTAGTCTAACATACTGCTAGACTTTCACAAATTTTTTACCTATTTTTTGAGACCTGAAATTACAAAATTTTGAATTTTTTTAACTAACACTGCTTTCAGATGTTAGATAAATTCTCTTAATTTGGTACCCTACATGAATTTTTCAATTTAATCAACATTTTGATCCACATTTTGAACTCTGATTTCCCAAAATTTAAAAATTTTCAAGAATGAAGACTATATTCAGACTGTGGTTAAAATTATCTTTAATTTGGTATGCCACATAAGCTTTTGAGATTTTTTTACAAGTTCGACTAACTTACATTCATGCTCCCCTATTGGGGGGGGGGGCAATTTAAAAAACAGTAGAGTTCTGTAGGGTAAAAGTATGAACACTCATACATTCAAAAGTTATCGTGAGACATACCCCAACCTAAACTAAAAATTGTAATGAAACTTGTATGTATTTCTTAATGTAAAACAAAAATACGTGTTGTTTTCATTTGTGAGGTTAGGCAATATGTGTTTTTGGTTTTTAGCTTAATGTTTAAAGAAATAAAAGCCATGCTTGAGAAAAAAGACATTCAATGTGTTCAGACAATGATCGAAGGAGATAAAGATTAAAAAATAAATAAAATAACGTATTTTAACAAAAAAAGAACAACAGGAAAATGAATAATACAATTATTTCTGAATAGTAAGATTAAAACAAAAAAAAACAATGTATTACAAATTAAAAAAAAGATTTGTTATTCGTTTGGTGATCAGTATTCTTATATGTTATTCAGTAAATTCACGAAAACTTCAATGGAAGCAAATATTGTGAGAAATACACAAAAATTGGAGACACATAAGAATGCATGCCGCCTTTCTTCGAGTTGGTTGCTTTATCTGTGATGCGCACAAAAAACGAGTATGCCCACTGTTAGAAAACGAGTTCTGTCACATAAAAGGAAGAGATGTATAGTAACAGGCAAGGTGTGGTCCCTCCTTACTTCGAGTTGATTTTTTTTACGTAGATTTCACAAAAAGTGAGGATGATTTTAAAGGCATATTGGTTTTCATGTGTGATTTTAGTTTGCACGTTAACCTAACAACGCCAACTTTTGGCGCCACAGGCACACATCGGAGTTATAATATTTCTAGCAACATTTTTCGTAAAAAAAATGTGATCATGAAACACGACTGCAATCGTCAACAAGGTGTTTTATAACGAACTAAGAAATTTTCACAATTTATTTTATACAACTAAAATTATATGCTATATTCACTACATATCGATGCCAATAATCGCGTAATCGAAATATCGAAAATCAGTGCGGGTACGGTAACTGGGACAGTACCAGATATTATTCTTAATTCTTCGTTATAACGGTATGTGGCAAACTTTAAAAAATATAATAATAAATGTAAGTCGCTATCACAAAAATAGGATGAAACTGAAAAGACCTGTAAACTTGCCGTGTGTTGGGAATCATTGAATTGTTCAACCATCGCGTTTTCTTTCCTTAGACTGAAGAAACACCAATAACGCTATAAATGCACATTAACACTTTAAGTACAAAACGTAAACCAAATGTACATTGTTTGTTACCTGTTAAACAATTTCTTTTTTCTCGTTGACTTCTTTAAGAATAACCATACGAACGAATTCTGTAGCAAGCAAGCTCTAACCGAAATATGCACTATGCTTATGAAAAAAATATTACAAACCGAATATAGTTTTGCAATGGATATGTATTTGATATTTTACCTAAAGACAATATGTTATTCGCACATACAATTTCTAGCTCTTGCATTAGATTTTTACATACAGAGTTCACAAAATCTAACTTGCTTTATTTTTCGAATTATAATCCTTAAATAATTTATGCAATTCGTGAATAGAAGGCTGCCCACTGATTTAAATTAACTAGCCACGATTCTTGATATGAGAGTTTATGTCAGGAAGACATGTATTATTGCCACCAAAAAGAAAGTCCTTTAAAATAATATAGCTTGTAACCAATAATATTATAAAATTAAAATGAATATTGAAATTTTACAATTAGGAAACTCTTTATTACATAAACAAAATCTCAGAGCACAATAAGAAATTTGAAACTTAAACTACACTTTATTTTCATCTGATACATAATCTCGTAACTAAATATTGTAGGTCGCAGAATGGTCTTGCACCCTCTTCCATCAGCTACTCTCTCTGCGTAGAGAAAGCATTGCCCGGGAGTCACGAACTCGGACGTTGGAAGTAGGATTTGCTGGCAGAGCTGACTCGAGCTGGCTAGCTCGAGCTCTGACTCATTCGTCAGTACCAGTGGGCATTAACCGAATTCTCAGTTCGGTACCCGTTACCAGCCTCTGACTCCCAAAAACAGATGTACGTGTACCTGCATACATAGGTATATATCTCATTTTTTCAATTTTAAGCACATGTGTATTTGTCTGCTTCATTTTTTTAAGTGTGTATATATACCGTATATGTGCAGTACGTCATACGTAAAAACTGATAAATACAAATCATAAATACAATACATAATACAATATATAAATACAATACATATATACTAATCTACCGTGTAGCGTCGGCCGGCTCCCCTTCGTTTAGCGTCGGTCGAATTTTTTTCGTGCAGCCAGTCGGTTACTCTTCTTCGCAGCGTCGGCCGGTCCTTCTTCCGTGCAGTCAGTCGGCTTCCCCTCCGTACGGCGTTGGTCGACTCCCCTGCCTCGTAGCGTCGGTCGGCTCCCTTCCCGTGCAGCCATTCGGTTACCCTTCTTCGCAGCGTCGGCCGGTTCTTCTTCCGTGCAGTCAGTCGGCTTCCCCTCCGTACGGCGTTGGTCGACTCCCCTGCCTCGTAGCGTCGGTCGGCTCCCTTCCCGTGCAGCCATTCGGTTATCCTTCTTCGCAGCGGAGGCCGGTTCTTCTTCCGTGTAGCGTCGGGTGGCTCTCTCTCCGTGCACGTCGATTCGATAACTCTTCAAGCCGTAGCAACGTGTTCAGCAACAGCAGCGATGATCCTGACTCCAACAACTATATAAGGACAGAAACTTAGTAGTCTATAGAAAAACATGACTGAAGTGGGGAACAACTGGACAACTGGAAAGAAATAACAATCATCGAACGCTAGAAAGGTTGAATAAAGGGCAATTTGTATGTAGTGGAGGTAGAGGGAAACATATAACTCTCTGGCGAGATAACACACGCGGGACTAGTGATACGATTTGTGATGGCTAGTAATTGGCCTTGGTGGAAGAAATAATTATCATAACGCACAAGGACTGTAAAACCGCGTAAAGATGATGAAGATGAGGAGGAAGAAAGAAGAACAACAACCAGAAGAAGAAGAAGCAGAAAAAGAAGAACAATAAGAAGATTCTAGATTCCAATATGCCTACGGAGGTCTTCCATGACACACCGTGGTGCTTATGGTGCAGGACGAGTGTTACTCTTTTGGTCATCCAGATGATTACTTCATAGGTTACTGTAAATTCTAATTAATCGGGTAAAAAAATATAAATAAACGAAGAATGCAACGTAAAAATGTTCACAAATAAAACAAAGATTATGGCTTTCAAACCAGAGAAACGGTCGGATTAAAAACAATTATTAAGAACCAGACACTGGGTCAAGTAAAATACATAAACAATAAAACATAGGAAATAAATGGTAAGTGAAAGCATCGATAGAACCCTTAAGAACATAGTGCGACCAGATACTACAATTAATTTTGAGATAGCTGCCCTTCTTATATAGTAGTGAGACAGGTTTACGATCACGATACTGAAACAGAATACAGTCTTACAACATGAAATTACAGTCGTACGAGAACTCAAATAGTGCACAAGAGATGACAGAATTAGAAATCGAGACATAAAATCAATGCAAAAAATAAAACACCTTAGGCAAAAATATAAATAGTTATTAGAAAGGATGAGTAACGAAGACTGCCTAAACAAGCCGCCAAAGACAAAGAAGCAAAAAGGGAGAAGTACTGCAAGACGACCAAAGAAAATAGAAAAAATTATCAGATACTCACTTGAAAACGGAACACAAATGACTAAGCCAGAGAGCAAAGATGATTCTGAACCGAACCTTGCCAATTTCGAAAATAAAGTGACAAAATTTCAGTTTGTATCCATAGTTACGTAACAGAATTAAACGTATTGTTGCTTAATAGTAAATTAAATAATAAAAAATAAATTATCTAAGAACGTACATTAGTATTAAAATTGAAACACATCTCTTGTTTGAGATAACAAATGAATTGTCAGTTTTAAGTGCGTTTTGGGACGGGATTGGCCAAGACCATACGATCGTATTTCTGATGATTTACAATGTTCAGTTATGCTGAAGTAAGTTAATGCGGAATCGCGAATCCGTTTGCATTAACTAGGTTCGTTCAAGACCAGACATGGCCTAAATCCTTGCAAAATACCACGAGACTTTCTTGCCAGTTTGGTATCGTTTTGAGAAGACTTTTGTTTTTGCGTTATTCGCTACATTGCTGTAGATTTCGTTTTCTGTTTTTCAATTAAACACATATGCGCGCGCTGGTAAACACAAAAGTGTGGCAAATAGGTCTACTACAAACAGCTTCACTGTAGGCAATCATTTGAATTTCGCTTTTCATTTATTTAAATTAAGAAGTTGGTCGATTTTCTAAGAAAAGCAATTTTATTCGTTTTCACAAAACTTTCAGTTCTATAAAGTCTAAGTTTCTAATAAAATATTTAATTTCAGACAGATATTAGATGTGAAATTTATCACGCACTCAAGTAAAAACAATTTTGTATTTTCTGTTCACCACTTAAAAAACAGCCCATAAACAAAATGGTAAGTCGGTTTTGGCGCACATCTCTTTTGATTTTGAATTAGTAATCTCTATACTAATAATGATTAAAAGAAAAACAAAACAACAAGAAGAAAAACAAAAAGAGTCAAAGGGTCGTTGCGTATTATAGATTACTAATAGCTTATACTAAGTTATCGTGCTATGTAAGAATTTAAAATATAAAACGAAAAAGACAAACAAATTAAATAACTGTATTTTTAATTTTGTGCATTGCTGTACATAACTAGAACTGAATGTAAACAAATAATGAAATCAAAAGCCATGTTTTCGATATCTTCATTAGACCAGGATTATGCGATTATTAGCATTGATATATAGTGAATATCGCATATAATTTTAGTTAGATGAAAGAATTCGTTAAAATTTAACGAATAGTATGTCATATAATAGACTGTCAACAATTGCAATCGTTTTTCTATGTCATATTTTTTATGAAATATGTTTCTAGCACTAATATAACACCGATGTGTGCCAGGGGCGAACCTAGGATTTCATTTCGGACGGAGGGGGATTTTTCAACCACATATCGTTTTCTTAGAGAATTGTTTATCTCATATTATAATGAATCTCGTACCAACAGTTTAAAACTAATGGGTAAATAATAGCTGTAATTCACTGCCTAACGGGGTTGTGGATATAAATGTATATAGCCTAACAGGGTTGTGGATATAAATGTATATAGCCTAATATAGTTGTGGATATAAATGTATATAGCCTAACAGGGTTGTGGATATAAATTTTACAGCATACAAAGTAACGTTAAATAATTTTGTTAAAAAATATAATGATTGTCAGTCTTTTTAAAGGAAAAATAGAAAAAGAAAGAAAGGTAAAAAAGAACTGAAGAAATAAATTTAACTATAGGAATTATTAATAATATACTTTATTAATTAAGTGCTTTATTTATCCTTCTAGATATTTTAAAAAATATGTGGATTAGATAGGCTATGTTTCATTATAGGTTTATTGCATGTTTCATTTTAAAAAACTAAATATTTAAGTAAATTTGGCCAAATAAAACGCGTTAATTATGCAAGAACAGTCAAATCAACTTCTTTTCATTTTTCACCATTTCTTTCAACATCTGTCATATTTATTAATGAGTATAAGGCCTATTATTGTAAATTATTTAAACTTGTCATTGACCTAAATACTAATTTTTAAAAATGGACAGAAGTTGGAAATAAATTAATTACATTAAAAAAAACCGCAACCAATTTAAAATTTTTTGCTGCAACAATTGTTTAATTTTTTCAGATTTCGGGGGGGATATATCCCCCATATCCCCTCTATGTTTGCTCCTGATCCAGATGGAGGTTATGCGGATAGGGCCAGTAACCCACCCACGTAAAAAATATCTTACTTTCAGGATACAAAAAAGTCTCGGAAATGGTGTAATGGGAAAATGACCACAGCAAAGAGATCAGGACTATACAAATGCGTAGCGGGCCAATTTAAGATTGCTACCTGGAATATGTGCGGAATAGCAAATAAGGAGTTTGAACTGACGAAGATTTTAGAGGATAGAAAGATAAATCTGGCGGTAGGAACGGAGACAAAAAAATTAAAAGGATCAAAATATGGTGGGAAATATGGCATGTTTTATAGGGGTATAAGTCAGAAACAGAAGACGGCAAAAGGAGTTTCATTGTGTATTGACAGAAAGTGGAAATCGAGATTAAAGGAGGTTCAATACGTCAATGAAAGAATCAATCCTGTGAAATTAAAACATGATAGAGGGTACTTGGTTTTTATTGGAGTTTACGCACCAGAGGAAGGGAGAAAAGAAGAAACAGAAGAATTTTCAAAAATTCTCCAGCACTTAGTTGATAAATTTAATTTGAGGTAGGAGGTTCTATTGAAGAGGGACATGACTGCTAGAGTAGGAAATATAGGTATACAAAACATAATGGGGACATGTGGTGAAGAGGCAAAAAACTTAAATGGAGAAAAGTTGAGAGAATTTGCAGCTTTTAACGAATTAAGCATTTTTAATTACCTTTAAAAAGGGATATATATAAGTATACTTAAGCGGCCAAAGGTTGTAGATCTATAACTGATTATGTCATAGGTAATAATAGAATAGCACAACGTATAGGAGATACTACAGTAAAAAGAGGATGCGACATAGGCTCTGACCATTTCTTAGTGGTTTTTAGGCTAAAGCTTTGAGCAAGGTGGACAAAAGTTAGGAATTCGAGGATCGCAGGGAATAATACTCATAAGGTTTATAAAGTATATCTTTCAGAAGATAAGAGTGTGAGACACTTGTGTCAGAATAGAATAAATTTGGCAATTCAAGCTTATACAACAAGTGATGATACAGAGGAAGAATGGGAAAATTTACAGAAAATAGTGCAACAAACAGCAAATAAGGCCGTGGGAAAAAAGAAATAGTTTAGGAAAAGAAAAGGATTGAGGATATGGGCGGAGGAAATAAAGAAACAAATAAAATGTAAGCATGGAAGATATTTGTAATATCTTGAGAGCCCCACATAGGAAAACAAAAAAGAATATAGACAAGCCAGGAATAAAACCAGGGCATTATCAAAGAAAGCTCATAGAGACGCCTGGGAGAGATTTACAGGACATGCTGAGAATGATTTATATGGCAGACAATCATTGACCTACAGAATAATTAAAACCTTAAATTGGAATGAGAGATAAAATTGCAATTAAATATGGTTGGCAAGGAAACATCGATAGAAGATTATAAGCAGTTATGATACAAGGAGGAAGAACAAGAGGATGAAGGGGTTGTGTACATACAGTGAAGTAGACAGTCTAACTATGGAGGAATTGCTGGGGGCATTAAGAAAATAAAAAAAATTGAAAACACCGGGCTAAGCCTTGAATTATTAAAATTTGCGAGTATATTGTTTTACTCAAACCTCCTTCATTTTTATGATTTGTGCTGGAAGAGAAAAATGATTCCAAAAGAATGGTGCCAAGCGAAGATAGGTAAAACCTTCTCTTTCCAAGAAGGGTGGTAGATAAAACCCAAGTAACTATAGAGGGGTAAGTCTGTTAGACACAGCTTACAAGGTATACAGAAGGATACTGAATGAGAAGTTAAAGATGATAGCAGATTTTTTATTGTGAGAGGAGCAAATGGGTTTTAGGAAGGAAAGGGCATGTGTGGATACCATTTTCACGTTGAAAACAATAATTGAAGAGAGACAGGAGTTTAATTGTGAAACACACTTGGTCTTTTTAGACTTAAAAAAAACCTTTGAAAATGTTAAAAGAACATTATTATTGAGAATCCTTGACAGAAGAGGTTACCCTATACATCTTATAGAAACTATAAAGAGCCTTTATGTAAAAACCAGTGAACGACTGGTTACAGGAGGAAGGATGACTGCGGAAATTCTCACTAATAAGGGGGAAAGACAAGGCTACTGTATATCGCCGACGTTTTTCAATATATATATATATATATATATTGTAACGTTACATAACCCGGTCCCAATAAATTAAATCATGTAAGAACATAAAGGTCAGAAATGGGTAACCTATAACTAGCTCTAAATTAAAGTATATCACTAAACATGATAAACAATTCGAGTGATATACGGTGCAAAGTGAGTTATAGTGTACCCATTGAGGTAAAAAAGTGAAAGTGAAGGTAACTTATTACAGAATTGTGCTGTAGGTTTGGGCATTATAAAACCATGAGAGTAGACTATAATACTACTAACTGATTTTGTATTTTATTTATTTATTGTAATATTTATATTGTATGGACAACCAATTGTTATACATAAGTTAATGTTATATTTTTTCAAATATTTGTGTGATAATATAAGATAACCCAGGGTTCGTTTTAAAAAACATAAAAAATTTTAAATATAAAAGGATAATAAAAAATTAAAATAATACTATGAGGGAAATGGCAACAGGAAGTAGTGCAGTGTAGAAATACTATGAGAGACTAAATAAATAATATATATAAATTTATTTAAAGATAATAAAATTATCAAATACTTATATACAAGGTCATAAGAAAAGGAACAAAAACTTATTATGTAAACCAAATTGATAAAGAAACCGGAATGGAAAAGAATTATTTTTCGGTAAATAAAATATAAATTTATAATAATTACAAACTGCCTGTATAATACAAATACTATGGATTACTAAGAGTGACGAAAATAACAAGTATTGTTAATAATATTTTTGGAATAAAACCATAGAGTTGACAAAATGATGCTGCTACAATTCTAATAAAATAACCTTTCTGGAACTTTGGAGGAGTGAAAATTAGTACAAAATTAACAAGCAACATGACCACTATATAATCATCCATTATTTATAAAAATTAAATGGTTATACACTTTAAAAAACAGTGAAAGAAAACCTTCTGATGATTCAACCTAGTTTCGCCATAGTTGAAGTTGACAATAGAATATGAGCCAGACGGTAATGAAATTATAACTCCAGATGGATCTCACCAGAGAAAAAGCTTCATTCCTGTAAGAACCATACGAAGAGAGGTAATATAAACATTTCGTTTAATAGTTAACGAAGAAAACGCATTCCGAATGTTGGTATAGAAAACGAAACTAGTCAAATTTAATCACATGTTTTTTAAAGTAAACAAACGTTCCCTGCTCCCTTACGGACATTCCTGGAACTACATACTAAACGAAAAATAAACAAATTTATTTAATATTTTTCGGTATTTGTAAAGCTTAGTAATTATCCATTTCTGACCATCCCATAACAAAAAGAACTTACCCTTAACCCTGGGGAATTATTAAGAATTATATATTAATTGATGTTTTGAAAATAGTGTAAAATTTGGTAAACAAAACGATATATGTTTTTTTCTTTAGACAATTCCATGTTTACTCGATGAAATCGATATTATGTTTTATGTAAGTAAAGATCAATTGTGATACTTGTATTTTGGTGGCAGGAAACAAAAACCAATAATATAAATAAATAATATTATTGAAAAATGATATTGAATAATAAAGTGTGTTATAATTTTTGTAGTGGGTAGTTGTAATAGATTTCACCACAAAAACAGAAGAGATCAACACATCGGATCAGATTTTGCTATAGTGTAGGCTGGTTGAACTAGGCGTGGAACTTGTCTCACAATCAGCTGATTTAAATTACAGCGAACAATTTGAAAAATCAGAAATCGTCTAAACCGAGTGTAAATAATTGGTACTTACTCTCTCTTCCTCATAAGGCTGAACAACTTCCCTCCTTGACCCCAAATCACACACTCTCGATTTCTGTTTAGATTGAGTAACATTGAAAAATGTTACTCAATGTTATTTATTTAAAAAAAAAAAAGTCAGTTATTATAATTCATAAGTGGCGACTGCGGAGAGGCGGAAACTTTAATAACTCTACTATACCTCAATGCGTTACGTTACAAGATTGGCGCATAACAACATTGGGAGCTTAATTAAATAAGACGAACACCCAATAAGCCACATACAAAGTTTTCGCTAAAACCTCTAATAAAACCGCTACGTTACAGAAGTGACGCTAACAACGTGGGGCAAAGAAAACAAAGTTTCCATTAAGTAAAACACCTCTAAAAAACCGCACGTTACAGAAGTGACGCTAACAACGTGGGGCATATAATATAACTCTCCTATATCAAAAAGCAGTACGTTACAGAAGTGGCGCTCAACGTAAAAGGGCTGTAATTAGAAAAGAATTTTGATATATTTAATAAAAATATATACCAAAAAATCTAATTATCGTCCGCAGTTATGAGAAAACAAGAAATGCATAATACCCGAGGCAAATCGAAGAAGAGGGCAGAAGAAAAGGAGATTGAAGAAGGTGGACAGGAACAAGAAATAGAATTAGTTACGGACAGTGAAATGGACCAACAGACAGGAGATACAGAAGAAACCGAAGTAGTTATGGATACGGAAAAGGAAATAGTGGAAGAGGATGCCCAAGGGGACCAACCAGATAAAGCGGAGGCCAGGAGAGAACCAAATTGGCAAGATATGATGAGATTTATAGCCGAAAAATTTGATAAAATAGATGAGAACTCAAGGAAGCAAAATGAAACCTTGAGCGAGAAATTTGATAAAATAGATGAGAACTCAAGGAAACAAAATGAAACCTTGAGCGAAAAATTTGACAAAATAGATGAGAATTTTAAGAAACAGGAAGAGAACTCTAGGAAGCAAAATGAAACTTTGAGAGACAGTTTAAAACAAATTGAGAAAATAAACGAAGAAAACTTAAAACAATTTGAGGGGAAAATGGAGAATTTCAAGAAGGAGATGTGGGAAACTTTCGGGGAGAAGTTTGAAAATGTTAATACACTTAGACAAAAAGCAGATACATACAAGGAGGAGACAAATAAACAAATGGACCATAGTTTCAATAATTTGGATGAAATGTTAGACAGCACTTCCGAAGGTATTATAGTGAGTCCAAACACAGAAGAGAGTAGAAAGAAAACAGAAATTAGAGAAGACCAGAATGCATTGCTATCTAAAAATAAGAATAGAAAGACAAGGAGAAGATCCAAACCATGGAAGAGAATATTAAGAAAATAAGAAAAATATGGAGAAAGAAAATAATAAATACCAAGGAAGAATGGGAGATGATTACAGGTGGATTAATTAATGTATTCAACCTTCCAATTAACGAACAGAGGAAGTTAATTAAATTTAGATCTCAATTAAATAGGTCGATGATTGAAGTGTATCAGACAATATCAGTCATATCTTCAAGACGGAATATAACGTTCAAATATTTGGCAAATAATCCAGAGGTAAAAGGGAATGAAATGAGATTAAATATGAGCAACTATGTTATGTTAGAGGAGGTAAAATACTTGTTAGTTAAAAAGGAACGAACTAAGACGGGAGACCGATACTTAATTAAAGGTTTCGTAGCAGCAAAGTGGGAGAGCCGGATGATAAGGAGATTATCGAGGAGAGAAGTAATTCCGAACACCCCAGTAATCCGTGGAAGAGGAATAACTGAATTAATGGACCATGGTTAACCTAAAGGATAACAAACCAGAAAAGGGGACTGAAATTCTGAAAACCGACCCAGCAACCTATTGAATAGCAGAAGAAAACCCCCAAAATTCTAAAAGCATGTAAGATGCTAAAATAACAATGCTAAAATGTAAGCATGTAAAATAACATCTTACTCAAGTTATTTTGAAACCATATAATTTAAAATAAAAAGACAAAACACCAAGAAAATGTAAGAACAGATTATATAATTTAATTATAAATAACTGATTTAAACTGAAATAATAGGAAAAAGTAATATTTTAATGGTAACAAACAGAAGAAAAATTAAATGAACAAAAACAATTGATGGTAATGTGCTCAGTTAAGAAAGTCAGATAAGAAGAATAAAGAGTACTCCAATGAAACTGAAGGAGGATAATAATTAATACAACAATAATTTAGAATTTCTCGGAATTGAAGATTAGATAAGAAGAAATGATACGGAGAAATATGTCACAAGAAGTAAAGTCAAAAGAATTTTAAAATAATGCCTATCAATAATGTTATATGCTATTAGTTAATGGAAAAGAAGAAGGAATCAAGGAGAAGAAGAAATATATAAATAAATGCAAACAGCTACAGTATGAAGAATCCCAAAAGTGTTTAGTACTAGTCGATAATTGACTACTACTTATAATCTTTTTATTTTTATGTATTGACCGTAGAAATGTTCCGGCAATAATATTTATGAGCAGGGATGATGTTCCCCTGGTCTCAGAAGGTGTAAGGATGGACAGAGGAGTATGGACCCAGAGTGGCCACCCGACTGGTACCACCGCACAAGATAGGGAAAAATGTTAGGGAAATTGAATATTTAAGGGATAATAATTATAAAAAAGCTGAAAAGAGTGATATTAGATTCCAGAAGTATAAGTGAAGAAAATAGAAGGAAGATAGCAGACCGAAGCTTAATTGATAAAGATAATTTATAGAAGTAAATAGAAATGAGTGTTAAAACAAGTTTAATATGATTAGTGTGACCAGTCCTTATCAAATAAAATGTGGAAGTACCACTACCCAGAGAAATAATTGATGAATTTGCCTCCAAGAGAGAGAGAGTAGAGTAAGAAAACAGCAATTACCACCAGTTTGAATTACCAGTCAGAGTTTACAACCAGTTTGAAAATGAAACACTATTATGAAGATAAAACCAAGACTATGAGGAGAACTGAACCAATCAACAATTTATTTCTATAAACGAGTTAAACTAAAATAAATTTGTTCTAGTGGGGGGGCTTTATGTAACGTTACATAACCCGGTCCCAATAAATTAAATCATGTAAGAACATAAAGGTCAGAAATGGGTAACCTATAACTAGCTCTAAATTAAAGTATATCACTAAACATGATAAACAATTCGAGTGATATACGGTGCAAAGTGAGTTATAGTGTACCCATTGAGGTAAAAAAGTGAAAGTGAAGGTAACTTATTACAGAATTGTGCTGTAGGTTTGGGCATTATAAAACCATGAGAGTAGACTATAATACTACTAACTGATTTTGTATTTTATTTATTTATTGTAATATTTACATTGTATGGACAACCAATTGTTATACCTAAGTTAATGTTATATTTTTTCAAATATTTGTGTGACAATATAAGATAACCCAGGGTTCGTTTTAAAAAACATAAAAAATTTTAAGTATAAAAGGATAATAAAAAATTAAAATAATACTATGAGGGAAATGGCAACAGGAAGTAGTGCAGTGTAGAAATACTATGAGAGACTAAATAAATAATATATATAAATTTATTTAAAGATAATAAAATTATCAAATACTTATATACAAGGTCATAAGAAAAGGAACAAAAACTTATTATGTAAACCAAATTGATAAAGAAACCGGAACGGAAAAGAATTATTTTTCGGTAAATAAAATATAAATTTATAATAATTACAAACTGCCTGTATAATAAAAGTACTATGGATT
The DNA here is from genome assembly GCA_034769895.1 of Magicicada septendecula. Classification (NCBI taxonomy): domain Eukaryota; kingdom Metazoa; phylum Arthropoda; class Insecta; order Hemiptera; family Cicadidae; genus Magicicada; species Magicicada septendecula. The sequence continues at coordinate 282,875,861 of CM068371.1, forward strand.
ACTAATAGTGACGAAAATAACAAGTATTGTTAATAATATTTTTGGAATAAAACCATAGAGTTGACAAAATGATGCTACTACAATTCTAATAAAATAACCTTTCTGGAACTTTGGAGGAGTGAAAATTAGTACAAAATTAACAAGCAACATGACCACTATATAATCATCCATTATTTATAAAAATTAAATAGTTATACACTTTAAAAAACAGTGAAAGAAAACCTTCTGATGATTCAACCTAGTTTCGCCATAGTTGAAGTTGACAATAGAATATGAGCCAGACAGTAATGAAATTATAACTCCAGATGGATCTCACCAGAGAAAAAGCTTCATTCCTGTAAGAACCATACGAAGAGAGGTAATATAAACATTTCGTTTAATAGTTAACGAAGAAAACGCATTCCGAATGTTGGTATAGAAAACGAAACTAGTCAAATTTAATCACATGTTTTTTAAAGTAAACAAACGTTCGCTGCTCTCTTACGGACATTCCTGGAACTACATACTAAACGAAAAATAAACAAATTTATTTAATATTTTTCGGTATTTGTAAAGCTTAGTAATTATCCATTTCTGACCATCCCATAACAAAAAGAACTTACCCTTAACCCTGGGGAATTATTAAGAATTATATATTAATTGATGTTTTGAAAATAGTGTAAAATTTGGTAAACAAAACGATATATGTTTTTTTCTTTAGACAATTCCATGTTTACTCGATGAAATCGATATTATGTTTTATGTAAGTAAAGATCAATTGTGATACTTGTATTTTGGTGGCAGGAAACAAAAACCAATAATATAAATAAATAATATTATTGAAAAATGATATTGAATAATAAAGTGTGTTATAATTTTTGTAGTGGGTAGTTGTAATAGATTTCACCACAAAAACAGAAGAGATCAACACATCGGATCAGATTTTGCTATAGTGTAGGCTGGTTGAACTAGGCGTGAAACTTGTCTCACAATCAGCTGATTTAAATTACAGCGAACAATTTGAAAAATCAGAAATCGTCTAAACCGAGTGTAAATAATTGGTACTTACTCTCTCTTCCTCATAAGGCTGAACAACTTCCCTCCTTGACCCCAAATCACACACTCTCGATTTCTGTTTAGATTGAGTAACATTGAAAAATCCTTTATTTATTTAAAAAAAAAAAAGTCAGTTATTATAATTCATAAGTGGCGACTGCGGAGAGGCGGAAACTTTAATAACTCTACTATACCTCAATGCGTTACGTTACAAGATTGGCGCATAACAACATTGGGAGCTTAATTAAATAAGACGAACACCCAATAAGCCACATACAAAGTTTTCGCTAAAACCTCTAATAAAACCGCTACGTTACAGAAGTGACGCTAACAACGTGGGGCAAAGAAAACAAAGTTTCCATTAAGTAAAACACCTCTAAAAAACCGCACGTTACAGAAGTGACGCTAACAACGTGGGGCATATAATATAACTCTCCTATATCAAAAAGCAGTACGTTACAGAAGTGGCGCTCAACGTAAAAGGGCTGTAATTAGAAAAGAATTTTGATATATTTAATAAAAATATATACCAAAAAATCTAATTATCGTCCGCAGTTATGAGAAAACAAGAAATGCATAATACCCGAGGCAAATCGAAGAAGAGGGCAGAAGAAAAGGAGATTGAAGAAGGTGGACAGGAACAAGAAATAGAATTAGTTACGGACAGTGAAATGGACCAACAGACAGGAGATACAGAAGAAACCGAAGTAGTTATGGATACGGAAAAGGAAATAGTGGAAGAGGATGCCCAAGGGGACCAACCAGATAAAGCGGAGGCCAGGAGAGAACCAAATTGGCAAGATATGATGAGATTTATAGCCGAAAAATTTGATAAAATAGATGAGAACTCAAGGAAGCAAAATGAAACCTTGAGCGAGAAATTTGATAAAATAGATGAGAACTCAAGGAAACAAAATGAAACCTTGAGCGAAAAATTTGACAAAATAGATGAGAATTTTAAGAAACAGGAAGAGAACTCTAGGAAGCAAAATGAAACTTTGAGAGACAGTTTAAAACAAATTGAGAAAATAAACGAAGAAAACTTAAAACAATTTGAGGGGAAAATGGAGAATTTCAAGAAGGAGATGTGGGAAACTTTCGGGGAGAAGTTTGAAAATGTTAATACACTTAGACAAAAAGCAGATACATACAAGGAGGAGACAAATAAACAAATGGACCATAGTTTCAATAATTTGGATGAAATGTTAGACAGCACTTCCGAAGGTATTATAGTGAGTCCAAACACAGAAGAGAGTAGAAAGAAAACAGAAATTAGAGAAGACCAGAATGCATTGCTATCTAAAAATAAGAATAGAAAGACAAGGAGAAGATCCAAACCATGGAAGAGAATATTAAGAAAATAAGAAAAATATGGAGAAAGAAAATAATAAATACCAAGGAAGAATGGGAGATGATTACAGGTGGATTAATTAATGTATTCAACCTTCCAATTAACGAACAGAGGAAGTTAATTAAATTTAAATCTCAATTAAATAGGTCGATGATTGAAGTGTATCAGACAATATCAGTCATATCTTCAAGACGGAATATAACGTTCAAATATTTGGCAAATAATCCAGAGGTAAAAGGGAATGAAATGAGATTAAATATGAGCAACTATGTTATGTTAGAGGAGGTAAAATACTTGTTAGTTAAAAAGGAACGAACTAAGACGGGAGACCGATACTTAATTAAAGGTTTCGTAGCAGCAAAGTGGGAGAGCCGGATGATAAGGAGATTATCGAGGAGAGAAGTAATTCCGAACACCCCAGTAATCCGAGGAAGAGGAATAACTGAATTAATGGACCATGGTTAACCTAAAGGATAACAAACCAGAAAAGGGGACTGAAATTCTGAAAACCGACCCAGCAACCTATTGAATAGCAGAAGAAAACCCCAAAAATTCTAAAAGCATGTAAGATGCTAAAATAACAATGCTAAAATGTAAGCATGTAAAATAACATCTTACTCAAGTTATTTTGAAACCATATAATTTAAAATAAAAAGACAAAACACCAAGAAAATGTAAGAACAGATTATATAATTTAATTATAAATAACTGATTTAAACTGAAATAATAGGAAAAAGTAATATTTTAATGGTAACAAACAGAAGAAAAATTAAATGAACAAAAACAATTGATGGTAATGTGCTCAGTTAAGAAAGTCAGATAAGAAGAATAAAGAGTACTCCAATGAAACTGAAGGAGGATAATAATTAATACAACAATAATTTAGAATTTCTCGGAATTGAAGATTAGATAAGAAGAAATGATACGGAGAAATATGTCACAAGAAGTAAAGTCAAAAGAATTTTAAAATAATGCCTATCAATAATGTTATATGCTATTAGTTAATGGAAAAGAAGAAGGAATCAAGGAGAAGAAGAAATATATAAATAAATGCAAACAGCTACAGTATGAAGAATCCCAAAAGTGTTTAGTACTAGTCGATAATTGACTACTACTTATAATCTTTTTATTTTTATGTATTGACCGTAGAAATGTTCCGGCAATAATATTTATGAGCAGGGATGATGTTCCCCTGGTCTCAGAAGGTGTAAGGATGGACAGAGGAGTATGGACCCAGAGTGGCCACCCGACTGGTACCACCGCACAAGATAGGGAAAAATGTTAGGGAAATTGAATATTTAAGGGATAATAATTATAAAAAAGCTGAAAAGAGTGATATTAGATTCCAGAAGTATAAGTGAAGAAAATAGAAGGAAGATAGCAGACCGAAGCTTAATTGATAAAGATAATTTATAGAAGTAAATAGAAATGAGTGTTAAAACAAGTTTAATATGATTAGTGTGACCAGTCCTTATCAAATAAAATGTGGAAGTACCACTACCCAGAGAAATAATTGATGAATTTGCCTCCAAGAGAGAGAGAGTAGAGTAAGAAGACAGCAATTACCACCAGTTTGAATTACCAGTCAGAGTTTACAACCAGTTTGAAAATGAAACACTATTATGAAGATAAAACCAAGACTATGAGGAGAACTGAACCAATCAACAATTTATTTCTATAAACGAGTTAAACTAAAATAAATTTGTTCTAGTGGGGGGGCTTTATGTAACGTTACATAACCCGGTCCCAATAAATTAAATCATGTAAGAACATAAAGGTCAGAAATGGGTAACCTATAACTAGCTCTAAATTAAAGTATATCACTAAACATGATAAACAATTCGAGTGATATACGGTGCAAAGTGAGTTATAGTGTACCCATTGAGGTAAAAAAGTGAAAGTGAAGGTAACTTATTACAGAATTGTGCTGTAGGTTTGGGCATTATAAAACCATGAGAGTAGACTATAATACTACTAACTGATTTTGTATTTTATTTATTTATTGTAATATTTACATTGTATGGACAACCAATTGTTATACCTAAGTTAATGTTATATTTTTTCAAATATTTGTGTGACAATATAAGATAACCCAGGGTTCGTTTTAAAAAACATAAAAAATTTTAAGTATAAAAGGATAATAAAAAATTAAAATAATACTATGAGGGAAATGGCAACAGGAAGTAGTGCAGTGTAGAAATACTATGAGAGACTAAATAAATAATATATATAAATTTATTTAAAGATAATAAAATTATCAAATACTTATATACAAGGTCATAAGGAAAGGAACAAAAACTTATTATGTAAACCAAATTGATAAAGAAACCGGAACGGAAAAAAATTATTTTTCGGTAAATAAAATATAAATTTATAATAATTACAAACTGCCTGTATAATAAAAGTACTATGGATTACTAATAGTGACGAAAATAACAAGTATTGTTAATAATATTTTTGGAATAAAACCATAGAGTTGACAAAATGATGCTACTACAATTCTAATAAAATAACCTTTCTGGAACTTTGGAGGAGTGAAAATTAGTACAAAATTAACAAGCAACATGACCACTATATAATCATCCATTATTTATAAAAATTAAATAGTTATACACTTTAAAAAACAGTGAAAGAAAACCTTCTGATGATTCAACCTAGTTTCGCCATAGTTGAAGTTGACAATAGAATATGAGCCAGACGGTAATGAAATTATAACTCCAGATGGATCTCACCAGAGAAAAAGCTTCATTCCTGTAAGAACCATACGAAGAGAGGTAATATAAACATTTCGTTTAATAGTTAACGAAGAAAACGCATTCCGAATGTTGGTATAGAAAACGAAACTAGTCAAATTTAATCACATGTTTTTTAAAGTAAACAAACGTTCGCTGCTCTCTTACGGACATTCCTGGAACTACATACTAAACGAAAAATAAACAAATTTATTTAATATTTTTCGGTATTTGTAAAGCTTAGTAATTATCCATTTCTGATCATCCCATAACAAAAAGAACTTACCCTTAACCCTGGGGAATTATTAAGAATTATATATTAATTGATGTTTTGAAAATAGTGTAAAATTTGGTAAACAAAACGATATATGTTTTTTTCTTTAGACAATTCCATGTTTACTCGATGAAATCGATATTATGTTTTATGTAAGTAAAGATCAATTGTGATACTTGTATTTTGGTGGCAGGAAACAGAAACCAATAATATAAATAAATAATATTATTGAAAAATGATATTGAATAATAAAATGTGTTATAATTTTTGTAGTGGGTAGTTGTAATAGATTTCACCACAAAAACAGAAGAGATCAACACATCGGATCAGATTTTGCTATAGTGTAGGCTGGTTGAACTAGGCGTGGAACTTGTCTCACAATCAGCTGATTTAAATTACAGCGAACAATTTGAAAAATCAGAAATCGTCTAAACCGAGTGTAAATAATTGGTACTTACTCTCTCTTCCTCATAAGGCTGAACAACTTCCCTCCTTGACCCCAAATCACACACTCTCGATTTCTGTTTAGATTGAGTAACATTGAAAAATCCTTTATTTATTTAAAAAAAAAAAAAGGCAGTTATTATAATTCATAAGTGGCGACTGCGGAGAGGCGGAAACTTTAATAACTCTACTATACCTCAATGCGTTACGTTACAAGATTGGCGCATAACAACATTGGGAGCTTAATTAAATAAGACGAACACCCAATAAGCCACATACAAAGTTTTCGCTAAAACCTCTAATAAAACCGCTACGTTACAGAAGTGACGCTAACAACGTGGGGCAAAGAAAACAAAGTTTCCATTAAGTAAAACACCTCTAAAAAACCGCACGTTACAGAAGTGACGCTAACAACGTGGGGCATATAATATAACTCTCCTATATCAAAAAGCAGTACGTTACAGAAGTGGCGCTCAACGTAAAAGGGCTGTAATTAGAAAAGAATTTTGATATATTTAATAAAAATATATACCAAAAAATCTAATTATCGTCGGCAGTTATGAGAAAACAAGAAATGCATAATACCCGAGGCAAATCGAAGAAGAGGGCAGAAGAAAAGGAGATTGAGGAAGGTGGACAGGAACAAGAAATAGAATTAGTTACGGACAGTGAAATGGACCAACAGACAGGAGATACAGAAGAAACCGAAGTAGTTATGGATACGGAAAAGGAAATAGTGGAAGAGGATGCCCAAGGGGACCAACCAGATAAAGCGGAGGCCAGGAGAGAACCAAATTGGCAAGATATGATGAGATTTATAGCCGAAAAATTTGATAAAATAGATGAGAACTCAAGGAAGCAAAATGAAACCTTGAGCGAGAAATTTGATAAAATAGATGAGAACTCAAGGAAACAAAATGAAACCTTGAGCGAAAAATTTGACAAAATAGATGAGAATTTTAAGAAACAGGAAGAGAACTCTAGGAAGCAAAATGAAACTTTGAGAGACAGTTTAAAACAAATTGAGAAAATAAACGAAGAAAACTTAAAACAATTTGAGGGGAAAATGGAGAATTTCAAGAAGGAGATGTGGGAAACTTTCGGGGAGAAGTTTGAAAATGTTAATACACTTAGACAAAAAGCAGATACATACAAGGAGGAGACAAATAAACAAATGGACCATAGTTTCAATAATTTGGATGAAATGTTAGACAGCACTTCCGAAGGTATTATAGTGAGTCCAAACACAGAAGAGAGTAGAAAGAAAACAGAAATTAGAGAAGACCAGAATGCATTGCTATCTAAAAATAAGAATAGAAAGACAAGGAGAAGATCTAAACCATGGAAGAGAATATTAAGAAAATAAGAAAAATATGGAGAAAGAAAATAATAAATACCAAGGAAGAATGGGAGATGATTACAGGTGGATTAATTAATGTATTCAACCTTCCAATTAACGAACAGAGGAAGTTAATTAAATTTAGATCTCAATTAAATAGGTCGATGATTGAAGTGTATCAGACAATATCAGTCATATCTTCAAGACGGAATATAACGTTCAAATATTTGGCAAATAATCCAGAGGTAAAAGGGAATGAAATGAGATTAAATATGAGCAACTATGTTATGTTAGAGGAGGTAAAATACTTGTTAGTTAAAAAGGAACGAACTAAGACGGGAGACCGATACTTAATTAAAGGTTTCGTAGCAGCAAAGTGGGAGAGCCGGATGATAAGGAGATTATCGAGGAGAGAAGTAATTCCGAACACCCCAGTAATCCGAGGAAGAGGAATAGCTGAATTAATGGACCATGGTTAACCTAAAGGATAACAAACCAGAAAAGGGGACTGAAATTCTGAAAACCGACCCAGCAACCTATTGAATAGCAGAAGAAAACCCCCAAAATTCTAAAAGCATGTAAGATGCTAAAATAACAATGCTAAAATGTAAGCATGTAAAATAACATCTTACTCAAGTTATTTTGAAACCATATAATTTAAAATAAAAAGACAAAACACCAAGAAAATGTAAGAACAGATTATATAATTTAATTATAAATAACTGATTTAAACTGAAATAATAGGAAAAAGTAATATTTTAATGGTAACAAACAGAAGAAAAATTAAATGAACAAAAACAATTGATGGTAATGTGCTCAGTTAAGAAAGTCAGATAAGAAGAATAAAGAGTACTCCAATGAAACTGAAGGAGGATAATAATTAATACAACAATAATTTAGAATTTCTCGGAATTGAAGATTAGATAAGAAGAAATGATACGGAGAAATATGTCACAAGAAGTAAAGTCAAAAGAATTTTAAAATAATGCCTATCAATAATGTTATATGCTATTAGTTAATGGAAAAGAAGAAGGAATCAAGGAGAAGAAGAAATATATAAATAAATGCAAACAGCTACAGTATGAAGAATCCCAAAAGTGTTTAGTACTAGTCGATAATTGACTACTACTTATAATCTTTTTATTTTCATGTATTGACCGTAGAAATGTTCCGGCAATAATATTTATGAGCAGGGATGATGTTCCCCTGGTCTCAGAAGGTGTAAGGATGGACAGAGGAGTATGGACCCAGAGTGGCCACCCGACTGGTACCACCGCACAAGATAGGGAAAAATGTTAGGGAAATTGAATATTTAAGGGATAATAATTATAAAAAAGCTGAAAAGAGTGATATTAGATTCCAGAAGTATAAGTGAAGAAAATAGAAGGAAGATAGCAGACCGAAGCTTAATTGATAAAGATAATTTATAGAAGTAAATAGAAATGAGTGTTAAAACAAGTTTAATATGATTAGTGTGACCAGTCCTTATCAAATAAAATGTGGAAGTACCACTACCCAGAGAAATAATTGATGAATTTGCCTCCAAGAGAGAGAGAGTAGAGTAAGAAAACAGCAATTACCACCAGTTTGAATTACCAGTCAGAGTTTACAACCAGTTTGAAAATGAAACACTATTATGAAGATAAAACCAAGACTATGAGGAGAACTGAACCAATCAACAATTTATTTCTATAAACGAGTTAAACTAAAATAAATTTGTTCTAGTGGGGGGGCTTTATGTAACGTTACATAACCCGGTCCCAATAAATTAAATCATGTAAGAACATAAAGGTCAGAAATGGGTAACCTATAACTAGCTCTAAATTAAAGTATATCACTAAACATGATAAACAATTCGAGTGATATACGGTGCAAAGTGAGTTATAGTGTACCCATTGAGGTAAAAAAGTGAAAGTGAAGGTAACTTATTACAGAATTGTGCTGTAGGTTTGGGCATTATAAAACCATGAGAGTAGACTATAATACTACTAACTGATTTTGTATTTTATTTATTTATTGTAATATTTACATTGTATGGACAACCAATTGTTATACCTAAGTTAATGTTATATTTTTTCAAATATTTGTGTGACAATATAAGATAACCCAGGGTTCGTTTTAAAAAACATAAAAAATTTTAAGTATAAAAGGATAATAAAAAATTAAAATAATACTATGAGGGAAATGGCAACAGGAAGTAGTGCAGTGTAGAAATACTATGAGAGACTAAATAAATAATATATATAAATTTATTTAAAGATAATAAAATTATCAAATACTTATATACAAGGTCATAAGAAAAGGAACAAAAACTTATTATGTAAACCAAATTGATAAAGAAACCGGAACGGAAAAGAATTATTTTTCGGTAAATAAAATATAAATTTATAATAATTACAAACTGCCTGTATAATAAAAGTACTATGGATTACTAATAGTGACGAAAATAACAAGTATTGTTAATAATATTTTTGGAATAAAACCATAGAGTTGACAAAATGATGCTACTACAATTCTAATAAAATAACCTTTCTGGAACTTTGGAGGAGTGAAAATTAGTACAAAATTAACAAGCAACATGACCACTATATAATCATCCATTATTTGTAAAAATTAAATAGTTATACACTTTAAAAAACAGTGAAAGAAAACCTTCTGATGATTCAACCTAGTTTCGCCATAGTTGAAGTTGACAATAGAATATGAGCCAGACGGAAATGAAATTATAACTCCAGATGGATCTCACCAGAGAAAAAGCTTCATTCCTGTAAGAACCATACGAAGAGAGGTAATATAAACATTTCGTTTAATAGTTAACGAAGAAAACGCATTCCGAATGTTGGTATAGAAAACGAAACTAGTCAAATTTAATCACATGTTTTTTAAAGTAAACAAACGTTCGCTGCTCTCTTACGGACATTCCTGGAACTACATACTAAACGAAAAATAAACAAATTTATTTAATATTTTTCGGTATTTGTAAAGCTTAGTAATTATCCATTTCTGACCCATCCCATAACAAAAAGAACTTACCCTTAACCCTGGGGAATTATTAAGAATTATATATTAATTGATGTTTTGAAAATAGTGTAAAATTTGGTAAACAAAACGATATATGTTTTTTTCTTTAGACAATTCCATGTTTACTCGATGAAATCGATATTAGGTTTTATGTAAGTAAAGATCAATTGTGATACTTGTATTTTGGTGGCAGGAAACAAAAACCAATAATATAAATAAATAATATTATTGAAAAATGATATTAAATAATAAAGTGTGTTATAATTTTTGTAGTGGGTAGTTGTAATAGATTTCACCACAAAAACAGAAGAGATCAACACATCGGATCAGATTTTGCTATAGTGTAGGCTGGTTGAACTAGGCGTGGAACTTGTCTCACAATCAGCTGATTTAAATTACAGCGAACAATTTGAAAAATCAGAAATCGTCTAAACCGAGTGTAAATAATTGGTACTTACTCTCTCTTCCTCATAAGGCTGAACAACTTCCCTCCTTGACCCCAAATCACACACTCTCGATTTCTGTTTAGATTGAGTAACATTGAAAAATCCTTTATTTATTTAAAAAAAAAAAAAGTCAGTTATTATAATTCATAAGTGGCGACTGCGGAGAGGCGGAAACTTTAATAACTCTACTATACCTCAATGCGTTACGTTACAAGATTGGCGCATAACAACATTGGGAGCTTAATTAAATAAGACGAACACCCAATAAGCCACATACAAAGTTTTCGCTAAAACCTCTAATAAAACCGCTACGTTACAGAAGTGACGCTAACAACGTGGGGCAAAGAAAACAAAGTTTCCATTAAGTAAAACACCTCTAAAAAACCGCACGTTACAGAAGTGACGCTAACAACGTGGGGCATATAATATAACTCTCCTATATCAAAAAGCAGTACGTTACAGAAGTGGCGCTCAACGTAAAAGGGCTGTAATTAGAAAAGAATTTTGATATATTTAATAAAAATATATACCAAAAAATCTAATTATCGTCGGCAGTTATGAGAAAACAAGAAATGCATAATACCCGAGGCAAATCGAAGAAGAGGGCAGAAGAAAAGGAGATTGAGGAAGGTGGACAGGAACAAGAAATAGAATTAGTTACGGACAGTGAAATGGACCAACAGACAGGAGATACAGAAGAAACCGAAGTAGTTATGGATACAGAAAAGGAAATAGTGGAAGAGGATGCCCAAGGGGACCAACCAGATAAAGCGGAGGCCAGGAGAGAACCAAATTGGCAAGATATGATGAGATTTATAGCCGAAAAATTTGATAAAATAGATGAGAACTCAAGGAAGCAAAATGAAAACTTGAGCGAGAAATTTGATAAAATAGATGAGAACTCAAGGAAACAAAATGAAACCTTGAGCGAAAAATTTGACAAAATAGATGAGAATTTTAAGAAACAGGAAGAGAACTCTAGGAAGCAAAATGAAACTTTGAGAGACAGTTTAAAACAAATTGAGAAAATAAACGAAGAAAACTTAAAACAATTTGAGGGGAAAATGGAGAATTTCAAGAAGGAGATGTGGGAAACTTTCGGGGAGAAGTTTGAAAATGTTAATACACTTAGACAAAAAGCAGATACATACAAGGAGGAGACAAATAAACAAATGGACCATAGTTTCAATAATTTGGATGAAATGTTAGACAGCACTTCCGAAGGTATTATAGTGAGTCCAAACACAGAAGAGAGTAGAAAGAAAACAGAAATTAGAGAAGACCAGAATGCATTGCTATCTAAAAATAAGAATAGAAAGACAAGGAGAAGATCCAAACCATGGAAGAGAATATTAAGAAAATAAGAAAAATATGGAGAAAGAAAATAATAAATACCAAGGAAGAATGGGAGATGATTACAGGTGGATTAATTAATGTATTCAACCTTCCAATTAACGAACAGAGGAAGTTAATTAAATTTAAATCTCAATTAAATAGGTCGATGATTGAAGTGTATCAGACAATATCAGTCATATCTTCAAGACGGAATATAACGTTCAAATATTTGGCAAATAATCCAGAGGTAAAAGGGAATGAAATGAGATTAAATATGAGCAACTATGTTATGTTAGAGGAGGTAAAATACTTGTTAGTTAAAAAGGAACGAACTAAGACGGGAGACCGATACTTAATTAAAGGTTTCGTAGCAGCAAAGTGGGAGAGCCGGATGATAAGGAGATTATCGAGGAGAGAAGTAATTCCGAACACCCCAGTAATCCGAGGAAGAGGAATAGCTGAATTAATGGACCATGGTTAACCTAAAGGATAACAAACCAGAAAAGGGGACTGAAATTCTGAAAACCGACCCAGCAACCTATTGAATAGCAGAAGAAAACCCCCAAAATTCTAAAAGCATGTAAGATGCTAAAATAACAATGCTAAAATGTAAGCATGTAAAATAACATCTTACTCAAGTTATTTTGAAACCATATAATTTAAAATAAAAAGACAAAACACCAAGAAAATGTAAGAACAGATTATATAATTTAATTATAAATAACTGATTTAAACTGAAATAATAGGAAAAAGTAATATTTTAATGGTAACAAACAGAAGAAAAATTAAATGAACAAAAACAATTGATGGTAATGTGCTCAGTTAAGAAAGTCAGATAAGAAGAATAAAGAGTACTCCAATGAAACTGAAGGAGGATAATAATTAATACAACAATAATTTAGAATTTCTCGGAATTGAAGATTAGATAAGAAGAAATGATACGGAGAAATATGTCACAAGAAGTAAAGTCAAAAGAATTTTAAAATAATGCCTATCAATAATGTTATATGCTATTAGTTAATGGAAAAGAAGAAGGAATCAAGGAGAAGAAGAAATATATAAATAAATGCAAACAGCTACAGTATGAAGAATCCCAAAAGTGTTTAGTACTAGTCGATAATTGACTACTACTTATAATCTTTTTATTTTTATGTATTGACCGTAGAAATGTTCCGGCAATAATATTTATGAGCAGGGATGATGTTCCCCTGGTCTCAGAAGGTGTAAGGATGGACAGAGGAGTATGGACCCAGAGTGGCCACCCGACTGGTACCACCGCACAAGATAGGGAAAAATGTTAGGGAAATTGAATATTTAAGGGATAATAATTATAAAAAAGCTGAAAAGAGTGATATTAGATTCCAGAAGTATAAGTGAAGAAAATAGAAGGAAGATAGCAGACCGAAGCTTAATTGATAAAGATAATTTATAGAAGTAAATAGAAATGAGTGTTAAAACAAGTTTAATATGATTAGTGTGACCAGTCCTTATCAAATAAAATGTGGAAGTACCACTACCCAGAGAAATAATTGATGAATTTGCCTCCAAGAGAGAGAGAGTAGAGTAAGAAAACAGCAATTACCACCAGTTTGAATTACCAGTCAGAGTTTACAACCAGTTTGAAAATGAAACACTATTATGAAGATAAAACCAAGACTATGAGGAGAACTGAACCAATCAACAATTTATTTCTATAAACGAGTTAAACTAAAATAAATTTGTTCTAGTGGGGGGGCTTTATGTAACGTTACATAACCCGGTCCCAATAAATTAAATCATGTAAGAACATAAAGGTCAGAAATGGGTAACCTATAACTAGCTCTAAATTAAAGTATATCACTAAACATGATAAACAATTCGAGTGATATACGGTGCAAAGTGAGTTATAGTGTACCCATTGAGGTAAAAAAGTGAAAGTGAAGGTAACTTATTACAGAATTGTGCTGTAGGTTTGGGCATTATAAAACCATGAGAGTAGACTATAATACTACTAACTGATTTTGTATTTTATTTATTTATTGTAATATTTACATTGTATGGACAACCAATTGTTATACCTAAGTTAATGTTATATTTTTTCAAATATTTGTGTGACAATATAAGATAACCCAGGGTTCGTTTTAAAAAACATAAAAAATTTTAAGTATAAAAGGATAATAAAAAATTAAAATAATACTATGAGGGAAATGGCAACAGGAAGTAGTGCAGTGTAGAAATACTATGAGAGACTAAATAAATAATATATATAAATTTATTTAAAGATAATAAAATTATCAAATACTTATATACAAGGTCATAAGAAAAGGAACAAAAACTTATTATGTAAACCAAATTGATAAAGAAACCGGAACGGAAAAGAATTATTTTTCGGTAAATAAAATATAAATTTATAATAATTACAAACTGCCTGTATAATAAAAGTACTATGGATTACTAATAGTGACGAAAATAACAAGTATTGTTAATAATATTTTTGGAATAAAACCATAGAGTTGACAAAATGATGCTACTACAATTCTAATAAAATAACCTTTCTGGAACTTTGGAGGAGTGAAAATTAGTACAAAATTAACAAGCAACATGACCACTATATAATCATCCATTATTTGTAAAAATTAAATAGTTATACACTTTAAAAAACAGTGAAAGAAAACCTTCTGATGATTCAACCTAGTTTCGCCATAGTTGAAGTTGACAATAGAATATGAGCCAGACGGAAATGAAATTATAACTCCAGATGGATCTCACCAGAGAAAAAGCTTCATTCCTGTAAGAACCATACGAAGAGAGGTAATATAAACATTTCGTTTAATAGTTAACGAAGAAAACGCATTCCGAATGTTGGTATAGAAAACGAAACTAGTCAAATTTAATCACATGTTTTTTAAAGTAAACAAACGTTCGCTGCTCTCTTACGGACATTCCTGGAACTACATACTAAACGAAAAATAAACAAATTTATTTAATATTTTTCGGTATTTGTAAAGCTTAGTAATTATCCATTTCTGACCCATCCCATAACAAAAAGAACTTACCCTTAACCCTGGGGAATTATTAAGAATTATATATTAAATGATGTTTTGAAAATAGTGTAAAATTTGGTAAACAAAACGATATATGTTTTTTTCTTTAGACAATTCCATGTTTACTCGATGAAATCGATATTAGGTTTTATGTAAGTAAAGATCAATTGTGATACTTGTATTTTGGTGGCAGGAAACAAAAACCAATAATATAAATAAATATTATTATTGAAAAATGATATTAAATAATAAAGTGTGTTATAATTTTTGTAGTGGGTAGTTGTAATAGATTTCACCACAAAAACAGAAGAGATCAACACATCGGATCAGATTTTGCTATAGTGTAGGCTGGTTGAACTAGGCGTGGAACTTGTCTCACAATCAGCTGATTTAAATTACAGCGAACAATTTGAAAAATCAGAAATCGTCTAAACCGAGTGTAAATAATTGGTACTTACTCTCTCTTCCTCATAAGGCTGAACAACTTCCCTCCTTGACCCCAAATCACACACTCTCGATTTCTGTTTAGATTGAGTAACATTGAAAAATCCTTTATTTATTTAAAAAAAAAAAAAGTCAGTTATTATAATTCATAAGTGGCGACTGCGGAGAGGCGGAAACTTTAATAACTCTACTATACCTCAATGCGTTACGTTACAAGATTGGCGCATAACAACATTGGGAGCTTAATTAAATAAGACGAACACCCAATAAGCCACATACAAAGTTTTCGCTAAAACCTCTAATAAAACCGCTACGTTACAGAAGTGACGCTAACAACGTGGGGCAAAGAAAACAAAGTTTCCATTAAGTAAAACACCTCTAAAAAACCGCACGTTACAGAAGTGACGCTAACAACGTGGGGCATATAATATAACTCTCCTATATCAAAAAGCAGTACGTTACAGAAGTGGCGCTCAACGTAAAAGGGCTGTAATTAGAAAAGAATTTTGATATATTTAATAAAAATATATACCAAAAAATCTAATTA
This sequence comes from Magicicada septendecula, assembly GCA_034769895.1. NCBI lineage: Eukaryota > Metazoa > Arthropoda > Insecta > Hemiptera > Cicadidae > Magicicada > Magicicada septendecula. The sequence continues at coordinate 282,891,852 of CM068371.1, forward strand.
TCGTCGGCAGTTATGAGAAAACAAGAAATGCATAATACCCGAGGCAAATCGAAGAAGAGGGCAGAAGAAAAGGAGATTGAGGAAGGTGGACAGGAACAAGAAATAGAATTAGTTACGGACAGTGAAATGGACCAACAGACAGGAGATACAGAAGAAACCGAAGTAGTTATGGATACAGAAAAGGAAATAGTGGAAGAGGATGCCCAAGGGGACCAACCAGATAAAGCGGAGGCCAGGAGAGAACCAAATTGGCAAGATATGATGAGATTTATAGCCGAAAAATTTGATAAAATAGATGAGAACTCAAGGAAGCAAAATGAAACCTTGAGCGAGAAATTTGATAAAATAGATGAGAACTCAAGGAAACAAAATGAAACCTTGAGCGAAAAATTTGACAAAATAGATGAGAATTTTAAGAAACAGGAAGAGAACTCTAGGAAGCAAAATGAAACTTTGAGAGACAGTTTAAAACAAATTGAGAAAATAAACGAAGAAAACTTAAAACAATTTGAGGGGAAAATGGAGAATTTCAAGAAGGAGATGTGGGAAACTTTCGGGGAGAAGTTTGAAAATGTTAATACACTTAGACAAAAAGCAGATACATACAAGGAGGAGACAAATAAACAAATGGACCATAGTTTCAATAATTTGGATGAAATGTTAGACAGCACTTCCGAAGGTATTATAGTGAGTCCAAACACAGAAGAGAGTAGAAAGAAAACAGAAATTAGAGAAGACCAGAATGCATTGCTATCTAAAAATAAGAATAGAAAGACAAGGAGAAGATCCAAACCATGGAAGAGAATATTAAGAAAATAAGAAAAATATGGAGAAAGAAAATAATAAATACCAAGGAAGAATGGGAGATGATTACAGGTGGATTAATTAATGTATTCAACCTTCCAATTAACGAACAGAGGAAGTTAATTAAATTTAAATCTCAATTAAATAGGTCGATGATTGAAGTGTATCAGACAATATCAGTCATATCTTCAAGACGGAATATAACGTTCAAATATTTGGCAAATAATCCAGAGGTAAAAGGGAATGAAATGAGATTAAATATGAGCAACTATGTTATGTTAGAGGAGGTAAAATACTTGTTAGTTAAAAAGGAACGAACTAAGACGGGAGACCGATACTTAATTAAAGGTTTCGTAGCAGCAAAGTGGGAGAGCCGGATGATAAGGAGATTATCGAGGAGAGAAGTAATTCCGAACACCCCAGTAATCCGAGGAAGAGGAATAGCTGAATTAATGGACCATGGTTAACCTAAAGGATAACAAACCAGAAAAGGGGACTGAAATTCTGAAAACCGACCCAGCAACCTATTGAATAGCAGAAGAAAACCCCCAAAATTCTAAAAGCATGTAAGATGCTAAAATAACAATGCTAAAATGTAAGCATGTAAAATAACATCTTACTCAAGTTATTTTGAAACCATATAATTTAAAATAAAAAGACAAAACACCAAGAAAATGTAAGAACAGATTATATAATTTAATTATAAATAACTGATTTAAACTGAAATAATAGGAAAAAGTAATATTTTAATGGTAACAAACAGAAGAAAAATTAAATGAACAAAAACAATTGATGGTAATGTGCTCAGTTAAGAAAGTCAGATAAGAAGAATAAAGAGTACTCCAATGAAACTGAAGGAGGATAATAATTAATACAACAATAATTTAGAATTTCTCGGAATTGAAGATTAGATAAGAAGAAATGATACGGAGAAATATGTCACAAGAAGTAAAGTCAAAAGAATTTTAAAATAATGCCTATCAATAATGTTATATGCTATTAGTTAATGGAAAAGAAGAAGGAATCAAGGAGAAGAAGAAATATATAAATAAATGCAAACAGCTACAGTATGAAGAATCCCAAAAGTGTTTAGTACTAGTCGATAATTGACTACTACTTATAATCTTTTTATTTTTATGTATTGACCGTAGAAATGTTCCGGCAATAATATTTATGAGCAGGGATGATGTTCCCCTGGTCTCAGAAGGTGTAAGGATGGACAGAGGAGTATGGACCCAGAGTGGCCACCCGACTGGTACCACCGCACAAGATAGGGAAAAATGTTAGGGAAATTGAATATTTAAGGGATAATAATTATAAAAAAGCTGAAAAGAGTGATATTAGATTCCAGAAGTATAAGTGAAGAAAATAGAAGGAAGATAGCAGACCGAAGCTTAATTGATAAAGATAATTTATAGAAGTAAATAGAAATGAGTGTTAAAACAAGTTTAATATGATTAGTGTGACCAGTCCTTATCAAATAAAATGTGGAAGTACCACTACCCAGAGAAATAATTGATGAATTTGCCTCCAAGAGAGAGAGAGTAGAGTAAGAAAACAGCAATTACCACCAGTTTGAATTACCAGTCAGAGTTTACAACCAGTTTGAAAATGAAACACTATTATGAAGATAAAACCAAGACTATGAGGAGAACTGAACCAATCAACAATTTATTTCTATAAACGAGTTAAACTAAAATAAATTTGTTCTAGTGGGGGGGCTTTATGTAACGTTACATAACCCGGTCCCAATAAATTAAATCATGTAAGAACATAAAGGTCAGAAATGGGTAACCTATAACTAGCTCTAAATTAAAGTATATCACTAAACATGATAAACAATTCGAGTGATATACGGTGCAAAGTGAGTTATAGTGTACCCATTGAGGTAAAAAAGTGAAAGTGAAGGTAACTTATTACAGAATTGTGCTGTAGGTTTGGGCATTATAAAACCATGAGAGTAGACTATAATACTACTAATTGATTTTGTATTTTATTTATTTATTGTAATATTTACATTGTATGGACAACCAATTGTTATACCTAAGTTAATGTTATATTTTTTCAAATATTTGTGTGACAATATAAGATAACCCAGGGTTCGTTTTAAAAAACATAAAAAATTTTAAGTATAAAAGGATAATAAAAAATTAAAATAATACTATGAGGGAAATGGCAACAGGAAGTAGTGCAGTGTAGAAATACTATGAGAGACTAAATAAATAATATATATAAATTTATTTAAAGATAATAAAATTATCAAATACTTATATACAAGGTCATAAGAAAAGGAACAAAAACTTATTATGTAAACCAAATTGATAAAGAAACCGGAACGGAAAAGAATTATTTTTCGGTAAATAAAATATAAATTTATAATAATTACAAACTGCCTGTATAATAAAAGTACTATGGATTACTAATAGTGACGAAAATAACAAGTATTGTTAATAATATTTTTGGAATAAAACCATAGAGTTGACAAAATGATGCTACTACAATTCTAATAAAATAACCTTTCTGGAACTTTGGAGGAGTGAAAATTAGTACAAAATTAACAAGCAACATGACCACTATATAATCATCCATTATTTGTAAAAATTAAATAGTTATACACTTTAAAAAACAGTGAAAGAAAACCTTCTGATGATTCAACCTAGTTTCGCCATAGTTGAAGTTGACAATAGAATATGAGCCAGACGGAAATGAAATTATAACTCCAGATGGATCTCACCAGAGAAAAAGCTTCATTCCTGTAAGAACCATACGAAGAGAGGTAATATAAACATTTCGTTTAATAGTTAACGAAGAAAACGCATTCCGAATGTTGGTATAGAAAACGAAACTAGTCAAATTTAATCACATGTTTTTTAAAGTAAACAAACGTTCGCTGCTCTCTTACGGACATTCCTGGAACTACATACTAAACGAAAAATAAACAAATTTATTTAATATTTTTCGGTATTTGTAAAGCTTAGTAATTATCCATTTCTGACCCATCCCATAACAAAAAGAACTTACCCTTAACCCTGGGGAATTATTAAGAATTATATATTAATTGATGTTTTGAAAATAGTGTAAAATTTGGTAAACAAAACGATATATGTTTTTTTCTTTAGACAATTCCATGTTTACTCGATGAAATCGATATTAGGTTTTATGTAAGTAAAGATCAATTGTGATACTTGTATTTTGGTGGCAGGAAACAAAAACCAATAATATAAATAAATAATATTATTGAAAAATGATATTAAATAATAAGGTGTGTTATAATTTTTGTAGTGGGTAGTTGTAATAGATTTCACCACAAAAACAGAAGAGATCAACACATCGGATCAGATTTTGCTATAGTGTAGGCTGGTTGAACTAGGCGTGGAACTTGTCTCACAATCAGCTGATTTAAATTACAGCGAACAATTTGAAAAATCAGAAATCGTCTAAACCGAGTGTAAATAATTGGTACTTACTCTCTCTTCCTCATAAGGCTGAACAACTTCCCTCCTTGACCCCAAATCACACACTCTCGATTTCTGTTTAGATTGAGTAACATTGAAAAATGTTACTCAATGTTATTTATTTAAAAAAAAAAAAGTCAGTTATTATAATTCATAAGTGGCGACTGCGGAGAGGCGGAAACTTTAATAACTCTACTATACCTCAATGCGTTACGTTACAAGATTGGCGCATAACAACATTGGGAGCTTAATTAAATAAGACGAACACCCAATAAGCCACATACAAAGTTTTCGCTAAAACCTCTAATAAAACCGCTACGTTACAGAAGTGACGCTAACAACGTGGGGCAAAGAAAACAAAGTTTCCATTAAGTAAAACACCTCTAAAAAACCGCACGTTACAGAAGTGACGCTAACAACGTGGGGCATATAATATAACTCTCCTATATCAAAAAGCAGTACGTTACAGAAGTGGCGCTCAACGTAAAAGGGCTGTAATTAGAAAAGAATTTTGATATATTTAATAAAAATATATACCAAAAAATCTAATTATCGTCGGCAGTTATGAGAAAACAAGAAATGCATAATACCCGAGGCAAATCGAAGAAGAGGGCAGAAGAAAAGGAGATTGAGGAAGGTGGACAGGAACAAGAAATAGAATTAGTTACGGACAGTGAAATGGACCAACAGACAGGAGATACAGAAGAAACCGAAGTAGTTATGGATACAGAAAAGGAAATAGTGGAAGAGGATTCCCAAGGGGACCAACCAGATAAAGCGGAGGCCAGGAGAGAACCAAATTGGCAAGATATGATGAGATTTATAGCCGAAAAATTTGATAAAATAGATGAGAACTCAAGGAAGCAAAATGAAACCTTGAGCGAGAAATTTGATAAAATAGATGAGAACTCAAGGAAACAAAATGAAACCTTGAGCGAAAAATTTGACAAAATAGATGAGAATTTTAAGAAACAGGAAGAGAACTCTAGGAAGCAAAATGAAACTTTGAGAGACAGTTTAAAACAAATTGAGAAAATAAACGAAGAAAACTTAAAACAATTTGAGGGGAAAATGGAGAATTTCAAGAAGGAGATGTGGGAAACTTTCGGGGAGAAGTTTGAAAATGTTAATACACTTAGACAAAAAGCAGATACATACAAGGAGGAGACAAATAAACAAATGGACCATAGTTTCAATAATTTGGATGAAATGTTAGACAGCACTTCCGAAGGTATTATAGTGAGTCCAAACACAGAAGAGAGTAGAAAGAAAACAGAAATTAGAGAAGACCAGAATGCATTGCTATCTAAAAATAAGAATAGAAAGACAAGGAGAAGATCCAAACCATGGAAGAGAATATTAAGAAAATAAGAAAAATATGGAGAAAGAAAATAATAAATACCAAGGAAGAATGGGAGATGATTACAGGTGGATTAATTAATGTATTCAACCTTCCAATTAACGAACAGAGGAAGTTAATTAAATTTAAATCTCAATTAAATAGGTCGATGATTGAAGTGTATCAGACAATATCAGTCATATCTTCAAGACGGAATATAACGTTCAAATATTTGGCAAATAATCCAGAGGTAAAAGGGAATGAAATGAGATTAAATATGAGCAACTATGTTATGTTAGAGGAGGTAAAATACTTGTTAGTTAAAAAGGAACGAACTAAGACGGGAGACCGATACTTAATTAAAGGTTTCGTAGCAGCAAAGTGGGAGAGCCGGATGATAAGGAGATTATCGAGGAGAGAAGTAATTCCGAACACCCCAGTAATCCGAGGAAGAGGAATAGCTGAATTAATGGACCATGGTTAACCTAAAGGATAACAAACCAGAAAAGGGGACTGAAATTCTGAAAACCGACCCAGCAACCTATTGAATAGCAGAAGAAAACCCCCAAAATTCTAAAAGCATGTAAGATGCTAAAATAACAATGCTAAAATGTAAGCATGTAAAATAACATCTTACTCAAGTTATTTTGAAACCATATAATTTAAAATAAAAAGACAAAACACCAAGAAAATGTAAGAACAGATTATATAATTTAATTATAAATAACTGATTTAAACTGAAATAATAGGAAAAAGTAATATTTTAATGGTAACAAACAGAAGAAAAATTAAATGAACAAAAACAATTGATGGTAATGTGCTCAGTTAAGAAAGTCAGATAAGAAGAATAAAGAGTACTCCAATGAAACTGAAGGAGGATAATAATTAATACAACAATAATTTAGAATTTCTCGGAATTGAAGATTAGATAAGAAGAAATGATACGGAGAAATATGTCACAAGAAGTAAAGTCAAAAGAATTTTAAAATAATGCCTATCAATAATGTTATATGCTATTAGTTAATGGAAAAGAAGAAGGAATCAAGGAGAAGAAGAAATATATAAATAAATGCAAACAGCTACAGTATGAAGAATCCCAAAAGTGTTTAGTACTAGTCGATAATTGACTACTACTTATAATCTTTTTATTTTTATGTATTGATCGTAGAAATGTTCCGGCAATAATATTTATGAGCAGGGATGATGTTCCCCTGGTCTCAGAAGGTGTAAGGATGGACAGAGGAGTATGGACCCAGAGTGGCCACCCGACTGGTACCACCGCACAAGATAGGGAAAAATGTTAGGGAAATTGAATATTTAAGGGATAATAATTATAAAAAAGCTGAAAAGAGTGATATTAGATTCCAGAAGTATAAGTGAAGAAAATAGAAGGAAGATAGCAGACCGAAGCTTAATTGATAAAGATAATTTATAGAAGTAAATAGAAATGAGTGTTAAAACAAGTTTAATATGATTAGTGTGACCAGTCCTTATCAAATAAAATGTGGAAGTACCACTACCCAGAGAAATAATTGATGAATTTGCCTCCAAGAGAGAGAGAGTAGAGTAAGAAAACAGCAATTACCACCAGTTTGAATTACCAGTCAGAGTTTACAACCAGTTTGAAAATGAAACACTATTATGAAGATAAAACCAAGACTATGAGGAGAACTGAACCAATCAACAATTTATTTCTATAAACGAGTTAAACTAAAATAAATTTGTTCTAGTGGGGGGGCTTTATGTAACGTTACATAACCCGGTCCCAATAAATTAAATCATGTAAGAACATAAAGGTCAGAAATGGGTAACCTATAACTAGCTCTAAATTAAAGTATATCACTAAACATGATAAACAATTCGAGTGATATACGGTGCAAAGTGAGTTATAGTGTACCCATTGAGGTAAAAAAGTGAAAGTGAAGGTAACTTATTACAGAATTGTGCTGTAGGTTTGGGCATTATAAAACCATGAGAGTAGACTATAATACTACTAATTGATTTTGTATTTTATTTATTTATTGTAATATTTACATTGTATGGACAACCAATTGTTATACCTAAGTTAATGTTATATTTTTTCAAATATTTGTGTGACAATATAAGATAACCCAGGGTTCGTTTTAAAAAACATAAAAAATTTTAAGTATAAAAGGATAATAAAAAATTAAAATAATACTATGAGGGAAATGGCAACAGGAAGTAGTGCAGTGTAGAAATACTATGAGAGACTAAATAAATAATATATATAAATTTATTTAAAGATAATAAAATTATCAAATACTTATATACAAGGTCATAAGAAAAGGAACAAAAACTTATTATGTAAACCAAATTGATAAAGAAACCGGAACGGAAAAGAATTATTTTTCGGTAAATAAAATATAAATTTATAATAATTACAAACTGCCTGTATAATAAAAGTACTATGGATTACTAATAGTGACGAAAATAACAAGTATTGTTAATAATATTTTTGGAATAAAACCATAGAGTTGACAAAATGATGCTACTACAATTCTAATAAAATAACCTTTCTGGAACTTTGGAGGAGTGAAAATTAGTACAAAATTAACAAGCAACATGACCACTATATAATCATCCATTATTTGTAAAAATTAAATAGTTATACACTTTAAAAAACAGTGAAAGAAAACCTTCTGATGATTCAACCTAGTTTCGCCATAGTTGAAGTTGACAATAGAATATGAGCCAGACGGAAATGAAATTATAACTCCAGATGGATCTCACCAGAGAAAAAGCTTCATTCCTGTAAGAACCATACGAAGAGAGGTAATATAAACATTTCGTTTAATAGTTAACGAAGAAAACGCATTCCGAATGTTGGTATAGAAAACGAAACTAGTCAAATTTAATCACATGTTTTTTAAAGTAAACAAACGTTCGCTGCTCTCTTACGGACATTCCTGGAACTACATACTAAACGAAAAATAAACAAATTTATTTAATATTTTTCGGTATTTGTAAAGCTTAGTAATTATCCATTTCTGACCCATCCCATAACAAAAAGAACTTACCCTTAACCCTGGGGAATTATTAAGAATTATATATTAATTGATGTTTTGAAAATAGTGTAAAATTTGGTAAACAAAACGATATATGTTTTTTTCTTTAGACAATTCCATGTTTACTCGATGAAATCGATATTATGTTTTATGTAAGTAAAGATCAATTGTGATACTTGTATTTTGGTGGCAGGAAACAAAAACCAATAATATAAATAAATAATATTATTGAAAAATGATATTAAATAATAAAGTGTGTTATAATTTTTGTAGTGGGTAGTTGTAATAGATTTCACCACAAAAACAGAAGAGATCAACACATCGGATCAGATTTTGCTATAGTGTAGGCTGGTTGAACTAGGCGTGGAACTTGTCTCACAATCAGCTGATTTAAATTACAGCGAACAATTTGAAAAATCAGAAATCGTCTAAACCGAGTGTAAATAATTGGTACTTACTCTCTCTTCCTCATAAGGCTGAACAACTTCCCTCCTTGACCCCAAATCACACACTCTCGATTTCTGTTTAGATTGAGTAACATTGAAAAATCCTTTATTTATTTAAAAAAAAAAAAAGTCAGTTATTATAATTCATAAGTGGCGACTGCGGAGAGGCGGAAACTTTAATAACTCTACTATACCTAAATGCGTTACGTTACAAGATTGGCGCATAACAACATTGGGAGCTTAATTAAATAAGACGAACACCCAATAAGCCACATACAAAGTTTTCGCTAAAACCTCTAATAAAACCGCTACGTTACAGAAGTGACGCTAACAACGTGGGGCAAAGAAAACAAAGTTTCCATTAAGTAAAACACCTCTAAAAAACCGCACGTTACAGAAGTGACGCTAACAACGTGGGGCATATAATATAACTCTCCTATATCAAAAAGCAGTACGTTACAGAAGTGGCGCTCAACGTAAAAGGGCTGTAATTAGAAAAGAATTTTGATATATTTAATAAAAATATATACCAAAAAATCTAATTATCGTCGGCAGTTATGAGAAAACAAGAAATGCATAATACCCGAGGCAAATCGAAGAAGAGGGCAGAAGAAAAGGAGATTGAGGAAGGTGGACAGGAACAAGAAATAGAATTAGTTACGGACAGTGAAATGGACCAACAGACAGGAGATACAGAAGAAACCGAAGTAGTTATGGATACAGAAAAGGAAATAGTGGAAGAGGATGCCCAAGGGGACCAACCAGATAAAGCGGAGGCCAGGAGAGAACCAAATTGGCAAGATATGATGAGATTTATAGCCGAAAAATTTGATAAAATAGATGAGAACTCAAGGAAGCAAAATGAAACCTTGAGCGAGAAATTTGATAAAATAGATGAGAACTCAAGGAAACAAAATGAAACCTTGAGCGAAAAATTTGACAAAATAGATGAGAATTTTAAGAAACAGGAAGAGAACTCTAGGAAGCAAAATGAAACTTTGAGAGACAGTTTAAAACAAATTGAGAAAATAAACGAAGAAAACTTAAAACAATTTGAGGGGAAAATGGAGAATTTCAAGAAGGAGATGTGGGAAACTTTCGGGGAGAAGTTTGAAAATGTTAATACACTTAGACAAAAAGCAGATACATACAAGGAGGAGACAAATAAACAAATGGACCATAGTTTCAATAATTTGGATGAAATGTTAGACAGCACTTCCGAAGGTATTATAGTGAGTCCAAACACAGAAGAGAGTAGAAAGAAAACAGAAATTAGAGAAGACCAGAATGCATTGCTATCTAAAAATAAGAATAGAAAGACAAGGAGAAGATCCAAACCATGGAAGAGAATATTAAGAAAATAAGAAAAATATGGAGAAAGAAAATAATAAATACCAAGGAAGAATGGGAGATGATTACAGGTGGATTAATTAATGTATTCAACCTTCCAATTAACGAACAGAGGAAGTTAATTAAATTTAAATCTCAATTAAATAGGTCGATGATTGAAGTGTATCAGACAATATCAGTCATATCTTCAAGACGGAATATAACGTTCAAATATTTGGCAAATAATCCAGAGGTAAAAGGGAATGAAATGAGATTAAATATGAGCAACTATGTTATGTTAGAGGAGGTAAAATACTTGTTAGTTAAAAAGGAACGAACTAAGACGGGAGACCGATACTTAATTAAAGGTTTCGTAGCAGCAAAGTGGGAGAGCCGGATGATAAGGAGATTATCGAGGAGAGAAGTAATTCCGAACACCCCAGTAATCCGAGGAAGAGGAATAGCTGAATTAATGGACCATGGTTAACCTAAAGGATAACAAACCAGAAAAGGGGACTGAAATTCTGAAAACCGACCCAGCAACCTATTGAATAGCAGAAGAAAACCCCCAAAATTCTAAAAGCATGTAAGATGCTAAAATAACAATGCTAAAATGTAAGCATGTAAAATAACATCTTACTCAAGTTATTTTGAAACCATATAATTTAAAATAAAAAGACAAAACACCAAGAAAATGTAAGAACAGATTATATAATTTAATTATAAATAACTGATTTAAACTGAAATAATAGGAAAAAGTAATATTTTAATGGTAACAAACAGAAGAAAAATTAAATGAACAAAAACAATTGATGGTAATGTGCTCAGTTAAGAAAGTCAGATAAGAAGAATAAAGAGTACTCCAATGAAACTGAAGGAGGATAATAATTAATACAACAATAATTTAGAATTTCTCGGAATTGAAGATTAGATAAGAAGAAATGATACGGAGAAATATGTCACAAGAAGTAAAGTCAAAAGAATTTTAAAATAATGCCTATCAATAATGTTATATGCTATTAGTTAATGGAAAAGAAGAAGGAATCAAGGAGAAGAAGAAATATATAAATAAATGCAAACAGCTACAGTATGAAGAATCCCAAAAGTGTTTAGTACTAGTCGATAATTGACTACTACTTATAATCTTTTTATTTTTATGTATTGATCGTAGAAATGTTCCGGCAATAATATTTATGAGCAGGGATGATGTTCCCCTGGTCTCAGAAGGTGTAAGGATGGACAGAGGAGTATGGACCCAGAGTGGCCACCCGACTGGTACCACCGCACAAGATAGGGAAAAATGTTAGGGAAATTGAATATTTAAGGGATAATAATTATAAAAAAGCTGAAAAGAGTGATATTAGATTCCAGAAGTATAAGTGAAGAAAATAGAAGGAAGATAGCAGACCGAAGCTTAATTGATAAAGATAATTTATAGAAGTAAATAGAAATGAGTGTTAAAACAAGTTTAATATGATTAGTGTGACCAGTCCTTATCAAATAAAATGTGGAAGTACCACTACCCAGAGAAATAATTGATGAATTTGCCTCCAAGAGAGAGAGAGTAGAGTAAGAAAACAGCAATTACCACCAGTTTGAATTACCAGTCAGAGTTTACAACCAGTTTGAAAATGAAACACTATTATGAAGATAAAACCAAGACTATGAGGAGAACTGAACCAATCAACAATTTATTTCTATAAACGAGTTAAACTAAAATAAATTTGTTCTAGTGGGGGGGCTTTATGTAACGTTACATAACCCGGTCCCAATAAATTAAATCATGTAAGAACATAAAGGTCAGAAATGGGTAACCTATAACTAGCTCTAAATTAAAGTATATCACTAAACATGATAAACAATTCGAGTGATATACGGTGCAAAGTGAGTTATAGTGTACCCATTGAGGTAAAAAAGTGAAAGTGAAGGTAACTTATTACAGAATTGTGCTGTAGGTTTGGGCATTATAAAACCATGAGAGTAGACTATAATACTACTAATTGATTTTGTATTTTATTTATTTATTGTAATATTTACATTGTATGGACAACCAATTGTTATACCTAAGTTAATGTTATATTTTTTCAAATATTTGTGTGACAATATAAGATAACCCAGGGTTCGTTTTAAAAAACATAAAAAATTTTAAGTATAAAAGGATAATAAAAAATTAAAATAATACTATGAGGGAAATGGCAACAGGAAGTAGTGCAGTGTAGAAATACTATGAGAGACTAAATAAATAATATATATAAATTTATTTAAAGATAATAAAATTATCAAATACTTATATACAAGGTCATAAGAAAAGGAACAAAAACTTATTATGTAAACCAAATTGATAAAGAAACCGGAACGGAAAAGAATTATTTTTCGGTAAATAAAATATAAATTTATAATAATTACAAACTGCCTGTATAATAAAAGTACTATGGATTACTAATAGTGACGAAAATAACAAGTATTGTTAATAATATTTTTGGAATAAAACCATAGAGTTGACAAAATGATGCTACTACAATTCTAATAAAATAACCTTTCTGGAACTTTGGAGGAGTGAAAATTAGTACAAAATTAACAAGCAACATGACCACTATATAATCATCCATTATTTGTAAAAATTAAATAGTTATACACTTTAAAAAACAGTGAAAGAAAACCTTCTGATGATTCAACCTAGTTTCGCCATAGTTGAAGTTGACAATAGAATATGAGCCAGACGGAAATGAAATTATAACTCCAGATGGATCTCACCAGAGAAAAAGCTTCATTCCTGTAAGAACCATACGAAGAGAGGTAATATAAACATTTCGTTTAATAGTTAACGAAGAAAACGCATTCCGAATGTTGGTATAGAAAACGAAACTAGTCAAATTTAATCACATGTTTTTTAAAGTAAACAAACGTTCGCTGCTCTCTTACGGACATTCCTGGAACTACATACTAAACGAAAAATAAACAAATTTATTTAATATTTTTCGGTATTTGTAAAGCTTAGTAATTATCCATTTCTGACCCATCCCATAACAAAAAGAACTTACCCTTAACCCTGGGGAATTATTAAGAATTATATATTAATTGATGTTTTGAAAATAGTGTAAAATTTGGTAAACAAAACGATATATGTTTTTTTCTTTAGACAATTCCATGTTTACTCGATGAAATCGATATTATGTTTTATGTAAGTAAAGATCAATTGTGATACTTGTATTTTGGTGGCAGGAAACAAAAACCAATAATATAAATAAATAATATTATTGAAAAATGATATTAAATAATAAAGTGTGTTATAATTTTTGTAGTGGGTAGTTGTAATAGATTTCACCACAAAAACAGAAGAGATCAACACATCGGATCAGATTTTGCTATAGTGTAGGCTGGTTGAACTAGGCGTGGAACTTGTCTCACAATCAGCTGATTTAAATTACAGCGAACAATTTGAAAAATCAGAAATCGTCTAAACCGAGTGTAAATAATTGGTACTTACTCTCTCTTCCTCATAAGGCTGAACAACTTCCCTCCTTGACCCCAAATCACACACTCTCGATTTCTGTTTAGATTGAGTAACATTGAAAAATCTTTTATTTATTTAAAAAAAAAAAAAGTCAGTTATTATAATTCATAAGTGGCGACTGCGGAGAGGCGGAAACTTTAATAACTCTACTATACCTAAATGCGTTACGTTACAAGATTGGCGCATAACAACATTGGGAGCTTAATTAAATAAGACGAACACCCAATAAGCCACATACAAAGTTTTCGCTAAAACCTCTAATAAAACCGCTACGTTACAGAAGTGACGCTAACAACGTGGGGCAAAGAAAACAAAGTTTCCATTAAGTAAAACACCTCTAAAAAACCGCACGTTACAGAAGTGACGCTAACAACGTGGGGCATATAATATAACTCTCCTATATCAAAAAGCAGTACGTTACAGAAGTGGCGCTCAACGTAAAAGGGCTGTAATTAGAAAAGAATTTTGATATATTTAATAAAAATATATACCAAAAAATCTAATTATCGTCGGCAGTTATGAGAAAACAAGAAATGCATAATACCCGAGGCAAATCGAAGAAGAGGGCAGAAGAAAAGGAGATTGAGGAAGGTGGACAGGAACAAGAAATAGAATTAGTTACGGACAGTGAAATGGACCAACAGACAGGAGATACAGAAGAAACCGAAGTAGTTATGGATACAGAAAAGGAAATAGTGGAAGAGGATGCCCAAGGGGACCAACCAGATAAAGCGGAGGCCAGGAGAGAACCAAATTGGCAAGATATGATGAGATTTATAGCCGAAAAATTTGATAAAATAGATGAGAACTCAAGGAAGCAAAATGAAACCTTGAGCGAGAAATTTGATAAAATAGATGAGAACTCAAGGAAACAAAATGAAACCTTGAGCGAAAAATTTGACAAAATAGATGAGAATTTTAAGAAACAGGAAGAGAACTCTAGGAAGCAAAATGAAACTTTGAGAGACAGTTTAAAACAAATTGAGAAAATAAACGAAGAAAACTTAAAACAATTTGAGGGGAAAATGGAGAATTTCAAGAAGGAGATGTGGGAAACTTTCGGGGAGAAGTTTGAAAATGTTAATACACTTAGACAAAAAGCAGATACATACAAGGAGGAGACAAATAAACAAATGGACCATAGTTTCAATAATTTGGATGAAATGTTAGACAGCACTTCCGAAGGTATTATAGTGAGTCCAAACACAGAAGAGAGTAGAAAGAAAACAGAAATTAGAGAAGACCAGAATGCATTGCTATCTAAAAATAAGAATAGAAAGACAAGGAGAAGATCCAAACCATGGAAGAGAATATTAAGAAAATAAGAAAAATATGGAGAAAGAAAATAATAAATACCAAGGAAGAATGGGAGATGATTACAGGTGGATTAATTAATGTATTCAACCTTCCAATTAACGAACAGAGGAAGTTAATTAAATTTAAATCTCAATTAAATAGGTCGATGATTGAAGTGTATCAGACAATATCAGTCATATCTTCAAGACGGAATATAACGTTCAAATATTTGGCAAATAATCCAGAGGTAAAAGGGAATGAAATGAGATTAAATATGAGCAACTATGTTATGTTAGAGGAGGTAAAATACTTGTTAGTTAAAAAGGAACGAACTAAGACGGGAGACCGATACTTAATTAAAGGTTTCGTAGCAGCAAAGTGGGAGAGCCGGATGATAAGGAGATTATCGAGGAGAGAAGTAATTCCGAACACCCCAGTAATCCGAGGAAGAGGAATAACTGAATTAATGGACCATGGTTAACCTAAAGGATAACAAACCAGAAAAGGGGACTGAAATTCTGAAAACCGACCCAGCAACCTATTGAATAGCAGAAGAAAACCCCCAAAATTCTAAAAGCATGTAAGATGCTAAAATAACAATGCTAAAATGTAAGCATGTAAAATAACATCTTACTCAAGTTATTTTGAAACCATATAATTTAAAATAAAAAGACAAAACACCAAGAAAATGTAAGAACAGATTATATAATTTAATTATAAATAACTAATTTAAACTGAAATAATAGGAAAAAGTAATATTTTAATGGTAACAAACAGAAGAAAAATTAAATGAACAAAAACAATTGATGGTAATGTGCTCAGTTAAGAAAGTCAGATAAGAAGAATAAAGAGTACTCCAATGAAACTGAAGGAGGATAATAATTAATACAACAATAATTTAGAATTTCTCGGAATTGAAGATTAGATAAGAAGAAATGATACGGAGAAATATGTCACAAGAAGTAAAGTCAAAAGAATTTTAAAATAATGCCTATCAATAATGTTATATGCTATTAGTTAATGGAAAAGAAGAAGGAATCAAGGAGAAGAAGAAATATATAAATAAATGCAAACAGCTACAGTATGAAGAATCCCAAAAGTGTTTAGTACTAGTCGATAATTGACTACTACTTATAATCTTTTTATTTTTATGTATTGACCGTAGAAATGTTCCGGCAATAATATTTATGAGCAGGGATGATGTTCCCCTGGTCTCAGAAGGTGTAAGGATGGACAGAGGAGTATGGACCCAGAGTGGCCACCCGACTGGTACCACCGCACAAGATAGGGAAAAATGTTAGGGAAATTGAATATTTAAGGGATAATAATTATAAAAAAGCTGAAAAGAGTGATATTAGATTCCAGAAGTATAAGTGAAGAAAATAGAAGGAAGATAGCAGACCGAAGCTTAATTGATAAAGATAATTTATAGAAGTAAATAGAAATGAGTGTTAAAACAAGTTTAATATGATTAGTGTGACCAGTCCTTATCAAATAAAATGTGGAAGTACCACTACCCAGAGAAATAATTGATGAATTTGCCTCCAAGAGAGAGAGAGTAGAGTAAGAAAACAGCAATTACCACCAGTTTGAATTACCAGTCAGAGTTTACAACCAGTTTGAAAATGAAACACTATTATGAAGATAAAACCAAGACTATGAGGAGAACTGAACCAATCAACAATTTATTTCTATAAACGAGTTAAACTAAAATAAATTTGTTCTAGTGGGGGGGCTTTATGTAACGTTACATAACCCGGTCCCAATAAATTAAATCATGTAAGAACATAAAGGTCAGAAATGGGTAACCTATAACTAGCTCTAAATTAAAGTATATCACTAAACATGATAAACAATTCGAGTGATATACGGTGCAAAGTGAGTTATAGTGTACCCATTGAGGTAAAAAAGTGAAAGTGAAGGTAACTTATTACAGAATTGTGCTGTAGGTTTGGGCATTATAAAACCATGAGAGTAGACTATAATACTACTAATTGATTTTGTATTTTATTTATTTATTGTAATATTTACATTGTATGGACAACCAATTGTTATACCTAAGTTAATGTTATATTTTTTCAAATATTTGTGTGACAATATAAGATAACCCAGGGTTCGTTTTAAAAAACATAAAAAATTTTAAGTATAAAAGGATAATAAAAAATTAAAATAATACTATGAGGGAAATGGCAACAGGAAGTAGTGCAGTGTAGAAATACTATGAGAGACTAAATA
This sequence comes from Magicicada septendecula, assembly GCA_034769895.1. Lineage (NCBI taxonomy): Eukaryota > Metazoa > Arthropoda > Insecta > Hemiptera > Cicadidae > Magicicada > Magicicada septendecula. The sequence goes on from CM068371.1 coordinate 282,909,296, forward strand.
AATAATATATATAAATTTATTTAAAGATAATAAAATTATCAAATACTTATATACAAGGTCATAAGAAAAGGAACAAAAACTTATTATATAAACCAAATTGATAAAGAAACCGGAACGGAAAAGAATTATTTTTCGGTAAATAAAATATAAATTTATAATAATTACAAACTGCCTGTATAATAAAAGTACTATGGATTACTAATAGTGACGAAAATAACAAGTATTGTTAATAATATTTTTGGAATAAAACCATAGAGTTGACAAAATGATGCTACTACAATTCCAATAAAATAACCTTTCTGGAACTTTGGAGGAGTGAAAATTAGTACAAAATTAACAAGCAACATGACCACTATATAATCATCCATTATTTATAAAAATTAAATGGTTATACACTTTAAAAAACAGTGAAAGAAAACCTTCTGATGATTCAACCTAGTTTCGCCATAGTTGAAGTTGACAATAGAATATGACCCAGACGGTAATGAAATTATAACTCCAGATGGATCTCACCAGAGAAAAAGCTTCATTCCTGTAAGAACCATACGAAGAGAGGTAATATAAACATTTCGTTTAATAGTTAACGAAGAAAACGCATTCCGAATGTTGGTATAGAAAACGAAACTAGTCAAATTTAATCACATGTTTTTTAAAGTAAACAAACGTTCGCTGCTCTCTTACGGACATTCCTGGAACTACATACTAAACGAAAAATAAACAAATTTATTTAATATTTTTCGGTATTTGTAAAGCTTAGTAATTATCCATTTCTGACCATCCCATAACAAAAAGAACTTACCCTTAACCCTGGGGAATTATTAAGAATTATATATTAATTGATGTTTTGAAAATAGTGTAAAATTTGGTAAACAAAACGATATATGTTTTTTTCTTTAGACAATTCCATGTTTACTCGATGAAATCGATATTATGTTTTATGTAAGTAAAGATCAATTGTGATACTTGTATTTTGGTGGCAGGAAACAGAAACCAATAATATAAATAAATAATATTATTGAAAAATGATATTGAATAATAAAATGTGTTATAATTTTTGTTGTGGGTAGTTGTAATAGATTTCACCACAAAAACAGAAGAGATCAACACATCGGATCAGATTTTGCTATAGTGTAGGCTGGTTGAACTAGGCGTGGAACTTGTCTCACAATCAGCTGATTTAAATTACAGCGAACAATTTGAAAAATCAGAAATCGTCTAAACCGAGTGTAAATAATTGGTACTTACTCTCTCTTCCTCATAAGGCTGAACAACTTCCCTCCTTGACCCCAAATCACACACTCTCGATTTCTGTTTAGATTGAGTAACATTGAAAAATCCTTTATTTATTTAAAAAAAAAAAAAGTCAGTTATTATAATTCATAAGTGGCGACTGCGGAGAGGCGGAAACTTTAATAACTCTACTATACCTCAATGCGTTACGTTAAAAGATTGGCGCATAACAACATTGGGAGCTTAATTAAATAAGACGAACACCCAATAAGCCACATACAAAGTTTTCGCTAAAACCTCTAATAAAACCGCTACGTTACAGAAGTGACGCTAACAACGTGGGGCAAAGAAAACAAAGTTTCCATTAAGTAAAACACCTCTAAAAAACCGCACGTTACAGAAGTGACGCTAACAACGTGGGGCATATAATATAACTCTCCTATATCAAAAAGCAGTACGTTACAGAAGTGGCGCTCAACGTAAAAGGGCTGTAATTAGAAAAGAATTTTGATATATTTAATAAAAATATATACCAAAAAATCTAATTATCGTCGGCAGTTATGAGAAAACAAGAAATGCATAATACCCGAGGCAAATCGAAGAAGAGGGCAGAAGAAAAGGAGATTGAGGAAGGTGGACAGGAACAAGAAATAGAATTAGTTACGGACAGTGAAATGGACCAACAGACAGGAGATACAGAAGAAACCGAAGTAGTTATGGATACGGAAAAGGAAATAGTGGAAGAGGATGCCCAAGGGGACCAACCAGATAAAGCGGAGGCCAGGAGAGAACCAAATTGGCAAGATATGATGAGATTTATAGCCGAAAAATTTGATAAAATAGATGAGAACTCAAGGAAGCAAAATGAAACCTTGAGCGAGAAATTTGATAAAATAGATGAGAACTCAAGGAAACAAAATGAAACCTTGAGCGAAAAATTTGACAAAATAGATGAGAATTTTAAGAAACAGGAAGAGAACTCTAGGAAGCAAAATGAAACTTTGAGAGACAGTTTAAAACAAATTGAGAAAATAAACGAAGAAAACTTAAAACAATTTGAAGGGAAAATGGAGAATTTCAAGAAGGAGATGTGGGAAACTTTCGGGGAGAAGTTTGAAAATGTTAATACACTTAGACAAAAAGCAGATACATACAAGGAGGAGACAAATAAACAAATGGACCATAGTTTCAATAATTTGGATGAAATGTTAGACAGCACTTCCGAAGGTATTATAGTGAGTCCAAACACAGAAGAGAGTAGAAAGAAAACAGAAATTAGAGAAGACCAGAATGCATTGCTATCTAAAAATAAGAATAGAAAGACAAGGAGAAGATCCAAACCATGGAAGAGAATATTAAGAAAATAAGAAAAATATGGAGAAAGAAAATAATAAATACCAAGGAAGAATGGGAGATGATTACAGGTGGATTAATTAATGTATTCAACCTTCCAATTAACGAACAGAGGAAGTTAATTAAATTTAGATCTCAATTAAATAGGTCGATGATTGAAGTGTATCAGACAATATCAGTCATATCTTCAAGACGGAATATAACGTTCAAATATTTGGCAAATAATCCAGAGGTAAAAGGGAATGAAATGAGATTAAATATGAGCAACTATGTTATGTTAGAGGAGGTAAAATACTTGTTAGTTAAAAAGGAACGAACTAAGACGGGAGACCGATACTTAATTAAAGGTTTCGTAGCAGCAAAGTGGGAGAGCCGGATGATAAGGAGATTATCGAGGAGAGAAGTAATTCCGAACACCCCAGTAATCCGAGGAAGAGGAATAACTGAATTAATGGACCATGGTTAACCTAAAGGATAACAAACCAGAAAAGGGGACTGAAATTCTGAAAACCGACCCAGCAACCTATTGAATAGCAGAAGAAAACCCCCAAAATTCTAAAAGCATGTAAGATGCTAAAATAACAATGCTAAAATGTAAGCATGTAAAATAACATCTTACTCAAGTTATTTTGAAACCATATAATTTAAAATAAAAAGACAAAACACCAAGAAAATGTAAGAACAGATTATATAATTTAATTATAAATAACTAATTTAAACTGAAATAATAGGAAAAAGTAATATTTTAATGGTAACAAACAGAAGAAAAATTAAATGAACAAAAACAATTGATGGTAATGTGCTCAGTTAAGAAAGTCAGATAAGAAGAATAAAGAGTACTCCAATGAAACTGAAGGAGGATAATAATTAATACAACAATAATTTAGAATTTCTCGGAATTGAAGATTAGATAAGAAGAAATGATACGGAGAAATATGTCACAAGAAGTAAAGTCAAAAGAATTTTAAAATAATGCCTATCAATAATGTTATATGCTATTAGTTAATGGAAAAGAAGAAGGAATCAAGGAGAAGAAGAAATATATAAATAAATGCAAACAGCTACAGTATGAAGAATCCCAAAAGTGTTTAGTACTAGTCGATAATTGACTACTACTTATAATCTTTTTATTTTTATGTATTGACCGTAGAAATGTTCCGGCAATAATATTTATGAGCAGGGATGATGTTCCCCTGGTCTCAGAAGGTGTAAGGATGGACAGAGGAGTATGGACCCAGAGTGGCCACCCGACTGGTACCACCGCACAAGATAGGGAAAAATGTTAGGGAAATTGAATATTTAAGGGATAATAATTATAAAAAAGCTGAAAAGAGTGATATTAGATTCCAGAAGTATAAGTGAAGAAAATAGAAGGAAGATAGCAGACCGAAGCTTAATTGATAAAGATAATTTATAGAAGTAAATAGAAATGAGTGTTAAAACAAGTTTAATATGATTAGTGTGACCAGTCCTTATCAAATAAAATGTGGAAGTACCACTACCCAGAGAAATAATTGATGAATTTGCCTCCAAGAGAGAGAGAGTAGAGTAAGAAAACAGCAATTACCACCAGTTTGAATTACCAGTCAGAGTTTACAACCAGTTTGAAAATGAAACACTATTATGAAGATAAAACCAAGACTATGAGGAGAACTGAACCAATCAACAATTTATTTCTATAAACGAGTTAAACTAAAATAAATTTGTTCTAGTGGGGGGGCTTTATGTAACGTTACATAACCCGGTCCCAATAAATTAAATCATGTAAGAACATAAAGGTCAGAAATGGGTAACCTATAACTAGCTCTAAATTAAAGTATATCACTAAACATGATAAACAATTCGAGTGATATACGGTGCAAAGTGAGTTATAGTGTACCCATTGAGGTAAAAAAGTGAAAGTGAAGGTAACTTATTACAGAATTGTGCTGTAGGTTTGGGCATTATAAAACCATGAGAGTAGACTATAATACTACTAATTGATTTTGTATTTTATTTATTTATTGTAATATTTACATTGTATGGACAACCAATTGTTATACCTAAGTTAATGTTATATTTTTTCAAATATTTGTGTGACAATATAAGATAACCCAGGGTTCGTTTTAAAAAACATAAAAAATTTTAAGTATAAAAGGATAATAAAAAATTAAAATAATACTATGAGGGAAATGGCAACAGGAAGTAGTGCAGTGTAGAAATACTATGAGAGACTAAATAAATAATATATATAAATTTATTTAAAGATAATAAAATTATCAAATACTTATATACAAGGTCATAAGAAAAGGAACAAAAACTTATTATATAAACCAAATTGATAAAGAAACCGGAACGGAAAAGAATTATTTTTCGGTAAATAAAATATAAATTTATAATAATTACAAACTGCCTGTATAATAAAAGTACTATGGATTACTAATAGTGACGAAAATAACAAGTATTGTTAATAATATTTTTGGAATAAAACCATAGAGTTGACAAAATGATGCTACTACAATTCCAATAAAATAACCTTTCTGGAACTTTGGAGGAGTGAAAATTAGTACAAAATTAACAAGCAACATGACCACTATATAATCATCCATTATTTATAAAAATTAAATGGTTATACACTTTAAAAAACAGTGAAAGAAAACCTTCTGATGATTCAACCTAGTTTCGCCATAGTTGAAGTTGACAATAGAATATGACCCAGACGGTAATGAAATTATAACTCCAGATGGATCTCACCAGAGAAAAAGCTTCATTCCTGTAAGAACCATACGAAGAGAGGTAATATAAACATTTCGTTTAATAGTTAACGAAGAAAACGCATTCCGAATGTTGGTATAGAAAACGAAACTAGTCAAATTTAATCACATGTTTTTTAAAGTAAACAAACGTTCGCTGCTCTCTTACGGACATTCCTGGAACTACATACTAAACGAAAAATAAACAAATTTATTTAATATTTTTCGGTATTTGTAAAGCTTAGTAATTATCCATTTCTGACCATCCCATAACAAAAAGAACTTACCCTTAACCCTGGGGAATTATTAAGAATTATATATTAATTGATGTTTTGAAAATAGTGTAAAATTTGGTAAACAAAACGATATATGTTTTTTTCTTTAGACAATTCCATGTTTACTCGATGAAATCGATATTATGTTTTATGTAAGTAAAGATCAATTGTGATACTTGTATTTTGGTGGCAGGAAACAGAAACCAATAATATAAATAAATAATATTATTGAAAAATGATATTGAATAATAAAATGTGTTATAATTTTTGTTGTGGGTAGTTGTAATAGATTTCACCACAAAAACAGAAGAGATCAACACATCGGATCAGATTTTGCTATAGTGTAGGCTGGTTGAACTAGGCGTGGAACTTGTCTCACAATCAGCTGATTTAAATTACAGCGAACAATTTGAAAAATCAGAAATCGTCTAAACCGAGTGTAAATAATTGGTACTTACTCTCTCTTCCTCATAAGGCTGAACAACTTCCCTCCTTGACCCCAAATCACACACTCTCGATTTCTGTTTAGATTGAGTAACATTGAAAAATCCTTTATTTATTTAAAAAAAAAAAAGTCAGTTATTATAATTCATAAGTGGCGACTGCGGAGAGGCGGAAACTTTAATAACTCTACTATACCTCAATGCGTTACGTTAAAAGATTGGCGCATAACAACATTGGGAGCTTAATTAAATAAGACGAACACCCAATAAGCCACATACAAAGTTTTCGCTAAAACCTCTAATAAAACCGCTACGTTACAGAAGTGACGCTAACAACGTGGGGCAAAGAAAACAAAGTTTCCATTAAGTAAAACACCTCTAAAAAACCGCACGTTACAGAAGTGACGCTAACAACGTGGGGCATATAATATAACTCTCCTATATCAAAAAGCAGTACGTTACAGAAGTGGCGCTCAACGTAAAAGGGCTGTAATTAGAAAAGAATTTTGATATATTTAATAAAAATATATACCAAAAAATCTAATTATCGTCGGCAGTTATGAGAAAACAAGAAATGCATAATACCCGAGGCAAATCGAAGAAGAGGGCAGAAGAAAAGGAGATTGAGGAAGGTGGACAGGAACAAGAAATAGAATTAGTTACGGACAGTGAAATGGACCAACAGACAGGAGATACAGAAGAAACCGAAGTAGTTATGGATACGGAAAAGGAAATAGTGGAAGAGGATGCCCAAGGGGACCAACCAGATAAAGCGGAGGCCAGGAGAGAACCAAATTGGCAAGATATGATGAGATTTATAGCCGAAAAATTTGATAAAATAGATGAGAACTCAAGGAAGCAAAATGAAACCTTGAGCGAGAAATTTGATAAAATAGATGAGAACTCAAGGAAACAAAATGAAACCTTGAGCGAAAAATTTGACAAAATAGATGAGAATTTTAAGAAACAGGAAGAGAACTCTAGGAAGCAAAATGAAACTTTGAGAGACAGTTTAAAACAAATTGAGAAAATAAACGAAGAAAACTTAAAACAATTTGAAGGGAAAATGGAGAATTTCAAGAAGGAGATGTGGGAAACTTTCGGGGAGAAGTTTGAAAATGTTAATACACTTAGACAAAAAGCAGATACATACAAGGAGGAGACAAATAAACAAATGGACCATAGTTTCAATAATTTGGATGAAATGTTAGACAGCACTTCCGAAGGTATTATAGTGAGTCCAAACACAGAAGAGAGTAGAAAGAAAACAGAAATTAGAGAAGACCAGAATGCATTGCTATCTAAAAATAAGAATAGAAAGACAAGGAGAAGATCCAAACCATGGAAGAGAATATTAAGAAAATAAGAAAAATATGGAGAAAGAAAATAATAAATACCAAGGAAGAATGGGAGATGATTACAGGTGGATTAATTAATGTATTCAACCTTCCAATTAACGAACAGAGGAAGTTAATTAAATTTAGATCTCAATTAAATAGGTCGATGATTGAAGTGTATCAGACAATATCAGTCATATCTTCAAGACGGAATATAACGTTCAAATATTTGGCAAATAATCCAGAGGTAAAAGGGAATGAAATGAGATTAAATATGAGCAACTATGTTATGTTAGAGGAGGTAAAATACTTGTTAGTTAAAAAGGAACGAACTAAGACGGGAGACCGATACTTAATTAAAGGTTTCGTAGCAGCAAAGTGGGAGAGCCGGATGATAAGGAGATTATCGAGGAGAGAAGTAATTCCGAACACCCCAGTAATCCGAGGAAGAGGAATAACTGAATTAATGGACCATGGTTAACCTAAAGGATAACAAACCAGAAAAGGGGACTGAAATTCTGAAAACCGACCCAGCAACCTATTGAATAGCAGAAGAAAACCCCAAAAATTCTAAAAGCATGTAAGATGCTAAAATAACAATGCTAAAATGTAAGCATGTAAAATAACATCTTACTCAAGTTATTTTGAAACCATATAATTTAAAATAAAAAGACAAAACACCAAGAAAATGTAAGAACAGATTATATAATTTAATTATAAATAACTGATTTAAACTGAAATAATAGGAAAAAGTAATATTTCAATGGTAACAAACAGAAGAAAAATTAAATGAACAAAAACAATTGATGGTAATGTGCTCAGTTAAGAAAGTCAGATAAGAAGAATAAAGAATACTCCAATGAAACTGAAGGAGGATAATAATTAATACAACAATAATTTAGAATTTCTCGGAATTGAAGATTAGATAAGAAGAAATGATACGGAGAAATATGTCACAAGAAGTAAAGTCAAAAGAATTTTAAAATAATGCCTATCAATAATGTTATATGCTATTAGTTAATGGAAAAGAAGAAGGAATCAAGGAGAAGAAGAAATATATAAATAAATGCAAACAGCTACAGTATGAAGAATCCCAAAAGTGTTTAGTACTAGTCGATAATTGACTACTACTTATAATCTTTTTATTTTTATGTATTGACCGTAGAAATGTTCCGGCAATAATATTTATGAGCAGGGATGATGTTCCCCTGGTCTCAGAAGGTGTAAGGATGGACAGAGGAGTATGGACCCAGAGTGGCCACCCGACTGGTAACACCGCACAAGATAGGGAAAAATGTTAGGGAAATTGAATATTTAAGGGATAATAATTATAAAATAGCTGAAAAGAGTGATATTAGATTCCAGAAGTATAAATGAAGAAAATAGAAGGAAGATAGCAGACCGAAGCTTAATTGATAAAGATAATTTATAGAAGTAAATAGAAATGAGTGTTAAAACAAGTTTAATATGATTAGTGTGACCAGTCCTTATCAAATAAAATGTGGAAGTACCACTACCCAGAGAAATAATTGATGAATTTGCCTCCAAGAGAGAGAGAGTAGAGTAAGAAAACAGCAATTACCACCAGTTTGAATTACCAGTCAGAGTTTACAACCAGTTTGAAAATGAAACACTATTATGAAGATAAAACCAAGACTATGAGGAGAACTGAACCAATCAACAATTTATTTCTATAAACGAGTTAAACTAAAATAAATTTGTTCTAGTGGGGGGGCTTTATGTAACGTTACATAACCCGGTCCCAATAAATTAAATCATGTAAGAACATAAAGGTCAGAAATGGGTAACCTATAACTAGCTCTAAATTAAAGTATATCACTAAACATGATAAACAATTCGAGTGATATACGGTGCAAAGTGAGTTATAGTGTACCCATTGAGGTAAAAAAGTGAAAGTGAAGGTAACTTATTACAGAATTGTGCTGTAGGTTTGGGCATTATAAAACCACGAGAGTAGACTATAATACTACTAACTGATTTTGTATTTTATTTATTTATTGTAATATTTATATTGTATGGACAACCAATTGTTATACCTAAGTTAATGTTATATTTTTTCAAATATTTGTGTGATAATATAAGATAACCCAGGGTTCGTTTTAAAAAACATAAAAAATTTTAAATATAAAAGGATAATAAAAATTAAAATAATACTATGAGGGAAATGGCAACAGGAAGTAGTGCAGTGTAGAAATACTATGAGAGACTAAATAAATAATATATATAAATTTATTTAAAGATAATAAAATTATCAAATACTTATATACAAGGTCATAAGAAAAGGAACAAAAACTTATTATGTAAACCAAATTGATAAAGAAACCGGAATGGAAAAGAATTATTTTTCGGTAAATAAAATATAAATTTATAATAATTACAAACTGCCTGTATAATAAAAGTACTATGGATTACTAAGAGTGACGAAAATAACAAGTATTGTTAATAATATTTTTGGAATAAAACCATAGAGTTGACAAAATGATGCTACTACAATTCTAATAAAATAACCTTTCTGGAACTTTGGAGGAGTGAAAATTAGTACAAAATTAACAAGCAACATGACCACTATATAATCATCCATTATTTATAAAAATTAAATTGTTATACACTTTAAAAAACAGTGAAAGAAAACCTTCTGATGATTCAACCTAGTTTCGCCATAGTTGAAGTTGACAATAGAATATGAGCCAGACGGTAATGAAATTATAACTCCAGATGGATCTCACCAGAGAAAAAGCTTCATTCCTGTAAGAACCATACGAAGAGAGGTAATATAAACGTTTCGTTTAATAGTTAACGAAGAAAACGCATTCCGAATGTTGGTATAGAAAACGAAACTAGTCAAATTTAATCACATGTTTTTTAAAGTAAACAAACGTTCGCTGCTCTCTTACGGACATTCCTGGAACTACATACTAAACGAAAAATAAACAAATTTATTTAGTATTTTTTCGGTATTTGTAAAGCTTAGTAATTATCCATTTCTGACCATCCCATAACAAAAAGAACTTACCCTTAACCCTGGGGAATTATTAAGAATTATATATTAATTGGTGTTTTGAAAATAGTGTAAAATTTCTTAAACAAAACCATATATGTTTTTTTCTTTAGACAATTCCATGTTTACTCGATGAAATCGATATTATGTTTTATGTAAGTAAAGATCAATTGTGATACTTGTATTTTGGTGGCAGGAAACAAAAACCAATAATATAAATAAATAATATTATTGAAAAATGATATTGAATAATAAAGTGTGTTATAATTTTTGTAGTGGGTAGTTGTAATAGATTTCACCACAAAAACAGAAGAGATCAACACATCGGATCAGATTTTGCTATAGTGTAGGCTGGTTGAACTAGGCGTGGAACTTGTCTCACAATCAGCTGATTTAAATTACAGCGAACAATTTGAAAAATCAGAAATCGTCTAAACCGAGTGTAAATAATTGGTACTTACTCTCTCTTCCTCATAAGGCTGAACAACTTCCCTCCTTGACCCCAAATCACACACTCTCGATTTCTGTTTAGATTGAGTAACATTGAAAAATCCTTTATTTATTTAAAAAAAAAAAAAGTCAGTTATTATAATTCATAAGTGGCGACTGCAGAGAGAGGCGGAAACTTTAATAACTCTACTATACCTCACTGCGTTACGTTACAAGATTGGCGCATAACAACATTGGGAGCTTAATTAAATAAGACGAACACCCAATAAGCCACATACAAAGTTTTCGCTAAAACCTCTAATAAAACCGCTACGTTACAGAAGTGACGCTAACAACGTCGGGCAAAGAAAACAAAGTTTCCATTAAGTAAAACACCTCTAAAAAACCGCACGTTACAATATATATATATATATATATATATATATATATTTATTATATATATATATATATTTATTTATATATGGACGACATGTTTACACACAACAGGGAAAGCTTATGTTGACCAAACATAACCATGAATCATGAAATTTTGAATCATGTTACCATGATTTTTCTGAAAGGAATGTTTCTAAAATCCATTTAGTATGCAGACGATATGGTAATGATTCAGGGCAGCGAGGAAAAACTACAAAAATCAATTTGAATAGTAGATGAGTATGGCTTTCAAATATCAGCGGACAAGACTAAAACAGCGGCATTCAGAGGGAAGCAACCAGTAAGAAGTAAGAAAGTTATTGATAGAAAGATTATAGAACAAAGCATTTAAATTACTTGGGATGCTACGTTACATATAAGACATAAATTGTTCTGGATGAAAAATTAAACAAATTTAGGAATATCTGTGGAACAATTCACAGATACGTTAAAAATAATACAAAGAAGGAAACAGGGATAAGGCTTTTTAACACTATAGCGGTGCCAGTTTAGATGTATGACAGAAAGAGACAAAGCAAAGTTTCAGCAGCAGAAATTAAATTTTATGATAAGTACCCTGGACTGTACCATTCTCGATAGAAAGAAGAATGTGGATATAAGGAGGACCTGGGGGTCAACCCATTGTTGGTACAGCTAAAGAGCAACAAACTAACGTGGTGTAAACATTTAGGAAGAATGGCAGGTGACAGAAATTCCAGTGTTAGCAATGGAATATAGACCAGTGGGGAAGAGAGATGTAGGACGGCCGAGAGCGAAGTTGATACCGGAACAGGTTCAGGATAGAGCCTGATCATGATGATGATAAATTAATAATAATTTAATAAATAACTGAAACAATAAATTAATTAATGTGAGTGTATGTGCGTGATAGGTCTTTGACCTCATAGACTATCCAAAGTTGTGCGTAGGATACAATAGACATGTGAAGTTTCCATTTCCATATCACAAAGTAAAGGCAAAACTATTCCCTTATTTCCTTGTAAATATTCAGTGATATCTACAAAATCTTTCAGAGTAATTTTTTTCGCTCCGTTTTCGTGTAATCGTGTATAAGAACAAGTCGGTGTAGTTAATTCCCGGTCTAAAGCAGTTTAGTAGTATTGCAACTAGTTTGCGTATCACGGCACGGCAGAACGTTTTATTACAAAACAACCTGGCGCTGAATCGTCCTCTCGCGCACTCTGTATGTGTGTTTTTTGATGGATGTTTCAATACTTCGTTGTATGTTGAGGATTTTAAAAACGTTACAAAACCATCAAGATACCTAGAGATCACCCTATTAACAATATGAAAAAGGCTTTTATTTTTAGATTAAGAATGGACACAGTGACGTTTTTCTAATCAGAGATACTGTTCAGTAGTGCTGCAAAACGAAGTACCTTTCTCAATACTGCCCCATACTACCATACTAGCCTCCCGTACCATTATCTAAACCAGAACCACCCACATGACTCATCTGCATCCTTGGAAAAAGTGGATCTTTTTGTAACAATGAATAATGTGGGAAATATAACTGACGACAATGTAGTGCAAAGCTGATATCTAAGCCAGAGATGTTTATAAACGCAAAACAGAGTCCCTTACTAACTATGAATAGCGACTTTTTGGACAATTTAGAATTTATATTGTAGAAATCATCCCTATCCCTATTAGTATACTCTATAAGATGAAGAAACATATAAAACACACACACACAAACAACGTTTGCATACGTCTGTATTCTGTAGGTACATTGAAATCGGAATCAGTTTAATTGAAAATTGGGTTCTTATCCTGTACGTAATGTACCTTATTCAACCCATTTTCCGTCGCTACTTCATTAATCTAATAGTAATAGTTTTAAAATGTTTGTTATGAATTATTTACATTTATTACAAATTTCCGCATTACTATTAACCGGTCCGTTATTGGACGGACAAATAGTTTAATAATATAATAATTTCGGTGCCTAAACAATTTTCATTACTTAATTTCATTGAGTAATTCTCTATTAAAAATTAATTTTAAAGGTTATTAAAATTATAATTGTTTTGGTCATGTTGAGTTTATTGATTTATTTAAAATTATCGTGGCTATTATATTACTGTATGAAAAAGTGTGGAGGTTTGTATAAGACTTATTGATGCGACAGTTAAATTTACGTTAAATAAAAAACTTCCAATAATTTTACATGCAACGTGCAATCGATTCAAACTTTACAAACACGTAATTAAGGATACTGTTACGACAAAAAAATCTCACTGCTCGTCGTACGGTACAGTGGAAACAAAATACACACACCAATGAAGTCACTAATAACCAACTTTAATGAGTCAAAAATAATCATTTGAGTTCAACAAGATACTCTTATACAGTAATTCTAGTTAAATTTGTCCGCACGCAATATTGATGTCAAGTATTGGAGTTCCACAATATTAATTATAACATAATAATCACTTCGCCACAATATTTCTGTCCACACTTGAATAAATCGCCCAACGTAAGTAAGCGGGGGCTGTTGCTTATTTTTTTTGCCTGCAGGTGTTCCACAATAAAGTTCCTTAATTTACGCCAACAAGCACTCGAAAGTCTAGAGGGTACTTGAGTGCGGCCTTGACAGAGACACGACACTGTTAGAGAGAGTTCCGTCGTTACACTACTTTTATGTTAATGGGCTGTTGTTTCATTTTACTTAATACGATCCTGGGGGTCAAGACGTAGAATGTGTAATATAATTGTTGTCTTTACATAAAAGTAATAAAACGGTGAAAATATTGAAGACAAGGTCTTATTTTACAAAAAATATTAATATTTTACATTTTAATGGATTTTCTAAGGTTACATAAACTATGGAGAATATTGATTCTGTAAACTGATTCTAAAAAGCGGATATATTGTATTCTTTAAATGATTATAACTTTAACTTTGATTTTATGTTACCCGCTTATACAAATTGTTATGTTACAACTAGAGCAGTGAATTTGTGACGATAATAGCAGTTAATAATGTAGTAACGTAAATGTAAATATTTCATTTAAAAAGTAACCGCATTCTCTAAAATAATAAATTTTACACCCCAAAGAAGGAAATAATTTTGTAATTATAGTGGGAAATATCATAATTAATTACGTTGTCATTAGTAGTTTTCAGTAGAACCTAACACTATATGCAGTACGAATAATTCAAATGTCTACTGTTTCTCTAACGTTTATTTGCCAAAATATTCTGATCACGAACTTCCTTACTGTTTGTTGGTTTCTGCTTGCCCTAGGTTTTGCTACAAAGTCGGTCATGTCCGGTTGCTTCTCATCAATTAACTCACCGTCAGCGAATCACACTAATTACTAAAAGCACTGAATTTACTACTGGTTTCCCTGCAACGAATTACTTGATATAGCACAGAGAAATTTACATTTGATGTGGTATATTAAACTAGTCTACTATAACTAATACAGCTTTTCTAATAGCTTGGAAAAGTTATGACTATATGTAACTTAAAATTTTTCAGTTTTTAATTGATAATTTGCGGAAATTAATTTCTTTACAGTTTGCAGGTATGCATTGTTTTCTTCATTTGCCATGATTAGTAAGAATTAAAGGTTGTGTAAATAATATTATGCGTAATAGCGACGTTATGCGTTACAATTGTGAGTAGAATCGTAAATTATATAATTGTGTTTTGGGTATTACCGAAAAAAATTACGTAACGCTGAAACAAAAGACTTTCGGAAAATTAGATAAGATATTGTTACGTGAAGACTACCGAACCATCCAGAACATTCTCCACTCTTCCCCCGTCCATTGTGGCAGGTGTTGCGTAGTCAAGGCTGCTCTCAAATGGGTTCTAGTGTATTCAAGAACACTTGAGATACGCATTAAGCCAGCGCGGAGTAAGGAGGAAAGCTGTACTGGACCTCTGCGCGGCCTATATAAAGCCACAGCAGCCGGCTTGTCAGTTCAGTTACGTGAGTGATTTTCGCTATCGCGGATCGAGTGTTTGTAGAAGCGAAGTATTATGTGTTTTATAATTGTGCGGCACTCTATTTAGTGGCCATTTCGATTGGGTGTGAACAATTTTTATTCGATTCGTTGTAAGAGATTATTTTGTTGATTACAAACTGTTTAATTGTGATAATTAAAACTGGTAATTAGTGACGTAATTGGTGTCTTGTATTTTGTTTTTCACTGTACCATACGACGATCAGTAGACCGTCGTAAATAATAATATGGTATTATCTGTATATTGTAGTATGGTAATACCATACCATGTATATTATCTGGTAATAGTATGGTATATTCTGTATAAATCATGGTATTATCAAAGAAGACAAGGAAGACAATAAAAGCTAATACTGACTGCCAACAAAATTAGCAAAATTTTTAAAATATAAGAATCTGAATATGGACATTGATATCTATGCTATAGAGGAGGGATAAATTCGCAGAACAAAATTGGAAAAACTCATAACTTTGAAGGATAACTACAAGTGCCTCTTAACAGAATGGTAGAGGAAAGATAATATTTGCATAAAAGAGCGTGTAGCAACCAAATGTATCGTGTGGCTGGAAGTCTTAATTCGGTCAAAACATCCTATTAAAGAAATACATTTTGGTAGATAAGTCATAACTAAAGTAATCCTAACCTAAGACTGAAAACTGTCTTGAGTCAAAGGAAGAATAGAATAGTTTTGGAGCTAGAGCTAACAGTTTCGACGGCAAGATAACCTAGTATCGGCACGCTAGAACCATTTGAATTTGAGACAGTATGGGGTGAGAAGGCTGTTACTTTGTAAGAACTTTTGTAACACGTAATGTATGATTCACTGTCTGCATTTGCCAGTTCTCTTATCAGACTGTATTGGTACAGGGCATTGTTACGATAATTTTAACTACTTAGTACACGGAAAACGCATACGGTGGAGTTGCATTCTTAAGTATCGGCAGGTACACTTAGTTATAAAAAATTACTTCAAGAAAGACTATTGCATGTGTGCATATTGTCGTATGTCATAGCGTACAATTGGAAAGTTGCAAACCATGTATAAAAAAACAGATACATAATGTAAGCTTATACAATTTTAAATCTGCAATAAAATGATTAACAAGGGGCTTCGCACTATTTCTAAAACCGTCTTGTTACGTAGATGATGAATTTTAATGTGAAAATTTTAAACTCGTGTCTGCACAAATAAATGACACGTACAAGCGCACTGACATACACTGACACTTTACGGACAGTGTAACTGAATATATATAGGTCAGGAATTAATGTGGACTATGGATTAGATCTTGCTCAAGAAATGTCTGTGTTGACTAAATTACGTTCCCGCACTAGATAGCGTCTAGTCTCAAATTCGTACATTATTGAACGTTTTCAATTGTACTTTCCAAGCAATTTGAAAAATTAAAAGAAAATGTTTACTCACGTTTATTATATTATTATTTTTAATCTAGTGTTTTTTCGTAGATCATACAAACTTGGGTTATTGGGAAAAATTGCCTCATTGAATTGTCTTCCTCCAGCAAAACAAGTTTTGAGAATTGTAGCGGATTTAAGGGTGCGTCTAGAAGTTTGGAGAGTACAATATCCCAGGCTTTAACGGACAGTTATAGCAAGACGCACTTCACAAAGTAACTATCTATTCTCCTTAACCAGGCAGCTTAGAGAAACAAAACTACATCTGTGTACATTTTATAGGAAAGAGGCGAATTCTTTCCAAATAATAGCACTCTATATATAGTGGATAAATACAATCCACATTAAAAATTTTTATCGCATCTTATGTAATCAACATGTTGTTTTATTTCATTTTAATCCATACTTTTAACTGTAATTATTATAATAATAATATATTGGAAATGAGACCATCTTAAATTTATTGCAGGCAAGTAATTCTATAAACAGACATATAATAATAATATTTTTTTTAAGAGGGGGAAAAATGGTTTATGCACCGTCAGAGGAGGCTTGTGCTTCCTCTGGTGTGTCGGACTCTCACCCACTAAAAAACCCACCTCTATTTCAGGCATTCATATCCATCCTGGAACTACTTAGCGCATTACTTCAGGATGGAGTCTATTGCGCCCTTATCGGACTCCTTCTAGATGTCCCTCTCTTCTACTGCCCGTTGGGTGCAAGTTGGGCCTGTCTTTTTTTTCCTAGTAGGACCCACTGAATAAATGCATTGATGTGATCCCATTCCGCCTTACCAAGAAGCATAAGCGCAACTACGTTCTAGGGTGTGAACTGCCCGAGCTCCAATTCCAGTACCATCCTCTGTCTTTCAAATCTGCAGCACTTGAAAAACGTGCGCGATGCATCATCATGGGGAGAGTCTCCATTGCCGTGGCCACTGAGCACTGGTCAGACGGTAGTTGACCTCACCGTGTTGGCGGTCGATCCATACCTTCAAGTTTGGTATGAGCCTTGCGGTCCATCTTCCTCTATCCTCTCTATCCCAACGATCTTGCCAGTGCCGGAGAGTGAGTTCCCTGGCTTCATGCTTTGCGGCATCTCTTTCAATTTCCTCTTTTCTTTTGAACAAATGCTTCCGCTCTAGAGCCGACAGGGCTATGGGAATCACTCCCGCTATCACCCGGACTACTGGCTCTGGCACTGTCCGGTAAGAGGATGCAACTCTGAGGGCTCCTCTTCTCTGCACCGATGCCATAAGTTTCCTGTACTTCTCCATCTTTAGTGGATCGGCACAGATTTCGCAACCGTACAGAAGGATGGATTCTGTGACCGCCATCAACAATCGCCTCTTGCTAGCAGTGGGACCTCCTACGTTGGCCATAAGACTGCTGAGCTTCATTGTAACGTTAGACGCCTTATCAGCTACATACTTTATTTGATCCCAATAGGAGAGCTTTGCGTCTAGTCTCACCCCTAGATATTTCACAGCCTCCTTTGTAAATGCTGTCTCAGCTCCCACTTGCAGCGGTATGATAGTGGGGACCCGTCGCCGGGTAAGTACTATTTTAGTCTTATCGGTGGCTAGATAATAATAATAATTCCTCCTACACGGTAGGTGTACCTACCGTGGAAACATCGTGTGCTTCCCGGTGGGGCGTTGCACAATTATAATCCTGTTCTAGTAAGAATCACCTCGTGGTACTAAGTCCCATAGACCTTCACGTTGTTGGTATGTCCTTACCTACTTAGGTTTCACGTTTCTTATACGAAAATTTTTTTAACTACTGAAGCGCTCCAGCGGTCTCAATTTGTTTCCTCTATCGTAGTACATTCCCGATGTAAAGATCCAGTTCAGTCCAGTTTTTCAGCTTACTTAGCACATTTTCAACTACGTTGTCTGGGATAACAACGCTAGTCCCGGCCTACGCCTGGGTATGGCGTAGTCCCACTATGCCTTCTATGTGATGACTCTCATCTGTCACTTTGCTGCCTGTAACATATAACGAATTTATTGTATACATCTTCTTCCTCGTGTCGACAGTGTGGACAATTCGTCCTTACTCACATTGTAAAGATAAGGCTGAAACTGTCCGTGCCCTGTAAGAAACTAAATGAATCTCCCCTATTGTTTTCTAATTAACCAAGTGTCAATTCTTGATGATTTCCATTGTCCAAGTACCTCTGTTTCCCTTCGACCATCGTTCTTGCCATTTATGCATTACTATTATTCTTGCTGTTCTTTAGTTTCTAGCCTTGTCTGTGCTAATCTTTCTGATACCTATATTCCCTTTCATTTCCCAGCAGGTCAATAGAGAACATAACTGCAATTAACAACATCGCAATAAACAAATGGTGCAATAAGCGTATGCAACACGCAACGCACCTCTTCTTTGTACGGAAATAATGCAGTTGTATTTCTAGGCTTTAAATAAATCAGCCCATATCTGTGGATCATACAACACGATGTACTGCGTAACAGCCGTCAGCAAACAACGTACTCGATGTTAGCCACAAATCTACTTAATGTGATGGTGACATTCGCTGCTTTGTCTGGTGCATTTCTGAGCATTAGCTAAATTTCTTGTCAATCATCACTCCTAGGTATTTGACAACCTGCTCCGTCTGGATTTGATTATTAGTCACTGCGATCTGTTGATTAATGGGAATCTGCCGACTAATAACAATTTCAATCGTCTCTCCTGCAAACTGTAGCCTGGGGTCCTTCATCCATTGAAACAGAGTTCTCATTACATCTCAGCAAGATATGGGCCATACCTTGATCACGTGCTAACATAACTACCACGCGTCATCCGCATAGACGTTGTAACAAAACAAAAATGTTGTTTATTTTATAAGTTATTTTATTTTTTTATTTTATTTATTTTAATTTCATTTATTTCGAATTATTTCTTTTAATTATTTTATTCTAATGTATTTATGTATTTTTTAATTCTTTTAATTATTAAATTAATTACTTGTAGAGCTTATAATAATCAGAATAGGGTTTCCGCGTTAAATGAATTATCTCCTGTAATAATCGATTAGCGGTCCTTCGTTATTCTAAGTGTGTACTCCTTCGACGTTGTTAATTTCTACTTTTCTTGTAGTCCAGGTATCAAATGTTATTTAGTATTCTTCTATTTATATAATTACAAATAAATAGCAGCCAAACTTGTAAAACTCAATGATTTTATTAACATAATAGAAAATGATCGATTTTGAATCGATTAGTTAATCGACCAATTACAGACTAGTATCTCAGGGCGAGTGATTTCATTATATAAATTATTAATATTAAGTCACAGGTTCTTTTAGCTGTTATTTTATAATAGTCAGAGAAAGGGGCAAGTCTGAAAAGTATAACAGCAATAATATGCTTAATTATCTCAAAATACAAAATATTATTTAATATATAAAGGTTAATAATTTAAATTTTTGTGAACCAAGCTCATGACGAAGTTTTGCCGTCGCCGCTAAGGATTCTGGGAATTCAAAATGTTTGCCTTCGTACTGCATATGTAGACGGCTCCTGCACAACGGAATCTCTTGAAATAAATGTTTCTTCTCTAAGTTTCCTCGTCCAAGCAGTACTGATTAATTCCTCTGGTGATAGTGTAGTTATCCTGGATCAGTGGTCAATTATTCGGCTCGACAATCAGTGTTCTATAGTGTTCTTGTCTCATTTAGTCCATAAGGTTGATAATGGCAGATTTCGTCTCGATAAATTGGAATTAGCGTTTATATGTTTTAATATAGGTATTGCACTTTTCAATGTTCATTAATTGTTTTCATAAAAAGGTTAAGCTGGTTTATTTCACTGAATTTAGTGTAGACTCATGTTTTTTTAAATTTCTCGAGTTTAATTTTGCTAGGTTTAGTTCATGTCCACCATTTTTTCTTCTCTCTTTATATGAATTAATTGCGAGAGCTCGTTCTGAAGTGTACGTCTCAACGTATAACAATCAACTAACTAACTTTCTTCTTTATACAAAAGGTCCTGGCCAATTTAATATTAAAATGACATTGTTTTAATTGTCTGGCATTTCCGCTTACATAATTGACTTCTACATTATATGACAATACATTTTTACTATTATTTAATTTTATTAAATACTAAATATATTATCATTTTTATTAGTTAATTCTGCGTTATTTAACACCAAATATGAAAATTTTTACAATGTTTTCTATCTCAAAAAGCCATATTTACAATATATTTGAATGTAGGCCTTCAATTTTACTTCCTGTTACATTAAATGGTTTACAATTTTTACTATGTTATAATTATTATTGAACAAGATCCCTGATTGAAATAAAATGTTTTTTTTCTTAATTCCTTGAAATTTTATGATTTGGTTAACTAATTTAAATATTATCTTTAATTTAAATCTTTCCCCCTTAGGTTCCAGTGTTATTACACTTGTATTTTTTCTAATAATCTCTCATACATTTCTTCAATATCTTTATAAAGTATTGTTACAGTTATAATACACTGTGATTGATTTACATTATATAAATTTCATCAATTTAATTAATTTACTTAACTTATTTATCAATTATAAGGTTGTTCAGATTTACCATTTGGCCTAGATTTTACCTGTGTTCACATACAATGTTTATGATTATTACAGCTTGCTAATACCCTTCTGACATTTTATTCTTATACCATCTTAATTAAAGTTCCCTTACTTAACTACATTAACATTTAGTATTGATTAATACTATTAACATGGAACAAATATTTTATAACAAAAGAATTGTACTCAATTTCAGACATTCCAGCCTTGAGTTCAATGAACCATTAATGTAAACAAAACACTTATGTTTTTTCATTACTTAGATTATTCCTTAAAATTAAGTTTCATGCAGTCCTTGTTGTTTTTGTTTTATTTTAGGGATGTACCCTTGATCACTGCACTACTTATTACATTATCTCATCACATTTATAGTCATATTACCTAATATTGTGAGATAAAAATAGCACTCATTTGGGATCATTTTTAGTATATTTTCATAATAAAATTACTTGCACTGGTCCACTGTTATTCTTTGATCTTATCTCTATTTGTTTTAATTAGTCTTATAAAATCAAGAATCTTATTTACAGAGGATCATTAATATTTGTTTTTTCATTATAAAATTAACTTTCACTGGTACACTTTCACTTGTACCTTTAGACACTTTACTTATACATTACATACTTTACATGTTTCTTATTTTATAGTGTTATACTTTTTTAGGGACATTTAATCTCTTTTGGGGTTTTATATTTTTATTACTTGGTTTCTTCCAAAAGCAGTCCTTTTATTATGGATCTCGGTTTGTTCTGGGTATTTCCTTACTTACTCCTATCCTACCTGGGTATTTCCTTACTTTATCTTAGCTTTTCGTTTTATTTTTTATAACTTATCATATTGCATAGTTGGTTTTAATTTATTTTTATTACTTCAAACTATGATTGCACTTTACTGTGGTCCTTAATTAATTTTTTAGTAGTTTTCTTTGATTTAATTTTATTTTTACTTTATTTATGATCATTTTTTCATTCAGAACAATGTGGATAATCTGTCATGCTACAACGTAAAGAAAGTAATACTCTGACATGTCCTATTTTAGTATACTATTGTGTACCACTTATCCGTCCCAACATCGAACCCTGTTGTACTCCGGACGAGATCTTTTCCTTTTTGGATTTTTCCGCAATGTCATAACAATTTTCGGTCATCGGGGTAATCTCTTAGAACAGGCCTGAGATATTCAAGTATACTAAAGGTATCTTCGAAAGCCTGTGGCATATGTCTCCATTTGGTGCAGTTAAAAATGTTTCTCACATCTAAAGTTGCCTGGAGAGAGATATTGGGCGAAGAATGATTGCCCCTGTTTTATCATACTTGCAGCTTCCACTGGGGTCTTTAAAGTATCTGTAGTTAAGTTTCTCTTCCGAAAGCTATACTGTCTGTCTGAAGTCATCTACAGTATGTAACAAACGCAAAAGCTACCAGTTCGAAGCCACGTGTTGTACATACACGCGCACGCAGGTTGCAGGATCACATGTTGTTTTCCCGTCCTGTAAAATTATATTGACCACATTATGCATACATAATTTTCAACTAATTAAACTTAATCCATATTTTAAGTTGCACTATTCCTGTATAATGTCATCTTTGTTACTGATTCTTTACAGTTTAATTTTTCTTAGTTGATTTCAAGCAATTAATAAATATTAAATATTAAGATACATTATATTATTATTAATTTAATAAAAAGGCTGGCCAAATGTTATGTGTGAAATGTTGCTATATATGGTACAGAGACATGGGCAATAAGGAAAGAGGATGAGATAGGATTAGAAGCATTTGAGATGTGCGTTTGGCGAGCAATGGAAAAAGTGAATGAGTTTATAAAGTAAGGAATGGTGAAGTTTTATGAAGAATAGGGGAAGAGAGAAGAATCCTGAAGGTAACAGAAAATAGGAAAATGAATTGGTTATGTCATTGTTTAAGAAGGGACTGCTTGCTCACAACTGCCATGGAGGGTGTCACAGAAGGAGAAAATATCGATATGGAGAACTATACATGACTTCCATGTTTTAAGATTTATATTTAAAATCATTTTCAAATTGAAATATTTCCATAGAAACTACTTTCTTCAGCCTTAACCATGTACTGTGGTCACTAACATATACCACCTCACGTTAGCGCACTCGATTTTCACTGATGATAGCAGTCTGTAGCATTGCCAAAACGTCTAGTTTTGTAGAAAACATTGGACCACGCCAAACACCACGGGAAGGAATTTTAACAACAAACTACTTCTTTGTTGCCGATAACGTAGTACACATGACATATAAATAAAAATTATCCCCTTCCCCTTCAACAATCATTTTCATTTATAAAAAATAACCCCCACCCATTCAACTAACCTCTTCATTTATAGATATTTCATCTACTTTTCTACAGTGGATTATTATGATCTTCTTTTCAGGATATTTTATTTATCAAAATTCAGTACTTTAATCTTGTTAAAACATAAAACGTTGAAGGTAAACTACCCTTTCCCTGTAACCGATCTTCATCAAAATCTATATGCCTTGAGTCATCCACAACTCAGGTACATTATGCAAAAAATTATTTGATTCTGTTTGAATTTACGGCAGTTATCGTTCGTCATAGGAAAAATCACTCTTGCTGAAACATAAAACGTAGATAAACTACCCTTTCCCCTTAACCGTGAAACGTTACTGTGAACCTGTGTATTAATTTAATATGTATATAAACACATATAATAATAAATCAACTATTAATGGTAACTATAACAATATATAGTAATATAAAGCATTGTAATGTACATAGATGTAAGTAATATATAAATGAAAATTTGAATCCAAAGAGGCTCGACTATGCGACAGTCAGGCGCCGACAAAATAAGTTACAATAGACCCAAAACACCCTTACATGTCATAAAAGCATAAAATGTTTTGTAGAGTAAATACAGCAAAAAACCCCCATGTACCGTTAGGTTGACGGTACCGTGTTCTTCACACCTTCAACAGACAATAGATGACACGCCAATAATTATGACTATTTTAGAAAGTAGCGTCACTTTTTAGGAGTCTAACGAACGTCCGCGTAAGTCTATCGCCCGCTCTCTGGCAACCAATCACGGATAGCGTCGGTAGTGAGCGCGAAAAAGATACAGCACCGGAATGGGTACATTCGAATTTACCGGCAAATATTTCAAATTCAGGCCAATGGAAGTATGATCAACAAGACCTGTAGTGAGGGAAGGACTCGGAAAACTATAAAAAACAATTGAAGCAAACGAAAAAGGGGAAGTCTAAGTTTAATTTTCACGCAAAACACGGGAAACCTGCGTCACTCGATGTGAGCATTTCAATACAATAATTCTAAGTTCAAATCAATAGACTAACTCGGTTAAATAGTTGAGAAAGAATTACAGTCATCAAGAAGTTTATTTTATATGTGTGCGCGATAGTACGTACGGACCAGAAGATGTTTAACTTGTGCGCATAGATTGCAGCAAAAAGTATACTTATTTATATGTGCGCGACGTTTAGAACTAACGCGAGCGAGTGAAGTAAATAACGAAGATTTAATCAAGCGTGATTAGTGCAAAGTGTAGTGCGATGTTCAACGCAGGATTAAATTTCATCATTCTTACTTGGAATCCAGCAACAAGTAACAGTATATCATTTATGATTCACAACTCAATAACTTAACATAGAATTTGCATCTAAAAAATAACTCATCTCATTCTTAAAAGACCCACGAGTTCAGATACTAACTATTACAATTTATGCTATATGACATGTTAGGAGATTTATTGTATGGTAAAGTAAGGAAACAAATTATAATAATTATAGAAATGGTAACGAAGTTGAATAATTGAATCTATTGAAGATTATAGAATTTCATAGTAGTTAAGAATTTACGATACATATATGTTTTGATTAATATATTGAAGATTTACATCTGTTAAGGGAGTAAATTTGAATCTACTGATTGCTCATTTGAATAATACTTGATGAATATGATTTTGAAGAATCCGTAAGCTAGAGATATTAATAATATTGTTATTAGTTATAAAGAATATTAATGAGTATAGATTTTAAAGATGATATTAATGATTAATTCTCAGATGTCTTATGTAATAAGAAGATAATAATATAAATCTTAGTATCTGAACGAAGTGTTATTATTTCATAACAATCCTGAGATACTCTGCTCTGGCGCCCAAGCAAATTTATCAATAATACAAAAATGGGTGGAAGTATTCAGTAATAAATATATCTAAATATAATTTGTAACAGAATAAATCAATGTAATTACCGATTACATGCAATACTGTCTTGAATAAATTATTTACACAACAGTCGAAAATTACGCGCGCTTCACGAGTGGTTATATTTGGCGCCTTAACGTAGAACCGTAAGTGATATTTGACGCAACTAGTGTGTGACATAATAACCATACTTAAGAATCTTTATATTTGTCGCCACAACGTGGTGCAGTTGTTGAAGTTTCTTTATAACCGATCTTTACTAAAATCAATAGGCCTTGAGTCCTCTACAATTCAGGGAGGATGTATGCAAAAAATAATTTGACTCTATTTGAATTTGCGGCTGTTATCGTTTGCTATAAACAAATTCTACACACAGACACATAGACAGACAGACACACACACACACACACTTTTCGAAAAATGACTTTTCTTCATGTTTTGAGGGTAGTAAAATCAGAATCAGCTCGAACGCGATTTTTTCGCCATCACCATACTTCCATTTCCTTATGGAACATGGAAGTAAAAAGGAGAGGGCGTGGAAGAATGAAGTTAATTAAAATCAGAGGGTGTTACGAAGAAACGAAAAGACTGGCATGCGATAGGACAGCTTGGAGCTCTTCCCATTTTAAGACCTGCCTTAGGGCAGAACACCAAATATAATATTATTATTAATAATAAACATTTTACAAGACTATATTTTATTTTGTAAATCACATATGTTTCGATAGTAATTCAACTATCATCATCAGATATGATAATGTAATTACAGACAATAATAAATAAATAATATATATATAAATAAATAAAATAAAATATATCTGATGGTGATAGTTGAATTACTGAAACATACGTAATTTACAAAATAAAATATATTCTTGAAAAAATTTCATTATTAATAAGCCTAATAATATAAAATATATAACAAGAGAAATATGAGCATTTATGAATATAAAAATACATTAATAAATTAATTTGTCATTGCAAAGCGTAGCCACAACAGTTCTTAATTAACTTCACAAAAGTAGTAACATTTGTACTTAAGTTCACATAGTATCGAATGAGAACACATTGGTCGGATATTTTGCATATATTTTTTGCCTAAATTGCACCTCGATTGTGACGATGATTTAAAATGCCTTCAACAAATTATAGTAAATATAGAATCCAGTTAATAAGACCTGCGTCTGGCGCTCAGAATTTACTGCCAACTCACAGAAGAATTTTGACATAATTAGATTTTTATAAAACTATGTTAGATGGAGGTTAGATGTGTAGGAAGGTAATCCTGTTTATGAAAGTACTGTGACGTTAACTTCGCGGCCTGCACAATCCCATACTAACATTCGTTGTTTATCTAAGAATGTGTAAAATATATTTAAAATCTAGTAACAAAATACAGTACTTAAATTGTAGCGATATTAACAAACATGAAATACATAATATTTTCTTTGAATCTAGAATAACGTTTACTTTAAAATTACATTGATCGGTTAATGTATAACCCTTAGAATTTTAAATTATGATTAATATAAATTTTGTTTAATTAATATTTCTGCCCTAAAATCACCTGCCAAATTTCAAATAAATACGATTCATATTCATTAAGAACTATTGCATCAGAAGTTTAGAATTCTGTTACATTGGAAATTTGTTGGAACTTTATGAAATAAAATTACGACGGTTACATGTATCACAATGTTAAAACAATAAGGTAAACATAATGGAAAACCACGGAAATAATTAATTACAACTTTTGTGACAATTTAAATAAATTAAAAAACTCAATAACAGGCGGCTACAATAAATAATGCAAATGACTAATTACATGTTTCCTCATATAATAATTCACAATAATAATTTTATACTAAACCGCAAGTCCATAGAACAATTGACTGGCCCCTTTTGAAACCCGTGAAGGTTCGAGATTAATCTACCGCTTTCTGCGTCATGCGTCGACCCGCGTTGTCGAAGACGCCTAGAAATTCGACGCCCCCTCCTCAAGCCTGTTCGTACCAAACTGGAAAATCGTCTCTGCCGTAGTTATTCGCCAAGCGGTCTAGCGGAAATTTCCGTTTCCATTTCGCTCATCCGCTACCACTGATTCTCTTTCACTCAGTGTAAGGGCTTTCCCAGTTAGTTTAAAGTTTTGGTCATCGACGACGATGGCGCTTTCGGTTAGCGGACAACTAAACCTGGCCTTCAACGTGTTTACTCGCGTTATGCTCTTCCGTTCTGCAGCAATGTTTCCAACTTTCTGAACACAGTCTTTGAAATAAGCCATCTGCATTACCATATAGACGCCTCTGACGATGTTGTACCTTTAAGTTGTATTCGTGCAAGTGTTTAAGCCTCCCAGGAATGCAAACCTACAAACCTACAAAAGCAATGCAAGCGCGATATGATTGCTACGTAGTAAAAACTCCCTTCCATACAGATACTTATGAAAGTGTTGAAAAGCTCGGAAAACAGTCATCAACTCCCTTTTTGTCACGCAATAATTTCTCTCTACTTTAGAAACGCCTTGCTGTAATAAGCTGTTACCCTTTCTTCACAGACTTGCGCTTGAGTCATAATGATCCTAGACTAGTACTTCTTGCGTCTGTGTTTATGATACACTTACAGCCAAGACTAAATGCAATTGACTCCGAGCCTAATGCAGTTTTTAGTCCCGAAGACCTGGTCACATTGTCTTGACCACTGGAATGTTCGTTTATTTTCCGTTTGTTTAGACAGTGGTTTGGCAATACTAGTAAAGCCTTTTAGGCAACGTCTGTAATTTGATCATAACTCAATTAATCTCTGACAAGACAATTGTCTTTAGTTTTTGAAACGGGCCAGTTTTTTGTCAGTGTCTACTTTATTAAGGTTCATAGTTACCAGCCGTTGAGACCAAATATTGTACTTCCTTCTGAAATAGAGTACACTTCTTCCAGTACAGCTGTGATTGGGCATTGCAAATTCTAGTTTGAACTTCCTTAACGTTTTTCAACGATCTTTAAAAGACTTACCAATAACTATAATACCGTCTAACTAAACAAGGCAATATTTCCATGTCAGACCTCGGAGTACCAGACCGTCCTTAGTCTTTTATACGTGGCGAGTGCATTATAGAATCGAAATGGCATGGTTTTAAACTGGAATGAGCCATTTAAAACAGAGGAAGCCGCCTTATTTTTATATTGTGATGAAGACTCATTCTTCGAGGACGATGCAGAAAATACATGGCAATGTATTCCAGACAGCGTGTTAGTAGTACAGTCAACGAGATATCGTAGATAGCAATCTTCCTTTGTCACGTTGGTCAGCTACCAGTAATCTAAACAGAAACGTAGCCTACCATGCATGACTTTACACTGGAAGTCGCCCCCTAGGGTCGAGAAAGCTGTCTTAATCTTATCTTCTTGATGTCAATGTAGACCTGAAGACTTCAGGTCCAAAGTAGAAAACCATCGAGTTTCAGACAACGTGGAAAGCATTTCGTCGACACAAGGTAGTGGATAGGAAACTTTCTTTGCCACGTCGTTCAACTTCCTGAGTCAACACAGAAACGTACCCGAACTTTCTTCTTTACTCCACCACTACCGCTGAAGACCAAGCGCTTAACGAAGGCTCGATAAAATTTCTCTATCAATATGTTCTGTACCAGCGGAGACATTTCCTTCTGCTTAGCTAAGGGTATCTTCGAGGAGGCTTGCGTAACGGTGTTGTGTCATCTGTATTGATGAGATTTATCACAAAACGTTCTTTCCAGTGAACCGCAAAAGAATCTTTAAATTAATGTGAAAACTGTCTGATTTCTTCTATTTATGTAGCGAATGTTTGGTACGTGCAACCTTTCATCCGTGACTTTAGGTCTTTAGGTCCATATTAAATGTACATGAGTCCTTTCTTTAAAGTAATTTGATTTCAATTATTTTATAATTGTTTTTCAGGAAGTGACATTTGCTATTCTTACAACCATCTGCTTATATGCATTTGGACCTACAAAATATTTGATACGTTAAATCATGGATTTCCATTTATTTTTACAAAAACGTAAATGTTCAATGTACAACTATCTGGTCATTATGTAGGCCTACATACTTGTAATTTGGCAACCATGAGTTCTATATGTTACATCAAGGAATTTTTCGCAGATTTACGCATGACAGATTTAAAATGATCGTTTAAGGAAGTTTTATTTTTACACTATAAATATTTTGTTTACTGTAGCCTACATGTAATTTGGTGTACCTACGTGTAGAGTTACAGACAGTGGCAGTTCATGGTTCTGACAGTTGGGGGTTCAACTAAAATATTTCTAGTAAAGATAAGAGCAATTTATCCCTTTCCAAAATAACACAAGGGTGGGTCGCAACATGAAGAAATAACTGCTGTAATTTATATTCTGCTTGTGCTATTTGTAAATCATTCTAAAAACAAATAGTTAAAATAGAAGGGTAGTTAAATGCCTACCTTACTTTGGAATCACTTATTTTGTGGATAAATTGTTCCAGACCCAGTTGGTACGCTGCTCCCAGCATCTTTTAGACTCTGTGTTCCACTGTTTATTGTTGAAGTTGCTAAATCCATCCATAGAAGTTGTTTCTATAAAGAATCCATCTTTTTTCCTTTTTATTTATTTTTATCGATGTTATTTTTATTAAATTTATCAGTAACACTTTCATTGAAATCTACAATTTGGTGAACAAATTCCTTCTCCATTGACAGCATAGCACTATTTTATTTTATTTTAAGACTTTACTGCACACATTTTTATTGCAGAATGTATGACATAGAGAAATATGACAGAACTGAACGTAGGCGGACAAGTCATGTGGTAAAAAGCATAATCATAATCACATCGTATGAAAATGTTGACATTCCCGGTTGGGGCGGTTCGGCCCTCGTCGGAACTCCTAGTCTCTGTCGCTAAGCTGAAATCTTAGCGACTGTTCAATGTTATTTTGCGTATAGTGAGTTCCCCCTCCAAAGCTCTCTTCATAGCCTAGGAGGTGCTGAGAGCTGCTTTGCACATCGAGGAATAGTAGCGAGCAAATCGCTTTTACAGAGGACAGTAGACACACACACACACACACACACACACACACACACACACCTGTAACCTTAAACCTAATATTTGATGATTGGTACCATTGTGTACAGTATTCGGTCGGACAGTGACAACTGGTATATTTTAAAAACCACGTTTTGATTACTAGTACTCTGTGATTGTCTTGAGGTTTTAAAAACACTGTAACTTTATTTCTACTAAACAGCAGTATTCACAAAACATGCGTTGGATAGACAAAATTGTATGCGATGTTTATAATATTTGACCTTAAAAACGAACAAACTAGACACATGATACGCTTTTACGAGGGCGATTTGAAAAGTTCGCGGCCTACCTTAGAAACTAATGTGTTGCGTTTCTGTTTTTTACCGCATCGTGGTGCCACGTTTGCTCCACGAACAGCAGTGAAGCGTCAAGTTATTGCCCCGTCACTTATACCCCGAGGAAGTCCGATTCTTCTAGGTCCTCAAAATAACCGTTTACTGCCGCTTTCAGCTCGTCATCTGAGGAAAATCGCTTCCCCTCAAAAGGTTTGAGGTTTGAGAATAGCTGAAAGTCAGATGACGCTAAATCAGGCGAATAAGGCGGATGGTGCAACAGATCGTACTTTAACTCGGCGATTTTTGCTATAAACACAACGCATATGTGAGGCCGTGCATTATCCTGATGAAAAATGATCTTCTTCTTTGCTAAACCTGGTCTTTTTTCTCGAATTTTTACATTTAGTTGGCCTAAAAGGTTAGCGTAATACTCTCCATTTATCGTTTGACACTTTTAAAGGCAATCTAGTAACAATATCCCCGAGCATCCCAGAAAAATGGATCCATACACTTTCCAACCGACAAATTTGATTTGACCGTTTTCGGAGGCGGCGAACCACTATGCGTCCATTGTTTCGACTGTTTTGTTTCTGGAGTGAAGTAATGGACCCAAGTTTTATCAACTGTTACACATCTACGAATAAAATCTTTCGGATTTTTCTTAAAACGGTCCAAACGTTCCTGAGAAGCATGCGTTTTGGTCACTTGTCAACAAACGCGGCACACATCTTGCAGACAGCTTTTTCATACCTAATTCCTTAGTAAGAATGTGATGTACCTTTTCATCTGAAATGCCCACAGACTTAACAATTTCAGACACCTTCAATCGGCGATCTTCCAAAACAATATCGTGCACTTTATTGATGATTTCTGGAATAGTGTATTCGGACGCCCAGTACGTGGGTCATTTTCCAAACTTGCATGACCACGTTTAAATTCAGTAGCCCATTTTTTACTGTAGTAAATGAAGGTTCAGCATCACCCAACACATTCTTCATCTCATTACAAATTTCTGTTGGAGTTAAATCTTTTTAACAAAACATTTGATCCGTGCACGATGTTCAATTTTCTCTATTTTCAGCGTTCTGTGAGATAACCTTATTTATACCGCTGTTTCTCCGCAACAACGACTTGACCCGACTTGACGCTTCACAGCTGTTCGTGGGGCGAACCTGACGCTACGATGCGGTAAAAAACAGAAACGCCACACATTCGTTATATAGTAGGCCGCGAACTTTTCAAATCGCCCTCGTATTTAGGCAGGGACGTGTTTTCCAAGTCGCATCCATTAGTTTGGCGTTTTATTTTAGTTTTCCAAGTAAAAAGACGAGAGTCTGGTTACATGTGCAGTACGGTGAATACCGACAATCGTGCCACGCCAGTGTTATTGGATCGGATATGAATCTATTCTACTATACGGTATTACAAACCGATATAACCGTGGAGATTGAATACATTCGTCATCGTCGCGTAGGCTACTATGCAGACGCCGGAATGTATAAACGTTTGGTTAGCGTTTTATACTGAATTCAGAGGTGGATAATTCATCGTAACGTTGACATATGACTCACACTTAGAAAATTAATTATTGTTCATTGTTGCAAAAGTCGAATTAGGCAGTTAATATATCCAAAATATTTGTTCGAATTCTTTTCAGGTAATCTTGAGAATTAAGGCAGAATCACCAGTCTGCGATTGTTACAGCATAGATTACTAAGCAGCTCACAACCCCATCTAGAATATTTCAGTGTCTTTAACAAGATAGCATGTAACCGCTAATATATTTGTGGTAACAGAAAAAAAGATAGGTTTCTCCATATTGCTCACTCACTCTCTCTCTCTCGCTCTCTCTCTCTCTCTCTCTCTCTCCCTCTCACTCTCTCTCTCTCTCTCTCTCTCTCGCTTTCGCTCTTTCTTCCTTTCTCTCTCGCTCTCTTTGCCACTTGGCTTTTGCAGTAATCGCACTTTTGTGATACATTTCATCAGTAATCCGCTTATACTGTGTCGTTACATGTATGGCTGATAAAAGTGTTTGTTAATGAATTCACTACTTATGGTAGAAACAGTAATTTAGGTACACTGGTAATATGACCGTTGTTAATGAGAGTTTAGCTTATGCAAAAGTAATTAACGGGGAAACAAAAAAGGTTAATTATTAGTATGAAACCTAAAATTAGCGTGTTAGTTTTAAGTATATTAACGTGCGTAGCAATTTCAATGTTTACGGTAATAAAGCTTGTTTGAACTGACCATTAATGGTCCTCTATTTTGTACCAATATTTATACATATTTTCGTATGAAATGCAGAAATCAACCAATCGAACATCATACGTTTCTAGAGCATATTAACGAAACATGCAATTTAGTTCTTAAAACGTAATTTTTAATACAGTTATTTATGTAAGAACAGAACAAAACCTTGTATACTGCAGTTTAATATTTATTCAAGAATATTTAGCGCAAAACAATGGCTCCGCTATTTCTTCTATACAAAAATAAAGAAATATTTTGTATTTGTATTGCTTTTGAATTATTTTGCAATAATATAATATATACATTGAATAATATATAATAAAATATTTGTATTACTTTATATTACAAAGTACGTATGAGGGTCAGTTGAAAAGTTCGCGGAGAGACACCTGTAGCTTAGCGGTAAAACTAAAATTTTTCGTATGCTGCAAGATTTGTATTTTATGTGAACTCATGTTAATTTTCAAATCTATCTATCAAGTTATTCATTGTTTAGGAGCCGTTTAAAATTGACGTGTCATGCGTGTTTTGAAAAACGGACAAAATCAAACATCGTGGTGTGATTCTTTGTTAAAAATTGTTTAGCGCCAACGGAAATTCAGAACGAATTGCAAATGTGTCAGGAGATGCTGCGACTTCAAAACCAACGGTTTGTAAATAGGAGTTTAAACGTGGTCGTATTGGGAGGGAGCATTGAAGATGATCCCTCTCCGCACTGGACGCCAAAAAAATGCAACAACTCCTGATGCGGCAGCCATCTTGCACAACGCTTTTTCACACCAAGTTCTTGAGTTAAAGTATGATGCATACGCTTACATGAGATGCCTATGACTTCACAACGCCATCCACTCCTCAATCTGCGGTCTTCCAGCAACCTATGAAAGTTTTTCAAGAATGTCATTTTTTTGTTGCACTTTTTGGACGTCCACTGCTGGGATCGACTTCAGTGCTTGTACGACCACGTTTAATCTCGAGTGTGCCCCACTTACATTTGTTTCTGAAAGCGCAGCATCTCCTAACACATTTACCATTTCGTTTTGACTATCCATTGGCGCTAAAACGTTTTTAACAGACAATTCATCACAACACGATGTTTGATTTTGTGCATTTTAAATACACGCGTGATAGAAAAATATCAAAGAGCTGGTAAAAACTGAATAAATTTGCAGATATATCTGATAATTAACAAGTGTTCACGCGACATATACGTCTTGCAGCACACAAAAGATTTTAGTTCTATCACTGAGCTACAGATGTCGCTCCGCGAACTTTTCAACTGACCCTTGTATATTGGAGTGATATTTATTCAAACGTTTTAGCACAAAACCAGTTGGTTTTGTACTTCTTCTTTTTTAAAATTTACTCAAAATAAGTAGAAACTGTAACAGACAAAACGTACGCGTTTAAAAGGTAATGTAGGTAAGCTCTGTGAAAACATTGTCTTGTTAAAAAATTAAAACAGGATGTTTAAATAAAAGAAGGTAGACCCGCGTTGATAGAAATATGTATAGTGAACTCAGTAGTTGTTAAAAAAATACATTTTAACAAGAATTGTTTCAACTCTTTTTATTTTTCACCAGTAACATTAGAATATATTACTGAAAGTGACTGCTACACAAAAATTGTACCAGTGTATTTTGACTCTTCAAGTGTTTCCTGAATAGTCCAAAATTTTAGTTAACTGGACGAAAGTTAATACAACTTTTGTTAAATTAGGTAACACACTTTTACTATATGAAAATATACTTCCATGTGACAACTCAATTGGAACAAAATTGTCACTACCAAAATTGTATTGTACAAATTGTACCTTTCATACTACATAAACATTGACTATTTTATGTATTTAATCAAATTTTTATTGTTTAAAAACCATAAAAAAATCGAATTAATCTAATGAGAATATGAAATATAAAATTATTTAATAATTAATAGTTGAAACAACAGACGACAATTCCTATTAAAATTTACTCCATTCTATAAAACAAACGGTTAAGGCACTTCAGACAATTGTAATGTTGTCTGTTCTGTTGTCACAATTGTTGTAATTTACTTTAATTAATTATATGACAGAAGAAGCGTTAACTCAATTAAGAATATTAAGTGTACTTAATATATTTTGTAAGCTTAAATAATTAAACAATTGATATTTGTTTAATTCAACAATAACCATACTTCTATAGAATTGTGACATTGTTTAGATGTTCGCTTACACGATGAAGTTTATTCACTTACTGCTAGTAACATACGTTACGTAATGGACCTAACGTATTGTTACGTAATGCGGAACGTACTACAAGTATCTCGACTATTCCAGCTGTAATGTGTTTCTGCTTACATAATGCTGCTACTTTGCGGTGATTACGCGTCAACTATCGAGTCTATACCAGTCCGTATCGGTCAGCGCAGTGAGTTCAAGGACACTGTTTCTAGTGGATTCTCGAGAGCGCCTGTTTGTTTAACACGTATCCAAAGTGACAGATTATTCTGGAAATCAGCGGGGTATAAATACAGCCATTTAGCAACGGTCAAGTCAGTTTTAGTGGCGATATATTCCAGTGCGGTTCGAAGTATTGTGGCGAAGTGTTATGTGTTTTATATTTGTGCGGGTCAAATGTAATATAATTGTGTTTTATATTCGTTGACATTATTATTGAGTGTGGACAATTTTTATTTGATTTTTTGTAAGAGACTATCCTGTTGATTACAAACTGTTTAATTGTGATGATTAAAGCTGGTGCTTAGTGACGTAATTGGTGTCTTGTATTTAGTTTTCCACTGTACCATACGACTATCAGTAGACCGTCGTAACAATATGAACAAAACCAACCAGTGACGTAAGTACGGGCGATATTTAGGGATCAATCCCCCCCAGAACTATTAAAAATGTCAATGCAATTCCATAATCACTAAATGTAGACCTATTTCTAAGTTAGTTGCGTGCGTGTTAAGATAATGCTTATAAATATTTGTATAAATAATTATATGGGAAGAATCTTGAATGTATCACTGTCCTGAAGAAAATGGGGACTCCAACCATCAAGCTAGTCTCAATCCTCCTAGGAACTAGCCTCTTCACATCTACAGGAGCACCTGTAGTTTCCAGTTACGTCACTGAAACCAACACTAGCTAACTGAAACAATGACATTCAAAGCCTACAATAAAACAAAGCTTAAAAAAATATTTTTTGAATGTATAGGACAAATATAAATTCGCTACAAGCAGGAATATGGTTATCAGCTCAACTCAATTCCCACACCGTTGATATCCATAAGGGAACGTGGGTAGCACCAGATGGGAAAACAGTCAACCAGATAGATCATGTGATCATAGATAAAAGAGCAGCTACAAGTATCATTAATGTCAAAACCCGGGAGCAGGAGCCTCAGTTCGTTCTGACCACTATGTGGTGCAGATAAAGTTTAGATGCAGGGTGGCCGTATATAGGAAGGACAGACTCAGAAGGCAGGAAAAGGTTAACACAGCGAGTTTAAAGGACTAGAAAAGGTACAGGAATATGCTGGGAAAGTGAGGAATAAATTGAACGGGTCAGTCGCAGGAACAGTGGAAGAGAAATGGCAGAGCCTTAAGTGCGCACTCCTGGAGACTCCCAGAGAGGTGCTAGGAATAAAGGAGAGACGGAGGCAGGAGGACTGGTTTGATGAAAAATGCAGGGAGAGTATTGCACGGAGGAATGAGGCTCACAGGAAGTATTCTCAGTTTAGGACTAGAGAAAGGAAGCAAGAATATGAACAGAATAGAAGACTGGCAAATAAAGTATGTAGAAAAAAGAAAAGAACTTTTGAAAACGGGCTGCTTCTCAAAATGGAGCAGGACTTTGCAGATGGAAGAATAAGGAATGCTTATAAATATCTTAAGCATCTCAGGGAAGGTTATAAACGATATACAACACTATGTAGAGACAGAGAGAATAGAATTGTCAGTGATCCAGAGAAAATTAAAACTATCTGGCGAGAGTACTTCGATGGCCTCCTTGGTGGTACGATACAGGGAGGAGAAATTGTTACTCACTACCCCGCGGAATGCAAACGTTGGGGAGATGGAACCTGACCCATCATCAATTCAGGAAATAGAAGAAGCTATTAGTGCCCTCAGGAACAACAAGGCACCAGGTACAGACTTAATTCCTGCAGAACTGCTTAAAGCTGGAGGTCGCTCTGCACTGTGGCAGTCGCACTGCACTCCTTATTCGTGGACATATGGCAAATGGAACGAATCCCCATGGAATGGAATAAGTGCAGTATGTGCCCCATCTATAAAAAAGGCGACAAACTTCAATGTAGAAATTACAGAGGCATTTCGTTGCTGTGCACCTCCTACAAGATTTTTACGTACATCTTGAACCAAAGGCTGAGACCCCTCACAGAAAATATTATACGGAAATACCAAGCTGGATTCCTACCTGGAAGGTCTACAATTGACCAACTCTTCTCGGTAAAACAGATATTAAGATGCAAGATGCGGATGGAAACGTGATATTGATGTTTACCAAATCTTTGTGGACTTCAGGCAAGCGTATGACTCTATTAACAGAGACAAACTTTACACCATAATGCATGAATTTGGAATACCAGGCAAGCTGGTAAGATTAACGCAAGTGACCATGCAGCAGACTGAAGCCCCCCAAGTAAAGGTGGATAGCCAACTAACTGAACACATAAATATTACACGAGGACTAAAGCAAGGAGATGGGTTAGCCCCAACACTATTTAATATTGCATTGGAATATGCAATTAGAGGCTTATCAATAAGTAGCTCCAATCTGTTAACAAATAAAACTGTACAAATAGCCGCATATGCAAATGACATTAACATCATGTCAAGACGGATCGCGGCAGCTAAAGAAATATTTATAGAGCTTAAAAACAAAGCCAAGGAAGTTGGGCTAGCCATAAATACGGATAAAACAAAAATGCTTATCCAAACAAGAAGGGACCAGGTTCATAACAACATTGAGATAGAGGAGGACACAATTGAAGTGGTGGACAATTTCACGTATCTCGGAGTGAATCTAGCAAAGACTGGATCAGAGGAGCCGGAGATCCAAAGACGGACCACCATGGCTAGCTAGGCATACTTCGCATTGCTGCCATCATTTAGGTCTGGGGATGTGCACAGGGAAACAAAAGTGAAAATATATTGGACTGTCATCAGACCGGTGCTATGCTACGGGTGTGAGGCATGGACAATCACACAGAAAACAGTCGACATAGTAGACACCTTTGAAAGGAAAATCCTCAGACGCATTATAGACCCAATACAAGAAAATGGCTCATGGAGACTGAGATACAACAACGAACTGTATCAAATATATAAAGAGATACCAGTCTCAAAATTTATAAGAATACAAAGATTGCGTTGGGCCGGACATGTTATGAGAATGGAGGATGGCAGGAACCCCAGGAGGATTTTGCTGGGTACATGGGAGGGAAAGAGACCTAGAAGTAGGCCGAGGAAGAGGTGGGAAGATGGCGTTGCAGAGGACGCGAGAAACATGGGGATAAGAAACTGGAGGAGGGTTGCAGTAGATAGAGTGGCTTGGAGGCGGAGATTGGTGGAGGCCAGGGCCCGACTTGGGCTGTAGCGCCATAGGAGGAGGAGGATAGGACAAATAGCGATGAACAAAGCAATAAATCAAGTATTATGGTGTTACGATGATTTTCAATGAGTATTTTCTACAATTTGTCTCATAGTTAGGGGTTGGTTTGAAGAAAATATTTGAGCAAGTACTCAACATTCCTCTCCTCTACAGAAAATATTGTATTCATATAATGCGCCTGTAAACAGCATATATAAAATATTTTCAGTCAAACCATGCAGATTATAAAAAAAAATTCAGTAATATTTTCTTTTGTGCCAATGTACACGGATATTAAGTTCAGTTCAAGTCGCTGGTTGTTCTCTAGAAAGTTTCCTTTGAGATCATATACACTAATCATTTTCTGACATCGCTTCATCTTTGGTACAATTTAAACTCTTATTCCGTCGTTACAATAGGAACCTTATAACGTTCAATATTTATTCCGATAGTGTTATAAAGTGTATGCGAGTAACATTACTAAAATTTTAATGTATTATGTTGATATCCCTGCTACTTTGGACTGCAAAAGACACAATATGAGCATTTTTCCTCACCGTCTTCTATTGTGTCGCAATTGAAATATGATAATATAATATGTCCACCAATAACTTATCAACAGAGGTTAGAACTGTTGATCGCTTTAAAAAAAAAAAAGCAGATTTTCTAATGTTATAAAACCAAAGGTTCCGCTTATGGGTAACGCGTGTGTGACGTCGGTAACATGAAGTTTTTATAATCGTAAGCTTTTTTATAACAGTTATTGGCAATGAAATCAACGTTTGCAAGCAGTTATAAAAACAACAGTACGAAGCTAATAGTTTCATAATGTATTATCTAAAATTTTGTTTCATTTCTCACAAATGTTCCTTTTGCTGACACGTTTGTGTTTTCATTGAAGTGAGTGCTAGTCATTTTCATTCAAGAAACTTATATCTTCAAGATTACTAGCAGCAAACGAGCATAATAGTATCATATGGCATTTAAATTTAAAATCCGATTATGAAACAAGCGTTCAGCAGTGAAGAGTTTAGTAAGCTGTGACGCTTTGAGTTTTACGCAACTTGTTGGAATAAATTTTTATTGTACCGGAAGGTGACACTGGTTTTATGGCAGAACGTGTGTGCGTTGCTTTATGTGGGTGCAGGCTTTTCTTGTGATTGCAAGCTGTGATTTTATGCCCTTGTTCTTACACACTGCTCAAGGGGCTTCTTGTTGTTATCTGTGCATGAAGTACAAAGTGACTCCAAGGTATCGATTGCATCATATTTATGCAACCAGCAATCTACCATCATAAATTTAAGTATGATTTTTTAAATTAATAACCATAATACACTTAGCACAACAAACTATTCAAAATCGAAAGTAATAAGTATGGATATTTAAAACTAGGGTAATGGTGAAAAGATATGGGAATGAATTACAGATTGTACTTTCAAAACGCATACGTAAGAAAACGTAAACGTTTAATGCAGGGCCGAGACTTTTTCACTTGAGGGCCGAACTGAAAAATCTTGGAAGTCACGCGGGCCAACAAAACACACACACACACACACACACACACACATATATATGTTTTGTAAACTGATTTTTTTTAAGTTTACAAGATAATCAAGTCAATACAATAGGTATTTAAATAAAAATTAAGTAAACTTATCTAAAGAAAACAAATCCATTTATTCAAAATGATGTAAACAAAAGTAAGGAAAAAATACATTTAAGTATATTTCTTGTGTATTATTTTTTGGCTTTCTTATATACGTATGGGATGTGTGGAGTTGCTTCTGACATATAATATCTGGCCATTTTGGGTCAAATTTTGATTCTCCTATAACTAGAATGGGTTTTAAGTGTTTGTCTGACTAGTTAGCCCTGTACTTCTATTTTACAAAGTTCATTTTGAAAATGTTTCTTCGCAGATACAGGTCGATCTAATCATTAAAAGCATTGTTCTTGCCAAGCGCACGGGGGGAATAGGAATCTTCGCTTTAGGTTCATGCGCGTGAAAAGCGTGATTCATTCGAGGCAGCCAGACAAACGATCACATTAACCACGTAAATGTTTTAAACTTGTACAAAATATTATAACATTTTAGTAAACTTATTTCTTGTTTACTTATTTTGTAAAATGTTATAATATTTTAAGTATCTTTAACGATCTATGTAAAAACTGCACGCGGCAACGGCTGGGTTGCCGCGGGCCATAGTTTGGAGACCCCTGGTCTAATGTTTAATACAAGAATTCATAAATGATTGCTATTAACATATACATTGAATGCGTCAATAGAAGTGACGTTTTCAAAAGACAGACGAAGTCAAGATACAAAATTTAATATGATACTACATAAACAACACAACTTGAGATTATACATCTAACTTGCAATTTAATTCTTAACTCAACTACTTTTTATCAGTAAATAAACATAAGACTAAACATAATTTGAGAGAAAATCCAAGTTTAATCAAACAAAACCTGCCTTGCAATTGATGGAGGAGAAAATTTTGTACCAATCCAAAGAATTGTTTACTAGTTTATATCTTCCTTAAACATTATATCTCTCAGTACCATTGATATTGTTACCAATTTGCTCCATTTCTTTCTCGCAATTTACTAAATATTCCATACTGTTTTCCCATTTATTTCCTGCATATGTGAACTTAACCCTGTCTTCTAATGGTGTTGGGTAGACCATCATCTGGGCTGGACGTCTACGTAGCTCAGCTCGAAGCCGATCCATTTCTGTCTTCACCTCTTCTTTAAAATTCATTTCACCAGAATAGTCCTTAGCAGTTTTGGACGTTTCTTCTAGTTTAGTCTCTATTATATTGGTTCGTGTTTCTATATCACACCTTTTGTTTGTGTTCGCTTTAATCTGATCATGGACATCACGTATTTTACTGTCTTGTTCATGTTTTACTATACTTAGTTTATCGTTTAAACTTCTTTTATTTATTTCTGGATATATTTTAAATCTTTCTTCCACTCTGCACGTTTTTCTTTATTCTTGTTTTCCATTCTATCAGCTTTTTCATGAAGTGCTTGTTTAACTTTTGTTTCGAGTGCATCTATCCGTGTATTAGAGTCCATACTTTTATGAGCTAATTGCGTAGTACTTTCTATGATATCTTGTTTTAATTCTTGTTTTAATTCTTCTATTAGTTTTAAATTATCCTGTTTTAATTCTTCTACTATGGCTTGCATCATATTTTGAAGTGTCTCCATATTGAAGCTACCCTGTTCTGCCGTGTCGAACGTATTTTTATATTGTGTTTTTAAATAATTATTGGTCACCGCGTTTCTAATAATCTGATTTATTATTATTATTATTATTATTATTATTATTATTATTATTATTATTATTATTATTATTATTATTATTATTATTATTATTATTACACCTTTTCTATATATAATACTTTAATTTGCAATACAATCATTTGTTGAGCGCCAGTTGTGCGATTATAATACACAATAATAGTTATCATATAATATGCACATAAAATATATTTTTCTTAAAAGAAAAATATTCATACACATATTCATTAGTAGAGCATTCATTTAACTTTTAATTAAATTTCTTTTAAATAGTTAAATGGCATGGTCGCGCACCACGTTCTTGGGCGACAAATTCTTTATAACAGGTGTAATAATAATAACAACGACGCTTTTTGAATCACATCAAATCATTTAAAAATTTATTAAATAGAATTTCCAAAATATTTTGAATTAAAATTTCTTCATTCTTATTTGCATAATATTATTCTTTTGTATGTGTTTGTCATACATATAATTATTGCCACAATACAAATAGTATTACACACTATTCATAGATATAAGACACACGATATAAATTTACAAGTACTGTATAGATAAAAATTCTTATAATATATAATTTTGCTCTCGACTTGCTCAGATTGTATTTCTTTTTTAAATTCTCTATTTTTATGTTATTGCATATTAATATCTTATTCATGACATATCAATCAATATCAAAATTTCTTTAAACATTTCTACTATGTTATAATTTCAAAAAATATAATTTCGTAAATTTAAAATATTATTATCAACTACTATAAATTAAACAATTAAATTTAACAATTATTAATTACACTTTCAAAGTTATTATTGTCTCTTTAATCTTTTTTAATGTCTTTATTGAATCTTTGGTTGACGAGTAAATATGGTTTTATTTCACCTTATTTTGGTGCGGTGATACGCAGTGATTCCTCGTCATGTTCCTGAGTCCTTTGTCCTGGGTCGATCCTCCGTAGTCGTCTGATCCTCCTGGAGTCCGTTGTCTAGTCCTCCTGGATGACTCGTACAGTACTACTGGGATATAGACCTTGGATGTGGATGCTCCCTCGTCGCGCATAGCCTCTGGCTGCAGCGGTGATCCAACGAAAAATAGATCGTCGTCGGGCATAGCCTCCGGCTGCCGCTGTGTTCCAACGAAAAAAGAGATAGAGGCTGGTGAGCCTTGCGTATTTATACTGTCGGGCGTAAAAATCATGTTTCGATAGTTCTGTGAACGATTTAGTTTGTCGAGCGTCCCTTCACAGACTCGATTATTTTTCACACTTATTTTAATTATATGCGAAGTCTTTTGCTAATTACTCGATGTTCATATGATCGGTAATTTTTTTTATGTTTAACTGTATGTTAACCGTTTTTCTATACTTTAATTACTCTTGTTTCTATTCACTTTTATTTACACTGTATTAATACGTATTATTTGTTTCGCACTAGATTTTGCACATGTGTGCGTCTTTATATTATTAATGACATGACGTAATTTGTTTTGTCATATCTTACGCGCACTTACCACAATTTAAATAAATTACTTATTTAATTTACAGTTATTCAGGGGTGACGCTATGCAGGAATCAACTGGCTTCACACACACACACACATATAAAATACGCATGTACACAAGCTCAGCTGAGTGTGGCGTGACCTTACTGTACCGACCTGCAAATTCGGTGTTCCCCTTCACTGTTTACTTACAGCTTTCAATATACACTATTTATAAATACTGACAACATTATTTATTTATTCTGATTTAGCAATTTTTTTATAATTAATTGCAACAATGCAATTACTATTGCATTATATATATTGCAAACGTGACAAGCTGTCTCAGTATAGGTAAATTTGGAGAATAAATAGTATCAGCGGTTATGAGTGTCCAGAAGGATAGTACAATGCTTAAAAATAAATAGTATTAATAAAATAATTAGAATTAATAGGATAAATTAGAAAATAAGACAATATAAAAACTATGAAGATAGAATTTAATATGTGAGTGAAGTGTTGTGTAATGTGGGTAGCGAATAGAATGTTAGGGAAGTATATTCATGTGTTACAAAGATGTGTTCTAGAAGATTCAAGAAAGAGGAAGTTGGAAAACACGTGGGCGCTCCGGAATACATTAGACTAAATAGAAACGACGCCTACGCGCATATCGGCGGTGACG
Organism: Magicicada septendecula; assembly: GCA_034769895.1. Classification (NCBI taxonomy): domain Eukaryota; kingdom Metazoa; phylum Arthropoda; class Insecta; order Hemiptera; family Cicadidae; genus Magicicada; species Magicicada septendecula. The sequence goes on from CM068371.1 coordinate 282,953,466, forward strand.
TCATGCGGCAGCGCGACGGCTTACATTCAGCTGCGTTTAAATGGAGTAGGCAGTCTTCTCTAATCTCTCTCTCTGAAAGCGCTCTCTCTGAAAGTTCTCTCTCTGAAAGTACGTCAGCGAAGGTGGTCGCAGTGGGCTGCGATTCCAGACAACGTAAATTCCAGACGTCCTTGGGTCCGTAGAGTCGAGTTAGCAGCGAGTGTCAGCAGGAAACCATCACGGAGTGCGAGATATTCGACTACCGGTCCTGAGCATCGTTTGCTGATCGTGGCGGCTGGAATACGGGACCTGGAGCAAGGCACTACCTGGAGGCGGTTGCTGGATCGTGGACCGAGACGACGGATCGCTGGAGGCCGGATCGTGATCGTCGACCGGGAGGACAGAGAGAACGACCAAACAGGGAAGCAAAAATTTAAATTGTTATCAAAATTATAAAACTTTCAAGTATAACATCAAAGAACATTAATTGAAAATAATTTTGTTTACAAAAAGAAGACTTTGAACACTTAAATAAATTTACATAACTGTTTAAAGCAAGAAAGCAATTATTTAAAGACATTTCAAGCAGATTTTTGAACAACAAGAAATTAATTGTATGTCAAATAATTAAAGAACATTTTAATACAAAGTGTGTACCAGAAAAAACAATAAATGTATTAAATTTCTCTAATTGTGCATTCTTTTCTGCAAGTCTGGTCTGGGCTAGAACCTGTTACCTTGCAATATGTACATTATAACAACTAACAACACTAACACTTAACACGAGTGCTGTACGAGGAAAGGTGGGTGTTTTAAATAAAATTCTTACTCATGTTGAGTTTGAAAATAATTAAAAAATTTATTAAGAAAAATCTCAACAAATCTGATAAAGTGTATAAATATTACTTTTAAAATCTGATATACGCTATTACTTAAGCACTTGGAAGATTACAATCCTCTCAGTGATGGCCACTTTTCAACCAAATGTTACTGAGGTTGTCAGTGCATGGAGAACTTACCAGAATGCAATAAAAATGAAAATGAAACTTTCTCACTTCTTGATTTCCGAAGGAAGATTGTAGGCCTATTAGTCTACCTGATCAACAACAGAATGTACCCTACAACGTAGAGTTCCGCAAAGAAGCAAACTGTTGAGAGACAGAGTATGCGCTAAAGTGACATTTGTTGCTCCAATTAATTTATACAAACAATTGCTACACAAAGAAACGATGCATTTTGCAAAAAAAAAAAAAAGAAAAACAACCAAGGTATGCAAACAGTGTGATGTTCCGTTTCATTCTATATGTTTGCCTTATTAGACACTCTAACCAAAGAATTTTCGAAAAAAAGGTTAATTCTTTTTTTACTAATATTTGTTTGTTTACCTACAAAAAATGCATTATAATTTGTACTATCAAGTATGTATAGGCTATATTACAACGGAACATTATAAGGAAAGCCATTATAAATGGATGTGAGTTCTGTAACACGTTCTCTGACGATCTGACAAGTTTTAAACCGATTTTGTTCATTTTTGTTTGTAATTAAAGTTTTGTTTAACACATGATTAATGAAATGAGTTATGACAAAATAACCATAATTTTATGCTCTATCGTGTCCAGTGCAATGTTAGTGTGCGAGTGCGCGGGTACGCGTGTTATCCACGTTTTATTTAATACATTTTTTGTTAATAAGTAGCATTTCTTCATGAAACTTGGACAGAGAATGGATAATATTGAGTGCTACGTTTTTCATATTTTCAATACTGCAGAACTATAATTTTAATATGATTTGTTAATGAAGTTAACTCTTTTTTAACACATAATCTGCAAGAGCGTAATAAAATTTGTAGATAAAATCTAGACAAGCCTTTGCAGACTTGGACATAATGTTAACTTGAAGTCGGTCTATCATAATGAAAATTTATGACGTATCTAAGATTTCAACCAATCAGAAGTTCTTAAATTTATTCGGGTCGGTCCTCCGCCGAGAGCACTTCAGACAGTTCCCTCCGAGATCCAGTCACAGAACGTTTTACTAGCTGTCGCGAGTTTTATCGTGTCAGGACACGTATATTCGATAAGTGACATGGGACATAGATAGACGATACAAATTTCCCGTATACGATATCTAGGGTGGCAGATCTCAAATAACACCAGTCTAAAAATAGATCAGTATAAATGCTTTTCGCGCGAGTTTAAGATTTCCGCGTAGGACAGCAGTATTCAGCGGAATACTGCTGACTGAAACGCGAGAACACTTGAAGATTCCGGATTGAGTAAGCAAAATACACAGATCTATTAAACCTACGAACAGATCTATTATTGAACAGATCTATTAAGCATACGAAACCCTGAGATAAATTAATAAACAATTACTAAGAGATAACGGCGTGCGTGTGTGAAACGCGAATGTCAGCTACGCCAAGGTGAACGTGCATCTGGACTGACGACGAAATTCCACGAGAGTGTGGAATTCTACAAACAAGTAAACCCAATGTTATAAAAAAACAATCATCAAACTCTTTATTTAAAATATTCAGTATTATAATAAATAATTTTATGTTTGAAAACTATTTAAGACAAAAGTATCATTTGTGTTAGTTAGGCTAATAAATTTCCTACCTCCAGATAGAGACTCTGTTTTATATTATTATTATTATTATTATTATTATTATTATTATTATCATTATTATTATTATTATTATTATTATTATTATTATTACTACTACCTATCTATGCAATACTTATTTTGATACGCTGCAATATATTATAATGCATAAACATGCCTTAACTTACATTTTTATTCGTAACTACTTTCCAGCATCCCAAAAATGTGACGTATGCATGTTTTTGAAAAACGTTTAATACTGGAAAATAGTGAAAACACTTCTTTTGATTTATTATGTTACAGAAAATTTATTTGTGGTTACAGAAAACAAGACTGGTTCTCCCTAGAGCGTTCTCTCACTATCTCTCTCTTTCCCTTGGCTTTACAGTAATCACACTTTAGTGATACATTTCAACAGTAATCCGCTTGTACTGTGTCATTACGTTTAATGCTGATAACAGTGTTAAGTGTTTCGCTAATTCTGGCGAAAACAGTATTTATGGGCATTGTTATTTGGTTGCTGCTAATGAGACTGTAGCTTGTGCAACAGTATTTAGTGTAGGCTAACGGGTACACAATAAGCTTTAATAATTATTAGTATAAAACACTCATATTAGCGCGTTAATTTTGTGTACATTATCTTGTGCAATAATTTCAATCTCTACATTAATAATTATCTTGCTTGTGTAATAATTAAAGGTTTACTATTTTACCAATGAATAGGATAGTACTATTATGGATCTAAAATTTTGAAAATCAGTTTTATTATATGCGTATTCAGACGTATTCTCCGCCCTATGATATGACTATTTCTATACAAATTAGATTTTAATAAATTTTGTTTACACGTTATATAATAATTTTATTGGTGTTTTTTAAACTTCACTTTTATTTAAAAGGTGAAGGCAAGATGAGACAGAAATTAGCCCTTCTTATGCTTTGTATGAATAATTATTTATTTTTATTTTCTTGGTATTGGTATAAGCGTTTTGTTTACAATCGCACCACAATGTTTATTGTCATCATCAGGACAATTGTTGCTGACCCCAAACACACAACTGTGTGTGTTCATTGTCGAAACGTCGACACAAATAAGTTAAAATTTGTGTTATATTTTTGACCGATCCTCACAAACCCTTCACTGAAAAATTGACGGTCACTACGAATATTTAAGGATTTCTGATTAATAGGGTTTCTGATTATGATTGTAAGTTAATTCAGTATATATTTTCATTTCAGGGATACTCTTCACATTCAATGTAGCGGTTCTGGAACTGGCGTTTGTTTTGGAATAAACATAATCATATACACTAAAATCAAGAGTCAACAGTTTTTCCGACGTCAGAATCTTTGTTAACTGGGCTAAAAGTAAACTTTAGCGTACAACTTATTTGTCAATTAATTAGTTAAGGAAACAAGTAATTGACAGAAAAGTAATTCACAAACTTTTATATGTGAATAATAGCTAGAAGTAAAGGTAGTATTATGAGCCATTCATGTAATATGAGCCCCCTCAATATCTTTTCATACAGCGCACTCAACCTGGCGGCGACGACTTCAACTGCTAGTTTAGTAACGCCTTTTGCCGCCGGAGCGTTCTTGTTCAGTTGCAGCTGATAGTTTGTGAGTGAACGTGTTGTTTTTGTTTTCTCGATCTGAAAAACTTTGAAAGGTATGTGTTTTGCTTTTAATTACTGTACCGGTACTTATTCGTTTAAATTCATGCTATTGCATTACTGCATTGGATAAAGTATATTTAAAAGATTATTTCTGTGTATATACCATGTAATTTTGCAAATAACAAAGATTCGTTACGCGTGTTTAAATTCCAATATGGCGAGGGTTGTAAAATGAGCCCCCAAACGTGCTTGGTATATGAGCCCCAAACTTTAAGGGGCTCATATTATATACACTACAGGAATGGTTTCAACTTTTTTGTTTCAGATGCCACGAAAAATATTAGGCCCAAAAAAATAAAACCAAAAGGAAAAACTGGAATTATGAAGATATGGTTAGGGCGATCAAGTCTGTAAGAAACAAAGACGTAGGATTGGAAAAGGCTTCAAAAATGTTGCTTGTTCCCAGACCTACTCTTCAAAGACTTCGAGTTGACAAACCACCGGAAGAAGCCGCTTTAACAAAATTAGGGAGAAACCCTATAATGGGTGAAGAACTGGAAACAGAGTTAGTCGAGTATTTACTTATGATGGAAAGTAAATTCTATGGTCTCACCAGACAAGATGTTCGCAGAGTAGCTTACCAACTGTGTGAAAGAAATTGAATTAATCACCCATTCTCAGAAGAGGGGTTAGCTGGTAGAGCGTGGTTCGACCACTTCATGAATCGCCACAAAAACGTTTTGTCTGTTTTGAAACCTTCTGCGACATCGTTTTCAAGAGCAAATGGCTTTAACAAAGAGGCAGTCTACAATTTCTTTGATATCCGCGAAGTTGAGTACGCCAAACACAACTACCCGCAGATAGAGTACTTAATGACGAAGAGACATGCATTTCAGTCGTTCAAAGCAAAATCCCTCGAATCATTGGGTTGAGAGAAAAAGACAAGTGGGAACTCTATGTTCTGCTGAACTGGGCTCTCTCGTGACAGTAGTCTGCTGCATGAGTGCAGGGGGAACATTTGTACCTCCGATCTTAATTTTTCTCAGGAAAAATATGTCTGAGCTTCTCATGAAAGGCGCTCCACCGGTGGCAATTGGTAGATGTCACCCGTCCGGATGGATACAAGCAAACATTTTCACAGACTGGCTAAAGCACTTTATTGAGAAAACTAAACCCTCAAAAGATGACCCTGTGCTCCTTATTCTCGATGGCCACAACTCCCACACCAAAAACATTGACATTGTGAATCTTGCTCGAGAAAATGGCACAACCATTGTATGTTTACCCCCACACACATCGCATAAACTGCAGCCTCTTGACAAAACATTTCTTGGCGCTTTGAAACATCACTACAGTGAAAAATACGCCAGTGGATGCGTCACAGTGAGAGACCTGTTGGGCCCTATGATATTGCCGAACTGTTGGGAAAAGCTTATTTGACTTGCCAGACCGGATCCATTGCTGTGAATGGGTTTCAGGTTACAGGATTATATTCCATGTAACCAAAATGTTTTTTTCTGCTGTGGACTTTGCATCTTCCTCTCAAGCGGTACTAGATATGGAAACCCTACAAAAAGGCAAAGGGAAAAGACCTAAAACCTCCACTACTGCAGTAAGAGGACAAAACACAGGTGCCAAAACTCCACAAGAAGATGGTCAAAACGCATCTGCGATGACAAGTGTAGAATCAAACGGAGCTGGAACTGCAAGTTCACCAGTTTTAGAGTACGTGCAAGTAACAAGATTCCAACCATCTGCTGAAGATTTGGCACTGGTAGGACCTTCTGGTCTGTGGAATGATAAGGAGAAGAAGACTCCCGAACTCACTGTGTCTCCAAAAGATATCTTGCTTGTTCCCGAACCAAAGAGGAAAGTAACTAACAAAGGTCCTAAACACTCCAAGGCAGCTTTGATTACATCCTCTCCGTACCAAGACGCTCTGTTAGCTGCTGGAGAAAAAAGAAAAAAGTCAGATTCAGCTGAAGAGAAAAGAAAACTGAAGGATAAAAAGAAAAAAGATGATCAACAGCCTACTAAGAAAACACAATCTAAAACAAAACAGGCAGTGAAAAAGAAGCTTCTTAACGATTCAGATGTAGAACCATGTGAATCAGATATCGAATCTGGGGAATCTGTCTTAGAAATATCAATTGGAGTGGAAAATCCCGGTGACGAAGAAGGAGCTTGTCTGTTCTGCGGGGGTCTATTTTCGGCAGATAACCGAGGAGAACTGTGGGTACAGTGTCTTATCTGCGAAATGTGGGCACACAACGACTGCGCTGGATGCGAGAAAGATGTTTACGTTTGTGATTTTTGCAAATAGTCATTACACAGGAACCTCATAAAACTTTTTAAGTGATTTCTTAATGACATTTTACATTAGTTTTGTGATGATTTTTTTCAGTGGACTTGTAATGAACTTTTTTATAGTTTTTCAACTCATAATATCTTTTTAAGGTTTTGTAATGAATAAAATGTTGTTTGTATTAATAAATTTATTACTGACTTTTCTAAAACAGCTATTTTATTTATTTTTCCTTGGGGCTCATATTACCAGCACAAAACTTTTTTTCACAAAATGACTTGCTTTGAATTTATTTTTTTTTCATATCCTTAAAGTTGTTCAAAATGGTTTATATTTTAACAGTAGTTTTACGAAATGTTGTAGTTATAGTTATCATAAAAATTTGAACAAAAAACTTAAAATCAATTTAAAAATAATAAAAAACAAAATGGGGCTCATAATACCACCTTTACCTCTATTAATCGGTTAAAAACATCAATTACATAAAATATTACAACCTCAATCTTTAAAATTTAAACACCATCCACTTACACTGAAATATTTATATTTATATTAATCGCTAAACGGGTAATGCTGATCCATTTTCTAGAAAAATATACGTCCACCTTGTAACGGCCACTAGGCTGTTACGCAAAATTTAAGACAGGCTACTTAACCTAGAGGAAGCGAAAAGTGTGCTGAAACCCAAACAGAGTGTCAGGACAACACTCTTTTTAACAAGTAACAAATTTTATTAGTGTTTAACTTGTGACACAATGTTCTAATCATGTTGCATTTCTATTAGATCATTAATTTATGTTGTTACAAAGTATTCAGTTACAAAGTATGAGCAGTTATGACCAGTTACAAAGCATTTAGTTACAACTAGTCTTTTTTTTAAACAACTTGAGTTCTTGATTTGTGGTATTGTGAGTCCTTAACAAGATGTTTAATGTGAACACCAGGGGGGCCGGTTTATTGAATTGATGTTGTTTGAAGGGTGATAATTAAAACGTTCCCACCTGTGCTTTTGTGTTGAAGAACTCAAACGGTACCATGATGAACAGTGTGCCATGAGTGTTGCAGATTGTCCCTAGATTGTGGTGATTCTCTTGTCTCGTTCCGGGCAGGTGTGGGTCCTTCGGTGTGTTCTGTGGATCAGTATTCCTGGGTCTGACGGCTTCGGGGAGCATCCTGGTGCACTGCTCTGCGGGTAGTCACAGGTGTTGATGTTACTACCGCTGCTTTCCCTTTATCCTGACTGGTGCGGGGATCCTATAACATTTTTTAATTGGAGATTAGCCGTCAGTTAATACACCCACATTTAACACTCTCACGCCTCAGAACACAGACATCGCACTCACTTTCACAAATCTTTTATCAACATCTTATTTGCTCTGATTAATTTGGCATTGCTTATTTTATTTAATTATAATTAATACTTGTAATCAACTTTATCGAAATACAATTGAATACAATATCACAACGTGTTTCCAGACCGGAAGTAACGTGTAAATCAATTTTACAATACAAAGGTTTTACAATACAAAGGTTTTACAATGAAATAAGTTTTACAGAAGTCTGGGCCACACACACACTTACACAATCATAACACATAATCCATAATTAAATGAACACAGAATAATATAATTAAGTCTAACCTGAAAGCCTTTACCAGATTACGAACTTATGTGGAAAGATCTGCCGTACTCAAACCCTGAGCCGTCAGACCATTGGACGTTCTCCTCGAAGGTTAGCAGAGAAATGAGAACAAGGCCTGGATCAGTCGGTCCCATTATCCTGCATAAAACGACCTGTCCCAATTTGCAAAAATAACCTTTGGTTAAGCTGCCTACGAACCATGGAGAGCGAACAGCTGACACGGTTGACTGGCCTACTAGATCGCATCGCCGGACCGTAGACACGGCCGTGGCAATCATATCTTAATGATCGACGTGGCTGTAGCAAGCACAGCTGCCAAGTGCGCTGGCAGCACTGAATAGAAATAACCGCGCCGGGAAATTCAAACCCCGGCACAACTTATAGTAATAATTTAAAGTTGTAACAACTTCAACATATGCATATATAACTACTGCTTATTAGTAGCCTACTATCATACTCTGGCAATCACGTATATATTTTAAAATATGAAAAAAAGTATTGTCACTCTTTTGAATATTTTCTAGACTTAGACCGTGAACAGCCTTCAGTACAGGAGATTGTCTCAGATATTCTTTCTATTCGTCCGTTCTCCTTATCTGCCTCAGGTAGTCGTTGTCGCTAAGGCTCGTATGTATGTTTTGTGTTAGTACGAGGGGTAACCCAAAAATAAGGTCTCCATATTTAAAAAAAAAAAAAAAAAAGTATTATAAAAACTTTTTACATGGTTGTGAAGCATAAGAACACACTATTTTTCAACATAATCGCCGTTACGTTCAATGCATTTTTCGAGCCGCTGTGGCAGTTTTAGTATGCCAGTGTCATAGAAACTCGCCGCCATGTCATTGAGATAGCGTTTGACCTCGTCTTTCACCTCGTCATCGTCGTCGAATCGCATTCCACCCAAATGTTCTTTCAAATGTGTAAACAAATGATAGTCACAAGGTGCCAAGTCCGGACTATAGGGGGGGGTGGGTGATTATGTCCCATTCAAATTGGTTCAGAAGACCGGCGGTTGGGCGGGCGACATGAGGGCGAGCATTGTCGTGAAGAATGGACACGCCCTTGGTGAGCATTCCTCTTCTCCGGTCCTGAATCGCCCGTTTGAGTTTTTTGAGTGTCTCACAATATGCGTCTGCGTTTATTGTGGTCCCAGTAGGAATGAAATCGATCAACAATACACCTTTCCGATCCCAAAACACAGTCGCCATGATCATGCCGGAAAGACTGTGTTTGTTTGAATTTTCGCCGCCTTGGCGAAGTTGGATGCCGCCACTCAAGTGATTGTCGTTTGCATTCAGGTGTGAAGTGGTGAACCCACGTTTCGTCACCTGTGACAATGGAATTCAAAAAGTCGTCTCTTTCGTCTGCATAGCGCTCAAGAAATTCGCGGGCAGCTTCGACGCGTTGCCGGTTGTGGTCTTCTGTGAGCATTCGCGGAACTCACCTTGCGCACACCTTCCGATTTTTCAACTTTTCAGTCACAATCCTCTGAATGGTGGATTTCGAAACGTCAGGAAGGAAACAAGAGAGCTCGTGGATAGTGATCCTCCGATCTTCACGCACGACTTCGTCAAGTTTCCTGATCGTCTCGTCTGACACTGACGGTCTCCCGCTTCTTTCGTCATCATGAATTTCTGTACTACCAGCTTTAAACACTCTACACCACTTGCGGACGTTTTTGACACCTTTTGCGTTAAGAAATCGAATGACTTCGCGAAGTCCGCACTTGGCGGGAACAGAGATTGGAAGCTCCATTCTTAACAGCTGTCAAGCCAAGACTAATCGACCGAGCGAGCTCAGCGACCGCTTGTTTGAAAGAGGGGAGATGGTCGCATACAGCAGTGCTGCCACTGCCGCCCAAAATATTTCCCTGCAGCTCTAGTTCTTTGGAGACCTTACTTTTGGGTTACCCCTAGTATCCAAATCTCTACTTGTTTTCAGTGAGATATTAATGAAACTGATAAACACAATTTTTGTGACTTGTGATACCGACAGAGTTCCTAGTGTAACTAACTTTTCACGTTGAGTTCAAAAATATAATCAGAATTTCTTTAGTCTAATAGACTCATGTGACACCAATTTACTTTAATTTCAGGTTTTCAAACTTTACATGTAATTGCCAGTAGACTGTTGAATTTGAGTCGCTATGTTTATTTGAATTTTAATAATTAGTTTTTCGTTGATTTTGATAAAGCTTTTGACCGTGTCAGCAGAGAAAAATTATGGGAGATTATGTTCTTAAGAGGATATTCACCACATCTCATCAAAACAATTCAAAGTCTATACCACAAAACAAACATTTTTATAAACCTAGACGAAAAGATAAGTAATTCAGTAATGACTAATATAGGAGTAAGACAAGGATGTAGTTTATCACCCACGTTATTTAATATTTATATAGATGATATAATCCGAAACTGGAAAGAATTACATAAAGAGGGAATATATTTAGACAAAGACACAATATTAAGTGTAATTTTATATGCTGACGATCTCACACTATTTGGGAAAACAGAGGAAGAATTGCAAAAGGGATTATACAAACTGCAGCAAATTAGCGAAGGATACAATTTAAAAATCTCAATTCCTGAAACAAAAATAATGGCATTCGCAGGAAAAGAGCCAATAAGAGCCAAAATCATCTTAAACGATAAAACACTGGATCAAATAAAATATTTTAAATACCTAGGTTGTGATATTTCCTTCGATTACAGTAAAGATATTTACCAAAAAATTAGTATTTTAACCGTATTTGCGGAGCTATCAGTTGACGCCTGAAAAATAAAGCCAGGAAAGAGATAATGTTGAAATTTTATACAACATGGCTGTCCCCGCACTTATATATGACAGCGAACATGGGTAACGACAAAGGCACAAGAAAAACGAATTCAGGCACAGGAAATGAGATTCCTAAGACGAGTTAAGGGCTGTAGTCGAATAGACAGAATAAGAAATGAAACGATTAGACAAGAACTTCAGGTATTCAACTTAAATGAAAAGACAAAATTTAGTAGAAACAAGTGTCAAGAACATTTAGAGAGAATGCAACAATACAGGATTCCAGTAAAAGTTAGAAAATTCAAAGCCAAAGGAAGAAGAAATTTAGGTAGACAAAGGAAAAGGCGGGAACCGTAACAGGCAGAATGCCTAAAACATGAAGTGAAGAAGAAGAAGAAGAAGAAGAAGAAGAAGAAGAAGAAGAAGAAGAAGAAGAAGAAGAAGAAGAAGAAGAAGAAGAAGAAGAAGAAGAAATGATAATTGGTATGAACTACTAAAATGAAAGAATCGTATAAAAATGTGAAACTACTGTTGTTAGAAAGGCGTTTTGAGATGTAAATATTAGTTCTTTTTTACTAGACCGACAGCTTGTTTACACCAAATTTTGTTGTCTCATGACTGGAATAGTAGAAATTGAAAAACTGCTCTATAAGAAAATACTGGTTAAGGTGTAAATTACAAATCATTAAAGAGAAAATGTTACAAAACCTCCAAAATTGGACTATCCTGAAATTTTTAAAAAGCCTTATGATGGAAACGAACCAAAGTAGAAGTCCCATACTTTACTCGGACATGAATTTTATTCCTAAAAGTCTGGATGGCGTCAACGCAAAATAAAGAACGATTCTACAGAAATTTTAAAGCAATGAATAGAACTATCAGGGCAGACAGAGCCCCAGTGCACTAGCTGGCCACTCCTGGAAGAGAGGTTTCTGAAGCAAAATAATCAAGAGGCTCTTTGTCTGTTACTTGTTTAGGTTATATAAAATATTATTTTGACGCAAGAAAATATAGTTATTCTTTAAAATGTACTCATCTATTAAAAGGGAACGGGGTCTCAAGGGGGTGTAGCGCGAATATATGCTTTCATAGAAGAGAAATGCACCAGCGTCTCCACTCCAACTCCACTCTCACCTACACGTCGGTGGACACTGTTACGCCGAGCAATCTACTCCAAGGATGTGGTAACCAATCTCTTCAGCGGAGTGGAGCGGTAAGCAAACTAGAGATAGGGGTTCTGTCAGAGCAGTCTGGGGGTATCCTGGGCCCTGGTATGGCAGGAAAGTGCACATCGGCAGCAGGATGTGCATCTGGTGTGGAGGCGGAGGAGGCTATACTACCCCAACGGCTGCATACATGGGGTGAGTCAGTTAGCCTACTGCGACCGGGGAGAGAGAGAGAGCTCGTCAGCTGAGGTGAAAGCAACTCTCTAGGGGAAGAGCACCCCGGAATCAAAGTTCCTGGTCTTGCAGGTTGGGGGTTGGATCGGAGATTTCACATAGCCTATCTCATCTGAGAAACTCTTTTATGTGCAGAAACCTATACGTTTCTCGCCAGTCAGTTGTCTGCACTTGACTGGGACAACTGGCGGAGGCTGTTAAAGGAGGCCTTGACTCATTAATGGGTTGTCGGGCCGCTGCAGAAGAAGAAGAAGAAGATTATAATAGAACATTACGTTACAGAAAAGGAAGGTTGTATTTTAATGCAGCGTAAAAGTACTTGCTTATAGGTTTACGTAGTTTTTTTTTAGTAACAAAAAATATTTTTGTTTTTGTAAACCAGTTTATTACAGTAATCTGACGAAATATTGAAGGAAAATTGAGTGAACAACCTGGAATATGCTAGGGACGAATGTAGTTTTCTATTTTTTAAAGTTCTCTACTATGAATAACAATGAATCTGTTTCAATGTACACTAACGGTAGTGTACATGTTACACAGTGTACTACGTTATTTCGAGTAGGCTATATTAATATATTATTGATACAATATTCCGACAAGCTGCTACTGTAATATATGAAATTTGGTCGCTTGAATTAATGATTCACGTTCGCGGTTGAAGATAAAAATTACCGTTCTAATAGTGACGTGACAATATAAAATAATTAACAGTAGTTAAAATGACACGACTAGGGGTAATAGCGTATAGTAACTGCTGTTAATTAAGCAGTACAATAATTACTGTCACTGTCTGTACACACTTATTGTGTGAGCTAACGTTATCGATGTATTATTATACCGCTGTGTATGTGCCGTAAGTGATGTGTTAACCTCAAACTGGACGAACGTTGCTCTTTTCTATGGCATCACAGTTCGAAGTAGAAACTTAGCCTCCATAATCATCCGCCTCCATTTTTTCCTGTCCTTGGCGATCATGTCCATCGTTTTATTTTAAGTAAGTTATCAGCATCCCTCGCCACTGCGTCAATCCTGCGTCAATTCTACCCTCGATCTGACTAAACGTACCTTCCTAGGTATTCGGTTGTCTTCCATCCTAATGATGTGTCCTGCCCATTGCAATCTATGCAGTCGGATGGTGGTGGCCAGATCATTGTCTTTATGCAGCTTGTAGAGCTCCTCATTGTGACGCATTCTCCATATCCCGTTTACTTGGATTGGTTCATATATTCTCCTCAAAATTCTCCTTTCAAAAGTATTGACTATGTTAGCGGCTTGTTTGTTCAGAGTCCAAGTCTCGCTGCCATATGTTATCACCGGTCTAATCATAACTTTATATAATGTGACCTTGGACTAATGGTGGATATTCCTTGTCTTGAATATAGATGTCAATGAAGCATATGTTCTATTTGCGGCCTGTATCGTTTTCCTTATTTCATTTATTTATTCATTGTTTTCTGCCATCCAACATCCCAAATATTTAAACTGATTCACTATTTCCAGGTTTAGTGGTTCAATTTCATACTGTTCAGGTTTTCTAGTTTTCTTCCGAGTGGTGATCATAACCTTTTTTTATCTGTATTAACCTGCAATCCTATCTCTTCTGCTTCACCTCTGAGTTCCTGGAATGTGTCTTTTGCTCTTCCTTGGGATCTTGCCATAATATTGATATCATCTGCATACCCTTCAATCTGGACCACTTTATGTTCTAATGTTGAATTCCTATGAATTGACAATTTCCTGATCACATATTCAAGTGCTAAGTCGAACAGTGTTGGTGTCACCCCATCGCCCTGATTTAACCCTCTCGTGACATTAAAGGATCTGTCATACCCGTTTGCAATTTGAGTTTGACTGTTGTCTGTATCATTGTCAATCTTGTCAGTTGTACTATTTTAATAGGTATTTGAAAGTACAGCATAATTTCAAAACGTTTATTCCTATCTATGCTGTCATATGCTTGCCTAAAATCTACAAAGATTTGAGTTAGGTCCAGATTGTTTTCCCACATCTCCTCCATCAGTATTTTAACTGTGAAAATTTTATCTATAGTGGATCTTCCATCTCCGAAAGCCACCTTGGTATTCCCCCAATATTCTTTCAACATATGGTTCCAGTCTCTTCTGCAGTATTCGCTGTGTGTGCCGTAAGTGATGTCTTAACCTCAAACTGGACGAACGTTGCTCATTCTAAACAAATTGCTTTTGCTTGGCACACTTAAATACGTTACGCGATTCTGTTCACGAACCTGTTTTCATGGACATAAAACACACACACACACACACACACACACACACACACACACACACACACACACAAACCGATAAATCACGTGTTTGGTAGGTAAAATATGTATTATTAAAATCCTTATAATAGACAGAGAATGTGTGAATAGGAATTGTTACGTGTATACAGTAATTTAGTATGCAGGAATTAATTTAACACCAGAGAAAGTAGAACAACCAACTTTAATTAAAAATAAAATTTAATTCACCTTGTTCCATACAAGTGCAATAAGCCTAAATGATTAGACTATGTTTCAAAAAACAAACATCGAAGGTACTAGATTCCCTAACCGCAAATAAAATTAAAGTTATACGTTAATACGCTTGGCGGTATAGTTATAATTACGGTACTTGGAATACGCGGTAGGGATCACGATTAGGATAAGCAGTATGTCTGTGACACCTTTAGATTCCAGCTATCGGATCTGTCTCAGTTGACTATTTAATGACAGCTGTCATGCGATATTACGTAAGGTTGTTATTATTTGTAATATGTATTTATTCTTATTACATTGTGTTTGAACTTGTGATTTATTTTCTACATCTCACATGTTGTTTCGTTAAAACTGAGTGCTGTGCAGTAGTGACTGCAGAAATTATAGTGAAAAAAACGAAAGATTTAGGTATATTTTCATACATTACCTAACGATAACCTCATATGCAGTGTATATTGTAATAGGAATGATGAATTTTATTCTATAAAAGCGTGAATTAGTTTTGAACACAAAAACATACAATCCTTCATATAATTCTGAAAGAAATTTAGAATCAAAATTTCGAACATTTCACCAAAATGTTTTAAAGATTTAAAGAAACGTACATTTCCAGCACCTAAAGCTTCCACAGCATTTCTTTAATCACCTATGTCCTCCGAATGAACTGTTACGCTGTAATACTTGAAAGTAAATAGACAATAAGGTTTTTGTTGATAGTTCCATTCGCGGAGTTCCCCTTATACTCACTGGAAAACAATTAATCGGGCGAGTTTGTATGAAGTTATAGTAGGCATTTTAGTAGAACCGATTTTGAAAAGGTAGTTCTTCTCTCAAACAACAAAATAAAATTCTTCTCAATGTATTAGGTTTCAGTAATCTTAGTTTTAAAACACTCATTACAAAAATACAGAGAGCTATTTTCTACATGCCAACAACAATAGGCGTTAAAATAAAAATGTGCAAATTGGTCTACTAAAGATATAACTACGTCTTGAATTTATTAAATAAACACTTGTTATAGTTCTACAGACACTTTTTATTTTCCTGAAAATTGTTTCAACAATTACGGCAACTTCAGAGGCTTGATTTGAACTGACACATTTCAAAATGTATTAGTCAGCTGAGGGGTGGAGGTAGATTGTGACCAAGGGGAGAATCGGAAAGCCCAAAGAGCGAAGGTGCGTGCTCTACAGTTTGGAACAATAACGTACCGTTACTGGATAATTACAAGCCGTATTCAATACGCTTTTGTGTGAAAACTATTTACAAGTCAACTAGCCTACTTGTCACTTAAACTAATGCAAGTCTAAATAGTATGAAAAATGTATATTACAAAGGTGATTATAAATAACATACAATAAGCTTTTGTGTCTAACTGATAGTAACCAATTCACAAGTCAAACAATCTGAAATTCCCAGTATAGTTCACACTATATAAAAACATGTATAATACAGTATACACCAGTATAAATAAATAAAATGATTTAAATATTTGCAGCGTTGCTATTTATTATAATTCTTTCTTTTCCTGTTTTCCGAAGGACGTATTTATAATACCTTTCGTCACAGTTAACAGAATTGTCAGATAGTTATAATTCTTTGTGTTCATGGACATCAGGAGGGTATATACGCGAGAACCAGACATTTTTCATAAGTCGATGCAAAATTAGGGTACCTGGTAATTTCTCCTAACACTTGAGAATCTGGGAGGATAACTCTAGTAGTACTGGAGCCTCTTATACTGTTATGTACTTTATTCAGTTTGAATGGAGTCTATTAGTGGTTGTGATACACTTTGCAGTGGGTCGTTCATTCAGTTATGTGGTCCATCATTTTGTCTGTTGAGCATATAGTGAAACTGCATCATCCACTTGCTTAACATCTGATCTCGACTGGTGAAAATATTCCTTTCTGCATTTTGCTCATTTTCAGTCTAGATCGATAGTTATTTACGAATTCCTCACCATCTACTATATTACATTACGTCCTTTTTTTCCATACGATTATTTTGTTGTTCGCAGCCCTTTGTAACAGATTCCTATATTTTTCTTCGAAAAATGTCTTCAATTTTTCTTCTTTGGGCTTCATGCTTCTTGTATTTTACTCTGGCATGTATCTATAAAATTTGTTTCTTGCTTCATTCCTCCACTTTACTAGTTTTTTCTTTATCATTTTATATCATTTGCAGTCTTTCTTTTTATGTGTTTTTGATGTCCTGTTATTTCTTTCCACACTTTTATTCATGCCCAAAACTTTCAATAATCCTTCCATGACTTCTAAACGTTGACAGGCTGTCTGTCCTAATTAAAAGTTTTACCAACAGAAATAAATTATTCAGAATTCGCATCGAAAATTGCCAAATTTCCACGAACGAAGCCGACTTTAGATAAGATAAGGAAACATCGAAACTTTTTATGTTTTTAGAACTAGTTGAAAGTAAAACTTTGTAAGGGCTCTAGACTGACTATATTTAACAGTCAGTGTAAAGTAAATAAATCGCTTGCCAAGTTACCGCATGTTAGATTCATTGAATTATACGTATGTACAATAAATCTTGCGTTTTGTTTCAGTAGACTGAAATTTAAACTCGGCATTATGTACATGATATCCTACTACGGCTACAATAACACTGAAAATACAGATGAACATTAAAAGAAATCATTGCAGCTTTTCTCCGAAATCTGGCTACAGTGGTAACCTTATAAGAAAACTAAAAGAAAAAATATTTAATAAGGTGTGGCATTCCTAGTCTATATCATGTTAAATAAATACTATTTATACACGAAGGAATGACGCTATTAAATAGAATAGAGTAGACAATATATTACGGCAGGGGTCTCCAAACTACGGCCCGCGGCAACCCGGCCGATGCTGCTGCATGCAGTTTTTAAATAGATCGTCAAAATATTTCAAATATTATAACATTTTACTAAATAATTAAACAAGAAATAAGTTCAGTAAAATGTTACAATATTTTGTACAAGTTTAAAACATTTATGTGGTTAATGTGCTTGTTCGTCTGGCTGCTTCGATCTGCTTTTCACTCGCATCAACTTAAAGTGAAGATTCTTATTCCTCCCGTGCACTCAGCTCTAACTGCCTTCGTAATTCGGCTAACTTGTCAGACGAACACTTGAAATCCATTCTAGTGATAGAAGCATCAAAATTTTACCAAAAATGGAGAGACATTATTATATGTCAGAAGCAACTCCACACATCCCATACATACATAAGAAAGCCAAAAAATAATACATAAGAAATATCTTTGAATGTTATTTTTTCCTTAAATTTATTTACATTATTTTGAATAAATGAATTTCTTTTCTTTAGATAAGTGTCTTAATTTTTATTTAAATACTCATTGACTTGATTGTTTCGTAAACTTAAAAAAAAATAAGTTTACAACATACACACACACACACACTCTCACACACACACACATTATATATTGTTGGCCCGCCTGACTTCCAAGATTTTTCAATTCGGCCCTCAAGTGAAAAAGTTTGGAGCCGCCTGTATCATGGTATGGATACGAGAGGGAGATTGGAGAATAAATATTACTCTGAAAAGCGTTTTAAGTAAATACCACGCAGAAAAAGAGAAAGGGATCGTCACAAATATCGATGAAAAGATAAGTTGCAGTAAACGGCCAATGTGCTTTAGAAATACGGACCGTATGGTGTGTGTGTGTGTGTGTGTGTGTGTGTGTGTGTGTGTGTGTGTGTGTGTGTGTGTGTGTGTGTGTGTGTGTGTGTGTGTGTGTGTGTGTGTGTGTGTGTGTGTGTGTGAACGAGTTTATCCAACCATAATCGCCACATTCTCTCCGTGAACTGATAATAATTACATACGAAAATTTAAATAAGACGCGTTTAACAAGTTAAGCAGCTTTGGATACCTACTAACTATTACGATCCATATTTATCTTATCATTAGTTTTATGCTAACTCTGTAAAAGTCTAAACTCTAGTCAACAACGTTATCACAAATGAAACTGTTACGACTTTTCCAGACGTACTAAAACGTATAAACACTGTTCATAGCATTAAACGCAACGACACAATACAAGCGGATTAGCGTTGACATTTATCAGCCGACCTACGTGTGGCTACGAGCATCCCAAGCGGTGCTGTAATAACGGTTGGGTCTGACGACCTCTACTTGTCCCCAGCAACCACAACTGTAGCAGTGGCCACACGTCTACATCTCGTCTTGTGTTAATTACGCAATCAGCCGTCTGTTTCATGTATTCTTGGTTGGTTACTAATTACAGACTAACCGTGTTTGGTTCCTGAACATAAATATTGTTCTGACCGTATTTAATATAAATTAAAAAAAAAATTATTTATTCCAATCGTTGAATTAACTTTGCTAACCAAACTAAGCAACAACCTGCAACATCTGTCTTAAGGGATAGTAGATTAAAATAATGAAAACTGTCATATTATTCTGTGGTACAGAATGGATTTATTTTTAAGGTGATCTCAGTCCCGAATGGAAGATCACACAACACTTTAATTGCTATTAAAATATTGAACCAACGCAACTTCCTTATAACAACAGCAGCGTCAGTAATACCGAAGTTCTTGACTCCGTTAAGTAAGATATAAATGAAGATAAAATAAGTGTCAAATGGAAAAAATGTGCTGGTATAAATGCAGTCTTATAAGTCTAATTATACATTATGCTAACTAGTTACATTAGTACGGAAATATTCAAATATAATTACGCTGTAGCCCACTGACGAGTACGATATGGCTCCACATAAAGGTTGCTAAGGAGGAACATGTTTTTGTATTATGTTCTTTTAGTGAATAGGTATTTTTAGAATGTTTATTCAGCCTGAAGCAAATCCAATTTTCTTAACAAAATTGAAGTGAATCCAATTTTCTTAACAATATTTATGCTGTCATAATTTATTCCATAAGATTTCTATATTACACAGTTTTTCTTGCTGCTCGAATCTTATACAGATGTGCTTATAGATGTATATAATTTTTCAAACGGTATTCAATTTTTTGTGTTTTTTAATCTAGTGCTTTAATACCATTTAGAAAAGTATCAACAATTAAAATCTTACATACGTAGGTTATTCGTTACATACGTAAGCCTAAAACCTAATTAATGTGCGGGACATCGTTTACAAACAATAAGGATGAACTAATTTGCATACTAACCTCAACAAAATTTAGGTCCAGCAAGGTATTTTTGCACTCCACAGCGCGATTTTGAAATGTTTGTTTTTGATCGCCTGGAGTGTCCATTTTATGAAAACTTTTTATTTATTTCTATGGCAAAACGATTAAACCGATTTAATTGAATTTGTTTACCGATCGTCTGCATTTACAGATACCTACCTACTTTCTAAGGTGAATTTTCAAAAAACTTCGTACAAAACATTTAACACAGTCAGCGCCTACAGAAGATGGGAGAAAATGTGTACCAATTTTCTTGTATCATTGACATTATTTATATTTTAACGTATGATGTCAACTTTACTGTTCCATATTGTTTGTTAAATTTTTAATGCCTATTCGTGTAATTCTCATGTTTCCACGCATAACCTTCTTGGTTACAACAAAATAAATAAATAATTATGAGCTTTTTTTATTTTGCTTTTTATAATATTGTTACGACATTACAGAACAATCTACAAACTTTTCTCGAACGTTTCTCGAACGAGCCAGTGGAATACGGCTGTAATGTTATGTGCCTACGTGATTCTCGACATGCGTTGCGAGATTGTTCCGGATTCACCGCTCCGCGCCTGCTGTGTGTAAGGCCACAACCAATTATGCTCTGGCGTTTTCTAGTAGCATTGTTAATGCGCAGTATGGACTAATCTAGATTTTCGGCGGAGTATAAATACAATTACCCAGCGACGTTCTGTCAGTTTGAGTTGCGATATACCTCAGTGCGGTTCGGGCGAATACTCTGTGCGTTCAAGTGGTTATTAGTGAAGCGAAGTGTTACGTGTTTTATAATTGTGCGGTACGATAGTAATACAATTGTGTTTTATATCATTTGACATTTTTTTATTGCGTGTGAATAATTTTTATTGATTTGTTGTAAGAGACTGTCTTGTTAATTGCAAACTGTTTAATTGTGATAATTAAAGCTGGTGATTAGTGACGTAATTGGTGTCTTGTATTTTGTTTTCCACTGTACCATACGACGATCAGGAGACCGTCGTAACAATATTATTCACAAAAATTGTATACTCCTCCGCGGAACCTGCCAGATCACTTCCGCCAGAGCTAAATCATGTGAGTATAGTAACGTCCTGGTGTTATAAACCAAAATAGTAAAGTGTAGTGGCAGATTAGTAAAGTTTAAACCGGTCGGTGGTAAATATAAATTAATGTTAGCAGCAGGTCGCTTCAGGATCATTACCGTTAGAGCTGAATAATTTGCTAGAATAAATTACAATACCTAGTCAACAAAACGATACGTTTGCTCACTAATACACCATTTAATGTGTTCATCACAGAAAAAGGTTGTAGCAACCTAATTAGACCTAGTTACATTTAGCATGTTAGAATTAATTAGATTCTGAAAACCCGTAACATGTGTGACAGTAAAATACAACCAGGAGAAAGAGGGTTGTCATATTTAAGATTTGCTATAATAAAATGACCGCTAATGCAGATGCCTACTATTTAGAACTCTGAAGTGTAAGTTTCAAATTCTTTGGGCCCGACTTAGTGCGTTACTTTTAGCTCTATAAAATTTACAAACCTGACCGACTTACAAAAAGCCGGTTGAAACTACGCAATAATCTATTTAAAGAAATTTCATATTCTCCTTATTTTGTTTATTTTATTCTAAACATTTTGTTTTCCTCTTTGTTATTTTCTAAAAAATTTCAGTTTTAAAATACGTAAATATAGTTTAAATATGAAATGTCGTATCTTCTATGACTGCAAAATAATTCCAACTGTTTTGAGAAACAATGTTTTTTTCAATTTATTTGCAATATGAGATTAGTTTAAATCTGTTAGATTTGATTTGACAAACACTAGCTAAATTACATGGTAAAAATTTTAAAGTTTTATTTATTCAGCATTAAATTTTAAAAGTTAACCCAGATTAACAAAAATAAAGCAATATGCAAAAGTTTAATCTAACTTAATTGTTCCCCTACAGATTTTTAAAGATTTTACAGAGGACTATGCTGTATGTCCCTAATTCTTCCGGCTGTAGCTTCTTTTCTCTACATGCTAAAAGAATTACACATTTGCTTTGTTTTGTATTACTAAATTAATATTTATCAGAAGAATTTTACATTTGACATGTTTTTTATTAAGTACAAATAAAAACTAATTGGTGACTTATTTTCCCAAATTACGATTAAAACCATAGTTTATACCGTTAAAGAATTTTTCAAGTAGCCACTGTAGATCACAGATACATGAGCCAAACATTTTGCAGATATTTACCTAGCAACAAAACTATTCATTAATACCTTAACACCTCACTCTAGCATTGGAGTAAACGAAATTGACTTGTACTGATTAATATAATAGTATAATCAATTCAATATATTATAAACGTGTAGACCAATAATTAATTATCCGTTCAAATACATGTAGCATAGCAGACCCATGCATAAATAGACAATAATTAAGCTGAAAAGGAATATCATTATAAGACGAAAGAAGAGAAAATATCAATGGGCAGATCAAAAAATAATGTCAAAGAAACTATAAACAAAAATTAAAGCATACACAACTTTAATGTATGGGTCTATGTCTCTTGTAAAAACGCACACGCCGAAGGCAAATATTTGTGATAAACTCAGCTGAAATCATACCTCAAGGTAGTAAAACTTATTTAGGATTCAGAATTTATACTTAAAAATATTTAAATACTGAATATTCCAAAAATACATATATTTGCATATTGTAACATGACATTTGGAACAACTAATATCGTACCTGATTTAATGAAGACTTTGATTAAGAAGCTAACAAGAAGAACAATATCTTCCAAGATGATAGTGAAGAGGAATGACTAACCATTTTAGACTGACTAGTAAGACAACTGACCGTACCCAAATTAATGATTATGGCTAAGTGATGCAAAATACCTTCAACCCCAATTATGACATGAATTTTCAATAATGACCAAATAAAGAATTATAAAGACAGACGGCTTATGAACCAGGACTATAAAGAAACAAATGGTTTCATTTAATGTATCATTATACCCAGATAATCAAAATACAAATTGAGGGATAATAGGCCCAAACATGTAATATTATGTAAAAGAAATATTAGTAAATAATTAAGTCAATTGATGTAATGAAAATATAAATACACCTGATTATAGATACATAAACCATACAAATAATTGTCACATATAGCATTCATAAGATTGTCCAGTAAACAACAAATTATAACTTGGCCACAATAACATTGATAACAAGAGTGAAACCCAAATAAACAGTAAATGTAACAAGATTATTAGAACTGTGTGGTGAGGTGGAGCAACAGTGTTCACTTTATTGTAATTTTTGTAAGTCAGACATCAGTAAGTATACAGATGTTGAAACCCATATAAACAGTAAATGTAACATAGACAGTGTCAGAGTAATTCATAAATTAACTGACAAAAGACCAATTAATTAGTGTAGAATTTGTTTTGTAAAATGTGCATGTTTTATGTTTTAGCACAGTGTTATATCATAGTATTTGTGTTGTGTTTTTTGTATGTAGCAGGTGATACAGTTAGTTTAAAGGAATGTCAATTTAATGATATTAATTCAATTTTTTTTTATGTTGTGTTAACAAATATAACCATAGAACTGGTGTTAAACCATGGTAAATTGATTAACAAAGCAGAATGGACTATATAAAGATGTTTTGTTAAGTGTCAAACACTTATACAGTTTGAGTAGAAAACAGTTATTTGTGCAAGGAGTTGGTAAAATCATAGCCATGTGGGCATGAATTTAACTATTAGAATAATATATCTTTTGTGTTGTTAAAATAACGTTATATGTTAAACAATTTTGATGAGTGTTAAAAGTTAATTTAATTGTTAAAGATATTAAAACATGGTGATGAAAATAATACCAGTACATAGGCCTGGTGAAACCAAATTTGGTAAATTTTGAATAATAACGTTAGAAATTTTGTAAAACAAATGTGAAAGGGTAGATGTATTTATAGGTAATAATGTATACAAGGAATATAGAAACAAAATAACACATATCAAGTTATTTAAGAAAATTTCAAATAACAAAATTGTAACATCTATAGTTCTTAAGTAAAAGTAGGCATGTTTAGTGTCTAAATATAACAAATGTGAAGATCAAAATAATGCTGATAATGGTTTTAAATTCCCATTCAGTATAGAAAAGTTATGTTAATTTAAAGATTTTGAACAAAATTTAGACTTTGAAATAATGAAAGTATATGACAATGTATATCCGAATTAGCCAACCAGATTCCAAGTTTACCCTTAGCAACCAGAAATTTCGGATAAATAAAATGAGACTTCTTTGACAACGATCTTAGCGGATAGACGCGTTTTTAAAACGTCCTGCATTATATTATAAATTGTGAAAAAACTATACAAACAGATAAATACAGTTAGAGGTACACTACACGAACTTTTTGCAATAACAGAAGAATACCCATTACATGGAATAGAAGATACAAGAACCAGGAAGAAGATATGAAGTGGACGTAGGCCGAGGAAGAAGATCTGACGTGTACGTGGGCCCCGTCTTCAACCACGAAGAATACAAGAAGAGGATTTGGTGATTTTGACAAATTATTATATTGTACTTCAACACCTACATTTGTATACACGACTTTTAAGTAATAATCAACTAAACTACAGACACCATATGACACAAACACTAAGAACAATCACTAATAACACTGTATAAGATTAACACCTTGTCAAACACAACAAGAACTTTTAATTTACATAATAACTATCAAAGCCTGAACTGGACATAACCTTTTTAAAACTGGTAACCACTATCCAACTTCTGTGTGCACGTTACACTCCAACATTGTAATATCCCGTAATTGTAAAACTTGTATTTTGATTAATAGTGTAATATTTTGTTTAATTATAATCCCCGAACCATATACGCCCTGAGATAATTTACATTTTATTAGAAACGTTAACAAGAGCATTGTTTTGGTCTCGTAGAAATACTGAACAGCTACTGCTGCCAACTGGTAAAAGAAGACTTATAGTTTGCGCTACAATTGTGATTATTCTGTTTAAATTTATTAAAACAGTTAACCAGTGTTTTTTCCGAATAAAGGATTCCATAAGGATCTATGTTTGATGGTATTTGTGTGTCGTTATTATTGCTGTTACATTTAGGAAATAAAATTCACAGATTGCAGCGGACACGACAGTTGGCATCGTTGAGTGACGTCACGGAAACGTGCGGCATAGTGGAAGCAAGCGGCAATTTACAAAACCATTCGCCGTTCAACATAACACATTTATAATTACACATCGACGACTCCAGTGCGAGTTTGTCGCTACATTATTTATCTATATTACAAGTTGACACTTCCAACAGGCGGTGTAATCCAAGTGCACACGACATTAATACAAGTAACCTATTACTAATAACATTGTACGTAACGAAATATTCTTATCGTTACAAGTTGACGAACTTGAAGTGAGGCTTTTTAACTTTATAAGTAACGAAACTCCATTTTATCATACGTTACAATATTTACCCAGGGCGGTATGTTTTGTAAGTAATTAGTGTAAAAAGAGTAAGGCGAATAGTTTTAAATATTTAGTGCGTGTGTGTGCAGGCGATACCTGTCGAAAGTGTAACCTGCCCCGACAGTGTATGCCAGTGCCGACATGCATGGTTCTACGAGGGGGAGACGAATGAATTGTTGATTTTTATTACTTAATCAGATATTGACAGGATTAAAATAAATTAATAAATCTGTTTTTTTACCTGTTACCAAAAACATCACAGTTCTAAAAACACCATTAGATTAAGGACATTTAAACGCGTATGGTGATGCAAAATTATTGCAGAAAAGTGCAAAAATAAAGACGTATTACTTAGTGTTAATTACTACCATAATTAAATAGCGATTTACGTGTGTGTTATATGTAAATGGCGAGTGAAAAATTACAAAGGCAATGCAACCACTCGCCTTAAGAGTAAGTGTACATGATCATGAAAACAGACTATAAAGCCATCAGTAAAAAAAAGGATGATACGCACCACGAATTGACAATGTTTAACATGTCAAAAACTATATCTGACATGTCAGTTTGGCGTCTACTATGAACACCTCCGGCAATTTGGGGCAAGTCAGACTCAAGCTATCTTCACACGACGTCACTCTGTCCGTCTGCTGACCGACGTGAAATCCTCATCATCACCATTCATTTGCAATATACCACGATTGACGGAGGAGCACCGGATCGTCATCCACAACAGGCTATAGAGTACCGAGGGTGCAGCAGCATCATCATAATCGTCATTGTCATTATTCAGGAGGCGCACACACATACACGTACACACGCAACGGTAACTTCGACAATACTCAGATGACAAATGAACAATTATATTTTTGTGCAAAGAACTCATAAGGAACAGAATATGAAAGAGTAAAGTCTTAAAGACTTAAATGTAAATAAAATAGTATAAATATTCAGATTAAAAGACGTAAATGTAAATAGTTGTTAAAAATAATAATTTTATTCTGTTTATTGGGTATCATTAGAAATCAAAAATATTCTTAAATGTATGTTATTTTTATTAAAAGATTAATAGTAAAAATTCAATTTTATTTTAGTAAAGTTAATATTATTTTTATAAATGAGTTGCTATTTTAAGAATAATTCAAAGTCAGACCTATGCACTATAAAGTAATTTTATAATTTGTTCATCATATAGGCCTATGTTTAGACATTTAAGACTATATGTTATTAATATGTGCTGAATAGCAAAAAATATATTACGTTTTCAGAATGTAACCTTATAAAAGAAAATATTTTGCATTTTCTAATTTCTAATGTTAATAATCAAGTAATTTCTTTGAAAAATTTAATAAACCGTTGACTGATACTTTTACTATGTTATAATTAATTATTTAGTGTCATCAACGTCGCACTCCTATTTTCAAAAAATACGTTTATTGTGCAACCACATATACTTAACGCAACGAAAACACAAAAACCACCTAGCTGTGTGCATGGACAAAAGTGTATTTATTTTAGAATACTTGTAACGTTGTAATATATTTAAAATATCTGTCCAAAATTTATCTATAATGAATTCATATATTCCATTTTTATATTTAAAAAAGAAAATAAGAATGTTAGAAAAAAGTAAATGTTCTTCACGATATTAATTGATGACTCGTTGGGCACTTGGTGAAACATATTAATACAAAGCTTTTGTAAAATATATAAAAACACTTGGTACGTTTCACAGATTTTATTTAACTCTGACGGCTGTTTCGACCTCTTAAGTCATTGTCAAAGAGATGAATGAAGACAAAACACAGGATGTAAGGTGGATATCTGGTTGGGGCATGTGTTGTGGGAACATGTGTCAGGGGTGAAGATGTGGAGGGGGTTGCAGGAGCTAAGAGAAGGTCAAGTGTCTGTAAAAACTAAAAATAACCTAGCAAAATATAAAATTAACTAAATTAAATAAAATCTGAATGCAAGATATATAACTAAACTAAACTAAACTAACTTAACTAAACTAAATAACAGCTTTTACTAAAGGGGATACACAGAATTCAGTTTGTTAATATGTTAAATTTTCGTTATTTTTTATTGCTTTTTTAATTTCTAGAATTTCTAACAAATCCATTTTTTACCTTTTTGTATGTTGTGGAGTAGTGTTATGTTTTTTGTATCTATGATGTGATTGTTTTGTATGTAATGATCTGTAAAACCTGTATTGGCTGTATTGGTTAAAATCGCCTTCTTATGTTCAGAAATGCGATGTTTCAGAGCACGGCCACATTGTCCGATATAAATAGCATCGCATTCTGCACAGAGTATTTCATAAACTCCATTTTTCTCCAATGTGTTTGATTTGTCTTTATTATTGACTAGTAATGAAAAAATATTACGTTTTTTTACTGATACCATGTTAAGACCGTGCTTTTTTAACCTATTATTAATCCTATCTGTTATAAACGGAATGTAATTTGTTAAATGAAACTTTTTGTTACCCTGATGGAATAAAATGGAATAAAATTCTTTTAAAATAATTTTCTTCTGTTTTTTTGAAATTAAAGAGTCTATTATTCTTTCATCATAACCGTTATTTTTTGCTATGGCTTTTATAATATCTACTTCTTTATTGAAATTGTTTTTGGATAAAGGAACTATAAGACGACGATTAACCATTGCATGAAAACTGCTTAATTTTATGTGCCATGACGTTAGTGATTGTTTATGTATAACGGTATCTGTAAAGGTAGGTTTTCTATATATCTGAAAATTAAGATTATTTTGTGACCTAGTAATAGTGAGATCCAAAAAATTTAAACTTTTCATATTTTCTGTTCAAACACTTTTTTTTAGATTAGAAGTATAATAACTTTGTTGAATGATTAATAAATGCATAAAAGTTAAAAACAAAACTTGTAAAGAATTTAATTCTGAGAAAAATGGTATAAATAAAGTGAATAAAAATTAACAAAAATTTCAATTTTGGTTAAAAACAGTACAATACGTTTTTAGGCAAAGATTCTTCTGTTTTACGTCGGATATCATGAAAGTTATGGGAGATACAGTTCTGCGACCTGTTTTATTCGATTTTTCAGGTCAAAAATCATAAGAAACAACAGAATTCGCCCCTTAATTTACCTTTCCAGAATTTCAGAAAGTCTTCATTTACCCGGGGGAACCGAAACCCGGGCGAAATCTGTCGCTAGCCGTAACTCGCTTACAAAGCGTTTCCGGACATACATATGTTTATATGAACTTTTTTTCTTCTTTTACACTATAGAACCATTTGTCAAATTATTTTCCTCTCCTCCCGGGACACCCTGTATATTGTTTTTCAGAAATTACATGTAAATGTTATCGTGAAGGGATTTTTAACTTGTACTCATGGGCCTATATGTACAGCATTCAGGGCCTTTAGTTCTTATAATGATCTGTAATTATTATTATTATTATTGAACAAACTTGATTATTATTATTATTATTATTATTATTATTGATTTCAAATCGACCGTTTGACATTGTGTCTCTCTATCTATGACTGTTTGGGGTGTGTCTCATGGCTCACGCTAATGTGTCGGTTGAATCAAGACCAACTACAATATATCAGACCTTAATGCTTGTATCGATAGTTGACAACATGGCGGCAATCGTTGGGGAAACAAACCGGCGTGAGTTTGTTGTTCTGTGCCGGCGTGTTCCGTAGTGCTGTTTGGTTATGTTGAGGTTGTTTTGCGGAAGAGTTTGTTAGTGTTGTGATACACAGTGTAAAAAGTATACCAAATCTGTCCGTAGTGCTTCGTTAATATATTTTATACCATTTCTCCAATACTAATTAGTTTAAGTGAATTATAGGGTTATGTAAACTATTTGTACAATGGGTCGCAGCTGCTGTGTACCCGGTTGCAAATCCAATTATGGTAAAATATACGATACATCAACATTTAAGTTTCCAAAAGAAAGGGCATTAAGGGAAAAATGGTTGAAGCTGATTCACAGAGATAATTTTGAAGCGAATGACAAAACTGTAGTGTGCATTAAACATTTTGAACCAAAGTTTTTGGTTAGGGAAGACGTTTTTCCTGTTGAAAATGGTGATCCTATACGTGTGCCACGAAAAATTCCAAAGCTAACGAACGATGCTTATCCCACTATCTTTCCTAATCAGCCTTCCTATCACACATTAGCTATTCCTAAAGAAAGAAAGAATCCTCAAGAACGTGTTCAGACGCTCTTGCAAAGAGATGAAGCTAGTTTTAGTGATTGGTGTGAACATGACAATATACCTGACTTTCAGTATTTTAAAAGTGAAGTGCAGAAAAGGAATGTACACCCATTTACAATCTCAGTAAAGGATGATTATGTTGCCTTTATTAAATTAAAGGATGATTCCTTTAGTGATGTGCCATAAGTTTCAGTGTGCTTCAAAATATCAAATTCATTAAAAGTACAAGTGTTTCATAAAAATGTGTGTTTGCCTTCAGAAACATTTAAATGGATATTACAGTCTGAAGAACAAGAGGATTTGAAGTGTGACAAGTGGACCAAATTTGACAATCTGGTGAGTCATCTAAATGGTTTTGCATGTAACTCTATTGGTACCATTGACACAGTACTAATTTTAGTGACTTTTCTGAAACAAGCACTTACTACTGAGAGTGATCTTGATGATAATGTAGCCCCTAAAATACAGTTTGCTTTGGAGCAATTACACCTTGCACTAACAAAGAAAGTGAGATATTCTTCTGAGCTCTGTAACCCCTCTTTCTCTTTATGTATTTTTTTTTGAATATAAAACAACTTCTTTAGTTTTAAAATTTTTTTTTTTGAAAGAGAGGCCACAAGTCAATTAGGACCAGGCTGGAGCCTAGAGAAGCAAAAATCGTGCCGGGTCCAGTATGACGGGACTTGCAATGAAACTCAGCTGTAATGTAACAATAACAAGTTTATTGTATGCTTAGAAATCATACATGCAGGCCAACTCTAGTACATCATTGTCCCCCCCCATGAATCATAATTATCACGAATGATTTAAGCCCCGCTTTAACAATATTAAATTAAAACAACATGTGTACATCATAACAAGTGTGCATAATTCAGTAAATATATACATATATATAAATATAAAGCATAACAAGCAAAACAACATGTGTATAACATAACAAGTGTGTACAAATTCAGTAAACACATATATAAATATAATATAATCACCAGTGTGTATAAATTCAGCAAATGTATATAAATATAATAGCATCACAAGTGTGTATAAATTCAGAAAGTATACGTATAGATATATATAAGATTCCCCCCCCATCTTGTGGCTAGCTAGACACGGAAAAACATACACACACAGAACATAAGGCACACAAACTCACAATTACATCAATTCTAACACGAATGCCCCAGGAATGCACCCGCCCCGCAAGCAGTGTAACTACAATATTCCGAAGCCAGCAGAGATAACATATTCGCCCATCAACAACCCTTTTTTGCAGAATTACATAAAAGCCAAAACCCCTAGAAAGGGTGATGAAAACTCATAACGCATAAATAAAACCGGACCGCCCATTTGCATAGCATTCCACTGATCAATAACCCATCATGAGTGTATGAACCTTAAGTTCCTTCCACAGCATTAAATAAACTTTACATAGCTACATCATCTGCTTTCAAACAGTTACTTTACTTCACAAATTCCGGAAGATTTAAAAATCAATACGTACTCTAACAATCAGAAATTAATCACTCGAGGCTTTACAATTTCAGAAAAATTTAGACAATGTATATTTGACCAAAAAATAATGAGTATATGTTTTATAGTTAACGAAAATTAAACAGCAGAAACTACAAGTGAAAGTTAACCAACATGTGTTGGCCAGTTAAGAAAAACAATCAGTATAGCCCTTTTGTAAGAAGCCAAATAAACTAATATATGTCAAAAAAAAAAAAAAAAATTATTTTCTATTAACCCCGAATGGCTATATAAATATAATTAAAATAAAAATATAACAATACGGCGGTTGTGCTCTAGCAGCTGAGGCAGCGCGCCCGCATGTAGTTGACAAAGTTAGACAGGAATACAACCTGCCCTCAGCTGCATCAACATGTCAGACAAAAACTAAGTACCCTTTTAAACACCAGAAACGGCCCCAAAAGAACAAGGAAAACCCCACCCCTTAAATGTGAAACCCATAGTGAAGTTATAATTTATTCACTGCTGTTCCAGCCGGAACAGAGCTACTAACCTGTACCCTGAATTTTGTAAAGTGTTAAAGGCTTGTATGATATGCAACTGTAAAATGTTCAAGATTAAATATCTCTGGCACGCTCCCCCAGTGCAACACACAATTACAGGCAGTGCACTTATTATTATGTGAATGAGTTATAAAAAGTGTTCTTGAATTTAATTAAAAATGTTCAGAGTCGTGATCAGCAGCTCCCCTTGCTAGCAGACAGTCTGGACACGTGGTCACATGGCTTCAAAGATATTTAAAGTAAACGGGCGCACTGCCGGCCCGGCCCCAAAAGTAAAATAAAAGCGTGAATATCACCTTAGAAATGCTGGCGAGTGCTACATCGAAAATCAGTCTCCAGCTCCCTCTTCGGAGAGGATCTTGTAATGGTCCATGTCTGAAGCAGATGTTCGGCTATCAGCGAGACCAAGTCTCCGGCTTAACTCGAAAACCCGGGAGTCAATTACGCCTTAGCACGCCATGGAGAGACAGAAAACTGCGTCGTAAATGTTTGAAGAGAGAGCGAAGCTGATGTATCTCGGAGCGAAGCAAGGAGTCCTCTGCCGTTAACAACGGAGAGACTGCTCCCCTATTCTACAAGTTGCGCGCGCAGCCGTAACCGAGGCGAACAAAGGTCGCCCGCATTAGCTCTACTTTACAATCAGACCAAATGTTTCTGAAACCTTTTCAAACGGCCGGATTAACACCGGCACAGCTCTTAATATGGGCAGCAACCATTTGTTTTTCATTTCCTGCTGCATATCATCACTTGAAGAAAACAAATGTATTAACATTACCTCATCCTGTCTATTTAAGACAGTTTTTATGTAAAATGGGTCCAAATAGCCCTTGTATCGGCCCATCACATATAGCTTTTTTGAAAGAGAAAAGTAAATTACTTGAGCAAAACGACAAAGTGGTTTCATTGATGCTGGATGAAGTGTATGTGAATTCAAAATTCTCGTATAAGGCAGGAAAGATACTAGGTGTAGCTGAGTATAAGTCAGAAACTGATAGAGCAGGCACAATGCAAGTTTTCATGGCATCACCTCTGCGTTCAGACTACAAAGAAGTAATAGCTCTCTTTCCTGTAAAACAATCTGCATTCTGATATGCTAATGAAACTAACAATGGATATACTAAAGGTAATGAATGATATTGGATTTGATGTAGTCTGTTTGGTAGCAGATAACCATAGTACAAACAGGAAAATGTACGAGCTTATGTGTGGTGGCAATTTACAGCCATGTATTGCATATCCAGCTTCTCCATCCAAATCTCTCTTTCTTTTGTTTGACAGTGTCCACTTACTTAAATGTATACGAAATAATTGGTTAAATGGAAAAAATGTAATGTTCATAATCCCAAATATTGAGGAAACATTTAGTTTCATTAATGACCTAATGCATTCTGATGAAGGGAGTGTTGTGTGTGAATATACAGTTAGTGAAGCAAGATTTTCATATTTGAGGAACCTGTTTCATTCAGAGAAAAACAAATTGTTAAAACTTGCTCCAAAGCTAGTGAGAAAGTCTATATACCCAACATCTATAGAGAGACAGAATGTATCCCTTGCACTCAGTGTTTTTGATTCTACAAATGTGGCAGCATTAGAAGTTTTGCAAAGTCAGGGGATTGAAATTTCTGATGGTACTATACAGTTTTTAAGACTGATCATTAAATGGTGGAAAATTTCTAATGTGCAGCATCCCATGAAAGGGAAATACACAAAAGATGATGATGCTAACCCAATCACTGGGCCCAATGATTCCAAACTTCTGTTCCTTGAAAGTCTAAAAACATATGTTGATATCTGGCATGCATCAGACTCCCATGGAAAACTGACCAATGAAACATACATTGCTTTCTCTCATACCCTTGCAGCAGTAGTTCAGTTATGCAAATATATTTTTAATAGATACAACTGGTCCTACATCCTTACAGCAAAACTGCAAACGGATGCTTTAGAAGCAAGATTTGGAGCATATAGAAGGCTAAGTGGTTGCACATATAATGTTTCTGTCGAGCAAATCTTGGAATCTGAGAGAAAACTCAAAGTGATAGGTCTACTGAAGCTCAGATCCACTAAGCATGGTGAATTTACTTTAAATAATTTTGCATCAAAAGTGAATTCTAACATCAAAGACACAACAAATGAAAAATTTGAAAAATTTGAATCTGCTCTAGAGGAGTTAGCCAGTATTCCCATTATGGATGAAGATTTGAAAGTTTTGTTCTGCATTGCCAGCTACACTAGCAGCAAAGCACTTGAAAAGTTGAGAAAAAGTGGAAAATGTTCTGAATGTGCAGAAATGTTGCAGACCGAGGAGGACATTTTGTTGCAGTGTGAGAATGAGGAACTTGCTTCATATTTCAACAAATTAAATCGTGGTGGATTAAAGTGTTCCTCTTCCATTATGATGTCCTTGTCATGTGACATATATAAACTTTTTCAAGTTTTGACTAGCAGTACATATGAATCTGAATTTCTGAAGCTAGATAATCAAAGAAATGCACTACTTTCTTTGGGAATTGAACTATGTGAAAACGTTATAAGTAATTTGGATGATGTGTGCAAATGTGGCATTCTGCTAAAGAAAGTAATCAAGAAGAGTGTTAAAGTGCTTTCTAATATTTATATTAATAACTATGAAAAATTAAATTCTTAAATGAAAAGTGTGTTTCAAAGGAAATTGCTCGAACACTTGAGAAGCAAAAAAGAAAAATACCTAAAGAAAGTGAGGTGAAAGTTACAAAACGCAAAGAGTTTAAACTGAGCAGCAAATAAATTTCTTCCCCCCAATAGGTACTTCTTATCAAATTACATCCATGTTCATGTCCATTTCCTTGTTGTGTGATATGTTAACATTTTCAAGTTTTGATTTGCTTTACATCTGAATCTGAATTTATGAAATATTGCATCAAAGTGATGCAAGGACTGAATTATGTGAAAATGTTGTTAGCAACTTGGATGATGTGTGCAAATGTGACATTCTGCTAAAAAGTGATTGAAAAGAGTGTTAAAGTGCTTTCCAGTGTTTATATTATTAACTATTTACATTCCTAAATGAAAAGTGTGTTTCAAAGGAAATTGCTTAAACACTTGAGAAAACAAAGAAGAAAACAGCATGAAGAAACTGAGGCGAAGGTTACAAATGCATCGAGTTTAAGCTGATCTGTAAATAAATTTCTTCTGCCCGAAAGGTACTTCATATCAATTACTTTATGTTCTTCCTGCACATTACAAAATAATAGTAACCAGAATTTACCAACTGCATGTTTTGATTGGTACTATACACTTGATTCTCAGTTGCATCTTGACTTTTTGCTTCTATTTATCTTGTAGATGAATATGTTGTGTTTGTCTTTGTTGGCCAAAGTTTAGCATTTGCATGCTATTATTAGTAGTACATAATTTAAACTGTAATTTGAGTTGCATCTCCAATTTTTGCTTCATAGAATTTTTGCTCCTTTGGTGATCGCTATTTTTTAGGAAGCAATTAGGAAGAAACTTATTATTATTATTATTATTATTATTATTATTATTTCATAACATTTTTAAATGGAGCAAGAATAAGTGCATTCAATTAACCTTGATTTTAAGCTGGAAGTATGCAAGGCTATAATTATAGGGCTTACTTTGCATGATGAGAAATTTAACATATTATTTATACTTCGCCTTGAAAATGTAAAACTAAGCTTTAACGTGACATTTCTTACATATTTTATGACAACCCCTTTAGCGAAGCGTATAAAATTATCGTCATATCGCTAGCCCCACTACTGAAATATTTGGCCTAAGACTGC
The DNA here is from genome assembly GCA_034769895.1 of Magicicada septendecula. Taxonomy (NCBI): domain Eukaryota; kingdom Metazoa; phylum Arthropoda; class Insecta; order Hemiptera; family Cicadidae; genus Magicicada; species Magicicada septendecula. The sequence goes on from CM068371.1 coordinate 282,989,030, forward strand.
CGCCATCTTGTTTTCTGTGTTATGGTCTGAGATATTGTAGTTGGTCTTGGTTGAATTCATCAACCGGTTTTCGTAAAACGTAGCACGCGTACCCATACTTTTACTCCACACTCCCCTCCTGTTTCTGTAATTGATCCCCTCTCTCAAAGTAGGCCTAAAAGGTGACGAGACGTTACAAATGCAAACCTACGTTTTTAAAAATTTAGCCACATCTTTAAAAATGTGGCGTATCAAATCAAACACAATGTTAACTAAAATCTAAATGTAGTGTTGAATTTTATAAATTTTAAAATTTTTGACCGAAAACCCAAAAATAGGAAACCTCAAAAATCCATGTGGATATAACTTTTTTATCATCAATTCTAACCAAATTTGAATAGGCTTATAGTGTTCAATTTTTTTAATTACAAATTTGGGGAAACTAGGGCCAAAAGAGCGATTCAAATTTTGAAAAATTGTAAAAATCCATGCCAGGTATCAGACTGAAGGGACCTTTAACTAGAACACAAATTTAGTGCTTACTCTAGAAATTTTTACCTTTAGGGTACCAACAAGGGCAAAAATAAAAATAAAAAGTTTAAGAAAGTTCAGAAAGTCTATGTGGGGTATCAAGTTATGAGGAATTTTATTCAAAATACAAACTCGGTATCTATTTGACAAATATCTCTCAACATCCTAGACAATTATTGGACCGCCTTCAAAAATTTTGTAAGCTTTATTTGAAATAAACATTGTACACATTGTTATCGGTTATTATTGTATTGTAATGTATTGTAAATATAATTATTATAGGAAACACACTAACTTAAAAGCTAAGACTAAATTATTTGTTATTTAAGCATTATGGTTATAAATTTAACTAAAAATGAAGAAGCTCGAAATTTTTAGTGTTTATTACACAAGTAATAATAGGAGCGGTCGTGGCGTAGTGGCTAGCGTGCGGCGCCACTACGCTGTCGGCGCGGGTTCGATTCCCGCCGGGGCCATCTGATTTAGATACGACCGTTCCCCCTTGCAAGGCGATGGCAAACCAGCGAGAGGTATCCTGACTAGTATAAACCCTCCCCAACTATGCCGTTCAGATCCGGCGCTAAACTGTAGGTCCCTTATACCTGTGAGAGACTCATTGAGCACGCAGCGCGGGTATATGCGGGGAGGGTACAAACCAGTCGAAAGACTGAAGGACCCAATAATAATAATAATAATAAAACAAAACACAGTGCTTGCTTTACAATCATTATTTTACCAAACAGAAATAGTTTCAGTGATTCGGTTTCGCCTGCTTGTTTTCCTCTCTTCGGCGGACCGGCGTCAGTAACTCGGTGGAGTCCTCTGGCGCGAGAGAGACGGAGTGGTCACGTCAACCTGCCATACCACAGTAGAGGGAAAGTGAGCGTTAGAAAACACTTCCGGGTTCCAGTTGAAAACACTACCGGGTTCCAGTTCATGACGTCATAGAGGCACTGGCAGCTGGTGCCCGAGCTGTCCATGTGACGTCACTGTTTTGTGTGTGTGTGTGTATGTGTGACTGAAACACTTCCGTGTTCCAGTTCATGACTTCATACAGAGGCTCAAGTCGCTGGCGTCCGCATGGCTAAAACCTGTTTCAAGACGTCACGGAGGCCGTGGTTTCTGCATGTTCAAAATTTGGTAGCCGAAAACAATGTGTAGCGGATGGGGGTACCCGGAATTCGGCGGTTGCCCGGACGCGCAGAGGCTATGTCATCGGGTACCGTTACTCGAAATTTTGGGGGCATCGGGTACCGTTATCCGAAATGTTTAAATCAACGGATGGGGGTACCCGAAATTTGTGGGTACGCCCACATGACGACGACGTAGAGGGCGTGATGTCTGAAATGTTTAAATCAATGGATGGGGGTACCCGAAATTTTCGGTGTCTGAAATTTAGTACCCGAAATGTTTAAATCAACGGATGGGGTTACCCGAAATTTTTGGTGTCCGAAATTTTGACACCCGAAATGTTTAAATCAACGGATGGGGGGTACACCCTAAAACAAGTCCTGTATGTCTAAACTCTGGACGGGGAGGAGAAACCGTTACGCGAAATTGATCGGTTAAAATTTAGGACAATAGGTACCTGACGGGTTCCGAAATTTGGTGATTAATGACATCCCGACGCGGTTCCTCCGGTACTCAAAACCGGATATTGTATTATTATAATGTTTATATTGTGTTAATATAAAACAGATGCATCGATTTGAATACTGTTTAGAAAACATATATTCTTATTATGCGTTACTAAAATTGTTAACTGAATAAATATATTTACTCCTGTGACGATTCTCCTGTAAACCAGTCAAACAGCATCTAAGCTGGTACAAGCGGTGTGTGTGTGAAACACTACCACGTTCCGTTAATGTATTCAAAGAGGAACTGATAGCTGGCGTCCGTGTTTTATAAAGCTGTGTGTGTGTGTGTGTGTGTGTGTGAGGTTGACGTAGAGCTGGCTCAGGCAAGCTGTTGTAACTTGCAGCGCTCTTTCTCTACTATAAAAACCGGTTTCTTTGCAGTTACATTCCATATGAGAGACTTACATCTCTACTGCTTTTGCGATTATTCAAGTATGATAGGAATAATTGTTTTGTATAAGGGGTATAATAATAAAAATAACATAGGTTATGGTTTATATGTATATATAATTTTTAATAATATCAAAAGCTTTTACAATCAAATCATAAGCTATAAGTTTTTTCTCTCTCTACACACACATGTTCTATATTCACAAGACAATTATAATTGAGCAAAACATACGCCCTCTCTCTATATACATAACTAAACAAAATAGACACTTTATCTATATATATATATATATATATATATTTACATAATTATACAAAATAATCTTTTTTCTCTCTCGCTTTCTCTCTCTTTTGCAGCCTTGAAGGTTCTCTCTCTCTCTCTCTCTCTCTATATATATATATATATATATATATATATACATACACACACACACATATAATTAACAAAATAATAATTACATTTACTACAACCAAAACAAGCCTTATATGTCTAACAATAATAATAATAATTAATAACATACAATATTACAATGTTGATGTGTAATATATTAATAATAACATACTGAATGTAGACACACATCAAATGATAATTAATATGGTGTTAACTACATGTGTAAAATGGTACACCAAAACCTTGAATTCAACTCTTTTTAGTATTTTAGATAATAACAGTGGTAACAACGCTTATAAAGCGCACATCCAGTGGAATTATGCCTTAACCAATTACATTTTTTCGTCAAAATAATTTTTTAAAACAATTGTTCTTCAGAGTGTAAATTCTCTCCACTCACAAGCACTCAGAATGTTACAGTGGTCACCATATGGTGGTGAACGACATACATCTCCCTCGCATTCGCACAAACACATAACATCGAAACAAGGTTTCTGTAACTATGAGAGAAATCTTTTAAAAAATTTAATTACACATAAAAATTTAATTAACACTTTAATGATTGTTTATCTCAACTTTTTATGTTATAAACCACATACGTTTTTTAATAATTAAAAACAGAATATAATTTCCTACAATTAATAATACTTGATCAAATACAAAAGAATGTAGACACATCAAATGATAGTTAGTGTGGTATTAAAAAAACATGTATTCTGAATTAAAGTCATTTTGATATCTTAGATAACAACAGACGCGACAACGGTTACGAAGCGGACATCCGCTAGAGTCATGCCTTGACCACTCATATTTTTTTACTAGCGAGGTATACGCTGTACCAGTAAAATTATACATCATATAGTATATCTGATTAACCAGCTTTGTTTTAGCAATTAGCAAATCTTTTATTTGAAGATATTCAATATTATGGTTGTTACAATAACTAATTGATGTTTTGAAGAGTTTGAAAAACTCATTACGAATAAATACTTTCATTTTGTAAATATTCTTTTCGTTTCGTATTGATATCCATCTACTCAGTGTCTTACGATTATTTCTAAAATTATAATCGAATTTAATCATGTTGCATTGACAATATAATCTATTATTACCATTTATTTCTCTGTTTAAAAGTTTTTCTACAATATTAGATCCAAGCAACACCTTGTTCTTTCTCTGAAAATGAATAGTTAACATTAAAAAACGACAAAAAAAAATAGAGAAGTCTACTTCATCATTTAAAAACATTTTACTATTAATGTTATTATTACTATTATTATTATAATAAATCAATCCTGTTCTCGTTTATTTGGTCTGGAAAAAAAGAGAAAAAATTAATACATAACCACTTCTGTATAAGTAATTATTAGTGGTACTGAAATATCATACTCACATAATCAATATCCAACTGCACGCTCACTTTCTCGTTCGCCAGCGGAGTGTGTGAGGTTACGCATAGTGATAGGACACAAGGCTTCACAGCTTTCAATTGCTCCTCTGTAAATACGTCACACCATCTTTTAGGTCGGTATACATAGAAAAGTTTATCCTCCGGCTGAGGACAGGCTCCGGTATCTTCCAAATCTACCACAACTGACTCCCCGAATTTCGTTTTCACAAATTTCATGTGAATTATATGATACTTTACTCCTAAAGAAAGACTTGACAAGTCTCTTTTTGGTAAAAAATTTTCAACTGTCTTCGCGTTCGCAACGATTCCTTCCATGGCGAGTACTGATGACTGCACAGGGAAACACTGGCGTATTTATTCTGTTTCCCCCCGACCACGTTCCTTCCTTCTAAAGCGTCATCTCCTTCGGTCACGACACCCTACCCCGCACCTCCACCGCAACGGTAACGGCTATAATTTTGCTTCCTACCCCACCCCGCGTCGTCACGGGCCACCATCTGCTTTCGGTCACGACCGGACGATGACATCCTACCCCGCACCCCCACACCGCACCCAAAGCCTCACCACCACCCCGCACCTCGCCAACATATTTTGTTCAATTACTTTGTCTGTCGCTCCGCAACGACCGGGTTTACCCCCACCCCACCCCACCCCGCACCCCACTCGAGTCCGTCGGTCACGGTCACCCCGCACCCCACCCCGCGTCGTCTCGGGCCACCATCTGCTTTCGGTCACGACCGGTCGTACAACCCAGCCCCCCCGTACCCCGCACCCTACATCCCGCGGGAGGCGACTCAACGAGCGCGCTTCGGTCAAGGTCGCCGGCATCCTGTACCCCGCACCTCGCCTACCTCTCGGTCACGGACACCGGCTGCAACCTAGCTCCCTACCCCGCACCACCATCCCACACCTTTACCCCGCACCGCATCGGTCACGGACGTCGGCTTCCTACACCGCACTCCCCACCCCACCCAGCCCTCCGCAACGCGCGTCATCGGTCACGACCGGACGATGACATCCTAGCCCGCACCCCCACCCCGCACCTCCAGCACACACCGCATCGGTCACGAAAACCCGCACCCCACCCCGCGCAGCTGCTCCTCGCGAGCGGAGCGCGGCGACAGCGTTACCGGTCACCGGACTGTCTATATAGGGAACCGACTACGCGAAGCCGGCCTCACTCCTTTCACAATGACCGACAGCAGCAGCAGCAGCAGCGGCAGCAACAGCGAACACCGTGCTATCAATGGTAATGTAATTACTATAAAATTTATGATACTTGACAATACACTAAACACACAAACAGTATTATTAGATTACAAACACACGGTTATTGATAAGATTTGTAGCGAAGCCGTTGCATTAAATAATTATATAAAGTGGTATTTAGCAGTTCGTGTATCTTTTAAAAAATTAATAAACACCGAAAATATTTATTGTAATGCGGTATTTAGATCACGTACAGAACTTAAGTCACAGTATGACGATATCGATGAACAGTATTCGATAGCTAGCGAGAAAATAATGGAATCCGTTGACAAATTCACGCGTGACGGAAGCGGGTGGGTCGAAAATGGTGTCGAGTCGGTGGAAATAAATATTACAAAATACAATCCTCTTGTGGGGTCGAGCTTTCTACCTACACCATCGAAATTGTCACACAGTAAGAAAGGAATTATTAATGTGAAAAATTTAGAAGATGAAAAGTGTTTCTTGTGGTCTGTGCTCGCCGGTATACACCCGATCGCGTGTAACCCACATCGCGTTAGCCATTACCTTCCGTACGAAGAAGAAATAAACATGAAGGACATACCTTATCCCGTCGCAGTCAATAAGATAAAACGTTTTGAAAAATTAAACGAAAACATATCCGTTAACGTTTTTGGCTACGAAGGCGAGGTATATCCTTTACGTATTACTGAACACCGCGGTCGAAAGTACCACGTAAACCTACTGCTACTGTCCGACGCGAACACTACTCACTACTGCCTCATACGGAACCTTTCGCGTATGCTTTCGTCGTTGTCAAAACGAAACGGCGCTTCGTTTTACTGCAACTACTGTCTACACCGATTTTCGGACAATAAAGATACTAACGCGGCGCGAAAACGAGTTGAAGAACACGAACGCAACTGTTCTCAGCATGCAGTACAGAAAGTAAAACTTCCTGACGAGAACGAAAAGTGGATGTATTTTAAAAACTTTTCACTTTGTCACCGCGTACCTTATACGGTATACGCTGACTTCGAATCGTTTATTGTTCCGACCACCGGTAAAAACGTGGCACATCATATACCAGCTAGTTTCTGCTATGTGATAGTTGACTGGATGGGAAACGCCGTCAAGGAACCTGTAATATACCGCGGTAAAGACGTGGTGGACACGTTCCTTCGTGTGCTTTTAGTCGACGTTCAACGACTCGATAGAAAGTTTAATAAACCGATCCAAATGACAGCGGCCGATGAACGGTCATTCCGAAACGCTACGCACTGTCATCTGTGCAAGCAGCCGTTAACGGACGACACGGTTCGAAACCATTGCCACATAACGGGAAACTATTTAGGCGCTGCTCACAATGCGTGTAATATAAATTACAAAATACCAACACACGTTCCGGTTTTTTTCCATAATTTAAGTGGCTATGACTCGCATCATTTGATGCAAGGTTTCGGAAAGTACAAGGAAGATGAAATAACGTGTATCGCTACTACAAGCGAACGTTACATCTCCGTTACACTCGGTCAGCTCCGGTTTCTCGATTCTCTGCGGTTCATGAACGCGTCACTTGAAAAACTCGTCTCCAACTTATCCGCGGATAAATTTAAAATCCTTAATCAATTTTACACGCGTAATGTTAATTTACTGTTGCGTAAAGGCGTGTACCCTTACGAATACGTTACGGACGATTCAAAATTTGACGAGAGGCAGTTACCGGACCGCGAACATTTTTACAACGGGTTGACAGAGTCGGATATAAACGAAGAAGATTACGCGCACGCTCGAGCGGTTTGGTTGGCTTTCGACATGCAAACGTTCGGTGATTATCATGACCTTTATTTAAAAACGGATGTACTACTGCTTGCTGATGTATTTGAAAACTTTCGAAACATGAGCCTACAGTACTACGAACTCGATCCGTGTAACGTTTTTACCACCGCCGGTTTAGCGTGGAACGCGATGCTGAAAATGACAGGAGTTAGGTTAGAGTTACTCCGCGATATAGACGTACACCTGTACATCGAAAAAGGTATCCGTGGCGGCTTAGCAGCAATTTCTAATAGGTACGCCAAGGCCAACAACCCGTACATTCCCGATTATGACGCAAGCAAGCCGCATAACTATTTACTTTACCTCGATTGTACCAACCTGTACGGAACGGCTATGACACAGCCTTTACCACTGTCCGGTTTTCGATGGTTGGAACGTACAGTGATCGATACGTTGAACGTGCACACGTTACGCGACGATGGTGACACCGGTTATATCCTGGAAGTCGATCTGGGGTATCCACATTACCTACACGACTTACACAGTGACTACCCTTTAGCACCTGAAAAGTGTACTATTACGGACAGTATGCTTTCACCATACTGCTATCGCATGAAGCTGTTAAAAGACTTTGTGTGTAGTAACGGCAAGGTAGAGAAACTGATAACGTCCCTCGAGGACAAGACAAAATACATTGTTCATTACAGAACATTGAAACTCTACCTCGAACTAGGAATGGAGTTGAAAGCGATTCACCGTGTGTTAGCATTCACACAGTGCGTATGGTTGAAACCTTTCATCGATTTTAATACGGAGCGACGAAAGGAAGCCAGAAACACCTTTGAAAAAGACTTTTTTAAGTTAATGAATAACGCACCGTACGGAAAATCGTTGGAAAACGTACGGAAGCGAATCGATTTCAAGTTAGTTCCAAACGAGAAGAAACTTCACAAACTAACCGCTAACCCCAGGCTACAACATTTTTTCATCTATAACGAGGACCTGGTAGGTCTCACGATGAAAAAAATATCCATTACACTGAACCGACCTTTGTACGTTGGGTTCAGTGTATTGGATATTAGTAAGCTGATTATGTATCGGTTCCATTACGGATTCACGATGAATACGTACGGGTCACGTGCACGTCTATGTATGACGGACACTGACTCTCTGTTGTACGACATTCGCACCGACGATGTGTACAAAGACATGGAGGAGCATCTCGAACTCTTTGACACGTCGGAGTACCCTAAGGCACATCCGTGCTATAGTGAAACAAACAAGAAAAAGTTGGGTACTTTTAAAGACGAAACAAATGGAATACCGATACTTGAATTTGTCGGGTTGCGCGCAAAATGTTATTCATTCGTTACGGCAAACGATAAAGAGAAAAAGGTAGCGAAAGGTGTGCCACGTTCCGCGATAGCTACACAGTTGAAACATCAACTTTATAAACAATGTGTAAAGACCACTTCTCAAACTTATACTACGGCGCAGACTATCCAAAGCGAAAAACATAACATATACACAAGAAAGCTTACAAAATTATCGCTGTCACCATACGATGACAAACGATATGTCTTGGATGACGGTGAAACAACACTGGCGTACGGTCATTATAAACTCTGTCAACCCAGACGCGAGATAATTCAGCAGGCGAGAAAATCCGTTATAAATTATGCGTTCGATATACGTTGATATAAGACTCGCTTGCAGGAGCAACACACTGTCAGTAACGACGATGAAGTCGGTGAGGTTCAGTGAAAACGTAACGGTATATCTCGTACCAAAATTTTGCGATTCGCGTTTCGGGTGGCGATATGGAAAACGTACGCAAAACTATTGCAAAGGAATTGCACAGACCGGTGAGAAGGAACTTTCCCAGACGTGCGGTGGAGGTGAAGGGGTTACACGATCTCTACCAAGCGGATTTGGTGGAAATGATACCGCATGCAAAGTTGAACAAGGGCTACAAATATCTAATGACGGTAATAAACGCATTTAGCAAGTATGCATATGCGATTCCCTTAAAAACTAAATCGGGTGTTGAAGTAGCACATGCTCTCGAACCAATAATTGTAAAAAATAAAATGAAATACCTGCAAACGGATAAGGGGAAAGAGTACTTTAACACTACCGTACAAGCTTTACTAAAGAGATTCAACGTCAAACACTATTCAACGTATAGCGAGAAGAAAGCGTCCATCGTAGAGCGATTTAATCGTACGTTGAAAACGAACATGTACCGCGCGTTCAGCGAGCAAGGCCATTATCGGTGGTTGTCGCTTTTGCCTAAACTGGTGATGGAATACAACGACAGAGTGCATAGAACTATAGAGATGAAGCCGCGACAAGCCGACAAGAGCAACGAGCAAATTGTGTTGGAACGAATAAGAAAAAATATCGTACCGCGGAAAGTGAGCAAGAAACATAAGTTTAAAATAGGCGATCGAGTGCGTATCAGTAAATACAAAATCACATTCGCTAAAGGTTATACACCAAACTGGACGAACGAGATATATACAGTGCACAGAGTTCAGCCAACCGTACCGGTTACGTACTTGTTTGAAAGATCACACGGGTGACGTTGTGGAAGGTGGGTTTTATGAACAAGAATTGAGTAAAACCAGCGTTGGTGATGTGTATCTCGTTGAAAAAATATTACAACGTAAAGGTGATCGCGTGCGAGTGCGCTGGCTCGGCTTTGACGGTAAACACGATTCGTGGATACATAAAAAAGATCTGATATAATAACATTACCACAGTATTTAACCGAACGTAAACGAGTTAAGATGAAGATTGAACAACAATCGTTAAAGTTAAATGTTAAGAACGTAGACTCTGCTAAGTACAACGGTGAAGTTGCATATAATAAACACAGTCCACTGTTTCCAAACACAGTTCGATGTATCGTGTGCGGCGGGTCATGTAGCGGGAAGTCAAACGTTGCCTTTAACATGTTATTCGATTCAAACGGACTGCGATTTCAGAACCTGTACGTGTTCTCCAAATCGTTATTTCAACCAAAATATCGTATGTTGGAAGACGTTTTTAATGCTCTCGCTGACGAAGGAATGATGTACTTCACATACAGTGAAAACGATGAAGTACCACCTCCGCACGAAATTGTACCTAATTCAATCATGTTGTTCGATGATGTGGTATGTGAACGGCAGAATAACATACGAAAATATTTCGCTATGGGACGGCATAGCGGTGTGGACACTTTGTACCTTTGTCAGACGTACAGTCTGGTGCCAAAGCAACTGGTGCGTGATAATGCCAATTTCTTGGTTTTTTTCAGACAAGATGATCTCAATTTACGTCACGTTTACAACGATCACGTTAACACAGATATGAAATACGAAGAGTTCAAAGCGATGTGCGCCGAAGCGTGGAAGGATCGTTACGGATTCATAGTCATCAACAAGGACTCACCGATAAACGCGGGTAGATACAGAGTGGGTTTCGATCGTTTTATACATAAATAGAATAGTTTGTGCGAGAAAGTCATCAGTGTCAAGATGGATGACAAGCAATTGACACATGAAATCGATGCAATTAGCGATAACATAAGACAAAAGTATCGCGCGTTGAAACATGACATCAGAGAGAGCGATGAAGCGTTAACGAGAAAGTACAAACCTCTTTTGGAACCGTTAACCCAGATTTCGGAAAAGTTGAATGTCTCCGGTGATAAAATTAAAAAAATAAATGTTGAAGATGAAGATACGAAGACAGCTGTCGAGATGACACCACCACCATCACAACCTCGATTCCTTAGAACGGAAGTGTTGGCACAAACTCCTGATGTCGAAACATCGAACGTGTCTCTTGAAGAGTTTTTAGCAACACCCGAAGGTCGACACGAAGCACAAGAATACGTTGAAGAGTCTGTCGAAGGTCCGCTCGCGAGGAAATACTTACTACTCGCTTTATCTGATGATCGAGAAAAAAAGATGGATCATACGTACGGTATCCGTAACGTTGCAGACAAATGGATGGTGGAAAATTCGGTGTTGGAGATCAATCAAGACGACAGCTTCTACATAGCTGGAAAACGATACAGGGGTACACCGGGTCTCTACGAACTTATGTTTATGAAAGAACCCAACAAGAGCGTCTATGATGAAAACGATTTAGCAGCGTACAAATCTATACTGTCGGACACTAACGCACATAAACATTATCATTTACCCGGTGCTAAAATAAATACAAACAAAGGTGTAAAGTACAGAGAGATAATCGCCCGATTGTTCCCACCGCGCAGCGGACGTGGTATCGATTACGTACACTGGAACGATCCCAACAAACTGGTTGAACGGTTGAGACTGCTGGTAAGTTCAAAACGCGCCGGTCACACCGGACACGACAACGAAATCATCTCCGTTGTGGAGGAATTACGTGAAGCCAACATTATCGTATAAATTTTATGAACGTCGGTGTAACAACTCATTGACGTCAACACTGTCATCATGTGCGGGTTAGATTTGACACCTGACTTTGAAGTCGAAAACGAAAGACTGAAAACCTTTACATCATGGCCTGTGCATTTCATCAGTCCAACCGCTATGGTTGCCGCAGGCTTTCATTACACAAATGAAATTGACAGGGTTCGATGTTCATTTTGCGGTATAGAAACCTTTCGTTGGAAAGAGGGTGACGATCCGATTGTGTTACACACGCGATGGTCACCACAGTGTCGTTACTTAAAACGGTTAGCACATCATTTGTAGCGTGCAGTCGTACAATGGTTGTGGACAAGTTCGGGAGACATCAAAGCGCCGTGAGCGTGCGACGAGAAACAAAAAGACAATTACGCGATACTGTAGGATTTAAGATTACGAATGATGGGCATATAGATGTTGAAAACAAAAAGATCCGCATTCTGAACGAACCGGATGCAGCAAAGGATGCTGTATCTCTGACTTATATGCAAACACATTGTCTGCTACTCGATGATGAAGGTAAAAGCGTGGACGTTAAAGGGTGTAGATTGAAAAATGTTGATACTCCTGTAGACGTTAAAGACGTAGTCAACAAATATTACGTTGATGACAACTGTATACAACACTCGAGTCAAGAGAGAGGTGAGGTCATCGATGCACGAGATCGATGGGTAATCAACGTTCGAAGTCCGGAACAAGCGACCGATGCGGTTAACAAAAACTATGTAGACTCGAACGTCATTAAAAAAGTATCGAACAGCTATTTGTTTGGGCAGAGCTGGTTGTCGGGAGTGAGTTCACCGATTTTTGGAGATGACGCGGTTAACGTAAAATACATGTTGCAGAACACCGTTAGCTTGGGCGAAGATGGTGTTTTCAAAGCAGCGGAAAAGAGAATAACAGACGTAGCGGATGGTTTTGCGGAGAGCGATGCTGTTAACTTACAACAATTAAATGACGTGAGACGATACGTACAGAGCGAGATGTATAAATTCGTTAAAACATTTCAGTATCAACTGGATTACTACTTATTGAAATTGTCTAAGCCACGTAGTTCATAAGACGAGTGGACACTCGACACGAAGGAAATAAGAAGGTTAATAGATGAATACGATAAAAACATAGAAGAGAAAGACTGGAGATCGGTTTACGATGTACAACAACGTTAAGAGGAAAAAAGGGTGGGGCGTCGGAAACGTGCTTAAAAACGTTGTACCGTCCGTTGTTTCGTCAGTTATCAATCGAGCGGTGGACGCACTACCTGTCGAATTACATCTGCCGGGTTACAGATTCTGTGGACCGGGCACGAAACTCGAAGAAAGATTAGCGCGTGGTGATCGTGGAATCAATCAACTAGACGAAGCCTGTCGCGAACACGATATCGCTTACGCTCAATACAAAGACAACGAAAGTAGACGTATTGCAGATCGTAAACTCGCGGAAAAAGCGTGGGGACGGGTAAAGGCTTTGGATTCGGGTATCAGCGAACGAGCTTATGCGACAGCAGTTGCAGCGGCCATGAAAGCAAAATCAGCAATAGGAAGCGGTCGACGTCGTAAAAATAAAAAGAATGTGAGTAGTCGTGGTCGTGGTGCTGGTGGTGGGATGAAGAAGAGGAGGAAGAGAACTGTCCGAACCGCTAGGAAAAAGAAGAGAACTGCGTCCGGATTGTATCTACGTCCGTACCGAAAAAACTAATTCACATACCGCTCCGCCCGTTGTCCGAAGATGAATTACGTGTATACGCAAAAAAGCTAAACATACCGTATTTTAGAGGTGTTTACATGCGTAACGCATTACCGGATACAGCGCCGTGGAAGAACGAAAGCGTCATCGTAAATTTGGACGACGAGAGCGGACCGGGAACCCACTGGGTATGTTACAAGAAGCGTGGAAATCGAGTACACTATTTTGACGGGTTCGGTAATTTACGTCCACCTCTCGAGCTGATGCAATATTTTGGTGATACAGCCGACGTTCGTTACAACTATGAACGGAAGCAACCTCCTAACACGGTCATCTGCGGTCATTTATGTTTAGACTTTTTATCGTCTTCTGATCAGTAAACTTCAGCATGTCGTCGCTAACGGTCACCGTGACGGGTACCGACGCTGCGAATCTCGTGTGTAACTTTTTCCCACCTCTCGAGTTATACGGTGAATGGTACGTTGGACTATTGGATTTTACATCGTATAATTCAATACCAAACGTTACTGAAGGAAAAAATAGTGCATTTCCAGTAAAAATTTCCAAGGATCAGTGGTCCGTCATCAAGTTGCCTACCGGCATCTACGAAATCAGTGATATCGAAACGTATCTGCAGAAACAGTTAGGCGAGAGAACAATCAGTTTACGTCCAAACAACAACACATTAAAGTGTGAAATTTACTGTAAGCATGTCATCGACTTTTCGCATACACCGAATACCATTGCAAGTATGTTAGGATTCAAGGAGAATCAGCAGCTGGAAGCGTATATAACACACGAGTCGAACGTACCCGTTGACATAATCAAAGTTAACACCGTTCACGTACGGAGTAATATCGTACAGGGTGCGTACAAGGACGGCCAGGACCAGCACACGTTGCATTCGTTTTATCCGACCGTGGCACCAGGTTTCAAAATAGTTGAAACACCGACAAACGTAACATACTTACCGGTAAACGTACAACGTGTAGACAACATAATTTTGTCTCTCGTTGATCAGGACGGGGATTTAGTCGATTTTCGCGGTGAAGTTATCACGATACGACTGCATCTGAAAATATGGGATTGTATTTCGGACAAACGTCACCTGTAAAAAGGGAGTGTGTACGAAAGAAACATGGTAGTCGGTGTTCAACGTTGAAGCGATTGACATCAAGGAACAAGCGTTTCTTACTTTCACTTGGATTCAAATTATACGATTAAAATAATGTCGGGTGAAATTCTAGCTATCGAACGAGGAGCGGCTTTCGATAACAGAATCGTTGAGTTCGTATATCGTACGCACGCACCGTATGCTTCCACCCGATACGGTAACAACGATGAAATACGTATACCCATCCAACAACAGGATGTTTTCACTTTACCGGCGGAGAGTTTTCTGTACATCGAAGGAACATTGACCAAGGTTAACGCTACCGACACAACGTTGAACGTGAAATTAATCAACAATGCAATGGCTTTCTTGTTTGAGGAGATCCGTTACGAAGTGTGCGGTGTGGAAGTGGATCGTACAAAAAACGTTGGAATTACGAGCACTGTGAAATTGTTACTATCGAGCAATGAGCATGAAAGAAAGCATCTAATCAATGCAGGATGGGTGACGACAACCGACGAGTCGTTGACAGTACACGAGAGTACCGGTGATTTTACGTTTTGTCTTCCGTTGAAAATGCTACTCGGTTTCAACGAAGACTATACACGCATCATGCTGAACGTTAAGCAAGAATTGATTCTGTTGCGTACCTCTACCGATCAGAACGCAATGGTGCTAAAAGAATCGGGTGCAACTGCAAACGGTAATCTCGTAATAAACAAAGTACACTGGAAGATGCCCTATGTGCGCGTGTCAAACAAGTACCGAATACCGCTATTGGAGCACATCGAGGAGGATCATGAACTAGTGATGCCGTTCCGCAGTTGGGAATTGCACGAGTATCCCGTTCTACCGACGACAAATCGACATTCGTGGACCTTGAAGACATCGTCACAGTTGGAAAAACCTCGGTATGTAATATTAATATTTCAGACGGATAGGAAGAACAATATAGCGAAAAACGCGTCGGAATTTGATCACTGCAATTTAACGAATGTCAAGCTTTTTCTGAACGATAAATACTATCCGTACGATAACCTGAACCAGGATATCGATAAAAAACGTTACGCCCTGTTCTACGACATGTATACACGTTTCCAAACATCATACTACGACCGTCGCAACAGAGCGCCTCTTTTGACACCTAATGAATTTATAACGAAAGCACCGTTGTTTGTCATCGATTGTTCCAGACAAGAAGAACCAATCAAGTCGTCTGCCGTTGATGTGCGTTTAGAATTTGAATCCAGTAACAATTTTCCAGATAAAACCACCGCTTACGCTTTGATTATACACGATAGGATAGTACAGTACACAGCGTTGTCGAATACTGTTCATCGTTTGTCATAAAAAAACTTGTTCTCCCCTCTACTAGTTTATAAAGATAGGTATTAGCGATCTCTACATAACAACAACCTCAGTCCTTTTCAACGATGGAAGGTGACTGTGACAGCAGCAGCAGCAGCCATTGTGAGTATAACGTTTACTTGTCTCTTGCATACCCAATCAACTCGTACTCTAAGTTCGTTACCGTCGGACTGTATAAAGAACTCAACTATGAACCGGGTGTTTTGTTTACAAACGGAAAAAAGAAACGTATATTACTTGACTTTTCTGAGTGGAATTACTTGTTGATCTTTCGTGAACAGTTACTATCCAGTATGTTATTGTACGAAGAAGGTGAAAACCGTGAAAAGAAGAAGAGTGTGATGATCAGTCGTAACTTTGGGAAAACGTTTGTTCGGATTAAAGGTAGTAAGACAGAAAAATTTGTTTTCACAGAACCCGAGTGGATCCGTTTTGGTTGTTTATTAACAGTACTAAAGAAATATCTTGTTCGCTTGTTTTATGATCAAGATCACTTCAAGTCGTACATTAATCAGGTAGTAGCCAAGGGGTGTTATGTACCACCATCCTTCTTTTTCCCCTCGTTTTTTCGATTGGAAAGCAGTCGTCACGACCAACAGCTAACATTTGATCGTCTTTACGATGAACTGGTATTGGAAGGAAAAGTAGAGGGGGAATTTGAAAAAATTAACGTACTCGATGCGGACATGTGTCACTCGGAAAAATGAACTTGAATAGGACGGTTATTGCCGAGTTTGAAGCGTTTCGCGGTGACAAAAATGAATATGTAATCAAAGAGTTCGTTACAGTTGATATAACAACCGGACGTTTTGTTATCGTGTTGTTCGCTCCACCATACGAAAGTGCACGACTGCACCAGAAATTCCGAAAAATCAATGACTGGTTGGAAACACATTATCACAGGATACGATGGAACGATGGTAATGTACCGTACAAGAATATGGTACGTATCGTTGCAGACATTTTTTCAGATTATCCTGTTGTCTATACAAAAGGGTTTGAGAAGGCAAATTTCTTACGACAGTTGTATCACCATGGTGAGGTGATTGACTTAAACGATATTCAAGCACCTGTAGTTCCTAGATCCTTTGTACCCATCATACAATGTCCTGTTCCTCATCGTCAACCCGTTACCACTCCCCCCTTACACTGTGCATTACGCAAAGCTTTGTTTTATGCAGAATGGTTGCGGCAACGAAATAAAATATAGTCGGTTGTGAACATGTTTTCATCATGGTGTTAGTGTGAATGCTACGTGACAGAAATGTCCATAAACGTAGAATTAGGTACCGTAGTGTGTGCGTGAGTGTTAACCTTGACTACGTCACTATCGCGGTAGAAATACTCATAAACGTAGTCCTGGTAGTTCGAGACGGGTCACTGGCACGGTAGATATACCTGTAAACTCGTCAAGAACCAGTATGGGTGTGAAAATTACTCATTACGGTACAGCAAATGTGAATACGCATCATGTATGAACAACATATTCACCCGATTAAAAAAATAAAAAAATAAATTAAAAAGTAAATAAAAAAATATGTACTGCTTTTACACATTGGCTTAGCATTGCATAATGTATCTTTATTATTATCTACCACTGTACTAGTCAATAGTACAGCGATAGATAACGTGGAGTAGGCCTGCTTTACGAAGTTGTAAAGTTGGGGAAACCACGTTAAAAAAAGCGTAGCAGGCTCTCATTCGCCTCCCTCAGGCTGCTAGGAAGAGGATGAGAGGTAAAAAAATAAAAGTATAACGAAATGTTTATTTATTTAATAATAAATAAACTTATATTGTGCTTTTATGATTTTACACATAGGACGACAGTAGATATCACTCGTCCACCTCATGGTTACAAGTAAGAGATGAGAAGTATAAGTACAGAAATAATTACAGTTAAGCGATAACGGCCCCTTGGTGTAGTGGATGCACGCCGGTTTGGTGTACCGGAGGTCCCGGGTTCAAATCCCGGAGGGGCCGTAATTTATTTTGATGTAAAAATTAATATCCAATGACATACCATTGTTACAGTTGAACACATGCGTCATGTGGTCGTACATTCCGGTGTTAAAATTTCGGACACCAAAAATTTCGGGTAACCCCATCCGTTGATTTAAACATTTCGGGTACTAAATTTCAGACACCGAAAATTTCGGGTACCCCCATCCGTTGATTTAAACATTTCAGACATCACGCCCTCTACGTCGTCGTCGAACCAGCTATCATATCCACCCAGCCTCCTGTTTCGTCGTAACCAGTGTTTTATACATGCGTCATGTGGGCGTACCCACAAATTTCGGGTACCCCCATCCGTTGTTTTAATCATTTAGGGTACCAAAATTCTGACATTAAAAAAATTTCGAGAGAGAACGATTATTTTGTTACATCAAAATAAACCAGAACGCGGAAGTGTTTTAACATTCGGACACCAGCTGCCAGGGCCTCTGTCATGAACTGGAACCCGGTTAGGGCGTACCCACAAATTTCGGGTACCCCCATCCGTTGATTTAAACATTTCGGATAACGGTACCCGATGCCCCCAAAATTTCGAGTAACGGTACCCGATGACATAGCCTCTGCGCGTCCGGGCAACCGCCGAATTCCGGGTACCCCCATCCGCTACACATTGTTTTCGGCTACCAAATTTTGAACATGCAGAAACCACGGACTCCGTGACGTCTTGAAACAGGTTTTAGCCATGCGGACGCCAGCGACTTGAGCCTCTGTATGACGTCATGAACTGGAACACGGAAGTGTTTCAGTCACACATACACACACATACACACACACACACACACAAAACAGTGACGTCACATGGACAGCTCGGACACCAGCTGCCAGTGCCTCTATGACGTCATGAACTGGAACCCGGTAGTGTTTTCAACTGGAACCCGGAAGTGTTTTCTAACGCTCACTTTCCCTCTACTTACCACTGGCCTAACAATAACTGGTGGCGCCAGAACTGGTGTACAAATCGACTTCTCTTGATATTTACCCTTTAGATCATTATAATGGTATTGGAAAACTTACCGAACGTAATTTTCACAACGGACATATGCAACATCAAGATATTTAACATTACGTCATCTAATATATTTTCCTTTAATTAACGTTTAGGATAAAATAATTAAAAACAAGTTGTTATAAAATCGCATAGGCTATAAGGAATATGAGCGTCCGTTCTGTCAGACATATAAGTGTAAAACATGTGTATAGGTAAAAGTGAATCATAGAACACATTATAAAATAAATTAAAAACGAGCTGTGATTTGTAATGCTTGATGGAAAATTATGATGACGATATTTATAGATTATAATTTATAGAGCATAATACAAGATAGGAGCTATTTCCATATCACGAAAACGATAGATGAAGCCTGTAGTTTAACTGCCTAGTAATCTCAAAAACCTGTAACATGGCGTTTTTGAGTCAGACGGTCGGGAAGCAAGAGGGATAATCCCATTGAATAAAAGTTATTGCAAATATCTGAGATACGTTCCAATATTTCAGATAAAACTCTCAGCACATACTTAATTTTATTCTTACTATTCAAAAAGTGTCACTTACAACTAAAATTTAGTTCTAAAATATTAATAATTTTAATTTTTATAAAAGTAAATACAGAAAAGTCGTAGATCACAGAAATCAACGTCGTCGTCGTCGTCATCTTCTTCTTAACGGTTTGAAGCTTTAGCGGTCTGTTCCTATTCCACAGTCCACCTTTCCTTAGGTCTACCAACTTTTCTTCTGTCTCTAGGGTTGTAATCTTTCGTCATTTTGCTTTCTTCCATTCTATTGATGTGTTGAATCCATTTTCTTCTGTATTCATTAATCCTTTCACTAACTGAAAAAATATACAAATCGCTTCTTATTTCTTATATTATCATCTCGTCTATTACACCTTTTAACTGATCTCAGAAATTTCATTTCTTCTGTTTGTATTTCTGTTTATCTTTTTCCTTTATTACACAAGTTTCAGAACCATACTGTAGTGTAGGTATTGGCATTGTGTTATTCAATTTTATTTGGGTTTCTTTTCTACATTTATTTCTCAACGTTCTCCAAATCGTTCCACACATTCTTGCGAAATTCATCACTTTATTTTCTATTTCTCTATCTTGATCATAAGTAACGTCACGTCCAAGATAGTTGAAATGTGTTACTTGTTCTATGCATAAATCGACAACGAATAAAGATAATTTATATTTCAGCTGTTAAAATTGATGTCTCTGATGTTACAATTTCTGATATCTCTGCACTGATTTACGATTAAATTACTACGATTTACTGCTAGTAAAAATGTATTAACAATAAATTATTAAATACAATATAATTTATAATTTAATCGCATATAAATTGGCGTGGGCGTATATGCATTCATGTGTGTGTGTGTGTGTGTGTGTGTGTGTGTGTGCGCGCGCGCTCTCTCGCTTTATTGGTTATGTCTGTCTTTTTGTATATCTTTTCTTTTTCTATCTTACTGTTTATATTGCATGGTAAAAATCAAAATTTGATTTAAATTATTATTAACAGATTCCACTACAAGAAATGATGATTAATAATATAATTCAGTCAGTAGTTCAGGTTCAGTAGTAATTAGACGCAGCGATATTACATATTGTATATATGAAGAGCGGAGAATGATAAGCAAGAAATTTTAAATAAAATCTGCCAACGTCCACATTATTAAAGAGCAAACATAATGTTTCTTCGAATTAGAATAACATTCATGAATGCTCAGAAATTTTACTTTATTTTTCGCGTTTGGAGAAAATTTATTATACACTGTTTCGAAATTTATTTTTTCGCATAACGGCTAACTGAATTTTAATCTATAAAGCAATGGATTCGTTGTTTAGATTTGATTGTAATGGAAAATAGAGAAAAATAAGCGCTGAAACAAATGATATCCAGCTATCCGGCGTTAAGGGCAGTTAGTTTTAATAAGTAGGAGTAGACAAAGGCCGGTAGAGTATCAAGTTTAATGTGAAATACGATTCTGTCTACCAACTTATTGTCCCCCGGAGACAAACAACATATAGGGCCCTCTACTACGAGCTCCTCTTTATTAAGACGAAACGCAACAATTGAGTGGAAGAAGATGAACGTACACTCTCCTCTTTGTATACACATCAGAAATCATCTGCAACATAATGAAATTATAAAATGCAGGTTTGTTGGACAAATTAATACTTTGCGAGTTGAACTATATGATACGGAAGTTAAATAGTTCGTATTGCAATATACAAATATCTCTATGGAGAACCATTGTAAAGGCACATATAATCACCATACAGGTAAATACCCACATAAGATGTATTGAAAATAAAGAACTAACATTGAAGAGAAGAAAAGATGAAAGAGGTATAAAGAAAAGTGTATTTTAATATGATTATCCGGTCAACTAAAGAAAAGTAATAATAGAAGCAACAGTTGAAAGTAGAACAAGAGACCTAGAGAGCAAAACTTATAAAATCACAGTGCAATACGATTTAACTTCAATGACCCAATAGATGGTAAGTGAGAGGATACAAACACCAAATATTATAATCCCAACAAGGACATAAACACACCAATTATTACGATCCCAACAAGGACCCAAGAACACCAATTATTATGATCCCACATGGACTAAGAAGACAGAAGAAGAGGATAGAAGAAAATGAAGAAAGAAGAACCAGTAGTGCCAGAACAATAAGTGTATATAAGTTAAGAAAAGTGTTTACAAAGGAGTACCTTAAAACATAGTGAAACACATAATAAACTATGACTAGTGACTTGACACTGACCTCTAACTATAAAAAGATGCTCAATAATAATGAAAGAAGAGAAAGACATAATGGTTGTATAAAACCTAACAAACCAGTAGGGTAATAGAGTCAAAATAAACTCAATGCATAATACCCCAAATGACATGCTAAGTAGACCAGCATTAATAGCTGATTATTCTATAAATAAACAAGATAAGATGAGTAAGGTAATAAATAATGATCAGATAAGACTAAAGTGCAAATACCTGTGGGTGAAACTTGATAACTATAGCAAAATATAGAAATGACAGTAAATTTGCATGAATGCATTATTGTCAACATACAGGCGTTCTAACTAACCTCACATATGGTACAGAACCATGTGCAAATACAAATAAGTGGTAGTAACAGCCTGAAGTTTAGTAAGTAAATTACCATAATGGGAAAAGACATTATAGAGGTAATCCCAATACTAAATGTAATTAGATTAAGAGTGTTATTAGTGCATATAAAGTGTAAATACATGGGACTGACAGAGACAGCAAAAGTGTATAAACACAAAACCACTTTAATTTAATTAATCAGGAAAAACCTATTGTATAGAAAGGTTAAATAAGCCCTGTTACTACCATTACTGGGTAATACTAATGATATAAGATGACAAGCAAGTCAGAATAAATATAAATTCATGCAAGTGTCTGATCACACTAACTATAAGAAGAAAAAACACTTCAATCAAGGTAAAACCTGTATATTAGGAAAATTCCAACATAAAACAACAATCAGTCTTATCCAATAACGATAACTATCAAGTATGAGGCAATAAAACATAAAACTAAGTTAATGATTTGCAATTTTGAGAATGACCTATATCTAGGCCAATGACCTACTTAGCTAAAATCATTCAAAATAAGAAATATATGCAGTGTACACAAAATCTGAGGTGTACAAAACATATAAAAGACATGTCATAAGATTTATTTAACAAAAGAAATAATCAGAGTGGCTGAATTGTAGAAATAAATATGTAATTAAAACAATCCCAAACATAGGCTATAAGAGCTTAAACCTAAAAACTGGCATATCATTGTATTAAGACAAAAATAACAATTATAATTGTAATGCAAGTACATCTAAGGTTAAAGATGATCAATCCACAGCATATACAAACCGAATAATGACAAATAAATGCTTATTGTAAATAAAATACGTAAAAATATTAACGAAAAACTGTAGATTCGTTAATATAACACACAGACATGCCTTGTAAGGACTTAAAATAATCAGTAAGGTAAATGCAAGTGCATGGTCTGGTCATATCTTTTGTAAATAGTAGTATAAGATTGTTAAATTAGTTTTAAGAAATCATGTGTAAATTGTGAAAAAAGAGACGCCTTAGCGATATACTCTCAAAACCCAAAAAAAGGGGAATAAGCTCACTCATTAGAATGGATTACGTAATTTTTGGGCCAATAAGAATCGAATAAATCATTGGGGAGTGTGAACGATTTATAGATCATCCCAAGCCGGCAATGTATGAAGGAATTATTATTGTTGTAACTCTGATAGACTGCGCGTCGCCAGCCAGAAGACAGAATAAGTACGTCGAACCCGCGATATCAACTGTGCGGGTATAAACAAACCAGTAGGGTTATGTAAGATAACCTTTTTTATCAGTGCGAATTATTTGTAATATCGGAAGAATTAACCTAATAAAAACAGTGCGACATTGATTATACAGTGTATAATCCAGTATAATCTCGCGAAGTGAATTTATGAATTTTAATGGAAAAAGTGAATTACAAGGGAGTATGGTGTTTGACATTTTTAGATAATGACATGAACAATGATGACTAAAATCGTCATGATTAATTTTGCACATTATCACAATAAACAGTAGAGGCAAGAACCTCGAGACAATTAATTTATTCTTTTTAAATTTTAATGATGATAATTAAAACTTGTTTACCTAATATATAAACGTTTGTTACGAAAGCATATTATACGCTTTCTAATGTTGCTAATTAACTAATAACAAGTAACAACAAGGGATTTCGAACCTTGTATACCAATTTTAATGACGAATAATCAGATTTAATTTCCTTTTACATTTTTTTTGTTCTGTAATTCAAGAACAATTACCATATGTAATGACATCAAGGTCAACCTAATCTATTTAAATGTCCTAGTCATAACTGGACTGAAGTTCACATTTTTTAATAAGATTAATAAGAATTATGGTATTAATGGACATAGTCCAACTTGTTAAAAAATACATTTAATAGTTTTATTTATATGGGATTGAACTACCCATGCCGAATTAAGTGCATATATAAATTGAACTTACTTTAACCATTATGTGCTTCATGTTTACCACACTTTTCAGGTGGAATGAATGTTGATAATATCCAAACATATTATTTGTCTACAGACTAATTAATTATCAATATTTTTTGTTCAAACATAACCATGTTGAGTTTATAGATCGTAACCTTTGTTTGTATCTGTTTTCTTGTATCTTGCAGCCTACAAGAACCCATAACCTGTTAATGTTAATTAAAGACTAAATGATGTTGATTTAATTTTAATTATTAACAAATACCCTGAGATTGAGATTGCTCGTTGCAAATCTAAGAATTTATTGTAAATGCAAGGCCAGCAGCCGATTATTCAAAATAATTGTGGATACTTTAAAACAAAATCTAAATTGTGAATCAACCATTCACTTATTTGTTTACAAAAACTTCGTTGACGAGCATCATTTATCAGAAATAATAAAACTTTTCAGGTACTCAGTTAATAAATTACAGGTGACATTACAGTTAAAAGTGACTGACTCCAACAGTAAGTAACATCAGTGATCGTCAACACCTGCAAGACTATCTGACAAGGTACTTGGTTAGTGAAGTGCGGAATATTCGTCAACGGAAATTCAGAATAAACAAATAGATAAAATAAATAATAAAATTTTGAACAAGAAATAACAAAGAAACAACGGGAGTCAAAGATACGTTACACCATACATGACTTCCATGGTCTATGATTTATATTTAAAATCATTTTCGAAATGAAATATTTCCATAGGAACTACTTCTTTCTTCAGCCTTAACCACAGTACTTTGGACACTAACGTATACCAACGTATACCACCTCACGTTAGCGCACTCGATTTTCACCGATGATGGCAGTCGATGGCACTTCCGAAACGTCTGGTTTTGCAGAAAACATTCGACCACGTCCACACAGCCCAGGAAGGAATTTTAACAAAAAACTACTTCTTTGTTGCCGATAACGTAGTACACATATAAAAAATTATCCCCTCCCCCTTCTACTATCATTTTCATTTATAGAAAATTACCCCTTCCGCTTTCAACTACCCTTTTAATTTATAGATATTTCATCTAACTTTCTACATTGGATTATTATGACCTTCTTTTCAGGATACTTTATTTATCAAAATTAAGTATTTACTCTTATTAAAACGTAAAACGTTGCTGGTAAACTACCACTTCCCATTAATCGATCTTTACCAAAATCAATAGGCCTTGAGTCCTTCACAATTCATGCATGTGTGCAAAACATTATTTGATTCTGTTTGAATTTGCGGCAGTTATCGTTTGCCATATAAAAAATTCTACACACACATGCTTTTCGAAAATGACTTTTTTTCATGTTTTGAGGGTAGCACAATCAGAATGAGCCCTTATCTCGAATACGATTTTTTTCGCCATCACCATACTTCCATTTCCTTATGTAACATGGAAGTAAAAATAGTGGGAAAATACCTTTGAGTAGTGTGACAGAACATAGAAAATTTGTATATTGTAATGTTACATAAGATCACGACCACCAGGGTCCCAAACAACCAATAATCCAACAATAACAAATCATAAGAAACGCTATATACAAACTTTAAGGTTGATAACCAAGATAAGTAGAAGGTGATTTAAATGAATAAAGAATACATCTGTAATAAACTGATGAAGATGATCAAAGAAATAATGACAATAACGGAGACGAAACGTAATTAACTGACAACTAACCCAATAGATTAGGTGAAAACGTGAATACCAATGACAGAGAGAAGAAACTATAAATGGAGTAAAGAAGAACACTACAAAGCCCAACTAGATACAAAAACAGAATGAAGAATAAGGTATGCTCTACTCGACAAGACAAGATGAATGGATCATGACAAGAAAGCCCAGAGTAAAGAACAGAGTGATAAGGATGCCTAATGAACTAATATAAATAACTATGCCGTCAAAGAAGCTTATAAAGTGATTAAATGAGACAATGAACAAAGGTCAGGGCAGTGAAATAAAATTAGTAAAGGTATAAATCAACTGTGTATCTGGAAGAATAACAAACATGAATCATATAGACCACCCTTGTAACTAAAGCAAATATAGGGATATTACTTATCGAATGATGTTTATAAATACTGTTTAAAATGGGTAATAGAGACAAAGGGGTGTATAATAAACTTAAAATCATAAATAACATTGGTAATAATATAAGAATGTGAAATGAAAAGACCTTGAATCATAATAAGACAAACACATTGTTGCCAAACCATGATAGGACCTTTAACCTCACTATATGTGAATTATGCACCTAAAACAGGAGAGTTAAATAACTAAATGCCTAATAATCCAATTCCTGTTGGAGGGTAATGAACCTAAATATTAAAAGGGTAGTACGAACACAGAATTAATGTATAGAACCAGTATTATTGTATTGTAATTATCATAAGTACAAACAACAAGTTAGACATTTTGATGTTACCTGACAAATCTTACTAAAACTGTAACAATATGGTATAAAAGAGAGGAGAAATTAGTGTCAATAGAAACAGCAAGGTTCACAGTTACTTACACAATGTAAACCAATTGTAATTACATTAAAATTATCACAAGATAATAGAAAATAGACATACTGGTATCTTGACACCAGATACAAGATGTTTTATTGTACAGTATTAACAAAGCAGGTGATATACTATTACCAATCAAATGATGGTAACACCTTTATATAATTATTATCACTATTTTGTAAAGGAGAATGATCACTTAATTTAAAAATAAGTAAGAGTTAAGAGAATAATTGTAAAACCATATAGTGCTTCAACTATAGGTGTACCAAAAGAATATAATTCAGAGAATAATTATGTCAAAACCAGCAAAGGTAACAACTAAAAGGTTCATTTTGTGTTATTTGTCTCCAAGTCACGTTTATTAACTAATTAGAAATAATATTAGGCATTACCTGTATTAACTTTCCATTCCGTGACTCAACTGTTTTAATTTCTAAAACGACGCGTTTCGAGGATAAATCTTCATCTTCAGGTTTTTAATATTATAAAAACATCAAATTCACCCGAACGAGGTCGTAAATTACTTAAAATACATAAAAACACACAAAAACACCACACATAACTTCACATTGATACAGTATCGGCACAGTCCGATGCGCATCGTTTCGTTGCCAACGATTAACTGTTGAACTTTATCCTGTATGACCGTCATCATTGCCCGTGGACAGATCGATATCGATGGCTGTGTTGTACAGTAGATTAGATCGAAACGAAACTTTATCATTAAGTAGTTGGTCTGCTTGTAACTTAGAAGCCTTGTATATCTCATATTCCTCCACAGCGTTCATGTATGCACCTTTTTTGCAATTATGAAGCAGTTTAAAGTTTGTGCGGAAGTCTGAGTACTTATGGTTATACAGCGTTAAATGTTGAGCGTAACTAGATCTTGTTTTTGAGATATCACTTTTGGGTAGGTGTTCCTTAAAACGTTCGGCTGATTGTCTGCCCGGTTGTCCTATATAAAATTTGTCGCAGTCATCGCATTCAAGCTTGTATACTCCAGTTTTCTCTTCATCCGGGATGTGAGTTCTTTGTCCCAAAGGTTTTTTGATGTTATTTCTGGTTTTGAAAGCCACTGTTATTTTACGTTTCTTTAATTCATTCTTTACAATGACTGGTAGTACATTCGTGTACTCAGTTACTATAAACTGAGTATCTTTTTTAGCTGGGTCGGTTAATTTGCTTTTACTATTGATTTTTACTGAATGTTTTCTTACTAGCTTGTCTACGATTTCACTGTTATACCCATTAGCGATAGCTATACTTTTGATGACATTAGTCTCTTCTACTCTGTCTTTTTGCTCAAGGGGAATAGCAAGCATTCTATGAACAAACGCGTTGAAGGCTGCCATTTTTTGGGAATATGGATGGTACGATTCAGCATGAATAGTGATATTCGTAGTGGTAGGCTTTCTATAAATTTTGAATCTAAATCGGTCATTATATTTGCTAATAGAGAGATCGAGAAAGTTCAGGCAGTTATTGTTCTCCATTTCCAGGGTAAATTGGATTTTCATGTTTATACTGTTCATATATCCTTTCAAATTTTCTATTTGTCTACTCGTTCCATTGAATATCATAAAAGTGTCGTCAACGTAACGTACGTAAAATTTAATTTTATCTCGCTGTTTATTAAAACTAGACATTAAAAACGTATTCTCAAAGTGGTTCAAGTAAAGGTCCGCTAAAACTCCCGATAAAGGTGACCCCATTGCTAGACCATCCTCCTGCATGAAATATTCATTATCATAAGAGAAATAATTTTGTTTAAGTATTGTTTTTAGCAATTGCATAAGCTCATCAATTTCATTTCTACCTAACCTATTTGTTGTAATTAAGCTATTTCTGAGAATTATCATTGTCTCATCTACCGATACATTTACCGATACAGATTAGTTACATCAAATGAAGCCAACCTATATTGTGGTGCTGATTTAATAGTTTTAATTTTTTCAACGAGATCGTAACTGTTTTTTATGCTGTAGTTATTTACTATGTCAATGTTCTCTTTTATAATCTTTAGTAATCTAAAGATTGTGTGAGCATAACTTGACACTAAATAGAATTAAGAATAAATAAAGGAACTTTCAAGAGGCGTTGAACCTCGTAAAGTCAAATAAGTATTAACGAAATTTATTCGACCTAAGTATAAATGAATGTTTATTAATATTGTAAAGACAGTAGGTTCTACTGAATCAAATAGGTTAAGGCGATGTACCACCATTTCATAACTTGTGGACATGCTAATAGAAATAAGTAAATTACCTGATGAGGGGTATCCCAATTAGTATCCTAATGACAGTTGGATCTACTGAAGAGATTATAACTTTAGTAAACTGAATTTATTTGTCAATTGACCACTTAAATGTTTAACGAACGTAACTGGCATTATATTAGACACGCCAGGTCTAGCCTATAAGTTGACGCAATACGTCGGTTTACCATTTTATAGAAGTAATGAATTGAGATTATAGTGATCTGAGGTGACCACTCTCCTATTAAATAATAATAATTGTTTTGTTGTATTAACGTTTTCGTATATTGTATGCTCAAAGAACCCCATTTTGATTATTTTAATAGTAAAAAACATTGTAGTGTATGGAATACACATACGCAGATTGACCACCCTGAGATTTTAAAAAGAGTCTAATACCCAATGAAAGGTAATTGTAAAGGTTTAACCTTCTATTGTTAAAGGTTCATGATATAAATGATCAGATATCAACAATAAATAAATTATATTTAAATGAATAGTTAGAGTTGGCCCGATTATTTCAAGTAGATAGGTATTTACAGGCTTGGCAGACGACATGCGACGGTTGGCAATGCAAACGGCGCCACGAATTATTTGAATTGATATTGTTTTTTAGGGGAGCTGACACACTTTACCTGCTCCTGAGAACATCACACCAAGTAAGTACCTTTATACAAAAAATGTCTTAATTACAGTTGGAACCAACGCCACCGGAAATATCTACTAGAAAAGAGGAAACCAACTCTGTCCGATACTCAACGTTCGACAAACGATGAGCCGGCTAAACCAGAAAAATTAATCTTGAACGCTTTAATTCAACGACTCTAATAATAAGTGGAACCACAACCAAATATTAAATTAATTTATAACCAATTAAATTAATTAAACCAAACATACTTAATTACGTAATCAATAACAGTACGACGGATCTAGAGTTCTATTACAAAATGACGCCAACAACGTGTGGCTTTAAATCAAATAGGATCCAGTCTTCTTACAATGTTCATAAATAATAGGTTGATATTGAGGCCAGGTATGTATACTTCTATACGCATTATAAGTAAAGGCAAATGCTATTATGTGGGCTGCTTAGTAAACATTATAGCTTAAGACTAAAATGAGAAGTGAGAAAGAAGAAGGAACGAAAGAACAGTGTGTGTTGTGCCCTGCAGGCTTCTGTCTTTTATATTTACCATATCTATACCACACATGCCACTGCCATAGCTCCATATATTACGTTGAATCAGTACGTATATGTTAAAGCACGCAATTCATTGTTTTGGGAGCTCCTCTTGACTCTCTCAGTATTGTTAGGAGTTTTAATGCGTTGTTTCGTCTGTAAAATAAATGTGCCTACACGTAAACACATTTTGACCGAAACCGTTATTATTAAAAATTTGAATCTAAGATGGTCATAATATGCTCAGAAAGAAGTAAAAAATTATAAGCATTTGCCTTAAAAATAAATGTAATATTTTAAAGGATTTAACAGATGACGTGGTGCTAATAGCCGGAAGGAAAATGGAAAAGCGATAGAATGTGATGTATGAAACACATGGTACTAGAAAAATTTAAAGTAATACTTAATACTAAACGAAGTATTTGAAATAACAGTATTATGGAAAATAAGAAAACTAAATAAATAAGATTAAAACCAAAGTATGATAATTCATGATACAATGGAAGATATAAAAATAGAAATTGGTGCGATGATGACAGAACAAATAAAAGTTCTCCAATACCTGGGGAGCCGTAATAGATTAAAAAAAACAATAATAAAGGATTAGTTTCTCAAACGTCTACTGTGTTTAGCACATTACTGACATTCTAAAATAAACTGAAATATTAAAAGACTAAAAATTATAAAATTAAGGACCTATAAAATTTACAAAAAGGATACCAGTTACAACAAGTTTAAAAATAATTCATAAGGTAATAAAATTTTTACTTATAAACTTTCAGTAATTGCATGTTATTCAAGTTTTATGGAACAACAGATGAGTTTTAAACTTTGAAAAGTAATAAAGTTTGCTGTATGCCATTAGCGACTTATGAGGTAAAAATTAAATCGAAACAAGAAAATTAAAATAATCATATATTTATTAAACATTTCATCCAAATCACTTTTAAATCAACACATTTCTTAAAAACTACAAGAACCAGATACTCAGTAATTATTTACTATTGCTAGTTAGAATAAAAGTAATGATCACGAGCATTACATTTATCCAATCGCAGTTAAAAACAAATTAAGATTTGATATCGCCTACATACAAGTCACAACGCTGAATTATAATGCTAGAAGATAACTCACTTTTAAAATGAATTATAAACAACTCACTTCCTGACTAGTCTTTAGGCTCCTTTTGTAACGTCATGTGATATCCACGAATAATCTCGAAACCACGAGATTTCTCTTTTCCTTCTCTTTTTTTGTAGAAAATATCGAAGTATTCTGGAATATGCTATTAAAACTCATTGGGCGTTACATTTTGTTTATTTGATGAGTCATGACTTTTGTAGCGTGACAGATATAAGCATAATATTGAATGGCAATTGATCATTAGAATAATAAAGTTATAATATTTAAATTTGGAAGAAAGCACTAAGTTGAATATAAAAAGATTAATTCATAGCAACTGTGGAAAGAAATCATTATTATAAAGAAAATACAAGTTAAAATAAAAGGAGTTACTAGTGATGAGTCATCCAAGACCAGTCTCATAACCAAAGGTTTTCAAGGTATAACCCAGGAAGGTAAAATAGTAAATAACAAAGCAGTACACAATATGACCAAACCCACAACGAGGGAGAATAAATAGAATAGAAACCCTAAAATAAGCCAAGATCAACCAATACAGGTTGTGTATTTCTGTAATAAAGAAGAAGATGGAGAAGATCCCAAGAAACCTGATGGCAACAAGAAGAAGATGGAGAAGATACCAGTCCCAGAAGGCAGGAGAAAAGAAGACTGAAGAAAGAAGAAGAGGGCAGCATCCTGAAGAAGATGTCATGCTCTTATAAAAGACACCCAAATCCCTATATCCCCAAAATAAATATTTAAAAATAAAAGTATAACGAAATAAAAACCACATGTATATAAATTTAAGAGAGAGGAGTGTATAAAGTAAAAGTTTCCTGTGAACTAAGATGAAACAATAATATAGTACCCATGGAACAAATCTCCATTGAAAAACGCTAACCAATTTATTATGTTGATAAGACTATACGACCATTTAGCATTAACATAATATATAAGTGAAAGTGAACCAGTGATAGTTTTGGGTATTATAAAAAATGAACCTTGTGTTTCATTCTTGGTAATCACAAACATTGGATGCAATGAAATATGCATTTTTCAATGACTTAAAATATGTACTGTGACAATATGTTGTTCATAAGACATGAATCTGTTTAAAATAACATTTTGTTTTACATGAAAAAAGAAAAACAGATGTCATTATACTTTTTGAACAATTCATACTATTTATTTGTTAATGACAGGGTACAATTACCCAAAGACAATGTATAAAAGACTGTATAAAAACTGTAGAATCCTACTTATAATAATAGTTAGAAATAAGAATATAAATATAAGGTTTTAATGTATATAGTACAAGAATGTTTAAAAATGTTTTAGATATAAGGCCATTTGTTTGGGTCTGAAACAACTAACATCAGAACTATAAAAATAATTACCACTTGTAAATAGTAGAGAGTAATTAAGATGTTAGTTAGTACAAAACCTTTTTTATAAACCATGTTTCCATGTTGGAAATGGGAATTTTGTTGCAAAATGTCTGATTTGAAGACAACCATTTATTTAAAAAAAAAATGTTCTTTATTCTGTTTAACTATTATTTGTATTGTAACCAATACTAATTGTTTTTGTGTAATTTGAAAACATGTTTAATTTATAATACTATTTGTAAAAAGTCAGAGAGGGTATCACAAATCATATATTGTTTGTAAATTATTTTGTAAGAAAAATTGTTAAAAAAATCATAGGCCAAAAGAATGGAAACCAAACTTCATCAAAACAGAGAAATTACTCATTTAAAAGCAAATAAACAAAAGGGGTTTAGACAAAATAAACTTGAGATCATGCCATATAATTGCACATACCATTTAGAGAGATTTTAATAAATTATATTCAGAATTATGAATAAATGTGAAAATGACTAAACTCAGAAATTTAGACATGGGAGTCATATATTTCAGAATAATGTTTCAGAATACAACTAATTCAATTAATTACCAGAAAATAAGGGAATAGGAACCTTTTAATACAATATAGGATTATTAATATTAAATATAATTGATAAAATGGCTGAATTTATATAATGACAGGAAGTAAATTTTGATGTTTTGACTCTTCACAGTATACCAAACTGAAAGTGAAATTACTATTTTTTTTTTTACAGAAAACACTATAAAATGGCATTATTTAATCTGAAAATAACCAGATTGAACTGAAAGATTAATTTAAATCAAATCTAGTGAATAAAATTGACAAATAACCAAAGTTTAGGCATTCATATAGTGAAATAGTAAAATGTACACAGGATGTGAAAATATTTTTGAACAATGTTAAGGATAATATTATATGGGCTAAGAGTTTAATTGAAACTGAAGGAAACAGTTAGTTAATTATTGGTAGTTGAACGGTTAACATGACATACGTTTAATAACGTGGATAACCTAACCTATAATCGTCATACAAAGCGAGTGTATAGTGAGTTATTGTGAAATCGCGAGTGACTTGTAAAATACTTCTGAAACTATCATATTATAACAGAAACGATCAAGTAACACTCCATAACACAGAACAATATAAATCTACTCCGAAAAACACCATAAAACACTAGAAAACTGTACAATACATTAAACCAAATTAGTGACGGAATCGGAGAAAGTGTTTGACTTATAATTACACAGACATACTAAATACAACCCAGAATCACTACACCAGTCACTACACAACATATAACAAGAGATTTGCAGATACAAGAACAGGAATATTGCTTCAAAATACATTATTTGGAACACGGCAGGAACGAGCAACATTTTGATCGACTTGACGGCAGCCATCTTTCTTTGACAATCCCAGTGCCTCTTCTTGGTTCAGCACAGCTGTTTGGTGAAAACAATTATTATATTTACAATTTATTATTCAATACCTGTGTTTATTAATAACTATTAATTTGATTGTAACGTTATACTTTTTAAATATTAGCCCGATTTCTCTGACTTTGGTAATAACTGGCTGTTTAAAGAACCCTATATAATTTTTATAACATATACTTGTAACTTTTTTTTCGATATCCTGAGAATCGATACTAATCGATAAGAGTCAATATTGCTGTTACTTAATAAAACATTAATACTTTTCAATACTTAATAGTTCTTTATTTCTTCAATAATACTAATTACCAATAATATAATTCTAATTGATAATCTACAAGGACTTTACCACCCGTAAGTGAAGATAACCTAAAAAATAGAAAGGTAAACAAATATCGATTGGTTTACAGACAGTCTTATGAGTGGTGATAGATTATTTAAATTATACTAAAACTTTAATAAAAATTTTCAGAAGAGCATTACACTGTTTAAAACTTCACAGCCCTATATTAATTAATTGATCCTAATTAATTAATTAATAAAATTAAAATTTTTTTTTTATTATTTTTTTTATAAACATAATTTTTTTTAAATTTTCTTCAAAACAATAATTTTTGTTTTGAAACTTTCGGTGAAGCTGAGCATATATATTTCTTCATCAACTTTACGCTACTCGACCGGTCTTGCTACCATTGGGAATCGACCAGCTGGGAAACTTAAGGAAGTGTTTCAGGCCAGTAAGACGTCGAGAGCCACACCAATTACACACCAATTAAACATATTACATTGGACTTGATTACATCGGAGTCGCATACTCCATAATCTCTTATATCATCAACACACATCTATATTTATATTATTGTTTTATTACAAATTGGCGCACAACTTTAGGGGCTTTAATTAGCGATTGGAAGGCCAATACATTCTGCCCAATCACTAGTTGGAGCTAGGCAACAGCTACAAAGTCAGAGAAAGATTATAAAAAGGGAAGAACAACAAACAAAAATGGCAGAACTAACAAAAGAAGAGTTTCAGGAAACCATGATAAGAATGATGAAGGAAATGAGTGAAGAAATAAATAAAAACCTCAAATCCTGGGCTGAAGAAATAAGAGAGGACAGATTAAAAAGAGAAGAAGAGGAGAGGACCAAAGAAATAAAATATGATAGCAAAACAGAACCAGAAGAAGTACCAAATGATAAGATGCAGGGACAAGTAATGGTGGTACCTGAAATTGAAACTAACCGAAACCAGGAAAATATTAAACAAAGGAAAAGGAGAATGTATCCAAGAAATGTAATAAAAACGAAGGAAGAGTTGGAGATGATGAAACATGGGTTAATTGATGGCAATAATATCCCAATTACCTATGACAAAGACATCATGAATTCTATGAATTATAGAAGGAGAATCGAAGTAATTTCAGAAATAATTTACCACAAGACAGCAGTCTACCAATGGGAAAGGGCCAGAGGTAAACAGAATACAACATGTGGACAAGATCAATATCAGCGCAGGACTGGACAGTGTATTACAGAAAGATGGAAATGTGATATCGTACCAGACTGTAATGACGGCACAGATGAATCACCAGAATGTATTCCATTAGTGTGCCATCTAGGACAGTTCCAGGGTACGGTTAGACTAAAATATATTCCTTCAGAGTGGATATGTGATGGTAAACCAGCTTATGGTGTTTCAGATAAACAAATAATAAGTGATAACCCAGATGAAGATCCTCACATATATTTGTCAGGTAACACAAAACATGGACCAGAGAAGTATCGGTGTATACAATATGATGATAGAGGGAACCAGCCCAGTAATTACGACGGCCCTAACAACCCGCCGCGTAATAACCAACTTATCGGTAATTTTAACGGCGATAGGAATAACAACCCCTATCCATACAATAGAAACAATTTATACCAACATAATAATGTCCCATACAGTCAGAGAAATCCATATCCCAACAATAATGATAACAGACCTTACCAACCTAACCGAAATTACTATAATGATAAATTTAGTAATAACAATAATAACAGTAATAATAACCGAGTGTCGCGCCCTAAGGTAAATTTTATAAGAGCAACTGAGATGATGGACCCTGGTTGACACAAATACCACACGACATCAAGGAAAGGGACGGATCATGATAACCGACTACGGCGAAAAACAATGTTGAAGAAGACGAAATAAATATCATTGAAAGGAAATGATATGAATAATAAAACATAGAAACAAAACTGGGTTTTTCTGAACGAAGACTATTTAAGAAAATGCACATTATAAATAAATAAGAATATGAGCAATGGAACGACATAAAGAAAATCGTCCATCTTCCTGGGTATATAAAAGAAAATTTATGAGAAAAGAAAAAGTGGAGATCAACTTATTAAAGTATAAATAATATGGGCCAGTGTAGAGTACAATATAACCCCATATGTTGTGGTAAATGATAAGCATAACAATACATATGAGTTGAAGGAAATCGTTTCAGGAAAAATCAAAGGAGTGTACAATCAAGCTTCTATGAAGAAATATTATGAAGAATGAGTTGTGAGATTTAGAATTTTGAATTTAATTTAATTTAAAAAATTTTAAAATAATGTAAGTACATCTTACAACCTAATATTTTGAGAAGAACATTTTGGAGAATTATAAGAAGAAGGAATTTAGAATTTTTAATTTTAAAAATTCAAAAATAATGTAAGTACATCTTACAACCTAATATTTTGAGAAGAACATTCTGGAGAATTAAAAGAAGAAGAATTTTTTAATTTAATAATTTAAAAAATTCAAAAATTATGTAAGAACAACTTACAACCTAATAATTTGAAGAAAAAACTTTATGGAAGAAAGAGAAAGAGAGAGAATTTTGTACTTATTAATTATACAAATTTAAAATTGAGTAAGTACATCTTACTACAACCTGATAATTTAGAACAAAACTTTATGGAAGAAAGAGAAAGAGAGAGAATTTTGAACTTAATTTAAAAAATTTAAAATTAAGCAAGCACAGCTTACTACCACTGAATTTTGAGAAAAACTTTATGGAAGAATTAAGAAGAAAGGAATTTTGAAGTTAATATATGAAAAATTTAAAAATGAAGTAAGACCAACTTACTATAACTAAGTTTATGAGAAAACTTTATGGTAAATAATTAAGAAGAATTTGAATTTGGAGAAATACCAAAACATTCAGAAATAATAGTAAAATCACAATACTATAAACAATTCTGAATGAAACAATTCTGGGAATAAATGAATTAAACAGAATTTGAATGTTGATAGAACGTCAGAACTTTGAAACAAGATAAGATCAACATATTACAAGGATTTATGAGAAATATTTTTCAATTAAATAAAAAGAATAGTTTGAATTTTACATTAAAACTAACCAAGTTCCAAAAAAATAATTATGTGTCAATTATGATTGAATTGAGAAGAAAATAAAGTGGTTAATTCAGAAAAGAGAATTAACGTTAATCCAGAATAAATGCTAGACATTCACAATAGCATTTGAAGGAGTAGAGAAGACTAACAAAAAAGAGTGTAATATGCCAGAGAAGAAAAAAAAAATTTTTGAAGCAAAGAGACTAATTACCTATGAAACGATAATGAAAACAGTTAATTAAGAGCGAAGAAGAACAACTCATACCAAACAGATGGAGAAGATGATTTTGAACAAATGATAATAATAAGACCTATATGAAATGCAAAGAGAAGAAATACCACATGAAATATAATATAAATGAATTAATGTTAATGAATGCGAAGGCGGATTAATAACTTTCTAAGAGAAAGGAAAGAACCAGAATGTTTAAATAAAATGATCAATATAACAACCTGTATATCTAATGTAAAGATACAATGTTAAAAAATTAAATATAATATATTAAGACCATTCAAATAATGAATACGAAAGACTATTTATAAAGACCATGCTAATACTATGAATAACCAGAAGAAAGTATAAAGAGAATTCAGATGAAGAAGAAAGAGAGTTACACTGTAAACAGTAACCAGAATTATTAAAAGAAAGGTTTTCAACCATAATTAAATTAAATATATCAGACAAGTTAAGAGTTTTGGAAAAATATATATGTAATGAGTATAATAATGATTATGAAGATTTATTAAGATAGAAAATGTGAGATAATCTGAGAGACTACGAAGTGGAGAATCCAAAGATATTTTTATTAGTCGAAAATGAGACTACTTTTTATTTATTTATTCGATGACTGACTGAAGATAATTCCAGCAGCATTATGTTTTTGAGCAGGGATGGATATGCCCCTGTACTCAATTTATAGAAGTGGTGTATGGCCAGCAGAGAAGTAGCGTACAGTGCCCCTCTGATCTGCCCCAGCCCACGTGATAGGGAATGTTAGGGAATTAATATCCCAAGGATACAACACGAAGTTGATATAGAAAGAAAATGTATTACAATTATAATATATCTCAGAAGACACTAAATATCCGAAAAGGATCAGTAGTAAGACAAGTAACCATATATATAAAATTAATAAAACTCTAATTATAAAATGTCGATATACAAATGGAGAAGAAAATGAATTATAAGAAATGATGAAATTATCATAAGAAATTATTTCATCCATAAACATGTCTGAAATAATTACTTCTGGAGGGGAGCAATCTGTAGCGTGACAGATATAAGCATAATATTGAATGGCAATTGATCATTAGAATAATAAAGTTATAATATTTAAATTTGGAAGAAAGCACTAAGTTGAATATAAAAAGATTAATTCATAGCAACTGTGGAAAGAAATCATTATTATAAAGAAAATACAAGTTAAAATAAAAGGAGTTACTAGTGATGAGTCATCCAAGACCAGTCTCATAACCAAAGGTTTTCAAGGTATAACCCAGGAAGGTAAAATAGTAAATAACAAAGCAGTACACAATATGACCAAACCCACAACGAGGGAGAATAAATAGAATAGAAACCCTAAAATAAGCCAAGATCAACCAATACAGGTTGTGTATTTCTGTAATAAAGAAGAAGATGGAGAAGATCCCAAGAAACCTGATGGCAACAAGAAGAAGATGGAGAAGATACCAGTCCCAGAAGGCAGGAGAAAAGAAGACTGAAGAAAGAAGAAGAGGGCAGCATCCTGAAGAAGACGTCATGCTTTTATAAAAGACACCCAAATCCCTATATCCCCAAAATAAATATTTAAAAATAAAAGTATAACGAAATAAAAACCACATGTATATAAATTTAAGAGAGAGGAGTGTATAAAGTAAAAGTTTCCTGTGAACTAAGATGAAACAATAATATAGTACCCATGGAACAAATCTCCATTGAAAAACGCTAACCAATTTATTATGTTGATAAGACTATACGACCATTTAGCATTAACATAATATATAAGTGAAAGTGAACCAGTGATAGTTTTGGGTATTATAAAAAATGAACCTTGTGTTTCATTCCTGGCAATCACAAACATTGGATGCAATGAAATATGCATTTTTCAATGACTTAAAATATGTACTGTGACAATATGTTGTTCATAAGACATGAATCTGTTTAAAATAACATTTTGTTTTACATGAAAAAAGAAAAACAGATGTCATTATACTTTTTGAACAATTCATACTATTTATTTGTTAATGACAGGGTACAATTACCCAAAGACAATGTATAAAAGACTGTATAAAAACTGTAGAATCCTACTTATAATAATAGTTAGAAATAAGAATATAAATATAAGGTTTTAATGTATATAGTACAAGAATGTTTAAAAATGTTTTAGATATAAGGCCATTTGTTTGGGTCTGAAACAACTAACATCAGAACTATAAAAATAATTACCACTTGTAAATAGTAGAGGGTAATTAAGATGTTAGTTAGTACAAAACCTTTTTTATAAACCATGTTTCCATGTTGGAAATGGGAATTTTGTTGCAAAATGTCTGATTTGAAGACAACCATTTATTTAAAAAAAAAATGTTCTTTATTCTGTTTAACTATTATTTGTATTGTAACCAATACTAATTGTTTTTGTGTAATTTGAAAACATGTTTAATTTATAATACTATTTGTAAAAAGTCAGAGAGGGTATCACAAATCATATATTGTTTGTAAATTATTTTGTAAGAAAAATTGTTAAAAAAATCATAGGCCAAAAGAATGGAAACCAAACTTCATCAAAACAGAGAAATTACTCATTTAAAAGCAAATAAACAAAAGGGGTTTAGACAAAATAAACTTGAGATCATGCCATATAATTGCACATACCATTTAGAGAGATTTTAATAAATTATATTCAGAATTATGAATAAATGTGAAAATGACTAAACTCAGAAATTTAGACATGGGAGTCATATATTTCAGAATAATGTTTCAGAATACAACTAATTCAATTAATTACCAGAAAATAAGGGAATAGGAACCTTTTAATACAATATAGGATTATTAATATTAAATATAATTGATAAAATGGCTGAATTTATATAATGACAGGAAGTAAATTTTGATGTTTTGACTCTTC
The DNA here is from genome assembly GCA_034769895.1 of Magicicada septendecula. NCBI lineage: Eukaryota > Metazoa > Arthropoda > Insecta > Hemiptera > Cicadidae > Magicicada > Magicicada septendecula. The sequence goes on from CM068371.1 coordinate 283,029,505, forward strand.
ACAGTATACCAAACTGAAAGTGAAATTACTATTTTTTTTTTTTACAGAAAACACTATAAAATGGCATTATTTAATCTGAAAATAACCAGAATGAACTGAAAGATTAATTTAAATCAAATCTAGTGAATAAAATTGACAAATAACCAAAGTTTAGGCATTCATATAGTGAAATAGTAAAATGTACACAGGATGTGAAAATATTTTTGAACAATGTTAAGGATAATATTATATGGGCTAAGAGTTTAATTGAAACTGAAGGAAACAGTTAGTTAATTATTGGTAGTTGAACGGTTAACATGACATACGTTTAATAACGTGGATAACCTAACCTATAATCGTCATACAAAGCGAGTGTATAGTGAGTTATTGTGAAATCGCGAGTGACTTGTAAAATACTTCTGAAACTATCATATTATAACAGAAACGATCAAGTAACACTCCATAACACAGAACAATATAAATCTACTCCGAAAAACACCATAAAACACTAGAAAACTGTACAATACATTAAACCAAATTAGTGACGGAATCGGAGAAAGTGTTTGACTTATAATTACACAGACATACTAAATACAACCCAGAATCACTACACCAGTCACTACACAACATATAACAAGAGATTTGCAGATACAAGAACAGGAATATTGCTTCAAAATACATTATTTGGAACACGGCAGGAACGAGCAACATTTTGATCGACTTGACGGCAGCCATCTTTCTTTGACAATCCCAGTGCCTCTTCTTGGTTCAGCACAGCTGTTTGGTGAAAACAATTATTATATTTACAATTTATTATTCAATACCTGTGTTTATTAATAACTATTAATTTGATTGTAACGTTATACTTTTTAAATATTAGCCCGATTTCTCTGACTTTGGTAATAACTGGCTGTTTAAAGAACCCTATATAATTTTTATAACATATACTTGTAACTTTTTTTTCGATATCCTGAGAATCGATACTAATCGATAAGAGTCAATATTGCTGTTACTTAATAAAACATTAATACTTTTCAATACTTAATAGTTCTTTATTTCTTCAATAATACTAATTACCAATAATATAATTCTAATTGATAATCTACAAGGACTTTACCACCCGTAAGTGAAGATAACCTAAAAAATAGAAAGGTAAACAAATATCGATTGGTTTACAGACAGTCTTATGAGTGGTGATAGATTATTTAAATTATACTAAAACTTTAATAAAAATTTTCAGAAGAGCATTACACTGTTTAAAACTTCACAGCCCTATATTAATTAATTGATCCTAATTAATTAATTAATAAAATTAAAATTTTTTTTTTATTATTTTTTTTATAAACATAATTTTTTTTAAATTTTCTTCAAAACAATAATTTTTGTTTTGAAACTTTCGGTGAAGCTGAGCATATATATTTCTTCATCAACTTTACGCTACTCGACCGGTCTTGCTACCATTGGGAATCGACCAGCTGGGAAACTTAAGGAAGTGTTTCAGGCCAGTAAGACGTCGAGAGCCACACCAATTACACACCAATTAAACATATTACATTGGACTTGATTACATCGGAGTCGCATACTCCATAATCTCTTATATCATCAACACACATCTATATTTATATTATTGTTTTATTACACTTTTCATTATGCATTCTTCATCAAACTTATGAATAATTATTAATCGTTCAGTTGCGTTTACTGAGTTGTTTGCTATAACTAATGCCTATTAATAAAGATATACACTGGTAGATTATACAAATAAAAGTTATTCATCGACTGTAATTTAATTTTCCGGTTGAAAACTTATAATTTCTGAGAAAATAGAATTAGTTCATTAAATAGAATTTTTACGGCTATAAAAAATATAATCAATGTACTTTTTAATGTTTTATTTCTTGTCAAATGAAAGAAAATGTGAGAGATAAATAATACTTGTTGAAAGGAGAAAATGAATTTCTTTGTGTAGGTTTGTTTCCAAGGAAGGTATTTCCTGACAGTTGTAAACGATATCGATCATGTTACACCAGCAAAGACAACATGAATTGAGAAGAAGAGAAGAACACAATGTGAGACAGAAAACACGAGAGTAACGGCAAAAGAACGAACTCAGAAAATACGAGAAACCGAGTTTCCCTGCTACGCTACATACGTCCGAGCTTTCCTGCTGGTTGCCCGCTTACTCAAGCATGTTAATAACAAAAACAATAGCAAAATATTAAATGAGGTATACATTCAAGAAACATTTTTCTACTTGTACTTACTGTATGGTGTATCCTTAACGTCTCACTTTTCTGTGAACAGTACGGTTCGCATAGGTATATATATTGTAACATCACAAAAAGTTCCATAACAATAATGAACACCAGAAGGGCGAATAATACCAAAAGAACTATAAATGAGTAAACAGAAAGAATGTAACAGTGAAAATAATAAACGAACAAGGAAGAAAAGAAGAGAAGGAATTCAAGTAAACAGTGATTAATCCACTACATGACACTACAACTTAAATAAACTGAATGACAAAGACAAAATGACAAGACAAGTTTTCCACATAAACTGTCAAGTGAGCCCAATAAAAACATTTGATAAATAAAATCAAACAGTATAAACAAAATAACAACTGACTTGAATAGTATTGAGCTATATATTATGAATAGATAACAGCATATTAGCTGATATAAGTAGAACAATGATATAGAAAAGACAAATACAATGTACCATGCTAAAGGTAGCCACAGAACTGTCAAAGATAAAATGAAAACCAAATATGTGTTATTATAAATTAAGAATAACTATAAATGTAATCACTATATGTGTTTAGGTAACTTCATAAGTGAGTAAAATGTGTACAAAAGATAATAATATTCAGGGAACAAACATTGTAATATAATGAAAACAGATCCTGAATGACCAATTCAAATCAATAAAATGAGAGGTAAATAAAAACCCTATTAAGCATAATGCAGTAGAATCATGACTATAATGAATGAATATAATGTAAGGTATCACCACATGGGTGATATTATACAAATGAGAAATGAGAAGGACATGTTAAAATGTAAATAGTAAATTATGAAAGTTTAAGTTAGTGAATCAACATAATGAGACAGATAATTAATATTGTTCAGCTGAATGCAGCATTTATATATAATAAGGTATTCTTTTTAATCAATTAATCATGTTCAAAGTAGAAAGTAAGAATAATCAATCAAATATTAGAAAAATGTTAATAGTCGGATTTGCCATTGTTAGCAGACGACGCTTGTAAGCAATGTCCTAGTAAGTTAAATCAATGAAATATTAATGAAAACTGTGTTTAAACTGGCATCAAGCCATATCAAAATAAAGATAAATAAATAAGCTGTAAAATGATAGTAATAGAATCCTAAATGGAGTTGTAATAGTCGAGATATTAACGTTAGCATCATAAAATTGGTGAATTACGATTGAATACGAAGAGTACTATCAACATTGAAATTAGACGCCAAAATACAAATATGTAATGCCTATTAATAGAATTACGTCATCATGACATAATTTCGGATCAATCACGAACGAGTTTAGTAAGACCTACGGCGCTCAAAGCGGCCTGATGAGAAAACTATATAAACGAGGATCATTGTAAACACAGAAGCATTTTGTCAAAATTCACTCAACAAGCAACAACAAATCCAGAACAAATAATCATCATAATTTTATAAACCAACGATACAGAAGAAGTGTAATTCAATCTGTGCATCGAAAACAGTAATGAACTTTAACCAGTAGTGCGTGTGTATGAACGAGGTTAACTATCAACATAACCAAAAAGCAGTAGCTTATTCAAGAAGCAAATTAACTCGTTCCAGTGCGAATATTAGTGAAGTGAAAAAACGATCATATAATCAGATCGTTAAAGTGTTCATAAATTAATCATTACGATTAATCAACAGGTAGTACAGTGCTAATAATTGCTTGTTTACATTTTAGCAAATAACAGTATAACATAATACACGATTGTACTGACGCAAAAAACAATAAGACTATAAGTAACTAACACTGTATCAAAGTTATTTAGAGGAATCAACATATTCCGGCTTAAGATTATATATGTTAACTTTTTTATAACTGAACTCAATTTTAGTCAGAACAAACGAACTTTTCGTTCATTAATTTTCAATTATTAAAGGTGTCTAACCTAACCATATGATATCATAATAGTATTTTGAAATAAAGTGGCGTTCTATTCTATAGCTTAAACGAAGCCACCCTTGAGATAAATAACTATAATAAATAATTTATCAATCATAATTAGAGTTTTCATTGTTAACTAAACTGAGCTAGGCAAGATAAAGAAACCGGACGATTTGTGATCCGTTAATTGTTATCTAATAAATGTATTTAATTGAAATTATTCAATAACGAATATTAAATACCAGTATTGTACAGCAACAAAATTTGTCAGTAATTATTTCAACTAATAATTGGTAATCAGTGTTACTAATCACTGAGGTGCATTTAATAGTAAGTAAACAAGCCGAAGTTTAAGGCATGATCTCAGTCTAACTATTTGATCATATATTGAGTAATTAAATATCAGAATTAACTATCAATTTAGTCAGAAGAATTCTTTTTATGGGACATTTCTATCGAAAACCCATATGGCGCCCAAATAAAAATCAAAAGTGTTTATAAAAGCTTTTACAGCATTAATAGACTGCTCAATCAAAAGCTTGACAGTTTATTAACCACCTGTGAACAACTGAACTTCCAGTACTTCATCACAGGTACGTGAAAGTTTAATTTATGTATAATAATCTTGTCAAGACAATACACTGACATACACAGACGACACTTTTAAACAGGAGAGTGAACTACCAACCAGAGATCTACGACCTTGTGTACATTCATCAACGGATCTACAATTAAATATTTACTCATAAAATCTAAACATATTTACTAAAAAACTTCAAGAGTAAGTGAACAGATTTATTTATATTGGATTCAATACAAAAAAAGTTGAATTGGATTGAATAAATCACTAAACCGAAACACGAATAATAACAAACCTCATTAATAACTAATAATTCCAACTACAATCGATACCTTACTAAAGAAGTTAGGACAGGATCTAATCGCCTTTATAGAATTGACGCCAGCAACGTGTGGGTTTTAACACAGTACACCATTCAAGAAGTGTCTCTTTATAGAATACAGTGGAACTTGGTTATTACGGCCTCGGCTGTTACGTCAACTCAGGTGTAGCATTATTTTGTCATAAGTCCGGTCAAACTGATATCTTTAACATTATAAAAATTCCCGGTTTTAACGTCACTAAATATTGTACTACTCTGTTATAGCGTCAAAAATTTCTCAGATATTTTACACTAAATTTCATATAAATGTATATATGTGCGCGCGCTACGCCCATGGCTACAGACATACATTGTATGCAAGCGATAAGCACTGTAACAGGACCGCCGGCGCCGGCGCCAGATGGAGAAAAAATTTAAAAAATTAGGAAATGCGAACATGGTGATGTGGATGCAGCATTATTGAAATGGCTCAAACAGTGTCGATGTTCAGATATTCCTGTGAGTGGACCAATTCTGAAAGAGAAAGCTATAGAATTCGGAAAATTGTTTGGTATTGATTTTACGTGTTCCAACGGATGTCTAGATCGATTTAAGGCCCGACACTCGATTTCCTCTGCAAAAATTTGTGGTGAGGCAAAATGCGTAGATCTGAACGTTACAGGCGTTTGGGTGCGTAATACTTGGCCACAGATTAGACGGTCATATAAAGATGAAGACATCTTTAATGGAGATGAAGCCGGAATTTTTTATAAATTAACTCCAGATAAGGCTTTCAAATTTAAAAATGAAAAGTGCGTTGGTGGGAAGCTCTCTAAACAAAGAGTTACAGTTTTCGTTTGTGCGAACATGACGGGAACCGAAAAAAGGAAACTTTTAGTTATCGGGAAAAGTTTGCATCCTAGATGTTTTAAAAACATCAAAAAACTTCCTGTAAGTTACACTGCCAACAAAAAAGCGTGGATGACTTCTAGTATTTTTGAAGATGAACTAAGAAAGTGGGATAAAGAACTGCAATCGAAAAACAGAAAATTTCTACTTCTAGTTGACAACTGTGCAGCCCATCCAAAGTTAAATTTGACAAACATTAATCTGGTCTTCTTACCGGCCAACTGTACGAGTGTCCTGCAACGTATGGACCAAGGCGTCATTAGAAGCCTAAAGTGTCACTACCGCAAGCAACTTTAAAACAAAATTATTTTCTGTATGGACACGGTGCAACCTGCCACAATTTCACTCTTAGCTGCAATACAATTCCTAGACGACTCTTGGAAGAGTGTAACACAGAAGACGATAGCAAAATGATTTAGTAAAGCACAACTCGTACATAAAAATTTACCCGACGATGACGAAGACGACGACTTGCCGCTCTCGGAGTGGATTAAGAAATTCGACGTAAATGAATTTGGAAATGAACTTGATTCCTATGCATCAGTGGATGACCAAGTAGAAACATACCAAGTGTTGAGTGACGCAGAAATTATCGCGGAAGTAAAAAACATAGAAGCAGAAGATAGTGTTGAAGAAGATGCTGAGCAAGAGGAGGATGCCGACATCGTTTGTCCGACAGTACAGGAAGCAATGAGAGCCGCCGAAACTCTTTCACGATTTTACTGCTTTAGAGAGACGTCTGACGACACGTTCAATGCAGCGCAGCATCTCCACAGCACAACAGAAAGAAGTTATTTTTCAGAAAGGAGCGTTCAAAAGAAAATTACGGATTACTTTTGACAGTAAGCCTAAATGTAAGTTACATGTACTTTCTTTTTGATCTTTTAAAATATTCTTCATGCTGTCTGTATAAATGAAATGCAGTTTGTAAACTTTAGAATAAATATCACGAATAATGTTAATAATGCAAAGATCTTTTTTTTTATTTCTCCTTCCTTACTAGTGATTAAAAGGGTCTTTTATAACGACTCTTTTATAACGTCACTCGGACATAACGTCATTATTTTTTGGTCCCTTCAATGACGTTATAACCAAGTTCCACTGTATATATATATATATATATATATATATATATATATTATAACGATTCATATTAGCGTCCTATCTGAGCGTTATATGAAAGTGTTAGACTGTACGAGTATAGCGCCGTAAGCAAGACAGACAGCGTACAATCGCAGCCATCTCACTCTAACCTCGTCACAGCGACGTCCGCTACCGGTATAAACATGAAACTTTACTCAATTCAAATTATCAGTTCAACTTGCGATAACTTCAAAACTAATAAATATACGGCAATTCTGAAAACAGCATTGTGTTCAGCAATTAAAGCTTTATAAGTAGCCACAATCTCAGTTAATATAATTAACAATTGAAGAAGTTATACGGAAGACGAATGCCAAAAGGAATAACAAGAGAATTATGCTACATAGGAATTAGGTGTTTTCACACACACACACAGATAAAGACCTAAGCAACAATATTCTGCTTAGAAAACACGTTTGCAAATACCTGTAATCAATCAATGTGCAAACACAGGAATTACGATTTTGACTAGAAATTCTCTGCCGTTTCAAACCTGTCAAGGGGTGTTTGCTCGACCTGTTCGAGATTGTCGAGACTGGAAAAACGTATGATTTATTTGAACAACCAATCAGAATCCCGTATTTAAAACAGACGCCAACTCAAACCGAGGGGTAGCGTGACTCTTCGTTCGGATCTTCAATGCGCTAGTCGTGTATAAATTACGTGCAGAAATTTTTCAATCACGCAAAGTTGTATTTAAGTAAGAAATTCGAGAAGTAGACCGCAGTGAAGATGAACTAGTACCGTTCAACAACTCTCGCTGTGTATCACCACGTTAATTAATTAAATTATTAATTAATTAATTAATTAATAATCAGCCGTGAAGTGACCTGAGCAACAGAGAGCTACAGCACCTGTAATTGCCAGAGCATCTTTCTACCGGATTGGTCAACATCATTTCTTCTGTGCTAAACCATCAAAAGGAGGACCTCTACGGATTCCTATCTTCGGTCGACGCATCAAACAGTAAGAAATAGATTCATTGATAAAGAAATAAGTACTAAACAAATAATAAAAAGCAATAAACAATTTTTAAAAGACACTAAGAATTTCACACTTTGTATTTAATGTGTAAGATTAGTTATAACATAGTATAGGAGTGTAGAATGGAAAGTGAGGTGTAGTATTGGACGTGCAAATTATTGCAGACCTGTTCTTTAGCACTGGTGTGGGAGATATCAATCTCTTAATTAAACCAGATAAGAGCAATAGGTCGTTTGAACGTCTTAATCTTTACTTTTCACACACACTCGTTAATTATAAGAGATAGGGTAGCAATAAGTCCTACAATTAACATTTTCAAGAAGTTTAAAAATAATTAAAACGTTAATTAAACATTCTCAAGCAAATTTTAAAGTGTTATTTGTAACGATTCCCCTTGAATCCACAATCACTGAACGAATCCTGAGAAATTGTGTCTCTATGCTCTGAGCTAAGCTGGAACCGTGTCATTTGTATTTGTATCATTTGTTTAGGAGCGGTCGTGGCGTAGTGGCTAGCGTGTGGCGCTGCTACGCTGTCGGCGCGGGTTCAATTCCCGCCGGGGGCCATCTGATTTAGATACGACCGTTCCCCCTCGCAAGGCAATGGCAAACCAGCGAGAGGTATCCTGCTTAGTATAAACCTTCCCCAACTATGTCGTTCGGATCCGGCGTTAAACTGTAGGTCCCATATAGCTGTGAGAGACTCAGTACCACACGCACCATGGGTATATGCGGGGAGGGTACTAACCAGTCGAAAGGCTGAAGGACTACGAATCATTTGTTTCTTACTTTTCCAGTTTTGACCTCCCTGCCGCTCTTCGCCAATAATCCATTTCAGTAGCTTCCAACAACTTTTCTGTTCTTTGTATTATTGCCCATATTTCACACTCGTATAACGTAATTGGTTTCACGATTGTATTGTATATACTATGTTTATTTTGTTTTGATATTTCTTGGTCCCATAATATGTTGTTCAGCAATGCTATTGCTCTTCTTACCAGGTTTTTTCTTTCTCTTATCGCTTTATCTAGACTACCATCTTGTGTAACTGTTGTTACTTGATATTTATAGCTAATTCAATTTATTATTTATTGTTCGTCTTCTAAAATTAAATTCTTCTGTTCCCCACCAATGCACATATACTCCGTTTCCTTTGTGTTTACTTCAAGGCCCCTTAGCTTATATTCCTCTATAAGTTTTCGTGTCATGTATTCCATGTCGTGATAGTCTTGCACTACCACGACTTGGTCGTCAGCGAAACACAGTGTGTACACTGTGTTGCCAATTAGAGGTATCCCCATTTTTTAGCATTTCTTTTTCCAGGTTTTGAGGGCTTATGTACGGTTCGCATAGGTACAGTTATAATATGATATATGAGTTTCACATAAAACTATAACGTATGAGGGTGTATGATTGTACGTGTGAAATATAAAGGCGAATGGCAGGTAGGGAGACAGAGGTGAGATAATATGTCAGTATCTTTAAGTTAAATTGATCATGTAAAGATTCCCGCAAGGAAAGAGATATATGGATATACAATCCAGTGAATAAGACTTCGATAATTGCATAAGTATTTAAGACATTACAGAAGTACTTAGTTTCACATTACAAAATTGTGAGCCAATTGCTCTCAAACTCTTCAGTATTCTACGACGGTTTCCTCATATCCGGTATTCAAGAGTATAGTCGACAAAGTTAATTTACTTCATAAATGCAATGTAAACTTTAATAATAATTCACCCAATTGTTCAGACTGACAAAAAATGTACTTGTCAGTTATAGACTGTAAATCCTTCTTCTTAGGTTCTATTGCCTTCTTTTGCTTTGTACCTGTGTACTGGAATACATTAACGTACAAAGCTATTTACGCCCTTGTAAATACTACTAGTGCCCTTGGGCACTTTCATTAATACTATTAAAATAAATGACTGGACTGTTAGTTCGTGGTCCATAAGATACAGAATGGAAATTGCCATACGTGCCGGCCGTGTCCCTTCCCCTTAACACTTCACCAAAAAGTCCTCTACAATTCAGGCATATATGCAAACAATTATTTGATTCTGTTTGAATTTACGGCAGTTATCGTTTGCCATAGAAACAATTCTACACATAGACACACACACACACACACACACGCACTTTTCGAAAATGATTTTTCTTCATGTTTTGAGGGTAGTACAATCAGAATCAGCCCTTATCTCGAACACGATTTTTATCGCCATCACCATACTTCCATTTCCTTATGGAACATGGAAGTAAAAATAGAGGGAAATACCTTTGTATAGTGTGACAGAACATAGAGAATTTGTGTATTCATAAATAGTAGGTTGATATTGAGGGCACAGTGGTGGGAGAACAAAGATGTGCAAATGGCCGCACCAGAACTAAATCAAACTTAGTCTTACTTGGATTTAAACGACCACGGCCTAACAGCCCGGATAATTGTTATTTTCGTCTAAGAGAATTTACGTTCTTCTTTCTAAGGCGTCAATTCTGTTAATATTGTTCTCTATTAGACCGTGGTCTACTACTGTTTTCAACACACGTTTCGGCCCCACCATTGGAGGCCATCTGCAGTGTATCGGATGATTGAAGTCACTGGAAAGATGTACTTTGGTAATTGGCGTACATCTTGCCAGTTACTTCACTTGTCCGAGACACTGCAGGTGGCCCCCAATGGTGGCGCCGAAACGTGTGTTGGAAACCGTAGTAGACCACTGCCTAATACAGAGTTTACGTTCTTTGAGTCATTTTCATTAACTTTTTTATTTACATATCAGAGAAGAAAACACCTATTTTAATTTCTCCACGGCTTATCAAATTTAGTACTTTTTTCAGCAAATTGTTTCTTCCCTAGAAAAAAATAAGTTTTATTATTACCACATTTTGAGGCGTTATTCGTTGATTACAGAAATTTTGTTTGTTACAGAATTTACGGGTGGTGTAAATAATGGCGTATTTAATAGCGTATTACGCCTATAGACTTTTTTCAGTTTCAGGACTATATGCTATTTTTCAACTGGGATAAATAAATGCAGCTAAAATTTATTACATTTATTGGACACAATAACGCATTTACTTGATGCTTGTATTTAAACAAAACAAAAATATTTTAAAGAACTAAACCACAAATATGTTCTTATTTTTGAAGGTTTCTATGAATTTATTTTTAAAATAAATTAATTTTAAAAGACAAGCCGCATACATGTGGTTCCAGTTTTACGCGGTTTGGTTTAGGCAAACGCAAGAATACGACGCTTCACACGTAAACCGCTGGAAACAAACGCACACTGTACTATACGTCCGACTTTGTTTTCCCATAATACTCTATTAATTTTATGTTTAAAAAAATATGTAAAAAAGTTAAAAACGGATAAAGGTGATCCCCAAAGTGTTCCTTGCGCTAACAATAGGCCTGCAATAAACATGACCCTCGAGAGGTCTTGGGGAACAGTTTTACAGCCTCTTCTCCTACCTGCAAGTATTAGCTTACACTCATCATTTTGGAAACGGAAGAACTAGTTCATTATATACTGAGCCGATATGTCTGAATATAGTCATTGTTTAGGTTACGTATACACTTACACGCTTTTGCCGTTTACAAATGCACACAATTACGTATATACATCTCTCTCTCTTTGTAATGTACCCACTACTTCTCTCACGTCTACCCTCAAGCTACCCTCCCACAACACCATGTAATATACATGTAAATGAAAACATTTATTTCATTTGTGGCCCATTTGCTTGTTTGCGATACACTCTCGACGTTTTGTCCTAAATATTCCCTCTGTTACCTTCACTCATAATTTAGGATAGAATTCTTAGATAGTTTGTCACGGTGATCTGCTTATTTGTCTGGAGTTGGTTTACTAGAGTTTTTATTAACATATAAATTAATATCTGACAGGGAAGTTTGTTCGTCATGTGGATGCACACAAAGGATTGAGTCTAAAGATACGAGCTACACTAATTATTCTTAATAATTTATTTTTCACTAAGTAATTAATTCTGCTGAAATAATAGATTTTACCAATCACATTGACTTAGACTTTCAAACTTCTGCAGACACTTCCAAATGTATATATTTTAAACATATAAGTTAAATCTGTGTTATTGAAGTGTTAGTTTGTAAGGGCTCAGTACTAAAACGGTTTCTTACAACAATCACTGTGGACAGATGTGTCAGGTATAGAGGAGGCTTTAAAATACCCTTCTTGAGTTTATTTTATTGCACCCTAATAAGGGCCCCACACGTGTCACTTTTACTCGTTAAAAACTACATTACACGAAGTAAATATATTAATATAGAATAAACTAGCTGTATGAGAATAATTTCTTATCATTAAATATTAAAAATATTAATCAGCTGTTATAAACTAAAGATATTAACTTAAAACATTAAAATTTGGCAAATACCAAAGACAACGCGTTTAAAGTCTACGGAATCATATATTATGCGATAATAAAACACCCGAAAGATATATTTTCTACACCCGAAAGATTTGACTCTAGTCAAAAAGCATTTTACAAAATGTCGTCCTTATTGAAATATGTTATTTTACATGTACTTACGGTTAAGGAGCAAAACAAAAACAGCCTTGGATGCATCTCTGTTTTCAGAGAAATATTAAATGTCGTTTGTTCGTAGCAATCAAAGAATTAACGAGACCTGATGACAAATTTTAATGTATGTACAGATTGACGAAGATTTATAAGTTTTAGGAACTTGTTAAGATATTGGACCAGCTATTACTAAATGCAGTACAAAGATGAGGAAACGTGTTAGCGCTGAAGAAGTTGAATAAGTGATTCTAATAACTTGTAGGTTACGTAAATAACACACATCTTTAATGGAAGGTAGACTTTAGATTTGAAACCTCTAAACATAACTTTTCCGTTATATCTCAATAAAAATAGATATTTTTTATTTGTACAAGCGTTTCTGTTTTTTAACTCTAAGTATTAAATTAATTTAGTTTATCAGGCATGAAGACAAACAAAGCAGGCCTACACACAGTATAAATCACCTGGCTTCCTTCCCGACTCCGTGGCGTACCTATTTGAGTGAACGGCATGGCTACGAACAAGTATGTACATCTGAATACAGCAAAATAATTTATTAACCACAACAGTATCAAAAAGAAATATTGCTAGTACCTTCACCATTAGCACTAATGGTGCTAATCCAGAGAATCCAGAGAAGGCAGAAAATGCATTAATACTAATTTAGTTATTCAGATACTGGAATTGGACCACATACGTTGTACACTAATTTTAGGAAGATTACACACAGTAAACACAGAAATTTGAAATCATTTTCAAGGGGACAAAAATTGTATTCGTTAGAACGCCCACGTGTCTGTGTTCAGATATTACAGACATTGCAGCCGGTTTAAGCGTAACACGATTTCACTGTAAACTTATTGTCCTTGTTTTATTCCGTGAAGAGAACAAAGAGGCAGAGTAGGCAGAAAACAAGATTTTCAAGTCCCGCGAGATTCCTTCGCTGCTTTAACAGTAAGTCAAACATCTAATACACTGTATCCTTGTGCTGTGACACAGAGATATGCTGTTATCTGCACAGAAGGCTTCCTTGCGTCTGTGATAGAAATAAAAGTAACATTGTTTTCCCCTGTACACAAATTTATTTTATTTTTGTGTGTGTAAACCAGTGGTGGTAGTCAATCCGCGGCACGCTTCTAATTAGTATACAAAAACAATATAAAACCTCTTCTTGAATTTTGTTGCTTGCTGGAAAATTTTTACTGGTTTTATAAGAAATTTTAAACGCTTACTTTGTAAGTATAATTCTAAAGTAGGCCTACATTAAAGGTAAGATCACTGCACAACAAAACATTATTTAAACATAACATTTGGTGGTAAGCTGGAATCTCTTTTGACGTGTCAATTGACAAATTAATTGAAACGTAGAACAAACTATTTAAAAAATATACAGATTGAAAACCTACATTATGTTGTGTAGGCAATGCAGACTGCCTTTTAGGTCGAATATTAAAAACAAATTCTTGTACCTAATATAACCTACATTTATTCGAAAATGTAAACACTTATTTCTACTTTCTCTTAATTTAATTTTATTTATTACTTGTGTCCCTATTGCTTTCTGTTTGTGATATATTTTAATAAATTTTACAATAGAAATTTCAATACGAAACTTAGTAACGTAAGTCCTACAAAAAATCAGTGTGAATGTTAAAACTGTCACCACACGTCCGTACATATGACTTGTCCATAACATTTGTGTGATCTCGTTGTGGCTTTTGAAAACCCAGTCACAGATGAGCTGAAAAGTAATATAAAAAATATTACAAATACAGGTTTGAAAATATTCCAAAATGTTAAAGGTGGTAGTTATACGAGGATTGTTCAATAAAAACACGTTTAGAGGCTGTAAAGCACTCTTTAGTTCAACGATTTTAAAAAAAGTCTCCATTAACATTAAACCATGATTCGCATTGTTGCACTAATCTGTAGATTTCCTGCTGGTAAAATTCTTGCGGCTGTTTGCGGAATCATTCGCTAACAGCAACCTCTACCTCGGCGTCCGATTTGAACCCCCGTCCTTTTAGTGATTCCTTTAATGGGCCAAAAACACCATAATCGCACGGGGACAAGTCGGGACTGTAAGGTGGATGTTGTAAGACTTTCCACTTCATACGACCAAGCAAATCTTGAATCGTCTGGGCTAAATGGGGTCGAGTATTATTATGCAGAAGAATGACACCATTTGTGAGTTTTCCGGGACGTTTATTCTTGATGCTGACCCATAAGCGTTTAAAGCTATCTGCATATCGCTCAGCATTGATGTTGACACCAAGTTCTTTAAAATATAAGAGCAGAACACCCTGATAATAAAAAAATACGGTCACCATTACTTTTACTGCCGAAGGTTGGGAGCGACATTTTTTCGCCTTCTGAGACTGTGCATGCTTCCACTGCATACTCTAACGTTTGGATTCTGGTTCTTAGTGATAACACCAAGACACATCACGGCAACAATTTGGTTTAGAAAGGCATTACCTTGTTGTTGATAGCGCAACAAATGCTCTAGTGATAAGGCCGAACGCAAATTTTTCTACTCATCAGTAGGCTGTCGTGGAATCCACTGAACAGCAACTTTCTGATAGCCAAGACTATGAATGATGGAATGAACAGTCCCTCGCTGATGCTCAACGTTTGAGAAAGTTCTCTAGCTTTGATGCGCCTATTTGCGCGTAAAGCAGTTTCTAGGTGTCTCACATTTTCATCTGATGCTACAACACGTGCAGGTCCGCGACGGGCCAAATCTTTAGTGGCTTCTCTTCCTTGTCGAAATGTATTGCACCATTCAACCACTACCTTATGGGAATAACTATAATCACCGTAAACAGCTTTCATTCTAGTATAAATTTCCATTGGCTGACGCCCCTCAGAGGCCAAAGGCAGATTATCTTTGGACGGATTTTCTATCATAGATGCCAGTTTTCAACCAATCACAACGTTTAAAAAAGAGCAAACTGTAAATATTTTTGACAGACGCGTTACTAGTACTTAACAGACAATATAAACAAATGAATTCCGTTGCCATGGCGACGAATTCATGGCTGCGCAGATCAAACGTGTTTCTATTAAATAATCCTCGTATATAGACCAGGTTTTACACAAACACACACACAGAGTATTTGTAAGGAAAATAGGTCACGTGGACAAGCTAGGTTACAGTTAAAATGTGGCTGATGCGCAAAAATGTTGATCATCACTTATATAAACCGCTTGCTGAACGCGACACATACAATTCTCGCGCAGTATGTATGTCATCTAAAAACACATTGTTGTAACACTTCACGTCGCGTCGTGACCTGGTGCGCACCACTACGTGCCATCGACTGCATCGTTATCGCTCGGATTATTGCTGCACTGCGATTGCCCGTACGTATTTCGTTATCAGTGGCAGTATTATATAGGCGGTTGAATTTGAAACAGAGTTTATCATTAATTAGCTTGTCTGCTGAAAATTTTGAGGCCTTATATATCTCGTACTCCTCTATGGCATCCATGCACGCTCCTTTTTTACAATTATGGAGCAATTTAAAATTATTTGGGAAATCCGTATAGTTGTGATTGAATTACATCAGGTGGTGACCAAAATTAGATCTAGTCTTCGAAAGGTCCCTCTTCGGTAGGTGTTCTTTGAAACGTTCGACCGACCGTCTGACGGTCTGTCCTATATAGAATCTGTCACAGTCGTCACATGTAATTTGTAAACACCCTTTTTCTCTTCATCGGGGATATGAATAGTTTGTTCCAGTATTTTACGAAGGGTATTCATGGTTTTAAAGGCCACTATGATGTTTTGTTTTTTCAATTCGTTTTTAATTATGTATGGCATCATGTTCGTGTACTCTGTGGTTATAAACTTATTATCTCTCTTAGTCGCGTTAACCAATTTGCATTTATTATCAATTTTCCGTGTATGTTTTCTTATTAGTCTATCTATTAGTTCTCCGTTATATCCACTAGCGTTGGCTATGCTTTTTATAATATTCGGTTTTCCTGCCCGAGGGGTATTGCAAGCATTCTGTATACAAACGCGTTCAGTGTAGCAATTTTTTGAGAGTAGGGGTGGTGTAAATGTTGATGGATGGTGATGTCTGTGGTGGTAGGCTTCCTATAAATTTTGTATTCTATCTGGTTATTATTCTTTCTAATTGTGAGATCCAGAAAATTGATGCTATTGTTATCTTCGAGTTATAGTGTAAAACAAATGTTATTGTTTATACTTACTATTCATATAATCCTGTAGGTTTCCTAGTTTTCTGCAAGTTCCATTGACAAGCAAAAACGTATCGTCGACGTAGCGTAGGTACAGTTTAATTTGGTTACGCCATTTGTTAGAGTTTGACTTTAAGAACCCGTTTTCAAAGTAATTTAAATATAAATCTGCTAAGACCCCTGATAAGGGCGAGATCATAACCAGGCCGTCTTCTTGCATGTAGTATTCGCCATTGATAGAAAAATAGTTTTGCTTTACTATTGTTTTTATTAATTGCATAAATTCATTAATTTTAATTTCATTTAGCCTATTTGTTCTAGTTAGACTATTTCTAAGGATTGTTAGTGTCTCATGTAGTGGGGTAACAGTTTAATAGCACTCATTTTTCCGACGAAATCGTAACTGTTTCTTACGATATAATTGTTGATTACATCAACGTTCTCATTAATAATTTTTACCAGTTTTCTAGCTGCTTTGTACTCTGGGGCCGTTGTATAATTTTCAATCGGACGTATTGGCATCTCTTTTTTATGTACCTTTTACAACTCTGTTTTAATTTTGGGCTTTGGTGTTCATTGGTTTTAATTGGCGTCTTACGTTTTCATCCAAGAGGTTAGAGCACTTATTTATGGCTTTGTTGAAACTCTTTGAAAAATGTGTTAGTGGGGTCCTTGTCTAGTTTTTTAATATTGTTATTTTCTATGAACTCGTATACTCTTCTATTGTAGACGTCCTTGTCTATAATAACCACCGTATTACCTTTGTCGGCTTTCGTGACGAGAGCGTCATTATGTTTAATCTTCTCGTTAATAGTCCGTACATTACGTATGTCGTGATTGTATTTATTCCGCATGTTAGTATTGTATATTCCTTTCTTAATTCATCTATTTACTTTGCTATTTATGATTGCTCGTGTTTCTTCTTGATCAGAGTTCTTGTTAATGCTTTTTACGGCCGATTCTGCACATATTAGTTCGTGAATTACAGAGTTAATTTTAAATGATTAAATATTATATTTTAACCCATTGTTCAGTAGCGTCATTTCATCGTTTGTAAAATCAATTCCACTGAAATTGTCAACCCGCTGATAAAATTTATGACTATGTTCGAACGTATTATTACTATTTATCATCTGTTTTGTATACAAGCTATGAAATTTCCTTACACGTTTCCGTTTAAGGTTATTATTTATTAACCTGTCTATTGATAACTGCGAATATAATATTTATTATTATTGGGTGAAATTCCTTAAGTATTTCAAGATGGGACAGATATAGTTATGTATTTAGTTTAGCTTTTAAAATATAAAATCGTTTGACCTCGTTTTTATCCAGATTTTTTCTGAGTAGTTCCTGCTGTTTTTCATGTTGAAACTCACGTATTATGTTGTAGACATTTCTTATTAAAGTTGATGTTCTGTGATGCTTTGATTAATTTTATCTTGGTGGTTTTAAATGTATAGACTATGTGTGCCTGACTGGTTTCTAGACTTATTATATTATAGATTTTTTGACGGCTTCTCCAGAAGGATTGCTGTTTTTTTATAACCTGATGATGAGGATTTACTCTTAAAACGCGAAGTTATTGAAAGTTTTAAAGAAGTCACAAGACGGTGAGTAAGCAAATGTTTACAAATATTTCAATTAAATACTTATACACGTGAGTTGGAGACTATAATATAATGAATATACTTATTAAAATAAAGTAATTATTATTTTTGAATAAAATACTACAGGTATAGTCAACTTTTCATATTTATGTAATAGATATTGTTACGACATCACAGAACAATCTACGTGTTTGTCGAATGTGCCAGAAGAACCTCGCTCTAATGTGTGTGTCATACGTGACTCTAGACACATTCGCGAGAGTTTTCTCGAAGCCGCCACCCGCGCGGATTGTGTCAAGGCCGTAATGTTATTACATAGTTCACACTGGCGCTAAGACGCAATTTGGAACGTTCTGGTCTGTGAGCGGAGGTTTAAATACATGGCGGCAACAGCCTTAAGTTTCAGTATAATGGCGATATATTTACAGTGCGGTTCGAGTTATTATCGGCCGATATTACTGTGTACGTTCAAGTAGTTAGTAGAGAAGTGTTGCGTTTTATAATCGGGCGGTATAATTGTAATACAATTGTGTTTAATATTAGTGATATTTTATTGGTATGAACAATATTTATTTGAGTTGTTGTAGGAGACTGTGTTGTTAATTACGAACAGTTTAACTGTAAAAATTAAAGCAGGTGATTAGTGACTTAATTGGTGTCTTGTATTTTGTTTTTCCACTGTACCTACGACGATCAAGTAGACCGTCGTAACAGTGGTGTCAGAGCTTGGATAGAACGGTTAACAGTGGAAACAGTGGACACTTTGTACAAGACGAGTGTAATTCGTAATTAATAGGAAACAATGGATGCCAGTCAGATGATGGAAAATTTCTAGGCCCTGCTGTTGCAGACAGAGGAACGACGACGACAGGACGCAGAGGAAGCAGAGAAAAGACGCCGACAGGAGGCAGAAGAAGCAGAAAACTACAGGATGGAAAACGCAGGTACGAAAGAGAAGAGGCTGAGGAACGTCAGAAAGCACTAATGCTAGAAACAGAAGAAAGACAATAAGAAGAACGGAAGCGTGAAACAGTAGACATCAAGGAGTTAATACAGGAGCAAAAGCAGACACAAGA
Source organism: Magicicada septendecula (assembly GCA_034769895.1). Taxonomy (NCBI): domain Eukaryota; kingdom Metazoa; phylum Arthropoda; class Insecta; order Hemiptera; family Cicadidae; genus Magicicada; species Magicicada septendecula. Next base: position 283,049,037 of record CM068371.1, read on the forward strand.
ACAAACCGCTGCAGAGTTGGGTCTCCTACAGGTACAAAAATCAATGACATTAAAAATAGCTGAAGTAGAAAAATCTGTTTCGAGTGCTGAAGAATCGATGTCTACAAAAATATCTGACGTGGGAGTACCCATGTCAAATAAAATAGCTGAAGTAGAAAAATCTGTCTTGACTGTGGAAGAAGCTATGTCAACAAAAATACCTGCAGTAGAAAACTCAATGGCAAATATAAGAGAACAAATTAAAAATAAAATTGAGCACTTCATAAAGATACAACCAAAGAAAATTTCTGAACAAAGTGTATCAATAGTAAAGTCAGAAAAAGACACTGAAAATGAGTCAGTACAGAAAGTAGCATTGCCTGCAGTAGGAACAGTTCATATCAAAGCTCCAACCTTTGACGGAAGCATGCACTGGGCGACGTATTTACGCCAATTCGAAGCTGCTGCATGCGCAAATAATTGGACAGAGAAAGACAAGGTTGTTTCACTCGTTCTTGTATTAAAAGGACCTGCGGCATAATTACTACAGAAAGTCCCACCTGACAGCCAAAACACTTATGCCGAATTGATAAAAGCCTCTGGTTGGACAAGTGATAAAGTGCGCGCGCTAAAAGATCGCGACGACACAGACGATGAGGAAGAAGAACAAGGAACAGAGACTCGACGGTCGACGCCACAGAATAAAGTAAGAAAGGATGGAAGACCGAAGTGTTATTGATGTGGGAAACCTGGATATCTACAACGGGATTATCGGGATAGAGTTCAGCAGCCGGGAAACGAGCAGTAGTCGATACAACGGAGCGTGTGCTGACTAACTGGAGGAACAAAGCCCCTAGACAATACGCAATTTCTACACGTCAGAAAAACAGCGGGAGCTTGGTAGTTACCGGATTCGTTCAAGAAAGGCCAACCTCGATTACAGCTGAGCAGGCGCAACAGTTTCTATTGTGCGCCCCGACGTGGTGAAAGATCTCAAACCAATCTGGTGCTCTTGCAGCTGGCGAACAGCTACTGGACGACCTGTAAAAGTGTATGGAAAAGTGGAGATACACCTACGCCTCGGTCGACTTGAGTTTAATCATCAAGTACTTGTTGCAGACATTGTAGATGAAGCAATTCTTGGTGTGGACGTTATGAACGCATACGGATTCATAGTCGACTTCAGAAACAATGTCCTGAGAATCGGAGGCGAAGAGGTAATGCTATCAACAATGACGACAGCAGAAAAATCGATGGACGTCATAAACCAAGTGGCCGTAACTGTTCCGCCAAACTCCGAAATGATCATCATGGTTAGAACCGAGGTAGATACTAGGGGCAACCAGTGCTCTATATTCGAACCCCAGGTAGTCAGCACACCGGGCATACTAATTGCCAGAAGTTTACTAAAACCTGACGAAACCGGAAATATACCTATTAGAGTGGCGAATATTTTAGATCAAGCTATCACTTTACAAAGCAATACGCTCCTAGGCAAATTGACTCCTGTGGCCTGGGTAGCCGGAATGTTGCAACGATAATCCAGTGCTTCGGATAATTCCAAATTACCAGAGGAACTGCAAGAATTATTGAACAGATCTAACGACCTCTCAAGTGGTGAGATAAAAAACTCAGATAATTTTTATACGAATTCAAAGATTGTTTTGCAGTTCGGGGACAGTCACTGGGAAGAACTTCTCTTGTGCAACATCGTATCAATACCGGGGCCACAACACCGATACGCCAACCTCCTCGAAGGCCTCCATTATCTAAACAAGAGGAAATGTCTCGGTTAGTACAGGACATGTTGACAAAGGGAGTAATCGAACCTTCGTTAAGTGCTTGGTCTTCTCCTGTAGTGCTGGTAGTGAAGAAGGATGGTGGATTGCGTTTCTGCGTAGACTACCGGAGGTTAAATGACGTTACAAAGAAAGATTGCTATCCATTACCTCGCGTTGACGATACACTCGACACGTTGTCCGGAGCACAGTGGTTTTCCACATTAGACCTGAAGAGTGGATATTGGCAAGTGGGTCTTCATCAAGAAAACAAGGAAAAGACCGCTTTCTCGACCCCAAATGGCTTATTCCAATTTAACGTCATGCCATTTGGACTCTGTAATGCACCGGCAACATTTGAGAGATTGATGGAACTGGTACTCCAAGGCCTGACGTGAAAAACTTGGCTTATTTACTTAGACGTTGTCATAGTGATCGGGAAGATTTGCGAAGACCATTTGGGAAACCTTAAGGAATTTCTGACTAGAATTCGCCATGCACAACTGAAGCTGAGCCCGAAGAAGTGTTCTTTATTGCAGAAGGAAGTACAGTATCTGGGCCATCTGGTTTCGGCATCGGGTGTTAGCATGGATCCTAATAAAGTAGACACCGTAAGAGACTGGCCAGTTCCGAAGAGTAAACACGAAGTTCGGAGTTTCCTGGGGTTATGCTCATATTACCGACGTTTTGTGAAAGGCTTCGCTACTATTGCTGAACCACTACATGAGCTAACAGAAAATAAACGAAATTTCCAGTGGTTGAGAGAATGTGACCAAGCATTTAGGGCTTTGAAGATTGCATTATGTTCACAGCCAATTCTCGCTTTTCCAGCTTCCGAAGGGAAGTACATCGTACTTCGTACACAGCGGCAAGCAATACTGGTCTAGGAGCATGTTTGTCTGAAGTGCAGAACGGTGAAGAACGAGTAATAGCGTATTACAGCAAGACGCTTTCTAAACCAGAGAGAAATTATTGTGTTATAAGGATAGAGTTGTTGGCAATTGTCAGAACTTTGGAGCACTTCCATAAATACCTCTATAGGAGAGAGTTTTCACTACGTACCGACCATGCCGCGCTTGCATGGCTCTTGAGATTTAAAAATCCGGAAGTACAGTTAGGACGGTGCTTCGAACGTCTACAAGAGTACAACTTCAAGGTACAACACCGGCAGGAGCGCCTGCATGGTAATGCAGATGGCTTATCACGTAGACCGTGCCCGGAAGACTGCCGACATTGCCACAAAAAGGAAGAACAAAACTCAAGCGAACATGTTCAAGCCATCACGGTAGATTTCCTGGAAGACGGCTGGACAACACAAGACTGTCGACAAGAACAGATGACTGATGAAGACATCGGACCGATCTTGACAGCAAAAGAGGAAGGTCGCCGCCCAGATCGGGAAGATATCTGCCATGGTTCTGAATTGCTGAAGGGCTACTGGGTACAATGGGAATCTCTTACCTTAGAAAACGGATTGCTAAAAGGGGCTTGGGAAAGTGCAGATGGACGAGACGTGGTCATGCAGTTGATAGTTCCCCGAAGTAAAGTGGAGTCTGTTTTGAAAGAGATGCATGATGGAAAATCTGGAGGCCATTTTGGCGTTAACAAAACCCTTGACTAATTACGGAAGCGATTCTATTGGCTTCATCTTCGCCACGACGTAGAGGAATTTGTTCGGACGTGTGAAATTTGTGGTGCAAGCAAGGGCCCACAAACCAGAACCAGGTGGAAAATGAGACAGTATAACGTTGGACTGCCTTTCGAGAGAATTGCCATAGACATTGCTGGACCATTCCCAGTTACTGACGATGGAAACCGGTACATCATGGTTGTAGGTGATTACTTTACTAAGTGGGTGGAAGGCTACGCAATTCCAAAGCAGGTGGTTACCATTGTGGCAAACCAGCTAGTTCACAACTTCTGTTGCCGTTATGGAGTCCCTTTGGAAATCCATACGGATCAAGGGAGAAATTTCGAATCAGGAGTGTTTAAAGAATTATGCCGTCTACTCGGAATTCGAAAGACCAGGACAACGTCTCTGCATCCTCAGTCGGACGGGATGGTTGAGAGATTCAATAGGACACTTGAGCAGCATCTTTCGAAGGTTGTTGACGAGAACCAAACAGACTGGGACCAACGTATACGACTATTCCTCATGGCGTATAGATCATCAGTACACGACACAATCGGCATGACTCCAGCAAAATTGGTGTTTGGGCGGGATATTCGTCTTCAGGGGGACTTAATGTTCGGATCACCTGAGACTCAGTCCCAAGAGCCACAGAACTATTCCTCGCAATTAGAAAACCAATTGCGAGAAATGAATCGCTTGGTAAGAGGACAGCTGAAGATTGCCAGTGATAAAATGAAAACTCGGTATGACATTCGCAGCAATAGTGTGGGTTTCCAAGAAGGAGATCAGGTCTGGTTGTTCAACTCAAAGCGCCGTCGTGGTCGCTCACCTAAGCTTCAGTCTAACTGGGAAGGACCCTACACTGTGAAAAATGAATCAACGATGTTGTTTATCGGATTCAACAGGAAGGGCAGCGAAAGTTCAAGGTCGTCCACCTAGATCGCCTGGCTAAGTACTACTTCAGAGACGGTTTGCCAGTTCGGGACGAACAGGCTTAAGGAGGGGGAAGTGTTACGACATCACAGAACAATCTACGTGTTTGTCGAATGTGCCAGAAGAGTCTCGCTCTAATGTGTCTGTCATACGTGACTCTAGACGCATTCGCGAGAGTTTTCTCGAAGCCGCCAGCCGCGCGGACTGTGCCAATGCCGTAATTAATTACGTAGTTCACAGTGGCGCTAAGACGCAATTTTTAACGTTCTGGTCTGTGAGCGGAGGTATAAATACATGGCGGCAGCAGCCTTCAGTTTCAGTATAGTGGCGATATATTTACAGTGCGGTTCGAGTTATTATCGGCCGATATTACTGCGTACTTTCAAGTAGTTATTAGTGAAGTGTTGCGGTTTATAATCGGGTGGTATAATTGTAATACAATTGTGTGTAACATTAGTGACATTTTATTGCGTGTGAACAATTTTTATTTCATTTGGTGTAGGAGACTGTGTTGTTAATTACGAACTGTTTAACTGTGAAAATTAAAGCTGGTGATTAGTGATTTAATTGGTGTCTTGTATTTTGTTTTCCCACTGTACCTAACACGATCAAGTAGATCGTCGTAACAATATTTAAATTTAATATTCATGTTTAATATGGTAACCAAATCACTTGTACGAATTAATAAATTATTTACCTTAAATTATCCGCCGTGTGATTTCTTGTGCTTTGTCTATGACGCGTTTCAGAGCTTATGCTCCATCATCAGATATTAAAAAGTTAAAACTATCACTCTTGCGAGATCGTTAAGAAGTTAAAATGTCAAAATTTGCATATGAACCGTACGCGGATTTGGGTGCGCACCCGATCAAGTTCATTCTGCCACTGAGCGGTTGCTACCTTATCGTAGCCCCAGCAAGTAGACTCAAGGCGGTATCGTACAATCGGTTGGATACAAAGTTCAGGTGGCCATTTAACACGATATCGCGACTCCTTGGGTTTGCATATGCACTGTAAATTTCAAATTCCTCCAAGGCATTCATGAAACGGCCCTTCTTACACACATGTAACGGTATTAAATTGGAACTAAAATCTGTGTAATTATGATTGTGTGAAGTCAGGTGTCGGGCGTAATTTGATTTGATGTTGTCAATGTTTCTTATTTTCTTAGGTAACCGACTACCACTGACACCACAATACACGCAGACTCTCATCATCCTCTTTCACATAAAATGGCAGCGTACAATAGTTTCATTCATAGATTATTGACAATTCCTTTGGATGATAATGACTTCCGTGATGAGCTAAATGTCATAAAACATATCGCGGTTGCCAATGGTTACAATAGTTTAACCATTGACAAACTGTTGAGAAAACATGAAAAAAGAATGCTTAAACCCCGAATAAACAACAACACGCAAAAAATTTTTATATCTACTAATTACACTAGCTTTATGCCTAAGGTTTTGTCTTCTATATTGAATAATAATAGTTTCACTATTTCATTCAGGACTAATAATAAGTTACTGGATATTCTCAAACCGAAAAAACACACGCCTCCAGAAGAAAAAACTGGCATATATAAGTTAACATGCAATGATTGCGAGTGCTTCTACATTGAACAGACTGGGAGAGGTTTCCTTAAACGATGTCGAGAACATTTACCTAAGAAAATAAGAAACATTGACAACATCAAATCAAATTACGCCCGACACCTGACTTCACACAATCATAATTACACAGATTTTAGTTCCAATTTAATACCGTTACATGTGTGTAAGAAGGGCCGTTTCATGAATGCCTTGGAGGAATTTGAAATTTACAGTGCATATGCAAACCCAAGGAGTCGCGATATCGTGTTAAATGACCACCTGAACTTTGTATCCAACCGATTGTACGATACCGCCTTGAGTCTACTTGCTGGGGCTACGATAAGGTAGCAACCGCTCAGTGGCAGAATGAACTTGAACGGGTGCGCACCCAAATCCGCGTACGGTTCATATGCATATTTTGACATTTTAACTTCTTAACGATCTCGCAAGAGTGATAGTTTTAACTTTTAAATATCTGATGATGGAGCTTAAGCTCTGAAACGCGTTATAGACGAAGCACAAGAAATCACACGGCGGATAATTTAAGGTAAATAATTTATTAATATTTAAATGGTACTTTTACTTACGACTTATTGTATTAATATAAATGGTATTTAAACTAATTATATTAATTCTATATTTATGTCAGGCATCCAAGTATATTTGTGTTCACATATGTGTTTGATGCTTGCTATTCGTATATCTCTATAGATAATATAAAAAAGAATATACAATATTATCTACTTGCAGAAGAAACAAATTGACAACATCACAAATTATCTCTATATATATAAGCGGCTTTGTCCTGACTGAGAGAGAATCAACGTAGAGCAAAAACTACTGAAGATAATGATCTCAAAATTTGAAGGTATATTCTTATGGGGTCGTAGATGCTCACTAAGAAACGGTTTTAAAAACTTTCACTCCTAAGGGGCAAACCCCACCACCCAATTTTATGTATGTTCCACATCTCCTCCTAAACCACTGGACCGATTTCAACCAAACTTGGCACAAATATTTTACGCGATGGGAGAACCAACATAGGATAGGTGTTTTTTTTCGATGGGGTCCTTTGGGGGGTTCTTTGGGGTGTTCCACATCTCCTCCTAAACCACTGGACCGATTTCAACCAAACTTGGCACAAATATTTTACGCGGCCGGAAAACCAACATAGGATAGGTGTTTTTTCAATGGGGTCCTTTGGGGGGTTCTTTGGGGTGTTCCACATCTCCTCCTAAGCCACTGGACCGATTTCAACCAAACTTGGCACAAATATTTTACGCGACGGGAGAACCAACATAGGATAGGTGTTTTTCGATGGGGTCCTTTGGGGGTTCTTTGGAGTCTTCCATATCTCCTCCTAAACCACTGGACCGATTTCAACCAACCTTGGCACAAATATTTTACGCGACGGGAGAACCAACGTAGGATAGGTGTTTTTTCGATGGGGTCCTTTGGGGGGTTCTTTGGGGTCTTCCACATCTCCTCCTAAACCACTGGACCGATTTCAACCAAACTTGGCACTAATATTTTACGCGACGGAAGAACCAACATAGGATAGGTGTTTTTTGTGGGGTCCTTTGGGGGGTTCTTTGGGGTGTTCCACATCTCCTCCTAAACCACTGGACCGATTTCAACCAAACTTGGCACACATATTTTACGCGGCCGGAAAACCAACATAGGATAGGTGTTTTTTCAATGGGGTCCTTTGGGGGGGTTCTTTGGGGTTCCACATCTCCTCCTAAGCCACTGGACCGATTTCAACCAAACTTGGCAGAAATATTTTACGCAACGGGAGAACCAACACAGGACAGGTGTTTTTTTCGATACGATCCTCTGGGGGGTCCTTTCGGTCTTAAAAAACTATTAGATCTAGTTACTATGACAACCCAATAGAATAGATTCTGGTTACCATTGCATCGGTGGAAGTCTCCCGCGTAGGAAATAGCGCGGGAGTCATCCGACGGGCCTTCCCCGGAGTTCATCCACGGAACCCGGGGAGTCTTAGGTCGGATCCCGCGAAAGACGGCGGGGCCAGAGTCCAAGAGTCCACGGTTCTTATAATAAAGATATAGGTTATGATATCAAATGTGGTGTATGCATCTTAAGAAACTTCTTAATAGTGTGTGAATTCAGAGTTGTTTCAGTTTGAATTTAAAAGTGGATAAGTTAAGATCGAAGTAAGTTATAAGCGAGTATAAAAAACAAAGTTTTGATAGTGAATGTATTCAGATCATAGTGTTCAGACAATATAAATGCACTTGCTTCAGTTTGAATTTAAAAATTGGTAAGCTGAAATCTATAGAGGTATTGTATTGTTAGAATAAGTTTAGGAGACACTAATTTAACAAATGCCTTACTTCAACATTAACACAATGAATTATAAAACGACAGTTAAATACGCAGCGCGTGCAAGTACTGTAGACATTTTATTGAAAACTAATTTAGCTGTTCGCCCTCTCCCAGAGTTAGAAATCGAGCAGGAGCATCACGCGCAACAGAATTCGTCTCCAGATATAAGAATACAGTTTATGAAATGTTCTTAAACAGGTGCGCTACAGAGTATTCCTCCAGTGAGAATGCGAACGTAACCATATAAGGAAGATTATACAATATACAAGTAATAAAACGTTACAACAAGAATAGGTGCCTATGAGCCTATGAATAAATTCCCCGAGCAACGCTGGGTAAATCGGCTAGATATAGATATCTATATAACCCAAATACCACTGACTCACTCACAGATCACGATACCCCTGAAACCACTGAATGGATATCAATGAAACTTTGAACATAGCTTCATCATAAGTCTTAGGTGCTCACTAAGAAACGGTTTTAAAAACTTTCACTCCTAAGGGGCAAAAAACCAAATACTGAAATTTATCGCGGGAATTGCGTACTTTGTAAATGAAGTGGTTGACATCTCAGTTTACTGGAAACCCTGAATACATTTAGTCCTGAGTTCTTAATCATTGTTTTAAATTGAAAAAACTTCGTTGTTTGCAGGTTCTTATAGTCGAGAAAATTTCGAAGTTCAATTATTAATTAATAAATATATGTCCTTTTTTTCGGAAACGGCTCTAACGATTTTCTCGAAATAAATAATAAATAGCTGTTGCTATGAATGTAAATAAACAAACTAAGAGTTGAGAATTTGTACAATCTATCTAATCCTATACTATTAAGCGAGCAATAATTGTACAATTACGTACAACGTGAAACTCCGTAGCGAAGCACGGGTATTTTGCTAGTTATTTATAAATGATTTACAATATGTGAAATATGTCTTATGCTGTGTAAACGGTTTCTTAAGAAAAGAAAATATTTAAATTTATATTTCTTTTGAACATGTAATTTTTTTTTATTAAATCAATTATTTTCCTTTTACATATTTAAGTAGTAATTTCATACTGTTAAAATTTGTCTTCCCTTAACTAACAGTAAGATTTATTGTGCAACAGTAATATAGAACGTAATGCACACACGAATCCTACGACATAGCCGGGTATTATATTACAGTTGTGTTCGGTATTACCCCTAGAACGTCTTTATATTAATATGTAATGTTGCGATAGACTTAAAGTGTATTGTGAATTACATATAGTTTAAATTATAAATTGCTTACTGTAAATTGACCTGGACACAAAAGCTTATTATAAATTACTTATAATTATCTACTAACTGTACTTTCTATTGTTTTACGCTGTTAGAGGCCAGACTCAGCTTTTGTTCACTAACCTTTCACCTGGTTTTTCCAACTATCCCCTTTGCCATACACCACCTTCGTCACTCCCCTTCATAACATGCTGTTGTTCCACACATGCCATTCCCTGTTCAAGTCTAATTTCTGAAGCTGCCGTAACTGGTGAAACAATTGACAGGACTGATAAAAATATTTGTAGAAGTAAACTAAGTGATTATTTATTAAATTTCAATATGACCAAAAGGGGACAGACAACTTTTGTATAAGAAAAACATTTGATCTCCCACACAAGATTAACCTTTTAAATCATAGTAACATTTTAATAATTCATACTAAAATTTGCCTAATATCCTAGAATTTTCCTATACAATTTTCCATTACAAACACTCGGGCACTCTCTGCGCTTCTTTTGCTGCAATTGCACTGAGAATGGGCACATTGCAGGTAACCCTAATTTTACAGTAAGTTATTGTAAGTATACAGGTATCCAAAAGGTTGCTTGACTCGAACCGTTGAGTAAGCGACTCTGACGTTTGATATATCTAGTGGAGTAAAAGCATGTGTAAAAACGTCCGCCAATCATGTTACAGAATTTCGTTCACGTCATCATAGTAACAGGCTGTAACGGTACTGTGTTGCCATGTTCTTACCCAGATAAACATGTAGTCAGTTTTGCATCGTGCAGCGACTCCGTGGCAGTTTGAAGGTGTTCCGACGGGGGTGTTGGGAAATCGTCGTGGCCCGAACGGAGGATGCGGACCCGCAAAGTCACCCGTACGGAATACCTAGCGCGATACGGGACGGAGACGACGATCTCCACTCCCTGCTATCGTTGGACCATTCGGGCAACTCCTGGGTCGTTCGGAAGATAAGGCCGAGTACTTGGGCGCGTGTTTCGAGCGTCAGTTCGCTTCTAACCCGCCCATGGAACTTCGACGAACAAGTTGAGATGTATATGGAAAGTTTTCTGTCTCTTCTGATCACGGCGGAGCCGGAACTCATTACTTCATAAGAGGTCTCAGATCAGCTCGAAGAACTTCAGGCAAGAAAAACTCCAGGCCTGGATGGTGTTTTGAATACCGCTCTACGTCTTCTCCCGGAGCCTAGAGTCCAGTTCTTGACTGACCTGTTCAACGAGTGTCTTAGACAGGCCTACTTTCCCAAGAAATGGTGAAAGGCGACGGTCATCGTGATCCAAAAGCAGGGAAAGGATGCTTCCCGTCCCAACAACCTCCGGCCCATCATCCTACTTTCCGCTACATCCAAGGTTTTTAGCGTCTTTTACAGCGTCGTGTACGAGACTATCTGTGAACTTTGACGTGCTGGGGCATTCTACCGCTCATCAGCTGATGAGAATGGTGGAATACATCACGGACGCAGGGTGTCGGAGAGAACAGACCGTTGGCTGTTTCTTAGATGTAGAAAAAGCCTTCGACAGCATATGGCATGATGGGATCTATTCAAGCTTAGGTAAGTCCAGCCCTCAGACTGCTACCTTCATCTGATCGCTAGCTTTCCGACGGAGAGGACTTTCTGCGTGAGAGTAGGCGATTCTGTCTCTTCCGTAGCGCCCCTCAACGACGTGTCGAGACAGCCTGGAGTCCAGGTGGCCCTCTTTGCGGACGACACGTCCGTATTTACAGCCGATCGCAACGCAGAAAGTGCTGTCTTACGACTACAGCGCCAGCTCGACTCGCTCGGGGAGTGGACTGATTACTGGAGGGTGTCTCTAAACGCGACCAAGAGAATAGCCGTCCAATTCTCTAAGCGACGGAAGAACCCTGTTAAGCAACTACGCATCGGCAGGACGTACTTGCGCTGGTCCAACGAGGTGAAGTACCTCGGAGTACACCTTGATCGTCGGCTTACCTGGCGTACCCACGCTCAGACAGCTATCAAGCAAACGTCCGCTCGTCTGAGCTTACTGTTTCCACTGCTGATCATCTCAGCCATGACCAGCAAACTGGGCTCGTCGGCTCGTATTTTTTACCGGTCATAACATACGCTTGTCCGGTCTGGAGTTACCTCGCCAACGTGCATAAAAAGAACTTGCAGAGCGTCTTTGACAGGGGACTTCGGCTAGCGGCCAAAGTCCCCCGCCGATTCTCATCTCGCCTTCTAAGGAGAGGACATGGCGTCCGCTCCTTAGATGACACCTTCAGGCGGCTTGCACGCAAATTTTATGCACGTGAGGCGAAGTTTCCAGACAATCCTCTAGTGGTTGGGCTGGGCGGGTACCGTATACGTCCAGGAGGTTCGTGGAAACGCCCTTGGTGTAAACTGCGCTAGTGTAGACTAGCACACCAGCCGAGAACGGCCTGCTACAGAGCACGTCGCCCTACTTGGGCAGGGCCATGTGGCAGGAGCTCCTGAAGCCAGCTCGGAACACAGATTCTTTAGTGGTTCGTCTCTGGGACGCATCAACCACACAGCCCAGAGTCAATCAGTCAGTCGGCACCATGCAGCGCTCGGTACATGTAAAGCTTTCCGTGTACAGTTGGCAACGTCGCAGCGAAATGTCAGAATCGCTTACTCAACGGCTCGAATATAGATTAGAAACGCAAACATTTAAACGATTAAATTTACATATTTTTTATGTTAAGAAAATTTTACATTTACTTAATTGTTATCATCGGTCAACTTTGTGAGAACTATCACAGCTAAAAAGTTGAAAATAGTTGGGAACAGGGTGAACTCTATATCAAAATAACCACACGAAAAGTTCTTATTTGTGTGAGCGTAAGAGTACATTATTTTGTGTCGTTGTAATGAGTTTGTGAAACCGTAGTTACAACAGATGCTGTAAAATGCTGAATATAGTTTCTTAAATTCACACGTTGTAGACACGCACACAAATATCGGTAACACTACAGTACACACAACTACACACATGACGTACGAAAAGCCTTTGTAATTTTCATCTACCAGAGTTGAGTTTAATTGAAGAGAAGTTACGTAAATGCACAGACTAAAGTGAACGGCAACAAATTGAGCGTAGAACTTTTTCCCATCATTGAGCGTCTCCCTAATGCAGTTGTAGAGTAACAGTAATTTTTTTAAATAATAAACATTGTCATCAATAGAGCACTGAGTTTGACTTCGTAGATACTTCAAAGCCGCTGCTGCTTCAGTCCACGCAACCTATCTAATATTATTTTTTCTCGTCGACTCAAGAGCATTACGAATCAGCCGCACTTTTTGCTTCATCATAATCATTAAAAACATAAATTTCAAAGTGAAGCACAGCAGTGAAAAAGTCAATACTAGTATTCCTTACAAACGATGCATACAAACAGACCACATTATCCTCTTGGTGGTAACAAAAGAAAACTGAATGATCGTAATATTCACATATGTATACGCCAAATAATATTACAGTAAATAATGTATACAATATACAGTAAATTACATTGATGGTATGAGGTATTTTGATCTCGAACAGTGCTTTAAATGCCTTGTCCAGGAACTGAATATTGTCCACTATTTTATAATACTTATGTGAGTTGAGAACGTATTTTAAACCGTAATATGCGAACAGAAGGATGTGAGTCAATATTAAAAATATAGTTAGCAATTCTAAATTAGAATAGTATGCATTGATTAACAACGACATTATCCAAACAGTGAAACACGTAGTTGTGGTGATCCATCAATATACAGTTGCCACTTGCTGCAGATTTTTCTTCTGAAACCTTACAGTTTGGTAGCCACACAAAGTACAGCACATCGATATAGTAAGCTTCGAAGTGTACACGTAAGCGACATTTGGTGTAATCAGTAATAATATTTAAAGTACGAAAAATAATTTTAGTACAAAGACCTTCATAGTGCTTTTGTTTTGATGACTTCAAATATTTTCGACCTTTTCTTTAGCAACACACAAGCAGACACATCGAGAGCAACAGATAGGCTTGTTACCCAGCTTGCTGCCAGAGCTGTTGGGTTGTGCGTCGTGAGACGACCCAATGGGTTCCTAATACCGAGCCTCCGGTAGGGGCTCCTGCCTAGTGATCCTGTCCAGACGGAATATTATTTATTTAATTTTTAGTGATCGCTACAACGACATGCTCGTACTAGTTCGACTAGTACAGTATTTGTCAAGGCCGTTTCCAAGAATCACCTGGACGTGTTCGGTACTCGCCAAGGCCAGCTATGAGTGGGTTTGTCTGGGTCCTCGCAGCTCGGACGTAAAATTTACGTGCAAGTCGCCTTGCGGTGTCTTCCAAGGAGCGGACATCGAGTCCTCTTCTCAAAAGACGAGAAGAAAACCGATAGGGGACTTTGGCCGCTAGCCGAAGACCTCTATCGAGAACGCTTTGCAACCTTTTTTTATGAACGGTTGCGAGGTAGCCCCAGACGGGAATGGCATAGGTAATGATCGGCAACAGATACGCGTTGACGATCAGCTTACCCAGCTTGCGGGTCATAGCCTTGTTGACGAGTAGGCCTATCGGAAACAGTTGCGCGAGACGAGCGGACGCTTTCCTTCGCATCGTCTCAGCGTGGGCACGCCAGGTGAGCCGACGATCAAGGTGGACACCGAGGTATTTAACCTCTCTCGACCAGGGCAGGTACTTTCTACCGAGTCTCACTTCTCAGCCTCGTGGTTCTTTCCGGCGCTTTGAGAATAGCACCGCGGAGCTCTTGGTTTCGTTGGCGGCAACTTTTCACCTTTCCGTCCACGTCGAATACGCATCTAGTGCGCGCTGAAGTCGTGGGATAGCTCTGTCAGCGTTCCGATCGGCGGTATAGACTGCTGTGTCGTCGGCAAACAGAGCCATCTGGACTCCAGGCTTTCTGGGTGCGTCGTTGACGTACACGGAGAACAGAAGAGGCCCTAGCACGCTACCTTGAGGTACCCCGGCTGTAATGCGTCTCTTGGAAGAGACATGGTCGTCTATTCTCACGCAGAAAGTCCTCTCCGTCAGAAAGCTAGCAATCTGGGAGCTGGATTTCCCGGAGCTTGAACAAGAGCCCGTCATGCCAGACACTATCAAAGGCCTTTTCCACATCTAGGAAACAGGCGACATTCTGCTCTTTCCGACAGCCGGCGCCCGTGATGTATTCCACCAGTCTCATCAGCTGATGAGTGGTGGAATGCCCCACCCGGAAACCGAACTGTTCGGGCACCAGTACATCGAAATTTCTTAGATGGTCTAGTACTCTCCGTTGTACGAGACGTTCGAGAACCTTTGATGTGGCTGACAGTAGACTAATGGGCCGGAGGTTGCCGGGACGGGAAGCGTCCTTTCCCTGCTTCGGAATCACTATGACCGTCGCCTTACGCCATTTCTGGGGAAAATAGGCCAGTCTAAGACACGCGTTGAACAGCGCTACCAAGAAAATTACTCCTTGCTCCGGGAGTCGAGTAAGAGCGGCGTTCGAGACGCCGTCCGGGCCAGGAGCTTTTCTCGGTACGAGTTCAACGAGCCGATCTGTGACCTCTTCCCTAGTAATGGGTTCGGGCTCCACAGTGATCGGAAGAGACAGAAAGTCTTCCACTTCGTTCTCGACTTCTTCATCGAAGTCCCAGTCCATGGGCGGGTTAGGAGCGAACTGTCGCTCGAAACACGCGCCCAAGTACTCGGCCTTCACCTCCGAGCGAGACAGGATTTGACCGAAAGGTCCAGCAATGGCTGGGATACGAGGTCGGCGCCTCTTCCCTACCAACGCCGAAGGTTGTAACGCCGAAAGGTAAGGGCTACTTTCGTCCGATCCGTCCCCTGCTTGGGCCACGGCAAGTTCCCAACAGCGTCTCCGGTAGTCCTGCATTTCACGAGGTAAAATGCCGGTCGCCCGGTTGTACGCTGCCTTGTCGGCCGGATCACGAGTCCGCTGCCAGCGTCTCCGGAGGTGATTTCTCTCACAAGCGAGAGCACTCGTCTCCTCTGGGATCCGCTGCCAGTGGGGCGTGACGCCTGGCTTCATCCTGGAAGACGCGTCGATCGCAGATACGACTGCCTCGTCAAACGCGGCAACTGCCTTGTCGACTTGGCGGTCGGTTTCGAGTGGTCCCGCCTCTGGCAATCGGCTTAACGCTGAGCCATAGCGGTCCCATTCTACCACCTTCCTGAGATCTCTGCGTACGACGTGCTGGGTAGCGACGTGTGTCAAGATGGGGAGATGATCGGACGATAGTTCTGTTAGTGCGGATACGTGGACCAGACAGTCAATTCCTTGGATCACCGCTATGTCCAAGACATCGGGAACCGCGTGGCGTTGTGAGGGGTAGAACGTAGGTTGGGTAGGCCCAATCACTGTTACCCTGCGTGAATCAGCAAACCTGCGTAAACGCTTCCCGTTTGGGGCAGTCAAGCGACTGTTCCAATCGCGATGTTTACAGTTCAGGTCGCCGGCCATGATGACCCTCCTGTGTGCATCGAACGCCACAGCTAGATCGGGGTGAAGGAGCTCTTTTTGCGGCGGTTTATACGCCACGACCATCAGTACACCGCCTAGTGTGTTTAACATCTCCACAGCGGTGCCTTCAAGGTGAGTCATTGCAGGTAAGACGACTCGGTGAGCTCGAGATTGAGCCTCACCGCGACGGCAGTACCGCCACCAGCAGTGCCCGGTCTGTCGTTTCGATAGCACTCATAGTTGGCCAGTCGTAACCGGTTCGCAGGGGTCAAGTGGGTCTCATTAAGAAGCACTACATCGGGTTTGAGTCGGGCCAGTAATTCTTGGAGTTCCTGGATCTTGTTGGGCAACCCGTTGGCGTTCCAGGAAAGAATTGAGAGGTCACGTTTGAGGACCCGACTCATAGAAGTCCTACACAAATGGCGGCTTCCACCAAGAGCATGAACCTCTCGGTTATATCGCCAGTCTCCAAGCGGGAGCGGATGAACCTGAAGGTCTGGGCAACTTTGCGGAGATCGAACTCATCAAGGAAGTTGTGGACGACATGGTAGTCGTCAGGTACTGCTTTTGAGGCAGAGTGCCCGGAGACTGTTTGCGCATAAGAGCGCCGACACTTATCAATCGAGGGATTGGTGGAAGCCAGGGGTATCTTAGGGCTAGGTGTAGCGCCTCTAGCGGAGGTGCTAGGAAGAGGGACAGATGCGAGTACGTCAGTCTTTACGCGCTGTGCAGGCTGTCTGGACTGTGCGGCCGGGTTGGCAGGAGCCCGGGAGCGAGCGCCACGGGGCTTTCGATGCCGCTTCTTTTTGCCTGCGTTAGGAAACCGCGGGGGCGGGAGGTCAGGCGAGGCTGCTTCTAAAGCAGGGGCAGGATTCTCCAGTGCTGGGGAGGGTTGAGTATTCTCAGGCTCCACAACCGAGATGATTGACAATGGCTGGTCTGTCTCACTTTGTTTAGATGCCGCGAGGTTTCGGCGCTTCTTCGCCATAGGCGGGACAGGGGCCTGTGAAGGAGCCTGAGTTGAAGTTGCCTGTGCTACAGGTGTTTGATTCAGGCCTTTGGATCGTTTACGTTGCTTGTTTGCAACTGCGGAGAAAGACACGGCAGCCGTAGCAGGAGGCGAAGGGCCTGGCTGCTCGGTTGCAGGTCTGGAACCAGCTTCCGGATGCCTCGGTGGTGGCAGGCGCCCTTTCGGCGTTCGCCGCTCGAGCTCCCGCTGAAACACCGGACATGCCCGGTAGTTGGCGGGGTGACTTCCGTCGCAGTTGATGCACCTTTTGAAAGCAGGTGCATCGCAGTGTTTACTGGCGTGAGGTAAAGAGAACCTCACGCACGCCGGAGCGTTGGAACAAGTTTCTGAGTGGTGCCCGAAGCGTTGGCACCTGTAGCACTGAGGCAGAGCCCCGGGAGCGCGGCTTCCTTCCACTTTTACGCGGAATCCAAAAAGCCGCGTAAGAGAGAGTAGGCTTGCGCCTGCCTCGCTGTACTCCGCCATGATGCGATCCAGGGGAATTGGACGCCTTGGTCCGGCAGGAGCAAATACACGATGTACCGCGCGAACCGGATAGCCCAGCTCGCGCAGCTCATCGAGGATTTCCTCGAGAGGAGATTCCACGTCTAAGCCTCTGAGCACAAAGGACAGAGGCTTCACGTGTTTTGGGGAAAAGGTGTGGAATTGCAGGTTGGAAGATTCGACGAACGCCATGACGCTGCGGTACTAGTCCATTCCTCGGACAACGATCTTGACAGTGTCGCCCCCAAGGAGCTTCAAGTCTACGTCGGCCGTGGAAAGTCCGGGAGCCACTATCAGTCGCCGGTAAAAACCGGTGACGTTGTTCACGCCGTGAACGAAAACGGGCGGTATGCGACGAGTGGCCGGCGGTGCTTGGGCATGCCGGGCACAGTTGGCCCCGAGCCGGATTCGCCATCGGCGGGGACAACTTCCATGGCGGACGCCGAGGAAGAGGTTGAGGAGGACCGGTTCCGCCTCGGTTTCTTAACCAGGCGCCCCCGTGGCCCAACCGCCACGAAAGCGTCGGTCTCGTCGCCGGCAGCGGAACCGTCCGGGGATCTACTTGGTCCGCATCCATAAGCGGAGAACTCGGCGAATCGCTCGTGTGGGGTATGGCAGTGGTGAGCGACTGCGTGCTCGTTGACGCGCCCGAAACGGGCATATCCGCCAACGAGCGGGAGGTTCGCCGACCACAGGCAGCCAGGTTGCCTCCGACGGTAACCAGGGACCTAGGGTCCGGCCCGAGCCGGATCGCAAGCGGGGAAACTGGAACGCTCAGGCTGTCTACGAGCTGGGCTAATGACCAGCTTCGTTAGATACCTCTCCTTACCAAGAGAGGTGTCCACCGGCCTCTTTACCTAGACGATATCCTAGCTCGCTTACCACTGGTGGGGGTTCGCAAGAATCGTCCTAGGCAGCGCTACCTAAGAGCCTGAGCGTCAGCGGGCAAGATGCGCTGCGCAACTTAGAGCTCTGGCAGGCTATATGCTTCCTCTTCAACAGCAAGTTGGTCGCCCTGAAAAGGGTCGCTCGGCTGGTGGCCCTTAGAAGGTCAGACGAACTCAGCTGTTCTTGTGCTGGCTACTCAGTTCACGAGCCAGCTGAGTTGTAGTCTTCTTTCTTCTTAGGCCTGATGAATTCCAGCAAGCAGGGCAGCAGATGTTGTTTGACTGTCCTCATCAAAGCGGAGGCAGCAGGGCAGCGGCTGATAACAGCGAGAAAGCTTCCGAAGTCGTCCAGAGAGAGCTGGTCCAAGAGAGGAGGTCCGTCCAAAGCGAGCAGCTGAAGCGAAGTCTACTCTTTTACCCAGCTTTCGTAGAGCGTATATTTATATGTCAGGTACACCTACAGGAGTCATTAAATGCGTGGTGTTGTAAGTGGGTCTAACGCCCTAGCAAAACTAACAATGATTACTGAAATAATAAGCAAATTTATTGATTGCCGCATTTAACTGGAAACAGTTATTTATTTATTATTTACGTATGCTATTCTTGCAAAACTTTGATTCATAAACAGATTTATTTTATTATATTTCTCTGATAATTTATTTACATACGCTGACTGAAGGTTTTTTTTACTTGCTGACAAATAATTCCAATAAAACATATAATACTAGGCCTCATGAATATATTGTTACAACAAAAATAAGCCACCCCAATACCAGGGATAAAAAAGATGATTCTGAATATAAAAGAATAATTCATATAAAATAAAATGTTTAATATAAAGAAAATAAAAAGACAATGACACTACAAACGACGACATGATCTAACCCAAGTGATTGACTCAACCAATATAAGAAAACAAAAGAAGAAGGGAACAAACCAATACAAACGAGAATAAAACCAAATAAGAAAGTGATTAACCAAACCAAATGGAAGAAGGGTAAAAACCGAAACCAAGCAAAAATGAAACCAATTGAAGGAATTGAACGACTCAATGCCAAATATTAAAATGAACCCAAAGGAGAAGATGGAAAAACAAGATATAAAGGAAATACACCGAATGTGAAGAAGGAGGAAAATGAAAAAAGAAACAAACCTAAGATAAAGGGAAATAAATAAAAAGGAAACCCAATGATAAGACATAAACAAGTAATAAAGAAGAAAAGCAGGAGAAATGATACATTCAATGTAAGGTTGAAACAGAAACCAATAAATAACTTAAGTAATAAATAAATATTGTTATCAGTTAATGGATAATAAAGTAAATGACAATTGAAAGAAACCCAATTAAAGAATGTTAAATATAAAAGCAAACTAACCCACATATTAGAGTTAGAAGTAATGTTAAAATAAAAAGAGACATAAAATTGTTAATATTGCTAATGATATTTGTAATGAAAGAGATAGTACGGTAGTGAGAATGTAATAATAGGGATTACCCATTTAGAAACACTTAAAACCAAAAACATTTTAGAAGTGCAAAAGTGGAAGTGTAAGAATCCCAAAATAAAGTGATAAAGAAAAAACACTAAATATGATTTAGTGTCAAGACCAGCACCAAAAAACTAGGTAGACAGGGGAAGATATTTCGGAGGATGTCTTCCCCCCGCTCTAATTCTGTTCAACTTCCGACGACCTCCAGGCAGTTGTTAGAATCCAAATCTTCTAACCTCAAGGTCCAGTCCACTACCTCGCAACAACTTTCTGTATGCCCGTTTCTGTCGCTCGAGGTAAAAGGGGGTCAGCTCAGAGCCTTAGTTGACTCCGGTTCAGCCCGATCCATCATCTCATCTCGGGTATATGCGGACCTTGAAAAAGCAGGGCTTGATTAAGGAGTCGGACTTGTCATCTGCAATATGCTGGACTGCATCCCGGGAAATCTTGCTATCTCCCGGGTTACTACCTTTAAATTCAAAATCGATGGGTTTTCTTGGGTGTGGCCTTTCCTGGTTTCTCCTGCTCTGGGAGTGGATTGCATCATTGGTGCCGATTTCATCGCAAAAAGTGGTCTCGTGCTGGACATCCAAGCGCACCAATGTTTTTTTAAATTTAATCGGGAAGTTTTAATTCCGTTCCTTGGGTACCAGGGCGGCAAGCCGGGTATCCAAGAAGTAGCTTGTCCCGATTCTGCACGAGATCATCTCACTCCATCCCAGCAGACGGCCTTAGACTATTTGTGTGAGGAATTTCCCGAGGTGTTAACTCCTACTTTGGGACTCACACACCTGCTGGAATACAAAATTCGACTTACTGATTCGAAAATAGTAAGGTCACACCCTTACAAGTTTGCTCCTCCAAAGATGACCATTCTGCGAGAGAAGGTTCAAGAATTGTTGGAACAAGGGGTAATTGAACCTTCTCATTCCAGCTATGCCAGTCCAGCATTTTTAGTGCCAAAGCCTGGGGGCAAACAAAGAATGGTGATTGATTATCGGAAGTTGAATGCCAATATAGAGGTGGATTCTGTTCCCCTCCCAGATTTACATTCGGCCTTTGATTGGTTCAGTGGGGCCAGATTTTACACTATTATCGATCTGAACGCGGCCTATCATCAAATACCTCTGGCCAAAGAAAGTAGACCATATACGGCCTTTTGTGTACCCTGGAATTTGTACCAGTACACAAGGGTTCCCATGGGTTTGGCTGTGGGGGCCCAGACACTTACTCGCCTTCTCGATACGGTTTTTCACGATGTGAAATTCCGTTTCGTATTTAATTATGTCGATGATCTATTAGTATACAGCGAGACTTTCGAAGATCATCTGGGGCATTTAAGAGAAGTGTTGGGTCGCTTAAGAGAGGCTGGTCTCACTGTCAATCCCGAAAAGGTTCGTTTCGCCCAAGAGAGTATTTCTTTCTTGGGCCATTTAGTTTCACACAGGGGCGTGACGGTAGACCCAGAGAGGACACAGGGCATCCGTGACTTTCCTCCCCCTAGGGATGCGAAGGGCATAGCGAGATTCGTCGGTATGGTAAATTTTTACCGACGTTTCATACCGAACATCGCTGAAATTGCCCCACCCTTGAATGAACTGAGGAAGAAGGGCGCAAAGTTTACATGGGGGGAAAACCAACAGAAGGCTTTCGCTACATTGAAGGAAGCCATCATCTCCCCACCGGTGTTGCGGATGCCCGACTTTTCGAAGCCGTTCATACTGCAGACGGACGCGAGTTCGGTTGCGCTCGGGGCGGTTCTCTCCCAAGTTATTGACGACGCTAGGCAGCCTGTGGCTTTTATCTCCCGGACGTTGACCCAGCAAGAACGTAAATCATCTGTTTATGAGCTAGAGTGTTTAGCTGTTGTGTACGCTCTAGACAAGTTCAGGCGTTTCCTGGAACATGCTGAGTTCCTGCTCGAGACCGACAATCAGGCTCTCTCATGGCTTCTGGCTCATCCCCGGCAACTGGGTAAAATTGGTAGATGGGTGGTGAAAATCTCATCATTTAAGTTCACCGTGCAACACATCAGGGGATCTCAGAATGTGGTTGCAGATGCCTTGTCCCGCATGTTTTCCCAACCCAGTGATGCCCAAGCTGAGCAACCCTGTTCCGTTCTTCTAGACTTTCCTTTAGCCTTCACTGATGTGTTACCCCATCAGTTAAACGACGAAGTGCTGGGTCCAGTCATCCAAAATATCAAGGAGGGTAACGTACAGGCCCCTTATTTCTTGTCCAAGGGAGTCCTCTGTTGTCGAGAGAGAAAAGGACGAGCACCTAAAATCGTGCTGCCTAGCAAATTAGTGCCCATGGTCTTCAGCTATTACCATGATTCCCCAGTCGGAGGCCACAAGGGAATTTTGAAAACCATTTCCAGTATTAGGAAACATTTTATCTGGAAGGGCATGGATAGGGACATCGCGACAAGGGTTAAGAGCTGTCATCTTTGTGGCTTGAGCAAGCCTGCCCAGAACACCAAACTAGGGTTGTTATCATCTGAGGTGGCGAGCAGACCAATGGAAAAGTTGTTCATTGACTACGTGGGGCCGTTCCCCCGTAGCAAGTCAGGTAATGCTTACCTGCTTGTTTGCGTGGATGCTTTTTCTAAGTTTGCCTGGCTACTGCCCTTACGGCAGGCAACCGCTCGTTTGACCATCAACGCTCTACAAAACCATGTATTTCAGCATTTCGGTCTTCCGACCATCATTGTTTCGGACAATGGCCCGCAATTTATTTCGAGTGAATTCCGGCGTATGTGTTTCGCCAGTGGCATCAAACACGTAACCACTTCCCCTTATTACCCACAACCGTCCCATGCGGAGAGATTCAATCGGAATCTCCGGTCCGCCTTGATTGCTTATCATGCTGAGCAACAAACCACCTGGGATCAGAATCTGAAGTGGTTACAATTAGCTTTCAACACGGCCCGACACGACAGTCATCAGGCCGTGCCCTTTGAAATTCTGTTTGGATTCTCGCCCGCACTCCCGTTGACCAACCTGTGGGATATCGAAGATCTTCTGCCGCGGGAGCCCAATAATAAAACAGCGGAGAGATGGAAAGAGGCTCGGAAGAATTTGCTGCGAGCGCACGAGCGGGTCCGTCGGCGTTATAATCAGGGGCGTATTCCAAACCCCTTCCGGATTGGTGACTGGGTCTATTGCCAAAGCCACCCACTCAGCTCAGCCGCTGACAAACGTGCTGCGAAGCTATGCTACCGTTGGTCGGGGCCATACCGTATCCTAGGATTCACGTCACCGGTGACGGCCCGGCTGGGCGTACCGGGAGACAAGCAAAAAATGGTGATAAGCCACATTCCAAAACTGAAACGCTGTCGCGGGCAATCGAAAACTTTCGAAGGGGGTTAGTCCCCGTAAAGATAGGGCGGATGTCCTTGTTTAAGGTGGAAGTCGTGTTCTGGCGTTAGTGGGCGAGCCTCAGGAGGTCGGAAGTCTCCGGCGCTGAAATCTTTCCTTAGTCTTTTAGCTGTCTCTCTCTTCGCTGTGGGCTGACCCTGATCAGGTCCGTGCAGCACCCGCACACTTACATAATACATATCTTTTTTCGTCTCCTTCGTTTTCCTTCTGAGACTCTGTTCTCCTGAGAGCAAGTGCTGCTGAGCCAACCTAACCACGACATCCACCGGTTGTTTTGGGGAGGGGTACACTGCAGGGTACTCTCCTGGCGTTAACGTTGGGGCAACTATGTTGCCCTTTTGGGGTGAGGGTGTGCCGAATCTGAAAGATTCAACCAGATTTCAGTAATTAACAATTGGAGGTTGGGCCGATCTCTAGCGGAGAGATAGAGCAAAATCCACTGAATATACGGCCTGTAGTTATAGGCAGTACGGAATTATAGCTGTTTAATTCGTGCTGCGCTCTTGTACCGAAGTAAGAGACTAATTCACGGCATGAAGTTAGAGCTTGATCGGTGTCGGCACCTGCCGCCTACCCGCCGTATGAAAACTCCAGGTGCTGCTTTCTGGCGACAAGTGCCGTAGGCAAACGAGGAAGAAGCTCGGACTTCCATTTAATTTCGTCTCACAAAATACTCCGTGGTTGAAGGTCGACTCCATTTTCACTCCGGTAGAAAATGAATATTTTCAACAACTTCAAGCCTTCAAACTATGTTTAGATAATTCTCTACACGACTGCGGTGAGTCTCGCTTACTTTCATATTAATAGACTATAATATTTCACTGGAGAAAACTGTTTTTTAATAAGCCTAAGTAGTTGAATTCTGTTCACCTGTTGCAACCTCATGCGGTTGTGCAATACGCAATTTGTTGGTAAAGTTTTTAAAACCTTATAAAACTATATTCATTCACGTGTCAGAATTTCGGCACTAAAAGTAAAGTAAATTTAAATACAAATATTTAAGTTAAAATTTATCTAACATCGATGTAACGAGACCAGTGTTACGCACTTAGGTTATTGCACAATCGTAGTTGGGTTTAGATGGCATACAAGTTTTACTACAATTAACAGTAAAACTTTATTAACATCTAGAAACTTATTGAGGCACGTTTTGAAAGTAAATAATGTCCAATTCATATTATTTTCTGTAGTAAAACTATGTATTTGAAATAACTTCTCAACCACGTGGTAGCTACATATTCACACTATGTATAAAGTTTATGAAATGGTACAAAGCCATAATTAATTGTCAAATTGCAAACAGGGTAACCCGCATTAGGGTGAAGTTAATATTATGAAGAATTACTGTTATAAAGATTTTCAAATAGGGCAGGTTGGCCATATAAATTTGTCAAATTAAATTTAAGTAGCTCTACAGCTATGTCAACTTTATATACGTATTTTGGGGGGGTGTGCAAACTTTAGTGGGGCATTGTGTTGTGTACTCTGGCTAATATAAATAATGGTGTGTAATTAGGGTTCACCGCAATAGACGAGAACAAGACCTACTACATGGCTGAACTATTAACACCTTAAAGCTCTCTTCGCTACCGGAGGAATGTGGAGGACCACACCAATACCTATAATGTCGACCACGAGATTGTCACCTTAATAAAAAACCCCTCATGGACGAAATCAGGTGATACAAAACCAATTATTAATTACACATAGAGTCAGCACTCAATAATACCCAGTGACCAGTTATATATATATCTATCAACTACAACATTTCAAGTTTTAAACATTTAATTGGATCCCCAATTGATGGGACAGTTTAGTGTGTGGACTGGGTGCAAAATTAATTGTAAATTTTAGTAAATTTCTGGTAAAAATTGTCAGCTCAGAGACTGGCATGTCTTCTTACACTGTTCTGCATTCAAACCCATAATTTTCTCTTATTTCAGCATATGTGTTTCTTTACATATTTTAAGTCATTCTTTCTATTAGTAATTTATCGTGTTCAATTCAGTAGTATATATATATATATATTTTCTTAATTTAAAAAATCAGTTTAATTCATATTGTATAGAAATTACTGGGGTAGGTAGGTGTATTTTCAACAAGTTTCAACCAGAAGGAATGCATGTTGATACAGTTTTGAACTTGTTTGTTGAGACAAGTTGAAAGATGAATCAACTGGCTATTAACATGTCGGTCTCTGGGCCAAGTGTATTTTTCATAGGGTTATAATATTATGCAATATTTCTATTTTTATTACTTGGCAATGTTTCAGTATATATAAATTCTTTAAATTATTTATGATAACTGGGGGGTGTTCATTGTTTTAAATATTTTTTATTTCTCACTGTAATAGAGCCCAGTGGGGCAGTATTGTATAACTGCATTATGCACTTAGCCAAAATTTTGAAAGTTATTATGTCCTGGGGACTACTGAATGCTTAAGCATTATCTAATACACGTGATGTGTAATCAACCAACACCATGGGGGTAATATAAAAGTAAATTGCAATCCTAACAGGGATAATTATAAAAGAAGTAAGAATTTATATACACCATGGGGGTAATATAAAAAGGGGCGTGGCAAGAGATCCTTATGTATATTGTATTGTATACTATTGTATAATGTATTTGTATTGTGGAACATGTTATGTTTGTATATTTGTGTGTACATTTTGGGGGTTATAAGTATTATGCATTTAGTGTATTTTTGGTGGGGACTTTAGATATAGGGTTTGTTTGTTCGTTTGTCTTTTTTTTATAAAAGAAAGTTAATACATGGAATCATGTAGATATATCCTTTTCATTTTTTATAACAGGTATTCTATCTCAATTAATCATTGCTGATCATTTCTTTAAGAAAATAATTTATTTTATTTAACTTTAATAACAAGTATATGAATTGTCACCCTTTAAAATTTATTTAATTTGTTTGAGTAATTATTATTATAATTAATATTAGCAAGGAATCTATAACGTTTATTTTCATTAAGTTAGATGGAGCATTCTAAAAGGACCATATAAAATAAATTTTATATTTTATTAATATTTTAATGGAAGCCTTATTTCAAGGTTAGTAATAGTTTTAAATTTCAATTCATTTGTAAACTGACATAGCCAATTATTTTCTTGGTATTAATAAATATTTTCAGGTGGCCTTGTTGAGAAAGTATACTTTATTTAATTTACTATTTAAGGGGATTATACATTAGGACTGTTGGGTTTATTTATTTTATTATTAATTTGTTCACTGAGATAGAATAAAAGGGATTTGTTAATTGTTTAATTCATGAGTTTTCATTGCAAGTCCCGTCTCACTAGATCCAGCGCATTTTTGGCTTCTCTAGGCTTTAGCCTAGTTATAATTAACTTGTGGCCCCTCTTTACCAAAAAAAAAAAAAAAAAAAAAAATTTCAAAAAAAAAAATCTTTTTTTTTAACTGATAGTTAGTGTTTAGATGTTTAGTTATCTTTCCTAACTATGCTCTTTGCATCTGTTTTTTAACTAAACATATTTTTACTCAAACACGAGAAATTTAAGTTTACGTCTTGTCGAAAAAAGTACACCGTATTGTTATCGACATGAAAAACAAAGTCAACAAAACAAAATTAGATCGAATACCATAATGAAGACAGAAGATAGGCAACAAGGCTTGGCAGTCTAGGTAACTCAGTTGTGTAGCAGGCCGTCGTTAATTCTTCGCGTATGTGAAAATAAAGCACGTTTTCATTTTAAGGGGACTGCGATCTGGGATGGCCTTATCTTCGCCATGTTAAATTAATCAATTTTAGGTACATTTTTCTACAAAACTGTGGGAAATAAATGCCTACTTTTTTCTTTACTTTGAAGGACAGATATTTCTGTATAATGTAAGCAGAGGGTTTCTTAAAATATTTTTTTTTTACATTTTTGTAATTTCTTAAAAGATAACCAAAATTTTACAAAAAATTAACGTATAATGTTACATAGTTTTAATTTAAATAAAAATTTTGGAAAACCTCCTGTTTAAAATATACAGGTTTTTATGGGAAATAAAATTTTAAAAATCATCCAAATATCTTATACCGTTTTTGAGAAAGGTGTACCTATATACTTAGAAACACAATTTTGGGGAAATCGGATTTAAAGTTAAAGTACACTATTAATGAATTTTTTCTTTCCTCAGTACATCCCTGCTTTATAGAAAGGGTTTTCTGGGCCCTCTCATTCTTTATATGCATCTTCCAATTTTTTTGTTGCTAAGTTTTTGTTTTGGCGATTTTTTTTCAATTTCTTTAATTGCTTTTACGGCCTTTTCAATTCTTATTTCATCCATTTTTTCATAGTCTGTATGCAATTTGTGCCAAGGTCAATCCCCAACTTTTTCAGTAACCTACATTTAACTATGTTACCATTGTTGAAGGTAGCTGTGGCTTCATGAACTCCAAATTCAAGTGAAGATTTCAAAACAAAATTTGATTTTGGAATCCTTGACCAAATCACGCTATTGACTGACTGACTAGGATTTTGGGTGCCACCATCCAAGCATTTTCTGAGAAGCTCAGGGTTAGCTAAATCTTTAAAAATTTGTGTAATTTCTTCCATGATAACTTATGGAAAGTGTGTGTGATTTGTATGGTCATACTGTTCACTTTTTGCTTTAGCCCTTTGATATTTGCACCAACTTTCTTCGCCTTTTGGGTATAACTCATGCATGGTTGTCTCATTGCATGAAGCAAGGTAAAAATATTCTGGCCAAACAGCTTTTTCATCTCTTCTAAGGTTTTTACGTTTCTTCTAATCTCTAATCTATAATACGTTTGAATTTCATTGATGGCAGCATCAGTCAGACGCCTACGGAGACCGATTGTTTAACCTAACCTAACCTCAAACAAATCTGTAAATATTGATCACCTGTTGCTATGTTAATCATTTACCATGCAGTGCCAACACAACAAAATAAAATACAATTACAAGAGAACAGGCAAACGAATACTATAATTATGTAATATGTGGGCATTGCACGTAAGCCGTGTAGACCTACATAGTCGAACTGAAGAGTGAAAATACATGTGCTCGTCATCATAAAACTGCTTATAACTTGTGTTCTACTGCACAGAAAAGTATAAATTTGGTATCAAATTAAAGCTAAAGATACACAGAATAAAATACGGTAAAAACCTAAAATTCGATTTTTTTCCCCCATGGGTCATTACAGTCTCCTTAAACACGTTTCCCGTAAGTTTAAAATTGTCCCTTTATAAGTTTTCCCATCATTCTCAGATAAACGGCTTGACATATTAACAAAAATATTTATATTTCACCTTATTTTACCTTCCTTAATTAGAAGCGAATTTTAATATCAGATATTCTTTAAATTCTTATTTTATTTTGTGTTCTTATAATTCCTAAAATCGTGTTCATTTTTACCCTTAAAACATGCATTTAGTTGTTGTGGAAGAGTTTGTACTGTGATAATGACCCGTTCAAGGATTTTTTTCTACGTCTTAGCTGCTTTAATTATTTTTTTGAAGTAGGTGATTAATAAGTCTCCGTTTGTTTAAAGAACGTTCCAATTCCTTCCATTCCAAAAACGCAGAGCTATGAGCAGGGCTATATTCATGCTCCTGAAAAGGGGGATTTAACTTTTGCCACAACTAAAACCCATTTTCACTATTGAAATTTCTTCTTTTAAAATTTTTTTCTGGAAATAAAGTGCAACAAAAGGAAAATAGAGATTTTTTAGTTGGAGAAAAAATCATACAAGTGCGATTTACCTTTTCCCCATGTTGCAAGATTTTATCAAAATAGTACTTGTTTAAGGATCGTCCAACTTCATCTTCAGGAACATGGCTGTCTTTGTTCTGCAGCTAACATGTTCCCTCTATTCACCAATATCTCGGAACCACTTATATATCTCGCTTGCCCAAGCATAAACCAGAGAATATCGCTGGTTGTCCTTCTTTCATGAAAGGAATAGTCATATCAAAGAAAAAAGTTGTTTGTAGTTTTATGAAATAAAAAAAATTTTTTTCAAGTCTATGCTCACTTTGCCGCCATCCTAGCGATGGCGCCCAGGACGTCTGCCCTCTTGCCTCCCCCATAACACTGCCACTGCCCTCATAGCAAACGCATAAAAAGGTCACGTTAAATTATATGGTTACATGTAATCACCTGTATATTGTCTTGTTATCCAAAGCGAGACACAGTGGCGGTGCCGCTATCTAGCGGAGAAATCATTAACTTGTTGCAGCGACTGATGAGAGCAAAGCTCTAAGATACCTACCAGCAATATGGTTTCTGTCTTAAAGTAAAACACAATCGACCACCTACAGACTGAATTAAAAGTGTTCTGTACATCACTGCTACTCGTGACTGAAAATTTGTGAAAAAAAAAGTACTTTGTAAGCTAATAACACTTACAATGCATCTCACGTTAATTTATACGTAGTTCAGTATTCAAAAGGAAATTTATATACTTCCGTATATAAAAAATGTGTCGTTACGTTGCACTTAATGAATAACATTTGCAACTGAGTTAATATTTGCATGTAGGCCTAAAGTTAAGCTTTTACCTTAACGTGGACACATTAGTGTGTGTTAAAAACCGCTTTGTCCTAATTCGCCTTCATATCAATTTCTATCCCCCGTACGGTTTACTTCGCTTAGATTTACACAATTTACCTAAATAATTTTTACACATTTTATACAACAACGGCGGACGCTTTGAATAAAACAATAAATTTTATTCTGCATTCGAATACCATTTTCGTTTTCAATAAGCTTATACGAAGCTAATTTTTATCTTCGCTGGTTCCTGCGTCAAAAATTATTACCGGAATACCTTAAGAAAATTCCGAATCGAAAAAAACTTTTTAGTGGAATTTTAGTTTATTGTCTTATGATGTACATATCTTTGTTTTTCTGTATAAACCGTAAAAAAATCGTATAACGGTAAGTAATTTAAACATATTTTCTTCGATTCATTACGTCGTTATTTAATCGTTCCCTAGAGACTCACAAAATACTCTGTATTCGTCGTCATGAATATCTGGATAATTGGGCTTCCTTAGGCCTATATCAGAACACCTGAAATATGCGCTGATATACGTTGCCAGAATAAGTCATCTTCGTTATGTTAGTCTAGGTTGGGCTGAGGCAGACTCTGTTACAAAATCAGACTTACTCATGCAACAGATGTTATACTTTCTGAAGTATTATGACTTACCAAGCAGAAACAATACCAACAGTTCAGGCGCAAGACCACGGCAGTTTAGGCTGAACTCTGACATATGCTTTCAAACGATACCTACCAACAACATGTTTTCTGTCTTAGAGTAAAACACAATCGAGCACCTACAGAATGACGCTAGTGTCTAACACAACATGTAAACTTTTTTCATCTTCCTTTCTCAGATATGGTGCAAGAAAAGATATGTTTAAAGGTGTTAGCAATCCTGTGTTGCTCAGAATATTCTGTACGCTGTGAAAAAAACCATAGCAAAAATTACGTCATTGAATAACGTAACTTGGTTTGTTTTATTTTTACCCTTAAAATCCTGCATTTTGT
Organism: Magicicada septendecula; assembly: GCA_034769895.1. NCBI lineage: Eukaryota > Metazoa > Arthropoda > Insecta > Hemiptera > Cicadidae > Magicicada > Magicicada septendecula. The sequence continues at coordinate 283,079,832 of CM068371.1, forward strand.
AGTTTTGGGATATGTAAGCCTATTGCATGGTAGGAATATAGTAAGGTGTAGAATGTTCAAAACGCCGCCAGTTCGGAATTTAGTGTATATTTTTATTCAACCACGAGAAATTTATATTTACGTCTTGTCGAAAAAGGTACACCGTATTGTTATCGAAATGAAAAACAAAGCCAAGAAAACAAATTAGATTGAATACCATAATGAATGGTAAGTCTTGGCAGTCTAGGTAACTCAGTTGTGTAGCAGGCCGTCGTTAATTCTTCACGTATGTGAAAATAAAGCTACTTTTCCTTTTAAACACGTTTCCCGTAAATTTAAATTTTTCCTTTATAAGTTTTCCCATCATTCTCAGAGAAACGGCTTGACATATTAAAAAAAATATTTTTATTTCACCTTATTTTACCTACCTTAATGAGATGCAAATTTTAATATAAGATATTCGTTAAATTCATATTTTATTTTAAAAAGGATAAGTTTTTAAACAAAATTGACGCGATATATAAATACTGAAACGTAAAAAAAAGCGATAAGAAAATACGACTGCTTCCATTTAAATCGTTTGTAAGAATGGCAACAACTAACTGGAAACATTTCCTTTTCATAGAGTACAGGAAGACCGGTATTACAAAACTACCGTGAGCAGGATTGACGATTCGAGAAAGAGTTTTCTGTACTTTTGTTCACATATAGAGCACTCAGACTGGAGTCAGCGTTCTTTGCAATTTGTTCCCATTTTAGATTTATGTGAATAACCCAGACCCCCTTAAATACTAAAAATTTAAAAACCTTCATAGTAAATGCTTAAAACTGTCACGTTAAATTATATGGTTGCACGTAATATTCTCTATATTGCCTTGTTGTCCCAAGCGAGAGACGGTGGCGGTGCCGCTATCTAGCTGAGAAATCATTAAGCTGTTGCAGCTACTGATGCGAGCAAAGCCGTACGCTCGCCGCGGCAACACGGGAGTTAGCCATATTCAGTAAAAATGTAATATCAAAAAACGAAAAAAAAACACCTTTTGCATCGTTTCCTGACGTAATATAGCCATGTTTCGCCACGTAAAGCTAAAAAAAAATTCATACAAGCACGAATATAAGCTAAGTACAGAAGCGTAAACGGACCGTGGAACACGCTACGCCGACTAGCTGTGACGTCAGATATATATATCAGGTTCGGGACGCCCAGTTAACGTACTCGCTTCGGCGGTACATATACTAAAATTGGAACGATACAGAGAAGATTAGCATGGCCCCTGCGCAAGGATGACACGCAAAATCGTGAAGCGTTCCACATTTTCTTTTTTTTTCCTCATACTTTTGCCCATTAAAACTTACACGCTCCTTTTAAATTCCTTATAATTCCTTTATACCACAGGATGAAATATTTCTTCTACTCACCTAGGAGATAAAACAGTCATTACAATGTCCATCATCCGTTAGTTCTTCAAACATGTAAGTATTTTCCACGTAACATCTTTACACAGCACTTTAATTGCTCTATTTTGAGATCAGTAGTTTTCCTAACAGAAGATACGACATTCATGGAAACACCACTAACCATGCCCCGTTAAGTCGTTTAGCGATTTCCGGATCTAAAGAGACTCAACCGTACGGACGAAAAAACATCGAGCTGAGCGAATATCAAATCCCTTTCCGTATAAACAATTGACTTGACACAACTTGATTCTCGCGTATCACGTCAGGCGTTCCTACACGTAAAGCACTATAAATAAATCTGCTGAAACGTATATCCAGATATAAGCCTATACACACCGAACTGTATATAACACTGGTTACATAGAATATATTGTTACTGACAACCTGCTGATAAGCCTGTCTAAAAGTAAATCATTAAGTCGTTCATTCGCTTATGCAACATAATCATTGGCACAGTACCTCAGACGCAATTCCCATCGTGGAAAATTCTATTTCAGAAGTTTCAATAATGCGCACTAGATTCAGGCAAATTTTACAATCAATTTTGCTTACAACTTTCTTTAAATTCTCTTCAGTTTTAACGCTGTCCGTTTTTAATGTTATTAACTTACTACGAAGGACAACGTTCTACGCGTCAAACGAGCGTCACTTTGGCTAGTGTCTAATTTTACAGTGACAATAAGGATGTTGTACATTCTGTCTTTAAAATCCATTAATCGTGTTGTGTCCAACTCTGCTACTCGTGACTGAAAATTTGTGAAAAAAAGTACTTTGTAAGCTCGTAACACTTACAATGAATCTCGCATTAATTTATACGTAGTTCAGTATTCAAAAGAAAATTGATATACTTCATCATCGTTCGCCGTATGTAAAAAATGTGTCGTTACGTTGCACTTAATGAATAACATTTGCAACTGAGTTAATATTTGCATGTAGGCCTACAGTTAAGCTTTTACCATAACGTGGACGCGTTAGTGTGTGTTAAAAACCGCTTTGTCCTTAATTCGCCTTCAAATAAATTTCTATCCCCCGTACAGTTTACAGCGCTTAGATTTACACAATAAATAATTTTTCCACATTTTATACAACAGCGGCGGACGCTTTGAATAAAACAATAAATGTTTTCTGAATACTAATACCATTCTCGTTTTCAATACGCTTATACGAAGCTAGATAATTTTATAATCGCTGGTTCCTGCGTCAAAAATTATTACCGGAATACCTTAAGAAAATTCCGAATCGAAAAAAACTTTTTAGTGGAATTTTAGTTTATTTTCTTATGATGCACAAATCTTTGTTTTTTCTGTATAAACCGTAAAAAATTCGTATCACGGTAAGTATTTTAAACATATTTTCTTCGATTCATTACGTCGTTATTTAATCGTTCCCTAGAGACTCACAAAATAATCTGTATCCTTCGTCATGAATATCTGGATAATTCAGCTTCCTTAGGCCTACATCAGAACACCTGAAACATGCGCTGATATACGTTGCCAGAATAAGTCATCTTCGTTATGTTAGTTTAGGTACATAGGGGGGCTGAAGCAGACTCTGTTACCAAATCAGACTTACTCATCCAACAGATGTTATACTTTCTGAAGTATTATGACTTACCAAGCAGAAGCAATACCAACAGTTCAGGCGCAAGACTACGGCAGTTTAGGCTGAACTCTGACATTTGCTTTCAAACGATACCTACCAACAACATGTTTTCTGTCTTATAGTCAAACACAATCGAGCACCTACAGAATGACGCTCGTGTCTAACACAACATGTAAACTTTTTTCATCTTCCTTTCTCAGATATGGTGCAAGAAAAGATGTGTTTAAAGGTGTTAGCAATCCTGTGATGCTCAGAATAGTATGTACGCTGTGACAAAACCATAGCCAAAATTACGTCATTGAAAAACGTAATTTGGTTTGTTTTCCTGACATTGTGTTCATTTATACCCTTAAAAACCTGCATTTAGTTGTTTTGGGATATGTAAGCCTATTGGATGGTAGCATTATATTAAGGTGTAGAATGTTCAAAACGCCGCCAGTTCGGAATTTAGTACATATTTTCCTCAACCACGAGAAATTTATATTTACGTCTTGTCGAAAAAGGTACACCGTATTGTTATCGAAATGAAAAACAAAGCCAACAAAACAAATTAGATCGAATACCATAATGAAGACAGAAGATAGGCAACAAGGCTTGGCAGTCTAGGTAACTCAGTTGTGTAGCAGGCCATCGTTAGTTCTTCACGTATTTGAAAATAAAGCACCTTTTCATTTTAAACACGTTTCCCGTAAGTTTAAAATTTTTATTTATAAGTTTTACCATCATTCTCAGAGAAACGGCTTGACATATTAACAATAATATTTACATTTCACCTTATTCTACCTTCCTTAATGAGAAGCAAATTTTAATATCAGATATTCTAAATCTTTATTTTATTTTATTTTAAAAAGGATAAATTTGGAAACAACACTGATGCGATATATAAATACTGAAACATAAAACAGGCAATCAGAAAATAACGATTACTTCCAATTGAATCGTTGGTAAGAATAGCAGCAACTAATTGGAAATATATCCTGTTGATACAGGAAGACCGGTATTAAAAATTACCGTAAGCAGTATTCGCGATACGAGTAAGGATTTTTCTGTACTTGTGATCACATATAGATTACTCAGATTAAAGTCTGCAATATTTGTAATCGTTTTCCCATTACGATTTACGTGAATTACCAGGACCCGCTTAATTACTAACAATTTGCAAACCTTCATAGCAAATTCATAAAAATGTCACTTTAAATTATATGGATGCATTTAATCATCTGTATATTCCCTTTTTATCCCAAGCGAGAGACGGTGTCGGTGCCGCTATCTAGCGGAGAAAGCATTAAGTTGTTGCAGCGACTGATGAGAGCAAAGCTGTACAATACCTACCAGCAATATGGTCTCTGTCTTAAAGTAAAACACTATCGAGCACCTACGGACTGACGCTCGAATCTAACACAACATGTAAAGTACTTTCTTCTTCCTTTCTCAGATATGGAAGCAAGAAAACATATGTTCAAACGTGTTAGCAATCCTGTGTTACTCGGTATAGTCTGTACGCTGTGACAAAGCCATAGCAAAAATTACGTCATACAATAACGTAATTTGCTTCGTTTTCTTAAAATTGTGTTCATTTTTACCCACAAAAACCTGCATTTATTCTTTTTATAGTATGCAAGCTGTTTGCACGGTCGAAATGTAGTAAGGTGTAGAACGCTCAAAAAGCCGCCTGTTCGGAAGTTAGTAGATATTTTTACTGAACCACGAGAAATTTTTATTTACTTCTTGTGGAAAAAGTACAGCGTAAGGTTATCTACCGACATGAAAAACAAAGCCACACAGATTATTTATCGAATACCATAATGAAGAGAGAAGATAGGCAACATGGCTTGCCAGGTCTAGGCAACTAAGCTGTGTAGCAGGTCGTCGTTAATTCTGCACGTATGTGAAAATAAAACCCGTTTTCATTTTAAACACGTTTCCCGTAACTTTAAAATTTTTCCCACTACTCTCACAGAAACGGATTGACATATTCACAAAAATACTTTTATTTCACCTTATTTTACCTACCTTAATGAGATGCAAATTTTAATATCAGATATTCGTTAAATTCATATTTTATTTTAAAAAGGATAAGTTTTTAAACAAAATTGACGCGATATATAAATACGGAAACGTAAAACAAGCGAAAGAAAATACGATTGCTTCCATTTAAATCGTTTGTAAGAATGACAACAACTAACTGGAAACATTTCCTTTTCATAGAGTACAGGAAGACCGGTATTACAAAACTACCGTGAGCAGGATTGACTATTCGAGAAAGAGTTTTTCTGTACTTTTGTTCACATATAGAGCAATCAGACTGGAGTCAGCGTTCTTTGCAATCTGTTCCCACTTACGATTTATGTGAATTATCCGGACCCCCTTAATTAATAAAAATTTAAAAACCTTCATAGTAAATGCTTAAAACTGTCACGTTAAATTATATGGTTGCACGTAATCGTCTCTATATTGCCTTGTTGTCCCAAGCGAGAGACGGTGGCGGTGCCGCTATCTAGCTGAGAAATCATTAAGCTGTTGCAGCTACTGATGCGAGCAAAGCCGTATGCACGCCGCGGCAACACGGGAGTTAGCCATATTCAGTAAAAATGTAATATCAAAAAACGAAAAAAAAACACCTTTTGCATCGTTTCCTGACGTAATATAGCCATGTTTCGCCACGTAAATCCAAAAAAAATTCATACAAGCACGAATATAAGCTAAGTACAGAAGCGTAAACGGACCCTGGAACACGCTACGCCGACTAGCTGTGACGTCAGATATATATATCAGGTTGGGGACGCCTAGTTAACGTACTCGCTTCGGCGGTACATATACTAAAATTGGAACGATACAGAGAAGATTAGCATGGCCCCTGCGCAAGGATGACACGCAAAATCGTGAAGCGTTCCACATTTTTTTTTTTTTACCTCATACTTTTGCCCATTAAAACTTACACGCTCCTTTTAAATTCCTTATAATTCCTGTATACCACAGGATGAAATATTTCTTCTACTCACCTAGGAGATAAAACAGTCATTACAATGTCCATCATCCGTTAGTTCTTCAAACATGTAAGTAGTTTCCACGTAACATCTTTACACAGCACTTTAATTGCTCTATTTTGAGATCAGTAGTTTTCCTAACAGAAGATACGACATTCATGGAAACACCACTAACCATGCCCCGTTACGTCGTTTAGCGATTTCCGGATCTAAAGAGACTCAACCGTACGGACGAAAAAACATCGAGCTGAGCGAATATCAAATCCCTTTCCGTATAAACAATTGACTTGACACAACTTGATTCTCGCGTATCACGTCAGGCGTTCCTACACGTAAAGCACTATAAATAAATCTGCTGAAACGTATATCCAGATATAAGCCTATACACACCGAACTGTATATAACACTGGTTACATAGAATATATTGTTACTGACAACCTGCTGATAAGCCTGTCTAAAAGTAAATCATTAAGTCGTTCATTCGCTTATGCAACATAATCATTGGCACAGTACCTCAGACGCAATTCCCATCGTGGAAAATTCTATTTCAGAAGTTTCAATAATGCGCACTACATTCAGGCAAATTTTACAATCAATTTTGCTTACAACTTTCTTTAAATTCTCTTCAGTTTTAACGCTGTCCGTTTTTAATGTTATTAACTTACTACGAAGGACAACGTTCTACGCGTCAAACGAGCGTCACTTTGGCTAGTATCTAATTTTACAGTGACAATAAGGATGTTGTACATTCTGTCTTTAAAATCCATTAATCGTGTTGTGTCCACCTCTGCTACTCGTGACTGAAAATTTGTGAAAAAAAGTACTTTGTAAGCTCGTAACACATACAATGAATCTCGCAATAATTTATACGTAGTTCAGTATTCAAAAGAAAATTGATATACTTCATCATCGTTCGCCGTATGTAAAAAATGTGTCGTTACGTTGCACTTAATGAATAACATTTGCAACTGAGTTAATATTTGCATGTAGGCCTAAAGTTAAGCTTTTACCTTAACGTGGACGCGTTAGTGTGTGTTAAAAACCGCTTTGTCCTTAATTCGCCTTCAAATAAATTTCTATCCCCCGTACAGTTTACAGCGCTTAGATTTACACAATAAATAATTTTTCCACATTTTATACAACAGCGGCGGACGCTTTGAATAAAACAATAAATGTTTTCTGAATACTAATACCATTCTCGTTTTCAATACGCTTATACGAAGCTAGATAATTTTATAATCGCTGGTTCCTGCGTCAAAAATTATTACCGGAATACCTTAAGAAAATTCCGAATCGAAAAAAACTTTTTAGTGGAATTTTAGTTTATTTTCTTATGATGCACAAATCTTTGTTTTTTCTGTATAAACCGTAAAAAATTCGTATCACGGTAAGTATTTTAAACATATTTTCTTCGATTCATTACGTCGTTATTTATCGTTCCCTAGAGACTCACAAAATAATCTGTATCCTTCGTCATGAATATCTGGATAATTCAGCTTCCTTAGGCCTACATCAGAACACCTGAAACATGCGCTGATATACGTTGCCAGAATAAGTCATCTTCGTTATGTTAGTTTAGGTACATAGGGGGACTGAAGCAGACTCTGTTACCAAATCAGACTTACTCATCCAACAGATGTTATACTTTCTGAAGTATTTTGACTTACCAAGCAGAAGCAATACCAACAGTTCAGGCGCAAGACCACGGCAGTTTAGGCTGAACTCTGACATTTGCTTTCAAAGGATACCTACCAACAACATGTTTTCTGTCTTATAGTCAAACACAATCGAGCACCTACAGAATGACGCTCGTGTCTAACACAACATGTAAACTTTTTTCATCTTCCTTTCTCAGATATGGTGCAAGAAAAGATGTGTTTAAAGGTGTTAGCAATCCTGTATGCTCAGAATAGTCTGTACGCTGTGACAAAACCATAGCAAAAATTACGTCATTGAAAAACGTAATTTGGTTTGTTTTCCTGACATTGTGTTCATTTATACCCTTAAAAACCTGCATTTAGTTGTTTTGGGATATGTAACCCTATTGGATGGTAGGATTATATTAAGGTGTAGAATGTTCAAAACGCCGCCAGTTCGGAATTTAGTACATATTTTCCTCAACCACGAGAAATTTATATTTACGTCTTGTCGAAAAAGGTACACCGTATTGTTATCGAAATGAAAAACAAAGCCAACAAAACAAATTAGATCGAATACCATAATGAAGACAGAAGATAGGCAACAAGGCTTGGCAGTCTAGGTAACTCAGTTGTGTAGCAGGCCATCGTTAGTTCTTCACGTATTTGAAAATACAGCACCTTTTCATTTTAAACACGTTTCCCGTAAGTTTAAAATTTTTATTTATAAGTTTTACCATCATTCTCAGAGAAACGGCTTGACATATTAACAAAAATATTTACATTTCACCTTATTCTACCTTCCTTAATGAGAAGCAAATTTTAATATCAGATATTCTAAATCCTTATTTTATTTTATTTTAAAAAGGATAAATTTGTAAACAACACTGATGCGATATATAAATACTGAAACATAAAACAGGCAATCAGAAAATAACGATTACTTCCAATTGAATCGTTGGTACGAATAGCAGCAACTAATTGGAAATATATCATGTTGATAAAGGAAGACCGGTATTAAAAATTACCGTAAGCAGTATTCGCGATACGAGTAAGAATTTTTCTGTACTTGTGATCACATATAGATTACTCAGATTAAAGTCTGCAATCTTTGTAATCTTTTTCCCATTACGATTTACGTGAATTACCAGGACCCGCTTAATTACTAACAATTTGCAAACCTTCATAGCAAATTCATAAAAATGTCACTTTAAATTATATGGATGCATTTAATCATCTGTATATTCCCTTTTTATCCCAAGCGAGAGACGGTGTCGGTGCCGCTATCTAGCGGAGAAAGCATTAAGTTGTTGCAGCGACTGATGAGAGCAAAGCTGTACAATACCTACCAGCAATATGGTCTCTGTCTTAAAGTAAAACACTATCGAGCACCTACGGACTGACGCTCGAATCTAACACAACATGTAAAGTACTTTCTTCTTCCTTTCTCAGATATGGAAGCAAGAAAACATATGTTCAAACGTGTTAGCAATCCTGTGTTACTCGGTATAGTCTGTACGCTGTGACAAAGCCATAGCAAAAATTACGTCATACAATAACGTAATTTGCTTCGTTTTCTTAAAATTGTGTTCATTTTTACCCACAAAAACCTGCATTTATTCTTTTTATAGTATGCAAGCTGTTTGCACGGTCGAAATGTAGTAAGGTGTAGAACGCTCAAAAAGCCGCCTGTTCGGAAGTTAGTAGACATTTTTACTGAACCACGAGAAATTTTTATTTACTTCTTGTGGAACAAGTACAGCGTAAGGTTATCTACCGACATGAAAAACAAAGCCACACAGATTATTTATCGAATACCATAATGAAGAGAGAAGATAGGCAACATGGCTTGCCAGGTCTAGGCAACTAAGCTGTGTAGCAGGTCGTCGTTAATTCTGCACGTATGTGAAAATAAAACCCGTTTTCATTTTAAACACGTTTCCCGTAACTTTAAAATTTTTCCCACTACTCTCACAGAAACGGATTGACATATTCACAAAAATACTTTTATTTCACCTTATTTTACCTACCTTAATGAGATGCAAATTTTAATATCAGATATTCGTTAAATTCATATTTTATTTTAAAAAGGATAAGTTTTTAAACAAAATTGACGCGATATATAAATACGGAAACGTAAAACAAGCGAAAGAAAATACGATTGCTTCCATTTAAATCGTTTGTAAGAATGACAACAACTAACTGGAAACATTTCCTTTTCATAGAGTACAGGAAGACCGGTATTACAAAACTACCGTGAGCAGGATTGACTATTCGAGAAAGAGTTTTTCTGTACTTTTGTTCACATATAGAGCAATCAGACTGGAGTCAGCGTTCTTTGCAATCTGTTCCCACTTACGATTTATGTGAATTATCCGGACCCCCTTAATTAATAAAAATTTTAAAACCTTCATAGTAAATGCTTAAAACTGTCACGTTAAATTATATGGTTGCACGTAATCGTCTCTATATTGCCTTGTTGTCCCAAGCGAGAGACGGTGGCGGTGCCGCTATCTAGCTGAGAAATCATTAAGCTGTTGCAGCTACTGATGCGAGCAAAGCCGTATGCACGCCGCGGCAACACGGGAGTTAGCCATATTCAGTAAAAATGTAATATCAAAAAACGAAAAAAAAACACCTTCTGCATCGTTTCCTGACGTAATATAGCCATGTTTCGCCACGTAAATCCAAAAAAAATTCATACAAGCACGAATATAAGCTAAGTACAGAAGCGTAAACGGACCCTGGAACACGCTACGCCGACTAGCTGTGACGTCAGATATATATATCAGGTTGGGGACGCCTAGTTAACGTACTCGCTTCGGCGGTACATATACTAAAATTGGAACGATACAGAGAAGATTAGCATGGCCCCTGCGCAAGGATGACACGCAAAATCGTGAAGCGTTCCACATTTTTTTTTTTTTACCTCATACTTTTGCCCATTAAAACTTACACGCTCCTTTTAAATTCCTTATAATTCCTTTATACCACAGGATGAAATATTTCTTCTACTCACCTAGGAGATAAAACAGTCATTACAATGTCCATCATCCGTTAGTTCTTCAAACATGTAAGTAGTTTCCACGTAACATCTTTACACAGCACTTTAATTGCTCTATTTTGAGATCAGTAGTTTTCCTAACAGAAGATACGACATTCATGGAAACACCACTAACCATGCCCCGTTACGTCGTTTAGCGATTTCCGGATCTAAAGAGACTCAACCGTACGGACGAAAAAACATCGAGCTGAGCGAATATCAAATCCCTTTCCGTATAAACAATTGACTTGACACAACTTGATTCTCGCGTATCACGTCAGGCGTTCCTACACGTAAAGCACTATAAATAAATCTGCTGAAACGTATATCCAGATATAAGCCTATACACACCGAACTGTATATAACACTGGTTACATAGAATATATTGTTACTGACAACCTGCTGATAAGCCTGTCTAAAAGTAAATCATTAAGTCGTTCATTCGCTTATGCAACATAATCATTGGCACAGTACCTCAGACGCAATTCCCATCGTGGAAAATTCTATTTCAGAAGTTTCAATAATGCGCACTACATTCAGGCAAATTTTACAATCAATTTTGCTTACAACTTTCTTTAAATTCTCTTCAGTTTTAACGCTGTCCGTTTTTAATGTTATTAACTTACTACGAAGGACAACGTTCTACGCGTCAAACGAGCGTCACTTTGGCTAGTATCTAATTTTACAGTGACAATAAGGATGTTGTACATTCTGTCTTTAAAATCCATTAATCGTGTTGTGTCCACCTCTGCTACTCGTGACTGAAAATTTGTGAAAAAAAGTACTTTGTAAGCTCGTAACACATACAATGAATCTCGCAATAATTTATACGTAGTTCAGTATTCAAAAGAAAATTGATATACTTCATCATCGTTCGCCGTATGTAAAAAATGTGTCGTTACGTTGCACTTAATGAATAATATTTGCAACTGAGTTAATATTTGCATGTAGGCCTAAAGTTAAGCTTTTACCTTAACGTGGACGCGTTAGTGTGTGTTAAAAACCGCTTTGTCCTTAATTCGCCTTCAAATAAATTTCTATCCCCCGTACAGTTTACAGCGCTTAGATTTACACAATAAATAATTTTTCCACATTTTATACAACAGCGGCGGACGCTTTGAATAAAACAATAAATGTTTTCTGAATACTAATACCATTCTCGTTTTCAATACGCTTATACGAAGCTAGATAATTTTATAATCGCTGGTTCCTGCGTCAAAAATTATTACCGGAATACCTTAAGAAAATTCCGAATCGAAAAAAACTTTTTAGTGGAATTTTAGTTTATTTTCTTATGATGCACAAATCTTTGTTTTTTCTGTATAAACCGTAAAAAATTCGTATCACGGTAAGTATTTTAAACATATTTTCTTCGATTCATTACGTCGTTATTTAATCGTTCCCCAGAGACTCACAAAATAATCTGTATCCTTCGTCATGAATATCTGGATAATTCAGCTTCCTTAGGCCTACATCAGAACACCTGAAACATGCGCTGATATACGTTGCCAGAATAAGTCATCTTCGTTATGTTAGTTTAGGTACATAGGGGGGCTGAAGCAGACTCTGTTACCAAATCAGACTTACTCATCCAACAGATGTTATACTTTCTGAAGTATTATGACTTACCAAGCAGAAGCAATACCAACAGTTCAGGCGCAAGACCACGGCAGTTTAGGCTGAACTCTGACATTTGCTTTCAAACGATACCTACCAACAACATGTTTTCTGTCTTATAGTCAAACACAATCGAGCACCTACAGAATGACGCTCGTGTCTAACACAACATGTAAACTTTTTTCATCTTCCTTTCTCAGATATGGTGCAAGAAAAGATGTGTTTAAAGGTGTTAGCAATCCTGTGATGCTCAGAATAGTATGTACGCTGTGACAAAACCATAGCCAAAATTACGTCATTGAAAAACGTAATTTGGTTTGTTTTCCTGACATTGTGTTCATTTATACCCTTAAAAACCTGCATTTAGTTGTTTTGGGATATGTAAGCCTATTGGATGGTAGCATTATATTAAGGTGTAGAATGTTCAAAACGCCGCCAGTTCGGAATTTAGTACATATTTTCCTCAACCACGAGAAATTTATATTTACGTCTTGTCGAAAAAGGTACACCGTATTGTTATCGAAATGAAAAACAAAGCCAACAAAACAAATTAGATCGAATACCATAATGAAGACAGAAGATAGGCAACAAGGCTTGGCAGTCTAGGTAACTCAGTTGTGTAGCAGGCCATCGTTAGTTCTTCACGTATTTGAAAATAAAGCACCTTTTCATTTTAAACACGTTTCCCGTAAGTTTAAAATTTTTATTTATAAGTTTTACCATCATTCTCAGAGAAACGGCTTGACATATTAACAAAAATATTTACATTTCACCTTATTCTACCTTCCTTAATGAGAAGCAAATTTTAATATCAGATATTCTAAATCTTTATTTTATTTTATTTTAAAAAGGATAAATTTGGAAACAACACTGATGCGATATATAAATACTGAAACATAAAACAGGCAATCAGAAAATAACGATTACTTCCAATTGAATCGTTGGTAAGAATAGCAGCAACTAATTGGAAATATATCCTGTTGATACAGGAAGACCGGTATTAAAAATTACCGTAAGCAGTATTCGCGATACGAGTAAGAATTTTTCTGTACTTGTGATCACATATAGATTACTCAGATTAAAGTCTGCAATATTTGTAATCGTTTTCCCATTACGATTTACGTGAATCACCAGGACCCGCTTAATTACTAACAACTTGCAAACCTTCATAGCAAATTCATAAAAATGTCACTTTAAATTATATGGATGCATTTAATCATCTGTATATTCCCTTTTTATCCCAAGCGAGAGACGGTGTCGGTGCCGCTATCTAGCGGAGAAAGCATTAAGTTGTTGCAGCGACTGATGAGAGCAAAGCTGTACGATACCTACCAGCAATATGGTCTCTGTCTTAAAGTAAAACACAATCGAGCTCCTACGGACTGACGCTCGAATCTAACACAACATGTAAAGTACTTTCTTCTTCCTTTCTCAGATATGGAAGCAAGAAAACATATGTTCAAACGTGTTAGCAATCCTGTGTTACTCGGTATAGTCTGTACGCTGTGACAAAGCCATAGCAAAAATTACGTCATACAATAACGTAATTTGCTTCGTTTTCTTAAAATTGTGTTCATTTTTACCCACAAAAACCTGCATTTATTCTTTTTATAGTATGCAAGCTGTTTGCACGGTCGAAATGTAGTAAGGTGTAGAACGCTCAAAAAGCCGCCTGTTCGGAAGTTAGTAGATATTTTTACTGAACCACGAGAAATTTTTATTTACTTCTTGTGGAAAAAGTACAGCGTAAGGTTATCTACCGACATGAAAAACAAAGCCACACAGATTATTTATCGAATACCATAATGAAGAGAGAAGATAGGCAACATGGCTTGCCAGGTCTAGGCAACTAAGCTGTGTAGCAGGCCGTCGTTAATTCTGCACGTATGTGAAAATAAAACCCGTTTTCATTTTAAACACGTTTCCCGTAAGTTTAAAATTTTTCCCACGACTCTCACAGAAACGGATTGACATATTCACAAAAATACTTTTATTTCACCTTATTTTACCTACCTTAATGAGATGCAAATTTTAATATCAGATATTCGTTAAATTCATATTTTATTTTAAAAAGGATAAGTTTTTAAACAAAATTGACGCGATATATAAATACGGAAACGTAAAACAAGCGAAAGAAAATACGATTGCTTCAATTTAAATCGTTTGTAAGAATGACAACAACTAACTGGAAACATTTCCTTTTCATAGAGTACAGGAAGACCGGTATTACAAAACTACCGTGAGCAGGATTGACTATTCGAGAAAGAGTTTTTCTGTACTTTTGTTCACATATAGAGCAATCAGACTGGAGTCAGCGTTCTTTGCAATCTGTTCCCACTTACGATTTATGTGAATTATCCGGATCCCCTTAATTAATAAAAATTTAAAAACCTTCATAGTAAATGCTTAAAACTGTCACGTTAAATTATATGGTTGCACGTAATCGTCTCTATATTGCCTTGTTGTCCCAAGCGAGAGACGGTGGCGGTGCCGCTATCTAGCTGAGAAATCATTAAGCTGTTGCAGCTACTGATGCGAGCAAAGCCATACGCACGCCGCGGCAACACGGGAGTTAGCCATATTCAGTAAAAATGTAATATCAAAAACGAAAAAAAAACACCTTTTGCATCGTTTCCTGACGTAATAGAGCCATGTTTCGCCTCGTAAAACAAAAAAAAATTCATACAAGCACGAATATAAGCTAAGTTCAGAAGCGTAAACGGACCGTGGAACACACTACGCCTACTAGCTGTGACGTCAGATATATATATCAGGTTGGGGACGCCCAGTTAACGTACTCGCTTCGGCGGTACATATACTAAAATTGGAACGATACAGAGAAGATTAGCATGGCCCCTGCGCAAGGATGACACGCAAAATCGTGAAGCGTTCCACATTTTTTTTTTTTACCTCATACTTTTGCCCATTAAAACTTACACGCTCCTTTTAAATTCCTTATAATTCCTTAATACCACAGGATGAAATATTTCTTCTCCGCACCTAGGAAATAAAACAGTCATTACAATGTCCATCATCCGTTAGTTCTTCAAACATGTAAGTATTTTCCACGTAACATCTTTACACAGCACTTTAATTGCTCTATTTTGAGATCAGTAGTTTTCCTAACAGAAGATACGACATTCATGGAAACACCACTAACCATGCCCCGTTAAGTCGTTTAGCGATTTCCGGATCTAAAGAGACTCAACCGTACGGACGAAAAAACATCGAGCTGAGCGAATATCAAATCCCTTTCCGTATAAACAATTGACTTGACACAACTTGATTCTCGCGTATCACGTCAGGCGTTCCTACACGTAAAGCACTATAAATAAATCTGCTGAAACGTATATCCAGATATAAGCCTATACACACCGAACTGTATTTAACACTGGTTACATAGAATATATTGTTACTGACAACCTGCTGATAAGCCTGTCTAAAAGTAAATCATTAAGTCGTTCATTCGCTTATGCAACATAATCATTGGCACAGTACCTCAGACGCAATTCCCATCGTGGAAAATTCTATTTCAGAAGTTTCAATAATGCGCACTAGATTCAGGCAAATTTTACAATCAATTTTGCTTACAACTTTCTTTAAATTCTCTTCAGTTTTAACGCTGTCCGTTTTTAATGTTATTAACTTACTACGAAGGACAACGTTCTACGCGTCAAACGAGCGTCACTTTGGCTAGTATCTAATTTTACAGTGACAATAAGGATGTTGTACATTCTGTCTTTAAAATCCATTAATCGTGTTGTGTCCACCTCTGCTACTCGTGACTGAAAATTTGTGAAAAAAAGTACTTTGTAAGCTCGTAACACTTACAATGAATCTCGCATTAATTTATACGTAGTTCAGTATTCAAAAGAAAATTGATATACTTCATCATCGTTCGCCGTATGTAAAAAATGTGTCGTTACGTTGCACTTAATGAATAACATTTGCAACTGAGTTAATATTTGCATGTAGGCCTAAAGTTAAGCTTTTACCTTAACGTGGACGCGTTAGTGTGTGTTAAAAACCGCTTTGTCCTTAATTCGCCTTCAAATAAATTTCTATCCCCCGTACAGTTTACAGCGCTTAGATTTACACAATAAATAATTTTTCCACATTTTATACAACAGCGGCGGACGCTTTGAATAAAACAATAAATGTTTTCTGAATACTAATACCATTCTCGTTTTCAATACGCTTATACGAAGCTAGATAATTTTATAATCGCTGGTTCCTGCGTCAAAAATTATTACCGGAATACCTTAAGAAAATTCCGAATCGAAAAAAACTTTTTAGTGGAATTTTAGTTTATTTTCTTATGATGCACAAATCTTTGTTTTTTCTGTATAAACCGTAAAAAATTCGTATCACGGTAAGTATTTTAAACATATTTTCTTCGATTCATTACGTCGTTATTTAATCGTTCCCTAGAGACTCACAAAATAATCTGTTTCCTTCGTCATGAATATCTGGATAATTCAGCTTCCTTAGGCCTACATCAGAACACCTGAAACATGCGCTGATATACGTTGCCAGAATAAGTCATCTTCGTTATGTTAGTTTAGGTACATAGGGGGGCTGAAGCAGACTCTGTTACCAAATCAGACTTACTCATCCAACAGATGTTATACTTTCAGAAGTATTATGACTTACCAAGCAGAAGCAATACCAACAGTTCAGGCGCAAGACCACGGCAGTTTAGGCTGAACTCTGACATTTGCTTTCAAACGATACCTACCAACAACATGTTTTCTGTCTTATAGTCAAACACAATCGAGCACCTTCAGAATGACGCTCGTGTCTAACACAACATGTAAACATTTTTCATCTTCCTTTCTCAGATATGGTGCAAGAAAAGATGTGTTTAAAGGTGTTAGCAATCCTGTGATGCTCAGAATAGTCTGTACGCTGTGACAAAACCATAGCAAAAATTACGTCATTGAAAAACGTAATTTGGTTTGTTTTCCTGACATTGTGTTCATTTATACCCTTAAAAACCTGCATTTAGTTGTTTTGGGATATGTAAGCCTATTGGATGGTAGGATTATATTAAGGTGTAGAATGTTCAAAACGCCGCCAGTTCGGAATTTAGTACATATTTTCCTCAACCACGAGAAATTTATATTTACGTCTTGTCGAAAAAGGTACACCGTATTGTTATCGAAATGAAAAACAAAGCCAACAAAACAAATTAGATCGAATACCATAATGAAGACAGAAGGTAGGCAACAAGGCTTGGCAGTCTAGGTAACTCAGTTGTGTAGCAGGCCATCGTTAGTTCTTCACGTATTTGAAAATAAAGCACCTTTTCATTTTAATCACGTTTCCCGTAAGTTTAAAATTTTTATTTATAAGTTTTACCATCATTCTCAGAGAAACGGTTTGACATACTAACAAAAATATTTACATTTCACCTTATTCTACCTTCCTTAATGAGAAGCAAATTTTAATATCAGATATTCTAAATCTTTATTTTATTTTATTTTAAAAAGGATAAATTTGTAAACAACACTGATGCGATATATAAATACTGAAACATAAAACAGGCAATCAGAAAATAACGATTACTTCCAATTGAATCGTTGGTAAGAATAGCAGCAACTAATTGGAAATATATCCTGTTGATACAGGAAGACCGGTATTAAAAATTACCGTAAGCAGTATTCGCGATACGAGTAAGAATTCTTCTGTACTTGTGATCACATATAGATTACTCAGATTAAAGTCTGCAATCTTTGTAAACTTTTTCCCATTACGATTTACGTGAATTACCAGGACCCGCTTAATTACTAACAATTTGCAAACCTTCATAGCAAATTCATAAAAATGTCACTTTAAATTATATGGATGCATTTAATCATCTGTATATTCCCTTTTTATCCCAAGCGAGAGACGGTGTCGGTGCCGCTATCTAGCGGAGAAAGCATTAAGTTGTTGCAGCGACTGATGAGAGCAAAGCTGTACGATACCTACCAGCAATATGGTCTCTGTCTTAAAGTAAAACACAATCGAGCTCCTACGGACTGACGCTCGAATCTAACACAACATGTAAAGTACTTTCTTCTTCCTTTCTCAGATATGGAAGCAAGAAAACATATGTTCAAACGTGTTAGCAATCCTGTGTTACTCGGTATAGTCTGTACGCTGTGACAAAGCCATAGCAAAAATTACGTCATACAATAACGTAATTTGCTTCGTTTTCTTAAAATTGTGTTCATTTTTACCCACAAAAACCTGCATTTATTCTTTTTATAGTATGCAAGCTGTTTGCACGGTCGAAATGTAGTAAGGTGTAGAACGCTCAAAAAGCCGCCTGTTCGGAAGTTAGTAGATACTTTTACTGAACCACGAGAAATTTTTATTTACTTCTTGTGGAAAAAGTACAGCGTAAGATTATCTACCGACATGAAAAACAAAGCCACACAGATTATTTATCGAATACCATAATGAAGAGAGAAGATAGGCAACATGGCTTGCCAGGTCTAGGCAACTAAGCTGTGTAGCAGGCCGTCGTTAATTCTGCACGTATGTGAAAATAAAACCCGTTTTCATTTTAAACACGTTTCCCATAAGTTTAAAATTTTTCCCACGACTCTCACAGAAACGGATTGACATATTCACAAAAATACTTTTATTTCACCTTATTTTACCTACCTTAATGAGATGCAAATTTTAATATCAGATATTCGTTAAATTCATATTTTATTTTAAAAAGGATAAGTTTTTAAACAAAATTGACGCGATATATAAATACGGAAACGTAAAACAAGCGAAAGAAAATACGATTGCTTCCATTTAAATCTTTTGTAAGAATGACAACAACTAACTGGAAACATTTCCTTTTCATAGAGTACAGGAAGACCGGTATTACAAAACTACCGTGAGCAGGATTGACTATTCGAGAAAGAGTTTTTCTGTACTTTTGTTCACATATAGAGCAATCAGACTGGAGTCAGCGTTCTTTGCAATCTGTTCCCACTTACGATTTATGTGAATTATCCGGACCCCCTTAATAACTAAATATTTAAAAACCTTCATAGTAAATGCTTAAAACTGTCACGTTAAATTATATGGTTGCACGTAATCGTCTCTATATTGCCTTGTTGTCCCAAGCGAGAGACGGTGGCGGTGCCGCTATCTAGCTGAGAAATCATTAAGCTGTTGCAGCTACTGATGCGAGCAAAGCCGTACGCACGCCGCGGCAACACGGGAGTTAGCCATATTCAGTAATAATTTAAGATCAAAAAACGAAAAAAAAACACCTTTTGCATCGTTTCCTGTCGTAATACAGCCATGTTTCGCCACGTAAAACTAAAAAAAATTCATACAAGCACGAATATAAGCTAAGTACAGAAGCGTAAACGGACCGTGGAACACGCTACGCCGACTAGCTGTGACGTCAGATATATATATCAGGTTGGGGACGCCCAGTTAACGTACTCGCTTCGGCGGTACATATACTAAAATTGGAACGATACAGAGAAGATTAGCATGGCCCCTGCGCAAGGATGACACGCAAAATCGTGAAGCGTTCCACATTTTTTTTTTTTTTACCTCATACTTTTGCCCATTAAAACTTACACGCTCCTTTTAAATTCCTTATAATTCCTTAATACCACAGGATGAAATATTTCTTCTCCGCACCTAGGCAATAAAACAGTCATTACAATGTCCATCATCCGTTAGTTCTTCAAACATGTAAGTAGTTTCCACGTAACATCTTTACACAGCACTTTAATTGCTCTATTTTGAGATCAGTAGTTTTCCTAACAGAAGATACGACATTCATGGAAACACCACTAACCATGCCCCGTTAAGTCGTTTAGCGATTTCCGGATCTAAAGAGACTCAACCGTACGGACGAAAAAACATCGAGCTGAGCGAATATCAAATCCCTTTCCGTATAAACAATTGACTTGACACAACTTGATTCTCGCGTATCACGTCAGGCGTTCCTACACGTAAAGCACTATAAATAAATCTGCTGAAACGTATATCCAGATATAAGCCTATACACACCGAACTGTATATAACACTGGTTACATAGAATATATTGTTACTGACAACCTGCTGATAAGCCTGTCTAAAAGTAAATCATTAAGTCGTTCATTCGCTTATGCAACATAATCATTGGCACAGTACCTCAGACGCAATTCCCATCGTGGAAAATTCTATTTCAGAAGTTTCAATAATGCGCACTAGATTCAGGCAAATTTTACAATCAATTTTGCTTACAACTTTCTTTAAATTCTCTTCAGTTTTAACGCTGTCCGTTTTTAATGTTATTAACTTACTACGAAGGACAACGTTCTACGCGTCAAACGAGCGTCACTTTGGCTAGTATCTAATTTTACAGTGACAATAAGGATGTTGTACATTCTGTCTTTAAAATCCATTAATCGTGTTGTGTCCACCTCTGCTACTCGTGACTGAAAATTTGTGAAAAAAAGTACTTTGTAAGCTCGTAACACTTACAATGAATCTCGCATTAATTTATACGTAGTTCAGTATTCAAAAGAAAATTGATATACTTCATCATCGTTCGCCTTATGTAAAAAATGTGTCGTTACGTTGCACTTAATGAATAACATTTGCAACTGAGTTAATATTTGCATGTAGGCCTAAAGTTAAGCTTTTACCTTAACGTGGACGCGTTAGTGTGTGTTAAAAACCGCTTTGTCCTTAATTCGCCTTCAAATAAATTTCTATCCCCCGTACAGTTTACAGCGCTTAGATTTACACAATAAATAATTTTTCCACATTTTATACAACAGCGGCGAACGCTTTGAATAAAACAATAAATGTTTTCTGAATACTAATACCATTCTCGTTTTCAATACGCTTATACGAAGCTAGATAATTTTATAATCGCTGGTTCCTGCGTCAAAAATTATTACCGGAATACCTTAAGAAAATTCCGAATCGAAAAAAACTTTTTAGTGGAATTTTAGTTTATTTTCTTATGATGCACAAATCTTTGTTTTTTCTGTATAAACCGTAAAAAATTCGTATCACGGTAAGTATTTTAAACATATTTTCTTCGATTCATTACGTCGTTATTTAATCGTTCCCTAGAGACTCACAAAATAATCTGTTTCCTTCGTCATGAATATCTGGATAATTCAGCTTCCTTAGGCCTACATCAGAACACCTGAAACATGCGCTGATATACGTTGCCAGAATAAGTCATCTTCGTTATGTTAGTTTAGGTACATAGGGGGGCTGAAGCAGACTCTGTTACCAAATCAGACTTACTCATCCAACAGATGTTATACATTCAGAAGTATTATGACTTACCAAGCAGAAGCAATACCAACAGTTCAGGCGCAAGACCACGGCAGTTTAGGCTGAACTCTGACATTTGCTTTCAAACGATACCTACCAACAACATGTTTTCTGTCTTATAGTCAAACACAATCGAGCACCTACAGAATGACGCTCGTGTCTAACACAACATGTAAACTTTTTTCATCTTCCTTTCTCAGATATGGTGCAAGAAAAGATGTGTTTAAAGGTGTTAGCAATCCTGTGATGCTCAGAATAGTCTGTACGCTGTGACAAAACCATAGCAAAAATTACGTCATTGAAAAACGTAATTTGGTTTGTTTTCCTGACATTGTGTTCATTTATACCCTTAAAAACCTGCATTTAGTTGTTTTGGGATATGTAAGCCTATTGGATGGTAGCATTATATTAAGGTGTAGAATGTTCAAAACGCCGCCAGTTCGGAATTTAGTACATATTTTCCTCAACCACGAGAAATTTATATTTACGTCTTGTCGAAAAAGTTACACCGTATTGTTATCGAAATGAAAAACAAAGCCAACAAAACAAATTAGATCGAATACCATAATGAAGACAGAAGGTAGGCAACAAGGCTTGGCAGTCTAGGTAACTCAGTTGTGTAGCAGGCCATCGTTAGTTCTTCACGTATTTGAAAATAAAGCACCTTTTCATTTTAATCACGTTTCCCGTAAGTTTAAAATTTTTATTTATAAGTTTTACCATCATTCTCAGAGAAACGGTTTGACATACTAACAAAAATATTTACATTTCACCTTATTCTACCTTCCTTAATGAGAAGCAAATTTTAATATCAGATATTCTAAATCTTTATTTTATTTTATTTTAAAAAGGATAAATTTGTAAACAACACTGATGGGATATATAAATACTGAAACATAAAACAGGCAATCAGAAAATAACGATTACTTCCAATTGAATCGTTGGTAAGAATAGCAGCAACTAATTGGAAATATATCCTGTTGATACAGGAAGACCGGTATTAAAAATTACCGTAAGCAGTATTCGCGATACGAGTAAGAATTCTTCTGTACTTGTGATCACATATAGATTACTCAGATTAAAGTCTGCAATCTTTGTAATCTTTTTCCCATTACGATTTACGTGAATTACCAGGACCCGCTTAATTACTAACAATTTGCAAACCTTCATAGCAAATTCATAAAAATGTCACTTTAAATTATATGGATGCATTTAATCATCCGTATATTCCCTTTTTATCCCAAGCGAGAGACGGTGTCGGTGCCGCTATCTAGCGGAGAAAGCATTAAGTTGTTGCAGCGACTGATGAGAGCAAAGCTGTACGATACCTACCAGCAATATGGTCTCTGTCTTAAAGTAAAACACAATCGAGCTCCTACGGACTGACGCTCGAACCTAGCACAACATGTAAAGTACTTTCTTCTTCCTTTCTCAGATATGGAAGCAAGAAAACATATGTTCAAACGTGTTAGCAATCCTGTGTTACTCGGTATAGTCTGTACGCTGTGACAAAGCCATAGCAAAAATTACGTCATACAATAACGTAATTTGCTTCGTTTTCTTAAAATTGTGTTCATTTTTACCCACAAAAACCTGCATTTATTCTTTTTATAGTATGCAAGCTGTTTGCACGGTCGAAATATAGTAAGGTGTAGAACGCTCAAAAAGCCGCCTGTTCGGAAGTTAGTAGATATTTTTACTCAACCACGAGAAATTTTTATTTACTTCTTGTCGAAAAAAGTTCAGCGTATGGTTATCTACCGACATGAAAAACAAAGCCACACAGATTAATGATCGAATACCATAATGAAGACAGAAGATAGGCAACATGGATTGCCAGGTCTAGGTAACTCAGCTGTGTGGCACGCCGTCGTTAATTCTGCACGTATGTGAAAATAAAGCCCGTTTTCATTTTAAACACGTTTCCCGTAAGTTTAAAATTTTTCCCACGACTCTCACAGAAACGGATTGCCATATTCACAAAAATACTTTTATTTCACCTTATTTTACCTACCTTAATGAGATGCAAATTTTAATATCAGATATTCGTTAAATTCATATTTTATTTTAAAAAGGATAAGTTTTTAAACAAAATTGACGCGATATATGAATACGGAAACGTAAAACAAGCGAAAGAAAATACGATTGCTTCCATTTAAATCGTTTGTAAGAATGACAACAACTAACTGGAAACATTTCCTTTTCATAGAGTACAGGAAGACCGGTATTACAAAACTACCGTGAGCAGGATTGACGATTCGAGAAAGAGTTTTTCTGTACTTTTGTTCACATATAGAGCAATCAGACTGGAGTCAGCGTTCTTTGCAATCTGTTCCCACTTACGATTTATGTGAATTATCCGGACCCCCTTAATAACTAAATATTTAAAAACCTTCATAGTAAATGCTTAAAACTGTCACGTTAAATTATATGGTTGCACGTAATCGTCTCTATATTGCCTTGTTGTCCCAAGCGAGAGACGGTGGCGGTGCCGCTATCTAGCTGAGAAATCATTAAGCTGTTGCAGCTACTGATGCGAGCAAAGCCGTACGCACGCCGCGGCAACACGGGAGTTAGCCATATTCAGTAAAAATTTAATATCAAAAAACGAAAAAAAACACCTTTTGCATCGTTTCCTGACGTAATATTGCCATGTTTCGCCACGTAAAACTAAAAAAATTCATACAAGCACGAATATAAGCTAAGTACAGAAGGGTAAACGGACCGTGGAACACGCTACGCCGACTAGCTGTGACGTCAGATATATATATCAGGTTGGGGACGCCCAGTTAACGTACTCGCTTCGGCGGTACATATACTAAAATTGGAACGATACAGAGAAGATTAGCATGGCCCCTGCGCAAGGATGACACGCAAAATCGTGAAGCGTTCCACATTTTTTTTTTTTACCTCATACTTTTGCCCATTAAAACTTACACGCTCCTTTTAAATTCCTTATAATTCCTTAATACCACAGGATGAAATATTTCTTCTCCACACCTAGGAAATAAAACAGTCATTACAATGTCCATCATCCGTTAGTTCTTCAAACATGTAAGTAGTTTCCACGTAACATCTTTACACAGCACTTTAATTGCTCTATTTTGAGATCAGTAGTTTTCCTAACAGAAGATACGACATTCATGGAAACACCACTAACCATGCCCCGTTAAGTCGTTTAGCGATTTCCGGATCTAAAGAGACTCAACCGTACGGACGAAAAAACATCGAGCTGAGCGAATATCAAATCCCTTTCCGTATAAACAATTGACTTGACACAACTTGATTCTCGCGTATCACGTCAGGCGTTCCTACACGTAAAGCACTATAAATAAATCTGCTGAAACGTATATCCAGATATAAGCCTATACACACCGAACTGTATATAACACTGGTTACATAGAATATATTGTTACTGACAACCTGCTGATAAGCCTGTCTAAAAGTAAATCATTAAGTCGTTCATTCGCTTATGCAACATAATCATTGGCACAGTACCTCAGACGCAATTCCCATCGTGGAAAATTCTATTTCAGAAGTTTCAATAATGCGCACTAGATTCAGGCAAATTTTACAATCAATTTTGCTTACAACTTTCTTTAAATTCTCTTCAGTTTTAACGCTGTCCGTTTTTAATGTTATTAACTTACTACGAAGGACAACGTTCTACGCGTCAAACGAGCGTCACTTTGGCTAGTATCTAATTTTACAGTGACAATAAGGATGTTGTACATTCTGTCTTTAAAATCCATTAATCGTGTTGTGTCCACCTCTGCTACTCGTGACTGAAAATTTGTGAAAAAAAGTACTTTGTAAGCTCGTAACACTTACAATGAATCTCGCATTAATTTATACGTAGTTCAGTATTCAAAAGAAAATTGATATACTTCATCATCGTTCGCCGTATGTAAAAAATGTGTCGTTACGTTGCACTTAATGAATAACATTTGCAACTGAGTTAATATTTGCATGTAGGCCTAAAGTTAAGCTTTTACCTTAACGTGGACGCGTTAGTGTGTGTTAAAAACCGCTTTGTCCTTAATTCGCCTTCAAATAAATTTCTATCCCCCGTACAGTTTACCGCGCTTAGATTTACACAATAAATAATTTTTCCACATTTTATACAACAGCGGCGGACGCTTTGAATAAAACAATAAATGTTTTCTGAATACTAATACCATTCTCGTTTTCAATACGCTTGTACGAAGCTAGATAATTTTATAATCGCTGGTTCCTGATCCAAAAATTATTACCGGAATACCTTAAGAAAATTCCGAATCGAAAAAAACTTTTTAGTGGAATTTTAGTTTATTTTCTTATGATGCACAAATCTTTGTTTTTTCTGTATAAACCGTAAAAAATTCGTATCACGGTAAGTATTTTAAACATATTTTCTTCGATTCATTACGTCGTTATTTAATCGTTCCCTAGAGACTCACAAAATAATCTGTTTCCTTCGTCATGAATATCTGGATAATTCAGCTTCCTTAGGCCTACATCAGAACACCTGAAACATGCGCTGATATACGTTGCCAGAATAAGTCATCTTCGTTATGTTAGTTTAGGTACATAGGGGGGCTGAAGCAGACTCTGTTACCAAATCAGACTTACTCATCCAACAGATGTTATACTTTCAGAAGTATTATGACTTACCAAGCAGAAGCAATACCAACAGTTCAGGCGCAAGACCACGGCAGTTTAGGCTGAACTCTGACATTTGCTTTCAAACGATACCTACCAACAACATGTTTTCTGTCTTATAGTCAAACACAATCGAGCACCTACAGAATGACGCTCGTGTCTAACACAACATGTAAACTTTTTTCATCTTCCTTTCTCAGATATGGTGCAAGAAAAGATGTGTTTAAAGGTGTTAGCAATCCTGTGATGCTCAGAATAGTCTGTACGCTGTGACAAAACCATAGCAAAAATTACGTCATTGAAAAACGTAATTTGGTTTGTTTTCCTGACATTGTGTTCATTTATACCCTTAAAAACCTGCATTTAGTTGTTTTGGGATATGTAAGCCTATTGGATGGTAGCATTATATTAAGGTGTAGAATGTTCAAAACGCCGCCAGTTCGGAATTTAGTACATATTTTCCTCAACCACGAGAAATTTATATTTACGTCTTGTCGAAAAAGTTACACCGTATTGTTATCGAAATGAAAAACAAAGCCAACAAAACAAATTAGATCGAATACCATAATGAAGACAGAAGGTAGGCAACAAGGCTTGGCAGTCTAGGTAACTCAGTTGTGTAGCAGGCCATCGTTAGTTCTTCACGTATTTGAAAATAAAACACCTTTTCATTTTAAACACGTTTCCCGTAAGTTTAAAATTTTTATTTATAAGTTTTACAATCATTCTCAGAGAAACGGCTTGACATATTAACAAAAATATTTACATTTCACCTTATTCGACCTTCCTTAATGAGAAGCAAATTTTAATATCAGATATTCTAAATCCTTATTTTATTTTATTTTAAAAATGATAAATTTGTAAACAACACTGATGCGATATATAAATACTGAAACATAAAACAGGCAATCAGAAAATAACGATTACTTCCAATTGAATCGTTGGTAAGAATAGCAGCAACTAATTGGAAATATATCCTGTAGATACAGGAAGACCGGTATTAAAAATTACCGTAAGCAGTATTCGCGATACGAGTAAGAATTTTTCTGTACTTGTGATCACATATAGATTACTCAGATTAAAGTCTGCAATCTTTGTAATCTTTTTCCCATTACGATTTACGTGAATTACCAGGACCCGCTTAATTACTAACAATTTGCAAACCTTCATAGCAAATTCATAAAAATGTCACTTTAAATTATATGGATGCATTTAATCATCTGTATATTCCCTTTTTATCCCAAGCGAGAGACGGTGTCGGTGCCGCTATCTAGCGGAGAAAGTATTAAGTTGTTGCAGCGACTGATGAGAGCAAAGCTGTACGATACCTACCAGCAATATGGTCTCTGCCTTAAAGTAAAACACAATCGAGCACTTACGGACTGACGCCCGAAACTAGCACAACATGTAAAGTACTTTCTTCTTCCTTTGTCAGATATGGAAGCAAGAAAACATATGTTCAAACGTGTTAGCAATCCTGTGTTACTCGGTATAGTCTGTACGCTGTGACAAAGCCATAGCAAAAATTACGTCATACAATAACGTAATTTGCTTCGTTTTCTTAAAATTGTGTTCATTTTTACCCTCAAAAACCTGCATTTATTCTTTTTATAGTATGCAAGCTTTTTGCACGGTCGAAATATAGTAAGGTGTAGAACGCTCAAAAAGCCGCCTGTTCGGAAGTTAGTAGATATTTTTACTCAACCACGAGAAATTTTTATTTACTTCTTGTCGAAAAAAGTTCAGCGTATGGTTATCTACCGACATGAAAAACAAAGCCACACAGATTAATGATCGAATACCATAATGAAGACAGAAGATAGGCAACATGGATTGCCAGGTCTCGGTAACTCAGCTGTGTAGCACGCCGTCGTTAATTCTGCACGTATGTGAAAATAAAGCCCGTTTTCATTTTAAACACGTTTCCCGTAGGCTAAGTTTAAAATTTTTCCCACGACTCTCACAGAAACGGATTGCCATATTGTAGCATGACAGATGTATGCATAATATTGAATGGCAATTGATCATTAGAATAATGAAGTTATAATGTTTAAATTTGGAAGAAAGCATTAAGTTTAATATAAATAGATTAATTCATAGCAACTGTGGAAAGAAATCATTATTATAAAGAAAATACAAGTTAAAATAAAAGGAGTTACTAGTGATGAGTCATCCAAGACCAGTCTCATAACCAAAGGTTTTCAAGGTGTAACCCAGGAAGGTAAAATAGTAAATAACAAAGCAGTACACAATATGACCAAACCCGCAACGAGGGAGAATAAATAAAAGAGAAACCCTAAAATAAGCCAAGATCAACCAATACAGGTTGTGTATTTCTGAATTAAAGAAGAAGATGGAGAAGATCCCAAGAAACCTGATGGCATCAAGAACAGATGGAGAAGATACCAGTCCCAGAAGGCAGGAGAAAAGAAGACTGAAGAAAGAAGAAGAGGGCAGCATCCTGAAGAAGACGTCATGCTCTTATAAAAGACACCCAAATCCCTATATCCCCAAAATAAATATCTAAAAAAACAAAAGTATAACGAAATAAAAACCACATGTATATAAATTTAAGAGAGAGGAGTGTATAAAGTAAAAGTTTCCTGTGAACTGAGATGAAACAATAATATAGTACCCATGGAACAAATCTCCATTGAAAAAACGCTAACCAATTTATTATGTTAATAAGACTATACGACCATTTAGCATTAACATAATATATAAGTGAAAGTGAACCAGTGATAGTTTTGGGTATTATAAAAAATGAACCTTGTGTTTCATTCTTGGCAATCACAAACATTGGATGCAATGAAATATGCATTTTTCAATGACTTAAAATGTGTACGGTGACAATATGTTGTTCATAAGACATGAATCTGTTTAAAATAACATTTTTGTTTTACATGAAAAAAGAAAAACAGATTTCATAGTGCTTTTTGAACGGTTCATACTATTTATTTGTTAATGACAGGGTACAATTCCCCAAAGACAAGGTATAAAAGACTGTATAAAAACTGTAGAATCCTACTTATAATAATAGTTAGAAATAAGAATATAGATATAAGGTTTTAATGTATATAGTACAAGAATGTTTAAAAATGTTTTAGATATAAGGCCATTTGTTTGGGTCTGAAACAACTAACATCAGAACTATAAAAATAGTTACCACTTGTAAATAGTAGAGAGTAATTAAGATGTTAGTTAGTAAAAAACCTTTGTTGTAAACCATATTTCCATGTTGGAAATGGGAATTTTGTTGCAAAATGTCTGATTTGAAGACAACCATTTATTTAAAAAAAATATTCTTTATTCTGTTTGACTATTGTTTGTATTGTGGCCAATACTAGTTGTTTTTGTGTAATTTGAAAGCATGTTTAATTTATAATACTATTTGTAAAAGTCAGAGAGGGTATCACACATCATATATTGTTTGTAAATTATTTTGTAAGAAAAATTGTTAAAAAATCATAGGCCAAAAGAATGGAAACCAAACTTCATCAAAACAGAGAAATTGCTCATTTAAATGCAAATAAACAAAAGGGGTTTAGACAAAATAAACTTGAGATCATGCCATATAATTGCACATACCATTTAGAGAGATTTTAATAAATTATATTCAGAATTATAAATAAAAATAAAATGACTAAACTCAGAAATTTAAACATGGGAGTCATATATTTCAGAATAATGTTTCAGAATACAACTAATTCAATTAATTACCAGAAAATAAGGGAATAGGAACCTTTTAATACAATATAGGATTATTAATATTAAATATAACTGATAAAATGGCTGAATTTATATAATGACAGGAAGTAAATTTTGATGTTTTGACTCTTCACAGTATACCAAACTGAAAGTGAAATTACTATTTTTTTTGGACAGAAAACACTATAAAATGGCATTATTTAATCTGAAAATAACCAGAATGAACTGAAAGATTAATTTAAATCAAATCTAGTGAATAAAATTAACAAATAACCAAAGTATAGGCATTCATATAGTGAAAATGTAAAAGTGCATACAGGATGTGAAAAATATTTGAACAATGTTAAGGATAATATTATATGGGCTAAGAGTTTAATTGAAACTGGAGGAAACAGTTAGTTAATTATTGGTAGTTGAACGGTTAACATGACATACCTTTGAAAACGTGAATAACCTAACCTATAATCGTCATACAAAGCGAGTGTATAGTGAGTTATTGTGAAATCGCGAGTGACTTGTAAAATACTTCTGAAACTATCATATTATAACAGAAACGATCAAGTAACACTCCATAACACAGAACAATATAAATCTACTCCGAAAAACACCATAAAACACTAGAAAACTGTATAATACATTAAACCAAATTAGTGACGGAATCGGAGAAAGTGTTTGAACTAATAATTATACAGATACACTAAATACAATCCAGAATCACTACACCAGTCACTACACAACATATAACAAGAGATTTGCGGACACGAGAACAGAAATATTGCGTCAAAATACATTATTTGGAATGCAGCAGCAACGAGCAACATTTTCATCGACTTGCCGGCAGCCATCTTTCTTTGACAATTCCAGTGCCTCTTCGTGGTTCATCACAGCTGTTTGGTGAAAACAATTATTATATTTACAAATTATTATTCAATGTCTGTGTTTATTAATAACTATTAATTTGATTGTAACGTTATACTTTTTAAATATAAGCCCGATTTCTCTGACTTTGGTAATAACTGGCTGTTTTAAAGAACCCTATATAATTTTTATATCATATACTTGTAACTTTTTTCGATATCCTGAGAATCGATACTAATCGATAAGAGTCAATATTGCTGTTACTTAATAAAACATTAATACTTTTCAATACTTAATAGTTCTTTATTTCTTCAATAATACTAATTACCAATAATATAATTCTAATTGATAATCTACAAGGACTTTACCACCCGTAAGTGAAGATAACCTAAAAAAAAAAAAAAAAAAAAAAATAGAAAGGTAAACAAATATCGATTGGTTTACAGACAGTCTTATGAGTGGTGATAGATTATTTAAATTATACTAAAACTTTAATAAAAATTTTCAGAAGAGCATTACACTGTTTAAAACTTCATAGCCCTATATTAATTAATTGATCCTAATTAATTAATTAATAAAATTAAAATTTTTTTTTATATTATTTTTTTTTTATAAACATAATTTTTTTTTAATTTTCTTCAAAACAATAATTTTTGTTTTGAAACTTTCGGTGAAGCTGAGCATATCTATTTCTTCATCAACTTTACGCTACTCGACCGGTCTTGCTACCATTGGGACTCGACCAGCTGGGAAACTTAAGGAAGTGTTTCAGGCCAGTAAGACGTCGAGAGCCACACCAATTAAACACCTTACAACTTACAGATTCACACATCTATACTCAATCTTATTTATTTTATTACAATATTCACAAAAATACTTTTATTTCACCTTATTTTACCTACCTTAATGAGATGCAAATTTTAATATCAGATATTCGTTAAATTCATATTTTATTTTAAAAAGGATAAGTTTTTAAACAAAATTGACGCGATATATGAATACGGAAACGTAAAACAAGCGAAAGAAAATACGATTGCTTCCATTTAAATCGTTTGTAAGAATGACAACAACTAACTGGAAACATTTCCTTTTCATAGAGTACAGGAAGACCGGTATTACAAAACTACCGTGAGCAGGATTGACGATTCGAGAAAGAGTTTTTCTGTACTTTTGTTCACATATAGAGCAATCAGACTAGAGTCAGCGTTCTTTGCAATCTGTTCCCACTTACGATTTATGTGAATTATCCGGACCCCCTTAATAACTAAATATTTAAAAACCTTCATAGTAAATGCTTAAAACTGTCACGTTAAATTATATGGTTGCACGTAATCGTCTCTATATTGCCTTGTTGTCCCAAGCGAGAGACGGTGGCGGTGCCGCTATCTAGCTGAGAAATCATTAAGCTGTTGCAGCTACTGATGCGAGCAAACCCGTACGCACGCCGCGGCAACACGGGAGTTAGCCATATTCAGTAAAAATTTAATATCAAAAAACGAAAAAAAAACACCTTTTGCATCGTTTCCTGACGTAATATAGCCATGTTTCGCCACGTAAAACTAAAAAAAATTCATACAAGCACGAATATAAGCTAAGTACAGAAGGGTAAACGGACCGTGGAACACGCTACGCCGACTAGCTGTGACGTCAGATATATATATCAGGTTGGGGACGCCCAGTTAACGTACTCGCTTCGGCGGTACATATACTAAAATTGGAACGATACAGAGAAGATTAGCATGGCCCCTGCGCAAGGATGACACGCAAAATCGTGAAGCGTTCCACATTTTTTTTTTTTTACCTCATACTTTTGCCCATTAAAACTTACACGCTCCTTTTAAATTCCTTATAATTCCTTTATACCACAGGATGAAATATTTCTTCTCCGCACCTAGGAAATAAAACAGTCATTACAATGTCCATCATCCGTTAGTTCTTCAAACATGTAAGTATTTTCCACGTAACATCTTTACACAGCACTTTAATTGCTCTATTTTGAGATCAGTAGTTTTCCTAACAGAAGATACGACATTCATGGAAACACCACTAACCATGCCCCGTTAAGTCGTTTAGCGATTTCCGGATCTAAAGAGACTCAACCGTACGGACGAAAAAACATCGAGCTGAGCGAATATCAAATCCCTTTCCGTATAAACAATTGACTTGACACAACTTGATTCTCGCGTATCACGTCAGGCGTTCCTACACGTAAAGCACTATAAATAAATCTGCTGAAACGTATATCCAGACATAAGCCTATACACACCGAACTGTATATAACACTGGTTACATAGAATATATTGTTACTGACAACCTGCTGATAAGCCTGTCTAAAAGTAAATCATTAAGTCGTTCATTCGCTTATGCAACATAATCATTGGCACAGTACCTCAGACGCAATTCCCATCGTGGAAAATTCTATTTCAGAAGTTTCAATAATGCGCACTAGATTCAGGCAAATTTTACAATCAATTTTGCTTACAACTTTCTTTAAATTCTCTTCAGTTTTAACGCTGTCCGTTTTTAATGTTATTAACTTACTACGAAGGACAACGTTCTACGCGTCAAACGAGCGTCACTTTGGCTAGTATCTAATTTTACAGTGACAATAAGGATGTTGTACATTCTGTCTTTAAAATCCATTAATCCTGTTGTGTCCACCTCTGCTACTCGTGACTGAAAATTTGTGAAAAAAAGTACTTTGTAAGCTCGTAACACTTACAATGAATCTCGCATTAATTTATACGTAGTTCAGTATTCAAAAGAAAATTGATATACTTCATCATCGTTCGCCGTATGTAAAAAATGTGTCGATACGTTGCACTTAATGAATAACATTTGCAACTGAGTTAATATTTGCATGTAGGCCTAAAGTTAAGCTTTTACCTTAACGTGGACGCGTTAGTGTGTGTTAAAAACCGCTTTGTCCTTAATTCGCCTTCAAATAAATTTCTATCCCCCGTACAGTTTACAGCGCTTAGATTTACACAATAAATAATTTTTCCACATTTTATACAACAGCGGCGGACGCTTTGAATAAAACAATAAATGTTTTCTGAATACTAATACCATTCTCGTTTTCAATACGCTTATACGAAGCTAGATAATTTTATAATCGCTGGTTCCTGCGTCAAAAATTATTACCGGAATACCTTAAGAAAATTCCGAATCGAAAAAAACTTTTTAGTGGAATTTTAGTTTATTTTCTTATGATGCACAAATCTTTGTTTTTTCTGTATAAACCGTAAAAAATTCGTATCACGGTAAGTATTTTAAACATATTTTCTTCGATTCATTACGTCGTTATTTAATCGTTCCCTAGAGACTCACAAAATAATCTGTTTCCTTCGTCATGAATATCTGGATAATTCAGCTTCCTTAGGCCTACATCAGAACACCTGAAACATGCGCTGATATACGTTGCCAGAATAAGTCATCTTCGTTATGTTAGTTTAGGTACATAGGGGGGCTGAAGCAGACTCTGTTACCAAATCAGACTTACTCATCCAACAGATGTTATACTTTCAGAAGTATTATGACTTACCAAGCAGAAGCAATACCAACAGTTCAGGCGCAAGACCACGGCAGTTTAGGCTGAACTCTGACATTTGCTTTCAAACGATACCTACCAACAACATGTTTTCTGTCTTATAGTCAAACACAATCGAGCACCTACAGAATGACGCTCGTGTCTAACACAACATGTAAACTTTTTTCATCTTCCTTTCTCAGATATGGTGCAAGAAAAGATGTGTTTAAAGGTGTTAGCAATCCTGTGATGCTCAGAATAGTCTGTACGCTGTGACAAAACCATAGCAAAAATTACGTCATTGAAAAACGTAATTTGGTTTGTTTTCCTGACATTGTGTTCATTTATACCCTTAAAAACCTGCATTTAGTTGTTTTGGGATATGTAAGCCTATTGGATGGTAGCATTATATTAAGGTGTAGAATGTTCAAAACGCCGCCAGTTCGGAATTTAGTACATATTTTCCTCAACCACGAGAAATTTATATTTACGTCTTGTCGAAAAAGTTACACCGTATTGTTATCGAAATGAAAAACAAAGCCAACAAAACAAATTAGATCGAATACCATAATGAAGACAGAAGGTAGGCAACAAGGCTTGGCAGTCTAGGTAACTCAGTTGTGTAGCAGGCCATCGTTAGTTCTTCACGTATTTGAAAATAAAACACCTTTTCATTTTAAACACGTTTCCCGTAAGTTTAAAATTTTTATTTATAAGTTTTACCATCATTCTCAGAGAAACGGCTTGACATATTAACAAAAATATTTACATTTCACCTTATTCGACCTTCCTTAATGAGAAGCAAATTTTAATATCAGATATTCTAAATCCTTATTTTATTTTATTTTAAAAATGATAAATTTGTAAACAACACTGATGCGATATATAAATACTGAAACATAAAACAGGCAATCAGAAAATAACGATTACTTCCAATTGAATCGTTGGTAAGAATAGCAGCAACTAATTGGAAATATATCCTGTAGATACAGGAAGACCGGTATTAAAAATTACCGTAAGCAGTATTCGCGATACGAGTAAGAATTTTTCTGTACTTGTGATCACATATAGATTACTCAGATTAAAGTCTGCAATCTTTGTAATCTTTTTCCCATTACGATTTACGTGAATTACCAGGACCCGCTTAATTACTAACAATTTGCAAACCTTCATAGCAAATTCATAAAAATGTCACTTTAAATTATATGGATGCATTTAATCATCTGTATATTCCCTTTTTATCCCAAGCGAGAGACGGTGTCGGTGCCGCTATCTAGCGGAGAAAGTATTAAGTTGTTGCAGCGACTGATGAGAGCAAAGCTGTACGATACCTACCAGCAATATGGTCTCTGCCTTAAAGTAAAACACAATCGAGCACTTACGGACTGACGCTCGAACCTAGCACAACATGTAAAGTACTTTCTTCTTCCTTTGTCAGATATGGAAGCAAGAAAACATATGTTCAAACGTGTTAGCAATCCTGTGTTACTCGGTATAGTCTGTACGCTGTGACAAAGCCATAGCAAAAATTACGTCATACAATAACGTAATTTGCTTCGTTTTCTTAAAATTGTGTTCATTTTTACCCACAAAAACCTGCATTTATTCTTTTTATAGTATGCAAGCTGTTTGCACGGTCGAAATGTAGTAAGGTGTAGAACGCTCAAAAAGCCGCCTGTTCGGAAGTTAGTAGATATTTTTACTGAACCACGAGAAATTTTTATTTACTTCTTGTGGAAAAAGTACAGCGTAAGATTATCTACCGACATGAAAAACAAAGCCACACAGATTATTTATCGAATACCATAATGAAGAGAGAAGATAGGCAACATGGCTTGCCAGGTCTAGGCAACTAAGCTGTGTAGCAGGCCGTCGTTAATTCTGCACGTATGTGAAAATAAAACCCGTTTTCACTTTAAACACGTTTCCCGTAACTTTAAAATTTTTCCCACTACTCTCACAGAAACGGATTGACATATTCACAAAAATACTTTTATTTCACCTTATTTTACCTACCTTAATGAGATGCAAATTTCAATATCAGATATTCGTTAAATTCATATTTTATTTTAAAAAGGATAAGTTTTTAAACAAAATTGACGCGATATATAAATACGGAAACGTAAAACAAGCGAAAGAAAATACGATTGCTTCCATTTAAATCGTTTGTAAGAATGACAACAACTAACTGGAAACATTTCCTTTTCATAGAGTACAGGAAGACCGGTATTACAAAACTACCGTGAGCAGGATTGACGATTCGAGAAAGAGTTTTTCTGTACTTTTGTTCACATATAGAGCAATCAGACTGGAGTCAGCGTTCTTTGCAATCTGTTCCCACTTACGATTTATGTGAATTATCCGGACCCCCTTAGTAACTAAATATTTAAAAACCTTCATAGTAAATGCTTAAAACTGTCACGTTAAATTATATGGTTGCACGTAATCGTCTCTATATTGCCTTGTTGTCCCAAGCGAGAGACGGTGGCGGTGCCGCTATCTAGCTGAGAAATCATTAAGCTGTTGCAGCTACTGATGCGAGCAAAGCCGTACGCACCCCGCGGCAACACGGGAGTTAGCCATATTCAGTAAAAATTTAATATCAAAAAACGAAAAAAAAACACCTTTTGCATCGTTTCCTGACGTAATATAGCCATGTTTCGCCACGTAAAACTAAAAAAAATTCATACAAGCACGAATATAAGCTAAGTACAGAAGCGTAAACGGACCGTGGAACACGCTACGCAGACTAGCTGTGACGTCAGATATATATATCAGGTTGGGGACGCCCAGTTAACGTACTCGCTTCGGCGGTACATATACTAAAATTGGAACGATACAGAGAAGATTAGCATGGCCCCTGCGCAAGGATAACACGCAAAATCGTGAAGCGTTCCACATTTTTTTTTTTTACCTCATACTTTTGCCCATTAAAACTTACACGCTCCTTTTAAATTCCTTATAATTCCTTTATACCACAGGATGAAATATTTCTTCTACTCACCTAGGAGATAAAACAGTCATTACAATGTCCATCATCCGTTAGTTCTTCAAACATGTAAGTAGTTTCCACGTAACATCTTTACTCAGCACTTTAATTGCTCTATTTTGAGATCAGTAGTTTTCCTAACAGAAGATACGACATTCATGGAAACACCACTAACCATGCCCCGTTAAGTCGTTTAGCGATTTCCGGATCTAAAGAGACTCAACCGTACGGACGAAAAAACATCGAGCTGAGCGAATATCAAATCCCTTTCCGTATAAACAATTGACTTGACACAACTTGATTCTCGCGTATCACGTCAGGCGTTCATACACGTTGTGACGGCAGCGGTATGCGAACATCTGCTCTCCGGTACCAGCGGTGGACACAGCGAGCCAATCCAACAACGTGCTCGGAGCGAGCCAATCAGCGATCCCGGTTAGTCAATAAAACCCGGGCCGGCAGAAAATTTTGCGCACTCCATCGCCACGCCATCGAACGCACTTTATCTCCTCTCCTCTCTCGGACGACATCGGGGCGGAGTCACCCGAAAGGAACAGCCGAAGTATAGAACCGCCGCCGTTCTTGCGTCTTCGCACTCCCGTTCCACGCCAGCGATGGATTTCGCTGGGCCGGCAGCCGACTCTACAACCGGTGCCGAAAGAAGAGGAGGACTGCAGTACGCCACGATCAGCGGGCGCAGCCGCCGAACACCTCAGCGCGGCACGACCAACATCACAGTTCTCGCCACTCGGTCCTTTTTAGGGCCACCAAAATAACTAGAGTGTACGGTTGGCGCCATTTGTCATGCGGCAAGCCTTTTGTCCGGTGACAAGTGGCGCCCAACGTGGGGCGACGATCATCTTGCGGATGCAGGATCCAGCCACGCCAGAGAACTACCAGCCGGCACACAAAACAACATGGCGCCCAACAGCTACACCCAGCGGGACACCGGGTTCGAAATATAGCAAGGCTTTGCGCAATTCGCCGCAGCTCTGAGGTGCACGTTGCCACCGGTGATCACCGCTACATACCATGGCCTCAAGTACGAGGATCCAGAACGATATCTTCAACAGCTAGAGCGACAGCTGCGGGACTACAGAGTCCCACCTGAACAGTGGGCAGATTACGCAGTGCGGCAGCTCCGAGGAGAAGCTGCCACGTGGGCAGAGAGATACACGGGATTGCAGATAAATTGGCCCGAGTTCTGCGACCGCTTCCGGCATCACTTCTGCGGGATGCAACGAGACCCAGAGCTGCTGGCCGAGCTGTACGGACAAACGCAGCGGCAGGAATCGGCGGAAATCTTCATCCTGAGAAAAATCAAGCTGTTTCGCCGTCTGTACCCCGGAGGTGACGAGAGGACGAGCATAGCCATGCTTACACAACAGCTGCAGCCACGCCTTCGACCTGCGCTGAGGTTCCCGCCGCCTATGACTTTAGAGGAACTTTTACAACGGGCAATGAGCATCGAGGCGGACTTGGATCAAGATAGTCGTGCGCGAGGTCGGGATGACTCTGCTGAAAACTCCCTGGATCGAGTAGGGGGGTCGAAGCAGTGTCGATCGGCCTCAAGCACGAAAGAGGAACAAAGATTGAACAGCCTAACGCCCAAGTGCCGCTACTGCCCGGGAAGACACTTCCATCGGGACTGCCCTGTGAAAAACCGGCAGGGAAACGACCAAGCGCCCCGGTAAATATCCCACCGGGGCGCGTGAACCAACTAGGTGCGGACATACCGCGCATTCCAATAGAGATCGCCGGCCGAAAACTGACCGCAGCCTTGGACTCCGCCGCAAACTACGACTTCGTACGAGCCGGTCTGCTGCCCGGAGGAAGGAAGACGGAGCCCCGAGTTGTCCAGCTAGCGCTACACGGTCAGCAATGTCACTCAACGGCCACCGTCGTCGCAGACATTATAATTGGAAGTCTCGCGACCACCACCAGTCTGCTAGAAGTGCCCGGACTGCAAGAAGAAGTTTTATTGGGCCACCACTGGCTCACGGCCAACCAAGCAGTTGTGGACTACCGACGGGGCTGCCTTCACATTGGCAGCGAGAACCGACAGACGGTCTTCTGGAATGACCGCGCGGAGCCCGAGGAAGAGGACATTGACGAAGCTAGCCTTCAAACGTCAGCAGGTGGCCAACACCATAAACGGCTTCTGGAAATGTTACACCGTCATCGCAGTTTGTTCTCCCGTGGCCCGCTCCGCACTACATCTGCGGCCAAGCACGAGATCCGGCTGATAGAAGGTAGCCAGCCATTCCGGCTCCCAATGTACCGGTACTCCGACGAGAAGAAACGCACCATCCGGGAACAGGTAGAAGAGATGCTGAGGCAGCGTATCATTGAACCGGCCACCTCGCCATACAGCTCTCCGGTGTTGATTGTGAAGAAGAAGGACAGCACACCCCGGTTCTGCGTAGACTTCCGGAGGCTGAACGATCAGACCGAGGATGTGGACTCACCACTGCCGCTGATATACGAAACAATCAAGGACCTCAGCGGGGCCCAAGTCTTCTCGACCCTAGATCTCAAGAGCGGCTACTGGCAAATCCCGCTGGAGGAAGAAGCAAAGAAGTACACAGCATTCTCGGTGCCCGACGGAGGTCGCTACCAGTTCCGGGTGATGTGCTTTGGGCTGAAGAACGCGCCCAGCACCTTCCAACGGCTGATGCAGGATGTTCTCACGGGACTATTACGGGAGTGCTGCCTCGTCTATCTGGACGACATCATTGTCTACTCCCCCGACTGGGAAACGCACCTGCGACACCTGGATCAAGTCTTGGAAAGGCTGCAGATGCACCAGCTGACCTGCTCGCTCAACAAGTGTCACTTCGGCCGGGAAGAAGTCGCCTTTCTGGGCCACGAGATTACTCCGGACGGCAACCTCCCGCAGCAGCAACATCTCAGAGCGATTGAAGACCAGCCGGCCCCCAGCAACAAGAAAGAGCTGCAACGCTTCCTGGGAACCTGCAACTGGCTGCGAGAGTACATCCCCTGCTTCGCCATGATTTCGGAACCGTTAACGGACCTGCTGCGGACAAGAAAGTGGCATTGGGACGACACAACTCAGCGAGCCTTCGAAGAGGTTAAGGCCGCTTTCCGGCAGCCGTTAAAACTCTCACGACCGGATCGAGACTTGCCGATGTTTCTGCAGACCGACGCCAGCCAAAAGGGACTTGGAGCGGTGCTTTATCAATGCACCGAAGCCGGAGAGAGGCGTATCATCTCGTACGCCAGTGCCAAGCTCCACGAGGCGGAGAAGAACTACCACTCCAACGAACTGGAGTGTTTGGCAGTCGTCTGGGCCATCAAGAAATACCGGCCATACTTGGAGGATCGACATTTCACCCTAAGGACCGACAACAAGGCGCTAACTTGGCTGAAGCAGGCGACGGGGCAGAAGACGAAGTACGCTCGCTGGGCTCTACTGATACAGAGCTTCAAATTCACCGTCGTCCACTGCCCGGGCAAGGAGAACGAGTTGCCGGACTTCCTCTCTAGGGAACCTGGGCTTGAAGATACTGCCGGCGTCCAAGAAGAACCACGGATGCAGCCTGAAGAGAGGCCACTTCGCAGTGTTGCGGCAGCTGCACCCCGACTACAAGAAATCACAGCTGTCGGCATCCATCAGGCAGTGCAGGAGGCGCAAGAAGGCGACCAGGAGTGCCAAGCGTGGAGAAACGACCCTGCGGCGGCTACAGCGAGAGGATACCGGGTGGACAACGGCCTGGTTTGGAAGGACAGACGCAACCAGGAACCAGGATTGTACGTGCCGCCGAGTGTCCGCATGGAGGTCATCAGGCACTTCCACGACTTCCCTGAAGCCGGTCATCCGGGGGCCGAAGAAACGTTTCGGGCCATCGGCAAGGACTTCGTCTGGACCGGCCTAACCATTGATGTCCGCAGATACGTCCGGATTTGCAGAATATGCGCCCTACACAAGCGCGGCGCAAATCCCGAACAGGACCAACAGCGACCTCACCGACCCAGGAGATGTTGGAATACTGTCGCCCTGGACGTCATGGGACCATATCCGCTGACTCGAGCTGGCAACCGGTACATCGTAGTGGTCACGGATATGATGTCGAGATGGGTGGAAGCAAAGGTCGTGCGCAAGGCGGACGCCGACACCATTATCCGCTACCTGGAGGAAGAAGTGTTCCCTCGTTGGGGATACCCAGAGGCGTTGCTCACCGACAACGGAAAGCCGCTCACGGGCCACAAGTGGAAGCAGATGTGCGACAAGCTGCACATACGACCGTGGACTACAGCCAACTACCATCCTAGGGCGAACCCGACCGAGCGGCGCAACGGCGAGATCAAGAAGGCGCTGCGGATCCAGCTCCATGACTGCAAGGACCATGGCGACAGGGACAAGCGTTTGCCGACGATTCTGTTCTCGCTGCGGAATCGTGCAAACGCCGCCACTGGAGTGACACCGAGCGAGCTTCTGCTGGGCAGAGACCTACGCCGACCCGGCGACTGGAGTCGGCCACACGCAGAACAGGACGTCCGGCCAATTGAGGAACGAGAAGAGGCGGCCAGGTCACACCAGACGCAGTATCAGCGGCGGCGGTATCCGGAACGGAGGACACAGGACCCTACACTGGCCGTAGGGCAGCTGGTGTACGTCAAGAGCCACGCCGGACCAGCTAAAGGACGGAGGTACCCTGGATGGGAGCCAGCCTGGGAAGGTCCCTTTAGCGTTGCCGCAACCCTCGGCGGGCAGATTTACACGGTGGAGAAGGACGGACGTCCATACAAGGTTCACCGCCAACGGCTCAAACCCGCCGGAGAAGAACAATGGGCTGGCCACCGGAGAGCATTCAAGACCCGGGGGAGTTGTGACATAGCGAGGCGAGGATCTGCTCTCGGCGCCAGCCGAGACGTGACACGAGAAGGCGAGGCGACCCAATCAAGGATCGGCAGCAGCTTGATTGGCCTCAACGTGACCATCTAACGTGCTCGAGGCGAGCCAACCAGGGACCAGCGGCACTCTGATAGGTTCGTGGCATACGACCTGTCAGGGCATAAAAACAGCGCCGCTAAAAATTTTTGGTGCACTCCATTGGACGTCGTCAAGCCAGCTGGAAGAAAAGGAAGAAGGAAGAATGGAGAACGCAGGAGAAGCAGTGATGGACATCGACTGGGACAGCAGCGGGCTCTACATACCGCTGCCGAAAGAAGAGAACCGCAGCCGCCGAACATCACAGCGCGGCTCGGGCAGCGTACGCAAATGATTTAGCGTACCCGACAAACGGTCCTTTTAAGGGCCTAAAAAACTATAGTGTGTACGATTGGCGCCATTTGTCCTGTGACAAGTGGCGCCCAACGTGGGGCGACGATCATCTTGCGGATGCAAGATCCAGCCACGCCAGCGAGCTACCAGCCGGCACACCAATCAACATGGCGCCCAACAGACACCTCCACAATATCTGGAGAAGAGCAATAGGCTGGCTACCGGAGAGCATTCAAGACCCGGTGGAGTTGTGACGGCAGCGGTATGCGAACATCTGCTCTCCGGTACCAGCGGTGGACACAGCGAGCCAATCCAACAACGTGCTCGGAGCGAGCCAATCAGAGATCCCGGTTAGTCAATAAAACCCGGGCCGGCAGAAAATTTTGCGCAAGAGACAGAACACTTCTGCTCCAGACTTCGGACGGACAGGACTGCTCCTTGAACTGCTCTCTAATCTGGACGTTGCTTCAGCTTCTGGCTGCATCCGCCCACCTCGCAGGACGAGGAATTTCGCTGCTCTCTTCGTGGGACAAGACTCTCGCGCCAGCTGTTACCAGTGAATCGAGTAGCTGGTAGAAGCAACAGCTGGCCGAAGTTGCCCTGCTAAGGACCACCTTGCCGGATACCATCTGCTGGCGAAGAACTGAAGAGGATTGCTCTGGGCTCACCTGGTGAGTGCCGCATTTCCAGTGTGTAATTCCTAACTTGTTCACGACTGTTAGGTAGCGCTGCCCCGGACGATCCTTGCAAGCCCCCACCAGTGGTAAGCGAGCTAGGATAGCGCCGGGGTAAAGGGGCCAGTGGACACCAGTCTTGGTAAGGACTGGTATTCAACGAAGCTGGTCGTTAGCCCAGCTCCTCCCGCATCGTCGTGAACAAGGAAGACGCGCGGGTAATCCGGCTTCGGCCGGACCCGAGATCCCTGGCGTCTGGCAGTGACTGCCTAGCAGTCTCTGCCCGGCAGCCGTCGCACCTGGCCAGCATGCCTTCTACAGGCAACGGCCCAAGTGCCGAGTCGCTCGGCCCCGCCTTGCTACCCCATCTGGGCGACTCGCCCGATTCGCCTCGGGCGATGGAGACGGACGATCCTCTCCCCAACCCGCTTCCCCCTCTGCCGGCAGACGAGTCGGGCGAGTTCGCGACCGTTGGTCGGCGAAATCGCCCGGCTAAGAAGCCCAAGAGGACCCACGCACCTGGATCCACTTCCTCACAGACCTCGGCCATGGACATTGGACCTTCTCAGGGCCCACAGGTCGCGGTTCCGACTACTTCGACAGCAGCTCCGGCTGCTGCCGCTGTTGGTCGTGCGCCGCCCCTGTACGTCCATAGCGTATCCAATGTCGCCGCCTTATACAGACGGCTGATCGCGGCCCACGGCCTGTCGGCCGACAAGCTTGACCTGAAGCTGCTTGGCGGTGATACGGTCAGGATTGTCGTCCGCCAGCTCGAGGACCATCGCTTGGTCGAGGCCTTCCTCCAGGCACACAACCTCCAATATCACACCTTCACTCCTAAGCGAGTCAAGCCCTTGTCTGTC
Source organism: Magicicada septendecula (assembly GCA_034769895.1). Classification (NCBI taxonomy): domain Eukaryota; kingdom Metazoa; phylum Arthropoda; class Insecta; order Hemiptera; family Cicadidae; genus Magicicada; species Magicicada septendecula. Next base: position 283,123,947 of record CM068371.1, read on the forward strand.
ATTTTGCGAGGGCTTGACGCGCACACTGATCCTCAGGAGATCCTTATGGAACTCCGCGACCTCGGGTACCCGGTGCAGGCAATTTTCCGCCTGTACACTCACTCAGAAACCCGAGTACCTCTCCAGCTCGAGAAGGGCGAGGCTGCAGACAAAATTTTCCACCTGACGCGGCTGTTTGGCTTCCGCGTCCGGGTGGAAACCAGTCGACCCCAGGGCAAGCTTGCGCAGTGCCACCGGTGCCAGAGGTTCGGCCACCACACCGACGTCTGCCGCAATGCCCCGGCCTGTCTCCGATGTTCTCTGGGACATTCAACACAGGCCTGCACTGTGGCAGACAAAACCAAATTTCGCTGCATAAATTGTGGTCAAGGCCACGCAGCGTCTAACGTAAACTGCCCGGTCTATAAGGCGGAGCTCCTGCGGAAGCAAAAGCCGCAGGGGCCCCTCCCGAAGCCACGGCAGCCAGTTATGCAGCCCCAACCTAGACAGCCTAAAATACAGGCTAGGCCTAAACCTCAGGCACAACCGGCACGGCGCGCGCCCTCTCCGGCTCCACCTCCAGCCCCTACAAAGGCAACTAAACGTACCGCGTCTCCTTCCACAGCAGAGACACGCCCAGTAGCTGTTATCTCGGTTTTGGAGCCGGAGAATGAACCCTCCACCTCCGCGGAACCTCCTACTCCCGCCTCTGAACCAGAGGTAGCCTCGCCGCCCCTGCCACCTCCGCGATTTCCGCGAGCAGGCATCAAACCCAGGAACAAAGGGATACCCACACCGGATGCTCGGCCCCGAGCTCCTGCCTGCCCACAGCCCAAGAAAAGTCCTGCTTCCCGGTATAAGTCCGACGAAGCGCAACAGCGTACTTTTCCTGCCGCTGATCCAAAACCGTCTGGCCCTGGTCCTATGGCTTCCACCATGACCCGATCTGCCGTAACACCTGGTCGCTCTTATGCGGCCTCAGTTTCCAGGCAAACCACCCAGTCCGTCAGTTCCAATGACGCACAGTTCGTCCGCGGCTTTCTGTCTAGCTACGACCTCCCGAAAGTCGCATCTCTCTTCAGGTCCATCCGTGCCCGCCTGGAAACTGCTGACCCAACTGAGAGATTCATGCTCTTGGTGGAAGCCTGCGAAGTCATAGGTCTTCTATGAACCGAGCCCTTCGACGAGATCTCTCGCTCGTAGCCTGGAATGCTAATAACATCGGTACCAAGCATTCCGACCTTCTTGAATTCCTGGCTCGGTTCAAACCCGACGTACTTCTCCTCGGGGAAACCCACCTGACCCCGGCGAACCGGTTTCGATTACCAAATTACGTGGTTTATCGGGATGACCGAGTTGGCCGACGAGGAGGCGGCACGGCGATCGCGGTGAGGACCTCCATAGGTCATCATCGTGTCGCTTTGCCGCAGCTTACCAACCTAGAGGCCACCGCCATTGAGGTCCACGGAGCTCTTGGCGGCGTCCTCGTGGTCTCAGCTTACAAGCCCCCACAAGCTGAACTCCTTGTCAGCGACCTGGACGTCATCTTCGATTCCCATCGAAGGGTAATTTTGGCCGGCGATCTGAATTGCAAGCATCGCGTTTGGAATAGTCGCCTGACTACTCCGAACGGGAGGCGCTTGCTCAGTTTTGTTGAATCGCGCCGGGCGATGGTGTTTGGTCCAGCGCAACCCACGTTCTTTCCGTCACTGCCTAACGCGGCTCCCGATGTTCTGGACATCGCGGTGACCCAAGGAATTGTCTGTCCGGTCGAGGTATTCTCACTTACGGAGCTGACATCCGACCACAACCCTATCTTGGTCCACGTCGCTACCCAGCACGCCTATGCACGTTCTGACAAGCAGAAGGTCATCGATTGGGATCGCTACGGCCCGGCCTTGTGCCGTAGATTGCCGCCAGCGGCCCCACTCGATTCCGTTCGCCTCCTAGACGAAGCAGTTGCGGGAATCGAAGAGGCAATCATCTCGGCTATAGGCGTGTCTTCACGTACGCGAGCTGGCTTCACGCCTGACTACCAACGCATCCCTGAGGAAGTCTCTCTTCTCGCTCGCGAGAGGAATTACTTCCGGAAACGTTGGCAGAGGACCCGTGATCCGGCCGATAAGGCAGCATACAATCGGCTCACCGGACGACTGCGTGGCAGTCTGAAGGCGTTCCGACGTAGCTGTTGGGAACTCGACGTGGCCCGAACGGGGGATGCGGACCCGCAATCTCACCCGTACAGAATACCTACCGCATTGACGGGACGGAGGCGCCGACCTCCACTTCCCGCCATTGTTGGACCGTTCGGTCGACTCCTGGGTCGCCCGGAGGAGAAGGCCGAGTACTTGGGCTTGTGTTTCGAGCGTCAGTTCGCTCCCAACCCGCCCATGGACTGGGACTTCGACGAACAAGTCGAGATGGCTGTGGAAGACTTTCTGTCTCTTCCGATCACGGCGGAGCCCGAACCCATCTCTTTGGAAGAGGTCTCAGATCGGCTCGCTGAACTTCAGCCAAGAAAGGCTCCAGGCCCGGACGGTGTTACCAACACCGCTCTACGACTTCTTCCCGAGCCTGGAGTTCAATTCTTGACTGATTTGTTCAACGCGTGTCTTAGACTGGCCTACTTTCCCAAGAAATGGAGAAAGGCGACGGTTATCGTGATCCCGAAGCAGGGAAAGGATACCACCCGCTCGGAAAACCTCCGGCCTATCAGCCTACTTTCCGCTACGTCCAAGGTTTTTGAGCGCCTCGTGCAGCGTCGTGTACGAGAGCATCTAACCAACTTTGACGTGCTGGTCCCCGAACAGTTCGGCTTTCGTGTGGGGCATTCGACCACTCATCAACTGATGAGACTGGTGGAAAGCATCACGGAAGCCGGGTGTCGGAGAGAACGGACCGTTGGCTGTTTCTTAGATGTTGAGAAAGCCTTCGACAGTGTATGGCATGATGGCCTCTTATTCAAACTTAGGGAAGTCCAGCTCCCGGACTGCTACCTCCATCTGGTTGCTAGCTTTCTGACGGAGAGGACCTTCTGCGTGAGAGTTGGCGATTCTGTCTCTTCCGAGAGACGAATCACAGCCGGCGTCCCTCAAGGTAGTGTTCTAGGCCCCCTTCTGTTCTCGATCTACGTCAACGACGTGCCGAGACAGCCTGGAGTCCAGATGGCCCTCTTCGCTGACGACACGGCCGTATTTACGGCCGATCGTCATGAGGAAAGGGCCGTCCTAAGACTGCAGCGCCAGCTCGACACGCTCGTGGACTGGACTGAGAATTGGAGAGTGCAAGTCAACGCCACCAAGAGCGTAGCCGTCGAATTCTCCAAGCGACGGAAGAACCCCGTTAGGCAACTACGTATCGGCAGAACGTACTTGCGCTGGTCCAACGAGGTCAAGTACCTCGGCTTACACCTCGACCGTCGGCTCACCTGGCGTACCCACGCACAGACAGTTCTAAAGCGAGCATCCACTCGCCTGTGCGCACTGTTTCCACTCCTGATCAGCTCAGCCATGACCAGGAAATTGGGTAGGATGATCGTCGGCGCGTATCTGCTGCCGGTCATTACCTACGCCTGCCCGGTCTGGGGTTACCTCGCCGCAATGCATAAAAAGAAGTTGCAGAGCGTCCTCGACAGGGGGCTTCGGCTAGCGGCCAAAGTCCCCCGTCGCTTCTCATCTCGCCTTCTAAGGAGAGGACTTGGCGTCCGCTCCTTAGACGACACTTTCAGGCGGCTTGCACGCAAATTTTATGCACGTGCGGCGAGGTTCCCAGGCAATCCTCTAGTGACTGGGCTGGGAAGGTACCGTATACGCCCAGGTGATTCGTGGAAACGCCCTCGGTGCATACTGCGCTAGCGTAGGCTAGCACAACAGCCGAGAATCGGCCTGCTATAGAGCACGCGCCCTACTTGGGCAGGGCCACGAGGCAGGAGCTCCAGATGGTAGCTCGGAACTCAGTTCCCGTGCGGTTCGTCTCTGCGACGCACAACCGCAAAGCCCAGAGCGAAAAAAAAAAAAAAAAAAAAATTTTGCGCCCTCTCCATCGCCACGCCATCGAACGCACTTCATCTCCTCTCCTCTCTCGGACGACATCGGGGCGGAGTCAGCCGGAAGGAACAGCCGAAGAATAGAACCGCCGCCGTTCTTGCGTCTTCGCACTCCCGTTCCGCGCCAGCGATGGATTTCGCTGGGCCGGCAGCCGACTCTACAACCGGTGCCGAAAGAAGAGGAGGACTGCAGTACGCCACGATCAGCGGGCGTAGCCGCCGAACACCTCAGCGCGGCACGACCAACATCACAGTTCTCGCCACTCGGTCCTTTTTAGGGCCACCAAAATAACTAGAGTGTACGGTTGGCGCCATTTGTCATGCGGCAAGCCTTTTGTCCGGTGACAACGTAAAGCACTATAAATAAATCTGCTGAAACGTATATCCAGATATAAGCCTATACACACCGTACTGTATATAACACTGGTTACATAGAATATATTGTTTATTGTTACTGACAACCTGCTGATAAGCCTGTCTAAAAGTAAATCATTAAGTCGTTCATTCGCTTATGCAACATAATCATCGGCACAGTACCTCAGACGCAATTCCCACCGTGGAAAATTCTATTTCAGAAGTTTCAATAATGCGCACTAGATTCAGGCAAATTTTACAATCAATTTTGCTTACAACTTTCTTTAAATTCTCTTCAGTTTTAACGCTGTCCGTTTTTAATGTTATTAACTTACTACGAAGGACAACGTTCTACGCGTCAAACGAGCGTCACTTTGGCTAGTATCTAATTTTACAGTGACAATAAGGATGTTGTACATTCTGTCTTTAAAATCCATTAATCGTGTTGTGTCCACCTCTGCTACTCGTGACTGAAAATTTGTGAAAAAAAGTACTTTGTAAGCTCGTAACACTTACAATGAATCTCGCATTAATTTATACGTAGTTCAGTATTCAAAAGAAAATTGATATACTTCATCATCGTTCGCCGTATGTAAAAAATGTGTCGTTACGTTGCACTTAATGAATAACATTTGCAACTGAGTTAATATTTGCATGTAGGCCTAAAGTTAAGCTTTTACCTTAACGTGGACGCGTTAGTGTGTGTTAAAAACCGCTTTGTCCTTAATTCGCCTTCAAATAAATTTCTATCCCCCGTACAGTTTACAGCGCTTAGATTTACACAATAAATAATTTTTCCACATTTTATACAACAGCGGCGGACGCTTTGAATAAAACAATAAATGCTTTCTGAATACTAATACCATTCTCGTTTTCAATACGCTTATACGAAGCTAGATAATTTTATAATCGCTGGTTCCTGATAAAAAAATTATTACCGGAATACCTTAAGAAAATTCCGAATCGAAAAAAACTTTTTAGAGGAATTTTAGTTTATTTTCTTATGATGCACAAATCTTTGTTTTTTCTGGATAAACCGTAAAAAATTCGTCTCACGGTAAGTATTTTAAACATATTTTCTTCGATTCATTACGTCGTTATTTAATCGTTCCCTAGAGACTCACAAAATAATCTGTATCCTTCGTCATGAATATCTGGATAACTCAGCTTCCTTAGGCCTACATCAGAACACCTGAAACATGCGCTGATATACGTTGCCAGAATAAGTCATCTTCGTTATGTTAGTTTAGGTACATAGGGGGGCTGAAGCAGACTCTGTTACCAAATCAGACTTACTCATCCAACAGATGTTATACTTTCAGAAGTATTATGACTTACCAAGCAGAAGCAATACCAACAGTTCAGGCGCAAGACCACGGCAGTTTAGGCTGAACTCTGACATTTGCTTTCAAACGATACCTACCAACAACATGTTTTCTGTCTTATAGTCAAACACAATCGAGCACCTACAGAATGACGCTCGTGTCTAACACAACATGTAAACTTTTTTCATCTTCCTTTCTCAGATATGGTGCAAGAAAAGATGTGTTTAAAGGTGTTAGCAATCCTGTGATGCTCAGAATAGTCTGTACGCTGTGACAAAACCATAGCAAAAATTACGTCATTGAAAAACGTAATTTGGTTTGTTTTCCTGACATTGTGTTCATTTATACCCTTAAAAACCTGCATTTAGTTGTTTTGGGATATGTAAGCCTATTGGATGGTAGGATTATATTAAGGTGTAGAATGTTCAAAACGCCGCCAGTTCGGAATTTAGTACATATTTTCCTCAACCACGAGAAATTTATATTTACGTCTTGTCGAAAAAGTTACACCGTATTGTTATCGAAATGAAAAACAAAGCCAACAAAACAAATTAGATCGAATACCATAATGAAGACAGAAGGTAGGCAACAAGGCTTGGCAGTCTAGGTAACTCAGTTGTGTAGCAGGCCATCGTTAGTTCTTCACGTATTTGAAAATAAAACACCTTTTCATTTTAAACACGTTTCCCGTAAGTTTAAAATTTTTATTTATAAGTTTTACCATCATTCTCAGAGAAACTGCTTGACATATTAACAAAAATATTTACATTTCACCTTATTCGACCTTCCTTAATGAGAAGCAAATTTTAATATCAGATATTCTAAATCCTTATTTTATTTTATTTTAAAAATGATAAATTTGTAAACAACACTGATGCGATATATAAATACTGAAACATAAAACAGGCAATCAGAAAATAACGATTACTTCCAATTGAATCGTTGGTAAGAATAGCAGCAACTAATTGGAAATATATCCTGTAGATACAGGAAGACCGGTATTAAAAATTACCGTAAGCAGTATTCGCGATACGAGTAAGAATTTTTCTGTACTTGTGATCACATATAGATTACTCAGATTAAAGTCTGCAATCTTTGTAATCTTTTTCCCATTACGATTTACGTGAATTACCAGGACCTAACAATTTGCAAACCTTCATAGCAAATTCATAAAAATGTCACTTTAAATTATATGGATGCATTTAATCATCTGTATATTCCCTTTTTATCCCAAGCGAGAGACGGTGTCGGTGCCGCTATCTAGCGGAGAAAGCATTAAGTTGTTGCAGCGACTGATGAGAGCAAAGCTGTACGATACCTACCAGCAATATGGTCTCTGTCTTAAAGTAAAACACAATCGAGCTCCTACGGACTGACGCTCGAATCTAACACAACATGTAAAGTACTTTCTTCTTCCTTTCTCAGATATGGAAGCAAGAAAACATATGTTCAAACGTGTTAGCAATCCTGTGTTACTCGGTATAGTCTGTACGCTGTGACAAAGCCATAGCAAAAATTACGTCATACAATAACGTAATTTGCTTCGTTTTCTTAAAATTGTGTTCATTTTTACCCACAAAAACCTGCATTTATTCTTTTTATAGTATGCAAGCTGTTTGCACGGTCGAAATGTAGTAAGGTGTAGAACGCTCAAAAAGCCGCCTGTTCGGAAGTTAGTAGATATTTTTACTGAACCACGAGAAATTTTTATTTACTTCTTGTGGAAAAAGTACAGCGTAAGATTATCTACCGACATGAAAAACAAAGCCACACAGATTATTTATCGAATACCATAATGAAGAGAGAAGATAGGCAACATGGCTTGCCAGGTCTAGGCAACTAAGCTGTGTAGCAGGCCGTCGTTAATTCTGCACGTATGTGAAAATAAAACCCGTTTTCATTTTAAACACGTTTCCCGTAAGTTTAAAATTTTTCCCACGACTCTCACAGAAACGGATTGACATATTCACAAAAATACTTTTATTTCACCTTATTTTACCTACCTTAATGAGATGCAAATTTTAATATCAGATATTCGTTAAATTCATATTTTATTTTAAAAAGGATAAGTTTTTAAACAAAATTGACGCGATATATAAATACGGAAACGTAAAACAAGCGAAAGAAAATACGATTGCTTCCATTTAAATCGTTTGTAAGAATGACAACAACTAACTGGAAACATTTCCTTTTCATAGAGTACAGGAAGACCGGTATTACAAAACTACCGTGAGCAGGATTGACGATTCGAGAAAGAGTTTTTCTGTACTTTTGTTCACATATAGAGCAATCAGACTGGAGTCAGCGTTCTTTGCAATCTGTTCCCACTTACGATTTATGTGAATTATCCGGACCCCCTTAATAACTAAATATTTAAAAACCTTCATAGTAAATGCTTAAAACTGTCACGTTAAATTATATGGTTGCACGTAATCGTCTCTATATTGCCTTGTTGTCCCAAGCGAGAGACGGTGGCGGTGCCGCTATCTAGCTGAGAAATCATTAAGCTGTTGCAGCTACTGATGCGAGCAAAGCCGTACGCACGCCGCGGCAACACGGGAGTTAGCCATATTCAGTAAAAATTTAATATCAAAAAACGAAAAAAAAACACCTTTTGCATCGTTTCCTGACGTAATATAGCCATGTTTCGCCACGTAAAACAAAAAAAAAGTCATACAAGCACGAATATAAGCTAAGTACAGAAGCGTAAACGGACCGTGGAACACGCTACGCCGACTAGCTGTGACGTCAGATATATATATCAGGTTGGGGACGCCCAGTTAACGTACTCGCTTCGGCGGTACATATACTAAAATTGGAACGATACAGAGAAGATTAGCATGGCCCCTGCGCAAGGATGACACGCAAAATCGTGAAGCGTTCCACATTTTTTTTTTTTTACCTCATACTTTTGCCCATTAAAACTTACACGCTCCTTTTAAATTCCTTATAATTTCTTTATACCACAGGATGAAATATTTCTTCTCCGCACCTAGGAAATAAAACAGTCATTACAATGTCCATCATCCGTTAGTTCTTCAAACATGTAAGTAGTTTCCACGTAACATCTTTACACAGCACTTTAATTGCTCTATTTTGAGATCAGTAGTTTTCCTAACAGAAGATACGACATTCATGGAAACACCACTAACCATGCCCCGTTAAGTCGTTTAGCGATTTCCGGATCTAAAGAGACTCAACCGTAGGGACGAAAAAACATCGAGCTGAGCGAATATCAAATCCCTTTCCGTATAAACAATTGACTTGACACAACTTGATTCTCGCGTATCACGTCAGGCGTTCCTACACGTAAAGCACTATAAATAAATCTGCTGAAACGTATATCCAGATATAAGCCTATACACACCGAACTGTATATAACACTGGTTACATAGAATATATTGTTACTGACAACCTGCTGATAAGCCTGTCTAAAAGTAAATCATTAAGTCGTTCATTCGCTTATGCAACATAATCATTGGCACAGTACCTCAGACGCAATTCCCATCGTGGAAAATTCTATTTCAGAAGTTTCAATAATGCGCACTAGATTCAGGCAAATTTTACAATCAATTTTGCTTACAACTTTCTTTAAATTCTCTTCAGTTTTAACGCTGTCCGTTTTTAATGTTATTAACTTACTACGAAGGACAACGTTCTACGCGTCAAACGAGCGTCACTTTGGCTAGTATCTAATTTTACAGTGACAATAAGGATGTTGTACATTCTGTCTTTAAAATCCATTAATCGTGTTGTGTCCACCTCTGCTACTCGTGACTGAAAATTTGTGAAAAAAAGTACTTTGTAAGCTCGTAACACTTACAATGAATCTCGCATTAATTTATACGTAGTTCAGTATTCAAAAGAAAATTGATATACTTCATCATCGTTCGCCGTATGTAAAAAATGTGTCGTTACGTTGCACTTAATGAATAACATTTGCAACTGAGTTAATATTTGCATGTAGGCCTAAAGTTAAGCTTTTACCTTAACGTGGACGCGTTAGTGTGTGTTAAAAACCGCTTTGTCCTTAATTCGCCTTCAAATAAATTTCTATCCCCCGTACAGTTTACAGCGCTTAGATTTACACAATAAATAATTTTTCCACATTTTATACAACAGCGGCGGACGCTTTGAATAAAACAATAAATGTTTTCTGAATACTAATACCATTCTCGTTTTCAATACGCTTATACGGAGCTAGATAATTTTATAATCGCTGGTTCCTGCGTCAAAAATTATTACCGGAATACCTTAAGAAAATTCCGAATCGAAAAAAACTTTTTAGTGGAATTTTAGTTTATTTTCTTATGATGCACAAATCTTTGTTTTTTCTGGATAAACCGTAAAAAATTCGTCTCACGGTAAGTATTTTAAACATATTTTCTTCGATTCATTACGTCGTTATTTAATCGTTCCCTAGAGACTCACAAAATAATCTGTATCCTTCGTCATGAATATCTGGATAACTCAGCTTCCTTAGGCCTACATCAGAACACCTGAAACATGCGCTGATATACGTTGCCAGAATAAGTCATCTTCGTTATGTTAGTTTAGGTACATAGGGGGGCTGAAGCAGACTCTGTTACCAAATCAGACTTACTCATCCAACAGATGTTATACTTTCAGAAGTATTATGACTTACCAAGCAGAAGCAATACCAACAGTTCAGGCGCAAGACCACGGCAGTTTAGGCTGAACTCTGACATTTGCTTTCAAACGATACCTACCAACAACATGTTTTCTGTCTTATAGTCAAACACAATCGAGCACCTACAGAATGACGCTCGTGTCTAACACAACATGTAAACTTTTTTCATCTTCCTTTCTCAGATATGGTGCAAGAAAAGATGTGTTTAAAGGTGTTAGCAATCCTGTGATGCTCAGAATAGTCTGTACGCTGTGACAAAACCATAGCAAAAATTACGTCATTGAAAAACGTAATTTGGTTTGTTTTCCTGACATTGTGTTCATTTATACCCTTAAAAACCTGCATTTAGTTGTTTTGGGATATGTAAGCCTATTGGATGGTAGGATTATATTAAGGTGTAGAATGTTCAAAACGCCGCCAGTTCGGAATTTAGTACATATTTTCCTCAACCACGAGAAATTTATATTTACGTCTTGTCGAAAAAGTTACGCCGTATTGTTATCGAAATGAAAAACAAAGCCAACAAAACAAATTAGATCGAATACCATAATGAAGACAGAAGGTAGGCAACAAGGCTTGGCAGTCTAGGTAACTCAGTTGTGTAGCAGGCCATCGTTAGTTCTTCACGTATTTGAAAATAAAACACCTTTTCATTTTAAACACGTTTCCCGTAAGTTTAAAATTTTTATTTATAAGTTTTACCATCATTCTCAGAGAAACGGCTTGACATATTAACAAAAATATTTACATTTCACCTTATTCGACCTTCCTTAATGAGAAGCAAATTTTAATATCAGATATTCTAAATCCTTATTTTATTTTATTTTAAAAATGATAAATTTGTAAACAACACTGATGCGATATATAAATACTGAAACATAAAACAGGCAATCAGAAAATAACGATTACTTCCAATTGAATCGTTGGTAAGAATAGCAGCAACTAATTGGAAATATATCCTGTAGATACAGGAAGACCGGTATTAAAAATTACCGTAAGCAGTATTCGCGATACGAGTAAGAATTTTTCTGTACTTGTGATCACATATAGATTACTCAGATTAAAGTCTGCAACCTTTGTAATCTTTTTCCCATTACGATTTACGTGAATTACCAGGACCTAACAATTTGCAAACCTTCATAGCAAATTCATAAAAATGTCACTTTAAATTATATGGATGCATTTAATCATCTGTATATTCCCTTTTTATCCCAAGCGAGAGACGGTGTCGGTGCCGCTATCTAGCGGAGAAAGCATTAAGTTGTTGCAGCGACTGATGAGAGCAAAGCTGTACGATACCTACCAGCAATATGGTCTCTGTCTTAAAGTAAAACACAATCGAGCTCCTACGGACTGACGCTCGAATCTAACACAACATGTAAAGTACTTTCTTCTTCCTTTCTCAGATATGGAAGCAAGAAAACATATGTTCAAACGTGTTAGCAATCCTGTGTTACTCGGTATAGTCTGTACGCTGTGACAAAGCCATAGCAAAAATTACGTCATACAATAACGTAATTTGCTTCGTTTTCTTAAAATTGTGTTCATTTTTACCCACAAAAACCTGCATTTATTCTTTTTATAGTATGCAAGCTGTTTGCACGGTCGAAATGTAGTAAGGTGTAGAACGCTCAAAAAGCCGCCTGTTCGGAAGTTAGTAGATATTTTTACTGAACCACGAGAAATTTTTATTTACTTCTTGTGGAAAAAGTACAGCGTAAGATTATCTACCGACATGAAAAACAAAGCCACACAGATTATTTATCGAATACCATAATGAAGAGAGAAGATAGGCAACATGGCTTGCCAGGTCTAGGCAACTAAGCTGTGTAGCAGGCCGTCGTTAATTCTGCACGTATGTGAAAATAAAACCCGTTTTCATTTTAAACACGTTTCCCGTAAGTTTAAAATTTTTCCCACGACTCTCACAGAAACGGATTGACATATTCACAAAAATACTTTTATTTCACCTTATTTTACCTACCTTAATGAGATGCAAATTTTAATATCAGATATTCGTTAAATTCATATTTTATTTTAAAAAGGATAAGTTTTTAAACAAAATTGACGCGATATATAAATACGGAAACGTAAAACAAGCGAAAGAAAATACGATTGCTTCCATTTAAATCGTTTGTAAGAATGACAACAACTAACTGGAAACATTTCCTTTTCATAGAGTACAGGAAGACCGGTATTACAAAACTACCGTGAGCAGGATTGACGATTCAAGAAAGAGTTTTTCTGTACTTTTGTTCACATATAGAGCAATCAGACTGGAGTCAGCGTTCTTTGCAATCTGTTCCCACTTACGATTTATGTGAATTATCCGGACCCCCTTAATAACAAAATATTTAAAAACCTTCATAGTAAATGCTTAAAACTGTCACGTTAAATTATATGGTTGCACGTAATCGTCTCTATATTGCCTTGTTGTCCCAAGCGAGAGACGGTGGCGGTGCCGCTATCTAGCTGAGAAATCATTAAGCTGTTGCAGCTACTGATGCGAGCAAAGCCGTACGCACGCCGCGGCAACACGGGAGTTAGCCATATTCAGTAAAAATTTAATATCAAAAAACGAAAAAAAAACACCTTTTGCATCGTTTCCTGACGTAATATAGCCATGTTTCGCCACGTAAAACAAAAAAAAAGTCATACAAGCACGAATATAAGCTAAGTACAGAAGCGTAAACGGACCGTGGAACACGCTACGCCGACTAGCTGTGACGTCAGATATATATATCAGGTTGGGGACGCCCAGTTAACGTACTCGCTTCGGCGGTACATATACTAAAATTGGAACGATACAGAGAAGATTAGCATGGCCCCTGCGCAAGGATGACACGCAAAATCGTGAAGCGTTCCACATTTTTTTTTTTTTACCTCATACTTTTGCCCATTAAAACTTACACGCTCCTTTTAAATTCCTTATAATTTCTTTATACCACAGGATGAAATATTTCTTCTCCGCACCTAGGAAATAAAACAGTCATTACAATGTCCATCATCCGTTAGTTCTTCAAACATGTAAGTAGTTTCCACGTAACATCTTTACACAGCACTTTAATTGCTCTATTTTGAGATCAGTAGTTTTCCTAACAGAAGATACGACATTCATGGAAACACCACTAACCATGCCCCGTTAAGTCGTTTAGCGATTTCCGGATCTAAAGAGACTCAACCGTAGGGACGAAAAAACATCGAGCTGAGCGAATATCAAATCCCTTTCCGTATAAACAATTGACTTGACACAACTTGATTCTCGCGTATCACGTCAGGCGTTCCTACACGTAAAGCACTATAAATAAATCTGCTGAAACGTATATCCAGATATAAGCCTATACACACCGAACTGTATATAACACTGGTTACATAGAATATATTGTTACTGACAACCTGCTGATAAGCCTGTCTAAAAGTAAATCATTAAGTCGTTCATTCGCTTATGCAACATAATCATTGGCACAGTACCTCAGACGCAATTCCCATCGTGGAAAATTCTATTTCAGAAGTTTCAATAATGCGCACTAGATTCAGGCAAATTTTACAATCAATTTTGCTTACAACTTTCTTTAAATTCTCTTCAGTTTTAACGCTGTCCGTTTTTAATGTTATTAACTTACTACGAAGGACAACGTTCTACGCGTCAAACGAGCGTCACTTTGGCTAGTATCTAATTTTACAGTGACAATAAGGATGTTGTACATTCTGTCTTTAAAATCCATTAATCCTGTTGTGTCCACCTCTGCTACTCGTGACTGAAAATTTGTGAAAAAAAGTACTTTGTAAGCTCGTAACACTTACAATGAATCTCGCATTAATTTATACGTAGTTCAGTATTCAAAAGAAAATTGATATACTTCATCATCGTTCGCCATATGTAAAAAATGTGTCGTTACGTTGCACTTAATGAATAACATTTGCAACTGAGTTAATATTTGCATGTAGGCCTAAAGTTAAGCTTTTACCTTAACGTGGACCCGTTAGTGTGTGTCAAAATGCGCTTTGTCCTTAATTCGCCTTCAAATAATTTTCTATCCCCCGTACAGTTTACAGCGCTTAGATTTACACAATAAATAATTTTTCCACATTGTATACAACAGCGGCGGACGCTTTGAATAAAACAATAAATTTGTTCTGAATACTAATACCATTCTCGTGTTCAGTACGCTTATACGAAGCTAGATAATTTTATAATCGGTGGTTCCTGATCCAAAAATTATTACCGGAATACCTTAAGAAAATTCCGAATCGAAAAAAACTTTTTAGTGGAATTTTAGTTTATTTTCTTATGATGCACAAATCTTTGTTTTTTCTGGATAAACCGTAAAAAATTCGTCTCACGGTAAGTATTTTAAACATATTTTCTTCGATTCATTACGTCGTTATTTAATCGTTCCCTAGAGACTCACAAAATAATCTGTATCCTTCGTCATGAATATCTGGATAACTCAGCTTCCTTAGGCCTACATCAGAACACCTGAAACATGCGCTGATATACGTTGCCAGAATAAGTCATCTTCGTTATGTTAGTTTAGGTACATAGGGGGGCTGAAGCAGACTCTGTTACCAAATCAGACTTACTCATCCAACAGATGTTATACTTTCAGAAGTATTATGACTTACCAAGCAGAAGCAATACCAACAGTTCAGGCGCAAGACCACGGCAGTTTAGGCTGAACTCTGACATTTGCTTTCAAAGGATACCTACCAACAACATGTTTTCTGTCTTATAGTCAAACACAATCGAGCACCTACAGAATGACGCTCGTGTCTAACACAACATGTAAACTTTTTTCATCTTCCTTTCTCAGATATGGTGCAAGAAAAGATGTGTTTAAAGGTGTTAGTAATCCTGTGATGCTCAGAATAGTCTGTACGCTGTGACAAAACCATAGCAAAAATTACGTCATTGAAAAACGTAATTTGGTTTGTTTTCCTGACATTGTGTTCATTTATACCCTTAAAAACCTGCATTTAGTTGTTTTGGGATATGTAAGCCTATTGGATGGTAGGATTATATTAAGGTGTAGAATGTTCAAAACGCCGCCAGTTCGGAATTTAGTACATATTTTCCTCAACCACGAGAAATTTATATTTACGTCTTGTCGAAAAAGTTACACCGTATTGTTATCGAAATGAAAAACAAAGCCAACAAAACAAATTAGATCGAATACCATAATGAAGACAGAAGGTAGGCAACAAGGCTTGGCAGTCTAGGTAACTTAGTTGTGTAGCAGGCCATCGTTAGTTCTTCACGTATTTGAAAATAAAACACCTTTTCATTTTAAACACGTTTCCCGTAAGTTTAAAATTTTTATTTATAAGTTTTACCATCATTCTCAGAGAAACGGCTTGACATATTAACAAAAATATTTACATTTCACCTTATTCGACCTTCCTTAATGAGAAGCAAATTTTAATATCAGATATTCTAAATCCTTATTTTATTTTATTTTAAAAATGATAAATTTGTAAACAACACTGATGCGATATATAAATACTGAAACATAAAACAGGCAATCAGAAAATAACGATTACTTCCAATTGAATCGTTGGTAAGAATAGCAGCAACTAATTGGAAATATATCCTGTAGATACAGGAAGACCGGTATTAAAAATTACCGTAAGCAGTATTCGCGATACGAGTAAGAATTTTTCTGTACTTGTGATCACATATAGATTACTCAGATTAAAGTCTGCAATCTTTGTAATCTTTTTCCCATTACGATTTACGTGAATTACCAGGACCTAACAATTTGCAAACCTTCATAGCAAATTCATAAAAATGTCACTTTAAATTATATGGATGCATTTAATCATCTGTATATTCCCTTTTTATCCCAAGCGAGAGACGGTGTCGGTGCCGCTATCTAGCGGAGAAAGCATTAAGTTGTTGCAGCGACTGATGAGAGCAAAGCTGTACGATACCTACCAGCAATATGGTCTCTGTCTTAAAGTAAAACACAATCGAGCTCCTACGGACTGACGCTCGAATCTAACACAACATGTAAAGTACTTTCTTCTTCCTTTCTCAGATATGGAAGCAAGAAAACATATGTTCAAACGTGTTAGCAATCCTGTGTTACTCGGTATAGTCTGTACGCTGTGACAAAGCCATAGCAAAAATTACGTCATACAATAACATAATTTGCTTCGTTTTCTTAAAATTGTGTTCATTTTTACCCACAAAAACCTGCATTTATTCTTTTTATAGTATGCAAGCTGTTTGCACGGTCGAAATGTAGTAAGGTGTAGAACGCTCAAAAAGCCGCCTGTTCGGAAGTTAGTAGATATTTTTACTGAACCACGAGAAATTTTTATTTACTTCTTGTGGAAAAAGTACAGCGTAAGATTATCTACCGACATGAAAAACAAAGCCACACAGATTATTTATCGAATACCATAATGAAGAGAGAAGATAGGCAACATGGCTTGCCAGGTCTAGGCAACTAAGCTGTGTAGCAGGCCGTCGTTAATTCTGCACGTATGTGAAAATAAAACCCGTTTTCATTTTAAACACGTTTCCCGTAAGTTTAAAATTTTTCCCACGACTCTCACAGAAACGGATTGACATATTCACAAAAATACTTTTATTTCACCTTATTTTACCTACCTTAATGAGATGCAAATTTTAATATCAGATATTCGTTAAATTCATATTTTATTTTAAAAAGGATAAGTTTTTAAACAAAATTGACGCGATATATAAATACGGAAACGTAAAACAAGCGAAAGAAAATACGATTGCTTCCATTTAAATCGTTTGTAAGAATGACAACAACTAACTGGAAACATTTCCTTTTCATAGAGTACAGGAAGACCGGTATTACAAAACTACCGTGAGCAGGATTGACGATTCGAGAAAGAGTTTTTCTGTACTTTTGTTCACATATAGAGCAATCAGACTGGAGTCAGCGTTCTTTGCAATCTGTTCCCACTTACGATTTATGTGAATTATCCGGACCCCCTTAATAACTAAATATTTAAAAACCTTCATAGTAAATGCTTAAAACTGTCACGTTAAATTATATGGTTGCACGTAATCGTCTCTATATTGCCTTGTTGTCCCAAGCGAGATACGGTGGCGGTGCCGCTATCTAGCTGAGAAATCATTAAGCTGTTGCAGCTACTGATGCGAGCAAAGCCGTACGCACGCCGCGGCAACACGGGAGTTAGCCATATTCAGTAAAAATTTAATATCAAAAAACGAAAAAAAAACACCTTTTGCATCGTTTCCTGACGTAATATAGCCATGTTTCGCCACGTAAAACAAAAAAAAAGTCATACAAGCACGAATATAAGCTAAGTACAGAAGCGTAAACGGACCGTGGAACACGCTACGCCGACTAGCTGTGACGTCAGATATATATATCAGGTTGGGGACGCCCAGTTAACGTACTCGCTTCGGCGGTACATATACTAAAATTGGAACGATACAGAGAAGATTAGCATGGCCCCTGCGCAAGGATGACACGCAAAATCGTGAAGCGTTCCACATTTTTTTTTTTTTACCTCATACTTTTGCCCATTAAAACTTACACGCTCCTTTTAAATTCCTTATAATTTCTTTATACCACAGGATGAAATATTTCTTCTCCGCACCTAGGAAATAAAACAGTCATTACAATGTCCATCATCCGTTAGTTCTTCAAACATGTAAGTAGTTTCCACGTAACATCTTTACACAGCACTTTAATTGCTCTATTTTGAGATCAGTAGTTTTCCTAACAGAAGATACGACATTCATGGAAACACCACTAACCATGCCCCGTTAAGTCGTTTAGCGATTTCCGGATCTAAAGAGACTCAACCGTACGGACGAAAAAACATCGAGCTGAGCGAATATCAAATCCCTTTCCGTATAAACAATTGACTTGACACAACTTGATTCTCGCGTATCACGTCAGGCGTTCCTACACGTAAAGCACTATAAATAAATCTGCTGAAACGTATATCCAGATATAAGCCTATACACGCCGAACTGTATATAACACTGGTTACATAGAATATATTGTTTATTGTTACTGACAACCTGCTGATAAGCCTGTCTAAAAGTAAATCATTAAGTCGTTCATTCGCTTATGCAACATAATCATTGGCACAGTACCTCAGACGCAATTCCCATCGTGGAAAATTCTATTTCAGAAGTTTCAATAATGCGCACTAGATTCAGGCAAATTTTACAATCAATTTTGCTTACAACTTTCTTTAAATTCTCTTCAGTTTTAACGCTGTCCGTTTTTAATGTTATTAACTTACTACGAAGGACAACGTTCTACGCGTCAAACGAGCGTCACTTTGGCTAGTATCTAATTTTACAGTGACAATAAGGATGTTGTACATTCTGTCTTTAAAATCCATTAATCGTGTTGTGTCCACCTCTGCTACTCGTGACTGAAAATTTGTGAAAAAAAGTACTTTGTAAGCTCGTAACACTTACAATGAATCTCGCATTAATTTATACGTAGTTCAGTATTCAAAAGAAAATTGATATACTTCATCATCGTTCGCCGTATGTAAAAAATGTGTCGTTACGTTGCACTTAATGAATAACATTTGCAACTGAGTTAATATTTGCATGTAGGCCTAAAGTTAAGCTTTTACCTTAACGTGGACGCGTTAGTGTGTGTTAAAAACCGCTTTGTCCTTAATTCGCCTTCAAATAAATTTCTATCCCCCGTACAGTTTACAGCGCTTAGATTTACACAATAAATAATTTTTCCACATTTTATACAACAGCGGCGGACGCTTTGAATAAAACAATAAATGTTTTCTGAATACTAATACCATTCTCGTTTTCAATACGCTTATACGAAGCTAGATAATTTTATAATCGCTGGTTCCTGCGTCAAAAATTATTACCGGAATACCTTAAGAAAATTCCGAATCGAAAAAAACTTTTTAGTGGAATTTTAGTTTATTTTCTTATGATGCACAAATCTTTGTTTTTTCTGTATAAACCGTAAAAAATTCGTATCACGGTAAGTATTTTAAACATATTTTCTTCGATTCATTACGTCGTTATTTAATCGTTCCCTAGAGACTCACAAAATAATCTGTTTCCTTCGTCATGAATATCTGGATAATTCAGCTTCCTTAGGCCTACATCAGAACACCTGAAACATGCGCTGATATACGTTGCCAGAATAAGTCATCTTCGTTATGTTAGTTTAGGTACATAGGGGGGCTGAAGCAGACTCTGTTACCAAATCAGACTTACTCATCCAACAGATGTTATACTTTCAGAAGTATTATGACTTACCAAGCAGAAGCAATACAAACAGTTCAGGCGCAAGACCACGGCAGTTTAGGCTGAACTCTGACATTTGCTTTCAAACGATACCTACCAACAACATGTTTTCTGTCTTATAGTCAAACACAATCGAGCACCTACAGAATGACGCTCGTGTCTAACACAACATGTAAACTTTTTTCATCTTCCTTTCTCAGATATGGTGCAAGAAAAGATGTGTTTAAAGGTGTTAGCAATCCTGTGATGCTCAGAATAGTCTGTACGCTGTGACAAAACCATAGCAAAAATTACGTCATTGAAAAACGTAATTTGGTTTGTTTTCCTGACATTGTGTTCATTTATACCCTTAAAAACCTGCATTTAGTTGTTTTGGGATATGTAAGCCTATTGGATGGTAGGATTATATTAAGGTGTAGAATGTTCAAAACGCCGCCAGTTCGGAATTTAGTACATATTTTCCTCAACCACGAGAAATTTATATTTACGTCTTGTCGAAAAAGGTACACCGTATTGTTATCGAAATGAAAAACAAAGCCAACAAAACAAATTAGATCGAATACCATAATGAAGACAGAAGATAGGCAACAAGGCTTGGCAGTCTAGGTAACTCAGTTGTGTAGCAGGCCATCGTTAGTTCTTCACGTATTTGAAAATAAAGCACCTTTTCATTTTAATCACGTTTCCCGTAAGTTTAAAATTTTTATTTATAAGTTTTACCATCATTCTCAGAGAAACGGTTTGACATACTAACAAAAATATTTACATTTCACCTTATTCTACCTTCCTTAATGAGAAGCAAATTTTAATATCAGATATTCTAAATCTTTATTTTATTTTATTTTAAAAAGGATAAATTTGTAAACAACACTGATGCGATATATAAATAGTGAAACATAAAACAGGCAATCAGAAAATAACGATTACTTCCAATTGAACCGTTGGTAAGAATAGCAGCAACTAATTGGAAATATATCCTGTTGATACAGGAAGACCGGTATTAAAAATTACCGTAAGCAGTATTCGCGATACGAGTAAGAATTTTTCTGTACTTGTGATCACATATAGATTACTCAGATTAAAGTCTGCAATCTTTGTAATCTTTTTCCCATTACGATTTACGTGAATTACCAGGACCCGCTTAATTACTAACAATTTGCAAACCTTCATAGCAAATTCATAAAAATGTCACTTTAAATTATATGGATGCATTTAATCATCTGTATATTCCCTTTTTATCCCAAGCGAGAGACGGTGTCGGTGCCGCTATCTAGCGGAGAAAGCATTAAGTTGTTGCAGCGACTGATGAGAGCAAAGCTGTACGATACCTACCAGCAATATGGTCTCTGTCTTAAAGTAAAACACAATCGAGCTCCTACGGACTGACGCTCGAATCTAACACAACATGTAAAGTACTTTCTTCTTCCTTTCTCAGATATGGAAGCAAGAAAACATATGTTCAAACGTGTTAGCAATCCTGTGTTACGCGGTATAGTCTGTACGCTGTGACAAAGCCATAGCAAAAATTACGTCATACAATAACGTAATTTGCTTCGTTTTCTTAAAATTGTGTTCATTTTTACCCACAAAAACCTGCATTTATTCTTTTTATAGTATGCAAGCTGTTTGCACGGTCGAAATGTAGTAAGGTGTAGAACGCTCAAAAAGCCGCCTGTTCGGAAGTTAGTAGATATTTTTACTGAACCACGAGAAATTTTTATTTACTTCTTGTGGAAAAAGTACAGCGTAAGATTATCTACCGACATGAAAAACAAAGCCACACAGATTATTTATCGAATACCATAATGAAGAGAGAAGATAGGCAACATGGCTTGCCAGGTCTAGGCAACTAAGCTGTGTAGCAGGCCGTCGTTAATTCTGCACGTATGTGAAAATAAAACCCGTTTTCATTTTAAACACGTTTCCCGTAAGTTTAAAATTTTTCCCACGACTCTCACAGAAACGGATTGACATATTCACAAAAATACTTTTATTTCACCTTATTTTACCTACCTTAATGAGATGCAAATTTTAATATCAGATATTCGTTAAATTCATATTTTATTTTAAAAAGGATAAGTTTTTAAACAAAATTGACGCGATATATAAATACGGAAACGTAAAACAAGCGAAAGAAAATACGATTGCTTCCATTTAAATCGTTTGTAAGAATGACAACAACTAACTGGAAACATTTCCTTTTCATAGAGTACAGGAAGACCGGTATTACAAAACTACCGTGAGCAGGATTGACGATTCGAGAAAGAGTTTTTCTGTACTTTTGTTCACATATAGAGCAATCAGACTGGAGTCAGCGTTCTTTGCAATCTGTTCCCACTTACGATTTATGTGAATTATCCGGACCCCCTTAATAACTAAATATTTAAAAACCTTCATAGTAAATGCTTAAAACTGTCACGTTAAATTATATGGTTGCACGTAATCGTCTCTATATTGCCTTGTTGTCCCAAGCGAGAGACGGTGGCGGTGCCGCTATCTAGCTGAGAAATCATTAAGCTGTTGCAGCTACTGATGCGAGCAAAGCCGTACGCACGCCGCGGCAACACGGGAGTTAGCCATATTCAGTAAAAATTTAATATCAAAAAACGAAAAAAAAACACCTTTTGCATCGTTTCCTGACGTAATATAGCCATGTTTCGCCACGTAAAACAAAAAAAATTCATACAAGCACGAATATAAGCTAAGTACAGAAGCGTAAACGGACCGTGGAACACGCTACGCCGACTAGCTGTGACGTCAGATATATATATCAGGTTGGGGACGCCCAGTTAACGTACTCGCTTCGGCGGTACATATACTAAAATTGGAACGTTACAGAGAAGATTAGCATGGCCCCTGCGCAAGGATGACACGCAAAATCGTGAAGCGTTCCACTTTTTTTTTTTTTACCTCATACTTTTGCCCATTAAAACTTACACGCTCCTTTTAAATTCCTTATAATTCCTTTATACCACAGGATGAAATATTTCTTCTCCGCACCTAGGAAATAAAACAGTCATTACAATGTCCATCATCCGTTAGTTCTTCAAACATGTAAGTAGTTTCCACGTAACATCTTTACACAGCACTTTAATTGCTCTATTTTGAGATCAGTAGTTTTCCTAACAGAAGATACGACATTCATGGAAACACCACTAACCATGCCCCGTTAAGTCGTTTAGCGATTTCCGGATCTAAAGAGACTCAACCGTACGGACGAAAAAACATCGAGCTGAGCGAATATCAAATCCCTTTCCGTATAAACAATTGACTTGACACAACTTGATTCTCGCGTATCACGTCAGGCGTTCCTACACGTAAAGCACTATAAATAAATCTGCTGAAACGTATATCCAGATATAAGCCTATACACACCGAACTGTATATAACACTGGTTACATAGAATATATTGTTTATTGTTACTGACAACCTGCTGATAAGCCTGTCTAAAAGTAAATCATTAAGTCGTTCATTTGCTTATGCAACATAATCATTGGCACAGTACCTCAGACGCAATTCCCATCGTGGAAAATTCTATTTCAGAAGTTTCAATAATGCGCACTAGATTCAGGCAAATTTTACAATCAATTTTGCTTACAACTTTCTTTAAATTCTCTTCAGTTTTAACGCTGTCCGTTTTTAATATTATTAAATTACTACGAAGGACAACGTTCTACGCGTCAAACGAGCGTCACTTTGGCTAGTATCTAATTTTACAGTGACAATAAGGATGTTGTACATTCTGTCTTTAAAATCCATTAATCGTGTTGTGTCCACCTCTGCTACTCGTGACTGAAAATTTGTGAAAAAAAGTACTTTGTAAGCTCGTAACACTTACAATGAATCTCGCATTAATTTATACGTAGTTCAGTATTCAAAAGAAAATTGATATACTTCATCATCGTTCGCCGTATGTAAAAAATGTGTCGTTACGTTGCACTTAATGAATAACATTTGCAACTGAGTTAATATTTGCATGTAGGCCTAAAGTTAAGCTTTTACCTTAACGTGGACGCGTTAGTGTGTGTTAAAAACCGCTTTGTCCTTAATTCGCCTTCAAATAAATTTCTATCCCCCGTACAGTTTACAGCGCTTAGATTTACACAATAAATAATTTTTCCACATTTTATACAACAGCGGCGGACGCTTTGAATAAAACAATAAATGTTTTCTGAATACTAATACCATTCTCGTTTTCAATACGCTTATACGAAGCTAGATAATTTTATAATCGCTGGTTCCTGCGTCAAAAATTATTACCGGAATACCTTAAGAAAATTCCGAATCGAAAAAAACTTTTTAGTGGAATTTTAGTTTATTTTCTTATGATGCACAAATCTTTGTTTTTTCTGTATAAACCGTAAAAAATTCGTATCACGGTAAGTATTTTAAACATATTTTCTTCGATTCATTACGTCGTTATTTAATCGTTCCCTAGAGACTCACAAAATAATCTGTTTCCTTCGTCATGAATATCTGGATAATTCAGCTTCCTTAGGCCTACATCAGAACACCTGAAACATGCGCTGATATACGTTGCCAGAATAAGTCATCTTCGTTATGTTAGTTTAGGTACATAGGGGGGCTGAAGCAGACTCTGTTACCAAATCAGACTTACTCATCCAACAGATGTTATACTTTCAGAAGTATTATGACTTACCAAGCAGAAGCAATACAAACAGTTCAGGCGCAAGACCACGGCAGTTTAGGCTGAACTCTGACATTTGCTTTCAAACGATACCTACCAACAACATGTTTTCTGTCTTATAGTCAAACACAATCGAGCACCTACAGAATGACGCTCGTGTCTAACACAACATGTAAACTTTTTTCATCTTCCTTTCTCAGATATGGTGCAAGAAAAGATGTGTTTAAAGGTGTTAGCAATCCTGTGATGCTCAGAATAGTCTGTACGCTGTGACAAAACCATAGCAAAAATTACGTCATTGAAAAACGTAATTTGGTTTGTTTTCCTGACATTGTGTTCATTTATACCCTTAAAAACCTGCATTTAGTTGTTTTGGGATATGTAAGCCTATTGGATGGTAGGATTATATTAAGGTGTAGAATGTTCAAAACGCCGCCAGTTCGGAATTTAGTACATATTTTCCTCAACCACGAGAAATTTATATTTACGTCTTGTCGAAAAAGGTACACCGTATTGTTATCGAAATGAAAAACAAAGCCAACAAAACAAATTAGATCGAATACCATAATGAAGACAGAAGATAGGCAACAAGGCTTGGCAGTCTAGGTAACTCAGTTGTGTAGCAGGCCATCGTTAGTTCTTCACGTATTTGAAAATAAAGCACCTTTTCATTTTAATCACGTTTCCCGTAAGTTTAAAATTTTTATTTATAAGTTTTACCATCATTCTCAGAGAAACGGTTTGACATACTAACAAAAATATTTACATTTCACCTTATTCTACCTTCCTTAATGAGAAGCAAATTTTAATATCAGATATTCTAAATCTTTATTTTATTTTATTTTAAAAAGGATAAATTTGTAAACAACACTGATGCGATATATAAATAGTGAAACATAAAACAGGCAATCAGAAAATAACGATTACTTCCAATTGAACCGTTGGTAAGAATAGCAGCAACTAATTGGAAATATATCCTGTTGATACAGGAAGACCGGTATTAAAAATTACCGTAAGCAGTATTCGCGATACGAGTAAGAATTTTTCTGTACTTGTGATCACATATAGATTACTCAGATTAAAGTCTGCAATCTTTGTAATCTTTTTCCCATTACGATTTACGTGAATTACCAGGACCCGCTTAATTACTAACAATTTGCAAACCTTCATAGCAAATTCATAAAAATGTCACTTTAAATTATATGGATGCATTTAATCATCTGTATATTCCCTTTTTATCCCAAGCGAGAGACGGTGTCGGTGCCGCTATCTAGCGGAGAAAGCATTAAGTTGTTGCAGCGACTGATGAGAGCATAGCTGTACGATACCTACCAGCAATATGGTCTCTGTCTTAAAGTAAAACACAATCGAGCTCCTACGGACTGACGCTCGAATCTAACACAACATGTAAAGTACTTTCTTCTTCCTTTCTCAGATATGGAAGCAAGAAAACATATGTTCAAACGTGTTAGCAATCCTGTGTTACTCGGTATAGTCTGTACGCTGTGACAAAGCCATAGCAAAAATTACGTCATACAATAACGTAATTTGCTTCGTTTTCTTAAAATTGTGTTCATTTTTACCCACAAAAACCTGCATTTATTCTTTTTATAGTATGCAAGCTGTTTGCACGGTCGAAATGTAGTAAGGTGTAGAACGCTCAAAAAGCCGCCTGTTCGGAAGTTAGTAGATATTTTTACTGAACCACGAGAAATTTTTATTTACTTCTTGTGGAAAAAGTACAGCGTAAGATTATCTACCGACATGAAAAACAAAGCCACACAGATTATTTATCGAATACCATAATGAAGAGAGAAGATAGGCAACATGGCTTGCCAGGTCTAGGCAACTAAGCTGTGTAGCAGGCCGTCGTTAATTCTGCACGTATGTGAAAATAAAACCCGTTTTCATTTTAAACACGTTTCCCGTAAGTTTAAAATTTTTCCCACGACTCTCACAGAAACGGATTGACATATTCACAAAAATACTTTTATTTCACCTTATTTTACCTACCTTAATGAGATGCAAATTTTAATATCAGATAT
Organism: Magicicada septendecula; assembly: GCA_034769895.1. NCBI lineage: Eukaryota > Metazoa > Arthropoda > Insecta > Hemiptera > Cicadidae > Magicicada > Magicicada septendecula. Next base: position 283,150,247 of record CM068371.1, read on the forward strand.
TCGTTAAATTCATATTTTATTTTAAAAAGGATAAGTTTTTAAACAAAATTGACGCGATATATATATACGGAAACGTAAAACAAGCGAAAGAAAATACGATTGCTTCCATTTAAATCGTTTGTAAGAATGACAACAACTAACTGGAAACATTTCCTTTTCATAGAGTACAGGAAGACCGGTATTACAAAACTACCGTGAGCAGGATTGACGATTCGAGAAAGAGTTTTTCTGTACTTTTGTTCACATATAGAGCAATCAGACTGGAGTCAGCGTTCTTTGCAATCTGTTCCCACTTACGATTTATGTGAATTATCCGGACCCCCTTAATAACTAAATATTTAAAAACCTTCATAGTAAATGCTTAAAACTGTCACGTTAAATTATATGGTTGCACGTAATCGTCTCTATATTGCCTTGTTGTCCCAAGCGAGAGACGGTGGCGGTGCCGCTATCTAGCTGAGAAATCATTAAGCTGTTGCAGCTACTGATGCGAGCAAAGCCGTACGCACGCCGCGGCAACACGGGAGTTAGCCATATTCAGTAAAAATTTAATATCAAAAAACGAAAAAAAAACACCTTTTGCATCGTTTCCTGACGTAATATAGCCATGTTTCGCCACGTAAAACAAAAAAAATTCATACAAGCACGAATATAAGCTAAGTACAGAAGCGTAAACGGACCGTGGAACACGCTACGCCGACTAGCTGTGACGTCAGATATATATATCAGGTTGGGGACGCCCAGTTAACGTACTCGCTTCGGCGGTACATATACTAAAATTGGAACGTTACAGAGAAGATTAGCATGGCCCCTGCGCAAGGATGACACGCAAAATCGTGAAGCGTTCCACTTTTTTTTTTTTTACCTCATACTTTTGCCCATTAAAACTTACACGCTCCTTTTAAATTCCTTATAATTCCTTTATACCACAGGATGAAATATTTCTTCTCCGCACCTAGGAAATAAAACAGTCATTACAATGTCCATCATCCGTTAGTTCTTCAAACATGTAAGTAGTTTCCACGTAACATCTTTACACAGCACTTTAATTGCTCTATTTTGAGATCAGTAGTTTTCCTAACAGAAGATACGACATTCATGGAAACACCACTAACCATGCCCCGTTAAGTCGTTTAGCGATTTCCGGATCTAAAGAGACTCAACCGTACGGACGAAAAAACATCGAGCTGAGCGAATATCAAATCCCTTTCCGTATAAACAATTGACTTGACACAACTTGATTCTCGCGTATCACGTCAGGCGTTCCTACACGTAAAGCACTATAAATAAATCTGCTGAAACGTATATCCAGATATAAGCCTATACACACCGAACTGTATATAACACTGGTTACATAGAATATATTGTTTATTGTTACTGACAACCTGCTGATAAGCCTGTCTAAAAGTAAATCATTAAGTCGTTCATTTGCTTATGCAACATAATCATTGGCACAGTACCTCAGACGCAATTCCCATCGTGGAAAATTCTATTTCAGAAGTTTCAATAATGCGCACTAGATTCAGGCAAATTTTACAATCAATTTTGCTTACAACTTTCTTTAAATTCTCTTCAGTTTTAACGCTGTCCGTTTTTAATATTATTAACTTACTACGAAGGACAACGTTCTACGCGTCAAACGAGCGTCACTTTGGCTAGTATCTAATTTTACAGTGACAATAAGGATGTTGTACATTCTGTCTTTAAAATCCATTAATCGTGTTGTGTCCACCTCTGCTACTCGTGACTGAAAATTTGTGAAAAAAAGTACTTTGTAAGCTCGTAACACTTACAATGAATCTCGCATTAATTTATACGTAGTTCAGTATTCAAAAGAAAATTGATATACTTCATCATCGTTCGCCGTATGTAAAAAATGTGTCGTTACGTTGCACTTAATGAATAACATTTGCAACTGAGTTAATATTTGCATGTAGGCCTAAAGTTAAGCTTTTACCTTAACGTGGACGCGTTAGTGTGTGTTAAAAACCGCTTTGTCCTTAATTCGCCTTCAAATAAATTTCTATCCCCCGTACAATTTACAGCGCTTAGATTTACACAATAAATAATTTTTCCACATTTTATACAACAGCGGCGGACGCTTTGAATAAAACAATAAATGTTTTCTGAATACTAATACCATTCTCGTTTTCAATACGCTTATACGAAGCTAGATAATTTTATAATCGCTGGTTCCTGCGTCAAAAATTATTACCGGAATACCTTAAGAAAATTCCGAATCGAAAAAAACTTTTTAGTGGAATTTTAGTTTATTTTCTTATGATGCACAAATCTTTGTTTTTTCTGTATAAACCGTAAAAAATTCGTATCACGGTAAGTATTTTAAACATATTTTCTTCGATTCATTACGTCGTTATTTAATCGTTCCCTAGAGACTCACAAAATAATCTGTTTCCTTCGTCATGAATATCTGGATAATTCAGCTTCCTTAGGCCTACATCAGAACACCTGAAACATGCGCTGATATACGTTGCCAGAATAAGTCATCTTCGTTATGTTAGTTTAGGTACATAGGGGGGCTGAAGCAGACTCTGTTACCAAATCAGACTTACTCATCCAACAGATGTTATACTTTCAGAAGTATTATGACTTACCAAGCAGAAGCAATACCAACAGTTCAGGCGCAAGACCACGGCAGTTTAGGCTGAACTCTGACATTTGCTTTCAAACGATACCTACCAACAACATGTTTTCTGTCTTATAGTCAAACACAATCGAGCACCTACAGAATGACGCTCGTGTCTAACACAACATGTAAACTTTTTTCATCTTCCTTTCTCAGATATGGTGCAAGAAAAGATGTGTTTAAAGGTGTTAGCAATCCTGTGATGCTCAGAATAGTCTGTACGCTGTGACAAAACCATAGCAAAAATTACGTCATTGAAAAACGTAATTTGGTTTGTTTTCCTGACATTGTGTTCATTTATACCCTTAAAAACCTGCATTTAGTTGTTTTGGGATATGTAAGCCTATTGGATGGTATGATTATATTAAGGTGTAGAATGTTCAAAACGCCGCCAGTTCGGAATTTAGTACATATTTTCCTCAACCACGAGAAATTTATATTTACGTCTTGTCGAAAAAGTTACACCGTATTGTTATCGAAATGAAAAACAAAGCCAACAAAACAAATTAGATCGAATACCATAATGAAGACAGAAGATAGGCAACAAGGCTAGGCAGTCTAGGTAACTCAGTTGTGTAGCAGGCCATCGTTAGTTCTTCACGTATTTGAAAATAAAGCACCTTTTCATTTTAATCACGTTTCCCGTAAGTTTAAAATTTTTATTTATAAGTTTTACCATCATTCTCAGAGAAACGGCTTGACATACTAACAAAAATATTTACATTTCACCTTATTCTACCTTCCTTAATGAGAAGCAAATTTTAATATCAGATATTCTAAATCTTTATTTTATTTTATTTTAAAAAGGATAAATTTGTAAACAACACTGATGCGATATATAAATACTGAAACATAAAACAGGCAATCAGAAAATAACGATTACTTCCAATTGAATCGTTGGTAAGAATAGCAGCAACTAATTGGAAATATATCCTGTTGATACAGGAAGACCGGTATTAAAAATTACCGTAAGCAGTATTCGCGATACGAGTAAGAATTTTTCTGTACTTGTGATCACATATAGATTACTCAGATTAAAGTCTGCAATCTTTGTAATCTTTTTCCCATTACGATTTATGTGAATTACCAGGACCCGCTTAATTACTAACAATTTGCAAACCTTCATAGCAAATTCATAAAAATGTCACTTTAAATTATATGGATGCATTTAATCATCTGTATATTCCCTTTTTATCCCAAGCGAGAGACGGTGTCGGTGCCGCTATCTAGCGGAGAAAGCATTAAGTTGTTGCAGCGATTGATGAGAGCAAAGCTGTACGATACCTACCAGCAATATGGTCTCTGTCTTAAAGTAAAACACAATCGAGCTCCTACGGACTGACGCTCGAATCTAGCACAACATGTAAAGTACTTTCTTCTTCCTTCGTCAGATATGGAAGCAAGAAAACATATGTTCAAACGTGTTAGCAATCCTGTGTTACTCGGTATAGTCTGTACGCTGTGACAAAGCCATAGCAAAAATTACGTCATACAATAACGTAATTTGCTTCGTTTTCTTAAAATTGTGTTCATTTTTACCCACAAAAACCTGCATTTATTCTTTTTATAGTATGCAACCTGTTTGCACGGTCGAAATGTAGTAAGGTGTAGAACGCTCAAAAAGCCGCCTGTTCGGAAGTTAGTAGATATTTTTACTGAACCACGAGAAATTTTTATTTACTTCTTGTGGAAAAAGTACAGCGTAAGATTATCTACCGACATGAAAAACAAAGCCACACAGATTATTTATCGAATACCATAATGAAGAGAGAAGATAGGCAACATGGCTTGCCAGGTCTAGGCAACTAAGCTGTGTAGCAGGCCGTCGTTAATTCTGCACGTATGTGAAAATAAAACCCGTTTTCATTTTAAACACGTTTCCCGTAAGTTTAAAATTTTTCCCACGACTCTCACAGAAACGGATTGACATATTCACAAAAATACTTTTATTTCACCTTATTTTACCTACCTTAAGGAGATGCAAATTTTAATATCAGATATTCGTTAAATTCATATTTTATTTTAAAAAGGATAAGTTTTTAAACAAAATTGACGCGATATATAAATACGGAAACGTAAAACAAGCAAAAGAAAATACGATTGCTTCCATTTAAATCGTTTGTAAGAATGACAACAACTAACTGGAAACATTTCCTTTTCATAGAGTACAGGAAGACCGGTATTACAAAACTACCGTGAGCAGGATTGACGATTCGAGAAAGAGTTTTTCTGTACTTTTGTTCACATATAGAGCAATCAGACTGGAGTCAGCGTTCTTTGCAATCTGTTCCCACTTACGATTTATGTGAATTATCCGGACCCCCTTAATAACTAAATATTTAAAAACCTTCATAGTAAATGCTTAAAACAGTCACGTTAAATTATATGGTTGCACGTAATCGTCTCTATATTGCCTTGTTGTCCCAAGCGAGAGACGGTGGCGGTGCCGCTATCTAGCTGAGAAATCATTAAGCTGTTGCAGCTACTGATGCGAGCAAAGCCGTACGCTCGCCGCGGCAACACGGGAGTTAGCCTTATTCAGTAACTATTTAATATCAAAAAACGAAAAAAAACACCTTTTGCATCGTTTCCTGACGTAATATAGCCATGTTTCGCCACGTAAAACAAAAAAAATTCATACAAGCACGAATATAAGCTAAGTACAGAAGCGTAAACGGACCGTGGAACACGCTACGCCGACTAGCTGTGACGTCAGATATATATATCAGGTTGGGGACGCCCAGTTAACGTACTCGCTTCGGCGGTACATATACTAAAATTGGAACGATACAGAGAAGATTAGCATGGCCCCTGCGCAAGGATGACACGCAAAATCGTGAAGCGTTCCACTTTTTTTTTTTTTTTACCTCATACTTTTGCCCATTAAAACTTACACGCTCCTTTTAAATTCCTTATAATTCCTTTATACCACAGGATGAAATATTTCTTCTCCGCACCTAGGAAATAAAACAGTCATTACAATGTCCATCATCCGTTAGTTCTTCAAACATGTAAGTAGTTTCCACGTAACATCTTTACACAGCACTTTAATTGCTCTATTTTGAGATCAGTAGTTTTCCTAACAGAAGATACGACATTCATGGAAACACCACTAACCATGCCCCGTTAAGTCGTTTAGCGATTTCCGGATCTAAAGAGACTCAACCGTACGGACGAAAAAACATCGAGCTGAGCGAATATCAAATCCCTTTCCGTATAAACAATTGACTTGACACAACTTGATTCTCGCGTATCACGTCAGGCGTTCCTACACGTAAAGCACTATAAATAAATCTGCTGAAACGTATATCCAGATATAAGCCTATACACGCCGAACTGTATATAACACTGGTTACATAGAATATATTGTTTATTGTTACTGACAACCTGCTGATAAGCCTGTCTAAAAGTAAATCATTAAGTTGTTCATTCGCTTATGCAACATAATCATTGGCACAGTACCTCAGACGCAATTCCCATCGTGGAAAATTCTATTTCAGAAGTTTCAATAATGCGCACTAGATTCAGGCAAATTTTACAATCAATTTTGCTTACAACTTTCTTTAAATTCTCTTCAGTTTTAACGCTGTCCGTTTTTAATGTTATTAACTTACTACGAAGGACAACGTTCTACGCGTCAAACGAGCGTCACTTTGGCTAGTATCTAATTTTACAGTGACAATAAGGATGTTGTACATTCTGTCTTTAAAATCCATTAATCGTGTTGTGTCCACCTCTGCTACTCGTGACTGAAAATTTGTGAAAAAAAGTACTTTGTAAGCTCGTAACACTTACAATGAATCTCGCATTAATTTATACGTAGTTCAGTATTCAAAAGAAAATTGATATACTTCATCATCGTTCGCCGTATGTAAAAAATGTGTCGTTACGTTGCACTTAATGAATAACATTTGCAACTGAGTTAATATTTGCATGTAGGCCTAAAGTTAAGCTTTTACCTTAACGTGGACGCGTTAGTGTGTGTTAAAAACCGCTTTGTCCTTAATTCGCCTTCAAATAAATTTCTATCCCCCGTACAGTTTACAGCGCTTAGATTTACACAATAAATAATTTTTCCACATTTTATACAACAGCGGCGGACGCTTTGAATAAAACAATAAATGTTTTCTGAATACTAATACCATTCTCGTTTTCAATACGCTTATACGAAGCTAGATAATTTTATAATCGCTGGTTCCTGCGTCAAAAATTATTACCGGAATACCTTAAGAAAATTCCGAATCGAAAAAAACTTTTTAGTGAAATTTTAGTTTATTTTCTTATGATGCACAAATCTTTGTTTTTTCTGTATAAACCGTAAAAAATTCGTATCACGGTAAGTATTTTAAACATATTTTCTTCGATTCATTACGTCGTTATTTAATCGTTCCCTAGAGACTCACAAAATAATCTGTTTCCTTCGTCATGAATATCTGGATAATTCAGCTTCCTTAGGCCTACATCAGAACACCTGAAACATGCGCTGATATACGTTGCCAGAATAAGTCATCTTCGTTATGTTAGTTTAGGTACATAGGGGGGCTGAAGCAGACTCTGTTACCAAATCAGACTTACTCATCCAACAGATGTTATACTTTCAGAAGTATTATGACTTACCAAGCAGAAGCAATACAAACAGTTCAGGCGCAAGACCACGGCAGTTTAGGCTGAACTCTGACATTTGCTTTCAAACGATACCTACCAACAACATGTTTTCTGTCTTATAGTCAAACACAATTGAGCACCTACAGAATGACGCTCGTGTCTAACACAACATGTAAACTTTTTTCATCTTCCTTTCTCAGATATGGTGCAAGAAAAGATGTGTTTAAAGGTGTTAGCAATCCTGTGATGCTCAGAATAGTCTGTACGCTGTGACAAAACCATAGCAAAAATTACGTCATTGAAAAACGTAATTTGGTTTGTTTTCCTGACATTGTGTTCATTTATACCCTTAAAAACCTGCATTTAGTTGTTTTGGGATATGTAAGCCTATTGGATGGTAGGATTATATTAAGGTGTAGAATGGTCAAAACGCCGCCAGTTCGGAATTTAGTACATATTTTCCTCAACCACGAGAAATTTATATTTACGTCTTGTCGAAAAAGGTACACCGTATTGTTATCGAAATGAAAAACAAAGCCAACAAAACAAATTAGATCGAATACCATAATGAAGACAGAAGATAGGCAACAAGGCTTGGCAGTCTAGGTAACTCAGTTGTGTAGCAGGCCATCGTTAGTTCTTCACGTATTTGAAAATAAAGCACCTTTTCATTTTAATCACGTTTCCCGTAAGTTTAAAATTTTTATTTATAAGTTTTACCATCATTCTCAGAGAAACGGCTTGACATACTAACAAAAATATTTACATTTCACCTTATTCTACCTTCCTTAATGAGAAGCAAATTTTAATATCAGATATTCTAAATCTTTATTTTATTTTATTTTAAAAAGGATAAATTTGTAAACAACACTGATGCGATATATAAATACTGAAACATAAAACAGGCAATCAGAAAATAACGATTACTTCCAATTGAATCGTTGGTAAGAATAGCAGCAACTAATTGGAAATATATGCTGTAGATACAGGAAGACCGGTATTAAAAATTACCGTAAGCAGTATTCGCGATACGAGTAAGAATTTTTCTGTACTTGTGATCACATATAGATTACTCACATTAAAGTCTGCAATCTTTGTAATCTTTTTCCCATTACGATTTACGTGAATTACCAGGACCCGCTTAATTACTAACAATTTGCAAACCTTCATAGCAAATTCATAAAAATGTCACTTTAAATTATATGAATGCATTTAATCATCTGTATATTCCCTTTTTATCCCAAGCGAGAGACGGTGTCGGTGCCGCTATCTAGCGGAGAAAGTATTAAGTTGTTGCAGCGACTGATGAGAGCAAAGCTGTACGATACCTACCAGCAATATGGTCTCTGCCTTAAAGTAAAACACAATCGAGCACTTACGGACTGACGCTCGAATCTAGCACAACATATAAAGTACTTCCTTCTTCCTTCGTCAGATATGGAAGCAAGAAAACATATGTTCAAACGTGTTAGCAATCCTGTGTTACTCGGTATAGTCTGTACGCTGTGACAAAGCCATAGCAAAAATTACGTCATACAATAACGTAATTTGCTTCGTTTTCTTAAAATTGTGTTCATTTTTACCCTCAAAAACCTGCATTTATTCTTTTTATAGTATGCAAGCTTTTTGCACGGTCGAAATATAGTAAGGTGTAGAACGCTCAAAAAGCCGCCTGTTCGGAAGTTAGTAGATATTTTTACTCAACCACGAGAAATTTTTATTTACTTCTTGTCGAAAAAAGTTCAGCGTATGGTTATCTACCGACATGAAAAACAAAGCCACACAGATTAATGATCGAATACCATAATGAAGACAGAAGATAGGCAACATGGATTGCCAGGTCTAGGTAACTCTCAGCTGTGTAGCACGCCGTCGTTAATTCTGCACGTATGTGAAAATAAAGCCCGTTTTCAATTTAAACACGTTTCCCGTAAGTTTAAAATTTTTCCCACGACTCTCACAGAAACGGATTGTCATATTCACAAAAATACTTTTATTTCACCTTATTTTACCTACCTTAATGAGATGCAAATTTTAATATCAGATATTCGTTAAATTCATATTTTATTTTAAAAAGGATAAGTTTTTAAACAAAATTGACGCGATATATAAATACGGAAACGTAAAACAAGCGAAAGAAAATACGATTGCTTCCATTTAAATCGTTTGTAAGAATGACAACAACTAACTGGAAACATTTCCTTTTCATAGAGTACAGGAAGACCGGTATTACAAAACTACCGTGAGCAGGATTGACGATTCGAGAAAGAGTTTTTCTGTACTTTTGTTCACATATAAAGCAATCAGACTGGAGTCAGCGTTCTTTGCAATCTGTTCCCACTTACGATTTATGTGAAATACCCGGACCCCCTTAATTACTAACAATTTAAAAACCTTCATAGTAAATGCTTAAAACTGTCACGTTAAATTATATGGTTGCACGTAATCGTCTCTATATTGCCTTGTTGTCCCAAGCGAGAGACGGTGGCGGTGCCGCTATCTAGCTGAGAAATCATTAAGCTGTTGCAGCTACTGATGCGAGCAAAGCCGTACGCTCGCCGCGGCAACACGGGAGTTAGCCTTATTCAGTAACTATTTAATATCAAAAAATGAAAAAAAACACCTTTTGCATCGTTTCCTGACGTAATATAGCCATGTTTCGCCACGTAAAACTAAAAAAAATTCATACAAGTACGAATATAAGCTAAGTACAGAAGCGTAAACGGACCGTGGAACACGCTACGCCGACTAGCTGTGACTTCAGACATATATATCAGGTTGGCGACGCCCAGTTAAAGTACACTCTTCGGCGGTACATATACTAAAATTGGAACGTTACAGAGAAGATTAGCATGGCCGCTGCGCAAGGATGACACGCAAAATCGTGAAGCGTTCCACTTTTTTTTTTTTACCTCATACTTTTGCCCATTAAAACTTACACGCTCCTTTCAAATTCCTTATAATTCCTTTATACTACAGGATGAATTGTTTCATCTCCTCACCTACGAAATAAAACAGTCTTTACAATGTCCATCATCCGTTAGTTCTTCAAACATATAAGTAGTTTGCACGTAACATCTTTACACAGCACTTTAATTGGTCTATTTTGACTCCAGTAGTTTTCCTAACAGAAGATTATTCTGTTAGCGTTATTCAGTAACGAAATAAAATAAAAAAACAAACAACACGCACTGGTTACATAGAATATAATGTTACTGACAACCTGCTGTTAAACCTGTCTAAATGTAAATCGTTAAGTCGTTACCTACCAACAACATGGTTTCTGTCTTACAGTAAAACACAATCGAGCCCCTACAGAAAGACGCTTGAGTCTAACACAACATGTAAATTTTTTCATCTTCCTTTCTCAGATATGTATGCAAGTAAAGATATGTTTAAAGGTGTTAGCAATCCTGTGTTGCTCAGAATAGTCTATACGCTGTGACAAAACCATATCAAAAATTACATCATTGAAGAACGTAATTTGGTTTGTTTTCCTAACATTGTGTTCATTTTTACCCTTAAAAACCTGCATTTAGTTGTTTTGGGATATGTAAGCCTATTAAATGGTAGGATTATATTAAGGTGTAGAATGTTCAAAACGCCGCCAGTTCGGAATTTAGTACATAATTTCCTCAACCACGAGAAATTTATATTTACGTCTTGTCGAAAAAGGTACACCGTATTGTTATCGAAATGAAAAACAAAGCCAACAAAACAAATTAGATTGAGTACCATAATGAAGACAGAAGATAGGCAACAAGGCTTGGCAGTCTAGGTAACTCAGTTGTGTAGCAGGCCGTCGTTAGTTCTTCACGTATTTGAAAATAAAGCACCTTGTCATTTTAAACACGTTTCCCGTAAGTTTCAAATTTTTCCTTTATAAGTTTTCCCATCATTCTCAGAGAAACGGCTTGACATATTAACAAAAATATTTATATTTCACCTTATTCTACCTTCCTTAATGAGAAGCAAATTTTAATATCAGATATTCTTTAAATCCTTATTTTATTTTATTTTAAAAAGGATAAATTTGTAAACAACATTGATGCGATATATAAATACTGAAACATAAAACAGGCAATCAGAAAATAACGATTACTTCCAATTGAATCGTTTGTAAGAATAGCAGCAACAAATTGGAAATATATCCTGTTGATACAGGAAGACCGGTATTAAAAATTACCGTGAGCAGGATTGGCGATACGAGTAAGAATTTTTCTGTACTTGTGATCACATATAGATTACTCAGATTGGAGTCTGCAATCTTTGTAATCTTTTTCCCATTACGATTTACGTGAATTACCAGGACCCGCTTAATTACTAACAATTTACAAACCTTCATAGCAAATGCATAAAAGTGTCACTTTAAATTATATGGATCATGGTGTTAGGAAGGGAGTGGAGGGAGCCTAACAGCTAGATCAGCCATGTGAAACTGAGGCCACGAGTTCCCGCCGGCGGCCATGTTTAGACGCCCTTGATTCAAAATTATTTTCTTTCAGAATTATCATTTATTTATTTTAATGCACCTTTTCTTGCAATGTAAGACTAGCCTTTCATTGAGAACGTCATATTTAATTATTTAGGACGGTTTAGTAACAAATAACAATAATTTATTTGATGTAATAGCAAAAACAAAAAACATTGCCATGAGAAATTTTTCACGAAACTCGATTTTTAACAAACATTTATGGCTGCTCTTTATAAGATCAAGTACAAGGCGCTTCTACAGACTCTACCCTAGATAAAAAAAAAAAATCATAAAAAATTCTCACGTCACCTGCTACTACATAATATAGGACGAGATTTTATTTCTGCAATGCTCCATTTTTTCCTTGTGGCCTTCTTTATCTCCTGTGAAACAAAAATTATGTGGGATATTGGAAAATCTAATTTAATAAATTCAAAGGTACTGAATAATTAAAAATCCATTATTAATTTAAAAAATTTTATTAATACCAATCTTTTCTTTTATTTGTTATAACTTATAATAAATTAAATCTGAACAATTTCTAATTCGATTTAATTTAAATTTAAACTAATAAAGACAATATTTAATTAAAACTACATAATTTATATTAAAAAAAGGTTACAAGCCTTGAGAAAGAATATCATTGAATTTTTATAATAAATTAAATCTAAACAATTACTATCTACATTTAAATTAAAACTAGTAAATACGTTTACTAAATTTCTTATTTAGAATTACAATTAAATTAATAAATTAAATAAACACAACTAGTCGAAAAAGAATAACATTGAATTTGTATGGTAAATTAAATCTAAACAATTTCGACTTATACATAAATTTAAACTAATAAATACAATTAGTAAATTTCTTATTTAGAAATACAATTCAATTGAAACTACATAATAAATATTAGAAAATAGACTACAAGCCTTGAAAAAGAATTGATTTTGTTAAAAGCTGTCTATTTTTTTTGTATGAATTATATTAGACACATTTTTAGCCACATGCCTAAGCCTAATGTCAAAAATTTCAAGCATATGCATTTAATTAAATGAATTAAATGATTACTCTCCAAATCATTAAAAATATGTGTGTTCAAACTGTCAAACAGCGACGTTGAAATACAATTTCTAACAATTTCCCTAGTTGATTCATTAACATCAACTAGGTTAGTTGTGGGAGCAATACGCCCAAGACAGCCAATTCTAATAAATTTGCCCCGAAACCATTTTTCTGTCATCAAACAAACTTTAATTAGGTCTTCTGACGGCGTAACTAACCCTCCTTTGCTTTTCAGTTGAATTAACGACCCTGGAATGTCTTTTTCGGCCAAAAGGGATGAGCAACATTCAGGACAAATAATTTTTTTCACCAGGTGCCTAGCCACACATCCACTTATATAAGTAACAATCTCTTTTGATATTTCAGATATAATGATATCGGATGGAATTTTCACGTATTGATGGTCTAAAAGAACATCTGGGTTCTCATCATTGTCTAACATACGGTATGACTCAGTTGACCCATTTATGCTCATGAGAGGGGCAGAACGATATGCGCTGCTGACATAAAGTATGGAAATTTTTTCCAACGGTGTGCAGTTGCCAGTTTCCACTTCTTGCAGTTCCTGGCAAATTATTATTTTTTTTAAAGCACTACAAAATTGGCGCACAGTGGGGTTGTTGTTCCAACCGCCACGTGCCCGAATTTTACTAAATAATAATTCCAAGTGGTCTTGGCTTATTTTATATAGTGGTACATATTTTAAAAAGTGATTTTTAACTACCAATTCTTCAAAAATACCAATAGCACTTAGAATATCAATCTGAAATCCAATAAAACCTACTTTTCTATTGCCTTGAGTTAAGGCTCTTCCTTTAAGATCTTTTAACTGAGAGATATAATTAAAAATGTCTAAGAGTTTTATTTTTGTGTCGGGAAAGTTTGTTTCATTCAAGGCTTTCTTGAATGAGAAGCCTTTGTTATTTCTTGAGTTTAAAATGTCGAACAGAATATTGAAAATCTCAACAAACTCACAAGTAGCCTCACATCTCAAAAAATCTTGGTATCCTTTTTCTCTAAAATACTTCATACCAACTGCTACAGATTCACTTAAAGTTTGGGCTGCGAGTTTTACCTTCAGTTTTTGGTCTTCCCAAGGAATATGCGCCTTTGACAATTTATTGGCCAGGTGTAAACCATCTGCGTTTTGGACTCTTTCCAAGTTTTCAATGAATTTCCATTGCACACTCCCACTATTGCTTTCAATTAGCTGGATGCCTAGTGTGTTTTGCACCAATTTCAACATATGACAAGGGTCTAAAAATATGTTACTCCCAGTAACAGGATGGGGAAAATGTGATAGAAGATTGTCACTTTTAAATGAACAACCGAAATGTGTAGCCATGCTAATATTAGTCGCAGTGCCATCAAATGCCAATGATGAGACAATGACTCCTGTTTCATTAATTAGTGTCAATGCTCGCAAAACTAGTGTGGAAAGTTGCTCCCCTGAGATACCATCAACAACAAAATAAGCAACAGGAAATTTCCAGGACCCATTAATACAATTTAAAAGAAAAACTAAAGCTTCCTTAGCGAGAGGGGCACCGTCATCGTTTAATTCAATGCCAAAGTTGACATAGCCTAAAAATTTACTGCCATTCCATTCTACAAATTTTTTAATTGCCATACTATCTAAAATTAAACTCCCTAAAACTGGCTCTGTTTTTGTGTTACAAAATAGTTTCAGGGCATTTAAAGATTCTGAACAAAACCCTGGGTCAGCTCGAACCGATTTTGACCAGGCAGCTAACGTTTTTGGATGAGGCAAGCATGTGTCAAACACTTTTCGTACATAATTATATGCTTTAGGGGAAATATAATGTAGTGTCAAGGCAAATGCTCTTAACTTAGCATTGTACATTTTTTCTAATTTAGAATTAGAGGCTTTATCTATTTGTCTTTTTACTAAAAAAAGAGAATTCTGCGATATCCCTTCTAATAAAGAGTAAGATTCATACTTTAAATTAAATTTTTTTTAACTCTGATATAATAAGTTTCAAAGATGTTCCTTTTTTAGAGTAGCGACGATTTCTCTGCTGCAATGATCTAATTTTTCTTCTTTTTCGGGCAAGCAGTTTCTCCTTCTCGTTGATTTTCTGCCTCAAGAATCTTTTACGAGGGGTCTCAGGTTCTTGAGATGTGGAAGGCTGAGGGCTTAATGATTGAGACATGGTCAGAGTTGGCTCATCGGTAGATGATTGTGCATTAGTTTCATCTGGAGCTCTGCGTTTAAGGATCCGCCTCGATTTCTAATAACAAAAATAACAAAAAATGTTTCTTAAAAGGGAAAGAAAAAAAGGGTCTTTTCTCTTAAGCGGCCGGCGGTACTTCGCACTCGTTTTCCTACATCTCTTAGGTTATCAAACTCGGAAATGCTTGAAACTCGCTCTGAACCGGATTCTATCTCTGTAGGCTACAGAAGTAAAAAAAAGGAATGTTTTTTTATCAAAAAAATTTGCTACAGAGGTAGGTAAACACATTTGCACTGAGACAAGAGAAAAAACAAACAAAAGGCATGGTTGGTAGTCAATGTTTAAGTTTCAAACAAGAAACGAGTAAAGGTCAACTTGAAATGTATTAAAACGAGCGCGAAGCACTGCCGGCCGCTGAAAAGAAAAGACCCAAAAAAAAAGTTTCATCATTCAAGTAACTTTCACTTACATTTTCTGTGGGCTGAAGATGAGCAGGGTATTAAGTGAATATTGACGGGACAGCATTTTCCCTCAATCGGACAATTGCTAAGGATGTCCTGTCTATGAATTATTCCTTGAAGTGGGAAGAGCATAGATAACTTCTCTCAGAAGGAGTCCAGTTTTCCCTTCGCACAGCTTTGACCCAAGCTTCTCGTCTAGTCCCATCTTTAGGAAACCTGATCAGAAGAAAAAAGAAATTGTGTTAATTTGTGAGATAAGAAAATGTAAATTACTTACTTTAGGTTTGGTTCATAAAAAAAAGAGAAGGGTTACTTATATTAAAAAATAAATAAATAAAAAGTTAATCCTAAAATCTTGGGTAAGACAAACAGACAAATTTTCCTGAAATTTCATATGTATGCATATATCTCACCGAGAAACGTATTTTCGTATTGAAATGGACAGAAAAAGACAGACAAGCCAAATTCCACCTGTCTCAAAATCAGACCTACTGACATTCGGCAATTAGAGTTAGAGCCCTTTTTTATTAAAAGGCGACAGGATAGAATTGAATTTTCAGGTAATATTTTCCATTTTGAGTTTGATAATTGTTTTTTATAGATATTATAACCAACAAATATATTGTCTTGTTGTCGTTTGTCCCTTGGGGATATCTTCTAAGTCCCACTGTTGGGTTCGTCAACTTTATAACGAACAGAATGATGTGTGTTGTTTTGTGTTGTGATGTCGGGTGTTACACTCCGCGCACTTTTAATACTTACTAATGGTTGGTTTCTCTGCGACGATATTGTCCTGCAAACACAACTTATGCTAATATGTGTATGTGGGCGCCACTTGGATATTTGTTCCAAGAAATTATTATTATTAAAAATTTATTTTTTAGTTGTTAAATTAATTATATAAAAAAATGTGAACAAGACAGTTTGAATTATAAATAATGTATGTTTAATGATCTTTCTTTTCATAAAAAATCGTCTGAAGGACTAACACTCAAATTAAACAAAATTGCAGAGTTACAAAAAATTATTATTGACAAGTATTTTATTAATCATCGGCTGATAAAATTTTATTGCTCAGTTGAATAGCATTAATTTAATGTATGAAAAAACTTTATACTCAGGACGTGACTCCTTTGAACTATCAAGACAAATCAGTGGGATGCTTTACAAAATTTGTGTGGTTTGAAGGTGTTTGACATGTGTAGTACAACTGTGTGACAAGGATACCAGGTAAAAATGATTTTAACTTTTGAACAACTCACGTTCCGGTGGGTAAGTATTTCCTTCACTGGACACTGTTCTTGGGGAAGTTTCCAATCTTGCGCCTCTTCGTGTTTACGTTCCTCACGCACTGGTAATTATTTATAAGTCAAATTACGGTTTTAAAACTCCGCACGATTGAAATAAAATTCGTATTGTTTCTATGCTTTGAATTCTGGCGGCGGCGAACAGCTGACTGCGTGATTTGTCTATTCTGCCGTCTCAGCGCTAGTTCCAAACTCAATGTAGAAGGCTCGTGTCAGTAAATTGTTTTGGGAATTTTGTCAAAGTCGGTTTATCTTAGCAAATACCAGCAAAATTGATTTTCTCTATTAAAATCGGTCCTTTTCAGGGCCGCTGGATATCTGGCAGTGTGCGTTTCTATTAAATATGGCGTGTTGCTGCTCTATTCAACAACACGTTAGCGTATACTCCTTATATAGGTTAAGTCAGTCTTTTGTCATGTACGGGAAAAAGCCTTTCTGTGTTCTCGGGTTGAATTCTTGTTCTTTGACTTCGCCTTGGACGAGATGATCGGATTCGTAGGTGATGTGTCTCTTGTGGATTCAAAGTATAAAGTGTTTTTTGTGTCAAATTTCGTCTTCCTTATATACTCTGTAAGGGGCATTGTTTTAATTTTTAAACATGAACTTCCGGTATTTTTGAGTAAAATTTTCTTCTGGAACGTTCGAGAATATGCAAATAGAACATCATAGAACAAATTCGACTTCCGTAGAAGCTTTAGAACAAAAACTTCTTATTCTTCATACTAAAGGATATTACTGAAATTATTCTGGTATTTGTCAAACAATTTTACAGAACTACTTACAATCTGCATGCCATTATTATTTTTGGATTCTCTGCTTTCAACTGAATAAAATGATACCATTCACGATTGGTTTGGAACAAATTAAATCTAATAAATTAACATAAAATACAATTCTTACCTTGTAGTGTTTGCACAAAATTCTAATTTTCTAATTATTAAAATGTTATGAAGTTGCTTGGTTCTTGCTATAACATTAATACATAACATAATTATCTTTACATAACAAAATAAACAAATATTAAAACATATAACATATAAATAAGTTCATTCTTCTATAGGCATTACATATGGCCTAGATTTTTGTCACTAGTTTTTTATGATAATTTGTCTTTTTCGGTACTATATATGGGATTTTTTGGGTATTCACTTATAGTTTGTCATATTGTTTATCTTTGGGAATACCTGGTTTATCCTAATACATTTTATTTTTACTGTAATATTACTTAGCATCTTACTGTTTTGCACAGATGAGTTATTTTCTTTGTGTGACAATTTTCACTTATATATTTAAAAATTCTCTATGAATTAAGCTTGTCTTCAATTGAGCAAGTATGTTTCCATTGTACATTATAGGATTGTACCTCTTTCCTTTATTTTTTCTAATATTCTACAATTAGTCTGTCAAATATGACTATTTTTGTAATTGTTTTTTGGTCTCAGCCTGGTATGGGATAGGTAAATAGTTTCATAACTTGACTGTTAAAGTGTTTTAGGTGGTCATATATATAAGTATAGTTACTTTATATTGTATTTCAACTTTAGAATACAATTTTGTTGCATTTTGACAACGTTAAATTCATAAATATTACAATTTTATATGTTCATCACATGTTTTCAGTTTAACACTGTTTTTGATTATTTTAATTAACTTCTAATCAATTTACAGCTTTTTCTATTTAAAATAATTTGTTTGTCTTTGTCTAATTGACATTTACATATAGTTTTTATATTAATTCTATAATAATTAATTTTCACATAAAATCTGAGTGATTGGTCTCAACTCCAAAACCTTGGTTTTTTGTTATAACATTTATATATTTTTTTATTTTAACTTACATCCTTTTTAATGATGTGTTCAAATCATTTAATACATTTATTTTATTTATATTATAAAGTATAATAATAGATCTTGTCCATTAATTCACAATAAATAGTTTTTTATACCCTATTAAGAGTTACATTTCTTAATATGTCATGACCTCATTTTGGTCATTTCTGAGATTATCTGTTTCTCTTATAGTACATTATCAGTTTTACACTGTTCTTCACTTAAACAATATGTATGGGGTTTGAGTCTTAGTCATAGTCTTGGTTGTTTTTTCATGTTAATGATATTAATTATCGGACAATATTACAAAATTTTTTGGATTACTTGGGTGCGATACTGTTCATCTCACTTTCCTCTTATGATAATTTACATTCCAATTAATTTCCTTTATGGAACGTTCTGTGACGTTACATATGCCTCCCCGTTAAAATTGATGATTTGGGAAAAACATTTCTTCAGTTTTGATGAAATTATCATTTCTATATATTTCATTCTTTTATCTTATAATTAGATTCCTGTACTACTCCTTTAATATATTAATCCATCTCATTATCCATGTCTCAATCTTTACCATATCTCCTTTTCCTTTCCTTTACCTTGATGTTAATTATTTAATCTTTGATATAACTCCCTAACAATTCCCTAACTTTTATAGCGGGTTCGGAGTCAGAGGGGCCCCATTGGCAATCCAATCTCCGCCGTTCCCTAACTATAACCACTGAAATCAGAGGAAACACATCTCTGTCCAGAAAATATATAAGACGTACTTATAATTGCACTTTCGCAACAAATAATAATAATAAAAAAAATATAGTATTCAAAGATCATAGACTCCTACACATAAATTCTCTTTCTTAATCTCTTCTGATTATTTCTCAATTATATTAATATATTGTTCTCCGCAGGTAAAATTATTTTTTAAATCATTCGATGTCAATAGCTATATTTATAAGTTCATCATTACCTCCTTGTGTAACACACTGTTTCCTTTTTTTTTCTCTTTTTTTTCAATTATCATTTTCTTTTAGTATCAATTACATGACAGTATTTCTCCTCCTTCGTTATTTGATTGTTCAATAATTTTTTTTAATTAAATTATGTCTTTTCCTTCTTTCCTTTTCTCCTTCTCTAAGTACGGGTAAGTTGGTAAATATACGTTGACTTGGCTATTGGAAATAAATTTATATTTTATATATATATATTTTTGCCTTTGGTGGAAGGTGTCCTTCTCGTATTTTTATTTATTAATAATATTCTCTCCTTTTCTAAGTACGGGTAAGTTGGTAAATATACGTTGACTTGTGTTTTTATTCACGGTACCTTCTCAACGACGCTTGATTATATGTACCCTTTATTTTGTTATTGACAGTGTCTGTTACCTCGTATGTATTGTTTTCTTTACCTTTCGTAATTGTAAAAGGTCCTGTATATAAAAGTAATAATTTTTTTGTTATGCCTTGTATAGTACTGGGCAATTCTCTATTTCGGATTAACACCTTTTCTCCTACCTTATACTTAATAGCCTTTGGTTGGAATTGAATATATTTCTTCCGTTGTTGTTCCGTTTTTTCTAATACTTTATTATAAAATTTGGTTCCTTCAAAGTGATATTCAGGTTCGCTGGGAAAACTAATAATCTCCTTTATTTCCCGGGGTGGGGGTCTTTCGAACATAACTGTGTACGGTGACTCCTCTATTGTATTATGATAGGATAAATTGAGAAAGTCCTCTGTTGACGCTAAGTATTCGTGCCATCTCTTCTGTTCATCATGGCAGTAGGTTCTCAACAACCGTCCTACTTCCCTCAACACTCTCTCGGCTGGATTACTATTTGGGTGATACACGGATGTCTTATACGTCTTTATTCCGTGTCCTATAAGATTCTCCTTCCATAATTTCCCCTTAAACTGGGTACCGTGGTCTGTAATTATAGAATACGGTTTGCCTACCTCCATTATATACCGTTCTATTATAATTTCTATAATTTTCTTTGTCGTAGCCCTAGTTATCGGATAAAGCTTAGTATATTTGCTGAAATGGTCAAAAATAATTACTATGAATCTATACCTGTGCCTTCCACCGCTGCGTGGAAATGGTCCACAGATATCGAGAAATACCTTTTCTAATTTTTCGGTGGATGTTATGGATATCATGACCCCTTCTTTCTCTCGTTATTACATTTTACCTTCTGACAAATATCACATGACTGTATCGCCTGTTGCACTTTTTTATTAATCCCTTTGATGTATACCTGTTCTTCCAACGCTTTCCTTACCTTGAGGGTACCCATGTGTCCGTATCTATCGTGATAATCAATAATTAGTGGCCTTTCTATCCCTGGTGGAATTACTAACTTCCAATTCTCTTGGTGTGGGGTGTTCCTTATAAACAAAGTATCGTCGTGTATACAGTAATATTTATCTATAACTTCATCGCCTTCCAGTACCCTTTTCCTAATATTTCCTAATTTTGGGTCGGCCTCTTGTTGTGCCTTCACATCTTTTAAAATATTTTTTAAATCCTCCCTGCTTTTAATAATATTATATACCTTCGCTATTTGTTCTTTTTCGCCGTCAAATGTCTGGTTTTGTAAATTGATGCGGGATAGGACGTCGGCTGCTATGTTTTGCTTGCCTGGTATATATTCCCACGTGATATTATATTCCTGTAGGGCCAAAACCCATCTCGTCAGCCTTCCATGATTTAGCTTACAATGTTTTAAAAATGAGATTAATTTGTGATCACTCCTAACTGTGTTCCTAATATATACGTTCGAAATTTACCGCATGCGAAAACTACACTCAATAACTCTTTTTCAGTGGTATTGTAGTTTCGTTCGCAACTGTTCAGCACGCGGCTGGCGTAGCTAATCACTAAATGGTTTCCATCCTGATCTTCCTAATATAAGGCTGCACCTAAACTTACATTACTGGCATCGCAATTTAGATAAAATGGCTTCGTAAAGTCGTGGTGATGTAACATAACTGCTTCTAAAAATTTCCCCTTTATTAGATTGAGCACTCCATCTTGCTCTGGTCCCCAAGTCTATTTGTCTTTAGCTGATAACTGATTTTGAAACCTGGCAGTTAGTTCTGAATAATTGGACCGAAACTTCCTGTAATAGTTACAGATTCCTAAAAATGATTGAAGCTGTTTCCTGTTTTTTGGGGTGGGGAACTTCTGTATTGCCTCTACTTTCTCTTTGGATGGAGTAATCCCTTGCTCGGTTAGATTAAAACCTAAAAATTTTACCGCGTTTGCAATAAACTGGGACTTATTTAATTTGAGGGTAATATTATTCTCGGATAGCTTCTCTAACACCTGTTCAACCCTATTGCAATGGTCATCCCAATTAGCTGAAGTTACCAGTAAATCGTCGACGTATACTGTCGTAAATTTCAGCACTTCCTGTCCCAATATCCTGTCCATTATTTTTTCAAATACCGCCACTGAATTTATCAAACCAAAGCGTAATCGTTTAAACTGATAGTTTCTGCATTCAAATATGAATGCCATATATTTCCTATTATCAGGGTGGAGTTCTACCTGCCAGTAGCCGTATACTGCATATGTATATGGTTGTTTTTTCATGTTAATGATATTAATTATCGGACAATATTACAAAATTTTTTGGATTACTTGGGTTCGATACTGTTCATCTCACTTTCCTCTTATGATAATTTACTTTGCAATTAATTTCCTTTATGGAACGTTCTGTGACGTTACAATATACTAATTCGATTTTCAGTTGGCTAGTTTGCAGAACCCCAACTCTAAGACAAGAGGCTAGGTAGACGATAATAGTGTTTACGTTTATACAACAGAGCGAGAATTCAATTTTCGGCTAATTTTTTACAATACGAGTTGGATAAAATAAGGGGGTTTTTTTTAAGGCAACAGAGAGAGAGTTCAGTTTATTGAATGACTATAATTTCACTGGGGTGGGATTGGGAGGTCGTAAATCTATAAATAAAAAAACAATAGTAGCCCTAATTTATAGTCGTATAACAAACAAATTATATGAGTTAAAACTGATTCCCTGGCAAGTAAAAAATTCAGGTAGGTAAGTCTGAGGACTCTCAATTCGTGCAATTAGTTACAGATACAAAACGGTAATCGTGGGGAGAAGCTTCCATATGTTAATAATTATTTTAATGAGTAATATGAATACAATAATAAAAAGAATTCAATATATTAGTGCACTTACTTGTGAAAAGTAATTCCAGGCCTCTTGTCCGTGTTTCGAATTTTACAGCCAAACGCAACACAATATACAATTTTATAGACACTAGTTATTTTTCAACCTTTACTCTCGACAGCAAGAAGCATAATAAATTGAAAGTAAGAAAAGAAAAAGGATTGTATTGAACATAACGGTAAAGGAAAAGGGATTAACCAAGGGGATAAACCGAGTGTACGACATAGGTAGGGGGTAGGGGACATTGCACTTGTGAGTCGCCATTTTGGGACACCCTCAAACTTGCCACACTTAATGCAAGCAAATGCTCCCTCCACTCCGTTCCTACCTCCATGATATGGATGCATTTAATCATCTGCATATTGCCTTGTTATCCCAAGCGAGAGACGGTGGCGGTGCCGCTATCTAGCGGAGAAAGCATTAAGTTGTTGCAGCGACTGATGAGAGCAAAGCTGTACGATACCTACCAGCAACATGGTCTCTGTCTTAAAGTAAAACACAATCGAGCACCTACGGACTGACGCTCGAATCTAACACAACATGTAAACTACTTTCTTCTTCCTTTCTCAGATATGGATGCAAGAAAACATATGTTCAAAAGTGTTAGCAATCCTGTGTTGCTCAGTATAGTCTGTACGCTGTGACAAAGCCATAGCAAAAATTACGTCAGAGAATAACGTAATTTGCTTCGTTTTCTTAAAATTGTGTTCATTTTTACCCTCAAAAACCTGCATTTATTCTTTTTATAGTATGCAAGCCGTTTGCACGGTCGAAATATAGTAAGGTGTAGAATGCTCAAAAAGCCGCCTGTTCGGAAGTTACTAGATATTTTTACTCACCCACGAGAAATTTTTATTTACTTCTTGTAGAAAAAAGTTCAGCGTAAGGTTATCTACCGACATGAAAAACAAAGCCACACAGATTATTGATCGAATACCATAATGAAGACAGAAGATATGCAACATGGCTTGCCACGTCTAGGTAACTCAGCTGTGTAGCAGGCCGTCGTTAATTCTGCACGTAGTAAAAATAAAGTCCGTTTTCGTTTTAAACACGTTTCCCGTAAGTTTAAAATTTTTCCCACGATTCTTGACATATTCACAAAAATATTTATAATTCACCTTATTTTACCTACCTTAATGAGATGCAAATTTTAATATCAGATATTCGTTAAATTCATATTTTATTTTAAAAAGGATAAATTTTTAAACAAAATTGACGCGATAAAAAAAAATACTGAAACGTAAAACAAGCGATAAGAAAAAACGATTGCTTCCATTTACATCGTTTGTAAGAATGGCAACAACTAACTGGAAACATTTCCTTTTCATAGAGTACAGGAAGACCGGTATTACAAAACTACCGTGAGCAGGATTGACGATTCGAGAAAGAGTTTTTCTGTACTTTTGTTCACATATAGAGCAATCAGACTGGAGGCACCGTTCTTTGCAATCTGTTCCCACTTACGATTTATGTGAATTACCCGGACCCCCTTAAATACTAACAATTTAAAAACCTTCATAGCAAATGCTTAAAAATGTCACGTTAAATTATATGGTTGCACGTAGTCGCCTCTATATTGCCTTTTTGTCCCAAGCGAGAGACGGTGGCGGTGCCGCTATCTATCGGAGAAATCATTAAGCTGTTGCAGCTACTGATGAGAGCAAAGCCGTACGCTCGCGGCGGCAACAAAGGAGTTAGCCTTATTAAATAACGATTTAATATCAAAAAAACGAAAAAAACACCTTTTGCATCGTCTTCAAACGTAATCTACCTATGTTTCGCCACGTAAAACTAAAAAAAATTCATACAAGCACGAATATAAGCTAAGTACAGAAGCGTAAACGGACCGTGGAACACGCTACGCCGACTAGCTGTGACGTCAGATATATATATCAGGTTGGGGACGCCCAGTTAACGTACTCGCTTCGGCGGTACATATACTAAAATTGGAACGATACAGAGAAGATTAGAATGGCCCCTGCGCAAGGATGACACGCAAAATCGTGAAGCGTTCCACATTTTTCTTTTTTTACCTCATACTTTTGCCCATTAAAACTTACACGCTCCTTTTAAATTCCTTATAATTCTTTATACCACAGGATGAAATATTTCTTCTCCTCAGCTAGGAAATAAAACAGTCATTACAATATCCATCATCCGTTAGTTCTTCAAACATGTAAATAGTTTCCACGTAACATCTTTACACAGCAATTTCATTTTGAGATCAGTAGTTTTCCTAACAGAAGATTCGCCATTCATGGAAACACCACTAACCGTGCCCCGTTAAGTCGTTTAGCGATTTTCGGATCTAACGAGACTCAACCGTACGGACGAAAAAACATCGAGCTGAACGAATATCAAATCGCTTTCCGTATAAAACGATTGACTTGACACAACTTGATTCTCGCGTATCACGTCAGGCTTTCCTACTCGTAAAGCACTATAAATAAATCTGCTGAAACGTATATCCAGATATAAGCCTATACACACCGAACTGTATATAACACTGGTTACATAGAATATATTGTTACTGACAACCTGCTGACAAGCCTGTCTAAAAGTAAATCTTTAAGTCGTTCATTCCCTTATACAACATAATCATTGGCACAGAACCTCAGACGCAATTCCCATCGTGGACATTTCTATTTTAGAAATTTCAATAATACGCACTAGATTCAGGCAAATTTTACAATCAATTTTGCTTACAACTTTCTTTAAATTCTCTTCAGTTTTAACGCTGTCCGTTTTTAATATTATTAACTTATACGAAGGACAACGTTCTACGCGTCAAACGAGCGTCACTTTGGCTAGTATCTAATTTTACAGTGACAATAAGGATGTTGAACATTCTGTCTTTAAAATCTATTAATCATGTTGTGTCCACCTCTGCTACTCGTGACTGAAAATTTGTGAAAAAAAAGTACTTTGTAAGCTCGTAACACTTAAAATGAATCTCAGATTAATTTATACGTAGTTCAGTATTCAAAAGGAAATTTATATACTTCATCATCGTTCGCCGTATGTAAAAAATGTGTCGTTATGTTGCACTTAATGAATAACATTTGCAACTGAGTTAATATTTGCATGTAGGCCTAAAGTTAAGCTTTTACCTTAAAGTTGACCCGTTAGTGTGTGTTAAAAGCGGACCCGTTAGTCCGCTTTGTCCTTAATTCGCCTTCAAATACATTTCTATCCCCCGTACAGATTACAGGGCTTAGATTTACACAATAAATAATTTTTCCACATTGTATACAACAGCGGCGGACGCTTTGAATAATACAATAAATTTTTTCTGAATACTAATACCATTCTCGTTTTCAATACGCTTATACGAAGCTAGATAATTTTATAATCGCTGGTTCCTGCGTCAAACATTATTACCGGAATACCTTAAGAAAATTCCGAATCGAAAAAAAATTTTAGTGGAATTCTAGTTTATTGTCTTATGATGCACATATCTTTGTTTTTTCTGTATAAACCGTAAAAAATTCGTATAACGGTAAGGATTTTAAACATATTTTCTTCGATACGTTACGTCGTTATTTAATCGTTCCCTAGAGACGCACAAAATAATCTGTATCCTTCGTCATGAATATCTGGATAATTGAGCTTCCTTATGCCTATATCAGAACACCTGAAATATGCGCTGATATACGTAGCCAGAATAAGTCATCTTCGTTATGTTAGTTTAGATACATAGGGGGGCTGAAACAGACTCTGTTACCAAATCAGACTTACTCATGCAACAGATTTTATACTTTCTGAAATATTATGACTTACCAAGCAGAAGCAATACCAACAGTTCAGGCGCAAGACCACGGCAGTTCAGGCTGAACTCTGGCATTTGCTTTCAAACGATACCTACCAACAACGTGTTTTCTGTCTTATAGTCAAACACAATCGAGCACCTACAGAATGACGCTTGTGTCTAACACAACATGTAAACTTTTTTCATCTTCCTTTCTCAGATATGGATGCAAGAAAAGATATGTTTAAAGGTGTTAGCAATCCTGTGTTGCTCAGAATAGTCTGTACACTGTGACAACACCATAGCAAAAATTACGTCATTGAAGAACGTAATTTGGTTTGTTTTCCTAACATTGTGTTCATTTTTACCCTTAAAAACCTGCATTTAGTTGTTTTGGGATATGTAAGCCTATTGGATGTTAGGATTATATTAAGGTGTAGAATGTTCAAATCGCCGCCAGTTCGGAATTTAGTACATATTTTCCTCAACCACGAGAAATTTATATTTACGTCTTGATTGAATACCATAATGAAGACAGAAGATATGCAACAAGGCTTGGCAGTATAGGAAACTCAGTTGTGTAGCAGGCCGTCGTTAATTCTTCACGTATGTGAAAATAAAACACCTTTTCATTTTAAAAACTTTTCCCGTAAGTTTAAAATTTTTCATTTATAAGTTTCCCATCATTCTCAGAGAAACGGCTTGACATATTAACAAAAATATTTATATTTCACCTTATTCTACCTTCCTTAATGAGAAGCAAATTTTCATATCAGATATTCTTTAAATCCTTATTTTATTTTATTTTAAATATGATAAATTTGTAAACAACATTTATGCCATATATAAATACTGAAACATAAAACAGGCAATCAGAAAATAACGAGTACTTCCAATTGAATCGTTTGTAAGAATAGCAGCAACTAATTGGAAATATATCCTGTTGATACAGGAAGACCGGTATTAAAAATTACCGTGAGCAGGATTGGCGATACGAGTAAGAATTTTTCTGTACTTGTGATCACATATAGATTACTCAGATTGGCGTTAGCAATCTTTGTAATCTTTTTCCCATTACGATTTACGTGAATAACCAGGACCCGCTTAATTACTAACAATTTGCAAACCTTCATTGCAAATGCATAAAAATGTCACTTTAAATTATATGGGTGCATTTAATCATCTGTATATTGCCTTTTTAACCCAAACGAGAGACGGTGGGGGAGCCGCTATCTAGCGGAGAAAGCATTAAGTTGTTGCAGCGACTGATGAGTGCAAAGCTGTACGAACCTACCAGCAACATGGTCTCTGTCTTAAAGTAAAACACAATCGAGCACCTACGGACTGACGCTCGAATCTAACACAACATGTAAAGTACTTTCTTCTTCCTTTCTCAGATATGGATGCAAGAAAACATATGTTCAAACGTGTTAGCAATCCTGTGTTACTCGGTATAGTCTGTACGCTGTGACAAAGCCATAGCAAAAATTACGTCATTGAATAACGTAACTTTCTTCGTTTTCTTAAAATTGTGTTCATTTTTACCCTCAAAAACCTGCATTTATTCATTTTATAGTATGCAAGCCGTTTGCACGGTCGAAATATAGTAAGGTGTAGAATGCTCAAAAAGCCGCCTGTTTGGAAGATAGTAGATATTTTTACTCAACCACGAGAAATTTTTATTTACTTCTTGTGGAAAAAGTACAGCGTAAGGTTATCTACCGACATGAAAAACAAAGCCACACAGATTATTTATCGAATACCATAATGAAGAGAGAAAATAGGCAACATGGCTTGCCAGGTCTAGGCAACTAAGCTGTGTAGCAGGCCGTCGTTAATTCTGCACGTATGTGAAAATAAAACCCGTTTTCATTTTAAACACGTTTCCCGTAAGTTTAAAATTTTTCCCACGACTCTCACAGAAACGGATTGACATATTCACAAAAATACTTTTATTTCACCTTATTTTACCTACCTTGATGAGATGCAAATTTTAATATCAGATATTCGTTAAATTCATATTTTATTTTAAAAAGGATAAGTTTTTAAACAAAATTGACGCGATATATAAATACTGAAACGTAAAACAAGCGATAAGAAAATACGACTGCTTCCATTTATTTCGTTTGTAAGAATGGCAACAACTAACTGGAAACATTTCCTTTTCATAGAGTACAGGAAGACCGGTATTACAAAACTACCGTGAGCAGGATTGACGATTCGAGAAAGTACTTTTCTGTACTTTTGTTCACACATAGAGCACTCAGACTGAAGTCAGCGTTCTTTGCAATCTGTTCCCACTTACGATTTATGTGAATTACCCGGACCCCCTTAATTACTAACAATTTAAAAACCTTCATAGTAAATGCTTAAAAATGTCACGTTAAATTATATGGTTGCACGTAATCGCCTCTATATTGCCTTGTTGTCCCAAGCAAGAGACGGTGGTGGTGCCGCTATCTATCGGAGATATCATTAAGCTGTTGCAGCTACTGATGAGAGCAAAGCCGTACGCTCGCGGCGGCAACACGGGAGTTAGCATTATTCAGTAACAATTTAATATCAAAAAACGAAAAAAAAAACACCTTTTGCATCGTCTTCAGACGTAATCTAACCCATGTTTCGCCACATAAAACTAAAAAAAAATCATAAAACCACGAATATAAGCTAAGTACAGAAGCGTAAACGGACCGTGGAACACGCTACGCCGACTAGCTGTGACGTCAGACATATATCAGGTTGGGGACGCCCAGTTAACGTACTCGTTTCGGCAGTACGTATACTAAAATTGGAACGATACAGAGAAGATTAGCATGGCCCCTGCGCAAGAATGACACGCAAAATCGTGAAGCGTTCCATATTTTTCTTTTTTTACCTCATACTTTTGCCCATTAAAACTTACACGCTCCTTTTAAATTCCTTATAATTCCTTTATATCACAGGATGAAATATTTCTTCTCCTCACCTAGGAAATAAAACAGTCATTACAATGTCCATCATCCGTTAGTTCTTCAAACATGTAAGTAGTTTCCACGTAACATCTTTACACAGCAATTTCATTTTGAGATCAGTAGTTTTCCTAACAGAAGATTCGCCATTCATGGAAACACCACTAACCGTGCTCCGTTAAGTCGTTTAGCAATTTTCGGATCTAAAGAGACTCAACCGTACGGACGAAAAAACATCGAGCTGAACGAATATCAAATCGCTTTCCGTTAAAAAGGATTGACTTGACTCAACTTGATTCTCGCGTATCACGTCAGGCTTTCCTACTCGTAAAGCACTATAAATAAATCTGCTGATACGTATATCCAGATATAAGCCTATACACACCGAACTGTATATAACACTGGTTACATAGAATATATTGTTACTGACAACCTGCTGACAAGCCTGTCTAAAAGTAAATCTTTAAGTCGTTCATTCCCTTATACAACATAATCATTGGCACAGAACGTCAGACGCAATTCCCATCGTGGAAATTTCTATTTTAGAAATTTCAATAATACGCACTAGATTCAGGCAAATTTTACAATCAATTTTGCTTACAACTTTCTTTAAATTCTCTTCAGTTTTAACGCTGTCCGTTTTTTATGTTATTAACTTATACGAAGGACAACGTTCTACGCGTCAAACGAGCGTCACTTTGGCTAGTATCTAATTTTACAGTGACAATAATGATGTTGTACATTCTGTCTTTAAAATCTATTAATCGTGTTGTGTCCACCTCTGCTAATCGTGACTGAAAATTTGTGAAAAAAAAGTACTTTGTAAGCTCGTAACACTTACAATTAATCTCACCTTAATTTATACGTAGTTCAGTATTCAAAAGGAAATTTATATACTTCATCGTCGTTCGCCGTATTTAAAAAATGTGTCGTTATGTTGCACTTAATGAATAATATTTGCAACTGAGTTAATATTTGCATGTAGGCCTAAAGTTAAGCTTTTACCTGAACGTGGATCCGTTACAGTAGTGTGTGTTAAAATCCGTTTTGTATTTAATTCGCCTTCAAATACATTTCTATCCCCCGTACAGATTACAGGGCTTAGATTTACACAATAAATAATTTTTCCACATTGTATACAACAGCGGCGGACGCTTTGAATAAAACAATAATTTTTTTCTGAATACTAATACCATTCTCGTTTTCAATACGCTTATACGAAGCTAGATAATTCTATAATCGCTGGTTCCTGCGTCAAAAATTATTACCGGAACACCTTAAGAAAATTCCGAATCGAAAAAAAATTTTAGTGTAATTCTAGTTTATTGTCTTATGATGCACATATCTTTGTTTTTTCTGTATAAACCGTAAAAATTCGTATAACTGTAAGGATTTTAAACATATTTTCTTCGATTCGTTACGTCGTTATTTAATCGTTCCCTAGAGACGCACAAAATAATCTGTATCCTTCGTCATGAATATCTGGATAATTGAGCTTCCTTAGGCCTATATCAGAACACCTGAAATATGCGCTGATATACGTAGCCAGAATAAGTCATCTTCGTTATGTTAGTTTAGATACATAGGGGGGCTGAAGCAGACTCTGTTACCAAATCAGACTTACTCATGCAACAGATTTTATACGTTCTGAAGTATTATGACTTACCAAGCAGAAGCAATACCAACAGTTCAGGCGCAAGACCACGGCAGTTCAGGCTGAACTCTGACATTTGCTTTCAAACGATACCTACCAACAACATGTTTTCTGTCTTATAGTCAAACACAATCGAGCACCTACAGAATGACGCTTGTATCTAACACAACATGTAAACTTTTTTCATCTTCCTTTCTCAGATATGGATGCAAGAAAAGATATGTTTAAAGGTGTTAGCAATCCTGTGTTGCTCAGAATAGTCTGTACGCTGTGACAAAACCATAGCAAAAATTACGTCATTGAAGAACGTAATTTGGTTTGTTTTCCAAACATTGTGTTCATTTTTACCCTTAAAAACCTGCATTTAGTTGTTTTGGGATATGTAAGCCTATTGGATGTTAGGATTATATTAAGGTGTAGAATGTTCAAAACGCCGCCATTTCGGAATTTAATACATATTTTCGTCAACCACGAGAAATTTATATTTACGTCTTGATTGAATACCATAATGAAGACAGAAGATATGCAACAAGGCTTCGCAGTATAGGTAACTCAGTTGTGTAGCAAGCCGTCGTTAATTCTTCACGTATGTGAAAATAAAACACCTTTTCATTTTAAACACTTTTTCCGTAAGTTTAAAATTTTTCATTTATAAGTTTCCCATCATTCTCAGAGAAACGGCTTGACATATTAACAAAAATATTTATATTTCACCTTATTCTACCTTCCTTAATGAGAAGCAAATTTTAATATCAGATATTCTTTAAATCCTTATTTTATTTTATTATAAAAATGATAAATTTGTGAACAACATTGATGCGATATATAAATACTGAAACATAAAACAGGCAATCAGAAAATAACGATTACTTCCAATTGAATCGTTTGTAAGAATAGCAGCAACTAATTGGTAATATATCCTGTTGATACAGGAAGACCGGTATTAAAAATTACCGTGAGCAGGATTAGCGATATGAGTAAGAATTTTTCTGTACTTGTGATCACATATAGATTACTCAGATTGGAGTTTGCAATCTTTGTAATCTTTTTCCCATTACGATTTACGTGAATTACCAGGACCCGCTTAATTACTAACAATTTCCAAACCTTCATCGCAAATGCATAAAAATTTCACTTAAATTATATGGGTGCATTTAATCATCTGTATATTACCTTTTTATGCCAAGCGAGAGACGGTGGCGGTGCCGCTGTCTAGCGGAGAAAGCATTAAGTTGTTGCAGCGACTGATCAGTGCAAAGCTGTACGATACCTACCAGCAACATGGTCTCTGTCTTAAAGTAAAACACAATCGAGCACCTACGGACTGACGCTCGAATCTAACACAACATGTAAACTACTTTCTTCTTCCTTTCTCAGATATGGATGCAAGAAAACATATGTTCAAACGTGTTAGCAATCCTGTGTTGCTCAGTATAGTCTGTACGCTGTGACAAAGCCATAGCAAAAATTACGTCATTGAATAACGTAATTTGCTTCGTTTTCTTAAAATTGTGTTCATTTTTACCCTCAAAAACCTGCATTTATTCTTTTTTTGTATGCAAGCCGTTTGCACGGTCGAAATATAGTAAGGTGTAGAATGCTCAAAAAGCCGCCTGTTCGGAAGTTAGTAGATATTTTTACTCAACCACGAGAAATTTATTAATTATTTATTTACTTCTTGTGGAAAAAGTATAGCGTAAGGTTACCTACCGACATGAAAAACAAAGCCACACAGATTATTTATCGAATACCATAATGAAGAGAGAAAATAGGCAACATGGCTTGCCAGGTCGAGGTAACTAAGCTGTGTAGCAGGCCGTCGTTAATTCTGCACGAATGTGAAAATAAATTCCGTTTTCGTTTTAAACACGTTTCCCGTAAGTTTAAAAATTTTCGCACGATTCTTGACATATTCACAAAAATATTTATATTTCACCTAATTTTACCTACCTTGATGAGATGCAAATTTTAATATCAGATATTCGTTAAATTCATAGTTTATTTTAAAAAGGATAAGTTTTTAAACAAAATTGACGCGATATATAAATACTGAAACGTAAAACAAGCGATAAGAAAATACGATTGCTTCCATTTATATCGTTTGTAAGAATGGAAACAACTAACTGGAAACATTTCCTTTTCATAGAGTACAGGAAGACCGGTATTACAAAACTACCGTGAGCAGGATTGACGATTCGAGAAAGTACTTTTCTGTACTTTTGTTCACACATAGAGCACTCAGACTGGAGGCAGCGTTCTTTGCAATCTGTTCCCACTTACGATTTATGTGAATTACCCGGACCCCCTTAATTACTAACAATTTAAAAACCTTCATAATAAATGCTTAAAAATGTCACTTTAAATTATATGGTTGCACGTAATTGCCTCTATATTGCCTTGTTGTCCCAAGCGAGAGAAGGTGGTGTTGCCGCTATCAATCGGAGATATCATTAAGCTGTTGCAGCTACTGATGAGAGCAAAGCCGTACGCTCGCGGCGGCAACACGGGAGTTAGACTTATTCAGTAACGATTTAATATCAAAAAACGGAAAAAGACACCTTTTGCATCGTCTTCAGACGTAATCAACCCATGTTTCGCCACGTAAAACTAAAAAACATTCATACAAGCACGAACATAAGCTAAGTACAGAAGCGTAAACGGACCGTGGAACACGCTACGCCGACTAGCTGTGACGTCAGACATATATCAGGTTGGGGACGCCCAGTTAACGTACTCGCTTCGGCGGTACATATACTAAAATTGGAACGATACAGAGAAGATTAGCATGGCCCCTGCGCAAGGATGACACGCAAAATCGTGAAGCGTTCCACATTTTTCTTTTTTTACCTCATACTTTTGCCCATTAAAACTTACACGCTCCTTTTAAATTCCTTATAATTCCTTTATACCACAGGATGAAATATTTCTTCTCCTCACCTAGGAAATAAAACAGTCATTACAATGTTCATCATCCGATAGTTCTTCAAACATGTAAATAGTTTCCACGTAACATCTTTACACAGCACTTTTATTGGTCCATCTTGAGATCAGTAGTTTTCCTAACAGAAGATTCGCCATTCATGGAAACACCACTAACCGTGCCCCGTTAAGTCGTTTACCGATTTCCGGATCTAAAGAGACTCGACCGTGCGGACGAAAAAACATCGAGCTGAACGAATATCAAATCGCTTTCCGTATAAAACTATTGACTTGACACAACTTGATTCTCGCGTATCACGTCAGGCTTTCCTACTCGTAAAGCACTATAAATAAATCTGCTGAAACCTATATCCAGATATAAGCCTATACACACCGAACTGTATATAACACTGGTTACATAGAATATATTGTTACTGACAACCTGCTGACAAGCCTGTCTAAAAGTAAATCTTTAAGTCGTTCATTCCCTTATACAACATAATCATTGGCACAGAACCTCAGACGCAATTCCCATCGTGGGAATTTCTATTTTAGAAATTTCAATAATACGCACTAGATTCAGGCAAATTTTACAATCAATTTTGCTTACAACTTTCTTTAAATTCTCTTCAGTTTTAACGCTGTCCGTTTTTAATGTTATTAACTTGTACGAAGGACAACGTTCTACGCGTCAAACGAGCGTCACTTTGGCTAGTATCTAATTTTACAGTGACAATAAGGATGTTGTACATTCTGTCTTTAAAGTCTATTAATCGTTTTGTGTCCACCTCTGCTACTCGTGACTGAAAATTTGTGAAAAAAAAGTACTTTGTAAGCTCGTAACACTTACAATGAATCTCACCTTAATTTATACGTAGTTCAGTATTCAAAAGGAAATTTATATACTTCATCGTCGTTCGCCGTATTTAAAAAATGTGTGTTTATGTTGCACTTAATGAATAACATTTGCAACTGAGTTAATATTTGCATGTAGGCCTAAAGTTAAGCTTTTACCTTAACGTGGACCCGTTAGTGTGTGTCAAAATGCGCTTTGTCCTTAATTCGCCTTCAAATAATTTTCTATCCCCCGTACAGTTTACAGCGCTTAGATTTACACAATAAATAATTTTTCCACATTGTATACAACAGCGGCGGACGCTTTGAATAAAACAATAAATTTGTTCTGAATACTAATACCATTCTCGTGTTCAGTACGCTTATACGAAGCTAAATAATTCTATAATCGCTGGTTCCTGCGTCAAAAATTATTACCTGAATACCTTAAGAAAATTCCGACTCGAAAAAAAAATTTTAGTGTAATTCTAGTTTATTGTCTTATGATGCACATATCTTTGTTTTTTCTGTATAAACCGTAAAAATTCGTATAACGGTAAGGATTTAAACATATTTTCTTCGATTCGTTACGTCGTTATTTAATCGTTCCCTAGAGACGCACAAAATAATCTGTATCCTTTGTCATGAATATCTGGATAATTGAGCTTCCTTAGGCCTATATCAGAACACCTGAAATATGCGCTGATATACGTAGCCAGAATAAGTCATCTTCGTTATGTTAGTTTAGATACATAGGGGGGCTGAAGCAGACTCTGTTACCAAATCAGACTTACTCATGCAACAGATTTTATACTTTCTGAAGTATTATGACTTACCAAGCAGAAGCAATACCAACAGTTCAGGCGCAAGACCACGGCAGTTCAGGCTGAACTCTGACATTTGCTTTCAAACGATACCTACCAACAACATGTTTTCTGTCTTATAGTCAAACACAATCGAGCACCTACAGAATGACGCTTGTGTCTAACACAACATGTAAACTTTTTTCATCTTCCTTTCTCAGATATGGATGCAAGAAAAGATATGCTTAAAGGTGTTAGCACTCCTGTGTTGCTCAGAATAGTCTGTACGCTGTGGCAAAACCATAGCAAAAATTACGTCATTGAAGAACGTAATTTGGTTTGTTTTCCTAACATTGTGTTCATTTTTACCCTTAAAAACCTGCATTTAGTTGTTTTGGGATATGTAAGCATGTTGGATGTTAGGATTATATTAAGGTGTAGAATGTTCAAAACGCCGCCAGTTCGGAATTTAATACATACTTTCCTCAACCACGAGAAATTTATATTTACGTCTTGATTGAATACCATAATGAAGACAGAAGATATGCAACAAGGCTTGGCAGTCTAGGTAACTCAGTTGTGTAGCAATCCGTCGTTAATTCTTCACGTATGTGAAAATAAAACACCTTTTCATTTTAAACACTTTTTCCGTAAGTTTAAAATTTTTCATTTATAAGTTTCCCATCATTCTCACAGAAACGGCTTGACATATTAACAAAAATATTTATATTTCACCTTATTCTACCTTCCTTAATGAGAAGCAAATTTTCATATCAGATATTCTTTAAATCCTTACTTTATTTTATTATAAAAATGATAAATTTGTGAACAACATTGATGCGATATATAAATACTGAAACATAAAACAGGCAATCAGAAAATAACGATTACTTCCAATTGAATCGTTTGTAAGAATAGCAGCAACTAATTGGTAATATATCCTGTTGATACAGGAAGACCGGTATTAAAAATTACCGTGAGCAGGATTAGCGATATGAGTAAGAATTTTTCTGTACTTGTGATCACATATAGGTTACTCAGATTGGAGTTTGCAATCTTTGTAATCTTTTTCCCATTACGATTTACGTGAATTACCAGGACCCGCTTAATTACTAACAATTTCCAAACCTTCATCGCAAATGCATAAAAATGTCACTTTAAATTATATGGGCGCATTTAATCATCTGTATATTGCCTTTTTATCCCAAGCGAGAGACGGTGGCGGTGCCGCTGTATTGCGGAGAAAGCATTAAGTTGTTGCAGCGACTGATGAGTGCAAAGCTGTACGATACCTACCAGCAACATGGTCTCTGTCTTAAAGTAAAACACAATCGAGCGCCTACGGACTGACGCTCGAATCTAACACAACATGTAAACTACTTTCTTCTTCCTTTCTCAGATATGGATGCAAGAAAACATATGTTCAAACGTGTTAGCAATCCTGTGTTGCTCAGTATAGTCTCTACGCTGTGACAAAGCCATAGCAAAAATTACGTCATTGAATAACGTAATTTGCTTCGTTTTCTTAAAATTGTGTTCATTTTTACCCTCAAAAACCTGCATTTATTCTTTTTTTGTATTCAAGCCGTTTGCACGGTCGAAATATAGTAAGGTGTAGAATGCTCAAAAAGCCGCCTGTTCGGAAGTTAGTAGATATTTTTACTCAACCACGAGAAATTTATTAATTATTTATTTACTTCTTGTGGAAAAAGTATAGCGTAAGGTTACCTACCGACATGAAAAACAAAGCCACACAGATTATTTATCGAATACCATTATGAAGACAGAAGATAGGCAACATGGCTTGCCAGGTCTAGGTAACTAAGCTGTGTAGCAGGCCGTCGTTAATTCTGCACGAATGTGAAAATAAATTCCGTTTTCGTTTTAAACACGTTTCCCGTAAGTTTAAAATTTTTCGCACGATTCTTGACATATTCACAAAAATATTTATATTTCACCTTATTTTACCTACCTTAATGAGATGCAAATTTTAATATCAGATATTCGTTAAATTCATATTTTATTTTAAAAAGGATAAGTTTTTAAACAAAATTGACGCGATATATAAATACTGAAACGTAAAACAAGCGATAAGAAAATACGATTGCTTCCATTTATATCGTTTGTAAGAATGGAAACAACTAACTGGAAACATTTCCTTTTCATAGAGTACAGGAAGACCGGTATTACAAAACTACCGTGAGCAGGATTGACGATTCGAGAAAGTACTTTTCTGTACTTTTGTTCACACATAGAGCACTCAGACTGGAGGCAGCGTTCTTTGCAATCTGTTCCCACTTACGATTTATGTGAATTACCCGGACCCCCTTAATTACTAACAATTTAAAAACCTTCATAATAAATGCTTAAAAATGTCACTTTAAATTATATGGTTGCACGTAATCGCCTCTATATTGCCTTGTTGTCCCAAGCGAGAGACGGTGGTGGTGCCGCTATCTATCGGAGATATCATTAAGCTGTTGCAGCTACTGATGAGAACAAAGCCGTACGCTCGCGGCGGCAACACGGGAGTTAGCCTTATTCAGTAACAATTTTATATCAAAAAACGAAAAAAACACCTTTTGCATCGTCTTCAGACGTAATCTACCCATGTTTCGCCACGTAAATCCAAAAAAATTCATACAAGCACGAATATAAGCTAAGTACAGAAGCGTAAACGGACCGTGGAACACGCTACGCCGACTAGCTGTGACGTCAGACATATATCAGGTTGGGGACGCCCAGTTAACGTACTCGCTTCGGCGGTACACATACTAAAATTGGAACGATACAGAGAAGATTAGCATGGCCCCTGCGCAAGAATGACACGCAAAATCGTGAAGCGTTCTACATTTTTCTTTTTTTACCTCATACTTTTGCCCATTAAAACTTACACGCTCCTTTTAAATTCCTTATAATTCCTTTATACCACAGGATGAAATATTTCTTCTCCTCACCTAGGAAATAAAACAGTCATTAAAATGTCCATCATCCGTTAGTTCTTCAAACATGTAAGTAGTTTCCACGTAACATCTTTACACAGCACTTTAATTGGTCCATTTTAAGATCAGTTGATTTCATAACAGAAGATTCGCCATTCATGGAAACACCACTAACCGTACCCCGTTAAGTCGTTTAGCGATTTTCGGATCTAAAGAGACTCAACCGTACGGACGAAAAAACATCGAGCTGAACGAATATCAAATCGCTTTCCGTATAAAACGATTTACTTGACACAACTTGATTCTCGCGTATCACGTCAGGCTTTCCTACTCGTAAAGCACTATAAATAAATCTGCTGAAACGTATATCCAGATATAAGCCTATACACACCGAACTGTATATAGCACTGGTTACATAGAATATATTGTTACTGACAACCTGCTGACAAGCCTGTCTAAAAGTAAATCTTTAAGTCGTTCATTCCCTTATACAACATAATCAATGGCACAGAACCTCAGACGCAATTCCCATCGTGGAAATTTCTATTTTAGAAATTTCAATAATACGCACTAGATTCAGGCAAATTTTACAATCAATTTTGCTTACAACTTTCTTTAAATTCTCTTCAGTTTTAACGCTGTCCGTTTTTAATGTTATTAATTTATACGAAGGACAACGTTCTACGCGTCAAACGAGCGTCACTTTGGCTAGTATCTAATTTTACAGTGACAATAAGGATGTTGTACATTCTGTCTTTAAAATCCATTAATCGTGTTGTGTCCACCTCTGCTACTCGTGACTGAAAATTTGTGAAAAAAAGTACTTTGTAAGCTCGTAACACTTACAATGAATCTCGCATTAATTTATATGTAGTTCAGTATTCATAAGAAAATTGATATACTTCATCATCGTTCGCCGTATGTAAAAAATGTGTCGTTACGTTGCACTTAATGAATAACATTTGCAACTGAGTTAATATTTGCATGTAGGCCTAAAGTTAAGCTTTTACCTTAACGTGGACGCGTTAGTGTGTGTTAAAAACCGCTTTGTCCTTAATTCGCCTTCAAATAAATTTCTATCCCCCGTACAGTTTACAGCGCTTAGATTTACACAATAAATAATTTTTCCACATTGTATACAACAGCGGCGGACGCTTTGAATAAAACAAAAAATTTGTTCTGAATACTAATACCATTCTCGTTTTCAATACGCTTATACGAAGCTAGATAATTCTATAATCGCTGGTTCCTGCGTCAAAAATTATTACCGGAATACCTTAAGAAAATTCCGAATCGAAAAAAAATGTTTAGTGGGATTCTAGTTTATTGTCTTATGATGCACATATCTTTGTTTTTTCTGTATAAACCGTAAAAATTTCGTATAACGGTAAGGATTTTAAACATATTTTCTTCGATTCGTTACGTCGTTATTTAATCGTTCCCTATAGACGCACAAAATAATCTGTATCCTTCGTCATGAATATCTGGATAATTCAGCTTCCTTAGGCCTACATCAGAACTCCTGAAATATGCGCTGATATACGTAGCCAGAATAAGTCATCTTCGTTATGTTAGTTTAGATACATAGGGGGGTTG
The DNA here is from genome assembly GCA_034769895.1 of Magicicada septendecula. Lineage (NCBI taxonomy): Eukaryota > Metazoa > Arthropoda > Insecta > Hemiptera > Cicadidae > Magicicada > Magicicada septendecula. Next base: position 283,190,473 of record CM068371.1, read on the forward strand.
AAGCAGACTCTGTTACCAAATCAGACTTACTCATCCAACAGATGTTATACTTTCTGAAGTATTATGACTTACCAAGCAGAAGCAATACCAACAGTTCAGGCGCAAGACCACGGCAGTTCAGTCTGAACTCTGACATTTGCTTTCAAACGATACCTACCAACAACATGTTTTCTGTCTTATAGTCAAACACAATCGAGCACCTACAGAATGACGCTTGTGTCTAACACAACATGTAAACTTTTTTCATCTACCTTTCTCAGATATGGATGCAAGAAAAGATATGTTTAAAGGTGTTAGCAATCCTGTGTTGCTCAGAATAGTCTGTACGCTATGACAAAACCATAGCAAAAATTACGTCATTGAAGAACGTAATTTGGTTTGTTTTCCTAACACTGTGTTCATTTTTACCCTTAAAAACCTGCATTTAGTTGTTTTGGGATATGTAAGCCTATTGGATGTTACGATTATATTAAGGTGTAGAATGTTCAAAACGCCGCCAGTTCGGAATTTAGTACATATTTTCCTCAACCACGAGAAATTTATATTTACGTCTTGATTGAATACCATAATGAAGACAGAAGATATGCAACAAGGCTTGGCAGTATAGGTAACTCAGTTGTGTAACAGGCCGTCGTTAATTCTTCACGTATGTGAAAATAAAACACCTTTTCATTTTAAACACTTTTCCCGTAAGTTTAAAATTTTTCATTTATAAGTTTCCCATCATTCTCAGAGAAACGGCTTGACATATTAACAAAAATATTTATATTTCACCTTATTCTACCTTCCTTAATAAGAAGCAAATTTTCATATCAGATATTCTTTAAATCCTTATTTTATTTTATTTTAAAAAAGATAAACTTGTAAACAACATTTATGCCTTATATAAATACTGAAACATAATACAGGCAATCAGAAAATAACGGTTCCTTCCAATTGAATCGTTTGTAAGAATAGCAGCAACTAACTGGAAATATATCCTGTTGATACAGGAAGACCGGTATTAAAAATTACCGTGAGCAGGATTGGCGATACGAGTAAGAATTTTTCTGTACTTGTGATCACATATAGATTACTCAGATTGGAGTTTGCAATCTTTGTAATCTTTTTCCCATTACGATTTACGTGAATTACCAGGACCCGCTTAATTACTAACAATTTCCAAACCTTCATTGCAAATGCATAAAAATGTCACTTTAAATTATATGGGTGCATTTAATCATCTGTATATTGCCTTTTTATCCCAAGCGAGAGACGGTGGCGGTGCCGCTATCTAGCGGAGAAAGCATTAAGTTGTTGCAGCGACTGATGAGTGCAAAGCTGTACGATACCTACCAGCAACATGGTCTTTGTCTTAAAGTAAAACACAATCGAGCACCTACGAACTGACGCTCGAATCTAACACAACATGTAAAGTACTTTCTTCTTCCTTTCTCAGATATGGATGCAAGAAAACATATGTTCAAACGTGTTGGCAATCCTGTGTTGCTCAGTATAGTCTGTAAGCTGTGACAAAGCCATAGCAAAAATTACGTCATTGAATAACGTAATTTGCTTCGTTTTCTTAAAATTGTGTTCATTTTTACCCTCAAAACCCGCATTTATTCTTTTTATAGTATGCAAGCCGTTTGCACGGTCGAAATATAGTAAGGTGTAGAATGCTCAAAAAGCCGCCTGTTCGGAAGTTAGTAGATACTTTTACTCAACCACGAGAAATTTTTATTTACTTAAATTAAATAAATTTTTATTAGCAGGCCGTCGTTAATTCTGCACGTATGTGAAAATATAGTCCGTTTTCGTTTTAAACACGTTTCCCGTAAGTTTAAAATTTTTCCCACGATTCTTGACATATTCACAAAAATATTTATATTTCACCTTATTTTACCTACCTTAATGAGATGCAAATTTTAATATCAGATATTCGTAAATTCATATTTTATTTTAAAAAGGATAAGTTTTTAAACAAAATTGACGCGATATATAAATACTGAAACGTAAAACAAGCGATAAGAAAATACGACTGCTTCCATTTACATCGTTTGTAAGAATGGCAACAACTAACTGGAAACATTTCCTTTTCATAGAGTACAGGAAGACCGGTATTACAAAACTACCGTGACCAGGATTGACGATTCGAGAAAGAGTTTTTCTGTACTTTTGTTCACACATAGAGGCACTCAGACTGGAGTCAGCGTTCTTTGCAATCTGTTCCCACTTACGATTTATGTGAATTAAACGGACCCCCTTAATTACTAACAATTTAAAAACCTTCATAGTAAATGCTTAAAAATGTCACGTTAAATTATATGGTTGCACGTAATCGCCTCTATATTGCCTTGTTGTCCCAAGCGAGAGACGGTGGTGGTGCCGCTATCTATCGGAGATATCATTAAGCTGTTGCAGCTACTGATGAGAACAAAGCCGTACGCTCGCGGCGGCAACACGGGAGTTAGCCTTATTCAGTAACAATTTTATATCAAAAAACGAAAAAAACACCTTTTGCATCGTCTTCAGACGTAATCTACCCATGTTTCGCCACGTAAATCCAAAAAAATTCATACAAGCACGAATATAAGCTAAGTACAGAAGCGTAAACGGACCGTGGAACACGCTACGCCGACTAGCTGTGACGTCAGACATATATCAGGTTGAGGACGCCCAGTTAACGTACTCGCTTCGGCGGTACACATACTAAAATTGGAACGATACAGAGAAGATTAGCATGGCCCCTGCGCAAGAATGACACGCAAAATCGTGAAGCGTTCTACATTTTTCTTTTTTTACCTCATACTTTTGCCCATTAAAACTTACACGCTCCTTTTAAATTCCTTATAATTCCTTTATACCACAGGATGAAATATTTCTTCTCCTCACCTAGGAAATAAAACAGTCATTAAAATGTCCATCATCCGTTAGTTCTTCAAACATGTAAGTAGTTTCCACGTAACATCTTTACACAGCACTTTAATTGGTCCATTTTAAGATCAGTTGATTTCATAACAGAAGATTCGCCATTCATGGAAACACCACTAACCGTACCCCGTTAAGTCGTTTAGCGATTTTCGGATCTAAAGAGACTCAACCGTACGGACGAAAAAACATCGAGCTGAACGAATATCAAATCGCTTTCCGTATAAAACGATTTACTTGACACAACTTGATTCTCGCGTATCACGTCAGGCTTTCCTACTCGTAAAGCACTATAAATAAATCTGCTGAAACGTATATCCAGATATAAGCCTATACACACCGAACTGTATATAGCACTGGTTACATAGAATATATTGTTACTGACAACCTGCTGACAAGCCTGTCTAAAAGTAAATCTTTAAGTCGTTCATTCCCTTATACAACATAATCAATGGCACAGAACCTCAGACGCAATTCCCATCGTGGAAATTTCTATTTTAGAAATTTCAATAATACGCACTAGATTCAGGCAAATTTTACAATCAATTTTGCTTACAACTTTCTTTAAATTCTCTTCAGTTTTAACGCTGTCCGTTTTTAATGTTATTAATTTATACGAAGGACAACGTTCTACGCGTCAAACGAGCGTCACTTTGGCTAGTATCTAATTTTACAGTGACAATAAGGATGTTGTACATTCTGTCTTTAAAATCCATTAATCGTGTTGTGTCCACCTCTGCTACTCGTGACTGAAAATTTGTGAAAAAAAGTACTTTGTAAGCTCGTAACACTTACAATGAATCTCGCATTAATTTATATGTAGTTCAGTATTCATAAGAAAATTGATATACTTCATCATCGTTCGCCGTATGTAAAAAATGTGTCGTTACGTTGCACTTAATGAATAACATTTGCAACTGAGTTAATATTTGCATGTAGGCCTAAAGTTAAGCTTTTACCTTAACGTGGACGCGTTAGTGTGTGTTAAAAACCGCTTTGTCCTTAATTCGCCTTCAAATAAATTTCTATCCCCCGTACAGTTTACAGCGCTTAGATTTACACAATAAATAATTTTTCCACATTGTATACAACAGCGGCGGACGCTTTGAATAAAACAAAAAATTTGTTCTGAATACTAATACCATTCTCGTTTTCAATACGCTTATACGAAGCTAGATAATTCTATAATCGCTGGTTCCTGCGTCAAAAATTATTACCGGAATACCTTAAGAAAATTCCGAATCGAAAAAAAATGTTTAGTGGGATTCTAGTTTATTGTCTTATGATGCACATATCTTTGTTTTTTCTGTATAAACCGTAAAAATTTCGTATAACGGTAAGGATTTTAAACATATTTTCTTCGATTCGTTACGTCGTTATTTAATCGTTCCCTATAGACGCACAAAATAATCTGTATCCTTCGTCATGAATATCTGGATAATTCAGCTTCCTTAGGCCTACATCAGAACTCCTGAAATATGCGCTGATATACGTAGCCAGAATAAGTCATCTTCGTTATGTTAGTTTAGATACATAGGGGGGTTGAAGCAGACTCTGTTACCAAATCAGACTTACTCATCCAACAGATGTTATACTTTCTGAAGTATTATGACTTACCAAGCAGAAGCAATACCAACAGTTCAGGCGCAAGACCACGGCAGTTCAGTCTGAACTCTGACATTTGCTTTCAAACGATACCTACCAACAACATGTTTTCTGTCTTATAGTCAAACACAATCGAGCACCTACAGAATGACGCTTGTGTCTAACACAACATGTAAACTTTTTTCATCTACCTTTCTCAGATATGGATGCAAGAAAAGATATGTTTAAAGGTGTTAGCAATCCTGTGTTGCTCAGAATAGTCTGTACGCTATGACAAAACCATAGCAAAAATTACGTCATTGAAGAACGTAATTTGGTTTGTTTTCCTAACACTGTGTTCATTTTTACCCTTAAAAACCTGCATTTAGTTGTTTTGGGATATGTAAGCCTATTGGATGTTACGATTATATTAAGGTGTAGAATGTTCAAAACGCCGCCAGTTCGGAATTTAGTACATATTTTCCTCAACCACGAGAAATTTATATTTACGTCTTGATTGAATACCATAATGAAGACAGAAGATATGCAACAAGGCTTGGCAGTATAGGTAACTCAGTTGTGTAACAGGCCGTCGTTAATTCTTCACGTATGTGAAAATAAAACACCTTTTCATTTTAAACACTTTTCCCGTAAGTTTAAAATTTTTCATTTATAAGTTTCCCATCATTCTCAGAGAAACGGCTTGACATATTAACAAAAATATTTATATTTCACCTTATTCTACCTTCCTTAATAAGAAGCAAATTTTCACATCAGATATTCTTTAAATCCTTATTTTATTTTATTTTAAAAAAGATAAATTTGTAAACAACATTTATGCCTTATATAAATACTGAAACATAATACAGGCAATCAGAAAATAACGATTCCTTCCAATTGAATCGTTTGTAAGAATAGCAGCAACTAACTGGAAATATATCCTGTTGATACAGGAAGACCGGTATTAAAAATTACCGTGAGCAGGATTGGCGATACGAGTAAGAATTTTTCTGTACTTGTGATCACATATAGATTACTCAGATTGGAGTTTGCAATCTTTGTAATCTTTTTCCCATTACGATTTACGTGAATTACCAGGACCCGCTTAATTACTAACAATTTCCAAACCTTCATTGCAAATGCATAAAAATGTCACTTTAAATTATATGGGTGCATTTAATCATCTGTATATTGCCTTTTTATCCCAAGCGAGAGACGGTGGCGGTGCCGCTATCTAGCGGAGAAAGCATTAAGTTGTTGCAGCGACTGATGAGTGCAAAGCTGTACGATACCTACCAGCAACATGGTCTTTGTCTTAAAGTAAAACACAATCGAGCACCTACGAACTGACGCTCGAATCTAACACAACATGTAAAGTACTTTCTTCTTCCTTTCTCAGATATGGATGCAAGAAAACATATGTTCAAACGTGTTAGCAATCCTGTGTTGCTCAGTATAGTCTCTACGCTGTGACAAAGCCATAGCAAAAATTACGTCATTGAATAACGTAATTTGCTTCGTTTTCTTAAAATTGTGTTCATTTTTACCCTCAAAACCCGCATTTATTCTTTTTATAGTATGCAAGCCGTTTGCACGGTCGAAATATAGTAAGGTGTAGAATGCTCAAAAAGCCGCCTGTTCAGAAGTTAGTAGATACTTTTACTCAACCACGAGAAATTTTTATTTACTTAAATTAAATAAATTTTTATTAGCAGGCCGTCGTTAATTCTGCACGTATGTGAAAATATAGTCCGTTTTCGTTTTAAACACGTTTCCCGTAAGTTTAAAATTTTTCCCACGATTCTTGACATATTCACAAAAATATTTATATTTCACCTTATTTTACCTACCTTAATGAGATGCGAATTTTAATATCAGATATTCGTAAATTCATATTTTATTTTAAAAAGGATAAGTTTTTAAACAAAATTGACGCGATATATAAATACTGAAACGTAAAACAAGCGATAAGAAAATACGACTGCTTCCATTTACATCGTTTGTAAGAATGGCAACAACTAACTGGAAACATTTCCTTTTCATAGAGTACAGGAAGACCGGTATTACAAAACTACCGTGACCAGGATTGACGATTCGAGAAAGAGTTTTTCTGTACTTTTGTTCACACATAGAGGCACTCAGACTGGAGTCAGCGTTCTTTGCAATCTGTTCCCACTTACGATTTATGTGAATTAAACGGACCCCCTTAATTACTAACAATTTAAAAACCTTCATAGTAAATGCTTAAAAATGTCACGTTAAATTATATGGTTGCACGTAATCGCCTTTATATTGCCTTGTTGTCCCAAGCGAGAGACGGTGGTGGTGCCGCTATCTATCGGAGATATCATTAAGCTGTTGCAGCTACTGATGAGAACAAAGCCGTACGCTCGCGGCGGCAACACGGGAGTTAGCCTTATTCAGTAACAATTTTATATCAAAAAACGAAAAAAACACCTTTTACATCGTCTTCAGACGTAATCTACCCATGTTTCGCCACGTAAATCCAAAAAAATTCATACAAGCACGAATATAAGCTAAGTACAGAAGCGTAAACGGACCGTGGAACACGCTACGCCGACTAGCTGTGACGTCAGACATATATCAGGTTGGGGACGCCCAGTTAACGTACTCGCTTCGGCGGTACACATACTAAAATTGGAACGATACAGAGAAGATTAGCATGGCCCCTGCGCAAGAATGACACGCAAAATCGTGAAGCGTTCTACATTTTTCTTTTTTTACCTCATACTTTTGCCCCTTAAAACTTACACGCTCATTTTAAATTCCTTATAATTCCTTTATACCACAGGATGAAATATTTCTTCTCCTCACCTAGGAAATAAAACAGTCATTAAAATGTCCATCATCCGTTAGTTCTTCAAACATGTAAGTAGTTTCCACGTAACATCTTTACACAGCACTTTAATTGGTCCATTTTAAGATCAGTTGATTTCATAACAGAAGATTCGCCATTCATGGAAACACCACTAACCGTACCCCGTTAAGTCGTTTAGCGATTTTCGGATCTAAAGAGACTCAACCGTACGGACGAAAAAACATCGAGCTGAACGAATATCAAATCGCTTTCCGTATAAAACGATTTACTTGACACAACTTGATTCTCGCGTATCACGTCAGGCTTTCCTACTCGTAAAGCACTATAAATAAATCTGCTGAAACGTATATCCAGATATAAGCCTATACACACCGAACTGTATATAGCACTGGTTACATAGAATATATTGTTACTGACAACCTGCTGACAAGCCTGTCTAAAAGTAAATCTTTAAGTCGTTCATTCCCTTATACAACATAATCAATGGCACAGAACCTCAGACGCAATTCCCATCGTGGAAATTTCTATTTTAGAAATTTCAATAATACGCACTAGATTCAGGCAAATTTTACAATCAATTTTGCTTACAACTTTCTTTAAATTCTCTTCAGTTTTAACGCTGTCCGTTTTTAATGTTATTAATTTATACGAAGGACAACGTTCTACGCGTCAAACGAGCGTCACTTTGGCTAGTATCTAATTTTACAGTGACAATAAGGATGTTGTACATTCTGTCTTTAAAATCCATTAATCGTGTTGTGTCCACCTCTGCTACTCGTGACTGAAAATTTGTGAAAAAAAGTACTTTGTAAGCTCGTAACACTTACAATGAATCTCGCATTAATTTATACGTAGTTCAGTATTCATAAGAAAATTGATATACTTCATCATCGTTCGCCGTATGTAAAAAATGTGTCGTTACGTTGCACTTAATGAATAACATTTGCAACTGAGTTAATATTTGCATGTAGGCCTAAAGTTAAGCTTTTACCTTAACGTGGACGCGTTAGTGTGTGTTAAAAACCGCTTTGTCCTTAATTCGCCTTCAAATAAATTTCTATCCCCCGTACAGTTTACAGCGCTTAGATTTACACAATAAATAATTTTTCCACATTGTATACAACAGCGGCGGACGCTTTGAATAAAACAAAAAATTTGTTCTGAATACTAATACCATTCTCGTTTTCAATACGCTTATACGAAGCTAGATAATTCTATAATCGCTGGTTCCTGCGTCAAAAATTATTACCGGAATACCTTAAGAAAATTCCGAATCGAAAAAAAATGTTTAGTGGGATTCTAGTTTATTGTCTTATGATGCACATATCTTTGTTTTTTCTGTATAAACCGTAAAAATTTCGTATAACGGTAAGGATTTTAAACATATTTTCTTCGATTCGTTACGTCGTTATTTAATCGTTCCCTATAGACGCACAAAATATTCTGTATCCTTCGTCATGAATATCTGGATAATTCAGCTTCCTTAGGCCTACATCAGAACACCTGAAATATGCGCTGATATACGTAGCCAGAATAAGTCATCTTCGTTATGTTAGTTTAGATACATAGGGGGGTTGAAGCAGACTCTGTTACCAAATCAGACTTACTCATCCAACAGATGTTATACTTTCTGAAGTATTATGACTTACCAAGCAGAAGCAATACCAACAGTTCAGGCGCAAGACCACGGCAGTTCAGTCTGAACTCTGACATTTGCTTTCAAACGATACCTACCAACAACATGTTTTCTGTCTTATAGTCAAACACAATCGAGCACCTACAGAATGACGCTTGTGTCTAACACAACATGTAAACTTTTTTCATCTACCTTTCTCAGATATGGATGCAAGAAAAGATATGTTTAAAGGTGTTAGCAAACCTGTGTTGCTCAGAATAGTCTGTACGCTATGACAAAATCATAGCAAAAATTACGTCATTGAAGAACGTAATTTGGTTTGTTTTCCTAACACTGTGTTCATTTTTACCCTTAAAAACCTGCATTTAGTTGTTTTGGGATATGTAAGCCTATTGGATGTTACGATTATATTAAGGTGTAGAATGTTCAAAACGCCGCCAGTTCGGAATTTAGTACATATTTTCCTCAACCACGAGAAATTTATATTTACGTCTTGATTGAATACCATAATGAAGACAGAAGATATGCAACAAGGCTTGGCAGTATAGGTAACTCAGTTGTGTAACAGGCCGTCGTTAATTCTTCACGTATGTGAAAATAAAACACCTTTTCATTTTAAACACTTTTCCCGTAAGTTTAAAATTTTTCATTTATAAGTTTCCCATCATTCTCAGAGAAACGGCTTGACATATTAACAAAAATATTTATATTTCACCTTATTCTACCTGCCTTAATAAGAAGCAAATTTTCAAATCAGATATTCTTTAAATCCTTATTTTATTTTATTTTAAAAAAGATAAATTTGTAAACAACATTTATGCCTTATATAAATACTGAAACATAATACAGGCAATCAGAAAATAACGATTCCTTCCAATTGAATCGTTTGTAAGAATAGCAGCAACTAACTGGAAATATATCCTGTTGATACAGGAAGACCGGTATTAAAATTACCGTGAGCAGGATTGGCGATACGAGTAAGAATTTTTCTGTACTTGTGATCACATATAGATTACTCAGATTGGAGTTTGCAATCTTTGTAATCTTTTTCCCATTACGATTTACGTGAATTACCAGGACCCGCTTAATTACTAACAATTTCCAAACCTTCATTGCAAATGCATAAAAATGTCACTTTAAATTATATGGGTGCATTTAATCATCTGTATATTGCCTTTTTATCCCAAGCGAGAGACGGTGGCGGTGCCGCTATCTAGCGGAGAAAGCATTAAGTTGTTGCAGCGACTGATGAGTGCAAAGCTGTACGATACCTACCAGCAACATGGTCTTTGTCTTAAAGTAAAACACAATCGAGCACCTACGAACTGACGCTCGAATCTAACACAACATGTAAAGTACTTTCTTCTTCCTTTCTCAGATATGGATGCAAGAAAACATATGTTCAAACGTGTTAGCAATCCTGTGTTGCTCAGTATAGTCTGTACGCTGTGACAAAGCCATAGCAAAAATTACGTCATTGAATAACGTAATTTGCTTCGTTTTCTTAAAATTGTGTTCATTTTTACCCTCAAAACCCGCATTTATTCTTTTTATAGTATGCAAGCCGTTTGCACGGTCGAAATATAGTAAGGTGTAGAATGCTCAAAAAGCCGCCTGTTCGGAAGTTAGTAGATACTTTTACTCAACCACGAGAAATTTTTATTTACTTAAATTAAATAAATTTTTATTAGCAGGCCGTCGTTAATTCTGCACGTATGTGAAAATATAGTCCGTTTTCGTTTTAAACACGTTTCCCGTAAGTTTAAAATTTTTCCCACGATTCTTGACATATTCACAAAAATATTTATATTTCACCTTATTTTACCTACCTTAATGAGATGCAAATTTTAATATCAGATATTCGTAAATTCATATTTTATTTTAAAAAGGATAAGTTTTTAAACAAAATTGACGCGATATATAAATACTGAAACGTAAAACAAGCGATAAGAAAATACGACTGCTTCCATTTACATCGTTTGTAAGAATGGCAACAACTAACTGGAAACATTTCCTTTTCATAGAGTACAGGAAGACCGGTATTACAAAACTACCGTGACCAGGATTGACGATTCGAGAAAGAGTTTTTCTGTACTTTTGTTCACACATAGAGGCACTCAGACTGGAGTCAGCGTTCTTTGCAATCTGTTCCCACTTACGATTTATGTGAATTAAACGGACCCCCTTAATTACTAACAATTTAAAAACCTTCATAGTAAATGCTTAAAAATGTCACGTTAAATTATATGGTTGCACGTAATCGCCTCTATATTGCCTTGTTGTCCCAAGCGAGAGACGGTGGTGGTGCCGCTATCTATCGGAGATATCATTAAGCTGTTGCAGCTACTGATGAGAACAAAGCCGTACGCTCGCGGCGGCAACACGGGAGTTAGCCTTATTCAGTAACAATTTTATATCAAAAAACGAAAAAAACACCTTTTGCATCGTCTTCAGACGTAATCTACTCATGTTTCGCCACGTAAATCCAAAAAAATTCATACAAGCACGAATATAAGCTAAGTACAGAAGCGTAAACGGACCGTGGAACACGCTACGCCGACTAGCTGTGACGTCAGACATATATCAGGTTGGGGACGCCCAGTTAACGTACTCGCTTCGGCGGTACACATACTAAAATTGGAACGATACAGAGAAGATTAGCATGGCCCCTGCGCAAGAATGACACGCAAAATCGTGAAGCGTTCTACATTTTTCTTTTTTTACCTCATACTTTTGCCCCTTAAAACTTACACGCTCCTTTTAAATTCCTTATAATTCTTTTATACCACAGGATGAAATATTTCTTCTCCTCACCTAGGAAATAAAACAGTCATTAAAATGTCCATCATCCGTTAGTTCTTCAAACATGTAAGTAGTTTCCACGTAACATCTTTACACAGCACTTTAATTGGTCCATTTTAAGATCAGTTGATTTCATAACAGAAGATTCGCCATTCATGGAAACACCACTAACCGTACCCCGTTAAGTCGTTTAGCGATTTTCGGATCTAAAGAGACTCAACCGTACGGACGAAAAAAAATCGAGCTGAACGAATATCAAATCGCTTTCCGTATAAAACGATTTACTTGACACAACTTGATTCTCGCGTATCACGTCAGGCTTTCCTACTCGTAAAGCACTATAAATAAATCTGCTGAAACGTATATCCAGATATAAGCCTATACACACCGAACTGTATATAGCACTGGTTACATAGAATATATTGTTACTGACAACCTGCTGACAAGCCTGTCTAAAAGTAAATCTTTAAGTCGTTCATTCCCTTATACAACATAATCAATGGCACAGAACCTCAGACGCAATTCCCATCGTGGAAATTTCTATTTTAGAAATTTCAATAATACGCACTAGATTCAGGCAAATTTTACAATCAATTTTGCTTACAACTTTCTTTAAATTCTCTTCAGTTTTAACGCTGTCCGTTTTTAATGTTATTAATTTATACGAAGGACAACGTTCTACGCGTCAAACGAGCGTCACTTTGGCTAGTATCTAATTTTACAGTGACAATAAGGATGTTGTACATTCTGTCTTTAAAATCCATTAATCGTGTTGTGTCCACCTCTGCTACTCGTGACTGAAAATTTGTGAAAAAAAGTACTTTGTAAGCTCGTAACACTTACAATGAATCTCGCATTAATTTATACGTAGTTCAGTATTCATAAGAAAATTGATATACTTCATCATCGTTCGCCGTATGTAAAAAATGTGTCGTTACGTTGCACTTAATGAATAACATTTGCAACTGAGTTAATATTTGCATGTAGGCCTAAAGTTAAGCTTTTACCTTAACGTGGACGCGTTAGTGTGTGTTAAAAACCGCTTTGTCCTTAATTCGCCTTCAAATAAATTTCTATCCCCCGTACAGTTTACAGCGCTTAGATTTACACAATAAATAATTTTTCCACATTGTATACAACAGCGGCGGACGCTTTGAATAAAACAAAAAATTTGTTCTGAATACTAATACCATTCTCGTTTTCAATACGCTTATACGAAGCTAGATAATTCTATAATCGCTGGTTCCTGCGTCAAAAATTATTACCGGAATACCTTAAGAAAATTCCGAATCGAAAAAAAATGTTTAGTGGGATTCTAGTTTATTGTCTTATGATGCACATATCTTTGTTTTTTCTGTATAAACCGTAAAAATTTCGTATAACGGTAAGGATTTTAAACATATTTTCTTCGATTCGTTACGTCGTTATTTAATCGTTCCCTATAGACGCACAAAATATTCTGTATCCTTCGTCATGAATATCTGGATAATTCAGCTTCCTTAGGCCTACATCAGAACACCTGAAATATGCGCTGATATACGTAGCCAGAATAAGTCATCTTCGTTATGTTAGTTTAGATACATAGGGGGGTTGAAGCAGACTCTGTTACCAAATCAGACTTACTCATCCAACAGATGTTATACTTTCTGAAGTATTATGACTTACCAAGCAGAAGCAATACCAACAGTTCAGGCGCAAGACCACGGCAGTTCAGTCTGAACTCTGACATTTGCTTTCAAACGATACCTACCAACAACATGTTTTCTGTCTTATAGTCAAACACAATCGAGCACCTACAGAATGACGCTTGTGTCTAACACAACATGTAAACTTTTTTCATCTACCTTTCTCAGATATGGATGCAAGAAAAGATATGTTTAAAGGTGTTAGCAATCCTGTGTTGCTCAGAATAGTCTGTACGCTATGACAAAACCATAGCAAAAATTACGTAATTGAAGAACGTAATTTGGTTTGTTTTCCTAACACTGTGTTCATTTTTACCCTTAAAAACCTGCATTTAGTTGTTTTGGGATATGTAAGCCTATTGGATGTTACGATTATATTAAGGTGTAGAATGTTCAAAACGCCGCCAGTTCGGAATTTAGTACATATTTTCCTCAACCACGAGAAATTTATATTTACGTCTTGATTGAATACCATAATGAAGACAGAAGATATGCAACAAGGCTTGGCAGTATAGGTAACTCAGTTGTGTAACAGGCCGTCGTTAATTCTTCACGTATGTGAAAATAAAACACCTTTTCATTTTAAACACTTTTCCCGTAAGTTTAAATTTTTTCATTTATAAGTTTCCCATCATTCTCAGAGAAACGGCTTGACATATTAACAAAAATATTTATATTTCACCTTATTCTACCTTCCTTAATAAGAAGCAAATTTTCATATCAGATATTCTTTAAATCCTTATTTTATTTTATTTTAAAAAAGATAAATTTGTAAACAACATTTATGCCTTATATAAATACTGAAACATAATACAGGCAATCAGAAAATAACGATTCCTTCCAATTGAATCGTTTGTAAGAATAGCAGCAACTAACTGGAAATATATCCTGTTGATACAGGAAGACCGGTATTAAAAATTACCGTGAGCAGGATTGGCGATACGAGTAAGAATTTTTCTGTACTTGTGATCACATATAGATTACTCAGATTGGAGTTTGCAATCTTTGTAATCTTTTTCCCATTACGATTTACGTGAATTACCAGGACCCGCTTAATTACTAACAATTTCCAAACCTTCATTGCAAATGCATAAAAATGTCACTTTAAATTATATGGGTGCATTTAATCATCTGTATATTGCCTTTTTATCCCAAGCGAGAGACGGTGGCGGTGCCGCTATCTAGCGGAGAAAGCATTAAGTTGTTGCAGCGACTGATGAGTGCAAAGCTGTACGATACCTACCAGCAACATGGTCTTTGTCTTAAAGTAAAACACAATCGAGCACCTACGAACTGACGTTCGAATCTAACACAACATGTAAAGTACTTTCTTCTTCCATTCTCAGATATGGATGCAAGAAAACATATGTTCAAACGTGTTAGCAATCCTGTGTTGCTCAGTATAGTCTGTACGCTGTGACAAAGCCATAGCAAAAATTACGTCATTGAATAACGTAATTTGCTTCGTTTTCTTAAAATTGTGTTCATTTTTACCCTCAAAACCCGCATTTATTCTTTTTATAGTATGCAAGCCGTTTGCACGGTCGAAATATAGTAAGGTGTAGAATGCTCAAAAAGCCGCCTGTTCGGAAGTTAGTAGATACTTTTACTCAACCACGAGAAATTTTTATTTACTTAAATTAAATAAATTTTTATTAGCAGGCCGTCGTTAATTCTGCACGTATGTGAAAATATAGTCCGTTTTCGTTTTAAACACGTTTCCCGTAAGTTTAAAATTTTTCCCACGATTCTTGACATATTCACAAAAATATTTATATTTCACCTTATTTTACCTACCTTAATGAGATGCAAATTTTAATATCAGATATTCGTAAATTCATATTTTATTTTAAAAAGGATAAGTTTTTAAACAAAATTGACGCGATATATAAATACTGAAACGTAAAACAAGCGATAAGAAAATACGACTGCTTCCATTTACATCGTTTGTAAGAATGGCAACAACTAACTGGAAACATTTCCTTTTCATAGAGTACAGGAAGACCGGTATTACAAAACTACCGTGACCAGGATTGACGATTCGAGAAAGAGTTTTTCTGTACTTTTGTTCACACATAGAGGCACTCAGACTGGAGTCAGCGTTCTTTGCAATCTGTTCCCACTTACGATTTATGTGAATTAAACGGACCCCCTTAATTACTAACAATTTAAAAACCTTCATAGTAAATGCTTAAAAATGTCACGTTAAATTATATGGTTGCACGTAATCGCCTCTATATTGCCTTGTTGTCCCAAGCGAGAGACGGTGGTGGTGCCGCTATCTATCGGAGATATCATTAAGCTGTTGCAGCTACTGATGAGAACAAAGCCGTACGCTCGCGGCGGCAACACGGGAGTTAGCCTTATTCAGTAACAATTTTATATCAAAAAACGAAAAAAACACCTTTTGCATCGTCTTCAGACGTACTCTACTCATGTTTCGCCACGTAAATCCAAAAAAATTCATACAAGCACGAATATAAGCTAAGTACAGAAGCGTAAACGGACCGTGGAACACGCTACGCCGACTAGCTGTGACGTCAGACATATATCAGGTTGGGGACGCCCAGTTAACGTACTCGCTTCGGCGGTACACATACTAAAATTGGAACGATACAGAGAAGATTAGCATGGCCCCTGCGCAAGAATGACACGCAAAATCGTGAAGCGTTCTACATTTTTCTTTTTTTACCTCATACTTTTGCCCATTAAAACTTACACGCTCCTTTTAAATTCCTTATAATTCTTTTATACCACAGGATGAAATATTTCTTCTCCTCACCTAGGAAATAAAACAGTCATTAAAATGTCCATCATCCGTTAGTTCTTCAAACATGTAAGTAGTTTCCACGTAACATCTTTACACAGCACTTTAATTGGTCCATTTTAAGATCAGTTGATTTCATAACAGAAGATTCGCCATTCATGGAAACACCACTAACCGTACCCCGTTAAGTCGTTTAGCGATTTTCGGATCTAAAGAGACTCAACCGTACGGACGAAAAAACATCGAGCTGAACGAATATCAAATCGCTTTCCGTATAAAACGATTTACTTGACACAACTTGATTCTCGCGTATCACGTCAGGCTTTCCTACTCGTAAAGCACTATAAATAAATCTGCTGAAACGTATATCCAGATATAAGCCTATACACACCGAACTGTATATAGCACTGGTTACATAGAATATATTGTTACTGACAACCTGCTGACAAGCCTGTCTAAAAGTAAATCTTTAAGTCGTTCATTCCCTTATACAACATAATCAATGGCACAGAACCTCAGACGCAATTCCCATCGTGGAAATTTCTATTTTAGAAATTTCAATAATACGCACTAGATTCAGGCAAATTTTACAATCAATTTTGCTTACAACTTTCTTTAAATTCTCTTCAGTTTTAACGCTGTCCGTTTTTAATGTTATTAATTTATACGAAGGACAACGTTCTACGCGTCAAACGAGCGTCACTTTGGCTAGTATCTAATTTTACAGTGACAATAAGGATGTTGTACATTCTGTCTTTAAAATCCATTAATCGTGTTGTGTCCACCTCTGCTACTCGTGACTGAAAATTTGTGAAAAAAAGTACTTTGTAAGCTCGTAACACTTACAATGAATCTCGCATTAATTTATACGTAGTTCAGTATTCATAAGAAAATTGATATACTTCATCATCGTTCGCCGTATGTAAAAAATGTGTCGTTACGTTGCACTTAATGAATAACATTTGCAACTGAGTTAATATTTGCATGTAGGCCTAAAGTTAAGCTTTTACCTTAACGTGGACGCGTTAGTGTGTGTTAAAAACCGCTTTGTCCTTAATTCGCCTTCAAATAAATTTCTATCCCCCGTACAGTTTACAGCGCTTAGATTTACACAATAAATAATTTTTCCACATTGTATACAACAGCGGCGGACGCTTTGAATAAAACAAAAAATTTGTTCTGAATACTAATACCATTCTCGTTTTCAATACGCTTATACGAAGCTAGATAATTCTATAATCGCTGGTTCCTGCGTCAAAAATTATTACCGGAATACCTTAAGAAAATTCCGAATCGAAAAAAAATGTTTAGTGGGATTCTAGTTTATTGTCTTATGATGCACATATCTTTGTTTTTTCTGTATAAACCGTAAAAATTTCGTATAACGGTAAGGATTTTAAACATATTTTCTTCGATTCGTTACGTCGTTATTTAATCGTTCCCTATAGACGCACAAAATATTCTGTATCCTTCGTCATGAATATCTGGATAATTCAGCTTCCTTAGGCCTACATCAGAACACCTGAAATATGCGCTGATATACGTAGCCAGAATAAGTCATCTTCGTTATGTTAGTTTAGATACATAGGGGGGTTGAAGCAGACTCTGTTACCAAATCAGACTTACTCATCCAACAGATGTTATACTTTCTGAAGTATTATGACTTACCAAGCAGAAGCAATACCAACAGTTCAGGCGCAAGACCACGGCAGTTCAGTCTGAACTCTGACATTTGCTTTCAAACGATACCTACCAACAACATGTTTTCTGTCTTATAGTCAAACACAATCGAGCACCTACAGAATGACGCTTGTGTCTAACACAACATGTAAACTTTTTTCATCTACCTTTCTCAGATATGGATGCAAGAAAAGATATGTTTAAAGGTGTTAGCAATCCTGTGTTGC
Source organism: Magicicada septendecula (assembly GCA_034769895.1). Classification (NCBI taxonomy): domain Eukaryota; kingdom Metazoa; phylum Arthropoda; class Insecta; order Hemiptera; family Cicadidae; genus Magicicada; species Magicicada septendecula. The sequence continues at coordinate 283,208,603 of CM068371.1, forward strand.
TCAGAATAGTCTGTACGCTATGACAAAACCATAGCAAAAATTACGTCATTGAAGAACGTAATTTGGTTTGTTTTCCTAACACTGTGTTCATTTTTACCCTTAAAAACCTGCATTTAGTTGTTTTGGGATATGTAAGCCTATTGGATGTTACGATTATATTAAGGTGTAGAATGTTCAAAACGCCGCCAGTTCGGAATTTAGTACATATTTTCCTCAACCACGAGAAATTTATATTTACGTCTTGATTGAATACCATAATGAAGACAGAAGATATGCAACAAGGCTTGGCAGTATAGGTAACTCAGTTGTGTAACAGGCCGTCGTCAATTCTTCACGTATGTGAAAATAAAACACCTTTTCATTTTAAACACTTTTCCCGTAAGTTTAAAATTTTTCATTTATAAGTTTCCCATCATTCTCAGAGAAACGGCTTGACATATTAACAAAAATATTTATATTTCACCTTATTCTACCTTCCTTAATAAGAAGCAAATTTTCACATCAGATATTCTTTAAATCCTTATTTTATTTTATTTTAAAAAAGATAAATTTGTAAACAACATTTATGCCTTATATAAATACTGAAACATAATACAGGCAATCAGAAAATAACGATTCCTTCCAATTGAATCGTTTGTAAGAATAGCAGCAACTAACTGGAAATATATCCTGTTGATACAGGAAGACCGGTATTAAAAATTACCGTGAGCAGGATTGGCGATACGAGTAAGAATTTTTCTGTACTTGTGATCACATATAGATTACTCAGATTGGAGTTTGCAATCTTTGTAATCTTTTTCCCATTACGATTTACGTGAATTACCAGGACCCGCTTAATTACTAACAATTTCCAAACCTTCATTGCAAATGCATAAAAATGTCACTTTAAATTATATGGGTGCATTTAATCATCTGTATATTGCCTATTGCCTTTTTATCCCAAGCGAGAGACGGTGGCGGTGCCGCTATCTAGCGGAGAAAGCATTAAGTTGTTGCAGCGACTGATGAGTGCAAAGCTGTACGATACCTACCAGCAACATGGTCTTTGTCTTAAAGTAAAACACAATCGAGCACCTACGAACTGACGCTCGAATCTAACACAACATGTAAAGTACTTTCTTCTTCCTTTCTCAGATATGGATGCAAGAAAACATATGTTCAAACGTGTTAGCAATCCTGTGTTGCTCAGTATAGTCTGTACGCTGTGACAAAGCCATAGCAAAAATTACGTCATTGAATAACGTAATTTGCTTCGTTTTCTTAAAATTGTGTTCATTTTTACCCTCAAAACCCGCATTTATTCTTTTTATAGTATGCAAGCCGTTTGCACGGTCGAAATATAGTAAGGTGTAGAATGCTCAAAAAGCCGCCTGTTCGGAAGTTAGTAGATACTTTTACTCAACCACGAGAAATTTTTATTTACTTAAATTAAATAAATTTTTATTAGCAGGCCGTCGTTAATTCTGCACGTATGTGAAAATATAGTCCGTTTTCGTTTTAAACACGTTTCCCGTAAGTTTAAAATTTTTCCCACGATTCTTGACATATTCACAAAAATATTTATATTTCACCTTATTTTACCTACCTTAATGAGATGCAAATTTTAATATCAGATATTCGTAAATTCATATTTTATTTTAAAAAGGATAAGTTTTTAAACAAAATTGACGCGATATATAAATACTGAAACGTAAAACAAGCGATAAGAAAATACGACTGCTTCCATTTACATCGTTTGTAAGAATGGCAACAACTAACTGGAAACATTTCCTTTTCATAGAGTACAGGAAGACCGGTATTACAAAACTACCGTGACCAGGATTGACGATTCGAGAAAGAGTTTTTCTGTACTTTTGTTCACACATAGAGGCACTCAGACTGGAGTCAGCGTTCTTTGCAATCTGTTCCCACTTACGATTTATGTGAATTAAACGGACCCCCTTAATTACTAACAATTTAAAAACCTTCATAGTAAATGCTTAAAAATGTCACGTTAAATTATATGGTTGCACGTAATCGCCTCTATATTGCCTTGTTGTCCCAAGCGAGAGACGGTGGTGGTGCCGCTATCTATCGGAGATATCATTAAGCTGTTGCAGCTACTGATGAGAACAAAGCCGTACGCTCGCGGCGGCAACACGGGAGTTAGCCTTATTCAGTAACAATTTTATATCAAAAAACGAAAAAAACACCTTTTGCATCGTCTTCAGACGTAATCTACCCATGTTTCGCCACGTAAATCCAAAAAAATTCATACAAGCACGAATATAAGCTAAGTACAGAAGCGTAAACGGACCGTGGAACACGCTACGCCGACTAGCTGTGACGTCAGACATATATCAGGTTGGGGACGCCCAGTTAACGTACTCGCTTCGGCGGTACACATACTAAAATTGGAACGATACAGAGAAGATTAGCATGGCCCCTGCGCAAGAATGACACGCAAAATCGTGAAGCGTTCTACATTTTTCTTTTTTTACCTCATACTTTTGCCCATTAAAACTTACACGCTCCTTTTAAATTCCTTATAATTCCTTTATACCACAGGATGAAATATTTCTTCTCCTCACCTAGGAAATAAAACAGTCATTAAAATGTCCATCATCCGTTAGTTCTTCAAACATGTAAGTAGTTTCCACGTAACATCTTTACACAGCACTTTAATTGGTCCATTTTAAGATCAGTTGATTTCATAACAGAAGATTCGCCATTCATGGAAACACCACTAACCGTACCCCGTTAAGTCGTTTAGCGATTTTCGGATCTAAAGAGACTCAACCGTACGGACGAAAAAACATCGAGCTGAACGAATATCAAATCGCTTTCCGTATAAAACGATTTACTTGACACAACTTGATTCTCGCGTATCACGTCAGGCTTTCCTACTCGTAAAGCACTATAAATAAATCTGCTGAAACGTATATCCAGATATAAGCCTATACACACCGAACTGTATATAGCACTGGTTACATAGAATATATTGTTACTGACAACCTGCTGACAAGCCTGTCTAAAAGTAAATCTTTAAGTCGTTCATTCCCTTATACAACATAATCAATGGCACAGAACCTCAGACGCAATTCCCATCGTGGAAATTTCTATTTTAGAAATTTCAATAATACGCACTAGATTCAGGCAAATTTTACAATCAATTTTGCTTACAACTTTCTTTAAATTCTCTTCAGTTTTAACGCTGTCCGTTTTTAATGTTATTAATTTATACGAAGGACAACGTTCTACGCGTCAAACGAGCGTCACTTTGGCTAGTATCTAATTTTACAGTGACAATAAGGATGTTGTACATTCTGTCTTTAAAATCCATTAATCGTGTTGTGTCCACCTCTGCTACTCGTGACTGAAAATTTGTGAAAAAAAGTACTTTGTAAGCTCGTAACACTTACAATGAATCTCGCATTAATTTATACGTAGTTCAGTATTCATAAGAAAATTGATATACTTCATCATCGTTCGCCGTATGTAAAAAATGTGTCGTTACGTTGCACTTAATGAATAACATTTGCAACTGAGTTAATATTTGCATGTAGGCCTAAAGTTAAGCTTTTACCTTAACGTGGACGCGTTAGTGTGTGTTAAAAACCGCTTTGTCCTTAATTCGCCTTCAAATAAATTTCTATCCCCCGTACAGTTTACAGCGCTTAGATTTACACAATAAATAATTTTTCCACATTGTATACAACAGCGGCGGACGCTTTGAATAAAACAAAAAATTTGTTCTGAATACTAATACCATTCTCGTTTTCAATACGCTTATACGAAGCTAGATAATTCTATAATCGCTGGTTCCTGCGTCAAAAATTATTACCGGAATACCTTAAGAAAATTCCGAATCGAAAAAAATGTTTAGTGGGATTCTAGTTTATTGTCTTATGATGCACATATCTTTGTTTTTTCTGTATAAACCGTAAAAATTTCGTATAACGGTAAGGATTTTAAACATATTTTCTTCGATTCGTTACGTCGTTATTTAATCGTTCCCTATAGACGCACAAAATAATCTGTATCCTTCGTCATGAATATCTGGATAATTCAGCTTCCTTAGGCCTACATCAGAACACCTGAAATATGCGCTGATATACGTAGCCAGAATAAGTCATCTTCGTTATGTTAGTTTAGATACATAGGGGGGTTGAAGCAGACTCTGTTACCAAATCAGACTTACTCATCCAACAGATGTTATACTTTCTGAAGTATTATGACTTACCAAGCAGAAGCAATACCAACAGTTCAGGCGCAAGACCACGGCAGTTCAGTCTGAACTCTGACATTTGCTTTCAAACGATACCTACCAACAACATGTTTTCTGTCTTATAGTCAAACACAATCGAGCACCTACAGAATGACGCTTGTGTCTAACACAACATGTAAACTTTTTTCATCTACCTTTCTCAGATATGGATGCAAGAAAAGATATGTTTAAAGGTGTTAGCAATCCTGTGTTGCTCAGAATAATCTGTACGCTATGACAAAACCATAGCAAAAATTACGTCATTGAAGAACGTAATTTGGTTTGTTTTCCTAACACTGTGTTCATTTTTACCCTTAAAAACCTGCATTTAGTTGTTTTGGGATATGTAAGCCTATTGGATGTTACGATTATATTAAGGTGTAGAATGTTCAAAACGCCGCCAGTTCGGAATTTAGTACATATTTTCCTCAACCACGAGAAATTTATATTTACGTCTTGATTGAATACCATAATGAAGACAGAAGATATGCAACAAGGCTTGGCAGTATAGGTAACTCAGTTGTGTAACAGGCCGTCGTCAATTCTTCACGTATGTGAAAATAAAACACCTTTTCATTTTAAACACTTTTCCCGTAAGTTTAAAATTTTTCATTTATAAGTTTCCCATCATTCTCAGAGAAACGGCTTGACATATTAACAAAAATATTTATATTTCACCTTATTCTACCTTCCTTAATAAGAAGCAAATTTTCACATCAGATATTCTTTAAATCCTTATTTTATTTTATTTTAAAAAAGATAAATTTGTAAACAACATTTATGCCTTATATAAATACTGAAACATAATACAGGCAATCAGAAAATAACGATTCCTTCCAATTGAATCGTTTGTAAGAATAGCAGCAACTAACTGGAAATATATCCTGTTGATACAGGAAGACCGGTATTAAAAATTACCGTGAGCAGGATTGGCGATACGACTAAGAATTTTTCCGTACTTGTGATCACATATAGATTACTCAGATTGGAGTTTGCAATCTTTGTAATCTTTTTCCCATTACGATTTACGTGAATTACCAGGACCCGCTTAATTACTAACAATTTCCAAACCTTCATTGCAAATGCATAAAAATGTCACTTTAAATTATATGGGTGCATTTAATCATCTGTATATTGCCTATTGCCTTTTTATCCCAAGCGAGAGACGGTGGCGGTGCCGCTATCTAGCGGAGAAAGCATTAAGTTGTTGCAGCGACTGATGAGTGCAAAGCTGTACGATACCTACCAGCAACATGGTCTTTGTCTTAAAGTAAAACACAATCGAGCACCTACGAACTGACGCTCGAATCTAACACAACATGTAAAGTACTTTCTTCTTCCTTTCTCAGATATGGATGCAAGAAAACATATGTTCAAACGTGTTAGCAATCCTGTGTTGCTCAGTATAGTCTGTACGCTGTGACAAAGCCATAGCAAAAATTACGTCATTGAATAACGTAATTTGCTTCGTTTTCTTAAAATTGTGTTCATTTTTACCCTCAAAACCCGCATTTATTCTTTTTATAGTATGCAAGCCGTTTGCACGGTCGAAATATAGTAAGGTGTAGAATGCTCAAAAAGCCGCCTGTTCGGAAGTTAGTAGATACTTTTACTCAACCACGAGAAATTTTTATTTACTTAAATTAAATAAATTTTTATTAGCAGGCCGTCGTTAATTCTGCACGTATGTGAAAATATAGTCCGTTTTCGTTTTAAACACGTTTCCCGTAAGTTTAAAATTTTTCCCACGATTCTTGACATATTCACAAAAATATTTATATTTCACCTTATTTTACCTACCTTAATGAGATGCAAATTTTAATATCAGATATTCGTAAATTCATATTTTATTTTAAAAAGGATAAGTTTTTAAACAAAATTGACGCGATATATAAATACTGAAACGTAAAACAAGCGATAAGAAAATACGACTGCTTCCATTTACATCGTTTGTAAGAATGGCAACAACTAACTGGAAACATTTCCTTTTCATAGAGTACAGGAAGACCGGTATTACAAAACTACCGTGACCAGGATTGACGATTCGAGAAAGAGTTTTTCTGTACTTTTGTTCACACATAGAGGCACTCAGACTGGAGTCAGCGTTCTTTGCAATCTGTTCCCACTTACGATTTATGTGAATTAAACGGACCCCCTTAATTACTAACAATTTAAAAACCTTCATAGTAAATGCTTAAAAATGTCACGTTAAATTATATGGTTGCACGCAATCGCCTCTATATTGCCTTGTTGTCCCAAGCGAGAGACGGTGGTGGTGCCGCTATCTATCGGAGATATCATTAAGCTGTTGCAGCTACTGATGAGAACAAAGCCGTACGCTCGCGGCGGCAACACGGGAGTTAGCCTTATTCAGTAACAATTTTATATCAAAAAACGAAAAAAACACCTTTTGCATCGTCTTCAGACGTAATCTACCCATGTTTCGCCACGTAAATCCAAAAAAATTCATACAAGCACGAATATAAGCTAAGTACAGAAGCGTAAACGGACCGTGGAACACGCTACGCCGACTAGCTGTGACGTCAGACATATATCAGGTTGGGGACGCCCAGTTAACGTACTCGCTTCGGCGGTACACATACTAAAATTGGAACGATACAGAGAAGATTAGCATGGCCCCTGCGCAAGAATGACACGCAAAATCGTGAAGCGTTCTACATTTTTCTTTTTTTACCTCATACTTTTGCCCATTAAAACTTACACGCTCCTTTTAAATTCCTTATAATTCCTTTATACCACAGGATGAAATATTTCTTCTCCTCACCTAGGAAATAAAACAGTCATTAAAATGTCCATCATCCGTTAGTTCTTCAAACATGTAAGTAGTTTCCACGTAACATCTTTACACAGCACTTTAATTGGTCCATTTTAAGATCAGTTGATTTCATAACAGAAGATTCGCCATTCATGGAAACACCACTAACCGTACCCCGTTAAGTCGTTTAGCGATTTTCGGATCTAAAGAGACTCAACCGTACGGACGAAAAAACATCGAGCTGAACGAATATCAAATCGCTTTCCGCATAAAACGATTTACTTGACACAACTTGATTCTCGCGTATCACGTCAGGCTTTCCTACTCGTAAAGCACTATAAATAAATCTGCTGAAACGTATATCCAGATATAAGCCTATACACACCGAACTGTATATAGCACTGGTTACATAGAATATATTGTTACTGACAACCTGCTGACAAGCCTGTCTAAAAGTAAATCTTTAAGTCGTTCATTCCCTTATACAACATAATCAATGGCACAGAACCTCAGACGCAATTCCCATCGTGGAAATTTCTATTTTAGAAATTTCAATAATACGCACTAGATTCAGGCAAATTTTACAATCAATTTTGCTTACAACTTTCTTTAAATTCTCTTCAGTTTTAACGCTGTCCGTTTTTAATGTTATTAATTTATACGAAGGACAACGTTCTACGCGTCAAACGAGCGTCACTTTGGCTAGTATCTAATTTTACAGTGACAATAAGGATGTTGTACATTCTGTCTTTAAAATCCATTAATCGTGTTGTGTCCACCTCTGCTACTCGTGACTGAAAATTTGTGAAAAAAAGTACTTTGTAAGCTCGTAACACTTACAATGAATCTCGCATTAATTTATACGTAGTTCAGTATTCATAAGAAAATTGATATACTTCATCATGGTTCGCCGTATGTAAAAAATGTGTCGTTACGTTGCACTTAATGAATAACATTTGCAACTGAGTTAATATTTGCATGTAGGCCTAAAGTTAAGCTTTTACCTTAACGTGGACGCGTTAGTGTGTGTTAAAAACCGCTTTGTCCTTAATTCGCCTTCAAATAAATTTCTATCCCCCGTACAGTTTACAGCGCTTAGATTTACACAATAAATAATTTTTCCACATTGTATACAACAGCGGCGGACCTTTGAATAAAACAAAAAATTTGTTCTGAATACTAATACCATTCTCGTTTTCAATACGCTTATACGAAGCTAGATAATTCTATAATCGCTGGTTCCTGCGTCAAAAATTATTACCGGAATACCTTAAGAAAATTCCGAATCGAAAAAAAATGTTTAGTGGGATTCTAGTTTATTGTCTTATGATGCACATATCTTTGTTTTTTCTGTATAAACCGTAAAAATTTCGTATAACGGTAAGGATTTTAAACATATTTTCTTCGATTCGTTACGTCGTTATTTAATCGTTCCCTATAGACGCACAAAATAATCTGTATCCTTCGTCATGAATATCTGGATAATTCAGCTTCCTTAGGCCTACATCAGAACACCTGAAATATGCGCTGATATACGTAGCCAGAATAAGTCATCTTCGTTATGTTAGTTTAGATACATAGGGGGGTTGAAGCAGACTCTGTTACCAAATCAGACTTACTCATCCAACAGATGTTATACTTTCTGAAGTATTATGACTTACCAAGCAGAAGCAATACCAACAGTTCAGGCGCAAGACCACGGCAGTTCAGTCTGAACTCTGACATTTGCTTTCAAACGATACCTACCAACAACATGTTTTCTGTCTTATAGTCAAACACAATCGAGCACCTACAGAATGACGCTTGTGTCTAACACAACATGTAAACTTTTTTCATCTACCTTTCTCAGATATGGATGCAAGAAAAGATATGTTTAAAGGTGTTAGCAATCCTGTGTTGCTCAGAATAGTCTGTACGCTATGACAAAACCATAGCAAAAATTACGTCATTGAAGAACGTAATTTGGTTTGTTTTCCTAACACTGTGTTCATTTTTACCCTTAAAAACCTGCATTTAGTTGTTTTGGGATATGTAAGCCTATTGGATGTTACGATTATATTAAGGTGTAGAATGTTCAAAACGCCGCCAGTTCGGAATTTAGTACATATTTTCCTCAACCACGAGAAATTTATATTTACGTCTTGATTGAATACCATAATGAAGACAGAAGATATGCAACAAGGCTTGGCAGTATAGGTAACTCAGTTGTGTAACAGGCCGTCGTTAATTCTTCACGTATGTGAAAATAAAACACCTTTTCATTTTAAACACTTTTCCCGTAAGTTTAAAATTTTTCATTTATAAGTTTCCCATCATTCTCAGAGAAACGGCTTGACATATTAACAAAAATATTTATATTTCACCTTATTCTACCTTCCTTAATAAGAAGCAAATTTTCATATCAGATATTCTTTAAATCCTTATTTTATTTTATTTTAAAAAAGATAAATTTGTAAACAACATTTATGCCTTATATAAATACTGAAACATAATACAGGCAATCAGAAAATAACGATTCCTTCCAATTGAATCGTTTGTAAGAATAGCAGCAACTAACTGGAAATATATCCTGTTGATACAGGAAGACCGGTATTAAAAATTACCGTGAGCAGGATTGGCGATACGAGTAAGAATTTTTCTGTACTTGTGATCACATATAGATTACTCAGATTGGAGTTTGCAATCTTTGTAATCTTTTTCCCATTACGATTTACGTGAATTACCAGGACCCGCTTAATTACTAACAATTTCCAAACCTTCATTGCAAAAGCATAAAAATGTCACTTTAAATTATATGGGTGCATTTAATCATCTGTATATTGCCTTTTTATCCCAAGCGAGAGACGGTGGCGGTGCCGCTATCTAGCGGAGAAAGCATTAAGTTGTTGCAGCGACTGATGAGTGCAAAGCTGTACGATACCTACCAGCAACATGGTCTTTGTCTTAAAGTAAAACACAATCGAGCACCTACGAACTGACGCTCGAATCTAACACAACATGTAAAGTACTTTCTTCTTCCTTTCTCAGATATGGATGCAAGAAAACATATGTTCAAACGTGTTAGCAATCCTGTGTTGCTCAGTATAGTCTGTACGCTGTGACAAAGCCATAGCAAAAATTACGTCATTGAATAACGTAATTTGCTTCGTTTTCTTAAAATTGTGTTCATTTTTACCCTCAAAACCCGCATTTATTCTTTTTATAGTATGCAAGCCGTTTGCACGGTCGAAATATAGTAAGGTGTAGAATGCTCAAAAAGCCGCCTGTTCGGAAGTTAGTAGATACTTTTACTCAACCACGAGAAATTTTTATTTACTTAAATTAAATAAATTTTTATTAGCAGGCCGTCGTTAATTCTGCACGTATGTGAAAATATAGTCCGTTTTCATTTTAAACACGTTTCCCGTAAGTTTAAAATTTTTCCCACGATTCTTGACATATTCACAAAAATATTTATATTTCACCTTATTTTACCTACCTTAATGAGATGCAAATTTTAATATCAGATATTCGTAAATTCATATTTTATTTTAAAAAGGATAAGTTTTTAAACAAAATTGACGCGATATATAAATACTGAAACGTAAAACAAGCGATAAGAAAATACGACTGCTTCCATTTACGTCGTTTGTAAGAATGGCAACAACTAACTGGAAACATTTCCTTTTCATAGAGTACAGGAAGACCGGTATTACAAAACTACCGTGACCAGGATTGACGATTCGAGAAAGAGTTTTTCTGTACTTTTGTTCACACATAGAGGCACTCAGACTGGAGTCAGCGTTCTTTGCAATCTGTTCCCACTTACGATTTATGTGAATTAAACGGACCCCCTTAATTACTAACAATTTAAAAACCTTCATAGTAAATGCTTAAAAATGTCACGTTAAATTATATGGTTGCACGTAATCGCCTCTATATTGCCTTGTTGTCCCAAGCGAGAGACGGTGGTGGTGCCGCTATCTATCGGAGATATCATTAAGCTGTTGCAGCTACTGATGAGAACAAAGCCGTACGCTCGCGGCGGCAACACGGGAGTTAGCCTTATTCAGTAACAATTTTATATCAAAAAACGAAAAAAACACCTTTTGCATCGTCTTCAGACGTAATCTACCCATGTTTCGCCACGTAAATCCAAAAAAATTCATACAAGCACGAATATAAGCTAAGTACAGAAGCGTAAACGGACCGTGGAACACGCTACGCCGACTAGCTGTGACGTCAGACATATATCAGGTTGGGGACGCCCAGTTAACGTACTCGCTTCGGCGGTACACATACTAAAATTGGAACGATACAGAGAAGATTAGCATGGCCCCTGCGCAAGAATGACACGCAAAATCGTGAAGCGTTCTACATTTTTCTTTTTTTACCTCATACTTTTGCCCATTAAAACTTACACGCTCCTTTTAAATTCCTTATAATTCCTTTATACCACAGGATGAAATATTTCTTCTCCTCACCTAGGAAATAAAACAGTCATTAAAATGTCCATCATCCGTTAGTTCTTCAAACATGTAAGTAGTTTCCACGTAACATCTTTACACAGCACTTTAATTGGTCCATTTTAAGATCAGTTGATTTCATAACAGAAGATTCGCCATTCATGGAAACACCACTAACCGTACCCCGTTAAGTCGTTTAGCGATTTTCGGATCTAAAGAGACTCAACCGTACGGACGAAAAAACATCGAGCTGAACGAATATCAAATCGCTTTCCGTATAAAACGATTTACTTGACACAACTTGATTCTCGCGTATCACGTCAGGCTTTCCTACTCGTAAAGCACTATAAATAAATCTGCTGAAACGTATATCCAGATATAAGCCTATACACACCGATCTGTATATAGCACTGGTTACATAGAATATATTGTTACTGACAACCTGCTGACAAGCCTGTCTAAAAGTAAATCTTTAAGTCGTTCATTCCCTTATACAACATAATCAATGGCACAGAACCTCAGACGCAATTCCCATCGTGGAAATTTCTATTTTAGAAGTTTCAATAATACGCACTAGATTCAGGCAAATTTTACAATCAATTTTGCTTACAACTTTCTTTAAATTCTCTTCAGTTTTAACGCTGTCCGTTTTTAATGTTATTAATTTATACGAAGGACAACGTTCTACGCGTCAAACGAGCGTCACTTTGGCTAGTATCTAATTTTACAGTGACAATAAGGATGTTGTACATTCTGTCTTTAAAATCCATTAATCGTGTTGTGTCCACCTCTGCTACTCGTGACTGAAAATTTGTGAAAAAAAGTACTTTGTAAGCTCGTAACACTTACAATGAATCTCGCATTAATTTATACGTAGTTCAGTATTCATAAGAAAATTGATATACTTCATCATCGTTCGCCGTATGTAAAAAATGTGTCGTTACGTTGCACTTAATGAATAACATTTGCAACTGAGTTAATATTTGCATGTAGGCCTAAAGTTAAGCTTTTACCTTAACGTGGACGCGTTAGTGTGTGTTAAAAACCGCTTTGTCCTTAATTCGCCTTCAAATAAATTTCTATCCCCCGTACAGTTTACAGCGCTTAGATTTACACAATAAATAATTTTTCCACATTGTATACAACAGCGGCAGACGCTTTGAATAAAACAAAAAATTTGTTCTGAATACTAATACCATTCTCGTTTTCAATACGCTTATACGAAGCTAGATAATTCTATAATCGCTGGTTCCTGCGTCAAAAATTATTACCGGAATACCTTAAGAAAATTCCGAATCGAAAAAAAATGTTTAGTGGGATTCTAGTTTATTGTCTTATGATGCACATATCTTTGTTTTTTCTGTATAAACCGTAAAAATTTCGTATAACGGTAAGGATTTTAAACATATTTTCTTCGATTCGTTACGTCGTTATTTAATCGTTCCCTATAGACGCACAAAATAATCTGTATCCTTCGTCATGAATATCTGGATAATTCAGCTTCCTTAGGCCTACATCAGAACACCTGAAATATGCGCTGATATACGTAGCCAGAATAAGTCATCTTCGTTATGTTAGTTTAGATACATAGGGGGGTTGAAGCAGACTCTGTTACCAAATCAGACTTACTCATCCAACAGATGTTATACTTTCTGAAGTATTATGACTTACCAAGCAGAAGCAATACCAACAGTTCAGGCGCAAGACCACGGCAGTTCAGTCTGAACTCTGACATTTGCTTTCAAACGATACCTACCAACAACATGTTTTCTGTCTTATAGTCAAACACAATCGAGCACCTACAGAATGACGCTTGTGTCTAACACAACATGTAAACTTTTTTCATCTACCTTTTTCAGATATGGATGCAAGAAAAGATATGTTTAAAGGTGTTAGCAATCCTGTGTTGCTCAGAATAGTCTGTACGCTATGACAAAACCATAGCAAAAATTACGTCATTGAAGAACGTAATTTGGTTTGTTTTCCTAACACTGTGTTCATTTTTACCCTTAAAAACCTGCATTTAGTTGTTTTGGGATATGTAAGCCTATTGGATGTTACGATTATATTAAGGTGTAGAATGTTCAAAACGCCGCCAGTTCGGAATTTAGTACATATTTTCCTCAACCACGAGAAATTTATATTTACGTCTTGATTGAATACCATAATGAAGACAGAAGATATGCAACAAGGCTTGGCAGTATAGGTAACTCAGTTGTGTAACAGGCCGTCGTTAATTCTTCACGTATGTGAAAATAAAACACCTTTTCATTTTAAACACTTTTCCCGTAAGTTTAAAATTTTTCATTTATAAGTTTCCCATCATTCTCAGAGAAACGGCTTGACATATTAACAAAAATATTTATATTTCACCTTATTCTACCTTCCTTAATAAGAAGCAAATTTTCATATCAGATATTCTTTAAATCCTTATTTTATTTTATTTTAAAAAAGATAAATTTGTAAACAACATTTATGCCTTATATAAATACTGAAACATAATACAGGCAATCAGAAAATAACGATTCCTTCCAATTGAATCGTTTGTAAGAATAGCAGCAACTAACTGGAAATATATCCTGTTGATACAGGAAGACCGGTATTAAAAATTACCGTGAGCAGGATTGGCGATACGACTAAGAATTTTTCCGTACTTGTGATCACATATAGATTACTCAGATTGGAGTTTGCAATCTTTGTTATCTTTTTCCCATTACGATTTACGTGAATTACCAGGACCCGCTTAATTACTAACAATTTCCAAACCTTCATTGCAAATGCATAAAAATGTCACTTTAAATTATATGGGTGCATTTAATCATCTGTATATTGCCTTTTTATCCCAAGCGAGAGACGGTGGCGGTGCCGCTATCTAGCGGAGAAAGCATTAAGTTGTTGCAGCGACTGATGAGTGCAAAGCTGTACGATACCAACCAGCAACATGGTCTTTGTCTTAAAGTAAAACACAATCGAGCACCTACGAACTGACGCTCGAATCTAACACAACATGTAAAGTACTTTCTTCTTCCTTTCTCAGATATGGATGCAAGAAAACATATGTTCAAACGTGTTAGCAATCCTGTGTTGCTCAGTATAGTCTGTACGCTGTGACAAAGCCATAGCAAAAATTACGTCATTGAATAACGTAATTTGCTTCGTTTTCTTAAAATTGTGTTCATTTTTACCCTCAAAACCCGCATTTATTCTTTTTATAGTATGCAAGCCGTTTGCACGGTCGAAATATAGTAAGGTGTAGAATGCTCAAAAAGCCGCCTGTTCGGAAGTTAGTAGATACTTTTACTCAACCACGAGAAATTTTTATTTACTTACATTAAATAAATTTTTATTAGCAGGCCGTCGTTAATTCTGCACGTATGTGAAAATATAGTCCGTTTTCGTTTTAAACACGTTTCCCGTAAGTTTAAAATTTTTCCCACGATTCTTGACATATTCACAAAAATATTTATATTTCACCTTATTTTACCTACCTTAATGAGATGCAAATTTTAATATCAGATATTCGTAAATTCATATTTTATTTTAAAAAGGATAAGTTTTTAAACAAAATTGACGCGATATATAAATACTGAAACGTAAAACAAGCGATAAGAAAATACGACTGCTTCCATTTACATCGTTTGTAAGAATGGCAACAACTAACTGGAAACATTTCCTTTTCATAGAGTACAGGAAGACCGGTATTACAAAACTACCGTGACCAGGATTGACGATTCGAGAAAGAGTTTTTCTGTACTTTTGTTCACACATAGAGGCACTCAGACTGGAGTCAGCGTTCTTTGCAATCTGTTCCCACTTACGATTTATGTGAATTAAACGGACCCCCTTAATTACTAACAATTTAAAAACCTTCATAGTAAATGCTTAAAAATGTCACGTTAAATTATATGGTTGCACGTAATCGCCTCTATATTGCCTTGTTGTCCCAAGCGAGAGACGGTGGTGGTGCCGCTATCTATCGGAGATATCATTAAGCTGTTGCAGCTACTGATGAGAACAAAGCCGTACGCTCGAGGCGGCAACACGGGAGTTAGCCTTATTCAGTAACAATTTTATATCAAAAAACGAAAAAAACACCTTTTGCATCGTCTTCAGACGTAATCTACCCATGTTTCGCCACGTAAATCCAAAAAAATTCATACAAGCACGAATATAAGCTAAGTACAGAAGCGTAAACGGACCGTGGAACACGCTACGCCGACTAGCTGTGACGTCAGACATATATAAGGTTGGGGACGCCCAGTTAACGTACTCGCTTCGGCGGTACACATACTAAAATTGGAACGATACAGAGAAGATTAGCATGGCCCCTGCGCAAGAATGACACGCAAAATCGTGAAGCGTTCTACATTTTTCTTTTTTTACCTCATACTTTTGCCCATTAAAACTTACACGCTCCTTTTAAATTCCTTATAATTCCTTTATACCACAGGATGAAATATTTCTTCTCCTCACCTAGGAAATAAAACAGTCATTAAAATGTCCATCATCCGTTAGTTCTTCAAACATGTAAGTAGTTTCCACGTAACATCTTTACACAGCACTTTAATTGGTCCATTTTAAGATCAGTTGATTTCATAACAGAAGATTCGCCATTCATGGAAACACCACTAACCGTACCCCGTTAAGTCGTTTAGCGATTTTCGGATCTAAAGAGACTCAACCGTACGGACGAAAAAACATCGAGCTGAACGAATATCAAATCGCTTTCCGTATAAAACGATTTACTTGACACAACTTGATTCTCGCGTATCACGTCAGGCTTTCCTACTCGTAAAGCACTATAAATAAATCTGCTAAAACGTATATCCAGATATAAGCCTATACACACCGAACTGTATATAACACTGGTTACATAGAATATATTGTTACTGACAAGCTTGTCTAAAAGTAAAAGTTATTCGACCTTCCTTAATGAGAAGCAAATTTTCATATCAGATATTCTTTAAATCCTTATTTTATTTTATTTTAAAAAAGATAAATTTGTAAACAACATTTATGCCTTATATAAATACTGAAACATAAAACAGGCAATCAGAAAATAACGATTACTTCCAATTGAATCGTTTGTAAGAATAGCAGCAACTAATTGGAAATATATCCTGTTGATACAGGAAGACCGGTATTAAAAATTACCGTGAGCAGGATTGGCGATACGAGTAAGAATTTTTCTGTACTTGTGATCACATATAGATTACTCAGATTGGAGTTTGCAATCTTTGTAATCTTTTTCCCATTACGATTTACGTGAATTACCAGGACCCGCTTAATTACTAACAATTTCCAAACCTTCATTGCAAATGCATAAAAATGTCACTTTAAATTATATGGGTGCATTTAATCATCTGTATATTGCCTTTTTATCCCAAGCGAGAGACGGTGGCGGTGCCGCTATCTAGCGGAGAAAGCATTAAGTTGTTGCAGCGACTGATGAGTGCAAAGCTGTACGATACCTAAAAGCAACATGGTCTCTGTCTTAAAGTAAAACACAATCGAGCACCTACGAACTGACGCCCGAATCTAACACAACATGTAAAGTACTTTCTTCTTCCTTTCTCAGATATGGATGCAAGAAAACATATGTTCAAACGTGTTAGCAATCCTGTGTTGCTCAGTATAGTCTGTACGCTGTGACAAAGCCATAGCAAAAATTACGTCATTGAATAACGTAATTTGCTTCGTTTTCTTAAAATTGTGTTCATTTTTACCCTCAAAAACCTGCATTTATTCTTTTTATAGTATGCAAGCCGTTTGCACGGTCGAAATATAGTAAGGTGTAGAATGCTCAAAAAGCCGCCTGTTCGGAAGTTAGTAGATATTTTTACTCAACCACGAGAAATTTTTATTTACTTCTTGTGGAAAAAGTACAGCGTAAGGTTATCTACCGACATGAAAAACAAAGCCACACAGATTATTGATCGAATACCATAATGAAGACAGAAGATAGGCAACATGGCTTGCCAGGTCTAGGTAACTAAGCTTTGTAGCAGGCCGTCGTTAATTCTGCACGTTGTAACGTCCCAGAACGTTCCATAAAGGAAATTATTTACATAGCAATTTATCATAAGAGGAAAGTGAGGCGAACAGTATCGAACCCATGTAGCCCTAAAAATTTTGTAGTATTGTCTAATAATTAATACCATTAACATGAAAATACGACCAAACTATGACTAAGACTCAAACCCCATATATATTATTCAAGTGAAGAACAGTGTAAAACCATAATATACTATAAGAGAGTCAAATAATATCAGTAACAACCGAAATTGGGTCATTAATTATTAAGTTTTGTTACTCTGAATAGGGTATAAAAAACTATTTATTTTGAATTAATGGGCAAGATCCATTCTTATATTATGTAATGTAAATAAATTAAATGTATTAAATGATTTAGATACATTATTAGAAAGGATCTAAGTTAAAATAAAAATTATATAAATGTTATGACAAAAAAATATTAAGGTATTGGATTTGAGACCAATCACTCAGATTTCATGTAAAAATTAATTATTATCAAATTGAGATAAAGCTATATGTAATTGTCAAGTGGACAAAGATAAACAATTTATCTTAAATAAAGAAAGCTGTCAAGTGAATAAAAATCAGTTAAAATATCCAAAAACTGTATTAACTGAAAACATGTAGTAGACCTATAATATTGTAATATTTATGGATTTAATGTTGACAAAATGCAACCAAATTGCATTATAAAGTTGAAATATAATATAATGTGACTATACTAATATATTTGACTAACTTAAACACTTTAATAGTCGAGATAGCAAACTATTTACCTATACCATATATGGCTAAGGCCAAGCAACCATCACAAAAAATAGTCATATTTGACTAAATGTTTGCAAAATATTAACAAAAATAAAAGAAAAGAGTACAATACTTTAGTGTACCATGAAAACAAACAGACTCAGTTGAAAATAAGATCAATTATTAAAGAATTTGACTTATAAGGGTGAGATTTGTCACACAAAGAAAAAAGACCACTTAGGCAAACCAATTTGATGCTTAGTAATCCTACAATAAAAATAATATGTATCAGGAAAAACCAGGTATCACAAAAGATAGACAATATAATAAACTCTCAGTGTATACTAGAAAAATCCCATATATATTAAGAAAAAAAGACTAATTATTGTATTCTAACAGTGACAACAACGTAGGCCATAGGCATGGACCATATAAAACTGAACTTATATGTATATTATATACGTTAAACTTTATTTATTTTGTTATAGAAAGATGGTAATATTATGTGTTAATGTTGTAGAAGAAACCAAACAGCTTCACAACAATTTTTTAATTCAAAAATTGAATTTTTATGGAAACATTCCAAGGTAAGAGTTGTATGTTGTGTTATTTTATTATAGTTAATTTATTCAAAAACCAATCGTAATTAGTATCATTAGATTCAGTTGAAAGCAGAGAATCCAAATGTAGTAAGGGCATGCAAATTGTGAGTAGTTATGTAAAATTGTTTGACAAATACCAGAATAATTTTTGTAATATCCTTAGTGTGAAGAATAAGAAATTTTGTTCTAAAGCTTCTACGGAAGTTAAATTTGTTCCATGAGGTTCCATTTCATTATTCTCGAACGTTCTAGAAGGAATTTTTACACAAATACACCGGAAGTTCATGTCGAAAAGCTAAAACAATGAGCCTTACAAAGTATAAAAGGAAGACCGAAAAACACTTCATGCTTTGACTCCAGAAGAGACGCATCACCCACGACACTGATCACCGCAACCGAGGCGAAACCGAAGGCGAGAAGTCGACACAAGAACGAAGAAAGGCTTTTCCCGTACATTGACAATAGACTGACTTAACCTCTACAAGAGTATACGCCAATGTGTTGCTGAAATAGAGCAGCAACACGGCACATTTAATAGAACACACGCAGTCAGAATATCAGCGGCCCAGGAGGGACCAAAATTTTAATAGAGAATCAATTCTGCTGTATTCGCTAAGATAAACTGACTTTGACAAAATCCCCATAACGTGACATACACAAAGCCTTTCTATCAAACTGCAAGGGTATCAGCGCTGTAGCGGCTAATTTGAGAAACAACGCGAGCAGCTAATCGCCGGCGGCGGGATTCAAGCGTCAATTTACTGCCAAACTGTTTTACAAAAGTGCGGAAGTTTTAAAAAAATCGCATTTTGACTTTAAATAAATTCAGTGCACAAGGAACGTCAACACGAAGAGGCGAGATTGAAAACTACCCGAGAGAAGTGTCCAGTGCGAGAGTAATTACCCATCGGAACGTGAGTTGTTCAAAGTTAAAGTCATTTTTACCTGGTTACATTTGTCACACAGTTGTACTACACATGCCGCACACCTTCAAATCACTTAATTTTTGTAAAGCATCTTATTAATCTGTCTCGGTAGTTCAAAGGAGTCACGTCCTGAGAGTAAAGATTTTTCATATATTAAACTCATCCTTTTCAACTGAGTAAAATAAAATGTTTGCTAGCCGATACTTGATTGGAGAAAAAACTTGTCAATAATAATAATATATAATTTTTTTGTAACTCTGCAATTTTATTTTTTCACGAATGTTAGTCCTTCAACGATTTTTTAAGATTCATTAAACATACTTTATTTTTTCAAACTCAAACTGTCTTGTTCACATTTTCTCATAGAATTAAACTAACTGCTAAGAATTCAAAATTTTAATTTAATAACATTTTTCTTGGAACAAAAGATTCCAAGTGGCGCCCACAAACACATAGTAGATTAAGTTGTTTTGCAGGACGACATCACCGCAGAGAATCCAGTAATCAGTAAGTAATAAAAAGTGCGCGGAGGTAACGCCCGACATATAACAACACGAACAACACGACACGATATACATCTCCATTTGTTATAACGTATGTGAAAATAAAGTCCGTTTACGTTTTAAACACGTTTCCCGTAAGTTTAAAATTTTTCCCACGATTCTTGACATATTCACAAAAATATTTATATTTAACCTTATTTTACCTACATTAATGAGATGCAAATTTTAATATCAGATATTCGTTAAATTTATATTTTATTTTAAAAAGGATAAGTTTTTAAACAAAATTGACGCGATATATAAATACTGAAACGTAAAACAAGCGATAAGAAAATACGACTGCTTCCATTTACATCGTTTGTAAGAATGGCAACAACTAACTGGAAACATTTCCTTTTCATAGAGTACAGGAAGACCGGTATTAAAAAACTACCGTGAGCAGGATTGACGATTCGAGAAAGAGTTTTTCTGTACTTTTGTTCACACATAGAGCACTCAGACTGGAGTCAGCGTTCTTTGCAATCTGTTCCCACTTACGATTTATGTGAATTAAACGGACCCCCTTAATTACCAACAATTTAAAAACCTTCATAGTAAATGCTTAAAAATGTCACGTTAAATTATATGGTTGCACGTAATCGCCTCTATATTGCCTTGTTGTCCCAAGCGAGAGACGGTGGTGGTGCCGCTATCTAGCTGAGAAATCATTAAGCTGTTGTAGCTACTGATGAGAGCAAAGCCGTACGCTCGCGGCGGCAACACGGGAGTTAGCCTTATTCAGTAACGATTTAATATCAAAAAACGAAAAAAAACACCTTTTGCATCGTCTTCAGACGTAATCTACCCATGTTTCGCCACGTAAATCCAAAAAAATTCATACAAGCACGAATATAAGCTAAGTACAGAAGCGTAAACGGACCGTGGAACACGCTACGCCGACTATCTGTGACGTCAGA
This sequence comes from Magicicada septendecula, assembly GCA_034769895.1. Lineage (NCBI taxonomy): Eukaryota > Metazoa > Arthropoda > Insecta > Hemiptera > Cicadidae > Magicicada > Magicicada septendecula. The sequence continues at coordinate 283,229,840 of CM068371.1, forward strand.
CATATATCAGGTTGGGGACGCCCAGTTAACGTACTCGCTTCGGCGGTACATATACTAAAATTGGAACGATACAGAGAAGATTAGCATGGCCCCTGCGCAAGGATGACACGCAAAATCGTGAAGCGTTCCACATTTTTCTTTTTTTACCTCATACTTTTGCCCATTAAAATTTACACGCTCCTTTTAAATTCCTTATAATTCCTTTATACCACAGGATGAAATATTTCTTCTCCTCAACTAGGAAATAAAACAGTCATTACAATATCCATCATCCGTTAGTTCTTCAAACATGTAAGTAGTTTCCACGTAACATCTTTACACAGCACTTTAAATGGTTCATTTTAAGATCTGTTGATTTCCTAACAGAAGATTCGCCATTCATGGAAACACCACTAACCGTGCCCCGTTAAGTCGTTTAGCGATTTCCGGATCTAAAGAGACTCAACCGTACGGACGAAAAAACATCGAGCTGAACGAATATCAAATCGCTTTCCGTATAAAACAATTGACTTGACACAACTTGATTCTCGCGTATCACGTCAGGCTTTCCTACTCGTAAAGCACTATAAATAAATCTGCTGAAACGTATATCCAGATATAAGCCTATACACACCGAACTGTATATAACACTGGTTACATAGAATATATTGTTACTGACAACCTGCTGACAAGCCTGTCTAAAAGTAAATCTTTAAGTCGTTCATTCCCTTATACAACATAATCATTGGCACAGAACCTCAGACGCAATTCCCATCGTGGAAATTTCTATTTCAGAAATTTCAATAATACGCACTAGATTCAGGCAAATTTTACAATCAATTTTGCTTACAACTTTCTTTAAATTCTCTTCAGTTTTAACGCTGTCCGTTTTTAATGTTATTAACTTATACGAAGGACAACGTTCTACGCGTCAAACGAGCGTCACTTTGGCTAGTATCTAATTTTACAGTGACAATAAGGATGTTGTACATTCTGTCTTTAAAATCTATTAATCGTGTTGTGTCCACCTCTGCTACTCGTGACTGAAAATTTGTGAAAAAAAGTACTTTGTAAGCTCGTAACACTTACAATGAATCTCACATTAATTTATACGTAGTTCAGTATTCAAAAGGAAATTTATATACTTCATCGTCGTTCGCCGTATGTAAAAATTGATTTGTTATGTTGTACTTAATGAATAACATTTGCAACTGAGTTAATATTTGCATGTAGGCCTAAAGTTAAGCTTTTACCTGAACGTGGATCCGTTACAGTAGTGTGTGTTAAAATCCGCTTTGTCCTTAATTCGCCTTCAAATAAATTTCTATCCCCCGTACAGTTTACAGCGCTTAGAGTTACACAATAAATAATTTTTCCACATTGTATACAACAGCGGCGGACGCTCTGAATAAAACAATAAATTTTTTCTGAATACTAATACCATTCTCGTTTTCAATACGCTTATACGAAGCTAGATAATTTTTTAATCCCTGGTTCCTGCGTTAAAAATTATTAACGGAATACCTTAAGAAAATTCCGAATCGAAAAAACTTTTTAGTGGAATTCTAGTTTATTGTCTCATGATGCACATATCTTTGTTTTTTCTGTATAAACCGTAAAAATTTCGTATAACGGTAAGGATTTTAAACATATTTTCTTCGATTCGTTACGTCGTTATTTAATCGTTCCCTAGAGACGCACAAAATAATCTGTATCCTTCGTCATGAATATCTGCATAATTGATCTTCCTTAGGCCTATATCAGAACACCTGAAATATGCGCTGATATACGTAGCCAGAATAAGTCATCTTCGTTATGTTAGTTTAGATACATAGGGGGGCTGAAGCAGACTCTGTTACCAAATCAGACTTACTCATGCAACAGATTTTATACTTTCTGAAGTATTATGACTTACCAAGCAGAAGCAATACTAACAGTTCAGGCGCAAGACCACGGCAGTTCAGGCTGAACTCTGACATTTGCTTTCAAACGATACCTACCAACAACGTGTTTTCTGTCTTATAGTCAAACACAATTGAGCACCTACAGAATGACGCTTGTGTCTAACACAACATGTAAACTTTTTTCATCTTCCTTTCTCAGATATGGATGCAAGAAAAGATATGTTTAAAGGAGTTAGCAATCCTGTGTTGCTCAGAATAGTCTGTACGCTGTGACAAAACTATAGCAAAAATTAGGTCATTGAAGAACGTAATTTGGTTTGTTTTCCTAACATTGTGTTCATTTTTACCCTTAAAAACCTGCATTTAGTTGTTTTGGGATATGTAAGCCTATTGGATGTTAGGATTATATTAAGGTGTAGAATGTTCAAAACGCCGCCAGTTCGGAATTTAGTACATATTTTCCTCAACCACGAGAAATTTATGTTTACGTCTTGATAGAATACCATAATGAAGACAGAAGATATGCAACAAGGCTTGGCAGTATAGGTAACTCAGTTGTGTAGCAGGCCGTCGTTAATTCTTCACGTATGTGAAAATAAAACACCTTTTCATTTTAAACACTTTTCCCGTAAGTTTAAAATTTTTCATTTATAAGTTTCCCATCATTCTCAGAGAAACGGCTTGACATATTAACAAAAATATTTATATTTCACCTTATTCTACCCTCCTTAATGAGAAGCAAATTTTCATATCAGATATTCTTTAAATCCTTATTTTATTGTATTTTAAAAATGATAAATTTGTAAACAACATTTATGCCTTATATAAATACTGAAACATAAAACAGGCAATCAGAAAATAACGATTACTTCCAATTGAATCGTTTGTAAGAATAGCAGCAACTAATTGGAAATATATCCTGTTGATACAGGAAGACCGGTATTAAAAATTACCGTGAGCAGGATTGGCGATACGAGTATGAATTTTTCTGTACTTGTGATCACATATAGGTTGCTCAGATTGGAGTTTGCAATCTTTGTAATCTTTTTCCCATTACGATTTACGTGAATTACCAGGACCCGCTTAATTACTAACAATTTCCAAACCTTCATCACAAATGCATAAAAATGTCACTTTAAATTATATGGGTGCATTTAATCATCTGTATATTGCCTTTTTATCCCAAGCGAGAGACGGTGGCGGTGCCGCTGTCTTGCGGAGAAAGCATTAAGTTGTTGCAGCGACTGATGAGTGCAAAGCTGTACGATACCTACCAGCAACATGGTCTCTGTCTTAAAGTAAAACACAATCGAGCACCTACGGACTGACGCTCGAATCTAACACAACATGTAAAGTACTTTCTTCTTCCTTTCTCAGATATGGATGCAAGAAAACATATGTTCAAACGTGTTAGCAATCCTGTGTTGCTCAGTATAGTCTGTACGCTGTGACAAAGCCATAGCAAAAATTACGTCATTGAATAACGTAATTTGCTTCGTTTTCTTAAAATTGTGTTCATTTTTACCCCCAAAAACCTGCATTTATTCTTTTTATAGTATGCAAGCCGTTTGCACGGTCGAAATATAGTAAGGTGTAGAATGCTAAAAAAGCCGCCTGTTCGGAAGTTAGTAGATATTTTTACTCAAACACGAAAAATTTTTATTTATTTCTTGTGAAAAAAGTACAGCGTAAGGTTATCTACCGACATGAAAAACAAAGCCACACAGATTATTGATCGAATACCATAATGAAGACAGAAGATAGGCAACATGGCTTGCCAGGTCTAGGTAACTAAGCTGTGTAGCAGGCCGTCGTTAATTCTGAACGTATGTGAAAATAAAGTCCGTTTTCGTTTTAAACACGTTTCCCGTAAGTTTAAAATTTTTCCCACGATTCTTGACATATTCACAAAAATATTTATATTTCACCTTATTTTACCTACCTTAATGAGATGCAAATTTTAATATCAGATATTCGTAAATTCATATTTTATTTTAAAAAGGATAAGTTTTTAAACAAAATTGACGCGATATATAAATACTGAAACGTAAAACAAGCGATAAGAAAATACGACTGCTTCCATTTACATCGTTTGTAAGAATGGCAACAACTAACTGGAAACATTTCCTTTTCATAGAGTACAGGAAGACCGGTATTACAAAACTACCGTGACCAGGATTGACGATTCGAGAAAGAGTTTTTCTGTACTTTTGTTCACACATAGAGGCACTCAGACTGGAGTCAGCGTTCTTTGCAATCTGTTCCCACTTACGATTTATGTGAATTAAACGGACCCCCTTAATTACTAACAATTTAAAAACCTTCATAGTAAATGCTTAAAAATGTCACGTTAAATTATATGGTTGCACGTAATCGCCTCTATATTGCCTTGTTGTCCCAAGCGAGAGACGGTGGTGGTGCCGCTATCTATCGGAGATATCATTAAGCTGTTGCAGCTACTGATGAGAACAAAGCCGTACGCTCGCGGCGGCAACACGGGAGTTAGCCTTATTCAGTAACAATTTTATATCAAAAAACGAAAAAAACACCTTTTGCATCGTCTTCAGACGTAATCTACCCATGTTTCGCCACGTAAATCTAAAAAAATTCATACAAGCACGAATATAAGCTAAGTACAGAAGCGTAAACGGACCGTGGAACACGCTACGCCGACTAGCTGTGACGTCAGACATATATCAGGTTGGGGACGCCCAGTTAACGTACTCGCTCCGGCGGTACACATACTAAAATTGGAACGATACAGAGAAGATTAGCATGGCCCCTGCGCAAGAATGACACGCAAAATCGTGAAGCGTTCTACATTTTTCTTTTTTTACCTCATACTTTTGCCCATTAAAACTTACACGCTCCTTTTAAATTCCTTATAATTCCTTTATACCACAGGATGAAATATTTCTTCTCCTCACCTAGGAAATAAAACAGTCATTAAAATGTCCATCATCCGTTAGTTCTTCAAACATGTAAGTAGTTTCCACGTAACATCTTTACACAGCACTTTAATTGGTCCATTTTAAGATCAGTTGATTTCATAACAGAAGATTCGCCATTCATGGAAACACCACTAACCGTACCCCGTTAAGTCGTTTAGCGATTTTCGGATCTAAAGAGACTCAACCGTACGGACGAAAAAACATCGAGCTGAACGAATATCAAATCGCTTTCCGTATAAAACGATTTACTTGACACAACTTGATTCTCGCGTATCACGTCAGGCTTTCCTACTCGTAAAGCACTATAAATAAATCTGCTGAAACGTATATCCAGATATAAGCCTATACACACCGATCTGTATATAGCACTGGTTACATAGAATATATTGTTACTGACAACCTGCTGACAAGCCTGTCTAAAAGTAAATCTTTAAGTCGTTCATTCCCTTATACAACATAATCAATGGCACAGAACCTCAGACGCAATTCCCATCGTGGAAATTTCTATTTTAGAAGTTTCAATAATACGCACTAGATTCAGGCAAATTTTACAATCAATTTTGCTTACAACTTTCTTTAAATTCTCTTCAGTTTTAACGCTGTCCGTTTTTAATGTTATTAATTTATACGAAGGACAACGTTCTACGCGTCAAACGAGCGTCACTTTGGCTAGTATCTAATTTTACAGTGACAATAAGGATGTTGTACATTCTGTCTTTAAAATCCATTAATCGTGTTGTGTCCACCTCTGCTACTCGTGACTGAAAATTTGTGAAAAAAAGTACTTTGTAAGCTCGTAACACTTACAATGAATCTCGCATTAATTTATACGTAGTTCAGTATTCATAAGAAAATTGATATACTTCATCATCGTTCGCCGTATGTAAAAAATGTGTCGTTACGTTGCACTTAATGAATAACATTTGCAACTGAGTTAATATTTGCATGTAGGCCTAAAGTTAAGCTTTTACCTTAACGTGGACGCGTTAGTGTGTGTTAAAAACCGCTTTGTCCTTAATTCGCCTTCAAATAAATTTCTATCCCCCGTACAGTTTACAGCGCTTAGATTTACACAATAAATAATTTTTCCACATTGTATACAACAGCGGCGGACGCTTTGAATAAAACAAAAAATTTGTTCTGAATACTAATACCATTCTCGTTTTCAATACGCTTATACGAAGCTAGATAATTCTATAATCGCTGGTTCCTGCGTCAAAAATTATTACCGGAATACCTTAAGAAAATTCCGAATCGAAAAAAAATGTTTAGTGGGATTCTAGTTTATTGTCTTATGATGCACATATCTTTGTTTTTTCTGTATAAACCGTAAAAATTTCGTATAACGGTAAGGATTTTAAACATATTTTCTTCGATTCGTTACGTCGTTATTTAATCGTTCCCTATAGACGCACAAAATAATCTGTATCCTTCGTCATGAATATCTGGATAATTCAGCTTCCTTAGGCCTACATCAGAACACCTGAAATATGCGCTGATATACGTAGCCAGAATAAGTCATCTTCGTTATGTTAGTTTAGATACATAGGGGGGTTGAAGCAGACTCTGTTACCAAATCAGACTTACTCATCCAACAGATGTTATACTTTCTGAAGTATTATGACTTACCAAGCAGAAGCAATACCAACAGTTCAGGCGCAAGACCACGGCAGTTCAGTCTGAACTCTGACATTTGCTTTCAAACGATACCTACCAACAACATGTTTTCTGTCTTATAGTCAAACACAATCGAGCACCTACAGAATGACGCTTGTGTCTAACACAACATGTAAACTTTTTTCATCTACCTTTTTCAGATATGGATGCAAGAAAAGATATGTTTAAAGGTGTTAGCAATCCTGTGTTGCTCAGAATAGTCTGTACGCTATGACAAAACCATAGCAAAAATTACGTCATTGAAGAACGTAATTTGGTTTGTTTTCCTAACACTGTGTTCATTTTTACCCTTAAAAACCTGCATTTAGTTGTTTTGGGATATGTAAGCCTATTGGATGTTACGATTATATTAAGGTGTAGAATGTTCAAAACGCCGCCAGTTCGGAATTTAGTACATATTTTCCTCAACCACGAGAAATTTATATTTACGTCTTGATTGAATACCATAATGAAGACAGAAGATATGCAACAAGGCTTGGCAGTATAGGTAACTCAGTTGTGTAACAGGCCGTCGTTAATTCTTCACGTATGTGAAAATAAAACACCTTTTCATTTTAAACACTTTTCCCGTAAGTTTAAAATTTTTCATTTATAAGTTTCCCATCATTCTCAGAGAAACGGCTTGACATATTAACAAAAATATTTATATTTCACCTTATTCTACCTTCCTTAATAAGAAGCAAATTTTCATATCAGATATTCTTTAAATCCTTATTTTATTTTATTTTAAAAAAGATAAATTTGTAAACAACATTTATGCCTTATATAAATACTGAAACATAATACAGGCAATCAGAAAATAACGCTTCCTTCCAATTGAATCGTTTGTAAGAATAGCAGCAACTAACTGGAAATATATCCTGTTGATACAGGAAGACCGGTATTAAAAATTACCGTGAGCAGGATTGGCGATACGAGTAAGAATTTTTCTGTACTTGTGATCACATATAGATTACTCAGATTGGAGTTTGCAATCTTTGTAATCTTTTTCCCATTACGATTTACGTGAATTACCAGGACCCGCTTAATTACTAACAATTTCCAAACCTTCATTGCAAATGCATAAAAATGTCACTTTAAATTATATGGGTGCATTTAATCATCTGTATATTGCCTTTTTATCCCAAGCGAGAGACGGTGGCGGTGCCGCTATCTAGCGGAGAAAGCATTAAGTTGTTGCAGCGACTGATGAGTGCAAAGCTGTACGATACCTACCAGCAACATGGTCTTTGTCTTAAAGTAAAACACAATCGAGCACCTACGAACTGACGCTCGAATCTAACACAACATGTAAAGTACTTTCTTCTTCCTTTCTCAGATATGGATGCAAGAAAACATATGTTCAAACGTGTTAGCAATCCTGTGTTGCTCAGTATAGTCTGTACGCTGTGACAAAGCCATAGCAAAAATTACGTCATTGAATAACGTAATTTGCTTCGTTTTCTTAAAATTGTGTTCATTTTTACCCTCAAAACCCGCATTTATTCTTTTTATAGTATGCAAGCCGTTTGCACGGTCGAAATATAGTAAGGTGTAGAATGCTCAAAAAGCCGCCTGTTCGGAAGTTAGTAGATACTTTTACTCAACCACGAGAAATTTTTATTTACTTAAATTAAATAAATTTTTATTAGCAGGCCGTCGTTAATTCTGCACGTATGTGAAAATATAGTCCGTTTTCGTTTTAAACACGTTTCCCGTAAGTTTAAAATTTTTCCCACGATTCTTGACATATTCACAAAAATATTTATATTTCACCTTATTTTACCTACCTTAATGAGATGCAAATTTTAATATCAGATATTCGTAAATTCATATTTTATTTTAAAAAGGATAAATTTTTAAACAAAATTGACGCGATATATAAATACTGAAACGTAAAACAAGCGATAAGAAAATACGACTGCTTCCATTTACATCGTTTGTAAGAATGGCAACAACTAACTGGAAACATTTCCTTTTCATAGAGTACAGGAAGACCGGTATTACAAAACTACCGTGACCAGGATTGACGATTCGAGAAAGAGTTTTTCTGTACTTTTGTTCACACATAGAGGCACTCAGACTGGAGTCAGCGTTCTTTGCAATCTGTTCCCACTTACGATTTATGTGAATTAAACGGACCCCCTTAATTACTAACAATTTAAAAACCTTCATAGTAAATGCTTAAAAATGTCACGTTAAATTATATGGTTGCACGTAATCGCCTCTATATTGCCTTGTTGTCCCAAGCGAGAGACGGTGGTGGTGCCGCTATCTATCGGAGATATCATTAAGCTGTTGCAGCTACTGATGAGAACAAAGCCGTACGCTCGAGGCGGCAACACGGGAGTTAGCCTTATTCAGTAACAATTTTATATCAAAAAACGAAAAAAACACCTTTTGCATCGTCTTCAGACGTAATCTACCCATGTTTCGCCACGTAAATCCAAAAAAATTCATACAAGCACGAATATAAGCTAAGTACAGAAGCGTAAACGGACCGTGGAACACGCTACGCCGACTAGCTGTGACGTCAGACATATATCAGGTTGGGGACGCCCAGTTAACGTACTCGCTTCGGCGGTACACATACTAAAATTGGAACGATACAGAGAAGATTAGCATGGCCCCTGCGCAAGAATGACACGCAAAATCGTGAAGCGTTCTACATTTTTCTTTTTTTACCTCATACTTTTGCCCATTAAAACTTACACGCTCCTTTTAAATTCCTTATAATTCCTTTATACCACAGGATGAAATATTTCTTCTCCTCACCTAGGAAATAAAACAGTCATTAAAATGTCCATCATCCGTTAGTTCTTCAAACATGTAAGTAGTTTCCACGTAACATCTTTACACAGCACATTAATTGGTCCATTTTAAGATCAGTTGATTTCATAACAGAAGATTCGCCATTCATGGAAACACCACTAACCGTACCCCGTTAAGTCGTTTAGCGATTTTCGGATCTAAAGAGACTCAACCGTACGGACGAAAAAACATCGAGCTGAACGAATATCAAATCGCTTTCCGTATAAAACGATTTACTTGACACAACTTGATTCTCGCGTATCACGTCAGGCTTTCCTACTCGTAAAGCACTATAAATAAATCTGCTAAAACGTATATCCAGATATAAGCCTATACACACCGAACTGTATATAGCACTGGTTACATAGAATATATTGTTACTGACAAGCTTGTCTAAAAGTAAAAGTTATTCGACCTTCCTTAATGAGAAGCAAATTTTCATATCAGATATTCTTTAAATCCTTATTTTATTTTATTTTAAAAAAGATAAATTTGTAAACAACATTTATGCCTTATATAAATACTGAAACATAAAACAGGCAATCAGAAAATAACGATTACTTCCAATTGAATCGTTTGTAAGAATAGCAGCAACTAATTGGAAATATATCCTGTTGATACAGGAAGACCGGTATTAAAAATTACCGTGAGCAGGATTGGCGATACGAGTAAGAATTTTTCTGTACTTGTGATCACATATAGATTACTCAGATTGGAGTTTGCAATCTTTGTAATCTTTTTCCCATTACGATTTACGTGAATTACCAGGACCCGCTTAATTACTAACAATTTCCAAACCTTCATTGCAAATGCATAAAAATGTCACTTTAAATTATATGGGTGCATTTAATCATCTGTATATTGCCTTTTTATCCCAAGCGAGAAACGGTGGCGGTGCCGCTATCTAGCGGAGAAAGCATTAAGTTGTTGCAGCGACTGATGAGTGCAAAGCTGTACGATACCTAAAAGCAACATGGTCTCTGTCTTAAAGTAAAACACAATCGAGCACCTACGAACTGACGCCCGAATCTAACACAACATGTAAAGTACTTTCTTCTTCCTTTCTCAGATATGGATGCAAGAAAACATATGTTCAAACGTGTTAGCAATCCTGTGTTGCTCAGTATAGTCTGTACGCTGTGACAAAGCCATAGCAAAAATTACGTCATTGAATAACGTAATTTGCTTCGTTTTCTTAAAATTGTGTTCATTTTTACCCTCAAAAACCTGCATTTATTCTTTTTATAGTATGCAAGCCGTTTGCACGGTCGAAATATAGTAAGGTGTAGAATGCTCAAAAAGCCGCCTGTTCGGAAGTTAGTAGATATTTTTACTCAACCACGAGAAATTTTTATTTACTTCTTGTGGAAAAAGTACAGCGTAAGGTTATCTACCGACATGAAAAACAAAGCCACACAGATTATTGATCGAATACCATAATGAAGACAGAAGATAGGCAACATGGCTTGCCAGGTCTAGGTAACTAAGCTTTGTAGCAGGCCGTCGTTAATTCTGCACGTTGTAACGTCCCAGAACGTTCCATAAAGGAAATTATTTACATAGCAATTTATCATAAGAGGAAAGTGAGGCGAACAGTATCGAACCCATGTAGCCCTAAAAATTTTGTAGTATTGTCTAATAATTAATACCATTAACATGAAAATACGACCAAACTATGACTAAGACTCAAACCCCATATATATTATTCAAGTGAAGAACAGTGTAAAACCATAATATACTATAAGAGAGTCAAATAATATCAGTAACAACCGAAATTGGGTCATTAATTATTAAGTTTTGTTACTCTGAATAGGGTATAAAAAACTATTTATTTTGAATTAATGGGCAAGATCCATTCTTATATTATGTAATGTAAATAAATTAAATGTATTAAATGATTTAGATACATTATTAGAAAGGATCTAAGTTAAAATAAAAATTATATAAATGTTATGACAAAAAAATATTAAGGTATTGGATTTGAGACCAATCACTCAGATTTCATGTAAAAATTAATTATTATCAAATTGAGATAAAGCTATATGTAATTGTCAAGTGGACAAAGATAAACAATTTATCTTAAATAAAGAAAGCTGTCAAGTGAATAAAAATCAGTTAAAATATCCAAAAACTGTATTAACTGAAAACATGTAGTAGACCTATAATATTGTAATATTTATGGATTTAATGTTGACAAAATGCAACCAAATTGCATTATAAAGTTGAAATATAATATAATGTGACTATACTAATATATTTGACTAACTTAAACACTTTAATAGTCGAGATAGCAAACTATTTACCTATACCATATATGGCTAAGGCCAAGCAACCATCACAAAAAATAGTCATATTTGACTAAATGTTTGCAAAATATTAACAAAAATAAAAGAAAAGAGTACAATACTTTAGTGTACCATGAAAACAAACAGACTCAGTTGAAAATAAGATCAATTATTAAAGAATTTGACTTATAAGGGTGAGATTTGTCACACAAAGAAAAAAGACCACTTAGGCAAACCAATTTGATGCTTAGTAATCCTACAATAAAAATAATATGTATCAGGAAAAACCAGGTATCACAAAAGATAGACAATATAATAAACTCTCAGTGTATACTAGAAAAATCCCATATATATTAAGAAAAAAAGACTAATTATTGTATTCTAACAGTGACAACAACGTAGGCCATAGGCATGGACCATATAAAACTGAACTTATATGTATATTATATACGTTAAACTTTATTTATTTTGTTATAGAAAGATGGTAATATTATGTGTTAATGTTGTAGAAGAAACCAAACAGCTTCACAACAATTTTTTAATTCAAAAATTGAATTTTTATGGAAACATTCCAAGGTAAGAGTTGTATGTTGTGTTATTTTATTATAGTTAATTTATTCAAAAACCAATCGTAATTAGTATCATTAGATTCAGTTGAAAGCAGAGAATCCAAATGTAGTAAGGGCATGCAAATTGTGAGTAGTTATGTAAAATTGTTTGACAAATACCAGAATAATTTTTGTAATATCCTTAGTGTGAAGAATAAGAAATTTTGTTCTAAAGCTTCTACGGAAGTTAAATTTGTTCCATGAGGTTCCATTTCATTATTCTCGAACGTTCTAGAAGGAATTTTTACACAAATACACCGGAAGTTCATGTCGAAAAGCTAAAACAATGAGCCTTACAAAGTATAAAAGGAAGACCGAAAAACACTTCATGCTTTGACTCCAGAAGAGACGCATCACCCACGACACTGATCACCGCAACCGAGGCGAAACCGAAGGCGAGAAGTCGACACAAGAACGAAGAAAGGCTTTTCCCGTACATTGACAATAGACTGACTTAACCTCTACAAGAGTATACGCCAATGTGTTGCTGAAATAGAGCAGCAACACGGCACATTTAATAGAACACACGCAGTCAGAATATCAGCGGCCCAGGAGGGACCAAAATTTTAATAGAGAATCAATTCTGCTGTATTCGCTAAGATAAACTGACTTTGACAAAATCCCCATAACGTGACATACACAAAGCCTTTCTATCAAACTGCAAGGGTATCAGCGCTGTAGCGGCTAATTTGAGAAACAACGCGAGCAGCTAATCGCCGGCGGCGGGATTCAAGCGTCAATTTACTGCCAAACTGTTTTACAAAAGTGCGGAAGTTTTAAAAAAATCGCATTTTGACTTTAAATAAATTCAGTGCACAAGGAACGTCAACACGAAGAGGCGAGATTGAAAACTACCCGAGAGAAGTGTCCAGTGCGAGAGTAATTACCCATCGGAACGTGAGTTGTTCAAAGTTAAAGTCATTTTTACCTGGTTACATTTGTCACACAGTTGTACTACACATGCCGCACACCTTCAAATCACTTAATTTTTGTAAAGCATCTTATTAATCTGTCTCGGTAGTTCAAAGGAGTCACGTCCTGAGAGTAAAGATTTTTCATATATTAAACTCATCCTTTTCAACTGAGTAAAATAAAATGTTTGCTAGCCGATACTTGATTGGAGAAAAAACTTGTCAATAATAATAATATATAATTTTTTTGTAACTCTGCAATTTTATTTTTTCACGAATGTTAGTCCTTCAACGATTTTTTAAGATTCATTAAACATACTTTATTTTTTCAAACTCAAACTGTCTTGTTCACATTTTCTCATAGAATTAAACTAACTGCTAAGAATTCAAAATTTTAATTTAATAACATTTTTCTTGGAACAAAAGATTCCAAGTGGCGCCCACAAACACATAGTAGATTAAGTTGTTTTGCAGGACGACATCACCGCAGAGAATCCAGTAATCAGTAAGTAATAAAAAGTGCGCGGAGGTAACGCCCGACATATAACAACACGAACAACACGACACGATATACATCTCCATTTGTTATAACGTATGTGAAAATAAAGTCCGTTTACGTTTTAAACACGTTTCCCGTAAGTTTAAAATTTTTCCCACGATTCTTGACATATTCACAAAAATATTTATATTTAACCTTATTTTACCTACATTAATGAGATGCAAATTTTAATATCAGATATTCGTTAAATTTATATTTTATTTTAAAAAGGATAAGTATTTAAACAAAATTGACGCGATATATAAATACTGAAACGTAAAACAAGCGATAAGAAAATACGACTGCTTCCATTTACATCGTTTGTAAGAATGGCAACAACTAACTGGAAACATTTCCTTTTCATAGAGTACAGGAAGACCGGTATTAAAAAACTACCGTGAGCAGGATTGACGATTCGAGAAAGAGTTTTTCTGTACTTTTGTTCACACATAGAGCACTCAGACTGGAGTCAGCGTTCTTTGCAATCTGTTCCCACTTACGATTTATGTGAATTAAACGGACCCCCTTAATTACCAACAATTTAAAAACCTTCATAGTAAATGCTTAAAAATGTCACGTTAAATTATATGGTTGCACGTAATCGCCTCTATATTGCCTTGTTGTCCCAAGCGAGAGACGGTGGTGGTGCCGCTATCTAGCTGAGAAATCATTAAGCTGTTGCAGCTACTGATGAGAGCAAAGCCGTACGCTCGCGGCGGCAACACGGGAGTTAGCCTTATTCAGTAACGATTTAATATCAAAAAACGAAAAAAAACACCTTTTGCATCGTCTTCAGACGTAATCTACCCATGTTTCGCCACGTAAATCCAAAAAAATTCATACAAGCACGAATATAAGCTAAGTACAGAAGCGTAAACGGACCGTGGAACACGCTACGCCGACTATCTGTGACGTCAGACATATATCAGGTTGGGGACGCCCAGTTAACGTACTCGCTTCGGCGGTACATATACTAAAATTGGAACGATACAGAGAAGATTAGCATGGCCCCTGCGCAAGGATGACACGCAAAATCGTGAAGCGTTCCACATTTTTCTTTTTTTACCTCATACTTTTGCCCATTAAAATTTACACGCTCCTTTTAAATTCCTTATAATTCCTTTATACCACAGGATGAAATATTTCTTCTCCTCAACTAGGAAATAAAACAGTCATTACAATATCCATCATCCGTTAGTTCTTCAAACATGTAAGTAGTTTCCACGTAACATCTTTACACAGCACTTTAAATGGTTCATTTTAAGATCTGTTGATTTCCTAACAGAAGATTCGCCATTCATGGAAACACCACTAACCGTGCCCCGTTAAGTCGTTTAGCGATTTCCGGATCTAAAGAGACTCAACCGTACGGACGAAAAAACATCGAGCTGAACGAATATCAAATCGCTTTCCGTATAAAACAATTGACTTGACACAACTTGATTCTCGCGTATCACGTCAGGCTTTCCTACTCGTAAAGCACTATAAATAAATCTGCTGAAACGTATATCCAGATATAAGCCTATACACACCGAACTGTATATAACACTGGTTACATAGAATATATTGTTACTGACAACCTGCTGACAAGCCTGTCTAAAAGTAAATCTTTAAGTCGTTCATTCCCTTATACAACATAATCATTGGCACAGAAACTCAGACGCAATTCCCATCGTGGAAATTTCTATTTCAGAAATTTCAATAATACGCACTAGATTCAGGCAAATTTTACAATCAATTTTGCTTACAACTTTCTTTAAATTCTCTTCAGTTTTAACGCTGTCCGTTTTTAATGTTATTAACTTATACGAAGGACAACGTT
Organism: Magicicada septendecula; assembly: GCA_034769895.1. Lineage (NCBI taxonomy): Eukaryota > Metazoa > Arthropoda > Insecta > Hemiptera > Cicadidae > Magicicada > Magicicada septendecula. Next base: position 283,245,305 of record CM068371.1, read on the forward strand.
CTACGCGTCAAACGAGCGTCACTTTGGCTAGTATCTAATTTTACAGTGACAATAAGGATGTTGTACACTCTGTCTTTAAAATCTATTAATCGTGTTGTGTCCACCTCTGCTACTCGTGACTGAAAATTTGTGAAAAAAAGTACTTTGTAAGCTCGTAACACTTACAATGAATCTCACATTAATTTATACGTAGTTCAGTATTCAAAAGGAAATTTATATACTTCATCGTCGTTCGCCGTATGTAAAAATTGATTTGTTATGTTGTACTTAATGAATAACATTTGCAACTGAGTTAATATTTGCATGTAGGCCTAAAGTTAAGCTTTTACCTGAACGTGGATCCGTTACAGTAGTGTGTGTTAAAATCCGCTTTGTCCTTAATTCGCCTTCAAATAAATTTCTATCCCCCGTACAGTTTACAGCGCTTAGAGTTACACAATAAATAATTTTTCCACATTGTATACAACAGCGGCGGACGCTCTGAATAAAACAATAAATTTTTTCTGAATACTAATACCATTCTCGTTTTCAATACGCTTATACGAAGCTAGATAATTTTTTAATCCCTGGTTCCTGCGTTAAAAATTATTAACGGAATACCTTAAGAAAATTCCGAATCGAAAAAACTTTTTAGTGGAATTCTAGTTTATTGTCTCATGATGCACATATCTTTGTTTTTTCTGTATAAACCGTAAAAATTTCGTATAACGGTAAGGATTTTAAACATATTTTCTTCGATTCGTTACGTCGTTATTTAATCGTTCCCTAGAGACGCACAAAATAATCTGTATCCTTCGTCATGAATATCTGCATAATTGATCTTCCTTAGGCCTATATCAGAACACCTGAAATATGCGCTGATATACGTAGCCAGAATAAGTCATCTTCGTTATGTTAGTTTAGATACATAGGGGGGCTGAAGCAGACTCTGTTACCAAATCAGACTTACTCATGCAACAGATTTTATACTTTCTGAAGTATTATGACTTACCAAGCAGAAGCAATACTAACAGTTCAGGCGCAAGACCACGGCAGTTCAGGCTGAACTCTGACATTTGCTTTCAAACGATACCTACCAACAACGTGTTTTCTGTCTTATAGTCAAACACAATTGAGCACCTACAGAATGACGCTTGTGTCTAACACAACATGTAAACTTTTTTCATCTTCCTTTCTCAGATATGGATGCAAGAAAAGATATGTTTAAAGGAGTTAGCAATCCTGTGTTGCTCAGAATAGTCTGTACGCTGTGACAAAACTATAGCAAAAATTAGGTCATTGAAGAACGTAATTTGGTTTGTTTTCCTAACATTGTGTTCATTTTTACCCTTAAAAACCTGCATTTAGTTGTTTTGGGATATGTAAGCCTATTGGATGTTAGGATTATATTAAGGTGTAGAATGTTCAAAACGCCGCCAGTTCGGAATTTAGTACATATTTTCCTCAACCACGAGAAATTTATGTTTACGTCTTGATAGAATACCATAATGAAGACAGAAGATATGCAACAAGGCTTGGCAGTATAGGTAACTCAGTTGTGTAGCAGGCCGTCGTTAATTCTTCACGTATGTGAAAATAAAACACCTTTTCATTTTAAACACTTTTCCCGTAAGTTTAAAATTTTTCATTTATAAGTTTCCCATCATTCTCAGAGAAACGGCTTGACATATTAACAAAAATATTTATATTTCACCTTATTCTACCCTCCTTAATGAGAAGCAAATTTTCATATCAGATATTCTTTAAATCCTTATTTTATTGTATTTTAAAAATGATAAATTTGTAAACAACATTTATGCCTTATATAAATACTGAAACATAAAACAGGCAATCAGAAAATAACGATTACTTCCAATTGAATCGTTTGTAAGAATAGCAGCAACTAATTGGAAATATATCCTGTTGATACAGGAAGACCGGTATTAAAAATTACCGTGAGCAGGATTGGCGATACGAGTATGAATTTTTCTGTACTTGTGATCACATATAGGTTGCTCAGATTGGAGTTTGCAATCTTTGTAATCTTTTTCCCATTACGATTTACGTGAATTACCAGGACCCGCTTAATTACTAACAATTTCCAAACCTTCATCACAAATGCATAAAAATGTCACTTTAAATTATATGGGTGCATTTAATCATCTGTATATTGCCTTTTTATCCCAAGCGAGAGACGGTGGCGGTGCCGCTGTCTTGCGGAGAAAGCATTAAGTTGTTGCAGCGACTGATGAGTGCAAAGCTGTACGATACCTACCAGCAACATGGTCTCTGTCTTAAAGTAAAACACAATCGAGCACCTACGGACTGACGCTCGAATCTAACACAACATGTAAAGTACTTTCTTCTTCCTTTCTCAGATATGGATGCAAGAAAACATATGTTCAAACGTGTTAGCAATCCTGTGTTGCTCAGTATAGTCTGTACGCTGTGACAAAGCCATAGCAAAAATTACGTCATTGAATAACGTAATTTGCTTCGTTTTCTTAAAATTGTGTTCATTTTTACCCCCAAAAACCTGCATTTATTCTTTTTATAGTATGCAAGCCGTTTGCACGGTCGAAATATAGTAAGGTGTAGAATGCTAAAAAAGCCGCCTGTTCGGAAGTTAGTAGATATTTTTACTCAAACACGAAAAATTTTTATTTACTTCTTGTGAAAAAAGTACAGCGTAAGGTTATCTACCGACATGAAAAACAAAGCCACACAGATTATTGATCGAATACCATAATGAAGACAGAAGATAGGCAACATGGCTTGCCAGGTCTAGGTAACTAAGCTGTGTAGCAGGCCGTCGTTAATTCTGAACGTATGTGAAAATAAAGTCCGTTTTCGTTTTAAACACGTTTCCCGTAAGTTTAAAATTTTTCCCACGATTCTTGACATATTCACAAAAATATTTATATTTCACCTTATTTTACCTACCTTAATGAGATGCAAATTTTAATATCAGATATTCGTTAAATTCATATTTTATTTTAAAAAGGATAAGTTTTTAAACAAAATTGACGCGATATATAAATACTGAAACGTAAAACAAGCGATTAGAAAATACGACTGCTTCCATTTACATCGTTTGTAAGAATTTCAACAACTAACTGGAAACATTTCCTTTTCATAGAGTACAGGAAGACCGTTATTACAAAACTACCGTGAGCAGGATTGACGATTCGAGAAAGAGTTTTTCTGTACTTTTGTTCACACATAGAGCACTCAGACTGGAGTCAGCGTTCTTTGCAATCTGTTCCCACTTACGATTTATGTGAATTACCCGGACCCCCTTAATTACTAACAATTTAAAAACCTTCATAGTAAATGCTTAAAAATGTCACGTCAAATTATATGGTTGCACGTAATCGCGTCTATATTGCCTTGTTGTCCCAAGCGAGAGACGGTGGTGGTGCCGCTATCTATCGGAGATATCATTAAGCTGTTGCAGCTACTGATGAGAGCAAAGCCGTACCCTCGCGGCGGCAACACGGGAGTTAGCCTTATTCAGTAACAATTTAATATCAAAAAACGAAAGAAAACACATTTTGCATCGTCTTCAGACGTAATCAACCCATGTTTCGCCACGTAAAACTAAAAAAAATTCATACAAGCACGAATATAAGCTAAGTACAGAAGCGTAAACGGACCGTGGAACACGCTACGCCGACTAGCTGTGACGTCAGACATATATCAGGTTCAGGACGCCCAGTTAACGTACTCGCTTCGGCGGTACATATACTAAAATTGGAACGATACAGAGAAGATTAGCATGGCCCCTGCGCAAGGATGACACGCAAAATCGTGAAGCGTTCCACATTTTTCTTTTTTTACCTCATACTTTTGCCCATTAAAATTTACACGCTCCTTTTAAATTCCTTATAATTCCTTTATACCACAGGATGAAATATTTCTTCTCCTCAACTAGGAAATAAAACAGTCATTACAATATCCATCATCCGTTAGTTCTTCAAACATGTAAGTAGTTTCCACGTAACATCTTTACACAGCACTTTAAATGGTTCATTTTAAGATCTGTTGATTTCCTAACAGAAGATTCGCCATTCATGGAAACACCACTAACCGTGCCCCGTTAAGTCGTTTAGCGATTTCCGGATCTAAAGAGACTCAACCGTACGGACGAAAAACATCGAGCTGAACGAATATCAAATCGCTTTCCGTATAAAACAATTGACTTGACACAACTTGATTCTCGCGTATCACGTCAGGCTTTCCTACTCGTAAAGCAATATAAATAAATCTGCTGAAACGTATATCCAGATATAAGCCTATACACACCGAACTGTATATAACACTGGTTACATAGAATATATTGTTACTGACAACCTGCTGACAAGCCTGTCTAAAAGTAAATCTTTAAGTCGTTCATTCCCTTATACAACATAATCATTGGCACAGAACCTCAGACGCAATTCCCATCGTGGAAATTTCTATTTCAGAAATTTCAATAATACGCACTAGATTCAGGCAAATTTTACAATCAATTTTGCTTACAACTTTCTTTAAATTCTCTTCAGTTTTAACGCTGTCCGTTTTTAATGTTATTAACCTATACGAAGGACAACGTTCTACGCGTCAAACGAGCGTCACTTTGGCTAGTATCTAATTTTACAGTGACAATAAGGATGTTGTACATTCTGTCTTTAAAATCTATTAATCGTGTTGTGTCCACCTCTGCTACTCGTGACTGAAAATTTGTGAAAAAAAGTACTTTGTAAGCTCGTAACACTTACAATGAATCTCACATTAATTTATACGTAGTTCAGTATTCAAAAGGAAATTTATATACTTCATCGTCGTTCGCCGTATGTAAAAATTGATTTGTTATGTTGTACTTAATGAATAACATTTGCAACTGAGTTAATATTTGCATGTAGGCCTAAAGTTAAGCTTTTACCTGAACGTGGATCCGTTACAGTAGTGTGTGTTAAAATCCGCTTTGTCCTTAATTCGCCTTCAAATAAATTTCTATCCCCCGTACAGTTTACAGCGCTTAGAGTTACACAATAAATAATTTTTCCACATTGTATACAACAGCGGCGGACGCTTTGAATAAAACAATAAATTTTTTCTGAATACTAATACCATTCTCGTTTTCAATACACTTATACGAAGCTAGATAATTTTTTAATCCCTGGTTCCTGCGTTAAAAATTATTAACGGTATACCTTAAGAAAATTCCGAATCGAAAAAACTTTTTAGTGGAATTCTAGTTTATTGTCTCATGATGCACATATCTTTGTTTTTTCTGTATAAACCGTAAAAATTTCGTATAACGGTAAGGATTTTAAACATATTTTCTTCGATTCGTTACGTCGTTATTTAATCGTTCCCTAGAGACGCACAAAATAATCTGTATCCTTCGTCATGAATATCTGCATAATTGATCTTCCTTAGGCCTATATCAGAACACCTGAAATATGCGCTGATATACGTAGCCAGAATAAGTCATCTTCGTTATGTTAGTTTAGATACATAGGGGGGCTGAAGCAGACTCTGTTACCAAATCAGACTTACTCATGCAACAGATTTTATACTTTCTGAAGTATTATGACTTACCAAGCAGAAGCAATACTAACAGTTCAGGCGCAAGACCACGGCAGTTCAGGCTGAACTCTGACATTTGCTTTCAAACGATACCTACCAACAACATGTTTTCTGTCTTATAGTCAAACACAATTGAGCACCTACAGAATGACGCTTGTGTCTAACACAACATGTAAACTTTTTTCATCTTCCTTTCTCAGATATGGATGCAAGAAAAGATATGTTTAAAGGAGTTAGCAATCCTGTGTTGCTCAGAATAGTCTGTACGCTGTGACAAAACTATAGCAAAAATTAGGTCATTGAAGAACGTAATTTGGTTTGTTTTCCTAACATTGTGTTCATTTTTACCCTTAAAAACCTGCATTTAGTTGTTTTGGGATATGTAAGCCTATTGGATGTTAGGATTATATTAAGGTGTAGAATGTTCAAAACGCCGCCAGTTCGGAATTTAGTACATATTTTCCTCAACCACGAGAAATTTATGTTTACGTCTTGATAGAATACCATAATGAAGACAGAAGATATGCAACAAGGCTTGGCAGTATAGGTAACTCAGTTGTGTAGCAGGCCGTCGTTAATTCTTCACGTATGTGAAAATAAAACACCTTTTCATTTTAAACACTTTTCCCGTAAGTTTAAAATTTTTCATTTATAAGTTTCCCATCATTCTCAGAGAAACGGCTTGACATATTAACAAAAATATTTATATTTCACCTTATTCTACCCTCCTTAATGAGAAGCAAATTTTCATATCAGATATTCTTTAAATCCTTATTTTATTGTATTTTAAAAATGATAAATTTGTAAACAACATTTATGCCTTATATAAATACTGAAACATAAAACAGGCAATCAGAAAATAACGATTACTTCCAATTGAATCGTTTGTAAGAATAGCAGCAACTAATTGGAAATATATCCTGTTGATACAGGAAGACCGGTATTAAAAATTACCGTGAGCAGGATTGGCGATACGAGTATGAATTTTTCTGTACTTGTGATCACATATAGGTTGCTCAGATTGGAGTTTGCAATCTTTGTAATCTTTTTCCCATTACGATTTACGTGAATTACCAGGACCCGCTTAATTACTAACAATTTCCAAACCTTCATCACAAATGCATAAAAATGTCACTTTAAATTATATGGGTGCATTTAATCATCTGTATATTGCCTTTTTATCCCAAGCGAGAGACGGTGGCGGTGCCGCTGTCTTGCGGAGAAAGCATTAAGTTGTTGCAGCGACTGATGAGTGCAAAGCTGTACGATACCTACCAGCAACATGGTCTCTGTCTTAAAGTAAAACACAATCGAGCACCTACGGACTGACGCTCGAATCTAACACAACATGTAAAGTACTTTCTTCTTCCTTTCTCAGATATGGATGCAAGAAAACATATGTTCAAACGTGTTAGCAATCCTGTGTTGCTCAGTATAGTCTGTACGCTGTGACAAAGCCATAGCAAAAATTACGTCATTGAATAACGTAATTTGCTTCGTTTTCTTAAAATTGTGTTCATTTTTACCCCCAAAAACCTGCATTTATTCTTTTTATAGTATGCAAGCCGTTTGCACGGTCGAAATATAGTAAGGTGTAGAATGCTAAAAAAGCCGCCTGTTCGGAAGTTAGTAGATATTTTTACTCAAACACGAAAAATTTTTATTTACTTCTTGTGAAAAAAGTACAGCGTAAGGTTATCTACCGACATGAAAAACAAAGCCACACAGATTATTGATCGAATACCATAATGAAGACAGAAGATAGGCAACATGGCTTGCCAGGTCTAGGTAACTAAGCTGTGTAGCAGGCCGTCGTTAATCATGAACGTATGTGAAAATAAAGTCCGTTTTCGTTTTAAACACGTTTCCCGTAAGTTTAAAATTTTTCCCACGATTCTTGACATTCACAAAAATATTTATATTTCACCTTATTTTACCTACCTTAATGAGATGCAAATTTTAATATCAGATATTCGTTAAATTCATATTTTATTTTAAAAAGGATAAGTTTTTAAACAAAATTGACGCGATATATAAATACTGAAACGTAAAACAAGCGATTAGAAAATACGACTGCTTCCATTTACATCGTTTGTAAGAATTTCAACAACTAACTGGAAACATTTCCTTTTCATAGAGTACAGGAAGACCGGTATTACAAAACTACCGTGAGCAGGATTGACGATTCGAGAAAGAGTTTTTCTGTACTTTTGTTCACACATAGAGCACTCATACTGGAGTCAGCGTTCTTTGCAATCTGTTCCCACTTACGATTTATGTGAATTACCCGGAACCCTTAATTACTAACAATTTAAAAACCTTCATAGTAAATGCTTAAAAATGTCACGTCAAATTATATGGTTGCACGTAATCGCGTCTATATTGCCTTGTTGTCCCAAGCGAGAGACGGTGGTGGTGCCGCTATCTATCGGAGATATCATTAAGCTGTTGCAGCTACTGATGAGAGCAAAGACGTACCCTCGCGGCGGCAACACGGGAGTTAGCCTTATTCAGTAACAATTTAATATCAAAAAACGAAAAAAAAACACATTTTGCATCGTCTTCAGACGTAATCAACCCATGTTTCGCCACGTAAAACTAAAAAAAATTCATACAAGCACGAATATAAGCTAAGTACAGAAGCGTAAACGGACCGTGGAACACGCTACGCCGACTAGCTGTGACGTCAGACATATATCAGGTTCAGGACGCCCAGTTAACGTACTCGCTTCGGCGGTACATATACTAAAATTGGAACGATACAGAGAAGATTAGCATGGCCCCTGCGCAAGGATGACACGCAAAATCGTGAAGCGTTCCACATTTTTCTTTTTTTACCTCATACTTTTGCCCATTAAAACTTACACGTTCCTTTTAAATTCCTTATAATTCCTTTATACCACAGGATGAAATAATTCTTCTCCTCACCTAGGAAATAAAACACTCATTTCAATGTCCATCATCCGTTAGTTCTTCACACATGTAAGCAGTTTACACGTAACATCTTTACACAGCACTTTAATTGGTCCATTTTGAGATCAGTTGATTTCCTAACAGAAGATTCGCCATTCATGGAAACACCACTAACCGTGCCCTGTTAAGTCGTTTAGCGATTTCCAGATCTAAAGAGACTCAACCGTACGGACGAAAAAAAATCGAGTTTGAACGAATATCAAATCGCTTTCCGTATAAAACAATTGACTTGACACAACTTGATTCTCGCGTATCACGTCAGGCTTTCCTACTCGTAAAGCACTATAAATAAATCTGCTGAAACGTATATCCAGATATAAGCCTATACACACCGAACTGTATATAACCCTGGTTACATAGAATATATTGTTACTGACAACCTGCTGACAAGCCTGTCTAAAAGTAAATCTTTAAGTCGTTCATTCCCTTATACAACATAATCAATGGCACAGAACCTCAGACGCAATTCCCATCGTGGAAATTTCTATTTTAGAAATTTCAATAATACGCACTAGATTCAGGCAAATTTTACAATCAATTTTGCTTACAACTTTCTTTAAATTCTCTTCAGTTTTAACGCTGTCCGTTTTTAATGTTATTAATTTATACGAAGGACAACGTTCTACGCGTCAAACGAGCGTCACTTTGGCTAGTATCTAATTTTACAGTGACAATAAGTATGTTCTACATTCTGTCTTTAAAATCCATTAATCGTGTTGTGTCCACCTCTGCTACTCGTGACTGAAAATTTGTGAAAAAAAGTACTTTGTAAGCTCGTAACACTTACAATGAATCTCGCATTAATTTATACGTAGTTCAGTATTCAAAAGAAAATTGATATACTTCATCATCGTTCGCCGTATGTAAAAAATGTGTCGTTACGTTGCACTTAATGAATAACATTTGCAACTGAGTTAATATTTGCATGTAGGCCTAAAGTTAAGCTTTTACCTTAACGTGGACGCGTTAGTGTGTGTTAAAATCCGCTTTGTCCTTAATTCGCCTTCAAATAAATTTCTATCCCCCGTACAGTTTACAGCGCTTAGATTTACACAATAAATAATTTTTCCACATTGTATACAACAGCGGCGGACGCTTTGAATAAAACAAAAAATTTGTTCTGAATACTAATACCATTCTCGTTTTCAATACGCTTATACGAAGCTAGATAATTCTATAATCGCTGGTTCCTGCGTCAAAAATTATTACCGGAATACCTTAAGAAAATTCCGAATCGAAAAAAAATGTTTAGTGGGATTCTAGTTTATTGTCTTATGATGCACATATCTTTGTTTTTTCTGTATAAACCGTAAAAAATTCGTATAACGGTAAGGATTTTAAACATATTTTCTTCGATTCGTTACGTCGTTATTTAATCGTTCCCTATAGACGCACAAAATAATCTGTATCCTTCGTCATGAATATCTGGATAATTCAGCTTCCTTAGGCCTACATCAGAACACCTGAAATATGCGCTGATATACGTAGCCAGAATAAGTCATCTTCGTTATGTTAGTTTAGATACATAGGGGGGTTGAAGCAGACTCTGTTACCAAATCAGACTTACTCATCCAACAGATGTTATACTTTCTGAAGTATTATGACTTACCAAGCAGAAGCAATACCAACAGTTCAGGCGCAAGACCACGGCAGTTCAGTCTGAACTCTGACATTTGCTTTCAAACGATACCTACCAACAACATGTTTTCTGTCTTATAGTCAAACACAATCGAGCACCTACAGAATGACGCTTGTGTCTAACACAACATGTAAACTTTTTTCATCTAACTTTCTCAGATATGGTGCAAGAAAAGATATGTTTAAAGGTGTTAGCAATCCTGTGTTGCTCAGAATAGTCTGTACGCTATGACAAAACCATAGCAAAAATTACGTCATTGAAGAACGTAATTTGGTTTGTTTTCCTAACACTGTGTTCATTTTTACCCTTAAAAACCTGCATTTAGTTGTTTTGGGATATGTAAGCCTATTGGATGTTACGATTATATTAAGGTGTAGAATGTTCAAAACGCCGCCAGTTCGGAATTTAGTACATATTTTCCTCAACCACGAGAAATTTATATTTACGTCTTGATTGAATACCATAATGAAGACAGAAGATAGGCAACAAGGCTTGGCAGTATAGGTAACTCAGTTGTGTAGCAGGCCGTCGTTAATTCTTCACGTATGTGAAAATAAAACACCTTTTCATTTTAAACACTTTTCCCGTAAGTTTAAAATTTTTCATTTATAAGTTTCCCATCATTCTCAGAGAAACGGCTTGACATATTAACAAAAATATTTATATTTCACCTTATTCTACCTTCCTTAATGAGAAGCAAATTTTCATATCAGATATTCTTTAAATCCTTATTTTATTTTATTTTAAAAAAGGTAAATTTGTAAACAACATTTATGCCTTATATAAATACTGAAACATAATACAGGCAATCAGAAAATAACGATTCCTTCCAATTGAATCGTTTGTAAGAATAGCAGTAACTAACTGGAAATATATCCTGTTGATACAGGAAGACCGGTATTAAAAATTACCGTGAGCAGGATTGGCGATAGGAGTAAGAATTTTTCTGTACTTGTGATCACATATAGATTACTCAGATTGGAGTTTGCAATCTTTGTAATCTTTTTCCCATTACGATTTACGTGAATTACCAGGACCCGCTTAATTACTAACAATTTCCAAACCTTCATTGCAAATGCATAAAAATGTCACTTTAAATTATATGGGTGCATTTAATCATCTGTATATTGCCTTTTTATCCCAAGCGAGAGACGGTGGCGGTGCCGCTATCTAGCGGAGAAAGCATTAAGTTGTTGCAGCGACTGATGAGTGCAAAGCTGTACGATACCTACCAGCAACATGGTCTTTGTCTTAAAGTAAAACACAATCGAGCACCTACGAACTGACGCTCGAATCTAACACAACATGTAAAGTACTTTCTTCTTCCTTTCTCAGATATGGATGCAAGAAAACATATGTTCAAACGTGTTAGCAATCCTGTGTTGCTCAGTATAGTCTGTACGCTGTGACAAAGCCATAGCAAAAATTACGTCATTGAATAACGTAATTTGCTTCGTTTTCTAAAAATTGTGTTCATTTTTACCCTCAAAACCCCCATTTATTCTTTTTATAGTATGCAAGCCGTTTGCACGGTCGAAATATAGTAAGGTGTAGAATGCTCAAAAAGCCGCCTGTTCGGAAGTTAGTAGATACTTTTACTCAACCACGAGAAATTTTTATTTACTTCTTGTCGAAAAAAGTACAGCGTAAGGTTATCTACCGACATGAAAAACAAAGCCACACAGATTATTGATCGAATACCATAATGAAGACAGAAGATAGGCAACATGGCTTGCCAGGTCTAGGTAACTCTCAGCTGTGTAGCAGGCCGTCGTTAATTCTGCACGTATGTGAAAATAAAGTCCGTTTTCGTTTTAAACACGTTTCCCGTAAGTTTAAAATTTTTCCCACGATTCTTGACATATTCACAAAAATATTTATATTTCACCTTATTTTACCTACCTTAATGAGATGCAAATTTTAATATCAGATATTCGTTAAATTCATATTTTATTTTAAAAAGGATAAGTTTTTAAACAAAATTGACGCGATATATAAATACTGAAACGTAAAACAGGCGATAAGAAAATACGACTGCTTCCATTTACATCGTTTGTAAGAATGACAACAACTAACTGGAAACATTTCCTTTTCATAGAGTACAGGAAGACCGGTATTACAAAACTACCGTGAGCAGGATTGACGATTCGAGAAAGAGTTTTTCTGTACTTTTGTTCACACATAGAGGCACTCAGACTAGAGTCAGCGTTCTTTGCAATCTGTTCCCACTTACGATTTATGTGAATTAAACGGACCCCCTTAATTACGAACAATTTAAAAACCTTCATAGTAAATGCTTAAAAATGTCACGTTAAATTATATGGTTGCACGTAATCGCCTCTATATTGCCTTGTTGTCCCAAGCGAGAGACGGTGGTGGAGCCGCTATCTATCGGAGATATCATTAAGCTGTTGCAGCTACTGATGAGAACAAAGCCGTACGCTCGCGGCGGCAACACGGGAGTTAGCCTTATTCAGTAACAATTTTATATCAAAAAACGAAAAAAACACCTTTTGCATCGTCTTCAGACGTAATCTACCCATGTTTCGCCACGTAAATCCAAAAAAATTCATACAAGCACGAATATAAGCTAAGTACAGAAGCGTAAACGGACCGTGGAACACGCTACGCCGACTAGCTGTGACGTCAGACATATATCAGGTTGGGGACGCCCAGTTAACGTACTCGCTTCGGCGGTACACATACTAAAATTGGAACGATACAGAGAAGATTAGCATGGCCCCTGCGCAAGAATGACACGCAAAATCGTGAAGCGTTCTACATTTTTCTTTTTTTACCTCATACTTTTGCCCATTAAAACTTACACGCTCCTTTTAAATTCCTTATAATTCCTTTATACCACAGGATGAAATATTTCTTCTCCTCACCTAGGAAATAAAACAGTCATTACAATGTCCATCATCCGTTAGTTCTTCAAATATGTAAGTAGTTTCCACGTAACATCTTTACACAGCACTTTAATTTGTCCATTTTGAGATCAGTTGATTTCCTAACAGAAGATTCGCCATTCATGGAAACACCACTAACCGTGCCCCGTTAAGTCGTTTAGCGATTTTCGGATCTAAAGAGACTCAACAGTACGGACGAAAAAACATCGAGCTGAACGAATATCAAATCGCTTTCCGTATAAAACGATTGACTTGACACAACTTGATTCTCGCGTATCACGTCAGGCTTTCCTACTCGTAAAGCACTATAAATAAATCTGCTGAAACGTATATCCAGATATAAGCCTATACACACCGAACTGTATACAACACTGGTTACATAGAATATATTGTTACTGACAAGCTTGTCTAAAAGTAAATGTTTAAGTCGTTCATTCCCTTATACAACATAATCATTGGCACAGAACCTCAGACGCAATTCCCATCGTGGAAATTTCTATTTTAGAAATTTCAATATTACGCACTAGATTCAGGCAAATTTTACAATCAATTTTGCTTACAACTTTCTTTAAATTCTCTTCAGTTTTAACGCTGTCCGTTTTTAATGTTATTAACTTATACGAAGGACAACGTTCTACGCGTCAAACGAGCGTCACTTTGGCTAGTATCTAATTTTACAGTGACAATAAGGATGTTGTACATTCTGTCTTAGAATCTATTAATCATGTTGTGTCCACCTCTGCTACTCGTGACTGAAAATTTGTGAAAAAAAGTACTTTGTAAGCTCGTAACACTTACAATGAATCTCACATTAATTTATACGTAGTTCAGTATTCAAAAGGAAATTTATATACTTCATCATCCATCGCCGTATGTAAAAAATGTGTCGTTATGTTGCACTTAATGAATAACATTTGCAACTGAGTTAATATTTGCATGTAGGCCTAAAGTTAAGCTTTTACCTTAACGTGGACCCATTAGTGTGTGTTAAAATCCGTTTTGTCCTTAATTCGCCTTCAAATAAATTTCTATCCCCCGTACAGATTACAGCGCTTAGATTTACACAATACATAATTTTTCCACATTGTATACAACAGCGGCGGACGCTTTGAATAAAACAATAATTTTTTTCTGAATACTAATACCATTCTCGTTTTCAATACGCTTATACGAAGCTAGATAATTTTATAATCGCTGGTTCCTGAGTCAAAAATTATTACCGGAATACCTTAAGAAAATTCCGATTCGAAAAAAAATGTTTAGTGGAATTCTAGTTTATTGTCTTATGATGCACATATCTTTGTTTTTTCTGTATAAACCGTAAAAAATTCGTATAACGGTAAGGATTTAAAACATATTTTCTTCGATTCGTTACGTCGTTATTTAATCGTTCCCTAGAGACGCACAAAATAATCTGTATCCTTCGTCATGAATATCTGGATAATTGAGCTTCCTTAGGCCTATATCAGAACACCTGAAATATGCGCTGATATACGTAGCCAGAATAAGTCATCTTCGTTATGTTAGTTTAGATACATAGGGGGGCTGAAGCAGACTCTGTTACCAAATCAGACTTACTCATGCAACAGATTTTATACTTTCTGAAGTATTATGACTTACCAAGCAGAAGCAATACCAACAGTTCAGGCGCAAGACCACGGCAGTTCAGGCTGAACTCTGACATTTGCTTTCAAACGATACCTACCAACAACATGTTTTCTGTCTTATAGTCAAACACAATCGAGCACCTACAGAATGACGCTTGTATCTAACACAACATGTAAACTTTTTTCATCTTCCTTTCTCAGATATGGATGCAAGAAAAGATATGTTTAAAGGTGTTAGCAATCCTGTGTTGCTCAGAATAGTCTATACGCTGTGACAAAGCCATAGCAAAAATTACGTCATTGAATAACGTAATTTGCTTCGTTTTCTTAAAATTGTGTTCATTTTTACCCCCAAAAACCTGCATTTATTCTTTTTATAGTATGCAAGCCGTTTGCACGGTCGAAATATAGTAAGGTGTAGAATGCTAAAAAAGCCGCCTGTTCGGAAGTTAGTAGATATTTTTACTCAACCACGAAAAATTTGTATTTACTTCTTGTAAAAAAAGTACAGCGTAAGGTTATCTACCGACATGAAAAACAAAGCCACACAGATTATTGATCGAATACCATAATGAAGACAGAAGATAGGCAACATGACTTGCCAGGTCTAGGTAACTAAGCTGTGTAGCAGGCCGTCGTTAATTCTGAACGTATGTGAAAATAAAGTCCGTTTTCGTTTTAAACACGTTTCCCGTAAGTTTAAAATTTTTCCCACGATTCTTGACATTCACAAAAATATTTATATTTCACCTTATTTTACCTACCTTAATGAGATGCAAATTTTAATATCAGATATTCGTTAAATTCATATTTTATTTTAAAAAGGATAAGTTTTTAAACAAAATTGACGCGATATATAAATACTGAAACGTAAAACAAGCGATTAGAAAATACGACTGCTTCCATTTACATCGTTTGTAAGAATGGCAACAACTAACTGGAAACATTTCCTTTTCATAGAGTACAGGAAGACCGGTATTACAAAACTACCGTGAGCAGGATTGACGATTCGAGAAAGAGTTTTTCTGTACTTTTGTTCACACATAGAGCACTCAGACTGGAGCAGCGTTCTTTGCAATCTGTTCCCACTTACGATTTATGTGAATTACCCGGACCCCCTTAATTACTAACAATTTAAAAACCTTCATAGTAAATGCTTAAAAATGTCACGTCAAATTATATGGTTGCACGTAATCGCGTCTATATTGCCTTGTTGTCCCAAGCGAGAGACGGTGGTGGTGCCGCTATCTATCGGAGATATCATTAAGCTGTTGCAGCTACTGATGAGAGCAAAGCCGTACCCTCGCGGCGGCAACACGGGAGTTAGCCATATTCAGTAACAATTTACTATCAAAAAACGAAAAAAAACACATTTTGCATCGTCTTCAGACGTAATCTACCCATGTTTCGCCACGTAAAACTAAAAAAAATTCATACAAGCACGAATATAAGCTAAGTACAGAAGCGTAAACGGACCGTGGAACACGCTACGCCGACTAGCTGTGACGTCAGACATATATCAGGTTCAGGACGCCCAGTTAACGTACTCGCTTCGGCGGTACATATACTAAAATTGGAACGATACAGAGAAGATTAGCATGGCCCCTGCGCAAGGATGACACGCAAAATCGTGAAGCGTTCCACATTTTTCTTTTTTTACCTCATACTTTTGCCCATTAAAACTTACACGCTCCTTTTAAATTCCTTATAATTCCTTTATACCACAGGATGAAATATTTCTTCTCCTCAACTAGGAAATAAAACAGTTATTACAATGTCCATCATCCGTTAGTTCTTCACACATGTAAGCAGTTTACACGTAACATCTTTACACAGCACTTTAATTGGTCCATTTTGAGATCAGTTGATTTCCTAACAGAAGATTCGCCATTCATGGAAACACCACTAACCGTGCCCGGTTAAGTCGTTTAGCGATTTCCAGATCTAAAGAGACTCAACCGTACGGACGAAAAAACATCGAGCTGAACGAATATCAAATCGCTTTCCGTATAAAACAATTGACTTGACACAACTTGATTCTCGCGTATCACGTCAGGCTTTCCTACTCGTAAAGCACTATAAATAAATCTGCTTAGATTTACACAATAAATAATTTTTCCACATTGTATACAACAGCGGCGGACGCTTTGAATAAAACAATAAATTTTTTCTTAATACTAATACCATTCTCGTTTTCAATACGCTTATACGAAGCTAGATAATTTTATAATCGCTGGTTCCTGAGTCAAAAATTATTACCGGAATACCTTAAGAAAATTCCGATTCGAAAAAAAATGTTTAGTGGAATTCTAGTTTATTGTCTTATGATGCACATATCTTTGTTTTTTCTGTATAAACCGTAAAAAATTCGTATAACGGTAAGGATTTAAAACATATTTTCTTCGATTCGTTACGTCGTTATTTAATCGTTCCCTAGAGACGCACAAAATAATCTGTATCCTTCGTCATGAATATCTGGATAATTGAGCTTCCTTAGGCCTATATCAGAACACCTGAAATATGCGCTGATATACGTAGCCAGAATAAGTCATCTTCGTTATGTTAGTTTAGATACATAGGGGGGCTGAAGCAGACTCTGTTACCAAATCAGACTTAATCATGCAACAGATTTTATACTTTCTGAAGTATTATGACTTACCAAGCAGAAGCAATACCAACAGTTCAGGCGCAAGACCACGGCAGTTCAGGCTGAACTCTGACATTTGCTTTCAAACGATACCTACCAACAACATGTTTTCTGTCTTATAGTCAAACACAATCGAGCATCTACAGAATGACGCTTGTGTCTAACACAACACGTAAACTTTTTTCATCTTCCTTTCTCAGATATGGATGCAAGGAAAATATGTTTAAAGGTGTTAGCAATCCTGTGTTGCTCAGAATAGTCTGTACGCTGTGACAAAACCATAGCAAAAATTACGTCATTGAAGAACGTAATTTGGTTTGTTTTCCCAACATTGTGTTCATTTTTACCCTTAAAAACCTGCATTTAGTTGTTTTGGGATATGTAAGTCTATTGGATGGTAGGATTATATTAAGGTGTAGAATGTTCAAAACGCCGCCAGTTCGGAATTTAGTACATATTTTCCTCAACCACGAGAAATTTATATTTACGTCTTGATTGAATACCATAATGAGGACAGAAGATATGCAACAAGGCTTGGCAGTATAGGTAACTCAGTTGTGTAGCAGGCCGTCGTTAATTCTTCACGTATGTGAAAATAAAACACCTTTTCATTTTAAACACTTTTCCCGTAAGTTTAAAATTTTTCCTTTATAAGTTTCCCATCATTCTCAGAGAAATGGCTTGGCATATTAAAAAAATATTTATATTTCACCTTATTCGACCTTCCTTAATGAGAAGCAAATTTTCATATCAGATATTCTTTAAATCCTTATTTTATTTTATTTTAAAAAAGATAAATTTGTAAACAACATTTATGCCTTATATAAATACTGAAACATAAAACAGGCAATCAGAAAATAACGATTACTTCCAATTGAATCGTTTGTAAGAATAGCAGCAACTAATTGGAAATATATCCTGTTGATACAGGAAGACCGGTATTAAAAATTACCGTGAGCAGGATTGGCGATACGAGTAAGAATTTTTCTGTACTTGTGATCACATATAGATTACTCAGATTGGAGTTTGCAATCTTTGTAATCTTTTTCCCATTACGATTTACGTGAATTACCAGGACCCGCTTAATTACTAACAATTTCCAAACCTTCATTGCAAATGCATAAAAATGTCACTTTAAATTATATGGGTGCATTTAATCATCTGTATATTGCCTTTTTATCCCAAGCGAGAGACGGTGGCGGTGCCGCTATCTAGCGGAGAAAGCATTAAGTTGTTGCAGCGACTGATGAGTGCAAAGCTGTACGATACCTAAAAGCAACATGGTCTCTGTCTTAAAGTAAAACACAATCGAGCACCTACGAACTGACGCCCGAATCTAACACAACATGTAAAGTACTTTCTTCTTCCTTTCTCAGATATGGATGCAAGAAAACATATGTTCAAACGTGTTAGCAATCCTGTGTTGCTCAGTATAGTCTGTACGCTGTGACAAAGCCATAGCAAAAATTACGTCATTGAATAACGTAATTTGCTTCGTTTTCTTAAAATTGTGTTCATTTTTACCCCCAAAAACCTGCATTTATTCTTTTTATAGTATGCAAGCCGTTTGCACGGTCGAAATATAGTAAGGTGTAGAATGCTCAAAAAGCCGCCTGTTCGGAAGTTAGTAGATATTTTTACTCAACCACGAGAAATTTTTATTTACTTCTTGTGGAAAAAGTACAGCGTAAGGTTATCTACCGACATGAAAAACAAAGCCACACAGATTATTGATCGAATACCATAATGAAGACAGAAGATAGGCAACATGGCTTGCCAGGTCTAGGTAACTAAGCTTTGTAGCAGGCCGTCGTTAATTCTGCACGTTGTAACGTCCCAGAACGTTCCATAAAGGAAATTATTTACATAGCAATTTATCATAAGAGGAAAGTGAGGCGAACAGTATCGAACCCATGTAGCCCTAAAAATTTTGTAGTATTGTCTAATAATTAATACCATTAACATGAAAATACGACCAAACTATGACTAAGACTCAAACCCCATATATATTATTCAAGTGAAGAACAGTGTAAAACCATAATATACTATAAGAGAGTCAAATAATATCAGTAACAACCGAAATTGGGTCATTAATTATTAAGTTTTGTTACTCTGAATAGGGTATAAAAAACTATTTATTTTGAATTAATGGGCAAGATCCATTCTTATATTATGTAATGTAAATAAATTAAATGTATTAAATGATTTAGATACATTATTAGAAAGGATCTAAGTTAAAATAAAAATTATATAAATGTTATGACAAAAAAATATTAAGGTGTTGGATTTGAGACCAATCACTCAGATTTCATGTAAAAATTAATTATTATCAAATTAAGATAAAAACTATATGTAATTGTCAAGTGGACAAAGATAAACAATTTATCTTAAATAAAGAAAGCTGTCAAGTGAATAAAAATCAGTTAAAATATCCAAAAACTGTATTAACTGAAAACATGTAGTAGACCTATAATATTGTAATATTTATGGATTTAATGTTGACAAAATGCAACCAAATTGCATTATAAAGTTGAAATATAATATAATGTGACTATACTAATATATTTGACTAACTTAAACACTTTAATAGTCGAGATAGCAAACTATTTACCTATACCATATATGGCTAAGGCCAAGCAACCATCACAAAAAATAGTCATATTTGACTAAATGTTTGCAAAATATTAACAAAAATAAAAGAAAAGAGTACAATACTTTAGTGTACCATGAAAACAAACAGACTCAGTTGAAAATAAGATCAATTATTAAAGAATTTGACTTATAAGGGTGAGATTTGTCACACAAAGAAAAAAGACCACTTAGGCAAACCAATTTGATGCTTAGTAATCCTACAATAAAAATAATATGTATCAGGATAAACCAGGTATCACAAAAGATAGACAATATAATAAACTCTCAGTGTATACTAGAAAAATCCCATATATATTAAGAAAAAAAGACTAATTATTGTATTCTAACAGTGACAACAACGTAGGCCATAGGCATGGACCATATAAAACTGAACTTATATGTATATTATATACGTTAAACTTTATTTATTTTATTATAGAAAGATGGTAATATTATGTGTTAATGTTGTAGAAGAAACCAAACAGCTTCACAACAATTTTTTAATTCAAAAATTGAATTTTTATGGAAACATTCCAAGGTAAGAGTTGTATGTTGTGTTATTTTATTATAGTTAATTTATTCAAAAACCAATCGTAATTAGTATCATTAGATTCAGTTGAAAGCAGAGAATCCAAATGTAGTAAGGGCATGCAAATTGTGAGTAGTTATGTAAAATTGTTTGACAAATACCAGAATAATTTTTGTAATATCCTTAGTGTGAAGAATAAGAAATTTTGTTCTAAAGCTTCTACGGAAGTTAAATTTGTTCCATGAGGTTCCATTTCATTATTCTCGAACGTTCTAGAAGGAATTTTTACACAAATACACCGGAAGTTCATGTCGAAAAGCTAAAACAATGAGCCTTACAAAGTATAAAAGGAAGACCGAAAAACACTTCATGCTTTGACTCCAGAAGAGACGCATCACCCACGACACTGATCACCGCAACCGAGGCGAAACCGAAGGCGAGAAGTCGACACAAGAACGAAGAAAGGCTTTTCCCGTACATTGACAATAGACTGACTTAACCTCTACAAGAGTATACGCCAATGTGTTGCTGAAATAGAGCAGCAACACGGCACATTTAATAGAACACACGCAGTCAGAATATCAGCGGCCCAGGAGGGACCAAAATTTTAATAGAGAATCAATTCTGCTGTATTCGCTAAGATAAACTGACTTTGACAAAATCCCCATAACGTGACATACACAAAGCCTTTCTATCAAACTGCAAGGGTATCAGCGCTGTAGCGGCTAATTTGAGAAACAACGCGAGCAGCTAATCGCCGGCGGCGGGATTCAAGCGTCAATTTACTGCCAAACTGTTTTACGAAAGTGCGGAAGTTTTAAAAAAATCGCATTTTGACTTTAAATAAATTCAGTGCACAAGGAACTTCAACACGAAGAGGCGAGATTGAAAACTACCCGAGAGAAGTGTCCAGTGCGAGAGTAATTACCCATCGGAACGTGAGTTGTTCAAAGTTAAAGTCATTTTTACCTGGTTACATTTGTCACACAGTTGTACTACACATGCCGCACACCTTCAAATCACTTAATTTTTGTAAAGCATCTTATTAATCTGTCTCGGTAGTTCAAAGGAGTCACGTCCTGAGAGTAAAGATTTTTCATATATTAAACTCATCCTTTTCAACTGAGTAAAATAAAATGTTTGCTAGCCGATACTTGATTGGAGAAAAAACTTGTCAATAATAATAATATATAATTTTTTTGTAACTCTGCAATTTTATTTTTTCACGAATGTTAGTCCTTCAACGATTTTTTAAGATTCATTAAACATACTTTATTTTTTCAAACTCAAACTGTCTTGTTCACATTTTCTCATAGAATTAAACTAACTGCTAAGAATTCAAAATTTTAATTTAATAACATTTTTCTTGGAACAAAAGATTCCAAGTGGCGCCCACAAACACATAGTAGATTAAGTTGTTTTGCAGGACGACATCACCGCAGAGGATCCAGTAATCAGTAAGTAATAAAAAGTGCGCGGAGGTAACGCCCGACATATAACAACACGAACAACACGACACGATATACATCTCCATTTGTTATAACGTATGTGAAAATAAAGTCCGTTTACGTTTTAAACACGTTTCCCGTAAGTTTAAAATTTTTCCCACGATTCTTGACATATTCACAAAAATATTTATATTTCACCTTATTTTACCTACCTTAATGAGATGCAAATTTTAATATCAGATATTCGTTAAATTCATATTTTATTTTAAAAAGGATAAGTTTTTAAACAAAATTGACGCGATATATAAATACTGAAACGTAAAACAAGCGATAAGAAAATACGACTGCTTCCATTTACATCGTTTGTAAGAATGGCAACAACTAACTGGAAACATTTCCTTTTCATAGAGTACAGGAATACCGGTATTAAAAAACTACCGTGAGCAGGATTGACGATTCGAGAAAGAGTTTTTCTGTACTTTTGTTCACACATAGAGCACTCAGACTGGAGTCAGCGTTCTTTGCAATCTGTTCCCACTTACGATTTATGTGTATTAAACGGACCCCCTTAATTACCAACAATTTAAAAACCTTCATAGTAAATGCTTAAAAATGTCACGTTAAATTATATGGTTGCACGTAATCGCCTCTATATTGCCTTGTTGTCCCAAGCGAGAGACGGTGGTGGTGCCGCTATCTATCGTAGAAATCATTAAGCTGTTGCAGCTACTGATGAGAGCAAAGCCGTACGCTCGCGGCGGCAACACGGGAGTTAGCCTTATTCAGTAACGATTTAATATCAAAAAACGAAAAAAAACACCTTTTGCATCGTCTTCAGACGTAATCTACCCATGTTTCGCCACGTAAAACTAAAAAAATGCATACAAGCACGAATATAAGCTAAGTACAGAAGCGTAAACGGACCGTGGAACACGCTACGCCGACTATCTGTGACGTCAGACATATATCAGGTTGGGGACGCCCAGTTAACGTACTCGCTTCGGCGGTACATATACTAAAATTGGAACGATACAGAGAAGATTAGCATGGCCCCTGCGCAAGGATGACACGCAAAATCGTGAAGCGTTCCACATTTTTCTTTTTTTACCTCATACTTTTGCCCATTAAAATTTACACGCTCCTTTTAAATTCCTTATAATTCCTTTATACCACAGGATGAAATATTTCTTCTCCTCAACTAGGAAATAAAACAGTCATTACAATATCCATCATCCGTTAGTTCTTCAAACATGTAAGTAGTTTCCACGTAACATCTTTACACAGCACTTTAAATGGTCCATTTTAAGATCTGTTGATTTCCTAACAGAAGATTCGCCATTCATGGAAACACCACTAACCGTGCCCCGTTAAGTCGTTTAGCGATTTCCGGATCTAAAGAGACTCAACCGTACGGACGAAAAAACATCGAGCTGAACGAATATCAAATCGCTTTCCGTATAAAACAATTGACTTGACACAACTTGATTCTCGCGTATCACGTCAGGCTTTCCTACTCGTAAAGCACTATAAATAAATCTGCTGAAACGTATATCCAGATATAAGCCTATACACACCGAACTGTATATAACACTGGTTACATAGAATATATTGTTACTGACAACCTGCTGACAAGCCTGTCTAACAGTAAATCTTTAAGTCGTTCATTCCCTTATACAACATAATCATTGGCACAGAACCTCAGACGCAATTCCCATCGTGGAAATTTCTATTTCAGAAATTTCAATAATACGCACTAGATTCAGGCAGATTTTACAATCAATATTGCTTACAACTTTCTTTAAATTCTCTTCAGTTTTAACGCTGTCCGTTTTTAATGTTATTAACTTATACGAAGGACAACGTTCTACGCGTCAAACGAGCGTCACTTTGGCTAGTATCTAATTTTACAGTGACAATAAGGATGTTGTACATTCTGTCTTATCAAAAGGAAATTTATATACTTCATCGTCGTTCGCCGTATGTAAAAATTGATTTGTTATGTTGTACTTAATGAATAATATTTGCAACTGAGTTAATATTTGCATGTAGGCCTAAAGTTAAGCTTTTACCTGAACGTGGATCCGTTACAGTAGTGTGTGTTAAAATCCGCTTTGTCCTTAATTCGCCTTCAAATAAATTTCTATCCCCCGTACAGTTTACAGCGCTTAGAGTTACACAATAAATAATTTTTCCACATTGTATACAACAGCGGCGGACGCTTTGAATAAAACAATAAATTTTTTCTGAATACTAATACCATTCTCGTTTTCAATACGCTTATACGAAGCTAGATAATTTTTTAATCCCTGGTTCCTGCGTTAAAAATTATTAACGGAATACCTTAAGAAAATTCCGAATCGAAAAAACTTTTTAGTGGAATTCTAGTTTATTGTCTTATGATGCACATATCTTTGTTTTTTCTGTATAAACCGTAAAAATTTCGTATAACGGTAAGGATTTTAAACATATTTTCTTCGATTCGTTACGTCGTTATTTAATCGTTCCCTAGAGACGCACAAAATAATCTGTATCCTTCGTCATGAATATCTGCATAATTGATCTTCCTTAGGCCTATATCAGAACACCTGAAATATGCGCTGATATACGTAGCCAGAATAAGTCATCTTCGTTATGTTAGTTTAGATACATAGGGGGGCTGAAGCAGACTCTGTTACCAAATCAGACTTACTCATGCAACAGATTTTATACTTTCTGAAGTATTATGACTTACCAAGCAGAAGCAATACCAACAGTTCAGGCGCAAGACCACGGCAGTTCAGGCTGAACTCTGACATTTGCTTTCAAACGATACCTACCAACAACATGTTTTCTGTCTTATAGTCAAACACAATTGAGCACCTACAGAATGACGCTTGTGTCTAACACAACATGTAAACTTTTTTCATCTTCCTTTCTCAGATATGGATGCAAGAAAAGATAAGTTTAAAGGTGTTAGCAATCCTGTGTTGCTCAGAATAGTCTGTACGCTGTAACAAAACCATAGCAAAAATTACGTCATTGAAGAACGTAATTTGGTTTTTGTTTTCCTAACATTGTGTTCATTTTTACCCTTAAAAACCTGCATTTAGTTGTTTTGGGATATGTAAGCCTATTGGATGGTAGGATTATATTAAGGTGTAGAATGTTCAAAACGCCGCCAGTTCGGAATTTAGTACATATTTTCCTCAACCACGAGAAATTTATATTTACGTCTTGATTGAATACCATAATGAAGACAGAAGATAGGCAACAAGGCTTGGCAGTATAGGTAACTCAGTTGTGTAGCAGGCCGTCGTTAATTCTTCACGTATGTGAAAATAAAACACCTTTTCCTTTTAAACACTTTTCCCGTAAGTTTAAAATTTTTCCTTTATAAGTTTCCCATCTTTCTCAGAGAAACGGCTTGACATATTAACAAAAATATTTATATTTCACCTTATTCTACCTTCGTTAATGAGAAGCAAATTTTCATATCAGATATTCTTTAAATCCTTATTTTATTTTATTTTAAAAATGATAAATTTTTTAAACAACATTGATGCGATTTATAAATACTGAAACATAAAACAGGCAATCAGAAAATAACGATTACTTCCAATTGAATCGTTTGTAAGAATAGCAGCAACTAATTTGAAATATATCCTGTTGATACAGGAAGACCGGTATTAAAAATTACCGTGAGCAGGATTGGCGATACGAGTAAGAATTTTTCTGTACTTGTGATCACATATAGATTACTCAGATTGGAGTTTGCAATCTTTGTAATCTTTTTCCCATTACGATTTACGTGAATTACCAGGACCCGCTTAATTACTAACAATTTTCAAACCTTCATTGCAAATGCATAAAAATGTCACTTTAAATTATATTGGTGCATTTAATCATCTGTATATTGCCTTTTTATCCCAAGCGAGAGACGGTGGCGGTGCCGCTGTCTAGCGGAGAAAGCATTAAGTTGTTGCAGCGACTGATGAGTGCAAAGCTGTACGATACCTACCAGCAACATGGTCTCTGTCTTAAATTAAAACACAATCGAGCACCTACGGATCGACGCTCGAATCTAACACAACATGTAAAGTACTTTCTTCTTCCTTTTTCAGATATGGATGCAAGAAAACATATGTTCAAACGTGTTAGCAATCCTGTGTTGCTCGGTATAGTCTGCACGCTGTGACAAAGCCATAGCAAAAATTACGTCATTCAATAATGAAAGTTCATTCTTGGGAAGGTTTGCGTTCAACTTTAGCAGACACTTTCAGTTCAGTAATTTCTTCTCAATACTGAACATATGAAAGTGAATAAATACTGATGAATATTTTTAATGACTAATAAAAAGACAAAGTGGTGTATTGTTGAGCAGCTGTATGTAGTTAAACACACGAATTTAACTTCAAGCCTATATGCACAAGATTAAATATTCTTTAAATGTTGCATGTAGGTTTATTTGTATACTGAATTCCAAAAAGTGCCTGTCAGAGTACTCGAACATTAAGTATATTAACAAGAAGATGATTTATATAAAGTTCTAGAAGTTTTTTTTAAATTATTATTGTATCAGTTTCATATTCTTTAGTATGAAATGTATTTCACTGTTCTATTTTAACTAACAATATGTGTTGAAAATGTAAAATAAGCAAGATGTAAGCTGTTATTACAGTGCTCATTTGTTGCATGTATAGACCTACTACATAACATTCAAGATCTTTTATACCAAAACAGGTTTCAGATTTAATCACACGGTGTCCATTTGTAATAAAAAATAATATCACAAACGTAAAACGATTAAGGTATAAGCTATGTCATTTTCCCAATGTGTCATTTTAAGATAATGTATATTGGCTTACTATGTAAGTGCCTAAACAATCGTTCAGGCAGCAACACTGAGGATTATGTTATTGTAAGTATTTTACTATTTATACTATTTCCAACATTTATCTATTTACGATATTAATTGATGACTCGTTAGGCACTTGGTGAAACATATTAATACAAAGGCTTTATAAAAATATATAAACACGTGGTACAGTAAAATAGAAAGTTAAGGGCATATGCACAGAAACCAATTTATGGATGGACGAGTCCACTTTGAAATTGTGAATGGCGGGAGGATAATGGAGTATCAGCTGGTATACAAGTGATGGTGTTGCCAACTTTGCGTGTGATGTTTTAGTTACCCGTACATTGTTAGTTGCTGTCTGACGTACTATCTCAGTCTTGCATTTGTTATTATTATTTAAATTTATTATTAATTGTGTGCCGGGACTTGAAGTTTTCCCGGCATGATTTAAACTTGAATTGCCGCCACTGTGTGCGACGACGTAATTCAGTGAGGCCGTGCAGCGCTACAGCGAATTAATACAGCAACCCGCATCAGCTGTTAGGTGAAAATTTCTCAATCCTCAACAAGTTAGTTTTGGTGGCATGGTCAGTTAGAAGAATAAGCAGTTCATTCTCATTTGATCTCCATCATTCCGACTGTACGTTTCGAGGTCTGACGCCGTAGCAGATAATTTCTTCAACTACTATGAGTTCGTAATTTCATAAAGTGCCTCAGGTGAATATCACTAATTTATTCACCGTTATTTTAATAAGGGGTTATGTGTTTAATTTAGGAATGAGAATGCATTATTAATGTGTTAATTGTATATGTGTGTGTCTCACACGTTACTTCCGGTATATTATAATAAACATAATGTCTCTCTTCAATTAAGCCTCGCGTTGGGATCGCCAATTTATAATAAACCGCAGTCATATGGTTTACCCGTCACACGTTGGTTGCGTCAATTTATAACGACTTCTCGAGTCGTACTCTATTAGTTCGACTCCGCCTGCGTTATTTTCTAATGTCCAAACTTTCGTATATTTTCCCGCTAACCTTCGCTCTCGTGAACTTACCAGTACCGCCCTCAACACCGTCTTCTTCCTTCTTACCTGATATAAATTAAGCTTTGTTTTCCCGATTTAGACGCCAAATTGTTTATACAAAACAATTAAAAGTTTCTCTTCACAATTTCTTTCTTCTTTCAGGAAACAGTATAACTTACCGCAATGTCTTAGTTGAATTCGAAATTCGCTCTTGAGCGGCAGTGTTACCAACCTTTATTTTTGGTAAAAAATTTCCACCTGTGCTATATTAAAGATACTAATACATCAATATTATCAAATGAAACAATAAACGGGTTCATTATTGTTTAAACAATATTCTCAGTACTGGTTTATTGGATAGCGGTTCTGCCTTTTTATCTTTTAATACAAGAAATTATTATAAAATATAAATTTGTGCTCCAGCTCTGATTGATTTCTAACTCAGCGGTTGGCTATGTTGGGTCGTCTGACAAAACAACATTCATCGTTTGTCGTAATTAATTTTACAATGGTTATTCAGTCAAAGTTCTTTGGATTACAGCAAAAGTTAACAAAATGATTCGAGAAAGTACAAACCTTTACATAAAACTCAATTAAATGTTAGATATTTTCTTTATAATTATACTCTTAGTATCTAAAGTAAGTGTTAGTTCAACTCGTGAATAAAGTATAAGTTTTTGTTTTTCGAAATAATGTTTTCTATTTCGAAATAATGTTATTATCCTAATTGAACAGTTTAAAAAAATACAAATTAATTATTAAATATTATTCAGTGGATGAGTGTCTGAACCATGTTTAATATTTAGTGCAACAGCGTCACAGTGTAGTGAAATAAGTTTTTAATTTTTTGTTAATTAATTTAGTTATACTTTACGTTTTCCAGTTCATCTGATATTTTATTTTCATGTAGGGTTTATGGTTGTGGCTTCCTTCTTTTCTTTCTTTTTTCTTTAATTTATTTTTTTTTCTTCTGTATTTCATAAATTTTGTTTAATTTAATCTGCTTAATATGTTCGGCCAATCTTGGTGTTCATTTTAATCTTTTATAATGTTGTTAGTCCATTTTTAAGTTATACTTTTATTGAATTAATTGGAGCTGCAATTATTTTTCATCTGCTCTCTTCTGAAGCTAATAATGTACTGTTCAAATATTTGTAACGGTTTTTTGGTTCTAGGCTTCAAGCCTACCCTTCTCATTGGTTGAGAAATTTTGTGCCCATTGTTAGACATAGCTTATAATTTTTACACAAAATGATCAAATGTTTTCTAATTCAGATAATTTGCTTATAGTACTATTAATACTCATGTTATTAGCACTATTGAACAGCATTTCTGTTATAGATTATTTTGAAATCAAACATCACTAGGTTCTATTCAGTATTTGGTGATTTAGTATTTTGACAATTTTGTTTTTTTTCTTTTTATACTTATT
Source organism: Magicicada septendecula (assembly GCA_034769895.1). Taxonomy (NCBI): domain Eukaryota; kingdom Metazoa; phylum Arthropoda; class Insecta; order Hemiptera; family Cicadidae; genus Magicicada; species Magicicada septendecula. The sequence goes on from CM068371.1 coordinate 283,274,538, forward strand.
TAGTTTACAATTGTGTTTTTGAACGTTCTTTGTATTTTTAAAGTTCCCTATTTAAATATATTATGTTTGCCTAACCTTTCCCCTCATTTAATGTTGTTATTTTATTACAATTTACAATTATTTCATATTTTTTCTAGGCCTACACTGGTCTACAATGGTTGGTAGCTATTATAATTTAGTTTTGTCCTTTTTCCTATGTTCTTATTGAATTTGTTTAGTTTATATACAATTAGAATGAATTTGTGCATATTGTTTTATGACCAGTGGTCCTTTTCAAACAGATTATTACCTTTTAAACCTAGGTCTGATAAATTAACATTCAAAATTTTAGGATTTTACCATCCTTCTAATACACATTACTATTGCCTTGAGTATTATTTTTATAGTTCAACATAACATATCTAATAGCTAAAATTCTTGTAAAATATATAACGTTTTCAGTGTTTTATGACACTCGTACTACATTCTACTATTCTTTTATAACATAAATTTAATAACTTAGCATACATCTTTTGATGTCTAATATTCTTTTAGAACATATAACTGTTTGGGTTTTGATTATACCTTTAATCCTATCCGTTATTCTTTCAGGCCTATAACTTTTATAACCTAACATCTTATAACTAACATTTCTTTATAACATATAATTATTATTTTATATTTAATCATGACATCTTATTTTGGTTCAGCAAGATGCATTCACTATATTGGTTAATATGACCATCACTAATTGTCATTTAATGTTGCTCACTTATTGTTTTTCACTCACTCCCTACCTACTTCATGCACTCTTGGTTCTGTTTTGTCTTATGTTGTGATTATTATACTATCACTATCACTGTTTACTCTTTATACACTTGTGTATTAATGTTTTTGTTTCCTGTTCATTTTATTTACCATATGACTCATTAATATTCACTCTACCTTTACATCTTTCTTATTCTTACATTAAATTACATCATATCTTACTTGTGGTTTTGTACCTTCAAATTTAATCATTTATTTCTTAGTTAATATTAATTGTATGACATGTTTATCATAAGACTTGTCTATATTATTGTGTCTTGTTTATCATAACACTTGACATGTCTATATTTATTTGGTCACTCGGCCAATCATTGGGTTGGGTCATTGTCATCATCTTGTCTAAGTTAATGGTCATTACAGTGCTATATACTAAAAATTGTCATTATGCTCATTTTATCCCTTCTTAGCTGTATTCTTCCATTTGTTTAATAAGGTACTCACTTCTTTTTAATGGGGCTGCTTTTTGTAATGTAATATAATGCCCCTCCATCAAAATTGATCATTTTAGAAAACACGATTCTAGTTTTTTATGAAATTATCAGTTGTATTGCTTCTCTCTCCTTTTTTCTTCTTTTATTTCCGATTACCCTTCAAGTTTACTTCTTACTTCTTATTCCTTTTCTTCTTATTCCATTCTTTATTAATTGGTTAGTTTAGATCTTGTTTTATTTATTTACCCTCATTTGTGAGTTCTCCCTGTAATAATTAATTTCCCTAACTCTCCCTAACTTGTAGCTGGTATCGAATCGGGTAGGCTCTCTTTGCTACCAATACTCCGTCGTCCATTACTACTCTTCCTGAGATCAGAGGAACATAATTTCTGCCCAGTTAAATGATTGCTGGAACTATTCTACAGTCAATCGTTATTCATAAATCTTAAAAGATAGTCATCTTGTGACTCTTAATAATAATAATAATAATATTCTATGGAATGTTCACTTTATTGTTACTCAGATCGTATTACCTTTTCTTACTAATTCTTCATTCCGATATTCATTTGCTATATTTGATACTTAGCTATTTGTTGATATTAATCGCACCTTTATTAATTTCCAATTATTTATTGATTAAGTTCCTTACTTATAACTCTTAAATAGTCATTTCTTCTTCTTCTTCTTGTGATCATGTTGATTATTATATATATATTATAACGATTTATATTAGCGTCCTAACTGAACTTTATATGAAAGTGTCTGACGGAGGGAGTATAGCAGCGTAAGCAAGAGAGAGAGAGCGTATAATCGCAGCCATCTCACTCTAACCTCGTCACAGCGACATCAGATACCGGTACAAACATGAAATTTTACTCAATACAAATTATCAGTTCAACCTGTGATAACTTAAAAACTAATAAATATACGGCAATTCTGAAAACAGCATTGTATTCAGCAAGTGAAGTTTTATAAGTAGCCGCAATCTCAGTTAATATAATTAACAATTGAAGAAGTTATACGGAAGACGTACGCCAAAAGAAATAACGAGAGAATTATGCTACGTAGGAATTAGGTGTTTTCACACACACACACGGATAAAGACCTAAGCAACAATATTCTGTGGTCAGAGCTTTGAAAACACGTTTGCAAATACCTGTAATCAATCGATTTGCAAACACAGGAAGTACGATTTTAACTAGAAATTCTCTGCAGTTTCAAACCTGTTACGGGGTGTTTCGTCGACCTGTTCGAGATTGTCAAAACTAGAAAAACGCATGATTTATTTGAACAACCAATCAGAACCTCGTATTTAAAACTGACGCCAACTCAAAGCGAGGGGTAGCATCACTCTTCTTTCGGATCTTAAACGCGCTAGTCGTGTATAATTTACGTACAGAAATGTTTTAAATCACGCAAAAGTGTAATTAAGATCAAATTCGAGAAGTAGTCCGCAGTGAAGATGAACTAGTACCGTTCAACAACTCTCGCTGCGTAAAACAACGTTAATTAATTAAATTATTAATTAATTAATCATCAGCCGTGAAGGACCTGTGCGACAGAAGGCTACAGCATCTGTAATTGCCAGGGCATCTTCTACAGCATTGATCAACATCAATTCTTCTGTGCAAAACCATCAAAAGGAGGACCCCTACGGATTCCTATCTTCGGTCAACGCATCAAACAGTAAGAAATAGATTCATTGATCAATGGAATAAGCACTAAACAAATAATAAAAGCAATAAACAATTTTTAAAAGAAACTAAGCATATCACACTTTGTAATTTAATTACGTATAAGATTAGCTCTAACATAGTATAGGAGTGTTGAATGGAAAGTGGGGTGTAGTATTGGACGTGCAAATTATTGCAGACCTGTTCTTTGGCACTGGTTTGGGAGATAGTAATCTCTTAATTAAACCAGATAAGAGTCGTTTGAACGTCTTATTAAGATAGGTCGTTTGAACGTCTTAATCATTACTTTTCACACTCACTCAGTAATTATAAATGTTAGGGTAGAAATAAGTCCTACCATTAGCATTTTCAAGTTTAAAAATAATTGATTAAAACGTTAATTACAATAATCAAGCAAATATTAAAGTGTTATTTGTAACGTTTCCCCTTGAAAACCACAATCACTGAACGAATCCTGAGAAAGAGGGTCTCCATGCGCTGAGTTAAGCTGAAACCGTGTCATTTGTATCTGGGATTTGTTCTGGCGCCCAGGTAAAGTAATATCACGGGTAAGTAACATTTTATCTAACATTCTAAATATTAGATAATTGTGTTAGAAGAAAGGGAGCGTCGTAATATATATATATATTTTTTTTCTTTTTATTCTCGTCTGTTTATTTACCTTTTACTCATACATCTATTTATTGCATTTTGTTGTTACCTTGCATTATATTATTTGATTATATCCTCCTGATACTCTATTTTCCTTATAATTTTAATTAGTTGTTTTAGCGTTTTCTACTCTCTTAATTGTCTTAACTTCTATTATTTCTACACATCTTATGTAAGTCGTTCTTACATTCTCTTGGCGTTTTGTCGTTCATCTTAGATCATATCGTTTCTAAATATATTAGGTAAGTTGTCCTTACATTCGTTTGGAATTTTGTTGATTCCTTTTATTATAATTTATTACCGTTAATCCTAATATTATTCACGCATTGCCGGTTATCTCTAAAATCAGTCCCTTTTTGCAATAATATTCCTACTTGGTTTATCCGTGATCAAATATATCAGTTACCATTGTCGCTCGGATTACCACTGTGTTCAGAATTAATTCTGTTCTTGTGACATCTCTCGCTTCTCCCTTGTATTTCATTTTTTCTGCTGTTATTTTTTTACTTGTTTCAAGGCTTATTTGAATCACTCTATCACATAGTTTACTAAACCAAAAAGTCACTGGTACATCAATGATAAATGATATCACTGATATTTTATCATGCATTTCTATTTTTGTTGTATTCCATTTACCTATAGACTTTTTTAAGTTGTTACGTATTGTTTTATTGTAAGTCATTTCTAAAATTTCTTTTGATCTCCTCCTATAATCTTTGAAATTCATGATTTCTTTGTGGTCGGTAATTGGGATATTAAGTACATTAATTAGACCATTCTTTATCATCTCCAATTCCTCTTGTGTTTTTACTAGTTCCTTTTTTCCTATTTTCTCTATTTTCTTCGTCTTCTCTTCCAGGTATTTATTATTCTCTTTTTTTTTATTTACTTGGCTATCTACCTGGTTTAGGTTATTATAGACGCCTTCCATTCTTTCACCGAGATCTGTTCGTATTGATGTTATTTCTTTCTTTTTCTCATCCAAATTTTTCAGCATTTCTTGCTTAGTCTTCGCGCCTTCTGCTGTTTCCTGTTGGAGTCCTTCAATCCTCTTTTTATTTTCATCTTCGACGTTGTTTATTTTACTTACCATTTCCTCCAGGACTTGTACCACTGTTTTATTTGTTTTTTCTAATCTTTCGTTTGTTTTGGCTATCTCTTGTTTCCTTTCTTCATTGTTTTTATCCACCTTTTAGTTAACAGTCACATTGACATTCTCAATTCTTTCATTAATTCGTCTTAAATTCTCTTCATTTATTTGTCTGATCTCTTCCCTCATTTAGTTATTATTTTCATTTATAGTTTGCCTTATACTTTCTTTAATTCTGTCGATTTTTTTCATTTATTTGTTTATTATTTTCAATGGTATTCCTGTGAATATTGTCAATTTTATTTTTCTAACTGTTCAGTCGTTTGCCTATTGTCTTCTTTCATTTGTTTTAAACTTTCATCATTTCGGTCAAATTTGTCGTTCATTTGTTTCATTAAGTTTTCACTCAAAGCCTCGTTTTGTTTTCATGAGTTTTCATTCATTTTTTCCTCCTGTTTTCTAAAATTATCATTAGTTTCTTCTTTATTGCTATCACATTTTTCCTCCATTCGTTTAAAATTTTCATTATTGGCTTAAAATGTTTCGTTAATTTATCTTAAATCTTCTTTCATTTCTTCCTTCTGTTTCCTAGAATCTTCTGTAATTAATTCCCATAGCTTTTGTAAATCCAGGCCTCCTCTGGCTTCCTCATTGTCACTCGTCTGTTGTTCCATTTCACTGTCTTAGATTCTTTCTTCTTCTTGTTCCCGCCTATCTTCTTCTGTCTCCGGGTCCTTCGTCCTCCTTTTCGAATTACCTCTTCGATGCATTTTGTTTACTTTTTCTGCAATCGCCGCCAGAATGCTACCCTTCCTTTAATTCTATCCTCACTAGTTGGTGTGCCAATTTATAACAAACCGCAGTCGTATGGTTTACCCGTCACACGTTGGTTGCGTCAATTTATAACTACTTCTCCAGTCATACTCTATTAGTTCGACTCCGCCTGCGTTATTTTCTAATGTCAAAAATTTCGTATATTTTCCCGCTAACCTTCGCTCTCGTGAACTTACCAGTACCGCAGGTAGACGAATCTCCCGCCCAAACACCAATTTTGCTGTAGTCGTGCCGGTTGTGTCGTGTACTGATGATCTATACGCCATGAGGAATAGTGATATAGTAAAGTAATACTTAGCTAGGCGATCTAGGTGGACGACCTTGAACCTTTGCTGTCCTACCTGTTGAATCTAATAAGCAACATCGTTGATTCTTTTTTTCACAGTGTAGGGTCCTTCCCAGTTAGTTTGCAACTTAGGTGAGCGACCACGACGGCGATTTAGGTTGAACAACCAGACCTGATCTCCTTCTTGGAAACCCACACTATTGCTGCGAATGTCATACCGAGTTTTCATTTTATCACTGGCAATCTTCAGCCGTCCTCTTACCAAGAGACTCATTTCTTGCTGTTGGTTATCTAATTGCGAGGAATAGTTCTGTGGCTCTTGGGACTGAGTCTCAAGTGATCCGAACATTAAGTCCCCAGGAAGACGAATCTCCCGCCCAAACACCAATTTTGCTGGATTCATGCCGGTTGTGTCGTGTACTGATGATCTATACGCCATGAGGAATAGTGATATACGTTGGTCCCAGTCTGTTTGGTTCTCGTCAACAACCTTTGATAGATGCTGCTCAAGTGTCCTATTGAATCTCTCAACTATCCCGTCCGACTGAGGATGCAGAGGCGTTGTCCTGGTCTTTCGAATTCCGAGTAGACGGCATAATTCTTTAAACACTCCTGATTTGAAATTTCTCCCTTGTTTCGTATGGATTTCCATAGGGCCTCTATAACGGCAACAGAAGTTGTGAACTAACTGCTTTGCCACAGTGGTAACCTCCTGATTTGGAATTGCGTAGGCTTCCACTCACTTTGTAAAGTAGTCACCTACAACCATGATGTACCGGTTTCCATCATCAGTAACTCGGAATGGTCCAGCAATGTCTACGGAAATTCTCTCGAAAGGCAGTCCAACGTTATACTGTCTCATTTTTACCCGCTTCTGGCTTGTGGACCCTTGCTTGCAGCACACATTTCACACGTCCGAACCCATTCCTCTACGTCGTGGCGAAGATGAAGCCAATAGAATCGCTTCCGTATTTTGTCAAGGGTTTTGTTAACCTCTAGATGGCCTCCAGATGTTCCATCATGCATCTCCTTCAAAACAGACTGCACTTTACTTCGGGGAACTATCAATGACCACGTCTCGTCCATTTGCACTTTCCCAAGCCCTTTTCATCAACCCGTTTTCTAAGGTGAGAGATTCCCATTGTGCCCAGTAGCCCTTCAGCACTTCGGAACCATGGCAGATATTTTGCCAATCCGGGCGGCGACCTTCCTCTTTTGCTGTCAAGATCGGTCCGATGTCTTCATCAGTCATCTGTTCTTGTCGATAGTCTTGTGTTTTCCAGCCGTCTGCCAGGATATCTACAGTGATGGCTTGAACATGTTTGCTTCAGTTTTGTTCTTCCTTTCTGTGGCAATGTCGGCAGTCTTCCGGGCACGGTCTTCGTGATAAACCATCTGAATTAACATGCAGGCGCCCCCGACGATGTTGTACCTTGAAGTTGTACTCTTGCAGACGTTCGAGCCACCTTGCCAACTGGCCTTCCAGATTTTTATATCTCAAGAGCCATGCAAGTGCGGCATGGTCGCTACGTAGTGAGAACTCTCTCCCATAGAGGTATTTATGGAAGTGCTCCAAAGCTCTGACAATTGGCAACAACTTTCACCTTGTAGCACAATAATTTCTCTCCGGTTTAGAAAACGTCTTGCTGTAATACGCTATTACTCGTTCTTCACCGTTCTGCACTTGAGACAAAACTGCTCCTAGACCAGTATTGCTTGGGTTTGTGTGTACGATGTACTTCCCTTTGGAAGCTGGAAAAGAGAGAATTGGCTGCGAACATAATGCAATCTTCAAAGTCCTAAAAGCTTGGTCACACTCTCTCGACCACTGGAAGTTTCGTTTATTTTCCGTTAGCTCATGTAACAATAGTAGCGAAGCCTTTCACAAAACATCGGTAATATAAGCACAACCCCAGGAAACTCCGAACTTCGTGTTTACTCTTCGGAACTGGCCAGTCTCTTACGGTGTCTATTTTATTAGGATCCATGTTAACACCCGATGCCGAAAACAGACGGGCCAGAAACTGTACTTCGTTCTGGAATAGAGAACACTTCTTCGGGCTCAGCTTCAGTTGGGCACCGTGAGTTCTAGTTAGAACCTCCTTAAGGTTTTCCAAATGGTCTTTGAAAGTCTTCCCGATGACTATGACATCGTCTAAATAAACAAGGCAAGTTTTCCATGCCAGGCCTCGGAGTACCAGGTCCATCAATCTTTCAAATGTTGTCGGTGCATTACAGAGTCCAAATGGCATGACGTTAAAATGGAATAAGCCACTTGGGGTCGAGAAAACGGTCTTTTCCTTGTCTTCTTGATGAAGACCCACTTGCCAATATCCACTCTTCAGGTCCAATGTGGAAAACCACTGTGTCGGACGACTGTGTGGACAACGTGTCGAGTGTATCGTTAACGCGAGGTAATTGATAGCAGTCTTTCTTTGTAACGTCATTTAACCTCCGGTAGTCTACGCTGGTTCTAACCATGATGATCTTTTCGGAGTTTGGCGGAACAGTTACGGCTACTTGGTTTATGACGTCCATCGATTTTTCTGCTGTCGTCATTGTTGATAGCATTACCTCTTCGCCTCCGATTCTCAAGACGTTGTTTTTGAAGTCGACTATAAATCCGTAAGCGTTCATAACGTCCACACCAATAATTGCTTCATCCACAATGTCTGCAACAAGTACTTGATGATTAAACTCAAGTCGACCGAGGTGTAGGTGTATCTCCACTTTTCCATGCACTTTTACACACCGTCCAGTAGCTGTTCGCAAGCTCCAAGAGCACCAGATTGGCTTGAGATCTTTCACCACGTCGGGGCGCACAATAGAAACTGTTACGCCTGTGTCAACTGTAATCGAGGTTGGCCATTCTTGAACAAATCCGGTAACTACCAAGCTCCCGCTGTTTTTCTGAAGTGTAGAAATTGCGTATTGTCTATGGGCTTCGTTCCTCCAGTTAGTCAGCACACGCCCCGTTGTACCGACTATTGCTCGTTTCCCTGCTGCTGAATTCTAACCCGACAATCTCTTTGTTGATACCCAGGTTTCCCACATCTATAACACTTCGGTCTTCCATCCTTTCTTATTTTATTCTGTGGCGCCGACCGTCGAGTCTCTGTTCCTTGTTCTTCTTCCTCATCGTCTGTGCCGTCGCGATCTTTTAACGCGCGCACTTTATGACTTGTCCAACCAGACGCTAATTTGGCGACCTCAAATTGCAAAGCGTGTACCAGGGCGTCCGCACTGTTCTGGTGTCTTGCTATCCGTAATACTTGCTGTAGTTTGTTATCTCGGACACCGGTAGTAAATGTCTGCATCGCAAAACTCGATCGAAAATCTTCTGGCGTTTCAGGATAGGCCAGTCTAATTAGTCTGTCGATACTTGCTTCAAACTCTTGAAGGCTCTCCCCGGAATGCTGTCGCCTTGCTCTCAACTGGATGCAGTACACATCTCGCAAATGTTTATCACCATACCGTAATTCTAGAGCTTTTATCAACTCGGAATAGATGTTCTGGCTGTCAGGTGGGACTTTCTGTAGTAGTTCTGCCGCGGGTCCTTTTTATGCAAGAACGAGTGAGACTGCCTTGTCTTTCTCTGTCCAATTATTTGCGCATGCAGCAGTTTCAAATTGGCGGAGGTACGTTACCCAGTGACTGCTTCCGTCAAAGGTTGGAGCTTTGCCATGAACTGTCCCTACTGCAGGCAAAGTGACTTTCTCTATTAACTTATTTTCTGCGCATTTTTCTGTCTTTATCATTGGTACAGTCAGTTCACAAAGTTGTTTTGGTTGTAACTTCAGCCACTGCTCGACTTCATTTTTAATCTGCTCTTTTATATTTGTAATCGAGTCTTCTATTTTTGTTGACATAGCTTTTTCCACACTCGTGACTGCTTTTTCTATTTCAACTATTTTATTAGACATCGATTCTTCAACACTCGACACAGTTTTTTCTATTTCAGCTATTTTTAGTGTCATTGATTCTTGTACCTCTGATATTTTAGTAACTTGTTTATTAAGCTCACCTCGTAGGAGACCCAATTCTATGGTACTGTGTAATATCGCTACTATAACTCTCGAACCGCACGGTCAATAATTCGCACTAATACTGATACTGAACTAAACGTCGTTGAGTACTGGCATTTTTACCGCCCCAAATTACTAGATTATTCGATAGCGCCAGTATAGTTACGACGTAATTGCTTGCGGCCGTGACACAGTGAGAGCGGCCGCCCGAATTCTCGCACCGTCTAGCAAATGCGTCTACAAGCACGTACGCCACATACATTATATTCCGGATTCTTCTGGAACATTCGATAAACACGTAGATTGTTCTGTGATGTCGTAACAATATATTCAGTGTACAGAGTACACCTGGTGGCATATTGATTCAACTATTGTTATTCTTTATACATTAATTCCACCCCCATTCTGACTTGTGACAAAAATCTTTATACACTTCAGTAGATCGAAGAAACAAGATGTTGGCTAAAAAATTTTAAGTGGCATGTAAGATAACGGAAGTCACATTGCAATGGATACCATGTTAAGTCCAATTTTTCAAAGTTGACTATTCTTATAGTGAATAGTAATGCAATAAATTGTACGTAATTATTTAGGGTAAACTTAAATTTTTCAAGCTGAAAGCAGGTTAACAGATAGAACATGGTTTTAAGGTCAGTTTCTAGTGTTTGGAAGGAGTAATAACTAAGGATTTATTATTAATGTTGTGTACTCGTTTGTTTCAGTTATATTTACTTACATCCATGAATAAGAATATCTGTGAAGAAGTAGATTCTAATCAGGAGTGTGAACTATATGCAAGAAATTCGATTCAGAATCTATCTGTTTTCCTGCTTCACTATCATTCTTAAAGCATAGCACACCAGTTCACAAAAACATGAATCATAACTGTGATGTTTGTACAAAAATATTTACTCATGCCAGGTATCTGTCACGACACAAGTTAGTACATTCTGGCATTAATAATTACCAATGCGATGTTTGTACAAAATCGTTTACTTATTCAGGTGATTTGGCAAAACATAAATTAATATATTCTGGCATTAAGAAGTACCAGTGCGATGTTTGTACAAAATCGTTTACTCAATCAAATGGTTTGGCAAAACATAAATTAATGCATTCTGGCATTACGAATACCAGTGCGATGTATGTACAAAATCCTTTACTCAATCAAGCAATTTGTCAGTACATAAATTAACACATTTTGGTATTAAGAAGTACCAGTGCGATTTTTGTACAAAATCGTTTATTCGATCAAATAGTTTGGCACAACATAAATTAATATATTCTGGCATTAAGAAGTACCAGTCCGATTTTGTACAAAATCCTTTACTCAATCAGCAATTTTCAGAACATACCTTAATGCATTCTGGGTTTAAATACCAGTGTGTTGTTTATAAACAAAAAATTACTCATGCCCAACATTTGTCACAACACAAGTTAACTCGTTCTGGCATTAAAAAGTTCCAGTGTGATGTTTGTAAACAGACATTTTCAGGCAATCGATTTGTTACAACATGTCAGTATGTAAAGAAATTTTAATATGATGTTTTAACATAAGTATTTACTGTGACTTATGTGATACTGTGATGATTATGTCTCAGACAGAATTAAAAACACTGAATATTTTTATTCAATGAGCACTCAATGGGAATTTGGCTTGTAAACACTCAATTTCCTCATATGGCCAGTTTCACATCGGAACTACAAAACGCAGTATACATGCTCGCATTGATGAACACAGCCGATACTGTCAGAGACTTTCACGGCCGGCTTCAATGATACGATTACTTTGGCTTGCCGGTCTGTAAGGCCGTGGTCAATAGACGAAGTTTCTGTCATCAGTGAGTGCGTATTGTAGCCCCTCTTTCCTTTTATTCTTTTCTTACTCATTTTATTTTATTTTATATTTAAATTTAAAGTTTCTATGTTCTTATTTATTCTTTTGGAAGAGAGGCTACAAGTTATTTAGAACTAGGCGAGAGCCTAGAGAAGCTAAAATTGTGCTGGGTCCAGTATGATGGGACTTGCAAATGAAACACTGATCTTGAGATAACAACAACAATTTATTGTTCTAGGCTAATACAACATATGAGCCCCTCAAGGCAAGATAACTAAGTCTTTGGATTGTTAAATACAATTAAATTAATATGTGCCTTACCAAAGTGGAACAAAGAATAATAACTATTAACAGCACTAAGTGTTGGATGAGTATTAATATCTGAATGATCATTGACTAGTGCATCGTGGAAAGTTACATAAATAACACAAATATAATTATAAAATGGCACACAACTTCGACCGACAAGTAATCATATTTTTATAACACGACATAAATACACAGATCTATACACATGCATAATTAATAGGACAATGTAACAATCATGTAAAACTAACAAACACATATAATTAACATCAACAAACGTTTACAGATAAATAACCCATCACATGTTCACCCCGGTTATCAGCGCATATAAGTATCTTGTTCAACACCCTTAACCCCCTTATTCTGACCAAGTGTCCGGCCCCCTTTAATGTGTAATCAATAAGTGACTAACCCCCCCCCAAACCTTCATTAAAATCTCCCAGGAGCGGAGCAGACATGCCCCAGGTTTAATAAAACCAGAAGTAACTAAATGAATAATGTGAACCCAGCGGCCCTGCGCACAAATCCCAAGCCGATGTCTAATCATCAATTTAAATCCCATCAATTACGATAATGAAGAGTATCATCACAAGGTTAACATGGATGTCCGGTTGCCTAACTGCATTTCATATTTCCTTTTACTTTCAAAACAGAATTTGTAAAAATAGTGGAACGTGACCACCATGAATATTAATAACAGAACTGATTAATCTTGTATTGTTTAATGGTTAATTAATTGTTATAGTGAGCCATAAAATTTATCGTTACAAAATTTACTATGGTAAAAATACAAACTGTGACAATGGTAAGTTTAAAGTGTACAATTAGCTCAAAACAGAATCTAAAACATGAATTTTGTAAAAACGGAATCTAAGTCATGAAGGTATTAAAACCAGCTCACAGTCTTCCAAAACTTAACTACCGGCAGGGTCAGGCATCGGGCGAGATCTAGCAAGATCTGACACATACAGACCTGCAGTGGGGGGACGTCTCCTACGGGAGTCGACCACGGTTTAAAACATCTCCCAGATTATGAATGAATAATAAACTACATGCCCACCTGAACCAAAAGATCCGTAAACATAACCATCCCAACATGCTTAAAATATAAACAGAATTAGATTCAACTCCATCTACCGGACTCCCCTCGACCCGGGCGGTGCGTGACCCCGGCCGAGTTTTCACTCTCAGAACGAGATATACATGACAGTAATAGAGGAGGCGTAAGCCTTACAAATTACAAATAATACATGCCACCCATTGTCCAGAAATAACTGTCCAAACTGGAGCGTCTGCATGAAAGTGTCACAGAGGTTTATCGGCCACAAAATTTAGAATGATATGGTTAAATTTCACCTGGTTTGAGGCGTGGGTCTGAGGGCTGTGTAGTGTGTATCCAGTCCATCCTTCCGGCTGACATAGCTGACGAAGGTTTTGAAATTACAGCACCGGAGGCAGTTGTTCGGCCATCCTTCCGGAGCGGGGCAGATTCCCGGCTACATCGGAAACCCTGCACAATTATATCTGGGATTACTCATAAGTTCATAAAACACACACTACCACATTTACCCGCTGCCAATGCATGGCCTGTCCAGTTTATAAACTCCGAAAATTGACTAAGTAAAGAATGCCATTGAATGTAGTAAATCGCTTCAAAAATAACCCCTTAAAGGTTTTAATACATAATATGTTCAGATATAGTCACTCCATAATAATGATAATTTGAAATAACTGTTATGCAAAAGTTTTCATGATGCACTGACAGGAACTAACAACTTTTAACAAGTCCGTGATATACACGGATTTCGGAAAATTACTGACTTACGCCCCATCTGGGTTTAGTTAATTTAGTAGGGTCATTACTAGATTAATATAAAACATAATTATATCATTAATGTTACAATCAATTAACCAGGGTTGAGATTGAGCATACATAAAACAAATTTTAACCTGAAACTCGCCACGTGCTAAGGATTGACTGCAATATATATCGTAACGCATCCACTTTAATATCAATTAAAAGCAATTTGTTTTTATAAATAAATAATATACATATTTTAATAGACTTACCGGAGGTCACGTAGGCTTCTACTTATCCATAGATAAGGTTGGAAGACGAAAAAAACTGTTCAATCTACTCTGTCAGCCGGGGACCAGAATGTGAAGCGCCGAGCGCCGTATTGGAACTGAACTCACTGGCTCTTGAAAAAACCGTACGTAACAGAGATAGGGCGCGCGCGAGGCGAGCGGCGGAGGGGTAGATCTCAATGACAAAGTCCAATTGACCATATCAAGGACAATTCCTTCACGTCGACAAATACGTAATTTTTAATAATGCACAATATATAGATATAGGAACCTCGCCGCGTTTTCCAAAACGCGGCACACCCCCACCCCAAAAGGGCAACCCGGTTGCCTCACTCTGAAACTCGGGAGAGTACCCTGCAGTGTACCCCCTTCTTAAATACTCTGGTGGACATCGTGGGTAAGGTGGCCCGGCGGCACTTGCCCTCAGGAGAACAGACATCCCCATGCGACCCTCTCCTCTATGCCAACCCCACGGGACCGCCCCAAACACGTCACCCTCTCCGGTGACCATCACGTACTCCCACCGGTCCCACTCACATATTCGTCCTAAGACCCAACAAGGTATCTCACACCTTGATATGTGAGCGACCGTACTACTCCTCGTCCATCTCTTGGACCGACCAGCCACATGGACCCACAAGGCATCTCCAACCTTGCCATATGGCTGGCCCACTTCCCTACACAAGGGCGGACGGCCCCGCTTAGCCAGACAGAGAGGACCGCACCAAGGGCACACGAACATCAATCTCATCTCGTTTCAACAAAAACCATAACTACATGGGGGTTTTTACTTCTCCACCGACGTCGATACACAATACTACAATACTCTTTTCTCAACAAAAACACCCGAGAAACAACCGGAGAATGCGGCATGGCCCGGACCCCATAATGAACAACATCAACATCAAGAACTATTAACAACCAACAACAGCACACCATCACTCCATCTAACCTTTAAACAGGGGAAACTGACGATCTCAAAGACCACGACCATCTCAAGGACCACAATCTACTGACTTCCGGCAAGTCTCTCTCTTCCTTAACAATAGGTTTTTTTTTTTTTTTCTAAGGGCAAGGGTAGGAAAATCGGGAAGATGAACTGGGGCAAGGAGCATTAAAGAGTCAATAGTTAGGACTAAGGGTAAGGACCTGGTTCCCTCCGAAATAAGGATGAATGGAGGAAACCAAGGCTCGCGTGGGCAGGGGCGCAACCCTGAAGTAGATGAACATCACTGGGAGTGTGGGGAACATCTACCCGCTACCCGTTAACCTCTGCTTCTTACCTTTCTATGACGGACCTTGGGTACCCGTTCCTTTCGGACACCACTCTCTAAGAAATTATTTCGTGTTGAGCTGTACTGACTGGTTTCTTCAGAATCAGAATCAAGGCAACTTACCTCCGCTTTGGATTATTTGGAGGCAACTTACCACTACTTTCACTCCGCTTTGGATTATGCTCGTCGTCTAACTCCCCTGTTACAATTTCTTCCTTTTCTACAATTTCCCCTTCTTCGTCCACATAATCCAAATCAACCTCCTGACACTTCACCTCCTCAGCATCTTCCCGTTGCTCCTCTGATCCATCTTCACCTACCTGTTCACGCAGCTCCTCACCAATTTCCTCATTAACTTCTTCTCCAATCTCATTTTCCTCAACACGTTCATCACCAACGTCATCGCCATCACTTCCACTACCACCATCTGAACACTGCACATCCTCGTCCTCCTCTAGTTGCTCACCTGGTCCACCTGAAACTTCCTCCCGTTCCTCGGAATCCTCAACACTACTTACAGAAGGCGTCTGCACATCTTCACACACTACCTCACTCTCACTCACAAACTCCACAACGCTGCCCCCCAATTTCTCCTCAACTCCTACCTCACTTGCGGCATGAACATCCCCTTGTCCATCCACAACCTCAGAAACACTCGCAGCCCGGACATCCCTGTGTCCATCTGCAACTTCAGACTCTACAGTCTCCCTAACACCTACAACTATATTCACCTTCGCAGCATCTGCAGACCGCTCTTCTGACTCTTCTGTCGATTCCACTCCTTGACCACTGTCAGCAAAAACAACATCATCAACATTTTCCAACCTGGAATCCAGCTGTCCAGGTTCATGTGCAATGACTAAATTAATTTCTACTGGCGATGGTGATGTTACAGGATCTGGATCCCTCACGAACCGAGATGGGAATACCGGAACAAATTCTGCGGCCTCTGGATTCAACCATGACGTCCTCTTTGAGTCCGTTAATTCAGTATTAACTGACGCGTTCTTATCCTCTTGTATTGATCCCACGAAGTTATACCGCTTGTCTTCTTCTGCTTCACCTTCTTCATCCACTACTCTCTTAGGCACTTGTACTTCCTCTGGAACCTTCAAAGCTTCCTTCTTCTCCAAATAAGAATGACGCCTAACCACCGGCTCCCTGCTGGCCGATGTTTGTTCCCTAACATAATTTCTTCTTCCCCTGTTAATTTCATGTTTCTTTGTTTTCTGTGCTGTAGCTGTTGTTACCGTCTTCACACTTGCCACCCCCTTGTAGCCTCCATCACTTCCGGAATATTCAGGCTTTCTAAGCGTCTCTTGGGTTCTCCTCCAACCACCATGTTTGTCCCTTTTGGCTTTTCCGGATGAACCGCTGGAGTATTGGACATCAGTAGCCTCTTTTCCCCGGGACTCGTCAAACTCCTTGACCGTTCCTGAAAGCACCCACAGTCGCTCAAGGTCCACAAAACAACGTGGACGGTCCGCGAATGCCAAACGAGATCTCTCCTGGGGAGTCAGTCTTTCTAGAATCACTTGGATAACTTCCGTCTCTGGCAACCCCAATCTTAACACCCGGGCAGCTTTCCGTATATCGCGCACGAAGTCTCCTAACGCCTCTCCGTAGGCCTGTGGGCGATAGAATCTTTCCAACTCAAGCTTGGCGCGTCGTCTAATGGGTAGGAAGAAGTTCAACACCTCCCCATGGAAAGCATCAACACTGTCACCTCGACGCAGAGCCTTGGTGACCAGACCAGCCAACGTACTCCGGCAATACGGGTATATAAGAAACAAGACCTCCCCGTCGGACACCCCTGGGAAATCTGCCACCTGCAGGACCAGGTCCAAGAAAACCAACAGCTGGTCCTCATCAAATCCATCCACCACCGGAAATTTCTGGAGAACGTCTGTAAGAGGGTGGGGCAATTTCTCGTAGCATATCCCCGCCAGAATTACACAATTCAAAACAAACAATCATAAAACAAATCCCCACTAAACAACTAACACAAACATAACCTACAAAAACATTTTAACAAGAATCGGAAAAACTCAAGTACTGTCCTTCCTTTGAGTAGAACCCCGGGTTTCCTAGCGCCGCGAAAACCTGACCCGCTCCAGAACCAACTCTCCGTCAGTCGCCAGACTCAAAGAAGAAACAACATCAAACACCAACACCAACATACAATCCACACCACCAAACACTAACCACAATATACGACATTTCAACTACAACATTGTCACCATTACAATCGGACGATACCGACTTCCAGTCGGGCCATACCGCATCCCACTAACCGCACGCGCCATTACTTTCATAAAATAAATACGGGAACCCATCCCCACGCGATCTCCGGCAATGTCCAATTTCAAAACAACAAACCCAAGTACAACACGTGCCTGTGGCGGCCTCAGGTTTACAATTCAAAACACCTAACCACATTTCATAAAAAAAATACATATATACTCCTACATTTCATGTCAACTATTAAGTGCCATTATATTTGCCAGACTATCTCCAAGTTTGCAAGCCCCATCACACCAACGGACCCAAGGGTTCAACCCTAGAATGAACCACGCTCTGAGCTACCATTTGTGGTAGCTGACTTTATAAACCACGCTCTGCTACCATTTGTGGCCCCTCTTTCCTTTTATTCTTTTCTTACTCATTTTATTTTATTTTATATTTAAATTTAAAGTTTCTATGTTCTTATTTATTCTTTTGGAAGAGAGGCTACAAGTTATTTAGAACTAGGCGAGAGCCTAGAGAAGCTAAAATTGTGCTGGATCCAGTATGATGGGACTTGCAAATGAAACACTGATCTTGAGATAACAACAACAATTTATTGTTCTAGGCTAATACAACATATGAGCCCCTCAAGGCAAGATAACTAAGTCTTTGGATTGTTAAATACAATTAAATTAATATGTCCCTTACCAAAGTGGAACAAAGAATAATAACTATTAACAGCACTAAGTGTTGGATGAGTATTAATATCTGAATGATCATTGACTAGTGCATCGTGGAAAGTTACATAAATAACACAAATATAATTATAAAATGGCACACAACTTCGACCGACAAGTAATCATATTTTTATAACACGACATAAATACACAGAAATATACACATGCATAATTAATAGGACAATGTAACAATCATGTAAAACTAGCAAACACATATAATTAACATCAACAAACGTTTACAGATAAATAACCCATCACATGTTCACCCCGGTTATCAGCGCATATAAGTATCTTGTTCAACACCCTTAACCCCCTTATTCTGACCAAGTGTCCGGCCCCCTTTAATGTGTAATCAATAAGTGACTAAACCCCCCCCTAAAACCTTCATTAAAATCTCCCAGGAGCGGAGCAGACATGCCCCAGGTTTAATAAAACCAGAAGTAACTAAATGAATAATGTGAACCCAGCGGCCCTGCGCACAAATCCCAAGCCGATGTCTAATCATCAATTTAAATCCCATCAATTACGATAATGAAGAGTATCATCACAAGGTTAACATGGATGTCCGGTTGCCTAACTGCATTTCATATTTCCTTTTACTTTCAAAACAGAATTTGTAAAAATAGTGGAACGTGACCACCATGAATATTAATAACAGAACTGATTAATCTTGTATTGTTTAATGGTTAATTAATTGTTATAGTGAGCCATAAAATTTATCGTTACAAAATTTACTATGGTAAAAATACAAACTGTGACAATGGTAAGTTTAAAGTGTACAATTAGCTCAAAACAGAATCTAAAACATGAATTTTGTAAAAACGGAATCTAAGTCATGAAGGTATTAAAACCAGCTCACAGTCTTCCAAAACTTAACTACCGGCAGGGTCAGGCATCGGGCGAGATCTAGCAAGATCTGACACATACAGACCTGCAGTGGGTGGACGTCTCCTACGGGAGTCGACCACGGTGTAAAACATCTCCCAGATTATGAATGAATAATAAACTACATGCCCACCTGAACCAAAAGATCCGTAAACATAACCATCCCAACTTGCTTAAAATATAAACAGAATTAGATTCAACTCCATCTACCGGACTCCCCTCGACCCGGGCGGTGCGTGACCCCGGCCGAGTTTTCACTCTCAGAACGAGATATACATGACAGTAATAGAGGAGGCGTAAGCCTTACAAATTACAAATAATACATGCCTCCCATTGTCCAGAAATAACTGTCCAAACTGGAGCGTCTGCATGAAAGTGTCACAGAGGTTTATCGGCCACAAAATTTAGAATGATATGGTTAAATTTCACCTGGTTTGAGGCGTGGGTCTGAGGGCTGTGTAGTGTGTATCCAGTCCATCCTTCCGGCTGACATAGCTGACGAAGGTTTTGAAATTACAGCACCGGAGGCAGTTGTTCGGCCATCCTTCCGGAGCGGGGCAGATTCCCGGCTACATCGGAAACCCTGCACAATTATATCTGGGATTACTCATAAGTTCATAAAACACACACTACCACATTTACCCGCTGCCAATGCATGGCCTGTCCAGTTTATAAACTCCGAAAATTGACTAAGTAAAGAATGCCATTGAATGTAGTAAATCGCTTCAAAAATAACCCCTTAAAGGTTTTAATACATAATATGTTCAGATATAGTCACTCCATAATAATGATAATTTGAAATAACTGTTATGCAAAAGTTTTCATGATGCACTGACAGGAATTAACAACTTTTAACAAGTCCGTGATATACACGGATTTCGGAAAATTACTGACTTACGCCCCATCTGGGTTTAGTTAATTTAGTAGGGTCATTACTAGATTAATATAAAACATAATTATATCATTAATGTTACAATCAATTAACCAGGGTTGAGATTGAGCATACATAAAACAAATTTTAACCTGAAACTCGCCACGTGCTAAGGATTGACTGCAATATATATCGTAACGCATCCACTTTAATATCAATTAAAAGCAATTTGTTTTTATAAATAAATAATATACATATTTTAATAGACTTACCGGAGGTCACGTAGGCTTCTACTTATCCATAGATAAGGTTGGAAGACGAAAAAACTGTTCAATCTACTCTGTCAGCCGGGGACCAGAATGTGAAGCGCCGAGCGCCGTATTGGAACTGAACTCACTGGCTCTTGAAAAAACCGTACGTAACAGAGATAGGGCGCGCGCGAGGCGAGCGGCGGAGGGGTAGATCTCAATGACAAAGTCCAATTGACCATATCAAGGACAATTCCTTCACGTCGACAAATACGTAATTTTTAATAATGCACAATATATAGATATAGGAACATCGCCGCGTTTTCCAAAACGCGGCACAGTATTTCCCTTGCCTGCATGTGGAGTCTGTCCAGATTCACTAACATGCACCAATTGCAATGAATTGGCGTGGTGAGTCCCTCTCATTAAGCGCTCTCTGGATGCGAGTTGTGACGAACCAATAGGAATTTGCCTGGTGATATCAGACAAAAACTTCGTGTGGACACTAAAAGACATAAATATGCATGTCCTACTCACACCCACTAGCCTTAACCACAATTCATTGGTCACTGACTGTGAACCTTGGTCAGTGTGTTGCATCCTTCTGCACTGGAAATGGCCGTCAAACGCACGGCTGAAAAATTAGCTCAAAACAACTATGGACCACGGCGTTACAGCCCGCCAAGACAATGTAATCATAAACTAAATATTGTTAATGATTATAAAGCTTATATGGGCGCCACAGATTCATCTGATATGGTGTTATATTTTTATCTAGATGAAAAAAGATAGAAAAATACTAAAAGAAGAGTGTTTTTAATAATATCTACAGAATTGTGATGAACGCCTACCTCCTATACTGTGGTAGCATTCTGGAGGGACACAGTAAAATGGATAGGTTTAAATTTAGTAGTACTATCATTCAGAGGTTTTGTAAGTTCTACCACAAAACAAAAATAGGTCCCAGTTTTAACATATAAATAGGCTTGGTAATATCTTATTCATTACCTAAACATAGTATAATGATTTCCCATTCATAATAACATAAAAACAAACATTCACAACATTAACAGTTTTACACAAAATCCATATTTCACATGGCCATATTCACATCCATATCTATAATTTAACGATTATAATTTCATGGAAAACCCACAACTAAAAGTTACTACTAACTCTTTATTGCTAAAAGAAAAAAACAAAGAATTATAGAGACAACAAGAATTTCTTCAGCAGCAATCACAAGATCAAAAAGTACTGTAAAATGTACTGATAGTGGTGATGACGAATAAGGTAATTTTGTTCTTAAAATGACTCAAATCGACCTAAAGCTTTAAATTCAAAAAGTGATATGGCAAATGAGTATCTAATTACTGTCTGTAGCTTCAATATGTGATCGAACATGTAATACTGGCAGAGCTGCAGCAGCAATAGCTAGTCCAACTTTGCAGGATTTAGGTGTAATTACTTATGAAGACCAAAGTTTAGTTATTGCTAGAATGAAAATAGGAAGAGAACGATCAAAGATTCACAAAAATGTTACAGGAAAAAGTCAATGTGGTATAACTGAAAACAAAGGACTGTTTATTTATGGCCAAAAAGATAAAACAAGTGTACAAGAGAAAAAAGGAACTAAAAAAAACATATTTCACTAGTGGAGGAACCTGAATCAAATTTTGTAGGCCATGTACCAGTAACTTCAAAAGTGTTTGTTGGAAATGTGTAAAGCAGTGTCTAGTAGAAACTACTGCTCCTCTGACTGAGCAAATAAAAACCCACGAAAACTGGCCCATTCATGATGGATTACATTAGCCAATCGTATACTTAAACTGTATACAGCAAGAGAAAAACCTAAAGAAGAAATTAAACATCTTCATTCCAAAAAGACCAAATTAAACAGCGAACGGTATCATGCGCACTTGGAAATTCTTAATAAAATTCACCCGGTTGTTGTTCATAAAGTCTTGTCATGTATTGAGACGCAAATTCGTAATATCATAAGTAAGATCGTAAACGTACAAAAAATAAAGTTTGAAAAATTAAAAAGAAAACAGTACTAAACGGACCGTAGTTACACATATTCGCGAAGTAACTAATGCTGAAGCGGCCGTAAAAATACTAAGTGATCAAGATAAATAAAATGAGGCTCCCGTGTTCATTAATAACAAACTGAACCGTATGTTAAAAGTGAAAAGCGTCCACCTGACTACAAATATCGCAGGGATATAAAAACTCTACGCAATATTAAACAAAAGCTCGAGAACAATAATGCTATCATAACTAAAGCTGATAAAGGCAATACGATTGTAATCTTAAATCAAGACGAATACAAACAGAAAGTTTATGAGTTTATTCACGATAATAACATACGTACCTTGACAAGGGACCCCACTACAAACTACGTTAGAGATATCAACAACTGTATTAATAGATCCACATGCCTATTTGATACACGCACTATGCGTCTGCTAAAACCAATACACGCCCAAGCTCCCGCACTTAACGGCCTTCCTAAAATACACAAGGAGAATATGCCCATACGTCCTGTGGTTAATTTTACCACAGCACCTGGGTATAAGTTAACTAAGAAACTTTTACATATCTTGAAAAGTAATATTAAAATAGACATTAACCACAGCGTCAGAAATAGTATTGAGTTTGTGGACAGAGTGAAATCGATAGTAGTATTACCACAATATAAGTTAGTGTCCTTTGACGTTACGAACCTTTACACTAATGTACCTGTGCCCCAAACGATTGATATTTTACAGAAAAACCTGGAGGGTTCAGGCACTATAGATCAGCAAAAAATCCATGAACTTATCGCGTTGCTAAGAATAATATTAGGCCAGAATTATTTCACTTTTGATAACCGTTTTTTTGCGCAGGACGACGGCCTCGCAATGGGATCGCCACTCAGTGGTTTCTTGGCGGATCTTTATCTTAACCATTTTGAAAATGAACACATATTATCGCATAAAAACAAGCTTTACAAAAATATCATCTCATACACTCGGTATGTGGATGACACATTCCTTGTTATTAGTGGCACGCATAGACAAATAGAAACCTTGAGTAAATACATAAATAGTATACACCCAAAAATAGAGTTCACGTTGGAGATGAAAAATAACAGTAGCCTAAATTTTCTGGACATAACTGTGCGGAAAGTAAATAATTTATTTAGGTTCAACATCTATAGAAAACCAACCGCCACAGATATTACTATTCACGCTTCTTCATTTCATCCATTTGCACAAAAGATGGCATCATTCAACTCGTTGGTTAACAGATTACCAAAAATTCCGTTAGAGGCAGAAGATTACATCGATGAGCTTAATACGATAAAGTATATCGCGGTGGCCAACGGTTACAGTAGTACAGTTACAGACAAAATAGTAGCGAGGCAGAAGAGGAACATATATAAGAATAGAAGCATAAACAAAACACACAACAGTGACACTAAATATATACCAACGGAATTTACAAATCTTTTGCCTAATACTATTAAGAACGTTTTTAAAAAACACGGTTTCGCAGTTTCTTTCAAAACGAGTAATTGTATTTTGAACGCCTTGAGACCAGTGACCAACAGACTAGTAGAAAACTGTTCTGATATTTATAAAATAGAATGCGAGGACTGCAACAATTTTTATGTTGGACAAACGGGCAGGAAATTTCTGGATAGGTACAGAGAACATCTCCCTAGAGGTGATATCCAGAAGATAAAATCAAACTTTGCCTTGCATATAGTAAACCAGAACCATAATTACTCGAGTTTTCAAAGTAGCTTCAGGCCGTTACATTTCTGTAAAAAGGGCAGGCTTATGGACGCGCTGGAAGAATTTGAAATTTATAAGGCCTCAAAAACCCAAGGTGATCAGCTCTTGAACGACAAGGTTTCTTTTAAGTCCAACGGACTGTATGACACGGCGATACGCGTGTTGGAACAACACATAGAAAGAGGTAGATATAGTGCGGCGCGTATTGATTAGTCGCTCGCGAGGTCTGATACGATGCGCATCGTGTAGTATTGTAATTGTATACACGCGGTACTGTGACTTTGTGTGCTGGATTGATGTGCGAGTGAAAGTTTTTATTTGTATTTTATTAATTTGACGTACTCCATGTGAGTGATTTTCGTTTTTACCAACCTGATGATGGTACCATGCGTCCCGAAACGCGTAGTTCTTAAAATCAATGAAGTTGCAAGGAGGAGCACCAGTGTACACGGATACACGAGGTAATATTAACTATAATTACTAAAGAAAATCGTTGTATTAGGGCAGAATAAATCATCAAGGTCTATGCGCCTGTTTGGTTTCACGTTAAGTTAAAATTCTTCTTCCAAATATGGATCCAAACATTTATGGTGTATGATTAACTACTCCCTTTACCTTAATAAAGATCTTTTAACGTTATCTGATCTAATCATTCAATGAAATGTGTATTTTGTGGCACCATAAAATTGCCTCTCTCTCTATTGCTATCCCTGGTGAGACAACTTGGTTTGCGTCGACTTCTCAAAGCGAGAACAGAAAGTGTAGAAAGCGTAAGAAAGTTCATAATTCCCAGTATAAACTTTGATGCTGAGATATACTATAGATATGATAAACTGGAGCAAAGTTGTAGTAAGTGAGCCTCCTATGACACAGCGTGTATCTGAATATGATTTGATGAAGTTTATAAAGGAAACAGCAAAAACTGAAAACCAACTTCCAGCTACTAACTTCCCGTTTTCCATGCCACATCCAAGCTGTTGAAAAGAGTTCATAAAACCTAAAATAAAGTCCACAAATGTATGCCAAAATTTGAAACAAAAAAACATTTTAAAGTTACTGAAAATTGAATTTCAGGCTTTATAACGACAAAGAACATTTTGGTGCAATCTTATACCTAATACTTTTAAAAACTCAATAATCGTGTATTTCATTCTGTATTTTTAATAAAATAATTTAAGAATTATTTTGATTGTTATAGATTTACATACAAACCTCTGATGATGCTGATATTTTTCAGTGAAACGTGTGTGTGTGTGACTCAGGCGGTCCATGTTTGTGCTGGTAATTATGTGTGAGTACGTGGTAAAAATTATTTTATTCTGAAGATAAAGAAATAATGTTGTAGTCCATTCAGAATTTAAAACACTTAAGTAATAGAGCAGGTATGAATTTATAATGGTGGTTGTATGAAGTGTGATGATTTTTGAAGTATTTATAAATGTTTTAGCAGAGACCACGTGCTCGTCAGTCAATCTTTTTGTAAACCTAAACATGCAAGGTAACCCAGAAAATTGTTTAATCATAATATGTGTGATTCCTGTATAACATGGGGGAAATTTAGAACTCAAGTTAAATCCCCGAAGGGTGATTTTGACTGGAGTTACTGATCCGCTGTTGCTGATTGAAGTTAAAGTAACGTGTGTGATCGGAGTGCTTGGACGAAGGAATGTTGGGGTGGTGTGCGTATATATATATATATATATATTATAATTACCCCCTTGTGTTCGTTTTATATCCCCACTGTTGTTTTCACCAATTTATTATGTATCTTAGTTTAGTAGATGTTGTGATATTGTTAATTATATCTCCTTTATCTCTCTATTTAATATAAGGGTGTTGATGTGAGTGAAAATTATGTAGGTAGGGTGTTATTAGAAAATTCCGCTCAAGCCTATTCTGTTTTGAAGAGAAAGAGAGAAATTTTTATTAATTCTCCTCTCTTTAATACCTGAGAAGTTCGCGAATAGCGCTGTGGTTCCCAGCCAAGGGAAATTTGTAGGTTAACCCACCGCGTACGGTGATTATTGGTTATACTCTCTATCTATCTTATTTCTTATTCACACTCCATTAAATCATACATAAATGAGAAGATATTGAAAGTCTGAAATGATTCTTTATTAGTTTTTTAATATTTAATGTCCAATAAAATTTTTCTCTTACTTAAGATACGAAAAGGCTATAAGTCAGAAATAATCGATTATCGATCGTTCAAGGTTTTATATTAAGTTCAGTTATGGTTTTTATAATTTTTTAAATACAGGGCGTGAAGGTTCTTTCAACTGTTGGGAAGATCAGAAAATACATAAATAGGAATACAAGGTATTACAATATAGAGTTACATTTTATTAAATAATATTTAAATAACTGTTGCTTTACCGTCCGCTGGACATCGCAGCTCGATGAGGCTGTGTACGGCTAACCTCTATTAGTGTTTGGTCAGTAACGAAAGCAGATGAAATGATCTTCGCCCGTCTTGTCTCAAAAGTTGTAATAAAAGTGGAATTCTTGGTCCTTGGTTGATGCAGAAATACCACTCCTTTTGTTCACTAATGTCCGAGTTTGTGGTTACGTGCTTCGACGAACTTCGAATCCAAATACGTTTTTTATTTGATTGTGTAAACTGCAAATTCCAATGTAATTTGGTGGTTATTTTAGTTTAGTTTGTTTTAGAGGATTATATCTTTATGCTGGTAGTTATTTCTCTGGTTTTGTTACTTCGTTAATTTAACATTCTGTTCAGGATCAGAAATTTGGCAATCCGAGTTCTTCCTTTAATTTTAGTTACTTAGTATATCGTTGTATATTATCGAATTATTGCAAAATATTGCAATTTATTTTTCATTTATTGTAGCTTTTTTCTGTACTCGGTATTTTAAATTAAATTAGTTTTTTATTGAGCATCTCTCTTAGTTAAACTCTCCTCGTTCATGTCAAAAAATTCAATAATCAAATCAACAAATTCTATCTATTTTGTTGTCCATAGCAACCCTCTTTTTTATTCTTATTCGATATTGTGTTATATTATAATCCTTTCATACAATATTCTTCCACTCATCAAAATAATTCCTTTCTAAACTTCCATTATATCCAAATATAATCTTATTTATAGCTTGTTTACTAATTCTTATATATTTTGCCGTTTTTTACTCTTAGGCTGTTTATTTTAATAAATATTATTTTTCCGTTACCAAACATTATCTATTGGTATCATTGCGCTATGGCATTACCATAATTTGTTTAGTTTGAGTTTGTTTATTCTTTATTATTAATTATTATTAATTTCTACTAACTCATTAGATTATATTTAGTATTTGTTACTAATTTCTTTGCCTAACCTTTCTGATCTGATTTATTATATAATGTTATTGGTTGTTAGGCCTATTATTATACCTTGATCTACTTCTGAATTTAACTTGTTACTATTTGTAATATTATAGAACCTTTTATTTATTCATAGTATGGTGGTATTACACTCCTTTGGTACCTTGTTAACAATTATAGCCTTTTTATCCAAGTTTACAATTATAATCAACTTTTTATCTACGTACATGTATACAAATAATTATCTTTATAATATCTAACAACAACTTTATCTTGACCTATAGATAACACATAAAAATGAAATTAATTAATACTCAATAACTGAGTTCAACCACAGTTCTACAACAGTAAATTAATAATACATATTACTTAATTACCTGATATTCTATCAACAGGAAAACTTTCACTTGATAACACAAAATATAACATCATGGTCATGATAACTATATAACATCATACGTCATAACAAGTATTTTTGAGTAACTTAGGTCGTACACTATTTACTCATTCTTATCTATTTTAAAAACATCAATTATTCTGAAATAGTCAACATTAGTTTTTCTTTTTACAATATATGTCAATGTCTGTTATTTACCTCTCACTGAACCTTGAGGTTTATTACTATTGTCATTATTACATGCTTATCTTTTATTATTATTATTACCTTGCATTCTTATTACTTTTAAACAATTATGGGTTTATTTTCTGACCTTTTTATAAGTGTGGAAAATTAAAATATTTTCTTCCCTATTCTAATTTTATTATTTTATTTATGTAACGTCGAGGACCGCATTTCTGTTACGTTACAATATATATATATATATATATTGTTACAACACAAATAAGCCACCCCAATACCAGGGATAAAAAAGATGAATCGGAATATAAAAAAATAATTCATATAAAATAAAATGTTTAATATAAAGAAAATAAAAAGACGATGACACGACAAACGACGACATGACCTAACCCAAGTGATCGAACAAAATAAAAAGAACCAAAAGAAGAAGGGAACAACAAAAACAAACAAGAAACAAACCAAATGAAGAAGAAAGTGATTGACCCACAAAAGGAAACAAAACAAGAATTGAATGACTCAATGCAACAAAATAACATAAAACCAAAGGAGAAGGTGGAGAACCAAGATATAAATCAAATACGCTGAAAGTGAAGAAGGAGGAAAAATGAAAAAGAAACAAACCCAAGATAAAGGGAAATAAATAAAAAGGAAATCAAATGAAAAACACAAACAAGTAATAAAGAATAAAAGCAGGAGAAATGGTACACTCAAATGTAATATTGAAAAAGAAACCAATAACTAACCTAAGTAATAAATAGATATTATTATCAATTAATTAATAAAGGTAAATGATATTTGATGAAACTCAATTAAAGAATGTTAAATATAAAAGCAAACTAACCCACAAATTAGAGTTAGATGTAATGATGAAATCAATAGAGACATAAAATTGTTAATATTATCAATGATATTTGTAATTAAAGAGGTAGTACGGTAGTGAGAAAGTAATTATAGGGATTACCCATTTAGAA
Source organism: Magicicada septendecula (assembly GCA_034769895.1). Taxonomy (NCBI): domain Eukaryota; kingdom Metazoa; phylum Arthropoda; class Insecta; order Hemiptera; family Cicadidae; genus Magicicada; species Magicicada septendecula. Next base: position 283,303,482 of record CM068371.1, read on the forward strand.
ACACTTAAAACAAAAACATTTAAGAAGTGCAAAAGTGGAAGTGCAAAAACCCCAAAGTAAAGTGATAAAGAAAAAACACTAAATAAATTATAATAAACAATAGATAATTTAAAAGTGAAGGTGATGAATAAATAAGAATAATGTATTATAAAGAATGTTAGTATCGTGAAGAATAGTGAAGGATAAAAAAATAAACACTTAATAAATCAATAAGAAACACTAAAGGATTAACAGTGAAAAATATTAGTAATTAAGAAAGTCGTTAAGAATAGTATTAAGTGTAAACTATTAGTTAAGAGGTAATGAACACTGAAGAGTGATGATAACAGTATTAATTAAAAAAGGAATCTCATTGTTAAGATTAAAAGTATCCAATATTATTTAAAAGGGAGAATCTCATGAAAGAGGAAACAGATAGTGTTACCATGGAGTGAAGGTAAAGATTATTTAAAAAATAAGAAGTTAAGACAAATCAATAAACACCCCATGTTATAAGGAATAATTATTTAAGTAAGTTCAAAAAGTGTGATGTTGTGATGTTGTTTATCACCCAAAAAATAATATAAAATGAAATGAACTGTAAACAAATATTATCTAATAATTGTTAAATAATTGTTTAAGCAAATTTATGAATAGGATATGGCTGGAGGAATTATACAGACCATAGCCTAGATGTTGTATTTTATGTGATCAAAAATAGTAAATAATAGCCACATTGTCATTATTGGCAAATTAAATAAGTAAGAAAGTAAAGCAATGTATGACTTATAAAACGTGAAAACCAGTTAGTAAATAATTATCCATGATGTATAAAATAATCGTAACATACTAATAACACAAAAACAGATCCAAAACACATCAACAAATAACACAACCAATTATAATAACAAAACAAAGCTCATTAGGCTAAAATGAGATGTAATTTGTACGAAATAAGTAAATACCAATAATGGCTACTTAGGCCTATGAAATGCCTAACTGTCAAAACAAACAACTACAAATTGTAATAAATTAACAAAGAAATTAGCAAATCCAAGGCGAATAACTAACCAAGGATAAATTGTAAATGATATTAAAAGCAAAATATTAGAATAAGGACTTAAATTAAAAGAGAAATGTAATTAGTAAATATTATTTTTAAAAGGAATAGGTCCCAATTTTAGTACCAAGCCACGTGTTGTTCAATCAAATATATTGCAACTCACCGTCTGCGGCTTTTTGAAACAACGTCATCACTATACAGTTGACATGTTTCAGGACACTTGTCCCATCCTCAGAACTTAAAATATTCGTCTATCATTTAACGTTGATACAGTTGTCAAATAATTAAAATATTAAAATCCAATATAAATGTTTAAAAACGAGCGCCACGGTTAAACGATGTACATCGTACGGTGACTGACCGCGCACTGAATTACGTATGGCTCCCACCACGACAATAACGCATGGCAGTGTCGTACAATACATTCGACTTGAAAAAAGTTGATCATTTAAAACACGCGGCTTGGTATCAGTATTATTATACGCTTTATAAATTTCGTACTCTTCAAGGGCGTTCATATATCGCTCTTTCTTACATATGTGAATAGGTATCAAGTTAGTTTTAAAATTAGTGTAATTATGATTCTCGGAAATGAGGTGTTCTGCAAATTTTGACTTGATATTGTCCAAGCTGTGAAGGTGTGTAGGCAGCCTATGTTCTGGTCGGCCAGACAGGTCGTGGTTTTTTAAAAAGATTTACAGAACATAGGCCGCCTACACACCTTCACAGCTTGGACAATATCAAGTCAAAATTTGCAGAACACCTCATTTCCGAGAATCATAATTACACTAATTTTAAAACTAACTTGATACCTATTTACATATGTAAGAAAGAGCGATATATGAACGCCCTTGAAGAGTGCGAAATTTATAAAGCGTATAATAATACTGATACCAAGCCGAGTGTTTTAAATGATCAATTTTTTCAAGTCGAATGTATTGTACGACACTGCCATGCGTTATTGTCGTGGTGGGAGCCAGACGTAATTCAGTGCGCGGTCAGTCACCGTACGATGTACATCGTTTAACCGTGGCGCTCGTTTTTAAACATTGTAACGGTACGTATGACACTACATACACCAACGTACCAAAAAATAATTTGAAAGCCACTACTATTAAGAATACATAAGAGGTCAAGCATACCACCATGGATAAAGAAGGAGAAAGTATCATATGTTAAACCAAGTGAATTATAATAAAAAAGGTTACAGTAAAAATTATTATTATACTAACAACGAGACGACTGACATACCTTACCCAATAGATCAGTGAGAAGGACACAATGGAACCAAAAGAAGAAAAAGAATCAGTGAGAAGGACAACACGATGACTATTTCAAGAAGAAAGAAGAGTCAGTGAGAAGAAAACAACAATGACGACTTCAAGAAAGAAGAAAGAAGAAACAATGAGAAGGAAACAAGTGAAAACAACATCATGTATGAACTAACTAAGAGTTAGAAAGAGATCAATGAAGAAAAGAAGAAAGATATCCAGACCAGACACTAAAAGGGAAATAAAATGAAATATAACGAACTACATAAACCTATGAAGGAATAATTGTACAAGAAGAAAGAAGAAATGTTAATTAATTACATGATATAAATCCCTAAGCTGTATGGTAAATTCAACACTGACCACAACTCGGTTAATGAATACATTCCTTGTCCATGTAAAATAAACTGCAATCAATAAGGACTAATTATTGTAAATAAAGAATAACCAAGAAAATGAATAAGACTAGAATGAGTTTATTTTAGCTAAATGATGTATAGACATAAAAAGAAGACTATATCCAAGATACAAATAACCAGTTGTACAGTGGAATTGATGTTAGAAAAAACCCACTAATTAACAGTAATTAAGACAATAAAAAGTAAACAAAAGGTACTGTAATAACTAACAACAAATGTACCAACATTAAATGAAAGCAAATCAATCAGATATAATGCAGAAATACAAATCCAGCAGCAACACATTACTGCTTACCTAGTATGCAACATAACCTAATCTGGGCAACCAGTTTTCACTAAAACTGAAGAAAAACAAAACCAAAATAATATCAAACCAAAATATATTATAATGTGAAGTAACTAGATGATATAAGGAACATTTTGTATACAATAGATGATGTAATGGATAAATATAAAAGCTATATTAATGTAATCCAATATAACTATATACTTGTTATAGCAAAGATGCCTGATGCAACCAAATTATGTTGTAAACTTATTATATAAGAGTACTAACTCAACTGACAACTTTGAGTGAGACAGAATACCGTTCAATTGAATAAATTCAATAAATATAACTACCTAAATAATAATAATAACGATAATAACAACAAAACTATATTAACAACTAGCTGCAACTAATCTTAATAACATCTAAGCCAAGATAACAACCAGTATAAATGCAGAATAAACTGCTGCACATTGAGAACAATGTTATTAAAACCATTATAAGAGTCATTTAAACAACAATGAAAGTAATATGGAAAGAGTATTAAACATATAATAATGTAACTCCATGAAGTATGGTAAACATACTTGGCAAACCTTAATTAAGGCAATAAACCTATGATATAAGGAAAAGGGACGCTATCAGTAGTGACTAAAACCAATAAAATGTAAATAGGCACTATTAGAAGGTAATTAAATGTTAATATTAGTATAATATAAGTAATAAACAATATGTATAACCGTAGACTTAGAATTGAACCTATGAAAACAGACATAGTGTAATTATTAATGCATAGTTTTAAGGGAAAAGTGAATAGTGCAATAAGGATACGTTATTACCATCAAATATGGAATAAAAACAATGTATTGAAAATATTTAATAGCTTAATGGACACTATGTATTTATACCAAGTGCGATTTCAGCAACCCCGAATCCGAAATATATGATGAGGGGATTCAAAATACTCGTCATTAAAAAATAGAAACGATAAGGGTAATAAAAATAACGTCAGTGCAGTTATAATTAAGATATTTGACTTATAAAAATAATTTAAAAGTGCTGAGCCCTTGCGCTTGGGTCTGTGAACCACGGATTCATAATCTCAAAACCAGCGACTGACGCGACTTTAAGCGTCTATTTTAACGAAGCCCGCCGAGGTTAGACGAATTAAAAACTATTAACCAATCAGAACCTATAAAAAATACGAAGTGCATCATTCCGACAGAGGAACCAGAGACAGTTTTTCACCAGCAACGAGAGCGACTACCCGCTCGTCGATCGTCCAGAAAAACGTGCTTTTGACAGCGAACAGCTGTAAACACACGCACTAACCTCAAACCTTGAGTGGAGGTTATGATAACAGAAGAAGATAGTGCAGTATATTTTCAAGTGAACTAATTCGGAGTATATGCGCATAGGAGTGAGTGCAGTGCTGTTATTAAAATTAATTAATTAATTAAAGAATTTTAATTAATTGCAAAAATTATGAAAAAGTGTAAATCCTACGAACGACCAGTTACGCAATTATCAATACCAATAACTATTATACTATGCTTGTCAAGTAATATATAAGTAAAAGAACGCTAGTAGCGAATCGAATTAATTTCAATTAATCGATAAATTGTTCAATTCCAAAAGGAAGGGAACTTAGAAATATAGATAAACAATGACAAAATTGAACGCTTTCAGTAACGACAATTTTAACTATTTATATGATTCTAATGTATTAGCATAAGCAAAGACGTTGTATAACCAATGAAGGGAAACTGTACCCTAACCATTAGGAAGTTAAGAATGTTTATATTTTATTTTAATAATTGAACTTAGAGTTACACAAGAGGGTAACATAAATGTATCAAATGAATTTCATGTACCTGTGTTATGTACATCCAATCTAGGAAATAATTCCGAACCATGATACTGAATCAAATAATTATTATCACATATTAAATAATTAATGCATCAATGAAAAATAACTAATAAATTTTAAACAAACCAGGTTACACGAACCTGTATTAACTTCAATGATTAACCATGAACAGTTGTTCATATTTTATATTATTTCAAGTTAACCATCAATGATTTTATGTTTTGTCTACTTATTATTACAGTAGTACTTTTTATTAGATATGTGTATTTTGCAGACTCAAAGAACCTACTACTACTACTATTACTACTATTACAAATTTTATAAAACATTATAACCTATTTGTTTACTAATGAAAAATATTCACTAGCCAAATGCAGTCATACCAACCTGAGATTTTTAAATGTTTTAGAGTCCATGTTCTATTTCAATTGTTAACCAAAAGGAAGATAAATTATTTTCTTGTATCAAATATTAATTGTTCTAGAGTTGAATAAACCATTATTGTTATATGAACCTTTAAAAGAGTTGAATTTTATTGTAAACAGTAGATACAGCTTAGTGAGAAATCCGAGACGATTGGTACCAGACTTCAAGAGCGGACATTCAAATGGAATGATTTTTACCAACCGCACCATCCAATACATTGCTACACATTATAAATTATAGTAAATATCATGTCTATGTATGTTTATGTTAGTGTATAGGCCGAACATTACTGATCAACTCACCACAGCTGATAATCGAAGAGTCAACGGAACTTCCAGAGAATCAACTCAAGAAAGTGAATTAAAAAACATTTTAAACCAAATAAACTGAAACAATTAAACGACGATAAAGAGAGTAAGTAACCGATTTATTCATTACCGGATTCAACAATAGGTTGAATTGGGTGGGATAAATCCCTAATCCAAAACTTAATAATAAAAAACGAGCTTTCAAAAATAATAATAAACGAACAACCAGATCCTATAATAAATATAAAATAAACATCGTCATATTACAAATTGGCGAACAACGTTTGAGACGATAAATTAGGTGCAATCTCAACACCATTGACAAAGAACAAATACACCACGATTTCGTCTTATTACAACATTTATATTGGATTTTAATATTTTAATTATTTGACAACTGTATCAACGTTAAATGATACACGAATATTTTAAGTTCTGAGGATGGGACAAGTGTCCTGAAACATGTCAACTTTATAGTGATGACGTTGTTTCAAAAAGCCGCAGACGGTGAGTTGCAATATATTTGATTGTGCAAATATTAAAATAATTGTAAAATTATAAAACATAAAATAACCCAATCTTATGGGATATCAAAATAATCTTTGAAAGGAAATACAAATAACAGTGATAATAGTTAATACTTAGGAAGGAAGATAAAAGAATAAAAGCAATCAGAAGATATACAAGGATTTTGAAAAAATTCAAATATGATAACAATGGTTTTTTGTCAATCTAAGCCAATCAGATTTAATTAGTAACCTTGACAACCACCGTTAGTTACGAAATGTCGGTTGAATATCGTTACTCGTAAAGTGACGCTCTTGCAGAACAGAAGCCAAATTTTGAAATGCCAAATTTTTAATTTAATATGTCAAAAAAGTAAACAAAATTCCCAACGATGAACCAATAAAAAGCAGACGAACAACCAGAACATTTAACTGAAGCCAAGGACCATTTTACCAGGAAATTAAATGAAAATACGACCACATCCAACATGAAAAGGACGCAAGACATATTTAAGCCCCAAGATTAATGAAAACTGAATACGATTGCAGCCCAATCCAATTACGACTCAATGATTGATTATATCAAGTCGTCTGATTCGATAAGTATCCTTGAATTACCCAAATTCCAAAAATAAACTCACTTTAAATATTTCTAAAAGTAATTTGAACTCTCACTATAAACCGAATATTCTCTTTCAAAGATTAATTAAGAAAAATAAAACACTAAAAATTTGTTAACTTGGAATATAACCTGTTGATCGAATACGAACTTTCGAAACACACTTAACTACACCACAGAACAAATTATAACCAAACACTATATTATTTAAGTACAAAATAATATAAGGTAATGTACTTTTTATTGTAATCATAGAAAATATTTGTCTTATAATCAAAAGAACTCCAGATTTTGAACGAATACAGTTATCCACTAACAAAACAGCAGCCATGCTGGACTGACAATATCGTTCCAAAATCGATTCGTGAACCCTAGAGAAAAACGTCTCAAAACTAATGTCGGTGCAAATTTATTAATTAACAAGCATAATCATATTGTCAAACTGAAACATTACAAATCAACCATTAAAATAACTAATACAGAGTAACCATTGTTAAAAACTAACCATTGTTTTTATTTCATAGGGAGTGTATCATATAATTTGTGTTTGTTAGCGAACTAGATTTGACGGCCAGCGCTCACGCTGCAACTCGACAAACTACCTGATCGAGTCAGTCGGTCTAACCAAGGCGGGAATTATTTGAATGCCCCGGCCGTCATCGCCAAGAACACCTTATTAATACATTAGTTAAGAATTTTAATTGTTTCCAATAAACAATTTGGCGCCACCCGGGATTCACAAACCCCTATTTAATAACAGGTAAGGTTACTACCACGTTGTACTGGTAATTATAGCATCGCTACGGACTTCGTTAGCGCAAGGATTGATGTAACGACTCCAGTGTGAGGCGAACACACTACATATACATTTTTTTACAGAGACGACCGAGTCTCTTCGTTACAATATATATATATATATGTTGAAATCGAGTATACAGTAAACATTTTCACAGGTTTCTCCGCCTAGTCGAGGGGAAAGAGGTCCAGGTCATGGGCACGCTTCATCTACGCCCATCCGCAGAGCCTGCGTAAGAAAACCCCCAACGCCGTCACGCCATCCGGCCTCGTCTTTCACACACCACGAAAATGCAGGAACGTCTGTAGTGCCCGCCGAAAGATCAGGTGGGGAAATTTCATTATGTAACTGAAATCACACTCGAAGTGCTCAGCAGATTGTCGGGCAACACACACGCTAAAATCTATACCTTAATATTAAACTCATGTTTAACATTACTGAACATGTTTAGTGAAAACATGATGAAGTGTGGACATTACTGACTGGGTTATAAGTAGCTTATAAGCATTTGTGCTTTGATTTGTATAGAGTCATGGGTTACCTTTCAATTATTTAAATATTTCATTCTATTCCTGTGAAAAGACAAAACAGTTTAAAACTTTTTAACAATATTCTGAGCTTAAGAAAATGTAATACTCGCAGAGTGCTTGCATCTGCCTGCCATATGACCGGTGATCTTGCCTGTTTCTATTTGTTCTCTGATTTTTCAAAATTTAAAATTTTTCTTTATTTGGTTATTTTGCTGGTTCAGTTATATTATTCAAAATTAATTTTATTCCGTTAATTCCTCTACTTATTTAATTTACACCTTATTTTAATTTAATTAACTTAACACTTAACTTAATATGCGATACTTAATTTTTATTTCAGCTACTAATTTACTTTAATTGGATTCATTAACTGTTTAGTTTAAATTAATTACCTTTTTTTTAAATTATCAACTAAAACCTCGGTTACTGTGATCACGGTTTTCAGTTGATGTGATTAATCCTAGTGATGGGGAACAGGTAAGTACTGCGACACACTTGAGTTATGTTTCTTTGAATTTAATTATTAATCATTATTCTTCTAATTATCGATTATTATTGTATTATTTAATTATCACGGATTGTTTGCTCCAGACATTTATACTTATTATGTGTTCATAAATAGTTCCTGCATTACTCATGTAATATAACCTGCTATAAAATAGAGGAAGTAAAAATCAGAATTATAATACTAATAAATTCAGTAGGTTGGCATGCCATTGTTATATTTGTAGAAATTACTTTAACATATTTCATGTAATTACTCCACCAAGTGACTGCAAATACTGTGACACATTTTGTGAATTAAACCATTATGTGAAATTTAAAGAAAGCGCTGAATGGAACTCTATTATCAAGAAACTTAAAGAAAAAAAGAAAGATTGTAAACTATTGTTCAGAAAAAAACTTAAATAAATCTTGTCACTGTTACTGTTGATCAGCTGTTTTCTTGCAAGACCTGTCACTATGGCTCAGCACATTTATTTCCAATCTAGGCCACTTGCCTAGTCCTAAATATTAAGTTACGCCTCCCTCAGAGAAAAAAAAAATTATTTTTTTTTTGTGATTAGAAAAGGTGGGTGGAAAAATATCCTGGGTACAAGGGGGCGTTTTATGTCTGTAGTCAGTTCTCAATAGTGTATATGTATTCACTATTTAAACTTAGCTGTTTATAACTCTATTATCACGACGGAGTTCTAATTTTAATTTAAGCTAATGCAGTAGTTTTCAGGATATGATTCAATTAATATTATTCTCTGTGAAACTCATATTACTCTGAGAAGTAAATCATAATCATTACATACTGTTACACAGGTAAGATAGTGCAACGATACAGCCGTATGCTGTATTAAGCATTGATTTAAATAAATATAAAATTTGTAAAATTATTATAAGTTTGGGGTAAATGGACAGGTCTGGGATTGTAAAAATGTTTCATTGTTGTACTAGGGGAGAAATTAACCTGTTCCAACAGGCAAAGAACACCTGCTCGATTGTATGTGTGTTACGCGTGTATCTTGTGTGTGTTAGTGATGCACGTACAGACAGGAATCTAAGCTACCCTCCCCAATTAATTACTAACACAATTATTTTAATTCACTGTGTGAGAACTAATTAGTGTATAAATAAACAAAAGGCACCAAAGTGTGTGTAAATTTTATAGTTATCCACAGTAAGAAAATGACGTTAATAGGACACACTACGCGAAGTCAGTGCGAAATAAATGTGCCAAAAATACGCAAATTACACTAAGACGCTCAAATTAATACAGTGAGTGCTTAATCAAATTAGCTATGCTTTGTGCTATCTCAATTCCGTACAAGACGTTGCCATTTGCAAACAATTGCAAATATATGAAAAGGTTCGGGAGTGGGGCTAGCATGTGATCTGCAGGTCTCGACAGGATAATTTCGGAACCAACAGGTGCGAAATCTCAAGAGGGTATAAATTAAGGTTTCGACTGGAAACCCTTCTCTTCTTTTCAAAACACAGTTGCAGTCGGACACGGTGTCCGTCGGCAGAACAGTTTATTGTGTTATAAGTCTCATCTACGAACAAATAAAGACGTTCAGTAATTATGTTTACAATATTACGGGAAACGTAGAGTACCGGGACCGTTTAAGTCAGCAAGAGTACCAACAGAGAAGCTACAAGAGCGACGTGAGATGCTAGACGTTAGGAGATGCTTTTTAAACGCCTAACAGCCGTACGAGATCCACCTCGAAGCAGATAGTAATTCTCTGGGACGGACCACACACTACTGGAGAACGATGCTGGACTCTGGACATATCCAGGACCACGCCAAGCCAGGAGTAACGGAAACCCAACTCTGGACAACGCTGGACCCCATCAATAAATCGTAAGGTCATCAAAACTCGAGGTGACATGCATAATGCATTTACAAATGATTCTTTCAAAAGAGATCTTAAAGACTATGTAAAGAGACAATGAATTAAAACAAAAAAGTGTATAATTAGAAATAATATAATAGAGTCTTAGGTAAATGTTTTAGTCGTAAGAATGAGCGATCGCATGTAGGGAAATATAGAAAAAAAGAGAGTTTAATTATGAGATAGTATGTTTTTTTATCAAAGTAAAATAATTGAAATGATTTGATATTTGCATTTTGTAGAAAAGAATAATTTAAATTTTTAATATGAAACAAATGCCAGTCTAAGAGTAAATAATATAATTTTGAATTTATTAAAAAAAAAAACATTGGTATAGGCTGAGCAAGCTGAGGTCAGATCTGAGTAAATGAATTCAATTAAAATTACATTTAAATTTTATTTTGTTTTAGTAAATCACATTGAATAAATGTCTAGATTAAGATTATTAACATGTCTAGATGTAAGAGTGTTTTAAATGTGTGTAACACCGTATAGCTTAAGAGATAAACTCTTATTAAAGAGTGATATCTTGATCGGAGATTATTAACAATGTTTATTATTTATAATGCTTGTTAAAACAATAAACATGAAATTTTAACTACTGATAAATCTACTACTCTTATTATAGTTACACCTGGTATCGCTATACAACCTCCATACGTAAAAGGTATCGTTATATAACACATAAAGTTGTAACGTAGTTTAATTGTTGCACCCCACGAACGAAGAGGTTCCACAAAATAAATTATATATGATATGTATCGTTGTATAGAAATGTCGCCCGTGAACGTGGAGCACGACACGCCTACATTTAATAATTAATGTATGCTCTATCATTACCAGTGTTTGATAATTTATGTTATAACTAATATTATATTGTAATTATTTTTGTATGTTAGTTATTTTAAAATTGTTGTGTGTATTGTATTCTAATAACGCAACTGGCGCCCACCGCAACAAGCAGGTGTAATTGTAACATGAGTAAATAAAAATAAATAAATAATAATTAAACAATAAATAAATAAAAGCTCGCATACGGTTCACCAATAATAAATTATAAATAAATATTTTAATAATAATTCACCATGGCAGCACCAGGAAGTATTAGTATGGAAGCACTCCAAACCATGATGCGTGCCTGGGTGGACGAATTAAGTACAAACCAAAAAGAGGAAAATAGAAAGAAAATAGAAGAGTTAAAAGAAGTTAGTACAAAGCAAATGCAAAAGAGTAGGGAAGAATCTAAAGCCGAATTCAAAGAATTAAAGAGGGCTAATAAAGAATTTAAAGCTGAATTAGCGAAACTAATGAACAAATACAAAAGAACAGAGAAGAAAGTAGGGCTGAATTTAAAGAGTTTAAAGAACAACTGATTACAAAACTCGAGGAAACAAATACGCGTAAAGCGGCACTAAAAATTACAATTGAAACAAAACAATATGAACAAACAATTGTAATTGAAAATAAGAGAGAACAGACGTTCATAATTACTGACACTAATTCTAATGCAATAATTAACACTAGAGGAGAATGCAAAATAAAATTTTAACAAGCATACCGCGTTGGCGAAAATATCCAAAGTGTTGGTTACACACACAGTAGTAGAACAATTAAAAAAGTAACACAATTGAAACAAATCACACGCGACGAGGGTACGCACAGCAATTATCGATTGAACGTTAATTATAATGATAATCACAATAATTATAATGGTAAACACTACAGTGATTATTATTATACCACAAGACGAAGCGTGAAGAAGTGAACAGCTGTTTATATAGGCCACATACAAACTGAACATAAGGAATGCGTTCGACAAGAGGGGCGCAGCAGCGAGAATGAGAGAGGATGTAGAAAGAGAGAGAGAGGTTATTTGTGGCTGTCAACTAGAGAAAAATTGTCACCCTATAGACAAGCAGATCACACGGTAAGTACGCACAATAACGAGACGGAAATGTTAAGTGTCGGCGACTATACGGCACAGGAAACAATGTCCGGCGGCTGGTCAAACAATACAGTGCATTGTTAACTTAAACTAGGGAGGGTGTAAATTGAACCACACTCAATGCCCGAAAATAAATAATTATTTAAGAACAATACTACTGTTAATTATTCATAAGATAAAGAATTAAATAAGAACGAATATTAATAAGACAAGGAGTTAAATAAGAAGGAATAATATGTGTAAAAAGGTTAGAAATTATATTTAAGAAAATGTTATGATTGAAAAGAAAAAAATGTTAAGGAATTAAATTAAATAAAGAATGTTATGTTTGAAAGAAATGTAAGGAATATTAGTATTCAAAGAAAAATGGTAAGGAATACTAATGTGTTAAAAATATGTTAAGAAATGAAAGGAATGTTATTATCGGTGTTGTTATTAATATGAAGAAAGGATTAGAGATGAGAAATAAATGTTATAATTGTCAGAACGGCTGATCAAGCGAAATCTTCATACCTTAGTGGAAATGCAAGAACACAGAAGAAAACGATAGTGGAAAGTCAAGGGCAGAGATTACTTAGAGATCAAATACTACGATTAACGTATCGAGTGAGTTAAGCACTTAAAAGTCTGGATATAGACGTGTTTCTAAGGCAGCCATCTGTAGCCGATAATGCGACACACTACGAAGCTAAAAAGAGTATTCTGTACGAAAGTGTATTTCAGCACATGGTAAGAATGAAGGAAATTATAGCGAAGCAACAAGTTATACGCCAATCGAGCTAGATGAAGACAAGAAAACCTATTAGATTCTGGACCAAATATGTAAGCAAGCCAGAGAATCAAAATGTACCTATTCCATTAAGTGTAAAGGTGAGTACGCTAAACAAAGCATCATAGAACAAGGTAACAAGAGGAGAGAAAAGTTCAATAGAACGCATAAATTACAACGATTCGACATAAGAGAACAAATTCTGTTGAAAGTTAATCTCGTCGGAAAACGCATTGACAACACAGCGAAGAAATTCTTTCTGCTGTACAACGGACCTTATACGTTGAAACGACGCGTGGGAAGACACACGTTCATCGTATATGATGAGAGGAAGGAAAAGGACATGGCAAATATCATGCGACGTCATTCAAGAAATTCTACGTATGAATAACGAGAAGAGGGAGTGAGAAGAACAATGCCACTGAGCCCGTCCAAGGTCAACACACGCTCAGCTGTATAATGTGAGGTGAAAATATTGCATACCAACAGCGGCGAGCGTTATACTGACCTACTCATTATTATGTGGCGTTTAACTGATGTAAACTAAGTTAAGATAGTATAATATTATTTTATTTCTCTAGACCAAATAGACAAAAATTTAATAAATAAATATTTATTAAATTTTTTTTTCAAGCAGAGGAATAATGCAACAATACAGCCATATGCTGTATTAAGCATTGATTTAAATAAATATAAAAATTGTAAAATGATTATAAGTTTGGGGTAAATGGACAGGTCTGGGATTGTAAAAATGTTTCATTGTTGTACTAGGGGAGAAATTAACCTGTTCCAACAGGCAAAGAACACCTGCTCGATTGTATGTGTGTTACGCGTGTATCTTGTGTGTGTTAGTGATGCACGTACAGACAGGAATCTAAGCTACCCTCCCCAATTAATTACTAACACAATTATTTTAATTCACTGTGTGAGAACTAATTAGTGTATAAACAAACAAAAGGCACCAAAGTGTGTGTAAATTTTATAGTTATCCACAGTAAGAAAATGACGTTAATAGGACACACTACGCGAACTCAGTGCGAAATAAATGTGCCAAAAATACGCAAATTACACTAAGACGCTCAAATTAATACAGTGAGTGCTTAATCAAATTAGCTATGATTTGTGCTATCTCGATTCCGTACAAAACGTTGCCATTTGCAAACAATTGCAAATATATGAAAAGGTTCGGGAGTGGAGCTAGCATGTGATCTGCAGGTCTCGACAGGATAATTTCGGAACCAACAGGTGCGAAATCTCAAGAGGGTATAAATTAAGGTTTCGACTGGAAACCCTTCTCTTCTTTTCAAAACACAGTTGCAGTCGGACACGGTGACCGTCGGCAGAACAGTTTATTGTGTTATAAGTCTCATCTATGAACAGATAAAGACGTTCAGTAATTATGTTTACAATATTACGGGAAACGTAGAGTACCGGGACCGTTTAAGTCAGCAAGAGTACCAACAGAGAAGCTACAAGAGCGACGTGAGATGCTAGACGTTAGGAGATGCTTTTTAAACGCCTAACAGCCGTACGAGATCCACCTCGAAGCAGATAGTAATTCTCTGGGACGGACCACACACTACTGGAGAACGACGCTGGACTCTGGACATATCCAGGACCACGCCAAGCCAGGAGTAACGGAAACCCAACTCTGGACAACGCTGGACCCCATCAATAAATCGTAAGGTCATCAAAACTCGAGGTAACATGCATAATGCATTTATAAATTATTCTTTTAAAAGAGCTCATAAAGACTATATAAAGAGACAATGAATTAAAACAACAAAAAAGTATATAATTAGAAATAATGTAATAGAGTCTTAGGTAAATGTTTTAGTCGTAAGAATGAGCGATCGCATATAGAGAAATATAGAAAAAAAAGAGAGTTTAATTGTGAGATAGTATGTTTTTTTATCAAAGTAAAATAATTGAAATGATTTGATATTTGCATTTTGTAGAAAAGAATAATTTAAATTTTTAATATGAAACAAATGCCAGTCTAAGAGTAAATAATATAATTTTGAATTTATTTAAAAAAAAAATTGGTATAGGCTGAGCAAGCTGAGGTCAGATCTGAGTAAATGAATTCAATTAAAATTACATTTAAATTTTATTTTGTTTTAGTAAATCACATTGAATAAATGTCTAGATTAAGATTATTAACATGTCTAGATGTAAGAGTGTTTTAAATGTGTGTAACACCGTATAGCTTAAGAGATAAACTCTTATTAAAGAGTGATATCTTGATCGGAGATTATTAACAATGTTTATTATTTATAATGCTTGTTAAAACAATAAACATGAAATTTTAACTACTGATAAATCTACTACTCTTATTATAGTTACACCTGGTATCGCTATACAACCTCCATACGTAAAAGGTATCGTTATATAACACATAAAGTTGTAACGTAGTTTAATTGTTGCACCCCACGAACGAAGAGGTTCCACAAAATAAATTATATATGATATGTATCGTTGTAATAGAAATCATGTTTTGATGTTCTGCACGCGTTATGTAATCACCAGGTCTATGAATCGCTCTCACGGGTCCTAAAACAGTCTGCCTTCCAGACGGCGGTCGGCAGCTGGAATAGTCTTGCTGCCTTTGCCAGGCACATTATTGCCTTTTACCTTATATAATGCTTTCAAAGGATCTGCATAATGAATTTTAACAAAAATAATGAAGGAATTATGTAAACTCGTGAAGTGTAAATGCCAAACGTCCACTCAAATATCGCAGTCAGTTAAAAATTATTTATTATGGAACACCTGTACATTTTCCAGGAATATTTGGAATCATGAACCTTATAAAATTGCATAATGTTGCAGAACATTATGTATGGGTGAATAACATGGAATGTTTTCGCGTGTGCTGAGGTGTCATGCTCCTGTATTTTTTACAGTTATGCTGTAACACACTGGAACTATCTCGGCGCCCAGTTCCTGAGGACTATATTTTGGAGTGTCACTCCAAAGCAAGATAATAGAGACGAGCTACTAGTCAGGTTGAGACTGTGACTTCAGTCTGAAGCTTTACAGTTTTTTAGTGTAAATTCCTCCAAAATTCTTTTTTTTTCATGGAAACCCACTTCGTTATAAAATTTATCTCTCTCTACATACTAGTAATTAATATTAATAGTAACTCTCGATAGTTATTTTTATTTGTGTTCTAGTATAATTTTAATACTTCGTATTATTTGAATTAGCAGCCATCCTTACTATTTCTTTTATGAAATTGCTAAACTGCTACAATTTTTTGTTCAGACAAAGCTTTTCGTCATCTCTGACAACGTTGTTCAAGACCTGATGATGTCAGAGATGACGAAAAACTTTGTCTGAACAAAAAATTGTAGCAGTTTAGCAAAAAAGAAATAATAATTTTAATAATTTAAAAACTCTTGTCCAAATATTCTTAGCCTCTTCACCAAACCAGCCCCATGTGTAACCTTTTTACTGTTATACTCACAGATAAATGAATTAACATAAGTACTACCCTACAAACAACACGTCTAAGTTAACATCCATCTAAAAACCTTGTGCCTCACCAAATTATGCACATTTTACTAGTAAGCCTGCTTAGAATTTGAAGATCACCTTAACTTTGGGAATAGATGTCCCCCTAATAGAGTAACAGCGTATTACATATTTCATTTTTAAAATTTTATATAATACAAAAGTAATAAGAAAATGTGCTGTTACAGACACCAAAATCAGAAATATATGATAACACATTACATAAAATAGTACATAAGACAGTCGAAGATGCACCCTGTTAACCTATGAAAGTAATCTCCGGGAGGACATCACAGGCAAATCTTCCATTCAACGAAATTAAGTTAATGTCGCCAAAAAAGTCTAACAAACTTGGACCTTTGGAGTTCAATTAAAAATTTTTTGACCTTCTATTGAGGCTCTGGATCACGGGGAGCATAGGCCTACATTTATAACTTTTGCCTGCTCCAGTTCGATTATTAAAATCGCCAATTACAATATAATTTAAACCCCTATTTTTATATAAAGCGCATAAAAATCATTATCCTGATTGTTACCATTTAAATAATCTAGAACAACAAAATCAACCTGAGACATATAATACAACTAAAAAGTATCAATATTAGCTAAAACAAGAAATTTTCGGTCGTGTTTTCCCTTTTATTCCAAATATAGTCCCGCCACTAGTTCTACTGTAATGTGATTTTTTAATTGCTGGTGACCATTTCAAATCAAAGTCAGAGAATAAACATTTAATTTAAAAAACACTATTCTATTAACACAAAATGTTTCTAATAGGAAAATACTCCATAATTATTTAAAAACTTAATTACATCTAAATTAACCAATTTATTTTTAATACCTCATGAAAGCTACGATTTGAGGTTTATCTGATAGAAATAAAATACATTGTTGATGATATTGGGAAAAGCAAAATGTTCACTCCTGGGACAAAAAAAATATCAATGTTCACAGACGTCGGCACGTTATCAAGATCTCTTTCACTTTTACGTTTCTTAACTGATTCAGCGGCCTTACTTGCAGATCTCAATTCGGCAATCTGTCTTAACCCCCACCCCGCAGCTTGTTTACCTGCATACACCTACTATATCTCTTCATTGTCACACGCCTCTTCGATTACCACCTTGTTTCATGTGGGATCTGAACGCTACTGAATTAGCATGGGCGAAAATGAAGTGTTTAATACGGGATAAATAATACAACAGGAGATGTATCGTTATATGCGCTTTCAGAAAATTACTGAAATGGCAATTGAATCATTTACACTTTGTGACTGGACAGGATATGAAAACCACGTTCTACGAATGGAGGACTGTTACTGGGATCAAGATGGCATATATTATTGACAGTTTTGTAATTGAAACAGGAGGTATCAGTGATGATCCTGATGAGGAAAAGCGTGAAAGTCCCAGTGGTAACGACAGCAAGGAGTCTGAAACAGATATTCAACCTTCTTACCTGTTAATTAGTATTTTAGCTGTTAGCTGAATGCGCTTTATAATGCCGTTAAATCCGTTTAGGTAACTTAATCCATTCTAAATTTAAAACATTTTTATTGGTAGTTAATAGTGATCTGAAAAGTGTAAGCAATAAATGAAACAGGTAAAGATAAAACATAATGGCTATATCCAAATAGAAATAACGTCAGACAGACAGTGTTAAACGTATTTTAAATGTGTAGTATTACAGTGATGCGTGCAGTGGATGACATACGTCACCACATTCCTCGCTCGGTAGCAAAGCTGCTGCTGCGACAGTACATCTTCATAACCACCCTCCGTCCATAGACTATGTTTCAACTCCTAACAGTCTCCCATAAAAAAGTATCATTTTTTCAAACTTATAAATTCAACTTTAGTTTCCTCATCTAAATCTGGTAAAATGTAAATGCTACTGCCTTTTGAGGCTTTTGTTTCATTAAAAATCTGAATTTATCTTAACACAGGACACAAAAGAAATAATAATTGAACATGTTTTATTGGAATTTTCATCAGTAGCTGTACCAATTACCTTAAAAACGCTATTACAAAAATTCAATATCCTCTTTAGTAATAAATTAAAATTTTCTCCCTCTATCTCCTTTAAACCACAAAAACCAAATTTTTTCTCCTTTGTTTAGTTTACAAGGCCCTCTTACTAACTACGAGCTGCTTTCTAAACTCCATATTATATTACAGGACCTCTGATAACATCATATTATATTAAGCTCGTATTTAATATATAATAACATATATATTAGGCCCATATCTCCCTTGAGATATTTTACTTTTATCTGGTAATCTAGTCTTTATTTTAGGTGAACTGATCTCTATCGCTATTTCGTTTTTAAACTTACCAGAAACTCACTTTTTTTAAACAGTTCTCACATCTCATTTCTGTTGAGCTCCATTTTTTAATAAAATTTGCCGAAAAAATGTTTAATTACTCCTACATATTATTCTAAATTAAAATGTACTAACTTCTGTAATTTAACTTGTGTAAGGACAAGATGAAATGAAAACTAAAGGATATTCGCAAAGAGAGCAACCATGGCCTCAGAAAGAAAACTGGATAGCTCCTGATAAGACCTGCATCTCTTAGAGTGTAGAATATTAGAAGCAAACCCAGAAATATAATATTTGCGTTATCTACTTGCATCTATGAAATATAAAATAAAGTACTTACTTTATACAAAATATAAAAGACAGTTTACTTGAAATTTGCAGCACTTGCACGTATGAGTACTGCCAAATCATAACCTACCAAATTGTCTCTACAGCCGTTACGGAACTAACACATTATTTATGCATTTAACTCCTAAGTTAAAATATATTTCTGCCAAAGGACAGTACAGTTTCACTAGGATGAACATGTTAAACATGTAGTGACAAATTCCAATTCTAACACAACGTTTAAACATAACCTTTCCACAAAAATTTCTGCAGTATTGCCAATCTACTGTACTTCAAAAACAAATATATATATATATATATATATATATATATATATTGCAACAAAACACTTGTTAAGGAAGTCTTAATAGTGATACTACTGCTATAACACATCCTCTGATGGTCATAGACATGTTATAAATTGATTTTGTAGATATAAGTTTTGAATTAAGATATAGGTAAGAAAATGAGTTAAGTCAAAGTACCCATAATTGTATACTCTTTTATGTCAAGTGCAATATTTGTGTGTAAGTGCCCGGGTGCGCGTGTGATTTACATTTCATTTAAAAAATTCTTTAATAATTGACATTTCTATTTGAAACTTGGGCAGGGTATTCACAGTATTAAAGGCTACGTTTCTCATATATTCATTACTTCAAAACTATAATTTATATGGTTTTTTTAATGAAATTAATGCTTCTTTTAACTCGTTATCTGCAAGATGGTAATAAAATTTATAGATTAAATCTAGACAAGCCTTTGCAGAATTGGACAGAGTTTTAACTTGAAGGCTGTCTATCATGGTGAAAATCTATGACGTTGCGAGGATTTCCACCAATCAGAAGGTCTAACATTTATTTGAGTCGGTACTTTGCGGAGTACGGATGGGACAGTTCGCTTCGAGGTCTCGTCATAGAAGATCGTACTGACTGTCGCGAGTTTTTCGTGTCAGGACAGGTCTAATCTGTACGTGACAAAGGACTTTGGTACACGTTACAAGTTGGTCGTATACGTATTACAGTCAAAGAACTCAATACCAACTTATAATAGATCCAAATTTAGTGCTTTTCGCGCTAGAGGAAGATTTTCCGTTTAGGGGCAATACCGACCGCGTTGTTATTGGTTTAACACGAGAACACTTCAAGAATCGGAAGTTTGTGTAAGCCCAATACACATGATCTATTATTAACCCTGTATAAAACCCTGAGATAAATATTATAAACAATAACAGTCGATAACCGCAACGAGTATGTTTGAAAGTGAACGACGCTGAGGTCAACGGGCAACGAACGAAGAGTCAACAGCTGAGCGCCTGACGTCGACAATACTTGTGGAATTCTACGAACAAGTAACGATTTATTGTAAAACAAACCCCATAAACTGTTTTATTGAAAGACATTTAAATAAATAATTTTATGTTTTAAAAACTGAAAAAGACAATAATAATAATCAATGTGTTAATTAATAAATCTTCCTACCTCCAGATATAGACTCTCTGTGTATAATTTCATTAAACCTGTCTATGCAATAATTGTTTGTTACGCTGCAATATATATATTTATTATAACATACACAATAATTCTTTAACACAGATGATATTTGAGTAATACGTTATTTCCATCCCTTAGCATCTTCATCGCCCTTCGTTTACTTCCCGCAAGTTATTAAGCCTGTTTTTAAACGTATTGCTATTTGTCTTATAAGCTTCGTTATACATTAACACTTCACTCTCAAAATCTTCCAAACTCCTTTGTTTTTCAAATGTTCGTTTCTAAATATGTAACTTTAAATTGTTGAGAACAATAATCACGCTATTATTGTGATCAAATTCATAGGCTGATGATGGCTTAGAAGGAACAAAATTAATAATTTTTGAGAAAACAAAAATGTTTTATTTTTTAATTTAGTTAAACTACAGTATAGTTAAGTTAAATTATTAAATTGCATTATGTAGGTTTTTAATCATATATATTTAATTAATTTTAACAATAATTACAGATTCAGTACTTCTTCTTACTATGAGTCTTTGAGCTTGTCTTCAATTACATTGGTTTATATACCAAAGGTAAATTTAGGTAATTTTTAATACTTTCAGTATGTCAGCAAATCAATATGAAAAAGGGCTAGATTTTCAACACCCAGAAGCTCAGAGCAACCTTTATGCAGCCGCAAAATATTAATTTAATTAGGCTTTCGGGGAGCTGAATGCATACTTCATGACTTTGGAGGCTGACTTTCAGCAGAACGGGCTTTAAATAATCTTTTTTTCTAATTCAAGTTTTTGGCGATCAGGGGTGTATTTAAGGGGGACGAAAGGGACTAGACCCCTCTCAGAGAATTTTGTTAATCTCTTAATTTTTAGGTTGTTTTATCATTTTTTCAGCTGTATACGCTAATATAGTAGTAACTTTTTTTAAATATACAAACAGGTTTATTACACACCATTAGCGTGTACGTTTGAAATATGAAGTAGCCTATATGTCAATTCAATCAATAATTATCCTGTAAACAATGCTCCAATAACGCGTATTTTTATTGTGTTATTACCGTTTAGTTAAATGGGACTGCTTTCAGTCACTTTAAAGATAGTAATGTTGATTAGTCTTAACTTGGTTTTTCTTTTGTATGAAGCCGATCTGACCCCGGGCCCTCCCCGAAGGCCAAATTCTAGATACCCCACTGTTTGCGATTAACTATGCTTGCCACAAACACACTAGCAATACATTCTTTTTATATACTGATTTCACTTAGTGGCAATGACGATACGTTTGTGATCTAATTTAAAAAAACACACAGATTTAATGACGTAAATATATTGAAACAAACCTAAATCACTTTTAGCTTTTGAACCATCAAACAATTCCAAAATACAGTTTCTTTCTGTTTGTGCATATTTGGAACAGACTGACTAAATATCCGACAGCATTTTTAAATCCTGGCTATAATAAACAGTTTTTGAAATCTGATTTTGCTGAGCTTGAAAAAGGCTGATGTATCGAGAAGTAATCTATAGACAAACAGAATCTGTTCCGTACAGTTTGGGTTTATTTTTAAAATGCGGTATAGAAGAAAATATATATTCCTCTGAGACTTATTTTTCTTTGCTTTTAAAAGAGGTATTTCTTTTCCCAACTGCGCCACAGCAACGAGGTTCACAAGAACGTCGACACCTTCAGAAACAAAAACTGCATTGTTAGACGAGTGCTTGATAGATATCTGCATCGAATATTAGGACTGTATGTTAGTATTATTAAATCTCATTGGATTAAATAAAAGATGAACACTAAACTGGGAGTAGAATTAAAACTAATAAACAAATCTTATACAAAAATGTTGTTTTTAATATATCAAAAATTAACCCTGAAAATAAAATCACTGTAGACCATTCAAACAATAGTGCAATATCACTTGCACCGGTTGTTACGAATTTATTTTAAGCTGTGCGATCAGATATCTCCACTATAATGTATTACAATAAGACATTTCTGTGTTTGTCGTTACGTAACACGCGGTATGATGAGTCAAAGCAGAAGTGCAGCTCAAGTCAGTATGATTTGTTTTGTGAGGTCATGTTACTGCAAATAGGCCTACACACCATCATACATACGTCCACGTTGAATAAATATATTTACTAAAAGAATTTTCATTTGAATTTAAGAAACACTAAGAACATAAGGTCTGTTTCCATCCACACTAGTATTACATTCAGCTAATATAAAAATGTTTAATTGTTTTATTCATATTCAATAATTTATTAAGTTAAAAATATTATGTTACATTTATTTGTACACTGTGTACTTTTTTTTAATTTATGCAAAATGTATGTACTTTAATATATAAAAGTACTTTTCATCGATAAGTCAACCAGCGAAAACGGTGAAACCTTTCATCCATTTCCTACGGCGTATTTAACTTAAATTGTCTCTACTTAGTAAGCGATTAATGGCTCAAATACTTTAATTTTTATTCCCAGCACTTGGCTAAAGCTGCATAAAGGAAACTCATAGTCTTCATTGCCAAAATACCGGAGGTCCTAATTCCGTAAATACGGAACTGTTATAGTTTACCAAGACTATGCCAAACATTGAGAGCTTTAAGAACCACTCAAGTCTAATATTCAGTTGAAGGATATGGTATATGTAAGTACGAGCTTGACTTTAGCACCAAACACAATTTGGACCCGTATAGATGTGCGCGCGCGCGCGCACACACAAACACATCCACAAGGGTACACATATTATCCATCCACTCAGTCTCTCTGAGAACAGAGTAGGACAAATTGTATGTTGTTATTCAATACTTGTAATTTATAAGTACTTAGTATTAAATGCTAAGTACTAAATATTTTAATTTAGGGAGTCAAACATTGTTTCTACAGAATAGTTAATTAGGAACACAAACATTCAATATGATTAGCGTCATTCGTAGTTTTCCAGCGTTAAGGAAATTGTAAGACATAATTGTGTTAGTAAGGCCTTCCTCAGTAACAAATCAAAACTTTAACGTTATTTCTTAAATTTGTTATTCGTTGTTTACTATTTTCTTTGTAAAACCCTGTACGCTACGTTGTTATGAGTCGTTTCTTTGATGAAGAAATATGAAAAAACAAGTAAGCCACGTCTAGCATGTTTACTTCTAATCAGACTGTCTCTGACGTGTGGGTAAATCTTTCCGGCCACAGAGCACGCGCTCTACCGAAAATTTTAATGGACACACATTGTAAAACATATATAGACAAAGCAAATAATTTGGATGTATTTGGATATTTGCTCACACTGCGTTATGTTTTTTTTAATGTGTAATACTGTATGTGAAGGTTCGGGTGGGTGTACACTTCGGTCTCTAGAGTACAACTTGTCGGGTGGGTGTACACTTCGGTCTCTGGAGTACAACTTGTCAGAACAAGAATCGTATTTCACATTAAACCAGTAACTCGAGAAATGTCCAGCTTCTTGACCAGACTTTGAACGTTAATTACAGTGCGTCTATCTATAATTATCTGTGTTTCAATAGGAAATGTAAGAAAGCAAATTACTTTCTGTTTAGTTTTTTTATGTGCTTGGTTTAATTATTCGGTTGTTTTAAGTCGAATTGGAGTAGCTTGAACATATGAAAGAAAGGTAAATCGTACGGGAAAATGTAAAAAGCTTTAAGTGAGTGGAAGAGAGTATCGTGCTTAAAAGTAGAAAAGAGAGAAAGAAGTTGTGTTTCAGGAAGTGGGAAGGAAATGGCGGGTAGTTTGTGAAGGCGCAAGAGAAACGAATAGAAGTTAATGAATAAACTAAAAGCAAGTATTTTTAAAATGTATGAAATGTATGTAACGGTATGTAAGTTAGTTGTAGGCTATGATATTAAATTATTTCATACAAAACTAAGTTGGTCCAGCAAAACAGAAAATTTTGTAAGACTTATACCCAACCAGTTACAAATCTTATAATAAAATGAGAGTCTCCGATGATTTGATCCGAACGCAATAAAGTCATCTCTTCTAAGTATAATTTTGACTCTTTATCTCAAATTATTTTGAAATATTGACCAATTGCTTCGTGTAAGTTTTACAAATAAGGTTTATTAGAAAGTCAACGTTTTTACTGAATAGAAATATTGAACCGCCCATAAATGTTGTCCACTACCTACTGTTATGTAACTTTCTATTCTATAGTTTTGAAATACAGTATTTTCATTTATCATAGTAAATTTTTCTGCTGCTGGAAATACTGCTTTATGAATTAAACAACGCTTTCTCCGAAGGCGCGCATTTAGATGCAGATTAAATAACCTAACTGTCCTGTAAAGAAGACGAAGCGTAACCGTTATTCCATTTAAACACACACAAAATATCCCACAAATCACACTCCCTAATCAACTTTTGCAGATTTAAATATTTTATTGATTAGTTTTAAATTATAATCCATGATTTCAACTAGACTGCTTTTAACAGATTTCAATATACTAATATCAATTATCTTGGTACTAGGCTCCATCAAGTAACAACTCAATAAAAGCCGTTACAAAAAAACACTGACCTATATCATAAAGAATCTTTTTATTCAGACAGTATTTTTTAACAGTAGTAATTCAATAATTTTTAAATTCAATAAGAATAATTAAATTATTTTTCGATGCTTAGAAACAAACGTTCATGATTGTGTGTGTGTGTGTGTGTGTGTGTGTGTGTGTGTGTGTGTGTGTGTGTGTGTGTGTGTGTGTGTGTGTTACTCCAAACTTTTTAATTTATTAATAATATCTTGAGAAATATTTTAATTTTTTAAATTAAAAACAGAAGCTACTATCTACTCTAAACGATTTAACTCAAGAAACATTTTAACAATTATTTTTTGCAGAGTTATCTCCAATATGGTATTAGAGAATTTCTAGCAGATTTCTCGTGAACTATTATTCAGTGGAATCTCAACAAAATCAGATTACTTAGACAGTGTCATAAGTAATGTATTTCTTAACTGTAAGAAAGAATATTATTTTCATTATTACAGTTTACCCGTAACTTTTACGTTGAGCAAAATGTAACAGATTTGTAACTGACAAAACGTGTTTTATAAAACAGTTGAATATGTCCAGCAGCTTTTTCGTAATATATTGACAACTTTTATAAATTTCCTTAATTTTAGCATTCTTATTACCGGACATATTTTAATTTGTGCGAAGATGTAACATGCAGCAGTTGGCAAACCCATAACGATAATTGTGTTCATTATCCTGAGCATTCGTAATTTAATAAAAATATCAAAATGTACATTGGAATAATTTTAGAAATTCGAAATCCTTTTGTTTTTGACATTGAAAATAACGCCTGTTACTAAACAAGACGATTAAATCATTTTCGCCAAAATAAACTGTATATATCAAAACGGAAGTTATAAGGGTGCAGATTGTGACAGTGGCCATCGAACAATTCTGACGTACCAGACAAAGAAGGAAGCTGGGCAGAAACAAAGAACATTAAAAACATGAAATACACAGAAATATACCCAGTGGCGCAAAAGTCACTTTATTGATACTTCAATTAAAAAAACATCAAACAATTACTATTTTCCATATTGTTACATGCAGTTACTTTTTGTTTCTTCTGTACAAAATTATTTTAGCGTCGAAGAACATACTTTACAACCCTAACTGGAACATCGTTAAATTTTATGCTTATCTGAAACATCATTGCCGTGTATGAGACCATCTTTTCGGCTTCCGTGTGGCGCATTCCACCACTCATCAGCTGATGAGAATGGTGGAATACATCACGGACCCGGGGTGTCGGTGAGAACAGACCTTTTGCTGTTTCTTAGATGTTAAGAAAGCCTTTTACAGCGTATGGCACAATGGGCCTTTATTCAAACTCTGGAAAGTCCAGTTCCCACACTGCTACCTTCATGTGATTGCTAGCTTTCTGACGGAGAGGACCTTCTGCGTGACGAATCACTGCCGGTGTCTCTCAAGGTAGTGTTCTTGGAGCCCTCCTGTTATCAGTCTACATCAACGACGTGTCGAGACAGCGTAGAGTCCAGGTGGACCTATTTTCAGACGATACGGCTGTATTTACAACCGCTCGCAACTCAGAATCTGCATCGCATCTTACGACTGCAGCGCCACCTCGACTTGTTCGGGGGCTGGCTGATAACTGGAGCGTGTCTCTAAACGCGTCCAAGAGTGTTGCCGTCTTATTCTCCA
Organism: Magicicada septendecula; assembly: GCA_034769895.1. Taxonomy (NCBI): domain Eukaryota; kingdom Metazoa; phylum Arthropoda; class Insecta; order Hemiptera; family Cicadidae; genus Magicicada; species Magicicada septendecula. The sequence goes on from CM068371.1 coordinate 283,330,488, forward strand.
AGCGACGGAAGAACCCGCTTAGGCAACTACGTATCGACAGGACGTACTTGCGCTGGTCCAACGAAGTGCAGTACCTCGGTCCACACCTCGACCGTCGACTCACCTGGCGTACCCACGCTCAGACAGTTCACAAGCGAGCACCCGCTCGTCTAAGCTTGCTGTTTCCACTCTTGGTCAACTCGGCTATGACTATGAAACTAGGCACAATGGTCGTCGGAATGTATTTGCTGCCGGTCATAACTTAAGTTTGCCCGGTCTGAGTATACCTTGCCAACGAGCATAAAAAGAACTTCCAAAGCATCCTCGAGAGGCGACTTCGGCTAGCGGCTAAAGCCCCTGTCTATTCTATTCTCGCCTTCTGAGAAGCAAACTTGGCGTCCGCTCCTTGCAAGCAGATTTTATGCAAGTGCGGCGAGGTTCCCAGACATTCCTCTCGTAGCCGGGCTGGGCAGGTACCGTATACGTCCAGGTGATTCGTGGAAACAACCTCGGTGTATAGTAGGCTAGCATAACAGCCGAGTACTAATCGCGCTACTTGGGCAGGCAGGAGCTCCAGAAGGCAGCTCGGAACTCAGATTCCACGTGACACGTCTCTGCGGCGCACAGCCACACAGCCCAGAGTCAGTGTCAATACCATTGTCAAATTATCGAATTCATCCTAAATGTAATCTATTAGCCTCTCAATGTATCTTAGAGTGCACAGTATTCTCAGTCACACCCTGCAGAAAGAAATTCATCGGGGTAATATCTGGCCGAGAGAGCCATCGCAGTAACTGCACGTCTTCGTCTCCCACTGAAACTATCACCGAAAATCACAAAATGCAGTGGTACAATGAAATAGGAGTAGGGCACCATTGTGTTGAGAGTGAATTTCGTGAATGTTTTCCACTTCCATCGTGAGTCCTTAAAATTAAATCTGGCCTCGTCAGACCACAAAATTTTACATAATGACTGCGTGTTTACATTGATCACGCGTCAACTTACAAAATTAAAACATTCGATCTCCATAATTTTATGTAATCTAGCAAAATTGGAGTAAAATCGAAAAGCAAAGTTTAAATTTTTCCTTCTTGAAATATTTTATAGATTAGAAGCTCATCTTCTAATTGATTTTCGAGAGAGCAAAACCGTGATTGGCCACGGTTGCAAAGACTGCTGAGCCATGGACTGAATTAGTAATATTTAATTAATAAAGTTGTGGATGTGGTTATAATCACAAACAGAAATAACATTGTTGTACACCACTATAAATAAAAATTCCTGAGTAGTGTTTTTAAGCTTCACAGCTTCTATTTATAGTGGTGGAATTTTTATTTATAGTGTTGTGCAACAGTTTAATTTCTAATAAATTTAGTGAGTTAGTAAGTGAGTAGGCCTACTGTAATAGTTATTAAGACTGGTTGATATTAATTCAGAGAGTCAGATATAGTTACTCAAGTGCTTGGGGAATTATCTTTGGTATACTGGTCCTTCTAGTTTCATGAAGGTATTGTTATGACGGTCTACTGATCGTCGTATGGTACAGTGGAAAACAAAATACATGACACCAATTAAGTCACTAATCACCAGCTTTAATTATCACAATTAAACAGTTTGTAATCAACAAGATAGTCTGTTACAACAAATCAAATAAAAATTGTTCACACGTAATAATAATATCAATTAATAGAGTCTCCCACAATTATAAAACACATAACACTTCGCCACAATACTTAGAACCGCACTGGAATAAATCGCCATTTAAGCTTAACTAAGCATCGATGATTGCTTGTATTTATACCCCGCTGATATTCCAGAATAACCATACTACGCGTCAACAACGCTACTAGAAAACACTAGAGCCTTGAACACAGTGTGCGCGGACTGGTGAAATCTGAATCAGTCTCGGCTACGGACGCGTGACAAAGTGTCACGTAATTGTCCTTCATCTCAAAGTAGCAGCAATATTTTCGCGCACACACATTATAGCCGGGCTCCGCTGGAATAGCCGAGAAACACGTAGTATATTCTGTAGTGTCGTAACAGTATTATTACTGTAAGAGCATTGCTTTCAATTGCTACATCATCGGTAAGGAAGGACATAGCTAAAAAACTTAAAATAAAATGTAACTTTGCCATTCAACATGTCAAGTAAATTTAATTAACTTTCTCTTCAACTCTACAGTTAAAACTAGATGTAAAACATATTCGAACTACTCACTTTTAACAACTAACGAATATAAAAATATCCCTTGACTTTTGTTCTGACATAAGCACAAGGGAGACGTCCTCTCGTGGTCCGTGGTATCCCCCAAAATCACAAAACGCCTATCTCGCTTTATATTAGCAGACCAAAATTTTGATAGAAGGCTCATATTCAAATGTTGATCGGAAAGAATATTCTAATAAAGAATCCAAAATAAAGCTTAGGCGAAAATATGTCTTAATCTTTAGATAATGTGTTTGCTTTCATTATGTTAGGCAGAGTCTATTATCAGCTGAAATAATAATGATCATCGGGTGAGTAATGTTTCGTCTACTCAGGCTAGGTCACATGAAGATTTTCTTCACCAACTAACAACTAAGTTCCGACAACCAAAATTTACACCACAACCTGATGATTCTAACTAATGATTCTTTATGACTTTAATATCTGGATCTTCTTCATGACTGCGGGTCAGTATATCTATCAAACATTGATCAATATAAACAATATACCGATTAGTAGAATAAAATGTTAATAGGACCGAAAGTTGATGTTCGACAATGGGACAAAGTTAAATTTTAGTACTTTTTCACGCTCTTATCCTGGTAAAATAGCTAAGTTTAGGTAGGTGCAAAAGTAACTTGTTTGATTTATAAAAATCGGTATGGAGAACTATACATGACTTCTATGTTCTAAGATTTATATTTAAAATCATTTACTTGAATCCGGTTCGATAATGTGTAAAAAAATATCACCCATCCTCAAAGAATTTTCACTACTTTTAGATAGTTTTGTTATTATGGAGTAGTCGTTTAATGTAATGTTATTTTCGAGTCACTTTATCTATAACAATTGGGTACTTTATTCTTATAAAGAAACTGAACTACGTAGATAATCACGCATTAATTACATATTTATATAATTATGTAATTCTGTGAGGAGGAGAGATAATGAGAGGTGGGTGATATTTTTTTAGAAATTATCGAACCGAACTCAAGTAAATGATTTTAAATATAAATCTTAGAACATGAAAGTCATTATGGTTTTCCATACCGATATTTTATTTAATTTCGTCAAACTCACTAAATCGATACCAAACGTGAAAGATTACCACTTCCCCTTTCAACTACCATTTTCTTTTATAGATAGGGCTATTTCACCTACCTTTCTACAGAGGATTATTAGGACCTTTTTTTCAGGATACCTTATTTATCAAAATTAAGTACTTTACTCTTGTTAAAACGTAAAACGTTGCAGGTAAACTACCCTTCCCCTTTAACCAATCTTCACCAAAATCAATAGGCCTTGAGTACTCTACAATTCGGGCACACATGCAAAAATTATTTGATTCTATTTGAATTTGCTGCCATATTCTATTTGAGTTATCGTGCACCACAGAAAAAATTTCTACATACAGACACTTTTCGGAACATTACATTTCTTCATGTTTTGAGGGTAGTAGAATCAGAATTAGCGCTTATCTTGAACATGATTTTTTCGCCATCACCATACTTCCATTTCCTTACGGAACATGGAAGTAAAAAAGGACACTTGCGCAGTTACTATACTAATGAAATGATAGGTTCAAGCGGTCTGTGTCAATTGCGACGAAACGACGTTCTTACCTGTTCTAACCCGGTCATTTGCGCCCCGCGCTTTCATTTGGTCGCAACTGACCTAATCCGTGGCAACTAGTAGAAATGTTCCAGTTGCAGACTTCGGTAAAGTTTAAATTCTATAACTTTTACTTCCATGTTCCATAAGGAAACGGAAGTATGGGGATGGCGAAAAAAATCGTGTTTGAGATAAGAGCTGATTCTGATTGTACTATCCTCAAAACATGAAGAAAAGTCATTTTACTTCCATGTTCCATAAGGAAATGGAAGTATGGTCATGGCGAAACAAATCATGTTCGAGATAACGGCAGATTCTGATTGTACTACCATCAAAACATGAAAAAAGTCATTTTTCGAAATGTGCGTGAGCGCGCGCGCGCGTGTGTGTGTGTGTGTGGATTTTTTTCCTATGGAACACGATAACAGCCGCAAAATTCAAACAGAATCCGCGATTGCAAGGGCGCATGTCACAAACTAAACCAAGCGCTCAGTGGCGTAGCTAGGCTTTTTGGCGCCCGGGGCAAGGAGATCGTCGGCCGCCTCGCCTTCATAATTAAAAGAGGACAAAAGAGCACAAGTGAAGACCAATCGAGTGAACAGACTACTTAATAAATGCAAAAGTGTAGATTTTTGTATGAAATCACGTCCAACAAACGTCTTAAGAATATTAAGTTAAGTCAAAATTAAGAAATTACATATTATATTACCAGCATTCAGTTTGTATAGTAACAAATGTAGACTACAAAAAATGTAGTAATATAAAAAATTTGTAACATAAAAATGTTCTAATAAACATGCAGATTCCTTGTAGGTCTAAAGTGCATCGTCAAAACGATATCCTAAAACAACATAAAGTTAAACAAAGAACTTCATTAAAAGTAATAAAATAAATCACTTAGCATTACAGGTTAAAGGATCCGTCTTCTATTAATAAACAATTAATATTTATTTTTAATAAATATTTAAAACAAGACGTTTTAAAATGTAACTTTCCTAGTCTTAATTGCTGCAAAGTCGGTTATTAACTCACTATAATCTATAGACGAACCAACGTCGTCAATTGAAAGTATTGATAACCTGTCCTGAGATATTGTTGATCGTAGGTACGATTTAATCAATTTCTTCTTCTTCTTCTTCTTCTTCTTCTTCTTCTTCTTCTTCTTCTTCTTCTTCTTCTTCTTCTTCTTCTTCTTCTTCTTCTTCTTCTTCACTTCATGTTTTAGGCATTCTGCCTGTTACGGTTCCCACCTTTTCCTTGGTCTACCTAAATTTCTTCTTCCTCTGGCTTTGTATTTTCTAGCTTTTACTGGAATTCTGTATTGGTGCATTCTTTCAAAATGTTCTTGCCACTTGTTTCTATTAAATTTTATCTTTTCATTTGAGTTGAATACCTGAAGTTCTTGTCTAATCGTTTCATTTCTTATTCTGTCTATTCAACTACAGCCCTTAACTCGTCTTAAGAATCTCATTTCCTGTGCCTTGTAGCATCACAAAATGATACTAGCATATAAACTCAAATGAAGTATCAAATTAGTTAGGGAATTTGGATTAAAGAAACAATTGATTAAGTAAAGGAAGAATTATATTAACTAAGTCCATTAACCAGGAATAGATAAAGAAATAATCGTTACAGAATCATGAACAGTATGAAAACTTCAAGTAAACTTGAAAGCCAAGATCATAAATAACTTGACAAGAAACATCTAAAAGACTAGACCAGACTATAACTTTGACATTAACAGTTACCCAATAGATTAGTAGAGTGAGAGAAGATATCATATTACAATGTAGAAACCATAAATGATTAATATATAAACCACATTATATTTGAGAATAAGAGAAGTCAGTCATGTAACAAGAATAACCATTAAACTAGGATTCAGATCTAAGACTGAGTTTGTGAACTATCATAAGAATAGAATTGTAATAAAAAACTAGAGATTTAGGAGCCTAATTATATGTATTACAAAGAAAAATTGATAAACCATGCTAAATAAAATGTGAAATAACACAGAATAAACAATAAATAAAACGTAAAGTATTATTAACAAAGTATAACTAGTAATTGGTAACATAACCTTGAAAGAAACTATAAACATGACAAGGAACTACAAACATTGATTAAATACAACATATACTGAATGTACAGATTCTATAATATCTGAGAGTAAATAATATACCATGAGACAAGTATAGTGGATAACATTAAATGATAAGAATATTGTAAAAGTGTTAATTTTGTATAATAATGTAGTAGAGTATGAGGTAATGAAGCCTAATTTTGTATATTAAAGAATAATAGGATTGTATGAGAGAATGTAAAATAATTCAAATTGTAGTATAAAGTATGGCAATTGAACTGACTACTGGCCAATAATGTTAAATCAACCAATATTATTGGTTTTGAATAAAGAATAACATAATTAGTAAGAAATCAATGTCAAACAACAACATACTTCTACTTAATAGAAGGACAGAGACAATATAAGGCATAAAAATTATAATAGCCTATGTAGAATATGTCAAGAAAATAATTATGTAATTAGATTAGGACATGATTAATCTAAAAATGCTTGTAAAATAATCATAATAAGATAATTAACCAGATAGGTACTTGGACCAAGTGACCCTACGTATACTGAGTAGGACAAATAAAGAGATTGTAAGATATATAACATGTTTTAAAGAATCAAATGTATATCAAAAGATTATAATGTCTAGTAGGATTAAGTATCAATTGTTACAGAATATAATAGTTATGCCATTTTATTATAAGAAGTAAAAATAGTCATATTGACCCAACACAATGTTAGACCTATTATAGAAATTAAGAGTTTTATAGCAAGTTAAGATTTATTATCATGTTTAATACTATTAAAAACATTTAGTAATAGCATACTATCATGTATACAAGAGAGGAAACGAAAATTGTAACAAAAAAGATGAATTTTAAAATCATGTATTAGTATAGGCAAATCGTTAAAATTATTTATTTTCTTATTAATGTATGAAAACATATCACGTGAGGACTTAAATTGAACAGCATTAAGCAAGCAATGCAATGCTAATAATATAATAACAATTGTAATTATCATAAAGAAACTTAAGTTAGTGAACATAAACTTGAAAAAATTGTTTTCAGTTTATAAAACTACTCGTACAAACAACTCTTTTCTTTGATATGACCACTCCTTTCGTAAAAGAAACATAACCAGTCAGCTTGTCTGTTGTCATAAACCTTGCGTGATAAACAGTATTAGTCTATTTACACTAAAACATCGTAATTACGGTTCATTATGACAACAAATTACGCTGTAACAGTGGCTGATATCCATTCAGAAGTTCAGAAGAGAATGTTAGACTTGAATCCACTAGCTGTGTTTGTTGCCTGTGACAACCATTCACTTAACTTGGTTGGAGTTCATGCAGCTCGTGTAAATGTTCAGGCAGTGACATTTTTGGGGACAGTAGAACGTCTATTTATCTTCTTTTCCTGTTCCACTCATAGATAGTGTGTTCTTAAATACTTTGTAAATATTACTCTAAAAGGACACTGTGAAACCAGGAGGAGTTCAAAAGCAGATACGGTGAAAGCAGTATCCACTTAGCTGGGTGAAGTGATCGCTGCACTGGAGAAATTGAGGGATACATCGACTGAAACAATTGATACGAGGAAAGATGCAGCATTAATATTAATTCGATAGAAAACTTCAATTTTGTGACCTTTCTCTTTTTCTGGACAGTTATTCTTTCTTCTATGGACAAAATCCAGCAAATCTTGCAGACCAAAGGAATACCGTTTATTCAAGCATTGACACTTCTGGAAACACTAACGGACAAATTAAAAGTTTGGAGGAATGAGCTGTATGACAATGTCATTACTAAGACAGAGCAGGTATGTAATGAATGGGGTGTCAGTATCACAAAAAGAATATGAAGGAAGCGCATGATGCCAGAGGAATATGCAGACGATTCTGCTTTAACCGTTCGGCAATAAATGCGACGTTCTCTAATATAAATTTTCGACAAACTATCAGTTAAAATTTCAAGCCGTTTCTCTTACACAAAAGAGTTAGAAAAACGCTTTGGCCTCCTCTGTAAATTTGAGGCGTACCTAATTTTACGCCAAATGATGGGGATATACATTTTAAGGAACAGCTTTCCCAATTAAGTGTACCGTGCTTGCAAAACTGTATCCACATGACCTAAACAGTGAAGAATTGTTCAGTGACTTGAAAAATATCATGCTTTTATTGAAAAGGGGAAAAGTTAACGCAGAACAACTGGACTTAACACCTCATGGACTGCTACAATACATCAATGGGATTAGAAGCCTACAAAACACTAGCAACAGCTTTAAAAATTGTTCTTACTTTACCAGTGTCTGTGTCTTCGTGTGGATGATTGTTTAGTAAACTTAATTTGATTAAGACAATAAATAATTCAGAGAAAGAACAATTAAGAATAAATGTTATAAAAGTCGACGACTGGATAGATTGCTATAAAAATTTGTGGTACGACGAAGGAATAATACAAGAAGACCAACAAAAAGTAGTTGACACAAGAGGTTTAGATGATTTAACATTAAACGAATTAAATGAAGCTTTACGTACATCAAAAAACCGGAAAGCGGCAGGGATGAACAATAATAACACAGAGCTGTGGAAGTACGGAGGAATAATTTTACATTTACGCTCATTACACCTTTTCAACATGTGCTGGAAACAAAGTAATATTCCCAATGATTGGAGGGCATCCAAGGTTATATCTTTGTTTAAAAAAGGTAACAAGAATGTTTGCGAAAATTATCACGGCATAAGTTTACTTGACACTGTGACGATTTAAATTGTAAAAAAAATTAATAATAAAAATTTTAAACGGGAAGTAAGTAAGAACATTAAATCGCACTATTAAACCAAATACCCCTGAACTAACTCATAATAGTAATGAGAATTAATTTATGAAAATCTAACTAAAATAAGTAATTAAAACTGTGAAAGTAAAAGTTAAAAATAATACCGTTAACCCTTTAGTAAATTTATCATGCTATGACCTGTGTATTCCGGATCCGACTTGCATACCGACCCGGCATTAAATAAGAAATACCTATAAATCATAATGTAAATAATTAATAATTTAATTATTAAATTAAAATCGCCCCGGAATGTACGAATTGACAACCCCTAACGCATCATCTGGTCCTCCTAAAGCTATGCCACACGTAAATTATAATGCTGACCTCTACGGAAAAATCACTCACCCCGTAGAAAAACTCTTAGCTGAAATTCCATACACGGATGGTTTGAATGTTACTAAACTACTAAATTTCATCAAATATCTCCTGCAGATTAAGGATTTACAGCAGCTAAATGACTGGCAAATTTTGCAAGTCCTCCTACCTAAATGTAAACCACCGTTAAAGAATCGTGTGCTAGAATCATTAAGCTCTACCCTTCCAGTAGAATAACTGCATACTACAATCATAAAATATTTTATTCCCACCGGAATTTATGAGGAACTAAAAAGAAAGACCGTACTGCGAGTACAAGGAAATCATGAGAGATTGGCCCATTACATCTCAGACATCAGGGAGTCTTCTAGACTACTGCAAGTAGATTGGAATGAGAGACAGATGGTCGACACCATTTTAGTAGGATTGTCTCCAGAAGAAAGATCTCGTTTAGCGTTAATAAATAGACCCAACACCTTTGCGGATCTCGAAATTCACTCTTCGAATGTATGGTACTCAGATCAGAACAGACATGCTCTGAAATCAACCGAGCCGAGTAGAAATGAAATGCAAGCCCTAGTGCCATATGTGCAAACCCAGCGTGAAAGGCGATTATTTAATGGACCGAACAATTTGCACAGCCCTGGTAAATCTAATGACACGCAACCTAAAACGGAAGCAAGCTACACTCATCGTATTAAAAATATGTGTTATAACTGTGGTAAGTATGGACACATAAGTAGAAACTGTAATCGGAAGCAGTACGAACGCAAACACCCTAATCCAAAAAACATGTAAGGCAGGGAGACCCGAAATCCTGTGTCTTCCGCAGCATCTTGAGAACCGGTAAACCCAAAGAAATCTACGAGAATAAAAAAAAAAAAAGGAAAAGAACACTAGAAAAATAGATCCCTATGTTAGAAGGTTTATTGAGAAATGTAATGCGATAACTAAAAGTGATTGGACTAAAAGTCTATTGCCCTTAATACAAGTTGACCTAGGTGTTACATCCACCCTCGGATTAATCGATTCTGGATCAACTAGAACCTTAATCAGTCAGAGGTTAGCAGATAAATTATTCGAACACCACCTAGTGAAACGCAGTCAAGCTGTGAATATAAAATGTGCTACTGCCAATAAACAAAATATAGTGATAAAACTCAGCATCACCATTAAGGTAAGAATTAAGAATCTAACCTGGTTTTTTGCAATGTTAGTATGTAATGATTTAGGACCCGACTTAATATTGGGAGCGGACTTCATAAGTAAAACGGGAATTATTCTTGACATCCACGAGAAGAAATATTATTTTAGATTCGACCGTACACGGAAGTATAATTTTGATTATGAAACTGAAGAACAAGAAAGTAAGGGATCATCTACTGCACATATAGTACACCATGAGTCGAATTATCTCATCTAGGAAGTCGAGATAGGCTGAGAATGCAGAAACTAATAAAAGAGTTTTCAACTATTCTTACCCCTAAGCTAGGACTAACTAACCTAATAGAATACAAGATCAATTTGAACGATCACAAAAGTAATACGCCTACCCCCATACAAGTTATCGCCGCCCAAAATGGAAGTAATGAGGAACCATATCAACAAGTTGTTAGAACAAGGAGTCATCGAACCCTCTACGTCTCCGTATTCATCACCCTCCTTTTTAGTACCAAAAGGTCACGACAAACATAGACTAGTTGTGGACTACCAGCAATTAAATGAACGAATAGAATTTGAATCTATCCCGCTTCCCGACATCCACAGTGCTTTTCATTATTTCACTAAAGCGAAAGTCTTTACTATAATGGATCTGAATCAAGCATTTCACCAAACACCCCTTTCGGAAGAATCCAAACGTCTAACCGCTTTTGCTGTTCCTTTCAACCTGTACCAATTTACGAGAGTACCCTTTGGAATATCACAAGGCAGTTCCGTATGTAGTAGACTATTAGAAAGATTATTTCATGATATTAAATTTAGATATGTGTATCACTACCTGGATGACACTGTAATCTACAGCGAATCGATGGGACAACATCTTAAACATCTACGTGAAGTGTTATCTCGATTACAGAAAGCCGGATTAACAGTAAATCCCAAAAAAGGTAAATTTTGCAGTCCCACTATTTTCATTTTTAGGTCACATCGTGAAAGCCAACGGAAAGGTAAGCATAGACCCCGAACGAACCCGTGCAATCAGAGAATTTTTACCCCCGCGGGATGCAAAAGGAATAGCCCGATTTTTGGGAATGGTAAATTATTTCCACAAGTATATTCCCCATCTAGCCGAAATAGCAGCACCTCTGAATGCTTTAAGAAAGAAGGGAGCGAAATTTGAATGGACTCCACAACACCAAACTGCTTTTGAAAAACTAAAAGAAAGCATCATGTCACCCCCAGTATTACAATTAGCAGACTTTACGAAACCTTTCGTAGTTCAGACCGACAGTTCTAGTATAGCCTTAGGTGCAGAAATCTATCAGGAAATAGAAAACTGTAGACTACCGATTAGTTATGGTTCACGCACTTTGACTGACCAAGAAAAGAAATATTCCGCATATGAATTAGAATGTTTAGATATTGTATTTGCTTTTGAGAAGTTTAAACCCTTTTAGAACATAAAGAATTCCTTTTGGAAACTGATAATCAAGCATTATCTTGGTTACTGAATCATCCTAAACAGTTAGGACGTATTGGAAGATGGGTATTGAGGTTAAACTGTTCCAACTTCAAAGTACAACATATTAAAGGTACACAAAATGTAGTCGCGGATACCCTGTCCCGTATGTTCCAGTCGCCCACTAATACTCCCGAAAACAAGGAGAGTCTGGAAACACCCATTGTTAACACCGTAATTACCGAATTCTCCCTTGCGTTTACCAACATCGCTCAATATCAACAACAAGACCCTCTTCTGAAGCCAATTATAGAACAACTCGAGGAAGGAATTAAATCAGATAAATACGTATTGAGTAAAAGAATACTATGCCACAGAATAGGAAATGGAAAGGAATTAAGAATAATCGCCCTTGATGTAATTAAGCCCATGCTGATGGAGTACTTCCATTCATCCACCATTGGAGCCCATATGGGAATAAATAAAACAATACATCGCATTCGTAGGGAATATCATTGGAACAATATGAAGAGCGAAATAGCTAGTTTCGTAAAAAAGTGTAAGTTATGCGCGCTCAGCAAACCGGCAAGAAATAGTCAACTAAGCCAATTAATTTCAGAAATCCCTACTACCCCATTCTCTAAACTTTATTTAGACTTTTCAGGTCCCTACCCTCGATCTAAATCAGGTAATATGATGCTACTCGTATGTGTAGATTCGTTCACCAAATTTGTTTGGATGTATCCCATGCGGCGAGCGTTAGCGTCGACCACTGTAAAGATATTACAGGAGAGATTATTTAAAGATTATGGTACACCTGTACATCTAGTGTCAGATAATGGACCCCAATTTAAGACGAAGGAATTTAAGAATATGTGTTTCAAGTTAGGAATAGACCATGTTACCACTACGGAGTATCGTCCGCAAGGCAATATTGCTGAAAGGTATCTGCGAAACCTCAAATCTGCATTAATCGCCTACCATGCGAACGACCATACGTCTTGGGACCAGAACCTATCCTGGATACAATACGCCTTTAATTCAGCTTATCACGAAGGACATAAGTCTACCCCATTTGAGTTACTGTATAAATACAAACCAAACCACCCTTTGTTCACAAAATGGAAAATACATGACTTGCTACCTCCGCAAATTATGGATAAGCAGATTAAACAAATCTGGAATAAAGCTCGCGCAAATTTAAGAAAATACCACGAGAGAAATAATAATAATAATAATAATAATAATAATAATAATAATAATAATAATAATAATAATAATAACAATTTAGTTAGGTACCAAGTCGGTGACTTAGTAATGTACAAGACACACCCGACTAGTAGTGCAATTGATAAGACCACCTCGAAACTATCATACCGATGGTGTGGTCCTTACCAAATCCAGAAGTACTTAACCCCAGTTACCGTAGCCCTGTACGAACCTGCGGCTCGAGAATATGTACGAAGAACACATATTTCGCAGATAAAATTGTATAAAAAAAAGGAAAAGAGGAAATACCAAAGCCAAAAATAGAAAAAGGTAATACTAGGTAGACAAGTTATCTTGTACCTGAGTAACCATGCTAAGTGCTAATCGTAGAATTAGGAATGAGGCCTGATCAACCTTAGATCCTGTTCAGCGAAAGATGAGCAAAATGAGTAGTCACCTGACCACTACCTGACCACTAGCTGACCACTATCTAACCACTAAATAAGAAATTATTTAGAGAGTAACTCTAGGAAGAGAGTAACCAAAACCCAAAGAAAGAAAAAACCGGTAGTAGATTTAAGTAATAGAAATAAGAAGAAAAATATGTGTTTTAAAATGTAGTCATTAAGTGTGAATTTTACGTAATTTAAGAATTAGTTTGTAAGGATATATATATATATATGTTGTTTAATACTCAGAAGAAATAAGTGTGCATAACTCATGCAAATAACTAAGTGAAAGAAAAAGGGAGAAGAAGGAGAGAAATTCCACACAGTAACGACAAACATACCCCCAGTACCACTTTCGAATTCTCCTTATTAAAATTCCCCCATGTCTATTTTAAGCGGTGGAGTATGTGACGATTTAAATTGTAAATAAAAAAAAATTAATAATAAAAATATAAAACGGGAAGTAAGTAAGAACATTAAATCGCACTATAAAAACCAAATACCCCTGAACTAACTCATAATAGTAATGAGAATTAATTTAAGAAAATCTAACTAAAATAAGTAATTAAACTGTGAAAGTAAAAGTTAAAAATAATACCGTTAACCCTTTAGTAAATTTATCATGCTATGACCTGTGTATTCCGGATCCGACTTGCATACCGACCCGGCATTAAATAAGAAATACCTATAAATCATAATGTAAATAATTAATAATTTAAAGTCACAAGTAGTAGTTGTAATAATTCCTGTAGACAAGATAAGTCTCGATAGTTTATTTTGTCAAACTGTAAGACTGTATTATTAATAAAGAGTTGGAACTATATTATGGCGGAGTACTCACACCGCGTCGTTGCAATTTTCCTGTTGTAACAATGCAGGACTTATGATGCGGCTTTCAAACTGTAAACACCTCCAAGCGAAGGCTCTTCACAAAATGTTTTATTTTTATTTTTAATTGAGTGTTAGCTTCCACTAAAAGCGTGGAGAGCTAGTTATAAATAACGAAGATATAGTGAGTAATTCGTTAAACTAAGATGTAAAAAAGGAAAACTAGTGTATAAGGTGACATCTCATGTTAATTAAAAAACTAACGATAAAATATGGTTCGAGTAAAGCAATTCCGACATAATGTGAAAAGAAGATGCAAACTCCAGTACTACTGTGCCATTAAATATGTGATGTACATAACTGTGGATAGTGACGACTAAGACCTAAACAACTCGTACCATTACCCCCGAGGATCAGGCGACTTCACACTACATAACATCCATCACCTCATTAATTCACTCAGAGGACATCCAATGGAAACACTACCCCGATGACAACCCTTGACTAAGAGAGTACCGAAGATTCACGCCCCAGGACATGGACAGATAAAGCTTATCTAAGAGGTGACTCGGGAGCTCGTCTCCCGGGAATTATGTGTATTTAAAATATAAGTATTTATAAATGCCAAAGACTTTTAAAAGACAATCTCTAAGCATTAAGTTTTAGAATGATGTAACCAGTAATTTCTGAAATCATACGTTGTAACATTACTCTTGAGATATAACTTTGAATCGCTTAACTAAATAAAACCATTCTTCAAATGTTGTTTAAGTAACAATGCAACCTTCTTAATAAGTAAAGTAAATTTGAAACTTCTTAAATAGATTAAAAGAGACTCGGATCCGAGGTAAAATACATGATCTGTGTGATCATTTGTTTTGACAGAAAACCCCTTTACAATTTCTGTATGAGTAAATTTTTATATGTAATGTGTTATATATCATATGTTAATAAACAGATGTCATCTTGTTACATACTAAAGTGAGTGCATAAATCAGCTAAATTCCCTCCCCTTGTTTCCTGTGATTAGAGTCATTATAATTATTCTTAGTGTTGTGTTTGATTTTTCAGTTTGTTACAACGTAGGCAGCCTGTATAATTGACTAGAGTCAATTATTACGGGTTCCCTGGATTATAACGTAGCCTAAAACGTTATAACACGGGATACAAAATATATGCCAAGATTTTAAACGATCATTTAAAAATTATAATGGAAAACATAATAGGAGAAGAACAGATGGGATTTAGAAATAATAATAATAATAATAATAATAACCACAACAATAAAACAGTAATACCAATGGGTGCGCCCCCCCCACACACAGAGGTATTTTTGATATAGGTTTTCGAATTTCTCCGAAGTTTACTGCTTTCCAAACACTCTTAACATACCTATCGTCATCCATGAATGTGCCCTTTCCAACAAACAGCGCAGTCTTCCTCAAACAAATGTAATTAGAAAATCAAATTTTGATTCTGAAATTTGCGTCTAAACAAAAGAGGCAAGAATCTGCAAACGAAATCGTGTTTAAGATTTTAAAAAAATAAGGAAAGACAGTACGATTCCTAGTAAAGTACATCTTTGTATTAATACAGGTAATAATATTATTTAAGGACTCCACTCCTTAAATAATATTGTATTATTGGCGGTTTCCTTGCCTTGTGTTTTAAAGCACGTCGGAGAGTTCTTGTTATCTGGTTAAATTTATTAACATTTCCATTAATATCTTCTTTGTTTTTATATGAGACCTAACAGCCTAAATAGTAAAATTCTGAGACTTGTTCCGTAATTTTACTATCCGAAACAATCTTAGATCTAATTGATCGTGTTCCTTTAAAAACCATACGTTTTGTTTTTTGTCAGATATTTTTATATTAAATTCTTTCGCAATATTATTTAAGGAGTGGAGCATCCTTTGCAGGTCACCTTCATTTGTGGCCAATAAAATCCTATCATCTTATTTTGCCCTCAACTCTGATTCCTCCACTTACACTATTAAGCCAAATCCTAACAATTCCATCCAAAAACAGGTTAAAAAGAGCGGTTGATAAAGGGCAACCTTGTCTAACGCCTACATTTATTTTGATGGGGTTCCGTTGCTATATTTGTATCCTGGTCCCTAGATACATGCCTTTGATCACTTGTATTAAATGTAATGGAAAGCCTTTATTTTCTAAAACTCTCCGCAGTACCGACGTTGGTACTTTGTCAAAAGCTTTGTAATAATCTATGGATAGTAGATGCGTCCCTAAACTCTGTTCTCTCCTTTTCTCTATAATCTTCTTAACAGTGAAAATATTATCATGCAAATTCGACCTTTTCTGAACCCCTATTCCACTTCTAGCAGTAGCAGTTATGTTACTCAGTCTCTTGGTTATTACTTTTGCATAGATTTTATATGCTGAACAAAGCAAGCTGATCCCTCTGTAATTCCTGGGATTGGCTCTGTCCCGTTTCTTAAAAATGGATATCACCTTTGTTATTTTCCATTCATCTGGAATTTTCCCTTGTTCCCAACGCATGTTATATAATCGTAGAAGTTGTTCATAGAGCTCCCTCGGAGCACATTTTAATAGTTCTGTATTTATGTTGTCTACTCCACAAGCTTTGAGATTTCCATTTTCCTTGAAGCTTAATCCTCTTCCATTTCTAATTTATCTGTTATAGTCGTATTTACTTCATGTAATGTTTGTTCCCCTTCATTTTCTTCAACGTGTCATAAATCTTTGTAATAATTTTCTAAAATTTTGTCCTCAATTATTTCAATCATAGCTCTGACCTTCTCTTTGGAGTTTAAGTTCCGAATAAATTTAAACACTATCTTGCCGTCCGTAAATGTTATGCTCCATTTCAGCTATCTATTTATCCCAGTGAGTTCTATTTAGTGTTCTTCCAGGTTTTCTGACCTTGGCACTCTTTTTTTTTTGTAATCAATTCTGATCTGATTCATTTTATCATTAATGAATTTTAAGTAGGATTCCTTCTTTTCTTTTACTAATGTTTGTAATTCAGGATCCCTTGTCCTTACACCACGCTTAAGTTTTGATATTCTCTTTGCTCCCAACACGTCTCTTGCGGCTTTTCGTACTACACCTTTTATACATTCCCATTCTGTCTCAATCTCAGGATTGTGGTCTCTTTACAGTAAGTAGTCATTTATTAGTCTTTGATACAAATCTTTTATGGAGTCCTGTTCCAAAAGCCGTACTTTGAATTGATCTGATCTTCCTTGCTCTGTGTTTTCATTTTCTTATTCAAGTGTCCATACCATTTTCTTAGCAAACTAATCTTACTAATCAGTAGATGGTGGTCAGTATGGACGTTATTTCCTCTAAAGACTCTTGTGTCCAGAACAAAGTTTATCATTTTTTGATTAACAATAATATAATCTATTATGGAACAGGCAGCTCTTTCAGTCCAGGTGTATTTGTGTATCTCCTTGTGTCTAAAAAATGTGTTGGCGATCCTGGGATTGTCAAAGCTTGCAAAATTAAGTAAACTATTTCAATTGTAATTCAATACTTGTTGTCCATTATTACCAGAGACGCCGAGAATTGGTACATTTACAATACGAGCGTTTAAGTCGCCTGCAATAACGAGGATCACAGTTGGCCGGGTGACAATTGACCGGGTTCAAATTTCACCTCGGTCGCAACTGACCGGGTTTTGTATGATTGAGTCCCAACTGACTGCGGTCCGGCTCGAGCCAGATGAATCATTCAATGGTTTTTTATCTTTAATCCTCATTTCCTACCCAGTTCTGGTTGGTGTATATGGTTTCTTTGTAGATACTGTTTTTCCATTCGACTACAACTACTTGCCGCAATTTTTGTAATGAAATATCTTTTGTAACCTTTTGTAATGGCATACGTTCTAAGTTATACCTTATATATTATAAAGTATAGATAAAATAAATGTAAAGTGTTTAATTTGAATATTTAAAATAAATAAGCTTGGTTACGTACGTTTCTTTTATGTTGTCTAATGAAACATTTCTCTACATAGTCTGTTTTATATTTCTCCAATAAATTTTCTTACATACTACAAAACAGTGACAATATGTAACTAGATTTTTAAGATTTGTAATCATATATAAAGAACCTTATAACTTGTAATAATTACGTACCGTAGTGCACTATTAAGTATCGTATCGTCTGTCCTTATTACCTGTATTAAGTGTCTTTGTACTTTACTAGGTATCGTATTGTCTTTCCTTATTTATTTTAAATCTTAAACACGATTTCGTTTGCAGATTCTTGCCTCTTTTGTTTAGACGCAAATTTCAGAATCAAAATTTGATTTTCTAATTACATTTGTTTGAGGAAGACTGCGCGGTTTGTTGGAAAGGGCACATTCATGGATGACGATATGTATGTTAAGAGTGTTTGGAAAACAGTAAACTTCGGAGAACTTCGAAAACCTATATCAAAAACACCTCTGTGTGTGGGGGGGCGCACCCATTGGTATTACTGTTTTATTGTTGTGGTTATTATTATTATTATTATTATAATATCATTACTTTACTGGTCATCCAGCCCCTCGAAAAGCGATTGCTCATTATGTTATACGGAGATCTTATTTGATAAAGTGAACAGTACCAAAATTGTTTCATTACACATCCAGCATATGGTTTGTTCATGCTTCATAAACACAACCAGCATGGTTTCTTATAGATACTAGACTGAACACCATTTGTCATTAAACATCCTTTCCAAAACACACTGTTACTTTTATAAACGTACGATCGCAGTATTAAGAAGTGTCTTATTTTACACACACACACACACACACACACAACCACGTAAAAAATACACATAAATTACTAAAAATGCCTTTTCATTAATTTTTTGTTCGTATCGGCCATCTAAGGACCACATGCCAATTTCAGTTCTTTACTCTTTTTTCTTTTCTTTTTTTCCAATATTCTTTCATCTTCTCACTGTTTCTCTTCTTCCTGTCTTCAGTCCAGTTTGAACCTGCGTTTTTATCTCTCCTACCTTGGACTCCCTCCATTTTCAACACTTTTGCCCGAAAAACGTCTCTGTCAATTGCTTCTTCTACGTGTATTTTTTTCTAAATACTTTTGGACTTCTTTAATCCAACTTGATGTTGACTTCTTCCCCCACAGATATCTGAAGATTTGCTTTGTCAACCTATTGTCGTCCATTCTATATAAATGTCCAAAAATAATAGCCTTTTTTTCTCATCGTTTCTGTTATATTTTCTATACTTTGATATATTTCATCATTACTTCTTGATTTACAACCATCTGAAGTTTTGTGGGCCTAATAAGACCTAATAATTAGTCTTTCCAACATTTCTAGTAATTTTTTATTTTTTTTTTTACAGATTTTGCAATGTACTACTAATAATATCTATACTAATTGTTAGTACTGAAGAATACTAACATAACAAAGTTCTGGTCTATTTAAAACTTTTGTTTTGTCTCCAAAAATAAATCAATTTTGTCTTTCAATTCTTCAGTAAAATGTGCTTGAAGTAAAATGTTTAATATTACGAGAGTTACAATTGAAACGTCAAACGGAATGGGAACATGTATGTCCATGAGAACGAGAGGAAACAAGAATGAGTGAAAAGTGAGAGGTGAAGGATAAAGTAACGTGTAGGTGGAGAGGGTGCGATAGTTACGTATGACTACTGTAAGAACCAAGAAAAGGGAATAGTGAATGAGAAACGGGCAGACGATGAATGGAACTGGGAGAGTATTAAAGCACGCGCAGAAAGTTAAGAGTAGGAAGCTACAGTGTGTATGGTAGGATAAGGTTAGGAAGGGCAAGCGAAAAGATGATTTAGAGGGAAGTGACCTCCTGCTCTCTAAACTGTTTTCCCCCTGCTCTCTCATATCCCTGACGATCACTCTCAACTCTAAGCCCTGTCCTCAATGCGGCAGGGAGTAGGGACACTTGTGACATTCCTACTAATAAAAATAAATCTGTTCATTCCTCAAACGTTAAATAACGGGGATTTAAAATACCAGGTGATTTATTAGTGGAGACGTATTCAACTGCAGTAAATTACTTTAAAGTCATTATGATTCATTCTTGTAGTTAACTATTCGATTTAAAGTAATTTTTTAAATTTACATTTGCTTTTTGAAAATGTTTTTTTATAAATAATCCTAACAATGACATTTTGATAAATAAATTCATTTACTTGCATAAATAAATGATTTGTCTGTCGATTTTCTAGATTATATAAATATATGATATAAAAGCATTTTTTTTAATATTATTAGGTCATACAAACAGACGATAATCAGATTGTTCCTATTAGTGTACGTCAGTATGATTGAGGAGCTGAGTACTTTCCTGAGACCTTCATAGTCTCACCATAATTTCAGAATTTCATGTCACCGATGTGATATCTAATCTGCCGGTTTAGTGGCCCCACTATCAAGTGTACGATATGCTGAAATGATGTTTTTAAAATTACAAAAATAGTACGAAACGGCGCACATTTATCAATCCAAAAAGCTGAGACAACTTACTCGTCACCTTACTTTCTGTAAGGTTTTACTGATAAGTAAATTCATTAAAAGCTTTGAGGACGCAAGCTCGCCAGTGTTCTCAGTTATTTTTAGATTAAGTTGGCCGCTACGTAATTAATCAAGAACATATTGTTCTAGTTAAACTCCTTTTTTTCCAGTCAAAACTAAATTTCATCTATTTAATCCAAAGTAGTGGCAATTTACATACGTTCGAAGATATTTTGTAACTGTTTCTCTAAGTTGTTTAACACATCGCTCATTCTTTCCAAATATAAAACAAGGATTACAAAAGTGTAGTCTACATTTATTCATGAAAACACATGTTTAAATATCACATTTTTAATATTCATTTATATTTATTGTAATTTACTTATTTACAGAATAAATAACATTTGCAGAGTTAACTGCACACAAACTATGAACAGAATTGAATATTTATAGGGTATAACATATTCAACGTTTAAATACATTTAAACATTTCTTGCGTTGTTGTCAAAATCATCAAAAAATGTTGTTCAACGTCGTTGGTCAGCGTCAACTCGATTATAGATTTCAAAATGTTTGTCACTTTGTGAACTCACTTTGTACAAACACGTGTACTCGCACAAACATATATATCTTATAAACACGACTTTGTAAATACAAGCCAAACACGTACAAAAGCCAAACGGTTTGCTTCTGAACACGTGCACATATACTTAATTATTTCACATTACATACTGATTTCATTACCGCAGTTTCGTATGCACACAATAACATACGAACGTGCGCATTAGTGTGAATATGAGCATCAATATACACATTTTGACAGTTCTTTCTTTCATCGTATAGGATTGTGTGTGTATTATCTTTACTTGGCACTATCTCTTGATCCTTTGTAGTTTCTTGCAAAAATTCAATGTTTTACTGTGTTACCAAATTAATAAACTACTTCTGCAAGTAATTTTATACTATTACGTGCACCTTTATATACTTTTCCAAGATATAATCTGCATTATCTGTGGTTTAAAGACATATGTATAAATAGTTCTTCAAATATTAACTACTTCTACAAATGAAAATTTATTAGTGTATTTTCATCCGGCGTATGTTTCACTGACTATATCAGTATCATCAGAGATTTATAAATGAATTAAAAAATTATCGAATTTATTCGATTTCACTATAAAAAATAACGAATAATCGAATTTATTACAAAAGAAATTATCGATTTAATTTGATTTAACTTGTCGATGTTTTAATGATTTACTTAATCAGTTGTTTTGACTGTTATATGAGAAATATTTTATGTTTAGATTTAATTTTTTTTAATAAATTTTAATTTTAAATAGATCATCTTGTTTTGTTTTAACTTGAGTTTGTTCTTTAATTAGTAAATTACTGGTATTGTGTTCGTAAATATTAAGATTCCCAAAATATTTATTTTATGACCTTTTTGCATGTTTTTAATTAACTTTATATTTTGAATGACGGGAAATTAATACTATGTAGGGAAATGTTTATTATTTATACAATGCGTGGTTAAATTAGATTTGTAAATATTTGATTTTAAAAATGCATAGCGCTGTTGAAGGAATCTATGGAGTAGTTTTTATTTGTCTAGCCTAGTTAATATTTAAAAACTATTCATAATATAGAAAACCTGCAAGAAGTATTGAGAGTTACGTACAATATATATATATATGTTACGGTAAAAGTCCGGAGAGCAGTGTAACCTGACATTTACCGGTAGAACCTGACAATTACCATAGTGAGTTGGTAAAAGCCCGAAAAATAATTTTATATGATTCCACTTCGGACTCTTACCAAGCGCCTTGGTAAATATCAACATTTACCACTCCGCCATTACTTCGAGCGAGATTCCGCGCGGTTTGGTCGAGAAATTTTATGATCGTCACAAGTATTGCCTCGGCGTCTCGCTTTTATATCGCTTGCATTTCTCACCGCTCACGTCGGCTAGTGTAGCCGACATTCACGACAGAGAATATGCTATAGTTACTGCATAATTCGACGGACTTGTAATCTTCTTAGTTGTCGCTAGTGCTTTATGGATTCAGTAGCTAGCGGTGTCAAGCCTAATACCGCTAGCTCGAAGGCTGACTCCGTCTCCGGCGATTCTAGTGTTTACGTTTGTTAAAGATAGCTACAGAGGCGTGGTTGAATCGGTTAAAGTATAAAGAGTGAGACGACGACAACACGATGAGCGATGAAAACACGGTAAACCAAGACCGAGACACTCGGTTTAAGGATATACTACGCTCCCAGCTGGGCGAGAACGACATCACGTTGACTGTGAACTTGACGTTTCTGTTCATGTTGTCGCTCATCGTGCTTATAACCACGATGGTCGCATTGAATATTGCCCAAAAGCCGAGCGCGGCAATTTTCACGGGCGGCACTACAACGACATCAGGTCCGGTACTGGTGTTGCCGACAGTGGTTAAGAAATAAATCGACCCAATTTGATTCGATTTTCTGTTTGTTTTTCACTAAGCTTACGGGTATAAATACCGGTGGCCGTCGCGATGCGAGTCAGTATACGTTCAGACACAGTCAGTAGCGCATCGCATCGCATCCAAGATTTACGGGCGACACTACAACGACATCAGGTCCGGTACTGGTGTTGCCGACAGTGGTTAAGAAATAAATCGACCCAATTTGATTCGATTTTCGCTTTGTTTTTCACTAAGCTTACGGGTATAAATAC
The DNA here is from genome assembly GCA_034769895.1 of Magicicada septendecula. Taxonomy (NCBI): domain Eukaryota; kingdom Metazoa; phylum Arthropoda; class Insecta; order Hemiptera; family Cicadidae; genus Magicicada; species Magicicada septendecula. Next base: position 283,353,841 of record CM068371.1, read on the forward strand.
CAGTGGCCGTCGCGATGCGAGTCAGTATACGTTCAGACACAGTCAGTAGCGCATCGCATCGCATCGATATGATTTCTGCAGCCGCCGAGTTCCTGAACCAGTTAGAAGAATTCAACAAGACGAAGCAGCCGTTGCCGATGCCGTACTTAATGCGTCGGATCCGTAGTTTGCTAGAGTTACAACTAGAACTACGGAATAGGCAAATGCTTAATACTTGTCGTGAAAAAGAAGAAAAACTAACACTACAACCACCGCCGGCAGCATAGAACCGCCGTGTATACAGACATCGAAACTCTTCGACTCCCAAGCAGCCGTCGCAGAAACAATGTATCGTCAGCAAGTTTCACAAAGCTATTAAGTCCATAGAGTCGTTGAACACTCCTATATATATCGACATACAGTGGCTAATCTCGTCGAATAACGATACAATTATAAAAGAGTTCACCGCGGAGTGTGCCGGAGCACCTCCTGCGTGGATTGTCGTAAAATCTCCGCCTGGCGATATACCGAGCGTTCCGAGCAACTCCTTTGCAGTGAGACACGTGCACGGCATAGAGTGGAATGACGGTGTCATTGACGAAGTGTCGCTGCGCGACTGTATAAGTAACTTATTCAATAAGGACCGGCCCGTGATCGTCAACAATAAACAGAAAATGAACATACTGATAAATAAGTTGTGGATACCGTGGCATCTTTTCACGCCATTGGAAGACGCTCCTCGCCTCAGTGATCTTTGTCGCATCTACAATCCACCGTCGTGTCCGCACCACCGACACCTTAACAAGACGATGGCGTGCACCAGTAGACACACACACGCCATGATGTCACACCAAAAGGAATGGGAAATAAACTAAGTGATTTGTATATAATATACTTTTAATGCTAGTGATTTGTATACGATATATATTTGATGTTAAATAAAGTTGTTTTTGTTATGCCAAAAAACTGTCATTATCTCTTGAATCCTCGCTTAAACTAGTCGCACACTTGTTTAGACTAGAGTTCCTGCACGCATCAGATAGTAAGTCCGTAACGGCGTGTGTCGGCTAGCAGTAAAATTACAAAACGGTGATTGTACAGTAGTGAATGTCAGCTAGACTAGTCGACAATATGTGGCGTTTTCAGCTAAAATTTATTTGACAGTGTCGGCTAGCACGGAGTACGTTTGCGGTGTACTTTAAATTTTTCGTTGAATGTCGGCTATAGCGTCATTGTCACATATTTGCTTGTCAGAAAAGTACAAACACCGTGGTGTCGCAACGTTGTGATGATCTGTCCACTTGCCGTTTAGGGCACGCCGCGTTCGTCCAAACCTCCTGTATATATAGTATCGACAAACATGTGTCACCGATCGACAGCGATACAGTCGTGTCTAACGTGTGGTAAAAATTGGGCAGAACACTTGTGTTTCTGCGTATGTCTACAACGGCCGTTCTACCTCTGCTAACAACTATGGCAAACGTTCAGGCGTCCGACTACAAGCCGGGCGTGAGACGTATAGACGAAAACAGGCTAAACGCGTTACTAGACGCTGTGTCGGCAGAAGAAGCGGCCAAAATTATACAACGCGCACTGCCAGAACCATCAAAGAAAAGATCTGTCATACGACGCACACGGGAACCGCCCGTAAACAAGGCGGTGAACAGCATCGTGACTGAACTGTGTCTGTTGGACGAGCCCGACTACGAGCGTCGGGCGAAAATGTTTATCGGCTACTGTAGAGTGCGTAACTATGCGCTAAACACGACCATACGGTACTTTAAAATCGCGCGACGGAACGGTACCTTCGGGCCGCCCGGTGCAGTGTCCATACAGCCGGATCCGTCGGTATTCACAGGTCGTACGCACACGCGAATCGTGACCACCGAGAATTTCACGCGACTGTTCAAGTATCTGTTGGATAATTGGTCCGAATACACGGCACCTCTGTTGGTGGCCTTTTACACCGGTCTCCGCACAATGGAGATTTTCCAGTTTACCAGCTTCACGCTGTACCAACTGCAGACCCGACAGCACACTGTGAACGTGAAACGGAAGCAGACGGTCATCAACGACGAGCCCATCTACTGGCGGCCTATCTACACCACTCATCTGATAAAGTTTACAGACAAACTGGTTGAATTGTACAGTGCCGAGTACGCGGCCTACACAGACTCGTCCATAACGGTCTGTCTGTTTTATGTGACACCGAAAACGTTGGCCAACTGTATACGCCTGGCGTACTACAAAGCCAACGGCTCGAGTCCACCGCTCGGGTTCGGCATACACTCGTGCCGCAACATGTTGGCCTCAATAATGGCCGAGACGTCAAAGAATCTACCTGCTATACAGCTGTTTCTGCAGCACAAGTCGGTAGAGACTACAAAACGGTACATCAAGACCGATTTCAAGTACATCAGAGACGAGTTTAACCGCCTCACCGACCGACAATTTGCCAACGTGCGTCTAAACTTGACTCGTCCGCACGACACTGAAGATGATGGGGAGGTCGAACATATGGTAATTGATAAAGCTGACACTAATACTAGTGCTACAGACTAAAGTATAAGTATATAAAGGCATAGGAACGGATAAAAATAAATAATAACGTGATTATTTTTCACAGACACAAATTTATTGTACCAAAAATACACGCATGCATGTGTGTAACATCCACATAAACTTATTATACCAAATTATACCACAGCGGTGTAGCCGCTATGGTCTCTGGTGCAACAGCGCTTTATTAAATTTCGTGCGAGCGTGCACTTCAATAATTGGTGAATATGTTTTTAAGAGTTTCATGTTCACATAAGGGATCTCGTAAAACATGTGCGTCTGCGAGGTCGTTAAATACTGTCTCCGCACCTTTTCTCTCCGGTTGCGGCACAACAGCGTGTTCAGCGTATCGCTCTTGGATAGGTGCTGTTTGATGGCCGACGAGATATTCACGCCCCACTCGTTGTCGGCGCAAATCGTCTGCACGTCTGACCAACTGAGCCGGTCCAACACGCCGTACGCCGTGGGCGAAGCCAGACACAACAGTACCGCCTCGCTCCACTCCATCATGTCGATACTCTCGGTGTTGTGTATATTGAGGCACGCCGCACGCACCATCTCGTCTGCCGTGGTACACACGACTGGGTCTCGTTTTATCCGTTTCTTTCTCTTACGTTCTACTCCGGCCGCGTCGTCGTTTGTCACGCGTCTCTTGTGTTTAGCTGCTGTGACCTTGGGTACTGGCGCCGTATCTCGAAGTATATGGCTCGGCGGAGATCCTACACGTTCATCGTGTTGATGTATTTTTTTGGCGTCCGTTTGGTCCACCTGATGCGGTAGTTGTTTTCGCTTTTTCGCCTGATGCGGCGATGTGCAACGATCGCTGTTGTTGTCACTAATAGTAGCGATGGCTGTATGAGATTCATCCTCGGGATCGATCGATGGGCAAACGGGGTTTAGTGGCGGCAAAGGTGTCGAAGGTTTCTCCGATTCTAGAGCGATTGTGGCGTTCGAACAGCAGCCCTCGTCTTCGTCGTCGTCCGAAGACATAAAGTCTACTGTGAATCGGTTGATTCTTGACATTGTATGTACACGACGGAGATCAGTGTACAGTCATTCCGTGTTAATTAGACAGCAAATGGACACCTCTATATAACCGTATACCGTTTGACTCGCTAGATCGTAGTCGTCGGGCCGATAGATGCGTTTAATCAAGCAAGAGTTTGCGAGTCCGTTATCTGTTGACTGGACATTGTATCAATGTACAGGCACTCCGTGCAAATGAACGCCTCTATATAACCGCATGCCGTTTTATACAGTCTTTAGCACGCTAGATAGTGGTCGTCGGGCCGATAGATGCGATTAACAAAGCAAGAGTTTGCGCGTATACGCCCGTTACAGTGGGTGTTGCGCGAATACGGCGGCGTGGCGTACAACAGCCCTGTGGACCAGACGTCTACACGCCTGTTTTGGCTAGACTTTATGCGCTACGTGTTCGCGCCGAAATACGCCGCGCAACGCGGCGTCACGTCTATAAACGGGTTCGACACGACCCAGCCGGTGATGTTGACCGACGATTTGAACCTGAAACTGCCCACCATGTTGGAAACGGCCATGTATTTTGCCAACAACCATACTTTACCGTCACAAACCTTCGTCTTTAACCGACTGAATTGTGTAACGACTCTAATGTTGGCCGTCGTAGTCTTTGTCGCGCTCGCGGTGTTTCACTGCTATTATTCTTCTTCGGCGGCGGCTCGCGACAAATTATATACCGCGATGTACAACCTGGCGACCGCCAAAGTGATATAACAACGCGACTTTTGAATGTGGGGTGTCTTTCGCTAACGCGCGACTTAGTTAATAGGTTTTTTAAACGACATATAGTACCGATACCAGTGTCGGTCAGGAGCGAATTCGCGGTAAATTGCCGACCATTGCACCTATTCGGTACGAGTCTATAATATAGACATCAAACAAACACGGCCGCAAGTAATTGTCAACCGATGACTTCAACAGACGGATGTCTTGCGGCTATAACGATTCTAGTCGTCCTGCTGGTGCTCTTATTGATTCTACTACTGTTTATTCAAAAAGAACGCAAGGCGACCGGCGCTGTAGGTCTAGTGGGGCTTGCAGGTCCAGTGGGTCCGGTGGGACCTGTAGGTCCTCCGGGCCCGGTGGGACCTGCAGGTTCGGCAGCGTCCGACGTGGCGATCAGACTGGCGCACTATTCTACAGAACGGACGCACGGTCTCGACTCTATGGTGGGCATAGCTAACGCGCTGGAAGGCAAGAAAGTGGACGTGTACACGTTCAACCAGTTGGCGTCTCGTAACAAGCAATACGGCAGCGGACCGAACGAACTGCTGTTCGGCAACAGAAAACAGGCACTGTCCAAAGCGCCGTTCATGTCTGCAGACAACGCTCTCTATCTGGAGGGCAGCGAGGTGTATGCCAGCTCCTACTACTGTGCCATGTCCGGTGACGGCGACGCCATAATGTTGAACAAGTATATGGGTCAGAAAAATGGGCACAGGATGTTGTGGTGGGCTAAATCAAAATATATCGAAGATAGATACCCGAAGAACTGCATCTTGAAAGAGGTGAACGGGACAAAAAACAGCCTGTCCAAGCTGACACTGATGCCGTTCGTTTTCGACGACAAGAACGCGCTGATCGCCAACTACACGTTCTGGTACGAGACGTCCGCGGATCAGGTAAAGTCCTTTATCGGCGCCATGAATTATATCAAACAGTATATAGCTAAATACAAAGTCACGCACTACGTAATCGCAGGCGACTCCAATGTGTTGTCAAAAATCTGGTCTAATGTGGGTAGAAGCGTGTTCGGCGCCGACATATACATGTCGCCCATCGCGGACACCGGCTTCTACACGTGCAACGACAATTCGGGCTGTCGCACGCCCGACTTTATGTTCATCTCCAAGTCGTTGGCGCCGTACGGCGTGCGCTTCGATCTGGCCGAGCCGATGTTTACCACGTCCACGCAACACTACGCGTTGATCGCTGAGATTCTAAACCGTCCGATCGATCCGAACAGGCCGACCGAACCGTCCATGCACGACACGATCTACAACAACTTCATTAAAGTGAGAATGACTAAACTTCCGAATACGACTATAGAGAAAGGATCGAATTACGATCTGACCAAGTATGATCTCAAAGCTGTCGGAAAGTACGAGCCGAACCTGGAAGAGGCGACGTTCCAACATCTGTGCGATGTGTTGAAGAAATTCAACTGGTCGGCGCAGGATTTGGATGCTTAAGATTTTTGACTTACAGTCGATGGGTAGTTATCGTAAAAAACGAGGAAGGAGTATCAGGAGCTAGTTACCTCAAAAAACTGTATCGACTGTAGTAATGAGTCGCGTCGAGTTGTGGTGTGTATTATATACTACCGCTGTATAATAACTTAAACCCATGTTTACTCCTTGCGGTTCACGTCAAGATGTTGCGATGACGCGTGTAATCCTCCTTGTTGTTGAACGAAAGCATACCGTTGTAGCACTCTACCTCGTCTTTGTGGCATAACTTTATACCGTAGTAGAGCGTTGTGTCGCCGGTGGCGTCCAAATATTTGTTGTCCAACACCAGGCCGGTGTATTGTCCGACCAGCCCTGAAGACATCATGCGCTCGGCGTTGTCCCAGTACTCGGTGGCCCACAGAAACGCGCCGGGCGGCGCGCGGTACCCGGATGTCGGCACACCGAACACGTTGCGAGAAAAGTATTCGGTCATCACGCAGTCGTAGTAGGGCCACACGCCCGTACACCGACCGCCCAGCATCTGATCGGCCGTGCTCAGCGAGAACTGGGCTCGTTGGCCGATGCCCAACGGTGCCGGCAACGTTATGTTAGCTTCCGTCTCTTGATCGCTCGGCCCACCGGTGTCGAGGTTCAGATTCACCGTAGTCCGTACGTTGACAACCTTACGTTTGCCGCCGACGTTGTCGAACATACGCAGATACTTGTGGCGACCACTCGGCAACGCTCCGTCTATAGTCTTCGACGTGGCGGTGTCCTTGTTCTGTTCGAGCGCGCCGGTACGTACCGGCAAACCGTAGTCCGTGTAAGAGCATGTCTTTAGCATTTCGTTGTAGTACGCGCCCGGTATCGGCTGGGTGGCGTCTGTCAACGAGTTGGCGCACGGATCCAACAGACGATTGGTCTTTAGGTTGTCGCGCACCGTGGCGTTGTACACTCGCTTGTCGATCAACCGGTCAGAACTCCAGGGTACGATGTGCGACCAGTCGTCGAATTTCTCGTTCGCCTCGAGTACGGTGATCGGTTTACACACGGGCAGGCCGTCGCTGTAGCGTACGGACGTCTCTGTCACGTCACACACGCAGTTGATCTTCTCCAGCGGCTGGTCGATGTTGTCTATTTTACCGCCGCATATGTGCACGGTGTTGCACGAGTCTAACACGTTCTCGTTGCCGATGTAGCCGGGATTCTTACACCGACAACCCAGTATGTAATCTTCGGACTCGACCGTGTTGGATATCAATACCAAGTCGCCGTGAAACGGGTTACAATTGTCTGCTATTGTTCCAATCGACAGCGCGTACCCTTCGTTGGGCGCCACGTTCTTTGGAATGACAGACACGACACCGTTGTCGTGGAAATTCGTATCCTCGTTAAATCGGTGGCAGCGTACGGTCAACTCTTTGCAGCCCATCAACGTGGTAACATCGTCCGTCAGACATTTGTGCAGACTCTTGGCGTTGCAGTCGTACCTGTTGCCCAGGTCCACCGTGGAAGGGTACGGATTGTATTGCACTCGCACGTTAAACTTCGGTATAGACTGTTCTCGATATTGTAGCGGTTTCATCCGTTTCTCCGCCATAAAAACGGACGCCACGATCAACACCAGGGTGGCTAGAATCAGTACGATTGTCAGTGTCAACGATTCGTTCATCATAGCGGCCGGTTTAGCGAACGTATTAAAGTAGTATACAACATAATAGTAGCGTGAGTAGCATAGCTATCTTAAACACTATGACAGAGGTATCTGGTCTAAATAATATCATAGTAGCTTCTCCCAATTCGGCGTTTAGCGATCCGAAAAAACTCAAAGACAACATGATGTTCGAAGACGAAGACGCGGAACAACAACAAGCACCGCAACGGTCCGTAATGAGTAGGACTAATAGACAGTCGCAGCCACCACAGCAGCAGCAGAATACGCCAACAAAACGTCAACCGGGTCCCGTACATACCGAAGCGCCTAGATTAAACTACAAATCGCCGCAACAGACGTACGACGAAGCGTTAAAATTCGACGCTGTATTGTCGGACGAAGAGAGAGGCGGTAGCGGTGCTGTAGTCTCTGATACGAGTGCCGTCAAAGATTCCAAGTTTTCACATCTCATAAAGTCGATAAACAACTCTGAGATACTGTACCCGACCACCGTTCTGAGTATATCGGCAATCTCCCTGCTGGTAATTGTATTTCAAAAGTCCGTGTCCAACATAGTGAAATGCGTACTGATTATATTATACATAGCCATACTGGTGGTAACTGTGGTTGCCTTTAAAAATAAAGTATAGTAAATATAGACAGACAGAATACCGTGAGGAGAGAATAATATACATACATTTAATCTTTTGTCACGGACTCAGTCCTTCGCATTTTATTTTCATCATACAATAAGAATACACTGATTCCATAGGAATAGTATCGTCGAAGTACACGATGCTATCCCACAAATAGACAATGTGTTCGTTTCGCACAAACACGGGACGTGTAGACTCGAACACGATGCTGTAGCCGATTCTATATAGTCGCGGTACGTCCAGAGTCACTGTGCGCCGTGTCCTGTCTACTTTCTTCACTATGCCCAGAACTGCGAGCTCGCTTAGCGCGGCTTGGATATGGTCCGTCACACTCTCCTGTTTCGTCTCCATCATGGCTGAAATCACAATGCTGGTGTTAGTGTGGATATACTACAGTAACTACATGATAATGTACAGGCCGCTAATCGGTCTGAACGCCGACACCAACAACAAGCAGCTGTCACTGATGCAGAGTCTACAACTATTATACTCTCTGAGGCAACGCCTAGCCTAAGTATTTTTTTTCGACAAGGTTGCTAGCTATAATTACATCGAACCTGTCGGTTAGGTTAGCCGTCATATCGTCTACTCCAACCGATAAACGATTGTATCGACACTATACGTTGTCGGCTAGCCTAGCCGACTGCAAGATTTAAAACACGTCTGTCGGCTAGCCTGCCCGACGAAACGACTCACACACACACTCATACATTTGTCTATACTCACTCTATGGTTTTGAAAGATTTTGACGCGTCTATAGCGCGCATCATAAAGTCGACTAGCTCGGGCACCGCCGCCGCCGCCGCCGTCTCCTCCTCAGCCGCTCGGCACTCGTAGTCGTCTCGTTTTCGAAGCTCAGTCTCTTGTTCGGACGTCAGTATTTTCACTTCGTAGCCGTGCAAACTGATGACTTGCAGCGCCTTGTCCAGCACTTTTTCCTGCCGCAACGCCAGACTGACCGCGCCCAACGCTTGCGCGTCGAACCCGTTGATGTTGGTGAGCGTGTCCACCTTCACGTCAAACACTTTGATGTTGGTGTACGGGTGCAGCGAGTGGATGACCAAGTCTATGGGCGCGATGATCTCCTTGTTCGGGCCGAACGCCACGTCCGGCGAGGTGAGCATACAGTACAGCTGGCCCGACGCTATGCGCCCGATGATGGACACGTCGCTGTACATGATCTAAGCGTGCACCTTGCGGCCGTCCCTGGTGACGCCCCAACAGTCGGACAGGTCGTCCAGCATGCTGCAAATGTTCTTCTGGCCAAACGAATTCGCCACTTTGGTGCCGACACCCACCCGAGTGCAGTGCACACCAGTGATCACCACCGTAGTCACTTTGGAGTTACGAATGTAGCGCACTCGCAGATCAGTGTACGTGTTGTTCTTCTTGGGCAAAAAGTGAAGCAGGTAATAATAGTGGTTGCCAATCTTAGCCAAAACAATGTTGCAGTGCCGACTGTTCTTGACGTACACTTCCGCCTCCGTGATCAGGCATCCTATCAACGTTTCCTCACTGATGCGACCGATATTTTCGCGTACCGGCACAAATACGGCGCTTTCTGGCTGTTTGGTCGTCTTGAACGTAAAGTCTACCGTTATGCACGCGTTGTAGCATATGGGCGGTATCCCCTCGACAGTTTTGCGATCCATCACCACCCCGTCCTCTACACACGCGCCGTGCTTGTTGCCAAACACTGCCCACAATCGCAAGTTCCATACTTCGGGACTCTCGTAATTATCGGCGCCAAACACTGTGAGCAAGTAGTCATGCACCAAAGGTGCGCTGTCAATGTTTCGTTCTCTTTCGTACGGCTTGCTGGTACTCACACGATACTCGTGCAGGAGATCATTCATATTGTACAGTCGCAACAGCGACTGCATCGCCTTGGACACATTGGTGTCGGCCATCGGTTTCATGTCGCCAAACTTGAAAGTGGCGACCATCTCCTTGCGGCACGCCTCAAAGTGGGTCGTGTCGTTGTTATGCGACGTTATGGCGCTGTCTGTTATAGCTTTGCGCTTCGCGTCGTCAATCTCCATGTAACAGGTGGTACCCAACGACGCTTTCATCAGTGCTTTGTGGAAATCGGACGCCACCATGGCTATGCTTCCTTTGATGTTGTTGATGGCCACAGTGGACTTGGCCGGCGGAGTTTTTCGCAGTCCGTCGGCGTTTAACGCTTTCGCAGTCAGCGACAGCATGGACGTCTCGGGATAACGCACATTGTATTCTATCGTCTCGGCCGGTGAAAAATACGTGTCGTACCGATCCGAGTACTTTATCGGTATCGACGCCTTGGTGCTGAACACACTGTACGGGCGATAGTATTTGGTGGTGACGTGTGGAAGTTGCCGCTTCATGGCCAGAAGGTCTTCAAAAGTCCACTCGCTCCGGCAGTCGGTTATGAAACCGTTAAGAATCATATGGTTACCCCTGCCCGTAGACACGCTGCACAGATACTTGTACGCGTCCATCGGATCGCTCTCCTCTGTCATGATGACAAAGTCGGCCAGCACGTTTTGTTCACCGGCAGACTTCAAGTCCTTGGTGTTCAGAATGCAGAAAAAGTGGAATGCATCCGTGGGAAAAACTAACGCCTTGCTATTGCGGAACGCTTCGTTAGACGCTCTGGTCACGTTTTGCAGAAAATGAGCCGTCTTGTTGCTGCGCCCGTCGTGCAGCGTATTGTCATAGTTTTGTGGATAGCTTTTACACCACTCTTCAGTCTCGTACGTGTTTTTCTTACTCAACACCGTATACAAGTTGCCCGACTCGAACGCAGTCGACATTTTCATACAGCCTGCGCCCCTTTTGCGCTTCCGCTTGGTCAGATCATAGTCAATGTACTTGTTGACGATTGTCACGCCGTTCATGAACTGCCGATTTTTCAGGTCGTTCATGTCGTACGGATACTCTAGGATTCTGTTAAACATCTCGATGTACTCGGACGACTGGATCTGACGGTTCTTTACAAACGGGTTGGCCCGGTTGATGAGCGTTATCCACTCTTTGGACTGCACGTGGTTGTGCGACTCGTGCTTGTACGTCCACTCCACCATCTTTTTGCTGTAGCGCAACGCTATGCCTTCGCCGTCCACGTAGGTAAACCATTCGATGCTCTTGCATTCGTTCGTCTCGCGAACGTGCATCGACAGGGCGTCAAAGGTGGAAAACGAGGTATAAATCTTCAGCATACCCTTCAGTATGACCGCGCCCCACTGGGCTCGACTCTTTTTCACCGCCTCCTTGCCGCGAATGCGGTAGTCGATGTAGCTGCCCAACATTATGGGTACCGACTTATGGCCGATACGTTTCCGAGTCTGCGACTCGTACGTGATGCACGCCAAATAAGACTTGCGTTCGTTTATAATGCGTTCGATAAACTGCTGTTCGTCCCTGTAGTCTTCGTAGCACTTGCAGTCGATCATTAAACGTTTGCCGATCTGCATGTTATACGAACACAGTAAATAGGATTCAAAGAACACCATGTCTACGCTATTGGTATCGGATTTGTTAAAAGTGTTTGACAACTACGAACCGTCGCGCACCCGTGTATGGGAAATAGTGCGCACCATACACCCGGTGCACTGCGCCGCGCTACTCTACCTGCTGGAGAATGTGAGCAAATCACGCAAGATTACAACGTTAAAACTACCGACCTCGGAAGATGATGCGAACGCAGTCGGTCTTCTAGGGTCCGACAGCGACAGCAACAGTGCACCGACTCCAGACAGAGTTTACAAAACGGCCGTCACACCGACATTGAATCTAACACGTGTGACTGTCACCAGACAACTGAGACCTGTGCAGCACGGCGACTCCTATATATACGACCTACGTGACGCTTGTGGTAATTTGACTATAATAGGTCTAATGCATATCGTACGAGACAACAACGTGTTTGAACGGCTCACATTGGGAGAACGAGTGGCGATGCACAACTTGCGCACCGCCTACTACACCCAGTTTGTGCACAACGTACAGCACTTCTTGTTGCCCGACGATATGCACTGCAATCGCAACGAGTTTAAATCCGCGGACATGAGAAACATCACGCAAAAGTTTCTCCAGTACTATCATACGTTGGGCGTCACAGACAACGACACTCGTAGTGACGCCAGCCTCTATTATGGCGGAACCTTGAACCCAAAGTCGTTCAGATACATCACGAGACCGCCGTGTCGTCAGATGGATCGACGACCCGTCGATCTGGAGTCGAACTACATAGTGCAACCGCTGTACCAAGGATATCGCGTGGTAATCAACAGCAACGAACAAGAGACCCGATGCTACAATTGTTACGGGGACCTGCTGCAAGGTTTTCTGTCCGACGTACGATTTACAGTGAACGCCACGTTTGAAGCGATAGTGTTGCCGCTGGACCGAGACCAACGTTTACGCTCGTGGCGGTACGGTGTACACAACAAGGCGATGGCGATATTCGTAGTGGACGTATTTCGTGTCGACCACAATATACTGGTACATCTACCGTTCGATAAACGAGCCGCATACATACCGCGGATCGGTGGCGACACCGTACGGCAACTGCCAACCGAATGTACGTGGGACTCGTTAGAGCGGTCGTATCACAGTCGTAGCGACCTGTTTGATCCCGTGGTCGGCGTGGTGGTGCGCCATAAACGGGCCTCGTGTGCCGACCCACCGCAGGCGTACCGCTTCAGCATGACCACGTGCTACGATTTTCTTACCAACACAATCACCCGTCTGGCCGGTAGCGTGTCGTTGAAAGAGTTTCAACGCGTCCACTTTAATTTGGACATGGCCGATCGACGTACCGTCTGCTTGGTCTACGCACACGACGAACTGCATTACTATGTATGCACGTTCGATCGTCGACGTTACCAGTTTGTACACTGCGCCGTGCTGGACCGTCTCTCGGACATCGCTCGTCGTAAGCCCAAGTACAGGTCGGAGCCCATCTACGTGATCGGTGCAAAGTGTGTACCGATGGGGGTCATGTTTCTGCGCGTTTACTATTCCAAAAACGACTTGTCCATTGCCGGCTTCGAACAGAAGCTCACCACGTCCATGTACGATGTACCGTACCAAGATCCGTTCCTACAGTCTTTATAATCGTCTTCGTTGAGATACTTTTTGACAGAGGTATAGGTTTGGTACAAAACAAAATCTGTCTACTACAAGATTCGATTCTGTATAAAAATATAGCGTTTATTCGATATCACATATAAAGAGATCATTTTATTACATATAATAATAATAACAATACAATACTTGTTGCTGAATAAAGGTGTGCTTCTAAAGACGCTATACCCGAGCAACGGTTTGTTCTGTGTATGCTGACAAAATACACTATCCCCGGCCTGCTTATTGTACATCAACTGACGTCGTCCATCTTTTCGTATATCGGTTCCAACTCTTCGTTGATAATCGGCAGATCGTGTTTGTTAGGTATCGGTTCCAACTTTTTGTTGATAATCGGCAGATCGTGTTGGCTAGGCGCCGGAGGCAGTAGTGGCGGACTCAACCGTTTGCAATTCTCGTACTCGTGCTTGTCCGTGAGCGCCACCACGGGTCTCGGGAACGCCGGTGTGGCGTAATGCAGATGCTGCTGTTGATGATGCTCTTCAGGTGACCTGGGCTCCGGATAACACGCCGCGCCACCTTCTCCAGCTTCCATAAACTGGTAAATGGAAACGGACGGAATTCCAATGTAGGTTGATCTGGCCACAACGTTGCCGACAGTACGCCTGTCGTCAACGCCCCGTCCATTGTCGTCAGTTTCTGGGTCGGATGTACGTCGTTTGTTCCAGCAACAACAGCCACATCTATGTGCCAGCACGCATACTACGAAGTCTGCCAGTATAACGACCAAGAGGTTGATCAAGAGAGCGTTCGATTCGTACAGATTGACAAGGCACGAGACTATTAACGCCTGCTGCGCTTTCACTTCGTCGCTGCGCATCGGGACAATGGTGGCGTGGTCCAACTCGTCGTCGTCATCGTACTCGTACCACTGTCGTGTCAGGGATTCGTGGTATCCGGTCCAGTTCATCGTACGCAACAGTTCGGGCTTGTAGCAGGTGCGCACAAACACGGGCCACTTGTAGCGGTAATTGAACTTTTTCATACGACACAAGTGGTGGACGTTGGTCGCTTTGCAGCGACAGACCAGATTCGTATTGTTCAGCAATATCAGTTCGGCCATTCGCATGCTCATCACGACGGTGTCTTCGTCTAGTCGTTTCAGATGCTGGTTGTTGCTGGCGTTCACTCTCAATAGGTATGCGGTGTCTTGATTAGCAGCAACGATAGAGACAACAAAACGCAGAGACGTCAACAGAGTGTCGGTCACGTCCAACAGCGACAGTGTCTTGAGGTCCTCGAACGCGTCGTCAGCTATGCTGTGGATCGGATTGTGAGACAAGTCTAGAAACGTCAACTTCACCAGCGGCGCAAACACCTTACTCGTGATGGTGGTCAGTCTGTTGTTGCTGATGGACAGTACACTCGTGTTACGAATATGTATGAACGCACCGTTAACTATATGGCTAATTTGGTTGTTGTCCAAGTGTACGTACGTCAAGTTCGAACTGATTAGACGATTCTTGTCCACTCTTGTCAGACGTTTGTTGTACGTCACGTACAAGTATGTGCTCGACATGTTGGTAGCGGTCACCAGAGGTATTGTATCGATAAACGTATGACAGAATAAAGAGTTCTCGTACGCCTCACAATTGCAACCGTCCGGACACGAAGCTGCTCCTTCTACGTTGAGTATACAACAGTAGACCGCGCACAACCACAGAACGGCAGTCTTCATGTTTGCGAATCGTGAACTGTGATCGAGCCGACTCGTCGGATCCGGCAAAACGTATTATGGAAACTGAATATAATACACAGAATAACATCAGTGTATTACTATAATATAAAAAAACAGTAATCGTCTATACTGCACTGAATTTACGGTCCAAATGCAAAGTTAACCGTTTCGAAAACTATAAACGGCAAAACTATTGCTGTGCAGTTAGTAAAAACTGTCCAATACAAGTTTTCTTCTTCTTTTTTCTTGTCGTAGTCGTGGTAAACTTTCCACTCTTTGTTGTTCTATCCACTCGTTATATTCGTCTTCGTCGACCGTTTCCATCCACATAATCCATTCGTCATCGTCGGCCTCTTCCATCCACATGATCCATTCGTCTTCGTCGACCCCTTCCCAATATAATTCCACGTCGTTATCGTCTTCATCCTCGTCTAAAATTAATACGCACGGGTCTAGATCTTCTAGGGAGCCACTTTTTGAAAGGATGTTGCAAAGTAGCATTTTGTTTTTGTTACTACACAACACTACACAGAGTAATCGTCCACACTACAAAGAGTAATCGTCTCGGCGAACAGTAGAACTGCGTTTATATCGAACGGTCGACTTCCTGCTTTTATATCGCTTGTATCCCCACCACCTACTACTTCCTACAAGATGATTGTCACTATAGTTGTTTTAACATCGACCTCTGGTATTGTGTACCACGCAATATTTCCCACCATAAGCGTCTATTCTTTCGTCTACGCATAGTAGAGTCTTCTGGACAAGGACATTCATATTTTTTTCAACATAATGTGTACGGATACTAGTCGTCTGGACACCAACTGTCACTTGAGGTAACTGCAAGTGTTGGTTTTCCCAACTAGTAGTAGTAGTATAAAGGAATAGAGTTATGTGTGAATAAAATACAGTAATTTTAAACAAAACATAGATCGTTTATTATACAGTACGAGTTTTTTGACATTTATACATTCTGCATACATCGGTTTGTGGGCGCTCGATTGTCACGTTCCTCTTCTGTTACGTGTGAATCGCTTCAACTTGAACGGTGTACACTCGGAGTCGGTGGCGTTGTCGTCTCCCGTACTCTGAGCCATCAGCTGGTCCAACGTGGTGGTGAACATCGTCAGTTTGTGTTTAGCCGCTTTGGCCGCCGTCGTTGTCGACACACTGCAGACACGGCGTGGCAAGTCGCCGACCAACAGCCGCAGTTGATCCATCAGCCAGTCGATCGTGAGCGGACGCTCTGCGGTCACCTCCTTGTACACAGCGCACCGGAACTTGGTCGTCTCCAGCACGGTGCCCATCGTTTCGTTCTCGTCGATGCACCACTGTTGATCGTCGTCGTCGTTAGGCTTCTTCGACTTCCACCTGGCGTGGCGTGTGATGTAGTGCAACGTGTCCTCGTTCGGCTCGTACCCGTTGTCGGCGACGCCGCAAATGCGCCGCATCAGGTTGAATCGTGCGTCTGAAGAACCGTTGTCGGCAGCGCTGACTCGTCTCTGTGGGTCTGCCACCAACACCAGCGTCACCAGAGGATCCAACTTCATGAACTCGTGTAACCACACGTACGAATCTCGCTCGTCCACCAGCGACAACGCCAACATCACGTACTTGTAGCGCAGTATCAGAGTCATGGTGGTGTTGTTTTCCGCACAAGTTAGATCGTCGCGTTGCTGTTGCTGCTGCTGCTGTATGATGGACTCGCATTTCAACACATCCGGGTTGACTCTACACAAAGCCTGACATAGCTGATCTCTGATCGCACGACGTTCGTCCACGTCTCGCGACGCGAAGAATCTGCCGAGCAAATGCATCGTTTGCGCCGTGAGTTGGGCGTCTCGCATCGGGTAGTGCATATAGTTGCGACCGAGACACGAGTCCAATTCGTCGGCCGTCAGCATACCGTCCGGCCGCGAGCAGAGTTGCGGAAAGTTGATCACCGTAGAGACCAGGTGAGAAGGTATGTCCGGCACGATGACTCGAGTGATCTGCTGCGGACTCGTGACGCGAGACATGCTCACGTAGAAACCTTGGTACGTGCTGTTGTTCAGAATCATGTCCACGTTGTTGCGTACGGTGCGACCCTGGCACATGTGGATCGACATGACGTTAGCCATGTAAATCGGATAGTTGTACAACTGACCCGACTTATCGCTGCCGTCCTCGTTTCCGCCGTTCAACAGGAACCGGCAGTGTTTCTCAAACATGACCTTGTTGCAGTTCCCTTTGCGTACGATCACGAGCTTGCCGTTGTCGTCTCGCATCGTCACCGTCTGGTTCGCCTCATCCACACTCACCAGTGTGGCCTGCGAGTACTCGGAGTAGCAGTACACAAAATAGCGGCAGCCAATTATCAACGGCACGTACGGCAGATACTTGTCCGGAGCACCGTTCTTCATGTACTCCAGCGTAACGGTGGGCAGGTAGAGTCCGTCCGGTTGGCGTACGCCTTGTACGCGCGACAGGTTTCGCACACCGGACGCGTTGATTAAGTAAAACGACGCCGGGGCGGCCGTGTTGATGGTCATCATGTGAATGGTGTTGGTGAGGTCTCTGTGGTGGCTGGCCAGATGCGTGTCTGTGATGGCCGATTCGCTCATAAACTTACGGTGAAACAGCGCAGCGGCCAGCGCGTACCCGAACTTGTCCAAGTGTTTGTCGGACGAGAACCGCGACACGTAGTCTACCAGACGGTTGTAGTCGGCGTCACCGCACCGTTCGTTCTTGTTCAACGTGAACGCACGGTCGATGAAGGCGGAGGCAATGTCGTACGACGAACACTGACCTGCGTGCATAGAGTTGTGTATGTTCTGCAGCTGGTTCTTGTCGCCAGACAACACGGTGCCTATCTTGTGGTATTTCAACAACATCAACACTGCAAAGAGGAGCGGCTTGGGTATCACCGTGTACTCGTCCAGTATCACTAAGGAGTCGTTGAAAGGCTTCGGCAGTTTGGCGTATCTCAACAGACCCACGGTGACGTTGATGAACTGGCTCGTACTCATGCGGCCGCTCAACTGGCGTTCCAAACCGATGTAGCTGAGAAAAGAGAGATTCCACACGAGCATGCAGAATCGTGCCACCGTGAATTGTACGGCACAGTTTCGAAACGTGTGCAGCAGGTCGTGCTTGTATATGATAACGTGTACCGGCCCCTCCCAAGCGTGCGCCAGCGTCAGCATCGTGAACGTCTTGCCCGTACCGGGGCCGGCCTGTATTAACACCATGGCCGTAGGGTTGTCGAACATGTAGCGATAGATTTGTTTCTGTTCCGCATTCAGTTTCTCTTCCGTGTAGATTTGCTTTTCCAACGCGTACTCGTGGTCTTCATCGTAGCAGTGTAGACTTCCAAAGACGCGCGGCGGCGACGAATTTGGCGGCGGCGGCAGACTGTCAAACTCCAAATCCTTAACGACCGGTCGGTCAAACATTGTAGGAGCACACTGTTTTCGATCCGACGTCTATCACTATATAGTGATTGTATCAAGCGACATCGGCGGCCCAAGACTAGGTTCATCATATTTAAGCGCACTCATATATATAAGCCGTTTGCTCTTGTACCAGTTCGCTATCGTCTTCCCCCAGTCAGTGTAAGCCGCGATACTCTTTTAGGATTGACATAGATTTTCCTATTGTAACCGTCATTGTTTCTGACTTTCAAAGACAAGCCGCCTCCGAACGATAGGTCCGACGGCGGTATGAGCGGAAACGTGAGTTCGTCCATACGTTCTTGAAACGACGGCGCGTAGACTATTTCGTAGTACTCCTTTGGATCCCACTCGTCACTCTCCGCACACAGCTCTACACAACAACGGTCGTAGTCGATTGTCATAGCGTCTGCACCGACAAGTGTTCTTACAAGAGCTCTAATGCCGTAAATATCCTGTGGACCGTGTAGATCGTACGTGTGGAACAGCCACCAGATTCGTTGAAACACGTTAATCGGATCGTTACAGCGGATACGTTTGATTTTAAATAAAAACGTTTGATAACGATTCGATAATTTGTAGTACCACTTTAAGCGTGCCGAATTACTGAAATGGTTTTTCCTCGGATGCATGCCGGAGAACGTCCATTCAGGTCTGTCCATCATGTCCGCAATGTAGTCGTTGAAAATTTCACGAGCTTTTTTAGTCAACGAATACGGCACGGGACATTTTCGTAATATGCCACCTTTTTCTTCACCCACACAGAGTACTGAAAGTTCGAGCTCGTTGTGGCCACGACAATAAAACCACTCCTCGCTCTCGTCTTTCATGATACAGCTAAACGTTTCACTTTCGTCCGCACTCGATACGGGTGGTATAGGTGCGTTTTCTAGCGTCTTGGAAGCGATCATTTTCCTCGTCCGATTGAACAGCTACGGCAAATGCATCAGACCTTCCAGATCTTCAGCTGTAGCGTAACCTTTTTCAAGCATCAGAGGCACGACCAGGTCGAAAGCTACCCGTAACTGCGACAGGTACCTGCACACATCGTATTTTCCACCGTAGTTCTTCCGTAGCTTCATTAGTTTTTCATACTCACTGTGCAGCTTTCTTCTCGTATCGAACGAACAACACTTTTCGTCCATAGTGGCGAGCTGCATAAACGCTTCAACATTGCTAGCGTTTACAACGTTGTTTACCACTAAATTCAACACCAAACTGGTATTATGTTCGCTGACCACGTCGGTAGTATTCACAGTCGATGTCTTGTTACTCGCGATTTTTGGCAAAGCGGTAACCTTCTCGAGTCCGTCTAAAAACTTCAAGTACTTGTTGATTGATGTATCTCCACTAGCCGCGCCGGTAGTATTCACAGTCGATGTCTTGTTACTCGCGATTCTTGGCAAAACGGTAACCTTCGTGAGTTCGTCTAAAAACTTCAAGTACGTATTGGTTTCTGTATTTCCACTAGCCGCGCCGGTAGTATACATATTCGCACTCTCGTTATTTACACTTGTTGATCTTCTTTACTATGCGTGTTTCTCTCACAACAGTTTAACACTGAATGATCTCAATACCGCCGTCACCACTGTTTATATACTCTTCCCGTCGTCGTCGCCGTCACCGGATACAGTATTCTATCTATACATATGCTTTTAATCTCCGGCGCGCACGTTAGACGCGACTGTACAGCGATGATCAGTAGCTGCGATAGGTATCTGCACCCATCGTATTTTTCACCCGACTCGTAATAGTTCTTATGTCGTTTTATGGATTTTTCATAATCACCGGGCAGCTTCCTCCGTCTGTCGACCAAACGGTTTTATTTACCCATCGTACCTGCGTTATTCCCTTAGGTATGATATAAAGTTTCCTTTCGTCACCGTTCTCGCCGTCATTGTTTTTGATTCTCACATACATACCATTTTTAAACGATAATTGCTGCGGCGGTACTTGCGGTAATTTAAGTTGATTTATATGCTCTTGTAACGGCGGCGCGTAGACTACTTCGTAGTATTCGTATGGATTCCAAACGTCGCTGTCTGCACACAATTCTAGACGATAGTTTTCGTCGTCGCATTTGAAGACGCACGTACCGAAAATTTCTGATGTGCTATCTGCAAAGGACCACATCTCAGGGATACTGAGAAGATCGTACGTGCCGAACAGCCACATGATACGTTGAAACAGATGCATCACGTTACGGCAGCGGACACGTTTAATTTTAAATAAAATGCCTAGATAATGACACGCACGTTCGTAGAACCGCGCTAGACCCCCGTAATTGGTGAAATGGTTTTTCCTCGGATGTCCGCCGGGCACTGTCGATTCGGGTTCGTTCACCGTCGTCGTGATGTATTCGCTGAAAAGTACACGAGCTTCTTTAACCAACGAACACGGTACGGGAAAGTCTCGTAACGTTTCGATTTTGTGTTTATTCAGTAAACGCAGTGGTGAAATTTCGAGTTCGTTGTGGCCACGATAATAAAACCACTCCTCGCTCTCGTCTTCCATGATACACCTAAATGTTTCACTTTCGTCCGCACTCGATACGGGTGGTATAGGCGCGTTTTCTAGCGTCTTGGAAGCGATCGTTTTCCTCGTCCGAATGAACAGCTCCGGCAAATGCATCAGTCCTTCGAGGTCTTCAGCTGTGGCGTAACCTTTTTCAAGCATCAGAGGCACGACCAGGTCGAAAGCTACGCGTAAATGCGATAGATATCTGGACAAACCATAACGTTCATAACGTTCCGATCTATAGTTCTTCTGACGTTGTTCCATTAATGTTCTATAATCGCTGTAAAGCTTCCTTCTCGTGTCGAACGAACACCGGTCTTTGTCCATAGTAGCGATTTGCATAAACGCTTCTACGTTGCTAGCGTTTACAACGTTATTCACAATCAAATTCAACAACAGACCGGTTTCACTAACCGCGCCGGCAGTATTCGTGGTCGCACTCGCGTTATTCATACTCGTTTAAAAAAACGTCGTTCCTCTCACAGCAGTTTAACTATAAACGTTCTCAGTACCACCGTCACCGCCGTATATATAATGTCATAGTCGTCGATCCAGTATTCTGTAACCGAAATACACCACGGTTGTCACTGTTTATCACGGTAAGGTCTCTCGGTTGTATGCAATCTGTACTACTAGTCTGTCTCTGTTAAGAATTCTGATCACGGAACGCTTGTACCGCGCACAACGACGGTCCCGGGTGACGAATCCGTTACCGACTGTAGTTGTCCGAAGTTGTAGTATGTCTTTTTTAAGAACACGTCCAGATATATATTGTGCATATATGTTGGGGTACACTCTTAACATAGGCGGACGCCTTGTGCCGACAAATGTTTTGCCACAGACCAGACGTGAGTGAATGTCGGTCGATCGGAACCGAGTTTGGTTGTCCAAAGTAGTAGTAGTAGTAGTAGTAGTAGTAGTAGTATGTCTATGTTAGATATGCATACGTACATATACGTCGAGTATATCGTTAACAAAGACGGACGACTGGTTTGGCGAAGTAAACGAGTTGACTCTGTGAAAAGATCGATCGAATCACCCGTACCACGTTTGGTTGACCAAAGTAGTAGTATGTCTATGTTAAGACCGTAGGACTTGTAATAATTTTCGTTGTGTGTCGGTATAGTAGTAGTAGTAGTAGTAGTAGTATGTCTATGTTAAGTATATAGTAATATATATATATTATATATATATATATTTTTACTTGATATATATACGTACATCCGTGTGGGTATATCCTTAACAAAGGCCGACCGCTAATCTGCTGTCGCCAGCGCCCGACGTACGCGAAACCGCTGTGAATCCGTTCGCCGTAAGTTTAACACGGGACGCGACGACGGAGCAGACGGCCAGCGAAAAACGAGCGAGGTCGAAGCAGAAATAGGGGGTGAATGTTTTATAAAACGGGGGTGCTGTTCACCACCCCCAGAGCCGAGGCGGAGGTTGGTCCGCGGAAAGAGCGAAAAATTTTCGTTCCGTCTACTCCGTCGTCGAGCCCGTGTTATCCTTATGAAGAAACGATTTAACGCCGTTTCGCGTACGTCGTGCGCTGAACGCGTGTCGGCTAGCCTAGCCCACAACGTCGAGCCCGTGTTATCCTTATGGAGAAACGATTTAACGCCGTTTCGCGTACGTCGTGCGCTGAACGCGTGTCGGCTAGCCTAGCCGACACTGAAAGACTTGTAATATTTTTTCGTTGAACGATCGTATGTTCGCAACTGCACGCACACACTCACAACAACAACAACACTAAGCATATATCTTCTACTCACCGGGTAAAGAACGTTCGTCAGTCGAGCGCCCGTCTCGTACTGATCTTCACGGTATAAGCTTATCGGTTTTACACAGCGAAACCGTGCAGCCCGAGGACTTGTAATATTTTCTGCTGGTGTTTGTCGGCTAGCCTAGCCGACAATATGATTACATAGAAACACGGCCGATTGTACAGCGGCGGAGTAAGCGAACGTCGGTCGGCTAGCCTAGCCGACAATAAATACGTGTGTAGAAACGGTCGATTTGTAGCGAGTGAACGTCGGCTAGCCTAGCCCACAACGTAGGACTCGTAATTATTTTCGTTGACCGTAGGACTTGTAATAATTTTCGTTGTGTGTCGGTATAGTAGTAGTAGTATGTTTATGTTAAGTATATAGTAATATATATATATTATATATATATTATATATATATATATTTTTACTTGATATATATATATACGTACATCCGTGTGGGTATATCCTTAACAAAGGCCGACCGCTAATCTGCTGTCGCCAGCGCCCGACGTACGCGAAACCGCTGTGAATCCGTTCGCCGTAAGTTTAACACGGGACGCGACGACGGAGCAGACGGCCAGCGAAAAACGAGCGAGGTCGAAGCAGAAATAGGGGGTGAATGTTTTATAAAACGGGGGTGCTGTTCACCACCCCAGAGCCGAGGCGGAGGTTGGTCCGCGGAAAGAGGGAAAAATTTTCGTTCCGTCTACTCCGTCGTCGAGCCCGTGTTATCCTTATGGAGAAACGATTTAACGCCGTTTCGCGTACGTCGTGCGCTGAACGCGTGTCGGCTAGCCTAGCCGACACTGAAAGACTTGTAATATTTTTTCGTTGAACGATCGTATGTTCGCAACTGCACGCACACACTCACAACAACAACAACACTAAGCATATATATTCTACTCACCGGGTAAAGAACGTTCGTCAGTCGAGCGCCCGTCTCGTACTGATCTTCACGGTATAAGCTTATCGGTTTTACACAGCGAAACCGTGCAGCCCGAGGACTTGTAATATTTTCTGCTGTTGTTTGTCGGCTAGTCTAGCCGACAATATGATTACATAGAAACACGGCCGATTGTACAGCGGCGGAGTAAGCGAACGTCGGTCGGCTAGCCTAGCCGACAATAAATACGTGTGTAGAAACGGTCGATTTGTAGCGAGTGAATGTCGGCTAGCCTAGCCCACAACGTAGGACTCGTAATTATTTTCGTTGACCGTAGGACATGTAATAATTTTCGTTGTGTGTCGCTATAGTAGTAGTAGTAGTAGTAGTATGTCTATGTTAAGTATATAGTAATATATATATATTATATATATATTTTTACTTGATATATATATACGTACATCCGTGTGGGTATATCCTTAACAAAGGCCGACCGCTAATCTGCTGTCGCCAGCGCCCGACGTACGCGAAACCGCTGTGAATCCGTTCGCCGTAAGTTTAACACGGGACGCGACGACGGAGCAGACGGCCAGCGAAAAACGAGCGAGGTCGAAGCGGAAATAGGGGGTGAATGTTTTATAAAACGGGGGTGCTGTTCACCACCCCCAGAGCTGAGGCGGAGGTTGGTCCGCGGAAAGAGCGAAAAATTTTCGTTCCGTCTACTCCGTCGTCGAGCCCGTGTTATTCTTATGGAGAAACGATTTAACGCCGTTTCGCGTACGTCGTGCGCTGAACGGCTAGGCTTGCCGACAAAGACGTATGGACACGACTGATTGTACAGCTGTGGAGTAAGTGAACGTCGGCTAGCCTAGCCGACAATATACATTGTAAATCTCAAGGACGTGGGACTTGTAATATTTTTCGTTAGAGGTTTGCGATTACGTCATAATGACGTCATGACTGTAGGACTTGTAATATTTTCTGCTGTTCTTTGTCGGCTAGCCTAGCCGACACTGAAAGACTTGTAATATTTTTTCGTTGAACGATCGTATGTTCGCAACTGCACGCACACACTCACAACAACAACAACACTAAGCATATATATTCTATTCACCGGGTAAAGAACGTTCGTCAGTCGAGCGCCCGTCTCGTACTGATCTTCACGGTATAAGCTTATCGGTTTTACACAGCGAAACCGTGCAGCCCGAGGACTTGTAATATTTTCTGCTGGTGTTTGTCGGCTAGCCTAGCCGACAATGAAATTAGACAATTCGTATAGAAACGGTTGATTGTACAGTAGCGAATGTCGGCAAGCCTAGCCGACAAAGACGTATGGACACGACTGATTGTACAGCTGTGGAGTAAGTGAACGTCGGCTAGCCTAGCCGACAATATACATTGTAAATCTCAAGGACGTGGGACTTGTAATATTTTTCGTTAGAGGTGTGCGATTACGTCATAATGACGTCATGACTGTAGGACTTGTAATATTTTCTGCTGTTCTTTGTCGGCTAGCCTAGCCGACAATGAAATTAGAAATTTTCGTATAGAAACGGTTGATTCGGCGCTAGTGAATTTCGGCTAGCCTAGCCGACACTGAAAGACTTGTAATATTTTTCGTTCGCAACTGCACGCACACAATCACCATAACAACAACAATAAGCTTATATATTGTACTCACCGGGTGAAGAACGTTCGTCAGTCGAGCGCCCGTCTCGTACTGATCGTCACGGTATACGCTTATCGGTTTTACACAGCGAAACCGTGCAGCCCGAGGGTTTGTAATGATTCCCGTTGTCGTCTGTCGACGCTGGAATTAAAAATATTGTGGTGTAAGCGATACGGGCATTATGCGTTGTTGTTTTGTTACAGGTCATAATTTGCATTATACTCGCCGTAGGTGGTTTCACTAGCGGCCGGCACTAGTCGCACCGCGGAACTTGATAAAGTCGAGTATCGTGTTGTCGTTCAGTTGTAGGCGAGCGACCGCGAAGGCGACCAGCGTCAACAGCGTGAACAGCACGCCGAGCAAGTAGAGGCCGGTGAACGTACATGCGCCAGCGACGGTCATGCAGGCGAACGCGCCGTAGTTGACGTACTCGTTGATCCGTACCCGAGTCAGAAAATCTCTGTTGTACTCGGCGTACGACTCGGGATCGAATCGCACGCGTTGTACCATGGTCTGTTTGTGAGCCGCGTCGATCACGGACGACACCCGTTCTCCGTTCAAGTTTATAGTCTCGCCCTTGTCTATGCGCGTGCCGTCGCTGTTTACCACGAGCGAGTCCAAATACACCAGCCGGTCCAGCAGGGATTCCACTTGTATGCTCAGCATCTCCTCCTCGCTCAATATGAGCGCCACGAAATTGTCGAACTCGTAGTCTACTGTAGCCGATTCGGCCGCCTGGCGAAACGCCCTCTCTCCGTTGGCCATCAGATCGTGCGGCAATGTCGGTGGAAACATGTTGTTGTAACCGTACGGGTCCCAGAAGCTGAACATTATGTCTAACAGTGTGGCGGCGATCAGCAGCCAGCCGACCACGCTGACGGCGGCCGCAGTGATTTTGGCCACCGCGATCGCCGTTTTAGAGGCGATACGTATCACCGCGCCGGTCACGATTTTCGTACACGTACTCTTCAGGCCGGCCTTTAGCACGTTAACGCCGACGTCGGTCACCATCTGCGGCACCCGTTTGACCAGCGACAGCGAAAGTTTTTCGATGATCTTTTTACACAACGATTTCAAATTGTCCAACACCGCTTCACTGACTACGCCCACGCCCAAGTGTATCCAAAACGATCGGTCCGTGAACGCTTGTTCCAGTATGCCCAACATGGCCGTTTTCATACGCTCTATCCGCGACTGTTGTTCCTCTTCGTATTGTAATCTGGCCGACTCGTATGGTGCAGCGTTGGTGCTTCCGCCGCCGCCGCCGCCACCACCATTTTTGGGTTTGGTGTCGATGAGTTCGGGCACTACGAACGAACGGTTGACGTCCTGTTTCCAACCGTCTACCGTGTACTTCGATTCCAGTGCCGCCGGCAGTTCGGGCAGGTTGCTGGGCAGTGGAAACGGTTTTCTGTCGTTGGACAACATACGCACGCTGGATTTGACGGTGTTTATCAGTGACATGCCCACCACCGCGTCAAGACCCACTTCCCACCATTCCAGGCCGCACGAGCCGTCCTCTTGCAGCGTGCGATCGTAGTACTTGCAGTACGTGGCGTTGGTCTTGTAGTCGAATCCGCAGCCGTTCGGATCGTCGCTCGGTGTGCGACTGAACCCGGTGGGCATGTCGTTTTTGCGGTTCTCGTACACGGTGTCGCTGCGGAAGAACGTCTTTTCCAGATACGAGACCACGGTGGACGGCACTATACGACACTTGCCCGAATGGTATTTGAGCATGGGCGTGTCCGGTACGCGGCTGCCGTCTTGGCTGTACGTCTGTTTGGCGACCGTGTTAAAGCACGCCGGTTGACACTGCACGTCGTAACTGTCGTCGCCCACGTAGTAGTAGCTGGCCGTCATGTTCGACTTGCACATGCCGCTCTCTGTCGTGGGATTGCAAGACAGAGCGCGACACAGATCCTCTGTCAGATCCACGTCGATAACTTTGCACGCGTGTTTGATGCTCTCGGGTATATAATAGTCTTCTGGAAGCGCGTCTCGCACAGTATACTTTAGTTTACTCGCCAAGTGAGGCGCTTTTCGGTAAAGCAATCTGATCGTACGAATCTTTGTGTTCGTATCGGCAAACTTGTTCGAGGCCTGTATATCGGCGTCCGTAAACATGACCAGCGTACTGGAAGTCGTAAATACGTGTACCGCAAAAGTGAACGCATCCCTATTTTCCGCCAGGACAAACACCATCACTGTGGACGGCACGTCGTGCACCAAGAAGACGTCCACACTGGATGCTACCGGCAGGCCTGTGACCAAAGTGCAACGCCACACCAATGCGAAGAACGCGAATACGTATGGACCCTCTATGATCGGCTACTTGATGGCCGGCATGGTAAACCAGTCGAACGACAAGAGAGCTAAATTCAACGACCGTTCTCCACTCAACGTGCTGGAATGGTATCTGTTGTGGAAACTGGTGGCGCTGTACGTGGCAATGTTCGGTAACGTGCGTCCGCACCCGAACATACCCCACATGACGAAATACCTAGAATTATTTAAAAGTATGTTTTCAGCGCTGAAATCTTGGTACGTCTATCGCCACTTTAGGTCTCGCATAAACGGTATAGCGTTTATCGACTCTAACGTGGACCGATGCGATGAAATGCACATGACCAGGAACGAGGGCAGCGATAAGGAGCGAGCCTCTTGGCTGTTTTACACACCGCTCCAGAACCTGATGTACGAAGTGCTGTATCCCGAAGCGGTCATAGACATGGATTGGTTTAACGACGCCACTACCGACGTGGTTGTAGAAGGTGTTTCTGTGTTTCTCGACAATCTTTTGAGTAACGTAACCGAGCGCAATGCCGCCAACGCCGCCGCCGAACGCACGTTCGTCGTTCGATTGGCGCCGCCCATAGTGTGGGTACACGACCAGGACTTTACCATGCACAACATCGGTACGCACGTCTACCGGTCCGTGGGTCGTGCCGGTGTCAAACGTATCTTGGACTCTGTCGACACGTTCGACGTGGACCCTTACACGCCCAACTACGTGGACGTGTGCAACGTGATCGGGCCGAACGGCGAGTCATGGGCTAGAGCGGCCAAACACACGACCGTCGGAGAACCGATAAGGTCCGCAGTCGTCGCCGCCGCCGCCGCCTCTGTGGAAGAAGAGACGGACACGGACTCAATGTTTTGAACGCTGTTATGCAATGTTTTTATATAAATATAAAACTGTATGTGTTTTGCCAACGTGTGTGTATTTCGTACCTGGCCCCACTGTCCTTTTATATAGTAGTATTAGTATGGCGTCTGCAGTAGTAGAAGGCGATGCAGACGGCGGCGGCGGTGGTGGTGGCGATGGTGAGCCCGATACGCTGATCACTTCCAACGATCGGGCGTTCGTGTGTTCTACGTGCACCGTTGCCGGGTCCAAGTTGTACTACA
Organism: Magicicada septendecula; assembly: GCA_034769895.1. Taxonomy (NCBI): domain Eukaryota; kingdom Metazoa; phylum Arthropoda; class Insecta; order Hemiptera; family Cicadidae; genus Magicicada; species Magicicada septendecula. Next base: position 283,382,379 of record CM068371.1, read on the forward strand.
GCGGACTGAACGGTGTTCGCTGCGCGAACTTGAGCCCATCGCCTAACATTACGTTTAACGGCGAATTTCTAGACATCGACCGGCTACAGACGGACGTGTCGAGAGTGATGGCCGCGTTGAACGAGAACATCGCCAAGTACAAACAGTGGTTGACGGAGAAGCAGGAGACGTTCGAACAGTATTTTACCGAGTACGACGCCAGCGAAGAGTTGTTCAACAAGTTGAACCTGATCGTGCCACAAATCAAAAAAGTTTTGAAATCGCTGACCGACTGGTACGCGAATGTGCAAGACATCGTCTCCGACGTATGGGAATATAGTAGAGCGTACGCGGACGCCAAGAACCTGTTAATCAGTTACGGACTGCAATACGAACAGTCGTATAGTATAGGTCTGCCAATCAATGCCGTGACTTTAGCCAAAAAGAATCGCACCAAGGCGAAGTTGTTGCACAAACAAAAGTCTAAGGCGTTAAACGCAGAGACAGCCATACGGCAAGCGTTGTTTCTGCTAGAGTCAGAATTGAGCGCTTTCAACCAAGGCATCATTCGTACTCCAAACGGTAAGTTCATCAGTCTGGTAGAACTGGGCGAGACTATCGGATCATTGTACGGCAGAGGCTCGCCGTTGGTGCGCATACAGCAAGAATTGGCGCAAATAATAAACACGTCCGAAATAAAAGTTACGCTGCACCCCGGTATGATGCCAAATATCAACGAAGTGTCTAACCGTGAGTCGTTCGTACAGACACTGAGGCCGACAGAGATGCCGAACGAGTACGTTCTGATCAAGAAACTGCAGGAGATAGCGGACAACGAACTGTACACGGTCAACACTAGACCGGCCATAGACAAGATGATAGCCATCGCCGAAAAACACGTAAACACGGAGACCAACAAGTCGAAATTGGCCGAGCTGACACGGGAGATACGTGAAACCGTGCCGACCGCGGTCTTGAACAAGCTGCGCGTGACGATGCGTCAAAAGGACTTGATGTATGACAACGCGGCCTACATCAAACGACTGCTGAAGAAACTGCACGACAAAGACAAACAGCTGTTGGAACCGAAGTTGAATGAGGTGCTGAGGGAAACGCTTCAGACCGCAGAGGGATTTATGCGCAACGGCAACGACCGTACAGCGATGGAAATCGAAAACGCAGATTCGTAGGTTTAGTAAATTTTTTTCCGCTCACTCGAATTGTATATAGTAACACAATGTGCGAACACAAACTGGTGGTCAGATTCGCCAACACCGACGGCGATATTTTACGCGATCCCAAAGACTTGTGGGCGCCGCCCGATGTATTGGACGACGTCCAGTTAAAGCTGGGCTCTTGCGTGTACACCGAAAGCGGTCTGATCATAGTGGATCGTACGCCGACAGACGAGACCACGCGTCTGTGGGTGCGCGACATTGTCGATGTGATCAAGTACACCAGAAGCATAGGTCTGTACAAGCGGCATCATAACGCGGCGGAAGACGAACCGAACTACCACCACGATGACGGTATAGAGTGCGAGTGCAAAACGGCTGAAGAAGAGGTGATTGTCTATTTGCCGCGTATGAGCGGCAATATGATCGAAGAAGCCGAACACCAACGGTTATTTTATTCGATAAGTAGAAACACTACAGTGGTAGCGGTGTAAACTATTGTAGACACGACGGTGACTGATTCGACCGCCCAACTTGCAAAGTACCGTGTGACGTTGGACCTCCAACACCGCTACGACGATGAATCTGAAGCGGTGATGATGCCGACAATCAAAACGACATCAATATTTAGACTATAACAATCTGTATGCTTTTGTGTATATAGTTAAATAAACTAGAGGTTTACTAACAAGCAATGCGTATATTTCTTCTCTTAAACACAATACAAATCTATAACATATTATGCGTAGGTACGTTCACTTAAAACTGATAATACATCTGATATCTTACTTCAGTAACCCTCACAATAACACCGAGTAGATAGACACTCCATGCATATTCTTGGTATTTGCACCGCTGACAATTTAAACACCGACGATTGTCTTACGGTGGGCGTAGGGTTGGCGTACCTCTTGGCGTTACTGTTTTTAATTTCTTCGGTCAAGCCGTCGTTGACTTCTACGTCGTACGTCACCACGTCGCTGTCCGGTGCAGACGAGGATGTAGTGGCCGTAGGATTTGTTGTAGCGTTGGTGGCCAACAGTTCGTACTGGGGTCGGTCGAGTTTCATCATTTTAAATTGGGGGACGACATCAAAATCAGCTAACGTACAATACTCTTCCCCGTAGATACGTTTCCGTGAAGCCACTGCTCGTTGTCTTTTTTTGTGCTGTAGCTTTAGACGTTTGGTAAAATCGGGTCCCTTGTAGCGCGCATTGTTGACTAGGCGTTCGTGCTCTTCAGCGTCTATAAACTCGACGTTCTCTTGCTGCACCACCATGTACGCCGGCGCTGTATTGCACCACGGTGACGGAGACGGTGGCCGACAGGCAGGCGACGAAGGGCTGTATGTCGGCGACTGAGGAACGTATTCTTCATCCATGGTGGTAGCATCAGGCGCTTGTAACGACACCGTGTATGTGCAAAAATGATGTAGACGCAACAGAAGTAGACACGACGCCTTATGCGCGTGGTCACGATGTACCAACCATCTCTATATATATGTGTACGGCATCCTACGAGCTAGTGTGCTACTAGCAACGCGTGGCGTCTTATAGTGTAGCGTTTCGCTACAAAAATGTCTATATATAAAGAGACTGGAAAGAAACGCGGCACCAAGAACAATACACGACTACTAGATATGACCGGCCTTGTGCAAGCTACATCGACTACTACAGCCGCTCGTACCGCTCTGCTAGACAATATACCGGTATCGATGCCGATGCATTCCGTGTCTCTATCACAACAGGTCAAAGATATGTTAAAGTTGACCCCGAGCGTACCAATGTTGGCGCGACCTATACGCAGTTTCGGAGACGTCAGTATAGTCGCTCTGTGTCAAAACACGTTGTCCTGCGCAGCAATTTACGAAGAGAAGTACGACGGGGAACGTCTATTGTGCGTGGTAGATCACAACACGTCCGCTACATTCTACACGCGCACTCTGAAACCAACCGCATTTCCGCACGAGGTGGCACTGAAGCCGGGCTACACCGACTGTGTGCTGGACGGAGAACGCGTGTACGTGGACGCAGTCACCGATAAGCTGGTGCCGATCTCCGATACAGGAGTGCGCAGTACTTTGCGCCAGTGCTACCGCGTGTTCGACGTTTAGTATGTCAACGGGCAGCACATGTTCGCCACACCGTTGCACGAGAGGAAACGATTGTTGTCCGCTTGCGTACAAGAGTCGCGCAACGTTGTACTGACACCGTACACCGTGTGCTCGTCTCTGGACAGTCTGCGCGAAGCGTTCCAACAAGCGATAGAAAACAACGTCGAAGGTCTGATAGTGAAACCGTTGAACACGGTGTACATGCCGGGCGGACGAGATGATTGGTTAAAGGTGAAGAAACTACACTTGCACGAGTACAAAGAAGAGTACGATTTGTACGCGCATCGAGCGCTAAAGGACAAGAACGGACTGTACGGCGTGTTGGAGTGCGGTTACTACAAGCCGGAAACATCGGAGTTTGTACACGTGTGTAATGTGGGCAGTGGAATTTCAGACTCTATACGCAACTACATCCGACTTATGGTGGATCCGTGTACTGGAATGTTTAAAGATCGCACCATAGTCAGCCTGAAAGCCGACAAGGTTACCGATCGTAACCGCTCCCTCAGACACCCGTCAGTGTTGGCGTTCAAGTCCGACCAGACCACAGTAGACGTGTCATCGTTCATCAAGACGGGAGAAGCACCGTCGTCTCGCAAGTGATTTTGACAGCGCACGTATAAATACGGCGCCACACGCGGTGTGATTTAGTTAACCCTTTCGTTTTGCAACAACCACACACTCGATCGCGGTCACTGATTTCTTAACTAAATGGAGTACGAGAACGAAAACACTGAGGAGTTTAAAACTACACACTCTGCGCTGACTGAAACCACTGATGGTGCTACTGCTGGTGATGATGAACCGAACGACAATGATCAACAACATGCTCTGACAGCGTCGCACAGTACTGCTGATACTGTCGAAGACGAAGACATGGACTCTCCAACTCCTCTACCGACTGCCACACCGAAATCAAAGAAAGCGAGACATGCGATGACAAATCTGTTTCTAAACGGCAAGAACGGATCGCCGACCGCGAGCGGAGTCAAACGGAAGCCTGTGATTAACGTTACCATGTTGGAATTTGTACAGTTGGTACTACGAATAGCTGTCGATGTGACCATTCGAGTTAGTACAGTCAATGACGCCATCATAGCCCTTATATTGAGGAGTTGAAGATAAGTGGCTCTGGAAGTGGTTCAACCAATGGCGTCACACCAAAAAGTGTTGGTGAATCTACACCGTCTAAACGGATGAAACTGTGCGCCCCAGTTACTGACAGTACGTCCTCGTCTACGGTGAGCAACGCCGAAGCGAAAATTAACGAAGACTTTGAAAAACTTCCGCTCAAATCGAAACGAACGGTATACAGCTGTGTGGTGAACGCGTTGTTTGTCGCGTTGGAACGCGTCAACGCAAACCTTCACTTTTCGAGGGAACACCTGAAGTATTTTCTGGCTAGTTACCAACGGTCTGTCACAGTGAGTGATTTTGTCGACACCAATAGACTAAAGAACGGAGGCAAGAAACAGAAAACGACTTCTCGCCTACAAAACGGAGCCATACTGGTGGAGTACTCCAAGTCGCCGTACATGTTCGCCAGTAACCTGAGTAGATGCGAGTCTACAGATGTTGAAGCTATCCGATTTATTGTTGAAACGGGCATATCGTTGTCTTCAAATCTATATCGTAACCTTGTATGGCGACTGGAGGACGTAGAGTATACGGTGGACAAGATCGAAACGTACCGTCCTGACCATGTGTGCATTCCAATACAGAATTTTAAGCGTGCTGCCGTACTGATGAGCGAGTCAATCATCTTACTATACGACGGCACCCAGTTTGTGTTACCGACACCGAACATCGAGCGAGATATCACTGCCAGAATGATTGCTTCGGCACAGCTGAAGCGAAAAGAATATATGGTGCTGGACGTACTGTTGGCTAACAAGCTGCGAGTGATAGACATAATCGCAACTAATAAACAAAACTTTGACATACCCGAAGGCTATGCGGAACGACTGCAACTGATCAGTGAGACGTTACAAGGTATTAAAACTGTGTCGTTGGACGAGCCGAAGTTTGACGGCAGCTATATTCAAAAGTCGATGTCCTCGCACGACGCACCAATTTACATTCACTACAAGCCGAACCACACGTTGGCCGCCATCGGCGTGCATAACAATACCATCTATCTGGCCTACCAAAACGACAACGGCGATCTCGTCTACAGATTGAACACTGTAAACTCTGGACCTGCATCGTTGGTGTTGGGTGTAGTGGGACTACAAGACTCTAACGCCCCCGAGTCGGGCGCAACGACTGTACCACCATCACCGCCCACGATATCTCTGATAACAGATGAAACGATTAATAGAAGGGTGCAGATCCTGGGACTGGAAAACGAACCGGACTTTCGGCTGTTTACACGCGCCATATGCGTAGAGCTGAAAGATGGCAACAAGTTGGGTCCGCTCAGCGGTAGCCCCATCACCAACGTACGCGAGTACAAACCACCGGCCGCACCGAAAGACGCTAACGGAGCGGCCACTTTGTCTGTGGAAAACCTCACCGCTTTTATCAACGACCCCAACAACTTCGGAAATCTCATAAAAGCCATCGGCAAGTCGACGCAGTTTGACGCCATCATCAAGTCTTTACAGACGGACACTATCAATTTGGCTACGATGAACCTCGGATACTAACACGGAGAGTACAAAGGACCCGGCGATGAACAAAAATTAACTAATCTACTTATTGTAAGATAACTGTACAATTTGTAATTGTAACTTTGTTTTAATAAATAATAAATACGTACAATACACAGGTCTTTTCTCTACTTCTTTCAGCTTTGCACAAATGAAGGTACTACGGTATCAAGTCATGACACTAGTAACTGGTCTTATTACTTTGTGTAATCACTGTCGCTGTTGACCGTGTTTAATGAGGCAAACCCTTGTGTAGCTACTATAGCGTAGTCGAATTGACTCCTAAACACATAATATCTACTACCGTTTATGATGTGGGCACTATGTTCGAGTACGTTCTCGTACTCGCTGTAGGACAGGTTGGCTACGACTTTCTGTGTTTCTGGTGATTCGGAGAGTATTTTCAATATGTACTCGGCACGTTCACGTGGCGTCTCTAGTTTACACATCGCTACCATATGGTTCTGACCGTCGTAGTTATGGACAAGGTCTAAAAGCAGGTTCTTCGAACACGGGTTCTGTCGCCACTTTGTGATGACCCGGCTGCGCACAATAACGTCTATCAAGTAACCAATGATGTTGCATTTTAAATCTGTGTCGCACAAGTTTTCGATGGGTTGCGAGTTGTCGATCAACGACAAGTAAAACAGACACATATTGGTAACTTTGATAGTGTGATTGCACACGCGTTCCTTGTGGAACAACAGCGACCTCTCAAAGCATTCCAACATGAAATACATTTGGTTTAAGTCCGTTTCGTTCATCTCTTGGCGTACTCGCGCCTTGAGCTGTTCGTCGTCTCCTAACTGCGAGTAAAAAGACATACCGTGCCATATTGTGTGCGCGTGACCGACCAGTAGTCCCGTCTTGTCGTTCTCGTACACACGGATCGGATCGAAACTGATGCCTTCGGTGGACGCGTCTATGAACGTGTCGTCCACGTCTATGGACCGGCCCAAGTTTCCGAATATTGTAATGCAGTTCAACATGTTTTCAGTTTCTTTACTCTGCTTGTTCGAAGTGATCATGTCTTTGACGAATCGTTCGCTTATATCCAATTGTTCGATATAACCGCTCGTCTCTATTTGTTTGCCTTTGTTCATGATCTCTTCCAACACGTCGTAACGTATGACCCTATAGTTTTTGATTGCCTGGTCTTCTTGTAGATCGTTGCAGTTTACACAGATCATGGGCACCGGTATAATCACACCGTGTGCAGCCACGTCGGCCAACGGTACCATAGATTCGTTTTCACCAGATGACGGCTGCGGATCACTTGTGTCCATGATCATTTGTTCGGGTACGCTATAAACCTTTTATCCAAGAAACACACAGTGGATAGCGACAACTAAATACTATATTACAAGACGTTGAAACAGAATGGCTCGAGAAAATAACACTAGTGTTCGTTTAGACATTAATATTTGAAACGTCGCCGACGACCAGTGTCAGATACTTGTCGTAGCAGACAATCTGGTTGTCACTAGGTGTGTACACGTTGTGCACGCCCATACGGCTGTAGAAGGCGCGTACGATATCCATCATACGTCGATTACCAGTACAAATGTCGTTCACCAGCACTTCGTCGGTGTGTGAGGTCTGTTTTGCGGACAGCACGTGTTTAGAGTAGACTCGTACCATCAAATCAATGTCGTCGAATAGAAAGTAGCCTTGTTTCAGGCCAGTTCGTATAAAATTGGACGGCATAATCAGCACGAGCATAGCGTTGTCGGCAGGTAACGCGAGTCGGTACACGTAGTTTGTAAATCGTCGTAGTAAATATTTGCCACCGTGTGTCGCTGTTGCACGTACCTGTACTCGATAAACATTGCGTCCTGTCGGCGATTCACGGCCGCGTCAAACATGTCTTCACCGACGAACGCGGTGTAGAAGTTTTACGTAGGCACTCGGTTGCCGTCTAGTCGCGCACACGGAGTGTCCAACGACAGCAACGGGTACCGACGTTCTTTGTAGTGCGAGTCGACGGTGGCCAGTGTTTTTTCATCCAACCGCGTGTCGGAAAATATATATAAACGACGCGGCGTGCCGACCGGAATCATTGTCTCGTGGACATTCGGCGATACGCCATCCGCCACGCCGACTATATAGATATCCACAAACCGTTGCTGCGACTCTTCATCGTTACCAGTCATCAACTGTCGATATTCTCCAACCGTTATCGAAGTCGTATACGGACGAGCGTACGCATACTTTGACGTATTGTATGCGTTCTTGTACAAATCCATCGCTCGTTTACTATATTGTACCGAATGTATAGTGAACTGTATCGCCGCCACAAACATGGATCTCGTTGCTAACACAGTACCGCAACCCACCGTTCCCGTCGCAGACACGCTAGAAGGTAATATATCTGATCGTTCGTCATCGTTCAGTAGCATTACTGCATCATCGCCATCGCTATCGTCATCAAACGCCACAGCCGAGACTGAAAACAAGCGCAAGACCGACATATCGTGGTACGGCAAAAGAAGAATAGTTAACTATAATCCGCCGTGGCCTGTGTGTCAGTACAATGCGCTCTCCAAACGGGTCAAACGACAACAGCGCCGCCCAACGCCGGCCCAAATTCTCGACAAGCTGAACAACTGGAAAGACTACCGCAGCATAAGCATAGACGGCATGAACGGGACCGGTAAAAGCACGTTGGCTAGTTCCATGAACCGTATGTACATGAAAATAAATATACACTGTCCGGACATCACCAGTGGGTCGAATTATAATCACGATCCGTTACGCGCGTTAGAGTACATGATGTTTCACGCTCTGTACGACACGAAGGAGGCGTTTGTCGTGTGGGACCAATGTCGGTATTCGAACCTCATCTTTTACTACATCCACTACTTGATGGGCGTGTACGGGAAAGAGCCGATGCCCGGACCCGACGTCGAAACACCGATCCTCTACATCAACAACCTGGCGTTGGGCACCGGACTGTTCAAGATCCTCTCCTACATGGAGGAGATATGCGCAGACCCTATACTGTTCATAGTGTGCAGCGACTTGCGACTCGTTATGCAGGCGCTGTTGTCTCGTGGCGGAGCCAACGACGTGTACAACGCTAAAGAACGAAACTACCAAATAGCACAGTACCACGTGTACCGGTATTTCGCTGGTCTGTTGGACGCACCGCTACTTGATTTGAGTGTGCTGTTCGAAGACGGCCACATGACACTGGACGAGATACACATGGAAGTGAAACGTCGTGTTGACATTCCACACCGGCTCGATCAAACCACGCCACAGTTGCCCCAACGCAAAGAGTCTATAATGCTGCACGAGTTTTGTGACAAGCACGACGACACTATGGTGTACGACTACAGTACCAAATGATGGCGATGGCGGTGGCTACATCACACATTGTTGTCAACTGTTTATTTTTTGTACAGTTTCAATATAGATTTGTTTTATCTGTTATAGGTTTGATTTCATTTATATCGAATCACGACTCCCCTGCCCAAACCTTTCTGTACGCTGTACACAAGGATCCGACTTGTTGTACGTTGAACGAGACAGACGGTGCAAGCAGCATAACGACCCCCATCAATGACGCGGCCGTACTGAGCGGTTACAGTGTCAAACGGCCTCTCTACGACCTGGCGACGAGCATGTTACACCGAGGGTCCGGTGTGTCAAACAGAGATTTGGGTATAAATATACTTATGTTAGCGTTTGCCAAGTACCACGTCAAAGGACAATATCACCTGTTTGTCAACGACTTTAAACAAATTGACGAGATGCAGAGCATAGAGTCTTACTTAAACAAGTGTACCAAGACGTTTATTAAACTGCCAAAAGACATGGCTATAAACAAGAAATACGGTATCCGTGCAAACGCACACATCTTTACAGGCAGCAAATGTTTGACGATGACCAACTATTTATTGATTCTCGCCTCTATGGCGTCAAAAATCATGAACCCAGAGCTTTTCATAAACATGGTGAGACACTACCGCATCAACATTATAGAGTCGTTCTATCTGTTTGCCAGTATAACACGTGACAGTAGACTGATTCTGGAGTGTCGTGAGCTAAACAAGCCGACGTTCAACTATGTGCTGGACAAATTCCATAAAGAGTGTCGATACAGTGGAGAATACTGGTTCGTTCTACCGCCCTGCTCAGTATGGTTCGCCTATCTCAACAACAGGTAACGATGATACAATATTATAATGCTTGTCTCGGTGTGTGTGCACCAGTGTATGTGGTTTTTTGTACATGTCTTTGTTTTCTATTGCAGATGGAAGTTTTTCAGTTACGTGAGTCGTGATTGTGAATTGTTGATGCAGAGTCTCAAGAATGTGGTCGGCGTAGTGGTCGGGTTCATACACACGAACCAACTCTACCCGATCCGTATAGAGTCGCCTATCCTAAACGGCAACTGGGCACAGATCATCAACACGTTGCGACACCACCAGCTGAACGTGGTGTTTAGAAACGATCCTATACCTACTACCGCTAAAAATGTACACTTTGTAAAGCAGGACTTGAAGAATATTTATCGGCTAGACACTTCATTGTTACATTCGTTGTCTGGTCCAGTTAATAGCGTTTGGAATATGTCTGAATAAAAGTTTATTATATATACATGAGTCTCTTTCTTTTTCCTCTAGTATTAAAAATCAATCACAAAGTTTCACTATACTGTTACTACATGACTACTGATTGCGAACGGACAGACATGTTGTCCAAGTCCATGTATTCTGGTTGTTTTCTAGTGAATAAGCGAACTATAAACATTACCAGTATGAGAACTGATAATATGATTGCGGCTATAATGCCAATTTGTTTTAAAGAGCCGGAGACTACAGTGGACACGCCGTCCCACAAATTCTTACCGGTGCTGATAACCGTGTCAGATATGGTGTCCAGTATTGACGGATTTGTTACACACTGAAACGTGATGTTGTCACCGTACTGAGCAGGATCTATGAACGACGTACTGACCGGATTCGCTGTAGGATCGCACATGCGACAAGGAGGCACAACACCGCCTTCGACAGCGTTATTTTTAATATCGCATATCGAAAATGTTTTCGGTCTTTGGGCGCCCATCTTTTCGACGGCGGTTACCACTCCCGGATAGTGGTCGTCAATGATGTTCGCCAACTGTGCGTTCAACTGGTTCACAGCGATGCCTGTAGCCGTGGCTATAGCGATTTTATTAGGGTCATCGTCTGGCGCGTTCGCCAAGTTCATGAGCACCAATGTGGTGTTGTAATAGTTCGTCGTACCCGTACACTTATTGCCCGTGCCGGCATCCTCACCAGTCGAACACGTGTGCGCAGCGACTTTGCAGGACGTTGTCACTCCGTTGATGGTGGTCACCATGAAGCACCCTTTACGCGCCTCGGTGGCTTTAGATATCTAGTCCGCGCCGACGTACACTACACCGACAGTCAGTGCTACGACTGCACCGTTTTTAAAGTGCTTGTACAAGTTGTTTTCCACTTTTTTCAAATCCCGTTTGGCCGTATCGGATATCTTGTTAAGGTTCTCTACGGTCGCGTCCAAGTGAGGTCGTTCGCGTTTTGTAACAGCAGCCACATCGTCTACGTTTTTCAGCCCTCGTTCTGGGGTGGCGCCCACTAATGTTTTAAACGCAGAACTGTCTGCGGCAGTCACCGGTATATTTTGTTTAGACACACTGACCAGTTTCTTTAAGTCACCCTCTCGTAATATCCTGTTTATAACTCCGACGTATTTGTCGCCCAACAAGACGGCTCCTTGTGAATTCTTGGTAACTTTGAGGTTTTTGATCGCCTCGTCTGTGGATTTAATACCGCTATCAACGCGCTTCAACAGCGAAGACGCCTCTTCGACAGTCGCTTTGGACACGCCGCTAAGCTTTTTCAATTCGGCCAGAAAAGACTTGAACCCACTGCCCACATTCAAATGAGCCAACTCCATGTTTGTGTGATGGTTATTAAATATTTCACCGAGAACACGATCCGAACGCTTTTTAAACGGAAACAATCGTTTAGCGATTGTCTCTAATATAGGTCCCTCTGCTGTAGGCGGTACTGGTAGTGGTTGTACTACTATCTTTTGTAGCATTACATATCGTGTACAATATAACTGCTATAGTACACAACACTATTAACAGAGCGACATACATCGTTAGTAGGGGAGGGAGATGATGGCGGTTACATCTATATCATTAAACGTTGCAGCGGATATTGTAAACTCAGTACTATCTTCCTTTGAGGCAAAGCAAATCTGAAAGGTATAAAACAAAGATATTCGTTATAACAGTAACGATTTATTTATATAGACTCAAAAAACTTAACACTACATATAAGAATGATAACATATTATATCACAAATATGGTAACGTTGAATATATTTATGCGCTAAATAATTTTCAGTTTAAGGCTGTTGTCGTCTCGGTATGATCGGCGTTGACCAAGCCTTCCACGCGGTCGTAGTGTTCGTTTAGTAGATTCACACGGCGTTCGTAGGACTTGTGGTTGGAAGCCTTGCTGCACATATCGTCTATTTCATCGTCCGTTACGTCGACAAAGTTCTTTGGAATGTGATAGACGGTTGAGCTGTAGGTTCTATTGTTCAACACGCCTGCAGTGGTGTGTGTACAACTGAAGTTCGTGATGAGCGCCACGTTAAAACCAGCATTATTGTCCCACTTTACCTGGGATTGTGATTCGTGTGTTATCATGTCTTCCATCTTCATTTCCTTTAATGAGTTCAGCTTAAACGCTACTTGATCGGTCTGCTCGCCAGTGATTTCGCCCATAAAGTCTGTCAGCAAACCGTACGACTCTAAAGACTGATAGTTGTAAGTCTTGCAGGTCCTACTTCGTATCAGCGACACCACGGGTTTGCTGAACACCACACGGATTCCCCTGTACGGCAGTTTGTTATCGCCCTGTATAAACACATTTACAATTGCCAAGTTGGCGTTGCAGAACATGATGGCGAATTCCGACGGTACACAGTACTTGGCCATCTCACCCAACTTGAACAATGACATGTGAGATAAATACAGCGATTCCTTAAGAAACGGATGATCGTCAGCAACTTTTTGTTCTGCAGTTTCAGTCTCTCGTGCTCGTTTAGTCGCTTCGCCTTCATTGTCGACTGGAACAGCTGTCGGTGTATCCGAAGTTGTTGCCTTACGTTTTCTATTAAACATCCGCAACTTAAAAGCAGACTCGCAGACTCGAGGTATTTGTACGAAGCCGTTTACATCGCACGCTTGTTTCAACGCGTGTTCCGATCCGTAGAGCACCATTAGCGCTAAGAACGTTAACCACACGTCCAGACTTTCGTATTTTTCAAAGTATTTACTGTACTTAAGACGATACTGCAATAATATGTATACCAGAGAAAACTTTCTGTCATTTTGAAAAGCCTCTGCGTATATATACAGTTGGTCCATTTGTTCCGAATCCAAGATGTTGAATTTCTGAATCTGGGACCAATCGTCTTTTAAATCTTGGGTTATCAATTTGTTTTGAACATCTTTCGGTTCGTTGGCAAACTGTGTAATTTCCACCGGCTGTCGGGTCTTTTCTCCTCCTCCGCTACCGACAAGCCCGTTCATGCCGTTCAAACCGCCAAACACAGAACTGTTTACCAGACTGTTGTACGTGTTCGTATCGGGCATCGGTGGGTTACTAGCTGGCGTCTGTGCATACGAATTGGGTAGAGTCAACGGCATTTGTTGTTGCTGCTGCTGCTGCGGCGGCGGATGATTTGTATACTGTTGAGACACCGCCGTTGTCGGCGTCGAGTTGGGTAGAGACATCGGCATTTGTTGCTGCGGCTGATTTGTATACTGTTGAGACACTGCCGGTGTCGGTATTTGTTGCGGCTGATTTGTATACTGTTGAGGCACTGCCGTTGTCGGTGTCGCGTTGGGTAGAGACAACAGTATTTGTTGCGGCTGATTTGTATACGGTTGAGACGCTGGTGTCGGCGGCGGCAACAAAAGCGGCATCTGCTTCTGGTCCGACGAAGCCGCTTGTTGTTGGTAATACGGTTGTTGGTAGTACTGCGACTGCTGCGGTTGTGACTCCATAGTTATACTATATATATATATGCGCTCGGAACAAATGAACTCAAGACACTATGTAAAAGTTTGGACTGTGCTGCTGGCGAACTGAGCCGACCTAGTGACTGTCGGGTCGTACGTCGCTTGACGTTTTTATAGGCCACGCGTCTACTCCACGCATCACTTTTATGGCGCATATAATATAGCTATGAGTAAAACCCCATAAAAACGTGGACGATGTCGCGAAACGAACGCATCGACAGCGACATAGAGTGGCTGTTGGACAACGCTAAACAGCAACTAGAATCGTATACCATAGACCGTGTGGTGGCCGCGTTCGTGCCCGTGCTGAGCGAGTTCGAGGCGTATATAGAAGGTATCGCTATACCGGAAGTGTACCGCACCCGTCTGTCGGCGTTTATAACGTTTCTAAAGTCAACGTTCGAACTGTCCACCACGGTGATGCTGGTGCAGACGAGCAAATACAGCACAGATATGTGGGGCTCAATGTACTGGTCGTTTCTACACTACGCGTCGATACTGTTACAATACGCCCTGTACACAGGACTCACGGACGACGTAAAGGATTTCCCCACTCTAGTGTACAACATCGACAAGATGCTGCCGTGCAGCATGTGCATCGCGCACTATTTGAGCGTCAAACACCAGAACAACGTCCGTTACTTGATAAAGATGATGTCGTTCGGCCACGTGATACAGGGTCTGTACCAGTTCCACAACGTTATATCGGAAAACGTTTACAGACACAGATACCCGATGGTCGCCAAAGACGCGAATATTCCACCGTTTCGAACGTTCACACCGATCGACTTTGCCAAACGCTACCACTGCTATCCGCTTACAACAACCGCTGACAAAGCGCACAAATCGAGCGAGTACAGTCGACCCGGATTGGACTGGCAGTCGCCGTTACACCTCAGCGTCTCCGTGATACTTGTCATCAACTTCAACGTGTCCTACAGTCGAGTGTCGAATTATTTGAAACGTATGTACGACCAACGCCACACGAGCTCGTCGGACGAACTGATGCAGATGTATCCCAGGCCGACCGTGTATACCGTCGAAGATCGACAATTCGAGTACGCCACTTCGGTTCATGACTTATACGACGTACTGTTGTACGGTATTGCCAACAGACGACCGAAAAAGCAAAACAAGTCCGAGGACAAGGAGGCGTTAGCATACATACGCCAGGCGGCGGACACGATACGCACAGCATACAGTATGTCCGGAAGGAAACTGCATATCACGACACACAACGCGGTGTTAGCCAACGATATGTTCAGTCAAGCAGTCTAAAAAATATAAATAGGATCTCTGACGATATATAATCTACTATCGGCTTGTTCCCTGTCACGGTAGATACAATTTACTGTAGACTTTATATGTGTTATCTGTAACGAATAATAAAACTACTAAGAAAACGGTGGTGGAGAAAAAAACATGTATATCTTTGAATCGGTTACGGTTCTGCCAAACACATACTGTCGTTCTCAACCAGACACACCCACTAGAGTTTAAATTACAGAACTGTCATAGAGCAAGTCGTTGTATCGATACAGTGGTATCATTTTTTCACTGACACAACCCCGTACTTGCGCATCTCTTTGGTGTTGGTCACAAACGCTAGAACGCTTCTGGTCGGATCGGTACACTGACAGTCGGCCGGCTGTGGAAACGACTTGACGTAGTCGATGTTTATACTCCCGTGGTTGCATATAATGTTTTTACCGTGGGGATCGTCCGGCTGTATGCCGGGATCGACACTGTAACAACGCATTTTCGTGTTGCCAAACTGGGGATCTCCCAGTAGATACGCCAGTACGCCACGTTTCGGATCGCATTTGTTCAGCATGGCGTCTGTAGTGAACGCCAACACATTGATGCACGCTCCGTTGCGTGAACTAAAGATGCCCGGCTGTTTGCACACGGCCTGGCATTGCGAGTCGGAAACACTGTACACTGTTTCCACATCGCAGTCGCGTTTGTACATTTCCGATTGTGAACCGCCGACCAGATTAGCCGTACGAACGTCTGTCTCATTGAAGTCTCTTATATTGTATAGTATAAAGAGCACTACGAAGCACATGAGTACTATCAGAAGTAACAGAAAGACGGGTGCCAACGCCATGCGTCTAGACGCGCACCTTCATTTGTGTGTTTTATAGGCGTAAACCGGTCAGAATTCAACAAATCACCTAGTCTATGTATGGTGTAGGCGACAAAGTACACAGTAGTAGCCTGTCTATGTTAATCATACATCAAGTTGTATATTATATACGTACATTATGATAACCTGTCGACGGTAGCGAGTTTGGTCGTCCAACGCAGTAGTCTGTCTATGTTAAGAATACAATAAGTTATATTATATATATGTTCTGATCCCCTTAACGTAGACGGACGAGCAGAGACGAGGTACAAGCGCGAGTCTCGCCATCAACCGAACGCTTGTACCGCGCACAACAACGGTGACCGGTGTCGACGGTAACGAGTTTGGTTGTCCGAAGTAGTATTATGTCTATGTTAAGACTATAGTAAGATATATATACATACACCTGTGTCGTGTATATCCTTAACATAGGCGGACGGCTAGTTTGTCGTAACAGAGCAGTCGACTCCGTAAGAGGGTGGATTGCCGACAGCAGCCGACATAGAGAAATCGTCGGCGAAACCGTTCCCATAAGAATAACACGGGAATCGACGATGGAGTAGACGACAGCGAAAAACGAGCGAGGTCAATTTGAAAATAGGGGTGAATATTTTCAAAAACGGGGTTGATGTTCACCACCCCTAGTGCTGCGACGAAGGTTGGTCGGGGGAAAAGAGCGTCGCCGGCGCACAACATTTTTAACGAAATTCGACCGAGGTTTGTCGGATATACTAGCCGATATTGTAAAAAATAATACGCGTCTTTGTCGTTGAGCCGGTTATGTTTAAGAGGGTTTGCGTGAAACTGGCTTTGGCGTCAAGACAAGCTTGTCTACCGACTGTTGTGCAGACGGTGAGAATTGTAAACTTTCAGTTTTACCAGACGCTATAAAGTAGTACATGTACGTCTTGTAGTTGTCGAGGACGTTCATAGGAAACCCGGTATAACCGATCAGAGAGATCGGTATGGTCGACCTATTGCTGTCGCCGTTGGGCGTTTCTACTGGAGCAAACCCCAACGGCGGTATAGTATCGGTGTATCTGGTTATCGTGTACGTTTTTGTTTTGCTGTCGTACGTGCACACGCTTCCGGTATATTTTTTCGTGTCTACAACGTACACCGGCCAAAAGTCGTCATGTCTCTTGGCGCTGCCGATTGTCAGACGCACCGCGTACACCAACGGCGGCGTTGTATTCGGTGGATACGTAACCACAGTGTGCTCGCCGGCATAGCTGTTGGCGAGCAACCACCACGCGGTGTCTTTGTTGGCCACGGCAGTCGATTGACACGGAGCAGCAGCGTCTACAAACATATCGGATTGTGGTGGGGCAGGTACGACAGCGCCTTCGATATAATCCCAACGGTACTTGTCTGTGCACACGTATTCCTGTTTCCGTATGTTAAATTTGTGCGCAGCGCTCATAGCCGACGACCAGGCCAGATCTATCGTAGCAGTGTCCATGATAATGTCGTCAGTGGGCGCGACACACGTCTGTGTCATCTCGTCTAGCACAGCCGTAGGCCAGTTGGCCAGAGTCAATTGAAACCGTTCCGCCCATGTGTATGTGTAACTCTTGCCGGTCGGCGTAATGTCGCACACTGTCAACGTGGCTTGGTCTTGATCGTCGCACACGTTCTGACCGTAAACGTAGTTCAGAGTACCGTCGTTGTAACGCAAGGTATACGGCTTACACGTTTTGATTTTACACGACAACACGTTGCCTTTCTTTTGTACACCGTGTTCACAGTGCACTTTACGGCCTGTATCAGCGCTACACTGTATATAGTTGTTGTCGTCCACAGGTATTTGCTCTTTGCCACGGTTGAAGCAGACGGACTGCACTATGCATCCTTGGTTGGTCATACTAAACACTGTGCGATCTTCACACTTTTTGAGCACACTCTTGTTGTCGGCACACAGGTAGTACTCGTCATCGTGTAAATCAGCAGACGAACCGTCTATACGATAGTTGTGCTTGTAGCCGTTGACGCGGTCTTGACAAATGTCGTACTCGCGACATCGTACCGTAGCCGTGTCCAACAGTTTGTTGTCGGGACACACCTGTAACTCGTACGCGCCGGTCTGCAGACACTGTACCCGAATGCGCGGATGCGTCGTTTCGGTTCGTGCGACAAAGTCGGCCGCTGTACGAGCGATAGTATTTTTGTACAGGTTCAACGCGTTAAACTGCGTGTACGTCAACAGTTTGGTTTTGCCCGACTCGCAGTCTTCTTCGGTGCACAACGGAGTCAGTTGGCACCGACTTCCCTCGTAACCTTCGGGACACGTCAACCGAGCCGCGTTCACGCCGGCCACTTCGAATCCGTTCGACTTGTCAGTGATTGTACCGTGGTCATTGTCTACCACGTACTTACCGTCCGAGTTGACCGGGTTCGGTTCCCACAAAACGTAAGCCTCTATCCGATCGTTTGTAGCGCCGGCCACAGGCCTGGTGTACACGTTACGATACTTGTTTCGCTGTCGATCGTAGCCGAGCGAAAACGCTACAGTAGAGGGATTCTGTTACCGCAACATGGTAATCACTTTCAGCAGGTCACTAGTCTGCGGCACGTTGTTTAATACGTACACTGCTAATAGTACGAGTGTCAGCACGACCAACATCGCTAGGAAAAACAGATCCATGATGACTATTAATATTAATTATATACCCGTGTAAAAGCAATCGGTTATATATAGTCGATACACCGGAAAAGAGTCATTCAGTGTCGTCGTGATAGCGCGTACACCGGCTGGCTGTGATGATAGTTATTAGACCGAAGTCATGAAATACACAACATCGTTCGTAAACGCACATTATGCCACGGCAGACATATCACAGCCTACATCACATTTCGGCGATAAAGACAACGCCACCAATGCTAAAACTACGACTGCTACCTCTGATGAAGCGGCGACGTCTAGCGCGCAGACATGGAAATCGAATTTACCGCTACTGCTAGTGCATCAGCAACATCGCCCTGTTGGGTACGCCAGCGAAGACGGGAAGCAGCAAAAGGCCGACGTGTATTTAAAATGTAAGGATTGGCCGCAACAACTCGTGCTGCCAGACAATACGAACGCTACGTACTACGCCAACGAACCGTTGGCCGGTCTGTTTGGCTCGTTAAACGAACACGAGTTTTCTTCAAACATCTGGTTTTTGAATCCTCGTCTGAAACACGCAGTATATTTAGAAGATGGCAAAAACGCGATCCAGCACATCATCAGACACTATTACGAAGACGAGTACACTATATTTTACGACACTCAAAAGATGTCCACCCGGTATTTCGACAATTGTTCCGAGTTTACTACCAAACTGATTGTACGCGTAGACTGCGACACTGGCAGCGATGTGACCGCAGCGGACAACGTGTCTGCATCGGTCAAACTGCGAGTGTGTCGGTCGAAATACAATTGGACCAACAAAACCACACTGGTATTGAGCAGAGCCATTGAGCTGCCGATGCGCGGTTGGAATATCAGCCAGATCAAACCGCCTAGAGACAGCGCCGTGCCGTTGATCAAGGCGATCAAGAGCCGTAGACTAGTGTTTTGGGGCGTCACATTGATATATTGCGGCAAGTCCTACCTCTTTCGCATCGCGTTTCGACACGATCTCAATGCGCACAAACACGTCGAATGCAACATCGAATGCGAGGATCCGATCAACGGCGATCTGTTTGGCCAGATGTTCTACGCGTTGTACGTGTACTACTTGTACCAATACAAGACACAAGAACGCTCGATAGACCCTGTGATTGGCAACCACAAGCTGTTTCAAAAGTCGTACTTCTACACTGCCGAGTTGACTGAAGAACAACGTCGAATCATCGACACGCTGCGTTTAGTAGCGTGGCCTACTGTCGATACAGAAGCGGACACGGCGAATGTAAATCCGTCAGTCGCGGAGTTTGTAACTTATCTGGGCGTCTGTACGTACGTATACTTTTCAGACTCTAACGAGACAGAGGCGACCGGCATCGAGTACGATAAACAGTTTCGCCATATAAAAATCAACGAATCGAAGGACAACGACAACAACACTGTCTTGTGGATACCGTCTGACAAGGTATTCTTTGAGTAGATCTACTACAGACACCCCACAATATATATATATAGAACTAAAACTGTGATATAGATCTAAGACTGAAGTATAGCGTGTTGTGCTGTTGCACGATAGAACCTGTACATGTATCATTACTGTTTTGAAATAAACATTGTCGTAAACATGAGTTACAATTACTATTCATTACCCGACCTAATGGTACATCCTAGTTTCTACAATCATTTGTGCAATGTCAAAGATCTGCAGAACCATTTCAACATTATGCAGCCGACACAGTTGACCGTTTACACAGACACTACGGCCAGTGTAGTCTGTGAAGACGGTAGTGTGTTCGAAATGTGTGTCGAGCTTGAACCGTACTACGACAAGTGTATCGGCACCGGGGTACGGCCAAACGTTACTTCGTACACGTTCGAACACAAGATGCCCATGTACCGGGTAGGTGAACGCGCACCGAGATACGTTATATGGACTGCAGACGAACCGTTGCCGGTGTGCGCCACAGTGGTTGCGCGCACCGACGTGTTTGGTCTGTCCAACGCCGTTAGCACGGCCATAGACTGGTCCAGAAACATGTTGATTACTAAAACCACGTCTGTCGTAGTGTTTGACTTGGACCGCACGCTCATTGACGACGAGGACCGCGTGCTGGACGGGGCAGTGTCTGTGTTGGAACACGCTCGTACCGTGTACGACACTGTGGTGCTGTGGTCTCATGGATCACCGTTACACGTGGACAAACACGTAGCCAAGTTCGAGAAATACGGCGTTCGATTCGACTTGGTGCTGAGCAACACGCAGAGCGGTGAAAAATCGTGCAAGAACCTACTGTATTTATACAACTACTTTGCAGACACGTATTTTACTAAAGCCGTGTTGGTCGACGACTCGGTATTCAATTGGACGCCCGAGTACATGCACTGTGTTGTGCCCACAACGATCAAGTCTGTGGCGCACATAGCCTACGCTTTGGACAGATGCTGACTTTTTTGATTTTGACATACACAAAAATATAACAACACAGACGGAGCGACTTTTTGTTGGTCCGATACCTGTTTGCCGGCTACATTACGCGACCATATCGTGAACATTGGTGTAACGTGATGAACCGGTAGTGTGTTTAACGTTCGTGTACTGATTATTTTTAGTGTCAAACGTAAATACCTCGTACGTATTGTCTATGTTGTACACCAGGTTGGGCAGTTCGTAAGTCCACTCGTACGGTGTACAGATGACTGGCACATCGTTTTCGTACAGCATGTACGATTTGATGCTCGCCACGTCTTTAATCACTACACTCGAATCTAGTTTGTACGGGAAGCTCGGGAATTCAGCCAGATCTTTAGTCTCTAACACGCCGCTCACCATGTCCATGGTGGTGGTGTACGTCTTCGTACCGTTCGCCGGTACAACGTGCTTGGAGCGATTGGCACCGCAATAGTTTAGCTCTGCGGCCTCTTTGTTGACAATCTTTAACTTCACGTCCACCACTTTGGTCCTTGCGTTTATCACGATAAGTTCGTATACAACGAAATTGCCAAACTCTTCAATTTCATACTCTTGGTACATCACTCCAAAGTGTTTGTACGCGGCCACAAACGATTTTGCATTTTTCGGCATGTACGTCTGTGTGTCGACATTTTCGTTCTCTAGCGGCAGTGCGATTCGTTGTGTCTGAGCGGCCTTGTTGATGAAGCCGATGTCCGGAAACTGGACCTCGTCCGTGCTGGCCGAGCTGTGTACGTTTCTGTACTGTACCCAGTACTGCCCCATATTGTTGACATTCTTGTCGCTCTCGTAATACGCCAAAGTCTTTATTTGAGCGCGCGCATTAAACTGTCTGTCCTTTGTAAAGTATCTAATGTAACCGCTGAACGGCATCACCTGGATGCCGTACTTCGATTCATCGTACGTGTCGCACTTCAACTGTTGAGTTCTGCCCAGCAGACCGACGTTGCCGAACTTTACGGTCGGATGCAGGAGAATACTCTTGACCGCGTTCCACTCGGCAACCGGTGTCTGCACCAGTTTCGTGTCGAATCCGTAGTAATACAACGTCTTGTCGTCGCACATACTCTCCAGGTACTTGTAGAACGCGCCCAAATTGCGTTCGAAGAAACTGTGATCCATGTGTGTGCCCCTTTCTGTGTTGACGTGTCGCACCATCACTTTGGCCTGATCCATTGCGTTTTTGTAGTCGGCCGTGTCCGCAGCGACGTCTCCTTCTCCGTTCAAATACTTTGCCAGTATCCAAGGGCCGACCAGCCGTAGAATGATGGACCGTTCGCTCGTAGGCGTACCGAACGGACTGATCGGTGATTGGATCAACGAAAGAATCAAGTCGACGGCTTCGCGTTTCAACGCCGCGCTTTCTCCCAGCAGCAGATAGTGCGCCAGCATGCACGTACTGTCGATGCTGAACACTTTCCAGTTGGTGCCCCACGGCGCTCCGGTCAACGGTTTGGTCTTGGCGCCGAGTTTGATCTTGTACCGGATGATAAAGTTTTCAGTCACGGCCAGCACTAGACGAGCGTTTCGCGCAGTCTCTAGACTGCTGCGTGCCTTGAACACGCCGTGCACGTATCTCAAACCTTCGGTCAGCATTTTACACATTGTGGACAAAGCTTTTTCGTCCGTGTCCCAGCCCGGGTGTACGCCGGTGGGTTTAGTGAAATCGAAATTGTACTTTTTGAAGTTGTCGTACACCGTAGTCATGGGTCTGACGTTGGCTTTCGCCTTGGCCAAACTGAATCGATCATTTTGCGACCGAGGCTCAGCAGATGAACCGCGGTCGGTCAGAATGTTGTTGCAACCGCCTATACAGAAGCCTTTGTTTTGCGTTATAACGAATACAGCGTAGAGTATCAGTAGGCCCAGTGTCATTATGGCCACTATACACGTAAATATGCTAACGCCGTTTGTCGGCCGGTAATGATCCATCACGAGAAACCGTTTCTTTTGCACCACTATATACTAACATACACGACGAAACATGAACGACTGCACAGGATAAACACGTTTAACTTAGCCGGTGAAAATAGTGGCTTCGTCTCTTTTACGTATCATGTCTAGACATGGAACCGCAGACACTGTTCAATTTGATATTTGCGATCACAAAGTTGGTGCTGTTCATACTTTTGGTGTGGATAAAGACGGCACAGTCTACGCCGACTGTAAAGAGAGACAGAGAATCTCTTATGGGCGACGACAACTTCCAGGGTAATCCGGACGAAGTGTACGGAGACATCAAAGAGTTTGCTTCGCAACCGCAACAAAGGGAAGACCTGATGATGGAAACTGACGTGGCGGCGGCTGCAGAGGATATGCCTACGTATTGCGATATACTGGTACACCATAACGCGGCCAACCTGCCGATACCGCAGTTTGTAAGGCTGGCCAACGGATATCGGGCTGACCTGGTGTCGGGTAGCAACGTAATGATTGACAAACTCAAGCGCAGCGAAACGTTTTGCGCTACGAATCCCATACCGAACGCATACAGCTCGTTCAAAGACCCGTACGTGGACAATGCTCACCACCAGTGGTCGTCACGCATGGCCGAGCTGTGGCACAACAACGAGTACGTGGCGGCCAACAAGGCAAAGTTCCGTGCCACCTCGGATGCGTTGTGCTACAAGTCGGACGACCCATATCAAAGCAGCATGTACGTGGTGCGCCTGTTACGCGTGGTGGACAAGCAAGAGTTCTACTACGTCCACTTTACTCAACCGTATAAAAACAGCTATACCGATGATCAGTCTTACACGGCCGTAGTGCAAGCCATAAACACGCTGAAGCGCTTCCACACGGACGCGGACTACGTGACTGTGGGCAACTTCAATGTGCACGGCCACAAAGCGGTATTCCGTCATCACCTACCCGACCACTATGCCGTGTGCGATCTCCGCACAGCGCCCACCAACATGGACGCGCGCGGCCGGGGTATCGCCTCACCCGACGGGCTGGTGGTTTCCACGCGCTTGTACGAGGCTGTGGAATACCACACCGAGATGAGCGACATGAACGCGACCAACGGTGCGCTGGTCTTGTTAGCCGCCCTCTACATCAAACATCCGAACCGCTACCGTGGCGCGTTTGTCAGCGATTCCTGGCCACTACAGTACATGATGGACGATATGGCAGCTACGTTGGCCGTAGAAGACGACCTGCTAGTGGACGCCGTGATTAGCAACCGGAACCGTGTCTACTATGACAAACCCTCCTCGTTCGATCCCACGCGCCACACTACAGACACTACAATGTACGTGTCGGATCTGAGGGTGACAACTACCGTGGGCGATGCTAAAGGCTTGGTCTCCATAACCGTGTCTCCCATAGAGGCTATATCGTCCAACACGCTGTTTCCTACAGAGTCGCCCGTGACTGCCAGCAAGTCTATCGGCAAAAATATCGTAGTGCTACAGCCGAACGCGTCACAGACACAGCCAGTTACCAACACACCACCTAAATCCTCCAAACTCAACAAGGTGACGAGAAGTAACGCCAAAAAGGGCCAAAGTACACCGCCACCGCCCATGTCACCAGCGCCGAGTGCTCTACCGATGGAAATAGTTGTTACACCCCAAACTCTTCCAGGTGCTACCACTCCATACACTGAATTGTGTAAAGATTTGGAAGACTTCAAGAAACAAAAGACTTAATAAAGACATACTTTTAAATGCGCCGTCATGACACCGTAATCGCTGTTTTTTAGACAACCGAATCGTCGGCTAGCAGTTGTAACAAATCGGCTGTAGTAAATGACAAGCTTTTTATTTATAGAAAGATTTTGTTGACCAAAACATTATAATAATTTCAAATCTTCGATGAACTCGTCCAGCGAGCCTTCGTTGTACATGAGTGTGCCCACACTGGCGAAGGGTTTGTAGTCAGCGTAGAACCGCTTGTTCACGTACACACACCCCATGATTACCGTCATGTCTTGCGCTGCGTACAGCGAGATAAACTGGTTACGACCCGTGTGCCTCAACTCTTGGCTGGACGAGATGTAGCGATTCATCTGGTCGATCATGTCCTTCCTCTGTTCAGACAGTGTGCGGTTGTAGCGAAGGTTGTCAAAAAGCATGTGCAGCGATTCGTTGTGTCCCTTGGCGCCCGACTTGACTATGCCGGGTAAAATGTCCGTTTTCAACACTAAATCGTCCAACGTTACACACGTCGTTTCGTCTCTCGAGTTAATCTCGAGCAGCAGCAGGCAAAATTCTTCGTATTCCGTGCGCAGATAGCCGCATCCGGCATCGATCATGTGGCTGAAACAGACACGAAACTTATTAAATCGTGCACGTGTATTCAACAACTTCAACATAAAACCTGACTAATATCTAATGAATTTACTCACTTTGTTCCTTTTTCGTGCGTGCGCCGGTAAAACTCGCTGCGTTCAATCAGTTCGGGGTGCTTGCGATGGATCACCGGCAGGTTGTTTTCGGAGAACGAAAAGCGAGGCGTAGCGATCAGCGTCTTGTCGGTTGCATAGGCTGTGGCCATTTCCAACCGCGCCAGCCGATGCAGGAACGACTCGCGCCTGTCGTAGCCACCGCGTGCGCGGTTCGACAGCACGTACACCCCGTTCTTGTCCCCGTCTTGGTCCTGATTCAATGGCTTGGCGATGGCGTCCGAGATCACCAGCGTGTCCATGTCTAGGTCCGGGTTGCGCTTGCCCTTGCACACAAACATGCACGTCTGCTTGATGGACGGGTCGCGTTTTACAGCGACCAGCGACAAGTCGTAGTCGCCCACCATCAGGTCGTAGATCTTTTGCGGAATCAACACCGTACGGCTAGGCAGCGTACACGATATGGTGGCCGTCTGGTAGATGCCTTTCGTCTCGAACCCCGTGATGGCCGTGCGTATGATCGACTGTTTACCGCTCTTGTATTTTTTAATGTTGGACACCTTAAAGTTGGACGACTCGAAGCGGCGGTAACGCTCCGTCACCAGCTCGGGCGTGTTGACCACGGCGCTCAACAGCGAGATAAAGTGGTTCATCGACTGTTCGCGCCACAGGGTGGGATCAAAAATCACATACTGCTTCTTTTCGATGGCGGTGCGTTTAGTCTTGTCAGCAGCGGCGTCTGCCGCCTTGGTCGTGGCCCGTTTCTTAGTTACCGTAGTGATGACAAAACTCGAGTCAAACTCGGTAACCAGGGTGGCGGATTCGCAACACTTTTGCGTCTGTATGCAGCACTGCAGTCGGCTGTAAGGCTTGTATTCATGCCAGTGCACGTGCGTGTGCTGGCTGCAAAAGTAAAATACTGGGATACGCGTATTGTAAATGTGCTCGCGCATTAACTGAGCGTGTTTCATTGACTTGGTAAAGTGTGGCGCACCGCTGCCCGACGTAGTGCACGTGGCTTCCGTGGTGTAATCGCACTCGAACGGTAACTGCACTATGCATGTCGAAGTGGTCCGACAGCCGAGACAGTGGCCGCAAGGCGGCCAGTGCCAGTGGGTACAGCATCGCGCCAGCCGGTTTTGCGCCGCCGTCTGGTGGAACAGTAGGGATCGATAGTTGATATACCGTTCGTTGGCCACTTTGCATTTGACACAGTAGGCCGTGGTGACCAGAGGACAGTGCTGCTTGTTGTGCGTGTGATAGCATTTGCATCGTGACAAGAAATGTCTTCGGTGGTCAAAAGGTGGTCTCGCAACTGAAAATCGTACACGTTGTACATCGACTGCAGATTGTTGACTGTCAGCTTGTGCGTTAGGAATAACGGCTCCATGTCGCGATAGAATGTGCTATAGTCTACGCCGAGAGACAGACTGGACTACTGTCCGTGATGCACACATAATATATAGCGCTCAGTTCAAACCACGACTAGGGTGGCGGCCGACATACACAAGTCCAAAATATTATTCGACTCAGCTGGCGATATTACAAGTGGTTAGATGCCGATATTGTGATTTTTGTGTCTGTAGAGGCACACTCATGGTGTATAATACAACAAAGTAATGTAGTATAGCCAACGCTGTCTTTTTCCCGATGTTGTACGTTATAGCGATTCTAGTGTTTTTCGTAGCACTCGTCTGTATAACGTTTGCTAAAGATAGCTACATCAATCGCGAGCTGTTCGCCTACCAACGTATGCTGCAAGAGCCGTGGTTGAATCGTACCGTCTTGTTAAAGTATAAAGAGTGAGACGACGACAACACAATGAGAGGTCAGACAGCGGTTCAAAGTTATATCGCGCTCCCACATATCGTTGTATGTCAGTCGAACAATAATAACGTAATGACAACATAAATTTGGATAGTTTATACGATTTGTTTGCTAGAAAGGAAACACAATAGAGATTTGCCGAGGCTGCATAATGTGCTGTCATCAAGACGTGAGAAAAATGTCGAGGTTACACCGATGGATAGAGTATGAAGAACGTTTAGACGCTGACGCCGGGCGTGATTTAAGTAATCCGGATTTTTATTTTTTGTGAAAAATGTTATGACATTGTTTTCAAGGCGTATTCGTTCTACAAATCGAGTGAAAACTTGGAACGTGTAAATACACTAGCACCGTATTCGGGTTCATTGTCGCTGCCACTACTGCTTTCATCCGTTGTGGCAGTCTTTGCACTATCAACAGACATTAGCGCATTGTACAGATCGGTGTCGGCCATTTCTATTTCGTGAAAGTTTTCGTGATCCCGATACGTGGTGCGGCCTGACGCGTGTTGGAACCAGTGACCGATCATCAGCACTAAGCGAAACAATTGCACCAGCACCGTAGTGTCTGATTCGTTTAGACCGAACTCGTCTGACACGTTGCCGGCAATCATTGTAGAGTTCCAATTTACAATGTAGCCGTTGCTAGTGTCGTACGATTCTAGTCGCTTGTTACGATTCTTGCGCTTTCGTTTGCGCAACGATCCCATATCATCGTCTTGATCGTATGACTTGTTCTTCGTGTCGTCCACTTCTATGCGGTCGAATATATAACCGGGCCACATACTTTACCGTGTCCTGCGGCAGTTCCACCGGCTGGTTGATGAACAACGACATCATGGGCACTGCAAAGAAGACGATGTTCTTCTCTTGCCATATAGGCTCAGGTAGCGAGACACACGTCTCTACGTATGTGTAGGAAGTTTTGCCCAACAGATCGCCTATAATCTCTACAGCTATTTCCAAGTATCGCGACGTGTAATAGGGTGGCATTGATTTACTAAAGTAGCGGCCTACAGTGTTGGCTACCCCTTCCCACGACTCTAGTGACACACTCATAGCGGCAGATATTTAACTCTACCCTGTAGCGGTATCTTGTGATCGTCACTGTTAAACAAAACAAATTGAGTGGCAGCGCTCAGTCTGTAGTTGGGCGCGTTTACGAATCTGTACAGGCGAATAAAATCGACAGCGCTCGGTAGAGCTACCGGTTGGCCGAACGTGTGGTAACGCCACGCGTGTTTGTATTCTGAGTACACGTTGGTCAGCGGTCGGGCGACAACGCTACAGAACCCTTTTCCCAACAGAGAATCTACTATATCCCTGATGAGCTCTATAGACAGATCCGGTTCGTAGACAGTCAGACGGGCGCCGTCGTTCGGGAACGTGACAAGACCGCTGTAGATGATCTCTTGTATCGACCCGCAAGGAGCGATTCTAAAGACGTGCATACACAGTACGGTGCGCAGTATAGACGTCATGTCGTGTTCAGTGTAAATCAACTTTTCGTCGGATCTAGTCTCTTTACTAAAGTAGAATCCGTTCACCAGACGTACCGGCAATTTCGAACCTGCCTGGCTGTCAGTCTTTTTCGGCGTCAGAGATATAGTGTAAATGAATCGAGCCTTGTTTGACTGGACGTCGTATACGTTCATTGTGTCGCATATAGATAACTATTTCAAAGGGTATTAAACGTCTGCGCGAGGCCAAATGGCCGGCGTATTTTATACCACTCCGTACTTTCCCAAGCCCGACACTAGCGACAAAGCTATAGTCAAGAATCGCGGCTACAAATTGAAATATTACACCAGTCTAGACGAACGTATAGAACCGACCTCTTTGCGTTCCGTGTTCGAACGGTTGCACGCCGACGGTTACACTCATGTGGCAAACATGCCGGGCCAGTTGAACGACATCTGTTACAACGCCAGATGTTTTCACATGTTTGTCGTAGACAAAAGACTGATCAAACGGATAGCAGGTCTCTGCGCGTCTGTAGAATAACACTATTACTACAGGACAAGGAATATCGACATTATTATTTGTATGACAAGAATATATTTTTATTCAAATAATAACAACACCGTACAGAATACGTGATAAATTATTAATACTTAGAATAACGGTCTTTCTACAAGTCTGTAGTTGGGCTGCATACACCTCTATCCGACACCAGGTCGGCCGAGTCACTATCGATCTTTGCTCTCGTCATGTTTTCTGATTTGCTCGTGCGCTCTTCGTCGTCGCTCATGCAAATATCAAAGTCGCCACCTTCGACCATGTAGATCGTCGAATTGGACTCCATGAGATTGATTTTAATTTCGTGCTGCGGCAGATACATGTAACTGGCTGCCGGAGACGTGCCGTATAGTTTTTCATTAATCCGTTCCTCCTCTTTCGTGTAGTAGAGCCCGTTCTCGCGCATAAAGCCGTGACACACGTGTCTGAAGTGTGCCAACGCGATGTCGTACGAGTACATGCCGTCAGCAGACACGTAGTCGCCGATGATCTCTTGTAGCAGTTCCGTGATGGCCGTCCCGAAAGCGCCCAGTATGGACCTCGCTTTGGGTCTTCTCAGTTTCACTTTAAGCTCGGCCAACAGACCGCGTACGTGTTTGTAGTGTATGTACTCGTCGCGCATCACTTGCAAGTTGGCGTCGCACAGCTTTGGCGCGTACCCTGTGGTGGCCAAATAGCAGATGCACTGAAACATCGGCGCAAACATAATGTTCTCGCAGACCATGATAAAGTACAGCATAGTGCGTAAATCGACGTTGGCCTTGGTGTACTCCGCAACCAGGACTTGGAATCGGTGCATCCGAAGCTCGTAAAATTCTTGGCTTCGGTAGTACGCACCCTTGTGCGACACGTCCAACATTCTACTGTATACCTCTTGATGCACGTTTTCGCGAGCCACCTGGTCGTCTAACATGACCAGTGTCTCGGTGGCCGTAATGCGGTTAAACTCCTCACACGCTAACGTGTCCAACACCACGGTGTCGCCGAACATTAGGCACGCGATCATTTGCAACGCTATGTCCTGTAGTTTTTCTTCGGCTTGATGGAATTTCCCTTCGTCCGCCTCGGGATGGTTCTCGAAACTGGTCCACACGACAGACTGGTGTTGGTGCCAACAGTTGTACGAGTGGAGAAACTTTGGATTCGGTGGGTAGACGAGTCCGTTGTTGTAGTCGGCGTTCTTGGGATCCAAGATACTTTCCAACTGGTCATCCGTCTCGATATTTTTGTTGATGGTTCCATCATCGTTGTCGTCGTCGTCTGCGCATATGTTCACTCGGTCTTCGAAATCCTTTGGTTTATCGAGTCCGGTTGTGGCGACTCCTGCCTCCGTTGTTTCCGCGTTAGCCTCCATCGACTGAATCCGAGAGTAATATTTTCGTATTATTGTTGAATCTGAACGTATGTGTGCGCACGCTCCAGTTAAAGGGTTGCTAATGGTTTGATTACGTCTGTTATACCTATATATACATACCCTGACGTTAAAAAATATTATTTGCAGTACGATATGTAATTTTTTGATGCTTTACGTGTGTATTAACAGTTTACGTAGCGGTTGTTCAGTTGCCGAAACACGCGATCTTGCGACGTGGACGCGATCTTGTGTTTGCCGGTCAACACCAACGGCGTGGCAACACAGTTTGCGTGGTCGGTATACTTTAGCACACTCTGTTTGTTTAACAGCATGAATTTGTACGTGCCGGTTACCGGGCACCGAGACAGAGCGATATTGTCGACGAAATACACATGCGATTGGGTGGTTTCGTTCCAGGTCAACGACGGGATAGTGTAATGCAGTAGGATGCGATGCAACTTTGGAATGTCGTTGATGTAGCGCAGTTCGCCTGACGTAACGTCGTGCAGAATTATCTCGGAGTCGGGATCGTCCAGCCAGCCGCCCAGTTTACAGACGTCGTCTTGCGCGCTCAAACCCAAGTTGCAAGCGATAATGTTGGACAGATCGTCCGCGTTGATGTACTGATAGTTGTGGGCCACGTTGGTAGCGAACGTGTAGACTTCGTTCAACAGCACTTTGCCGTCGTCGTCCAAGAACAACGGTATGCTGAGATTGTTAACCGCGCTGGTGTAGGTGACTATACGGCTAACCATCTCGTTGTCGCCGTCCGTATAGTGTACGTGTTTGTACACCAAGCCGAATATGCGAGCGTGATTGTTGCACAGGTACTTTGACACGTGCTCCTTGCAGTTGCCCAACGAGCTAAACACGCACGTCGTATCTTGACGACGCGGCGGCTGTGTCAACGGGGTACAGTTAAACAACGACATTTTTTTAATTATAAAATAGAGCAGTCGAGCGGTCGGTTAACGTATTGCCTTACACGCGCTCGTAAGTGATACGCAGATACACAATCCAGACGAATAACTATATAACTAGTGTACAACAGACCATGGGTATATTGCACGCTGATCGTATTATCGAACACTTTCGACGCGGCCTGTACAATCACAAGCCGGCGTCTTACATGATATCTGTGGATGGAGAGTTGATCCGATACAAGGGTATGGTCAACACCAACATGACCCAGCACAACGCCGAAGAGGCTATCGCCAACACCTCGTACGAGTATTTGGTGCGCACCATTATGTGGATTCATGACGTACTTGTACCAGCGGCTGTTTGTCCTGTCGCTGTCGCCGGTCGCTGTTGTTCAGTACTTGTACCGGCGGCTGTTTCTGCTGTCGCTGTCGCCGGTTTTCGATGCTTTAGACCCGACACCCCGTCAAGAGAGGTCAATCTACTTCTAAACTCTGCGAGACGTTGCTTGTCCACTGGCGCGTTGGCCTTGTCGGCGTTGAATGCGCTTTTACCCACTATGTATATGATTGCCAATAATATAATCAATATAAACAAGAGTATCTGAAACAGACTGCACGGTAAACTGATGGAGGCGAACAGCAGTATGGTGATGAACCGTATCCCGTACGTCAGCAGATCCGCTGTGGTAAACTGGTGCAATCTGAAACATATCGCGTTTGTCAACTCTACAAAGTTTTTCGGAGTAGCCGTAAGAGGATCGCCATTTGATCCAACCTTAGGCTTGGCGTAGACCATATCTTCGACGGAGATATTTATTTTGGCCGTTGTGATTGAGTACGGTGGGGAGTCTTTCGTTTGAGCAGAACTGACGGTACCAGTGTTGACGGTAGAATCCATTTCTAGAGTAGGTGTGAGATATGTATACTATATATATATATATTGTCAAAACAAACCACGACATACAAGTATATACTACTTATATACCTTCAAAACCTTCGTCTTGAAAGTCTTCGTCGTCGTTAGTGTCATCGTGTACCGATTCGGTCCTGTCGTTAACACTGGGCACTATTTCCATAATTTTTATGCTTTTATTTAATATGTCGAGCGGATTGATGGCGGCTCTACGTTTAGCAATCGCGACAGACATTATAGATCCCTCGCCTTGTTGTAAAGGGGCCGACTGTTTCTTGTTGACAGGTTTCAACTTGACCCCCTTGAGTATGCTTTCCAACAACTCGCTTCTAGGACTCACACCGACCGGCTGCTGTGAGTTTTTCGGTCTGTCGTTGACGGGATTCAACGATACACCCTGCCGTGTTTCATTCAAGAATTCGTCTCTTGGTAACGTCGACGGGTTTGTAGTATTCCCAACGTTAACGGTTGGCGTAGGCGGTATCAATGACGACGGTAGTGGCGGAGGAAGGGGTGGCGGTTCCGTATCGTTCGGCACGGAAGACGCTGGCTCCTGCTGCTGCGGCCGTCGTATATCGGGGCCGTACAAGTTTGTCTTCATCAAACGTGTACTGCTGTCGTTACCGTCGCCACTCAACGCCTTCAACGGATCCGACACGACTACGTTGTGCGGTCTCTGTAGTAACGTGTTGCGTACGATACTGGGCACAGTGGATCGTACATAGTACTCGTCCAGTTTAGCCCGTTTGGGTAACGAACTCAGATGCACATAGTCGTCGGGCGATGTCAACACCGGTTCGATAAACAAAGGAGGCGTCGGTTGTACGAACATATCGTCGTACACCAACCGCCGCTTGTTGTTCACGGCGTTTTTCCATGTACACACCCGTTCTTTGGCGTCTGCAACTGATTGGAGTTCTGGTCGGCTACAATACGTATGACCTCCAGTATTAGGCCCAACAGCGATACTAACGTTCCAATTATATGCATCCATAATAAAAACATTTTCGTTCAGTTCATTTATGATGACGCCCAGTTCCATCGACCGTACGGCCAGTCCATTACTACTTATAACCTCCAATTATACGCATCCGGAATAAAAACAGTTTCGTTCAGATGACGTCCACCAGTCCATTACTACTTATAGACTCTACATATATATTTCTAAAGAAAGTATAGGAGAAAGAAAAATATCAACCAACGAAGACTTGACAAATGTTTATTTACAAGCATACAGTCAAGACCGGTTATCGTTTTTCAACCGTACAATTATCAGAGGTTCACTATTTGGCACGTCATTGTATCTGTGTGTACAGACTATAATGCGACGCTTGTACAGCAGCGCTGGTCCCATGAGATAGGTAATTTCGTCGGTCGTCACGATCGGCAGCCCGACCGGCGCTAAAGTTCTATCGTTGTCGTTGAGCGCGTAGTAGAACAACGCTGGATCGTGTTCTCGCAAGTACTGCCAAGTCTGAAACATAAACGAGTTAGTATCGAGCCGACGACCGTGACTGTGACAACGCTAAAGAACGGACACATACCTGTGGATAAGCGTTGGCCAGTGTCGCCGCTCGAGCGCGAGCAGAATTCATCTTGCGTGTGCGTTTGCCACGGTCGGTAATCACAGTTTACTGTTGGCCGGATCGTGTCGCGGTCTTTAATATCTCCAGTACCCAGGCCTGCGTGCCGGTCGGTATGTTGTTTTTCGTCGTCGACATAGCTTTCGGGAACAACGCTTTGAGTGTTTTACGTTCCCACGTGGCGCTAGTGTATTTTATCTGTTGGCCTTTGCGCGCCACCGGACGGATCAAATGCTTGTTACAAAGCGCCACGTTGCCGAGACAATCGGTCAACACGTGTCGTTTGACCATGTCGCTGGCCGACCCGTACCTGGTGTACACGACCGACTCGGCGTCCAGTTCGGCGTACTTTAGGAATATCTTGCGCACAAAATTGTAATCATTTATAAGATCGCAATTGGCGACCGGCGTCAGATACACTGTGGCAGTGTTCGGCATAGCTTCCCAGAACTCGTTGTTACTGATCCCCACATCTGTACTCTTGTTGTAGCGAGTCTGCGTGTACAACGACACTTCTTTTACGGGTACTACGTGGTATTGTACTCCGTTCACGTAGGCCATAGAGCAGTCGGCCGAGTGGTGAGCGTGACAATCCCATCGAGTAGTAGGCGATCCTCTGTCAAATAGCGTTTCATACGTCTGACGAGCGTCACCACCACTACTACTACTACCACTATGGTCGACACCACCAGCAGACATTTCTGCGTGTTGTTGGAAAAGGAGCAGACTTACAGATTCGCGTTGCCCGATTCGTCGTACAGTCTCACCTTCTTGCACGCGACCAAACCGATCACTATAGTAACCAGACAACACACGACTCTAAATCCTGACGGTAATGTAGTAGTGACAGACGAGTGTTTACCACCTGTGCCGGACGCTGTGTTGGCGACATACGTACGAGACTATTATTTATGGACGGTGCCCGACAACTCGTATCGCGCGGTCGACTGCAGAAACTGTGCGTACAGTGCTAGAGATATAGTGAACTTAATTTTAAAGTATAAAGTAGTGTACATTGTGAACTCACCTCTAGACTCTTTGGTCGTGCTACAAAATGTCTACGCTAGCTGGACGAGCCAAGGCGGCGTTAACGCCGGAATGTAACCAATTATCGAAGAGCATCAAGTTGTCGGCGATAACGCTCATGGTAGTTATTGGGTTAGCGCTAATACTGTTAGTAGTGGCAATTATATACAATCATATGAAGAAGACCACGTCCACCGAGGAAGACAGCAAGAAGGACAAAATAATCAGCTACATGTCTATAGCGGCGACTGTAGTGATAGGCGTGGGTCTGCACGCGTCAATGTGGCAGTACTCAATAGCCTCAAAAACGACTGCCGTCTGTTTAGCATCTAACTAGCGGTCTTTTTCACCACCCGACTTTATAGTGCTCCATCATTCTATTCGAAGCAACAGGACAGACTATAAAATATTATTGATAATTTATTATTTATTTCTATACACGCATGGCAAAAAACATACGGGATAAACTACTATAAGGACAGACCGCTAGAGATACCGCCAGCAGTAAGAAGCCGACTCTCAGCTATGATAGACGCATAGTGTGAACCCACCTCTAGACTCTTTGTTAGTTACGTTAGCTGGACGAGCCAAGGCGGCGTATCGAAGAGTATCAAGTTGTCGGGGATGACGGGTATACTCACGGTAGTGATTAGGTTAGCCTAATACTAGAGATACCGCCAGCAGCGAGAAGCAGACTCTCAGCTATGGCAGACGCACAACAACCGATACAACATATGCTTAAAAAGGGAATAGAGTGGGAGAGTACTATAACTATACATATCGACAAGTGTGAATACGAAGCGGTGTTGGAAAAGGAAAATATTGCGAGTGATGTAATTTTAATTTTTGCCAACGGGTCTAGACTGTCTTCGCGCACTGTACAACGTAAAGTCGTGACCGAAAAGAAACACGTGTTGGGCTACTCGGACGGTCGTTTCTACCCGATACGCAGGACAAAGGCCACCGAAGAGACGACCAACATAGATCCTACACTGTCTATACAAAAAGCGGTGCACAGACTCATCGTGTACGACGACGAACACGATCGCTGCAAGTTGCGTCTGGCGTACAACAAGGAAGAGATTGAAGACGGCGTTCGCTACACGCTGACGTGTGAAGCTGAATATCCGCACACGTCAACGTACGACCAGATCGTAGAGTACGAACAGCGGTTGGTGCAGAAAATGTCACCTTACTTTAACCGCATTCAAGTGACACCCGACAAGTTGACATTGGGCGAGATATTCTCGTGTGTAGTGCCAAAAGTTCAAATCTGGAACTGTTTCAATCCACATAAACGCTACTTGTGGGCATACAAGTGGAACGGCGTAAAGGCCAAGTTCATGTGCGTCAACGGCCACGCTTACATATGGCCAGACGCCAGTGAGATATACACAGAAGCCTATCGCGGTGATTTAACGTTTATGGAACGTATGTGTTTGCAGGTAGAACTGATGGACGATCGCATAGTGATTGTTGAAGTCATCGCAGCCGCCTACCACGAGGAGATTTACACTACCGAGCCGTTGACAAACGCGGAGGTACTGAGCCGTCTGCACGCTGTGCTGACCGAGTCTGAGGTCACTGTTGGCGACAAACGTTTGACAGTGCAGACGTTCTACAACACGTATTTGCCCAAGCACTTTGACGATAGCAATTACGACGGCTTCATCATCGTGCAAGAGGATCTGACGATCAAGTGGAAACCGCCTACAATAGATGTGAAATGTATCGGACCGTACAAGTACATGGTGGGCTCCACCAATCAAACCGCCATAATACAACTACCAGAGCCAGGCGAACTCGACGACGATATTGTCGGTGTAAAGGGCTGTATATACGAGATGTCGTCCAACTTTAAAATACTGAGACAACGTGTAGACCGAATGACTTGCAGCACGACCAAAGAATATCAAGCGTTTTTAGAGTCTATAAAGCTGATCAGTCCTGTGTAACGATATACGAACAATAAACGTTTTTATACTTGTACATATATTTTTTTATTTTCTTTTCCTAACCCAAGCCGAAGCTAACGTCCACCACCATGCACACGGCGTGTAAGGACGTGCTTCAATGATACTATGAATTTTATTTTACATCATATTATAGGTAGTAGTAACGCTGCCGCTCGCTGTCAGCGATGTCTTCGAATTAATACTACGACGAGAGTATATTTGTAGACGGTATCGCAATCAAGAACTACGATCCTATAGGCGTGAGTAATCGCGCAGACGAATATCTAGTCAAAAAGTACGGAAAAGATACACGACCGATATGTGTCGGGACGAAGGCGGCTGTGAATCCTATTGTCCCGTGTAAGGGTGTCAACATATACACCATGAGTCGGCGTCATCGTGTCGCCCATCGGGTGTACAGCTACAGTAAGATACGCGTGTCGAGAGACGACTCAAACGCAATGCCTATAACCATAGGCGAACGGATACCGAACGTTGTGTACGACTACAACAAAGATCTAACGCCTGTGGAAATGGCGATCATGCTCAAATACCACTCGATGACACTGGCCAACCGCGGTAATGACAACAGTGATATCCTAACAATCACACCCCATCTGTATCATACTGTGTACGAACACTTTGAACACACAGACTATTGTCCGAGTCGATCGGATCAATGTGCGCGTAACTGGTTCGACACTGAGTCGGAAGACTCGATGGTGCAGATGTCGAACCGTGAACTGGTCTACCAGAATCAGATAATCAATCTGCCAGACTTGACATTCTACGGACCAGAAGTCACTATACGTTGATGCAGATGTGGTCGTATATTTTTTTTCAAAAATCTACAGTCAATAGCTCTGTTCATCGTTACTGAGTTGAGGTAACGACACTGCCGGCAGACCCATATTGTAGTACGCGTTGTTTAGAAAACTACTGCCGCCCGTGTCCGGTGTCGCTTTAAAATCTTTGGGCAGAAAATACGATATACATTTAGCGTCAAGTTCCTTGCTGCGTTGTACAAACCAAAACATGGACGGTACTACGGTTTTAATGTCCATGTCGGGCACTTCTTGCGAGTCGTTGGTCTGTATAATCGGTCTAGCCAACGTGTTTACTATCGGTGCAATGTTTGAGTTTAACGTTGTCGCCTGTATCACGTTGAAACCCGAGTCTGATACAGCGGTGGGTGCGGTCAGAAACGAGCACAACTGTGTTCGTGGATTACAACTAGGGTTCGGAGCAGTAGTAGTAGTAGTAGTAGTAGTAGTAGTTGTTGTTGTTGTTGTTGTTGCTGCCTGGTTATTTGGTATAGTTGAAGTGGGGGTATTACTAGTCGGCGGATTCGGATCCGGCGGTTGCCGTCTACGACCCACCAAGAACGACGGCAACGATGAGGACGTAGTGGCCAAAGACAAGAGCCGTGTCTGCGCGCTGGTACGATAGTTTTGCGACAGAGGCGTTACAATATTGTACTTGGGGTGTAGTTCGTAATAGATGAACATGTGTCCGCAAGTAATACCCTTTTCGTAGGCAGTTATGCCGTTCAAAATTACGCCGTTTTCGAAGTACCACCACTCGCCGCTACACACCAGCGTGTAGCTGAGAAACGAGGGTCTCGTGTTTGAATATTGTATCTTGTCAAAAGACACGGTCCAGTCGCACGCGGTAGTAGCTCTGTACGACTCTGTCGGTTTTATCACGTCGTACTGCAACGCGGCGTCGTGATCTTGAAACCGCAGTGTAGTCTCTGATCTGACTACTACCACCGTGTCTGCATTACGATACAGTGTAAAATGGTTGCGGTACGGTGTCTTGCGGTTCGGCAACATATGTTTATACGTAGCGTACACCAAGAACAGAGCAGACTTGTAGTCTGCGCTCTGATACACACGTACCGCCCGTTTAAAACTCCTATACGTGTAACCGTGTTCGGCACATAAATTCAACTCGTACACCCTCTCGGATATGGGCAGCAATGCGCTCATATTCGCAGACAACACTGTCTCTTTACTATAATCAATACGGGAATAGGTAGGTTATTAGCAGACAAAAACATCGTGTTTGTTGTGTTGTGATATTTATTAAACTAATAAATATGTATTAATACACAGTGATAACGCTAAAGTTACATACACACATACATTTTTTAGTCTGAACACTCAGACTTTATCTTCTTCGCAGTGTTGTCGTCTCGGTCTGTTTGGTCGTTCATGCTTTTTAAAGAAGTCTCTGCTGCGGCAACGTCGTGTTCAGTATCAGTATCGCATTCCGCCTCGAGTATCGGTTTAGTGTCGGTACTAGAGCAGGCCGACGTGTTATCAGTACCGATCTCCTCCTTCTTGTCTGCGGCAACGGTGTTGTCGGTGACGGGTTCTGTCCCCGTTCCGGTATTGGCGTCGGGCGCGGTTACTGTTGTGGTGGTCTCGGTGTTATTTCCGATTTTGCAGAGTTTCAACTCTTCAATCTGCTTGGCTGTGAACCGATCAGGAAAGTAGACGGCCACCAGACAGCAGAACGTTCGATACAGAATTACACTGTACGCATCTCCGTGGGACGGCTTACTGTCGTACATGTCCTTGTCGGACTTGAAATATTTCTCCTTTAGCAGGTCGTCGGTTTCCACCACGCTCTTGTGAAAATCCATTAATCTGACCAGCCGTTTCAACGGCAAATCAGGACGACGAGATGCGATCGTCTTGCAGTGAGCGACGCCGACACTGAGTCCCTTCAACGCGGAGATGAGTTGTCGTATAGCCTTACACACCACGGTGTAAGACTCTGCGTCGCAGAACGCTCCGTTCAATACTTTCACGTCGCTACGGTCGGTAACTCGTGTGCTGAACAAATTGAGCCGGCAGTCCACAAACGTCAAACAGTGGGTGTTTGTGTTGTACTCGGAGCCTGTCGCCACCTTGGGCACTATGTAGTCGGCGGTATCGCCCGACGGTACAAACAGTCCGGTCAGAGACACCAACCGGCTGTTATCCCATTCTCGTTTGCGGCTTACAATCAATGTAGTCAGTCGCTCGATACACAGCTGCTGTTTTTTAAACACCTTAAGTGTCTTCTGCGTCGAATCGTATGTCTTGAACAGCACCTTGTTGCCGTCCTTTCCGTAGCGCATCGACTCGTAGATAATTTTCGGCTTCGGATTATTCACCAGACGGCCGGTATTCTGGTCCTTGGGCTTAAACACTGTCGAGCTCGACTGTTCCGAGTCGACGATACCCACTTGGTCACGTGGAGACACCACACGGTACGCCTTGAACACCACGCGCAGTTTGCCAACCATACCGGTCAGTGTGGTAAAGTTGATTGTGAACA
This sequence comes from Magicicada septendecula, assembly GCA_034769895.1. Lineage (NCBI taxonomy): Eukaryota > Metazoa > Arthropoda > Insecta > Hemiptera > Cicadidae > Magicicada > Magicicada septendecula. The sequence goes on from CM068371.1 coordinate 283,422,854, forward strand.
ACCCGGTGTCTTCCGGATCTCGGGCGTATATGGTGGGTATGAATCCGTCGTGTTCGCAAATGATGTACGGTATGATGACAAACGATGGCTGCTTCTGGTAACCTATTTTTACAATTTTGCCGTCTTTCACGTCGAGCATTACGCCTTTGCTCGGCATCTTAAACACGTATTCGGTGTTGATGCGGACACTGCTGTTGGGCGCCACTGTGCCCACGTCGATGCTCATGCGCGGTGGAAACAGTTTGCCACCCTTCAATTCGGAGTCGGAGAAGACCACTTCTTTGAATTTCTTAACGCACACCCACTGCATCAAACACGGGACGTTGGTGCGTGTTATCAACTGCTCCAACGAGTTGCGGATACCATCTACGTTTTGCTTTGTAATGCTCGTCAAGTCGACGCGAGACGACACCTCTTTGGTCTTGATGAACGGATGTTGGTCGATCATAACCTTTTGTAGTTGGTCGAAGGTTAACTTCTTCCCGTAAATCGTCAGACTCATGTTGCGATTTACAATGTCCTCTGTCGACTCAAACAGCTCGTCGATACGCGAACGAGCATCCTCGCAGTACTCTCTCCTGGTCTTGCTTGCCATATTATTGTATGTTAGCAAAACTGTAAAAAATCTAAGCACCGGTGAAATATATGTAGACGACACAGTACTCACCGAAAGACTGATACATACCGGTATGTTGATCTCCTTTATACGCGAAACGTGTGACGACACCCAAACTCGATACAAGCTCAGTGACTGTATTTTGTGATGAACGCGGTAATTAGTTTAACCGTGTCTTGCGCTTCGGGACAGTTGTTTAGCAGTGGAAACGAGTGTGTCAGCAGATCGTTGGTGTACACTTTGTACTCGCACGGCTTTAACTTGACGAACTGATACGTTTGCGAGTACAGATACTCTGTGGTGGCGCTGATGACCAGCTTCGGCGTGTCTGTCAGACCGTAACAACTCTACAGTTTGGCGGCCGGTGTACCTCGCATAACGTAACACTTAAACATTAGGTTCAACAAGCGGCTGTCGAACGCGGATCTGTACAAGCCGCACACACCCACCATAGCTTTGAATTTGATCCCTATGGCAGGTACTCTTATTTCGTCGGCGACAGCCGGTGTCGTCTCTTTGGACTGAAACGTACCCATCAGTAGCGTACCGGCAGACATGCCGCCGGCGTAGTAATTGTCGTAACGTCCCACCGTCGTCTCGGACAACACTTTGTTCACCGCGAGCATCGCTTCGCGCACAGTGTGTCTGAACCGCACGGGATAGTCAAACACCAGCACGTCAAAGTCGGGCATACTAGCGCTGAGTTCGTTCAATATACCGTACGTGGTCTTGCGATCGCTGTACAAGAACCCACTGCCGGTGAACCACACCAACAAGTTGCGTTTGTTCAATTTACTAGCGCCCGTGTACACTGTGTAGTAACTGTACTCTTTGCCGTTTGCAGCCAACTTGTAGTACTGCGGTGGCAAGTACGTGTCGAACAACAGCGGTTTCAGCGGTGCAGGTATCAGCACCAACAACACCAGTCAACGGCATTACGGTCAACGTAAAGACCAGTTTAAACATAAAACTCAAGCTAGCCATACTGGTTTAGTCGCGGTCAGGTGCAGTATTACATCTACTATTATTACTAGGTTTCAGAGAAAAACAACACTGTCACGTGGCTAGTTCGGTCAATGTGACTTCCGTCTCGCCGAAATGCAGTCTGGCTATCCAACGGGTCGACGTTTCACGATCGCGCACGTATACCGTGTCCGGATTTTGCAGGTCGGTGAACGCGTACAGATTGAAACGAGACCATAGGAACACACCGTAACGTACTTGAAAGTTCGGCGTGTTCAAATCGTAAGGCAACACATTCTCTTCGCACAACATCGCACGCATTCTGAACCACGGTCGGTCGGCGAAACACGCATAACTGCCGCCCACACGCAGCGTGTCGAGGGGCGGTACAGCCAACCGATCGACTCGTGTATAGACTAGCGGTGGAAACTCGATGTGGTGATCTAGCCACTGGTATATAGGTTGGAGTTTTCGCTCGTAAAGAATAGCCTCTGTCTGAACATCCATTTTACTACACTCTTTGGCAAAGTGCTATCTTTACAGCTATGTTTGGAAATCAACACCAAGACCTGTTGGATCTGTCCATGCGAATAATCGACCGACACATAGATAGAGAGAAAAACCAGTGCTTGAACACGAGCCCAGACGACGTGGACGTGATCATGGATCAGTTTGTCGCCAACTACACGCGCGTGGCGTCTGTGCCGTTGTACGTTAAGTTTGACACGTGTGGCGACAGAGGCATACCACGACTGGTGCGCTACTTTCAAAACTTTGATCCGATGAACGCTGTCGGCCCGTTTGACAAGTGGACCGACTTCAGCACCACGCCCACCGTCTTGGAGATGCGGCACGTGCACGACTACATGACTGCGAAAGAGTTTAACAAGGAGTTGTTAAAAACCGACCGATATGATTGTGTGGTGTACGCCATCTGCTCGTTTATGGCGACATGGACCAACGAGGCGTTGATAAATTACGGCGACCGCTATAAAGACTTTAAGCAAATAGCGCTTTTAATTGTGACGGAAAGGGAACGAGCCCCGGTGTATGTGGTGCCCCAAGACGGTATACCCTTTCTCAGGTCATCGTTCCGCATACTGTCGCGGTGCTTTAACAGTGTTGAACGACAACAGCAGAAGGGCCACAAAGTGGAATATCCTACGTTCTCCGTTACGAGATACGTGTCGTCCGACCTGGTTGCCCACTTCAAAGAAGTCTACCAGTGGCTGCTAGACGAATCGATGACCCAACATGAAATCGCCATGCTGGAGAAGCCGATGGCGTCACCGTTTGCACTTTGTGCCGACTATTCCGGCGCAGGCAACAACAACACGCCGATGAAAGTGATCACTGGTCAAGCGTGCTGCGGCAAGACCACGCTCTTGGACAGGCTCAAGAGGTACGGCTGGAAAGTTTGCAGCCGCGGCGATTTGGGCACATTTTCTGGCAAGTCCAAGTCGGCACCGGCCATAGCCGGACTGCACGCGGCCCTTGAGAACGCGCTGCACCGAGGCGACGTGTTGGGCGACAGGGGCCCCATAGACAACCCACTGTGGACTATCATAATGACGTTGTGCGACCCACAGTACAAGGACCGTGTCGTCGAAGAGTTGTTGAATTTCTTCAACGCCACGATCAACGAGCATGTGATCGCCTACATGTTACGCCAGGAGGTGGTCGTCTTTATCGACCCGTATCCCAGCCTCAACAGGGCGCGCATGATGAGTCGGTGCACCGGCGGAGATGCGTATCGCGCAAGGATATTCATGTACCCAATCACTCAGTGTATAGCATACTACATGGCGGCACGACTGTACGGCTGGACCGTACGTTGTGTGCCGTACGACGAGGAGCACAACTTTCAACCCCAACGTTACCGGGCCATGGCCGAGGAAATCAAGAATATATTCGGTACGCCGTTGAAACAGGGACCGTTGTAGCTGGCCAGAAAACCGGACGGACACTACCTCGAAGACACGGAGTACTCGATAGCCACCGGTATATTCAAATGACTGCGTGTGTACACACACGCTATAATTTGTAATTAATGTATATTTTTAACTATATGTCAATAAACAAAAAACCTATCTTTATAACTAGAATCTTTGTATTTCTTTTTTACGTTAAAAATCATACAACATCTAAAACCTACAACCTAGTGTTATTTCTAAAACGTTTTTTAAACTACCATCACTGGATCTGGCTAATACTAGATTTGTCCACTCGTGTAGTTTGTCTGTAATGTCGGCACGGTAGCCGTAGCGTTAATCGACTTGGTAACCGATGTTGTGCCAGTAAACACATTTGAACTCGTCTCGGTAGTCGGTTCAGTACGAGGAGCGACTGTCGTCACAACAGATGCCGACGGTTTGGCACTAGTCGTATTTGCCGCTTCTGTAGCGTTAGTCGTTGATAGTACGGGTTTTGTACCTGTCGGTTCTGTAGAGTTGATCGTCAGTAATACGGTGCTAGTTCTTGTACGTGATTCGATACTAGACGTATCTGTCGGTTTGGTCGTTAACAGTACAGCGCTGGTACTAGTTGTATCTGTCGGTTCTGTACTGTTGATAGTTAATAATACGGGATTAGCGGCTGTCGGTTCTGTACTGTTGGGGACGTTACTAGTCGTAACTGTCGGTTCTGTACTGCTGATCGTTAATAATTCGGTAATAGTTATAACAGGTAATCGGGTACTAGCCGTATCTGAAAGTTCTTTTGTGTTAGTCGTTGCCGATACGGTGCTAGTTGTGGTATCTGTACCGGCAGTCTTTAATAATACGGTGTTAGGTGTTGCAGGTGATTCTGTACTAGTCGTAGTTCTCGTTTCTGAAGCGTTAGTCGTTGCCAATACGATGCTAGTTGCCGTACTTGTTGGCTCCGTATTGTCGGTCATTAATAGTACAGTGCCAGTTGTTGCAGGCGATACGGTACTAGTTGTATCTGTCGGCTGTGTATTGTTAGTCGTTAATAATACGGGGTTACTACTACTAGTCAGTTTTCTACTGTTGGTCGTTGGTAATTCGGTGCTAACACTAGGCGTATATGTCGCTTTTGTACTGTTGGTCGTTGGTAATTCGGTGCTAACACTAGGCGTATATGTCGCTTTTGTACTGTTGGTCGTTGGTAATTCGGTGCTAGCACTAGTCGTATATGTCGCTTTTGTACTGTTGGTCGTTGGTAATTCGGTGCTAGCACTAGTCGTATATGTCGCTTTTGTACTGTTGGTCGTTGGTAATTCGGTGCTAACACTAGGCGTATATGTCGCTTTTGTACTGTTGGTCGTTGGTAATTCGGTGCTAGCACTAGTCGTATATGTCGCTTTTGTACTGTTGGTCGTTGGTAATTCGCTGCTAGCGCTAGTCGTATACGTCACTTCTGGCTTGTTGGACGTTGATAATACGGTAATAGTTGTAGAAGGTGATTCGGTACTTGTCATATCTGTCGATTTTGTCTTGTTGGGGGTTCGTAATTCGGTATCCGTCGTTTCTGTCATGTCCGGTGTTGATAATTCGGTGATAGTCATATCTCTCGGTTCTGGCGATAATTCGATACTAGTTTTAACTATCAGTCCTGTACTGTGGGGCGTTGGTAATTCGGTGCTCAGTTCTGGTGATTCGGTGATAGTCACTTCTCTATCGTTGGGCGTTGATAATTCGGTGCTAGCACTAGTCGTATACGTCGATTCTGTACTGGTGGTCGTTGGTAATTCGGTGCTAGTCGTAACTGTAGTGCTGGTCGTCGTTGTGGCCTCGTTATTATCACAAATGTTAAGACACGTTGGTGGTTCCGCAATTTGAGTATGACGGTGGATCGTTGTGATCACGCCGTTCGCAAACACATTTCTAAAACCGGCAGGTAACATTATGTCGAAGCGTTTGTCTATACAATTCACATGCATCATACATTCTGGATCGTTCATGATTATATCTGACAGCACTTGAATGTAATTGTAACGTTTCGTGACACGTACTTGCCACAGTTTAACCCTTGAAAATGTAATGCTGAAATACGACACGCTGGATGTACCCTTCACCACCCAGTATTCTATGCCGTTACTAACGTAACCGTCTAAATCCTTTTCATCGGCCGAGTACTTGTACACTTCGGCGTAATTGGCAAACGTGGGATACACGACAGAGTTACTGGAGAACCACTTGATGCCGGTGTCACCGCTCTCTTTTATCTGGTCTATGGTCAGCGTACTTTGATCACCCAGCTGGACGACGTCGTCGTAAATCGCCACGGAAATCCGTTTACGCTCAAACGAGCCCAACATTTCGTTGTAGGTGACTACCACGTCGGATACCGAGTCCGTCAACACGTCTCGGCTCGCCAGGCCGCCACCGCAACAACAGCTCACGATTAACAAACATAACACGGCTAGACGGTCGAAACGTTTCCTGTGCACACAGCGTTTCGTCAGCGTGTTTACAACAGCCGATCCTTTGTTATTGTTTGCCATCGTGTATAGAATGTTAACACTATTTATACAGACGACACATATCGTGTGTGTGATACGACTAAAGACGTGTTTGCCAGAATTCTAACACTATTTATACCGTTGTAAATGTCGACACTTGTGCTCGGCCGTACGACTAAAGACGTATTTACTGCACATCAGGAAAAAGACTAGCGCCGCCAGTGTCAACAGTACGGCCCACAACAGATGGCCGAGTAATAACAGGGTGAATACGAACGGCAGCACTAGAAACGAAATCGCTTGCACACTGAGTCCGGTGGACAGCGTTTCACAGTTGACTAACGGATAGTAGTCGAACAGCCGCTTGTCTTCGCGCAAATTGTAGTTTTCCACAATCTTTGTGTAACACGCGCGACACATGGTCTTCACAGACACAACGTGCGCGCCTTTAGTCGTGCCTACCGGCAGTATAGACCCTTTACTGTACCGACCCATGTGGTACTCGTACTCGCCGATCACCAAGAAGTAATGATCGATCAGACCCCACGTTCGTTTCAACGCCTGACACCGAACCTCTACTGTGTACTCTTCTTCTTTTTGATGCGTGTTCGTATACATGGTGTGCGCTCGCTTCTAAACTACAGCGAGTATTCACGACTACTTATCAGTCCTAGACTGACGCCGCCGCCGCCTCCGTTGTGTTGCGGCAACATGGTCAGCACTTGGTTGGCCGTGCCTCCGCGCTGGTCTCCGCACGGGTTCTCCACGATCTCGATGTCGAGCATCGAGTGCAACGTGGTGCCGCACCGCGTCCAACCGCCTTCGTGCAGCTCCGTGTTGGCCAACAACGGCGTGTCGTTGTAGTAACGGTGGATAATGTGCTGCGCCACGTGATCGCAGGCCACGGCGCACTTGATTTTCGCCGTGTCCAACTCGCTCACCTCCGGATGCGAGCGATACGGGTTGTACTTGTCTACGGGTACGTGTCCGCACGACCACACCACCGGCACCTCGGTAGGCGTAGTCGTGGTACAGTAGTCGTTGTACATGATTTCGTTCAGATACAAGATCAAATGTCGTGTGTCCAGTTCAAACTTGAACCACAACGACTCGGGTATACTGACGCTCGTCTTGTACATGTCTACGGTGGCAAACTGTATATTGTTGTACTTGAGTATATTGCTCACTACAATCGGTATGGCGTCGAAACAACTGTCGGACTCTTTCACTTGCAACATGATGGTGCCAAACAGTTCGTCCAAATAGGAGCGTACACGGTACGCCACGGTGTCGGGGACCTCGTCGATCACCGCTTTACACGCGTACCCACCGGGCAATTTTATAACACCGCCGCCGCCGTCGCCGATGCTGCCGCTAGGAACCGCGGTATCCGCCGGTCGCCTACGTTTCTTCCTCGACCTTGAATCCATGGTGCCGGGCTTAGAACACTATATAGACACTATCATTCCCAACACCGCGCTGACGCGTCGCCTACTACATCATGTAGCGACAACAACATCAAGCAGATTTATGCGAACCTAACCAAAGTAGTGTGTGTATGCTAGTTTACAACGACCAGACCAGACCTGGACCACCGCACCGACAGACGTTTGTGAAGGCTCTCGTCTACCGACACAAGTCTTGTTCGTTCAAAGTAATAATAGTGGTATGTCTATGTAGAGAGTTTTCACCCACCCAACATATACTACTAGGTTGTGGGATTTGACAGACGTTTGTGCTCCAGTATAGGTTCTTACAAGTCTTGGTCGTTCAAAGTGATAGTATGTCTATGTTAAAGTCTAGTAAATTATATACAATACGTGTTTTACACAGACGGCCGATTGGTTTGGAGGTTTGCACAGCCGGGGCGCTTGTCCCGATACCCTACGGAACGCTTGTACCCCCCCCACCAATGTTTTGTACGCTTGTACGAATCACCAACGCATGTCTGTCGACCGGTTGTTCAAAGTAGTAGTAGTAGTAGTAGTATGTCTATGTTAAGACTATAGTAAGATATATATTATACATATATGTTGGGTATATCCTTAACATAGACGGACGGCTAGTTTGCTGAATCGGCTCCGTAAGAATATCGGTTGGATCACTGTCGACCGGTACCACGTTTTGTTGTCCAAATGAATGGTACGTCTATGTTAAGAATACACATCAAGATATATATTGTATACGTATGTGTTGGGTAGACGGATGTCTTGTGCCGGTCCAATTTTTGCCACAGACCCTGTCGATCGGAACCGCGTTTGATCGTCCACAGTAGTAGAATGTCTATGTTAATACTACAGTAAGATATATATTATATATATTATTATATATATATTTTACTTCATATATATATGTACATCTATGTTGGGTATATCGTTAACAAAGGCGGACGGCTAGTTTGGCGTAGCAGAGCAGTCGAGTGCGTAAGAGGGCGGACTGTCGCGAAATCGGCAGTGAAACCGTTCGCCATAAGAATAGCACGGGAATAGACGACGGAGTAGACGACTGCGAAAAACGAGCGAGGTCAAATTGAAAATAAGGGTGAATGTTTTCTAAAATAGGGGGTGATGCTCACCATCCCTAGAGGTGAGGCGAAGGTTGGTCCGGGAAAAGAGCGTCGCCAGCGACCGATATTTGTAAGCTGAAAACCGGTCGGATTTCAACAAAACGCCTAACATTACCTAGTAGAGAACACGATATTCGGATCCTGTATGTACGGTGAAGGCGACATAGTTTAACGCAGTAGTAGTCTGTTAAGGATACATCGAGGTGTATACTACGTTCTGACCACGGACCGCTTGTACCGCGTTAAACAAAGCTTAGTCGTTCACAGTAGTAGAATAAATCAAGTTCCGTATTATGGTCTGACCACGGAACGCTTGTATCGCGTTAAACAAACCTTAGTCGTACACAGTACTAGTCTGTCTATGTTAAGCATACATCGAGTTGTATAGTACACTCTGACAACGGAACGCTTGTACCGAGCACGACAACGGGCCCCGGTGGTGTCTACGGTACCGAGTTTAGTCGTCCAAAGTAGTAGTATGTCTATGTTAAGAATATATCAAGATATATATTGTATGTATTTGTACATACGTGTTGGGTATATCCTTAACATAGACGGATCCCTTGTTTCAACCAATTTTGTGCCGCACAACAGACGCGATCGTGTCGACCGGTACCGAGTTTGGGTGTCCAAAGTAGTAGTATGTCTATGTTAAGTATATAGTAATATATATATTATATATATATTTTTACTTCATATATATATATGTATGTACATCTATGTGGGTATATCGTTAACAAAGGCGGACGGCTATTTTGCCGTGAGAAGAGACGAGTCCGTAAAGGAGTGGACTGTCGCCAGCGCCCGACATACACGAACCGACGGCTGAAGCGATCGCCATAAGAATAACACGGGAATCGATGACGGAGGAGACGACGGTATCGGCGAGCGAAAAACGAGCAAGGTCGAAGCAGAAATAGGGGAGAATGATTTATAAAACGGGGGTGCTGTTCACCACCCCTAGAGCCGAGGCGAAGGTTGGTCCGGAAAAAGAGCGTCGCCAACGTCCAACATTTGTAAGCTGAAAACCGATCGGATTTCAACAAAACGCCAAGCATTACCTAGTAGAAAGCATGGCATTCGGATCCCGTATGTATGGTGTAGACGACATTGTTGTACACGGTAGTAGTCTATGTTGAGAATACATCTCGTTGTGTACATTCAGAACACGGAACGCTTGTACTGCGTTAAATTGGCCTTAGTTGTACACAGTACCGGTCTGTCTTTGTTAAGAATACATCGCGGTGTATAGTATATACGTTATGACAACGGAACGCTTACAACAACGGTGGACGCCCCCCTGTACCGGTTTTGGTCGTCCAAAACAGTAGTACGTCTGTGTTACATTCTGACCCTCGGACGGCTAGTCAGCCGTCGCAAAGGAATCTCGACAAGATCGGTCGGATCATTGTCGATCGACCACGCGTTTGGTCGTCCAAAGTAGTAGTATGTCTATGTTAGGACTATAGTAAGCTATACATATACGTCGGCTATATCCTTAACGCAGACGGATGATTTGTGCCGACCGATTATTATTTGCCGCGGACAAGACGCGACTGTACGGCCGTAGATCGGTACCAAGTTCGTTTGTCCCAAAGTAGTAGTATGTCTATGTTAAGTATATAGTAATATATATATTATATATATTTTTACTTGATATATATATGTACATCCATGTGGGTATATCCTTAACAAAGGCCGACTGCTAATTCGACGTAGGAAAGCGGTCGACTCGGCAGCGAGTCGGCTGCCACCAGCACCCGACCGGAGTAGACGGCGAACGAAAAACGAGCAAGGTCGAAGCAGAAATAGGGGTGAATGATTTATAAAACGAGGGGTGCTGTTCACCACCCCTAGAGGCGAGGCGGAGGTTGGTCCGAGGAAAGCGATAAAATTTTCGTGCCGTCTACTCCGTCGTTGATCCCGTGTTATTCTTATGGCGAACGGTTTTACCGCCGGTTCGTGTATGTTGTGTGCTGGCGACGTGTCGGCTAGCCTAGCCGACATCGAATGACTCGTAATTATCTTCGTTGACCGTAGGACTTGTAATAATTCTCGTTATGTGTCGCTATAGGATCAGTAGTAGTAGTAGTAGTAGTAGTAGTAGTAGTAGTAGTAGTAGTAGTAGTAGTAGTAGTAGTAGTATGTATATGTTAAGTATATAGTAATATGTATATATATTATATATATATTTTTACTTGATATATATGTATGTACATCTATGTGGGTATATCCTTAACAAAGGCCGACGGCTAATTCGCCGTAGGAAAGCGGTCGACTCGGCAGCAAGTCGGCTGCCGTCAGCACTCGACGTACACGAACCGACGGCGAAAGTATTCGCCATAAGAATAACACGGGAATCGACGACGGAGTAGACGGCGAACGAAAAACGAGCGAGATCGAAGTAGAAATAGGGGCGAATGATTTATAAAACGGGGGTGATGTTCACCACCCCTAGAGGCGAGGCGGAGGTTGGTCCGAGAAAAGAGCGACAAAATTTTTGTGTCGTCTACTCCATCATCGATTCCCATGTTATTCTTATGGCGAACGGTTTTACTGCCGGTTTGTGTATGTTGTGTGCTGGCGACAATCGACTTCTTGGCGAGTCGGAATGAACCGGGTCGGAATACAACAAATCGCCTAGTAGAGCAGGGACCGCGGTATTCGGATCCGGTGCAGGCGACAGGGACTTGTAATATTTTCTGTTTTCGTTTGTCGGCTAGCCTAGCCGACAATGGAATATTACAAATACGTGTGTAGAAACGGTTGATTTTACAGAGCGGAGTAAGTGAATGTCGGCTAGCCTAGCCGACAGTATACACTGGTTTCAGAGAGAGTGTAGCCGACTTGTAATATTTTCTGCTGTCGTTTGTCGGCTAGCCTAGCCGTCAATGAATTATTACAAATACGTGTGTAGAAACGGTTGATTTGTAGCGAGTGAATGTCGGCTAGCCTAGCCGACAGTATACAATGGTTTCAGAGAGAGAGAGTGTAGCCGACGTTGATTATGACATTGACTGTGGGACTTGTAATATTTTCTGTTGTCGTTTGTCGGCTAGCCTAGCCGACAATAAAATTACATAGAAACGGTCGATTGTACAGCGGCGGAGTAAGTGGATGTCGGCTAGCCTAGCCGACAATGTAAATCTCAAGGTCGTTTCGTTGACTGTGGGACTTGTAATATTTTTCGCTAGCGGTAGTGCGATTACGTCATAATGATGTCATGACTGTAGGACTTGTAATATTTTCTGCTGGCGGTTGTCGGCTAGCCTAGCCGACAATATAATTACATAGAAACACGGCCGATTGTACAGCGACGGAGTAAGTGAACGTCGGTCGGCTAGCCTAGCCGACAATATGAAATATTAAAAATACGTGTGTAGAAACGGTTGATTTTACAGAGCGGAGTAAGTGAATGTCGGCTAGCCTAGCCGACATCGAAGGACTTGTAATAATTTACTACACGCACACATACACACACCATAACTATAATCGTATATCGCACACTTACCGGTGAAGAGCGTTCATCGGTGAGCCGTCCGTCTCCTACTGGCCTACTACAGTATACGCTTAACGGTTTTACCGTATGATTTTCGACCGCTAGCCTAGCCGTTTGTGGCTCGTGTTGTTTATGTTAATCTATGGGATCTGAGGTGTGGTATAAAGACAACAGTTTAAACATAGTGATGTTTATTGTGTTGGTAACAAACAAAACGCTATACACAAATATATTATACAAGATATCCGTTACAAGTCTTCTTCGTCGTCGTCGTCGTCGTCCTCGTCTTCACCGGACAGTGTCATCGCCATCTGTTCCACCGTCTCGTTGTCGAGTCGCGTATTGTTGTTGGCCTCCGTAACGTCCAAGTAGGCTCGCAACATGATGACCCGTACGTTGCCGTCGTTCAGTGTCACGTTGTGGGGTTCGTTGTTCCGTTTGACGTGAAACTTGACGATGTTGAATATCGTCTTGAACATGTTGTAATAATATTTAAAGAGATTGACCGATTTCAGTCGTTCCAGTTTGAGGCGACGCAACTCTTCGGGCGACGCGGTAGCGTCCACCTTCATCAGCTCGATAGACGGCCGGTACACGGTCTTGGTAACGTCTTGTGGATGCTGGTAATAGTACACGTTCTGACGAAAAGCGCCGGCCAGCGCCGGATAGTTGGTGCTCAGATAGATCTTCAACTCGTTGGCCGGCGTCATCGTCTTGTAGGTGGACTTCACTTTGATGTCCTGTGTCACTCGCAGCAGGCCGTCCAGTCCCGGGCTGGCGGTGTCGTCCAGAATATGTCGGTACACGGAGGCGAAGAAGTCCGCGAACGCTCGGTACACATCGTCGATTGTGGTGATCGTCGTCAGTTTGGAAAAATGTTCGACCATGTCGTGCCACGCTCTCGGTCCGTTCGTGTTGTGGCCGTACTTTATCTTGCCGTCCGACCAATAGTAATATATCTTGGTCTGAACAAACACGCATCGCTCGATCGTCTTCATCTCGATCTCGGTGTGCGGATACCTTTCGTTCAGCATGGCGGACATGTCTTCGCCGGACGGATTGGCTATGAACAACGAGTCCGTGTCGCAATAGTACACCGTACAGCCGTGAGTGTCGATCAAGTAGCGGCCGCTCTGTAACAGCGTGGTGCGAATCATGCACGTGGTGAGCGCGGCCAGCCGAGGTTTCAGCGAGCCGATACAGCCGTATATGCTGGCCACCCGACTCTTTTGCAGCCGGTACGAACTCTCGCACTCGTCCCGTTCCACGCTCACGTCGTGCTTCAGCTGCTCCAACACGGCCACCGGCCGTTCGGACCGCTGTATCGCCGCCTCGTCGATGAAACACGTTCCGTTGTCAAGCACTTGTATGATTTCGTTTTCGAACCGAAACTTTTTATGCGTAGCGGCACCAGTAGTAGTGACGGTGGTCTTCTGTGGCTGTGGTGTTGTCGGTTCTTTCTCGGTCGCGCCGCACCCAAAGTATCCGTCATCGGCTAGCGGTGTCGTGTCGTCGAATTCAAAATCGCTGTCCGCGTTACTCTTTTCTTCTTCTTCGCAGCTATCCGTCGAGTCTGTAGTTTCGTTGTTCATATATTCTTCCACTTCGTTGTACTCTTTTCGCACGTCTTCGAGTTTGGCCAACATGCCGTCCAGTTTATTGCGTCTGACCTTTGTGTTCTCGCGGTTCTTGTTAAACACGGTGATGATGTCCGACAGTACGCCGCGTCGGCCGTGCCACACGATGCTGACGGGCGCCGTGCCCCGTCGTTGCAGTTCGTACTTGGTGAACGGGAACTGACCGCCGCACTAGGTGCCGCAGTAAAGGTACTGGTAGTACAGGATCTTGGTTTCCGACTTTGTGTCTCCCACGTGAGTCATGTAATCGCAAACAGTGTACTGGTGTCTGTTACAGATGTAGTCGTACATGAACATGAGTTTGTCGGCCGGCATCACGTCCGCCGTCTCGTCCGACAGGTTCTTGCGGTCGATGAGTAGCGGATATGCTATCCGGTAGTCGTACGATTGCACGTTGGCTACATTGTATTCGCCCAGACAAAAATTGGCTCCGCCCGGGTATTTTTTCTTCTGCTGCGCGTACTGTAGGTGCGACGCCATTTCGGCCGGTCTGCTTGTGATGAGCGTGTCCAGGTTCTGCGACACTATAACGTAATCGTGCGGTTGTAGCACAATACCGCTGTCTACAACATCCGGCATCATTTGTGGCTGAGACAAGTCGGGCAACGGTATCACCATGTTTGCGGTGGACGTTTTGAATGTGGACAGAAACTTGCGCCGCCCCAGTCCCAACACCAGACACTCGTTCAATACCTTGTATTGCATTTTGTTGTAGTTGGTGTTCATGCTGTACAGGGGAACTCGACATTCGTGTGCATAGTCCACCAAATAGTCGATGGCACGGGTGCGTTCGATCAGTTTACTGACCAACAGAGTGTCGTAATTGTTATAGTGTAACGTGTCTCGCAACGAGGGCCACTTGTTCTTGGCGCCTTCCGGGTCGTCGTCGTGAGCGTACAGCCGTTGTCGTTTCTTCATGCGGTGAAACGTGTATCGCAGGGCCACCGCGTCCACGTCCACCTTGTTATCGTTCAGCAGCTCCTTGGACACGTGGCTCAGCGTGTACTTTTTGTACGAGTAACGCATCATCGCGATGCGAAACATGTCGAGGTGAATCTGGTCGAATCCGAACGTGTAGCCGTCTTTCCACACGAATCTGTCCGTGTATAAGCCGTAAAAGTGGCAGCGCACCAGCAAGTACTTGATGTCGTACGACAGCGAGTTGTACCCCATCAAATAGTGGTGGCGACCGTTGAGATGTAACAGGTCCATGGTTCGTCGCAACAGGTCCACCTCGCTGGTGAACACTTCCAACACGTTGGTCTCTGTGCCGTAGTCGGGATAACTGTCCAGTCGCAACATTTCCTCCTTCAACGATTGCGGTGTTCGGCCCACGATGGGCAGATAGACGAGCGTGTAGACGATATGCTCGTCCACGTGGTGTATAGAGGTGGTAAACAGCACATCGTTGACGTCCTCTCCGGTGGGCACGCGGTCCGGGTCCGTGGACACGGTCTCTATGTCGAACGTGATGACCGGCAGTTTGGGTTCGGGCAGACGAATCACTTGCAGTGCCGAGTTGAACCAACGGTACGTAAGTTTAGGCACCGCGTAGTCGTGAGATTGCTGGTGTCGTCGCACAATCAGCTCGAACATCACTTGCTTTGTAGCGTCCCAGTAGTGGGTGACCGAAGCGTACCGATACGCTTTGGGATCTCTTTTCAGTTGATGATAGAGTATCACGGAGTCTAAAAACGTGGGTGTTTCGATCTTTACCAGCGGCACGTCTGTAGCTCGCTGTGGCTCGCACATGATGTCGTACAAGTTGAAATTGTTCGCCTCGTATCGGATGTCCGTATACTCGATCACGTTGGGAAAGCCCAGCAGGGTGACCACTGTGCGCAACACTTGTACGTCTCCGCTCACCAGGAACAGACCCGGCTTGACGTCCAGCGTCAGTTTGGCCGTCTCTCCGCCGCTGTGTCTGGTACAGCCGACGCCCACTATGTTGGTACCGTCGTCGAACCATTCGGTGACAAACAGCGGTTCTTGCAAGTTCTTACAGTCGGCCAGCGTGCGTAACCGTTCACGAGCCTCGTTACGCACTTGGCGGTCCAAGGCGAATCTATCCGCAGTGGCAGCGTCCATATCGAATATAAACAAATAACTTGCTACGCTAACACTGTATTCATCATTGAAGTACCTTTAATGTATTCACCTCTTTTTTATACTGACCCGTTTCATATTTGCTGTTTTGATTCGCACACTAGTTCTTAGACAAATACATAACACTGTTGTCACTTGGGGTTTTGTTTTCCGTCGTCATGTAGTAAACGTTCATGTCCGTAACGTTCAAGTTTTTGGTGAGCAGTGTTGACGACACGACCGGCAGCGAAGCGTGTATTCTGTTAAACAGTCTGGTGCCCGGCACTGCCTTTCGCAGATACGTATTGTAGGTGAAATCGTGACTGTACTGTAGACACGGCATATCGACTTTAAGTGGGGTTCGATAGACTGCAGTCTATATATATATATATATTCACTATATATACGGACCCGTTTAGTATAATCCCAGTCACGACAACAAGACGTACACACTCAAATGGCGTCGTCTAAGCGAATATGTATTTGCGAGTCGGCCGGCAACAGCGAGCGCGCTCGTATCGACTGTTATGGACGCAACTACCAGGCCTTCCTACAGGCGAGAGGTCGCGGCCACAAGTTTGACGCCGACGCTTTTGCTCAGTGTCGACATATACACGAGATTCGCTGCGAAGTGGTCTCTTTCAACTCCGTCACCGAAGAGCTGGTCGAGACGTTGATCGTTCAACAGTTTATAAAAAATTTTGCAGATATACATCCCAGGTTTGTGTACGACATGCCTGCGTTGAACTTCAAGTCTAAAGTCGACTTTTTCAACACTCTATAAATATGCTACAAATGCGCTAAACTACACTTTTCTGCAGTTGCATGCGTTCTGAACGAGATTTATAATTGCATCAGTTTTTTACCAGCGTGCAATACGATAATCGATTGCTAGTGCTCTATAAGTACTTGCGGAAACGCAAAAAACTGCACTTTGTGCAGTCGAATGCGCTCTGAGTGCGCTTTTTATTATACGGGTATTAATAGTATTGTCATTATCAGTACAGTATGCTGCTACCATTATCGACTGGTTCCTCTTGTACGAATCATGAAGACGATACCACCGCCGAACTCAGTAACGGCGCCGGCAAAGCGACAACACCGGCTTCAAAACAGACGACTCAGCATGCGAACGAGTGCCGTCGTTACGGACCCACAGTCACCATCGGCAAGACTGTGCTCGTCTCCTCTACCGGCCAACCGCTCTATCTGACAGACCTGGACGACTATACACTGGTGACCAACTGCGATTTCACCGAATACATCAAGTTTGCGCCCACCAGTCTGAAGGAGGCCGTACGAGACAACTGGATCTACGTGGCTCACGTGTTGCCCACCGTACGTATGGCCGTAACCAGGTCCACGCTGCAGGCCCGAGTGACTGGCGGCGAGATACTGGCCTACCAGTACAGCGAGGGCAGTATGGGGGGTAACGTATGCGTCTACTACGGGTTTATACCCAGCGAACGTCAAGACATCGCCGACACGCACAAGCGGTGCTTGGTGAGCGGCATGCAGCATGTGTGGCCGCGCAAGCTGTACGTATATTTAAAAAAAGAGGCGGCGTGCACGTGCAGTTCCGGCTGCAGCCGATGGTCTTTGAAACTGCGCGACCACACCGTGCGTCGCTTCTGCATCCAGCAAGTGCCGTGGAACGACATATACATTATGATGGGCGACATGGACGAGACTTGCTTGGAAGAAATCAAGGAAGCGCGCCAGTGCCCGGTCTGCGCCCAGTGTCTCAAGTGCGCCAACAGCCCGGTCTACTGCAGAGCGCATCGAAAGTGCAGGCATAAAACCGTGCAGACCTACAATCCCAGCCTAATGATGCCGTTGAGTCGACCCGTGATAAAACATTGCAGAAAGATCCGTCGAATAAAATGACAAGTGTGGCGAGCGATATAAATTGAAAAGAACCAAGATATATTAGGACGAACATATAGGTTGTCAAGATATATGATTCCGACAGATTACTCGGACCGCATATATTCGGGCTCGCCAACAGCCCGGTCTACTGCAGAGCGCATCGAAAGTGCAGGCATAAAACCGTGCAGACCTACAATCCCAGCCTAATGATGCCGTTGAGTCGACCCGTGATGAAACATTGCAGGAAGATCCGTCGAATAAAATGACAAGTGTGGCGAGCGATATAAATTGAAAAGAACCAAGATATATTAGGACTAACATATAGGGTGTCAAGATATATGATTCCGACAGATTACTCGGACAGCATATATTCGGGCTGGATCACCGTCACTCGCAACGATTCGCAGCTTAGGAGAACACCGTCAACAATGTCAGACGCGGTAACAACGATACTACAATTACTTGTTCAAACAACGCGTCTGCAACGTTCATCAGTTCGTTCGTCTGCTGTAGCTGCTGTTGTAAAGCCCGAAGACAACAGGTTTGGATCAATCGTATTGCTGTCGTACGCCGTGCTTCTACACGTTCTCGACCGCTGTCATATGAACTAGGATCGCTCTCACGACAACCGTTTTAAAATTTCAAAATCACACAGTGTAACGTGTCAATTTATTATGCGTCTGCAATACGAATAAATGCGTTTTCCATCGATGCCACCCGTTTTACAATTTAAAAATCGTACAGTGTAACGTGTCGAATTAATATACGCCTGTAAGTTGAATAAATGCAGTTTTCATCGATACCAACAACGTTTTGCATACTAGTCAACAGGTCCGAAACACGCTGCATTATATATGCAATAATCGTTGATTGATACGGTTAAAAAAATGAACTATTGCTACGATTCTTGACAAACTCTCTTTTATAAAACCGCACGACACAGTGAGAAACGAAAAAATGATCGACTTACCTCCATAGGAAATAACGTTCAATTTCAGACTCGCAGGGGTAGTCGTCACAGGCAACAGTGTCTTTAAGGACAAAGAAATATAGCTAAACTCGATCAAATCACTGTAAAATCAAACACTTGCGTCTTTTTAACGGTTTAACTGGGAATGAACCAAAAACGACGATACAATACGATTTATATACCCCGGCGACAGCGTGGTGGTGAACGAGTTTAACTGCAATACGGTTTACCGCATTCAATACGGCTTCAACTCCCCCCCCTTTCATCACTTCCGTGCTTTCGCAACGCCTTGTATTCTAAATGCAGTATCGATGTAGTGACGTAACGTAATTGACGTAAGGGGAATATCACCACCACCACCACCAGCACAGTCGGCCATGATGGATGAGGAGGAGGAGTAGGAGTATAAATTCAGGCGGCTAACGGCAACTTCGTCAGTTGTACGTCTTACTTGAGAGAGTTGACGTGTTGTGGTGTTTTTTAGCTACAGTCGCAGTGTGCGTTTTTTTGAAATACGATGAACGGTCGTAATGTACGGTGTTACGAGAAAGTGAAGGACCCGAAAGGATGTCCTACGGTCGGGCCCGGCTTAATAAAGGGTGCGAAATTGGTGCGAGATTGGCTGAACGAGACTTTCAGCCTCGTCTGGGTAGACCAGCCAGAGACGCACGCCCTGCCGAAACCTATACGAAACAGAAGGCGGCGAGGAGCAGCACGCGGCGGCGAAGAACACTGGGACGATCGAAACGACCGGCCAGAGACGCACGCCCGGCCAAAACCTATACAAAGTAGAAGACGGCGAGAATCAGCACGTAGCAAAGAACACTGGGACGATCGAAACGACCGGCCAGAGACGCACGCCCTGCCGAAACCTATACAAAGTAGAAGACGGCGAGAATCAGCACGTGGCAAAGAACACTGGGACGATCGAAACGACCGGCCAGAGACGCACGCCCTGCCGAAACCTATACAAAGTAGAAGACGGCGAGGAGCAGCACGTGGCAAAGAACACTGGGACGATCGAAACGACCGGCCAGAGACGCACGCCCTGCCGAAACCTATACAAAGTAGAAGACGGCGAGGAGCAGCACGTGGCAAAGAACACTGGGACGATCGAAACGACCGCCCAGAGACGCACGCCCTGCCGAAACCTATACGAGAATCAGAAGAAAACTGGGACGATCGAAACGATCGACCAGAGAACAGCAACATTAACGCCCTGCCGAAACCAATACGCAGTAGAAGACGGCGAGAATCAGAAGAAAACTGGGACGATCGAAACGATCGACCAGAGAACAGCAACATTAACGCCCTGCCGAAACCAATACGCAGTAGAAGACGGCGAGAATCAGAAGAAAACTGGGACGATCGAAACGATCGACCAGAGAACAGCAACATTAACGCCCTGCCGAGCTGTCGAGACACAATTTGCCGCTATTGTTACAAGACTTTATCCTTGACAGCTCGGAAGAACAGCAACCTTAACGCCCTGCGAGACACAATTTGCCGCTTTTGTTACAAGAATTTGTCCTCGGCAGCTCGGAATGATGTTAAAAAATGGGACGACTGGTCAGAGGAAAGAAGGCGCCGCAACGCAGACTCCACTACGGACTCGACGGAAGGACTGGTTCCCATAAACAGCGGATACATCCCGAAAGACGGCGAAAATTGGGACGACGTCGTTACGTCTTCGACCCTCGCCGCTGTTCAATCGGATTTAAAGAACAAGTGCGTCATCTTGCCGATACCGCCAAGTGTGACCAAACCTGAGCGGAGAGCTTTCCGTCTACAGCAATTTAAAAGATACCAAGAATTGGCAGAACGGCAAGATGGCGACACTTCAACTTTACAATCCAGATAGAAACGGACAGCTAGCTTTCCGCCTACAAACCGAGAATTGGCAGCGGCAAAAATTGAACTCGGCATCGTCACGAGGAGGCGCACAGCAACACCAACTCCACTACGGACCCACAACTACACCTTGTGAAGGACTCCAGAGGAGATACAACAACACAGGTGCGATATATTATAACCGTAATTCCATTGTCTTTATGCGCAAAAAATTTTAATGTTATGATTATGTCTTTGTGCACAATAAATGTAACTTATAATTATGTCTTTGTCGTTGGATATATGTGTATAGTTTATGTATCGCAGATATATGTACTTTGCTGTATTGAACGTGCCGGCTGTAATTATTGTTAACGTATTTCGAGACCAATTTCATTCGTCTCGATATGGTTAGCAAGATTTACAGCTAGGAACGAAAATATATATATCAGCGATTCATACAACTACACTATCCGCTAATCTCTTGTTGGAGCACAATAAACGTTACTGTTGTAATTATATCTTTGTCGTTAGATATAAGTGTATAGTTTATGTATCACTGATATATGTACTTTCGTGTATTGAACGTGCCGGCTGTAAATCTTGTTAACGTATTTCGAGACTAATTTCATTCGACTCGAAATGGTTAGCAGGATTTACAGCCAGGACGTTCAATACACGAAAATATATATATCAGCGATACATACAGTACTACACTAATCTCTTGTTGGGGGAGGCAATAAATGTTACGGTTATAATTATGTTTTTGTTGTTAGATATATATATGTAAAGTTTATGCATCATTGATATATGTACTTTCGTGTATTGAACGTGGCGACTGTTAACGTATTTCAAGACTAATTTTATTCGTCTCCATATGGTTAGCAAAATTTACAGCTAGGACGTTCAATGCTCCAAAGTATATGTATCGACGATATATACAACTACACTATCCGCTATTCTCTTGTTGAAGCACAATGAATGTCTATTGTATAGTTTTGTGGTTTACATGTATACATAGTATGTTTTAACATTGAAAATGTTTATAAGGAGGTGTCGCACATTTGCGGCCGATCGCTGGTGCATGATCGAAAATGGGAACCGGTGAGTTTCCATAAAAAACTTACTTCTTTGTTGTCAATAACGTAGTACACATAAAATTTCGCTTATGAATGCGACTACATTTAACTTATAATATGTACATTGGTAAATGAAGAAAAACTATATATATATTTTTAAATTTATTGAAGCATTTTCAATGCTCTTCTCTGTGCAATGCCTGTAAATTTTTTTTCTTAAGTCATGATATATCTTTTTGTCGTGTATTGTAGCTGTTGTAACCATAATGTCTGCGTACATTGTTGTAGTTTTATGAATCTAGTGTTTTTACTAAATGTCATACATATTCTCCAGTCATGATATATCTTTTTGTCGTGTATTGTAGCTGTTGTGACTATGTCTGTGTACATTGTTGTAGTTTTGTGAATGTATTTTTACTAAATATCATACATTTTTTCTAGAGGATATGCGTGTATAGTTTATGTATCACCGATACATGTACTTTTGTGTATTGAACGTGCCGGCTGTAAATCTTGTTAACGTATTTCGAGACTAATTTCATTCGACTCGAAATGGTTAGCAGGATTTACAGCCAGGACGTTCAATACACGAAAATATATATATCAGCGATACATACCGTACTACACTATCCGCTAATCTCTTGTACATAGTATGTTTTGGCTACTGCACAATGCCACTGTTATAATTATGTCTATTATATATAGTATGAATATATTGTTTTTACTAAATATCATACATTTTTTTCTAGAGTCATGATATATATATATCTTTTTGTCGTGTATTGTATCTGTTGTAACCATGATGTCTGTACATATTTGTAGTTTTATGACTGCACTGTTTTTACTAAAGTCATACATATTTTCTAGTCTCAGGATATATCTTTTTGTCATGTATAGTAGCTGCTATGATCTCAAATGTGTATATTAAACATTATTTAAACAAATCTTGTAGTTGTGACTTGCAACAAACCCTATATCCAAAACCTAGTTGCACCAAACCCTATATCCAAAACCTAGTTGATAATACGGACAATAGACGTGTGTGCTTGCAGCACACGTCTGCGATAGTTATGTGAGTTCTTTTGTCAGCAGAATGAAGTCTGTAAAGTGGTTTCTATTCGAACACTATGTGTCTAGAGAGACGGCGAGTTGAGGTACGTGCTTAAAACGAGAAACCTGGATGCATGTGACACAACAGCAAAATGTACAGTGTAATCTAATAGCATACTATATATGGCGGCTGGTTATTAGACGTGACTTTTAATTCTTCTCACCTCGACTGCGGCAACGGCAGAGTCAAACTGTCATGGATTTGTTTAAAGATATCAACGACGTTTACAGAATCAAAGCCGGTATAATGAGCCGCATGAACGAATTTTACCAATTCCGGCATGCGCAGCCACGAAACGTTAACGAATTGGAAGTCTACAAGACGTGGCCGAACTATCCGACCAGGTGGAGCTCGCTCACTGGGAGTGGGTGAAAAGTGAAATCGCAGATAACATCCGAGCCTATAAATATTACAAACGGCCCGAAGAACACAAGTCAGTACCGATCAAACGTAAC
Source organism: Magicicada septendecula (assembly GCA_034769895.1). NCBI lineage: Eukaryota > Metazoa > Arthropoda > Insecta > Hemiptera > Cicadidae > Magicicada > Magicicada septendecula. Next base: position 283,445,957 of record CM068371.1, read on the forward strand.
AGTAACCGAGCAGGTACAGAAAAGGACTCGGTTACGATAGAACCTATTGTTAAACGGGGTCGAGTGATATAGTGATACACGTTTACAGAGATGGACGCAGCAGCATAGTCCCTACAATTGTGTGTTCTACTACTACTACTACTACTACTAATCTTTTTGTACGACAGTAACTTATGTTGTATAAGGTCCGATATGGTTAGAGCCGCTACATTGTTTAGATGGAGCGACCGCAAGAAATGGATTCAACCGGCAGCAATAGTAGTGGAGTGAATATGAACACAATAGAATCGCAGCGACTCTCGTGGTCGACGGCCTCAAATAACAGCCGTACGACCGAGCAACCTGAGGCTGACGGCCAGCAACCGTCATGTTCGACTTCCAGCTCGGACGGCAACGCGCCACAGCCTCAGAACAGGTCTGCCGCTACGAATGCAGCTGCCGCTTTAGACACTGACGACTCGGACGACGAGACACGGGATCATGGAGGTATTTACGGCGTGACCAGCGCAGAAATGAGAGCTATACGACAAGCAATATTGAACCTTATAGATGAAGACGAAGAGGATTACATTTCGGACGATTCTGGTATAGAGTCTTATATCGATGACTAGCGTCGATTGGGTTTTCTAAAATTGTCAAGCTTCTAAACCACGATACATATGCCTTTAGGCGTCCGTGAAATAGCATTTTGCCGTACCCGATTGATATGACTTTAACTAGACTGTAGCAACTGTTTTTTATAATCAAATAGTAGGCGATAGTGGTCTGTACACGATCGTTGTGTTAACGCGCGCTGTGACTGATACTCAGGTAATATACAATTTACGTGTTCTTTTTATAACCTCCTATATAGTTCCTATTTTAGAACAGTATTTAAAACTACTACCAGCATACCTCAGTTAGTATTAAATCTATTTCTTTGTACGATGCCTTACGAAATGACCAAACGCTACATATGCATGGTAATGATTGTGATAGCATCGCTCGCTGTTATGGCCATCCTCGTACTCACTCTCGGAGGAAGAGGTACTAGCAACAAGGCTCGACTACAGAGCGACGTGACTGTATCTGCCGAGCATATACCGGTTGGCAGACAGAGTCGTTCGACGCAGCAGCCGACATCTCCATCCTAGCGTAGCCGACGACGATACCTTGTACGATGTTGAAGATTTCGTCAGCGACTACAAAATCATTCGTTTGACAAAGCCTAATTCTAAATATTATACTCTAACGTATGATACAGACGATGTAGCGTCTGTAGCCTCTCAAGAAAAATAACACCGGGGTTCTACTACTGTACATCACATAACCGCATACTCTATACGCTTTTACTGTAGGGCACTGTCGGTACTGTACATCACAACATAATACTCTTTTACGATACTGTACATCACATAACATAGTACTCTTTTAGTGTAGAATATTTTGTACATATTTTGTTACAGGGTCAATGTGTATAACTATACAGGGTTATTGTGTATTATATTTTTTCTATGTTTAAAGCTATGTGTTTCCAGTATCGAATCGTAGGTTTTGTAGCATCTACTCTCTCTTTGTAATATGTTCTGGACTGTTACATTTTTTCTTGTACGATTTAGCTTTGTGTTTCAGTATCGAATCGTACTCGATTCAACGTATATTTGTACATATAGTGAGCGCCTTGTACTAGTGTTGGTTGTTAGCAATGTCGGTTAGCTGGCCTAGCTGAAAAAGTGAAGGCGATTTGCATGTTATATGTTTAGATTATTGTGTTTCCAATATTGAATCGTAGGTGCATCTGCTAGTTATTCGGTAATTTATCTAAGGTACGTCTATGTTCTGAACTGTTAACTATACAAGTTTGTTGTGTATTATATTTTTCTTGTAAGATTTGTTTAAAGCTTTGTTTTCAGTATCGAACTGTACTCGATTCAACGTATATTTGTACGCATAATGAGAACCTTGTGTTGACTGTTGCCGGCTAGCAATGCCAGGCGATTTGTATCTGCTAGTTATTAGTCCTCCTAATATTATTATATTTTTTTGTAAGATTTATGTTTAAAGCATTGTGTTTCCAATATTGAGTCGTAGATTGTAGCATCTGCTAATTATCAGCTCTCCTAATAGCTTACCTCATTTACCTCATTGTAATTTATATACGGACCCGTCTATGTTCTGGACTGTTAACTATACAGGGTTGATGTGTATTATATTTATTTATTTGTAAGATTTATATTAATAGTTTATATATGTAACGTCTATGCTCAGGACTGCAAACTTATATTTACTTTTTGACTGTAAATAGAGATGTTCTAGACTGTAAAACGATACGGGTTTGTTTTGTATAATATGTAACGTCTACGCTCAGGACTGCAAACTTATATTTACTTGACTGTAAACTAGACTGTAAACAATACGGGTTACTGTAAACAATACGGGTTTGTTTTGTACAATATTTTTCTTCATTTGTAAAGTGAACTGCGTCTAACGGCAACTACTGCTTATCTTCGTTTTCAAAGTTGGTCTTATTTTGTTGTAAATATCCCATTTTGTTGTAAAACTGTTTACTGAATGTAATAAACTAATGTTAAATCAACCCAATCTCTCGTCTTTTCTCAATCAATCCAATGTCTCATCTTTTCTACTGTTTAAAACCTTACTTTTAGCGGATAATGGTATTTGACAATTTACACACAAAGAGGATGATGATTTGACACACACAGAATACACTGGTACAACTGACAAGAACGATCGAAAACGTCTGGAAGCAACAGACGGCAATATAATATCCAATACACTATGCATTATTCCTCATTTTTTGGCCTAACATTTTGTGACACATTAACTAAACTTGTCGAGAAAGGAAGCAACAGCTGAGAGTGGTAGTGATGTAAAGACAACAGTTTTCAATAATATAACAGTAACATTTATTATGAATAATATAACAGTAACATTCATTGCAGTAATTGAAACATACTATACATACATTTATTGTGCATCAGTAAAGTAAAGACTATAGATACTTATAAACCGTGACATTTATTCTGCAGTAACCAAAACATACTAACTACAAAACTAATAGACATAATTATAACAGTGACATTATGCAGTAACTAAAAACTTACTATACAATAGACATACATACTATACATACATATAATTAAACAGTGACATTTATTGTGCAACAGTATCTAAAGCACAGTAACCAAAACAGACTATACATACTTATAAACAGTGACATTTATTCTGCAGTGACCAAAACATACTAACTACAAAACTAATAGACATAATTATAATAGTGACATTGTGCAGTAACTAAAACATGCTTAAACGAGATTTACAACCGGTACAATACATAAACTATACACACATATAACTACAAAGACATTGTACAATAAGACATTTATAACAGTAACATTTATTGTGAACCATTTGCTGTTTTATAACAGTATATATCAACTGTCAGAGAGTAACCAGACAATGAAAGTCTGAAGGGTGACACCAGAAACAGGAGCTCAAGAAGTCGCCGATATGAACCATATAGTTCGACATATGTGAGAAGGGAGCGACGAGATTTCAAGTGGCACATAACGACCAGGTCAATCGTCTCAAGCGATGATGCTCGCCTTTACTAGTTGCACACCACTTCTTTACGGCGCTGATTATTCCACTGCAACGCCGCCCATAGTTAGTTCGATGCTCCTATCTGTTGGATTTTTTTATTTTGTTCGGACGATCAGTATCCGTGTCCGCTTTTCTTTTCTCTGCTGTATAATGACGTTTGGCCATTCCAGTTGCCAACCTTTTGCCATAATTGGGGTCTCTTCGATTATACGTGCCGCGCGCCATATCTTTGGCGGTAACGATAGGCGGTAACGTTTTAATTAATAATCTAGCCTCGTTACTAGCAAGAAACGCTATTGGAGCCCGATGACGCGCCTCGATTCTTGACACGAGGATCTGTTTCATCGCCTCCTGGTCGCCGTATTCATTAACTGCTATGAGGCACGGTTGACAACAAGCAACGGCTACCGCTGGCGAGACTTCCATGAGTCGTATCGTGGTGATCAGATTGCAAAGTACACACTTTGTACGACTCACTTTGTCTGTCTCGGTGAGTTTGAATTTTCCGTTACGGCTAATGTTGGAGGAACTGTTAGCAGTGGCTCCGGACGTCTTTTGTTTCGTTACGACTATATTTCTCGGCACTTTTTTCCTTTTGATACCAATGATTTGCGTATCTCCCGGCTGCAGGTCCGGATACTGTTGATTGAGGGCTGCCAGCTCGTTCAGCTCTTCTTGGAGCTCGTCGTCGGAATCAGCGTCTAGGCCAGAGTCGTCGTCCGCGTCATCGGCACTACTACTCTCCAAATCGTCGGCCTCGTCGTCAGAGTCCGCCGCATAAAGTTCCGCGGCAGACAGAACGAGGTGTCCGTCATCATTGTATTGGTTAACGTCTGGCTCGTTCATCATGGTCCAAGAGTCGACGTCTCTTACACTGGTGCAGTAAGTCTCCAAGTAGCTGTTTATGGACTCGGCAAATTTGTCCGCCCATTCTCGGCCCGAGAATCGAGTCGGTTTGAAGGTGTTAACAAGTCCGTATATCGCCGATGAAATGATGTATCTTAAAAACGCCATAAACAACTTCATCGCTTCCGATGTTATGTTGACGGTACACTTACGTTTCCAACTGCCAGAGACGCCGCCGCCGGGAAGCATTGTGTGTACAGTGCAGACTATAAGGCGCCGGAGTGTTCTAACAACAGCTTCGGAACCGATTATTGGTATCGATTCCAAAACGTTAGTGGCGACCATGTGTTTTGATAAAAAGCCGCCCATCTGATCCACGTCAACCGCGTAAGCATGGAGACCGTTCATGACAATGTGCGCGGCGAAGCTACGGCACATTGTGTACATGAGGTTGTCCAAAGTAATGCACAGGTCTTTGGTCACTTTCTGCGGTCTGTCTATCCACACTTTGAAAACTTCATGGATTAGAGTCGCTGATAGAACACTCTTTATTCCTGAATCGTTCCTCGGATTAGCCGACGTTGCCGCATATAAAATACTTTTCAACAAAGCACCGTCCAAAACAGTCTTTTCGGCGTATCTCGCCTTTATTAGTTGCATCACTTCTTTGCGGCGCTGATGCATCACACTTATCGTATGCGTGCACAAGTAGGAGTGCATCCCACAGTACTTTAGTAACAGTTGCCATCGCGCTCGGTCTTCCTTGTCCAGCTCGGCCCAGAACAGCTCCAGACAGTTCCGCACCATGTGCATGCACGCTGCAGACAAGTGTACCGTGTCCTCAAAGTTAGCGGATTTTTGTATATCGCATACTGCCTTTTGCGTAGACTCGTACGCCGCTGCTTTGATTTCTCCGGACTTCAGTCTGGCAGCTGTTTTCTTTAGCCGAGTCCAGCAATCGTCCAACATCATCTTCTCCGCCCTTCTTGGCACATCGTCTTTCCAGGTGACCAGATCCTGGGTTACCAGTTGCCAATATATGTACACCATTATTTCGATTTCTCCTTCTGACAACAAGGCTACGTCATGTGGCATTTTTTTACCCATATGTTTTTTTCTCAAAATGCCCTTCAGTAAATGAAGTGCCACATGGTCGTAGGCGGTGTGCACCGCTCCGTACACTAGGTGGTACACCGTGGGGTCTTGTCTGCAGTTAGTGTGCATGTGAACATCTTCCAAATCAGCGGTGTCAGCCTTGGTGAGCGCGTAATACATGAGCGCTTCGCCCATCTCTGATTTGGCCAGTTTGATGTCAGTCACTTTGTAGTCCGGCATGTTTTTGGCTATCAGCTCTCTTATTGAGACTACGTTATAGTGGGTCGGATACACGATTCGGTCACAGTCGTCAGAAACGGCCAAAGCATCGTCTGGCGAATCGGATCCGACACGGACTTCTCGGTACGTAGTTACGCCGCGCTTAGCCACAATCATCTCTCGCTTCAACTTGTTAATCTTCGAGGTGGGGTTTACTAGGAGCTTGTTGGCCATCTGGATCTGGCTGGTCGGCGGTACGCTGGTGTACGGAATAGAGTTGCTCAACCTCACCGCGTAAGTGCACTGTCTCTTTGCCGCTTGCTCAGGCGTGTCTTTTGATACCCGGTCTAATTGGGCGCGTCGTGTCATCACTGCCGGTTCTTCTCTATCCACTGTTTCGTCAGAATTTTCGTCGTCTTCACTATCGCTGCTGCTACTGCTGCTGCTTCCTTCTGATACTGCTCGTGGATTCTTGGATGTCTCCGTCGTCGTGACATTGTCTGTGGTAAGCCGAGGTGTCGCGGTATTTTTTGACGCTTCGCTGCTAACAGTTTCTTCAGTGTCGCTACCACTACTGCTACTACCACTGTTGCGGCTGGTAGTCCTATTCTGCTTAGTTATCTCTCTTAGCATGCTCAAGTTTTTACCACCAATATGTTGTATGGGTTTTATTGATACAGACGTCGCAACAGTAGGGGTTGTATCGACGCCATCTGTTACCCTTTTCGGCGGTGGCCTGGACCTCACCTCTTCCTCATCGCTGCTGCTGCTTGCTTCAACAAACTCCTTCGATTTGTAAGCCTTGGCCGGCTTACACTTAACAATCCGTCTGGCCTTCTTGGGTTTAGGCTCAGGCACTGCGAGAGGTCTACTCGTCTCTGTGACTTTCTTGGGTTTAGGCTCAGGCACTGCGAGAGGTCTACTCGTCTCTGTGACTTTCTTGGGTTTAGGCTCAGGCACTGCGAGAGATCTACTCGTCTCTGTGTCGAGAACTGGAACGGGCGTGTAAATAGTCTTATTCAGCCGACTGTCGACATACGATAGTAAAGTATCGAGTGTTTTGAAATCCGCCTCGACATGGTTAGGGGGAGCGATCATAGAATCGTGGTACTGTACTATTAGCTTTTTTGTTTCAATGTACTTGGCGTATAAAATCCTGTACTGGTGTACAAGATTTGCGTCTTTATACATTTCAATTTTCAGATCTATAACGAGCACTTGATTAGAAATATCCGCCGCACACTCTTTTTCGTCAACGAGTCTCTTAAGTAATTCATTTTTTTCAGTATATAATTTACTTATTTTTTTAAGTAATGCACTGTCACTAAAGAGATCTAAATCAGACGTTACTAACTGCGACGGCGACGACGGCGGTCTAGTTGCGGTTACTGCATCCGTAGGGTCAAGCCGTGCCGATAATATTGGTGCATCGTTAGGCCCAAAAGCAATAGATGGAGGACTGATGACGATTGTGTCGGTGGTGGTTTTAGTGGCGTCAGGAGTGGCAGGCAGTGGCGTCAATAATGACACATTGTTAAACATCTCTTCCCATATGAAACTGTCTTCCGCCTCAGGAACCGGCGTCTCTAAGTCAAACGAAGGCGTTTCAAAAGTTAAAGAAGCGACGGCAGCGACTGTCTCCTGGTGAGAGTATACTTCCATTGATTCTGCAAAAAACAAAACAGACGGCCGTCTTAGACAAACTACAAACATTACAAGATCCAGACATTGGGCGCGTTAGCCGCTACAAATTATAAGTCAGCCGGTTCACAGAGTAAAATGTCATAACTGGTAAAAGACGAAACGCTACACTGTCGCGAGTAAAGTCACTTGTGGTGGTATAAGTATCATACCGTTTGAAACACTACGAGCTCATACAAAAACCCACACACATAGCGCATAAATAAAGCGCTAGAAACATCAGTGTGAGTGTGTCAGATATTCAACAGAAATTATCGATAGATTCGTACAAGTTAACTGGGTTTAATTACAAATTTTTACAACAAATTGTCTACGCTAGCGGCCGAACGCGTACAAAAACCACACACATAGCGTTTAAATAAAGTGCTAGAAATAGTGTACGTGTGTCAGATATTCAAACAGAAATTATCGACAGATTAGTACAAGTTAACTGGTTTTACTAACATATTTTATAACAGTCTACACTAGCGGCCGAGCTCGCACAAAAAAGCACATACACAGCGCTTAGATAAAGTGCTAGAAACATCAGTGTGTGTTCAAGATATTCAAACAGAAATTATCGATAGATTCGTACAAGTTAACTGGTTTTACTAACATATTTTATAACACAGTCTACACTAGCGGCCGAGCTCGCACAAAAAAGCACATACACAGCGCTTAAATAAAGGACTAGAAACAGTGTGCGTGGATCAGATATTCAACAGAAATTATCGATAGATTAGTACAAGTTAACTAGTTTTAATAACAAATTTTTACAACACATAGTCTACACTAAAAACCACACACATAGCGCTTAAATAAAGCGCTAGAAACATCAGTGTGTGGATCAGATATTCAACAGAAATTATCGATAGATTAGTACAAGTTAACTAGTTTTAATAACAAATTTTTACAACACATAGTCTACACTAAAAACCACACACATAGCGCTTAAATAAAGCGCTAGAAACATCAGTGTGTGTTCCAGACATTCAAACAGAAATTATCGATAGATTCGTACAAGTTAACTAGTTTTAATTACAAATTTTTACAACAAATTGTCTACACTAGCGACCGAGCTCGCACAAAAAAGCTCACACACGTCGAGCTCGTACAAAAAACCACAAATAAAGTGCTAAAAACATTATGCGTGTGTCAGATATTCAACAGAAATTATCGTTAGATTCGTACAAGTTCACTGGTTTTAATAACAAATTTTTACAACATAACGCTTAAATTAGAGACTTGGCGCTTTAAAGCCGTCGCTCAAATTGAACGAGACGCTACAAATTATAAGCCGGCCTGCCGGCTTGGATACTGCCGGTCCAAGTAAAACGGGTCGTTGTGATTATTATAAATTTTCAAGTAATAAATATATTTAACTTATTTCATGTCTCGTGACCACATGTATTAACGCAATGAATATTATTTACGCGTTTCGATACTACGTATCGTCATCAGAATATATACGAAAATACAAATCACTCCGAAGGGCTCGTAATTATTTTCGTTGATTGTAGGATTTGTAATAATTTTCGTTGTGTCGGTATAGTAGTAGTAGTAGTAGTAGTAGTAGTAGTAGTAGTAGTAGTATGTCTATGTTAAGTATATAGTAATATATATATATTATATATATATTTTTACTTGCTATATATGTACGTACATCCATGTGGGTATATCCTTAACAAAGGCCGACTGCTAATCGGCTGTCGCCAGCGCCCGACGTACGCGAACCGACGGCGAAAGTATTCGCCATAAGAATAACACGAGAATCGATGATGGAGTAGACGGCGAGCGAAAAACTAGCGAGGTCGAAGCAGAAATATGGGGTGAATGATTTATAAAACGGGGGTGATGTTCACCACCCCTAGAGGCGAGGCGGAGGTTGGTCCGAGAAAAGAGCGACAAAATTTTCGTGCCGTCTACTCCATCATCGATTCCCATGTTATTCTTATGGCGAACGGTTTTACTGCCGGTTCGCGTATGTTGTGCGCTGGCGACAGCCGACTTGCTGCTGTCGGCCTTTGTTAAGGATATACCCACATGGATGTACATACATATATATCAAATAAAAATATATATAATATATATATTACTATATACTTAACATAGACATACTACTACTACTACTACTATACCGACACATAACGAAAATTATTACAAGCCCTACGGTCAACGAAAATAATTACGAGTCCTTCGGAGTGATTTGTATTTTCGTATATATTCTGATGACGATACGTAGTATCGAAACGCGTAAATAATATTCATTGCGTTAATACATGTGGTAACGAGACAGGAAATAAGGTAAATATATTTATTGTTAGTCATTATAAGTGGCCTGGATGCCGACAGACATGTTATTCAAATTTTCAAGCGTCTGTCTTGGACCGATATCTTTTGCTAACCACAAGAGATATTTCAGACTACAACATAATTTGTGAAACATCAGACACGCACATTTTACAGCTAGACTTATCATCGGAACAAACTGTGTTAAGAATCTGTGCCAAAATTTCTTTACTAAACGGAGCGAGTCTACTACTATTAGTATTTGCTGTGCACAAAATACGCCAAGTCTAAAGTTTATGCTAGCAGAATACAAGGTACTCGGGCTTAGCGCCCGTACTAATATTAAATAAAACAAGTGAAACACGGGCGCGGCTAGAGCCGGCGGCCGTAACAGTGTCCAGCTTCTTTAATGAAAAAGCTCTAAACAACCGACACGCTCGACACAAAGATTTTATAAGTTTTCAAAAGTTTCAATCACTTTAGTGTTATATGGCAAAAAAATTCAAGTAACCAAAGTAAGTTTCAATCACTTCAGCTCTGACGGAGTGTTAAACACCAAAAAATTCAAGTAACCAAAGTAAATGTATAATAAAAAGACTTACCGTTTTGTTGTGGCTTCATGTTTCCCGTCTGGTCTGGCACTATACACACAGTACGGTCGACTCACTGCAAACTGCTGGGCTACAACTGATAGCTAGGCTAGCGTTCGCCTCGGTTTATATACCCCACCAGATACGGAAGCCGTTCTGGTGGAAGGAGTAGATAACGCCACAGCCAATAAAATAACCCGATAAAAATCGGTTAAAAATCTGCTAAAAACTAGGTAAAAATCTGGTAAAAACTACGAATACGCCTACAGTAATAAAAGTTCTAGTAAAAAAACCTGGTAAAAACTTCGAAAAATCACCCGTTTTTACGATGAAAACGAACCCCAGTCTGGGCGTTTTATGCGTGAATAGATGTGAGAATTACAAGTCGTGGCCGATATCGTGATGCCGAGGACACTCTCTAGTCGCGGTTGCACGACATTCGCCCGATTCAACTGTCCCTATATGTCCGACGTAATCGGATTGTGGTAAAGCTACAGTGTTATTACTGGCTCGCGAAACTGTTCTTCCGCAATATTGTGCACGGCAGCTACATCGCGAACACAAGTAGCCCACAGCGAGTCGTAAGCTAACAGCTCCATGCTCGTGTGGAAAAGTCCACTTGATAACGCCTCATTACACGGCTAAAAATTGAAAACGACGCGTTTGATGACCGCGAGCGAAAACGCATTTTAGCCGGTTAACGACGGCGTTCGGGTGTCGGAGTTTTCCTACACTACAATGTACGCCGATATACCCACTGTTTGTACCGCGAGCGGTAACGCCATTAGCCGTTTCAACGATACACCGAGAGATCAGATGCAGGCTTACGGAGTGTGTCAATTGCCAATTTAATGAATTGAGCTTATAGAAACAAACATGTTTGTTCGTTGAGTACAGTCGTTTACGTCAGCTAGGCTAGCCGACATTACAGACAGACTAACCGTCAATATTTTTGTTGAAAATTCAATCAGTATGTCGACTAGGATAATTTGAACGATTTTGTGAACGAATTTGGTAGACTAAAAGCTTAAAAGACGTTACTGGACACGCAGACGTTATAGAAATACTTAATAAACGCGGTTATAATATTCTTGACAAATACGAATTTGGTAGACTAAAAGCTTAAAAGACGTTACTGGACACGCAGACGTTATAGAAATACTTAATAAACATGGTTATAATATTCTTGACAAATCCAAAGTATGCCACAATGCCTAAAGAAGAACAGGTTGCCACCTTATGCGACAATCAACGGCTTAAGTACCCACAAATACCAGAGAATTTACCTGAACTAACGTCAATAGAGGAACGTTTAATATCGCCGCGCCTTCCATTCGTAACATATACTACTACTTTACTCGGACAAGTCATACACGGACCGGTTGACCTTGATACCACTACAGTGTAATTACCTCGCATGGTATGTTGAACGACAATTTGGCGTTTAATTGACGACTGAGCTATTCAGATATTATAACATCACGATTAATGACAAGTTCTTCAATAATGAGCATAAAAATGAAAGCAGTGCGTCTAGTGAGGATAAAGACGAGTACAAGAACGACAGCAAGTAATACGGAAAGACTTATTGTCTCGCATAAATCAATCTAATAGCAAGATACCAAGCATACGGCGAGACGTAACTCGACTGTTCGCCAGCATTTCGTTCAATTCCAATATAATGAGGCTCCTCATCTACTGCTAACTACTAACGAGTACGGGTTGTTTATCAACAATTCTGAAAGTTTCGCCTCCAGAAACGTAATACAGAATTTACATCATCTTCAAGCCAAACATCGTGTGAATTTGTTGTTACCGACTGTCAAATATTGGTGGAATCAGCATAGCAAAGAGTTGATGGAAGCGTTTATCGATACGTTTGTTACCAATATGAAATGTATAACCAATACATCTGCCTTTATTGCTGCCGTTGACCGCTAGAAATTGCATGATTTTACAAAGGGAGTTCAGAATATGAAAGTGAAAATATTAACGGCCGATAAAATTGGTAAGTTAGAACGAATTACCCCCTCCAATATTTGGAGTAAGATTGTATAATTCGTTCGGAACACCAAGTAAAATTACAGCGCCTTTGTATAAAATTAAGAACCGACAAACATTAACTTGCGGCAAATGTAAGGAACTCAAGACTGCGACTTATATGCATTCGGTTCTCTTATTGGAAGTTGTTGGATTTAACTTAACATCATCGGGAATCACTCTAGTCAAGACCCTAGTCTTCGATAAGTTTGAACTAATGGACAAGACTAATAAAGCAGGCCCTCGTAAAGTATTGTCACGATTTACAATCCAAGATGATCAGACGTCTCCGGAAGAGGAATGTGATGAACGACTGAGAAAAAGCGCAAAATCAACACTGATGATTAGTAAACGTGTGCGCGCTTATGAATGCGAGTACATTTAACTTATAATCGGTACAATGGTAAATGAAGTAAAATAAATATATTTATATTTTTTCGATTTATTGAAGCATTTTCAATGCCCTTCTCTATGCATTGCATTTGTGCAAAGCTTGTAAATTTTTATATAACAGAACGGTGGCTTGGCTAGCCGACGAAAGTATTATATACAAATTAGACAAAAAAAATATCGCATACACTGTAACGTCGTAGCAAATTAATATGAATCTGTATACCAGGAAATAGAAACTGACCGCATTAGTATTTATTAAAGTAAAAATATACTTGCGCTATTTATTTCATCAAATCGCATTCATTTTATCAGCTAACTGACATTGCTAGCAGTTAACTATACGTACAAATATACGTTGAATCGAGTAAAAATATTTTATTACGCGACACATCCTTCTACGAACAGTAGTAGTATCTGCAGTAAATGTAAAATAACGACATTAGGTCGTTATAGTCGATGTCGAAAAGCTCTCGATACGAGTCTGGGATGAGATTTATAAACAAATCTATAAACATTTACATACGCGATTTGTATAATCCCAGTAACCAAATAACCTTATAATATGTACTTACAGTGTTGTTTTTTAGTATATAAACATACTGCATATATACTGCATACGTTTTGGTAAGAACGCTGACATTAACCGTATACGCGGACCGTGGTTCTGTCTTTATTACTAGTTAAGTAGTAGTGATCCTGTCTGCGTCGGCTGGAACTAGTGAAATTATTTTCTAATTTACTCGTTTTATATATCATCTAGGCTAGAGGAATATGCTCGGAAATTACATAACAGTGGAAAGTACCTAGGCTCGTATGTGAGGATGTAATTGCACACTAGTTCTCCCTGACCCCAATTAGCGCCTCTTTCAGTTAATCGTAATCTCCCACTCGTGAGACTGAGAGTATAAAACACCACAACATATCAGGTTTTTGTATTCAGTTGTCTGAATAAATTGGCATGAACAGGTTGAATCACTTGTCATGAACAACTCGGAATCTTCATTAAAGAGGAAGAGAACGGACCCTACTATTATTACTACTACTACTACAGGGTCTACTACATCGACAACAGCAAAGAGGGCGTCCACTACTACTACTACTACTACTACTACTACTACTACTACTACTACTACTACTACTACTACTGTGAGAAGAAGATATTTGTCGTCGGCGTCGTCCAGAAGATTGGAGTTGACCAGACAGTTGGAAGACGAAATTTTGTATAAGTTTCTCCTCACACCTCACGATGTAAGTGACGCAGAAAAGAAAATATTAAAAACTATGAAAAAACCTTCTTCTAAACGAATAAAAAACTTAATTGATAGTATTTATTAAAGCAAAATATACTTGCGCTATTTATTTCATCAAATCGCATTCACTTTGTCAGCTAATAGAATGAGAATCCTTGTCAACTAATATAATTGCTAGACTGCTTGACCTACTGGCGCTGTATTATTGTTTGACATAACGGCGTTCGTCAATTGTGAAAGTGGTTTTGCGTGTCGCGTGAACTGATGCATTCATCCGCCTTATACGGAATGTTGTTACAGCTACGCATTTATATGCGTAACACCGGCAAGATATCAACATACTGTATCTCATTACCTTGATTCGAACAATAGGATTGCTTCGTGACTTGTTTTCTGCTGTCGTCGATTAGACTAATCGACAAAGATATTATTCATTGCGTATAGAAACGGTTGATTGTACAGTAGTGGAGTAGAGTTGTTTAAATTCACTATAACAATTTCACATGGTACAGCCTTAGACTTACACCAGTTACGACTTTGTAACATATTAGTTTCTGTCTATAGCCAATAGTTTATTTTATCGTGGTTTATTTAACCTTCAGGAAAGGAACGAGGAATTAAAACAACTTTCCGTTATGGCAGACATTTTTAATAACTCTACAGTAAATATATTATGTTACAGAAATGTCTTCATTTTTTCAACTTATAAATAAACTTACTTATTACGACAAGATCGACTATTATGACATTTAGAGTTGCAAAAGAGATTGGATGATCTACACAGACACCTATTCGTGGCACATTTCTGTAAACAGTTGCATTTTTTGAAACCTTGTCCACCCACTAGTGAAAGCTTCTTGGCAACAGCTCGTAGAGATATTGTTTCTGTCGGTACTTCTTCAACGCTTAAAAAATTATCTTTACACAAGGAAAATTGGTTTATCGTATACAGTGCGTTTAAGTGCCCAAACTTGGTACCGAGTTCGTAAAATTCCTCGTCTTTTATGTCGGTAACAACGGCAATTACAGATTTTGGGTCCATCTTAGATCTATCGATGTCGGGGATTTTTACTATAACACTTTGTCCAATAGTCGGTTTTACAAACTTTTTAGAGGAAACTGTTTTCATTTTCTTCGCCTGCATCTCGAGTCCTTCTCTTGCGGCCTTTCGAACAAGTTTTACTTTCTGAGCTCTGGCAGTTGGCGTAGTTGCGTCCGAGTCGCACGTTTCGATTTTGGTTTCAGTTTCGACATTCTGGGCTTCTGTTTCTATCGGTCGCGGATCGGTAGTTTCGACATCGCTTGTGGGTTCATTATCGACATTTATAACGCTTTCAAAATCCTCTTCGGTATGTATATTGTTAACTATTTTACGTATTCCAACAATACTTGTAAGCCCCAGCTTCATTTGAACGCCGAACATAGCTTCGTAAGGTGAACACTTGATTCCATCATGATACGCATTGTTTTTCATCGCTTGAACAAGTGGTAATCATTTTGTCCACTTTGCTGTGCGGTTGGTTTCCATCCATGCTGATAACATGTTCTCGACATCTTGGTTTGCTCTCTCGATGGATCCTTGCGATTGACTGTGTCTCGGCTTGCCGTGTACAATTTTTACATCGCCCCACATTTTACACAGACTCTTTATGGTGTCGTTGCAGAATTCCCTGCCGTTATCTGAATGAAGAATGTTTGGAGCACCGAAAGTTGAGAATACATCCAACAGATGATATGCAACTTCATCGGCCGTTTTACTGTGTAGAGGTTTTAGAAGTACAAATTTTGTCAAATGGTCTTGATATAATAAAATAAATTTCATATCTCCATCTGGATTCGTCTGCATGTCGATCAAGTCGATTTGACACCGAGAATTTAATTCGCTGTGTAAAATCGGTTTTACTACGAATCCTTTTTTTACTATTTTTTGCTTTTTCTGACACGTTTCACACAGTTTCAAATATGTGGCTATCGCCTCTACTGTTACGTTTTTGTACTTACGAATCAGTTCCTTGATCACACGAGTTCTTCCTCCGTGACCAACAGCGATGTGAGCGTCGTGTATCACATTAAAAAGTTCGTCGAAACAAGCATAGTAGAGGATTTCTTCTTTGTCCGCAGACACTGGAGATATAAGTTTTTCTTCCCCTCCTATTTTTAGAATATCATAGCGTTTCAAACGCCTGTAGTGAACGGTTTGTTTCACTTTTATACTTTTAGCCTCTTTCACTTCGTTCAGCGAAGAATGGTATCTTTCATTCGTGAGATAAAAGTTGTTGTCTTTCTTATTGCTCACCGATTCGCTCAACAGTTCGTAAAACGTTTTCTTCATATTATCACTCATTTCGAAAAAAACATATCGAAACTCGAATGTAGCCGCTTGCTGACGTTTACTCGCTGGAACTCAGACTATAGACCCGAGCGGTGCCGCATTTATAGGTTGTCGGCAGTCTCGTTGCTGGGACTTGTGCTGCGAAGAGAAGTCGGAACGTTCGGGCGCACATGTATAACAACGCGCCGGTCGTGCGTTCTTACTTCTGTGTCGCTAGTGTGGACTTTTACCGGTAAATGTCAGAATATCAACATTTACCAAGGCGACTGGTAAGAGTTCGAAATGGAAGTGTAAAAGCCCGAATTGCGGACATTTACCAAGCAACTTGGTAATTGTCAGGTTTTACCGGTAAATGTCAGGTTATACCGCTCTTCGGACTTTTACCGTAACATATATATATATATATTACAACGTTATTTTTAGACACTTACTTTTACACATATGCACTTACCCACGTCTCGGAGGTATACTCTTCTTCTGCAGTATTTACCTTGATGTTCCCTGGCTGGGTCGCAGGCTTTTGTCGTTGATTTAGTGTGGATAAGCACGTGAATATCGTTATATAAGTTTAATACAAGTAAAGAGTACAGAGGATTTAGTACTGGTTGTGAAATTAGTACGACTGTGTTAATAAACTCATATTCATTTTATTTATTCTTTAAAAATTCAAATTATCATATTATTAATTGTTTTGTGTGGGTTAATTATTATTTGAACCTTTATATTCGATCTGAATATAATGCAATTATAACGTGTTTAAATCTTATTTCTTATATTTCTAAGACATAGTATACATATACATAAATCATGTATGACCTGAAATATTACACAGACATATAATACATAACACATATAATTATTATAAAACGTGATTAATACGTATAAAATTTAATATTCATCTTGTATTTGCAAGTGTGGTTTTTTTAATATAGGCTATATCACTTAATAAAAACTTTTAATTAATTAAATATTTATTAAAATATTAATAGAGAACATTTATTACTTTAATTGATTCTCTTCAAATTACGTAACTCTCATACTTGAATTTACTTATCTAATCAAATACAAAATATAATAAAAAATATGGTTCTTCCTTGACCATTTATTTATGAGATTACTACAGTTATATTCTCTGTTATCAATTATACTTTGAACATTTATTTATTCATTATGCAAATTTAAAAATATACTAATTTCTTTGTAAACTTGTATATGGAAACTAGAGCTTTTTCGATAGACCTCAGGGTCATTTATAATATTAAATAAATGTCTGACTTCACCTGCATTTTTCTGCAACCATTTAATTTTGTCGTTACCGTCATCTGGATTCTCGAGTTTGTTGATTCTCTTCGGTATCACCTTCTCTGTCTCTGCGTCGTTGAAATACCTCGCTCCGTCTCCTTGATGCTGAGTTCTGACGTAGACCTCTGGTCGTGATGATGTACGGCTGGATGTAGCTGCATGTGGCTGTCCCTGCGTCCTCTCGTCTTCTTGTTCTAGTTCCTCTCCTCTTCTTATCTTGTCCCTCGTAGATGTCTCGAAGTTCTATGTTACTTCTTGAAGTTCATCGACGATACGAGTTCTCGTATATTACGATTTTATAGTCTTTTAAAACAATTGTGTTCCACTATTACTTGCACCGACGTAATGCCGGTTCCATCGCATTTCACGTTATTGAATACTGTTTAAAAACCTTACATGATTTTGTAAAATTCGCGGTTGCGAGATGTGTGGATCTTACGTATCTAAGTGAGTTCGTCTGAGCAAGAGTGTGTCGCTCGCTGGGGTTTTATACTGCTCCCGTCGTCCATGCCTGTTGGAAACTGTTTTGACAACATTGAACAGGTCGGCGCGTCGATTTAATTGTTACTTTCAACCTACGCGTCTTTCTATGAAGCGCACATTTTTTTAGAAATATTATTTCACCAATCGTTCGGTATAATATTAAACTTTGTTTATGCAAATTATGAATGTTAAGGTGTGTAAATTATGGTAGTTATGGCAAAATTTCACATGGTGGCTGAACGGTTCCCACGATTAATGACCACTTAATGCCAAACTGAAACGCCAGGCGTCAGCTATGTTTTTACATATGTCGCTGATTCGTGTGATTTCTGGTTATCGTTCAGTACTTAAAAAACTGTGTAAAATCTTCCACCCTCGTTTGCATAATTCAACCTGTCTATCGTTTGCACATGTACACATACACACACACGCAGACTGATACACAAGCGGCGGCAGGTCGCTCTGACGTCACCTCTGCCGGTCAGCGCGTGTCAATTTTCTCCCCTTCGTTGCTGCGTTTAAAAACAAATAAGCTATTTCATTCCATATGCAGGGTTACTTACAATATTAGATTTATTTAAAATTAAATACTACGTTTATTTCATATATTATTTCTTATACCTAATGTATATTTATTACATTATTTTTATTATCTACATCTTATATATTTCATACGTGCTTTCGTATGTTATCATACCTCAGTCAGGGGTTGATACATATACTTATGCTAAACGTATCGTTGCAATATATATTGCAACGATACGTTTAGCATAAGTCTCCGTATCAACCCCTGACTGCGGTATGATAACATACGAACGTACGTATGAGTCGTGTGAAAGATGTAAATAATGAAAATAATGTAATAATTAAGCGTTAGGTATAAGACATAAATAAAGGAAACAAACGTATTAATTAATTTTAAATAAGGAAATAATTGTAAGTGAACATGCATATGGAATTGCCAAGCCTTGTTGGTTTTAAACGCAGCGAAGGAAGACAAAACAAGCCTCGACCGGCAGCTGTGACGTCATTGCTGCAGGCAACCGTTTGGTATCATTTTGTGTGTGTGTGTGTGTTAGTGTTAGTGTGTAAATGAAGAACAAGTTGAATTATGTATACGATTATGGAAAATTTTACACAGTTTTCTAAGTGCTGAACGAAAACCAGAAGTCACACGAATCAGGGACATATGTAGAAACACAGTTGGCGCCCGGCGCTACATTCGATACTAAGAGGTCTATGATCGTGGGAACCGTTCAGCTACCGTGTGAAATTTTGCCATAACTTCCATAGTTTACACACCTTAATGTTCATAATTTGCATAGGTTAAGTTTATTAATGTACCTAAAAATTTGTCAAAAATATTTATAAAAAAGTGTGCGCTTCATAGAAAGACGCGTAGGTTGTAATTAGTTAATAAACCGACGCGCTGACTTGTTCAACTCTGTCCGAACAGTTTTCAACAGGAGTTGAACGCCGGCAGGAGTATAAAACCCCAGCGAGCGACACACTCTTTCTCAGATCATCAACAGACAGTACGTGAAGTCCATGCATCTCGCCACCGTAAATTTTACAAAGTTTAAGTAATGTTTTAAACCGTATTACGTAAACTAAAGTGCGATGGAACCGACAGTACGTCGGTGAAAGTAATTAGTGATATACACGAGTGATGTAAAAGACAATAATACCGTAAACTACGAGGAGTCGAAACGTCGTCGATGAACTTCGAGAAGTCCACGTAGAACTTCGAGACATCCACGAGGGAAAAGACGAGGAGAGGAGAGGAAACAGAGCAATATACTAGAGGACGCTGGGACAGCCACACACAGCTACAGCCAGCCGTACATCATCACGACCAGAGGTCCATGTCAGAACTCAGCATCCATTAGACGGAGAGAGTAATTCCAAACGACGCAGAGACAGAGAAGGTGATACCGGAAGGGATCCCAAAACTCGAGAGTCCAGGTGACGGTAACAACACAGTTAAATGGTTGCAGAAATATGCAGGTGAAGTCAGACATTTATTCAGTCTTATAAATGACCCTGAGGTCTATAAAAGAAGGCTCTAGATTCCATATCCAAGTTTACATAAATTTTATTATTTTTATTTGCATAATGAATAATTAATAAAAGTTCAGAGAATAATAATTTATAGCAAAGAACATAAAACTTATTCATCTCATAAATAAATGGTAATTAGAGGAACCATATTTTATTATATTTTTATATTATAATTAAATAATTAAAATCAAGTAACTGTAACATAAAATCAAGTACGAAAGTTTACTTCAATTGTAGATTTTAATTAATTGAGACATTAGGAGTATAGTTAAATAAAATAATAGAATGGTCTTTATTAGAATTTTTATAAATGTTTAATTATTTATTTTTTTAATTAAGTGGTATATAATAAAAAACCACACTTGCTAAGTTAATATTAATATTCAATTTCGTATGTGTTAATCACGCATTGTAACTATATATTATTATATGTGTTATGTATTATATATCTGTGTAAATATTCCAGGTCATATATGTCTTATTTTTGTGTATAATGTGTCTTACACTATAAGAGCTAAGATTTTTCCACGTTATAATTATACGATATTCGTATAAGTGAATATAAGGGTTTCAATATTAGTTAACCCACACACTAATTAATAACATAACAATTGGCAGTTTTTAATTAATAAACAAAATGAATATAATTTTATTGACAAAGTCGTACTAATTTCACAACCAGTACTAAATCCTCTGTACTCTTTACTTGTAACGATATTCACGTGCTTATCCACCCCCAATTAACTACCAAAGCCTGCGACCTAGCTGGGAAACATCAAGGTAAATACTGCAGAAGAAGAGTATACCTTCGAGACGTGGGTAAGTGCGCACAAATGAGTAATAGCATATGTGCAAAAGTGAGTTGTTAAGAGTATCGTTGCAATATATATAATAGGTATAATTTTTATTACTAAAACCTTATTTTTATATTTACACACACACATACAGACACACAATTTTTCTAATTAATACTGTAATAAATTATTAAAATACAAATAATTACAATAAAAATTTATTTATTTTTAGAAACATGGAATTTATAAATAAAGTTTATACATGTTTCATTAGATTGTTTATAGCAATTCGGAATAAATAAATCTATACACTATACCAAGTGCTAATAATAACTTCTATAAAATAATGTCAGATAACAATGGCTTAAGTACATGTTACTAAAACCTGTTAAAAAAATTGAGCTCTTAATATCCACACACAGCCAAAACTATATATTTCATTGTTAATTAAAAAGGTATGTGTTGCTTTTATACAATTTATGACGTTATAGACATGTTGAAAATTGATTATGTTAAAATTTTGTAAAATAGCTGTAAGTTTTGAAATAAGAAATGGGTAATTAACTGTTGTATGTCAAAATGCCCATAAATTTATTTTCTGTCATGTCAAGTGCGAATTTAGTGCGCGTGTGCGCGTGTGCGCGTGTTATTCGTATTTACATTAATAACTCTTGAGTAAAATTAACGTTTCGAATTGAAACTTAGACAGCTCATACTCCTGAATTAGCGCTACATTTTTCATATGTCAAATGCTCAAAACATATTATTTTAATATGTATTTTTTAACAGAATCCACTTTTATAAAGAATCCTTATCTTATAAAAGTCATAAAACTTTTAGATAAAATCTATACATGCTTTTGCAATCTTCAGCAAAATTGAGCAGGACATATATGTCTATCTATCTAACCCATCTATCACGTGCTATGGATTTTAACCAATCAGAAGCTCCAATTTTCATTTAGTTTTGTCTTTTGCGGAGGAAGTTTCGCTCAGTTCTACCTAACAGCTCGGCCTTAACAGACGTTGTCTCTGTGCGAGTTTGTCGTATTACTATACGTTCTTCATAAGGGTTACGAGAGTACTTGGTCTTAGCAACGAGTTGCCCGTTTGCTAGATTGATTGGGTATTAGAACTCGAAAATAATTTAATTATAAATTAAATAGTGCTACCTCGCGATAGTCAAGATTTTCCGCATAGGAATCAGTGTATTTGCCGAAATACATCTGGGTGAACGCGAGGACACGTCAAGATACCGGAAGGTGTACGTAAAACACACCGAAATTGAATTAGTAATAGTTAAACCCATTATCAAACCCTGAGATAAATGAGATAAACTATATCGGTGATAAACGGCGTGCGTGCGTGAGTCGCGAGAGTTCTACGTGTCATCATTGCAGCTGATCCAGCAGGCGACGAGTGCAGCAGCGGAGAAGTTCAACGGTGCGTCAACGGAATTCGTCGAACAAATAAAATAGACTATAAGAAAGAGAAACATTCAAACTATTTTACAGACACTATTTAAATTTAAGAATAAATAATTTATGTTCAAATCAAAGACCATATTAAATATATTTTTAAATAAATACCTAACTCCAGATAAAAGACTCTGATATTATTTTGTTCTAATTTAATATGCCTTCTATTTGTTACGTTCCATAGTAAAATTGGCGCCGCAACGTGGTTGGCATGAGTAAATAGTTGGCACTTAGAAAAAATTGGTTCAGCAAAAGTGTTGCACGAAATTAATTAAATATTTGTATGTAATATTATATTGTAAAAACTTATTATTATTTTGAACTGTGTTTTTAATTTGTCTTTAGCAGAGTATGTATACTTGGTATAATTTGCATATGCTCTGAAAGAAGGTTTTAATTTAGAACTGTAGAATAATATTTTAGGGTAATTATCTGGAGTGAAATATTTAATTTGTATACATGTTAGGTTAAGTATTCGTGTGGACATTGAATTTGTATGATATCTGACTGACTATAGTGCATTACAATAATATGTAGGAACAGTTAGACATTAAATGTTAATAACTTGAGAATAAGTGTGCTCGTGCGTAAATCAATACTATAAGATAAACTTTGTTGTGGTTAGTTATCGCTAGTAAATATGGCAGAACCAATGCAACAATCTGCTGATCTGCAATCCACACTAGCTGCTATATTGGCAAATATACAGTCCGCACACGAAGAGAATAATAAAAATATACAGGCGGTACGCGACGATAATAAACAACTACAAGAAAATTTAAAATCTGCCCGCGAAGAGAATAATAAAAATACAGTCCGTACGCGACGACAGTAAACAACAGAATAGAAATACTGACGAAAAAATAAAAAAATATTCGCTGCCGTGCACGAACAGGCTTAACAAAACAAAAGTACCATTGAAGCAGCCGAAAAGAAAATCACTAAAAAAGTTGGAGTCCATCCGTGTTGATTTTGAAGCCACACTTGAAATAAATAACTCGCGGATAACTGAATGTGAAACGCGCATGGTATCAGTAGAGGAGCGGGTGCAATCGCAGACAACCGCGATAAATGAATTTATCAGTAGTCATGAAAACAAGTTAGAGTATTTGGAACAACAAATGCATAAAATACAGCAGACTATAACACTCGCAAACCAAATCACCTATGTGTATAAAACTATCGATGACATAAACACACAAATGAAATTTTATGGCCATGACAACGAAAATCCCATCCAGTTTCTGAAGCAGTGCCAGCGTAGTATGGAACTGTGAACGATAATCTTGGCGATGTTGACAAGATAAACTGGATAGTTCGACATCTTAAGGGTACAGCTGCGGAATGGTTTTCCATCGTCCAAGACAAGGATATGTCTTCCAGTATATGAAGATCTTGTAGACCATTTTAAGGCACGCTACTGGAAAGAGGAAATCCAGTGTAAGGTACGTGTGCTGCTTGAATTCGGTAAGTATGTACCGAATAAAGGTACCAAGGAAAAATACCTAATTCAACTGGTAGCAAAGGCAAAACATCTAGAGCCTGAGATGGCGGAAGCTGAAATCGTCAACAAGCTGGCCCACCACTTCAGTAGAAGTATACAGGTAGCAGTAATAATCCAAGGGAGTAAAACCTTAGAAGAGCTGCTGTTGCTACTTACTAAATGGGAAAATGTTGATGGCAATGTCGATAGTTACAGTACACATAAACCAATAAACACAAGTAACGCACAAAAACGAAATGACAATAAAAGTAAACAATGGAAGAAACCTGATCGTGAGCAAAATTCGTAGAAGTTTAATAAACATAAAGTCGCGTCCGTAGCTTAAGGTAATCACAATAATGAACAAGGTCCAAAAAACGCCTAAGGTTGGACGGCATGTGTCCGTGCAAAACAAACAAAACTAATAAAACACTACACCAATCAGAATCAGAAATCCATTGAAAACATAGAAAATAACAACACGGTTATGACCTACTGCACACAGGTCACACCCAGACGATACCTAGACGGTACCCAGGTTTAGATACCCAGACGATATACATAGTGAACTAGTAAATGACAGTGATGATGATATGAATAATGTACCTAGAGATAGTGATAAGTTAGCAAGTAGATGTAGTGTGTTAAGAGCGAGAATAAATAATTGTGTAGGTAACGTGTTAGTAGACAGTGGTGCACAAATATCATTAATTAATGAAAAACATAGTGAAATTTAAAAAGGTGCCAATTTTATCTATAAACAATACCACCATTAAAACCGCTACTGATGAGTTACAAAAAGTAAATAAACAAGCTTATATAAACATTTCATCTCAAGGTGTGGAACTTGAAACACCTGTAATAGTTGTTAAAAAATTAATTTATGATATTATTATAGGAACGGACACTCTTAAAAAAATATATGCAATTATCGATTTTAAAAATAATAAATTAATGTTTACTATTAGTAATAAGAAACACAGTGTAGAGTTAGGTAACGTTGACATAGATAATAAGTCGGAGGCGAATTACATCCACAAATCCAAACCTACGCTAGTGGTAATGGTAAGCTAGCGTAAACAAACCTACGCTTTGGCTAAGCTAGTGGTAAACAAAAACAATAATAAGGATAATAATAATAATACAGATAAATTAACCTCAGTATAGCATGACAAACTTAACCAGCTGATAAATAAACATAAGGCAACATTTGAAAACAATCACACTACAACGCACGTACACACATGAAATAGAAGTTACTGACGAAAATAAATTCGTGCGTAAAACATATCCGATTCCGCTTCACTACCAAAAACTTGTGGATGAGGAAATTTAAAAAGTGTTGGATGATTGAACGTCCCAACAGTAATTTTCTGAATACTATGGTGATTGTAAAGAAGAAAAATAATCAAATAAGGATAAGTTTAGATATGCGTAATTTAAATAGCATAACAAAAAAAGTTTTGACTCCGCGCCTAATGCCGAGAACTTGTTTACAAAATGCCAAGGTGTTAAATAGATGTTCTATTTTATTATATGTTCTATTTTAAGGTGACTCTGTATTGTTTTGTTCTAATTTACTATGCCTTCTATTTGTTACGTTCCAATATATATTGAAACGTAACGAAAATATGTCCGCTACGTTACATAAAAAGTTTATGATTTTTTAACTAAAAATAAAAATAATACATGTCCATAATAATAAAAGGTCAGAAACGTAACCCATTATTAAATAAATGAATAATCCCACAATAAGAATACAAGGTAAAAAGGAAAAATTAAGAATGTTTATAAATACAAACTTCAGTGTTCAGTGAAAAGGGTAAACGATAGACATTGACAAGTAATGTAAAACCTAACTTAGACAGTTTTATAATAATTGATGAATTAAATGAGAGGAGAATGATTAATTAGTGCATGATTTATTTTATAAAAATGTACATGTTATTATGTTTTATCATGTTGTGTTATTATCATGATATGTTGTTTTTTGTATGTAGCAAGTGGAGTAATTGTTTTAAGAGAATATCAATTAACTGATATTAATTTCATTTTTGTGTTATCAAATATATCATTATAGAGCTGGTGTTAAACTTTATAAAGTTAAATGTTTTGTATACATGTACTTAGATAGTATGCAGATTATAATTGTAAACTTGGCCAGAAAGGCTATAATTGTTAATGAGATACAAAAGGGTTTAGTGTAATTATATAATAAACAAATGAAGGATTCTATAATAATATAGGTAATAACAAATTAAAATCAAAAGGAGATAAAAATGTAATGATAGGCCACAAACCAGTAACATTGTATAGTAAGTCAGGTCAGAAAAGTTGGGTAACGAAATTTGTAAAATATACTAAATAGAATATAATGAGTTAGGAGAAGTCAATAATAATTACTGATAGCAGATAAGTAAATTCAATTTAAATAAAATCTCAAAATGTAATAGTGCAATAATACCGAAAGGTAATATTTTGTAACAGGAAAATAATACTTGTTAGAGTAAGTAGATTAAGAGGAAACGACAGCAAAATGTATATAATTAAGTAACAAACAATATGTAAAGGTATAATACGATATAATGTAAATTTAGTAAAGGAGTATTTTAATAAGTTCAAGAACATTGTATGATTATGGTTATAGGATTATAAATATTATCCAATAAGAGAAGACAGAATGGTTGTCAAGGACGACAAAATGGAATAAAATTTGTTGATTCGATTATTGAATTGTTGTTATCCATGAACGAAGACAGTTTAGTTTTGATGAGCTTAGAAAAAACGATAAAGTTAAATAAAATGAATTAATGAGTGAACAAAATTAAGTAATAATTAACCATAGGAAGGTTCACTGACTTTTGACGGTCACATATAACCGAATACTAATAAGCCTATAAATCAAAAGTGACGAAAATCTAAGGGAAGAACTCTACCAATAAAACTCAGTATAATGAGTAATCCTTAAAATTAATTAATAAACCAATGAAGAGAAATAACTACCTGAATAGAATAATATAATCCAGTATTCTAAAGAACGAAAGCAGAACTCAAAATTGTACTCGAACATCACCTTCCACAATTCGATAGAGAAAGCATAGTTTGACACGAAATACATTGAAACCCGTAACCACAAGAATTGGACATTGGTGAACAGTAAGGATCGGCATTTCTGCGTCATCCCAGGACCAAGACATCAACTTTTATTTCGAACTTGGAGTGAAGACTGGCGAGGATTTATTCATCTGTATCCTGTTGTTGATCAAACACATCGAACGAGGTTAGCTGTGCACTGCCACCACAAGTAACGATGCCAATCGGACGGTAAACTCCACTTATTTTAAATAATAATTAATAAGAAATTAGTAATATATATTGTAATACCTTGTAATCCTATTTATGCATTTTCTGACCTTACTAATAATTGAAAGAACCTTCACACCCTGTGTTTAAAGAAATACAATAATAATTAAAAATAATATATAACCCTGAATCCGATAATTAATCGATTACTTCCAATACGATCGATTTTTGTATCCTCGTAAAGGAAGAACTTTGTTGTCAAGAAATAAAAAATCAATAATAAAGAATCATTTTTGAAATTGACGATATCTTATCATTTGTATAATATTTAGTGCAGTATGAACAAGTTGTAATTTATGTAGAGAGTGTAACGTGGGAATTATTGTGCGCGGACAACTAACCTACAATACTCAGCTGACTGTGAACAACAGCGCTAGCTCGCGGACCGCTGTTGAATTACAGAGAACGAGAAACAAATATAAGGAGTTCCTCTCCTCTCTCAAAACGCGGACTAGGCTTTAATAACAACATTAGAATTACACACTATATCAACTGGTATTGAACACTATTATTACAGAAGGCACTAAATTAATACAGAATATTGAGATATTCTTAATATTTGATCAAGATCACCCTTTTGAGAATATTATTTCTTCATAATTAATCGAACATTGCGGTTCTATAAGAGAAACCAATTAACACTTAATACATAAATTAAATCACAACAACACATATATTACTTGAAGAGTGAACCGTGTTAGTATTAATTGACGCATCCAACGTGAGTATAAATTAACACGGGATACACAGAGAGGTAGTATAAATTGGCACTCACAACAGTGGGGCTTTAGAAGATATTGATACGGGAGAAACAGAACTACTATAAATTAACGCTCAACTAGTGGGGCAAAACTGAAGTAGTACAATATATATATATTGCAACGAATCACAGGATCATGATAGGCGGGGCAAGTTCATATATTACACAGACAATGGACATTCATATTATATTGGTAGATGGTTAAGTTTGGTTGTCATCAATTGTATTAGTAAGGATAAGGGTTTAGTTTAGTAAAACTGTGCATTATTTATTTATTGTTATTCATGTACTGTGTTAGTGGAAATGTGCGCGCGTGCGCGAGTGGTAAACGTTTCCCGGGCGGTGCGTGAAGTATTTATCGTTGTGTTTGACATTGAACTGAACTTAGACATATGTATTGCTACAATCCCTATACATTTCTAACTATTGTTTACGTTCATGTATGATATTAGTATGTAGGCAGTTATGCATGAGATACGGGTAGTCTGATTACCGCTATGCATGCTGTTGCAAAGTAAATGCACTCTACTGCATGAAAAGTGCATTGTCACTATGTAATAACCATGTGACTTCCATCCACCAATAGAATGCTGAGTGGTGGTTGGAAATTTTCTTAAGCCTGTCGTTACACAGGTAGTTCTTCTACGCCATCTACCGCGAACGGGACGTGCACTCCTTGTACAAGATTCTACCGCTTGCAAGGTGCTGTAAAAACTATTCGTCGTTAGTGAAACGGGAAGACTCAGAACTGTGTGTGTAGTACACCTGCACACAGTATTGTTTTAACGCATTGCGCGTATAATTACGACAGTTCCTCTACGCCATCTACCGCGAACGGGACGTGCACTCCTTGTACAAGATTCTACCGCTTGCAAGGTGTTGTAAAGACTATTCGTTGTTAGTGAAACGGGAAGACTCAGAACTGTGTGTGTAGTACACCTGCACACAGTATTGTTTTAACGCATTGTGCGTATAATTACAGGCAGTTCTTCACTGCTGCTACCGCGAACGGTACATACAATCCTTGTACAAGACTTTACCGCTTGCAAGGACCTGTTAAGACTTTTCGGGGATAGTAACACGTGTGACGCATAACAGTTGATATTATCTCTTTACACACGATATTAATATTGTAGTATTACGTGTGTAAGAAGTGAGTGTAACTGTATCACTGTGCGAGATTTTCCGCAGTGTCAGTATCGTTAATAGTTACGCAATAGTAAGTTGTTCCATCAAGACGTTTCCGTGCTAGTGCAAGATTTCCTCATAGGGTGGTCTGCTGATCGCGGTAGACCTTCGTATTCGCGTGAACACGTGAAGAAGCCGGAGTGGTATAAGTTCAATATACCGTTATTAGATTAAACTCACTGTCACCTGAGATATTACTTGGTCATAAACTATATATTAATTTTGCGAGTAATAAAATCCGTAGTACCGTTGTGTGTGCGAAGCGTCGGATTCATCGTGGGAATTGCAGGACATCAGCCCAGCTGTTATAAGACACCAGCCCAGCTGTTATAGGACACCAGCCCAGCTGTTATAGGACATCAGCCCAGCTGTTATAGGACCAGCCCAGCTGTTACAGGACATCAGCCAAGCTGCTACAGGACGCCAGCCCAGCTGTAAACGTTTCTGGGGAAACGTCTGTCATTTGTAAGCCACACCTGACGAACCAACTACACCGCAAAGACCGGCCCTTCTCTTCAACAAGATCATCGTGGGAGTCTTCTTATGTAACGTATCACGTCTTGCGTATGAACATTATTTAACATTTTAAAAGAAAGACTCTATATCAAACATTACATTCTGTACATATCAAATATACCATATAAACTATAACTTGTGTTTGTACAATAAATAATCTTAAACCCTCCAATATAGACTTGTAATTTGAAATACACATACTATCATATCCTATGCGCCAATAGTTTAGTAATTTGTGTTGTCGCATAGAGATATTTTGGCGCTTAGCAACGTAGGGCTCGTAAATAGCGATAATTTTACGCTATTATATATTTGTCTATGAATATAAAATTTGTTGGAAAAATCCGACGTATAAGTATAATTAACGTAATAATTGTATGTGTATTGTTCATATGAAAATCTGAGGATATAATTTTTCAATTGTGCATATTCTCTTGTATATCGTATATGAACAGATTTTATCAGTATATTGGAGGTAGATTATTAGTTGTTGTATGTTAGATAAGGTATTTACATGTTGATGTTTTGAACTGCTTTCGGTGTGCATATAAACTGGTTACAATACGTTCTAATCTTGTGATAATAATAACTCTCTTTGCGTATAAATCAATAAATTTAAATTTACTAAATTTTAAATTAATTTGTGATCACTATGTCGAAGACAAAAGAGCTTATAGAATATTTAAGGGCCAAGGCACTTGATGATAAAACCATATCTGAGCAGAGTAGAGCCATTAGGCGGAAATTCTGGGATAAAATTGAAAGTAATATTAACGAGGCAACTCGCTTAGGGCATAGTATTTCGTTGTTCGATATGGTCGGAGATATAGATTATGCATGCAATTATAGTGAAGATGACGAAAGTGAAATTAGTAATAGCAACACTATTAGTCCAGAACATACTTCAGATAATTGCTGTGAGGAGATGAAAGCCGTGGAAGAAGAGATGATAGCGGATATACAAGGAGTTTCAGAGGAAAGTAAAGCCAGGGATGAGGAGATGATAGCCATTAGGCAGAAATTTTGGGAAGAAATGGACGCCGATAGAGAGGAGAGGATGGCGAAACTACAGGAAATGTCAGTTGATACTGAAGTAGATTTAACTGTTGGGAATAGTGTACCTGGTGATAATTTTGAAGTACCAAATGTTCTGGTTGAACATACTCTCAACGAAAGTAAGATGGAAGTTAACCAAGATATGACATCTGAAGGATTAACGGAGAACAATAGCGTAGCAGGTGAACTTGAAAGTGATTATACAGAAACCACCTTATTAGGGCCTAGTAGTTCATGTCTCGGTAAAGTCGAGTATTTAGATTCTGAATCGGATTGTAGTGAAGATAACAGAAATGAAATTAGTAGTAACAACACTATTAGTCTGGAACATACTTCAGGTAAGTGCTGTGATGAGGTGATAGTTTATAGTGTAACAGATATAGCATGCGAGAACCGTGAACGTATGGTAGAATTTGAAGCTATCATGGATGCGGACAGTGTATGCATAACACATAAAAATCCCGAACCAGTAGTAGAGCCTGGAACTAGTATGGATACTAACGGTGCAGGTATTTATGACACATGTCGTAATGATGAGATACTAGATGAATTTATATCAGATACTGAGGTGTTTATGGAGGACGGAGAGGTAAATGGTACTGGTGACAATAAGGTGACAACAATTATGGTAAATAATAATGAACCGCCGCGTAATCAGTTTCATGTTCAAACATCACAAAATCAGCCGAAATCACAACAACATAAAAATACAACTCAGCAAATTAATACCAACTTATTAGCAACAGTTACTGAAAATGATTCAGTTGAAAAGCAGTTCAATCAATCAATTATGAAAAATGTTAATTATAAGAGTAAAACGGTTATGTCTGGCCTATATCCTGCAGGAATGAGAGACAGTTTAGTATATAGTAATGATAGTAGTAGTAGATATGAGGGTAATATTAATATTGAAAATGGCACCGATCTTGTGGTCGAAGCAAAAATTAGTGGTTATGTTGACGAGATATTGTTTGACAGCGGCATAGGAATATCGCTGTTGGACGAGCAGTTGCTAAAGAGGTGTAAAACCCACTTTATACAAAGGCCGATTCTGCCGGTAGGTCACACAAGGATAAAATCAGGAGCGTGTGAGTCGCAGATAATTGAAAAACAGGCAATTAAAACAACATACGAACAGGGTACGGAAATAGATGCGACCGTCCTTGGAGTTAGAAAACTCGGACATAATATTATTTGGGAAGTTGATAAATTGAATAAACTGCATGCTACATTGGAATTTCAGAAAGAATTATTGCCAGCTAAAGTTGATTGTCGACCTCACGTTATCAGACTGGGACGCTCGAAAGATAAGATAACGAATAACTCACCGACCCCCAAGGTTCAGTTAATGAGTTGCGAGATAAGGCAATTACGGCGTATATTAAACAAATTCAAATCTGTATTTCCCAGTAAACGTGTGCGTTTCAAAACTGAGAAAAATTTATACAAAAAACTCAGAAATAAATGTCAGGATATAGGGGTAAGAATGTGTAGTGATTTAAATATGTCAAGTTCAGGTTTAAATGTTGTATGTAAGATGACTCTGTGAATGAACAATAATCTAGGTTAGATAAGGAATGCCGTCTGTGTACTTTGTGACCCTGCATAAAATTTGGTTATCTGATGTCAGAACATGTGTATTTGTTTTGGTTTTAAGGTTACCACGTGTCTTTGAGTGGGTGCTTCTGTCAAAGTGACAGTTAGGAAATGTTAGTATTGATTGAGGATGTTTATTTGATTTTAGTTCGAGGGTATTATTATTATTTCAGGATTAGGAAATTCTTTTGGTTATATAAAAAAAAAAAAATTTTATTTTTGTGAATTAACTAAAAAAAAAAAATTTTTTTTTAAGCGGAAAGGGGTTAATCCTGCAACGAATCACAGGATCATGATAGGCGGGGCAAGTTCATATATTACACAGACAATGGACATTCATATTATATTGGTAGATGGTTAAGTTTGGTTGTCATCAATTGTATTAGTAAGGATAAGGGTTTAGTTTAGTAAAACTGTGCATTATTTATTTATTGTTATTCATGTACTGTGTTAGTGGAAATGTGCGCGCGTGCGCGAGTGGTAAACGTTTCCCGGGCGGTGCGTGAAGTATTTATCGTTGTGTTTGACATTGAACTGAACTTAGACATATGTATTGCTACAATCCCTATACATTTCTAACTATTGTTTACGTTCATGTATGATATTAGTATGTAGGCAGTTATGCATGAGATACGGGTAGTCTGATTACCGCTATGCATGCTGTTGCAAAGTAAATGCACTCTACTGCATGAAAAGTGCATTGTCACTATGTAATAACCATGTGACTTCCATCCACCAATAGAATGCTGAGTGGTGGTTGGAAATTTTCTTAAGCCTGTCGTTACACAGGTAGTTCTTCTACGCCATCTACCGCGAACGGGACGTGCACTCCTTGTACAAGATTCTACCGCTTGCAAGGTGCTGTAAAAACTATTCGTCGTTAGTGAAACGGGAAGACTCAGAACTGTGTGTGTAGTACACCTGCACACAGTATTGTTTTAACGCATTGCGCGTATAATTACGACAGTTCTTCTACGCCATCTACCGCGAACGGGACGTGCACTCCTTGTACAAGATTCTACCGCTTGCAAGGTGTTGTAAAGACTATTCGTTGTTAGTGAAACGGGAAGACTCAGAACTGTGTGTGCAGTACACCTGCACACAGTATTGTTTTAACGCATTGTGCGTATAATTACAGGCAGTTCTTCACTGCTGCTACCGCGAACGGTACATACAATCCTTGTACAAGACTTTACCGCTTGCAAGGACCTGTTAAGACTTTTCGGGGATAGTAACACGTGTGACGCATAACAGTTGATATTATCTCTTTACACACGATATTAATATTGTAGTATTACGTGTGTAAGAAGTGAGTGTAACTGTATCACTGTGCGAGATTTTCCGCAGTGTCAGTATCGTTAATAGTTACGCAATAGTAAGTTGTTCCATCAAGACGTTTCCGTGCTAGTGCAAGATTTCCTCATAGGGTGGTCTGCTGATCGCGGTAGACCTTCGTATTCGCGTGAACACGTGAAGAAGCCGGAGTGGTATAAGTTCAATATACCGTTATTAGATTAAACTCACTGTCACCTGAGATATTACTTGGTCATAAACTATATATTAATTTTGCGAGTAATAAAATCCGTAGTACCGTTGTGTGTGCGAAGCGTCGGATTCATCGTGGGAATTGCAGGACATCAGCCCAGCTGTTATAGGACACCAGCCCAGCTGTTATAGGACACCAGCCCAGCTGTTATAGGACATCAGCCCAGCTGTTATAGGACCAGCCCAGCTGTTACAGGACATCAGCCAAGCTGCTACAGGACGCCAGCCCAGCTGTAAACGTTTCTGGGGAAACGTCTGTCATTTGTAAGCCACACCTGACGAACCAACTACACCGCAAAGACCGGCCCTTCTCTTCAACAAGATCATCGTGGGAGTCTTCTTATGTAACGTATCACGTCTTGCGTATGAACATTATTTAACATTTTAAAAGAAAGACTCTATATCAAACATTACATTCTGTACATATCAAATATACCATATAAACTATAACTTGTGTTTGTACAATAAATAATCTTAAACCCTCCAATATAGACTTGTAATTTGAAATACACATACTATCATATCCTATGCGCCAATAGTTTAGTAATTTGTGTTGTCGCAATATATATATTTTCTATATAAGTAACTCGATGTTTCTTGCAGTAATTATATAATTTGTGATGTTTTCAATTTGTTTCTTCTGCAAGTAGATAATATTGTATATTCTTTTTAACACCTGACGCACGTTTCACTGAAAAATATCAGTATCATCAGAGGTTTCTAAGTGAATTAATAATAATCGTAATAACAATAGAATTATTACGATTGTTATTAATTCACTTAGAAACCTCTGATGATACTGATATTTTTCAGTGAAACGTGCGTCAGGTGTTAAAAAGAATATACAATATTATCTACTTGCAGAAGAAACAAATTGAAAACATCACAAATTATATATATATATATATTATTTCAATCAATTTCTGCTACAGTCCGTTTCTTGATGTATATAATACTATAATACCTATAACTAATTAACCTCAAGATATATTTTTTCCTTCAGGAACATGTTTCGGGAGATCCTGTTCTCCCATCTTTAGCCTTCGCCATCTTGCTTCTGGTGCAGTATTTGTGTGTTGGCTTCTGGATGTTATTAAGGTGGTTTGTTGGTATTTGGTCCTTCAATGTTTCATTATTGTGTGTGGTTGTGGTATCTGTTTTTGTATTTTGTGTATTGTCGATGTTGAGTGCTTTGAATATTGTGTCATGTTTTGTATTGATTTGTATTTGTTCTGGTATTAATTTGTTTTGTGTTTTATGTTTGTAAATCTGTAAATTTTCCCAAATGTTCATTATGGTGCCTTTGTGTGGTATATGTTTTATTAGTGTTACATTGGTTTGTCTGGGAATTCATGTCCTGTGTTTATTGCATGTGTGGCTAAATTGGATTTATATATATTTGGTTTTTTGTATGCATTTAGGTGTTCAAAATAACGTTTTTTCAGCTGTTTTTTTGTTTGTCCTATATAACATTTATTGCAATCTTGGCATTCAATTTTGTATATACCGTTGGTTGTAGTATTATCTTTGTTGTGTGAGCTATTTAGATTTTGTAATTTATTTTTATTAGTTTTGTATGCTATTTTTATATCTGTGTTTTTAAATAGTTTTGTTAGTTTTGTCATTTTATTATTTATATATGTGAATGTGGCCCATTTTTTGTTGTTGTTATTATTTATGTGTTGTTCAGTTTGATTAATTCTTAATTGTTCAGTTTTTGTTTTGTATTTGATTTTATTTTCTATTTTGATCATAGTATTTTTATTGTATCCATTTGCATAACCAATTTGGTATATTATATTTCTTTCTTTGTCAGTTTCTTGTTTGTTTAGGGGTATTTTGTACATTCTGTTAAATAACGAATAAAATGCTGCCATTTTATGTTGTGGTGGGTGGTCAGAATGGTTAGGTATAATGATTTTAGTGGAAGTTGGTTTTCTATATATTGCATATTGTATGTGTTTGTTGTATCTTGTGATGGTTATGTCTAAATAGTTGATTTTGTTATGTTTTTCTTTTTCTTCTGTGAATTGTATTTTGGGATGTATGTTATTGATTTGTTTCAGTATGTTCTCTGCATTTGTGTTTTTGTTATTTGATACATATAGTCCATCATCTACATATCTTATCCATATGCCATCTGGGTCATGTGTTTTTATGATATTTTGTATTTTGGTGTCTATATGTTGTAGGAATATTTCTGCTATTATGCTTGATAATGGTGATCCCATTGCTAAACCTTCTTTCTGTTGATAAATTTTGCTATTAAATTCAAAGTAATTTTGTTTTAGTATTAGTTGGAGACTATTTTTTATTTCGGTTATATATTGTTTGTTTTCATTTTGTTCTATAAGTTTGTTTATTATTATGTCAATTGTTTCTTCTACTGGGATATTAGTGTAAATGTTTGTTATGTCATATGATGTGAAAAATGTAATTTCATTTATATTTATTATTTTTAGTTTGTCTATTAATTCGTATGTATTTTTTATGTTATGATGGTTATTTGTTAGATGGTTATTTTTTAGTTTTTGTGCTATTATTCTTGCTATTTTGTATGTAGGAGCTTTTTTGAAATTAATTAATGGACGTATTGGGTTGTTTAATTTGTGTATTTTTATTAGGCTGTTCATTTTAGGTGGTTCTGGATTATTGTTTATATATATGTCTATGTTTTTATTGTTGAAAATGTTTTTATTTGTTTTTATTAGTTTTATTGTTTGTTTAAGATAGTTTTCTGTTGGGTTTTTATCTAGTTGTACGCATTTATTATTGTTGATGAAGTTTTCGGTTTTTTTGATGTAGTCTGTTTTATCAATGATTACTGTTGCTTGACTTTTGTCTGCTTTAGTTATTATTAAATTATTGTTCTTTACTTTATTTTTAATTTCTTTTATTGTTTTATTGTTTTTCTTTTGTTTATCTTTGTTTTTCATTTCGCTAGTGATTATTTTCTTAATTAAATGTGTTGCTTCTGTTCTTTTTTCTTCTTGTATATTGTCTTTTATTAGGTTAATGGCAAATTCTGTTTCTACTATTAAATTTTCTAGATTTTTGTTTGCATTTTGGGTTATGTTAGTTTTTGACATATTGTTTAAATATTCTGTTTCTTTTTTGTTAAATTCTGTATTGCTGAGGTTAATGGTTCGAGGGTAAAATGTGTGTTTATTTTTGTTTTTTTGTTCTTGATATTTGTTTTGTTGTTTTAATGTGTTGAGTTTTTTGTTGATTGTATAAGTCTTTTTGTTTTTCTCAAATCTTATTTTATTTTCTATGTTATTGTATTTATTATTCCAAGTGATTGGATGTAATAAACTTGTTAGCTCTAAGTGTAGTTTGTATATGTCTAGTGTTATGCTATTTTTCTTACTGTATAATTGATTAATTTCGTTTTGTATCCATAGCCTTTGTGCTTGTTTTATAGTTTTTTGTGCAGTCATATTTTTGTTGTTTGTGTTTATGTTGATGTATTTAGGTGTTAATTTATGTTTTTGGCATTGTCTATTGAAGTATATGTTTATGTTTGTGTTCATTAGTTGTTTTTTTCGTGTTTGAAATTTGTTTTACAATTTGGTAATGTGGTTATATGGAATTGTGGTTATGTTGTTTGGTACATGTTAATGTATATTTATGTGAGAGATGATTTGTTATCCGTTATTTGGTAGTTGATTTCACTTATTTGCTATTCACTTCACTATTTTTTTTCTTCACTATACACTTTTGTTTTTGTTTTGTTTTATAACCTCACTTTTCGTTTTTTCACTGTAGGCTTATTTACCTTGTATGGTTATATTATTTCAATCACTTTCTGCTACAGTCCGTTTCTTGATGTATATAATACTATAATACCTATAACTAATTTACCTCAAGATATATTTTTTCCTTCAGGAACATGTTTCGGGAGATCCTGTTCTCCCATCTTCAGCCTTCGCCATCTTGCTTCTGGTGCAGTATTTGTGTGTTGGCTTCTGGATGTTATTAAGGTGGTTTGTTGGTCTTTGGTCCTTCAATTTTGCATTATTGTGTGTGGTTGTGGTATCTGTTTTTGTATTTTGTGTATTGTCGATGTTGAGTGCTTTGAATATTGTGTCATGTTTTGTATTGATTTGTATTTGTTCTGGTATTAATTTGTTTTGTGTTTTATGTTTGTAAATCTGTAAATTTTCCCAAATGTTCATTATGGTGCCTTTGTGTGGTATATGTTTTATTAGTGTTACATTGGTTATGTCTGGGAATTCATGTCCTGTGTTTATTGCATGTGTGGCTAAATTGGATTTATATATATTTGGTTTTTTGTATGCATTTAGGTGTTCAAAATAACGTTTTTTCAGCTGTTTTTTTGTTTGTCCTATATAACATTTATTGCAATCTTGGCATTCAATTTTGTATATACCGTTGGTTGTAGTATTATCTTTGTTGTGTGAACTATTTAGATTGTGTAATTTATTTTTATTAGTTTTGTATGCTATTTTTATATCTGTGTTTTTAAATAGTTTTGTTAGTTTTGTCATTTTATTATTTATATATGTGAATGTGGCCCATTTTTTGTTGTTGTTATTATTTATGTGTTGTTCAGTTTGATTAATTCTTAATTGTTCAGTTTTTGTTTTGTATTTGATTTTATTTTCTATTTTGATCA
Organism: Magicicada septendecula; assembly: GCA_034769895.1. Lineage (NCBI taxonomy): Eukaryota > Metazoa > Arthropoda > Insecta > Hemiptera > Cicadidae > Magicicada > Magicicada septendecula. The sequence continues at coordinate 283,484,557 of CM068371.1, forward strand.
TAGTATTTTTATTGTATCCATTTGCATAACCAATTCGGTATATTATATTTCTTTCTTTGTCAGTCTCTTGTTTGTTTAGGGGTATTTGTACATTCTGTTAAATAACGAATAAAATGCTGCCATTTTATGTTGTGGTGGGTGGTCAGAATGGTTAGGTATAATGATGTTAGTGGAAGTTGGTTTTCTATATATTGCATATTGTATGTGTTTGTTGTATCTTGTGATGGTTATGTCTAAATAGTTGATTTTGTTATGTTTTTCTTTTTCTTCTGTGAATTGTATTTTGGGATGTATGTTATTGATTTGTTTCAGTATGTTATAATATATATTATATTATATTATATAATATTATATATTATAACCTATATATTATTAAGTAAACAACACTGCTTATTAAACCAAATTTTTTAACAAAGTTATTTTTAACTTAATTTTTGTTTTCAATAATTTATAGAAATCTTCTACTTTATTTCTCTGCTCCTATATTCTTCTACTCCTTAGATTAGTCAATCTATTATTTTATTCTTGTATTGGAGTGTTAGTGGGCTCAAATATTTCCACTAGTAATTTTATACAAACCACTATGTTGTCTATGGTATTGACGAGCGCTTTCAGCAGTCAAGCCATCTTCAAGTTATTTACCAACAAAAAAATATGAAACTGTTCACTTCTTATATACCGTCTTACTGGACAAATGTAGCACCGCCACCTGACGGAGTAACGTCTTACTTAGCTCAAACCATAGTGGGTTGTCTTACATTACAAATTTTGTAACCGGTACAATTTTCGTTAACTCATTTTCTACTTTTTTGTTGTCTTATAAGCTCCTAAATATTTCTTCATTTTCAAATGTGGTTTTCATATTCATTAGACGTTTTTCATTTTTATTTCTTATTTTTAATATTTCCACTACTTTCTTTAATTTCCTTTCTCTTTCTTTACTCATCATTTTAATATCTTATAATTTACGACTGGGTCTATAAATTTATGTCCTTCTTCTATAAAATGCCTAGCGTATAATGAATTCGTCGTTAACTATTCTTCACCCCTCCTATATTCTTTAAATCTCTGGCAAAATTAACGAAACATTTCGCCCAGATATAATTTTTCACATTCCTCATAACTGCGCGTATATACTCCACTTTTCTTCAATATGACTTCGTCTTCATAATTCGTAGTTTTTATTATATGAAACACGGTTTTCGATTTTTTAACCACTAACCCTATATTATATTTTCTAAAATATTTTTGTATCTTACGTGTGTTATAATCTATATAAGATATGGATCACATATACTCCTTCTTTTCTTTACTATCCTCATTTTTGTTTCTTCTCTTCGTTTTATATTATTAAATATGGTATCTACTATATTCGTATTATACTTGTTTTTTACAATTATTTTCATTCATTCTATTTCTTTCTTTCTGTATTCCTCATCTTCTATACAACTGTTTATTCTATAAAAGGAAATATTTATCGCTGCCATTTTATACTGTATTGGATGGTATGAACCAATTGGTACATGTGCTTTTCCTATAAATTTCAAATTTTAGTATATTTTCTTGAATTATTCTTTGGTTTAAATCTAGGAAATTTATTTCCTTTATTAAAACTTTTATCTTCAAATTTATAGTCTCTTCTAATTTGTTAACCTCTTCAAAAAATACTTTAAATTCTTCATCATCGCCCCCCCATATTACAAGATATCGTCTATATACCTCATCCATTTCTTAATTTTGTCTTTATTTTTCACTGTTGGCATTATTTCATTTTCAAAGTAGTTCATGTAAATTTCAGCCATTATCGGTTACATTGATGATCCCATTGGAAGTCCCTTCTTCTGACTATAAAACTTATTATTAAACCTAAAGTAATCTTGCTTCAAACACTCTTGTATTACTTTTATTAATTCTTCTTCTTTTCCATATCATTTTTATTTGTTTTTTCAATATTTCTAACGTTTTTCCAACCTGGATGTTTGTAAACATATTTACTACATCAAGCGATATTAATATTGAACTTTCTTTTACTTGCACTTCTTTTCTCAGTGTTTCTATCAAATTTTTGTTATTTTTTATACTACTTTTTTTCTCGAAGTCATAATATACTTTTAGTATCTTACTACATTCTTTTGATAACTTATATGCTGGTGCTCCAATAAGTGATATTATTGGCCTAACTGGGTGGTTTTACTTGTGCAATTTTATCTGACATTTAAATTTAGGCGCTTCCGGAGTTGTTTCCGTTAGTTTTACTGTATTCTTAAACATAGTGGAATTTTTTATTAATTTCTTCACCCTACTTTGAAATTTATTATATATTCATATTTAATCTCTTCATAATTATTACTTTTTATAATTTCATTCCCTTTCTTTGTATGCTATTCTTTATCTATTAGCACTACGGAGTTGCCTTTGTCCGCTTTTGTTACCATAATATTATTTTGTTTTATTTTACTTTTAACTATTTTATGTTTCTCTTAACAACCATACTTTTTCTTCCTTGTTTTTTGTTCTTTTCTTCTAATGTTCCCACACTGTTACTAACTTCAAATCTCAATTGTTTTTTTATTTTCTCCCCTTTTTCTTTGCTTATTATACTTTCACATTCTATTAATATACTTTCTTTATTCAAATTTTTTGGCGTTGCATACTTTAGGCTTTTTTCTAATAAATTATTTTCTTCATTATTGAATACCCCCTATGTTAAATTATCTATTGTCTCGGATAACTAAAATCTGCTTGATCTGGTTTTCTCATACTCATATCATTCATTTCTTTTAAACATTCTAAGTTGGTTTTCAAATTCTTAGTTCTTTCTTCCAATTTCGTCTTCACATACCGCTCACCCAAATCGTACAAAATGTCTTCCATTTCTATGTAATTATACTTTTGATGTAGTTCTAGGTGCATTTTTAGTAACTTTTTTCTTATACGTATTCAGTTGCTGATACAAATATTTTATTTCCTGTTTTACCCATAACTGTACACTTATCTTCTTGACTTTTCTTCGTATTTCACTTCTTCCTTTTATTTCGATTTTTGAACACTTTGGTATTATATAATGAAGTAAACACTGCTTATAAAACAAATTTTAGACAAATTTATCTTTAACTTAATTTTGTTTTCAAATATTTATAGAAATCTTCTGCTTTATTTCTCTGCTCCATTATTCTTCTACTCCTTAGATTTGTCAATCTATTAATATATTCTTGTATTGGAGTGTTAGCTTTCTTTAATTTTCTTTCTCTTTGTTTACTCATCACTTTTAAGATCTTATAATTTACGACTGGGTCTACGAATTTATGTCCTTCTTCTATAAAATGCCTAGCGTATAATGAATTCGTCGTTAACTCTCCTTCTCCACTCTTATATTCTTTAAATCTCTGGCAATATTGATGACCCGTTTCGCCCAGATATACTTTTTCACATTTCTCACGACTGAGCATATACACTCCATCTTTCTTCAATATGTCTTCTTCTTCAAAATTCGTAGTTTTTATTATATCAAACACGGTTTTCCATTTTTTAACCGCTACCCCTATATTATTTTTTCTAAAACATTTTTGTATCTTACGTGTGTTATAACCTATATAAGATATGGATCACTTATACACCTTCTTTTCTTTACTATTCCCATTTTTTGTTTCTTCTCTTCGTTTTATAATATAAAATACTTTATCTACTACATTCGTTTTATACTTGTTGCTTTTTAAAATTATTTTTATTCATTCTTTTTTTTTTCTGTTTTCCTCATCTTTTATACAACTGTTTATTCTATGAAACAAATTATTTATCGCTGCCATTTTATACTGTATTGGATGGTATGAATCATTTGGTATTATACCATCAGTATATGTTCTTTCCACATAAATTTCAAAGTTTAGTATATTTTCTTGTGTTATACTTTGGTTTAAATCTAGGACATTTATTTCCTTATTTCCTACTTCCATCTTCAATTTTATACTCTCTCCTAATTTGTTAACCTCTTCAAAAAATACTTTTATTTCTTCATCATCGCCCTCCCATATTAACAAGATATCGTCTACATACCTCATCCATTTCTTAATTTTGTCTTCATTTTTCACTGTTGACATTATTTTATTTTCAAAGTAGTTCATGTAAATTTCTGCCATTACTGGTGACATTGATGATCCCATTGGAAGTCCCTTCTTCTGAATATAAAACTTATTATTAAACCTAAAGTAATTTTGCTTCAAAAATTCTTGTAGTATTTTTATTAATTCTTCTTCCCTTCTATATATTTTTTATTTGTTTTTTCAATTAGTTTTAACGTTTTTCCAACCGTGATGTTTGTAAAAATATTTACTACATCAAGCGATATTAACATTGAACTTTCTTTTACTTGCACTTCTTTTTCAGTGTTTCTATCAACTTTTTGTTATTTTATACTATGTTTTTTCTCGAAGTCATAATATACTTTTAGAATCTTACTACATTCTTTTGATAACTTATATGCTGGTGCACCAATAAGCGATATTATTGGCCTAACTGGGTGGTTTTATTTGTGCAATTTTATCTGACATTTAAATTTAGGCGCTTCCGGAGTTGTTTCCGTTAGTTTTACTGTATTCTTAAACATAGTGGAATTTTTTATTAATTTCTTCACCCTACTTTGAAATTTATTATATAATCATATTTAATCTCTTCATAATTATTACTTTTTATAATTTCATTCCCTTTCTTTGTATGCTCTTCTTTATCTATTAGCACTACGGAGTTGCCTTTGTCCGCTTTTGTTACCATAATATTATTTTGTTTTATTTTACTTTTAACTGTTTTATGTTTCTCTTAACAACCATACTTTTTCTTCCTTGTTTTTTGTTCTTTTCTTCTAATGTTCCCACACTGTTACTAACTTCAAATCTCAATTGTTTTTTTATTTTCTCCCCTTTTTCTTTGCTTATTATACTTTCACATTCTATTAATATACTTTCTTTATTCAAATTTTTTGGCGTTGCATACTTTAGGCTTTTTTCTAATAAATTATTTTCTTCATTATTGAATACCCCCTATGTTAAATTATCTATTGTCTCGGATAACTAAAATCTGCTTGATCTGGTTTTCTCATACTCATATCATTCATTTCTTTTAAACATTCTAAGTTGGTTTTCAAATTCTTAGTTCTTTCTTCCAATTTCGTCTTCACATACCGCTCACCCAAATCGTACAAAATGTCTTCCATTTCTATGTAATTATACTTTTGATGTAGTTCTAGGTGCATTTTTAGTAACTTTTTCTTATACGTATTCAGTTGCTGATACAAATATTTTATTTCCTGTTTTACCCATAACTGTACACTTATCTTCTTGACTTTTCTTCGTATTTCACTTCTTCCTTTTATTTCGATTTTTGAACACTTTGGTATTATATAATGAAGTAAACACTGCTTATAAAACAAATTTTAGACAAATTTATCTTTAACTTAATTTTGTTTTCAAATATTTATAGAAATCTTCTGCTTTATTTCTCTGCTCCATTATTCTTCTACTCCTTAGATTTGTCAATCTATTAATATATTCTTGTATTGGAGTGTTAGCTTTCTTTAATTTTCTTTCTCTTTGTTTACTCATCACTTTTAAGATCTTATAATTTACGACTGGGTCTACGAATTTATGTCCTTCTTCTATAAAATGCCTAGCGTATAATGAATTCGTCGTTAACTCTCCTTCTCCACTCTTATATTCTTTAAATCTCTGGCAATATTGATGACCCGTTTCGCCCAGATATACTTTTTCACATTTCTCACGACTGAGCATATACACTCCATCTTTCTTCAATATGTCTTCTTCTTCAAAATTCGTAGTTTTTATTATATCAAACACGGTTTTCCATTTTTTAACCGCTACCCCTATATTATTTTTTCTAAAACATTTTTGTATCTTACGTGTGTTATAACCTATATAAGATATGGATCACTTATACACCTTCTTTTCTTTACTATTCCCATTTTTTGTTTCTTCTCTTCGTTTTATAATATAAAATACTTTATCTACTACATTCGTTTTATACTTGTTGCTTTTTAAAATTATTTTTATTCATTCTTTTTTTTTCTGTTTTCCTCATCTTTTATACAACTGTTTATTCTATGAAACAAATTATTTATCGCTGCCATTTTATACTGTATTGGATGGTATGAATCATTTGGTATTATACCATCAGTATATGTTCTTTCCACATAAATTTCAAAGTTTAGTATATTTTCTTGTGTTATACTTTGGTTTAAATCTAGGACATTTATTTCCTTATTTCCTACTTCCATCTTCAATTTTATACTCTCTCCTAATTTGTTAACCTCTTCAAAAAATACTTTTATTTCTTCATCATCGCCCTCCCATATTAACAAGATATCGTCTACATACCTCATCCATTTCTTAATTTTGTCTTCATTTTTCACTGTTGACATTATTTTAATTTCAAAGTAGTTCATGTAAATTTCTGCCATTACTGGTGACATTGATGATCCCATTGGAAGTCCCTTCTTCTGAATATAAAACTTATTATTAAACCTAAAGTAATTTTGCTTCAAACATTCTTGTAGTATTTTTATTAATTCTTCTTCCCTTCTATATATTTTTTATTTGTTTTTTCAATTAGTTTTAACGTTTTTCCAACCGTGATGTTTGTAAAAATATTTACTACATCAAGCGATATTAACATTGAACTTTCTTTTACTTGCACTTCTTTTTCAGTGTTTCTATCAACTTTTTGTTATTTTATACTATGTTTTTTCTCGAAGTCATAATATACTTTTAGAATCTTACTACATTCTTTTGATAACTTATATGCTGGTGCACCAATAAGCGATATTATTGGCCTAACTGGGTGGTTTTATTTGTGCAATTTTATCTGACATTTAAATTTAGGCGCTTCCGGAGTTGTTTCCGTTAGTTTTACTGTATTCTTAAACATAGTGGAATTTTTTATTAATTTCTTCACCCTACTTTGAAATTTATTATATAATCATATTTAATCTCTTCATAATTATTACTTTTTATAATTTCATTCCCTTTCTTTGTATGCTCTTCTTTATCTATTAGCACTACGGAGTTGCCTTTGTCCGCTTTTGTTACCATAATATTATTTTGTTTTATTTTACTTTTAACTGTTTTATGTTTCTCTTAACAACCATACTTTTTCTTCCTTGTTTTTTGTTCTTTTCTTCTAATGTTCCCACACTGTTACTAACTTCAAATCTCAATTGTTTTTTTATTTTCTCCCCTTTTTCTTTGCTTATTATACTTTCACATTCTATTAATATACTTTCTTTATTCAAATTTTTTGGCGTTGCATACTTTAGGCTTTTTTCTAATAAATTATTTTCTTCATTATTGAATACCCCCTATGTTAAATTATCTATTGTCTCGGATAACTAAAATCTGCTTGATCTGGTTTTCTCATACTCATATCATTCATTTCTTTTAAACATTCTAAGTTGGTTTTCAAATTCTTAGTTCTTTCTTCCAATTTCGTCTTCACATACCGCTCACCCAAATCGTACAAAATGTCTTCCATTTCTATGTAATTATACTTTTGATGTAGTTCTAGGTGCATTTTTAGTAACTTTTTCTTATACGTATTCAGTTGCTGATACAAATATTTTATTTCCTGTTTTACCCATAACTGTACACTTATCTTCTTGACTTTTCTTCGTATTTCACTTCTTCCTTTTATTTCGATTTTTGAACACTTTGGTATTATATAATGAAGTAAACACTGCTTATAAAACAAATTTTAGACAAATTTATCTTTAACTTAATTTTGTTTTCAAATATTTATAGAAATCTTCTGCTTTATTTCTCTGCTCCATTATTCTTCTACTCCTTAGATTTGTCAATCTATTAATATATTCTTGTATTGGAGTGTTAGCTTTCTTTAATTTTCTTTCTCTTTGTTTACTCATCACTTTTAAGATCTTATAATTTACGACTGGGTCTACGAATTTATGTCCTTCTTCTATAAAATGCCTAGCGTATAATGAATTCGTCGTTAACTCTCCTTCTCCACTCTTATATTCTTTAAATCTCTGGCAATATTGATGACCCGTTTCGCCCAGATATACTTTTTCACATTTCTCACGACTGAGCATATACACTCCATCTTTCTTCAATATGTCTTCTTCTTCAAAATTCGTAGTTTTTATTATATCAAACACGGTTTTCCATTTTTTAACCGCTACCCCTATATTATTTTTTCTAAAACATTTTTGTATCTTACGTGTGTTATAACCTATATAAGATATGGATCACTTATACACCTTCTTTTCTTTACTATTCCCATTTTTTGTTTCTTCTCTTCGTTTTATAATATAAAATACTTTATCTACTACATTCGTTTTATACTTGTTGCTTTTTAAAATTATTTTTATTCATTCTTTTTTTTTCTGTTTTCCTCATCTTTTATACAACTGTTTATTCTATGAAACAAATTATTTATCGCTGCCATTTTATACTGTATTGGATGGTATGAATCATTTGGTATTATACCATCAGTATATGTTCTTTCCACATAAATTTCAAAGTTTAGTATATTTTCTTGTGTTATACTTTGGTTTAAATCTAGGACATTTATTTCCTTATTTCCTACTTCCATCTTCAATTTTATACTCTCTCCTAATTTGTTAACCTCTTCAAAAAATACTTTTATTTCTTCATCATCGCCCTCCCATATTAACAAGATATCGTCTACATACCTCATCCATTTCTTAATTTTGTCTTCATTTTTCACTGTTGACATTATTTTATTTTCAAAGTAGTTCATGTAAATTTCTGCCATTACTGGTGACATTGATGGTCCCATTGGAAGTCCCTTCTTCTGAATATAAAACTTATTATTAAACCTAAAGTAATTTTGCTTCAAACATTCTTGTAGTATTTTTATTAATTCTTCTTCCCTTCTATATATTTTTTATTTGTTTTTTCAATTAGTTTTAACGTTTTTCCAACCTGGATGTTTGTAAACATATTTACTACATCAAGCGATATTAATATTGAACTTTCTTTTACTTGCACTTCTTTTTCAGTGTTTCTATCAACTTTTTGTTATTTTATACTATGTTTTTTCTCGAAGTCATAATATACTTTTAGAATCTTACTACATTCTTTTGATAACTTATATGCTGGTGCACCAATAAGCGATATTATTGGCCTAACTGGGTGGTTTTATTTGTGCAATTTTATCTGACATTTAAATTTAGGCGCTTCCGGAGTTGTTTCCGTTAGTTTTACTGTATTCTTAAACATAGTGGAATTTTTTATTAATTTCTTCACCCTACTTTGAAATTTATTATATAATCATATTTAATCTCTTCATAATTATTACTTTTTATAATTTCATTCCCTTTCTTTGTATGCTCTTCTTTATCTATTAGCACTACGGAGTTGCCTTTGTCCGCTTTTGTTACCATAATATTATTTTGTTTTATTTTACTTTTAACTGTTTTATGTTTCTCTTAACAACCATACTTTTTCTTCCTTGTTTTTTGTTCTTTTCTTCTAATGTTCCCACACTGTTACTAACTTCAAATCTCAATTGTTTTTTTATTTTCTCCCCTTTTTCTTTGCTTATTATACTTTCACATTCTATTAATATACTTTCTTTATTCAAATTTTTTGGCGTTGCATACTTTAGGCTTTTTTCTAATAAATTATTTTCTTCATTATTGAATACCCCCTATGTTAAATTATCTATTGTCTCGGATAACTAAAATCTGCTTGATCTGGTTTTCTCATACTCATATCATTCATTTCTTTTAAACATTCTAAGTTGGTTTTCAAATTCTTAGTTCTTTCTTCCAATTTCGTCTTCACATACCGCTCACCCAAATCGTACAAAATGTCTTCCATTTCTATGTAATTATACTTTTGATGTAGTTCTAGGTGCATTTTTAGTAACTTTTTTCTTATACGTATTCAGTTGCTGATACAAATATTTTATTTCCTGTTTTACCCATAACTGTACACTTATCTTCTTGACTTTTCTTCGTATTTCACTTCTTCCTTTTATTTCGATTTTTGAACACTTTGGTATTATATAATGAAGTAAACACTGCTTATAAAACAAATTTTAGACAAATTTATCTTTAACTTAATTTTGTTTTCAAATATTTATAGAAATCTTCTGCTTTATTTCTCTGCTCCATTATTCTTCTACTCCTTAGATTTGTCAATCTATTAATATATTCTTGTATTGGAGTGTTAGCTTTCTTTAATTTTCTTTCTCTTTGTTTACTCATCACTTTTAAGATCTTATAATTTACGACTGGGTCTACGAATTTATGTCCTTCTTCTATAAAATGCCTAGCGTATAATGAATTCGTCGTTAACTCTCCTTCTCCACTCTTATATTCTTTAAATCTCTGGCAATATTGATGACCCGTTTCGCCCAGATATACTTTTTCACATTTCTCACGACTGAGCATATACACTCCATCTTTCTTCAATATGTCTTCTTCTTCAAAATTCGTAGTTTTTATTATATCAAACACGGTTTTCCATTTTTTAACCGCTACCCCTATATTATTTTTTCTAAAACATTTTTGTATCTTACGTGTGTTATAACCTATATAAGATATGGATCACTTATACACCTTCTTTTCTTTACTATTCCCATTTTTTGTTTCTTCTCTTCGTTTTATAATATAAAATACTTTATCTACTACATTCGTTTTATACTTGTTGCTTTTTAAAATTATTTTTATTCATTCTTTTTTTTCTGTTTTCCTCATCTTTTATACAACTGTTTATTCTATGAAACAAATTATTTATCGCTGCCATTTTATACTGTATTGGATGGTATGAATCATTTGGTATTATACCATCAGTATATGTTCTTTCCACATAAATTTCAAAGTTTAGTATATTTTCTTGTGTTATACTTTGGTTTAAATCTAGGACATTTATTTCCTTATTTCCTACTTCCATCTTCAATTTTATACTCTCTCCTAATTTGTTAACCTCTTCAAAAAATACTTTTATTTCTTCATCATCGCCCTCCCATATTAACAAGATATCGTCTACATACCTCATCCATTTCTTAATTTTGTCTTCATTTTTCACTGTTGACATTATTTTATTTTCAAAGTAGTTCATGTAAATTTCTGCCATTACTGGTGACATTGATGATCCCATTGGAAGTCCCTTCTTCTGAATATAAAACTTATTATTAAACCTAAAGTAATTTTGCTTCAAACATTCTTGTAGTATTTTTATTAATTCTTCTTCCCTTCTATATATTTTTTATTTGTTTTTTCAATTAGTTTTAACGTTTTTCCAACCGTGATGTTTGTAAAAATATTTACTACATCAAGCGATATTAACATTGAACTTTCTTTTACTTGCACTTCTTTTTCAGTGTTTCTATCAACTTTTTGTTATTTTATACTATGTTTTTTCTCGAAGTCATAATATACTTTTAGAATCTTACTACATTCTTTTGATAACTTATATGCTGGTGCACCAATAAGCGATATTATTGGCCTAACTGGGTGGTTTTATTTGTGCAATTTTATCTGACATTTAAATTTAGGCGCTTCCGGAGTTGTTTCCGTTAGTTTTACTGTATTCTTAAACATAGTGGAATTTTTTATTAATTTCTTCACCCTACTTTGAAATTTATTATATAATCATATTTAATCTCTTCATAATTATTACTTTTTATAATTTCATTCCCTTTCTTTGTATGCTCTTCTTTATCTATTAGCACTACGGAGTTGCCTTTGTCCGCTTTTGTTACCATAATATTATTTTGTTTTATTTTACTTTTAACTGTTTTATGTTTCTCTTAACAACCATACTTTTTCTTCCTTGTTTTTTGTTCTTTTCTTCTAATGTTCCCACACTGTTACTAACTTCAAATCTCAATTGTTTTTTTATTTTCTCCCCTTTTTCTTGCTTATTATACTTTCACATTCTATTAATATACTTTCTTTATTCAAATTTTTTGGCGTGCATACTTTAGGCTTTTTTCTAATAAATTATTTTCTTCATTATTGAATACCCCCTATGTTAAATTATCTATTGTCTCGGATAACTAAAATCTGCTTGATCTGGTTTTCTCATACTCATATCATTCATTTCTTTTAAACATTCTAAGTTGGTTTTCAAATTCTTAGTTCTTTCTTCCAATTTCGTCTTCACATACCGCTCACCCAAATCGTACAAAATGTCTTCCATTTCTATGTAATTATACTTTTGATGTAGTTCTATGGTGCATTTTTAGTAACTTTTTCTTATACGTATCAGTTGCTGATACAAATATTTTATTTCCTGTTTTACCCATAACTGTACACTTATCTTCTTGACTTTTCTTCGTATTTCACTTCTTCCTTTATTTCGATTTTGAACACTTTGGTATTATATAATGAAGTAAACACTGCTTATAAAACAAATTTTAGACAAATTTATCTTTAACTTAATTTTGTTTTCAAATATTTATAGAAATCTTCTGCTTTATTTCTCTGCTCCATTATTCTTCTACTCCTTAGATTTGTCAATCTATTAATAAATTCTTGTATTGGAGTGTTAGCTTTCTTTAATTTTCTTCTCTTTGTTTACTCATCACTTTTAAGATCTTATAATTTACGACTGCGGTCTACGAATTTATGTCCTTCTTCTATAAAATGTCCTAGCGTATAATGAATTCGTCGTTACTCTCCTTCTCCAATCTTATATTCTTTAATCTCCTGGCAATATTGATGACCGTTTCGCCCAGATATACTTTTTCACATTTCTCACGACTGAAGCATATACACTCCATCTTCTTCAATATGTCTTCTTCTTCAAAATTCGTAGTTTTTATTATATCAACACGGTTTTCCATTTTTTAACGCTACCCCTATATATTTTTTCTAAAACATTTTTGTATCTTACGTGTGTTATAACCTATATAAGATATGGATCACTTATACACCTTCTTTTCTTTACTATTCCCATTTTTTGTTTCTCTCTTCGTTTTATAATATAAAATACTTTATCTACTACATTCGTTTTATACTTGTTGCTTTTTAAAATTATTTTTATTCATTCTTTTTTTTCTGTTTTCCTCATCTTTTATACAACTGTTTATTCTATGAAACAAATTATTTATCGCTGCCATTTTATACTGTATTGGATGGTATGAATCATTTGGTATTATACCATCAGTATATGTTCTTTCCACATAAATTTCAAAGTTTAGTATATTTTCTTGTGTTATACTTTGGTTTAAATCTAGGACATTTATTTCCTTATTTCCTACTTCCATCTTCAATTTTATACTCTCTCCTAATTTGTTAACCTCTTCAAAAATATTTTATTTCTTCATCATCGCCCTCCCATATTAACAAGATATCGTCTACATACCTCATCATTTCTTAATTTTGTCTTCATTTTCACTGTTGACATTATTTTAATTTCAAAGTAGTTCATGTAAATTTCTGCCATTACTGGTGACATTGATGATCCCATTGGAAGTCCCTTCTTCTGAATATAAAACTTATTATTAAACCTAAAGTAATTTTGCTTCAAACATTCTTGTAGTATTTTTATTAATTCTTCTTCCCTTCTATATATTTTTTATTTGTTTTTTCAATAGTTTTAACGTTTTTCCAACCGTGATGTTTGTAAAAATATTTACTACATCAAGCGATATTAACATTGAACTTTCTTTTACTTGCACTTCTTTTCAGTGTTTCTATCAACTTTTTGTTATTTTATACTATGTTTTTTTCTCGAAGTCATAATATACTTTAGAATCTTACTACATTCTTTTGATAACTTATATGCTGGTGCACCAATAAGCGATATTATTGGCCTAACTGGGTGGTTTTATTTGTGCAATTTTATCTGACATTTAAATTAGGCGCTTCCGGAGTTGTTTCCGTTAGTTTTACTGTATTCTTAAACATAGTGGAATTTTTTATTAATTTCTTCACCCTACTTTAAAATTTATTATATAATCATATTTAATCTCTTCATAATTATTACTTTTTATAATTTCATTCCCTTTCTTTGTATGCTCTTCTTTATCAATTAGCACTACGGAGTTGCCTTTGTCCGCTTTTGTTACCATAATATTATTTTGTTTTATTTTACTTTTAACTGTTTTATGTTTCTCTTAACAACCATACTTTTTCTTCCTTGTTTTTGTTCTTTTCTTCTAATGTTCCCACACTGTTACTAACTTCAAATCTCAATTGTTTTTTTTATTTTCTCCCCTTTTTCTTGCTTATTATACTTTCACATTCTATTAATATACTTTCTTTATTCAAATTTTTTGGCGTTGCATACTTTAGGCTTTTTTCTAATAATTATTTTCTGCATTATTGAATACCCCCTATGTTAATTATCTATTGTCTCGGATAACTAAAATCTGCTTGATCTGTTTTCTCATACTCATATCATTCATTTCTTTTAAACATTCTAAGTTGGTTTTCAAATTCTTAGTTCTTTCTTCCAATTTCGTCTTCACATACCGCTCACCCAAATCGTACAAAATGTCTTCATTTCTATGTAATTATACTTTTGATGTAGTTCTAGGTGGCATTTTAGTAACTTTTTCCTTATACGTATTCAGTTGCTGATACAAATATTTTATTTCCTGTTTTACCCATAACTGTACACTTATCTTCTTGACTTTTCTTCGTATTTCACTTCTTCCTTTTATTTCGATTTTTGAACACTTTGGTATTATATAATGAAGTAACACTGCTTATAAAACAAATTTTAGGGACAAATTTATCTTTAACTTAATTTTGTTTTCAAATATTTATAGAATCTTCTGCTTTATTTCTCTGCTCCATTATTCTTCTACTCCTTAGATTTGTCAATCTATTAATATATTCTTGTATTGGAGTGTTAGCTTTCTTTAATTTTCTTTCTCT